>JBANSL010000020.1:48459097-53259097 GCA_037127255.1 Persicaria tinctoria
GAAGAGCAGTAGAAAGGCGAGAATACCATTGTCTTGATGCCTGCTTAAGGCCATACAAGGACTTCAAAAGACGACACACTTTGTTCTCACCTTCCATAACAAGTCCGGGAGGGAGTTTCATGAAAACTTCCTCATCGAGATGACCATGTAAGAAGGCGTTATTCACGTCTAGCTGCATAAAACAGTCCAATCATTCCGCAAAGCAACTGAAACAAGGGCTCGGACAGTGGCCATCTTGATCACTGGGGAAAACGTTTCATTATAATCAACTCCCTCTTTTTGAGTAAAGCCTTTAACCACTAAACGGGCTTTATACCTTTCAATACTCCCATCAGCCTTCCGTTTAACCTTGTAAACCCATCGACAACCGATGGCTCGTTTGCCTTTGGGCAAAGACACCACCTCCCAAGTGGAATTTGCATCAAGTGCTTGAAATTCCTCCTTCATGGCCTGTTGCCAGACAATGAATTTACAAGCTTCCCCATATGTCGCAGGCTCATGGTCAGGGAGGGCAGCAGAAGGAAAAAGACAAGTGGAGGTTATGGTGTGAAAACAAAACTCAACTGGTGTGCAGAGAGAGCACACGTAGTCAGAGAGATAACCAGGAGCATGACGATCACGAGTAGATCGCCGAAGTGTAGGAGCAACTGATGTAGGCAAGGAAGAATGCAATTCATCCCCATCTATATGAACTGACTGATCTGGAGAAGCCAAAGAAAAATTGGGAGTATCCCTGATAATGGAGGGAGAGGAGGTTTTGTAAGGGAAAACAGATTCGTGGAAAACAATATCCCTGGAGATAATAACCTTTTGGGATTCAAGATTAAACACCTTTTACCCCTTCTTTCCCCCTGGATAACCCAACAAAACACATGGAGAGGCCCGGGAAGAGAATTTGTCACGACCTTGTTGAGGTGTAGACACATAACATAAGCACCCAAAACATCTCAAATAAGTGTATGCAGGAGCCTGCTTGTATAAAACTTCGAAAGGGGACTTCATATGTAGAAGTTTACTCGGCAATTTGTTGATGATATGAACAGCAGTGCGAACACTTTCTCCCCAAAACCGAAGAGGTAAACCAGATTCAAACATTAATCCTCGAGCAACTTCAAGAATATGACGGTGCTTACGCTCCACAACACCATTCTGTTGTGGTGTAGATGCACACGAACTTTGATGAATAATGCCATTGTCTAATAGAAACTGAGTATGCTCAGTACCTCCTCCAAGCTCGAAGGCATTATCTGTTCGAATGGCCTTAACCTTTACCCCAAATTGCCTTTCAACGAAGGCAAAAAACTGCTTAATAGCAGTAAAAGCTATAGCTTTATTGGGCAGCAACTGTACCCAGGTTGTGCGAGAGAAATCATCCACCAAAGTTAAAAAATACTTGCAATTATCAAATGTAGGCACACGATATGGACCCCAAACATCAGCATGTACCAAATCAAAAATATTCACTGTTTTGATTGAACTGAGAGCAAAAGGAAGCCGAGTTTGCCTTGACCGAGCACACACAAGACAAGACTTTAAGTCTGAAATACAATCCTTTTTCAGATCAATTGAATGCAAAGTTTGAAGTCTATGGGGAGGCAAGTGACCTAACCTTTTGTGCCAAACTGAAGCATCCGCAGCAGGAGATGACACATTATTAGAAACGAAATGACTGTGAGATGTATGCTGATTATGTGAACTGAACCCCAGCAGGAAAAGATCTTTAACATGCTCACCAATCTTCATAGGGCTCTTCATCGAAGGAGCCTGCAAATAACATCCTTTCGCAGTGAACAAAACAAATCCATTGAGATCTTTGACAATTTTTCCCACAGATATCAGATTGCATCTAAAATCAGGAACAAATAGAGCATTATGCAAAACCAATCCGTGCATAACCTCTATAGTTCCGGCTGTGGTGATATAAGTGGTCTCACCAGTGGGCAAAGTGACCATAAATGGTTTGGACAATTTATAATGATCCTTGAATAACTTGAGATCACTACACATATGGCCACTTGCACCACTATCGATGATCCAAATTCGTCCATCAAGAATCTGATCAGACAAAGAAGTACCTGAAAATCCTACGAAATCTCCAGCAACAGGCTCATTGTTACGAGAGGAAGAGCTTGTAAACTGTAAAAGAGCAACCAACTGAGCAATTTGGGCACTGGTGAAGTCCGGCTTTTGTGGCTGACCAACTGAACCTGCAAATCTCTTTTCACCAGCATCTTTTGTGTCTCTATTTGCTGCATAACCAGGCGGAAATCCGATGAGAAAAAAACACCTATCAACAGTGTGATTCGTCTTCTTGCAATTAGTGCAGAAGAGGGGTTTCCTGTCAACCTTTCCTTTCTCAAAACCAGGCTTATCAGAAGAAACTTTCCCGGAACTGTAAGACTGTGAACCATTAGGACCATTAGAGCCAGAGCTAGAGCTAGGTCTCGGAGCAGATCCAGATCCCTTTGGTGGACCATGACTCTGCTGAGACTTGACATGCATTGAAACGCCCTCGCCAGAAATAGATCCAGGCAGAGATTTGCCTGCTCGCTGATTTTCCTCTTGGATTAGCAAAAAATAAACCCGATCCACATCAGGAAGTGGATCCATCATAAAAATTGAACCTCTGACAGCAGTATAAGACTCGTTTAACCCCATTAACAGATGAACAACACGCTGATTCTCCTCATATTTTGCAAAATTAGCCACAAAACCGCAGGTACATGGAGGCAAATTCTTAACGCTGTCTAATTCATCCCACAGAGACTTCACCTTATTAAAATAGGCAGAGATGGAGCTCGTACCCTGTAGCGTCGTGTTCAATTCGTGCTGGAGAGCATGTAATTGAGTCCCGCCGACCTTGCTGTAACGAGAATCAAGGTGTCTCCAAATACCGTGAGCCGTGTCATTATAAATGACAGATCGACGAATCTCTGGGCTCAAACTGTTGGTGATCCAAGAAATCACCATGTCGTTGCATCTCTCCCAGTTACGGTAAGTCGGAGAAGTCGAATCAGGCTTCGGAATCGCTCCATTGATAAAGCCAATTTTATTCTTCGCCGAGAGTGCGATGTGAATGGAGCGACGCCATTCACCAAAACCTTTTCCATCAAAAGGTGGAGTAACGAGAGTCATCCCTGGATGATTACTCGGATGAATATAGAAAGGATCATTGGTGTCAATACGCAGTTGATCGCCATAGCTGTACGAACAGAAAAAAAACGCAGCAGAGGAAAAATGCCAGAAAACACAATCGAACACAGGAAAGGAACTCAGAACTCTAGATCGAGCTCTGATACCATGTTGGAAACAAAATCGATCCGAGATCTGAGCTTAATCTATGATTGCTGAAGCTAATTTGAGAAGATGATGAATAGAAAACGCAGTGGAGGGAAACGAAGAACCTCTGATTTCTTGTGAATGAAGAAGCAGCATTTATGTATTACAATGTCAAGGATTTATAATATTGGATTGGACCAAAGCCCACACAATAATAGGCCCAAAACTACTAAACATGTGATCCCGAACTTAGAAAACTAATCCTGTATCCTATCATGCATGAACATGTAAGTCAAAGGTAGTTCTTGGTGGGTTTGGTGTAGTGGGAACTCGGACTTGTGAGGAATTCACGAGTGAAAATGAGATTATACATGGAGAGTCAGATGTGAATTTCACATCAAAAGTGGGAAGGTTTCAAGTCTAAAATATAATATGCATGTTACTTCATCTATTCTCAATTGATTTTGAGTTAAAACTCAATCGGGCTTATGTATTGAGCTTGATTGATGAGTCTAGGACCGACTCCATCGATGCAAAATATAGAGGAGTACAGATCCTCAAACGAGCTCGAAAGTGAGCACAGATCTCAGATCTGAGAAAATGCTCTTGAGAGCTTTTTGGGAAGGAAGCAACAGTTTCAACTGAAATTGGAATTTGTGAGAGTTTGTTCTGCAAAAACTAACTACAAAATGTACATCTAACAGACTTAAATACTTGCCCCTTTCTTCAATGGATGTTAGCAGAGAATGTACAAAACGCAACGTTTTGCTTTTCTCCAAGTGTTGTTGCTAAAGCAACAACTTATTGTGATAACTCAGCTCAAGAGCACTTAGCTCTACACAAAATACAATTTATATATAAGAGAATATTTTTCCGTGTATAATATGAAACTACATACTTATGGAGAAATTAAGTACTCTCGGGTATTTTCCAACATTTAACAACTATCCACTAATATAAGTACTCTGGAGTATTTCCTACTAACATTTAACAAAGCATGAATATAAACCCTACTCTCACTGTTTAATTAGAACCTACTCTCCCAGCAATTAAGAATGAATATAAACAAAATAGGTTGCAGGCTATCTAGCTAGCTCGACATTCCAAACAAGCATAATCATTAGACATAATGAAACAATAGATAAATGAACTATAAATAGCATATATATTAAGCATCATATCTCACAAAGATTCAAACCTAACAAAAATTATCTTGAATCAAAATAAGAAACTAACTACAAAATAAAAGAGTAAAGAAAGAAAGGATGGACCAATTCAAGCCACACCCACAGGCCACAACCAAATGGATTTCTTTGAAGGCTCGGACGTGAGGGTGGTACTTACAAGCCTTGTGTCTTCTTCCTTAGCTCTTAGTAGCTACTTAGATACCTATTCAGATTAGCAGCTACTTAGATATGGAAAAATCAATTGGACAATTAATGATTATCTAAATATTAGGAAAACATTCCTTACTCTTTTGAAAAGATAGAAGCAAAAAATTATTAGAAATGATAAGTATTTGATAAGCTCATATTTGCCCATTTATTCATGCCCTTTACATTTTGTTTAAATTAAATGAGCTAACTTAGTTCTTATATATATATTTGTGTTTAGGAGTGATTTGGGGATTAATTGCAAAGTAATCAAATTAATCAGCATTTTGTACTGGTACAAGTGCATCCACAGTTATGAGTTATGAAATATTTTCGAGGTTTTCAAATTAAGGAAGGAGTGGTCTGCCTCAATTTTGTACAAGACTTCATGACCAAGATCGAGCTGCAATTCATATCAAGTACTCAAACCCATAGTCCACAATTACGGATGGAAAACAGTGAATTAATACAAACTTTGGGCATATTTGGTATTTGGGCGATATCTTAGGATTTAAATTAAGAAGAGATAGGCTATTGACAAGACGACGAAACGACTATTGACAAGACAATTTCCGCTAAATTGCAAGTTAGTCCCTTAGGAAAATTTACCGGACGCCGGAATTCTTCCTATTGGATGATTGAAGCTCTATCACTGGACTCCGTTATCGAATTGCGATCTAAGTGATCGAAGATCCAAAAATCCGCTTTTCGCTCAATTTGTCCAGCGAGTAGAATTGCAATGCAGAAATCATGTCACATAATCCAACTCTTTAATCTTTGGCTAAATTAAGAAAAAAGTAGAAAGAAATCAAGTGTTTAATCCTGTGTTAGTCCTGAGTGGTTTATTGTAATCCAAGTCTTAATCTTTGGGAAAAGGACAACAACGCAACGAATTTACCCAGAAAATCTACCGGACACCATTCGTCGATCTCCGACTCCGAGGCTGTTAGCGATCTGTTTTTGGACTTTGATCTAGAACAAGAGGTGAGATCACAAGGGTCGGTGCTCCACAGAGAACGTTTTGGTAGAGATGACGCCATGGTCATGGTGGCGGGGCCTCACATGAATCTCCTTATTCTAAAATAGGGAGAAAGGCGATGGCATCCGCAGTGGAGCTTTAAGGCTTGCATGTGGAATCGGCGGCGGTAGGTATGACCGTATGAAATTCTCACAATTACGCCAACTTCGATTGCTTATCCTTACAAAGCCCTAAAATTCTTCACATTGGGTCAACGACTTTTTATGCAATTATATGAAATTCGTATTTTATAATCTTGTTACTAGCCTTTATGTTTAAGGAATTTATCTACTCTTCCACGCCTACAACTTTCCTGAGTAATGCGAAATCAATGCAATCCTAAATTCTAGAAGAGCGAAAACTAACTTGCAAGAGAAGCTATATTGGATTTAGGACAAGATGAGAGTTATAAACATGTGTTACTGTTATGTACTCCATATTTAAAAAAAAAATACATCCTACCAAAAAAAATATACATATATTAATTTTATAGTATATATGATTTTTTTGCTAAAATTAAATATTATATTTAAACCAAAATTTATGGTTTTCTTTCAATATTTTTTTTACAAAAATTATTCATTATATATACCGGAAAAAGTTAGAGAAATTTTGGTAGAATATCACCTTTTAAACTTTTGATTAAGTCTTTAGCACCTTTAAATTTTTTATTGGCCGTCCTAACACCTCTTCAAAATTAATTAGGTACGTAGCTGTCCTCCTTCCTTTCAGACTCATCCATGGCGATCGAGTCCCTTCAATCTCGCGATCACGCTTGCCGTCGGATGCCTCCATCACCGTCTCCTCACTCGGCCGCCTCCATCACCGGACCTCCTCCTTTGCCGACTCCTCTTCCATCTCCTCCTTTAGCTCTTCTATACCCCTTCCGTCAATCCCAAACCCTAGACTCCAAAATCCAATCCTTTCAATCCCAATCCCATGAAACCCCATCTGTCCTCGACAACCGTGAGCCTCCCTCCCTGGCCGCATAGTCTCCCTCTCCGACGAGATCGAGGTCCGAAAGTAAGCCACCCTCTCCGAATTCGAAAATCCGGCGCCTGAGGCGGTAGATCTCATCAATTTGCGAAAGTGTTCGTCTAGGGTTTTGTTGGTTTGGTAGGTTCCTTGATTTTTAGGAACAAGAAATTGATGCCATAGATGTCTTTTCATTTGTTGCTTAAGTGAATTTTTTTTTAGTGTTCATTGAAGTTGTTGATTGTTATTTGAATAACTAATTTTTCTGCGTTTTCTTGTCTTCGTCTTCTCCATTTTCTTGTCTTCATCTTCACTGGGTGGACTTCCAAACTGGCTACTATTAATTTGCTATGTAACAGTCCTTTTCATCAAAATGGACACTGTTAAGAATACAAGGCTAATGGCAGCAACATCGGTTACTGGATCTTATGGCGTCCATGGATCTTGGCGCTGATGGAGATTGATGGTTCAAGGAGCGGAAGAGGAAGATGGAGATGGCGCGGGTGGGTGAGGACACTAGTGGCGACAGAGTGAGTCCTTCTCAGAAGGTAACTTCATAAATCCTTCTATCATTTGAGTCAAATGTAATGACAAATTCTTGAATTCAGATAGGCTGAGTATTCAACTCGTTAAATCGCATAAGGATTTAAAGCTTGAGAATACTTGGATTGATCTTAAATTTTCTGAAATCTTGGTGTCTAAAGCTGCCCACCAAGTGTTTGTGGAAATGTCTAGGGAAGGATAGTTGATATTATAGATTATGAGATTGGTGAGGATCGAGTAATCGACATGGGTTCGATGTGTCATGTCGGTTATAGCCCATCCACTCTAACTCGGAGCAACACATGCTCGTAGGTAAGTGTATCTGGGAAAAGACTATTATCAGAAAACTAGACATCGATTAGGAATGGATCTATCATAAAATTGGAATTGATTTTTCCAGTGTGAGAGGAGGAGAACACATGCTCGTAGTTTTTTGCTAACTAGTTCAATGTAGGTAACTGGTGAGGGAGATGACAAATATCCCAGTGCTATTGCTGAGCAGCCACTCTGTGCTTATCATATGGATGATTAGATGCATCCTTCCCAATTGCCAATAAGGTAGCATTTCTTGCAATTGCTTTTTTTATTTTTTTGGACCGTGTTATTTGTAGATCTTTAAATATTCTGTTAAACATATATGCTGGATATTCGTCTTGCTTCCGGAAAGAAGCTGGCTCGCATGGACTAGATACCTTGGGCATTTTCCGAGTTCATCAGTTTGAAAAAGTGGAGCAATTCTGCCTTACAAGGCCTAATGGCAATGACTCTTGGGACATGCATGAAGAAATGCTTAAGAACTCGAAAGAATTCTATCAGATGGTAAACTATTAATTTGATGCCTTTTACAGCTTTAACTGCCTTTCTCCTTGCAGCCAAGGACAACAAAAAAATTTGTATGCATTAGTTTCTAGTTTTTTTTTTTAGCAGAGAAGATAGATTACATGCTTAATGCAATGGACAACATCCTCCCTGTCATACAATAGTGTTTGATAATGATTTTTCATTCCACACTTGGGAATATCAATCCCGATTCGTTCTAAGTTATTTAACAGCAAGAACTGTTTATTTTCAACAAACTTAATTAACAGCAAGAACTGATCATTTTGGGCAAACTCTTCATTTTTTTCAACTCACAACTTGTTCAATTAAATGTTTCAGGGCAGCCCCATATTATCACTCTCATGAAACCAACCCAAAGAAGAAAATAACATAGTGTTTTTGAGTCCCTCCTTAGCTGCTGCAAGTTCAGGTGGACCCTTTACTCTTTTCCATTCTCAGATCATCTTATTTTGTTCATCTTTCTCAATGATGAATTTATCCTTGTAGGTTTCGATACAATGAAGCTTCACTTGCTTCCAATGTTGCCTCTTCCTTTTCCACGTAATTATTAGGGGGCATATGACACATACCGTTGCAGAAGCTTTGCAGATATTTCGATTAAGTTGTATAAGATACTATGAATTATTACTGTCATGAATATTACATATTTTCTATGAGGGGTTGTGCCAATTGCACGTTTGTAATTTGACACAAAGAAACCAATGTTCATGCTTGAATGTATACATGTTGGACAAATCTCTCAATGCCATCTTCTCTTGGATATTATTCAAGTTGTCATGTAACCACAAATGTCATCAATGAATAAAAATGTAATAAACATGTCACCACAAGTGATTGCATCAATGAAGTGTAATCATAAACGTGTCATCGGTGAATAAAAGTAGAATCGATGAAAATATATCGATATACAATTGATTAAATTAAAAAAAAAAAGTGGTATCAAACAATTTGATTAAAAAAAATGGCATCAAATAATTACATTAGAAAAATGGCATCAAAACACTACTTTGAAAAAGTTGCATCACATTAAAGAAAAAAATGTCATCAAAACACTAGTTTGAAAAAATATGGCATCACGGTAAAAAAAATATCACCAAAAAGTGTCATCAGTAGTCAACAGTAAAAAAATGACATCAATGGTCAACATGGCATCACAATAATCAAAAAAATGTCATCAATGTTTGAAAAAAGTGGCATCAAACCATTTCAATAAAAAAGTGACATGAAAGCGAAAATAAAATGTAATGAAAAAATAGCATCAAAACGGTAAAAAATGGCATCACAAAAAATGTCATCACTAAAAAAAAATCCGAATGAGCCGGTCAATGTTGACCGATTCCATTTTGGGGAGGGTGCTAGCTTACCTAATTAAATTAGTTTGGATGCTAATCACCTAATTAAATATTAAAAATAGGTTAGTTAGCAAAAACACCCTTCGATTTATTTTTAAAAAATTACAGCAGCCCAATTTTATTTTTTTTAATTGGTTGTCATAAACCTTCAAGCAACAAGCTATTCCATCTCCGGAAAAGAAAAAAATTCATAATATAGAAAAATCAATTCAACTTATTCATCTATTGCAATCGTCCGTTCAACCTCAAAGATTTCTATAGTATATTTTTTTGTTAGCTTTTACTTTTTATTTTCTTAGGTGTTCATATTAATTATTTTTTTGTTATTGGTTTGTACCTTTCTACCTTAGAAATCACTAAGTTGGGATTTAGTTAATGATTTTTTGTATTGATTTTGCATCTATGCAAATATCTCTTTTATTAGTAGATTTGGTGGACTATTTTTTCCCCTTTGAATTAGTTGGATAAATTAAAGCCTCAACATATATTAGTTGCACAGAGCCTCAAAATATAACGGAACGGTACGTTCATTGCTATTTGTTGTTTTGGGTTAGATCAAATATGACCATCAAGTGATGGTTTGTTTGGGTGGTTTGTTTGGGTTAAGAAGATGGATCTCCAACGTAACACCTTTTCAATTCATTGGTATTTGTTGTTTTGGGTTAAAGATCAAGCATAAAATGATCATCAAGTAATAGTTTTTTTTGGTGGCACATCAAGTAATAGTTTGTTTGGGGTTTAGAACATGCATCTCCAACCGTAATTAAGTAACTCTCCTTTTCGTTTCATTGGGTAACACGTAGTACAGATAAAATGATAATCAACTATCAAGTGAGTTTGTTTGGGGATTTCAAAAAAAAAAAAGTGAGTTTGTTTGGGGTTGAAAACATAACATCTTTTCATTTCGTTGGTATTTCTTATTTTGGGTTACAACATGCATTTCTAACTTAACACGTTCTTTTTTTTTTGGTATTTGTTAATTGGGATTAAATCACGCATAAAATTATTATCAGGTCATGGTTAATTAATTTGTTTGGGGTTTAGAACATATGCATTTCCTACGTTTGTAACTCCTTTTCATAATTTCATTTGTATTTGATGTTTTGGGTTAGATCACGCATAAAATGATCATGATGTAAGGGTGTTATATGAATTGAACATTTCAAGTTCGGTTCGGGATCGACTCGAAAAAGGTTCGACTCGACCACGTTTACTTACCTAAACAAGCCGAGTTTGAACAGAATTTTAAGCTCGACTCGTTCGATTTAAGTTCGAATTTTATGGAATTTCTAAAATTTTCTTTAAATTAATATGTTATTACCAAGTAGAACCGTTTAAAGCGCGAAAAAAGCTCGCTTCAGCTTCGTTCATTTCATAAAAAAGTCAAGCTTGATCAAAAAAATAAACTCGTTTAAAGATTGATCTCATCTTCGCTCGACCTCGTTTAAAAAACGAATTTAATCAAACTTGGCTTGTTTGGCTTGAAGACACTAAGTGATAGTTTGTTTGGGTTGAGAATTGAACATGCATCTCCAATGTAACACATTTTCATTTCATTGGCATTTCTTATTTGGGAGAATTTCATTTTTTGTTTCAATGAATTCCCATCCATCTCGTTATCCCAAAATAATTTTAAAAATATAACTTTTATTTTAAAAAGACTAATTTTGAGACTGTAATTCTCAATCCAACTAATGGCACTCATAAATTAGGTTTTGTTTTTATTTATTTGAATTTCATTCGTTCATAAAAGTAAAAATACGAATATATATAGTAATTTGAAGTAGATTAAATATATTTGTACAACTTTAACCAGTCAGAATTGGGATTCCTAAAGAACAGGCAGTGTTTTCGAATGATCTCAACTGAATTAGCATGACTGATAAATTAATTTGAACTGCGCAGGCCTGGAAGGTGTTGAATGTGGGATGCGTGTGCTCACTGTATGATCGGAGTGTGCATCCGTAAGGAATGCTTCTTCTTCCATTTTCAGATTTCAATTGGTACTCAACCCCCAAATTGCAGAATGCAATCACCCCCTATATATACATTAAATATCGATCCAGCAACAAACAATTCAATTCAAGCAAGATTATATTTCCCAATCAATCGATCGATCAAAGCAAATTGCTCAGTAATTAATGGCATCCAACAAAAACTTGCTCTCAATCTCCTCCATTTTGATCCTCATTCTTGTTCTCCTTTCTTCCTCATTGCCTGTCTATGGCACCTCCGAGAAGGAGGTGACGGCCTCAAGCTGTCAAGCAGCCGCCAGCGGAGGCTGCTATGACAAGGCGAAGTCGACGAAGATCAAAGTCATAGGGATATTTACGATCCTCGTGTCGAGTATGATCGGAATAAGCCTACCTCTGCTATCCCCGTCTCTCCCGGCATTGAGCCCTGAAGGCGACATTTTCGTCTTAGTCAAGGCCTTGGCCTCGGGCGTGATCCTATCGACTGGATTTATGCACGTCTTGCCGGATTCATGGAACGATCTTACATCCAAGTGCTTGCCTCAGAAACCGTGGCAGGTGTTTCCTTTTACGACTTTTATCGCGATGACAACCGCGGTCTGTACTATGGTGATGGACACGGTGGCGACGGCCTACTTCAAGAAGAGAGGCGGCGGCAAGCTCAGTCATGGTCAACTGCACAGCCATGTGAGCCCAGTGGAGGTCGAGAGTGGTCGGAGTCAAGAGACTGTTGTGATTGATGAGAAAGCAACGCAGCTGCTACGACACCGCATTGTGGCCCAAGTGTTGGAGATGGGGATCGTGGTGCACTCGGTGGTGATTGGGCTGTCGATGGGCGTCTCCAACAACCCTTGCACCATCCGTCCTCTGGTGGCTGCCATGTGCTTCCACCAGCTATTTGAAGGGATGGGTCTTGGTGGCTGCATCCTCCAAGTAAATGACTAAACTCTGATCCGAAAATCGGTCGTTTGTTTGTTTGTTGTTTACGTTAATTTCCATGGTACTATTAGTTGATGATATATGGTTGTGGATTTGGACTAGGCGGAGTACAAGACGAAGATGAAGGCGATAATGGTGCTCTTCTTCTCGATCACAACACCCTTCGGAATCGCACTTGGGATGTGCCTGATGAGGGTGTACAACGAGAATAGCCCATCAGCCCTGATTGTGGTGGGGGTTCTGAACGCAGTCTCGGCTGGGCTGCTCATCTACATGGCGCTGGTGGATTTGTTGGCAGCAGATTTCATGGGGCCAAGGTTGCAAGCAAATATCAAGCTTCAAATGAAGGGATACGTTGCAGTCTTCCTCGGAATGGGATGCATGTCTTTGATGGCTAAATGGGCATAAGCACCTTGGGAATTCCTGTTAGTTCCTAGGTCTACTTATCGGTTAGTTAGAGTCGCTAGATCTATTTTCTATCTCTGCAGTTGTATTATTGATGTTTTTTGCCATCAATAGAATCAATCCTTTTATATCCAGTCTCTCTCATATGGTTATCTGCACAGGTGTTATGTTAAACAAAAATTTGACTAATCATATGCAGCCAGTCAGCCACACAGAAATCACTATGGTAACCTTGTAAAAATAAAATTGCATTCTATGCATACATTCAGTCATCTAACTCTCTCAAATCCTACTCCTTCATGGTTATCAAGTGGTGTTAGAGTTTTTTTTGTGTGCTTATGTCTCTCTGTGTTTCTTTATGTGGTGATATTTATTCCTTGTTGTCTTAGTGTGCTCCTTGTACTATGGGATTCGCTCTTTGTGTTTCGTCCTGCCTTCGGGTGCTCACGATGAAAACCCCAGACCCAGCCTCTTGCGGGATATACTGGATTGTTGTTATTGACTGGTGACACGATTAACAAGCAAGCCTCTTGAGCTTCGTCCTTCCCCAATAAGAATCATCAGCATACCATTTAAAGAGTAATGCTAAGCTCTTTACATTAGGGTTTCTATAGTGTGCCAATGAACAACTCTAACATATTCAGTGCTTTCTCCCACAGCCAAGGAGCAAGCACACCAGGTTACCGCAGAACAACAGCAAATGTTCGGGCATCATAGTTGACTCTCATGACACGGTGTCTCTCGAGGATCATGGCCACTGTTGGTGCTGATATTGCCACAAAGGAAGAGGTCGTTGGCCGTTGACGGACAATATAACATTGCATTCATCATCAGAATCAATAGTTTTCAGTATAGTATCAGAAACATGGTTGCCAAATTCGCTCACACCCACCCCCCCACCCCCCGCGCGAATTCCGAACTAGTTCGGCCAAACTAATTCGCAGTTCGTTCGCGAACTAGTTCCCCCGAATTCGTGCGAATTCGTGTTGTGTAGAGAGATGAGCTAGATTTTCGAGTGATTCTTAAACCTTGAGGCATGGAGGTCGAGAGGTGGAGTAGGGAATGAGATATGCCCATCAAATCTGTTACGGGGGAGGAGAGTTCGGGAGGGAGGAGGCAGATGAGGTTATATCGATTAGGGCTAGGTTTTAAAAAAATTACAAAACTTACCCCTGGTTTATAAAAAATTGTGAAAAATCACCTATAACATTGCCCTTTTTGATATTTGGGAGAGGGAAGGGAAAAAGAACTAGACTGAATTCTAGTTCGCGAATTCCATTTTTGTGGAATTCCCCAACGAACTGAATTCTCTCCGAGAAGCGAATTTTGAATTCGTGCGACGTTTGCGAATTCAACGAACTACGAATTCGGCAACCATGATCAGAAACATCTACCCAACACGCTGAGACACTTCAGCACTGTTTTAGCCTCGCCCGGATATACCAAACCTGCACTTGAAAACCACAAGAGGACATAGGTCAGCCAAGTGAAGGGAGACATAGATGAAGTCATGAAGTAAAAGGCAGCCTAAAATAAAAAAGAACTGAACAACATTTTCCAGAAATAATTAAGTTCATACTTTGATTCTTCAAGAAGCTGGCCTTGAATAGCAGCTTTCAAGATGAAATTTATTGTTGCTCCAAGTGGTTCATCATTTGAATCAGCCAGAAGTTCAAGAGACTGAAATAAGATGTGCTCCCAAACTTCACTGCTGCACTCTAGTTGACTCAGAGCACCAAAAACCTGTAAGATATCAGTTTTAACTTTTAAAAAATAACAAGAGGCAGATTGTTGACAAAAAAAGAAGTGAAAAGCATGTAATAAAGCAACATGACATTAGGTCAGCAGCGACTGCTAGATTGAGTACAATCAGGTAACATATCAATAATTTAATCAAAAAAAAAGTAACATATTAATAAAAGAATGTTTAATGATCTAACAATTATTATGGTAACATAGAAATGACAGTGATTCAAGTATGAAGTATAGAATACTTGAATCACTTCCAGATATTTTATCACAGTTATGGTGAAATTATGGGACAAGATTGTCAAACGGTCCTATCTGTTTAAGTATGCACAATATATATTCATCCATTAAATATAGTAAATGTTTACCTTTAGCGAGTGGTAACCCACCTTCAATAAGGGTGTAGCGATGAAACAATATAGCAATCACCAGGAGCATGATCCAACCTTGAAGTGATGGAAACCTAGAATCCCTTAATATAATCTCATTAAACTTTTGAGAGGGATAGAAGGGAAGAACTGAGAGATATCGTAGAGAATACGCCAGTAAGGATCCATGGGAGTTTCCATGTCTCATTCTCATCCTCACACATCTCAAATTATCAAAAATCACCTAAACAATTTAACTCAACTCTCCACCCATGACCTTTGCATAATATATGCCTATGACATGCATCTCCTTTTTTTTTCCTGTTTTTTTCCTGAATAAGATGTGTTCCCAAACTTCACAATTGCACTCCAGTTGACTCAGAGCACCAAAAACCTGTAAGATATCAGTTCAAATTTTAAAAGGTAAAAAGAGACAAATTGCTAACAAAGAAGTGAAAATGATGTACTAAACCAACATGACTAGACCGGAACCGGAAAACCCGGAAATTTTCCGGGTAATCTGGGTTTCGACCCGGTGACCCGATTGACCCGGTAATTTTGACCCGGTTGATTTATAATTAAATTTTTTAATATATAATTAAAATTTATCTCAAAATTATCAAATCATGATTTTTTTAATTTAAAAAGGAAAAAATTGACAAACCCGAAATGACCCGAAACCCGGTCAAACCCGGGTTCTAGTCAACCCGGAAATACCCGGAACGCGTTTTACCCAAGACCCGAAGTGACCCGACCCAAATGACCCGTTTGACAGGTCTAAACATGACAGTGGGTCAGGGGAAACTGCTAGATTGAGTACAATCAAGTGAGATATCAAGATGAGAAAAGACTTCAAGGAGTCTTACAGGCAGCCTTAATTCAGGTTCCGCATCAGGCTTTTGAAGCCTCTCTCAATAAGAGTGGCAGCTGCAAGAGGATGCTCAGAATGCTCGACCAATTTCGGTACTAGAGCAACTATATCTGGTTGCAAATTCTTTGGAGCTTTGTCCAGCACAATTGCTATCTTTTGTGCCGATTGAGGTCGCGTCTAGGCTCTGGACAATGTTGAGGCACGGCACCATCAAGTGCTCACAATGAATTGACTATTAGTCCTAAAAGCTCCTCAGAATGCTCAGGACACTTGGTCTGGAAATGTGAAAAGGGTTTAAGTAATTCACTCAAACAACATAAACTAAAGTAAATATAGGTCAACTATAACAAATTTACCTTTGAGCAGAGAGAGCCATTTCCACAAGATCCCTGAGCTGAGGGCACAGGTGGACTCATAAGTTGTACAGGCAAAGCCCTATCCTGAATAGCAGATCTAATAGGGCCTGTGCTCTGGACAGCAGAGTCATTAGAGCACTCACCAATGCCAGAATTTAATCCCTCAAATAAAGTGGGATGGGCTCTGCTGCTCCATCATCCCTATCACATTGCACAGGACTTGTAGATCCACTAATCTCAGGGGATGTTTTAGCATCAATAGAACTATCGTTGCAACTTCCTTCGGAAGGTTGGCAACACTCAACATTTATATCCAAAAGTAGATCAACAATTGCCTGCTGAAGGACTTTCACTCCCATTAACAAATTCATCAAGCTGGGGGAAGATTCTTCAGCCTCGTCAACCTTCTTCCCATCATTACTCCTAGAGATCCTAGTGGGAAGAAGCAAGCGTTTTACTAGGGTCATCAAGATATACACGGAGGCCAGTCAGAAAACCAGCAATCGCACCAGCATCCATCAAAAGCTTCTCTCTTAAAGTTACCTGTGGCTGAGAACAATTTTCCCCATACGTTAGATGGAATCCTGCCCTGGACAGCAAGTTCCTAAATATATCTTCCTCATCGCCACTAATGCCTTCACTATCTTCAGAGTCCATAAGTTCATCAGGGTCAATTGTAAGAGCATCTTGATCATCCTCAGATGCTAAAACCTGATAAATAAATAAACAAATAAGGTTTCAATATTAGGTTACTAGGAGCAAAGGAATGAACATACTAGGTAGCAATACAACCAGCAAGAGTCAACACAATCCCTGACACAATTGATCCAATCCTTCCATTAAGAGGATATAAGAAGACCAAAAGGAATAAGAAAGCGGAAATCATGAGAGAGGACTTGAAAGGGAGTTCACGAAGAGCAATTAACATTCTGCCACACCCCCACCCACATCTCCTGGAAAGAGCAGGCATAAAATGTTAACTGTTAAGAAACAAGGACATCTTTAGCCCCCACTTATCCAGAAAGACAAACACAACCACAAGTAAATTTAAGTCATCTGAACTGATTAAAAACAAATACTACGTAATAGATAGCCAGCCATTGAAATGAAGAAGATGATACTAAAAGATACATATGACAAAGTGCAAAAAAATTGGTATGCTTCTTCATTAAAAGAACTAAAGTGCAAAAAAACAGATGTAGATATCGAGTATCAAGCCGCAATATTTTCTCATTTAGAGAGAAGATTATGTTAGCAATCAAAGCGAAAATAATGAATGTGAAACCCTTTTATAAAGGGAAATGAAAAAACTATGCATGCTTTGGCAACATAAATAAATAGATGTTAATATGAATGAGGAAGATACACTATTTCAATTCAGTAAAGAGAGGAAAAGACAGCCTTATTTAAAATTGAAAATGTAATGTGTAATATACATATGCTGATGATTAGAGGATGGAAACCACACTGATCTATGATTTATAGCACATAAATACCCATGTGAAGTCATGATTCCCATAATTGTATACAAAAACTGCACTCAAGGTTTTTTTTGGTAATTCAGAAGGGGTAGGGGAACAGAGATTGAGGCACATGAAGTGCTCACAACAGTGATCCTCTCTTAGCACATAGGTCATTTGTGGTTAATACGTATAAGTCATGGAACCCTTTCCCTTAACATAAGCAACAAATTCCTTCCTATTCTTCCAACAAAATCTCAAGGTTACAACAAGGGAGAAGGCATCCCAAAAAATTAATCAGGCAGGAGAAAACAGTAGACTACAAAAGTTGTCAAGAAGAAAATTTGTTCTTGAATGCGTAACGAAATAAGCAATATATGTCTCGCGTGATGACCACCAAATTTCGAAAAATTCTCATCAAACAAGTTAAAATTTTCAATTCAAAGGATCTCTCTATCCTCTAAAATAAGGACCTGCAGTTTCTCGTTACCATTAACTCAGTCTATTCCCTTCACGGAGGGATCGATAGTTCCAAGTTCATAGAAAACACGAGGATCTAATGAATTTGCAAATGTTTACCTTTAGCGAGTGGTAACCCGCCTTCAATAAGGGTGTAGTGATGAAACAGTATAGCAGTCACCAGTAACCTTTGCAGGAGCATGATCCATCCTTGAAGTGATGGAAACGGCTAGAATCCCTTAATATAATCTCATGTTCAACAATCTTTGATATATAAATGAATGCATTATGGCAGTCACCACAAACACGCAAGTTTTTGGTGATCCTGATGGTTGCACCAGCTGTTGATGTTAGAATAGCATAGGCTAGAGCCAATTTTTCACTGTGCTCGAGCAAAAGATCACCCTTTTCCTCCTCATCAACATCATGTAGAGCAAAACTAGTCTCCGGCACATAGCCTAGAGCTTTGATTCGTTGAATTAGGTCTGAAAGAACCTCGTAAATTTTGCCCGACAATGGATGGGACCAATCACCAGCATAGAATGTCTCAGTGCCTTTTGTCCCTTGAACCCAACTGCACCCAGGCCTCTTATTTACTCCAGAATGTTTCATTAAAGATCTAATTCTAGCTACGTCTTTCCAGCGCCTTGCACTAGCATATATATTCGATAAGAGAGTATAGGTGCCGTCATTTTGAGAGTCCAGCTGTGACAATCTTTGTACAGCATACTCACCAAGTTCAACGTGTGCATGAAGCCTGCACGCATTTAGGACCGCTGCCCACACTATCGAGCTTGGCTCCATGGGCATTTCCTCTATAAGTTTCATAGCTTCATCTAAGCGACCTGCTCTGCCCAACAGGTCAACCATGCAAGCATAATGTTCCACCCCAGGCACCACTTCGAATTCCTTTCTCATGCTGTAGAAGTATTTGATTCCACGATCAGTTAGTCCAGAGTGGCTGCAAGCATAAAGCACAACAACAAAAGTCACAGCATCAGGAGCCAAGCCTGCCGTTCTCATGTCATCAAAAATCTGAAGAGCTTCTTCGCCAAATCCATGCATGCCATAACCAGCCATCAAGGATGTCCAAGACACAGCATTCCTTTCTTTCATGCTTTCAAATATGTCACGAGCATATTGCACATCTCCAGATTTCGAATACATGTCAATCAAGCAATTAGCCACAAATAGAACTTCATGTTCAAAGCCGTGGCGCAAAACATAAGTATGAACCTGTTTGCCAATCCTTAGAGCACCTAGTCGAGCACAGGCCAACAAAACACATGATATGGTAAAGGCATTTGGAGTTACTAATGTCTTCATCATCTCTGAGAAAAGTTGGAGGGCTTCGTTTGCTTCACCGTGCTGTGCTAAACCACCAATCATCACAGTCCACGTAACAACATTCCTATCCCGTGATGGTACTAAATTAAAAACTGTTTGAGCAATCTGAAACCCTTTGCACTTACAATACATATCAATCAAGCTATTTATGATCATTAAATCGCCCTCTAGATCACCTTTATAGATATTTAGTATACACTTGATGCTATAACAATGGATCTCCTTGCCCTGAAGCAATGCCCCCACAGACGCGCAACCTGAAAGAAGGGAAACAAGTGTAATCACATTTGGTTCCAAACCAGAAAGTTTCATTTGCCGAAACACGTCCATAGCTTCATAGCCACGCTCCCGCTGAGCAAATCCTGCAATTACAGCACTCCAAGTAACTATATTCAAATCAATCTTGTCCTTTTTCATTTCCTCAATCAGATTCAAAGCCTCCTCAAACCTACCAGCATGAGAGTACCCAGTAACCATAGCATTCCAAGACACCACATCCTTAACCCTCATCCTCGTAAAAACACGATTTGCTTCCTCCATCATCCCGACCTTGGCATACTGATCCACCAAAGCATTCCCCACAAACACATCCTCCGTCAGCAACCTCCTTACAGCAAAACCATGTATCTCCTTCCCCTGATTCGACCGACCCAAGGCAGCACAAGCCGGGAGAACGTTAACAAGACTAACAGGATCGGGCTGGTGGCCATCGTGATCCCAATTCATCCTACCAAACAACTCCAAAGCATCAGCACACCGGCCATTCTGACCATAGGCAGCAACAATCGAATTCCAAGAGATCCGGTCATAAACCCCTCTCACAGTCATTTCATCAAACACCTTACGTGCACTCCCCACATCCCCAAACCGCCCATACATGGACACCGCCGCATTGCAGACAAACACATTAGAGTCCAACCCTAAAACCACCATCAACCCGTGAACTGAAGCACCGAGAGAAAACGAGGACAACTCCCCGGCGGCCTTGAGGACGAAAGGGAAGGTGTAGCCATCAGGGGAGATTCCGAGCCTCCTCATAGCGGAGTAAACACTGACGGAGTCTCGGAGGAGGGAGAGACCCACAAATCGGCGGATAAGGGCGTTCCAGAGGGTGAGGGAGTCGGGGGAAGGCGGGAGGCGCTGGAGGAGGGAGAGGGCGTGGGAGGGTGCGTTGGCGGAGAGGTAGGCGGAGAACAGGTCGTGGGAACGCCGGGGGAGGAGGCCGCGGACGACGACCTGGAGGTGGAGGAGCTGGGCAGCGGCGAGGGACTCGCATTGTTCGAAGAGGGAGTGGGGGAGAGTGCCGGCGGTGTTTGGGCGGGAGAAGAGGGATTGGGGAACTGCAACGAGTGACCTTTGAAGCATTGCTTCTTCTCAAAAGTATTAAGGGTCGCTTTCGGTGAAAGTTGGGATCTTTATTTCTTGCTCTCATCGATACGGTGATACCCCTCCTAGCATTTGGAGGTTTGAATCTGATGAATGGTGATGATTGGGGCTTTTAAGCTTCTGGGCTGAACATTTGATTTGATTGTTGAGCGCCCGCCAACAGGTGAATTCGACGGGATATCGGAAATTCAATTCAATGAGAAATTGGTTATTTAATTTTCTATATTTAAAGGCATGAGCATTACAGTCGATATGTCCGAGTGGTTAAGGAGACAGACTTGAAATCTGTTGGGCTTCGCCTGCGCAGGTTCGAACCCTGCTGTCGACGTATTTTTGATTTTCCTAAAAAGTTGGTAGGGCACCCTGAAAGAAAATACACTTCCGTGTTTAAGTTTTAAACACGGAAGTTGTGCTATATTAATTATTTGTTTGTTTTATTTTTTGGAAAACATAATACATAACTTCTGTGTTTAAAAAACGGAAGGTCAAATCAACTTTATACCTTCCGTTTTTAAAACACGAGAGAAGAAAACTACTTTTTGCCTTCCGTTTTTGAAATACGGAAGTTCAAAATAACTGTTTGCCTTCTGTGTTTAGAAAACGAAAGGGTATGTTTTTTATTTTATTTTTTCGGTCAAAAAGGGGTATGAATATGACGAATATGCTCGATACCGGGTATTTTGCCCTAGTTGTGCCGAACTCCATAGAAGAATGTCAAACCACGCATCCAATGGTAACGAAGGAGTCAACAATAATATTCAGGTATTTATGAACTTTTATAGTAGAATTTAATGATAATATTGATTCAATTCGTGAAATTTGATTATTTTCAACTCTATTTCAATTGTTTTCAGTTTGATAGAATGAAAATTGTTGGATTTAATTATTCGCCTTATTTTGCGAATAATTGTTACTGGAGGGATAGAAAATCGATGTTAGAATGGGCTCGGCATATTGCTTTTATGAACAACTTTGTTCTCACAATTGTAAAATCTCAGAATAACTCGGCAACCCGATACGGCTCAGTATATCTTGGATGTGAAAAATATGGAGAAAATAGAAATCGTAAGAAGAAAATTAGAGGTGTTGATGTACCAGTAATAGTCCCGCGGGATGGAAGGTCTAAAAAAAACAATTGCCCATTTTTGTTGTATGGTTGGAAAGCCGAAAGAAATGTATGGCGGCTGAAAGTGGAGTGTGGTATACATAACCATAAACTGCCTCCTAGGCTGCAAGGTCATCAGATGGTGGGACGATTGACGAATGAGGAGATACAACTAGTGAAAGATTTGACATTTGGAGTGGTAAAGCCAATTCCCCTTCTTGCGACATTGAAAAACACTTTCAAGGAGAATTTGAGCACGAGACAACAAATTTATAATGCAAGGGCGAGAATCAAGAAGAATGAGATGCAAAATATGACCCCAATGCAACACCTCCACAATATGCTCGCGTATCGAAAATTCACTTTCAGTCACAGGCTTCGTCCCGATGGATCTTTGCAAGACTTAGCATTTACTCATAAGGATTCACTAGAGTTATGGAAGAAATTCTCATACGTCATGATTATGGATTCACTAGACTTAACATTTGCTCATAAGGATTCACTAGCATTTGCTCAACATGCAAGCTTAACTTTTGACAATGTAGACAATATTCTAATTTTCTTGTTTATAATTGAATCATATAATTTTGAAAATGACTATGATCTAGGTACGATTTGCCATTGTTTGAGATAGTTTGTTATGTCGATGAAATGAAATGATATAAATATGGTTTAGTATTGTTGATCGTTGAGTTTAATGATATAAATATGGTTCAAAAGTTTTGAATGTTGGTTCGCAAAAACCCAATAAACCTTTCTTTTGCATTCAACGATAAGTTTTGAATTTCACTTAAAATTAAAGTTTTGATTTGTTTTATTTATATTTATTTTTCTTCCTCTGTACCATGACTTTTAAGTTAGTGAGCAAAATTGAATCCCCATTATTTTATACGGCCTCTAAATTATTTTGTTTTTATGTTCTGTTTAAGTTAATTGTTTGAGAATATATCGGTTTATCTCACATATACTTTTATACAAGTTTAACATAATTTTGGTTGAGTTTGTTCGGATCAATATATATGTTATTGTAAAGTATCACAAATCATTATCAAAATGTAACTAATTGAATTTTATGGATTTTATTATATTTTAGTTATTATTTATTTTATATTATTATTTGATTTTTTTATTAATTATATTAACAAATTTTCATAAAAAAATCAAATATTTACAAAACATTATATTAAAGGATATCAAAACGTAACTTATGCAATAAATTTGGTTATTTACTCTTTATTCGATAAATAAGTGAAAAAAATATTAAATAGTATGTAAAGAAGAGTACTTACTCTTATATGATATACTAAAATATAATTTATTAACAAAACGCGCAAGGGCGTGGGTAACCGTTACAATTTATTTATTAAAGTTATGTGTGTTTCTAATTTTTTTTTTAAAAAAATAAGTTAAAATCAAACTCGTTTGTCTTTTCAAAATACTTTTAAAATTGTACTCCCGTATTTAGAAAACGGGAGTTATAAAATAGTTGTACTCCCGTGTTTGAAAAATGGGAGATGTAATTAAAATTGTACTTCCGTTTTTTAAATACGAGAGTACAACTCAGTTTTATAACTCCCGTTTTTTAAAAACAGAAGGCAAAACTAAAAGTTGTACTTTCGTTTTTCAAACACGGAAGTACAACTTATATTGTGAACTCCCGTGTTTTAAAAACGAAAGGCATAAATTACTTTCCATTTACCCTTCCGTTTTCAGGGCACGGAAGTACAAAATCTTTTTGAGTGTCTACTCCAAATCTTTTTTGGTGGAATTAGAGGACGTGAAATTATGTGTTTTTTTAAAATAAATTATGTGTTATACACTTTCCATTTGATGGATTTAGAGGTGGAGAAAAATGATGGGATTATATGGGTTGTGTATAACATCTTGGATTCTTGGGAGATTATTAATGTAGAAGAGACAAGTGTTTACTTGCTCAGGAGAAACTTAGATATGATTGGGTGAAAATTAATATTACTGGTGTAATTTGGCTTGAGTTGAGTCGAGTAACTAATAGTTATAATATGTGATAATATAATTTTTTTTAGGGGATTGTTAAATACACCGCTAATTTTTACTGGAACTACCGCTAATTTCCGCAACTCCTAGCGGAGTTAAGGCCGTTGATCGGTCTAAAACCAACACCCTGCAAGCGTACGGTGTCAATTGTAGTAATCGAGTGTCGAATCTCAGGGACTGTGTGAATATCAATCGCAGAACCTCAACTAGTTTACTAAGCCAAATAAGAGAAGTGATTTTTGACGGAATGAGAAAATAAGAAGAGGAGAAATAACAAATTGCAAGTGTTTGAATATATGATGAGAAACATTCCAGAGTCAAGGTTCACCACAACAATGCATCTTTGATAGACTATATAATTTTCATGTCTGAACAAATTGAAAAGAGATATTTGAAGGTAAACTATCTAAAGTCATTATCGCTCAGCCTACGCATGTTGCAGTAACTATGTTCATTTCAATCAATTACCACTCAGCTTGCGCTTGTTGTAGATTAATCAATCAAATTGGACTCATTAAGCACTTAGACCCTAGCGAGCAAATTGATCAAACAATCGCAGACGCGATCTGCATAATCAACTCAAACCTAGGTTGTCTACGATAGTTTATTATCCTCAAGAGAATTAAATAGATTGCTCATAAACAATTCTCAAGTTCAATCCATGTTTTCCAATAAACCATTCTTTATCTATATATCCAATCTCAATTCGCAGCTAGCGCATGTTGAACATCAAAAGGATTCCAATCAATCATAGGGTTAATCGGACTAAGCACTCATGGATCGAATCAAACAACAATAGAATTCATTCGAGCAATCATCACGCACATCTCTATCTCAGCATCGTTGGGATCACCCCAACCCCAGAACAAGAAAACTTGCCAGACATGGATTCAGACACAATCAAAGAATTCATGATGAAAGAATATAAGACTAGATTAACAAAACGTATTCTTGAATCCAGCAAAATAAACCTTCAAGAAGAAATCTCTGAAAGAGCCTAAAACTCTCAATGTCTGCAACTATCGTTTCTGACGTGAAAAATTGGATGTCTCTTGATCTAACCCTAATTCTCTATCTATATTTCTCCAAGAAAAATCTGAAAATAATCCTAAAATAATGATAAAATATAATAAAAAGTCTTTAAACAAAATATAAAAGCCAATAAAAATCCCGACGAACTGATGCTGAGGACAAGTATCGACTCGATACTTCACTACTGCAAGGCTTTCTTTCACTCGAAAGGCTCAGATACCGAGTCGATAGTTGCAGGTATCGACTCGATATTTCGTTGTTTCTTTCTCTTCTCGTTGTTTCGACTCGGTACTTCTAGGTATCGAGTCCGAGTTCGCCTTGCTTCTTTGATTCTGAACTTGAAAGCTCTCTTGCCCCGACTCATGTCTCTCGAATGCTCTCTATGGACATACTCTGACATCAATGATCATCCTCGAACATGACTCATTCCTTGCTCCTTTTCCTTGGCTCGTTAAATATTCCAAAATATGCATCGAAACACCTGAAATTTCACACACACCATGTGTAGACCTCTATACTCGAAATGACACATAAATCACATAAAAACACATATAAAGTAACACTTAATAAACATAAAACCTACTCACAAGACACCTAAAATCACATAGAATAAGATGATATCAAAATACCCCATACTTAGACATTGCTTGTCCCCAAGCAAGACTAATTAGAACAAACCACAAGTGCAAGATAAAATATTTGCCTCAACTTATTCAAGCCCCCTTGAAGATAATAATGCAATCAAAATCTCAAAACAAATGCCATCATAGCATGTTTCCTCATTACCGAAAACAAAGCAAAAAGCCCCAAACCTCACATGGATGTTTTATTATGTGAATAACTCTCACTCAAATGTGTATAAGGGATGAAATTTACGCTCGGTCTCAACCATTGTGCTTATCTATACCATAAGCTTGCCCATCGTTCTACATCTCCACCACTTGAGATCATGCACACAACAAAATCATGAGGACTTTTGTAAAGGTTGTAATGAGGCTAAGGTAAAGGAAAATAAGGTATGAAAATATTTAGGCTATGTGGCGCAAAAATCCGGGAAAAAAGGCATGCCAAAGAGCAACCAGTAAAACACCAATGCCAACAACTTCACAAACCAAACCAAATCACACCAAGTCCATCACAATTAATGCATTCTCAATTAAGCACTTCAGACTTCAATCAACCATTTTCTTTCCTTTTTTTCACTCTTTTCTTTTCTCTCTAGCTTCAACACTGTTTTGCGCGAATACAAACATTTGCGATGAATGCACCCGGTTACTAAGTGTCTCAGCCACCTCACCTATATATTTTCCTCCTTGTGTGAATTTTATCCTCCACAAGCAGGATCGGTTACTAACCGTATTTTTTTCTTCTTGACTTTTGCCTATGAGTGAATTTTATCCTCCTCCTGTCCCAAGGAATTTCTGCAATATCGCATATATCGTTCAAAGCAGAATAAATTAAACACATGACACCAATTATCTCCACCCCATACTTGGCTTTTTGCCACTCCATCATCACAACCATTCAATAAAATCATACCGATTTCCCAGACAGGTAAAAAGGCTTAAATAATATAGCTTGGATAATTTTTGTGGAGCTTCCAAAGAATAGGCTATATGCTCAAAGGGGTTTCAAACAGAAGGATCATGTAAAAGGTAGGTAAAGAGAGGAAAAAATGGCTAATGAAATCAATGCCTCAATCATTTTAATGTCATGTACACAAATCATATAATGCAGCCTAAATAAGAGTCTAAAGCAAGTTCTGAAGATAGCAACAAAAGTGAGTGTCACATATGAAAAATAATAAGAGGACCCATATAAACATTAGTCATTTAGGTTCAAATCTCATAAGGCTTTTGTTTAGGGGCTAAGTCATGCTTGTCTTAACAAATAACACTACAAAAAAAAAAATTAGCATCGGCAATTTACCGTGGCGAAAAACTGATCTGGTGTGGCAAAACCTATTTAGCCACGGACGTAGCCACGGGAAACTAGGGGTGGCCAAGTCTGCGGTGGCAAAATGTTAATAGCTACGGATGCTTGCCGTGGCGACAAACCTAGCCACGGCATAGCTACGACTAAGCGACCCCATATGAAAGACACGACACATTTGCGACGGTAGGTTGCCGTAGCTAAGGTCTGGGTGGAAATAAAAAAAACCCTGCTTTTTAGCCCGGATTCTTTAGACCCGGGCTTAAAAAGTCCAATACTTTTTAAAAAAAATAAAAATAAATAATACACGCAATTTACCTATATAATAAAATTTCATTAATTATACAAAATTTACATTTATAATAAAATGACAAAAAACTACATAATTTATATAGAATAAAAATACCTAATTACAAAATATACATACACAATAAAATATCCAAAACTACATTTTAACCAAAAATAAAATGTCCAAAAGACAATAGTAATTCTAACTCCAAACTTACTGAACTAAAAGACAGCAGTATTACTTCAACGAGCAAGATTAACATGGCTCCTGTAAAAAAAAAAAAGAAACAAAGAAAGAATAACATATGGTTGTTTCAACTCATGAGAGATGAAAACAAGGGATATTTTACCAACACGAAATAAAGGCAAAAAAAGCCTCAACAAGTCAACAAATACAGAGAAATGAGATAAAGACACCTAATAAACATATCCATGCAAAGAAACAAAGTAGGTCATGTTCATATGAAAAAAGAAAGGTAGCGCATGAATCTTTTAAGATAAAATGCCCCCAATCCTGGATTTGTATCTATATCTGCAACTATAAGCAATGAAATTACGAGCAGGTACTTCCTAAACTATGATTAATGTTCTATATGTTACTATCATGCTGACATTGCAACAGCAACAATCTTGCGCATCATACAAACCCAATAGATAAATGGCATATACATAAAAGAATATTCATTATGTCTACAAAGAGCAGAAGCACAAACCTGGAAGTTGTAGTCTGCCCCAGCAGACAAGAGGCGGCCAATGCAAGACTTTGCACCTCGAGCCAATGCCACATGAAGAGGTATTGTATTGTGCACATTCCGGATATTAACATCAACACCAGCATCAAGAATGATCTGCTCATAATGTGAAGAGGTGGAATTTTCAACATTAAACAATAAATTCAATAAACCTGCTTATTAAAATGGTTCTACTTTTAAAAGCCATAAGGCATAAGAATGTAAATGCCAAAAGTTCTGCAAAGGATTCTTTCTCACAGGAAATATTTGTGTCAATTCCACAATTAGCTCACCTTAACCAACTCCTCGTCATTAGCCATAGCAGCTGTGTGCAAAGCAATTCGTTGCTGAGCATCTTGGGCAATTGGGTTGGCTTCAGCAGCAAGCAAAATTCTAACCATTTCTCTCCCTTCTATGGCACAAAAATTTGTATATTATTAATATTGAATTTTGATTAATGCTTCTCGAAGGGATCCTACAGCTCACTCATCCATCTCTAGCTCTACCCCTAACTAGAAGACTGGATAGAAATTAGAAAGGAAGAGTAGACAGTGCAAGCTAGGTGGTTTACAGTGAGCAGTGGAGCCTTGTGAGACACTAGCTTTAGAAGCAGAAAAAATGTAGCAGTCAATCTGGGTAAAGCAGGGGCTCATTATTTATGCTATTTGCCTTTGCTTTGAAGAAGAAAGAAACAAATTATGTTGGAACTTTCCTTCTTTCACCAGCTGAAAACAAGCATGTTGTATCTTCTAATGCATCATGGGTAATAATCTAATTTTAGTTGTTTCTTGCATAATTTGCTGAAATTGTGCACTTCCTATAATATTGTCAATTTAGAGAGATGAAGAAGATGCAGTTGGAGGTTTAATATGGAGCACCTAACCAAGTTAATGAAACTTCACCTCTTCCTTAATCTAGTCTAATCAATCCCTTTCTGCTATTACTGAATGCAAAAACAGAAGTACACATTGCATATCTCAAATTACCCAACAGAATAGAGAAGCAACCAGAAACACGACAACAATAACATCGATCAACAACCTTATCTCCATCCTACAATTAATGAAGTGCTCGTATAGATCTCCATTCTTGCTTAAGCTAGTGAAATAAAAATGAGAATAATCAAACAAAAAATTATTTTAGTTCCAGTTTCAGAACAACCGAACATCAACAACAAAGAGGTCTTAGCTATCTCATCTTCTGGATGCCTTCAAAGGTGTACCGGAATGGTGAATCGTGATTACTTGATGGACTTTTGAACAATGGGAAGACGGAGTACATCTTACAACTAAAATAAAACTAGAAAATTTTGTTTCGGAAAATCCACTCCAATTTCCACAAGTCTAATCTATCATCCAAACATCAATGAGCTATCTAATAGTATCTATGACATAAATCTAGACCGGACAGATAAATACCAAACAAATGATATGGAACAACAGCAAGCATTTCACTAAGTATCAATTCATGAAGAAATTGCATCCCCCAAATCTACTCATTTCATAATGTAAACCTAAATTCATTGCCGAATAATCAAATTCGAGCAATCTACATTCATAATGAATAACATAAGTGGGAGAAATGAGTAGTTAGGGTTTAGAAACCTGGATAACGCGCTCGTCGAATCTATCGGGGGGTTTTCTCCTTCGTGACTCTGAATCCGCTGTCCGTCTTGACCTTGGAGTCTATCACATAGACATCCTTCCCCAAAAACTCTTTCCGCTATAAGCAAGGCCGTAGAGCTCCTCGTAGGCGTGGTCGATTTGTTCCTCGGACTCGAACGAGGGCTCATCGATGGCGCGGGGGGCGACAAAGCCCTCGAGGCTGGCAGGAGGGTCAAAGGCGACTTCCTCCTAGGGATTGAGGTCGTCGAAGAAGTTGGTGTCAATGTTGTCGTTCTTGGCCCTGAGGCGGTGGCCGAAGTGGGAGGAGAGAAAGAGAAGGGTGAGGTTTTGGGGTAGTGGGAGAAGTAAAGGGGCGTTGGGCGGTTCGATGTGGTGGAGAGGAGGGAGAGGTTGGAGGTGCAGACTTAGAGGGATGAGAAGGATGAGCAAAGAGAAATTTGCAAAGGTCTCCATTGGAGGAGGGAGCGAGGTTGGGGAGATCAGAAATGGTGTGAGGAGGGAGAAAGGGGAATCCGAAGGGAGAGGTGGTGGGCTGGTGGCGGATGAAGTGTGGACTGTGGACTAGGGTTCCCGAAACCTCTCTTTATTTTATTTATAAAAAAAAGCTTTACTTTTTATGAAAAAAAAAATTATATGTTTTAGCCACGGGAGATCTATTGCCATCGCAAATTATCCGAATTTGTTGTGTTTTTTTTGCCACGACCTCCAAGCCATTCCTACCATGGGTGGCTACTGTGTTTTTTCTTACCCAATGGCCACGGCAAATCTTTGCCGAAGCTACCGTGGGTGGCTAAATTGTTTCTTTTTTTTAGTGTAGCTACGCCAGACCCTTGCCGTTGCTACCGTGCTCCTCATCCGTAGCTCCACCGTGGCCAAAATCACCCTACTAGCTATGGCATACCCTTGCCGTTGCTACCATGCGTGGCAAAATTCTTTTTTTTTTTTGTAGTGTAACTCCATGCTAGGCAAATTATCAAAAGATAATGACATATAAATATAAGGCGAATGTTAGCATCGTAGGCAAATACTCCATCATTGTGGTAGTTAACGTATTTAGGGTACACAAATTCTTATAACATTGAATCAAAATATAAAGACTCAAGAACAAAAGAATTCAAATAGTCTTCAGATAGGCTTCAACATCAGAATTGTCAAGCACCTGAAACATAAAAGACAAATATATAAACATATACTCACATAAATATCCCACCCCATACTTAAAACCTACATTGTCCCAATGTAGAATAAGAAATAAAGGGTGAGAGAGACTCACATAGAACTATTGGTGTGGTGGTGGCTGATAAGGACGGCCCGTCAGGTGCTCCCATATCTGCTGCTGCAACTGAAAGGATTGGGTGTTCTGCTGCTCAATCGCAGTCAACTGGTTCAGAATACCGGATTGCTGCTGCTGTATCTACTCGTGAGTAAGCACCAAAGAGCCCACTCTGATGGATAAATCAAACATGTCCTCCCTCAATGTCCGAAACTCGTCAGCCCACTGGAAGGGTGTATATGTAGGCTGGTGCCAATCATCAGTATCCATCACAGTCTGGCCGTCTGAATGATGTCTATCAGCTGCGTCTGCTTCAGCACCCACCTCATCATCGCTAGATTCCTCAGACTCCATACCCTCAATCAACGGGACCGGCTACCCAGTCCAGCTTTCAAACCAGTTCCGACGCTATAAGATGCACATGTGCTGGGGGTTGAACTCACAATAGCGACGATCCCTAGTCTTCAGGGCGAGGTGGGGCACATAATCGATGATCTTAATCATCCTCTGGGCAGTCAAATGGGCAATGTCTACCCAACTAGGAGCAATATGTGTGTATCGATTTAGGTCAACCCGAAAATGAACAGCAAGGGCTGCGATCATACCTCCTACAAAGAGATGATTAGACGGGTTCCTGGCGAAGTAGAAAAGGTGACTTGCCAACTCGAAGCCAATGTTGATGGGTCGCCCACTCACAAGGCTCTCAAGAATCCTAAGCTCGCTAGTCTTCACCTTGTTCTGCTCATGACGAGCGAAGATAGTCCAGCCCAGGAGTTGATGGATGATACGGAAGCAAGGGTTAATGATGTCAGCGCTTGAGGACTTGCTTTCTAGGAACTGACCCTTTCCAGTCATCCTGTACCAGAATCTATGTAGTTCAGCTGATGATACAAGCGACGGACCCACATTTGAATCGAATCCTAGCATCTCATTGAGGTTGACAATGGTCAATGATCTCGCAACATTGCCCAATCTGAATGTCATATTGCCCTCTAATGTGCTGGAATCAGCCTCCAGCGAGAAGCTACACAGGAACTCCTTAGTGAGAGCTGGGTATGCCGGAAGGTCCATGATGATGAGAGGGGAAATTCCCCCATGAGCACATAATCTCTCGATCTCTGCATGGAATACTTTTGACGTTGTGCCAAACAGCCTTAATTTACTCCGTTAATCTCCGCAACTCCTTGCGGAGTTAAGTCCGCATTCGGTTGCAGAATACTTTGGATATTTTTAAAAAAAAATTAAACAAAAAAAAAAGAAAAAGAAAAAAAAGAAAAGGTACGCATCAAGATGCGTACCTCTTTCACTCCTGCACCGCCTCTTGCTCTCTCCCTGCCTCCCAATTCGATCACGAACCAACCTTTCGGTGAGTCGTTCTCCTTCGTTTTCGATCCAAACTACCCTCGGACTTCACCACCCTCCTCACCCATGGGCCACGTAGGTCCGATGAGCCATCGCGAGCCTCCGACGACACCCAGACCTCCGATCGAGAGCTCCGAAGTCCACTTGTTCAAAGTTGGAATCTTTGTGAAAGCCGCCCGATTCGATCGCGAACCAAACTTTCGGTGAGTTGTTCTCCTTCGTTTTCGATCCAAACGACCCTCGGACTTCACTACCCTCCTCACCCATGCTCCACGTAGGTCCGACGAGCCATCGCGAGCCTCCGACGATGCCCAAACCTCCGATCGAAAGCTCCGAAGTCCACTTGTTCAAAGTTAATAGGTAACACAATATCAACAACAACAACAACAAAAAAAGTTCCGCACCTAATTGCGGACCTTTTTGATTTTTTTTTTTTACGTATAGGTAGGGACTTCTCATCCTAATGCGGACCTCTCTCCGCAACGTCTTGCGGACGTTTTGTCAAGGGTCTTTTAGGGCGTGTTTGGCACGATGTCCGGGGAGGTCCACATCTCGTTGCGTAGCTTAGCGGTGTATCTAGTAAAAATTAGCGGTATATTTAGTTTTTTCGTTTTTTTTTATCATTGAAGGTTTTTTTTGTTAGTTGGAAAAAGGCTTGTGTTAAAATTATACTACTCATAATCTTTTTTAACAGAGTATTTTTAAGTATTTTTTTATCATTTGTGTTAGATGATATTGTTGGGCAATAATTCATATTTCACATACATGAAAATTTGTTTTGGGCTAAATTGTGAAACATTCCGGAAGAATGTGGAATGTGGCGGAAGTCTCCGGAATGTGGTAGAATATTCTAGAAGCCTATGGAAGAGTGCAGAAGTCTCTGGAAGCCTGCGGAACCTTATGGAAGGTTCCAGAACAGTGAAGAGTCTAGGTGTCTCTAGATGTGTGTAGAGTTCTCCGGAAGCTTGGAGAACCTTAGGATATGTATGGAGAAGACTAGAAGCATAGGGATGGCTCTAATCTTGGAGTATTCTAGAGATGTTCTAGGACTCTCCATGTAAGGGATGACATGACCTATAAATAGGCTTGTGGTGTGTGAGTTTAGAGGTGAAGAGTGAGTCTTGTCAAGTTGTGTAGTGTGTAGAGTTGTGAGTCGAGTGAATCCTCACAAGTGTTGTGTGAGTGAGTTGGTCAAGAGTGGTGAGTGCTAGTGAGAGTCTTGTATCGAGCGAGATTTGTACAAAATACTTTGTACATTAATACAAGGTCTCGTTTGTAAGGAGACTTTTTCCATCCGACTCATACACGTAATAGAGTGTTAGCTACCCGTTTTCCCCCAACAGTGGTATCAGAGCCGATGGTTGCAAAGGTTGTTGGAGTCGGGAAATCGGTGTAGCATTTGTTGGTGGAAGGATTCCGTGTTGACGTGATGGAATCAGGCTTTTCAAAGGTGTTAGAGAATCCACTCTTTGATGGGAATGCCAACTTTATATAAGGAGGAAGAGTATGTTTCAGGCTCTAGTGAAGGAGGAGCATGTCTCTAAGAGCGAGGGAGGAGCCAGCCGGAGGTAGGCACGGTGATCCGAGACGCAAAGCATAAGCACGTCTATGTGGAGATATATAGGAGAGACGCGTGTGCTATCGTTGAGGAGAGAAGGATCACGTGTTTGTGTGATGTCCGCTATTGAGGGAGGACGTGATGAGAGAGACGTCCTTGCGGAAGAGTGTTGGCTCCTACAACTAATGTGATTGATGATGTTGATGATGATGATGTCTACTTAGTAACAGATGGAGAGGTTACTAAGTCATCGAGGTGGATGGTGTCGTCTTACATGAGGCGTGTCGGGATCAAGCATTGTTTGAGTCCTTGTAGATTGGTGGAGAGTTTGGTCCTTTAGCTTAGTGGATGGTGATAAGTTGGAGGGTATATGTGACGCTCTTCATGATGAGAGGGTGCAAGGTGTTCATGAGGAGGAGCTTGATCAAGCGTAGACAACGACACTAATCGAAAGGAATGTTCGCTTCTTTGAAGAACACATCGTGATGGGGAGATGCCACGACATTGGAATCAAGGAGCGAAGGAAAGAGAAGATCGAGAATGCTATGGAGGTATGTGAAAATATGAATTAAGGGAGGAATTATTGGGCAATAATTCATATTTCACATACATGAAAATTTGTTTTGGGCTAAATTGTGAAACATTCCGGAAGAATGTGGAATGTGGCGGAAGTCTCCGAAATGTGGTGGAATATTCTAGAAGCCTATGGAAGAGTGCAGAAGTCTCTGGAAGCCTGCGGAACCTTATGGAAGGTTCCAGAATAGTGAAGAGTCTAGGTGTCTCTAGATGTGTGTAGAGTTCACCGGAAGCTTGGAGAACCTTAGGAAATGTATGGAGAAGACTAGAAGCATAGGGATGGCTCTAGTCTTGGAGTATTCTAGAGATGTCCTAGAATTCTCCTTGTATATGATGGAATGGCCTATAAATAGGCATAATGAGCACATGTTGTAAGTGAGTGGGCAATGTGAGTGCTCCTCCAAATGAGTGTGAGCATGTGAGGTGTTGTGTAGGCTAGTATGTGATCGATCGAGCATGAGGGGGTCTCGATCACATACTAGTGAGTGTGAGTCCTAGTGTGTGATCGATTGAGAATGAGAGAGTCTCAATCATACACTAGAGTGTGTGGGTTGGTCAGTAGGTGTGATCGATTGAGCATGAGGGCGTCTCGATCACACAAGTGTGTGGTCCACCAAAGAGTGAGGTTAGTCTCTTGAGTCGAGTGGTGTATGTGAGTCTTGTATTTGTGAGAGGTGTACTTGTGTACATAATATATAATACAAGTTCTCATTTTTAAGTGGAGCCTGATCCATCCGAGTCACACGTGATAGAGTGTTAGCTGCATGGTTTTTCCCCAACAGATATGGTAGATGTAAATGTACATTATATTAGTATAATTATTTAGCCCTATTTATGTTTTTATTTTAAAAAAGTTTTAAACCAGTGGATTGATATGTAAATTAAAAAAAAAGTTCATAAAAAATATAGCCTCTTAATTTATTTATTTTTAGTGCAACCATTCATCAAAGATGATGCGGGACCATCTTCTACACCTCCAGACACGCCTATCATCCTTGGTGATGGACCAATGACTCGAACCCGAGCCAAGAAGCTTCAACGAGACTCATTCATGTATGTGAGTCATGCCTTGTTCTCGAGCTCAGTACAACTTCCCGAAGCACCATTGAAGACTTACATGTGCATTGGAATACAAATGGCTGATCCTACTTAGGCACATGTTAGAGCCGATTTTGTTAAGTGTTGGAACACTTCCTTATTGCCATTTTTAGTAACTTTCTTACTTAAGTTATTTTAGGAAACTTTAGGGGTATTTTAATTATTTCTTTTAAGTTGTTATTTCTATTAGAATTTCCGCTTATTAGGTTATATAAGGCCAGCACACCCCTTGTAAAACATTCACGTTATTCATTATTCAGAGCTTTCTCTTTTGTGTGAAACACATTGAGTGCAAGTCAATCGATTTGAAACGGTTCTCATCGATTCCAACTATTGGTATTGATCTCAGCTTGGTTTTCCTTTTGTTTGTCAGCCTCACAAGAGCTTGGCGATCCTGGTATCCACGAGCCCCCTCCTTGTGCCTCCAATTTGTCCACTTGGTTGTGTAGGGTTGTAAAGGCGGGTTATATAGTCATTGGTGTTGGTTCCTACCCTCTACGGAGGCATGAGGTCTTCATCTTGTTCTATATAGATCAACTCAGTCCAGCTATCGGTTGTGTCTTGTCAATTTCGAGTCTTACATTCGGTTTCATTGAGTCTGTGTGTTTTCTTGTTTCGTCGATATCAAGTCTTGTTACCTTGATCAAGTCTTGCTGCGTTTTGTTCTTGGTTCTTGCTTCGACTTCGAGTTCTTGATGAATCTTGGTCGAGTTTCTTAAATATTGCGTCATTCTTGCTTCTGTTCTTTAGTTTGAGTCTTGATTGTCGAAGATCGAGCCATCCTACGGCTTACCCCGTATCAAATTGGTAAGTGATAGGGATGTTAAGTTTCTTAGTCATTTTTGGCAAACCTTATGGAGCAAATTGGGAACTAGATTGTTATTCTCTACCTCTAGTCACCCCCAAACTGATGGTCAAACTGAGGTGACCAATAGAACCTTAATCACTGTCCTTAGAGCCATTATTAGGAAGAACTTGAAGTTTTGGCAAGAAGTCTTACCTCATGTGGAGTTTGCTTATAATAAAACTATGCATTCCTCAACAAAAATATCTCCATTTGAATGTGTATATGGTGTTAATCCACTAACCCCTCTTGATCTTACTCCATATCCTATGAGAGAAAAAGAATCATTTAAAGCAGGTAAGCACGTCGAGTTCGTTAAGGAGTTGCATGAACGGACGCGTAAGAAGCTTGTGGAGAAGGCATAATACAACGCCAACAAGGGCCGGTGTTTGGTGGTTTTCCAGCCAGGGGATCTCGTGTGGGTACACCTACCTAAGGAGCGGTTCCCCGAGCAATGGAAGAGCAAGCTCGCACCGCGAGGAAATGGACCATTCAAGGTTCTTCGTCGAGTTGGTGAGAATGCCTATCAGCTGGATCTTCCTGGAGACTATGGCATCAGTGCCACATTCAACGTCGCGAATCTCATTCCCTACCTTGTTGTGGACGAGACTTTGGATTCGTGGTCGAATCCTTTCCAAGAAGGGGAGGTTGATGCAGGACCATCTTCTACACCTCCAGACACACCTATCATCCTTGGTGATGGACCAATGACTCGAACCCGAGCCAAGAAGCTTCAACGAGACTCATTCATGTTTGTGAGTCATGCCTTGTTCTCGAGCTCAGTACAACTTCCCGAAGCACCATTGAAGACTTACATGTGCATTGGAATACAAATGGCTTATCCTACTTAGGAAACTTTAGGGGTATTTTAATTATTTCTTTTAAGTTGTTATTTTTATTAGAATTTCTGCCTATTAGGTTATATAAGGCCGACACACCCCTTGTAAAACATTCACGTTATTCATTATTCAGAGCTTTCTCTTTTGTGTGAAACACTTTGAGTGCAAATCAATCGATTCGAAGTGTTACTCATCGATTGCAACTATCGGTTTTGATCTCAGCTTGGTACCTCGCAAGAGCTTGGTGATCCTGGTACCCACGAGCCCCCTCCTTGTTGAAAGATCACGAGATTGATTGTAATGTCCTCCTTGAGGGTTTCCATTCATTGATAAACATATATATAGGTTACAAATGTATTGAGCCTTTTGGGCCTTTGGGCCCACTATACAATATAAGACCTATGTAATCTATCAAACCCCCGCAGTCGAAACTGGAGGAGTCCGTACAGTGAGACTGAACCGAAAATCAATGAACAATTGTCGAGGTAAACCCTTGGTGAATATATCAGCGTACTGATAGGAGAACGGGACATGTAGAACGCGAACATGTCCAATGGCAACCTTGTCCCGGACGAAGTGGAGATCGAGCTCAATGTGCTTCGTGCGTTGATGCTGGACTGAGTTGCTAGCCAGATAGACGGCGAAGACGTTGTCAATGTAGACCAGAGTGGCCTTCTGAAGAGGGCAACGAAGCTCAAGAAGAAGATTGCGGAGCCAAGAGCACTCGGAGACAACATTGGCAACACCCCTGTATTCGGCCTCAGCGCTAGAGCGAGACACGATAGGCTGACGCTTGGCTGACCACGACGCAAGGGTGTCGTTGAGGAAGACACAGTAACCAGATGTGGAGCGACGTGTGTCAGGACATCCACCCCAATCCGCATCAGTGTAAGCAACAAGGTCAAGCTTAGAGGAAGGGGTGATCGTGGTGTCGAGCTCAAGGGTGCTGCTGATGTACCGAACAATCCGCTTCAAGGCCTGAAAGTGGGGTTCCCTGGGTGCATGCATGAACAAGCACACCTGCTGAACGACGTAACTGATATCAGGCCTGGTGAAAGTGAGATACCGAAGAGCACCAGCGAGGCTCCTGTATAATGTCGGATCATCAACCAGAGGACCAGAATGAGCACTGAGCTTGTTGGACGTATCGATAGGGGTGGCGACAAGATTGCAGTTGACCATCTTAACCCGAGCAACAATCTCAACAGCATACTTACTCTGTGAGAGAAATAGACCAGACGCATGACGCTGAACAACAACTCCCAGGAAGTAGGACAACGGACCCAGATCAGACATGGCGAACTCCGCACTCAATTGTGAAATAATAGACATCCGAAGAGCATCAAAAGAGGCGGTGAGAATGATGTCGTCGACATATAGTAACAGGAAGGCCAAGTCTGAGCCTCTGCGATAGATAAACAGAGACGTATCTGAACGGCTGCCAATGAAACCCAATCGTAGCAGATGAGAAGCAAAGCGCTGGAACCAAGCCCGCAGAGCCTGTTTCAGACCATACAGAGAGCGCTTGAGGAGACAGATGTGCTTTGGACGATCAACATCAACAAACCCCGGCGGCTAAAACATGTAGACTGTCTCATTCTGATGGCCATGCAGAAAGGCGTTCTTGACATCTAACTGATGGATGGCCCAGTTGCGCGACAAAGCTAGACTCAATACCACTCGGATAATGGCAGGCTTGACCACAGGGCTGAACGTCTCATCACAATCAATACCTGCCTGCTGAGATCGACCATTGAACGGGCTTTGTAGCGCTCCAACGTCCCATTAGAGCGGAACTTGTGACGGAGGAGCCACATATAGCGAATGACGTTTGCCTCAGGAGGGCGAGGGACAAGAACGCAAGTACCATTCTTTGTTAGGGCCCTGTATTCGTCAAGCATAGCCGCCTGCCAATTTGGGTCGAGGAGGGCTGTTTTGTAGGAGGTGGGTATGGGGGAAAGGGAGTTCGGGGAGGAGGCGGGGGGATAGGGAGTCGGAAGGGACGGACGAAGGGGGGGGGGGCTGGGAGGCGACGGGGAATGCGGCGGGCGCAGCAAGCCCGCCGCTTTTTGATTGGCCGCGGTCGCAGCATGATGTTGCGGCCGCCGCTAGTAGGTGGGGCGAGGGGGGGAGGGTGTGGGCTTTTGATGGGCTGCGGCCGCAGCATCTTACTGCGGTCGTGACATAACGTCTTGGCGAGGGGATGGTGTGGCGGATTTATGGGTTTGGATGGCGGGGCGATGTGTGGTGGTCATGGAGACGATCTGATGGGGTCGGAAGACACCGGAGACGCTGCGGGTGTGTGTTTTGGTGGGAGGGGGTGGTGGTGGTGGTGGAGGGGGAGAGGTAGGAGCACTAGGAGAGCTCTGGGGAAGAAAAAAAAATGAGGGAATGATGACTCTAACTCTGACTGAGATACAGGAGGTGTGGAAGAGGGGGGAGGAGGAGGAGAAAAGGGAAAGCGAGACTCATCAAACGTGACATGACGTGACACAATAAGCTTATGGGTCTTGACATCGAGGCAAAGGTAACCGTGATGATCAGACGGATAGCCTAGAAAGACATATGGAGTGGAGTGCGGGTGAAGGTTGTGTGGGGTTGTGGAGGACTGGTTTGGGAAACACAAGCACCCAAAGGTGCGAAGGTGATCATACCTAGGCATGGTGTAATAAAGTGTCTGAGCTGGCGAGCGATGGTGTAGGGTAGTTGATGAGAGAATGTTTAGGAGATAACATGTGGTGGATAAAGCGTGAGGCCAATATGGAAGGGGAATAGATGCGTGGAAGAGGAGAGAGCGCATCATGTTGGTAATGGTTCTGATGATGCGTTCAACCTCGCCATTTTGCTGAGAAGTATAGGGGCAAGACAAGCGATATGAGATCCCATTTGTGGCAAAGAAAGAGTGAAAGTCTTTGTTGTCAAATTCACGGCCATTGTCACATTGGAAACATTTGATGGATGTGTGAAACTGTGTTTTGATGTAGGCATGGAATTTGGCAAAGACATGAAACACTTGGGACTTGAAATGCAACGGGAAGACCCATAAATAATGAGTGTAATCATCAAGAAACAAGAGGTAGTACTTGTGACCCTCCTTGCTAGGCACATGAGAGGTCCAAATGTCACTATGAATGATATCAAAGGGAGCAAGGGTAGAGGTGAAAGATCGTTGGAACGACAGTCTGGCATGTTTGGGCCCACTATACAATATAAGACCTAGCTAATCTATCACTTGTGCCACCAAGTTGTCCGCTTGGTTGTGTAGGGTTGTATAGGCGGGTTATATAGTCATTGGTGTTGGTTCCTACCCTTTACGGAGGCCTGGGGTCTTCATCTTGTTCTATATAGATCGACTTAGTCCATCTATCGGTCGTGTCTTTTAAATTTCGAGTCTTACATTCGGTTTCATTGAGTCTTTGTGTTTTCTTGTTTTGTCGATATCGAGTCTTGTTACCTTGATCGAGTCTTGCTGCGTTTTGTTCTTGGTTCTTGCGTCGACTTCGAGTTCTTGATCAATCTTGGTCGAGTTTCTTGAATCTTGCGTCATTCTTGCTTCCCTTCTTTAGTTTTAGTCCTGATTGTCGAAGATCGGGTCATCCTACGGCTTACCCCGTATCAAAACATCTCTTTATATTACACTTGAACCATTGCAATATCAAAGGGTAAATTATTTACAAGGGTAATTTTGAAAAGTGAATACCAAAATATCTAAAACGACATGTTTTTCTTAACAAGATTTTACTCCTAAAATGACATGTTTTTCTTAACGGATGGAGTATTAAATACTCCTCTTTTAGGCCTCGTTTGGTATAAATGTAGTAATCGGAATGGGAATGGGAATCGGAATCGGAATCAAAAGTCGGAATGAGTGATTTCCAAGGCATGTTGTTTGGTATGATATCGGGAATGAGAAATTCTCAAATCCAACCTCTAAACATCTAAAAATTCAATCTTTCAAATTATCAAATTCAAGAGCAAACCAATTCAATCATTTAAAATAAGGATAAAAAAAATACACAAAATCAACCTGAAATTTCACAAATTCATCAAAAAATAAACAAATTTTAACCAATTTACAGAACTTGGATGGGGGGTGGTTGAGGGAGGAAACCCTAATTCGACCCAACCAGAGGCCGCCAACCAGAGGCCGCAGGATGGATGACGAAGGGCGGCGGTCGATCTGGACTCGACGGGGATCGAGAGAGAGGCAGTGGCGACAGCGACGGAGGAGCACTAGAGAGAGAGAGAGAGAGAGAGAGAGGCCTAGTTCGACGGGGATCGAGAGAGAAGTGGCGATGGCGTTGGAGGATTGGAGGACGACGGAGGAGCACCAAATCTGACGGAGGACTGGAGGACGACGTCGACGGCTTCAGATCTGGGCGATGATGGTGGCGACGACAACAGCGACAGTGGACGATGGTGGTTGCAGTGGTGACGGCGGCGCTGCAGATCTGGACGAAGGCGGCGGCGCAGTGGTGGTAGCAGTGGATGGAGGAGGTAGACGGGGCGGTGTAGATGAGGCCGGTGGAGGTGGAGATCCAAGGAGGAGATGGATGAAGATGGGGGTTTGTATGAAATTGGGAATCACTCATTCCCTGGGTTTTTTTAGGGAATGAAAGGGGATAAAAAATGGGGATGGGAGCATTACCGGGAATGGATTTAATTTCTGATTTTGACGTACCAAACACTAAAATGGGAATCATCCATTCCCATTTCCATTCTCATTCCCGATTTTGGTTGATACCAAACAAGCCCTTAATTCTCCCTCTATTCACTGTATAATACCACTTGTATATTGAATTCCCTCCAAGAGTACCACACCATCAGTTTTTTTTTATAATGCACATTTGTAGTACAATTAAATAAAAAATTATATTAAATATGAGAAGACATATGTCATTTAATAACGGTATAAAAGCACAAAATAAAAATTAATGGAATACAAGAATAAAGATAACTTAATTTATATGTATATATATTGATTTGCCGTACTTTATATGATCTTTTTAAATTATTAGCGATTTCAATGTAAATCCAATACTCCCTCCGATCCAAAATATATGTCATTTGACTTTTTAACACGTATTTTAAGAAGCTAAAAACTATATAAAATATCAAAATTTTCAAAATTATTTTTTTACAACTTAATCTTTGTTGGTAATAAGTATTAAATTGTAAAAAAAAAGTTAATATATTATATAGTTTTTAGCTCCTTAAAATACGTATTAAAAAGTCAAACGACATATATTTTGGATCGGATGTAGTATTATTGTTAAATCCATTAATTGTACTCCCATTTTCAATGCCCAATTTAATATTGACCTCCCTGTAATTTTTTTTAAAAAAGTTTTTTTTATATATCTATATTAATTTGCTAACTAGAAAATATTTACAACAAAACATATAAGCTATAAACAAAAAGTTTATAATTTTAGGAAAAAAAAATGATGAAAAAAGTAAAATAAGATAGAGTATCATGGTTGTGAAGTATCAAATCTTAAAATAAGGTGAAAGAGAGAGAAATAACCAAAAAGGTGAAAGAGAGAGAAATAACCAAAAAAAATAAGTTATGATACTCAACATGAATATCAGGGTTAAAGATGTTCTTAGACCTTTGAACCTCTTCTTTTCACGAAGGAATCTCAACACTTCATCAACCATAGATTTCCCGATGACATCCCAACACGATATCTACCGGCAGACACGCAACCAGAAATTAAAATTCGAGTAGGCTATGTAGACTAAAATTTTCTTATCCGCATATTTTTTTACTAATAACACCCCTAATTTAATAAATAAATAAATAATTTTTACTAATTTCTCTTAATTTTTTTACCTATTATTTTACTAAAAATGGGGCGGGCTGGGTCATGTCTACTGGTACACAATTTAAATGATTTATGAGTTTCAATAGTAGTAGCATATGACAGTAACTAAAGGATTTGGCAAATCCACATATATATGTATTAGACTATATATATTATATACACACTATGTTCAGTTAGTGTGTAAAAAGCATCGCTACTCACCATGTTATTGTATCTTTGGTTTCCATTGGTGACCTTGTGCTCCATAGCATGGATGATGTGGATCTTCATGGGCCGCCGGAACAGGAGACAACCGCCGCTTCCTCCAGGTCCGATGGGGCTTCCAATAGTCGGAATGCTGCCATTCTTGGATCCGCAACTCCACACCTACTTGGCTAACTTGGCCAAGACTTACGGGCCACTGATGAGCCTCCGGCTAGGGAAGAAAACGGCTATTGTCGTAAGCTCACCTTTGATGGCCAAACAAATGCTCAAGGACTTGGACGTTACCTTTTCCAACCACGATGAGACAGCTGTCGGCAGAGAGCTTGGCTATGGCTGCAACAGCATCGTGTTCACGCCTTATGGTCCAGAGTTCACAAAGCTAAGAAAGGTATGTTGTATGTTCCATCACAGCTGGCTAGTGTTGAGTTTCTGTGCAAAAAGATTTTGAATCTTACAAAAATTCATACTGAAAACATCTCACTGTACTCGAGGAAAGCTTAGGAGAGAAAAGAGGGATTAAGGGGTAAAATTAATGTGATATATCAATTACTGCATATATATGCTAAACTAAAATTGAAATTAACAAGCTTAATTACTTCTTCAGATTGATTTTATGCATTGTTATTAGAATCTCGATCCGAATCTTTAGAATCCTAAGATCCTATGATCCTATTCAGGAGCCCGATCCGAATTTATGCTTAAAACTTTTTTTTTTGTGTAGGATCTAATCTGCGTTCCTTAGAATATTCTTAATGGATCGATAGGATTTTACGATTCTACGCGATCCTAAAGATCTTATTTTTATTAATTAACAATATGTATTTTTTAAATATTTGTTTGGTTTCCTTGGTTGATTTTAGGGTGTTTAAATGTACACATTCATGTATGAAACGTGAAAAATGGCTTAGAGACGATTGTTTTCGAGTCTTTTAACCAATATGACAATGTATAAGGTCATAAATGTAGTTTTTTATGTATTGAAACCAAAATATATTGTGTAATTAACATTTTTTCCCTCATTTTAGAACTTTAAATTAAGCCACTTTGTTTTTATATATTTTTTATTTTTTTTATTTAATTATACTTCGAGGATCTTACTATCCAAATCCACAGACTCTGTTGTGATTCGATCCTAAATATGTACGCCATTCAAACTAACAAATATTGATGATATGAAATTTGATGATTTAATAGATCATTGTCAATGGAATGTTGGGTGCCGCCTCTCTAGATGCAGTTAGCAGCCTCAGGAGGCAGGTGCTCCACGAAACGGTATTATACCTGCAGGAGAATGCAGAATGTCCGGTGAACATAGGAGATCAAATGTTGATGATGATTTGGAAGGTGATCATGGGCATGTTATGGGGAAAGACGGTGAAGGAGGCAGAGATGGATAGTGAGGGAGCCGAGTTTCGAAGTGTAATGACTAGAGTCTTTGAGTTGTTAGGAACACCGAATTTGTCCGACTTCTTTCCTGGATTGGCAAGGTTTGATTTGCAAGGGCTTGTAAGGAAGATGCGACACTGCACGAAGAGGATTGATGACATAATTGAGGGTGTCATCGGTAAATGCAAGGAGATTGACAGCAACGAACGCGGTGATAAGGATTTCTTACAATTCCTCTTACAAATCAAGGATGAAGGTGATGCGAAAACAAGAATAACCATGGCCCAACTTAAAACTTTGCTCAGTGTAAGATATTTTATTTATACACCCACCGCAAGATTATCCATGTATATATGTTTGCGCAAGTTAATCGGATGTTTGTCCGTTACAGGACATGATTCTAGGTGGGATGGACACAAGCACAGCCACACTAGAGTTTGCAATGGCAGAAATAATGAACAATCCTCAAGTTATGAGAAAAGCACAACAAGAACTGGAACTAGTGGTTGGGGCTGGCAACCATGTGAAGGAATCTCACATTCACCAACTACCCTATTTACAGGCTATCATGAAAGAAACCCTAAGGCTGCACCCTGTTGTTCCTCACTGCCCAAGCGACTCTTGCATTGTTGGAGGATACACCATCCCAAAGGGCTCAATGATTTTCTTCAACATATGGGCCATTCATAGGGACCCTTTGCTTTGGGAAGATCCTCTCAAGTTCAAACCGGAAAGGTTCTTGAATGCAAAATATGATTTCATCAGCGGGAATGACTTCACTTACTTCCCGTTTGGATCAGGTAGAAGGATATGCATAGGGACCGCGATGGCTGAGAAAATGATCTTATATTCCCTTGCATCACTTGTACACTATTTTGATTGGAAGCTGCCTCAAGGAGTAGAGAAACTCGATATTTCGGAGAAGTTTGGATTGATAATGAGGAATGCAACTCCTGTTTTGTTGATCCCCTTACCAAGATCATCTTATGTGCGCAATTAATCCCCCACCCATGAAAAAAATAAGATTATCTTCTAGCTTTGTGTCAAGTTCTTAATGCACATTTTAGCTTAATTAACATGTAATAAAGCCTTAAGGCTAAGTTATATGTGCCTTATCATGTTTCTATTTTAGGGTAAAGAGTGTGAATGAAAGGGGCGGCCGCTTATGGCTTGCAGTTGAGCCTTCCAATGGAACAACAAATGTTCTTATCAGTGGCGGAGCCAGGATTCCGGGCAGGGGTGCTAAAAAAATTTTATATGATATTTTTTTAATGAAATGGTTGATAGAAACAAAAAATATAAAAAGAAATTAAGAAAAATTAATGGTAGAGTAAGACAAATAAAAAGTTGAGGTGTTGGGTTTACCTCTCCTCTTGATACTTTCTCCCTTCCTTTCCTTACCACTTGAGCTAAATAACATTTATGTTTCAAATATCACTTAAAAGTATTATATTACCTTAAAAATACTAAATATATGCAAAAAAATTCGTATTTTTTTCCCGAGCCAGGGGGAGCTCGAGCACCACCGAGCACCCCCAGCTCCGCCACTGGTTCTTATCATTCAAGCCATGATCGATTGATGGCGGAAAATCGAGAGGAAGGGTGATTGTGATCGAGATTGAACATGTCAGGGTTTTCCTGCAAGTGTTGTTGGAATTGAAGGAAACTAGTAAAGACTCCAAAACGCTCTTCACAATGATCCATCATCTAAGGGTTTTGCTCATGGGCATCATGGCAGATTGCAGTTCTTTCCGGTGAGGATCCTCTGGTCCGTAATCGTGGTCCCTTTTATAGTCCACCTTCTCTCATTGGTTGAAGGCAATTATACAACTACCCTATTTATTAGGATAAATAATAAAATAACTCGGCATATCCAATCAAGCGATACGGACCACAATATTGGACCACAATTGTGGACTAGATGATCTCCACCGAGTTCTTTTGGGGTAAACTTCAAAAGCGAGCCTTTATTAGACTATTTTTGCACAAAACAACCCTTTATTTTTTGGAAATTGCGCCTTTCACCACCCACATTCATTTCACCGCCCTTCACTTTGTATAAGGAGCATGTTTGAGGTACTGGGGGTGGTAGAATATCGGGGCAAATCTTCTGCCTCAACTTTCCGTCCTACTACTCAGTCCCACAAAATTATTTTACCTCTAAAGTAATATTTAAAAAATTAAAAAAATATATATATTTAGTTTCTACATCCTTATTATAACATATTTGGAAAAAAAAACTTAAAAAATTGAGTTATAATATTTTAAAAAAAATATATAGTAAACTCACATCTTTTTAAAACTTTAAAAAATCTTTCTATCTTTTATGAATTATTATAATTTTTGTAAGTTGATTTTTTAAGATTTTTTTTTCAAACATCTATATATATACATATACTAAAACCGATGCATTGTTGTCTACATGGCGACGCGTGAGTGCGTCTGCATACGTGGCGGCACGTGGGTGTATCTCGCAAAACTTTCTCCCGTCAAAAAGGAAATTTAATAAAAAATTAATTATATGGTTCTAATCTATATAATTAAAAATGATTAAATAATTCTTTTATTTTACCATTAACTCGTATAATTGGATAGAATCTTATAAAAGAGTAAATATTATATAAGGAAAAAACTATATCAATATAACACAATCTATCTGTGCATATATATTTTAGTAAACTAACCTAATAAATGTATACTGCATAAAGTATTTAAAAACATATTAAAATATTTTTAAAAATCAACTATCTATTTAATTACATGAGATTTAATTAACGATATATTAAGAAAAAAAACATTTTACCTTATAAATATGAATTTTCTTTATATTTCGAGAGAATACAAACAAAAGATAATTAGATTATATATCATTTGTTGAACTAATTTTATTTATATCTATATTATTTTTTGATGAAAAACATGGTTTATATTTATATTATTATTTTTATTTATTGGAATTTATCTAGATTATTTATAATATTGTATTAACGTATTGTCCGTACATAGGACGAGACCTACACTAGTGTTATAATAAGTATGTAGGAGGTGAATATTTTTTTTTTAATTTTTTTAATATTAATTTAATGGTAAAATAATTTTGTGGGACGTGGTGTGGGGCAAAAGATTTGCACCGGTAGAATATCACCCTTGTAGACCTGAGCAAACATGAGCCAACCCACCCGGCCCGCCCAACCCGCCCGGCAAAATATGCGGGCTTGGACAGAGTAGTTGGCCCAAGCGGGGCGATGGACCCGGCCTGGTAGGCCCAGAGGGCCGGGATTGGGCAGAGGGTGAAGCCCAATAGGGCCGACGGCCCCGATCCGATTATATATAATTATAATTATATAAATTATATAGAGCATTGTAAAAATATATACATAATTTCTATAATTTATAACTATATTATCGGTGTCATACTAGTGCTAAGTGTTAACTACTCCCAATCATAAATGCTCTCATCTTCAAAATCAAATCCAATTGAGAATAAAAACCCTAAATGCTCTCTCTCGCATAGCCCGAGTGCCGCTTGAAAGTATTGGTACACTATAACGTTGATTTGCATTTGTTAGTAAGCTAATATTGTCCAGATTTGCCTAGTATTTGAAAGTATTTATACAATGTTGTAATTTGTCACTTTTTTTTAGTTCGATTTCGGACAGAAAACGAATTTGAGATGCTAGGCCCGCTTGGCTCGGTGGGCGGCCCGGTCCGACAAAGAGGACGGACTTGGACAAGGCACTAGGCCCAAATACCGGACATGGCCCAAGCCCGACCCAGTGTAATGGGCTGAAATTTTGGCTGAGACCCGACCCGACCCATGCATGCTCAGGTTTACACCCATGTCACGTCATCAAATTAAAAAAAAAAAGTAAGATCATCTTCTAGCTTTGTTTCAAGTTCTTTCGGAGAAGTTTGGATTGATAATGAGGAATGCAACTCCTATTTTGTTGATCCCCTTACCAAGATCATCTTATGTGCACAATTAATCCCCCACCCATGAAAAAATAAGATCATCTTCTAGGTTTGTTTCAAGTTCTTAATGCACATTTTAGCTTAATCAACCTGTAATAAAGCCTTAAGGCTAAGTTATATATAACTTATCATGTTTCCATTTTAGGGTAAAGAGTGTGTGAGGGCGGTCGTTTATGGCTTGCAGCTGAGCCTTCCAATGGAACATCAAATGTTCATATCATTCAAGCGATGATCGATTGATGCCGGAAAATCGAGAGGAATGGTGATTGTGATCGAGATTGATGCCGAAGTTGGAGCTTAATCACCCTTGTAACCCGAAATGTGCAAGGTTCATGGCAAATTACAGATTCAGCGATCGTAAAAAATAGAATGAGGCTCTTCGAGAACGGCATAGTTGGGGTGTACCAATTACTAAGTACTATACATCTTTTGTCATTCAGTTTGGTGGCCATGAGAATGTTCCATTCAATGAGAGGGATTATCGGAACTTCATCACCAAGTCTAGGAAAATGCATGTGGAACAGGGTGATTTTTTTACAATGAAGAAGCACTTTGAGGAGATGAGCAGTGAAAGTCGAATATTTGTTACTCATATGATGTGGATGAGGAAGATGTGAGCCTTAGAAATGTATTTTCGTTAGACGACATGAGTAGAGTTGCATTCAAAGAATGTAACGATGTTGTATCCTTTTATACTACTTTCATAACAAATAGGTATAGGATGTCATTCGCCCCTTTTGTGGGGGGAATCAACCGTCATGGGCAGTCCGTATTGTTTGGGTGTGCTCTTATTGGTGGACAAGAAATATCGAACTTCGTTTAGTTGTTCCGTGTTTGGCTCGCGTGTATGGATGACAATGCTCCGCAAGCAATAATAACCAGTGCAAATCCATATGTATTTATCTATTGCCATTTTTTTTGTAATGTTGGGGTTTCGAGGTTATCGACTAGTCCCCCACGCGTCCGAGCCCTAGCCTGCAAAGGACGCGAACTGGTTAGCCAGGCGGCAAGCCACCAGGCAGGCTCACCCAAGCGAATGAAGGCTTGAGCACCCACTAATTACACAAATTGTGTAAGGAGTGAGGGGTTATTGGTTATTGGTTTATTTATCTATTTACATATAATTTATAAGGTGATTGCATGTTAGAATCTGTAATTTGTAATATGCATTTGTTGAATCTGTGTAAACCTATAGGTATTTTTTTCCAGCTGCATTTTTTTTTCTGTTCTGAAATTTTTTTGCAGCTGCATTTTGTTTACAGATTAGATATTGCAACTAAATTCTGTATCCCGAATTTTTCTTATTATTGAAATAGTTACAACTATGAAGTTTTTTATTTGAATTCTGAATGCTGAATTTTATTGTTTTGAAATTTTTTACAATTGCATTTTTTCTGTTTTGAATTTTTTTTTTGTAGCTACATTTTTTTATAACTGCATTTTTTCCTTATATTATCTGCATTTTTTATAGCTGAAATTTTCTATTTTGATTTTTTTGTAGGGAGTGCAGTAAGACAAGTGTTCCCAGAAGCTCAACATTGTTGGTGCACTTTGCATATCATGTGTAATGCTAAAGGAGCATTGGACACCCACCGACAATGGAAGTACCTTCAAAAAGACCTCCAATGGACCCTACATGACACACTTACCATACCTGACTTTGAAGAGGCATATACCAAAATGGTTGAGGCCTATGGTTTACAAGGCAACAATTGGTGTTGTGATATGTACGCCGCATGGAGTAGATGTGCTAAAAGAGGCTATCGTCTCTTGGTGGTATAACACCACCGTCAGTGTCATTAAAGAAGAATAAGGGTGCAGATCGAGGTGACAGATGTTATTGACCTTATTGAGTAGATTTTCACTTATTGCTTTGTTGCTGGGGTTTTCAATCAGGTTATGTATCTGGTTTAGATTGTTGCTATTTTTTTTTCAATTTCTGGTTTAACGTTATGCTCCTTTTTCCATTACTTAAAATTCAAACGAGTTTTTTGAGACGGAGAGAGTATATAAATACTCCCTCCGGTCGGAAATAAACGATGTTTGACTTTTGTGCACGTAGTTTTAGAAGCTAAAAACTAATAAAATCTTATTTATTTTAATTATTTTTTCACAATTTAATACTTATTAGTAATAAGTATTAAATTGTGAAAAAAAAAATGAGATAATTGGAGGATTAAGACCCTCTTTGATAAAAAAAAAAAAAATTAGTTAATAGACCCCTTAATAAAAAAAAAGTATATAGATATTATAAACCGAAATAAATAGACAAGAGAAAGAGGTAGAGGGGAGAAACTGATGTCTATTATGGTAAACAATGAGCCCTATTTATAGGGATTACAAGTCTTGAGCCCCAAGCACAACTAGGGTTTCCCATGTATATCCACACATATAATAATAATATTATAACACTCCCCCTTGGATATACATCACTTATATTACAAAACTGTCATATTAAAAACCTCGCCTAGAAAACCTAGTAGGACCAAGGAAAAACATAAATGACATACGATACGCTTTGATGATACTACCTCGTTAAAAGCCTAGCTAGGAAAACTCAATGAGACAAAACCATAGCTTAGGAAGAAAAAAAAGTGCAGCCTTCTACATACGCTCTTGTTGTTCTGCCTCATTAAAAACCTTGTCTGGAAAACCCATTGGGATAAAAACCTGATCGAAAGGAAAAAGAGTGTAGTGCGAGTATACTCCCCCTCGAATTCAACATTCTTCTCGAAGTCTTCTCATTCTTCTTAATGTCGCCGTCTTCATGAGCTTATGGTCGAATCTCAACATTGTCTTTAATGTGTATAAGCTGGAATGTCTTCATGATTAACTTTGACGTGCTTGACTTGCATGTATTGGTGTTGAGCTGCCTTGGATGCATGAGTATAAGGTACTTCAGAACCTAGTGTGTGTTTCATTGTTGATCTGGGGGATCTGATGTATTAAATGATGCTTAAGTTGTCTCGTTAAAAACCTAACCTTGGAAAAACCCAGTGGGATAAAAAACCAAGATTAAGGAAAAAAGTACAACTTTGTATGGTACTTCGGGACCTAATAAAATGTCACCACTTTCACAAATATAGGTAATTTAGGTACTCTAATAAGGATCTTTAACCAATTGCATGTGATAGGACTTTGATAATAATGGTTTAGGCATTTTTAATCGATTCTTTCCATTTTTATGGGTATGCACCTACAACGCTCGTCATTTACATTTGGAGCCAAAATTATATTCACTCATGGTGAATACATTCTCATGTAACCTTTAATAGGCTTTTGTGCAATCAATTTGGCTTTATATTTTCCTTTTTACGAACACTCCTTTAAAACCAATTGATACTACACTTTTCAATGTTGGAGCTACATGTCCAAAAACTTTATGCTTAAATAATCCATCTTTGCATGAATTATATCTTTCTAGAATTTGGGATATATACCATGTATCCTTATGAGGGGAGTTGCCTCGTTAAAAACCTTGCTTTTGAAAAACTCAAATGAGACAAAAACCAAAGTTAAAGAAAAGAGTACAACTTTTCTTCCCCTCAATTTAGCATATAAATCACTAATTTGATAAAGATATGGTACTTCTAGACTTAATATCCTTTCACAATCTAACCAAAGATGAAAAGATCATTTGTCTTCACATTGTAATATATCTCTCGATCTTTGTACACTCGAACCACAGGTCGAGATATTTTTAGAGCTTTCAACTAATTTCCAACTAATCATCCGCATATTGGAAGCTCTAATTATTCATTTATTCTTATCAAACACTTCAAGTGCAAACTTAGATATGTGCCATCAACGATAATCAAGGATCTGATCATTTCAAGACAACCCATAATCAATTCTAACATTGTCAACGTTTATGAAATCTTTTCAAGAGTTTTATACTAGTGGACATATCACCATTGTTTGAAGTTACTACTAGAACCTCGATCTAAATCATGATATAGTGCATTGATTTACTTCTCTTCTATGCTATATATTGCTTCTTGATCTCCTTTTCCTCTCCCCCTAAATACCGAGTATTTTATCATCTGTGATAAACTCTAGGTATTTGATCATCTATGGGGACTCAATCCTCCATATACATCAACTTTCTTGATTTACAACAAATTAGTGTAATCTAGGGAGATTTCGGTGTCTATACTGAACATGTAAATACCAAGCTCTCTACTAGAGATAAATTACAAGAAAGAGAATTTATTCTATTGTTTACCAAAATCGAATCAATCTCTTGATATTCATGCCTGCTTGTTAGCTATTATTGACAACTCTACTGGGTCATTTCAGGCATTGGCATTATCCTAAATGATAATCTCATAAGCAATGACTTCACTTGGTCGATTTAATCGTCAACTTCTCAATGCTCATTTATCCAACATATCAATTTCATTGATAACATTTCCATGTCACATCCATATTGCCAACATGGATAGTCTATTTATTATATTGGATCCCTTTTTGACATCCTCAACTAGGGAAAAACCACTGCTCACGTTTTGGGAGATTACAAATCCAAATTAGGCAAACCATCAACTTTTACTTGTTCTTCCACATTCTACTGGATGTGGGAGTCGACTCATACATGATTATCTACAATCATTTTCAAAACTACGGCGAGTATCCTAACAACGATCGTGTGCACCGTATCCTCTTTATGTCCTCTGCTAGCTAGAGGTAACAATATTTATTGCATCTGGCAATAAAAGAGGTTGTTATGAACCATAGATCATTTAACTAGCTATTTATTTGAGTTCTACCATACCCAAGTAGATTAAGAACAAGATCACAAAATAAAGAGTCTTCGTGCTCTCGTAAACTAATTTTTATCAATTTCACATAATTTAACAACGATGTGCTTCAAACTCTGCTCTCAAATCATTATTGTTGAATAAGATTGACATTATCTACCCATAATTGTTTCTTCAAGAAACATTTCCAATGCATATTCATATACATAAAATGTAAATCAAATCAAATAGATAAATAAAACATAGATTCCATGTAGCTTCAAATAGCCAAATTATACTAATAACAAACCAAATACGACCAAGTTTGCAGAATCAAAGGTTCTGGATCATCTAGGCTCATTCATTGATAATCTTTCATATGTAGAGATAAATTTATAATGGTATCTTTTTCTTTATAAGTTTATCTACTTCAAGAGATAACTTTTATTAACACAAACAATATATATAATCCTTATATTTATAAAACCATAAATGTTTACGACATACAAACTCTTAACAAGTTATTTCTTCTGGAAACCTTTTGAGTTTTGCGTAAAAGTAAATTAAAATATATACACCTCACAAGTAAATAACAAAAGCAATCTCAGTAAATTAAAATAAATGCACTAAACATAATTAAAACTTATTTGGCCACTTCAAGTGGATATCAATCCAGATATTTATCATTTGTTTCAATAAATAATATCATTCAAAAATAGATTAAACTATCACAAATTTCAATTTCAATAATTTCATCGTTGTCTGTGAGAGAAGGTATCTCTTTTCTTATCTGCATGCAATATTTTATATGGGGAATTGATTTGGGGGGGTATAATTTAAGTTATTGTATACTAATATGCTTCAGAATACATAAATAATGTCAACTTCTGGTGACAAGGAATCAATCAAGTTTAACCACTTCAGGAGTTTATATTTCACCTTCTATGAAACAAATCATATATGAAGTAAATTACAAGTACAAGATGCAATCAGCAATATATATCATCTCATCTCATCACTACAAAGACGAGACTAATATTTTAATCGATGCACGATGGCGATATTTATTTATCAACTTATCAATGTATCAATTCATTTAGATATCATTTATCATGTATCCGTCCAATATATGGTCAATTTACCTAATAATCATATCTATATGCATCGTCATCCCCCAATCGTACATGATTTGTCCATACTCTAAATTCTTATATATAATCATTAATGATCAAGGGATCGGCATAAAAGACATAACTCAAATATATGATGTTTAGGCTTACCTGACCACAAAGCTTGATCGCATATACCATGATTAAGAAATCGGCTCAACTCCACCACAAGCCTTAAAGTTTAGCCTAACATAGATAGGCTCGCAGCCCAATAGAGTCCCATCTTCTAAGGTTTGCCTCCTTTTACCACGATATCTCGGTACGACTTTGTGTAAAAATCACTCATGTGACTCCACCCATCACCAAATTAAATAATCATGGTTTATACAAAGCACAAATTAGAAGAGATTTATCCAATTAGAATTTCAAAGTCTAAGATGGGGCAAATAAGGATGCATAGAATTATGTATTAATTTAATTAATCAAGCAAGAAAGGTCAATGTACCTCTTATGTGAGCAATATCTACATAATCACGATCCGAAACGGATTTATGATATTATCACACTACGCCAGATGGCCTTTCGGGCGACGGACCAAAGTCGTCGCCTGAAAGGTGATTTTCGCCCTCTGACAACTCAGGCGACGAACTTTCGTTGCCTGAGTTATGGTCGGGTGACTTTCATCCTTCCACCATTCAGTCGACGAACATCTGTACACTACAAAAAAAATTAAATTTGCTTCGGCAATTTTCCGTGGCAAATGGCCAATTTATGGTGGCAAAAGTGTGCAAGCTTCGGCCAAGCGACCGCAAATGGGGGCGTGGCGAGTCGAGGCGTGGCAAATTTTGGTAGCTTCGGCAAAGAGCTGTGGCTAAGCAATGGCGAAGCTACCCCTGTGAAAGACAACACGTTTGCCACGGTAAAGTGCCGTTGCTAAAGTGTTTATGGAAAATTAAAAAAAAAAATGCCTTTTAGCCCGGATTTTTTCAGACCCGGGCTAAAAAGTCCCATATATTTTTTTTAACAATATAATACACGGATTATCTGTGCATCCACCCCTTATACTTATTATTTTAGAAGCAGTCCTTTTGTTAAAATTTGCACCACGTGTCAAACCCTGAGCAACCCTAAGATTCCTAAGAAGTTCTCCCCTGCCGCCTCTCTCTCTCTCCCACGTTCTCCTTTCAACTCCCACACAATTACAGGTTGAAATTGGTTTTTATCTTGCACGTTCTAATGTTTATCTTCTTCCCAATTTGAAATTGGAGGCGGTGCGCAATCGGTCCACGGCCGGAGAGAGATTGGTGGGCGGCGATGCAGTCGATGAGGGATAGAGGCGGCAATCGAGTGGAGCCGTTGCACAATTGGGTGGCGGGCAGAGGTGGGGGAGGCGACTCAGTCGGGGACGGCGGAATCGGTGGATGGAGGAGGACGGCGACACATTCGGTGAGGGCTGGAGGTGGCAATCGAGTGCATCCAGTCTAGATCCGCATGACGACACACCTATCGACCACAACCGCGTGCATCGTTTTTCCTTAGAGATGATGTCTTCTGGCATCGGATACCAATTGCAGTCCATTCTCGGGAGATTAGGGTTTTTATATCCCTAAATTAACGCACGTTGAGGCTCAATTTCGTCAATTTTGCTGGTTTGATTCGATATCTTGCTTGAATTGATTACTGATTTACCTACTCTCCCTCTCTCTTGCTCTTGATTTTTTCTCTGCCCTCTATTGTCATGTTCAGGGCTCTATTCTTCCTCCCACTTCTATGAAAGCTCTTTGATTAGCCTTTCTTTTTTCGCTTCTTTTAGGTAATCGATTATGCTGGTGTGGAGAACAAGGGGTAGATGGCTGACGTCGATGCTGATAGTGAAATAGATGACGATATTGAAGACGTTGTAGAAAAAGGTCGAGAGTTAGCGGGGATGCTCCTCAATCTTCCAAGGTAAGATATTCGATTCCTTTTCTTTGTCGGTATTTTACTCATAGGGTATTCTCTTACTATCATTGCATCTCTTAAACTCAACCTATCAATGAAACTTAATTCAAAATCACTCAACCCCAAACTTACATAACAATTGTTTGATGTGGTGATCAGTCGAGACGGCTAAATTGGTGGCCGGAGGTGGCAATCAATTGCAATCGAATGTGGGATACGTCAAATCGAGGTAAAACGTCTTTGTTCTCCCTTTGATTAATTTGGAGGATTTTGATTAATATATTGCACACAAGGTGTTCGATGAAATGCTTATAGGCTTATTTTGGGTTGATTCATCTAAATTTATAGAGAATTCTTTAATTACCTACAAAATTTATTTGCTTACCTTCAAAAGGTTATTGATTTGGCATACAGAATACATCGCCCAACTACAAGCATTACCTATATAGACTAATGAAAATTACTTATCAACATGTCATACAAGTATTCAATTATGCATATTAACAAAATAACAGACAAATATGCAAGCATTGAAATTATTATAAGATCATAATTGAGTTGTAGTGTTCAGCACATACACACCCACAAAGGCATGCTCAAAATTGAGGAAGGTTGAGCACATTTTTATCATCATTAACAACAAGGCATTAAAATTTAGAAAACAAAAAAAGGGGAGCAAACAGTGTGTTAGTGCTAGGTACTTACCAGTCTTCAGAAAATTTTTGCAGCACCCCATCCAACGGTATTGGTCCAACTAGAAAATTTTATGATACATTGCTTCAAGTTCAAAATTAAATTCCAGATAAGGATTAGACTTGAATTACAATATAAAAGATTACATAACTTGCAAGTGCTAGACTCCTAGGTACTTACAACGTGACAAGTGAGTTGTGAACATATTCCTTTTGATTTCCTCTTTTATGAAATAAAAGAGAAATTTATCAATTTCATAGCAAAGAAATTCACATAAAGAGATCAATTGTTGTAAATTCTTTGTTAATTGGAATGAGGTGTTATTATTTGCTTGTGCTGTTGATATTTATATATAACTTATTTATTATGCTCTGATTCCTTCATGCCTAAAATTGGAAATTGAAAATCGTTTTTATGAGAATAACTTGCTTGAATAAAATTTTCTCAAGTGTTGTGAATGTACTATAGAGAAGCAAATATCTAATCCTTTAGCAAATAGGTCAATCTGCATGGATGCTGAGGTAAAGATTTTAAAACGAATGATTAATGAATCTGGTATAGACTCAAAGATCTCAGTGACTTATCATGTGCTTTGTGTGAAAAATCTGCGTATATGCAAATTCAATTCATTTATATATACTTTGGATTGATTATTCTTTCTCAATTAGGTTATTTATGCAAATCCTATTCCCATTTCTTTTACTTTCTATGTTGTGTCACTATTTAATTTTTTGTTTTACAACCTTCAATTTGATGGAGAAATCAAATTCAATTTGTTTTCTCCATCAGTTTTGAATATTGAATAAAAATGAAGTTAGTTATATAAACATCTGAAAAGAAATCGTCAAATGGAGGTTAACTTTGGAATATTTGGACTCCATGTTAACACGCAACACCTTAAAACCATCACAAAAATGAATCTATAATTTTATTCCAGCGGGTTTCACAACAACGGTGTGAAATATTTCATGGCCATGAAATGCAGTTTTGAATATTGAATAAAAATGAAGTTAATCCACCCATAATACTTATTAATTTAGAAGCGATGTCTTCAGTAAAAATTGAGCCACATGTCCATATTTTCACAAAATAAGAAATTACGCTCATAGCTAGATTCCTAAACCATCGATAGAGCTAAAGGTTGGTGTTTGATTGGGTCGAAAAATAGAGTTATTTTGGATTTGAGCCTATAACGTTTTCTCATATTGGTGATTTCTGTACAGTGAATCCCCCATAGTAATCAAGTCGTAGTTCTGATCAGATCTATTAAGGTGGTTTGTGAATTAATGGTGTCCAATTAGTTGCGAATTTGATGGGTATTGTTCTTTTGTGTTGATTTCATCAAATTTTAGGGGTTACTATTTTAGGGGGTTACTAATGCCAAAAATGTGATTATCCTAGACTTCTCCCTGGTCTCTTGTGGTTGTTCGGAATATTTAATTACAATGAAATTTATATTAGCTTATATTTTGCATGGAGCCTGAATTGCCAAACTTTATTCAAAGATATATTATATGTAACTATGTAAGGCCTTGATCATACTCCATGAATTTCTCTATTTTGATGTAGGTCTTAAATTTCTAGCAACCCTGGAGTATAAGTTATTTGTGAGTTCAATATTTCTAACAATTCTGATTTATATTTTAAGGTATTGCTTATATTTTCTCTATTTTGATGCATGACTTATATTAAAAATCCTAGATGAGGGCAACTTTTGTTTCCCTTTGTCATTTCTAGAAAATATGTCAAAAAAGTAAGTCGGGCAAAGATAATTTTTGGCAACAAGTAAGTTTTTTTCTCATGTTCTCATTTTACCCATCTTTCGATGTCTACATAATATCACCAATTCACTTATCCTTTTATGGATTTTTGGTATCCAGATAATGATATCGTAGACAAGTCTGAGGTGCAATCTCCATGATCCTCATTGCGATTCCGGTAGAGGTGAGGATATAATTTCATTTCATGATAAGATGAGGTCTCCTTTGGTTGAAATTGTTTTTTTCTATAAATGAAATTTTGGCTTTTAGTATGTATTAGTAATAATGATAAACTTGGCATAATGATATTTTGGAAATGAAGCTATTCGCATGTTCAAAAGAGTTCATGTCCTTCTATTTTATAATTGCTTTTCTTTTAATGCTTGGAAGTGAAGATCATCCGGACATGGTAAGGTATATTGAATGTTTCTTCTATCTTCATCTTTGTTCGCTTGATGAATTCATTCATATATATCTACTGAGTACATAAGTACATTATCAGCTTCAAACCTATCTCAATCTGTTGACAATAAGAATATTAGACGAGTTTTATGCATGATTTCAAGTTCCAAGTCATTCAAAGTTAGTTTTGTGGATTTTTTCTGATGAATGCTACTCCCTCCGTCCAACAATACATGGGTTTTTAGAGGTAAAATTTTGTCCAACAATAGATGGCCTTTTATGTTTTCTAGGTAGGAAGTTATAATGATTTGTATTGGTTTGTGTGCTGTTGACTTTTTAAAATAATTTGATTGGTTAAAATGTGTAGTGGGTGTTAAAAAATAATAAAATTTATGTAAAAGTTAGTGTAATGATGATGTTTTTTTAAAGTAAAGTGTTTTATTAAAACTTGTGCAAAGTGCTAAAAGACCATGTATTTTAGGACGGAGGGAGTATAAAACTAATTTGAAATGACTAGGAACTCAAAATCGAGCTTGGTTGGCATCATATGATTTATTATGTTTATCACCACATATATTTAATAAAAAAATCAACTTTTGTCAAGACTAGATCATTTTTCACAATGAAAAATTAAAGGTTCATGTCATGATTGTTTCACAGCCATGAAATATTTCAATCAATTAATTTAAGTAATATGTTAGGGGTGTGTTTGTGGTCTGCAACTTTGACCATTGTATGATGTTTACCACATAAATTTAATAAAAATCATCAGCTTTTGACAAGTTGTTGTCATTTTTCAGGGTGAAAAATTAAAGTTATGTGTCAGAATTTTTTTACAACCATGATATATTTCACTGCACCCATATGAACCAATCTACATTCAAAACAATTAGTTTTAGTAATATGTAACGAGTTTAAGTAATATGATAGGCAACATGTTGAATTTTATGGTGCTCTTAAACTCATTGGTGCATACATGGAAAGGGTTGAAACATGGATGTTTGATCCATGTGGAATGCTGGGTTGGAATTAGTTCGTTGATTGTGGTGCTGACTGTCGAGCTATTGATGGACAATTGATTTTAGTAAGGAATTTTGTCTTTGATGCAAAGGAATTTTGTCTTTGATGCAGGAGGTCAGGAGCTATAAATAAAAGTTGTTAATGTTGATGTTATGGTTTTGTTGAGAGTTAGGAAGGTTTCAACTGATATTTCATCGGAAATAATATGATGACAATCTTCAATTTTTGGATTCACTTTGTTGGAAAGATGAGGGAAGCAACCTCAGGTCTTCATACTGATTTTTATTGCCTAAAATCCTTGACGTTGTCATGAAGATGGTCTAATTTTTTTATATATAGTTGCCTAGCTAAGTTGTCATGGGAAGTGCTTTCTATAGTTGTTGTCGTTGATTTTCATTATAAAAAAAGAAAGTGACAGGAAGTGATACTTCAAGAGATTGGGGCAAGTTTACAAGAGCAGTTATTGAATAGATTTTGGTATTGGGAAGTATTAATGGATTTTGTTTGTGATATTGGAGCATTTTCATACAAGGTAGGATAACTTGGGGCAAAATACTCAAGGGTTTACCAATTCATCACCGCCAATTGGCTTGTGATATTGGATAATTGTTGCTGATTTTGCTCAAGCTAAATGGCTCTCGTACGGTTGGACGTGATACTGCAAGCTTGTACAACTAGGGACATTGTCAGGCTAACTATTTTAGAAGAATGGATAACGACAAAGGCTAGCAAACAATTATGGAAATTGGGTCAACTTGCCTTCTTCCAACAGTTAAGTAAGGATGGAAGACATTGTCAAACTGATTTTATTTTGAGTTTGTAGTATTTTTTTTTTAAAATTGTAAACAAAGCTTTGTAGACAAAGCTTTACGAGGAAGGGAGTTTTGTTAGGATCTATGTGTATGGATTGGGTTAGAGATAAGTGAGCTAAGATCCATTGTATACGGGGCTAAGCCTATACAAGGCTTATAAGAGCCTCTCGGTTGCACCGATAATGATTATGAATGAATTACAAAACACTCCTATCTTCTTCCTCTCTTCTCTTTGAACTCTCATTCTCTTCCTCCTTATTCTAATTCTTCCATTACCGAGCTCCATAGCTCACCCTCCTATCAGACCTTTGGGTCCTAACAACCACATAGATTTAGTAAAAAAAACATAAGTTTTTATCAAGTTGTGGATGATGGACATTCCATAAAGCTGATTCATCTGCTGATTGATGACTACCCTTTCTTTTTTTCTTTTTTGAGTGACATCCATAATGTAATGATTGATTTGTAAAAAAGTCCAAAGGGCGTTAAGCTCGGCGAGGTGGGTTCGAAAGATAAAGAGTTGATGACCTACGAATTAAGTAGAGGAGTCAACCAAGGATAAACCAAAATCTTGCAAAACGACCATGTTTGTAACGTTACATATATATTATTGGCAAGGTTACTAGCTAACCCGAAAGGCCTAAAAAGGAGGCATTTGGTGTTTGATATGTGTAAATGTATTCTCTATTGGTTATGTGCATGCAATTTCATTGCTCTTCTCTTTTGACTATTTATGCACAATGGGGGCATTTTATTTTCCTAAGTAATTTAATATATAGTGACTTTTTTATTAAAAAAATTAAGATTGCTTACTCAAACCTTAGCTTAGGAGTGTTTGGTTGATGGTTATTCTCTCATTTCCATAGTCCTGTAAATGAGGAAAAATCTAAAGGGGAAACTAAGAAGATCAACGATTATAAAGATGACACACAACCCTTTAATTACAAGTGTGCACTGTGTAATGCGTCTTAGACTCTTAGGTCATCAATCCAGAAGAAGTTTCCAATTTAAAAGATGTAACTTCTTTTTTATTTAAATGCAATTGATATCATGACAATAATTTCAATGAAATGAAATATATTCATGGTATGAGGAAGAACTAAAGCGGTAAATTTCTATAAAAGTACTAGTTATATCCTTCATAACCGAGCTAAAAAACTCCAATTTGATTCTTTTACAAACAAATATACAATTTTAATTAATTATACAAATATATATATACACACGTAATTATACAAATTTATACATATAACAAAATATCCAAAACCAAATAATTTACATAAAACTATAAACTACACAAATAATATATTATTCTTTTCTACCACTCGATATAACTATACAAGGTTGCCATTAAGGTGTTGGCCTTCCAGCATAACCAAATTATACCTACATAATGTGATTAAGCTGGCATACCTACATGATGACCAAAACATCCATAGGATCATTGTCCTCACGCAGCGTTCGAGGAAGGAACCCACAGTTGTGTACTTGTGTGACTACACAACTGATGAATAAAGTATACGATCAACCTGCAAAAGTACAATATATTAGCCAGAATGAAGAATGAAACTTGTTGGCATATGGAATAACATGAAAAAAATGCCCCATACACAATTTCATTACCTGCAACGGAAACGAGATTGGATCAAACGCCTATCGATTTGCAAATCCAACAAGACAACTCTCTTCCTTAAAAAAATAGGAAGAATACGTTTTATGTAAAAACATGGCTTCACCTCTTTCATTATGTCTTCATCTGTCCCCTGAGATACAATTCAAGTGATGAGCAAGTTATAAGGGTGAATAAATTTTCAATTAAAAGCAAAGTAAAAAGGTGACAGCTAATTTGAGGTGAGAAATTTACTAAACTTCTCATTACCTCCAAATCTAATGATCTCAACTCTTGAGGTAACTGATAAAATGCTAGTCCTGATAAAATGCTCCTCCTGATAGACATCCCCGAATCGACCAAGAATTATTAAATATATGCAGTCAATTTTCCATATAAAGCACTCTTAATAATATGAAAAAGTGATTAACATTAGCTAATAGTTCACAGAAAACATAAGATGGGTTTGTATAACATGCAAGGGAAGACAAAGAGTACGGAGGATAAACTCTTATCGATGGATCGAGACTTTGAAGATGTATACTGAATTTTTATTTTGAGTTAAGATGTATACTGTATTTCAATCAACAAAGGTGGATATAAAAAATGATATAAAAAAAATACAAAACCATGACTTTGAGGGGGTTAGAACATTGGCTCTTAATCTCTTATAGAAACTTAGTTTCCTAAAAAATACTGAACTAGTTAATCAACAATGACATTTTATATAACCCAAGAAATTCCTAGCTTGTTTCCTAACTAACCAATAACAGTAATACACAAAAGCTAAACCCATTAAACACATGAGACTTACCTGCTGATATTTCAGCCTTTCAATATTCAACTCTTCTTTCAAACTGTCCATCCTGTAATATTGAAAATGAGAGAATGAGATAAGGAAAGATGAAGCATTACAAATACCTCAAGGAAAAAGTGCACAACAACATTCCCTTCATTCGTATAAAAGGTAACCGCCAAGTAACCAACCTTGCTTGAAGCTCTGATATCTTCATGAGTAAACACTCCCTTTCTGCAGATTCTGCCCCAATCTGTCAAAAGCTTATTATTATCATTATCAAGACACATTATAACAGCAAGATTACCGTACCTATTCTAAAATCATCTTTTACATCCGATTGGCATTGATTAAATCTTTACCATTAGAATATAAGCCCAAAACATTACCCCATTGTAGTTTTGCCAATTGGCACATGAATGACATAGCCAGTCATTTTGGCAATAAGCATGCACATGACCAATACAGCCAGTCTGTAGTATTTTTTTTCTTTTCAGCACCAGTTTGAATTGGTTAGTTCAATATTCTTTATCTAGTTGGTTTGTTAGTTCACTCATTAACACACAAACTAAGGAGAGAAACAGATAATTCAAATCAGCATGCCTAACAACAATTATATAGTATGAACAGGAATCAAAAGGAAAACACGCAATCAAAATCTATAGAAATTAGAGCTTAAATCTAGAAAATACGCAATCAAAATCTATAGAAATAGACATTGTCCACATCTAAGAGAAATAGCAAAGAAGACATGAAAGACTGAAAATAAATCCTTACAGATGGAAAATAGTAGAGAAAGTGAAAGCAATGTTGACAGGAAGAGTTAAAAAATCAGTCACCAACAACACATCCAGTCAATTCAATTCAATAGCTAGCTAAACAGGACACATGGCAGAAAAGATGGTACAAGGTTGATGATGTATAAAGATACTTTCAGATGCATAAAATAGACCAAAAAAATACAACATGTATACATTCCTGAAGAGAAAAAAATGGCAGGAAAAAAAGAGAGCGTGATGAAGACTAATAAATTGATCAAAGATGAGGAACATACTGGTTTGTCTTTGTATTTCCTCTCAAGATAATCCAAGTCTAGCAGCACATGCATGCAATTTATACAATAGTATGTCCAGAAATCTAATACAACCACCTTCCCTTTCAAATCCTGTAGAAAAGAGAGAAAAGTTTAACTTAAGAATGGGAAAATGCAAAAGATTCTATATTTGAATGGAACACAATAATTACCAAAATGGCTGATTCAAAATTTCAAATAATTTATATTTGAATGGAACACAATAACGATGGCAAGGTCTAAGTTGCCCAAACAAGAGAAGTAGGAGTTGAGGACACGAGCATATTAAGCACCTGAAAGTTTTGAAGCCCATTGGTTAAGCACAGACATGGAAACAAGTAATGTGCAACCAACGAGCGAGGACATGAGCCTTATGGCCCCAGAATACCTGACTGAATATTCGATGCCCAGAAGGCGGGAAAGAGTGGCTTCCAGAACAATCGTAATGCCAACATTTACAAAATATATAAGCCCCAAAATATAATGAAATTTGGAAAAGAACGATAAGAATATATGAAAGCTATCAGAAAAGCATTTCTATATATCTCCAAAGCACCTTCTCTCTTAAGTTCAAACATTAAGCCATGAAACAGATCACATCATAAAGAAAGCTCACCAGGAAGCCAAGAAATATTTTCCCCCATAAATCAATTATATACAAGTCTCTATAGCTTTCTCTTTCATTATACTTTCCAGCTTGTGCAACATCTATAACCTGTAAACAGAGAGATCAGGTTAGTTAAAGAGATTCAATTTTCAGGGAAAAGAATAAGTAAAAAAAAAACCCTTTCTTAAACTTCTTTTTCATTCCACCAGCTTGGTGTCACAGGGCTGTAATTGTTAATCTGCACTCGACAGTGGCATGCCAATAAACTTAGAGAGAGATTTATGCTAGCTACATCCATGCCACCAGCTTCCAAGATTCCTAAAGTTTGTATTGTGTGGTGCACTTAACCTTACAAAAATGATGTGGTTGTTCATATATATGAGCTAATAAGCAGTGATAGTACAGATCATTCGTAATATTTCATCACATTTTTTAAAAGACATAATCATTTTTTTTCTAAAAAATATATAAATAGTAAATAATATAAACCCATGTTTTACCGAATGAACCTAAAGACAAAGTTCACACTCATATACAAGCTCAAATCTATACAAACCAACCAAGTCCAATCGAAAGCCCTAGATAAAAATCACAGTATGCTTCTACCCTCTGATCTCTTTCTCTTATTTCATCTGCCATCATTTTTATGGAAGAGGGAAAGGGATTAAGTATTCAGATTTCAGAGATGAAGATACATACACAATGAATCAAACCTCTATGGGGATGAACCTAATGTCATCGCTCCTCCCATATCAACAAATAATGCAAGCAAATAAAGCACATAGCAACAAGCATAGCAAGCAAATTCAATCAAAATTTCGGCCCCAACACGAACCCTAACCGTGGATTTTGAAAAGGTCCGAAATCTCAGCTCCAAGAGCCATTGGAACATCAACAATTTGAATACATGCTTGGAATATAGAACGAAGAAGAAGAAAAGTGAAGGATTGTACCTGGAATCGCTGAATCAAAGCCAAATTGTGGAGATCCCCTCGAAGAGGCTAGAAATCGCCTGAAGGAGAGAGTGAATGAGCGCAGGAGCCAGGCTTGCTTTGGTCGACGATGATGAAAACAGGCTTTCTCGAGGCGGGCTTGGCATCTAGCTGCGTCCGGCGACGGGGGACGGCGGTGGTGGTTTTCGACATCGTCTTCTCCGATTCGATTGAAGGAGCAGTAAAACCCTAATTCTAAGATGAAGAGGAGATTAAGAGAGAGATCACGAGATGAAGAGGGGAGAGATTAGGATAAAGAAGGGAGAACGAGATCCGGGAGAGGGAGGTTGAAAATTTGACAGAGCAAAGGGAGGGAGATGGTGGAGATCTATGCTCGTTGGGAGGCGGAAGTGGATGAACGAGGAGACAGAGGCGGATGGTTAAAAGAGGGCTTTTTTTACCCAATAGCCACGGTAAATACTGGCCGAAGCTATCAGGCATGCCTAAATTGTTTCTTTTTTCGAATGCAACGCCTTCCGTGGCTACTGGTGTGGCAAAAAGGTATCAATTGCCACGGAAAATGTGTGCCGAAGCTATTGGGCGTGGCGAATTTAATTATTTTTTGTAGTGGTATGTTCGTCAGTGGAGTTAACTCAGGCGACGGAAAATGTGTTCAGGCGACGGACATATATATATCTCCGTCTCCTGAGTGAATAGTAATAAATATGGGGTCAACTACCCCACTTTTCAGGCGACGAAAATATTTAAATGTTCGTCTTCTGAGTGAACAGTATTTAATATCCGCCACCAACCGGACTTTATTACTTTACTTTTGAAAAAGTCCAACGTTCAGGTGACGGACCATTAGAATTTCCGTCGCTACAAAGGCCCATTCCGACAGCCGTCGTTCGGGTACCTGTTCGGGCGACCGATCTTGAGCAAAGTTCGTCGCCTGGATTTATTCCGTCGCTTGAGTTCAGTTCAGCCGACGAACATTGAGTTTTTCTGGTCGACTGAACATGGGTTGGAGGCGATTTGGGCCTCCCAACGTTCAGGCGACGGGCCTTAATAAGTTCGTCGCCCGAACCTGATTCAGGCGACGAACATTTTGAGGTCCGTCGAGCGAGACGCAATCTGGCGTAGTGTCAAAACGTCTTCTTTGATAAAATATCCAATTGGTGATCAACTATCTTTATTCATAATCTCGCAAACTAGATATGAAGCAAGGCATAGAAAATAATTATAATTAACATCTTTGGTGGCCCATGCAGGTCATGCGGGGATAAGATTTATTAATAACATCAAATGATTTATAATATCAATTTTTTAACTTTCATCCACTTCGGGAGATACATGAGATTTGTAATTTATTCGCTTTAGGGATATACCTCTTTATCCACTTCAAGGGATAGATACTTTGAGATTAGATATTTTATCTCCACTTCAAGGGATAAAATTCACCACTTTAGGGATTCATAAAACTTATGTATACACATCATCTTCGGGGATGTGTTCATACACTTCACAAGGGCAAAATATGCAATCTTCGTCTTCAGGGCGACGGATCAGATAACCTGCCATAGCTCAGCGCATGTGTCATCGGCCATGGATGGGGCCGACGATGACAATCGTCGTAGATGGGTTCAATTGCCGAGCGTCGGTTCTTGACGACAGTGTTGGCCTCAACTAGCAAAACTTACGGTACCTAAAAGAAAAGGCAAGAGTGACTTGTCCATCATTCGTCCTCTTCGTTGATGGTCGGCGCAGAGGCAAGAGCGGCGTCGTCCTTTACGATCGCCGCAAACCCTCACGTGGACTTCTCGATCGGAGGGTGCCCACCCCGGGTACCGCCGATCGCACGGTGCTTGCAGTCGTTGACTCATTCGGGAGGCAGTTGGCGGCGCGGGATCTCTAGGCGGTGTCCGGGAGCGAAGGAGGCTACCGCTGCTACCCGTGTGCTCATCTCGTTCATATGATGGCTTCGACTGAGGACTGCACCAACGTCTCGATAGATCCGAGACAAGCTTGTTCATGGCTGTCGGCGTGAGGCGCCCTATTCTTACCATTTTACGCAGCAGGGATAGGACTAGCAGGGATGGCTTCGACTGAGGACTGCACCAACGTCTCGGCATATGATCTCTTCTCTACGATCCGACGAGATTGGTTTGGCACCAGCAACTTTTTCGCTATATCTTATCAATGGAGCAATTCAATTCGTGCTATCAATGCAAGAGCAATTCGTGCTGATAACGTATTATAAACCGAAAGAAATAGACAAGAGAAAGAGGTAGAGGGGAGAAATTGATGTCTAATAAGGTAAAGAATGAGCCCTATTTATAGGGATTACAAGTCTAGAGCCCCAAGCACAACTAGGGTTTCCATGTATATCCACACATATAATAATATTATAACAATAGACCCCTTAATAAAAAATTTAATCTCCAATCTGTACGATATCTAGCATTAATGTTTTACTATAAATTCAAGTATATAAAAGAGAAAATTGGACGAATTAATGTTTTACTATAAATTATTTTTAAAAATCCTTAAAGATAATTATAATATTTTTTAATTCTATATTAATATAATACTAGCATGCGCTAACTTATAGCATAATATATATAATGACATTAGCTTTGTTTTTTTTTATATTTACATACGAGATTATAATTAATAATCAATTACAATACATTTACCATAACAATTGTATTTATTGTAATACATGAATAATCACACTAAATTATTCATTGTATTACAATATGGAATCTCTATATGGTAGTAATATTGTATTACAATAAAAGAGAAATATTGTATCACAATACACAAGTTATTGTGTTACATTAATATCGAGATGTGTTACAATAATAATGTTAATTATAATGTACTTAATTAGATTTTTTATTAGGGATTTGAATATAATAAACTATTAATTTTTTCTTATAATATATATTATCTTTGAATATTTTTTCGTACCCATTTTTCAAATTTATTATTAACTTTTTTAAAAATAAAAAGCATTGAAGGGTATAAATGGAAGAATATATATATATGAAAATGTCTATATAATTACAGAATTTATAATGGGGTCTATAAACTTAAAAAAATAATGAAAAGGGTCTATAAACTCCATTACCTAAAAAATAATTAAAATAAATACGATTTTATATAGTTTTTAACTCTTAAAACTACATGCACAAAAGTCAAACACCATTTATTTACGACCGGAGGGGGTAATAAATAACACATTTTTCGAATAAAGGGAGTACTCCGTATTTCATTAATTTAACTATCTATCTATATAATATATATACATATAATATATATATATATATATACACACACACACATATATATATATCATATATATCTATAATATATCTAGTAAAAGTTGTGTTCATCCCCCACCATAAATGCGCCTATAATTGTATTCTCGGTTATCCAATCTATAATATTCTCGGTTATCCGTTTAACCGGTTATTCGTTTATCTATAAAAGTTTTGTGTACAAGCCTTCATAAATGTGTATTCCATTTGTTTGTTTTTTTATTCATAAATTGATTCCACTAAGGCATTTACCCAATTAATACCATTGATTTAATTGTGTTTAGCCGTTTGGGCTAGCTGCAAAAAAAAAAGGATTTTATAACATTCAAATAATTAGCTGTTTGTATACGTAATATAATGACATCTACTTTAATATAATTTAACACTGTAACACCTCTATGATTTTTGTAACCGCCATAGCTTTATCCCTAACAATCAATTCAGATTTTTTTTATACGAAATTAGATTGGGTTGGCTAAACATTTAGGCCTTCTTCCTTCTTTGGACCGGTGCCTTTTTCCTCCATATAAAAAGGATTTGTCCCGCTAATCCTTGCAACACAGCAAAACACCGTACCCCTATACTAACAGTGAACAAAAGAGGGCATAACAACACTCAATTGTATTCCTACTCCGATTGAATTGGTTTCCTCTTCTATCTTTAATTCATCTATTTAATTGTTTGTTCTTCTATATCCATAAGATTTTTTTATCCCTCTTTCATCTTTTATTATTTGACTAATCATTTGTTTCTTACTTTATTAGACCATCTGCAACGGCGTGTCCCGCGAATCAAAGGGAGGAGCCACGTCTGCAACAGTGATGACATGGAAGAGAGAGGTAGGATGATCCGGGTGAAAAAAAGGGTAGGTGATGCTCTTAGTTGATGCGCATCAACTGATTTATTTTTATTTTATTTTTTTTAGCCAATAGTATTGAGACACGTGGCAGAGTGTTTTTATTTAAATTAATACCCCCGTTTATTCGTTAAATAAACTATTATTATTTTTTTAAAAAATTATTTTTAAACACGATTTATTTTTCTCTACCCAATGACACACATTTTGCATATGTTTGGAAGAAAAAAAAAATTTGTTAAGTTTATCATATGTTAAAGATTTATCGTCACATAAACAACATTAACTTAAATCAACATAAACTTACACCATAAAAATACATAAGTTTGAACATTAAATAACAATACCCACTACACCCGGAACATGAAAACACACATGAAATTACACCGTAAACATGAAATTACACATACCCACAAATTTAATATGTTGTTTGCAAGTTTAAGCTGTGTAATTTTTTTGGGTGTTTTTCAATGTATCAAGTTAATAAAATATTTCTAAATTTAATTGTATGCCTTTTTATTTTAATGATACGTATTAATGTTAATATTAATATTAATAATATCATTAACCAAAATTTTTAAGTAAAATAAATCAACATTTAGCTTAATATATATAAAAAAGTGTAAAGTGAGTTTTGATTCCCGCGACTCTCTGTTGTGGATGAAAAATGTAAAAAGCTGAAAAGTTAGTGGAAAGCTGACGTGGCATGAATAGTTGTTTATGTGGTTGAAATGAGTTTTGATTCGTGTGACTCTTTGTTGCTGATGGTCTTAGGCTTTTACCCTTTCTCATATGTAGTACTAGATTTGATATTGATCTATTCTTTCTACAGAGTATTATTTATCCATCATAATTCAAATTTTATGCCTATATTATAGTTATTTTTCTAATTTTTATTCTTATCTTTTATTTTGCAGATTAGCTGGGGAGAGTTATATATATTCACTCTATCATTCGATGACCCGTAAAAAAATTTGTTCCCTCTTCGATCTTTTCGTTCTTTGATTAATCAATTTGCTTGTTGTTCTTTATATATCCTTTCTCAAATTTAGAATTGGATTTGATGTGCTTATCTATTCTTTCTATTGTTTAATTTTATCATAATTAAAAAAAGTATACCTACATCGATCATAGTTATTTTTTCTAATTCTTTTCTAATTCTTATTCATGCAATGACTTATAAGAAATATCAATATAATAATATCCATTAATAAATAAAACCTTTGGTTACCTAACATAATAACCAAACAGTTGCATTTATATGCATTGTCACACTATTAATGTAGATAAAGCTTTTCACATTCTATAACCTCTATTTTTCTTATTATAAAACCACTCTATGATTGTTTATCTCATTTACATTCAGTAAGCATTTCATCTATGAGGAGAAAATCATGTAAGTACACACCACAAATTAGTTATTTTGTTTGTATTTTGCTTTTAAATATTATATCATTTTAAAAAATAATTTCATCTCACATTTTGTATTCGTTTATAATATTTATATATACAAAGTTTAGCATATTTGGTGTTTATAATTTTTAGTCACATTATCTTTCACAAAATTTTAAATTATATATATAATTTATATATAATAGTGTCCCAACTCATCATATATTTTTTTCATCCCTTTTTAGTTATTAAATTATTTCTTCATGGATATCTCTTGGCCGGAATGAGAGAAAAAAATGCAAATTTTTTAAAATGAAATTTGATATTAATATACGTTTATGTATTTTTATTTACAATATTCATTTTTCAACTACATGATGAAAAAATAAAACCAATACACCAATAAAGCATGTTTTTCCTTAAAATTTACATCTAATTAATTAATGTACATATATCTCTTCATCTTCTATAGCCTAATTTTTTCTATTATGAAACCACTCCGTGGTTGTTCATTCCATTCACGTCCGATTAGTCACTCATCTAAGAGAAAACTCCATGTAAGTACACATCTCTCAAATTAGTTATTTTCTTCATTTATATTTTCATTTAAATATTATTTTAAACAATTATTCCATCTAACATTTTTATTCATTTAATTTATAAGATTTTTATACATAGATTTTGAAAGCAATCATTTTTGCAACTTTTATAACAACAACAACAACAACAACAATAATAATAATGTCCAATTTTTAGGTATTAAATTATGTCCTGATGATATATATATCTTTTGGAATGAGAAAAAAAAGAACGTTTCAAAATTAAAATTTCATATGAACAATTGTTTATAATTTTGTTATTTGTAATTTACTAAACATATTATCTTGCCATTGTTTTTTAGTTTTGTTTTAGTTACGGTGAATGCAAAATTGTCCATTTAATGCCTAATTTTAATTATATAAAAAAATTAAAATAATAATGGTTGAAATGATATATAGTGTTAATTAGTTTTAGGAGTTACAAAAATGAATATTATGATAATTGATTGTAGAAGTTACCAAAATTGAAATAAATCAACATCTAATTAATTAATGTAGATACATCTCTTCACATAACCCCTGTTTTTTCTACTATGAAACCACTCCTTGATTGTTCATTCCATTCACATCCGTTTAGTCATTCATCTAAGAGAAGAACTCCATGTAAATACACACCTCAAATTAATTATTTTATTCACTTATATTTTCATTTAAATATTATTTTAAATTTTAAATAGTATTTTATTTCATCTAACATTTTTAATTATCATTTATAAGATTTTTATACATGGATTTCAAAAGCAATGATTTTTTTGTAGCTTTTCAAATGATATATATATATATATATATATATATTGTAAAGGCTCGGATTTTACAATCTTAATTTTCGGATAAAGAAAATTAAAAGTGAAATTTAATCGTATTTAATTCAGTTGTTTCTAGTAAAACTTTTTCCAAATCTTAATAAATTGAACTTGAAATTCTTAAAGCGAATTCCGACCAATTTTTAACTTTAAAAATCAATTCCGTCTTTCACTTCGGCATTCAAAAATTCCTTCAACATTGCGGTATTCTATTCGGATTCCAAAGCATAATTATTTAGGATACTTTGGAACCACACTTTTGTCTCCTTCTCCTTTTGATTATGCGTGCCCAAGAACTCTCTTCCCTCTTTTTGATCTCCTTCTCCAACTTTTCTTTCACTCATTTGGCTAAACCACCCCTCTTACAACCCCCCTCCCTCATTGACTTGTTTCCCCGATTGTTTAATAAACAGGACAACCCCTCTCTCCTTCATTCTTGTCTTCAGCCAATCTCTCTCTCCTCTGTCGAATACAGCTAGCAAGCAGTAGCACCACCCTTACCTTTTATTTGAAATGCAAACCTCACAAAATCCAAAAACGCAACCCCACACCTTATCCTTTTGTTCCCGTGAGTCCCCATAGCCGCCACCTCCTCCTTCCTTGGCTGAGCACCACCTCCTCACCACCACACCTCCGCTCCTCCCACCGTCACCACTGGAGCCGGAAATGAGGATCCCAGCCTGTTTTCCGTGAATCCCAACCCGAGACACCCAGAGCGGCACCCCTGTTAGGCCAAGCACCACCGGACTCTTGTCCCTGTTTTCCGAGAGGAGGCTGAGCACTGACGAGCCGAGAAGCAACCCCGGGAGCATCCCTAAGCCACGATGTCCTAGCCTGAGCGAACCAGGAGCCACCGGAGCGCCGCCAACCCTTCTCTCCTCCCCTGTTTCCCGTTCAAGTCCGGTAAGCTTCGTTCCCCCTTTTTCCGATCGAAGAGCTTGCAAAGCTCAGCCTTTAACCCCCCGTTCTTCCGTCCTAGGCTGAGCGAGCGTAGATCGAGCCTCCGGCGACGCTAATCGAACTCCGAGCTCCTCCGGTGAAGACCTCGAATCCCTCGGTGAGCTCCTCCCCTTCTCCCTCTTCCTTGTCTGCGTTTTGTATCCTCTTCGTGTCCTGGAGGTCGGGTTAGGGTGGTCGGAATGCAGTTCACCGGCGAGCCTCCCCTCTCCCTCTTTCTCTTCATGATTTTCGAACCCAGGGGAGCTGTAGGTAGAAGATAGGTGAACAGTGCTCTCTCGCTCTCCCCATTTCCTTTACCGTGGGCCCTTGTCGCCACATCACCCGCCACATCAGCTGGGCCCCATTTCCTTCTCTTTTTTTTTTTCTGATGGAATGAAAGAGAGAAATGGTAGGATTTTTGGGCCTAATTGGTGGGCTGCTGGCTCATTCCATTTTTCTTTAACAAATAGGTTGTTGGGCCTTTTTATTTTGAAAGCAAAACAAATGAATTTCGGGCTAATTTCTGCAAAACAAGTTCGGTTTTGAGTATTACGAACAAGTGAGGTCGGTTTGGAGATTTTTACAAAGTAAGGGTGGGTTTGGTAAATTATTAGAGGGCTGATTTTATAAAACAAAATGGTTGAGATGTTGTGAAGAAATTAGAAATGTTTATGAAATGTTTAATAAATGGTATTTAAAATACTATATTATATTGTGTGAGATTTAAAACATAAAATATTATTGTTAAGATTTAAAGATATTATATCATAGTGATTTAAGACCAATGAAATATTGCGAGACTTTGAGGTTTAAAAATGTATTATCACATTTAATTCGAAAAAGGGATTTGGTGAGCATTTTCAAAAGGTAGGAAATTCTAGCTAGCTGATTCTGATTTTGAAACGGTTTTCGAGACTAACTTGGGAATTATATGATCAATGACCAACTAGCATAATGATATGATTGATTGACTAATAGCATCTTTTGTGTGGACTAATGACATATATGAATGACTAACGACATGTTGAGATATTAGAGTTATATACCGTTGACTTATGCCTTATGAAATATGATGAATATGACGGACTTGAGATATGTGATATGCGGATTATTATTGCGGATATATTGTTGTAAATACATGAATGTGGCTGATGGAATGATGAGAATGATATGGTCTTGAGGAATGTGGCAATATGATGAATGGTTGAGCTTGATGGAATGACGATTGCGATATGGTTGCTATTCTCGTTGAATGATATGCCTTGAGTGCTTGAATGATTAGACATAGACTTATACATATATGCTCTGATATGTATCTAGGTGATACCTTGTGATTATGATGATGTATGCCAGATCTTCTATTATGCTGTTCTGCATAGCCAGGTGAGTTCCTATATGAGCTCACTCAGATTCGAAAAGAGATCTCCCTGCTTGTAGTCATGTGCATACTAGGTGCTTGCATTCATAATAAAGAATGCCATGTAGTATCCTGCTAGGATTGCACTCGTGATTGAGGATTCGTTTACTCATTGCTAGGGTTATAGGACGACCTAGTCTCATCGGGTCCCGTCCTGAGTCAATCGAGTCATGAACTTCCTTGTATTATGAGATGCATGCAGGCTTTATTGTGGAGCGGGTTGGGGATGCGTGCCGCCCGATTATGAATGAATGCATTCACGAGCTGGCCAGTCTCCACCCTATCGGAAGGGGGTGGAGGTAGGAGAGGGATATACCACTTGGTATTCGGTGCTAAGACCTTATTATATTTATGCACTTGATCTTAGGACCATGCTAGTGTGTTAATATTCCGCCATGCATCTAGAAGCATCTTTATTAGGACTAGCGTGTGTATGTGTCTGCTTGTTTGAGATTACTTTGCGTAGGGCTTCGATCTGACACCGCCCCGCATACATATTTTTTAGGTTTGCCTTTCAGCATGATTGTTCTTTGCTTCTGTGACGTGGGCACTCTCTTAGGCGATTGCAAAGAAATGGTCTAACCTTAAATTTTGATAAATACGCTTATTGATTTGGTTTTGACCCGGCTCTGCCGTGGCACCCTCTTGTATTACCCATTGATTCTTCTATTTGCATGTTTGCTGGTTTTCCACGCTTAGACTTATGACAGTTACAAGGGACTTCCCCGGGGATTCCAACGATCCCTTCGAATTTTGGGTATGAAATCCCATTTCAAAATGTTAGGATAGAATTTCAAACCTTCAACTTGTACCCGGGGCGCAAGATCCTAACGAGGGGTTTCATCCCTCGAAACGTAACTCGGGAATCATAATCCCGGGCCGTTGCATATATATATATATATATATATATATATATATATATATATATATATATATATATATATATATATATATATATATATATATATATATATATATATATATATATATATATATATATATATATATATATATATAGGGTTGCGCTCCGGTGAAAACCAAAATTACGGTAGAAACCGTGAGGAGTGATTTGATTGGCCCATATATATACACGCGCTTACATATCTCACGCGTGCGCCTGCTCCTCGTTTATCAATTGCAAACGCGTGAGGACCAGTCCGTAAAAAAAAACGAGCGCGTTGCAAGCAATAGAGAGTTGTGATGACGTATAGTATGTTTTTACGGAGTATCTTAATTAATTATGTACTCATCCAGCCATCCCCACCCAAAATCCAAATCTACACACTTTACAACGTATTAGGCTAGTATTGGCCGTTTTTTCCCCTTTTCTTTTTTTTTTATTTTTATTTTATAAAAATATTTTTAAATCTTGAACAACTTATAATATCAAAATAATTTCAAAGTGTTTAGTATAATTGCGGGTTTAAGATGTTTTTAAATATATTATCTTACCTATCATTTTATCAAATTGTTAGTTGGTAAATATATCAATATAAGTTTATTATAATATCAAAATATTTATTATAATATCAAAATATTTAATATAATGGTAGGTTCAATACTTTTTAACTATAAGTTTGAGATTTTTTAATGCCGGGTTCAAGATTTTTGTAATGGTAAATAATGATTTTATAACCATGGATTCAAGATTTTATAAATATTGGTTTAAGAATTTCAAATTTGAACATACTTAATTAAATTTTGAACCTATTCTTTTTTACAATTAAGGTTTCAATTTTTTAAAATTTTGAACCTACTTAATAAAAGATATAATTATAAGGTCTTAAAACTATAATTATAAATTTATTGAATATATAGGTTTAAAATCTTGAAATAGTGTTATAAAATAATTTAAACCTACATAATAAATTTATAATTACGGGTTCAAGATTTTAAAATCTTGAACCTACTTATAATATCAAAATATTTCTAAAATGTTTATTGTAATTGCGAGTTCAAGATTTTTTTTATAACAATGGTTCAAGATTTTTTTAATATTATCTTATTAGTCAAATTCTTATTGGGAAATTATGTCAATATAAGTTTATTATAATATAAAAATATTTATTATAATATCAAAACATTTATTATAATGGTAGGTTCAATATTTATGACTATACATTTAAGATTTTTTTAAGGGTAGATTCAAGATTTTTGTGATTTTTAGTCATGATTTTTAAATCTTGAACTCATAGTTATATATAGCCCTAAAGTGATATCTTATTGCCATACATTTCATGCTGATTTATTAAGTATTTTCAAAAAAAAATTATGATGTATTGCCTCCATAAAAATTAGTTCAAGATTTTTAAATCTTGAACCCATAGTTATATAAGCCCTAAAGTGACATCTTGCAACCTTACATTTCATGTTGTTTATTAAGTAGGTTCAAACTTTTTTCATAGTGTATTGCCTCCATTTAAAGTAGGTTCAAGATTTTTTAAATATTGAACCCATAGTTATATCTAGCCCTAAAGTGACATCTTGCTATCTTACATTCCATGTTGATTTATTAAGTAGGTTCAAGTTTTTTTTTCTTGGTGTATTGCCTACATATAAAGTAGGTTCAAGATTTTTAAATCTTGAACCAGAAGTTATTATAGCCCTAAAGTGATTATTTTCTGTCTTACATTTTATGTTGTTTATTAAGTTTTTTTCATGGTGTATTGCCTCCATATAAAGTAGGTTCAAGATTTATAAATTTGGAACCACGGTTATATATAGCCCTAAAGTGACATCTTGTTGTCATACATTTCATGTCGATTTATTAACTAGGTTCAAGTTTTTATTATAATGTATTGTCTCCATTTCCCATAGTTATATCTAGTCATAAAGTGAACTTTTACTGTCTTACATTTCATGTTGGTTTATTAAGTAGGTTTAAATGTTTTTCATGCGTATTGTATTCATTTAAAGTAGGTTCAAGATTTTAAAATCTTGAACCCATAATTATATATAGTCATAAAGTGACATCTTCTGTCTTACACATTTCATGTCGGTTTTTTAAGTAGGTTAAAGTTTTTATTTTGATGTATTGCCTACATTTGAAGTAGGTTCAAGAATTTTAAATCTTGAACCCATAGTTATATATAGCCTAAAGTGACATCTTGTTGTCTTACGTTAAGTTTCTTGTCGGTTTATTAAGTTCAAGTTTTTATTATGATGTGCATATTGACACAATTTAAAGTAGGTTCATAGTTATAAAATCTTGAACACATGGTTATACATTCATGCCTTAACATTACAAAAATCTCGAACCTACCGTTAAAAAATATTAAACTTATAGTTATAAAATATTGGATCTACCATTATAATTAATATGTTGATATTATAATAAATATTTTGATATTACAATAAACTTATATTGACATATTTACCAACTAACAATTTGATAGTTAAGATAATATAAAAAATCTTGAACTATATATAGTTATTAAAAAAAATCTTGAACCCACAATTACAATAGAAAATTTGGAAATATTTTGATATTATAAATAAGTTCAAAATTTTAAAGTTTTGAACCAATAATTATAAAATAATATGTTCAAAATTTTATTAGGTAGGTTCAATTTTTTTTTTTTTTAATAATAATAGTTCAAGATTCAAGATTTTTATAACTAGATGCTTAAATTATTTTTTTAAGGAGTGTTTAAATATTCAAGAATCTCTTATGAATTCTTGAAACTTGATTGGAACATTGGTATCATTTTCATAAATTTTAGAACTTAGAACCAAAGAAAAAATTACAACTAAAATAAGGGCATAATTTCAAGAAAATGAAAAGTATGGGAGGAAAAACAGAATTTCTCCTTCTTCTCCCCCAGTCCGTCAGCCCTCATAGCCCCTCCATTGTTGAGCTCCAACAAATCCTGAGAGTTGGTGAGCATCGAAGGCATCACGGCGACTGAAGGGAAGGGTGGATACACGTTCAAGAGGTGGAGGCGATTCCTCGGGCGGCTTCGATCGACAACGCTAATGGAGGAAAGCGATGGTCGACGGTGGCGCCGACAAAGGTAAATCCAAAATTGGGGCTTTTTAATTTATGATGTTTTTGTGAGAAATTTTTTAATAGGATTGTTCCTAGATGTCTTTAGAATGTGTTGGAGTAGGTTTAGAGCTTGGGTATTGGGTGTCATAGGATTATTAACTTCGAAAAATTTAATGGATTTTGCTCTCCGGCGACCACTCTTTGTCACCATCTCCACCATCGCCTGGAACCATCATCGGCCTCACGGATCTTCTTGAAGTCGTATCCACCGTCTACCACTACACCGCCGTCGAAAAGCTGCAGCGTTGAAGAGAATCGACTCCCCTGTTTCCTTAACAGGGAGACGGGAGGTACCGTACTGAGGTAAGGGATGAACAGACGGGGAAAACACATTTGCATTTGCCCCTAAAATATTAATCCGTACACGCGTCTCATTCCCTCCATGTCTCGACCAATCATATTGCTCCTCACAGTTTTCAACGTAAAAATTGGTAATATATATATATATATATATATATAAAATAATTTCCAATTTTTTGTATATTTTTCCCATTTTTCTAAAATTTTTGTTTTTAGGTACTCCCTCTGTTAATTAAAACTTGTCGTTTACCATTCATACACACTTTTTTAGAATGATAAAAACTATATAAAATATTAACTTTTTTTAAATTTATTTTTATAAATTCATACTTAATAGTAATAAGTATGATATTATTTTAAAAAACTATTTAAAAATTTAACATTTCATATAGTTTTTAACACCGCAAAAAGCATGTGTGAATAGTAAAACGTCAAGTTTTAATTAACAGAGGGAGTATTAAATTATGTCCCAATATAATAAGAGGAAGAAAAAAAAGACACCGATAATTTTTTCGTTTCAAAATTAAAAATTCATGAATGTTTCAAAAAAAAAACAAGAATGTTTCAAAATTAAATTATTCTCCTTGATATATCTTTTTAGAATGAGAGAAAAAAAATTCAAGAATGTTTCAAAACTAAAATTTCATATGAATAAGTGTTTATAAATTATTTTGTTTGTAGTATTCATTTATGCAGTACAATATGAAAGAATAAAATCAAGACACCAATAATTTTTCCGTTTCATTTTATTTTTGATGAATGCAAAAATAAAGAACGATATCATTTAACAAAATAATTGATTTGTCTAAAATTATAGTCCATTTTTAAAAAGACGAGTCTGCCTTTATCTATAAAGAATGAGGTCTATGACTGAAATATGTTGGGTAAGGAGTAGATGAGAGTATTTTTCATGTCATCTCTCAGTTCTTTTGTTAAATATAATTTATAATATTATAGTTGACTTAAACACCTATATTGTACTAACAATTTTGATATATTTTTTTGTATAACGAGGAACCTACCTTTGGTGGCAAACCCTGGACACGTGACCTAGCCGGCAAGAGCCACGCATCATGTAAACCGGCTTGCGCCGACCGGCTCAACCCACCGGAAATGAGTAAGGCAAACCTTGAATATTATAGACATGTAACAAATATTATAGACATGTAAGGCAAACCTGGAAAGGAGTACAATTTTGATATATTGTACTTATTATAAGAAATTAATAAATATTATAGACATGTAACAAAGACCAAACTGACGGTATATATTTTATTAAGTTTGTCCTGTTCATATCAATTTCAGTTTTAATTGATTTTACCATTTAAACTAAAATATGAACAAAATCATTTTTTTTAAAAGAACATAAACAAGATATTTAATAATTAATGTTACGGTAGACCTGATACATTTGGGATACCCGATCCTTCGCCTGTGGGCTCAAGATCAAGAACCACGCCGTATATTTGCTAAGATCTTGCAATGCTCTTTGATATCTTCTGATTAGAACAATTCAAACCAGTAATTAGATTTCTGAAATAGCGACAGATTCTGAACTTAGAAAATTCCAGCAAATCAAGACTCGGTTTTAGCAACAGAAAACAAAGCGAGGGATAGTGAGGGAAAGGGGAAGTCTGGCGCGCAGAGGTCGGACGTCTCCGGAGCCTTGCTCGCGGGAGCGAAGGCCAGCCGCGGATGGACGCACTTCGTTGGAGCGAAGACACTGGCGACTGGGTACGGGAGCGCTTGCGAGGAGAACGCGTGAGCGAGCGCCTGGGAGCACGGACGCGCGGGAGCGGGAGCGAGTGCGAGGCGCCTGGGATGGCCTCGCTCGCTGGAAGCGACTCTGCTTGCGGATGTCGCCAAGCGCTGGAGTCCTCGGAGCGCTGGCTGAGTCGAGTAGGGTTGAGCGCAGGGATTCCTCGATCTCGATGAGAACCAAGGTGAGGGTTGGGTGATGATGTTGCCGAAAGCTCTTAAGAACATAGAACAATGATAGTATTTTGGATTGATAACCAAGAACCCTTTAATCCATAAAGGGGTTCTCAATTCTATTTCAATCTAATTAATTCAAGGTTGCATAACATGAATATATAGAAAAGAGGTTTGGTTAGATTTAACCAATCCTTCCTTGCAAAGGAAAGAGGTTTGGATAGATTTATTCTATCTAAAGATAAATGAAATAAATCTAAGATAAATAAATCCTAATAAGATAGATATTTAATAACTTGGTGACCAAGGATTATATCTAGAAGAGATATAATTAATTTCCACCTTATTTATCTAAATTGTATAAAATAATAACATATGTAATTAATTAAAATCCGGCCCAAGCACAAGTGTAACTCGGCCCATTCTCTCGACAAGACTTCTGGCCCACTCGACCAAGTGACCCAAGGTGATGCCGAGTTCAAGTGAATCATGGTGGGTGCAGACGAGTCTTCATGAGCTCCGTGTGTGGACGCATGCTCACTTCTTGTGCTGGTGGTGTAACCTTGAGCCAAGTGATCCAGGGTGGCTTGAACCCTTGCTCTAACGTTCCATGGTGACGGACAAGAAAGGTCTTAGTTGCAGTTTGAATCTTCTTGGCCCTTGCACGAGTGACAGGACCATCAAATGGAACCTTCATGTTGTCCTCAATGTCACCAGGAGTCATCGATAATTGCACGACATCATTCTCCTCCACTTGACTTCGATTTGTCCTCAAATCGTCATTAGAGTCATCGTCAGGCACGAACAAGGATAGATCGACGACGTTGAATGTAGAATGGACGCTGTACTTATCGGCAGGGAGATCCAGCTTGTATGCATTAGGACCCATCTTCTGAACCACTCTGAATGGTCCATCTCCCCTGGGGTCCAGCTTAGATTTCCGTTGTTGCGGAAACCTTTCCTTCCTGAGATGCAGCCAGACCAAATCACCAACGTTGAACTGCACATCCTTGCGATGCTTGTCCTTCGCGGCCTTGTATTGCGCAATCTTCCTTTCCAGCTGCGCCTTGGTACGCTCATGCAAGCTTTTGATGAAGTCCACTTGCTTAGCTACATCCACGCTCTCCTTGTCCTTATATGGCCGAGGCATCATATCTACTGGAGTTAAAGGATTTCGGCCATATACCACTTCGAAGGGGGTAAGTTTTGTTGCAGAGTGCCTAGACCTGTTATATGCAAATTCTACAAATGGTAGGCATTCTTCCCACCTCCGGAGGTTAGTTCGCAGCATGACTTTAAGAAGAGCCCCAAGAGTTCTATTTGTGACCTCAGTTTGGCCATCAGTTTGTGGGTGACAAGAAGTAGAAAATAGCAATTTTGTACCCAATTTAGACCATAGAGTTTTCCAAAAAGAACTTAAAAATTTAGGATCAGGGTCAGAAACTATAGATAATGGCAATCCATGTAAGCGAACAACATCTTTGAAGAATAAATGAGCAACATGAATAGCATCATCAGTTTTATGACATGGAATAAAATGAGCCATTTTGGAAAATCTGTCTACACCAACAAATATGGAATCATGACCCTTAGAAGTTCTAGGCAATCCTACAATAAAATCCATAGAAACATCTTCCCAGGGTGCATTAGCAATAGGCAAGGGTTGGTATAGACCATTAGCATTAGATTTCGATTTGGCTTTAGCACATGTAACACAACTTTTGACAAATCTCAGAACATAATTAGACATTTTAGGCCAAAAGTAATGTTCCTTAAGTCCAGCTAAGGTTTTTTCGAAACCACCATGCCCCCTAGATTCATGAATTTCTTGAGTTAACAATCGGCGAATAGAAGAAGATGGGATACAAAGCTTGCCCATCTTAAACAAGTAACCATTATCAAGAAAAAATGAATCAACTTCACTTTTGGACACACATTGAGCATATATAGTTTTAAAGAAACCATCAGAAGCCTACAGTTCCTTTATCATAGCAAAACCCAAAACATGTGCATCCATATGGTTTAGGAGGACATACCTGCGTGATAGCGCGTCAGCTACCACATTATCCTTTCCCTTCTTGTGGTGAACCACATAGGAAAAGGTCTCTATAAACTCCACCCATCGAGCAAGTCGCCTGCTGAGCACTGCTTGTCCTTTGAGATACTTTAGAGCTTCATGATCCGAATGAATCACAAACTCCTTAGGCCAGAGGTAATGTTGCCAAGTCTGTAAGCAGCGAACCAGTGCAAATAGCTCCTTGTCGTAGGTAGAATAGTTGAGCTCAGCGGAGCCCAACTTTTCGCTAAAGTAGGCGATGGGACACTGGTTCTGCAGCAGGACCCCTCCAATGCCAGTGCTAGAAGCGTCACACTCGAGCTCAAAAGGTTGAGCAAAGTCAGGTAACTGTAGCACTGGGGCGTGTGTCAGGCGATCCTTGAGGGCGTCGAAAGCCTTTTGATGTGAGTCAGTCCAGCGAAATGTCACATCTTTCTTTGTCAGCTCATGTAGGAGGGCGGCAATCAGGCTGAAATCTTTGACAAAGCGTCGATAGAAACCAGCAAGGCCCAAGAATGAGCGGACATGAGTGGGTGTGTTCGGCCTGGCCCACTCCTGAATAGCACAAATCTTCTCTTCATCCACCTTCAATCCAGATGCAGTCACTACAAAACCAAGAAAAATGGTAGACTCGGATGCAAAAGAACACTTCTTTAAATTGGCATATAATTTTTCTTTCCTAAGACAATCAAAAACCAATTTTAAGTGACTTAAGTGATCATGCATATTCTTACTATAGATTAAGATATCGTCAAAATAGACAACGACAAATTTTCCTAAGTGTCTTCTAAGCACATGGTTCATAAGCCTCATAAAAGTAGAAGGTGCATTTGTTAAACCAAAAGGCATTACTAACCATTCATATAAGCCATACTTAGTTTTAAAAGCCGTTTTCCATTCATCTCCCTGTTTCATCCTAATTTGATGATATCCACTTCTAAGGTCAATTTTAGAGAAAATAGCAGCACCATGAAGTTCATCAAGCATATCATCTAAACGAGAAATAGGGTGGCGATACTTAACCGTTATTTGGTTGATTGCGCGACAATCAACACACATGCGCCAGGAGCCATCCTTCTTTGGAACCAAAATGACAGGCACGGCACAGGGAGATAGGCTCTCTCGAACAAAGCCTTTATCCATCAATTATGTGACTTGGCGTTGCAGCTCCTTTGTTTCCTCAGGACTAGCTCTATAAGCGGCGCGATTAGGCAAGGCTGCTCCAGACACAAAGTTAATATGGTGCTCAATACCTCTAATAGGAGGTAAGCCTTGTGGTAGTTCAGCTGGAAGCAGATCTAGAAAATCCTGCAGAAGTGCAGCAATAGGGGCAAGAATATGACTCAATTCAATATTAAGTAATACATGTTTCATTACCAGAAGAATATGAGGTCGATGAGCATTCCAGGTGATGGTCCCTTTCTAAGGTTGAGAGACCAATGATCGACGTTCTACAGAGCCCTTAAGTGATGCAGAAGAGGGCTGAGTCGACGTCGAGTGAGGAGGAGGAGGCGCCAAGGGGGCTGCAGGTGCGGCTGGAATGGTCGCGGGCGGTGCTGGTGGGGCCGCGGGGGTGGCCTGTTGTGCCGAGCTCCCTTTGAGCTTCTCCATCCTTTCAGCTTCTCTCTGGGTGTCCTGTTGTTGCTTCTTGCGAACCTGGTCCTTCAGAATAGTGTGTGGCGAAAGGGGTGGGAGAGTAACTCTCCTCCCGTCATAGGTGAAAGCATATGTATTTGCACGACCATCATGAAGAACAGAACGATCATATAACCAAGGACGTCCTAATAATATATGACTACAATCCATTCGAGCAACATCACATAATATTTGATCACGATATGTTCCAATAGAAAGGGAAACTAAACATTGTTTGGTGACCATTATATCAGAACCATCATCAGTAATGCCATTTAATCCATAGTGAGTAGCTCTAGGAGTAGTAGTTAAATGGAGGAAATCCACTACCTTTTCACTGATGAGATTGCAGCAACTCCCACCGTTGATGATAAGGCTTAAGGTAGCTTCTCGAACTAGACACCTAGCGTGGAATATGTTCTCCCTTTGATCAGCCATGGGAGATTCCTGAATGTGTAGGACCCGCCGGTTGATAATGCAAAGCAAGTTGTCATACTCTGAACTATCGATCTCCATATTAGGCTCAGACGGCTGGTCCTCCTCCACTTCACTCGAAATTACATGGTCCTCAACAGTCTCCTCCTCATAGTAATGGTCTCCCAAATCATTGAGAAGAACCTTCCTTTAATGAGGGCAATTGCGAGAGACATGCCCAGAACCACCACAAGTGAAGCAGCGGATATCTTTGTTGCGATCTATAGAAGGTGCAACAACTCTTCTAGTTTCAACCTGATAACCCTGTTGAGGTGAGTTGGAAACTCCCTTTTGCTGCATAGAAGGGTTAGATGTAGAAGGTTTAGATTGACTAGAAGGGTTAAAGGGAACAAACCTGCGACCTTGAGAGGTCTGGTCAAATCGATTCCTCTGTTGCCGAAGCTGCTGCTGCTGTTGTTCATACAGAAGTTGTGCTTTATGAGTCAAAGTGTTAATATCTCTAATGGAATGGATAGCTAAAGGATTTTTAATAGAAATATTAACACCAGCAAGAAATTGAGTACACAAAGCACGTTCAGTAAGATAAACATTAGCCTGATGGGAGAGTCGTTCAAGCTCATCCATGTAGTCACTAGGAGAGCGAGTTCCTTGCGGCAGAACGCGAGCTGCATCCTTATAGACTCCGTGTATTCCTCAGGCACATGTCTATTTTTCAGGAGATAGCGAAGTTGTGGCCAAGTTTCAACAGGTTGCTTGTCCTGACGACGGCGCATCTCACGAGTGCGGAACCACCAAGTGCGAGCTTTACCTACTAAATGCAATATAACAACTTCCAACTTCTCCGTTTCCTCATAGCGTAAATGTTCAAGCAGATAGTCAGTATGATTTTCCCAGACAAGATAAGATTCAGGATCAGTATTACCATCAAAGGTTTCTAATTTAAGCTTAACATCTCGTCTCTGTATAGCTTGAGCATTATCAAATCTAGGATGACCAAAATTAGGAGGGGGTAAATCATCAAAGTTAGGATTTACCTCATGGTAAGCATCCTCCAAATGTGGCGTCTCATTTAGATCATTATTGTTGCGGCTGTCATCCCAGTTAGCACGAGTATGAAACGGCTGCTGCTGACGCTGAATGGGTCTCCCTTGCTGATGCCGTGGTGGGGTGTGCTCACGGCGATCCTGGTGTCCATTGAAGCTCGCTAGAGGGTCGTTGTCATTCTCTCCAGTGAAAGGGTTAGGAGTAGCAGACTTAAGCTGATAATGTAATTGACCAGAAGGGAGAGGTTTAGCAGAATAAAAGGAGTTACCTGCAGGTTGTGGATTACCTGTAGGAAGTGTAGTATCTGGGGGTGGTGGAGGCGGCCTACCTCCAGAGGGAGGTGTAGATCCAGAAGCCTCCGCCTGTTTTGCCTCCTCCAATTGCCGCGTGACTGCCTGTTTGATGAGGTCAGAGAAGAATACGCGGTCCTCTTTACGTTCGATAGCTCGACGATTTTCAGCCTCTGCCAGTTCCTTACGCACAACCAGAGTAGATTCTTGGACAGCAGAGTCAATAATGAACTGCATATCAGAAGCAGAAATGCCAGCAGGTGGGGTAGGGGAAGGGTTGGGGTCGCTATCGTTCGACATGTTCCTACAATATCAGAAGAGCAACAAGTAAACGAAGCAAAGACCAGAAACCAAGTAATGCAAGCTCTAGTGATTCCTAAGAGTGATTCACGTTTTTAGAAATCAAAGAGCGAGAAAACAAGGCACAATATTCAAGCAATTCCCCTGGACACAGAATTTTGCAATATTGAAGACAGCAAGTAATAATCAAAATTGCAATTTAAATCAACCACAAGTCGGATATCAAGGATAGCAAGTATAAACAAGCGGCTTAATGTGGAAGAATAAGAGCTACAATGTGATGCCTGAATAATAAGAAAGTGTAATAATCGACAATAGCAATCACAAGGGCAATCAAGTGCACACACTCCGTCAACTATTCTCTGACGGTTGCAACACGGTTCAGAGAAAGAGGGGTGTGACCAAGGCTCCAGTGTCGGCACAACACAAAATCACACAAGTAGGGTTCTTTTGTAATGCTTAAAACCGATTAGATCATCTAACATGTAGCAAGCAAGGAAGAGTTACTAACTCAACAATGTAAGATGAAAGAATGCTCTTTTTTTTTTATTTTTATTTATGCTCTCGGTTTTTCTGGTTTTTTTTTTTGGCTATGAAATAGCTGCTGTTAGGGGCTGTAATGTACCCGAAATAAAGAGCAAAAAAGAAAAATAAAATAAAAAAAACTACGATGATCTAAAAGTAAGCAAAAATAAAGGAAATAGGGAAAATAAGCTAGAAACTGGAGAAATTAGGGTTCTTTAGTGGTGCAAGTTTATATAATGCTTTTAATCCAAGAATCACAGTCATAGGCATGATATGTAGGAACTAGGAATAAAAGCTCACAACTTGCAGTCAAGAACTCAATATCTTCGAAATTAAAGATCCAACAAAGAATAACAAAAATAAAGTGCCAATTTTTATGGGTGAATAAAGATTTAACTTATATGCAGCGGCTATGGTGAAAAATAGGCACGAAAAATAAATCACTCAAATAAGAAATCAAGAGAGTAAAGAACTTGCATTAACCTGAAATCTGATACCACTTGATACGTTTGGGATACCCGATCCTTCGCCTGTGGGCTCAAGATCAAGAACCACGCCGTATATTTGCTAAGATCTTGCAATGCTCTTTGATATCTCCTGATTAGAACAATTCAAACAGTAATTAGATTTCTGAAATAGCGACAGATTCTGAACTTAGAAAATTCCAGCAAATCAAGACTCAGTTTTAGCGACAGAAAACAAAGCGAGGGATAGTGAGGGAAAAGGGAAGCCTGGCGCGCAAAGGTCGGACGTCTCAGGAGCCTTGCTCGCGGGAGCGAAGGCCAGACGCGGATGGACGCGCTTCGCTGGAGCGAAGACACTGGCGACTGGGCGCGGGAGCGCTTGCGAGGAGAACGCGTGAGCGAGCGTCTGGGAGCACGGACGCGTGGGAGCGAGTGCGAGGCGCCTGGGATGGCCTCGCTCGCTGGAAGCGACTCTGCTTGCGGATGTCGCCAAGCGTTGGAGTCCTCGGAGTGCTGGCTGAGTCGAGTAGGGTTGAGCGCAGGGATTCCTCGATCTCGACGAGAACCAAGGTGAGGGTTGGGTGATGATGTTGCCGAAAGCTCTTAAGAACATAGAACAATGATAGTGTTTTGGATTGATAACCAAGAACCCTTTAATCCATAAAGGGGTTCTCAATTCTATTTCAATCTAATTAATTCAAGGTTGCATAACATGAATATATAGAAAACTTATGAGAGATCTAACTAATCCTTCCTTGCAAAGGAAAGGGGTTTGGATAGATTTATTCTATCTAAAGATAAATGAAATAAATCTAAGATAAATAAATCCTAATAAGATAGATATTTAATAACTTGGTGGCCAAGGATTATATCTAGAAGAGATATAATTAATTTCCACCTTATTTATCTAAATTGCATAAAATAATAACATAGGTAATTAATTAAAATCCGGCCCAATCACAAGTGTAACTCGGCCCATTCTCTCGACAAGACTTCTGGCCCACTCGACCGAGTGACCCAAGGTGATGCCGAGTTCAGGTGAATCATAGTGGGTGCAGACGAGTCTTCATGAGCTCCGTGTGTGGACGCAGGCTCACTTCTTGTGCTGGTGGTGTAACTTTGAGCCAAGTGATCCAGGGTGGCCTGAACCCTTGCTCTAACGTTCCATGGTGACGGACAAAAAAGGCCTTAGTTGCAGTTTGAATCTTCTTGGCCCTTGCACGAGTGACAGGACCATCAAATGGAACCTTCTTGTTGTCCTCAATGTCACCAGGAGTCATCGATAATTGCACGGCATCAAGACCAGCACTATTGATGAAAATACTAGTGAGTAGAAGTTCATAGAGAAAGATGGATCGAGTTTTATATCTTATTCTTAATGTTTTATAGAAGTTCATAGAGAAAGATTGATGAAAATACAAGTAATATTTTATATCTTATTCTTAATGTTTTATATTAATATATACAAAACTTGATATTTTTTTAAAAGATACTTCTCTTTTTATATTATGTTTATTAACTGTAGAGAAGCAAAATTGGTGAAATTCCCTTGATGTTGATGGAAGAAGGAAAGATGGATCGAGTTTTTTTTACCAATTTGTTTGTATATAATTTCTCTAATGTCATAATATTATCATTTTTATCATTAGCTAAATCTTTTGTGTTTGTATTAAATAATTTTAAATGTATTAGAAAGTTACAAATGTATTAATACTTCACTTCTTACCATGTGTGTGTGTTTTTAAATTTAATGTCAAAGCACATATGTGTAATAAAAGTTTGATTATCTTTAATATTAGTAAAAAATAAATAATGTATAAATAAACTATTGTAATATCCATTAACATTTAACAGGTCACATATATTCACTAAAGTATATCAGCTAACTGAATGAGCAAACAGTGTGACTAAAACATGTCCCGTGCATCGCACGGGCATGCTCACTAGTAAACCTTAAAAGATGACACCAAAAAAAAAAGTAAACCTTAAAAGTTGTGTTCATGGACAATTTATTGCCATAAATTACTCCTTTAAAGTTTTCACTATTTTATCTTATCTATTCATTTTGTATCATAAAAACATAGTTAGCTTAGTGATTGTCAATGCTGTTAGGACCCCAATGGTCTTGAGTTTGAATCCCATCATCTACATTTTCCTTTTATGTTTTTTCCCTCACTTTGTGAGTTATATTTTTTTGGAGTCCCCTAATCTAGAATTTGAACCTCATTATTGATATGTTCTTTTTATTTTTTCCAACTTTGTTGGTTATTTTTTGGTATAAATACTTGATATGTCCTTTTTATTTTTCCCAATTTTGTTGGTTATTTTTTGGTATATAAATACTCATTTGTCAAGCGTGCCTACTTAATCAGTTATTTTTAAACCCTTATTGATATGTTCTTCTTTTTATTTATTTTTCTCAACTTTGTTGGTTATTTTTTGGGAATAAAATACTTATTTGTCAAGCCTATTTAATTATTTATTTCATTTTAAAGTTATTTTTAAGGCTTTTATTATTTTTTGTCATTAACTCTATATTTTATTTCGGTCTATCTATATAAAGGCATAGCTTGCAACCAATGTTACCGACTTTCAATTAACAACCAATTAGTCAATTACAATTACCTATATATAAACCGGGCAACCGAACAAGCTGATTAACAAACCATACACCTTCTATCCTTTCACATTATGCGATTAAGATGGAGATAAGGTTATAAAAATCATCCCCCTTTCAATTACTTACCCTCAATCCTTTAATATTCTATAATTATGATGGATATAATATTCAACTTTAAATGACAAGCATAATAATATCATGATCGATGTTCCATCTTTTGCCTAAAGCCTGAAATAAAGTCATCCACACTCCCACCTTTTATATAACGTACGATTGATGAAGTCAGTTCCATACACATGTTGTACATGTTCCGACCACTTTTCTTCATTCTTTTCTGCAAGTCTGCAAAAAAAATCAACAACATGGAGATTGGGGAATCAAAGTCCAATTAATCAATTAGTTCTTAGTTCAAGTCATTGATGTTGTTATAGTATGGTACAAAAACATAGAGTTTATCAAGTCCGATGATATGGTATATATTTATTCTCTATTATTCTTATACATCTAATTATTTAGATTTCCTGGCTCTAGAATGCAACCTAATCCAAATACATTTGGTGTGTTTTTAAAGAGAAGTTTAATCCATTGTAAAGACAGAAGTGGTGTTGCTCCTTTGTTCACCACCAAGTTTGAAGAAGGGTGTATCTATTACCACAAGAATTTTCATGTCATTCCTAATCGGATTAACTTTTGAATTATTAAGAATAATTATCATATGATCGAGCTTGAGGAATCCACAATATATCCTTAAGCGAGTTGAAATTGATGAGTTTGTTCATTATCCAATATTTAATTCCAATCAATATTGCACTATTTTTTTTAATAACATGCTGATTCATTTCATATCTACACATGTACAACCAAATCAGTTTACAAAGAAGACCTCATCCACTTTGCAGCAGGTGCGAAAAAATCAATCTCTTAAAACTCATAATTAAGGAATTTTATAGCCAAACTGCTAAATCAAAATGTCTTCACCATGAATTCATATAGAATGCTCGAGCTCACAACCAAAATCATCAAGCAGAATGAGATACCTTATCTAACCAAATGTACAGGGAAGAAGCCTTCTAATAGGAGGTCTAGCACAATTCGACCCATGTATGAGATCAAGATCGGTTGCTACATCAACAATGCCACAAACTGCTTATAGCTCCTATGCACTAGCATCTACTCTTCTTGAATCACAACATTGCAACAATACCGTTATCAACCCATATAACAATCTGTAACCATACCAAATGCATTTCGATTAATTATGTAAGAAAATTTGTCAAGTTCATTAGTGATTCCCTCAAAACCCTCACATTGATAAACACACACCACATTATCCTCATTGTGCCCGCTTAAAATTGACCACAATCTAACCCTAATTAGTAATGACAACTCTTAACTCTCCAATTCCTTCACTTTTTTTTTTTCCAAACTTGACTTCTTAATTAGCATATTTTTCAAACACTTAAAAATGACATAAAACATTAATTTCTTTATTAATTGTTTTTATACAATTTAATACTTGATAAATCCCGGTGGGCCATATAACTGTGGGTGGTCCACACGTTAGAGCGCATCATGCGCACCCAAGCCGAGCACACAAGACCAACGGGGTTCCATCCTAAAACCAATTGGCAATAGGAGGAGTGGCCCACTGACTTATATGTAAGGCTTGAGTTATCGTGTTTTTTCGATGTGGGACAAAGGCTCCAACACATCACAACAATACTTATTAGTAATAAGTATTAAATTATAAAAAAATATTTAAATATTTTATAACTCTATACACTATATGTTAAAAATTAAAAAGGCTTATTTTTTAGATCGGATGGAGTATAATTTTTAGTTCGTTGAAAAAATGCCGAAAATTCAAGACTTGAATTTTTTTTTTTTTGATTAGGAAATAATTCGAGATCAGATATACCTGAATCTCGATGGCCAACAAGTCGGCAGACGGAAACTCGTCAATACAAACAAACGAAAGCGAAAACAAAAAGCGGAGCAATACAACAAATGGAGCCACACCCTACAAGAAAACGAACCGAGGAAAATTAAAACTAATACGAGGGGGACGTAGACTACGGGCGAAAGCCAAGCACCGCCCACAAACAGCACCGCTGGCCGACGATACATCAGGACTCCCTGTGGGTAGTGAAGATGAACCTCCAGGAAGCTCCTTCCCGTACACGGAGTCGCCCCGTACACACTACCACGATCCCAGCCAGACCCGACTCCGACTGCAGAACCCCCACATAGCAGAAGAACCCCAGCCGCACCAAAGTAGAGACTCACGCCACCCGAGCAAAGCAAACCGTGAAGGACCGATCATAACGAACCGGTCGAGCCCAAACGAGATTTAATCCAAGCGCATTCAAGACTTGAATTTTTTAATAAACGCAATAGTGATATTTGATGTAAAAAAAAAATAAGTCCCGTGCGTACGCCACCAAATTGCACTAAATAGACCAAAAATTGGACATATTTGCACAAATAGCCAAGAGGGTGAAAAAATGGGCCAAAATGGCCGGGCTATTTCTTGCAAATAAAACAGCCGGTTGTATGCAACTGTTTGTAACCGGGTAACCGGCTGTAGGGAGTTCTAAAATTAAAATTAAAACGAGGAGGGAGGGAGAGAGACGGTTCCATTTGCAAAGCAAGAGACAGAGAGAAACGAAAACCAGGAGGAGCGACCTGAGGAAGAAGTAGTCGAAGAAGAAGCGAGAGACAGCGATTTGGGATTTTGGGGTTCGAGGATCTGTCGAATTAGGGATTTGTTTTGGGTTTCTTCAATTTGGGATTTAATTTCGAATTAGGGATCTGTCGAATTAGGGATTTGATTTTGGGGTTCGGGGTACTGTGGTCCGACGCCGAGCCCCTTCCTCTCCCTCCTCCTCGCCCACCTCGCCTCCACCTGTGTCTTCTACTCTCGTAGCCTCGTCTGCGTCTCCTCGTCGCAAATCCTGAATCGGGCTGTGTAGATTTGTCTGCAAAGAAGCCGAGGGAGGAAGAAGAAGAGGAGAAGAAGAAGATGAGTGACAATGGAGGGCACGCCAGGAGGACTCCGCCAACTGCAATGACTCCTCCTTGTCTGCAATCATGCCTGGCTGGTTCTCTGAGATTAGCCCAATGTGCCTGGTTTGTTCGCTTTCCTTCAATTTCATCCTCTGATTCCTCTGTGCTTCAATTTCATCCTCTTATTCCTATTTATCGTCGGCTGCTTTTTTTTTTTGTTTTTGTTTAACTACTTGTGGTTCTTTATTTAGTAATTACATTAATCAATTGAAAGAATGGATCTTATTGACTCTTTTTACACTGCGATATGTCATGACATTCACAATGGATCGTACCTAGTGTTTTTACTTTCTTAAGTACTAAATTCCCTCCATGGAAGCTTTGAGAGTTTTGAGTTATAATTGATTTTTGAAGATTTTTGTCTGAATGCACTTGTTTATGTTAGTAAGTGTGCTTGGAAGTCTGTTGTTGCCACGTTGATTTTATTAGTTGTGGTTCAAGTTAATGTGAACTCGTGATTAGTATTTATAGTTTTGCTTAAGCTTGTTTTGCTTCTTCTTTCTGGTTCAAATCTATGCTTTAGATTGAAGTTGTCTTCATATCTTGATATTTACTGAAGAATGCAGTGCAAGGGTTGTGTCATATGTGTAAAAACAAGGTATTGTGTTTTCCTAACATATGCATTACAGGTATTTTGTAAAAACAAGGTATTGGTAGGATCAGAATGGTAGAATAAATAGAAACTAATGGTAGGATAAAACAACGATATTGGTAGGATCGGAATGGAAACCAGTAATTCCTGTATGACTTGACACTAATGGTAGGATAGATGCACACTAATGATAAGATATATTTGTACTATTGAAAATATATAAATGCATACTCATCGCCATTGATGAGTCTGAGAGTGTATGGTAAGTTGGTAACTAAGTTGGAGCCTTAATTAAGAAAAAATGTTGTGAGATCAATACATTTTTTGAGGCTTTATGGTCTCTTTGTTCTTGTTAGAATCAAGGAAAAAAATATTTCTTTGCCCCCGTAATTCGGTCTACTCAGGGAAAATAAATGATCTAAGGGGAAAAAAAAAAAAGAAATTTGATTTTTTTTTATAAAAAAAATTATCTGGTAAATGGAATGGAAGAATGTTCATTTAATCATAATTTGTTATTCCTGGGTTATTTTCAGCCATTGGTGGTCCTGTCGGGGAGCTGCTTGAGCAATGACTGTAATTAACTAAAGATTTTGTCCATACTTCCATCAAGCACCACAAATGGGCAATGTTAAAGATAGTTTTTCACTTTTTCTCCTTCTAATATTATCCCATGACTTTCTATAAAAAAAAATGTTATATTCACTCCCCTTTTTTCTTGATGAAAATAGTAATTAATTCCTTGATGCATCTTATTTACAGATAGGGGGCATTGGCAATGTTACAGAACGTATTTTAAAGGATGTTCTTGGAATTAACACATGCAAAGACATGCTTCAGAAGAGCAGTTTCCTCTTTGCATTATTTTCTCGCTCTTCTGCAGGTTGAAGCTAATCAGCATCACTTTCTGTCTTACCAGTTATCTACTCCATAGATTTTCAAAACTGATGCCTTTTTTGGGCTGAATCCTAGAATCTTACCCGTTTATATGAAGCATTAGATGCCTAATGACCTGGACTATAGTTTGTTTCAAACTTTTTCCTTTCTGTTGGATTGGGACTGAGGAGGACAGATGTGCCAGAAGCAAGCTCAAGAAAAAGTATGAGCAATGAGAGGACTTTTTCTGCTACCAACAACGAGGCATTGCTATACCAGAAAATAGGTTAGTTTGGCTGTCTTTATGTCTTTCTAATTGTGCTGATATGTGCAGTGTTTTTTGGTTGATTGTTAGAATTTTCTTCATAAAACTATTCTCCTGTGTTTTAGTTCTACATATAGTTATAAAACCTTACTCATAAGTCATTTGCTAGCTGGTATCTTATTAAACCGACAAACAATCTAACTCACATGTTTTGTTAATTCTCTGAAAAGATGAAAACCGCCTTTTAGACATCTCAGATTGTGAAGATTAATGAATTGGCTTATTCTGTGAATTGTTTAGACTTATTGTCTGATTGTCTGGAATCTGGATAGCTTCAATCTCTCGAAATCTACTCAGTTGGTTTATTATTCATAAACATAAGTGTGAGTTCATAACATTGATTCAGCACTGACCAGTCTGAATTGAACTAATATTGCTGAAAAAACTAATCTTATTATGACTGATTTTGAGCAAGAGCTGAATTTTAATACCTTAATTAATGATGTTTTTTTTTTATCAATGTTCAGGGAATGAGCGAAGACGTGAGCATTAACAAGTTCTTCGATGAGGCTATGGTGGTGGAACTTTCCCAACAGGCTGCTGACCTTCACCTGCAGATGACATGAGACCTGGCCGGGTAACTGTTGAGAAATTTTTACTCTAATACGCGGCTCTCCCTCATTTCTAGGTGAACTACAACTTTGGTATTGGTGCTATGAAGGCAAAGCATTGCAAATGGTAAAAGAGAATGTGGAAAGAGGCATGAGACATGGATTTGTTTTGAGCCCTTGATAACAGTGTTGAAGATTGTAAGCTAAGGCTTTTGGCTAACACTGCATTTCTATATCCTGGCTGTGACAGAAAAACGACTTAGTCGGAGAGATCACCTTCAATAGATTTTGGGTTGGCTAACACTGCATTTTTATTGTGTAATTCATGCTAAATAGTATAGTAATTGGAATTTGGACGTTTAGAATTTATTGTGGTGTTTTGCTGGCGGTGATGCTCGAGAGTTCTTTATCGTCGGTTTTTAGCTTATCAGGTGTCAAGTTTGCAATACTTGTCAAAGCGAAACTCCGGCGCTTTGTGAGAAAAATGTGTTAAAACGTTTTGAAGGCTTGGTCACTATTACCAACACAACCATATTCCAATCATCCAGAAGGAGAAGGTATGAACTTGAGAAGAGGCCCTTTTCTTTGGTTTAAGCTCCACAAATGGCAATTAGTGGATGGTCCACTTTGTTGCATATGCCAAAACTCAGTGAAATTAGTTAGGATGATTAAACATAGCGCCAAAATATGCTCATGAAGTCCATAAACAACCATTTTCACGTAAAAAAAAAACTTCACCTAAAAAAGTGGTGGTTAAGATGATTTAACATAGAGGTTCAAATGCTTGTATGTAGGGCCTAGTTCAGTGTATATGATTTGGGTACTAATCTAAGCTATAAAGTCTGTTTCATTTCTTCAAAAAAGAAGAGTAATGTTGTAAAAACTGGTGCCAAGGGTAACCAACCAAGGCACTAATGGACCATTTTAAAAAAGGTGGTGGTCCAATGGAGGTTCGGCTAGCCAAGGCACTAGTGGATCCAGGTGACCCCGGCTCGTGATCCTTCCACTGACAGGAGCGGGAGCTAGTCGCTGCTCCTATTAGCTCAATTGGTAGAGCGTTGTGTTTGCACACAAAAATGTGAGTTCGACTCTCACATAGGCTAATACGGAGTATGCGTTCATATCTCTATAGACTTATACGATTTAACATGGTAGGAAATATATACACTAATGGCAGGACAAATTTATGAATCTGGTACGACAAATTTATGAATTAAGAATATCTCTGAACTTATAAAATTATGAACTTGGTAGGAAATATATAGACTAGTGGTAGGACAAATTTGTGAATCTGGTAGGATAAATATACGATATTGGTATGATAAAAATGTAATCACCGAAATTCCTAAGTGTATAACTTGACACTAATGGTATGATAGATGTACACGAATGGTAAGATATATTTGTACTATTGGCAAAGAAGTAGAATTCATATTGACCAATCCACAAATCTCAGACTAGTAATCATTGAGGCGTTAATTGACCCTAATCTCAATCTCAATTACCAATCCATAAATCTCAATCTCAATCCAATTTCTGTCAATCAAAATTCATGAATCCAATCTAATTCAATGCTAGAACAGTTTTTGAAGGCCACCCGCCTTGTGATATGCGTTCATATCTCCCTCCCCCGCTAGACACTCAGCACACAGGCAAGCCCCTCCAGTGTCACTGCTAAGGTCGTCCAACATCCCTTTCTCATCGACGAAGCCTCGAACCTTCTCCTCCGGCCCTCCGCCTCCATCAAGACCAACTTCCAAGTCTTCCTGCATGCTGAGAGGCCCGGTTAGGAGCAACTCCCCTGGGGTGGGTCTCGAGACCTCGTCAGCCTCGAGACCAACTTTCAAGATGACTTACCCATCGCTGCCACTGCCACCAACAAACTTGTTGCACTTTTCCTGGATTGGTAAGACAGTACAACACTGTTGGCAGGTCAGAACTGTACTATTGGTAGGATGACAACTGTATCGTATCCTCGGATGCATGGTTGGGTTTCCCCCGTCCTTTCCACCTCTCTCCTGCTCTGCCTCACTTTTTGCAGGTCATGTTGGGGTGTTTGAGATCCTCCTCTCAAGCTTATATATGTGCTTGGGGAACACCCATCAATGAAATGATTGTATTTTCCCCTCATAAATACTCCCCCTTCCCCCCAAAGAAGAACCCCGTTTTGGCGCCAAAATTACACTGACAACCCGCCAAATAAGCTACTGACAATCCACTCCAAATTTCTCGAAAATTTCAGGTATGGTAGGACATGGTAAGCCTATTGGTAAGATAACTATATGCTATTGGTAAGATAAATATACAATATTGGTCATACAGATGTCATTCCCTCTTCCCCCAATGAAGAACCTTGTTTTTGGCCCCAAAATTACACAGACATCCCCCCAAACCACTACGGACATTCCCCTCCATATTATCTCCAAATTTCCAACTATGGTAGGACATAGTTGGCCTATTGGCAAGACTAATGTCTTCTTTTGGTAAGACTAATGTCTTCTTTTGGTAGGACATAGTTCCCATATATGAAGGTGATGCTTTGCCCTCATCATGCCACTCGTTTCTTATGTTGGCTCTGTTTTTTCAGAGCATTTACTAAGGAATGACACTCATCAATCAAGATTTTATAAGGGTTGATTGACACCCTTAATTACAATCATTTACATTTCCCCTCATAAATGCTCCCCCTTTTTACCCTACTTTATTGGAGCTACACCCCAATTCCCTGACTCCTCATTTCTCTCAGCAAAATGATGGAGCTACAGTGACCGGTCTCACCTTCACCTGCAACTTCCTCTCCCGGTTACCTTTTTTATTTGCACAAAATAGCCATTTTCTACCCCATGCAAATAATCAAAGCACATGGCTATTTGTGCAAAGTTTTTTTTGTATGGCTAGTTATGCAAAATGGACAAATTTATATGTCAACTCTTAAGTCCTACCATCATTAAAAAGAGAATGGACCAGCCTCGAGTCCGTAGTTCGAATCCGAAGGTATCCTTATTTGATTTCATTTCTTTATTAATTATTATTTCCGTTTCTCTACTCGGTCTCAGTCCTCCCTTTGAAGAAAGGGGGGGAATTTGAGCAGAAATCGAAACCGGAGAAAATGGACGGTTCTTTGTCGATGACGGCGCCGGCGAAGGCGGATAAGAGAGCCGGAGGGAGATCCAAGTCCCACTCTTCCTCTCAGTCAAGCGCCACCGCTGCGCTTCTCTTGGCTTTTCTCTCCTGCGTCGCCTGGCTCTATGTAGCTGGCAGGTGTCTCTCCCCTTTTCATTTGGTTAAATCTTCATCTGTTTGGTTTCGGTAGGGATCTGTTTGGTTACAGCTTCTAGTTTGATGAAGATGTTGGTTTTGGTGGATGATTAGCTGATCATACCGAAGAGAACTTTTTTTGGATCAAATTTGTGATTATAATTTTCACAATGAGTTTTAGAGATGTGGTGGTAACTATATGCATTTTTTTAGTCGGCAATCACCTGAAATTTTAACTTTAGGCAAGAGTCTGTTGGTTTTGCATGAAGGGTTATCTTTTTGGTTTTCTTATTTGTAAATTCCCAATTTGAATCACTGTGTATTGTCCTTGTATCAAGGCTTGGATAATATCTGCTGTCAAATCATTTGATATTTTTACAGTTGGTTTGTTGAATTCTCTTTTATGGTTGGGTAGATAATCCCTGGAAGTGTGAACAAGTAAAGCGATGGTTCCTTTTATTTTGTAATCTTCTATTTAGTTGCTATTCGTCTTACTCGTAATTTACGCTTATAGGAATTACAGATTGTTAGCATTAAATTTGATAAGAAATTCCACATAGAGGTGATATCTCCTTCTAAGTTCTAATGCTGGCCCATATGCTGGGTTGTTCATCATCTCATAGATTGTGGCAAGATGCTGAAAACAGAACTTTGCTTGCAAACCTGCTCCAGGAAAATTTGGCTCAGGTCTCTCTCTCTCTCTTTTCTCTAACACTGTCTCGCTGTGTGCATTTTTCCATGCCTTCCATTTCGTAAATAAGAATATTGAAAATTTATGGGCTAATAAATAGGTTGGTTTTTCCAAGATATTATTGTTGTTCCACTTTGGTCCTCAAGGTTTTCTTTTCTGTTCTGTTTTGGTACTTCAAGTTCAATATTTGACAGAATCTACATATAATGACCAACATGGATCAATGGAGAGGACAAAAAAATTGAAGCTCGTAACATTTGACAAAATATTGAGGACCAAATGTAGTGATTTCTTCAAGTAATTTGTCCTGGAATGACCAGCTGATGAAGTGACTTTTTCAACTAAGCATGGTATTCTTGTTTTTAATTTCCTGGCAGAGGCCGAAAGTCTTACCAGTTGAGGATAAGCTGACAATCTTGGGATGCAAGTATGCTCTCCTTCACCCCTTCTCCCTTAGATTTATATGTGCACAGCATCATGATATGATAATTGCCAATTATTTGTAGAGACTTGCAGCGACAGATTGTGGAGGTTGAGATGGATCTAACTCTAGCAAAGAGTCAAGGTTATCTACGGAATCAGGAAAAGCAGAGTGGCTCTCAGAAGCTTCTTGCTGTCATTGGAGTTTACACTGGGTTTGGCAGTAGGTTAAAGCGAAACACTTTTAGAGGATCTTGGATGCCAAGAGGTTAGATCTGTTAGAAATCCTTGCATAAACTGTCTAAAATGTACCTCTGCTCATCAAATGTCTTGATACTGAAAAAAAAAAGACAAGGCATCATCAATGATTGAATTACTTGTACAGGTGAAAAGATAAGAAAGCTCCAGGAGAAAGGAGTTGTTATTCGTTTTGTAATTGGCCGGAGGTTTCTTTCTTACTCAAAGACTAAATTACTTTTTTTTTTACTAGTGCCATCAAATTATTTTTGCCGTTATAATTGTTCTAATGCTATGATTGTTTACTTCTGATCATGCATTGCAGTCCCAATCGCGGTGATAGCTTGGATCGCAATATCGATGAGGAAAATGGGAAAACTAAGGATTTCCTTATACTTGTAAGTGTAAAATTTTAAGAAGAATGTTAGTAATCATTTCCACAATATTAGCCAAAATATAACATGTCCATGTATGAAGTTAATTGAAAGTAAGTGCTTCTTTAGAAACGAATTCAAAGAAGTGAAGTTAGTTTGAAGCTTCTTCTTTGAGATTCACAGGCATGAATGAGTAGGCATTTTTTGGGAGTTTGTTTCATTCTTTATGGTTTCACTATTGTAGAGGCCAGTGCATAAATTGTGATTAGCTTGGATGAATTAGAAATTACAGATATGACTTGTATCCTGGAATATTTGCTGAAATAGTGCACTGTCACAATGATAGTATCTACGCCTTTAGTATATATGTCATGAAAAAACTTGCAATTATGGTTCTTGGTCATAGGCTTAGTTAGAACATAAAAAACTTTAGTCCTCTACACATCATACTGTGATTGGTGTCCGCTTATAAAATGAAAGAGATCAGTTTTTTGACACATATGTGAAGTTTGAGAATAGTGAGGGATGTTTATGAATTTCTTTCAGGTCTAAGCTTGATTTTATTTTATTAAGAGTTGGCGATGAGCTTGTGTTGTCATGATTTCAGGAAGGCCATGAGGAAGCTGAGGAAGAGCTACCCAAGAAAACTAAGTTCTTTTTTAGCACCGCAGTTCAGAATTGGGATGCAGAATTCTATGTGAAAGTTGATGACAACATCAATCTTGATCTTGGTATGTAGCTTAAAAAAGTTATTATTAAGCATCTTTTTCAATGTATGGCCAGCTACACACTCAATAATAAATGCAAAATTTATCTTTTGATGTAACAGATGGGCTAATTGCACTCCTTGAGAAACGACGTGGTCAAGAAAGCGCATATATTGGATGTATGAAGTCTGGCGATGTGGTAGCTGAAGAGTAAATCTTCTCCATCTTTCACATCATTTAGGATAATATACTAATAGCATCTGATGCCCTGATCCATATTGAAGTTAGATGTAGTTCAGTATATCATCGTCTGAAATATTCAAAGTTTAGGGGATTTAGGGAATACGGGCTTTTTTAATGCAAAGTAATAAAAAAAAACTTTTGGTAGGGATGAAGGCTCTTTGTATCTGGTGAATTTTGTCTTGAATCACCTCTGAAAACCCTGGAATACCAAAAAAAAAAATGATTGTATGATGCAAAAGAGAACAAAACTAACTAAAAATCAAATAAAATATGCATGAAATGACCCAATCTAGTATGTGTGAACATACCTAAATATCTTTGAGGTCTCATCATCCCTCTTACATTTAGTAAATAGTTTTAGAGAGATGACAGTTACTTGTATCTTATGAGAAAATAAAAATGTCTGAGGCAGGACAAGGCAGGTAGGACAAACTGAGGCATCATATAATATGTATAAAAACTAAGATCCTAAGTATTATTTTTGTGAAATAAATTAACTATGATAGGCAAACTAATAAAATAGCATCATTTTCAGAACTCCAGCAGGTCTTGAGAACTAATTAAAATTCCATCTAAATAAATAACTAGCAGCGGCCTAAGGTAAACATATTCAGTATTTCCAAAATTTTATTGCTTTTGGTTCTCCATCACAGCTAATTTCAGATACAATATCATAGTAAAGTTTTTGCTTTCTTGATTTTAGCAGTTTTGGAGTTTCCACTCTTTCAAATTATCTGGTTGTTTCTGCTTTATCTACAAGGATTTTCACATGCTGCTTGAAATCCTGCATTTCTGGCCTGATTTTGATCTATTTCTTCTGCAGAATCTATTCTTCTGCAGAATCTATTCAACTGATTTTGGGCACTTTATTCATATTGCAGGGGGAAGCAGTGGTATGAGCCTGATTGGTGGAAATTTGGGGATCAGAAATCGTAAGTGTCATGCAGTTTATTTGTGTTATTTGGTTGGCCTGCGCAGCATATGCGTTGAAGCTGCTGCTGCTGCTTTTTCACTGACGTTAAGTTTTTCTCTGTATCCTATTTCACATCTTTTTCTGTCTTATTTGATTAAAACAAAGGGAAGGAACATGCAAAGGGCACTTATTCTCTTTGTAGTAATCTAGCTTGCCAAATGTTTTCTCTAGTTAACAAGAAGTGCCATACTGTAGCACAATGGTTGCTTCTAGAGAACATACAGAGGATAGAAATATCCATGCAGTTTTAAATTTACTGATGTTGATATTTCTATACAACAACATGGCTATGGCCCAGAGTCCTACTTTGTGCAGTTGTGCTGTAGCACTAGAGAAAGTTATGGTGTGGATCCTCTTAGTCAGTTAAACCGAAGAATTATTGCTCTTTCCCTTTTTTATTTCTTTATTCAGTGATTTTATGCTTTGAATCAAAATTCCGTTTATTTGCTTACATAGGGTTCATTGAACAGGTATTTTCGACATGCTGGCGGATCTCTTTTTATCTTATCAAAAAATTTAGCTGACTATATCTTCATAAACAGGTTAGTGCCTCTCTTTTCTTTCTTTTTTCTAGAATAGGAAGTGATACTCTTTCGTGTTGTTCAATTAACTGAAACAAGGCATCATAGTCAAGACTTGGGTCTAATAACTGAAGTTCCTTATGGGGCCTAAAAATTTCAATTGAAGGCAATACGATTGAACTTTGAAGGCTATATTGAAAAATTGACATTGTTTTATGGACATTGAAATTATTCCAGGATATAATTTAAATACAATATTGTCTGAATTTATGGGCTTTTTATCCATGCTTTGCTAATGGAACTAACATAAACTGGAATCATCTACTGCATCCCCGTTAGATTCCTGTATTAATCAATTTGTCCAGCACCTTTCACCATTTCAGTATATGTGGCTGCTTGTGTTTTGCAGTGTATCTCTCAAGGCATATGCCCATGATGACATATCAGTTGGTTCGTGGATGATGGGTTTGCAAGCTACTTACATTGATGACACACGCCTTTGCTGCAGCAGTTCAACACAAGGTAATTGCACCTTTTTATTCATGGTTGCCAACTAAATTGACAACTCTGTTGGAAGTTAGGAAATCTGTGTTGTTGAAAACTTGTCATTACTGAGGAGTGCATTTGCTTTCCTTTGCTTTTTGTGTGTGATCGTGCAATGCAGCAATGCTTATAAGTTATTAACCTTCTCCTCTCTCGTGCAGATAAGGTTTGTTCATTGGCTTGACTGGAAGATGAAGATGGAGCTTCTCGGGTTTAAGAGCGCCATCTATGGGTGTGACTAATCCTAGAGGACCCTGCATTGATATCAACTATTCTTTTCAGAGGGAGAATTGTTCACCTGTCCCCCATCCTTGTGCCCCATTAGGTGCTCAAATACAAAACCATGTAGAAACCATATAATAGTAGGACCTTCAAACTCTGACGGGCACTCATATTTGCCTTTTATATGTAATAATTAGTTATGCTTCATATTTTGGCTATCAATTGGACCTCCATTTCAGCACAATAAGTCAAAGCAATATCTGCAATGTTGCTTACCTTAATTAAACTCGCCCAAGTATGTGAAAACATCACCTTGTATCCAATTATGCGCCAAAATTTAAGAAAGGTGTCGCGTGAGATTCATCTAATCTTGCACTTGAATACATCATTGGTTGTTGGTGAACAAGTGACCACACTATGTTCATGTGCAGGACTATGGAACCGCTCTCTAAGTTCCTTGCGCTTTTGAACAAACAAGGTAGAGATGAAAAATTAAATAGAAAGAAAACAAAGGAGAGAATTTAGGCATCTCCATTGAGCATGGCGTTTCAGCAAGATTATATTAAACACACATCACATGTGGTTCCCTCAGTACAAAGCTGAGAAGATGAGTCTATTAAGATATCAAATACTATGAATGATTTGATCAGTTACAGAATGAACAAGGTGACCAGCCTAATGAACAGCAAGACCATGAGCATATTCAAACCTTTGCTCCAACCAGCACCTCAAAGTCATAATCCTTGATCTAAAAATGTTACGATTATATAAGAGGTACTTCGTATCCCTAAGTCCTTCCAGCGCCTGACAAGAAGTTTGCCAGCGATGGGACGCCTTGACTCCTCATTTCTTCTTGGGCTCGCTTCATCTCCTCTGGGTCTGCAAGACATCTCAGAGCGTTAGTAAGTCAGTGACAATACAAAGGGCCAAGTCTGCAAAAAGTCTTAGCCAGGAGCAAGGAGTGTCTTACCCATGTTCTCCATTAGTTTTGGCATGAGAAACACAACAATAAGCATGAACCCAACCATTAAACCCATTGGGCTCTTAACCAGTGACATTATAGAGAAAGGTTCTCTTATCTGCAACAACCAGCCAACACAAATGAATCAATCACTTCAGCTATTTTTTAAGTTACGAGAAGCATCAGGAAGTGAAAGTTGAAGACTGCACAAACCTCATAGTACTGCTCCTCTCTTAAAGGCTCTAGAACCAATTCAAGGAGGCCCCTCCTGGTCTCGGTCAATGCTGCATGAACCTTACCTGGATTCCTGGAGCTAACGTCCACACGAACCTAGAAAAAATAAATAAAGAAGGAAAAAAAACAAAGTTATAGATTAAACACAAAACAATATTGGCAATATGACTCAACACTAGCCAGAGAAAGAGAGCCACACCGGAGAAAAGAAATAACCGATTGCATCAACTTCGATTAGATGAGTCCCTGCTGGCACATTTGAGCTTCAAGAAAAGTTAAGGAGAAGTATCGTTCCATGCATTCTATCTTGGGAGCAACAAAGGAGCTCCAAATAAACAATTCTACTAAGCTTTAAAGAAAATGCGCAATGAGGAAATGAAGATCAGAAATGCCAATGCAGTCTGATGGATCATTAAGGAAGGATACAATGAAAAGTAACCATCAGGTCTCAGGAAGGTAACTTTCTGCCCTCCGTTGAGTATCACCTTGGCATTCGAAATTTTCCCAGGTGCACCAAAACCTTAATTCCAAAATAAACACCACCGGCATCAATTATTTGAATCAATCAGTGAAGTGCAAATAGCATTTGCAAGCATGATAAAATAAAATAAAGTTCACCAAGGAATTCCTTTTTGGCCATTGCCAGCAAGGAAAACTCAGTATTATTATTCTAGTAAAGTAAATCTTAAAGACAAATGTAATTTTTACAGTCAAAGCAAACATTCAAATTATTAGTTTTAATATGCGGAGAGTATGTGCTGCATAAGTTCCAACGAACAAATAAACCAAGATGCAGCACATCTTGCAATTGATGATAAATGAGAAATATGGTGATTGCAGCTCTTGTCCAACAGTGTATGGGAAAAGTTTAGTACTCATATTACATTATTCCTCTGAGATGTAATAATAGTTGATTTAATCTCAAGAGAAATATAGCGATGTACTAATATCTTTTTTCTGATCAACATTAACACCCTGAATGTCTTGAAAAAATCAATAAATACATCATCTGATGTTGCAGATGGGTCAGCAAAGGGTCTTCTGATCATTCAATTTGAGACTGGAGAATGGAAGACGCAAAGTTCAAAATTTCTATTTCTTAGAAAAGCTCAATAAATTGAATCAAATAAAACAGATGACATAAATATAATCATCAGCACTATTTTTTTTTTACGTTAAATCAATCCAGAAGAAAATTTAGCTATTGACCTCTGAAATCCCCCAAACCAATAACCTAAATTGCAAACGCATTCCACAAACCGTTTCAGATCCTTTTAACCAGATGAAAATAAGCGAAAGTCAAAGTACCGTACTTGGAATCTTTACCCGACCAGCAATCGTGTAACCATCACTCTGCCTGCAAGATCGAAGCACAAATTGAAACCGAAATCAAATCAAAATATAAAAGGTTCCAACAATCTCCACCTCGATTTTATTTCATGCGAAGGAACTAGCAAATTTCGCAAGCCTGTACAAGCTAGCACGGGTGATCAATACCGATCGAGATTTCTAATGATAGAACAAAGTAACCCTAAGCACTTAATTCCTGTAAGGCAGAAAATACGAGACAAACATACCCGGACGATAGAGCTTGAACGGAAGGAGAGAAGAAGCAGGAGCACAGATGTAGAGATAACAAAAGGAGACTGAGAAAGCGAATGGATCTGCACATCGGCGCCATTGGAGAGACCGAGAGAGATCTCCAAACAAAAACGACCTTCGCACTTGACGATGCAGCTGAGTGTTCGCCTTCAACACGGAGATCTCCATTCTCCCCGGTTTCTAAAATTTTGGGCCTGATCTGGAATTCTGTTTGCCCAAATTTATGGGCCGTATCTGCCAAGGAAATTGGGGGAAGGCCCAACAAGAAGTATAGCCAATACATTTCAATTGGGGACAAATTGATTTTGAACCAAGTAGTTATGGAAAATAATAAATTTGATGAGTGATAAATAATATGCCCCATTCATTTGGCAAAACATGTCATTTTATAATGTTAATTTTATTTATAAAAACATACTATATTTGTAGGTATTTTGACATTTACTTTACAAAGATGCCATTGTCATGTTTAGTGGATTGTTAGTTATATTTTCAACTGGTTTTTTTTTTTCATTATTAAAACTCATATTAGCGGTTTTAAATCAACGACTTCCTTGCTCAAAAAAAAATCAACTAGACTTCCATGAGTCTACTCTAGCCCAATACAGCTAGCTTGAAAAGCTAGTTGGTTCATTACATGTTAAAATTACAAATTTTGGCAAACGTATGGAGTATTAGACATCATTCCATTTGAGGACGGATTGTACTAGTGGCCTGATCGGCATGGTTGGTTAACTACATAGAGTGCATATAATCTCCTCACACGGGATTGGACTACAGAACCTGATAATAACAAATGGATTTGAAAACTCGGTACAATGCCTAAAGTTAATAACTTCATGTGGAAACTGTGTCAAAATGGATTACCTACTAGAGTTAGGTTGGCCCAAAGAGGGGTGTCGATCCCTGAATCATGCCCCGTGTGTGGGGATGCAAGGGAGGATGACACCCATCTTTTTATTGAATGCCAACCACATATAACCTTTGATGTTCTCTCAGTAACCGAAAGGAGGGCCATTGCTGAGATTACATAAACATCTAGAGATTTCAAACCAATATTAAACTTTATTGGCAAAGCCTAGGTAAAGATACAAGAGCTACCATTACGAACCGGTGGTGCTCACTGTGGTTCTATCGTAACCAAATATCCTTCAACAACAGTATAGATCGACGGATTGGGGGTATTGTTTCCATGGCTAAAAGCCTAAAACAGTTTCAGAAAATTGGAAAAATGCTAGTGCCTTAAGTTATCTAATTACTCCTCGTGATACCATCTCCAACGACAAAAAAACGTATTAACAAAATACAAAGACAACATGTTCGATGGAAAAAACCTTTGATAGGATCATTTAAATTAAACTTTGATGGATCTTCCTTTGCTGGTTAGTGTAGCTCTAGAGGGTATATCATTCGGGACTGGCTCGGGAAACCACTTAAGATTGGATACGAGAATCTAGGCAAACAATCCCCTATAATGGCAAAAGCTCGGGCCTTGTTGTTAGGGGTACAAAGGGCGGTAGATCTGAGTATTACTAATCTTTGCATTGAAGGAGATTCGCTAATTATCATCAACCACCTCCGAGGATCTACAAGGTGCCCATGGGAGGTTGAACTCATTCTTTCCGAGATTAAATTGCTCCTTCAGATAGCAGACATTGTTTCGTTCTCTGATATTCCCCGAGAGGGCAATGTTGTGACTGATAGGGTTGCACACATGTGCCACAATGCCTAGGGGATTGAGAACTATGAGGATCCTGCCTTGGATCTCATCCGCAAGGATGCCATCGGGTAGGTTTTTTCCTGCCCGAATTCTTACCTAATAATAAAAAAAAACTAGCTTGAAAAGCACTCGAATAGACAAATCAAGTGACAAGTTACAAAAAAGACTCAAAAACTTATTTCAAGGCATGGCCTAGAGCGACGAATCTGTTGTCCCCAAATCCCCCTGTACCTCTCACAATCCATCTCATCTTTACCAACTTTTTTAAAAATATTTTTTTTGTGGTGAGGAGGGACATGCAGAGAGCAGGGGCTTTTGCACACAAGTGATCTCAATCAGACTCGGGCATAGCCCATGGGTAGAGCGGTCATCCGGAGTTTGAATTGGGAACTTTTGGATACTATTCTTAAGTCTTTTCTAATTGAAACATTCCGGAATGATATCTTACTGTCTCTCCGGTGTCACTAAAGCATGTCTCTCCGGTGTCACTAAAGCAAGAGATTGTTTGTAAATCTCATGTTGGCGTTAACAAGCAATATTTGAAAACGTTTTAGTCAAATTTAAAATTAGATTATTAAAGGTTGATAGGGAATCTTTTTCAAATTGGATATTACTTGCAATATAAATGATGCTGGCAACTATGAATGTTCATGTATTTTCAGCAACCAGTCCAAAAGTTACATGACAAGAATCAAGTTTTCTTGACAGTTAACCGTCCTGCCATCGCGGAGATGCCTGGAGAGACTTGCATTCAGCAAGGAGCATCGCTGTTCTCCTGAAGACAATCGACACGCTTTGGTTCTTGACATTTCAAGTGAAAAAAAATATATTTAAAAAAACGCAGCCAAGATATTATTTGACATGGAAGTAAGCGATATATCCATCAATTCTCTTCTACACAGTATATTGTAACAAGAAATGGAAGCGTGCGGAGCATAAACATAATATACAACCCAGTAGAGAACTTACATCAGTTGAAACGTTTATAGCTGCATATGCATTTCAGTGCTTATTGTTTTTGATCCTACTGAAACCAATTTCGTATATAGCGTTCCTATTTTTATGGTCAAAAGACCCAACTCTACAAGTATGGCTTTTATTAGAAGTATGTTTACAAGTGTACCTTGGCCACCAAATGAGTTGTCAGCAAATCCAACGAGCGCCTGCTTATCAAGCATCATGGTCGCGGATGATCGGCTTTGGGTTCCATTTGAGGCTCAATGACAGCCTCCCAGATTCGGTCTCATCTAATGGAAATGTGTCACATAATTCCCCTTCCATCAGAACCCTCGTGAGCGTCATGTTGCATCTTCCGATGAAATTCTGTCATATTTGGCAAACAATATTGGAGTACATGAACATTCTTAACTATATATCAGAACCTACAATAGCACAAAAGATTCCCTATAATTTTTACCCCACTTTGTATAAAACATTCTTAAAAATAGCCTAAATTATGCAAATTAAACACTAGGCATGTCTAAACAAGGATAAATGGAGATTTCACATAAACTGAGCTTGGGTATTGAATTGCTAAAGATAATATGGATAAAGGAATGGGTAGTTAAATACAATTTTGTTTATTAATACGTGACCATAAAGGAATGGTGAAATAATACGTGGCCATAATCAATAGATGACATATTACATTACCTTCCCAATAGTGTCATGATCATATATTTCAAACATGAGCAGTTCATGCAATGCATCCTCCACAAGGAAATCAAAGGTTTGATTCCAAACTGGATTCATTGTTTCATTTAGAACCTGCAAGTTTAGGAAAAGAAACATCAGCATTTCCACAAAAACCACTAGGATTGTGCAACAGATCAAAATAACCAAACATCAGCATGATGAATTGAAAAACTACGATTCTTGAACGGAAAATGATACTTATGAGTTCAGTGGACAAGGGCTAATAAAGGACACAGAACCGTTACCCTGGTTTTCATTTTCGTCCCAGCCTTTTTCATCATTAATACGACATAAGGGTCGGATTTTCCCATGAAATCCATAGATGGCAAATTTTCAGCACCTATTACTGTAACAGAAAGCACCCCTCTAAGAATAACCTCCCGCCTCTTCTGTGCATATTGTCTTTCAAGATCAGTCGCATCAATTCCATCACTTTCTTCATTTAGGGCTTTCTCCAAGCCGGTCAAATGCACGTCCGGGGCAAAGTCTTTAAGTAATTCATTCCTCGTCCCAAACGGGCAATATAGAAGCTCTAGGTGGACCTGTGAGATGAGAAAAATGTACATTTACAGCAACCACCTCAGATGGAAGACAACAACAACAACATCGACCCAGTATATCCCACGATAAAGTGGGGTCTAATGATAGTATGGGAAGACAAAGTTATCTAATAATAGTATGGGAAATCACAATCATTATAACACCACTTAATTCATAGCTTACTTATCCTAATTAACCAGAGTAGTAACAATTTGGTTCTTGAGAAATGTGGAAAAAAATAATCTTAGATGCAAACTTTTAAAGGAGAAAGTGGCAGTATGCCAGCATTCACCCTCCTTAGAAAATACTAATATAAGAAGCACATTTATTATGAATTTTCAGTTTTTGATTTCGAATAATCAACATTTCTTAGAATAATAGAATTAGAATGGTTATTTCAAAATTATCATTTTTCATGCTATCAACGATAATATGAAAACTAGAAAGCACATAGGGTGGTTTTTGAAACATTGAGTTGAGTTTTCAAAAAAGAAATCTCAGGCTTGAAACACCAACAGCATGATAGGATTGTTAAGGGAATTCCTTAGACTAACTCCAATGGTTAAGTGTGCAAATTTACATATTTGCACAAGGTGTTTAAAAATGCACATCACTTTTTGATGTTTTACTCCATTGGTTAAATGTGCATTTTATACACACCTATCTCTAAGTAAATATGATTAAATTAAAAAGAAAAAGAAAAAACTTAAAAACAACCAATAGAAATGACTTTATTTTATTAAAAAGTGATAAAAAGTTTTTGCACATAGGGAGGTGATGTGCTTATATTTGAGCACTTAGTGTACAAATGTGCACATTTTAAACACTCAAAAGTAACCATTGGAGCACAATTTGCATCAAAATGTGCATATTTAAGCATTTGCACCGTAACATTGGAGTTAGTCTTAGTACAACAACAACAACAACTTAGTGGACCCCGCAATAAGGCAGGCCAGTGGGGTCCGGGGGGTCGGGATACCATTTGAAGACATCAAACTTCCCTTAATTCTATCTCGGATGCAAACCCAGTGTACAAAGACACCAAACTTCACTACACTTAATTTAGCTCATTCACATGCCTCCCCAAAACCAATAACTTGCTAATCATTTTGATAATGTGTGTAGTAATAGGACTGAGTGGCTTACTAAGAAAATTTGATTAGCCACCTTATTAGCTTAGACACATTGGAAGCATAGATAAACCACATGCTCATCGTGTTAAAGACATTCAGAAAATATCCCATTATGCCATCTCAAAGCTATATTCAAAAGACCCATTTGAGGGAATAGGATAAAACGATATGCTTACCTGACCTCTGTTTTTACTATCTCTCTGAATCTCCAGATCTTTCACTAGCTTCAACCACAAAACCTTTACCTTACCAGGTTCGAGGTCCTTTAGGGATACTTTAGCACAACCAATGAGCTCGGATGGCTGCAATCCTTCATCATCAAACACTCGAACAGTCAAATGCTGAGTTGATGAATCTTCAACTACGAACTCGAAATTCTCATTCCATATTGGGTTCAGCTCGTTATTCTGCAGCAAAATAAAGACACATTAAATGTAGTCAAGTGGGGGATCAAGAAATCAGCTGCAAACACATCAATAAACTTACGATTGTTTTGCTTTTCTTTGTTCGAGAACGTAACGGACGCACAAATAAAACAGCATAAGGATCAGATTTCCCTATGAGATCTTTATTGGCTAACTCCTTCGCTTCCACAAGTTTCACCTCCAGAATGCCAGTGGGCTTGAGCTCAAGGTTACTAATAAAAAAAATGAGACCATGTCAGCTTAATAATTAACTTTGTTTCACAACTTCATATAAATATAGTAGAGATATTAAATAACACGTTAACAGTGGATCATAATATCGTGGTTTATTTCATGTCAAAATCACAAGCATATTTCTTAAACTCACCTCATTAATCTCTAGATATTAAGAAGTGAAAAAGTATGAGAAAATAGTTCCAATAACACAGAGTATGCCCATTAACAAAAATGAGGTTGGGCACAAAGCGTGCATGTGGTACATCTCAGATCTCACGCAGCAGCGACAACTAAAATATTGATGGTCATGAGTGAATTATTGAAGCTTGCCTTGGGACTTGAATGGCGAAGGAGAAGTATTTGGTGGATCTCGACTTAGGTATATTATCAAAATGGGAATATAAATGTTTGCATCTGAGATAGAGGCTCATATAATCAAAACCATTCCAGAATGGCTCACCGGAAAGGACTTGTGGGTAGTACCCATAGGTCCCCGGTTCGAACCCCGGAATGGCCGCTCTTTATTTACCAATTCAAGGCTCATATAATCAATTTCACAACTAACAGAATGGTATGTCCACAGAATGATAGGATTGTTAAGGGAAGTCCATGGTAAATCAACAACCCAGTGGATCCCGCAATAAAGCAGGGTCCAAGGGGTCGAGATGTATCATGTATGCACCCTTTTCCCAAAGTGGTCAGTAAGGGATTTACATTTTGAAAATTGAGAATCACTTAATACCTGTAATCACCGGGAAGTATGGGTATAATTTTTCGGACTGGCCATGATATAGAATCCTCAATGGCATCTCTTATTGTTTCCTGAAGATGAATCAAAAGCCAGCTTGCATTTAGTGAGCAGCTTTGAAAAAGTTGATGCAATTTAAGCAAAGATCATAGAGTAGAACTGACACCCAAATGGACTGATATGCACATGAACAAAACACTATGCAAGTTTTTCTTCAAACTAATTAGGATATACAAAATGATACTTACATTTGAAGACGTCGACCTCATAAGTCATAACCAAGAAAATAAGAAGAAGAAGAAGAAGAAGAAAGTATAAAAAGGTAGTTAAACGGCAGCAGGCATGTATAACATCGAAGATATATGGTTCTGCAAAGAAAAAAAAAGCACCAAGGAATCCATTTACTTACATCAAGAATATCAGAAAGTCCCGGAATTGCTGTTACATCACTACCAACAACCTTCAGTTTAAAATCAACCTGTTTCTGTACTCCATGAAAGGAATTTGCAGAAGGGGGATCAAAAACAATGTATACCCGACTCAAGTAAGAAGATATTCTCTCAACATAAGCATTACACAGTCATAAAATGCTTTCAGGTCCCTTAAAGACTAACCAAAGCTCCAAATCACGGATTAAAGCAGCATGGTAAGAGCCCTACCTTGTCTCTCAAAGAATAACAAACAGCTCCAAAACAAGGGAGTTCATCCAGAAGTGGTTTGAAGATAAGCCTAAATACTCCAGTAAACGCGATATTCTTGACCTAGAGACAAGAACCAAAATATTCAATAATGAAGCATTCAGAAAGAAAGTAGTTTCACCTCCCAAACACAAAATAATTCCAATATGCCAGCATAAAAGAATGTCATATTTTGTTTGCCACATTGAAAGTGGTGATTCTGACTAATGAAGTTCTATATCTCATATCTCACAAGAGCATCACATCAGTTCCATGTGCAACTGTGATAGGAGTGTTGGCTGCTTCATTGATATATACCAATCAAAAAGTTAGGAAACTGGTGACACACACCTGTACAGGGAGAGCCACGCCAACCAAGGTTTTTATATCAAGTATGATACTAGGGTTTCCATCCCACTGTATCTCCAGTTCCATGATGATCTCCCCGGGTTCTCCATCAACAAACCATATTCCTAAAAAATTATACATTTTCCTAACATGTTATACAAAAACATCACCATTATGCAAAAAAGTATGATGCCTATCAACACTGCCATTTCATTCACGTTAAAATGTTAAATAGACCAGAGAAGGTTACAAAATCATTAAGAAACTAATAATGATGCCTGCACTTATCTTCATAATTCAAAAAATGTCACAGACACATCTCTTCTTCCGGATGTTGTTTTTAAAAGAACTGGTTTTGCTATTCAAAAGGGACTGCTAAGGAGCTTGTTCCCGCTTGCCTTCTATCTCAATGTAAATAATTGTTTATATTATTATAAAAATTTAGATTCATCTTCCGGATTAAAAAAAAAAAATTGCTTTTCTCCCAGGTTTCAAGATAATGAAGGATCGCAGTTCGAGTTACCTGTGAATTGAGGTGCCACAGTTCCAAGTGTCAACTTCTTGAACTTTAGAGAGTCTATAATAGCTGGTCTATATTGCTCAAGAGTTGGCTCCACGGAGCTCCTGATCAACTCAGATGCTGCCTAAGCAACACATTGCGAAAATGGTTGCGTGTAAAAATGATTTGTCACGTCAACAAATCTTATAATAACATCAACTACTCTATTGAGTGACTGAGTGTTGACCAGTTTTGGAGATTAGACAGAAATATAACCTCATTCACATATGGCCAAATCTTATTCAATTCTAGATTGAGCCAATCTAACTGCAGCCAATCAACAAAACAATGTTAGCTATAATAAGAGCAAGAGCTTCTATATTCTAGTGAGAAGTTAATGTAACTCAACTTCTGTCTCTCTTGAAACACAACCCATGGGGGGTAAAGCTCAGATGTAAATATCCTCTTTGAATCTCGTACTGTCATCTTGGCAAATGCTTGTATCGCGGCCGCCTTATTTAAATTATAAATAAAAATGGATAAGAAAAAAGGTAGAAAACATAGGATGACATGAAAAGTTTTTTTTTTTTTTGGTGAGACGAAGACATGAATGTATTGAAGCATGATATGCAAAAAACACTCACGGATGCAGAAAATTGTCACTAGAGAACTCTTACAAGATGCCACGGTTAAAAGTATTGTTGGGAAACTGTATTTTTTGACTCACAGATCATCAGAGCTGAGCTTTGCTGCCCAGGCACCAAATAAATTCATGCAAACAGCCTCAACTTCCTCATACAACTCCTCCTTATTAAAGATACTAAGGTAGATTCAAGGTACTATAGTCTATAGGAGATCGATCACAAAGTATTTCCATTTCGTAGAAAGGTCATAGACTTGTAGTCAACCTGTTTTCCAGGGATATCTAGATTTCGATATGCTCTATTCATAAAAGATTCAATAACTGTGTTCGTTATTCTTCTCGGATCTTCTCTTATCAGCTGGAAGTCTAATAAACAAAAGTGGGCTCCCTAGAAGTTCTTCCAAAAAAGGCATACAATGATAAAGCCAGTTGATCTAGTCAAAATTATAGCTAATTCAGCTTCCATCTTCCTTGCTTTCTTCTTCTTGCCCTTTCTCTATCCTCTCTTTCTTTCCTCCAATTTTCCACAATACTTTCATGGATCCTCAGTTCCGAATTCGGATCTTGGTTTTGTTGTCGAATTCTTCTCAAAATGGGAAGTAACCATCAAATAATGCTAAACCATAAATTATCTACAGGATACTCAGTAATTCAGTATATTATTCCTAGCAAATCTATATGCATAAAATAAAAATGTATCTTATTATAAGTTTATAACTGTGAAATGATTTGGTGAACATATAATATTAATTATCCTTTAAGTAGTAAACTAATGTCTAATGTCTTCCACTTTCTCTTATACACTACGAAAGTACGAAGTACTACATAATTGGTAAAGTAAACAGGGAATTAAGCAAGGATGACAGCAAAGAGAGTTTCCAGAAGAGAAAGCAAACCACATTAAAAAACAGTACCCAACTGAGATTTGAATAGTCAATCAATCACATGAAAATGCGAAATTGGATAAATGAAAACACCATAAATAAAAGCAGTAACAGGAATTAAGAAGTAGGTACCAATTCAGAGCGGCGTTTAGCCCGGATTTTGGATTGATAAGCAAAACTCATCATCAATCCCACACCAGAAGCGATCCCAATAACCACACCGAAAAAGAACCCCATTTTTCAGAAGAGGGTTTCAGGGCTAACTCGGAAGACGAAATTGGTATATTCTCAACTTAATTGCCGAAGAGACATCATAATTCAGCTCAGAGAAAAGGCAAAAAAACGGAACAAAGTAAGCAGAGGAAGCAAGAAGGTCCGGGAAGCACCGAACGGGATGAAAGAGAGAAGGAATCCTGATAAATAAATTTTTAATTACTCCGTACTATTTTTAATTTTATTTTGAGTTTTTGTTCTTGTTTTAAATTTGAGGTATTTTTCTACTTAAATATATTTATTTTAAAATCGTTATAAGTTTATGATGAATATTTTATTTATAAAATACTAATTTTAAATTTTAAAAAAATGATTTCAAAGGCCTTAAAAAAAATTTAATTCTTTATTTGTATACCAAATTTCATAAAATTTAGAATTGTATAAAAAGTAGTATATCAAACTTTTAAGTGCGGTGTAGCCAAATTGGCTAAAAGACGGCCAGACGGATCATCACATGATATTAGTCATTTTTCTCGTCGGTGTTGACTGTTGAGCCTCCACGTAGTACATTTCTGCAAGTACTATATTACAAGAAGTGCCCAATTTTATTTTATTTTGAGATATTTAATACTCCTTTGTTTCAAAATAAAAGTCGTTTGTCTTTTTCTGCACGTTTTTTTAGGAGGTAAAAACACTATAAAATATTATTTTTTTATCAATTTTTTTTAATAATTTCATACTTAATAGTCATAAGCATAAACTTATCGAAAAAAATTCATTAAAAAAATAATATTTTATATAGTTTTTACCTCATAAAAATGCGTGTAAAAAAGTTAAACGACTTTTATTTTGAAACGGAGGGAGTAGTATATCAAATACTCCGTATTGTTTATTTGCCTTATCACAGTGTGTCAATTGCTCTGATATAGTCAAGTTATGTTTTAACGACGGTTGGATCTCAAAACAAAATCGGTCATATAGGCTTATGAGCTTATCCATCAATCAAGCTAAAAAGGCCAAATTCAATAAAACTATCCTTTAAAGACATTTGTATAAAAACATCCCTTAAAATTAAAATTTAGATACTTGCAAAAGAGCACTCATCTCACCTTTTTCTGTTGAAATTATTGTTAAATGTGTGAAGTTATCATTTTACATTTGTACTTTTAATATATTTGAAGTATAAAAAGAAAATTGTCCTTCAACAACTTTCATTTTGCATTTGAGAAGAGAACAGAAAGACGAAGGATAAATACCTATGAGAAATTCAAACCAACTAAATCAAGAATGAAACAATTGGGCATTGTCAAGAAATGAACCTAAATACTGGTGAAAAAAGGATAAAATAGTAATTTTACACTTTTAACATCAAACTTAACGTAAAAAGTGAGATAAGTGATCTTTTGTAAGTATCTAACATTTAAAAGGTGGTTTTTTTGGAATTTTCAATTCAAGTGGTGATTTTATACAAAATGGTATATTTTGTTTTAAACAGGCAACCTTTTAACTAATTACAGTCTTCAGCCTTTTATCTTAGCAATCATCAACCTAATACTCTAATAGAGCATCTGCAATAGCCATCTTTCGAGTGTCTTATATTTAAAAAAATGTCAGAAAACAGTAAATTGGGCAAGCATTTTCTCATTGGGATATGGCCATATGAGGTGAATATACGGAAGAACATATCCTCTTTATTGGTTCAAACACCAATTTGACACCCCATTAACTCATTGTGCACTCTTTTTTTTCCCTTTTCTTTTTTTCTTGGTTTTTAATTTGTTTTAAATATGTTTATTAAATAATAAAGTATTAAATAAAGTATGAATTGCAATGAACTATTATTTAAATATGTGTGTTTTAAATATGTTTATTTAATAATAATAAAGCATTTTCTGGTTTTTTATTTTTCTGGTTTATAATATTAAATAAAGTATGAATTGTAATTAATAGTATTATGTAATAATAATTATTTCTTTACATTATTATTATTCCGCTTATGTAATTATAATTTTTTATATAAATATTATAAATTGATTGTGTTGGATAATGCAAGCATGAGAGTTAAAAAAAATTGACTGAGTATGTGAGATGTGTGAAAAAATTAAAAGAAGTATGTAAAGTTGAAGTGGTAGAGAGAGAAAAAGTGGTATAAGAAACTTTGGATGGGGATGAGAGTTGTAGATGCTCTTAAATAACCGGCAAAAGTCCTCGGCGTTATTAAAGTGATTCGTATGTAAACATGTTGAATACCATATATGAATCATTCCCTTAACATAAGTTCTATATTAATCTTGGGGAAGATGACGGAAGATCTGCAAGGTTTATGGGTTGTCATGGTTTGTGATCTATGGCATGCTAGGAATCACCAACTTTTTGAAGGGAACGCCATCGAACCGAGGCTGGTGGTAGAGAAGGCGAGGGCTGTTGTGCTGAAACATACTCGTGAGGGGATAGATGTTCGACATTCGCAAGACCAGAGCACTGAGGGGCCTTCTTATGCAAGATGGTGGCTCCTAGACCATGACCTCATAAAGATAAATTGTGACGCAACCGTTAGTGAGGACCTGGGCTGTGGTATTGGAACTAGATTTGTCAAACGGGTCATTCGGGTCGGGTTCGAATCGGGCCACTTTGGGTTTCGGGTAAAACGGGTTTCGGGTTGACTCGAACCCGGATTTGACCGGTTTTCGGGTCGATTTCGGGTTTGTCAATTCTTTCTTTTTTAAATTAAAAAAATCAAGATTTGATAATTTTGTGATAAATTTTAATTATATATAAAAAAAATAATTATATATTATTATAAATCAATCGGGTCACCGGGTCAATCGGGTCAAAATTACCGGGTTAATCGGCTCACCGGGTCGAAACCCAGATTACCCGGAAAATTTCGAGTTTTTCGGGTTCGGGTCGAAAAAAAAATTATGGTAAAAATTTCCGGGTTCAGGTCGGAAATTTTTCAGGTCAGTCGGGTCGGGTTGTGTTTTGACAGGTCTAATTGGAAGCATCGCTCGAGATTCGAATGGAACTCTAGTGTGGGCAGCTACGAGAACAATTCAGGAAGGGTTCAAGGTGCTAGTGGCCGAACTCGAAAATGTGGAGTGGGCATTAAAGCTTGTAGGAGAGCATGGTATGGACAGTGTTATCATCGTAACTTGGTAAGGAGCAGAAGATGCTCGTTCAGGGGGTAGTTGAACGCCTCGTACACAGTGAGCTTAGCACGTGGTTTCCGACAATGTTTGTGGAGCCATGTTAAAACAAAATGGGAATCAAGCTGCGGATTTCTTAGCAAAAATTAGACCTACTTTTTATTATGTTACTTCGAAGAATGATCTTCCTTCTTCTTTGTTTGATATTATTTTTGGGGCCTTATGATTTCGGATTAACTCGAAGAAATGTTTTCTATCAAAAAAAAAAAAAAAATACTAATAAAGGATCATTCGGAGAGTAGAGGGCCCGTCAAGAGGCTCTAGGCAGTGGATCAATCACGATAGACCACCCCAAATCCTCAACTTGTATAAAAAAATTAAATTACCAGGGGAGTAGGGGAGCTGGAGTTTGTGGCTGGGCTTGCTCTGCTTAGACAATAGGGAGTACTTGATCTTGCTCGTGTCGTGATGATTATGGGTCGTGCGTCCAAGGGGGTTCACCGTCGCATATAGGTATTCAAAATGATGTAAATCCAGCAAAAACAAGATAACCAGCTGAAAATGTTTCAGCATGACACAAGCAGTAACTAGTTTGCTCTACATGGACACAACTGAAAATGTAAAAAACCCAACAGGAGGATCAGAAGATGGCAAGCCAGCAACACTGCAACAGAACCAGTAATCGAAAAGATTTCTGAAACCTTTCATTAAACTTTTGAGAGGGAAAGAAGGGAAGAACTGAGTGATATCGTAGAGAATACACCCGTAAGGATCCATGGGAGTTTCCATGTCTCATTCTCGTCCTCACACATCTCAAATTATCAAAAATCACCTAAATAATTTAACTCAACTCTCCACCCATGACCTTTGCATAATATATGCCTATGACATGCATTTCCTTTTCTTTTTTCTGGTTTATCCCAAGTCCTACTAAGTTCAAAATTATCAAGGGTATGATGAACCATAGAATAGCCCCCAAAAAATTAACTCAAAAGAACTTGTTATAGAGTCGGACAATATTACCAGGCGTCGATGTCACAGCCAGCTAGCCAGTCACCCGATGATTTGAGAGAAGGCGAGGGGGAATAATTTTGCTGTGCAAATTTCAAGAATGGCTGAACCACGGCCCAACTGCACCGTTTACATGGCTGTTTCCGTGGATGCCAACAACCCCATTGGGCACAATAGATGGAGGAAGACCAACAGCCACAGATTGGGGAACATTCGGGAGCGAATTGGGAAACAAAGCATGGGTGTGGGGGAATGAGTGGGGGCTCATGAGAGGACTACCAGCTGCAACTGGACTGCCCTTCTGATGTCGGATAGTATGGATTTGTCGGAGCCCCTCTTCGTGGATTCGTGCCAAGGTCTCCAGCTCCTTCATCGATAGAGCTTCCAGGCCAGCGCCATATAAAGGAGCATGCCTCGACATTTCTTCCTGAAGGGAGGACTCAAGTGTGTGTATGTATTGCTGTGTTCAGGAGGAGATTATTAGCATGAAAACTGCAGATACATCATAAAAGCGTGTGTTTGCTTCATCAAGCCACGCATTTGTTTTGTAAAATCACAAGTTCAGAAGAGGAAACCTTGCAACGCAATTACCTGGCAGGCTTGCAATTTTGATTCCATTCCATCAATGTATGCCTCACATCTAGCAACTTGCTCCTCCTTCTCTTGCTTCTCTCCCTCCGTCTGCCCCACTGTTTGCGTCAAACGCCGCACTTCATCCTCAAGGGACTTCCGGATCTCCTCCCTGCTGACATTCTCTGTAGCATAACGCTTCAATTCCTCATCGAATCTTTTCCTTGCAGCTTCCGCGCTTTTTAATCTTTCGGCAAGGGCATTTTTCTCTTTTACAACTTTCTGCAGATACCAAAACATTTAAGAAAAAAAATCCACTGATCAAGAAAATGGAGAGGAGATATTGCAACGATAAGATCAAACAAAACTCTTAACAGAGAAATAACGGTTCAGGATATGACAAAAAAAGTCAGGGTCCATTTGGTAATGCAAGTAGCTTTTCGGAGCTTTTGGTTTTAATATTTTATAGTTTTAAATAAGTTCAATATAAGATTTTAATTTAATTAGCTTTTCAAATTGGATTTTCAACCGCTACTCACCCCAAGCTTTTCAAAATTTTACTCATTTTTTTCTATTTGATAAGCTAGTTTGCATGCTACTCTATAAGTTGGGTTACCAAACACCTTACTAGCTTCTGAAATCTCTAATTTAGCATTTATTTAACACACTTAATTCATATGCTTCAGCTACCTCATCAGCTCTGCTTTACCAAACTGACCCTCAATCTCACATGCTACAGATCCGGCTTTCAGTTAAGCAAACACACCCACAAACAAGTACACCCAAAGCTCAAGGGTGTACCATGAACAAACATTTATCTAAAAACGTATGCTTAGCCCACTAAACAGGATACCTATTAATCAATTTTACTCTAACCGGTAATACTAAGAATGCTTATGACCAGTAATGGTATGAAAAATATCCAAGTACAGGCCATCCAGATTAAGCAAGGTATGCCCCTGTCCACAATATATTGACATCACCACAGTAAAATATTGAATAGTGGCAGGAAAAAGAACTGCTACCTTCAGCTCATCACGCTTCTTTGACCTTAATCGAGATATTTGTACATCTGCATCATGGAGATGTTCCTGAAGAATCCTCTTCTCAGATTTCAGCTTGGTGATCTCCTCATCTCTCTCAGATCGAAGCCAATCTAGCTGGCTTTCCAATTCTTGAATTTGCTCTGAAAGCTCCTTCTTTTCCCGAAAAAGACGATCCATCTCTGATTTCATTTCAGACTGCAAAACCAAAACTTCACTGAGCATCCATAACAAAATCTAACATGTAATGGAAGCATGACCAATTTTAGTTTTATATCTAGGTTCTGGTTCAATAACCATGACATTATGGCTAGTGAATACAGAGAATAAAACACAACAAATATCATGTTTGATTCACATAAGATCAGAACCTTCAGGAGGGTGTTGGAAGCCTCGGAGTCACTCAACTTCTGAGACAGAAGAGCTTTTTCTTTATTAAAGCCTGAAAGTTCAGTTTTCCTTTCTTCACGTATTCTGACAATTTCGTCTTCACTGGCACATAATTGATGCCAAAGGGCTGCGCGATCAACATTTGCAAGTTCAGCAACCTCCCGCATCATGCACAAAACAGGTCCTATAACCTCTTGCTCCTCTGAAACAAGAAGTACTAGAACATCCAGATCAAAATCTACTTCTTGATCATTATTAGTACTACTAGTGGCTCGATGAACAAGCCTCTTGAGCATCCTTCCACGATAAGAATCATCAGCATACCATTTAAAGAGTATAGTGTAAAGAAGCTTTACGAAGCTCTTTACATTAGGGTTCCTGGAGAGTGCCAACGTCTCTGCAAGACCAAGAAGGGCTGCAAAATCATCTTGGACAGCTCTAACATCTTCAGTGCTTTCTCCCTCAGCTACCACATCAGGTTGCCGCGGAACTTCAGCAAATATTCGGGAATCATAGTTGACACTCATGACATGGCGTCTCTCGAGGACCATGGCTACTGCTGGGGCTGATATGGCCCCTCGAGACACAGCTCTTTCAAAGGTCTGTGCTGCATCAACTGCGAGGCAAGCTATAGACAACATCTCGATTAGTATGTAGATATCCGAGAAATAATGGCTGACTAGAAATGCTGGATCATCCACTGCCTGAACACTTTCGGATGGAGACCCACTAGCGCCATTAAGGAAGAGGCTGTTGGCTGTTGATGGACAACTAAGATTGCATTCATCATCAGAATCAATACTTCTCAGTATAGCATCAGCAACATCTGCCCAACTATGTACAGTCCTACTAAGGAAATCAAGAACACACGGAGACACTTCAGCACCCAACTGTTTTAGCCTCAACCTGACATACTTAACCTGCACAAGAAAACCACAGGAGGAAGGATCAGAAAAGTGAAGGGGGACATGGATGAAGTAAAAGGCAGCCTAAGAAAAAAAAACAACTAAAGAACATTTTCCAGAAATAATTAAGCTCATACTGATTTTTCTAGATGCTGGCATTGAATAGCAGCCTTCCAGATGAAATTTATTGTTGCTGCAAGTGGCTCATCATTTGAATCTGCCAGAAGTTCAAAAGATTGAAATAAGATGTGTTCCCAAACTTCACTATTGCACTCCAGTTGACTCAGAGCACCAAAAACCTGTAAGGTATCAGTTCAAATTTTAAAAGGTAAAAAGAGACAAATTGTTGACAAAAAAGTGAAAATCATGTACTAAACCAACATGACAGTGGGTAAGGGGAAACTGCTAGATTGAGTACAATCAAGTAAGATATCAAGATGAGAAAAGACTTCAAGGAGTCTTACAGGCAGCCTCAATTCAGGTTCCGCGTCAGGCTTTTGAAGCCTCTCCATAAGAGTGGCAGCTACAAGAGGATGCTCAGAATGCTCGACCAATTTTGGTACTAAAGCAACTATATCTGGTTGCAAATTCCTTGGAGCTTTGTCCAGCACAATTGCAATCTTTTGTGCAGATTGAGGTCTGCGTCTAGGCTCTGGACAATGTTGAGGCACGGCACCATCAAGTGCTCGCAATGAATTGACTATTAGTCCTAAAAGCTCCTCGGACTGCTCAGGACACTTGGTCTGGAAATGTGAAAATGGTTTAAGTATTTCACTCAAACAACATAAACTAAAGTAAATATAGGTCAACTATAACAAATTTACCTTTGAGCGAAGAGAGCCATTTCCACAAGATCCCTGAGCTGAGGGTACAGGTGGACTCATAAGTTGTACAGGCAAAGCCCTATCCTGAATAGCAGATCTACTAGTGCCTGTGCTCTGGACAGCAGAGTCATTAGAGTACTCACCTATGCCAGAATTCAATCGCTCAAACGAAGTAAGTGGCATGGGCTCTGCTGCTCCATCATCCCTATCACATTGCACAGGACTTGTAGATCCACTAATCTCAGGGGATGTTTTAGCATCAATAGAACTATCGTTGCAACTTCCTTCAGAAGGTTGGCAACACTCAACCATTATATCCAAAAGTAGATCAACAATTGCCTGCTGAAGGACTTTCACTCCCATTAACAAATTCATCAAGCTGGGGGAAGATTTCTCAGCCTCGCCAACCTTCTTCCCATCATTACTACTAGAGATCCTAGTGGGAAGAAGCAAGCGTTTTACTTTAGCAGGGTCATCAAGATATACACGGAGGCCAGTCAGAAAACCAGCAATCGCACCAGCATCCATCAAAAGCTTCTCTCTTAAAGTTACCTGTGGCTGAGAACAATTTTCCCCATACGTTAGATGGAATCCTGCCCTGGACAGCAAGTTCCTAAATATATCTTCCTCATCGCCACTAATGCCTTCACTATCTTCAGAGTCCATAAGTTCATCAGGGTCAGTTGTAAGAGCATCTTGATCATCCTCAGATGCTAAAACCTGATAAAGAAATAAATAAATAAAGGTTTCAATATTAGGTTACTAGGAGCAAAGGAATGAACACAAATAATTGAACATACTAGTTAGCAATTCAAACAGCAAGAGTCAACACAATCCCTGACACCAATGATCCAATCCTTCCATTAAGAGGATATAAAAAGACCAAAAGGAAAAAGAAAGCGGAAATCATGAGAGAGGACTTGAAAGGGAGTTCACGAAGAGCAATTAACATTCTGCCACACCCCCACCCACATCTCCGGGAAAGAGCAGGCATATAATGTTAACTGATAAGAAACAAGGACATCTTTAGCCCCCACTTATCCAGAAAGACAAAGTGCACAGAGAAAGACAAACACATCCATAAGTAAATTTAGGACATCTGAACTGATTAAAAACAAATAATAGATTAGCCAGCCATTGAAATGAAGAAGATGATACTAAAAGATATATACATGACAAAGTGCAAAAAAATAGGTATGCTTCTACATTAAAAGAACTAAAGTGCAAAAAAACAGATGTAGATATCGAGTATCAAGCCGCAATATTTTCCCATTTAGAGAGAGAAGATTATGTTAGCAATCAAAGCGAAAATAATGAAAGTGAAACCCTTTTATAAAGGGAAATGGAAAAACTATGCATGCTTTGGCAACAAAAATAAATAGATGTTAATATGAACGAGGACGATACACTATTTCAATTCAGTAAAGAGAGGAAAAGACAGCCTTATTTAAAATTGAAAATGTAATGTGTCATATACATATGCTCATGATTAGAGGATGGAAGCCACACTGATCTATGATTTATAGCATATAAAACCCCATGTGAAGTCATGATTCCCATAATTAAATACAAAAACTGCACTCAAGGTTTTTTTTGGTAATTCAGAAGGGGTAGGGGAAGAGAGATTGAGGCACGTAAAGTACTCACATCGGTGATCCTCTCTTAGCACATAGGTCATTTGTGGTTAATACGTATAAGTTATGGAACCCTTTCCATTAGCATAAGCAACAAATTCCTTCCTATTCTTCCAACAAAATCTCCAGGTTACAACAAGGGAGAAGGCATCCCAAAAAATTAATCAGGCAGGAGAAAACAGTAGACTAGAAAAGTTGTCAAGAAGAAAATTTGTTCTTGAATGCATAAAGAAATAAGCAATATATGTATCGCATGATGACCACCAAATTTCTAAAAATTCTCATCAAACAAGTTAAAATTTTCAATTCAAAGGGTCTCTCTATCTTCTAAAATAAGGTCCTGCAGTTTCTCGTTACCATTAACTCGGTCTATTCCCTTCACGGAGGGATCGATAGTTCCAAGTTCATAGAAAACATGAGGATCTAATGAATTTGCAAATGGGAGAAGAGTATCAATCCTTCCCCAGACTAAAGTCAGGTCATTATTTCATGAACTGCACTATATCATTTAAAAGAGCTGCATACTGGTTGTAAAAGAAAAGTGAAGGGTGCATAAGATGAGGGATAAGAGGAACCATAATTCACAGAAATATGTATGGTGTGTGTGTGTGTGTGTGTTTTTATATATAATAAATAAATAAAAAATTGACTGAATGCAATATTTAGAATGCATCAGAAGCTTGTCTACAGCAAATTAGACTAACCTCCAGGTCAGAGAACTCAAACCATGGACAACAATCCAAAATTTCACAAACAAAAACAACAGTATCTCGCACAAGAAATCCTCCATAGGGCTCGATCATATCTGACACCTTCATGAACTGAAGAACAGAATTGTTCCATGTTTTTGTACAAATCGACGACTCCTTCCAGACAGTCTTAGCGGGGTTCTTTTGATTCATCACAGCCATCCGGTATCTGACCCAAAAGTTTTTATCAGGATCACTTCCAGCTGATTGATCGCTCTCAAGATAAATACAGATGGTATCAAAAGATTCATAGACACCTATGTCATAGACAGGAAACCACTTATTGGAAAGGACAAGTAAAAAGGTCACAGATTCAGAGTAAAATGAACACGAAAAAATAGCATAAATACATTCACCCACCTATGCGCAACTCACATCCACCAGCTTGAAAGAACTTGCTGAAAATCTTCCGCGTTTCCATTATTTCCTTGAAAGACAAGAAGTTCTCCACCTTCCATGTAAACAAGCTCTTCTTTGTTGAGGCACTATTTGAATCATGCTCATCTAAGTCCTCCATTACAGAGGACTCTTTCAAAATAAGAACCTCGGCAGAGAATATAACACAATCTTGCACAAGGAATCCGGAGTCCTGATCAAACAGGCTAGTGAGTGTCACAAATTCACGCCAGCCCCAGTCTTTAGCTGCTTTGGAATAGCGGTTCTGAGATTCCTTACTCACAGATTTCTCTTCCATCTTCTGGTTCACAACAGATAACCTATGACTAACAAAGCAGCTCCAATCGCTGGAGGTGTTTCGCGAATCTGTGACCTCAAGAAACACAGAGAGGTGGCATGGTGGCTGAGACTGTCCTGGAACCAACAATAAAGATATGGTCATGGAATTAACTCAATAAAAAAAAAACATATTGTAGCCATCACAAAAAGTTGTCAGTCAATTATGTCTTGCATAGACAACATAATTCTTTCGCATTTCAGGCTTATGAGAACCACAATTTATTACTAAACTAGATCAAAAACATAAACTCAATGCTAGCCTAAAAGGGAGGTGTTCATTCAGACAATGCAATAAGTTATGAAACACAAATAGTATATACCTCGGGGGTAAACAATTAGGCGGCAATCTCGGTTTCCAATCTGAAATCTTCTGCTTTTGATGCAGAGACCAGTAATCTTCCTCTTCTTCAAAATGTCCTTCAACTTAGTGAAGTTCTCAATCCTCCAAGTGAATTTCCCACTATGCCCATCGGACTTCCTTGCCCCACTTCCACTCCTCACCCCAAGCAAACCTCCACTTTTTGAAAAGCTACTGAATTCCTTAATGACGTGAAACGAAGTGCTAAAGTTTGCTGTATCATCGACCAAATATCCAGAATCCAGCCCTAAAAAGTCAGACATCTTCATATAATCATTCCAGCCAAGGCTTGTGTTATCCCCACTCTTATTATCAGCAGCAAACCTTCCATAAGAATCCCTGTGCATATGATTTAGTCCGGGTTTCTGATTCAACACAGACATTCTGAACAAACACCAGCAACTCCTATCTGAGATTAAAAGAGTGTTCTTTTCAGTATCCTTACTCTCCAAACACATGGACAAGTGATCTTCCCCATTCACTGTACTCTGGTAGACACTAATCCTCAAATTACAATCCCCAGCTGGGAAAACAGGACTCATTATCTTCTGTGTCTTGATCATCTCCTTGAACAAGCTGAAATTATGCACCTTCCAGGTGTACTTCCCACTCAAGACATCAGAAACAGGCCCATTGGCAACCCCTGAAATCGCCCCTCCCACCCCGGACTGCACGTCATTGTTATCCCTGGCGAAAGTCACAGTCTCGTTGAGTATCAAAATATCAGCCATTATCAGTATGGAATCATTATTATTAACCATGAATCCAGACTTGGCGTCAAGTATCCCAGTAGCGAGGGTGAAATCACACCATCCATGTGATTTCTTCTTGCTGGAAAACCTATGCCAGGAATCCCGGTGAATGGTCTTGGAATCATCAACCAGATTAACAAGCGACAATCTATAACTAGTGAAACAGTCCCATTTGGAGGAATTGGTACCCCTTGGGTCCACAATCTGTAGGTAGACTGAGATGTAACCAGGGAGAGCTTGGGAATCACCTTTAGGGTAAACCAGTAGCCTGCAATCGAACCCGCCGACCTCGAAATACTTACTCCACAGCGCGCGAGCTTTTATTCTCGGGAAATTCGTCACCGTCCAGCGACACACCGCGGAGTAATCGCCGCGCCGCTCCACCGCGATTGACTCCTGGCCGCCGCTGGACGTCGAAGGCACCGCGGGATCCTCCGCGGCAGCCGGAACCTGCAAGGAGGGTGATGGCGGCGGAGGCGACTGCGACACCGCCGACGACACCGAAGCCCTGGCCGATTGGATGTCGTCGGCGGCGGCGGAGGAGGCTGAGGCGGATGTGGAGGAGGAAGAGATATCTGAAACGGCCTCCAATGGCGATGAGGATTGCTGTGCTTTCATCTGTGAATCCGTGTTGTGATTAGGTTTAGGTCTTCTTCGTCTCTCCCCCTCTGTTTCTCTCTCTGGATTTCTCTGTAAAGTGGGCATATTTATCACTCATCCCCCCCACGCCCACGCACGTATTATGCTCTCTCTCATCCGTTCTCTTCCTCCCACGTAAGTCTAATTTTCTCCCGATTACCTCTATTTTTCCCCTCGATTTTGTTTATATCGACCATTTTATGCACATGTTTGGGTTCTTAGTAGTAATACACTTTGTAAATATAGATCTCAACAAAAAATACACTTTGTAAATATAACATTTTCTTCTCAGGAAAATGATATTTATATATAAAGAATTGAACACTTGTAGCTACCTGATTGATTTCGCAAAAGACACATATATAAATCTCTACACTGAAATATTAAAGCGAGAAGTTTAGTGTCGAAGACGGTCATCTCGATTTCTCATGAGCATCTCTAAACACCAGTTTGCAGTGGCGGAGCAAGGAATCTCGGTCAGGGGGTGCTAAAAAAAATGTGAAATATTTTTTTTGGTGTATACTTATTAAGAAGATTTTTTTAAAAAAATATATTGAAAAAACACTAAAATTTGATTTTTGTAAATGTAAATCACGAAGAATTACTTTTAAAACAATGCTGAAAGAAAATGTTTAATGTATAATTTAAACATAAACTAGTACGATTCCCGCGTCATGGCGCATTTTTTTAAAACTAAAATATAATATATAAAAATATTAATAAATGTTAATATAAAAATCATAAAAAAAACTTTCCACTAAATATATCTTATAATTATCTCATAAAATTTTTTTTTTTTAAATCTTATGTTGAGTATAGATATTTTAAATTATAGATATTTTAAATTACTTAGTAATAATAATATCAATATCATTATAACATTGTTTAAATCTGATGTGTCATAATCCGTAATTGTTCAATGTTTTGAATTAAGTCCAATAGTTAGTAAATAAATTTGATTAAACCCAATAGTTATATTAGATTGAATTCAATGTTTTGAATTAAGCCCAATAGTTAATAAAATTAAAGAAAAAAAAATAAAGGAAAATGAATAAAAAAAGGAGAATTAAAGAAAATAAAAAAAATGAAAATAATAATAATGATTAGTCAAGACTCCTAAAATGTCTCTAAGAATGACACGTCATCATAAACTCTTCTAAATTAAGAGTTTATATAGATATGACATTTTTTAATGAAATAGTTTATAGAAACAAAAAATATAGAGAAATTTTTTAATGAAATAGTTGATAGAAACAAAAAATATAGAGAGAAATGAAAAAGAATTAATGATATAGTAAAACAAATAAAAAGTGAAGAATTACTTTTAGAACAATATTGAAAGAAAATGTTTAATGTATAATTTAAACATAAATATGACATTTTTTAATGAAATAGTTTATAGAAACAAAAAAATATAGAGAAATTTTTTAATGAAATAGTTGATAGAAACAAAAAATATAGAGATAAATGAAAAAGAATTAATGACATAGTAAAACAAATAAAAAGTGCATAATTGGTTTATAAAAAATGAAATAGTTCCTTTTTTTCTAATTAAGGGTCTAAGTATTATAAAAACACACACTAAATATCATTTTTAAAATTCTTTAGCTATATAGGGTTTATACATTTAAACTTAGGGTATCTTTATCAAATTGGTTTATAATTTAGATCAATTTAAAAGGTGTAGAATGATGTGTAATATATAAAATATCATAAAGGATCCGAATTCGGCTTTCTTAAGCTAAAAACTATAAGGTTTCTTTTCTTTGTCTTCAATTAGGATGGATACTAGGAGAAGCGTAGAAGCGGATGATTTACTATTTTTTTGTCAAATTTGAAGTATCGATTGTCTCAATAAAAAAGTATTTCATCATGATAATCAAAGATTTCGAAGAACAACATGACAAGAAGCAAGAGCAATATGTTAGTAGAAAATTAATGTGTCGAATATTTTGTTTAAGATATCAAACTTGACCGTAATTATGAGACTTTTGTTTGTGATTGTAAGTGTTATTGTATTATAACGAGGGTTATAATTGATAACATGACAACAATTCAAATGAAATGAAATATATTCATAGTACGAGGGGGAACTAAAACGGTAAATTTCAATAAAAAATACTCACCCGTACAAGGTACGGGAAAAGTACTAGTTACTTTTAAAACAACATTGAAAGAAAAGGTTTAATGTGTAATTTAAACATAAATATGACATTTTCTAATGAAATAGTTTATAGAAACAAAAAATATAGAGAGAATTTTTAATAAAATAGTTGATAGAAACAAAAAATATAGAGAGAAATGAAAAAGAATTAATGATATAGTAAAACAAATAAAAAGTTAAGGAGTTGGGATTTGAACTCAAGACCTTTTTATTTTGATTTTCCTTACACCTTTCTTTACTCGCTAGATAACACTCTTGTTTCAAATATCATTTAAAATTAGTATATTACCTTAAAAATACTAAATATATGCAACAAAAAAATATTTTTTGTATTTTTTTCCGCTTGGGGGTGAGCACCCCCTGGCTCCGCCCCTTGCCAGTGTGACAATTGCTCCACACTAACATTCACAATCTCCAAATCTCGAGTCTTTGCTAGCCCTGAATGTAGTGCAAGCTTTTCCAGCCACTAGAGGCTCTAGAGCAATACATTGAATCTCGCCGGCATGTGATGCAAAACATGACATTCCCAAGGTGTTCGCGCATAACAAACCATGTTGTTGATTCTTCGGACGAAAGTTTCAATCGGCTCTAGTCGGGGTGGCCCGGTGGAGTGGAGCAATGGGGTGGTGAGGATTTATCGAGTTCAATCCCTGCCTCCGCCCTTTTACTTGGGTGAAACCCTACTAGTGGGTCGAGCCAGTAGGCGGCTAGGCGCAAATCGGTTTACCTAATACATGACACTTATTGATTGGCCGGGTCATGTGCTCGGGGTTTACCACCGAAGGTAGGTTCCTCGTCAAAAAACAAAAAAAAAAAGTTCAAACTCATCACAATTCATCTAGAATGCCCCTTCTATTGGTCTTTTACACCTAGGATTTTTCATTTCGCTGCATTATATACTTAGAACTAATGTGTGTCTCGTCCACTCTACGAGAATATGTTAATACAATATTGTAAAATTATGTCTATTATCTACATCAAAAAATATATTAAACCTATGACAAAAACAATAAATTTGGATTCCAATGTGAGAATTTATATAACTAACCGGAATCAAAGTATCGGAAAATATAAAATAAAAACTAATCTTGATACAAATAGTTCACTCTACTAGAAATAGTATAGATATAAATAAAATAACACTTATCAAATAATTAATTTTTATATAAATAATTATTTCCACCAAAAAATAACACAGATATAAATCAAATAACACATATTAAATATTTAGATGATAGTATTTTTGGAAAACATGACTATGAAATAGTTTTGATTTATATTTTTATCAATTAATTAAAATATGCATAGATAGGGCTAATGATAACTTTCTATAAATTGTTACAATTTATTATTTTAATTATTTTGGGGGGATTTTTTTTTCTTAGAATGAATCACAACACACCATGATGTTGTTTGTGAATGCAAGAAACGAAACCTTTAGTCCCTCCTGGTCGAAAGAGAAACCCAACTCCTTTGAGTCGTTTGCTTGACGTTGTAAAGTCCTCGCAAGTATCTCGACAATAAGTATAAAGAGGAAGGGAGATAGATGATCTCCTTGTCTGAGACCCCTAGATGGGATGAAAGGATTAGATGAGAGATAGAGGATCTCCTTGTCTGAGACCCCTAGATGCACTACAGGAAAAGCGGGCCATTTTCGACGTTTTTAATGGCCATTCTCGAAGCCATAAAGCGTCGAAAAAATCAATTTCGACGCTTTAAGAAAGTGTCGGTAATTTTTGTGTCACGAATGGTCAGCAGTCACCCATTTCGACGCTTAAAAGCGTCGAGATTGGCATGTCATTTTCGACACCCTAAAGCGTCGAAAATGGCTCATTTAATATTTACCTCCCGACCAATCTTGACACATTAGGCTGTCGAAAATGGCTTACTACTCCTTTACTGTCAACACTTTTCGACACCCTATGGTGTCGAAATTGACACACGTATTTTTTTTTAATTATTATTTTTTTTCTTTCTCCTCTGTTGGCATATATGTATATATGTCACTGCTCCGTAGAAAAAATAACCAAAGACTTGGACAAAAGGATTATCTTTCATTGAAACATTGTCCAACAAATTCTAAGAAGTTAACAATTAGAAACTTGGTTTCCACAATATATTAATCATGCATAAGTATCACAACTTAAAACTATTTGGATCAACAACGTACAAAAAGTAGTTGAGCTACAGTTTCAGTTTGTTTCCCATACAAAAGATAATATGAGTAGCTAGATGATCTGCTTTATCCTCTATTTTAGGGATCTTTCCTCTATCTAGTATCAGCAACAAAAAGGAGTATTTAAGCTCATCCTCGCAAATGCAAAGAACGGGAACCCTATTTCGACCTGAAAGAGACACCAACAAGTCAAGGGTTAGATCCACATGAGTTTACTGATTGCAAAGAACAAGAACTTATTTTCATAAATCAATTTCAAAGAATTTGAGACACATTGATATTTTACATGTAGGAAAGCATGGCCATATGAAAAACATGAGCATCTCACAAAGGAGGTCTAGAACATTAAGAGAGGAACACAGGGGTGAAGAGTGAAGATTGTCGTCTCCTCTCCGTTTGTTTTAATTTTTTAGTTAAGCTATTCTCGACACTTTACGACGTCAAGATTTGTGTCATTTTCGACACCTCGAGCTGTCGAAAAATTTCGACATCTTAGAACGTCGGAAATTTTCGACAATATTACATTACGTCGCCACCAACCCATTGAAAAATACCCGTATTTCCTGTAGTGATGGGATGAAAGGATTAGATGGCTCGTCGTTTATGAGGACTGAGTAAGAAACCGTTTGAACACACTCTTTAATCCAAGGTATGAATTTATGGTCGAAACCGAACTTTTCCAAAACTGCGAACAGAAAAGGCCACTCAATCCTGTCATAGGCTTCTTCCATATCCAGTTTAACTATCATATAGCCATACTTGGCTTTTAAAGATCTGAATGAGTGAAAAATTTCATGGGCTATGAGGATGTTATCCTGAATAGAACGTCCCTTCGTGAAAAATTTCATGGGCTATTATATATAGATTGTTGCAAATGCAGCAACACTTCATCAGTTTGGAAGATCTATTTATGAATATTACAGAAAGTGCATTTGTGCCAACGCTTAACGAGAGATTTTAGTAGAGAAGTTTTTTTCACAAGTCTTTACATATTGGAACCAGACGGGTTAAGTCTCCACGCTTGTTTCGCAATCTTCGAGAATTCGGGTTTAGTAACCCAAGCCAGTTCAAACCGGAAAGGTTTTTTGTTTGTATTAGTTGGTGTCCTTAAGTCAATCAAGATCGGGGCATGGTCAGAAGTTGTGAAGGGGTGAATTCTGACTCTTAGACCGTCATACAAGGAAATAATTTCATTATGAGCCAATAACGATCAAGTTTTGCAAAGTTGTTATTTGGTTCGCCAGTTTTTTTTTTTTTGCCATGTAAAATTGCCGCCGTGGGTGGGGACATCATGGAGCATGAGATCTTACTTGATCGTTTGAAGTCTTCTGAACCGATTTTGTGATGGAGGTATACCCCCGAGTTTGTCAGCAAGAATAACAATGTCATTTAGGCCACCCAATACACAAAAGGGTACAAGAAGTTGGCTTGTATACAGGGTTATAGAGTCCCAGAACTCTGCTCTGGAGTTGTAATAAGGTGGTGTGTAAACAATAATAAACACAAAAGTTTGATTTAGATTCGCATCCTTAAATTTTATGTGTATGAACTTGTGTTGAATTGTAACTAGTGTGATTTCACCCTCAGAAGGCGAAAGTTCCTTCCAAAGGAGCCAAATTTCGCCCGAGAATCCGACTGCAAGATCGAAAGCTACATTTTGGAAACCACACATCCGCCAAAGATTATCTGGTGGAGCGGTACTCGCTTTAGTTTCAAGTAGAGCCAAAGCGTTAATATAATTGTTTTTACAGAATAATTCTGTATCGGTCCAAAAATTCCTTCTTTTAATACTTCTACAATTCTAAGAGCTTATATTCATATTGAAACTAATTTAGTTCGTAACTATTTGTAATAATTGACTTGGAAGTCCGACAAGCATTGGTGTGGCATTTGATAATTGTTTACGAAGAAACAAAGATGGCTGCCAAAACATGCCCAAGCAAGAGGAAACGTGGGTGCTCATTGTAAATAATTGGAAGTAGATAATTAAAGTGTGTAGTAAAACAAAATGGTGTACATTTAACCATAATGAGAGAACACTTCGATGAACTATAATGAGATTTAAATTGAAAAGGCCAAACATTGTGATGAAGTTGGCGAGTCCATACGAATTGTAAGTAAGTTGAACTAGAAATACACAAAGTTGGACAACCAGCAAGCAAACCCGAAACACCAATGTAAATTAGGCGGCTCTGTAAAGCGGATCTATCCCATCCAAAGAGGCAAACAACACATCCCAGAAACAGAACAACAACAGGCCCATAGGCTAAGTATGAACAGTCTATATACCCATGAAAATCTTGAAAAAAGAGTATCAAACTGCCTAAGTTTCCCATGGGTAAGGCATGCTCATAAAAAGTGGCTTGTGAGCCCAAGAAGACCTCTCAAGAGGTTTGTAACATTGGTGCCAAGTGTAAAGGTTGAAAAAGCATAGCCTACACCAAGTGCCACCAATCCAATGTAACGAAGGAAATCTGACTGCAGATCTGCAAAAGAAAGAAAGAGAGCAACAATATCGGCCAGTAATGTGAACAAAGAAGGCATAAACCCAATCAGTAGAGACATCATCCAAGACCTTGGCCATACCCTTGTCAACAGCCGAGAGCCGAGACGATGGAATACCTGCCAAGAAACAAGGTACATCAGGAGGGTTTGAAAGAGTGGGAACCCCACTGTTGGGGACCGATAGAGGTTTAGAAATAGCTAGGGGGGCACTGAGTATCCTTAAGGGCTTCCAAGAACGATTTAAAAGGATCCACGAGAGAAAAGAAAGCTTTTGAGAGAATGAGAAATTGATTGAAATAGGAAAGTAATACAGAGATGGCAGTGGAAATTGGACGATGAACCCAAAGGCATACGCAAGTATGATATAAATAGAAGAGTTGCTGGTGAGCAAAAGGGGGGATCGAAGCTAAATTACTAAATTTGCAAGTGAAAGTAAATTTAAAGTGATAGAGTCTCTCAAGCAGGGCAGTCGACGGGACGGCGGGCAACCCACAGAAGCGAAAAGCCAGGCCCAATAATGAAGAAAGTGACCCCAAACCTTAGACCACCACGAATCCCTATCAAACCTAATAAATGTCGGGTAACAGGTCATCATAACTATCCAAGGGGACCGATGGCTTAGAGTAGAGACCCAATCGGGGGGCTCCGCCTTCTGCTTACAGGCCGAGCTATGGTGAACTCCATCTGGAGAAAATTTTTGGTAGGCAAAGCTATGACTCACGGTCAACACAGGGAAAGCATGGGCTAGACCTGAGGCAGAGAGGTAAGTGTTGAGAGAATGTGAAGAGACAAAGATCCCACATCGATAATACGAACAAAGAAGACTTAGTATATAAGTTGTTGGGTTTCTCCTCCTAATGCCAATTGATTTTAGGATGGAACCTCATTCAGCTTATGTTCTAGGCTACTAGCGCATGGGCGCTCATGTGCACACAACCCCCGATCCCAAGTCCCAACGGACTTCAGCGCGCCGCTCCATTTCGACTCTCCATCAGATTTCATCCAACACATCGTGACTTGCAATTTTCGTATATATTTTATGCCCGCTCCCCCAATCAGATCAGACATGGACTGGTATACTAGGTTTGAAGAACTAATTCCCAACATGTACTCTTCTAAACACCATTCATAGGTAGCTTCCCTGTACTCTATTGAACACCATGACTGGTATAGTAGGTTTGAAGAACTAATGCCCAACAAGTACTCTGCTGAACATCATTCATGGGTAGCTTTCCTGTACTCTGTCGAACACCATTCATGGGTAGTTTCCCTTAAGAAGGGACCCTCTATTAGCTTGGCTTTGATTGCAGTCCAGTTTATGGGGGAGTCTGTGCAATCAAGCCAAGGGAAGAAGTTGCAGCTCCTGGGAATGTGGTACTGCCTCATCCTCCACTCGGGTTTACAAACCTTTGTCGTGTTTGTTAGAGATGGATTTGAGTTCTCTGTTTACCTTCATGGAAACCGAATCCGCTGGTTTTATCCCAAGGTCAGAGAGGCTAGCTTTCCTGCTCACCCGACATCCTGGTGATCAGCCTCCTACAAATGGGTATCTGTTTGAGGGTCTTTGTTTTTTTGTGCACCCGACAAGGATGAGAGATGTGGTTGTGTTTCTCATCCATTTGTACGGTGGCACAACTTCTACTTTTCAGCATGATCCTACTATTACCACTAAGATTGTTGATGACCTATATATAACTTATGCTGTTGAGGAACTTGTGATGGGTAGGGTCTATTGCAGCTCAGGGTGAGTGTTACACTCCATCCGTCACTAGAGGCTTGAAGACTCCCACATTTACCCAATGAGCGACTGTATTTAGTAATAATATTATATATTTTGGATATAAAATAAATGGATGGATAGAAATTAATGAAATAATTGATATAATATATCCATATTTAACAAAATTGGGTAAAATCTTATAAAATATATTCATATTGAATGAAATTGGATAAAGTTATTTAATTAGTATGACCATGTAATATATTGATAAAGTTATTATCTTCTAAAAATATGTTCATATATAGCAAAAATAGGTAAAATCTTAACTTATATAATATTTCGTAGTCTTTAAAATTAATTAATATCTTCTAAAAATATATCCATATCTAATCAAATTTGGTCAAATTTTATCTTATACATATATATGTATATTGATTAAATAGAGTTAGAATAAAAATTTATCTTATGCATGTATTTTAAAATTTGTTAATATCTTCTAAAAATATATCAACATCTAATCAAATTGGGTCAAATTTTATCTTATGCATATATTGATTATTTCAAAAATATGTGATTGGTTCATATAACTACGAATAAGGAGAAACCGCCATGTGTCTTAGACGACTTCTCATTTATTATATATAAATAATAATAAAATTTTATTATTATTATTATTATTATTACATGGTCTCACACTTTGACGAGGATTGCATTTAGTATTCAAAAGGGGTGTGGCTATATACACTGCAAATCCGGATTAAGGATTTGCACGTCCTTAAGGACGTGCAAGTCTGGGACTGTGCACGTCCACTAGTAGACCCCATGCACGAAGGACGTGCAAACCCTAGTTAGGGTTTCGCGTTTAGGGTTTAGGGTTTAGGTTTTCTAATGTTTTGTATTGTTAATTGCAAAAATTAAAGTGTTTAGCTAGTGGAGTTGAAATATTTATGGTCTAATTAAATGGAAACCAATAATTGTTAAGATTTTCATTCGGATAATATGCGAATAATGTTATAAGGAACGGAAAAAAAGTTTACATCCATAAATTTAATAAACTGGTGGAATAAAATCTAGGAAAATAGTAAAGGGCGACCGGACTCGACACGTAAGGCTCGAAATCTCTCAATCTGAGCTTGAAACAGAGCATCCCATCCTTCGACGCTCGGGTGATGATGTGCGACCCATTCTGGCGGAGGTGGCGGAAGAGGAGCGTTAGGACGCAACCAGATATATGAGAACGGAAAATTAGAGTTAGAGTATTGACATATATATGAAAAACATGAATAGGTAATAAAAAAAGACGTTTGAAGTCGTACCGCGGAAAAATGGTCTTGGTTTCCGATGCAGACTACACCAAGGGTTGCTGATTGAGGGTTGTTAGCAGGTGTCGGCGAGGTCATGGGGAGACATGTGAACAGATGATGCCAAGCTAGGACGGCGAGAGGAATCTGATATACCGTTGCAAATACTAAACCCATAATGGGTAGCTCTATCCACCGTCTCCTATCACCGTGCACAGCTCCCGCCCATTTCTGGTAGTCGACGAACGGCTGGAATGGGTACCCTCCCGTATAACAACCGGCGTACAGATCGGCGTGATCCTCCAAGTGATTGCATAGTAACGTTTTGAGTTCCGGGAAAGTAGTCTCGCCGATCGGTGATGTCAAAGCCGCCAAAACACGGTAGCCACAATGACCATCTCTAACAGTGTCCCTCACCATCTCAATATGACCGAGCATGAAGAGATCAACGTTTTTTTGACCCCAGTTGAACCCTCCGAACACATCATCACGTCCACGTCGAGCTAAGGTCGCTTGTGGACGATGCCGAGCAGCATTTCGAGCAGCACGCGCTTCTTCTCTCTCAAACCTTTCCCTTACCTCCTCGTATGGCAAGGGGTGGTTCTGCAGGCATTCCTCGACCCCCGAGGCCTCCCCTTCCTTCGGACGCTTGCTGATGAGGGTGGGTGCAGCTCATCCTCGCATACATCGTTGGAAGCCGTGTATGAAGATGACAACTCATACGGCAGTGGGGTGTCGTCGATGTCAGTCCATGACAAATCCATCCAGAACGGGTGGATGTCCTCGGCGGGTATCGGAGTACCGGAGTTGACGTATGCCTGAATCTCATGGACACAAGGGACCCCGTAACAAACCCTCCAATGTCGGTCCGTGCATACTGGAGGAACCCTTTGGTTCACGACGTCCTGCCACATCTTGTACGGATAATCGAAGCACTTTTTGGATATTAAAGTCTTTACCTCATCGAAAAGGTTGACTTTATACGTCGTTGTTGGCCATTTGAAGTGGTCGATCTCCAAAACAGTTTGCAGCTCATGCAGTTGACAAATCGTTGACTCTATGGATTGCATCGATCACGATGCGAAAGTCACCAGTCGATGAGTGAAGTGCCTCCTTCAGAACCTTGTGTTGACCCTCAACTCTGTACACATTGAAGTGCATATCACTAAATATTCGATGTTATATCATATTGTAATGGGAGATATGAAGTAAGGTTGTACCTGTTTGTCGTACGGGTGCCGAGATGGAAGACATTATCTACGTAGCATCGTACGATGCTCCTGCTGTATGGAAGCCACACCGCCTCTAAATACGCCACCACACCTGGGAACCGTCAAAGGAGATGCTGGGCGTCGGGGAAGAAAACATTCAGCGCCGCCAAGAGACCTAGCTCCCGTTCAGTCATGATAGCTTGAGGCTGAACCGTCCCAAGCAAGATCTGAAGCTGTCGCAACACCCAGGCGTATGTGTCTTCGTTCTCTTGCGACATGAAGGCATAAGCGATGCAGTAAGTATTGCATGAGGGTGTGAACCCGACCACCTGGCCGCCAACAGATCCGCCTCCATGGCCGCCACCGCCGCCTCTCTCTCTCTCTCTCTCTCTCTCTCTCTCTCTCTCTCTCTCTCTCTCTCTCTCTCTCTCTCTCTCTCCGGCAGCCCCTCTCTCTCTCACTCCGGCGATCTCTCTCTCTCAATTTCTCTGTGGCTCTCGGTGAAGACGAAGACGAAGACGAAGAGACACATCCTCTTCGGATTTAGTAGACGGGCTCGCACGTCTTTAAGGACGTGCAACACGTCCCTGAGGACGTGCAAGCACGTTTTAAAAAAAAAAATAAAAACGTGCTTGCACGTCCGGGCTCGGGTTTCTATCACCCCAATTGCACGTCCCTAAGGACGTGTGGATTTGCGGTGTATATAGCCGAAATGATTCAAAAGGGATGCGGAGCTCAGCTTGTTAGCCGGCTCCGATCTAATTTCATGTAGATACTTTATAATAATAATTATTATAAATAATAATAATAATAGAAGATTCAATTGATTTTCCATTTAATATTTTTTTTATATATAATTTTTAGATGATACTTAAGATCTTACCATCGATAATATTCAGACTGATTCCCAATCCTATGAAAACCACACTGAGCCGACGTCAAAGCCCAAATAAAACCTTATAATCCTTCTATGAAGGCCCATCAGCCCAATCAGAAAAGCATTTTACATGCTGGGGTGGGGACTGGGGACTGATCATACTCCCTCCCGTGCATTGTAGCGTCATTATGTTGCCCGCATCTTAACGTGCGCCTTACTTTCTCGGTTCCACTTCCTCTGTCTCGTCTGTTGACACCCAACACCCCTCTCTTTCTCGTTCGTCCTCTTGCTCAGCTTCGATCCGATCGGAAACCCTCAGTTAGGGTTTTCTTCCCTCCTTCCCTCACCATTCCGATCGCTAATTGTACTGTTTAAGTGAGAGGATTTCGCTCCCCGTGTGGCGGTAGAAATTGTCTGCTGAATTTCGAATCGATTCGCCTTGTTATCGAAGAATCTGGATAGACCGGTGGAGATTAGGCGGTGCTGGTGCTAGTGGCGACGATGATGAGGAGGACGAGTCCTCCGAAGCACAGGCACGACGGCACGTCGCCGTTGCCTCTCGGGATGGATTGGAGTCCTCCGCCTAAAAATTGGGTATTATTTCTCTCTGTGATTTTGATTGTTAGCTTGGATTAGAAACAATATGCTAAAAATTTGAAACTAAGCGATGTCTAGTTGTAGTTGTTGATTGGATTTAATTCGATTATTCCAAATCAAGATTGTATTAAGATAGCAATTGAAGTAAACGTCAGTTATTCAAGTAATTTCAATTTTTCGGCTGTTAATCGGGGTTCATTCTATGATCCCAATAAATATTGTATAATTTATTTTTTGTTGGAATGTCCACCTACGTCCAGCATTGTACCACAAGTGATCATTAATATCGAAGGCTAAATGACTTATCAAAGCTCATTGAGGTATCAAATTTAGGTGTAGAGGCGGGGTTTGCCATCTTTATCTTTTCTTCCATGGAGGGTATGCTTGATGCAAACCACCAAATTATTTTGAGTTTGATTGAGCTCAAAGAAGACTTTCTGCAAGGTCATGTGGGGTAGAAGCTTCAGATGAAGTATGTGGATGAGTCATGAGTGCAGTAATATATTGTATCAAAATTAGAAACATGAACCTAGATGTCCTTCATTGGATTGTACTAATCAGAATTTGATATTTACTTCATCACAATCTAATCAGGAAAGATGAGGAATTTAGTCATAACAATTAACAGTTTAACACTAGTCTATTACTTAATTTTGTTGTTTCTCTGCATTTCCGATTCAATTAATGTTTTTGAGCCAAACATTTATTAGCTTTGTTTACATTTCTTTCTCATTCATATGAACTGATTTTTTTATGCAAATTATTCGCTGCCCATGTAGAATGGTCGAGACACACTTTGGCCTCATGATCCTCGTACTGGCTGGAGTTATTGCATCAGCATACCATCTTGGATAGCCCTTCCAAAATCTCAATCAAGCTCTGCAGATCCTGTAGTGGTATGAAAATTGAATGATTCTCCAATGTTTATCTTTGCCAAGGGTTAGATCTTAGATATATTCATTTTTGTGCAACTAGTCCTTGTTTGTAAAATCCAAGCCAAATCCCATTAAAAATTATACAAAATTAAATAGATAGGAAGTATTCAAAATGCTTGTCATCACTGTGCAATATACTTATATTATTAGTCTTATCTAAAGTAGATTTATCAATATCTTAGCTATAGTTTGGAGATGAATGATCTTATGCAGTGCACTGGGAGACTGTTTTCCATTTACGTAGAGCATTTTTGGTTGATTAATTGATTAAAGGAAAACGAGCCCTTTTTATGCAGTTTCTTTTCTATCCAACGAATGGTTAGAAACCTCTACTTACGAAGAGAAGATGGATTATTTGATTTCGAGAAAAACATGGATTTTTCAAAATGATTCCATTAGGTAGCATTTCATCTTCTCCAATGCACAAGATTGTATGGACAACCTGATGCTGTATTGTTGTGTACGTCTCAATGGTGTGTAATGTCTTTTTGTGTTTTCCTGACATTATATCTTTCTAGTAAAATAATCTATAAATATAACATGGTCCGATTGGTGATTGAGTCCAAATATCTCAATGTAAATCAGCTCAACATTAGATAAACATGATTAAGACTAAGAATGCTTCCAGATCATTTAATAGGGGAAAAAGTTATGTTTCACCTGCAACCTCACAAATGTCTGTTTGATCTAGGTGTGGAAATGAACAGTTTCGTTTGTTTACCTGATAGAGTACAACAGCCAGTAAGGAAGGGAGAATATATACCCTATATGCCTTGCTGCCTGTGCCTTTGTTGTTAGAACTTTGGCTAGTTACATACAGTATGTTTCATTTGTATGAAGAATTGGTGAGAGGGAAAAAGAAAAACCTAAGGAAAGTTATTTATCAGTTCTTTTTGGTCACAATACCTACCATATATATATAGATAGCTACATTAATTTTACATGATTTTTGATTCATGTTGATATTGTTGATTTTTTAGAAAGCAATGTGTATGCTTTGAACAATCATGATCTTCACAGCGAATCATTTTCTTAAGATAAAAGCTGAAGGTTAAACAGCCTGAACTTCCAAGAACTGATTTATTAGTTGTGTTATTGATTCTTCTGCTGAAGCTGAATTATTAATCAGGAATTGAAAAACTGAAGTGCGCTGATTTTATTATCTAATCTAGTGAAGATGGGAATAATTCTTAAACAAGCTTTGATTCTCCTCTTTGACACTTCTTATGGAACAGTTTTACAGGGTGCAAGTTGGTGTTCAGTCACCTGAAGGTATTACAACAGTTCGAGGAGTGTTAAGAAGATTCAATGATTTTCTAAAATTATATTATGATGTAAGACTAAGAACACACAGTTCCTTTGTTTAAATTCTTAATTTACATGGTCAGACACATTCACCTATTGGCCCAAGTACAGAGAAATCTATTCATATTGTAGAGATATTAAACCTGTATAATATGAAGATCTTCCTCCTATTTTCAAGAGAAATATCATGTAGCCCTCATTATCTTTTGTTTTTTGTTCTGTTCTGCAGTTGAAAAAGGCATTTGCAAAGAAAAGTCTACCATCTGCTCCCTCTAAAGGTCTGTTGCGTATGAGAAGCAGGGCACTCTTGGAAGAGGTTGGTGATGTAAACTAGCATGCCATGATATATATATTTTCTACCCCAGTTTCTTTTTAGTATTAGAACTATTTACTTCTTAACCATTCCTTGGAAATATACGACTGTAGAAAGTTCATGCTTTTGGCATTTGCTGCAGCGAAGACGCTCTTTGGAGGAATGGATGACGAAGCTTCTATCTGATATTGATATCTCGAGGAGTATTGTAGTTGCATCTTTTATTGAACTGGAAGCTTCTGCTCGGTCTTGTAAGTCTCTCTAAATATAAACACTTTTATGATATCTGACGTCTTTTAACTTCTCTAGTCAGAATTCTTTATGGTTCAGTGCTTCATCATGATGAATGCTGATTCTATAGAAATAATTTTTAGAAGGGTGTTTCCTACATTCTTCTGCTTACTTTCTTTGTTGAATTTTTTTCCCCTTATTAAATCCACATTTTGAAGTTACATCCTTCACATTCACACTGTGTTTATTATATTCAGCATGTATGGAGGCAAATCAACAGTCTTCAGAGGCAATTCCTCCTAGTAGTATAGTGCCTTCAAATGATTTATATGCCAGTTTGAACTCATCTGGTCTGGTTGGTAGCCCGTCCATTAGATCTGATTATGGAAGTGACACCGTTTACGAGACATCTGAATTGGGAAGTCCTAGTTTGGACAGGGATGACAGTTCTGATCCCGGTCTAGAAGATCTAACAATGTATGAAGATTTGACTGGGCCGATAGAAAATCTTGTCAGGTATGGTATGTCAAATATTGATGAGGGACTGCTCATGGGGGAGAGTATCTTGGATCAGCTGGAAGATCATAGGAAGAATAAGGGACTGTTGAAACAGATTGGAGATAATGGGAATGTTCGCCAAAAGGATGTCTCCTTGACTTTTGAAAGGGTGAATAGTTCATTTGATGCAAATGCAAGTAGGGATGTCATTCATGCTCGAAAGCCCTCAAATGAGAGTATAGGGAGTGACATTAGTTCAAATAGAGGTAGTGAACCGTCGAATTCATGGACTGCTAATATGCTCAGTAACGCCACTCTTGAATCTATTACTGCTGAAGGTTCTAGAGTAATAGGAAGCCTTAATGGCCCCGAGTTGCAACTTCATAATGGTGAACAAATACTTCTTCCAGTTGATCAGCACAGTAAATTGGATAGGATTCTCATGTTCATGCAACGCAGATTGATTACTGCAAAAACAGACATGGAAGATATGATTACTAGGTTAAACCAAGAAATTGCTGTGAAAGAATACCTAATGACCAGGGTATGTGATACACTAATTTGATTATGTACATAAGGTGCTTATTTTCCTTTTTATTACATACAGTTTATCCTCCAGAACTTTAATGAGCTTCTCTTCTATGTAGGTCAAGGATTTGGAAGTTGAGGTAGAAACTACACAGCAGAAAAGTAGAGACAACCTGCGGCAGGCACTTTCAATAGAAAAGGAAAGGGTTACAAAAATGCAGTGGGATATGGAGGAATTACGACGAAAGTCACTGGAAATGGAGTTGAAGTTAAAGTCACGAGAGGTTTCTTTCTTAATGCACTCCTTTAGTTGAGATTAGTCCCCCTTAGACTATAGCAGTGACTATATGAGATGATTGCAGGATAAATTACATACAGACTCTGCTTCAACGTCCTCTTTCCAAGAGAAGGATGATTTGCTGCAAGAGTTGGATGCTGCAAAGGAGCAGATTAATACCTTGCTTAAGCAGCGTGAAGAGCTGGAATCGAAATCCAAGTCTGACATTAGGGTCCTTGTTAAAGAGGTGAAATCTTTAAGGAAATCTCAAAATGAATTGAAGCAACAGCTCCAACAATCATTGCTGGAAAAGTCTCAAACGGAGGTAGTATTCTCTCTTCTCATCCATTTTCTTTCTAAGCATGTGTTTGACTTTCAATTTAATGTGAGACTACTGTGTATATTTTTCAATATTGGTGTATTAATCTAACTTTCAACAAGGGGATACTAGGTTTCTTCATGCTTTATCAATTCTTTTCCATGTTAAATTGGCCTTCCATTTGGGAATATGGTATTTGCAATTGAGATAAGTTTGATTAAGTGAGGTCAAGTTTGATCAAGTGAACTATGCTTGAGGTTGGTTTTGACATTCTGCTAGTTACCAATGAGATCTAATCTGAAGCAAATATAGGGCTATTGGCTCTGCATTCTCCCTCTTTCCTCTTTTACTGGCATTTGTCATTTGATAGAGTATGTCCTTGTATTACTTTTATGGAACAAGGCATACTTCTGTAAGATAAATTCACTCAAGTTGTATACAATGAAGATAAAATCATTGATGTTTTCTCCTTTCATTCCTCTCTCTTTCCCTTTTAGGAAAATATTTGCCAAATGCATTAGTTATATACTTATATCCACCGACTTTGTTGACTACGCTGACACATGTTTGTTTATTGCAGCTACTTCTGCAACAAGAGAGAAAACACAATGAAGATGCATTGGCTTCGAGGCGAAAACTGCATCAAGATTGTGCAATTCTTCAGACTCAGCTCCAGGAGTACAGCCGTAAGTTTACGAAAGAGATTATTTCTTTTGAAGATTCATCGACCATGAACAATGTCTTAGATCTGTTAGCAAGATCTGATGACCAGATTGCTCATCTCCTTGAAGAGGTACTTGCCAATTCCTTCATCTTGTAGTCTCTTTCATAATGTATCCGTTTTTATTTATTCTTTATTTTTCATAAATGTGGTCAGGTACAACATATTCTTCACGTAGAAAACCCGCCGTCTGAGGACAATCATGATGTTCATAATAGCTTGAAAAATGTGGATTATGAGGTGAGGAAGATACTGAGAGAGATCATAGCTGACAATGCTAAATTAAGGAAACAGGTGAACCTCCTCATTCGTTCTGCTGTCAATATTAACGCGGCTGCTCATCAAGAGCCGAGTGAGGAATCCCCATCAGTAGGAATTGTACTGAAGGAAATTGTAGAGGCATGGGAATGAGAATACGGGTATATATCTTTTCACTTTGGCCTTCCTAAAGAATGATCATTCTGCATAGCATAATGTTTTCCTACCCTTTCGGCACCATGCTTATTAGCTATGCACATACACAGGTGTTGAAAAATCGGCATCTTCGGCATATAATGTTGTATTCTTATCCTCCCTCACAATTTCTCACTCTGCTGAGTAACATGTGGAGAATTTTCTTTAGTTAAGAATGGATCTTTTTATAGTCCCTTTCGTGTTGTACACTTGTTTATGTTTAAACAAGTTCCATTTCAAGGGGAAAAAAGGTTTTACTTACACCTGCTGCTGATGTTGGTGTCGATTATCGAGCGAAAAACCACTAGGTTGAACTGTCACAGCTCGAAACTATCCATTGCAATACAAACTAGGTAAACATTTTCCTGCCAATGGAATCGAACGAGATCAAAATTTGTATTAAGATGGGAAAAAAAATGAACTTTGCAGAATGGATGGGAGTGCCTACATTGTATTCGGGACAATGTGAAAGTGTGAACATTTTATCCCCGTTTCAAAAGAAAGGAAATTCCAAATGATAACCCCTTTATTTTGGCTATAATATATCATGTGGTTTTCATTTGTTTTTTTTTTGAAATCAACAATAATAAAACAGGAATATTAAAAAGAAATGCCATATTGACAATAGCAAGTCAGGAAATGTCCAAATGAAATGGCATATTTACACAAGCAACTAGTAGATCAAGAAATATGTTCAAACGTTACCAGGTAGCTACATGCAGGGAAGTCATAAAAGCTATATACAGATGAGCTAACTAGCTAAGTGACAAGGTATGAAAGTAAATGCAAAGCTTAGAACTAGAAAGTGGAAACCAATTATCAGCCCTAGGAGAGCAGCACCATCTGCAAATTTGATCTGTTTTCCTCTTGCAGCCGTGCAGCCAAATTTGAGAGGGGCTCAGGTGGTAGAATTACTTGAACAGAAGACTATAGCCGGTTTTGGGAAAGTTGCCTCGACGAATTTATGGCATTTGTGACGAGGTTAGTAGCACCTGCCATGGATTATATTCGCCAAGGAAGGAATCCAGAGCTTGAGCTTTGACCAGAACCACTGGTTCCAGAGGCGTCTTTTTTTGATATGGCATTGCCATGGTGGTGTTTCTTTCCTCCCTTTGACCCCCTTATCTTCTTACCCACAAAGAGGCCGAACTTCATCGCTGTGAACAGACTGAGAGCGATCACCAGCGGCCTTACAGCCCAGTGTATATCTTCTAGATGTTGATACTTTTGCACAAGCCTTGGTGAGGTACCAAATGATACCAGTTCCACTTCAGCTGGGTCAGCCAAGTAGCTTGTTTGTTTCTCCCTGAAAGGCAGTCTTCCAGGGAAATTCACAACAAGGCAACCATTAGGGCAGATCTCAGTGATCTTACCAACAGCTGACTTTAGTCCTTCTTTGTGGGGCCACTCAAAGCGGGGGCTAATAACGTTTGGTTTCAGCCTGACAAATTGGTCAACACTGTATGCCTCTGCCAACTGTATATCAGAGCTTTTCCCCTTCCAGAGAGTTTCTATCCCCATAAATCCAACAGTGACATTCCCATTACGGTCTATGGAATGGATAATACCCACAGGAGAATGTTGCTTCTGCTCTTCCATTAAACATACCCAATCCCCAGCTGCAAAGCCGTTTGTAACGCGTTCTAGTGTTGATGCATGGACCCGAAGTGGGTCATGGAATCCGTGGACCCTCACAAGCACAAAGCCAGATTGCTTACCTTTGCCTTCCAGACCAACCACTTTCCCTTCTGGGACAGCCATGTTATTCGTTTTACAGGAATTTGGCAGCTTCCTGGAACGGACAATATCACCTTCTTGAAGATGATCTTTGGAAAGGAACCATTCCGTATGACAACGATTCTGTGCTGGTTGGCTTTGGATGATTGTATTCTCCAAGACTATGTTCAAGCCTTCATCAGTCAGTTCATCCTGTGAGCTGCAAAAAAATAGATGTTAATATGTTATCCATGAAAATACCCCGATGATTCCTTCCAGAAAGTTGGACATGGTGAGAATTAACAAATAACCACTTGTGCATATAGAGCTGTGGGGGATAAAAGCGCTGAAAGTAACTAAGCCATGCCAATCAAAAGACACTATGGCATACCATCAGGTTGATCAAATGAATTTCTTGGATCATAAATGGTTGATCTTGAACTTCTTTTTGCAACAAAATCTATCCATATGTAGTTAGATACCCATATTGGGGGATACAGGATTGAAGGTTTTGGGATCTATATTTCCTAACAGATTGGGTTAGGTCATTGTTGTTGCAAAGAACAGTTTTTCCTTCTCTGGATCAGGGCTTGACCATTGATAGAGGAGATCATCTAGATTTTCCTTTTTTCCTTTTTTAAATTACTAATTTAATTATGTGCTTTATTTGACATCATTTCTTACTTTCTTAGTGTTTACAATGGAGTTTTGGGTTGTGCCATAAAAATCCTATTCAGATTCTAACCTTTTATTTGACATCATTTCTTAGTGTTTACAATGAATAAGTAAGGTGCTAAAAATCTCAAGTGTTACATACTTACATCCAGAGTGGATTTACGAGAGCACCCTTACGGCTTGGGCTTTCTTTCAGCTATAATGAAAATTGAAACTGTGTGTGTATGTATGTATACAACAACAACAACAACAACAACCCAGTATATCCCGCAAAAAGCGGGGTCTGGGGGGTCGGGATGTACGCACTCTTTCTCCGAACTAGTCGGGAGAGTGTTTCCGAAAGACCCAAAAAATAGAGCAAAGGAAACATGTCCCAGGACACCTAGTAGGAGATTAGGAAATAGACAGCCGATAGAAACAGATACGAAGATAACCGACAGAAAACAGATAGAAAGCATAAAGAGAGGTAGAAAGGAGGCGAAAAGAAATGACCCAGCACCCATCCTAGGGATTCTAAACATCCGAAGTCCGAATGCATCTCCTCCGGTGTGTATGTATGTATAACCTACTAAAATACTACTAACTCTGTTCCAAAATAGATGGTTTTTTATAGGGGTGGGTATTAAAAAATATTAAAATTTATGAAAAAGTTAGTGAAATAATAAATTTTTTTTAAAGTCAAGTGTTTTTATTAAAACTTATGCATAAAGCTAAAAGCCCATTTATTTTGGAACAGAGGGTGTAGTATCCACAGAGTCTTTTGCTGGCAAGCAATAAGCATAAACGACAAAATCAGTAACATGGTGTTTTAGTAACATTTACTTGTTAACAAATTGGATGCAAAAATGGTATGATGTCCAAGTCAGAAAGAGGAGAAAACATATCATTAAGGAGACATAAGTTTGATCGATACTAGTCATACTACTAGTATAATAGCATAACCTAATCAGATAAGCTCAGTTCATAAAAATTGTGAGAAAACATATCTATCGTTTTGATCCTTGGTCAGGTGACTTGAGTGGGAAATGCCACCTTGAAAATAAGAGCTTTTACTTGTTTGTAAGAACGAAGTAAATGAAATTAAGGAAGTAGAAGCACCTTAAGAACCATAAAAGTTCACCCTACTCTCTCTTGTGCAAGTACTAGTGCCCTTTTTTATTAAACCACATTAAATCATTCTTCCTGTGAAGTGGAAATTCCCATCAAAAGCTAATTCCCATTTAGTTTAATTCTTTTCTTTATTTAATCATCCCAAACCATATGCAACAAAGATTATGCTTGCTTCCAAAGGCATCGAAAATAAACATTAATGAAGTCCATGAGGGAAAAATACCTAGAAGAAGAAGAGTTGTACCTTTGGAATGCCTCTATGATATCTGTCATATGAGGCCGGTTCCGGAAATCATATTCAAAGCAACCAGATAACACATTCTTCACTGCAAGTGGAAGTCCACTTGGGATAAGTGGTCTCTCGTGATTTACAACGACAGATTGGTAAATTTGCTTAACTGATCTCCCACACCACGGCTGGATGCCTGTCAACATCTCCAGTATACTGCATCCAAATCCCCAAGAATCAGTCTCAAAGGATAGTGGACCTCTTACGTTCGGTTCCCATTGTTCTGGAGCCATATAATTTGGTGTTCCAATCCTGAGAGCCATATCAGGGTTTGACAGTGAAGCTCCAAGGAGAAGGTAAGGTACCCCAAGATCTCCTAATATTGCTCGGTTGCTCTCATCTAGAAGAAAGTTAGAGGGCTTGAGATTAAGAATCAGAATTTCTTTGGAGTGTACAGCCATTATTGCTCGAGCCAAGCTTATACTGTACCTGCATATATGCCAAAACATCAGGAGTTGGATCACAAAGTTGTGTTGATATCAATCACAGATTTAAGGACCAATGATTAGCATCTTTGTAATCTATCTATAGGTGCAACAGTTGGACCTGAAGACGTCAAGTAATGGAATTTTCCCTCCTTGAAGCTGAGCCATCTTGTCACCAACCGATCCTTCATAAAATTTCATGATGATGCAAATCTGACGTCACAAATAACAATACCTAGTTAGGTAAGAGGATACCTCAAAATTGATAAGGCACATAGTTCCATATTAAGACAGATCCTTGAAAATCAATCTTCACCTTTCCATTAATAACGGAAAAACCAAGCAACCGACACACGCTATTCATTCCTTTGCACTTATTAAAGATGCTATGCAACTTATCAAAAATGGCCTTCATGTCACCTTCCTTTACCAAGCTTAACATCTTTACTGCTACTTCATGATATTTGTCATAGTCTTCAGTTGACTGGTGATGCGTAGCAAGCCAAACATCCCCAAAAGGTCCCCGCCCAATTCGGTGTCTGAGTTTTAGAGATGGTGGGTCAACCCATGGGCCAGTTTCATGTGCCGGTACAGTGATTGTCCTCATTTCATCAGCATTGCCTTCAAAGAGCATGTACTCAAAAGGAGGTGGCTGCCCAGAAACAACCTTCCCAGCCATAATACCTTATACCTCTGCAGGTATCAATTAAGCCTAATCAAATATCATTAATGCATAGCACTAGCAATAACATGAAATAATCTCACCCCTCCAAAAAGAAATAAAGAGTTCTAGATAATACTTATGATATTATAAATAAATAAAAGCATCCCATATTTAGCATTAATTCTGGAAATTCACAAGGAAAAAACTTTAAAAAAGAAAACATTGCCCACAAAGATGTATAACCGTGGTTAATACTGAAGAGTAACCAGGCAAAGAAACACTATTACTATGTCCTGAAGAACACAATTGGATAAATTCCTCCCACATGTGTTTAAGGTACAATTAATTGTTCCCAAGATACAACCTAATCTATATCAATCTAGCTCAAAAATCAACTATCCATGAAAAGACACAACAAAACAAAAAAGGAAAATTGCAGATCGAGTGATAAAATTTAATACGAAGATTTAGTTCTTTTGTGAACAACATGAATAAGAAGAAAACAACAGAAGTGCAGTAAGGTCCAAAAAAGCTAAGAAATCTAAAAGAGGACGCCATCTAAGAAGCAATCATCTCAAAAAAATGTAAAAGTTCTAGGTTAAACCCAACAAATAGTCTAAGGTCACTCAGGGTAGAGATACAATTTTCACGAGACAGTTAAAGTAACCGGCAACGAACTGCATTATAACACATACACACAAGAAATACAAAGATCAGGATGGATGTAGAGCAAACAACACCAGGGAAAGAAGTTTCTATAGAGAGAATTTAGAAGATGATGTATAATTGAGAAAGATTTTGGAGAATTTTATTCATTTATTGCCGTGATTTCATATCCTTCCCTATCAAATCTTCTCAGTTCCTCTTCCCACCAAGCACAACCTAAGAATAAGGACTATTGCATTTGCATCCAACATATGAATTATTACGTCCAATCAATCAAAATTTCTAGGGCAAACATAAACAAACGAAGAAAGCAATCTAGAAACAGCGCCGAATGAGCAAGAAACCTAGCCGAAAACAGATAAATAGCGCCAAAACCTCCACCGGCTTGCAAAAATCAACAAAGCGGACTGCGAATAACCTCAAATTTCATACAAAAGTGAGAACGCGGAGTAGTAGAACGAATGCAAGAGCAATAAAACCAACAAAATCGAGAGCGCGCTTACTGAAACTGTCAGCTGGCACTCGGCAGGGACTTGAAATTGAAAAGAAAGAGAGGCAGATAATCAGAGATGAGAAAGTGAGAGCACGAACTGATTGAATTAACAGGCTCGGAAGGAAGATGAATGAACGTTCGGAAGTGGGAAGCAGGGTTGAGTGTTCAAGCGGTGGAAGCAGCACGACGGAGAGACGTAAACGCTAACTAAACTGCGATTTCAGGCCTTCGAGCTGTAGCAATGTACTCGTGTCGTGTCACTCACATTCTTGTTGCATAGGGTGTGTTTGACAACGGGATGGATTTTAGTGGATTTGTGGGATTTTAGTGGATGTGTGGGGTAGGCAACAAACCTCTCAAGCACATCAGCCTCCGAGTAAGTGACTAGAATCATGAACCCAGAAAAATCTTTCTTCTCCTTCCCCGCTCTGGTCCTAGTGAACCCCCGCCCCAACCGTCCGACGGAAGGAGTGTGGGGATAGAGGGAACGGTGGACGGAGAGAACGGCAAACCAGAGAGCAGTAATACCGAGGAGATGCAAACAGACCAAACACCCCGAACTCCTCATCCAGGAGTTCCGGAACCGGAGAAAAGAACTACGACTGGAGAAGGTGATCCTCCTCCTGCAGGGGCGCCATCGTGGAGAGATAGAGTTGTGATGGGTGGGATTAACCAGACGAAAACCTCGTTTGATAGGGAGTTCCTCAAAGGGAAAATTGAAATCTCTTTCCCTCGTGGTCCCAAAGGGGATCCAGTCATCTCCATTACCCCTGTGGTCATGAGCGCTTTGGCAGGAGCATGGGACAACTCCCTGGTGATCAGGCTCCTCGGGCCAAAGACCCCTCTGCATATAATGGAGAGGAAGCTAAAAGAGATGTGGAAAGATTGTGGCAAGATGCAGATTGTAGATCTTCCGTTCGGAAACTTCCTTGCCAGATTCGAGTCTAAGGAGAGCTGTGTGAAAGTCCTGACTGGAGGTCTGTGGGTGGTTTTCGGTAAATGCCTCATCTTGGGCGTTCGGTCTCCGGACTTCAAGCCTTCGGATGCTATCAAGACGGTGCCGGCTTGGATCCGATTAATCGATTTACCTATAGTCTTGTATCAAGAGGACGTTCTGATGAAGATCGCCGAAAGCCTAGGCAAGCCGATCAAAGTGGATCACAGAACGGTTTACACCAACAGAGGGAACTTTGCGCGCGTCTGCGTGGAAGTGAATCTAGAAGAGCCCCTGAAGGGCACTGTCACCATCAACGGAGTGCAATATCTTCTAGAGTACGAAGGGATCCCCAAGATATGCTTCGCGTGTGGAAGGGTCGGGCACTACAAAGGTGGGTGCCCGGAGGCCATCCGTGTTGATTCCAGTCAGGAGGAGACTACCAAAGCTATCGTGAACGGTGTCGCTACACCCGGAAATACGACGACAGGCAGAGGGGAGAACACAACCGATAATCAAGAGAGTGAGGGCAGCCATGGCTCGTGGATGACAGTGAAAAGAAAGGGCCGGCCGATTAGAAACTCCACGCCTAACCCCGCTCCGACGACGATCAATGGCCGGCAGGGGAAGCAACCGGTTAATCGACTCTGGCAACCTAGGAAAGAGCAACAGGAAAAGGGCAAGAAAGAGTCACAACGGCAAAGGAGGCATTAATAACTCGGGGAAAGCTGAAGAGAATAAATTGGGAACCGTTAGAAAGAACGGCGACACTAGCAGTGGAAAACAGAAGGAAAAGGGCAAGAAAGAGGAAAAGAAGAAAGAGGTCTTGAGTATGGGCTCTAACAATTCCGAATCTAGTAGTGGATCAGTGGGGGAGGCCCGAAATAAGGAAGGAGTTTTGGACCAGTACAAAGAGGTGGGGGCTAATGGGCCCTTGGGCCAATCTGAAACCAAGGCTAAGACCAAAGCCATCTCGGTTAAACACAAAAAAACCAATCCTTTCAAGAAGATAAGCCAAAAAAAGAATTCCTCCAAGGCTTCCCTTGCCTTGAACGACATTCTTGTGCAATCGGGGCTTGTGACGAATCTCAGGACTACCCATGGCGGTACGTCTGACGACCCTCTGAGAAATCCGAACTCCGAGCCGGCCATGGATGGTTGGGAGTCGACTGTCTCGATACAAGTAGCGGAGGGGGTTAACCCTCTCTTAGGAAAATTCTGGGCCGCGGATACCGACAATGCGAATGCTGAGATGGAGGAAGGAGCGGCGGTTGCGAGCAGGCCAGTGGGCACAAGCGGACAAGCAGTCTAAAGTTTTCTGCTGATACAGGGCCACTCTCTTCATATTTCTGCTCGCTTTTTTTTTTCTCTTCCCTTTGTTTCTGATTCTGTTTTTGTTGATGGCGAATAATATTAATATCCTTGTTTGGAATTGTTTTGGCGCAGGTAAAAAGAGCTTTGGCAGAGCTATCAGATTCATCTAGAAACGTTGCGAGATTGATATCTTAGCCCTTTTGGAAACTCGGATCTCTGGTGCGAAAGCTGAGAAAGCTTGCAAAAAACTCAACTTCACGAACTATGTCCGCATTGAAGCTGAAGGTTTTGCGGGGGGCGTGTGGGTGCTCTGGAATGAGGACAAGTGCGACCTGAATATCCATGAGAAGGATGCAGATTTCATCCACGCCTCCTGGATGGTGGGGGTTGTTAGAGTGCACCTTATCACTGCTTACGCGCCGCCTACCGTTGCCGGGAGGGCTCTTTTCTGGGAGAATTTGGGGAAGTGTATTGAGGGTGTTACTGGTCCTATCTTCTTAGGAGGTGATTTCAACTGCATCTTAAGCCCTACTGAGACTCATGGCGGTACTGGGGCGATCCACCGTGACGCTAATGTGTTCAGAAACATTGTCAACAGATTCGACCTTGTGGACATGGGATTTTCGGGCCAGGAATTCACATGGAGCAAGGTGTCCATAGGAGGTAAAATCATATCCAAAAGGTTGGACAGATTCCTTACTAACCTAGAGGGCATATCCCTATTTCCTAGTGCGAGGGTTCGTCATCTTCCCTGGTATTCCTCGGACCACTGCCCTCTGCTCCTGGAACTTGACCCTAAAGTTGTGATGAGCAAGGACCACCGTACTTTCAGATTCGAGGCGGCGTGGATGGTCCACGAGAAATTTCCTGAATTTCTAAAGGAGAAATGGCGGCATGATTATCCCACTTCGGAGGCTCTGGATGCTTTGAGAGTTGACTTGTCCAAATGGAATGTGGAAGTTTTCGGCAAGATCCAAGCCAGGAAGTCGTACCTCATGCGCGCCATTGATAATGCTCAACAAAAACTTTCCAGGAATCAGTCTACTGCCGGCCGCGATTGGGAAGCTAAACTTATTAAGGAACTTGACGTTATCCTCGAGCAAGAGGATATACTTTGGTTTCAAAAATCTCGCGAAAAATGGCTTACCTTTGGCGATAGAAACACTAGTTTCTTCCATGCTTCTACTCTGATCAGAAGGAAGAAGAACAGAATTGAGGGTCTGAATTCTGTGGATGGGGTTTGGAAGGAGGATAGTAAGGAGGTTGAGGAGATTGCTCTCAATTTTTTCAAAGATCTCTTCTCTGCTGATTCCACTAACTTCACCGCGAGCTCTTGGCCGAACGGGTTCACTCATATAGAGAACGAGCAGTGGGCTGATATCTCGTCCGAAGCTTCAGAAGAAGAGGTTCGGAAAGCTGTCAAAAGCATGGGTGCGTATAAATCGCCGGGTCTCGACGGTTTTCAGCCGATATTTTTTCAGAAATGCTGGAGCACCGTGGGGAATTCTGTGACTGATTTTATCAACGAGTTCCTTAGAACGGCGACCCTTCCGTTGGGTGTGAATGACACCCTTATTACCTTGCTCCCCAAAATTGGCAAACCAGAGACCATTCAACAATTTCGCCCGATTAGTCTGTGCAACGTGGTCTATAAGGTGATTACTAAAATCCTCGCCAACCATCTTTAGCCCCTTATGTGTCGGCTTGTTGGTCCTACCCAAGGTAGCTTTGTCCCGGGGCGTTTCATTTCCGACAACATCGTTATAGCCCAGGAGGTGGTTCACTCCATGAAGAGGAAACAGGGGAGAGCAGGATGGATGTGCTTGAAGCTTGACCTTGAAAAGGCTTATGCTCGGCTTAGTTAGGACTTCATTGAAGAATCTGTCAGTCTCGCCGGCTTCCCCGATAGATGGGTGCGATGGATCATGGAATGCATTAGGACCCCAAGATTCCAAATCCTTTGGAACGGCGAGGTAACTGATCAGTTTACCCCGTCTCGAGGAATCCGTCAAGGGGATCCTTTATCACCCTATATCTTTATCCTTTGTATGGAGAGGCTCAACCATCTGATCTCGGAAGCGGTGGAAAAGAGGAACTGGAAGACTGTTCGAATAGCCAGAGGAGGGCCTAAAATATCCCACCTTTTCTTTGCGGACGACATTCTGCTCTTCGCCGAAGCTTCTAAAGATCAAATCAGAGTTATTCAGGGTTGTCTGGACAAGTTTTGTGAGTCTTCTGGGCTGCGAGTGAGCTTGCATAAATCCAGGATTTTTGTGTCGAGTAACGTCAAGACGACCACTAAGGAGTGTTTATACTAGGAAAGTCGGATCGAGGTCACCAACAACCTCGGTAAATACTTGGGAGTTCCTATTCTCCACAAGAGGGTCTCGGAGGGCCTTTTCACACCCATCCTTGAGAATTTTGCGTCCAAGCTGGCGGGATGGAAAGCTTCCCAACTCAGTTTTGCCGGTCGAGTCACACTCACTCGGGCCGTTCTTACCGCGCTCCCTGTCTATTCGATGATGACGATGGTGCTCCCCGACGGTTTGTGCAAGGATATGGAAAAACTCTGTAGAAACTTCATCTGGGGATCCACGAAAGAGAAGCGTAGGATGAGCAAAGTTGCGTGGAGTGAGATCACCTTACCTAAAGAGTTGGGAGGATTGGGTATAAGGAGGATGAAGGAGTTGAATCTGGCTTGTGTAGCTAAACTTGGATGGAGACTCATGACTAGAGAGGAGGGGCTGTGGAGCGAAATTCTCACTAGCAAGTACGCTACTTCGGCGCTCGGTCAGTCCACGAGCGCGTCTCACATATGGAAGGGTTTAATTAAGGCTGCGAATCTGGTTATTAAGCCTAATGTGAAATGGAATCTTGGCAACGACAGGAATGTCCGGTTCTGGGATGATAAGTGGCTGGGCGTTACTCCTCTTGCTGCGATCTCCCTGAGCAACAATTCGGCTCCGGATGAGCGGCCTGGAAATCAGGACCTGGTCTCGGATTATTGGGATACGAACATGGGATGGAAATGGGATCTGTTTTCGACGTTTCTCCCCACGTCTACCTTGATGGAGTTGGCTGCGGTGACGGTGTCGGACATGGAGGATGTGCTGAGTTGGAGTCGGTGCAGGGATGGTGACTACTCGATAAGCTCGGGGTACAACTATCTTGTAGGCCTTGACAGCACGAGGTATGAGGACATGCCATTTTACAGGGCTACTTGGAAGATGAGGACAACCGAAAGGGTGAGGAATTTTATCTGGCTTGCAAGCAAGGGAGGATTGCTGACGAACGAAGAAAGAGCTCGACGTCACCTATGTAACAATGCCCTTTGTCCCATCTGTTGTCTGTTTTGCGAGAGTGCGCTGCACCTCCTTAGGGACTGTGATCCTGTGCGTAAGTTTTGGATGCAGGTTGAAGAAGCCCGAAGAATGCCCGACTTCTTCAATCTCCCTTTCGCAGCTTGGTTACGGACGAATATCCTCTCCAATGCTGTGGGAAAGGAAGGAGAGGAGTGGAGGGCGTTCTTCGCGGTGGCGCTGTGGTGGATTTGGAGAAGAAGAAATGGAGTCGTCTTCGACAGTGAGGCGAAGGACCTCCCTCTCACACCGGACACTTGTTGGAGTCTTGCGGCCGAGTACAAGAGGAGCTCCGCAGCAACGTCTTCCGGCAGGAGGGAGACTACTGTTAACATCGGCTGGCGCCCCCCAAATCCGGGTTGGAGGAAAGTTAATACCGACGGGGCTGTGAGAAACACGGTCCGCGCAGCTGCTGACGGAGTTATTAGAGATGCTGACGGCAACTGGGTCGCGGGTTTCACTATGAACATCGGAGCATGCTCGGTGGTTGCAACGGAATTGTGGGGGCTCGCTAAAGGCCTGGAAATCGCTTGGGATCTTGGCTTCCGGAAGGTGGAATGTGAGACTGATTCGCTAGACGCGTTGAGATTACTGCAGGGTCAACCGAAACCAGTTCACCCTTGCGCCAGCCTGGTGAGGATCTGCCATGGGTTCATCAGTAGGAGTTGGGTCGTCAAGCTCCGTCATTCTTTCCGAGAGGGCAACTGTCTTGCCGATTTTCTCGCTGATTTTGCTTTTTCTTTACCTGTTGGTTTTGTCGTACTGAATTCTGCTCCATCGGGTGCGGGTGCTATCCTCCTTGATGATGCATTTGGGGTCACTAAGATCAGGGTGCACAACAATGGTTAGGTTGCTGCCCCTCCCAGACTAAAGGCCTCGGCCAGTTTTATTTACCAAAAAAAAAAAAGTGGATGTGTGGGGTAAGAATGGATTTTTGGGATGAAAGAGATGGAAACTCAACACCCAAATTTTTGGGTTTTGTGTTTGGTTATATTTTGATTTTTTGGTTGATGGAGTGGCGGGGATAGACCAAATTACCCACTTAGGCACATGAAAAGTCAAAATTGCCCCATCTTCATACCCTCTTGAATGTGAAATCCACTCAGGAAGCTCTGCCTCTTGCCTCAACAGAGCGAAGCCTCCGCCAGTGACGACCGGCAACGGCAACACCCGACGCCTCCTTCGGTCGTCAAACATGTAAGTTGTCCTCATCACCCACCTTTGGACCTCGATTTGAAATAAGGCCAAATTGTTAGGGTTATATCGTATATGCAATTGGTGATATATGTGTCAATTGAATGGGAGGTTTACTTGTGTTTGGGGGCGTCAGTCATAGATTCAATTGAATGCATCTATGACGATTGAGGGCAAAAATTGAGGATTTGACGGGTTTGGAAGGGCAATGAATACGGAAACCATGACATGAATTGAGAAATTACTTGACTTCCAAGAGCAAATAGGTTTGATAGGTTTGGGAAGGTGCATAGCCCGGTGTGAGATGGGTTTGCTTGTGTTCTGATTCCTCAATTTGCTTGTTTTCGGATGTTTTTGTTCCTGTTCTCGTTGAATTTACTTTTAATTCGCGTCAACATTCGGTTGTTGTTGTGCATCGCCATCCTTCGGGCCTTTGCATTCCTCGCCATCATTGCATTCCAGATTGGCATGGATTCCACGCCCGTTAGTAATGCGAAAGGGAAGGCAAAGGCGACAGATATCAGAAGGGAGCAGGCCTTCCCGTGGGCTCCCCTTACAACATAGTTTGAGGAAGCGATGGGGAAGAAGTGCAGCACGTACCAACACTCTTAAGAACCGCACTCGCTACATGAAAATGTATTTCAACTCTTGGAAACAGCTGAAGAAGGATGAGACGAGGTTGGGTTGGGATCCCGTTAGAGGAACCATCAGGGCGTCCGAAGAATGGTGGGAGAAGAAAATAGCGGTACGTCCTCGTTTTGTGTTTGTCTTGTCTTCAATGTGCACACCGCATAGGATGCAAGTCACACATACATTCCTTGATTTCCCATTGAGCAGGTGGACGGACCATAACTTCAGGAAGTTCCGAAAGAAAGGGATCCCTCCTGAGTTGGAGGACTTGTTTGACCAAGTATACGGTGGCACCGTGGCCACCGGTTAGTACTGTGTCGCCCCATCAATAGACCCATTGGCACGGGCATCTCAGGTGTAATGCTATACTTAATCATGGTTCTAGACTTTAGGGGTTTTGGTTATATTAGAACTTAGTCTAGGGGATGATTATAACTTATACTAAACATATATTATACTCTCCCAATAAGATATACATATTATACATTAGTATTGCAAGTAACACACTTGTGATCATGTATAATATTTATATACTATGGTTGAAGAGTTAAATATATGTTATGTTATAATGTCACCATTTCGGACATTGTGACATTGGGCCTTAACTAAGAGCCCAGCCCACCAGAAAGCCCAGCTTACCTCTTTAGCTCATCCGGGTGCCCTAAGCTGGAACGCTTCGTTTTAGCTCCAGAGGCGTGCCTATATAAGCGAAAGAGATGGCTATGATTTCTCACTTGTTCACTTGGCTTCAAGTAATCCAACAGAGAGAAAGAGAGAGAATAGAGCGGCGGCTATGGTTTGAGAGCGGCGGCTAGGGTTTGAGACACTCATCCGCTTCCTCTCTATGGCATGCCCTGGAGGACCTTTTTCTATCTAAGTCTCTGCCCTCCAGGATTTCTTTGTTGTGTCGCTTGTTTACTTTCAAGATGAATACCCAACTTACTTTGGATGACAACTTGGACAAATTTTCAAAAATGTCTCAAGAACAAGAAAGATGTAATGATGAGATTAAAGACTCTCACCAGGCCATTCTTCTGCTTAACTCCTTACCCTCTCAGTTTGACAATTTTAAAGATGTTATCCAGTTTAGCCGAGATGAATTATCTAAGGACAAACTCATTGAAGCTATCATTGAAAAGAATGAGATAATGAAAGTCTTTAAAATAAAAGGGCTCAAAACTGACAGAAATGATAAACCTGATAAACCTGAGGTTATGTTCACCAAAGGTAAGGATAAGAAGGGTAACAAAAATAAGAAAAACAAAAAGGATAAAAAGGAGAATGGTAAAAGTGACAAGCATGACAAATCTGACCCTAATTCTAAGTGTAACTACTGTGGTAACTTGGGTCACTGGGTTAAAGATTGTAGAAAGAAAAAACGTGCTGAACAACTTGCCAAATCAAACCAAACTGAACTTTCTGCCTCTGTTCTTGAATGCATGAAAGATTGTCCTGCTGAATTGTTTATGTGTACTGAGATTACTGATCATATGCCTGATTCTTGGATACTTGACTCTGGATGTACCAAGCATGCTACTCATTATGAACATTATTTTAAGCATTTAGATAAAACTGCTTTTGGTGATGTTATGTTTGGTGATGATACCTCTCTGAAAATCATGGGAACTGGAGATGTTCCACTTCTTATGCATGATGGTTGTGTTAGAGTCTTTACCAATGTTAGATGGGTCCCAAGCCTTAGGAGAAGTTTAATGTCTGAATTTGCTCTTGAAGAACTTGGTTGTGATGTGAATTCTAAAGATGGACTTAGAACTGTCACTAGAAATGGTAGGATTATCATCAAAGCTGTTAGGAGAAAAAGGTTATTTCATATCCTTGCTTCTAAACCTGAGATTAATGCTGCTATAAGTTCTGAGCATATGACATTACATGATACTCTGACATGGCATAATAGGCTTGGGCATATAGGCAATAATGGTCTCATGCATTTACATAAACATGGTTTGTTGCCTAAGAAACCTGCTGAGATTAAATTTTGTGAAAATTGTATCTTTGGTAAAGCTGCTAAACTTAAATTTCCTAAATCATCTTATGTTGCTAATATTCCTTTAGAATATATACATAGTGATCTTTGGGTACCTTCACCAGTCCCCACTGCAGGTGGTATGAGATATTTTATTAGCTTTATAGACCACTTCTCAAGAAAGGTATGGGTTAGTCTACTTAAAACCAAAGACCAGGCCTTTGAAGCCTTTAAAAGGTGGAAGGTCATGGTTGAATCCCAATCCAACCATAAAGTCAAATGTCTTAATACAAACAATGGTTTGGAATTCTGCAATAAGGAATTTGATTCCTATTGTTCAGAATTGGGCATTAAAAGACATCTCACTGTCCCTGGCACACCACAGCAAAATGGGACAACTGAGAGGATGAATAGAACCTTATTAGAAAAAACAAGATGCATGCTTATCTCCTCTGGGTTGAAAAATACCCTATGGGGAGAAGCTGTTATAACAGCTGCATATCTTATTAATAGGTCCCCTTCTAGTGTCATTGACTTTAAAACACCCCAGCAGAAATAGACTGGAAAAACTCCAGCTCTCCATTATCTCAAACCTTTTGGGTGTGCAACATATCCTTTCATCTCATAGGGTAAGCTGCAACCCAGAGCCCTGAAGGGTATTCTCTTAGGATACCCTAAAGGTGTAAAGGGGTATAGGGTCCTCCTGCTTCAAGCAGGACCTTATAAAGTAATAACAACTAAAAGTGTCAAATTTAATGAAACTGAGTTTCCATTGAAAAACAAACTGACTACTTTCTCTGAGATTGCAGGTACAAATGAACAAACTATAAGCTGGACAAATCAAGATGACAGTACAGAACTCTCTGATGAGGATGAGTATGACACTGGAAGGGTGCCTAAAAGTGCTTGGAAAAAGACACACTCGACATTACAAGGGGCAACTCCAGTACTCCCTACACCAGAAGAAGAAGAGAATGAAGATCAGGCTGAGGATTGTTGGTAGGAGGAAATCGAGTATGAAATATAACAAAATAAATCAAACCAGATTCTGCCCACACAAATAATTACAAGACCTCCTCCTGATGCAGCAGTGGGAAGTCAGGATCGATCCACGAGGAAGCGTGTCAGCGGATCCTAGGTAGCAGTGAAATCTCACGGACGTCGACGACAGGGTCCTCGATCTCGACTAGGGTAGTCTACAGAAGATCGGACAGTCGAACAACGTAGCAGTCGCAGGCAGAGGCTTGTCGATGTCGATGAGGGGCTACTCGATGTCGAGTACAGTCCTCGTCGACTTCGCTTCGTCTCGTCGAGTACCTGCACAGTTAAGCTACAACGACTTTGGGTCGAAGATCAGTAACTCGAGGTCGACCAGGCTTGGTCGAGATCGAGTAGACAGAGAATTAAAACGAAATAAAGAAATAAAGTAAAGGCAAATGCTTTGGGACTTTCGAAATAAACTTAATGTAAAAGGCTTCCAGGATTGGGGTTTGCAACAACGATAACCAAGCATGCATAAGGTAGAACCAACAAATTATCATGTAAATCGCATCAAAGGACTAAGCTTTCACTTTTTCCAACAATTAGACAACTTTCTCGAGAAACCCTAATTGTCTCTACCGATTTTATGTTTATAATCCAAGTTGTTAGCATGGATCTCCATTAGACGGGTAATAAACACATCAACAAGTAGGAAAATGCTCAAAACATGATAAATGTCAGATCTTTACCTCAAACACGCATGGCTATCGTCGGGCTCGCCCCAACCCTAGAAGTGGGTGGACTACTCACGCCTCATCGCAAACTCGGACATCGATTGATGAAAAGAAACTTGCATTAAACTAAGTTCAAAGCCTTTACAATCCTGGCAATCAACTCTCGTAAACTGCCAAAATCCTAAAACCTCTGAACTCCCTAAACCATCTCTGTGGAACTCTCTCTCTAACTGAAAAATTGAATTGTGTGTAAGATGCCTAATGCTTAACCCCTAGGGCTTTATTTATAGCCTTCTATTCCTTTCTACTTAAGGATAGAATATCTATATCTATATCTAAAACTATATCTAAAATGCTTAATGATAAATAAAAGCGATAAAGAAATTAAATCTAAATATATCTAAATTGTCTCAAGTGGATAAATCTTCTTCTTCATGATAGATGTAGATAGAATCGGATAGATTCTCGTCTTCCCTTTACATTATTCAATGGGGGTCATTTTTCAAACTTTTGGAAATCTAATTTTGCATCGTCGAGTTCAATATAAGCTTCCATGACATTATTCAAAATTTTCAATGGGGGTCATTTTTCAAACTTTTGGAAATCATGCATATAAGCACCTAAATCAATGATGCATTCCAAAATAGCCATGTAGCAATTCAAAGAACTAAACTTTAAACATGCACACATAATGTCACAATATAGCAAATATGCATAAATCAATAATGCATATAAGCACCTAAATCAATAATGCATTCCAAAATAGCCATGTAGCAATTCAAAGAACTAAACTTTAAACATGGACACATAATGTCACAATATAGCAAATATGCATAAAGTGAGCCCTTCCCCCACCCCATACTTAAACATTACAGTGTCCCCACTGTATAAAAATTAAATAAAAACAAGAGTAAAGGAAGGAACTCACAGGATAAAACATCGAGGAAGGCAGATCTGGGCAGGTCGAGTAGATGTTCTTGTCGATATCGAGTATAGTACCCGATGTCGAGTAGGCTCTCAGCGTCTAGTGGAATCTGAAGTCGAGGAGTGTCTGGCTGGTCCATTTCGAGTACGTCTACTCGAGGTCGAGTCGTGTCTGGGCTGCTCCTCCTTGTCGCCGTCGATTTGGCCTTCGTCGATTTTGACTGTTTTTCAGGGACTTCTTATTCCACTTTTCGCGATCCTTTTATGCTTGCCGACCTAAAAGTGTTAGATTGCACACAAGACTATCCACATAAAACATTCTAAGAGACATAAAACCCTAAAATAAAAACCAGAAACAAAACAAAAAGTTCAAAAGTCCCAAAATCATAAACTTTATATACATGCTCTAGATTTTAGAGTCGCTAGGCCGACTTCTCCGTTTGCGCTCAAGGACCATTATTGTGGGGCCCGCTCATGCTTGGACCTTCTCCTGGATCATCTAGGTCCTGCTGGTAGTATGCAAGCTCAGCTGACAGGTTGTTGCTTGCATCATCTCCCTTTGCCTTCTCTCTTTTCCTTCCAGCTCTTAGTTTTCGTAGATTCTCTTGCCATGGCGTCTTATCTCCCCTTAAATCATTTAAAATTTTCTTTATGGACTGAGGGGGAGTAGGATTCATACCTGAACATGCCTTTTCGGACCCAAAACAGGAATCTTTGGGCTTGGGGCTAGTCGACATCGATGAAGGCTTGTCGACTTCGAGTACAGGGACCCCATACTTAGGATCTTGGCAAGTTTCTGGCTTTGCAGTGGTTGTCGACATCGACGAAGGCTTGTCGAAGTCGAGTGGGTCCCTTGTCGAAATCGAGTTGGTCTTGTCGATCTCGAGTACATCGTCAGCACCTTCCTTCGCTGTTTGCTTGGTCTCGTGGTTGCTGATGCTTTTCACCTCCAGCCATGAAATTTCCTCTTTTGCAGGGCCAAAAGAGAAATCCAAAACCTCATCGCCTATGGTGAAGGTGAGCGATCTATTCTTGACACTAATTCTGGCATCTGCAGTAGCTAAGAATGGTCTACCAAGAATAATAGGGCTAGTAGGATCTTCAGCACAGTCAATGATAAGGAAATCAGCTGGAACAAAGAATTTACCAGCCTGGACAGGGACGTTCTCAACTATACCTGTAGGGATGACTACTGTATTGTTTGCCATGTATAGCTTGGCATCCATAGGTTCTATGCATCCTATCTTAACTTTCCGCCAGATTGATAAAGGCATGATGCTCACACTTGCTCCTAAATCGCATAGAGAATCATATTTATATTGACCGAAACCCACAGTAACAGAAAACTTACCAGGGTCAGGTCTTTTTTCAGGGAAGTGGAGTACTTTGCATTCGCCTGCGATCTCTGAGATGGATCGCTTCTTGCTTAGGATTTCCTTGAGAAATTTGACATATCCAAGCATTTCTTGCAGGGCTTCTGTAAAAGGAATAGAAACATTCAGTTCTTGCAGCATATTAACAAATCTGGTAAACCTACCTGCAGTGGGGTCTTTCTGTGCCTTTGAAGGGAAAGGCAGTGGCTTTTTCAGTTTCGGAGCCTGATTAGCTGTCGGAGGTGCTGCAGAGTCGTCGACATCGGCCAGACGCTGCTCGTCGATCTCGACAACGGGTTCGTCGACATCGAGTACAGCGGTCGACCTGGAGTTGCTGGTCTGCACAGCGGAGTCCGAGCTCAGCTCCTGGTCTTTGTCGAGTGGATTCTCGTCGATGTCGAGTACACCCTCCTCGAGATCGAGTTGGCTGTGCTCTATGTCGAGTTGCTGCTTTGCCTTGCTTTGCTGCTTTCCGACCTCTGGCTCGTGTAATTGATGTCCACTTCTCAATTTGATAGCTGCGACGTGTCCGGTTTTCCCCTTAGGATTTGGTTCTGTTTGCCCAGGGAGTTGTCCGGACTGTCGTGGGATCTGTGCAGCGATCTGACCCATCTGCGTCTCTATTCCCTTTTTCCAGATGTCCAATTCCCCAAACTTTGTAGTGATATTCTGGAATTGGTTGTTGATGGTGCCCTGATTCCGACGCATCTCCTCAAGGATCAGCTGCAGATCATCTTTCTTTTGATCCCTTTCTGGATGTCCGGGTGCTCTGTAGGGTGGGGGATTCCTAGGAGGACCTTGGTTCCACTGTGGTTGGTAGGATCGTTGGTCTCCCATGTAGCGATTTGGACCCCCAGCGTAGGCTGCCTGCTCATGTGTTTCTGCCATCCTGACTTGCTCGGTGTGTGGGCACTCAGTAGTGGTGTGCCTCTGTGATCCGCATTCAATGCAAGGCTGGTTGACAGATAGATATTTGACTTGCTTGAGGAGCTTGCGATTCTGGTCTCTGTAGAACTGCTCCCTGACATCTGGGTCAATCTCCTTTGCTGGCTCATATAGTAGCATTGATGGTGCTGGCCTGGCGTAAGAGTTCTCCTCATAGTTTGTAGGAGCCCCATATTTGTTGTCGTAGTTAGTGAGCTTTTCTAGCACACCCCATGCGTCGCTTGGTGGCATTGTCAGATACTCATAGCGAGTATAATGGTTGATCCTATCCTTAGTGATTTGATCCAGAGAGTTGAAGAAGATCTCCTGGATGACGTAGGGTGGCTGTCCATGAGTAGGGCAAGATCGCAGCAGTTCTTTGTAGCATTCCCATGCCTTTGCCAGCGGTTCCCTTTGCTTCTGTTTGAAGGCGGTGATTTTCTGACGGAGAAGTGCTGTTTTGGCGGGTGAGAAGTATTTGTTCAGGAACTCTTGCTCTACTTGGGCCCATGTTGTCAGTGATCTTGGTTTCAGCCCTTCAAGCCACTTCAGTGCGGGTCCAGCGATAGACCAGCGAAAAGATTTCATCTTGACATATTCCAGAGTTGTACCTTCTGCAAGAGTACGACACATATCATGAAATTTAGTAATATGTTCAAGAGGGCACTCCTTAAATTTGCCATAAAAAGCATTATTTTTAAGCTCTATCAAAAATTGAGTGCGAATTTCAAAAGACTTATCAGGGATTAGAATCACCGATTCAGGCATGACGAGAGTTGGATGCATATAATCCTCAGCAGTGGTTGGATATTGGGCAAGCTCAGCTTCTGCTTGCCTTGCACGCTCAGCTTGCTGTTCCCTGGCTGCTCTCTCAGTGGCGAGAGCAGCATCTTTGGCGGCTATTTCCCTTGTAAGCCTTTCGATCATTTGCTCTTGTGTTTCAACGGCTGCCATTATCCTTTTGAGTTTAGAGTGGATGTGTAGGTAGCGCTCCGGTTCGTCTAAGGCGTCAAACTCAGGTGGTAGACCAGAACGACGCATACACCTGCGAAGTAACTCAAAAGAAATGTGAGACTTAACTACCTAAGGCGCGAATGATTGCTTCCCCGGCAACGGCGCCAATTTGTTGGTAGGAGGAAATCGAGTATGAAATATAACAAAATAAATCAAACCAGATTCTCCCCACACAAATAATTACAAGACCTCCTCCTGATGCAGCAGTGGGAAGTCAGGATCGATCCACGAGGAAGCGTGTCAGCGGATCCTAGGTAGCAGTGAAATCTCACGGACGTCGACGACAGGGTCCTCGATCTCGACTAGGGTAGTCGACAGAAGATCGGACAGTCGAACAGTGTAGCAGTCGCAGGCAGAGGCTTGTCGATGTCGATGAGGGGCTACTCGATGTCGAGTACAGTCCTCGTCGACTTCGCTTCGTCTCGTCGAGTACCTGCACAGTTAAGCTACAACGACTTTGGGTCGAAGATCAGTAACTCGAGGTCGACCAGGCTTGGTTGAGATCGAGTAGACAGAGAATTAAAACGAAATAAAGAAATAAAGTAAAGGCAAATGCTTTGGGACTTTCGAAATAAACTTAATGTAAAAGGCTTCCAGGATTGGGGTTTGCAACAACGATAACCAAGCATGCATAAGGTAGAACCAACAAATTATCATGTAACTAAGCTTTCACCTTTTCCAACAATTAGACAACTCTCTCGAGAAACCCTAATTGTCTCTACCGATTTTATGTTTATAATCCAAGTTGTTAGCATGGATCTCCATTAGACGGGTAATAAACACATCAACAAGTAGAAAAATGCTCAAAACATGATAAATGTCAGATCTTTACCTCAAACACGCATGGCTATCGTCGGGCTCGCCCCAACCCTAGAAGTGGGTGGACTACTCACGCCTCATCGCAAACTCGGACATCGGTTGATTGCAAACTCGGACATCGATTGATGAAAAGAAACTTGCATTAAACTAAATTCAAAGCCTTTACAATCCTGGCAATCAACTCTCGTAAACTGCCAAAATCCTAAAACCTCTGAACTCCCTAAACCATCTCTGTGGAACTCTCTCTCTAACTGAAAAATTGAATTGTGTGTAAGATGCCTAATGCTCAGCCCCTAGGGCTTTATTTATAGCCTTCTATTCCTTGCTACTCAAGGATAGAATATCTATATCTATATCTAAAACTATATCTAAAATGCTTAATGATAAATAAAAGCGATAAAGAAATTAAATCTAAATATATCTAAATTGTCTCAAGTGGATAAATCTTCTTCTTCATGATAGATGTAGATAGAATCGGATAGATTCTCGTCTTCTCGGCTTCCAAGGATTCCAACTCCGAGTAGGATTCGTCAAGCCACGTCAACAACTTCTGGATTCATCGTCGATGTCGACTAGGAAAGTCGTCGACTGGCTCCTCGGGTTCGTCGTCTCGGTTAGCTGGTGCTCGATGTGGCTCGGACTTGGCTCACGGGTCTCGTCGACCTCGACAAGGGCTCGTCGATGTCGAGTTGGGCCTTCCCGTCTGCTTCCGCGAGTTGCCCCTTCCGCTGGAGCGAGTTGGCGATCTCCCTCGTCTTGGTGCGTCCCGCTGGCAGCGAGGATTTCCGCGGCAGCGAGCGGTCCGCTGCAGCGAGTCGAATCGCTGGCAGCGAGTGCCTCCTTGTCGTCTTCGGCTTGTCGACTAGATCTTCTTCTCGTCAACTCCGGGTGTGGCGTTGAGGCGTCGTCGATCTCGACTAGTGGTCCTCGAGATCGAGTAGGGCTTCGGAGCTGGGTTGGTCTGGCTCCTAGTCGACAAGGCCTGTGCTCGGACATGCTCGTCTAGATCGAGTAAGGTCTACTCGAAATCGAGTAGCCTGGGCTCTCGTCTCGATTCGACTGGTTCCGCTGCTTCTTTGACCTTGGGCTTCTGTAGTGGTTTTCCGAGCTTTCTGACTTTCCTTTAGAGTTGCTGTAAAATGTCTCGAATTCTGCGAATTTAAACAGAAACTGGTGTAGATTCCATAATTCGGCAAATAAACATAAACTACATGGATTCTGTACTATCTAACCCAAATGTATGTAAAGTATGCAGAAAACGATATTAAAGTTACTGTAAAATATGGCAAATTCAGCTCACAACAAGGATCCATCTTTACCTTCCTCCTCTTCTTCCACTCCCTCTATTTCTAATTCTGGGGATGTAAATGGCCTGTCTAAAGACTCTCACGTAGAGTCCTCTGTTTTCTCCTCAACCCCTTCTGATTCTTATGCATCTGCATCTACTATATCTGCTGCATCCATATCATCTTAAAATGCTGCATCTGATATTGTTTCTATGCCTAATCTGCATGATTACCAGCTTACTAGGGATAGAGAACCTAGGACCATTATACCTAATAGGAAGTACAGCTATATTGTTGAGTATGCTTTCTTATATGCTGAGCATGTTAGGCACCCCTCTACTCCAAACTCTTATGAGTCAGCCATAAAAAGTGACCATTCCAAGCAATGGTTAGAGGCTACGAAAGAGGAAATGAGATCAATGTACACCAACCAGACTTGGTCATTGGTCCCTCGTCCCTCGAAAACCCGTCTTATAGATTCTAAATGGATCTATAGGATAAAAGAAGGTCTCAAGCCCTCTGATCCTCCAAGGTTCAAAGCAAGGCTTGTAGCCAAAGGGTTTTCACAGATAGAGGGTATAGACTATAACGATATCTTTGCTCCCGTAGTTAAGTATAAAACCATGCGTCTTATGCTTTCTATGTGTGCTGTTTTTTATTGGGAATTAGAACAAATGGATGTTAAAACTGCTTTCTTACATGGTACTCTAGATGAAACCATATACATGAAACAACCCAAAGGCTTCATTAGCAAAAGCCGACCTGATCACGTATGTTTACTAAAAAGGTCCATTTACGGATTAAAACAATCCCCACGACAATGGAACCTTAAGTTTGATACTGTGATTAGGAAACTTGGGTTTCATAGAAGTAGTTATGATACATGCCTTTATTTCAAGTATATTGCTTCTAAATCTCCTTTATATGTTTTACTATATGTTGATGACATTCTGCTTATAAGTAGTTCTATGTTGCTCATTAGTAATACTAAAAAGGACTTGAAGAAATACTTTGACATGAAAGATCTAGGAAGTGCTAAGAAGATTCTTGGCGTAAATATAATTAGAGACTGACCTAATAAACAGTTATGGTTATCCCAAGATGACTATATCCTTAAAGTGTTGAAGAGATTCAACATGGTCAACTCTAAACCAACCTCCATACCCTTAGGAGGGCACCTAGAGCTCACCAAACAATCTTGTCCAACCAAACCCGAAGATATCAAGGAAATGGCTAGGATCCCCTACGACGTAGCAGTAGGTTCCGTTATGTATGCTATATTGTGTACCCGCCCTGACCTAGCTTTCGCCATCAGTGCTTTAAGCCGTTTTATGTCTAATCCTGGAAATGATCACTGGACTGCTATGAAATACTTACTTCGTTATCTATCTGGCACCAAAAATCTATGTTTGCATTATGGTTTACATAATCCCATACATGAGTTACATGGATTTGTAGATTCGGACTATGCCAGCAACAAGGATAATCGAAAATCCACTACCACCTACTATTATACGTGGGCTGGGAATTGTATTTCATGGAAATCACAGCAACAGACAGTGGTTGCTCTATCATCAACAGAAGCTGAATACATGGCCGCCACTGAGGCCACTAAAGAAGCTATTTGGCTCAAAGGGATACTAAAAGAGGTTCTGCAAAGAATCCTGATGTCTATCTTGCACATGGACAGTAAGAGTGCGCTATATCTCTGCAAAGATCCGATGTACCACAAATGCACCAAGCACATCGACGTCCGTTTCCACTTCGTGAGGAACATGGTTGCTGTAGGAGAAAGGACGTTAAGAAGATCAAAGGAGATGTAAGCCCTGCTGACTTTGGAACTAAAATTGTCCCTCCTGGCAAATTTCTTTTTTGCAGGGACTATCTCCATCTTGGAGATCCACCATGACGAACAAGTACTGAGCCAATGAGGATTTAAGAGTCGAAGACACGAGCAAAATCCACTAGTGTTGAAGTTGGAATACAAAAGCCTAGAACCTAGATTAAGAGGGCAAATTGTAATGCTATACTTAATCATGGTTCTAGACTTTAGGCGTTTTGGTTATATTAGAACTTAGTCTAGGGGCTGATTATAACTTATACTAAACATATATTATACTCTCCCAATAATATATACATATTATACATTAGTATTGCAAGTAACACACTTGTGATCATGTATAATATTTATATACTATGGTTGAAGAGTTAAATATATGTTATGTTATAATGTCACCATTTCGGACATTGTGACATTGGGCCTTAGCTAAGAGCCCAGCCCACCAGAAAGCCCAGCTTACCTCTTTAGCTCGTCCGGGTGCCCTAAGCTGGAACGCTTCGTTTTAGCTCCAGAGGCGCGCCTATATAAGCGAAAGAGATGGCTAGGGTTTCTCACTTCTTCACTTGGCTTCATGTAATCCAACAGAGAGAAAGAGAGAGAATAGAGTGGCGGCTAGGGTTTGAGAGACGATCTTCCTTCTCCGGCCGTTCAACTCATATTTGAGGCGGATCTCCGAGCGAGACCTCTAGATCTGACTCCGAAGAGCGACGATGCACCCGTGTCCGGCACTGGTTGTCTTCTCCGAGGACCTCCGACTCAGATCTGGTTTCCGAAAACCAGATCCAAGGAGTTTCTTCGAAGCGCTTTACTATTTCTTCTCGTCTCTTGCTTTCTTACTTGCGATTACTTGTGTATGAGTTGTAATAAGCCCTAGATCTTTGTTGTAGTTAACCTTGCCCTGTAAACCTTCTTTGACTTAGTGGATTGAGCTCGAGTCTCCTCTTATGAGGCTCCGTGGACGTAGGGATCTCATCCCGAACCACGTAAAAATCCTGCTGTGTCATTTCTTGTTTACTGTTCTTGTTGTTACGACTTTCAATCTAGATCTTGAGGTTTCCGATCTGAGAAATCTTGAGGCACCAGATCTACATCAGGAACCTCCCCGCGATGAAGGACAGATGAAGTACATCTCCATTGATGACGACGATGGTCGACCGGGGAATGGAGGAGACAATGCAGGGGACCCTACGGGGTCCCAATATGAGGGGGTAGACGAGGAGTTTGATGAGCTATTCCCCAGTCAGTCTGGTACGACCCGAACTCCATCTCTTTCTCAAGCAAAGCACACCATCTGCGACGAAGAGCCTAATGACGGCAACACACCTCAGAATGTCCCAGCTTCCGAGCCTTCAAATAGGGCAAGGTATGGTCCTTCAACTGCCCAACACTCTGGTCCTTCAAATGCGGTAGGTTCCGGTCCATCCACCGTCAAAAAGCGAGGTCTAGCTAGTTCCGGGTCTGGGGCATCAACCGTCGCAACAAAGCGCAACATTCGAAAGTCGGAGGGGTCAAAGCTTGCAACTCGGCATTTTGAAATCGCGGAGGACACCAACATTTTATTGAAGGCCATGCTAGAGAGGGATGTGAGGGAGGCGAGGGAAGAGAGGGAGGAGGTGTCATCCAACAAACCACATAGTACCACCCAGGAGGGGATAGACATTGTGAAAACCATGGTGAAAGATGGGCTCATGAAGGAAGGTGATCCCATGTGGTGCTTCAGCTTGGCCCTTCCCACCCCCGAAAGGTGAGAGGTGTTCATACAGATTGAGATGAATGAGTCCCGGCTGGCATGGCTCATGTGGATGTACTCCACGAGCAAGATCCAACACTGTTCGAGCCTTCCAATGGCGCTCCATTTTCCTTTGCTTCAAAAAATTTTCTTCACGTAACTTTTTAGTTTGAAATGATGCGACTTTGCGTTCGACTTTCGTTTCCATCATTTGAAGTTGTGAACAAGTTGTTCTGGTTTGCGTTATTAGGTGCATGTCCTGAATAATGTGTCTTATGATGGGACCTTCATGACATTGTACATCATTTCTTTCGTCTGTATAATAGGTGTGTTTGTGTGACCTTCAGAACAACTTTTTGGTCACGGGACCTTCATAAAATGCATTTCATGTTGCAAGATGTAGTTGAAGGGGTACGAGCGCCGTCGTTGTAGGCATCGACGACGACGAAGAATTATCATCGCTTTCCTCATCCTCCATCAGCAGGCCATCCCCATTGTGCAACACTACTTTATGCATGTGCATAAAGTCCCGCAATACGTTGGCCCTTACACAGGAGCGCATTGGGTTGATGACATATATCGGACACCATAAGCCAAGATCTTATGGAAAAGGGTGCATTCGTGCGGCTTTGTGAGATTCTTGAGCATCAATACGGTCTGCGAGGGTCCTTACAGATGTCTGTGATGGAGAAGGTTTCCATTTTCGTCAACACCATGGCGTGGGGGGCAAGCCATCAGAATGCTTGTGAACGGTTTCAACGATCTTCGTACACTATATCGGACACCATAAGCCAAGATCTAGACGCAATGTGTGGGGCTAGATGCAATGGCTACCATGGCCTCGCAGGAGACATCATCCGCCCTCGCGACCCCCACTTCAACAACATACCAGACCCCATCCAGAACGACAACCGGTACTGGCCGTACTTCAAGGGCGCTATAGGTGCAATAGACGGGATCCATATTGAAGCGGCGATACCGAGGGCCGACCAGATCAGGTTTCGTTGTAGGAAGGGCACATGCACGTACAACATGATGGCTGTATGCGACTCCGAGTTGCGATTCACGTTCATTTCGGTCGGATTGCAGGGCAATGCACACGATGCACGTGTGTTTGATCACGCCCTAAGGATAACTGCTATGCACTTCCCACATCCTCCTGTCGGTACGTGTGATAAGTCATAGCTTCATACCATCGATTTCAATGCAGAAGTGAAGTGGTTTAGCCTTGCCTAATGGGCATAATTTTTCTGTGGGCCGCTACTACCTATGCGACAAAGGGTACCCGTTCTGCCCAGGTTACATGATTCCCTATTCTACGACGAAGTACCATCACCCGACGTTCGCCGTTTCACAACCGACGAATGAGAAAGAGGCGTTCAACAAGTCACACTCGTCCCTCAGGGGCGCTATTGAGAGGTCATTCGGGATATTGAAGTCCAAGTCGAAGATCCTGATTCAACTCCCTAAGTACCCTATTCGGAAGCAGATTACAATCATCATAGCTTGCTTTGCGCTCCACAATTATGTCAGGCAAACTTGTGCGGAGCCGGAGATCATGGACGACGATGACCCTAGGTTCACGGAGTTCACCCTTGATGGTCCCCCGTCCAATGAGGAGGACGAAGATGACCCCTACGACGACGAAGAGGAAATTGTTCATGGGGACTATGATCCCTGTTACGACTCAGAAGAGGATGGCGGCCGTATCACAGGGATTAGGGGGCTAAGGGACGAAATCGCTCGCCAGATTTGAAACGATAGGCGCGTACCACGTTTTGAAGGTTAATGTTACTTGCCTTAATGTAAAACTATGTATGTCTTTTGTCCAAGGAGGTGTAAAACCTAAGCGAGGTGTGTCGAGGGAGGAGTTACCTATTGTATGTGCACATAAGTAAAAACATTGCCTCGTGGTTTATCCATGTCTTTTGTGCAAGTAGTTCCCTAAACATAAGTTATGGACTCATGGTTTAGCCATGTATCTCGTTTTGTAGAAGTAGTTTCCTATTGTAAGTGCATTTTGACGAAGTTGTTTTCTACATTTGCGTTACACACTCGTCCCTCAAACTCCATGACAAGTCTAATGTCGAATGCATAACAATGAAAACTTCACATAACAAGTAAAAACATTGCTTGAGCATATAAACAGAACCAGTTCATATAGATGGTTCATAATAAGGAGGACTGCTTGCCCGGAACGGACACAACAACCTGCACAAAATGTCGCAGGCAAGCAGGAGGGACATTGTTTGTTCTTACACCTTCCTACCCCAAAACAGGCACAAAATAGGGGCAATCATTTGAACAACATTGTATCTGCATGCTACAAGTTCTTAAAAGCCACAGATATTACAAAAAATTCTTCAAGACAAGGACTGGGTACGCCCTGCACAACAGACGGAGGATGACGACCACCGCCAGAACGAGCAGCCAACCTCGAAACTTCACCACACGGCCTAGCTGCTGGGTGCGGACTTGCTCTATGTTGTTGCAGGAGGATGGTCAAGTATGAAATAAATATAGAATAAAGATCAGACTGACTTCCCTGTCTCAGCAAATAAATACAAGACTCCCTCCCGTTGTAGTAGAAGGTTGTCAGGATCGAATCCACGAGGAAGCACGTCAGCAGTTCTTAGGTAGCAACAGATTCTCACAGACAGGCAGCAGAAAAACAGAAATAAAAGCAGAAAAGCAAAACAGAAACAAAAGCAAAGACAGAAAATAACGAAAGAAAGTAAAGAACAAAAGCAAACGAAAGTAAAGAACAAAGCAAGGCAGCAACTTTACTCGATCTCGACAAAGCCTAGTCGAAATCGACAACAGTAAGTCAAAAAACAGAAACTGAAACTAAAAATCGACGACAACAGAAGAAATCTCAACTCGACCTAGACTAAAGCCAACTCGATATCGACTAGGCTCCTACTCGACATCGACGAGATTCTACTCTATATCGACAAGAAAGACAGAAACTTTAAATTGCAAATTCAAACCAAAACTCAGATTTTCGATAGAAATAAATTCGATATAATAAAAGACTTCCAAGGCTAGGGTATCAACACCACAACGATAACCATGCAAAGTAACACATAAAGGCATAAAAGATCATGCTTTCCATCAAACAACTTTCATTGTTAACAAATAGGCATATAGAGGCTTTCGCATAAACCCTAATTGTTACTAACCCTTTTCACATAATTAATCCAAGTTGCATTAAGATCACTTTCACTTCAATAATTCAAACAAGGATCACCTTCAACTCTCGCAAAAGAATCATGCTCATAGGGATAGAAGACGAATTGCATAAAAAGATCTGACCTTTACTGAATTTCCTCACATGGCCACCGTCGGGCTCACCCCAGCCCCAGAAGTGGGTGGACTACTCACGCCTGATCGCAATCGCAGACATTGATGTATGAAAAGAAACTTGCATTAAACTATATTCAGAGCCTTTACAATCCCGGCAATCAACTTTCGCTGAATGCCAAAACCCTAAAAACCTTAGAACTCCTAAACTGTCTCTGTGGAACTACTTCTCTACCTCCGAAATTGAATATGAATGAAACTGAGCCCCATGGGCTTTATTTATAGCCTTCTATTCCTTGCTAATCAAGGATAGAATATCTATATCTATATCTAAAACTATATCTAAAATGCTTAATGATAAATAAAAGCGATAAAGAAATTAAATCTAAAAGGAAATTATATCTAAAGTCTTCAAGTGGATAAATCTTCTTCTTCATGATAGATGTTGATAGAATCGGATAGATTTTGGTCTTCTCGGCTTCCAAGGAATCCCAACTCTACTCGGACTGCTCACGTCGACGCGATTCCAGAAGCTGGTCTACTCGACTTCGACAAGGGCTCGTCGATGTCGACTAGGATTCGTCGTCGACTGGACTCCTCGGGTGGCTCTGCTTGACAAGGCTCGGACATGGCTCCTGGGCGTCGTCGACCTCGACAAGGCTTCGTCTATGTCGACTACGTACTTCCCTTCCGCTGGAGCGAGTTGCTTCTTCCACTGCAGCGAGAGCGTTGATCCGCAGGTGCGAGCACCCATTTCCGCTGGAGCGAGTTGGCGAGCTTCGTCGTCTTGGTGCATCCCGCTGGCAGCGAGGATTTCCGCGGCAGCGAGAGGCTCGCTGCAGCGAGTCGAGTCGCTGGTAGCGAGTGCTGCTTGGTCGTCTTCGTCCTCGGCTTGCCTCCTCTTCTCGTCGACTCCGGGTGTGGCGCTGAGGCGTCGTCGATCTCGACTAGAGCTTGTCGAGATCGAGTTGCGTTCCGGGTTGGCCTGGCTCAGCTTTCTCGACCAGGTTTTGTCGACCAAGTCCACTTGGGCTCTCTACTCGACATCGAGTAGGATGTACTCGACATAGAGTAGCCCTGGATTTAGCTCGGTTTGTCCTGGTTCTGTTTTTTTGGATTCTGGATTTCTGTAGTTGTTTTTCGAGCTTTTCTGACCTTCTTTAGAATTGCTGTAAAACGTCTCGAATTTCTGCGAATTTAAACAGAAACTGGTGTAGATTCCATAATTTGGAAAATAAACATAAACTACATAGATTCTGTACTATCTAACCCAAATGTATGCAAAGTATGCAGAAAACGATATTAAAGTTACTGTAAAATATGGCAAATTCAGCTCACAACAAACACCCCATACTTAAGCTTGCTTGTCCTCAAGCAATACTTTTATTTGTCATTCAGGGGAAGAAATCAAAACTCTCAACATATCAGATTCATTCTTATATAACCCAGCAGTCAATTACCATCCTGGAAAAGGTACTATTGTCACAAATTTATGCATGTTCAATTATATCAAAGCAACATCTACTCACAAAAGGAGGGTTATGCAAAAACATTCATAAGTGACAAAGCATTGATAATCAAGAGGACTTCAATTTAAGCTCAAATAAGGAGTAGATTTGGTAAAAGGCTAAAAGGTGGGCAATTTTTGGCCATGTGGTGCTTGATACTTAGTGCTTTGGACTCCTCACAATATGTCCCATCTCTCCAAACTATTATCTCAAAGAGCAGGGTCAATCTACCTTTATCTCCTGAGGTGATTGGATTTTCTTTCACTCATTAAATTTTCCATATATTTCAAACATTTTCCTTCCAAACTCCAATAATGACAATAATCTCCACACAAACACCATATAACATCTCCATAATGTAACATCATTCTCAACATAATCCCCGGATAAGGTAAAGAATGGGCAATATTTAGGTCATGTGGAGCAATAATTGAAATAAGGCATATTATGGCTTTGTGATGCATAAGCATAGGTAAGGCTAGGATTTCAAGCAATGAGCATTATATGGAAATATAAAGTTCTCCATCATCTTATCATGCAACATGTCAAAAACAAATTCAAATTTTACCTCCCTTTATGGTTTTCAAGAAATAATGCACTTCATTATGACTTCCCTTTACTAGGCAATTTCATGCTATATCTCTAATGAATCCAATTTCGCATCGTCGAGTTCAATATAAGCTTCCATGACATTAATCAAAATTTTAAATGGGGGTCATTTTTCAAACTTTTGGAAAACATGCATATAAGTACATAAATCAATAATGCATTCCCAAAATAGCCATGTAGCAATCCAAAGAAATAAATTCTAAATATGCACAAATAATGTCAAATATGGCAAATATGCATAAAGTAAGCCCTTCCCCCACCCCATACTTAAACATTACAGTGTCCTCACTGTATAAAAACAAGGGTAGAGAAAGAAACTCACTAGACTGATGTGCCGGGCCTCTAAATTTCGAATGGAAGCACCTCCTGGGCCGAGTATGAATGTTGATATAGCTTGCCTCTATCCATGGACCTGAAAAGTGTAGAAGACATATACCCACAATAGAAAAACTAAAAGTGTTCAAAACCAAAAACAAAAACAAAGTCTCAAAAGTCCTAGAAAGTCTATGTACAAGCTCTAGATTTTATAGTCGCTAGGCCGACTTTCCATTTAGCTCAAGGTGACATTTGCAGGGCCCATGTAGCTTGGGCCTCAAATAAGACTCCATTCTTGTCCATCAGCTGTAATCCTCCAGAATGGATCTTGTTCACCACGAAAGGTCCCATCCGTTTCTTGTTGAATTTATTAGGGAACCAATGATCCTTTGATTTAGAGACATAGAGCTTGTCTCCAACTTCATACTCCTTGGGCTCATCATTGGATATCCTACATAAGCGCACATACCAAGGCAAACCTCTCCCATGTATAGATAGATCTTTAATGGAAATAGGGGAAGACAGATCCATACCTTGGCTTACCTTTGCAGCGACGGAATCGGGGACCACTGTGTTTGGTCGATCTCGACTAGGGTTAGTCAATTTCGACGAGTCTGCAGGTGCTGGTGGTGGGCTGCTCGAGAATGCAGGAGCTGGTGAAGTCGAGGGCTTGTCGACATCGAGTGGCCTACTCGATGTCGAGTAGGGTTCTACTCCTGGTGGCTGCAGCGTCGAGGAAGGCGAAGTCGAGGAAACCGAGTGGTAGTCGATGTCGAGTAGCTTACTCGATGTCGAGTAGCCCTCAGCTTCTGTGTTGCTGCTCGATGATGCTGGTGCTGGTGGGGGCTTCTGTGTCTTGTCGAGATCGACTAGGGTCCTCGATGTCGAGGAGTCTTGGTCGATCTTGACCCCATACTTAGTTGCTGTCAAGGCATCCGAAAAATAATTAATCCATAACGACGTACCTTCATTTGTGTCGATTGGATTTTCTGCGTCCTCCTTTAGGATTTCCATGATCTCCTCCACCTGGGCCTCCATGTCCCTTTTTTCCAGTTCCTCAGGGGTCATATTTCTGACCTTGGGTTCCCCGCAGGTGATGTAGCCAGCTGAGATAGATTTCACCTCTTCCATTGGACCTGTATGCCTTTCAGTTTTATTAAAGGAATACTCAATTACCTCATCGCTGATGTTGAAGGTGAGCACTCCTTTCCTTACGCTTATGTTGGCATCCACCGTCGCCAAGAAGGGTCTCCCTAGAATAATTGGACAAGCAGGATCTTCTTGCATATCAATAACTAGGAAATCAGCAGGGACAAAAAATTTACCTACTTGTACTGGTACATTGTCCACCATGCCTGTTAGAATGACCACCGTGTTGTTGGCCATATAAAGTTTAGCATCCACAGGCTCTAGGGCACCTATCTTAATCTTGGACCAAATTGTTAAAGGCATTATACTCACACTAGCTCCAAGATCACATAAGGCATTAATTTTATATGGACCAAATCCAATGGTTATAGCAAACTTACCTGGATCTGGCCTCTTTTCCAGTATGTCCAAATGGCTGCATTCCTCTGTAATTTCAGCCATCGATCGCTTTTTGCTCAAAATCTCCTTCAGGAACTTGACATATGAGGGCATTTCATTGAGAGCTTCTGTGAAGGGGATTGTGACGTTGAGTTTCTGAAGCATCTTGATGAAGCGCTGAAATTTCTTTTCTGCCGGGTCCTTTGGAGATTTTGTGGGGAAAGGCAGCCTCTTTTTCGGATTTGGAACAGACGTCGGAGGGGCTGCAGCTTTGTCGACTTCGACTAGGGGCTCCTCGACATCGACTAGGTCCTTGTCGATCTCGACTAGATTGGGCGTTGCTGAGTTCGAGTTCAGTGCAGACGAAGGTTTCTGAAGTTTCTCCTCTACGTCGACTAGGCCCTCCTCGATGTCGACTACAGTGTTGTCGATGTCGATTTGCTGTTCTTCGTTGTTCTGCTGCTTTTCGACCTTTGGTTCTTGCAGTTGATGTCCGCTTCTGAGTTTTACAGCAGCGATGTGCCCAGTCTTTCCCTTAGGATTTTGTTCTGAAGATCCAGGGAGCGCACCTGACTGTCTGGGGATTCCTGCTGCCAGCTGACCAATCTGTGTATCAACTGATTTTCGCCATATATCAATCTCCCCAAGCCTAGAGTTGACCCCTTGCATCTGAGTGTAGACGGAGCTGAAGGAATGCCTAGTTTCTGAGTGATTCCTCCGTATTTCCTCCAGGACTGTCTGTATATCATCCTTTTTCTGGTCCCTTTTCGGATGTCCTGGATCTCTATAGGGCGGGGGGTTCCTAGGGACACCTTGGTTCCATTGTGGTTGCTGAAACCTTTGGTCCCCTATGTAACGATTGAGACCCCCTGCGTAAGCTACCTCCTCGTGGTGCTCTGCCATCCTGACTTGCTCTGTGTGTGGGCACTCAGGAGTGGTGTACCGCTGCGATCCGCATTCAATGCAAGGCTGGTTGACAGAAAGATACTTTACTTGCTTTATGAGCTTCTTGTTCTGATCTCTGTAGTACTGTTCCCTTACATCCGGATCAATTTCCTTAGGAGGCTCATAGAGGGGCATGGAAGGTGCTGGCCTGGCGTATGGGTTCTCTTCATAAGTTGCAGTAGACCCATACTTGTTGTCGTAGTTGGTGAGCTTCTCGAGCACACCCCATGCGTCACTTGGCGGCATTGTCAGATACTCATAGCTAGTATAGTGGTTGATTCTGTCCTTAGTGACTTGATCAAGAGAGTTGAAGAAGATCTCCTGAATGACGTAGGGTGGTTGTCCATGAGTAGGGCAAGATCGCAGAAGTTCCTTGTAGCGTTCCCATGCCTTTGCCAGCGGTTCCCCTTGCTTCTGTTTGAAGGCGGTGATTTTCTGGCGGAGATGTGCTGTTTTGGCGGGTGGGAAGAATTTGTTCAGAAACTCTTGCTCTACTTGGGCCCATGTTGTCAGTGATCTTGGTTTCAGCCCTTCTAGCCACTTCAGTGCAGGTCCAGCCAGCGACCAGCGGAAAGACTTCATCTTGACATATTCCAGAGTTGTACCTTCAGCAAGAGTACGGCACATGTCAGAAAAGTTCGTAATATGTTCAAGAGGACACTCATTAAATCTACCAAAAAAAGCATTATTTTTAAGCTCTATAAGAAATTGAGTGCGAATTTCAAAAGAGTTTTCAAGGATAAGAATCGCCGATTCAGGCACAACGAGGGTTGGATGCATATAATCCTCAGCAGTAGTTGGATATTGGGCAAGCTCAGCTTCTGCTTGCCTTGCGCGCTCAGCTTCTTGTTCCCTCGCTGCCCTTTCATTGTCTATAGTGGTATCCTTTGCGGCTAGCTCCCTTGTAAGCCTGGCAATCAGCTGTTCTTGTGTTTCAGCGGCCGCCATGATCCTTTTGAGTTTAGAGTGGATGTGTAGGTAACGCTCTGGTTCGTCTAAGCTGTCAAACTCGGGTGGTAGACCAGAACGGCGCATACACCTGAAAAGTAACTCAAAGTAGACGTGAGATTTAACTACCTAAGGCGCAAATGATTGCTTCCCCGGCAACGGCGCCAATTTGTTGTTGCAGGAGGATGGTTAGGTATGAAATAAATATAGAATAAAGATCAGACTGACTTCCCTGTCTCAGCAAATAAATACAAGACTCCCTCCCGTTGTAGTAGAAGGTTGTCAGGATCGAATCCACGAGGAAGCACGTCAGCAGTTCTTAGGTAGCAACAGATTCTCACAGACAGGCAGCAGAAAAACAGAAATAAAAGCAGAAAAGCAAAACAGAAACAAAAGCAAAGACAGAAAATAACGAAAGAAAGTAAAGAACAAAAGCAAACGAAAGTAAAGAACAAAGCAAGGCAACAACTTTACTCGATCTCGACAAAGCCTAGTCGAAATCGACAACAGTAAGTCAAAAAACAGAAACTGAAACTAAAAATCGACGACAACAAAAGAAATCTCAACTCGACCTAGACTAAAGCCAACTCGATATCGACTAGGCTCCTACTCGACATCGACGAGATTCTACTCTATATCGACAAGAAAGACAGAAACTTTAAATTGCAAATTCGAACCAAAACTCAGATTTTCGACAGAAATAAATTCGATATAATAAAAGACTTCCAAGGCCAGGGTATCAACACCACAACGATAACCATGCAAAGTAACACATAAAGGCATAAAAGATCATGCTTTCCATCAAACAACTTTCATTGTTAACAAATAGGCATATAGAGGCTTTCGCATAAACCATAATTGTTACTAACCCTTTTCACATAATTAATCCAAGTTGCATTAAGATCACTTTCGCTTCAATAATTCAAACAAGGATCACCTTCAACTCTCGCAAAAGAATCATGCTCATAGGGATAGAAGACGAATTGCATAAAAAGATCTGACCTTTACTGCATTTCCTCACATGGCCACCGTCGGGCTCACCCCAGCCCCAGAAGTGGGTGGACTACTCACGCCTCATCGCAATCGCAGACATTGATGTATGAAAAGAAACTTGCATTAAACTATATTTAAAGCCTTTACAATCCCGGCAATCAACTTTCGTTGAATGCCAAAACCCTAAAAACCTTAGAACTCCTAAACTGTCTCTGTGGAACTACTTCTCTACCTCCGAAATTGAATATGAATGAAACTGAGCCCCATGGGCTTTATTTATAGTCTTATATTCCTTGCTAATCAAGGATAGAATATCTATATCTATATCTAAAACTATATCTAAAATGCTTAATGATAAATAAAAGCGATAAAGAAATTAAATCTAAAAGGAAATTATATCTAAAGTCTTCAAGTGGATAAATCTTCTTCTTCATGATAGATGTTGATAGAATCGGATAGATTTTGGTCTTCTCGGCTTCCAAGGAATCCCAACTCTACTCGGACTGCTCACGTCAACGCGATTCCAGAAGCTGGTCTACTCGACTTCGACAAGGGCTCGTCGATGTCGACTAGGATTCGTCGTCGACTGGACTCCTCGGGTGGCTCTGCTCGACAAGGCTCGGACATGGCACCTGGGCGTCGTCGACCTCGACAAGGCTTCGTCTATGTCGACTACGTACTTCCCTTCCGCTGGAGCGAGTTGCTTCTTCCGCTGCAGCGAGAGCGTTGATCCGCAGGTGCGAGAACCCATTTCCGCTGGAGCGAGTTGGCGAGCTTCGTCGTCTTGGTGCATCCCGCTGGCAGCGAGGATTTCTGCGGCAGCGAGAGGCTCGCTGCAGCGAGTCGAGTCGCTGGTAGCGAGTGCTGCTTGGTCGTCTTCGTCCTCGGCTTGCCTCCTCTTCTCGTCGACTCCGGGTGTGGCGCTGAGGCGTCGTCGATCTCGACTAGAGCTTGTCGAGATCGAGTTGCGTTCCGGGTTGGCCTGGCTCAGCTTTCTCGACCAGGTTTTGTCGACCAAGTCCACTTGGGCTCTCTACTCGACATCGAGTAGGATGTACTCGACATAGAGTAGCCCTGGTTTTAGCTCGGTTTGTCCTGGTTCTGTTTTTTTGGATTCTGGATTTCTGTAGTTGTTTTCCGAGCTTTTCTGACCTTTCTTAGAATTGCTGTAAAACGTCTCGAATTTCTGCGAAATTTAAACAGAAACTGGTGTAGATTCCATAATTTGGCAAATAAACATAAACTACATAGATTCTGTACTATCTAACCCAAATGTATGCAAAGTATGTAGAAAACGATATTAAAGTTACTGTAAAATTTGGCAAATTCAGCTCACAACACTCTGCCGCGTGGTCGACCCACCTGGCGCATAGGTAGGCGCAGAGGTCAACAATCTTCTGCACTAGGTGGTCGTTGCTCGCCTCGAAAGCGACCAGCAGGTTGGCAAGGCTAGTGTTGTGCGCCTTGCTAGCCTAGAGTTCCCCATTCATGGCATCGAGCTCACCCTTTGTTGCATGGAGATCAGCCACCCTTGTAGCGTCCTAGGCCACCAACGTCTTGATGCGGCCTCTGAGCTCTTGGAGCTCCTCCTTGGCAAAGTCGATGAAGTCATTCGTCTTCTGAACGTCCGTAGCCTGGCGTTCAGAAGTGGCGTCGTTCTGGAGCTCCTGGTCGTCGCGGTCCCGTCCATAAGTGTAGTCAGACTTGAGCCAGTAATACTTCCTGGGGTCTCCACTCTGGTACGAGGCATCGGAGTCCTCGTCGGTGTTCGAGTATGACCACATGCTGCCAACAGTCCGACCAAAATGGTTAAAGATGCCAAGGGAAAGCAATGAAAATGCCACCAATTGACATAAACAAATGCGAAAGCAATGAATTGGGCCCTCGGAAATCATATGAGTTCAACAACAGATGCAAACTCCATTCAAAAACTGAGAATGTGTTGTGAGCCTAATTTGCCATGTTTTACAGTTACTTTTATATCGATTTCTGCATACATTGCATACATTTGGGTTAGAATAATACAGAATCTGTGTAGTTTACACTTATTTGCAATATTTGGAGGTCTACACAAGTTTTGGTTATATTTCACAGAAATCGGACGCACTTTGGAGCTAAAAGGAGACTCATGGAGAAGCTAAAAATGGTGCAGCTGGAGAAAAGGCCATTTTCACCATTCTTCGTTCTGAATCAAGCTTCGATGTCTTCATGAGAGTTGTAGCCCTCGGAAAGAGCTTTCCAACGCATGGTCATATGCGTCAATCCGACGAACGAGGACTCGGGAAAGTGCGTTTCAAGAACAGAGCAGAAAGCTGAGAAAACTCCACTCGAGATCGACTAGACTCTACTCGATCTCGACGAGCCCTGGTCGAGCAGAGCTGATCGAGGACACTGAGTCAGAGACAACCCGACTCCCGGAACCCTACTCGATCTCGAGTACCCCTGGTCGAGATCGACGAGCCATGTCCGGATCCGAGCCTGTCGAGTAGAGCCACCCGAGAAGACCCAGTCGACCTAGCCAGTCTACTCGACCTCGACGTGCCCTTGTCGACATCGACGAGCGCCAGGAGCCAAGTCCGAGTCTGTCGAGCACCAGCTAGCCAGGACCACGAAACTGAGCCAGTCAACCCTACTCGAGATCGACCAGACTCTTGTCGAGATCGAGTAGACTTCCCGAAGCCGCGTTACTCGGTTTTGACGAATCCTACTCGATGTGGGATTGCTTGGGCGCGAAGATTGCCGATTCTATCCAAATACATCATGAAGGAAGAGATCTATCCATTAAAGACATTTAGATATATTTAGATTTAATTTCTTTATTGCTTTTATTTATCATTAAGTATTTAGATATAGTTTTAGATATAGATAGAGATATTCTTTCCTAGATTAGCTAGGGAATGAAGCCTATAAATAAAGCCCTAGGGGGATGATTTTCATTGAATTCAATTTCAGAGAAAGACAAGTAGTTCCACAGAGAAGTTTAGGAGTTCTAAGGTTTTTAGGGTTTTGGCTTTCTGCGAAAGTTGATTGCCAGGATTGTAAAGGCTTTTGAATTTAGTTTTAATGCAATTTAGTTCTTTTCATCAATCAATGTCCGTTATTGCAATGAGGCGTGAGTAGTCCACCCACTTCTGGGGCTGGGGTGAGCCTGACGGTGGCCATGTGAGGCGATACGATAAAGGTCAGATCTTTTTGTGCGATTCATCTTCTATCCCTATGAGCATGATTCTTTTGCGAGAGTTGAAGGTGATCCTTGTTTGTGTTATTGAAGCGAAAGTGATCTTAATGCAACTTGGATTAATTATGTGAAAAAGGGTTAGTAACAATTAGGGTTTATGCGAAAGCCTCTATATGCCTATTTGTTAATGACGAAAGTTATTTGATGGAAAGCATGATCTTTTATGCCTTTATGTGTTACTTTGCATGGTTATCGTTGTGGTGTCGAAACCCTAGTCTTGGAAGTCTTTTATTATATTGATTTATTTCTGTCAAAAATCTGAGTTTTAGTTTCGAATTTGCAATTTATATTTTCTGTCAATTCTTGTCGATACAGAGGAGATCTTGTCGATCTCGAGTTGGTTGTACTCGATCTCGAGTACGCTTCGTCTAGGTCGAGTTGAGTTCTGTTCTGTTGTCGATTTCTGAAGTTTCTGTCTTGAATTGCCCTTGTCGATCTCGAGTTGACTTGGTCGAGATCGAGTTGCCCTTGCCGGGTTTGCATGTCTGCTGTGATTTCTGATTTTCTGTTGTTCACTGCTGTGGTCGATCTCGAGTAGCTGTTTGTCGAGATCGACGAGCCCTTTGCTTTGCTTTTAGTTTCTGCTTTGCTTTGTCTTTTGTGTTTTGCTTTGTTCTTTGCTTCTGCTTTTGTTTCTGTTTCTTTCGTTGTTTCTGTGTTTCTGTCTTTTCTGCTGCTCTGTCTGTGAGAAGTTACAGCTACCTAAGAACTGCTGACGTGCTTCCTCGTGGATTCGATCCTGACTATTCTCTTACTACAACGGGAGGAAGTCTTGTATTTATTTGCTGAGACAGGGAAGTCAGTCTGAACTTTATTTCATATTTATTTCATACTTGACCATCCTCCTGCAAACAACAAATTGGCGCCGTTGCCGGGGAGGCAATCATTCGCGCCTTAGGTAGTCATTTCTCACTATTTCTTTGAGTGAATTCGCAGGTGTATGCGTCGTTCTGGTCTACCACCAGAGTTTGACAGCTTAGACGAACCAGAGCGCTACCTACACATCCACTCCAAACTCAAAAGGATCATGGCGGTTGCGGAGACACAAGAACAACTGATCGCTAGGCTTACGAGGGAATTAGCCGCTAAGGATTCTGCTATCGCCGCTGAGAAAGCAGCAAGGGAACAAGCACAGGCTGAGCTTGCCCAATATCCAACCACGGCAGAGGACTACATGCACCCAACCCTCGTCGTGCCTGAATCGGCGATTCTAATCCCTGAAAACTCTTTTGAAATTCGCACTCAATTTCTTATAGAGCTTAAAAATAATGCCTTTTATGGTAGATTTAATGAGTGTCCTCTTGAACATATTACAAACTTTTTTGACATGTGCCGTACTATTGCTGAAGGTACAACCCTGGAATATGTCAAGATGAAATCTTTTCGCTGGTCTCTCGCTGGGCCTGCACTGAAATGGCTAGAAGGGCTGAAAGCAAGATCACTCACAACCTGGGCCCAAGTAGAACAAGAGTTTCTGAACAAATTTTTCCCACCTGCCAAAACAGCACATCTCCGCCAGAGAATCACCGCCTTCAAACAGAAGCAAGGGGAACCGCTGGCAAAGGCATGGGAGCGCTACAAGGAACTTCTGCGATCTTGCCCTACTCATGGACAGCCACCCTACGTCATTCAGGAGATCTTCTTCAATTCTCTTGATCAAGTCACTAAGGACAGAATCAACCATTACACTCGATATGAGTATCTGACAATGCCGCCAAGTGACGCATGGGGTGTGTTAGAGAAGCTCACTAACTACGACAACAAGTATGGGTCTACTGCAACCTATGAAGAGAACCCATACGCCAGGCCAGCACCATCCATGCCCCTCTATGAGCCACCTAAGGAGATTGATCCTGATGTTAGGGAGCAGTACTACAGAGACCAGAATAAGAAGCTCATCAAGAAAGTAAAGTATCTCTCTGTCAACCAGCCTTGCATAGAATGCGGATCGCAAAGGCACACCACTCCTGAGTGCCCACACACAGAGCAAGTCAGGATGGCAGAACACCACGAGGAGGTAGCTTACGCAGGGGGTCCCAGTCGCTACATGGGGGACCAAAGGTTTCAGCAACCACAATGGAACCAAGGTGTCCCTAGGAACCCCCCGCCCTACAGAGCTCCAGGACATCCGGAAAGGGAACAGAAAAAGGATGATATACAGACAGTCCTGGAGGAAATACGGAGAAATCACTCAGAAACTAGGCAGTCCTTCAACTCAGTCTATACTCAGATGCAAGGTGTCAACTCCAGGCTTGGGGAAATTGATATCTGGTGGAAATCAGTTGATACACAGATTGGTCAGCTAGCAGCAGCAATCCCCAGACAGTCAGGGTCACTTCCAGGATCTTCAGAACCAAATCCTAAGGGAAAGACTGGACACATCGCTGCTATAAAACTCAGAAGCGGCCATCAACTACAAGAGCCAGAGGACGGAAAGCAGCAGAACGACGAGGAACAGCAAGTCGACCTCGACAAACCTGTAGTCGATCTCGACGAAGGCCTCATCGATCTCGAGGAGAACCTGCAAAAATCTTCGTCTGCACCGCACAGCGACTCGACTACGCCCAACCTGGTCGATGTCGACAAGACTCTAGTCGATGTCGAGGAGCCCCTGGTCGGCATAGAGCAGCCTGCAGCACCTCCGACGTCCGTTCTAGCTCCGAATCAGAAAAAGAAGCTGCCTTTCCCCACAAAATCTCTAAAGGACCCAACAGAAAAGAAATTTCAGCGCTTCATTAAGATGCTTCAGAAACTCAACGTCACCATCCCCTTCACAGAAGCTCTCAATGAAATACCATCTTATGTCAAGTTCCTGAAGGAGATTTTGAGCAAAAAGCGATCGATGGCTGAAATCACAGAGGAGTGCAGCCACTTGGACATATTGGAGAAGAGGCCGGATCCAGGTAAGTTTGCTATAACCATTGGATTTGGTCTATACAAAATTAATGCCTTATGTGATCTTGGAGCTAGTGTGAGTATAATGCCTTTAACAATTTGGTCCAAGATTAAGATAGGTGCCCTAGAGCCTGTGGATGCTAGACTATACATGGCTAACAACACGGTGGTCATTCCAACAGGCATGGTGGATAATGTGCCAGTACAAGTAGGTAAATTCTTTGTCCCTGCTGATTTTCTAGTTGTTGATATGCAAGAAGATCCTGCTTGTCCAATTATTTTAGGAAGACCATTCTTGGCGACGGTGGATGCCAACATAAGCGTTAGGAAAGGAGTGCTCACCTTCAACATCAGCGATGAGGTAATTGAGTATTCCTTTAATAAAACTGAAAGGCATACAGGTCCAATGGAAGAGGTCAAATCTATCTCAGCTGGCTACATCACCTGCGGGGAACCCAAGGTCAGAAATATGACCCCTGAGGAGCTGGAAAAGAGGGACATGGAGGCCCAGGTGGAGGAGATCATGGCAATCCTCAAGGAGAACACAGAGAATCCAATCGACACAGACCAAGGTAAGTCGTTGTGGATTAATTATTTTTCGGATGCCTTGACAGGGACTAAGTACGGGGTCAAGATCGACCAAGGCTCCTCGACATCGAGTAGAACCCTAATCGATCTCGACCAGACCAAGGAGACTCCACCACCACCAGCATCGTCGAGCAGCGAACCAGACAAACCAGGCTCGTCGATCTCGACTAGACTTGTCGAGGTCGACCACCACTCGACGGCCTCGGCTTCATCTCCCTTGACGCTGACTCCACCAGACGGCCAGAGCTCGTCGACCTCGACCACCTTTGTCGAGATCGACCACCACCCAGCGCCACCAGATCTGCCTCCCTCGATGAGCAAGCCACCAGGAGCAGAACCCTTGTCGAGGTCGACCAGTCTTGTCGAGATCGACAAGCCATCGTCTTCGTCGATTTCTGCATCTTCGAGCAGACCACCACCAGAACCTGCAGTCTTGTCGAGATCGACTAGCCCTAGTCGAGATCGACCAAATACAGTTGTTCCCGATTCCGTCTCTGCAAAGGTAAGCCAAGGTATGGATCTTTCTTCTCCTATTTCCATTAATGATTTATCTATACATGGGAGAGGTCTGCCTTGGTATGTGCGATTGTGCAGGATTTCCAATGATGAGCCTAAGGAGTATGAAGTTGGAGACAAGCTCTATGTCTCTAAATCTAAGGATCATTGGTTTTCTAATAAATTCAACAAGAAGCGGATGGGACCATTCGTGGTGAACAAGATCCATTCTGGAGGATTACAACTGAGGGACAAGAATGGAGTCTTATTTGAGGCCCAAGCTACATGGGCCCTGCAGATGCCACCTTGAGCATTAATGGAAAGTCGGCCTAGCGACTATAAAATCTAGAGCATGTACATAGACTTTTTAGGACATTTTGAGACTTTGTTTTTGTTTTTCTTCTTTGATTTTTGTTGTTTCTATTATGGGTATATGTCTTCTACTTTTCAGGACAATGGATGGAACCAAGCTACATTAATACTCGGTCCAGGAGGTGCTCCAATCGAAAATATAAGGCTCTGCACACATGTCTTGTGAGTTTCTTTCTTTACCCTTACCTTGTTTTTTATATACAGTGAGGACATTGTAATGTTTAAGTATGGGGTGGGGGAAGGGCTTACTTTATGCATATTTGATTTATTTGACATTACTTGTGCATTATTTCTTAGAATTGCTACATTGCTATTTTGGGAATGCATTATCTATTTATGGGCTTATATGCATGTTTTCCAAAATTTTGAGAAAAATGACCCCCATTGAAAATTTGAATTAATGTCATGGAAGCTTTATTGAACTCGACGATGCAAAATTAGATTCATTAGAGATATAGCATGAAATTGCCTAGTAAAGGGAAGTCACAATGAAGTGTATATTTTCTTGAAAACCATGAAAGGAGGTAAAATTTGAAGTTGCTTTTGACATGTTGCATGATAAGATGATGGAGGACTTTATATTTCCATATAAATGCTCATTGTTAATCCAAGCCTTACCTATGCTTATGCATCACAAAAGCCATAATATGCCTTATTTCAAATATTGCTCCACATGATCTAAATATTTGCCATTCTTTACCCTATCCGGGGATTATGTTGAGAATGCTGTTACATTATGGAGATTATCATATGGTGTTTGTGTTGTTAATTATCATTATTGGAGTTTGGAAGGAAATTGTCTGAAATATATGGAAAATTTAATGAGTGAAAGAAAATCCAATCACCTCAAGAGATAAAGGTAGATTGACCCTGCTCTCTAAGATAATAGTTTGGAGAGATGGGACACATTGTGAGGAGTCCAAAGCACTAAGTATCCGGGACCATTCATGACACCCATGTTTGCGACTCGCGAGAAGGCAGTGCTGAGGTTAGAGAGGTAAAAGCATTATTATTGAGAAAAGCAATATGAAAAGTGATGAATCTTATGAGAAAGAATGTGGTATGAAATTCAATTTGGAAATACTCCATTTCCCCGGATCATTAGCACCACATTGCCAGAAATTGCCCACCTTTTAGCATTTTACCAAATCTACTCCTTATTTGAGCTTAAATTGAAGTCCTCTTGATTATCAATGCTTTGTCACTTATGAATGTTTTTTGCATAACCCTCCTTTTGTGAGTAGATGTTGCTTTAATTAAATAGCACATGCATGGATCTGTGACACTAGTACCTTTTCGAGGATGGTAATTGATTGTAGGGTTATATAAGAATGAATCTAAGATGTTGAGAGTTTTGATTTCTTCCCCTGAATGACAGATAAAAGTATTGCTTGAGGACAAGCAAGCTTAAGTATGGGGTGTTTGTTGTGAGCCTAATTTGCCATGTTTTACAGTTACTTTTATATCGATTTCTGCATACATTGCATACATTTGGGTTAGAATAATACAGAATCTGTGTAGTTTACACTTATTTGCAATATATGGAGGTCTACACAAGTTTTGGTTATATTTCACAGAAATCGGACGCACTTTGGAGCTAAAAGGAGACTCATGGAGAAGCTAAAAATGGTGCAGCTGGAGAAAAGGCCATTTTTCACCATTCTTCGTTCTTAATCAAGCTTCGATGTCTTCATGAGAGTTGTAGCCCTCGGAAAGAGCTTTCCAACGCATGGTCATATGCGTCAATCCGACGAACGAGGACTCGGGAAAGTGCGTTTCAAGAACAGAGATGAAAGCTGAGAAAACTCCACTCGAGATCGACTAGACTCTACTCGATCTCGACGAGCCCTGGTCGAGCAGAGCTGATCGAGGACACTGAGTCAGAGACAACCCGACTCCCGGAACCCTACTCGATCTCGAGTACCCCTGGTCGAGATCGACGAGCCATGTCCGGAGTCGACGAGCTGTGCCGAGCCGAGAAGCTGAGGACGAAGACGCAGACCACCTCTACTCGATCTCGACGAGCCCTAGTCGAGATCGACGAGCCCCTAGTCCGGATCCGAGCCTGTCGAGTAGAGCCACCCGAGAAGACCCAGTCGACCTAGCCAGTCTACTCGACCTCGACGTGCCCTTGTCGACATCGACGAGCGCCAGGAGCCAAGTCCGAGTCTATCGAGCACCAGCTAGCCAGGACGACGAAACCGAGCCAGTCAACCCTACTCGAGATCGACCAGACCCTTGTCTAGATCGAGTAGACTTCCCAAAGCCGCGTTACTCGGTTTTGACGAATCCTACTCGATGTGGGATTGCTTGGGCGCGAAGATTGCCGATTCTATCCAAATACATCATGAAGGAAGAGATCTATCCATTAAAGACATTTAGATATATTTAGATTTAATTTCTTTATTGCTTTTATTTATCATTAAGTATTTAGATATAGTTTTAGATATAGATAGAGATATTCTTTCCTAGATTAGCTAGGGAATGAAGCCTATAAATAAAGCCCTAGGGGGCTGATTTTCATTGAATTCAATTTCAGAGAAAGACAAGTAGTTCCACAGAGAAGTTTAGGAGTTCTAAGGTTTTTAGGGTTTTGGCTTTCTGTGAAAGTTGATTGCCAGGATTGTAAAGGCTTTTGAATTTAGTTTTAATGCAATTTAGTTCTTTTCATCAATCAATGTCCGTTATTGCAATGAGGCGTGAGTAGTCCACCCACTTCTGGGGCTGGGGTGAGCCCGACGGTGGCCATGTGAGGCGATACGATAAAGGTCAGATCTTTTTGTGCGATTCATCTTCTATCCCTATGAGCATGATTCTTTTGCGAGAGTTGAAGGTGATCCTTGTTTGTGTTATTGAAGCGAAAGTGATCTTAATGCAACTTGGATTAATTATGTGAAAAAGGGTTAGTAACAATTAGGGTTTATGCGAAAGCCTCTATATGCCTATTTGTTAATGACGAAAGTTATTTGATGGAAAGCATGATCTTTTATGCCTTTATGTGTTACTTTGCATGGTTATCGTTGTGGTGTCGAAACCCTAGTCTTGGAAGTCTTTTATTATATTGATTTATTTCTGTCAAAAATCTGAGTTTTAGTTTCGAATTTGCAATTTATATTTTCTGTCAATTCTTGTCGATACAGAGGAGATCTTGTCGATCTCGAGTTGGTTGTACTCGATCTCGAGTACGCTTCGTCTAGGTCGAGTTGAGTTCTGTTCTGTTGTCGATTTCTGAAGTTTCTGTCTTGAATTGCCCTTGTCGATCTCGAGTTGACTTGGTCGAGATCGAGTTGCCCTTGCCGGGTTTGCCTGTCTCCTGTGATTTCTGATTTTCTGTTGTTCACTGCTGTGGTCGATCTCGAGTAGCTGTTTGTCGAGATCGACGAGCCCTTTGCTTTGCTTTTAGTTTCTGCTTTGCTTTGTCTTTTGTGTTTTGCTTTGTTCTTTGCTTCTGCTTTTGTTTCTGTTTCTTTCGTTGTTTCTGTGTTTCTGTCTTTTCTGCTGCTCTGTCTGTGAGAAGTTACAGCTACCTAAGAACTGCTGACGTGCTTCCTCGTGGATTCGATCCTGACTATTCTCTTACTACAACGGGAGGAAGTCTTGTATTTATTTGCTGAGACAGGGAAGTCAGTCTGAACTTTATTTCATATTTATTTCATACTTGACCATCCTCCTGCAACAACAGAATGCAAACAACAATGAATTTGATAAAAATGCAAGAGCAATAATCCAGCCTCACAAGTAACAAAAAATGGCAACAAACAACAATGAGGAGGCAGAAAATGCAAGGGAAATAAGCACCAAAATATCCTTCCAAAACTGACATCGTTTAACCAAAGGAAAAGCAAGGGAAACATCATTGGGCCCTCAGACTAATGCAAATGCTTAGGCATAATCAAATGCATAACAAAGTTGTCACATATATTAACAAATGGGGACAACTTGGAAGAGGAAAAGTACTTCAACAACATTATGGGGCCCTCAGAAACAATTTGAAACTGCCACTAGAAGTGGCAATGGTAAGTTGGGGCGCTTTAGTGAAATAATCTAGCAAACCTCCTCACAGAAGGATCGAAAATCCATCCAGTTCCATCCCATGAATCCCCCACCTATCATTGACAACCCCAGTGAAAGGCACAAAATTTTATTCACCTCATATCAGTTGATCAACATTATGTGGGGAGGCAATAAATGACACCCCCAAAATATCAATTCAAAACTAACAGAGGTAAACCAAATGGAAAGCAATGAAAACATCATTGGACCCTCAGATCAGGTTGTTGCAGTCATGACAAAGTGCAAGAGCAACAATATAAGTGACACAAATGAAATTGAAAACATCTTTCCTCATCCTCAGAAGCATTTATGGAGAAAGTAGAGTTGCAAGCATCATGAAGGTAACATATAACATAGTGCAAGAGCAAAAACCAGCAATTGTGAAGGCAAGGGAAAACATCATTGGGCCCTCAGAGATCAGGAGGTGCAACATGTGATTGGAAATGGCTTATATAACATATACCAACAGGCCATATGAGTTCATATCAGTTCATATACTGATGAAAACATCATTGGGCCCTCACAAATCAGAAGGTGCAATAATATAAAATGCACACTAAACAGGTGAAATGCAAGTACTTGACACCCCAATTCTTTAAATGCAGAGGATACCTTCAAATCAGTTCATGAACATTATGCAAAGAGGCAATGACTGACAACTTCATATATGAATTGACAACTGAGACAGGTTAAATGAGGGAAAGGTAATGGGTGGTGACTACATCATTGGGCCCTCAAAGATCATGAATAGGCAACATGTAAGATGCAAACTGAAGTTGACAACGGTTACATGTTGTTCGTAGTAGGCATAATGCAAGTAGGCGTTGACACCAACAATATGCAAATAGGCAAACCATGTCTTATATATATACCAACAATATAAGATGCAACAATAGAAGATGCAAATTGAATATGCATAGTGCAAGTACTTGACACCCCAGCTCTTAAAATGCACCGGTTAACTTCATATCAGTTGAGCAACATTATGCAAAGAGGCAAGGGAATGGAAACTTTATATATCAATCTAAAACTGAGAGACATGTTAACCAAGAGAAAGGTAATAGGTGATGACAACATCATTGGGCCCTCATAAATCATAAATAGGCAACATATAGGATGCAAACTGAATAGGCATAAGGCAAGTACTTGACACCCCAGTTCATAAATGCACATGAAGGTTACCTTGAAATCAGTTGATCAACAGCAGATGAAGAGGTAATGAATGTCAACTTCATATATCAATTCAAAACTGAGACAGGTTAACCAAGTGAATGGTAATAGGTGATGAAAAACATCATTGGGCCCTCAGAAATCATGAAAAGGCAACACATAGGATGTAAACTCAAAGGGAAACGGTTTCTGGTGAAAGAACATACATATTGTAAGTTCATATCAGTCCATATCAGTTCGTATCAGTGTTTAAAGTCACAGGTTCAGAGGTTAACCCAAGTCAAAGGTAAGTAATGACAACATCATTGGGCCCTCAAATCAACCAGTTTGTGCAACAATATAACATGCAACATGAAATCAAAACTGTGACAGGAGAAATGAATAGGCATACTGTAAGTAATGAAAACATCATTGGGCCCTCACTTCATATACAAGTAATGAAAACATCATTGGGCCCTCAGAAATCAGAAGGTGCAACAATATAAGATGCAAAGTGAATAGGCATAATGCAAGTACTTGACACCACAGTTCATCAATGCACATGTTACCTTGAAATCAGTTGATCAACACTAGGTAAAGAGGCAATGAATGCCAACTTTATATATCAATTCAAAACTGACACAGGGTAACCAAGGGAAAGGTAATAGGTGATGACAACATCATTGGGCCCTCAGAAATCATGAATGGGCAACACATAGGATGCAAAATGAAAGGGAAACTGACTGGTCAAAGAATATGCATAATGTAATTTCATATCAGTTCATATCAGTGTTTAAAGTCACAAGTACAGATCACCGATATTATTAGGCAAACCATGGGTTATACATAAAAGATGCAACATGAACACAAAATAGAAAGAGGTTAACCCAAGTCAAAGGTAAGTAATGACAACATCATTGGGCCCTCAGAAAGCAGAAGGCGCAACATGTAAGATGAGGCAACCTGAAATCAAAACTGTCACAGGTGAAATGAATAGGCATAATGTAATAAGTCCTTGACACCCTAGTTGATAAATGCACAGGTAAAAGTCACAAATTAGTACATCAACATTATGCAAGAGTTGATATCAGTTCATATCACTTCATATGAGTGCATATCAGATGCATATCAATGTTTAAAGTCACAGGTTCATCATCAACATAATGCAAAGAGGCACACCATGAGTTTGATATATACCAAAAGTTCATATCTCTTAATATCAGTTCATAAAGGTAACTGTTTTTTTTTGCTTGGAAACATGTAAAGAGGCAAAGAGGTAAGCGAAAAATATGTTGTCGTTTGTGTGCAGTCACAGGTAAAGAGGTAATGGACAAAAAATCGGAACAACTTGGCAAATGAATAACAACAACAACCCTAGCATGGCCTCAGATACCCAAAAATGTCTGATTGCATGTAAAAAATCCCCAAATCAAAGGAACAAACCCTAAATCCAACTGAACAAGTTCATACAACCCCTAATCTGTCCACATTTTCAAGGAAAACAAAGAAAAGGTATTCGAAGGTACTTGCTGATGAGGACAGAGCTGGAATGGTGGTTGATTTCGTCGGAGGTCGGCGGCTTCGATCGCTTCACAATCGTCGAGTTTTTCGGAGCTCTCGTCTCTAGCGTGTTGGGAAGGAGTGGAAAGCCAACGCGTTTATTGAGGGAGAGGGGGAGACGAAGGGGAAATTCGGGGGAATTCCGCTTCCCCATCCAGCAAACCTCCCCCAAGGAGGATTGAAAACCCATCCGCTTCCATCCCGCAAACCCCCTATTTCCCATCCCTCACACCTAATAAACACGGTCACCTAAACATGAGGGCGGGAATCCCTATGCACTTTTCCCATCCCTCAAACCCCATAAACCCTACACCCAAACACACCCTAACTCCGGTCGGAAATAAATGATGTTTTACTTTTGTCCACTTGAGTTAAAAACTATATAAAATCTTATTTATTTTAATTATTTTTTTCATAATTTAATACTTATTTTAATTAAAAAAACAAGATTTTATATAGTTTTTAGATCCTAAAACTACGTGTATAAAAGTCAAACATCGTTTATTTCCGACCAGAGGGAGTATAAAATTGTTAAAGAATACTCCCTCCGGTCGGAAGTATTAAACTGTGAAAAAATTTATTAAAATAAATAAGATTTTATATAGTTTTAATTAGCTCCTAAAACTATGTGCACAAAAGTCAAACATCGTTTATTTTCTACCGGAGAGAGTACTAATTTGGTGTTTTTAACGTCAAACTTAATAACTTTCTTAATCCCACAAGGGTAAATATTAATTGTGTTAAATATATGTTTGGAATATATATTTTTTAATAAGAGAATGGTTCAAAATACCTGACAAAGCATAAAATAAAATGTAAGGATTTGGATCAAGTTGAAAATGACGATGAAGAGTTTGATACGTAAAAAAGTCGTGGAAGACTTTGGATGGACTACGAATAGCGAAAACACGAGTAAGTCACTAAGTTTTCACGACGTATCACCGTCGGGAAAACGAGAACATAAACTCTTCAATGGAAAAGAGACATCATCGAAAAAGTGTGGACCGACCAACTACATTTCTCCCACATGTATGAGAGATCTTTGAAAGTCATGACCATTGCCATGATCCTCTCAATCAACAAGGCGTACGAGACTGCAACCTCATTTAGAATTAAACTCAAACACATTTAAGTCAATGAATCCACCAGACTGAGCATATCAAGCCATGAGCAAAAAGAACGAATATCACAGACACAAATTTTAATTTCCCCGCCTCGATATTCGTGAGAGAGAGTGAGAGCGATTGTCTGTGCCCTGGCCCGGAGGGGCGGTGCTCCGTCTGGTTTGTGGCTGCCAACATGGGTAGATCCGGTGGTGGAGGAGTCGGCGGTTCCAGGGGTGGTGCAAAACCCCTAACTAAGCCTATTCGAATCTTGAATCGAGAGGAGAAAGGTGCCCCACGTTCAAATCTGGGCGATTTGCAAGGGAAGCATCCAGAGCCCAGATCTGAAGGTGCCATTAATATAGACTTGAAGGTGGGTGGGAGTGAAGTTAATGCTGACGATAGGGATTTAAATGCTAAGAGGATAGGGAAAGATGTCGCTGGTGCATAGGCAAATCTGAATAAGAGAGCGGAACAAAGAGCCTAGAAAATAGGTAACTCTCATCGTTTTAATGTTGCTAGGACTGATACGTTGTCCCTTAGGTCTTACCTGGATGCAGTGAAAAGAAGTTTTGTGTCAAGGGATGGAAGAGTTGCTGGTTTTGTAGCTGCATAAAACCTGTTTCACAACAATAGGAACGTAGCTACAACCCAGCACTTGGAGAAACACAAGGATGTCATCAGGGGTCGTGTAGAGATGAGGTCGGAGGATGTCAGTGACTCAAAGAAAGAGTGGGCAGCTGTCCTCATTGGTGTAGTCACTGGGAATAGGGTGCAGTACAACAAAATGAAGGACTTTGTAGATGCTCAATGGAAGGTTCCATCGGTAAGGGTGTTTCAAAAACACAATGGAATCTTTGTGTACAAATTTCTGGTTGTCGAGGACCGAGATTGGGTTTTGTGTAATGGTCCATGGTATGTCGATGGATCTAGACCACTTATACTCAAAATCCGGTCGTCTGGAATAGCCATCTCTTGGAGTTCCTTTGAGTGTATCCCGGTGTGGGTGTGTTTACCTGATTTGGACCCAATTTATCTCAATAGAAATGCTCTGGGAAGAATAGGATGTGTCATAGGAGAGCATGTCTGCATTGATGATAGAACTGCAAGTGGGGACTGTATTTCATATGCCCGGTTACCGGTGGAAGTTTCAGCAGAAGAGGCTCTTCGGAAAAGCATAGAGATTGTGGATATAGAAGGCAAGTCGAGTAAACAGAGTGTAGTGTTTGAGTGGCTCCCGAAGATTTGCAGGATATGTTGTAAGTTTGGTCATGATCTGATCAGGTGCTCGGCTGCTAGACATGTTGAACTGAAGGATTTGAAAAGCAAGGAAGTGTGGGTACCGAAGGTGAGTGCTCAGAATGCAGTAGGTGATGATCAGGTGGGCAACGTCGGAGCAGTAGGAGTGGTTACAACTAGTTTTGCCGGTGTGATTGTGTTGGATCCCTCAAACCAGCACGCATGAAAGGTATCCAATTCAAACACGGAGAGTTAAATTAATTCAGATGTTGCTGCTGCTACGGGAAATAGACATGAGAAGAAGGGGGTACAAGGTGAGAACGTAGCTGAGATGATAACTGTGATGGATCCGAACAATATGGCTCAAAAGGACCCTGAGAATCTGAGTATGACAGCTGAGTAGAATAATGAGACCGTTGCAGCAGAGTTAGTTAAGGAAGGGATGGACTGTGGTTATGATAGGAATGGTAGTGAAGGGGATATAGAGGGCACAACTATAGAGGGGCGTGGTCAAGCCCGAGAGGGAAGAAGAAAAGCTCGAGAAAGAAGGACAGAGGGAATGCAGGGATCAATAAGAGTGGGTTTGAGTATTCTTCTAGTGGAAACAGGTTCATATTCCTTAAAGAGGATGACATTGGAGAAGTTGTAGGAGTCAGTTTTGAGAAAAGAATGAGTGTAGCATTCATGAAGATGGTGCTGATGAATAGAATAAAATTCAGAGCTTGGAATATATGCGGTCTTAATGACCGTGTTAAAAATAATTTCATCACGTCCTACTGCTGGGATAATGATCTCTCATTGGTTGGTCTGCTGGAAACGAAAGTATTGTCCAAGAATGTTGATAATATCATGAAAACCTTAATATTTGGTTGGGATGTGGAAGAAAATAGTCGTTGTTGTGAGAAAGGCCGGATATGGGTAACCTGGAACCCGGCTATCATGAATGTTAGGGTCATAGAGAAGCATAAACAGTTCATGCACTGTGTTGTAGAGTCAGTTGATGGGAAGTTTCAGTTTGCTGCTACATTTATATATGCAAAGAATTATAAAAGAGATCGAGTGCCACTATGGGCCGAGCTGTTCAGAATTTCCAAACAGATTGACTCTTCTTGGGCTGTTTTAGGAGATTTTAATTGCATTTTGGAAGTTGAAGATAAATGACCCACATATGCAGCTGAACATGACAGCTTTGAAGAGCCTGAAAATCTGATGCTAGAATGCAACCTAGTGGACATGGAGTATATAGGTGCACGCCACACTTGGCATAATCGCAAAAGTGGTGATGACCGAATTGAAAGAAAAATAGATAGAGTGCTTGTGAATGATGTCTGGCGGGATAAATATGCAAATGTTAAAACGTTGTTTGATGTCCCAGGACGATCAGATCACTCACCTTCCATAATTACCTTAAGGGGTGATATAGAGACCCGAAGATTCCTGTTCACGTTCAAAAAATTTTGGTGTGGCAAGGAAGCCTTCAAGCCACTTGTGCTGAGTGCTTGGCAAGAAGAGGTGGTCGGGTCAAAACAATTCATCTTGGCCAAAAAACTAAGAAACGTGAAGGAAGCTTTGAAGTCGTGGGACAAAGCTGTGTTTCCGGATTTACAGTAGCAGATTAAACTGAATAAGGATTGCCTTCGTGAAATTCAGATTCGATTGCTAACAGAAAAAGGGAATGAAAGCCTGATCAGAAGAACAGCAAACACAGAAAGGGAATTGAGCGAAAAATATGGGAAGACTTGTTAGCCTCACATCGTAGAAAGCTAAATTCCATTGGATAACAATGGGTGAGGAAACTTCCTCCATGTTTTTTAGAAGTGTTAAGGCGAGAAGGGATATAAATGCCATTTCGGATATGAAAAATGAGAGGGGCGACCTGTTAAAGGAAGAGAGTCAAATTCGGAAGCATATAGCTAGGTTCTTTGAAGGGCTGTTTTCTACAGAATCTGAAATGCACCCGTTTCCAAACATCAGAAAGGGGGCTACTGTGAATGATGATGCAACTGCTGCCTTGATTGCTACCCCCTCTGAGAAAGAATTTAAAGCAGCGCTTTGGTCTATTGGTGTAAATAAGTCACCAGGGCCTGATGGCTTTGAGAGTTAGTTTTTTAGAAAGTGCTGGAGTATGGTTGGCAGGGATTTCCAACGAGTTGTGATTGAAGTGTTTGAGCAATGTAGTGTCCTAAAGCGGCTCAATACTACATTTGTTTCGCTTATCCCTAAGGTGAAGAATCCTACCTATGTTATAGATCTCCGCCCGATCTCTTGCTGCAACACTTTCATGAAAGTTGTGAGCAAGGTTCTAGTGGGGCGCATTAAACCCTTGCTTGCTGATCTGATTGGGGACAATCAAGGTGCCTTTGTTCAGGGGAGGTCGCTTGCTCATAATTGTGTTGTGGCCCTTGAGATTGTCAATGGTTATGGAACTCAGAGAATCTCACCACGCTGTACTATAAAAGTTGATCTGCAGAAGGCGTATGACTATGTCAGATGGGAGTTTGTGAGATTTGCGCTAGAGCAGCTTGAATTTCTGAGAAAGTTAATTGATGTCATTATGTGATGCGTCTCTTCTACATCCTTTTCGATACTGATAAATGGCACACCAGAAGGCTTCTTTCGTGGGAAGAGAGGACTCCGCCAGGGAGACCCGCTCTCGCCATATCTTTTTGTGATCTGTATGGAGATGCTGAATAGGATAATAAGAAAATCTGTAGAGAACCCGGATTTTAATTACTCCCCTAGATGTGAGCGGTTATCGATTACCGATCTGGCATTTGCAGATGATTTGTAGCTCTTCTGTCGGGCAGATTCTGGCACAGTTCGAATTCTACAAGATTTTCTGGACAGATTCTTTGAGGCTTCTGGGCTCCGGATAAACGATGCTAGGAGTACGATGTATGTTGGGGGTATGCTCTCTGAAGATGCGGATGCTCTATCCTCTCAGCTGGGGTTCCAAGTGGGAACCTTTCCAGTCACATACCTGGGTACACCTCTGCACTCGAGGCGCATTCGTGTGAGTGAATATAGAGGTATATTTGAAAGAGTGGAGAGCAGACTAAATGTGTGGGTTACTAAGCAAATATTGTATGCGAGAAGGCTGCAATTACTGAAATCGGTTTTCGAATGAGTGTTTGCCTTTTAGGGTCTATCAGCGATCCTTCCCAAGACTGTTCTGCATGAGCTGAATAGTCTATGTCGCCGATTCTTATGGAATGGCAATGCTATGGGGACCAAGTGTGTGGTTGCTTGGGATTCTGTCACCACTCCTTATGCTGAAGGGGGGTTGGGTTTGAAGCAAATTGATATGCTCAATAAAAGCAGATTTGTCAGCCTCCTTGGAGATCTTATTCTTGGTAGGGATAACATTTGGACGAGATGGGTAAAGGAGATACACCTCACGCATGAGGATATATGGGGGGTTCGTCAGAGAGTGTTTGACTCTTGGCTATGGAAGGAAGTAATTGGGACTAGTGACGAGATGAGTAATGCTCGTGTCCTTGGTCAGCACCTTGATATGCAGCAGCTACTAAATGGGAAAGGGGGCTTGGACTGTCCAAAAGTATATGATGCCATCCGAAGAAGAAGCCCGCTGGTTGACTGTGGTGAGATGTTATGGTCTGGTGCTCACTCTAGGAAATGATCATTTGTGGTGTGGACTGCTATTCACAACAGGCTGCAAACTGGGCGTATAGTGAAGCATTGGAAGGGGCCAAAAACCGCTATCTGTCCACTCTGTAAGAACGAAGAGGAGTCTGAAAGTCACCTTTGGTTTAACTGCCCAATGATAGGGGATGCACGTGCCATTGTATGGGCATGGATAGGTCTCCCAAGAAGACTTGGTGGGATAGAGGACTGGTTGAGCTGGTTTGCACAAAAGAGCTCCACTGTGAAAAGAACTCCAATGTTTCGAGCGAAGCTCCTGGTTTTATGTGCTTTCATTTACTTCACGTGGTTGGGTAAAAATGAGGTAGTATTCAGGGGGGAGACATGTATTCCCTCTGTTTGGGCTCAGAGAGTAATTCATAACTGTAAATCTTGTATTGCCTTGAGATGCAAGTGCAGGTCATTCAGGGATAGGAGATGGGTGAGTAGTATCACAAAATAGACTAACTAGTAGTAGGAGAATAGGGGTACAGAGTAGAGGAGGTATACTTTTGGAGAGAGATGTTTTTTGTAGGAGTTGGACACACCGGGTAGGCTAGGTGTATGTGGTAACCTACTTTGACAAAGACTCGTTGCATTGTCCTTTTGTAATTACGTATTATATTCTATAGATTTAACACTTCCAAAACAAAAAACGAATATCATTGTTTGAATCTCAAACGTTAAGTTTCTATATGGATATATTTCAAGTAAAATTGCTCAATTTTTTATATATTTATTTCATTTGAATAGGCTTTGACTTGTCTATTCACTTGAACTTTTAAGAAATTGAGGAGAAAAATTATGTGGAAGACCCGAGCCCCCGAATGAACGTGCTCTCTCACGCGCTCCCCAATCCCCGTCTACCCTTTAATGCATCTATGAACCCTAACACTCAAATTCGCCGTCGGCAACCACCAACAACAAATCAGGCCAAATGAAGGCAAATCAAGCATGGCTATTCACCAAAGTAGCAATCCCAACAAGCAACAACTTCCGATTGGTGACTTTGAAAGCCGAAGCATCCGTTGAAGTTTCTTCATCCGTCTCAAAAATCAAGCCTTGCATCTGCTATGATACCTCTTACAAAAATTGGCTAATTTGGAGGCACAAAGAAGTGGTCGTTATGGACAATCGACCGAAATCTCATCGACTTTTAAGAGAAGATGTGTGCTTGCGGCGGTTGGGGTTGCGACAGGGCATAGTTCGTTGCTTGCTTTCTTCCGTTCTTCGGGGTGCGTCCTTCTTTCTCATATGTTGCTGCCTGACGAGACTGGTGTGTGAGATGCACTGTGATGGGCCGAACAAGGCTAATGAATCGATGGTTCACATGAACTTCCCTCCCGTTGAGAACACACTCATGAAGAAAGCTTATGAAAATACATCTTATGGGTGCGTGTGTGCTTTTGCTGTTATAAATTTCAAATGAAAACTACATATTTTTGTCAAATACGAAACCAAACTTGGCACCAAGTCCAAAGGGGAACCAGGCCCTGCAGATATGGGAGTGTCGGTAGCCAACTCAACTCCAACTCTCGACTTGAACCACCCCTTGGGGGGCCCTGAACAATTTGTTTCTCTTTGCCTTGGAGGTTGTCTTCCCAAAGGGATTATCTCCTCTGAGGTCTTTGAAGAAAAAAAAAAGATTCATGAAAATAATAAATTAATGGTTGTTTTATGCTCTCGTAAGTCGTATCATCTCGTTAAGCATAACCCATGTGAACAAGAAGTATATATATGAAAACCTCTATCAACTGCAGCTAATTAACACCATGCAAAAGCCTAATCCAAACAAAGTCACCAACATCCAAGGAGCATGGACTGAACAAAAAACAACACATTCTCCTAGTCGGGTGCTCTATCCTTTGTGTGTAAATCGATTTGGAGTGATTATCAATGTAGATCATGTATGTATTTATTTAATGCAAGCTACCACAGACACTGTGTGTTTGTGCCTGCTTGGGGTGTCTTTGCACTTCATGCACTCCTTGCCAATGCCTACAGTCACACCATTAACAATACTGACTACTTTGGAAATTCATCCCTTAACTCGCATCTTATGGCTATTATCTGCCTGTTATGTGTTTGTTTTTTATCAGCCTCCAAGAATTGTTACTAAAAATATTTGTGAGAATCTGATTTTGGGTGAATCTACTGATTTGCTAGCCAGGTATAGTGCACTTTTTTCCATCCTTAATTGTCTGGAATTTGATTTGAACCTTCTTAAGTTGAACAACCGAAAATATTTATCTTATATAATACCTACAAAATACGTGCTCAAACACCATGTATCAAGTTCAAACACCAACCAGGTCGAACAAGATGACCAACCTAGCATTGATTTGGTGGGACAAGGTGATCAGATGCCTTGGCCAGTGGCTTTAAAAGGAAAATCAGACCCTGAGGAGCCTAAATGTAGAAAGCAACAAGGTATTATTAATGGAAAAATAAAGATCAAACTCACTCTCATACGGTCACTTTCTCAAATCTTTGGTGTAAAGGGAAACATTAAAGGTTACTCCTATGAATGCAGATTATCACAGCCCCCCTTGTGTAAGTGTCTCAGTTGGTCACTTGTTCTTGGACGGATTAACAATCCTATGGTATTAAATTTGAAGGCAATGGATGTAAGACGAACTCCAATGGTTGTGTGTAAATGTCTAAATGTGTATTTTTTAAACATTTTTTTAGCTCCATTGGTTGCTTTTGGGGTGTGCAAATGTGCATATTTGAGCATACAATGTGCAAATTTGAGCACATCACCTCCCCCATGTGCAAATTTTTTTTTCAAAAATCAAGACAATTTTATTGGTGTATTTTTTATAATTTTTGTTTTCTTTTTTGTTTTAACTTAATTGTATTTGAATGGTGTGTAAAAATTACACATTTGACCTTTGGGGCAAAATACCAAAAAGTAAGGTGTATTTTTACACATCTTGTGCAAATGTATACATTATAGGCAAAACCATTGTGGATAGTCTAATATCCTTTCAAATACTTTATCTTAACACTAGAATATGCTTAACGAGAGTTTGCAAAGTAATCCACTCACTCTTTGTCCACTTTGTCTTGGCTTGGGTAGTCTTCAATCCGAATTTGGGGTTCATCCCTCTGATATTGTCTATGATGTTTCATTTCGCTCGTAATGGGCGGCTTGGTAGGCAAACCAATATTCAATTCATGAGTAACAAAACAACTTCTTTACTAAGGACAAGTAAATGGTGGTCCGTTAGTTCACAAAAAGTTGTATTAGAATGAAGATTTCTGCATGGAACTGTAGGGGCATTGGCAAGCCTAATTTTTGGATAGCTCTAAAAGCCTTCTGTAAAGCTGAGCATTTCCAAGTGTGTGCTCTAATGGAAAACAAGAATCCGAATATACCAAATGAAGCCGACTGGAAAAGGGATGGGTTCGATCATGCGGTCTGGTCACCAATCATTGGTAGAACGGGAGGTATTGGAGTCCTTTGGAAGGACCGGCAGTTAATTGACGATAAATTTGAGCTTCAACTCCAAGAAGATAGAATCATTATGTTTAAACACACAAATTCTAACAGCAACACATGCAACATGATTATCTTTGTATATGCCCCCCCCCTCCCCCCACAAGAAAAGACAAGCCGCCGTTTTGGGCCCGACTGACGGAAATAATCAGCAAAAGCCAATCTCCGTGCATCATCCTAGGCGATTTAAACGAAATATGTGGAAGTAATGAAAAGCAAGGAGGTGCATCACCACACCCTGGATGATTTAATCGTCTGATTCAATTCAAAAATGAGTGCAAGCTTTTGGAGATTCCATCGGCTGACAATAAATTTACATGGAGGAAATCTCAACCTAACAACGACTGGATGTATGAAAAGCTTGATAGAGTTTTGGTTTCACAGGAAGTATTGAACACATACCCGGACATTCAAACAACAAATTTTGCTTTCACATCTTCTAATCACTACCCTATTGGCATAGAAATCGAGGAAAAGAGTAATAGCAAAGCACCTCCCTTCCGCATGGAAAACATGTGGTTCCTTAGAAAGGACTACATAAATATTGTCAATCAATCCTGGCCGATTGATAGTCAGGGCTCATCTATGTTCCAGCTGGTACAAAAATCAAAACCTATCAAAAGAGCATCCAAGGATTGGAACAAAAAGACTTTTGGAAACATCTTTCAACAACTTAAGAAAACAGATGCCCTGCTCTTACAACTTCAAACAAATGGTTGTCACCAGAATAAACAAACCCTTTGGGAAAAACAAATTCGTTTAATCAAAAAGAGAGAAATGTTATTAAAATTCCAAAAAACCTATTGGAGACAAAGATAAAAAAAACAAAACATCTCAAACTAAAAGATACAAATTCTGGATATTTTCACAAAGTTGCTTCTGGTAGAAGGAATAGGAAGGTTATACGAGAAATTACGAATAAGGATGGTCTGGTTGTTAAGGGTCAATAAAACATTAAAAAAGAAATAAAAAAAGGAATTCAGTCTCAGATTCAAGAAAGAGAATCAAAATATCACAAGTCCTATTAATTTCCTTAACCTTATCTCTACAGAGATCAGTTTTGAGGACAATGAGATGCTTATTAGCCAAGTGACTAATAGAGAAATTTAGGAGGCAGTCTTCTCATTGGGTATGAATAAACCCCGGGGGTCGGATATAGTATTTCTGCGGAGTTTTTTTAGAACTTTTTGGGATATTGTTGGCCCTGCGGTTACTAAAGCGGTGAAGACGTTCTTCCTATCTGGCCATATGCTAAAATAGTTAAACCACACTTACATTACACTACTACCAAAATGTGAACAACCATCAACAACTAGTCATTACAGACCTATTAGTCCTTGCGACACTAGCTATAAAATAATTTCATGAATCCTGACAGAACGTATCAAAAAAGTCATTGGTAAACTAATTCATTCGCTACAAGGTGCCTTTGTGGCTGATAGAGCAATTCAAGACAATATTCTTATAACCCATGAAATTTTCCACTCCTTCCGTAATAGACTTGGTCTGGAGGGGTGGGTGGCAGTAAAACTGGACATGGAAAAGGCCTATGATCGGGTAAGCTGGTCATTTCTAGCTGATGTTTTAGAAAATTTTGGTTTCCATCATAAATTCCTAAACTGGATTAAGGAATGTGTTCAAACCGTCTCCTATTCGGTTCTGGTTAATAACGAACCTACGGAGATGTTCTTCCCACAACGGGGGCTACGACAAGGGGACCCCTTGTCCCCGTTCTTGTTTATCCTGGTTGCTGAGGTTCTCGCCCGAGCCCTCCAGTTGGAACCAACTAAGGAGAAAAATCTTATCGGATTTCAATGTGCCAGAAACTCTCTAAGGATTCCGTTTCTATCTTTTGCTGATGACATGATGATCTTTTGTAAAGGCAGTGCGGATGCTTGCTGTAGAGTGAAAGAAATAATTGATAGATATTGCTTAGTATCAGGACAAAAGGTAAATTATCAAAAATCAGCCTTTCAAACTTCACCTTGTATCTCAGAGCAAAGAAAACTTATGTTGCAAGGTATCCTTAGCATACCAAGCTCCACAAATTTAGAAAAATATATGGGCTGCCCAATTATAAATGAAAGAGTGAATAAAGAAACCTTTGAAGAAACTGTATGCAAATCCAAGCAGCAACTTTCAAAATGGAGAGCTAACTCGCTTTCCCAGGAGGGGAGAGCGATGCTTATTAGATCCAACCTGCTTGCGAAACCTAGTTATGTAATGCACAACTTTATGCTTCCCTCAACAATTCATAAAGAATTAGACCAGATAAATAGAACGTTTTTTTTGGAACAAAGACCTACAACACCGACCTCTCATCAGCTGGGATAAACTATGTAGGCCAAAACATTTAGGAGGAATGGGAATTCGGAAAATGGGTGATATAAATGTTGCTCTTCAGCTAAAGCTACTCTGGAAAATACTGGCAGAACTAACAAACATCTAGGTATCTATAATACACCAAAAATACCTTAAAAATGTACCTCTGCTTGAATGTAAACGAGTAGGATCTGCTTCATGGCAATGGGGTAAACTAAGCAAGCTTCTTCCACTATTCCGCAAGGGTCTTGTTTGGAATATTGGAGATGGTAAATCGATAAAGTTCTGGTTTGATCGGTGGTGTGGCTCCTCGTCCATTATGGACCTTGGGGGTTTTCCACCTGATCACACAGAAAATTTTAAGGTGGAAAAATTTATAAAGAATGGTGAATGGGATAAACAATCGTTATCCAATTATCTACCACAACACATAATATCTAAAATTGAGGATGTTCATATCCCATCAATGCGAATCCCAGATCGTCTATACTGGGAACCCTCGAAATCGGGCTGGTTCACCACTGCGAGTGCGATGAATCTCATTAGCGGCGGCTTGAGCTCAGCCAATAACAATTCTTTTGGGTGGATATGGAAACTAGATGTGCAACCAAAAATAAGAAACTTCTTTTGGCGTATCGGATTAGATGGACTACCTACCAAAAATAGGCTTGGCCGGAATGGGATTCCCATTCCTCAAGGCTGTGTTTTATGTAATCATCATTCTGAAGATGCATACCACTTGTTTGCAGAGTGCCCTATGTTTGCTTCTACACAAATGCAAGACAATGATATTCATCTGTATCATACAAGGACACCTCTCATGAGAGGCCAAATAAAGCCTCTTATGGAATTTATGGGCAGTTTGCCTGCACCTAAGAAAGTTATGATAGTTATTAAGTGGTGGGCGATTTGGACATACAGAAATCAAATCATCTTTCAAAACCGCAAACCTCCTACAGTGGAGGAAATATTTCAATTTGTAATACAACAAAAACAATCTGGGATAAAACCAAAATATCCAATCATGAGATAAATGATGGGAGGGAGGCTCGGTAAAATATCAGACAACGTAAATCATGTTCTGAAAATTTGCAAAAACCTAGGAATGGGTGGTATAAGGTAAATGTGGATGGATCTACTTCAATAACCGGCCCCTCGTCTGTTGGTGTTATTATTAGAGATCACATGGGTTGTCCTCTGGTAATCCACCAACAGCCTGTCGGCCAGCACACGGTTGTAGAAACTGAGGCTCGGGCGGTCCTGATTGTCTTTAAGATAGCCATTTCTAGAAACTTGAATAAATTTTCCATTGAGAGTGACTGTTTAACAGTGGTTAACGCTGTCAATGGAATATGAAAACCACCTTGGCAAATTGAAACTATAATCTCTGACATACAGACCTTACTCCGGTCCCGGTTTGAGGTCAAAGTAAACCATATTAGGCGTCTTCGGAATAAAGAGGCTAACAAGATTGCACACCTTGGCCATTCTATTCTTGTCTGCTCAATACCTCATAATCAAGATCTCTGTGATCTCATCCGAAAGGATGCTCTCGGTTCGCCAGGATAACCCTGGCCTACTGAATTGTTACTTAATCCCAAAAAAAAATGAGGAGACCTCCTGTTGTATCCGATCGGTGTTTCGCTTGTCTTTTTTCTTTTTTTCTTTTTGATATCTTCTGCTCTTCTCTCCCTCTTCTTGTCTAAATCTAATATGTACTATTTTTTAACGAGTTTTTAAAATTTAAAATTAAAATTAAGGCTAATTAGCATAGATATACCAAAAAAAAATCAGCTTTACAAAAATAGCCATGGAGGGTAAAAATTGCAAGGGAGTGGCAAAATATTAGTTTTGCAAAAACTGCTCATCCGATAGCAGGTTTCACAGGTGGCCAAAAAAAAGGAAGGGAGGGGACACGTGTTGAAATTGGAAAGGGGAAAGTGATTTCGCTTGGGCTAAAAAAAAAGTTACGATTTACGCTTACGAGCTAGTAACTAACCTAGCTATTTCCTCATTTATATACCATTTCCTCATTTGTATACTTCCAAATGGACTTCTTAATTAAATAGTATGAAAGAGGTGATATATCTCCATCGATGTATATATGATCAAATCTATTATAAGAAGTCGTCTCTGCCAAAAGGGTTGTTTCTCCTTAATTCTAATATTTTTAACTACTTATGTCTTTTTTATTATATAGTATAATATAGCAATATAAGATAAGTTCAAATTTTTTAAATTCAGTTTCACTCAATCAATATAGTAATATATGTTTAAGCTAGATAATAATTTACCTAATTTTGTTAGATATCATATAAGATTTAATACAATTTTGTTAGTTTTTAGTACGGTCCTCCCTAAAATCCCTCTTTTTTTTTCAATTGATTATTGATAAAATTATATAATACCTTTGTTTTATTTTAGAAGTAGAAGAGGGGTTAATACCAAATTTATTTAAAATACAAATTGAAAGAATATATCTAAATTGGGCTCTTATCATTTGATTTCATTTTTAATTTGATATAACAATTAACAAATATTGAAATGATCTTCATTTTCTATATCAAACGTATTATTTAAAAGGAATGGAGGGAGTAACGTTCTGTTACACTTGTGGATCCTTACTTGCAGGGAAAACATGGATTACCTGAGCCTTCTGCTTTGCATCCTGCTCTCATGGGCAGCGATTCGCTATCTCGACTCGCATCGTTCGAGCAAGAAAAGACTTCCACCGGGGCCAACCCCACTGCCTATTGTGGGCAGCCTCTTCGAGCTCGGAACCAGGCCTCACGAGTCCTTGGCTAAGCTCGCGAAGCTACATGGACCTGTCATGTGTCTTCAGATAGACAGCCTAACGACGATCGTCGTCTCATCTGCTTCCGTCGCCAAAGAGGTCCTTCAAAAAAGCGACGCTTTGTTCTGCAACAGAACTATCCCCGATTCCATACCGCTCATCTGAAGGAATTGTGTCCTTTAATTAAATGTGCAATGACTAAACATGGGATAGGACGATTGATAGAGATATACAATCCGATTATTTTAGGAGTCATAATGCTTTGCTAGAAGCCAATTACGATTAATGGGTTAAATGGTAAGACCATGACTATTATAAACGGGTCATATGAGGTCACACGATTTGAGTTGACGGACTAGATCAACGGGTTTGATGATTGATGACTAACATATATGTCATATTGTATTAATGAGAAATATTATTTATTCTTGAAATAAATAATATAGGTGATTAATTAGAAGAGTTACAAAAGCTAAATTAATTGGAGAGGTTACAAAGGTTGTAACGGTGAGCATGTCGTTTGCACTTCTCTGATTAAGTTTCTTCTCCTAATTAATTATCACCTCTCAATAAAACAAAGGGCTACCATTTTCTTTGGGGGGAACGAAGCAAGATACACGTACAAAAGATAAGAAAAGCCATGGAGATGGAATAAGTTTTCTACAACTTTTTGAAAGCTTTCTCAAGCCACGTTGGTTTAGAAAAGGGCAAAGGGATTGCCACTTCTTGGCAAAGAGAGGGACGTACGTATCATTGTATCAAGGCAAGAGAGTTGCCAATTTCTTTCCAAGGCAATACGTGCAACAATTAAAGGAGAGTAAATCAAAGTGTTGATTTGCTAACTATCATCATCATCCGTAGCAATACGATTGCTAGTCTTTCGACCTTCGTCCTAGCAGTCGAAGGCTAAGGAGATCTAGACACCGGGCTCGTGTGGACTAATTAGAGAAGTCACGCTTGGGGCTTTCGATCTCTTCCGATTCCATCCAGATTCGATCCGGTTCACGCATCAAAGGTATATCCTCTAAACAATGATTGATCTATCAATTATGCATGAAGATTTTTGCGATTAGATGTTAGATATGATCTGAAATTCCGCTTAACGCATCTAATTTCCCTTCAATTGGTATCAGAGCATCTTGCATAAATTGATACGATCAATAGATTAATTGTTAATTTTTGATGCGGATCTTGATTTAAATTGATGGTAAATTCTATATGGATAAGGATGTAAAATTGAAATGGAGATTTTGATGAATTGAGAGATGATATTGTATGAATGAGGAGTATTATTTATTTTTGAAATAAATAATTAAATATATTAATTAGAGGAGTTATAATTGAGGAGGTTACGAAAGTTGTGATGGTTATTTTCTCCTAATCAATTATCTCCTAATTAATTAAATGTCTCATATCAATCAAACGGTGAATTGAGATTTGCCCATAAAATTAAGGTGGATAATATTATGATATTATTTATTTTAATTATTTCCTAAAAGTTAGGAAATCCCACTCAAGATTTAATATTTGATATTATATCTATTTCATACAATTTAATCCAATTATTACATTTTTATGGTTAATATTGATTAAGGCCATATAAGGATTTAATTTTAAATTGAGATGAATTATTATGCTTGTTTTATATTATGATATATTGCTTGCATATATAAGGTGACTAGTATGGCCCATAAATACGATATGCGCATCGTTATGTTTTTTTGTACACGATCTGTGTATCCTTATGTATTTTTGTATTTTATTTTCGGTAATTAGATTATTAGGAAATATTGTAATACAAGAAGAAGACATAAGAAGTTCAAGGATGGATATCCATGAAGGGTGCGAGGGTGGAGACCCATGAAGATTAGATCTTTAAAATTTTGCATCGTAGGGGCCATACTAGGATCACAATATATTATTGCATTTTGAATGCTTTATTTTAAGTTTTTATATTGTCTTTATTTATGACATTTTTTTCACTTATAAATAAAAGACAAATAAAAGACTTAAGTTCCAAAGGTAAATTGGGGCAATGGCTTTCCATATCATAACCCATTAAGTTCTGGATTTTTGGTTGGATGGGCTTCACAAAAGGGAGGGTGTCTTTCCATAATCTTGGGCTAATGAGGGTGAATCTATACGGGGGTTCATAAACTTTGATATGGTTGTACCCAACGAGAGACCAAAAGGCAAAGTTTTGAATCTTGAGGCATGGGGATGATTTTACATTGGATGTGGATCATCAACCAAGAATTATAAGGAGTTATAATTAGTAATTGTTACTTACCTTGAACACACAAGACTTAAGGCAGTGCAAAAGTACGTTGGGTCTTGTCTGGAATAGGATCTTGGAATCATTTTATTCACAGGGAACGATAACAACTTGAATAAAATGCGCATTTACTTAGTTTAAAGGTGTTTAATTTTAAGTAATTTGCATTTCGAACATATACTGATTTGCATGTCATTTCCTTTTATATATAGGCATTATGTCTAATGATAACTTGAATTTCACCCCGCGCTCAATAGTTGAGAAAAACAAATTGAATGGAACGAACTTTCTTGATTGGGAAAGAAATCTGAGAATTGTTCTCAGGTCTGAAGGGCGTGAGGACGTCCTAACAAACCCTATCCCTACTATTACCGATGCCTCATCGGATGAGGAGATAGTTAGAGAAATGGAGTTGAGAAGTGATTCTTTACCTGTCACTTGTTTGATGCTAGCAAGCATGGAACCTGACCTTCAAAAGAGGTTTGAATACCAGGATGCCTACTCTATCATCACCAATCTGAAAATGTTGTTTCAGGCACATGTAAGGATTGAACGATATGAAACTCACAGGGCTATACTGGATAGCAAGCTTGTGAAGGGAAAGCCAGTAGGTCCACATGTGTTCAACATGATTGGCCTTTTTAGCCGTATGGAGACACTGGGCAGTACCCCATATGACCAAGAGTTGGCCACAGATATCGTCTTACACTCCTTACATGATGGCTTTGCCTCATTCAAGATGAACTACTATATGCATGGTATTAAGAAAAATCTGAATGAGCTCCATGGTATGCTCAAAGCTGCTGAGCATAATACTCCTACTGACAACAAGAAGGAAGTTCTTAATGTCAATAGAGGGAAAGGGTTCAAGAAGGTAGCCAAGAACAAGAACAATACCCAAGGGAAGGGCAAGGAAGTTGCAAAACCTAAGGGTGGTGAGAAGCCAAGGGTGGCTGCAGACCATGATTGTTTCCACTGTAAGGCTAAGGGACACTGGAAAAGAAACTGTCCCAAGTACCTGGAAGGCAAGAAGAATGGGACTTTGAGTTCCAACACTTCAGGTATTTATGTTGTTGAATTACTGTCAACCAATGTCCTCACATTAGATAATGGTCCTACTTGGGTATTAGATACCACATGTGGTGCTCACATTATTTCAAATGTGCAGGGACTAAGAAATAGGAGACAAGTGAAGAAAGGGGAGATAGACCTACGCGTCGGAAATGGAGCAAGTGTTGCTGCACTTGTCGTAGGAGATTTTAGTTTATCTCTTCCTTCTGCTTTAATCTTAGAACTGAATAATTGTTATTTTGTTCCTAGCATTACAAAGAACCTTGTTTCGGCTGCAGTAATTTATTCTGAAGGTTTTAATTTTAGCACTACAGATGAAGGTATAATTATTCACAAGAATGATATCTTCTATGCTCGTGCTCAAGATATTAATGGAATATTTGTATTTGACCTTACAACAAAATCTTATAACATAAATACAAAAAGGCAAAAATCAAGTAAGTTGAGTGAAGCCTACCTATGGCACTGTCGTTTGGGTCACATCAGTTTAGACCACATGAAGAAGCTCCATAAAGATGGACTTCTAAAAGACGTGGATTGTAAATCCATTGATACATGTGAGTCATGTTTGATGGGCAAGATGGCAAGGTCACCTTTCAAAGGAACAAATGAAAGGGCTACTGAGCTATTGGGCATTATACATACTGATGTATGTAGGCCAATGAATACAGAAGCTAGAGGTGGTTATAAATACTTCATCACATTTACTGATGACATGAGTAGATATGGATATATTTACCTCATGTCACATAAATCGGAATCCTTTGAAAAGTTCAAGGAATTTCAAAATGAGGTAGAGACTCAAACTGGCAAGAAAATAAAAGCACTTCGATCAGATCGTGGTGGTGAGTACTTGAGCCATGAATTTGATCATCATTTGAAAAACTGTGGGATAGTAACACATTTGTCTACTCCAGGAACACCACAGCTTAACGGTGTATCTGAAAGGAGAAACAGGACCCTGTTAGACATGGTCCGATCTATGATGAGTTTTGCTGACCTTCCGGTATCCTTCTAGGGATATGCCCTCACAACTGCCGTACTTACACTAAACAGGACTCCGTCTAGAGCTGTAGACAAAACTCCATATGAGATATGGACTGGAAAGGTTCCAAAATTGTCTTTTATGAAGATATGGGGATGTGAAGCTTATGTAAAGCGTTTACAAACGGATAAGCTTGCCCCTAAATCAGATAAATGCTATTTTATAGGGTATCCAAAAGGTAGTTTTGGATATTACTTTTACAGTCCCGGTGAACAAAAAGTGTTTGTTGCAAGGGATAGTGTCTTTTTGGAAAGAGAGTTGATTTCCAATAAGTCAAGTGGGAGAAATATTCATCTTGAACCAGTTCATGATGAAGAGCGACAAACTCAACAACGAGATGACATAGATGGTGTCGAGGACGAGTTGATAGTTTTGGAAGGCCAAGGGCCCCAAATCATCCAAGAACCGGAACAAGAGGATCCACAAACAGTTGTGGAAACTGTTCCAGCTCCAGTTGTTGAACCAGTTGAACCCACTCATAGATCAGATAGGCCAAGGGTACAACCAAGATGTTATGATGATTTCATCTTGAATGTAAACCTTGATGTTCTTTTGTTAGAACATGATGAATCTAATACCTATAAGCAAGCAACGACGGGTCCAGACTCCAAGAAATGGCTTGAGGCCATGAGATCCGAAATGGATTCGATGTTTGAAAATCAAGTGTGGGACTTGAAAGATTTGCTAGCTGGGGTAAAACCCATAGGGAGCAAATGAGTTTTCAAACTCAAGACAAATAAGGATGGAAAGGTATCCGTGTACAAGGCAAGATTAGTTGCCAAAGGTTTTAAACAAACTCATGGTATAGACTATGAAGAGACCTTTTCACTAGTTGTCATGATAAGATCCATTAGGATAATCCTTGCTATTGCCGCTTATACATTATGATTATGAGATTTGGCAAATGGACGTCAAAACCGCCTTCTTGAATGGAGATTTGGAAGAGGATGTGTACATGACACAACCCGAGGGTTTTGAAGATCCGAGTGATGATGGGAAGGTATGCAAGCTTAAGAGGTCTATATATATGGACTTAAGCAAGCATCCAGGAGTTGAAACTTTTGGTTTGATGAAAAGATCAAAGAGTTTGATTTCATCATATGCGAAGAGGACCCTTGTGTATCCAAGAAGTTTAGTGGGAGTAAAGTGGTCTTCATAGTCTTGTATGTGGACGACATACTACTTATTGAGAATGACATTCCGATGCCAGAGCCCATTAAGGAATGACTAGAGAAATGTTTCTCAATTAAAGACTTTTGAGGAAGCAGTGTACATATTTGGAATAAAGATCTATAGAGATAGATCTAAGAGATTGAATCAAGGAACTTATATATAGATAAGATTCTTTACAGATTCAATATGCAAGATTCCAAGAAAGGTTTTACCTATGCCATGAGGTGTACACGACCTGATGTTGCATTTGCTTTAAGCAGGTGTAGAAAATATCAATCGGTTCCATGAGAGGCACACTAGTGTGCAGCTAAGAACATCATGAAGTTCTTGAGAAGAACCAAGGATGATTTCTTAAGGGTGATGACAAGTTGATCGTATATTTTATGAGGATGTTTCACCTTATTTGACATTAAGATGTGTAAGGTGCATACATATGACAATATTGCAAATCCATTGACGAAGCTTATGCCTAGCCCAAGCATGATGATCGCACTAGGGCTAAGGGTCTCAAACACATTGGAGAATGGCTTTGAGATTGCTTTCTATTACATTTTATGTTTAGAGTGTTAGACACTAAGTTTATGTTCGACTGGATGATTTTATGATATATGATATTTCATCTTTATTTATATATTGTGTTGAACGATAATAAATAAAATGTCCAAATAATTCGTAGTTCGCAAATGGGCTTATCTTAAGTGTTCTGGTAAATGAAACCCCATTAAGTGAAATGCAGTTATGAATTATCGCAAGTCCGTAGTCTAAAATCATCAACTTGGACATAGGTGATTTTATCAATGACTATATTGTAAGTTGACTGATAGCGCCAAGTTTCATGGGCTATAGGGACATGGAGATGTCTAGTCAATTACATATATATGTATGGATGATACATATATGACAGACCCACTTTAAGACTCTACAAAACGGATTGCAGAGTTTTAAGTTAAACCATGATTAGTAGATTCCTCAGACATGGGTATGTTATGGTCTCTCTTGATGATTGATATTTCTTTGACACGGCTAAACGCTTTTCGTAACAGGGAGTTATAAAGGTCGTAGTTGGGATTGCCAAAAGTTGAGTGGGAGTCATAGTCATACAAGACTGGAGATGTCCTCCTTCTTCATGCATACTGTGATGCATCGAAAAAGAATGGTGTCTAGGCCACTTGAAGAGCAAGAACTGAAAATGCATGGCCATGCTCGGATGGATTATTTGTAATCATCTGTTTATTTGACAGTTCAAACTCGGAGTTCAAAAAACATATTTGATAATAGATATGAATGTCACCATATCATCAAATAAGACATTAAGAGACACGGGTATCTTATATTGCACACTTGTTTAAGGACAAGTGGGAGATTGAAGGAATTGTGTCCTTTAATTAAATGTGCAATGACTAAACATGGGATAGGACGATTGATAGAGATATACAATCCGATTATTTTAGGAGTCGTAATGCTTTGCTAGAAGCCAATTACGATTAATGGGTTAAATGGTTTAAGTCCATGACTATTATAAACGGGTCCTATGAGGTCACACGATTTGAGTTGACGGACTAGATCAACGGGTTTGATGATTGATGACTAACATATATGTCATATTGTATTAATGAGAAATATTATTTATTCTTGAAATAAATAATATAGGTGATTAATTAGAAGAGTTACAAAAGCTAAATTAATTGGAGAGGTTACAAAGGTTGTAACGGTGAGCATGTCGTTTGCACTTCTCTGATTAAGTTTCTTCTCCTAATTAATTATCACCTCTCAATAAAACAAAGGGCTACCATTTTCTTTGGGGGGAACGAAGCAAGATACACGTACAAAAGATAAGAAAAGCCATGGAGATGGAATAAGTTTTCTACAACTTTTTGAAAGCTTTCTCAAGCCACGTTGGTTTAGAAAAGGGCAAAGGGATTGCCACTTCTTGGCAAAGAGAGGGACGTACGTATCATTGTATCAAGGCAAGAGAGTTGCCAATTTCTTTCCAAGGCAATACGTGCAACAATTAAAGGAGAGTAAATCAAAGTGTTGATTTGCTAACTATCATCATCATCCGTAGCAATACGATTGCTAGTCTTTCGACCTTCGTCCTAGCAGTCGAAGGCTAAGGAGATCTAGACACCGGGCTCGTGTGGACTAATTAGAGAAGTCATGCTTGGGGCTTTCGATCTCTTCCGATTCCATCCAGATTCGATCCGGTTCACGCATCAAAGGTATATCCTCTAAACAATGATTGATCTATCAATTATGCATGAAGATCTTTGCGATTAGATGTTAGATATGATCTGAAATTCCGCTTAACGCATATAATTTCCCTTCATCATCAACACCATAAGCTCTCAATTGTGTTCTCTCCAGCAGCGAGTCTGTGGAGGAGCTTCCGCAGGATCGCCAACTCTAGCACCTTCGCAGGTGCTCGGTTGGATGCAAGCCAGCACCTTCGGAGGAAGAAGGTGGAAGATCTTCTCTCCAATGTGGCGAGCTGCAGTAATGGCGACGCAGTTGATGTAGGGTAGGCCGCCTTCAGCACCACCATCAACCTCTTGTCCAACACTTTTTTCTCTGTTGATTTGGTTGACCCCAATTCAAGCAACTCCCATGAGTTCAAGAAGCTTGTCTGGCAGATCATGGTGGAATCCGGTAAACCGAATTTGTCAGACTTTTTCCCGGTTCTTAGGAGATTAGATCCTCAAGGGATTAAGCGTCGGATGGGAATCCATATGGAGAAGATGTTCAATCTGTTCAATACTTTGATCAGTCAACGCCTTGCTGATAAACAAGGTTGCGCTGATGAGCACGACGATGCACTTGATGCTTTCCTCAAGATCAACACAGACAATAGCAATGACCTCGAGCTTTCCCATATTCCACATATCCTACTGGTAGTCTATAAGGGGTCGTTTGATATTGATATCTAGGTATCATATATCAGATGATATCACTTAATCTGATATCTATGTTTGGTATAGATAGATATCAATATCACTTTATATCTAGATATATATGATTTTTGCTGCTTATGTCTTTTCCCTAATTTGTTTTGCAGGACTTGTTTGTGGCAGGAAGTGAAACAACGGCAAGCACTACTGAATGGGCGATGGCGGAATTGCTTCGAAGTCCTGATAAAATGAAGAAAGCTAAAGAAGAGCTTGAACATGTTGTTGGAAAAGGGATTGCAGTGAATGAAGAAGATATCATGAGGCTACCGTACTTGCAATGTGTTGTAAAGGAGACTTTACGGATGCATCCACCAGTGCCGTTATTAGTCCCAAGAAAAGCCGAGTCTGATGTGAAGCTATGTGGATTCATGGTTCCAAAGGATTTGCAAGTACTCGTCAATGTGTGGGCAATGGGGAGAGATCCGAGCTTGTGGGAGAACCCTGGTAGCTTTGAATCAGAAAGGTTTTTCGATACGAATATTGATGTTAAAGGCCGAGACTTTGATCTCATACCGTTTGGTGCTGGACGGAGAATCTGCCCTGGACTGCCATTAGCATTGCGAATGCTTCCTCCCATGTTGGGTTCTTTGATCAACTGCTTTGAGTGGAGGCTTGAAGATGGGGTTGCACCACAAAGCATAGATATGAGTGACAAATTCGGCATCACTCTTCAGAAAAATCACCCTCTCCGGGCCATTCCTATCAGCATCATGTAGTCATATATATTACTGCCATGACTTGACAAGTTCGTGTGTGGCTTTTGGACATGTTTTATGCTAATGTTGTGTGTGTGCTATACTTCAAAGAATTGAATAACAAGTTCAAAATCTGTGGTTTAAGTTGGAGTTTCCATACCAGTGACCGATCTCTTGTAATAGAGTGTTGAAATCACAAAACTACTGTCACAAAACAATCACCAAACAATTCACAAAAGGTATACTTGTGTGGCCCTAGCTTCACTATAGCTACTGAGAACACACCATCAACTTCCCTCCTTAGCTAGTCACAAATGGTACAAGTAACAAATGAGGTTCTGTTGCAGTTGCTCATTTGAATCCAATGGAAAATTGATAAGACCAGGCAGGGAAAAAAAAAGTAACTTTATCTTTAATTACCCCCTGATCCCATCCCCTTAGGCATCTCCCATGGTAAGCCAAAAAATGGGTTTTGGCCAAATTTTGCTTCCATCTTAGGCCAAAACCCATTTTAGCCTTTTTGTATTTGGCCTAATTCTAAAACAAAGGCCAAATTTGGCTTTCACTTTTGGAAGGTCAAATCCTATTTATTTATTTATTGATTTATTTTTAAGTGTTTAATATTTATGTAAATTTACAAAAATACAATTATAAATCTATATATTATATAGTTATGATTTTCAATTAAAAATAAAATTTGTAGTATTGTTAAGATATTCAAGAGTTCTTCGATATGACTATAATATTTGACATATTTGAATTATAATTGCAAAAATAATATTTTTAGAAAATGACATTAATCTTTTTTATTATAGATTCATCAAAATTATAATAAAAATAAATATTAAATTGCTTAAAGTACTAAAGAAGGAAAAACAAATATAAAATGCAACAACCAACTATTGAATCATGGTCACATTTAATATTCTGATAGATTTACATTACTCTCTTCAAATCGAAATGATAACGATAGAATCGAGTGACGGAAATGAGATGTGAATGTTCTAAATTGTATGAGTATTTATAGAAAATTAGCATGCCAAAATTGGCCTACGGTGGAAACAACCAAACTGCACAATAGGCCAAAAGAGAATATTTCATAGAATATTCTCTTTTGGTAGGCTATTTCCCCTAGCCATTATGGCCTATGGGGGAAGATGCTCTAACTAATTTAAACCTTCAATTAATTACTACCCCAACTCTAAATCATCCGTAAATTTTATTTTTAAACCCTCAATTAACTATAGGAATGAAACGATTAGGTGGGATTAGACTTGTCAAAACACAACCCGATCCGAACCCGAAAATTTTGACCCGAAATTTTTTTTCAACCCGAACCCGAAAAACCAGAAATTTTCCGGGTAATCCGGGTTTCGACATGGTGACCCGATTTACTCGATTGACCCGGTTGATTTATAATTAAATATAATTAATTTTTTTATATATAATTAAAATTTATCGCAAAATTATCAAATCATTATTTTTTTAATTTAAAAAAGAAAAATTTGACAAACCCGAAATCGACCCGAAATGACCCGCAACCCGGTCAAACCCGGGTTCTAGTCAACCCGGAAATACCCGAAACCCATTTTACCCGGGACCCATTTTACCCGAGACCCGAAGTAACCCGACCCGAACCGAACCTGACTCGAATGACCCGTTTGACAGGTCTAGACCCGTTTTACCCGGGATCCGTTTGACAGGTCTAGGTGGGAGCAATACCCGGAACCTGTTTGACTCACAACCCGGTCAAACACATTTGAACATTTGCACACAACCATTGATGACAACTTATGGATTTGTTTGGTTTTTTCCCAACTATTATTTCTTTATTCATTTTTTATTTCCATTTCATGCTTATTTTCTTGCTCGAATTACTTTGGTTTCAATACATTGCAACATGAGTCAACTATAAACAAGGAATTGAGATTCACATTTGGGAGGGGGAAATTAATTAACTATCCCCTTCCTAGCATTTGATGACGATATCATTATCTTTACAAAAAGTTCACAAACAGCCTGTTTCAAAGTAAATTCCATTATACAAAGATTATGTCTCGTCTCGGGTTAAAAGGTCAATCTTTACAAATCAAGCTTTCAGGTGTCTCTGAATACATCATCTACTGCAATCCCTTGGTATCCCCCAATCTAATAACTTGGAAAAATACCTTTCACTAGTTTTCGATCCGTATTTATTTATTTATTTGCTTCAAAAATTTAACATTATATTTTTTAACTTTTTCTAAATAATTATTTAAACTAAATTAATATATCCATACATTTCACTAGTTTTCGATCAGTAATTATTACGGAGTATTTGCAAAACACACCACCTCACCTACCGTATTAATTAGATTCCAATTCATACATGAGGCAAGTAGTAGTCCGTATTAATGCTACGTAATTAATAAAAGTAATTAAACTATTTTCCCAAAATAAATTAAGCAATTAAGGCAATTAATAAAAATTAAAAGTAGAAGGAGGTGGACTACCACCCTGGTAAACTAAACATTTTCCCTCAGATATCGGTACTTTAATGACTCAATCAACTGAGAAATTACATACGTCTACGAACGCGCGGCGCGTGTAAACCTTTTTTGTTTTTCTCATGAGTTCATAAATGCCTCACCCTAGTCATCTGTCTCCGACTCCACCTTGTGAGCCGCCGCCGATGCCGCCAGAGGATACCCAGGAGGGGGTGCAAACTGACGAGACTGCTAGGAAGGGACACCCGATTTCGCCGGGGAAGACTGACTCCCAGAAAGTGCCCACCGCTCCATCGACGGAACCAAAGAAATCCTAGAAGGATATGGTGACGGGGTGCGGAGGGGACCAACTGAGCACATCGATATGCAATGAATTTCTAAAAGGAAAGGTCAAGGTCTCTTTTCCGTTCGGGAAAAATGGCGACCCAGAAGTCCATATAGAAGAAGACGTCGTTGACGCCCTGGCCAGCGTTTGGAGGAACTACGTGGTGGTGAAAATGCTCGGAAATCAAATTCCTTTCCATGTGATGGACAGGAAAATTCGTGAGCTGTGGGGTAGATTCGGAAAGCTTCATGTGGTGGATCTCCCTTATGGTTATTTCCTGGTGCGTTTCGAGTCGGAAAGGAGTTGTTTGGGTGTTTTGTTGGGTGGTCCTTGGTCGGTGTTTGAGAGATGTTTGGCGCTGAAAATCTGGACCCCAGACTTCAGACCAAGGGACCCGATAAAAATGATCCCGGCATGGGCTAGGATCATGGACCTTCCCCTACATTTTTATCAAGAAGATGTTCTTCTTCAAGCTGCTGCTGGTTTGGGTATTCCCATTAGTGTGGACAATAGGACGTCCTTCGTCGGTCGTGGTCGTTTCGTTAGAGTGTGTGTCGAAGTCGATCTGGACGAACTGCTGAAGGGTACAATTGGCATCAATGGCCATAGGTATTTGGTGGAGTATGAGGGCATCCCGTCGATTTGTTTTAGCTGTGGTAGGGTTGGGCACGTGAAGTTTAGTTGCCCTTACCAGAATTGTAAAGATAACACCAGTGAGGTGCAAATTGACCAAGAGGGTGTCGGTAGTAAAAGCTTAATTAACTCCAGAATCAGGGGCTGCTGGGCAAGTTAAAGATGGATCTAATGGAGAATGAATGGAGGTTAAGAGGAAAAGGAAACCAAAGAATCGTCAATAGACTGGTCAGTCTTTTGTGCCTACCCAGATTCCGACCACCGCGAACAAAGGTCCTCCCAAAGAAAAGCCGGAGCAAGGCAAGCAAAAAGAAGTGCAGACGGGATCAAATTCGACTAGAAAGGAGAAGTCCGCTCAGAATAGCACCGGGGCGCCGGGGGCAGTTAGGCCGGAGGCGACAAAAAGTGTGCCGGGAAATTCGGACGTTGTTGTGAATCCTTTGAAGAGCCAAGGAATTAATGCTCAGGAAGTTATTGGAAAAGAGGTAACCAATAAAGAAACTTCTAATGAGAGTGAAAAAGTTATTAGTGCCGTTGACAAAGAGGATTCGGAGGATTGCATGGTCGAAGAGGATCCCGAGAAGGGGAATGTCGAGGACATTAATGGCCCTGAGGATATTACTATGGGGAGGAAAACACAATGGGTTTGACCCAGGAAAAACTTGGTTTCAGTAATAAGGATAGTGGGGAGGGTGAGACCTCTATACAGGCCTAAGATGAAGGAATAAAAAAGAGGAATAAGACCAAAAAGCCCAAAGGGGTTAATGGAAAGGGCTCTTCTATTATAACCTTAGCCTCTCTGAACAGCCCAATTTCAAAAGGGTCCAAGAAGAAGCTGAAACACGTCTTTGTGGAGCATGCCTTGGCGGAACATACTAATACAGTGCCCATGGATAGAGATCATGGCACAGCAGAATGGAAGGTGGAGACTAAGGGTGACCCGAACCTACCGATCGTCGGAAAGTTTTGGGAGGAAGGGGCTTTCGCCTCCCAATCAAGCGTCCGTATGGAGAGGGAAAAGGAACTCACACGCCTGGCTGAGGGGGAACTCTAAACTGAATCTTTGTTTAGTGATTGATGATGTTTAGCTCTGTGTGTTTGTCAATTTTGATACAGTTATTTTATTCTATGAATTTACTCTTTTGGAATTGTTTTGGTGCAGGTAAAAAATCCTTCCGGCGAGCTATCAGATACATTTGTAATCATTGCTCAATCGACATCCTTGCTTTGTTCGAAACTAGGATCTCGGGCGATGTGGCGGATCATGTTTGCAAGAAACTTAATTTTGATAAAGTTGAGAGGGTGGAGGCTACCGGCTTTGCAGGGGGTGTATGGCTTTTGTGGAAGGACAGTTCCTACAAGTTAAACATTGAGCAAAGAAATCAGAATTTTATCCATGCTTCCTGGATGAAAGGGAGTAGGAAGTGCAATCTTATTGCGATCTATGGTCCGCCCTTAGTGTCAAGGAGATGTGTGTTTTGGGATGACCTCAAGGCTACACTGAGAGGTGTGGTGGGAGATGTGATTATTGGCGGAGATTTCAATTGTATTTTGTCTAAGGATGATACGAAAGGGGGTACTGGTGCGATTCACCATGATGTTGGAAAGTTTAAAGATATTATTGATCAGGCTAACCTTATCGAATGCGGTTTCACTGGTCAAGAGTTTACTTGGAGTAAGACTATCCTTGGTGGGCGTGTTGTCCATAAGCGTCTTGATAGGGTGCTTACTAATGTCTCGGGCCGTCTGTCATGGCCGGAAGCGAGAGTAAGACATCTTCCGAGATACTCTTCGGATCATTGCCCACTCTTGCTTGAACTGAATCCCCGTGTTTGCAAGAACAGAAGTAGGCGCCCTTTTCGGTTTGAAGCGGCTTGGACCTCACATCCGGAGTTCCGCGAGTTTGTTGAGGATAAGTGGCCCAAAGATGTTCCGGCAGATGCTGCGTTGGGTGGCTTAAAAGAGGATCTGTTAATTTGGAACAAGAAGGTTTTTGGTAATATATTCGCTAGAAAAAAATGACTGATGGAAGAGCTTGGAGAGGTTCAAAAGGATGTGGGGAGAGGAGTTGGTCAGATGGCGGTGGATCAAGAGGCTCGTTTGAAACAGAAAATTGATGAAGTACTCGAGCAAGAAGAGGTTCTCTGGATGCAGAAATCTAGGGAGACTTGGCTTTCGTGTGGGGAAAGAAATACTAAGTTTTTTCACACCTCTACTATTATTAGAAGAAATCATAATAGAGTTGAGGGCTTGTTCAATGAGAATGATCAATAGGTGGAGGACAAATCGGAGCTGGAGAATTTGGCTGTGACTTTTTTTGAGGAGTTATACACCGATGAGGGAACTACCAACAAGGGAGACAGTTTCGCTGCTGAGTTTCCGGAGATTGAGGAGGACGATTGGGAGGGGATATGCGGCATCCCCACAGGTGATGAAATCTGGAAGGCTTTCAAAGCTATGGGGGCCCTTAAGGCCCCGGGAGTTGACGGTTTTCAACCATTTTTTTTCCAGAAATACTGGGCTACTATGGGTCCTGCGGTGCGTGAGCTGATTCGTGAATTCTTCCATATGGGTGAGCTGCCGTTTGGCCTGAATGATACTCTGATTACTTTGCTACCAAAGATCGGTAAGCCGGAGTACATTAGTCAGTTCCGGGGTATTAGCCTCTGTAATGTTTGCTATAAGGCGATCACTAAGATCATGGCTAATCGCCTTCAACCATTTATTGATAAACTGGTGGGTCCGACACAAGGGAGTTTTCTCCTGGGTAGACTGATTACTGATAACATAGTGGTGGCGCAGGAGGTGATACATTCTATGAGGAGGAAGGTGGGGAAGAAGGGTTGGATGTGTTTGAAGTTGGACTTGGAGAAGGCCTACGATCGCCTTAGCTGGGACTTCATTGAGAATACGCTGATTTGGGCGGGATTGCCTAGGAAATGGATTCTTTGGATCATGTCTTGCATTCGTAGCCCGAGGTTCCAAGTGTTGTGGAACGGGGAGGTAACGAGGCAGTTCATTCCGTCGAGAGGAATCCGTCAAGGTGACCCTATTTCGCCTTATATCTTCATTCTGTGTATGGAAAGGTTGTCGCATCGGATTTCGCAGTTAGTCGATGCCGGTAATTGGAAACCCATTAAGTTGTCTAGGAATGGTTCTAAGCTGTCGCATTTGTTCTTCGCCGATGACATTCTGCTCTTTGCGGAAGCTTCGGTTGGGCAAGTCGGGGTGATTCGGAGCTGCCTGGAGGAATTTTGTGGAGTGTCGGGGCAGAAGGTTAGTCTGTCCAAGTCCAGCTTCTATGTTTCTCGTAATGTGGAGCCTAGCTTGGTTGACGCCATCAATCGGAGAAGTGGTATAGCTACCACCGATGACCTTGGTCACTATCTTGGGATTCCTTTGTTGCACAAGAGGATCAAAGGGAGGGATTTCGATTTCGTTTTCGATAAATTCTCCAAGAAATTAGCGGGGTGGAAGACTAATGTTATGAGTTTTGCCGGAAGAGTCACTCTGACTAAATCGGTGTTGGGCTCACTGCCGGTTTATTGTATGGGCTCGTTGCTGCTGCCTGTTAGTGTGTGTAAAAGAATTGATAAGCTGAACAGGAAGTTTATTTGGGGTTCTACGGATACTAAACGGAAGGTCCATAAGGTTGCCTGGGGGGAGTTGATTAAACCGAAACATATGGGTGGCCTTGGGATCATGTCCATGGAGAATCTGAATAAAGCTCTTATTGACAAACTCGGTTGGAGATTTATTATGGAAGATAAAGGGATTTGGAGGGATACGTTGACGGAGAAGTATATCGGCACTGCGCTCGGACCTTCAACTGCTGCCTTTCATATCTGGAAGGGTATTAGGCGTGGGCTGGGAGATATTGTTAATCCAGGTCTGAAGTGGAGTATTCGGAATGGTGAAAGCGTGGATTTTTGGAGTGACTGCTGGGTTGAGGAAGAACCCTTAAGTAAGTCGGTCGTGATTACTGATGGGGCGCTCCCGGATTGGAAGGTTGCCGATCTTTGGGATTCCAGTACGGGATGGAAGTGGGACCTTTTCGGCCATTTACTTAAGTCGGGAGTCTTGCTGAAGATGGCGGCTGTGGGGTGCTCTGACGGCGATGATTTGCCTTGTTGGAAGTTTAAGCCCGATGGGGAGTACTCCGTGCGCACTGGCTACCTCTCCGCATGCGGCTGGCTTAAGGAAACCTCGGGTAATGATTCTAATTTTTTTAATACTATTTGGAAGATTAAGATGAATGAGAGAGTTCGATATTTCATATGGTTATGTTGCAAGGGTGGAGTGCTCACGAACATGGAACGAGTAAGGCGGGGCTTTGGCTCTTCCTCTCGCTGCCCTGTTTGTAGTGAGTCCGATGAAACCCTCGAGCACTTGTTTAGAGACTGTGGTACTGCGAAGAATTTTTTGTTGCAGGGCACTGGAGAACGGGGCATCACTTGGGACTGGAGCACTCCATTTGCCTCGTGGCTTAGATCAAATATCATGGCGACTAACCAGGAGGGTGAAGAAACTGAGTGGAGCGCGGTCTTCACCGTCGGTCTTTGGAAAATCTGGAATAGGCGGAACCACATCGTCTTCAAGGGGGGCGTCGGAGAACAACTTGCCTGGTCTTCCTGCTCGGAGTGGGCTAGAGAGTATAGCAGTGCGATCAAGAAGCTTGGGTCGCCCAAGACTAGCAACAACTGAAAACGCGAAGGCTCTAGGTGGTTGAACCCGGAGCCCGGGTGGATAAAAATAAATACTGATGGTGCTTGCAAAGATGGGTTTGGAGCGGCTGCAGGCGGAGCTGCGAGAGATGAGAAGGCTGAGTGGATTGGGGGCTATGCCGTTAACCTCAGTACGTGCTCGGCTCTTATGGCAGAAGGATGGGGCGTCCTTAAAGGTTTGGAGTGGGCTTGGGAAGCTGGTTTCAGAAGAGTGGTAATCGAGTCGGACTCGGAAGTCTTCGTGAGGCTTGTATCTAATCGGATCAAGCGCTCGCACCCTTTGTTCAGCCTGGTTGATTGTTGCCATAATGCCATGGCTTCCTTCGTAGAGATTGGGAGATCCAGTTTCGACACATCTATCGTGAAGCTAATTCGGTTGCTGACGCGGTGGCTAAATTTGCTTTTAATTTACCTGTTGGTTTTCATAGCCTAGTGTTTCCCCCTGTGGGTGTGGGTGACCTTGTTGTCAAAGACTCTGTTGGGGCTCTTTTTGGCTCTTAACACCCTTTGTCGTGACTTTTTTATGCCAAGGGGCCTTGCCCCCAGTTGTTTCACCAAAAAAAATGACTCAATCAACTCAACAGAAGACAGAAATAACACCCTTTGCCGTTACTTTTTTATGCTAAGACATAAATAACACCCTGTTGGGGCTCTGTTGGGGCTCTTTTTGGCTCTTAACACCCTTTGCCGTGACTTTTTTATGCTAAGGGGCCTTGCCTCCGGGTGTCCCTGAGTTGCCTCTACTTTCTGGCGTTGGAGTGGTTTCATTGCATGCTCATTCATCGTTCGATAGTGCTAGTATTTGCCTTTGTTGCATCTTTGTTTCTCGGTTTTGCAGGGTTGTTTTACTTTATTTGTATGTGTTTGTATGACGGGTTTTCGTCGCCGTTGCTACGGCCTCTCAACCCACCGGGCATGTTCGATGCGTCGAATTTTTACTTAATCAAAAAAAAAAAAAAAAAAAAAAAAAAAACACCCTCTTTCCTATATGGCATCTCATCAAACATCTTGCAAGCGCAAGTGTTTGGCGTCCTATTTGGAACAACTCTTGAAAAACCCAGATTCTTATCAACATTCTCATCTTCAAATGATTGATGCTGGCTAATATCCAGGTGGACCAGGTTAGCAACATAATTAAAAAAATTATTTGCCACTAAAATACCTAAATAAAGATTCATACTGTACGAAGTTAGAACATAGAAACAGTCAAATCCTATAGAGGTCAAATGTCATTGTTATCCCAAGAATCCAACGGCCCAGAAAACCTCTCAATCACCAAACCATCACACGCTCGATGGATTGCACGTATTTTCACGCGCCCTCAGACACCGTCGCCAATTTATGGATTCGAAATTAACGGCTTGGATCTTCCGACCTCTAAACCCCAGCTGTTACCCCCTCTCCCACCCTCTCTCCTCTGCACTTCCGAAGATCCTAGACGCCCCCACACGAGAGAATAAATTGCTGCCCCTCCAATAACTAGCAAGGAAAGAATCAATTCCCCGATCACCATCTTCGTGTCCTTTCGAAGTTCTCAGTCTGATTTGGTGGGGAGAGTGAATTTAGGGTTTTCTGAAGAGAGCGAAGAATTTGTTCGCAGGAGACCTTGGAGCTTCATTGCAATTCACATCCGTGGATCATTGTCGCCGGATCTGATAGAATTAGCCGTTTGGCGGTTGGTTTTCACCAATTCCGATCAATAGTCGGGCGGGTAAGTCCATTTTGTCTCCCGATGCACCCGTTTGACCAATTTTCATTTGAGATGCCGCCAAAGACTTATCTAATTTGCTCCAAACTGGATTCATTAACGCGCGAAGTTTCAAAATTTAATGTTTGCTTGTAATTAGTGTGATTATTATGATTTAATTGCGGATTATTATTAAATTGATTTTAGTCAGTGGGTTGAATTGTCTGTATTTCGCTATTGTCTAGATCGATTGACTGCTCAATTGGCACTTTGATCAGATCAAGAGGGTTTTTGAGTCGTGTGAGCTGGAAATTTGATACAAAGCTGCAAAGAGGTGTTTTGAGGGCAAGGGTTCGTTGAAAATAGCTCCAATTATGAGGAAGGCTATGGGGGTTGTGAAGGATCAGACCAGTATTGGGCTAGCCATGGTGGCCAGCAACATGGCCCCGGAGCTCGAAGTAGCCATTGTTAAGGCCACAAGCCATGATGATGAACCAACGAGCGAGAAGTACATAAGGCAGATTCTTACCCTGACATCCTACTCTAGGGCCTATGTTGATGCTTGTATATCGGCAGTGTCGAAGAGGATTGGGAAAACCCGGGACTGGATAGTGGCCTTGAAGGCTCTGGTTGTGGTTCACAGGCTGATGAGTGATGGTGATCCAATTTTTCAGCAGGAGATTTTGTATGCGACTAGGAGGGGGGCAAGGTTGCTGAACTTGTCGGATTTCAAGGACGAGGCTCACTCGAATTCATGGGATCATTCTGCATTCGTGAGGACTTACGCGTTGTACCTTGATCAGAGGTTGGAGGTGATGTTGTTTGAAAGGAAGCAAGGAGGGGGTAAGGAGAGGGGTGGTGGCGGACATGGGGGCGAGATGGTGAGGTATGAGCCTAGGGAAGACCGATGGAGGTCTCCTCCAAACCTGTATGTTTATAGTGATGATCCTACATATGGGAGGCCTGAGATGAGGAGGTCAAGATCTTTTGGGGATGTCGGTGAGTCTTCAGGTGCAGGACAGTCTGGAGAGAACAAATCTTTGACCCCTCTGAGGGATATGAAGCCCGAGAGGATCTTTGCGAAAATGGCTCACTTGCAGAGGCTTTTGGATCGCTTCCTGGCATGTCGGCCCACTGGTTTGGCAAAGAACAATAGGTTGATACTCGTTGCTCTGTACCCAGCTGTGAAGGAGAGTTTCAAGCTCTATGCTGATATCTGCGAGGTCCTGGCTGTATTGCTTGACAAGTTTTTCGACATGGAGTATCCTGATTGTGTCAAGGCCTTTGATGCGTATGCCAGTGCTGCAAAGCAGATCGATGAGCTTGTTGGTCTCTATAACTGGTGCAAGGACATTGGGGTTGCAAGATCCTCAGAGTATCCTGAAGTACAGAAGGTAGGCAATCAGTTGTTGGAGACCCTAGAAGAGTTTTTACGGGACAGATCAAAGCAACCAAAGAGCCCTGAAAGGAAGCAAGAGGCCCCTGCCCCGAAACCTGAAGAGGAGCCTGTCGAAGATATGAATGCAATTAAAGCACTGCCTGCCCCAGAGAGTTTCACTGCTCCGCCGCCACCAGAGCCGGAGCCGGTGCCAGAACTTAAACCTCAGCCTATTGGGAACTTGGTTGATCTGACTGATGACTCTGGAACTGCAGATGATCAAGGAAACAATATGGCTTTAGCTCTGTTTGCTGGTCCAGCAACACAATCTTTTCAATCAAATGGTGAGTCTGAAGTAACCTCTGCTTGGCAAACCCCAGCTGCTGAACCTGGCAAAGCCGATTGGGAGCTGGCTTTAGTGGAGTCAGCCAGCAACCTTGCAAAACAAAAGGCGGCTTTAGGAGGTGGCTTTGACCCTCTGCTCTTGAATGGCATGTACGATCAAGGAATCGTAAGACAACACACAAGCACTTCTCAGCTGACTGGTGGAAGTGCAAGCAGTGTAGCACTGCCTGGCCCCGGGAAGAGTACAACGCCTGTGCTGGCGCTTCCTGCCCCAGATGGGTCCGTCCAGACAGTTGGGCAGGATCCTTTTGCCGCATCACTTAGCGTTCCTCCACCATCCTATGTACAAATGGCAGATATGGAGAAGAAACAACAATTCCTTACACAAGAGCAGCTTCTGTGGCAACAGTATGCAAGAGATGGGATGCAAGGCCAAACCAGCTTGGCCAAGCTAAGCGGACCAGGCTACTATGCACCGGGTGTTGCAGCCCCAATGATGCCGTATGGTATGCCAATGCCACCCATGAATGGGATGATGCCGCATAACGGGTATTATTATGCTCAGCTCTGATACCCTTTTTCGTTCTGGTTTGCCATAATTTGTCTAGCTATGTCTGACTTGTTTAATCCTTTGTTTGTATCTGTCAAGCTATTTCTTCTGTGAGCTGATCATTGCTGATGTATGTGTGTATTTATGTTGTGGTTCCAACTTGTTCTGTTTTAGGAGGGGAAATGGGAAATAGGGATTTGAAATTGAGCTGGATATGGAGAGGGTAAAATGTGTAATTTTTGAAGGGGTTTGTACTTTCTCGGATAGTGTTATCATCTGATATGAATGTATCTATGGGTGTGTCACTGTCACCGCATTGCGTTATCTTGTTGTATTAGCATATACCTCTTCTCAGACATGCTAATGTAGCAAGGAATGTGAATGAATGTTGTCGTAGCATGAGATTGTCTATCTGGATCTACCTCTCGTGCTCTTGGACCCAGTTGAACATTTCAGTTGTCTAATATAATATGTAGTCTGTGCGAGTGTATTCTCCTTTCATATAATCTAACATAATTTTAATTGATTTGTTGATATTCATTTTATGTAACCTTTTTTTTAATGAATCTATCTAATAAGCATGGTCCTATGTTTTGAGGACTGAAATGGTCCATCTAAGGTCCAAAACCGATTGCCAGAAATAGAATGGTTTGGACCCAAGCTGAAATGGTTCCGTTTCATTCAGGTGCTGTTTTTCATATGGGTGATGGGTCTGGTTTTGATTCCAGATTGGTAGGATTAGCGGGTGAGGGTAATTTCTAGTTAAAAACTTTAAAGGCTATCATCATTAAAACACTAAACACTACTTTAAACATAATAAAACTGTGTTTGTATTGTAGAAGTGGACTTCAATTTTCTTCCCAATCAAACAGTTACAGGTTACAGGTTACACTTGTTAATCTTACTTGTTACCAAATTGAAGTGTGTAAATTGATCAATTGCTATTGGATGAGATTGAAGATTGAAGTTTTGGGTGGCTTGTGAATTTCAAATCACCCACTTGGAAAGGGATATGTGAATAATGTGATGATGAGTGTAGCGGAGTTTTGGGATTGGTTTGGAAGTATTGGATTAGGCTACCAAAAAAACCTTGACTTGCTAATTAATTAAGCCTTTAAACCTGGTAGTTTGTGTGCCTTGATTAGTCCCACCCATCATCACTGAATTTTCAATTCCCACCACCTCCATCCAACACTAGTTAGTTTATTTTCTCCCTTTTCTTTTTGTTTTGGCATCTTATTGATATACATTGGATACTAGATATATCAGGAAGTAACAAAATCAACCGAGTTAACCATATGTAGCCTTTTATCATGATTGACCGTTGGATTTAAAAAATACAGTAAGTTAATTTTATTTTCCAAGATAGATTTGCAGAGTCCTAAATCACAGCTATGTTAAATAAATCATTAATTACTGCTGATTAATCTCCTACAGCTCACTTGCATTTAAAGAAACATGAGAGTACTGCATTAACAGAAATGTTGAGCATGAAAAATGGTGTAAAATCTGGAATCCCCATAAAACTACAGACAAAAAGGCACCCTCAGATCCGTCTCTTTCGCCCCTCCTCCTGCATTTTTTTCATCCGGGTCGGGTCAAATTGTTGGTATCAACATAACCCAGTTCCTAATTTCGCACTTTGGTAGTGCCATAAGCCATGGAAACTATGGGTTTCATGTTTGTATTTCTTCTTCTACTCCAACTCTGCACAGGGGGTGTCCCTCTAACGGCTACTATGAACCGAGGATTCAAAGGGTCTGAGATGGACTTTGTTAACAACAATGGAGTGTTTCTCATCTCCAACAACTCCCGACTTCGCCTTCGGCTTCCAACCCACCAAGGATGCCGCCTTCTTCCTACTAGTGATCATTCATCTTGGCACCAACAGGCCTGTCTGGAGTGCAAACAGAGGCTCCCCAGTTCAGGACTCCGACGCCTTCCTCTTCGACAACGATGGAAATGTGCTTCTTCAATCAAAGGGGAAGCTCATTTGGTCACCCAATACCAATGGGAAGGCTGTTTCCTCCATTCAGTTGCTCGATTCGGGCAATCTTGTCATGCTTGGCGACGCTGATAACCGCACTGTTTGGGAGAGTTTCAGGCACCCTACTGATACTCTCTTGCCAAACCAAGACTTCTTCGATGGTATGTCACTTTCGAGCAATACGGGTCCTGGTAACTTAAGCTACTTGTTACAGATCAAGTCCGGTGATGTGAGACTGTATGTTAACTTCTCAACACCCCAGCCTTACTGGTCTATTGGTAGAGATCCTAGGGCAGTGATTAACAGTAGCGGTGGGCGGATTACTCGTGCTGTGATTGATGGGAATTCATGGAAGTTTTATGATCAGAACAAGGTGTTTTTGATGCAGCTAATCTTCTCCGATGTTGCAGGTTCGAATTCTACTTGGATCGCGGTTCTTGGAAGTGATGGCTCTGTTGTTTTTTATAGCCTTGGAGGCGAGGCGACGAGCTTTGCATCACCGACTAAGATACCGAGTGACTCATGTGGAACTCCTGGGCACTGTGAACCTTACTATTTGTGTTCTAGTAGCACTTGCCAGTGCCCTTCGGGGCTGGTATCTCGTGATTGTCAAACCGGTTTAGTCTCTCCATGTGATGATGGCTCTACCGAAATGGTGTATGCTGGGGATGGTCTCGGGTATTTCGCACTTGATTATGTTCTGCCTACTTCTACAACCGATTTGATCGGCTGCAAGGCTGCTTGTGCTGGTAACTGCTCGTGCCTCGCTATGTTCTTCAACAACGATACTCGGAATTGTTACTTGTTTGACAGTGTTGGGAGCTTTAAGGCTGACAGCAATTCTAATTATGCTGCATTTGTCAAAGTTTCAACAAGTGTTGTTGATGGAAATGGCGACAGGCATTCGCCTACTGCTGCGATTATGTCTATTGCAGCGGTTTTTGTTGTGATCACCATGCTTTATGGTGGATACATGTTCTACATGAATAAGAAGAAGAAGAGTACAGGTAATGTAGAATCTCCACCCGAAGGTTCCGAAGAGGACAACTTCTTGGTGTCGTTATCAGGCATGCCGGTTCGTTATAGTTACAAGGATCTTGAAACCGCGACAAACAGCTTCTTTGTGAAGCTCGGGCAAGGAGGGTTTGGCTCGGTCTACCAAGGGACATTGCCCAATGGGACTCGAATAGCTGTGAAGAAGCTCGAGGGGATCGGTCAGGGGAAGAAGGAATTCAGGGCAGAAGTCGGGATCATCGGAAGCATACATCACCTCCATCTAGTCAGGCTGAAGGGCTTCTGCACACAAGGAAGCCACAGGCTGCTAGCTTACGAGTTCACGGCGAGGGGCTCGCTCGACAAGTGGATCTTCAAGAGGAACAAAGACGGGTTCGTGTTGGATTGGGAGACGAGGCTCAACATAGCAATAGGCACGGCCAAAGGACTCGCGTATCTACACGAAGACTGCGATGTGAAGATCGTCCATTGCGACATAAAGCCCGAGAATGTGCTCCTTGATGACCACTTCCAAGCCAAAGTTTCGGATTTCGGGTTGGCCAAGCTGATGGCTAGGGAGCAGAGCCATGTCTTCACAACAATGAGGGGCACTCGGGGCTACCTAGCACCCGAGTGGATCACAAACTATGCAATCTCAGAGAAGAGCGACGTTTACAGCTACGGGATGGTGTTGCTCGAGATCATCGGTGGCAGGAAGAACTACGACCGAAACCAGTCCTCGGAGGAATGCCACTTCCCTTCATTTGCATTCCGGATGATGCAGGAAGGGAGCCTACGACGAGTAGTCGACTCTTCGATGAAGTACAATCCGGACGACGAGAGCGTTTGTAGGGCCATCAAGGTGGCTTTGTGGTGTATCCAGGAAGACATGGCTCTTAGGCCTTGTATGAGAAAGGTGGTCCAGATGCTCGAAGGGCTTTGCCCCGTCACTGAGCCTCCGACGACTTCTTTCATGGGTTCGCACCTCTTCGCCAGCTTCTTCAACTCATCCAGTGACGGAATGAGCACTCAGACTAAGTCTGGACCGTCAGATTGCAACAACGACGCTTACCTTTCCGCTGTTAGGCTCTCGGGCCCTCGTTAACACTAAGCGATAGCGTCGAATAATGCCATCTATCACAGCGTTTTTAGGGCACTGTCGCTAATCACTATATATAATATCTATGCGTTGCATTTTCAATTCCAAATGATGTTTTAGCCATCCGATTTTTACAAGATACCGCCTGATCAACTCCCTGTGATGGGATTTCGTACAAGTTCAAACACATGGATCCGAATCTAATGTCGTCGGATTAGATCAACGAAAAGTTGTATGCAATATATGTGTGTGAATGAATACAATGAAAAATGATTTAAACCAAGCTTGACCAAACGAAAGTGATAGTCCCCACAGGTCCACTCGACACTACCCGTTACATTTTTTCCCTTGTGTCATTGTGTGTACTTTCCTAATAAAAGTCAAGTTTGTTTTTTAACGTTTTTTAAGGAGATAAAAACACTATAAAATATTAATTTTTTAATAATTTTATACTTGTTAGTGAGTATGAACTTATAAAAACAATTTTTACGCATGTCAAAAAATAAAATGACTTTTATTATGAAACTGTAAATGAGCTAAATCAGATCACAATCCAGCTATGGAGATTGCAAATTGATCTGCAGCTCATGTCACCATGTATGGAAGAGAGAGCATTGTGTGAGAATTTTCTGTATTAATTCTGTAAATGTAAACTGACGATTACAAGAGGTATTTATAGGCGTACTGGCCGGCTTACTCTAGCTATTCTAACTAACACCAAGCTAACAAGCACTACTATCAGCTAAACTACACAAACTGGCTAAGCTATACACAACACTCTCTACATTCCCCCCTCAAGGTGGACTTGGAGAATCAATGACAAGTCCGAGCTTGAATGACAGAAATCGATGTTGCTGAGAGCCAAGGGGTTTAGTAAATAAATCAGCAAGCTGGAGGGATGAGGGGACATGAACGGTGTATAAGAACCCATTTTGCACCATGTCCCGAACAAAATGACAATCCACTCGTAAGTGTTTCGTGCGTTCGTGGAAGACTGGGTTCGCAGCAAGGTGTTGGGCCGACTTGTTGTCACAACAGAGAGGAATTGGAATAGGCACATGGACTCCCAGATCACGCAATAAACCTTCAAGCCAAACCAATTCGCTAGCGGTTGTAGACATGCTGCGATACTCACTCTCGGTTGAAGATTTGGACACGGTTTTCTGCTTCTTTGTCTTCCACGAAATCAAGGATCCACCTAGAAACACGCAGTAGCCAGTAACCGATCGACAAGAGAAGGAACAGCTTCCCCAGTCAGCATCAGAAAAGCCCTTTAGAGTAAGGTCGGGAGCACGAGGATAGAACAAGCACCAGTTGACAGAGCCTTTCAAATATCGGAGGAGATATAGGGCTGCCTGCCAGTGAGGTTGCCGAGGGGATGAGAGGAACTGACTGGGATGTTGGACGCTATAAGAAATATCCGGTCTAGACACAGTGAGGTACAAAAGCTTCCCAATCAATCGTCGATACATCTCAGGCTCAGGCAAAGGATTTCCTTGATCAATACTCAAATGCAAACCCCTCTGCATAGGAAAATCAGTGGCCTTGCAGTCAAGCAAACTAGCTTCAGTGAGTAAATCTATGACATATTTGCGTTGATTCAATCGAATGCCATCGGGAGATCGTGAAAGCTCCATCCCAAGGAAGTAACGAGCAAGTCCCAAATCCTTGATGGTGAATTTACTGTCAAGAGCAGATTTCAAATGCCGGATTGCGGATAAATCGTCACCAGTAACAAGCATATCATCGACGTAGACAAGCGCAATGGCAATCAGATCACCATTTCGTTTCACAAACAACGAGTAATCTTGCTTCAATTGAACAAAGCCCAAGCTGACCAGAAATTTCGTAAGCTCAATATTCCATTGGCGGCTGGTCTGTTTGAGACCATAAAGAGAACGTTTCAACAAAAAAACCTGATCGGGTAAAGCCTTAGAATAGCCCTGGGGAGGAAGCATATACACTTCTTCATCCAAAAACCCATGGAGAAAGGCGTTGTTAACGTCTAATTGATGCAAACCCCAAGCATTTGCAGCAGCCAGAGCCAACAAAGTCCGGACAGTAGCAAATTTCGCCACCGGAGAAAACGTATGTTTATAATCTTTCTCTTTCTCTTGATTATAACCTTTTGCCACCAAACGAGCCTTATACCTCTCAACCTCACCATTAGGCCTAAATTTGACCTTGTAAACCCATTTCCACCCAATCGCCTTCTTACCACTAGGCAATGTTGTAAGAATCCAGGTGGAGTTCTTGTCAAGAGCGTCCAGTTCAGAAGCCATAGCTTGCTGCCAAACCATATGCTTACAAGCTTGGTTGTAAGTTGAAGGCTCATAAGTGGAAAGAACTTGGAAAGGAGAAGCAACATAATCAGACGAATGCATACCCAAATCATGTGATGAAATCACATGGAAAGCACTGGAGAAAGAGTCACTGGCATGCCGGTTTGGTAAGTGACCACATACAAAGTCCTGCAACTGAGAAGGGCGTCGGATTGCTCTTGGCTCACGAGGAGGAGAATGGAGAACAACATCAGAATTGCTACCAACACCATCACCTGATGATGGCAAACTGTCCGCCACCTGATCATGAGCCAACTCATGAGATGGAGGAGATGGTGGACTGGTACCCGGACTACCAACCTGATCAGAAACTGGCATATCAGCTGTGACATTCCGAGGAGACCCAACAGAAGGAGATTGGATAGAAACATCAGTCCCCATTGAGACCCAAGGAAGAGTCAAAGAAGCAGGTGGGGAAGAGGCAGCAGGGGTTTCAGATTTGAAAGGAAAGACATGTTCTTGAAAGGAGACATGTCGTACTACAAACAAACGTTTGGTTGCAATTTCAAGCACCTTAAATCCTTTCTGATTGGGAGGATACCCAATGAATATACAACGAACCCCTTTCGCATCAAATTTCCGACGCTGGGATGAAGGGAGCAGGGCATAGCACTAACATCCCATGATTTTCAAATCTGTGTATGAAGGTTGTTTGTTGAACAAAACCTCATAAGGGGTACGCCATCCCAACACAGAAGACGGAAGAAGGTTAATCAGATATGTAGCCGTTAGTATGCATTCCCCCCATAACCAAATAGGAAGATTAGCATACAACCGAATAGCTCGAGCCATCTCCACCAAATGGCGATGCTTGCGCTCGACCCTACCATTCTGTTGAGGTACATTGGCCACAGATCGATGGTGTAAGATGCCTTTACTGTGCAACAACTGCTATAATTGTCGATTGACAAACTCAGTTCCATTGTCGGTGCGTAGCACCTTGACCTTGGTACCAAACTGAGTTTCGACAAAGGCGAAGAAACCAGAAATGATCTGAAATACCTGATCTTTCTGTCTGAGTTAGTATGTCCAAGTAGCGCGACTATGATCATCGACTACCGTGAGGAAATACTTAGCTCCACATAGCGAATGGGTCCGGCAAGGCCCCCACAAGTCCATGTGAACCATTTCAAAAATTGCTGAAGCATAAGACGAGCTGACAGAAAACGGGAGTTTATGCAACTTAGAAAGTTGGCAAGTATCACAAACAAAGTCACTGGTTTCCCCCAGTTTACAGATATTCAAATGATGAAGTTTGGAAATGGAAACATGTCCAAGACGAGCATGGATTAGAGACAGATCTTTAGCCATCTGTTCGTTATTCGAAATGAAGGAGACTGCACCCACTGGTAATCGAATAGGGGACTTGTAACCAGGCACCTCACTGTCGACTAAGCACTTGAATCCTTCAAACTTGTACAAGCCACCAACTCGACCCCCAGACAGCAGCACTTGCTTAGTTAAAATGTCCTAGAGCACACAATGTTTGGAGAAGAAGGCAAACATCAAGGAGTCAGTATCCAAGAGCTTAGAGACTGACATCATATTATGGGTGAATGAAGGTAGATACAACACATCATGAAGCTTCAACTCCTTACTGAGAACAACAGTCCCAGCATGAGTGGCTGCTTGTGTGTATCCATCAGGCATTCCAATGATAATCGGTTTACTGTAGACCTGTCAAAACACAACCCGACCCGACCGACCCGAAAAATTTCCGACCCGAACCCGGAAATTTTGACCTGAATTTTTTTTTCGACCCAAACCCGAAATTTTCCGGGTAATCTGGGTTTTGACCCGGTGACCCGATTGACCCGGTAATTTTGACCCGATTGACTCGGTTGATTTATAATTATATATAATTATTTTTATATATATATAATTAAAATTTATCACAAAATTATCAAATCATGATTTTTTTAATTTAAAAAAGAAAAAATTAACAAACCCGAAACCCGGTCAAACCCGGGTTCGAGTCAACCCGAAACCCTTTTTACCCGAGACCTGTTTTACCCGAAACCCGAAGTGACCCTACCCGAATGACCCGTTTGACAGGTCTAGTTTACTGAGCTTTCGTAGATCCACAAAAACACTCCTCTCGAATGCAATGTGGTCCGTTGCTCCCGTATCGATTATCCAGACATAAGGATTTACAGAAGAAGATGAGGAAATAATACCTGCAAAGTTGGCAAAATTAATGGAATTCTGCCCAGTTCCTGAAGAAGATGAAGGCTCTTCCGCTTTCATCTTTCCTTTCATCATACGAATAACCTCCTTGAAGACAGCATTAACTAAGACCGAATTAGGCTTAGCATCGCCCTTGTCTTGAGCTTCAGTGCTGGTAATCATCTCAAAATCAAAGGGAGAATCAAAAGACCCAATGTCCTGAGCAGTGCCAGCAAATTTGCTCACATCAGTCTTGTTCCTTGGTCCCTTGAACCAATCCGGATAACCTATCAATTGAAAACAGGTATCCTTCACATGTCCTTTCTCATGACAAAAATCACAAACCCTGTCAGTTTTGGCTTTCTTAGAATCTCTCTTGAAATCTCCATTAGATATGTTCCGAGATCCACTTCCATTAGAGCTACTAGCCCCATTAGAAAACTTCCCAGCAGCTGCTAAAGCCTCATGAGACAGGGAGCTGCTACCACTAGTGATTTCCTTTTGCCTCTCAATTTGCATTACCATGTGATACGCTTTGTTGACAGAAGGTAATGGATCCATAGAAAGGATGTGGCTCCTCACAATATCATAACCATCGGTAAGTCCCATAAGGAACTGCATCAGATGCGCGATGGACTCCCTCTCAAGCATCCGTTTGAGAATAGCACAGCTGCATCTAGACATAACACCACATCGGCAAATAGAATGTCCTTCGAGAGCCTGTAACTCATCCCACACCTTCTTCAGTTTGCTGTAATAGACACCGACAGAGAGATTCTCCTGCCTAATCGTTCTCAATTCCCTGTGAAACTGGTAGATTAAGGGAGCATTGGATTCGGCAAATCGCTCCCTGATTTCTACCCAAAGCTCTTGCGCAGATAGCACGTGCATAAAATTCTCAGCTATATCACTCTTCATGGAGTTTAAGATCCAGCTCATCACCATAAAATCACAACAAATCCATCGTTGGAAATCATCACATTCTTCATCCTCAGGTTTCTTACATCCACCGTTTATAAATCCTAATTTCATTTTTGCTCCTAATGCCATACGTACACTACGACTCCAGCTTAAGAAATTGTAACCAGTGAAAGGATTTGCAACGAGGATCATTCCAGGATGATCAGAGTTAGCAAGGAACAACGGATCAAAGTTATTCGCTCGCAACTCTCGGTCACCAGAACTTTCCCTCCTAACCTCAGTACGAGCATCAGAATTCTCAATATCATCCATGATTGATGAATTCAGTCAGATCAAAGCACAAAAACAGCAATCGCTACCAAGTAATACTAAAACAGCAGCAGATCTAGGAGAAACAGATTGCAAAAACACCAGATCGGCCTAAAAAACGCAGATCTGAAGCAACGGAGAAAAACGCAAGCGAGAACACCAAATCGGAACTGAAAAACAATCAGAAACGAGAAATTTGATGTAGATCAGTACCTTGTAGCTCTGATACCATGTAAATGAGCTAAATCAGATCACAATCCAGCTATGGAGATTGCAAATTGATCTGCAGCTCGCAGCTCATGTCACCATGTATGGAAGAGAGAGCATTGTGTGGGAATTTTCTGTATTAATTCTGTAAATGTAACATGACGATTACAAGAGGTATTTATAGGCGTACTGACCGGCTTACTCTAGCTATTCTAACTAACACCAAGCTAACAAGCACTACTATCAGCTAAACTACACAAACTGGCTAAGCTATACACAACACTCTCTACAGAAACATAGAGTACTTTTTCTTTGCTTTACCGAATTTCTGTATCAAATTGGTTCATTATCCCAGATAGGGTAACCTGTTATATGAATCGAGCAATTAGAGCATGACTTGTGTTCGAATCGAAAAAAGTTCATATCATACTCATTTGCAAGTTCGATTTAACCTTGAATAGCTCTAATCTAGATTATTTTGTCGTAAACAAGTAAGATTATTCTACAAGATGAGTAAGCTCTTTAATCCGTTCATTTACTAAACAAATCGACTAAAATTGAGTGTAATCCTGGAATCTGAATTATTTGGATGGGTATCCGATGTCAAATATACTAGAGAAACAATATAAAAGTGAATCGCCTGAAACTTTGACGCTGAAAAATGGGTGGGAAGAGGTGGAAAAGAGCATGTCAATTGGAGGTTTATTGGCATCATGTGGCCCTTATCAAATGGGCCCAATAAACAACAAACTCAATTTATTATGTGCCAGCCAGGCTTTTAAAATCTCATGTGCTTTTTTTCCAAGTTTTCTGATTTTCTCCCAATTTTATCAACCTTTTAAGGAATGTACAATGAATACTATTCAGCTGCATCTCCACCTTTCTTTTTCTCGTTGGAAGGCGATAGTTTAATTCATTCTAGTCATAAAATATGATTCAATTTGCATTTTCAATCCATATGGTATAACAATATTACGATTAGGGTTATACTCGTAATTAATTACTTCAACACTTTACTTTATAATCATCTTATGGCTCATCAGATATTAAGTTAGAGAAGTTGATGATAGTCAAAATTGCAAAAAGATTTTAATCTTTTATCCAAATAGCAACAAGTATTAGTAGCACTTTGCATAATAAGTTATAAGTGACACAAATGTATGTTTAACACATTATATTGACTTTGAAAATAATAATAGTATAATACTAATAAAAGTGTAATATTATATTATTGATAAGTGATACGAAGTAAAAAAAATTCTTCCTCCACTTGAAACAACCTTAAAATTAATAACTTTCTATGGAAAACAAGTCAAGATGGACTACCTACTGCAGTTAGACTTGCTCTCTGTGGCGTCTCGGTCCCATCAACGTGCAGTCTATGTAATGATGCCAATGAGGATGATACTCATCTCCTATTAGAATGTCAATACACAAAACCACTAATTCATATCCCGAACTCAATTATTAGTACAATTTCTAATTTGACTAATCGTTCGAGAGACTTCAAACAGATGTTGACGCTCCTGGGCAATAGCCTTGCAAATAAGGAAAAAGTAGAACTCGTCATTACTTGGTGGTCGATTTGGTATATCAGAAATCAATTTCTCTTCGAAAATACCCCAATACCTAATAAAGATAGTGTAGATCATCTTATAAGAGCATGACTGTAAAGTATTTTGACGCTAAGAGCCCTTGGGAAATAGAACTGATTCTATGAGACATTAAACTCCTACTATCGACTTTGAGAGAAGTTTCATTCTCTCATATACTCCGATTAGGTAACAGAGTGACTGATAAGGTTGCACATCTTTCTCACTCTGTCTAGGGTGTCGATATCCATAACAATGTTGGTTTCCTTGACCTGCAATGGGCTAAGCTCTCTCACCCGAATTATTTCCTAATAAAAAAAACTTTAAATTTTAAAACTATAACAAAAAGGTGAAATATGATTTAATTTACTAAAAGAGGTTGAAATGTGGGATCAAATTATACCCATTAATATATTCTCCAAAATCCAAAACACATCAAGAGAAACATAGTCTCAACTTCTCGACACTCTTACTTCTTTAGGCGCTTGTCTTACGACGATAAACGCCCTAAAGGAAAGTCGAACGTGTCCTTGGGAGATCGAGATGATCATTTCTGACATGCTTGCCTTCAACCGTGCTTTCGACGTCACCTCTTTCTTCCATATTTGCAGGAAGGGCAACCAGGCACTTTGCCCATCTCAATCTAGAGGTGAACTTCATAGGTTGGAAATTCAGGGTAACGATTGACAACATCGTTCAAAAGGACGTTATTGGGTGGTGGTACAATCGCGGTTGACCCACCCCAAAAATTTGCCTTGTATAACAAAGTCTTCATAAGAAGTGCTACACACGGGTAGACCCGGGCAAACGCGGGCGCGGGCCGGGCTTTACTCGAGATTTCGTCCCGTTGTTGCGGGCGCGGGTCGGGCTAAGCCCGCTTAACGGGTTGAAAGCCGTGTCCAATCCCGTCCGCGAATGCGGGTAGCCCGCGGGTACCCGCAAATCCAGTCGATTTTTCGTATTAAAGCTATACATATTATTTTGATACATATTGCATATATTATTTATATACCTACTATTTTATATTACATATTATTTATATACTAAGCCTACTGTTTTTATTAAAAAAAAATATTACGTACTCTTTTTATACTAAGCCTACACTAATCCAAAGAACAAAATACTACCTACTGTTTTTATTACTACCTACTGTTTTTTTATATATAGTTTATTGTTTATTACTACTGTTTGTAGTATATTACTTACATATATATATATATATATATATATATATATATATATATATATATATATATATATATATATATATAGTTTATTGTTTATTACTACTGTTTGTAGTATATTACTTACATACATATATATAATTACTGTTTTTTTTAAATGAATAATTAATATTATTTATTACATCTATATATATACATATATATTAATTAATTTTAATTAAAAAAAGGCGGGTACCCGTTACGGGCCTAGCGGTCCGTAACGGGTAGATTGGCTTACCCAATCCCGTACCCGCTGCGGGCGCGGGCCGGGCTTAGCGGTCCGCGTGGGCTTTTCCCCCTATCCAAACCTGTCCAATTTTGCGGGCGTGTGGGACGGGTCAGACGGGCCGGCCCGCGTTTGCCCAGGTCTACACACAGGGTGAGTGATTAAATTTGACATGTCAAGTTAGATAAAACATATAAAAAAAATTAAATCAATGATTTTCATTCATTAAAAATAATAAATCTAAATCATGTAATGTTTATATATTTAAATAATATTTTTGTATGTAACCAAAATAAATCAACCAATTAAAATGGGTGAAATCTTTAAAGATATATATTATAATAGATTTAAATTATCAATATACATTAGGAAAATCGTTAAATTATTTACGGATTTTTCGCGAGGTAATCCTGAGATATAGCGTAATTCGAGCGGTAAATAATAGTTTCAACTTTTTTGACTGGTAATCCTGACGTTTCATATTGTTTTGTCTCGTACCCAAAAATTTGGTTTTGGTTTTGCTGGATTGCTATTAGAGTTACCTCGTGAAAAAATCCGAATTATTTAATTAAAAACCCCGTTTTTGTAATTGATGTTACAAAATAAAAAACCCCGTTTTTGTAATTGATGTTACAAAATAAAAACTCCGTGTTTACAGAGACAGAGAAAATCCCGTACCCTGGAAACCCCAACCCCCCACTCGCTCACTCTTTGACACTCACAGACTCGCAGTTGTCTCCCTCAAACATCCCTCCTTCCACTCATCATCTCCCTCTCTCTCTCCCTCAAAAATGTCACCTGCAATTCCATTTTGAAACTCCATACCTTCTCTCTCTCTGACGCGTTTTCAGCTCTCCATCCGTCCCATTTCCAAAACCATACAAGGAAAAGGAAAGCAAATTCCAACCTCTTTTGTTTCCAAATCCAAACATAAATTTTGGTTAGGTTTTCGGATCGGCCGTCCCTCTTCCATCTGTCTCCTCACAGATCGAGCTTCTTGCTGTGGCCGTCAATGGAGTTTTGATCCTGCAAGGGTGACCAAGTTCAAATGTAACTCCTCAATTGTTGAATTCCAGTAACTGTTTTGCCATTGTTTTTCTCATTTGTTTACTAGCGGTGGCAGTTTCTACCTCTGCTGTGTCCTGGAACTGGATTTTCTTTCCTGTGTGCTTCTGGATTGATCTGATTTGTGTTCTTGGTTTATGGATTTGAAAGATCTAATTCGTTTCCGGATACCTTGTGCTGCATTTGGTCTTCTTGGTTGTATCTTTTGGCTGCGACCTTGATTGTACCCGATCTGAATCCCTTGTAAATAGTTCATTAAGAGATGTTTCCTTTTGCCGTTTCAAGTAATGCCTTTGGATTGATTTGATGCTGTCTCTATAACCCCTGAGTTGTGTGCTTGAATACTTGGTTGTAATTGGAGTGAATGATTCACGAGTTCACACCACTCCACCTTGATTTTATGTTGCTTCGCTTTATGATTTCAACCAATGAAGCTTGTAACTTTTTGTTGGAATCCTTCATTTTCCCTGTTTGGTTGGTGCAATTCACGACATTCCTTTGCGTTTGTATCTTTAGTTGACAAGTGGAAGTGGTGAAATCTGAATATAGAGAATTAAACTGTCATTGGAGACTCCTTTTACTCTTGTAATCACTTTGTTGAATTTTCAGTCCTCTTTCTGTCTTTCCTCGGTGGGATTTCTCACATACAGCAGTTGATACCAAATTTGCACACAACAAGTCAATAGCTAGCAAATAGTCAACTGACTTTTCTATTTCATACATATGGTTAGAAGCTAGAACTGTCTATCCGCTTTAGCCTTTTCCAAACGTTTTGACATTTGGTTTGGGGAAAAAGTAACGTGGCAACGCTGTCGAATATTGAGACTATATAGGATATAATTGAGCTCCACTCACTTGTTCAGTGAATTGATCTCTTCACTTAACATGTATTATTCTGCATTTTCTAGTGCATGTTTGGTGTATCTCCATTAATGTCTAACATCACCTGGTTGTGTTATAGAGTGTACAATGGATTCTGCTGATTTGGTCGTCTCCGGTCCTGATGTTGAGAGAGGTGACGAGCATGGTGTTCACACCAACGAGTGTTGTGAAGGAGATGAAGTTGTCACAGTTGAGAAAGTAAATGGAAAGTTGGATCTTCTGCAGATATCTGATGCCAGTGCATGCTCTGAAGTCCACTCTGTGACAGAGGATGGTAATATGACTGAGCTTTCACCTGTGGAAGTTAACTCTGAAGAGTGTAAGGTAACCAGTGGTTCACCTGCATCTGGGTCAATAGCTTATTACCACCTACTTGTTTGATTGAAGTATTGAATAGTGGTCTCCTGTAGTTCGATTCTCATTAGTTTTGTTATTTGTTTATAGGAGGTGGGACTGCAGGAAGCTCATAATGAAAAGACCTCCAAGGAACAAGTGAGTCAAGGTAAGAGTAAAACAGCAAATCCTTTGAGCTCCAAGACTGCTGGACGAGTTGCATCGAAGAAAACAAGCAGTAGGAAAGAGGAGAAAGTGACTTCCAATGGTATTTCATCTGCAAGTTCACACCCTAAGCAACCCCTTTTGACAAGCACTAAATCTTTTAATGATGGCAAAGTTGCTATTGGCAACGCAAACAAGATGAAACCAGTGTTGACCTCAAGCAACGCTAAGAAAACAAAGGTGATAACAAGCATGTTTCTTTGACTTTTTGTTCGGTATATACAGTTGCCTTCTTGCCTTTCTCCCTAATGTTACTTATATTTTGTTTATCTTTGAGCAGCAGCCTTCAAAGTCTGAATCAGTGCCTTCTAATATTGTTGCAGAGTCCAACAACCCAATGTAGGTTGAGTTGATGTTTACCTTGAATTATTTTTCTTTGTTTTGTTAAGGTCACATTGGATATGGGAGACAATATAGCATCAATGCACTTCCTATCTTGCTTATATATTCTGGAAGCCTGGAACCGAATTATCCATGTAGAACATTGTCTTTGGTTGATATAACATACATAATTTGTCACAGGGAGAAGGCAAAGTTAAAGCCTCTTATAAAAGAAGATCAACATAAAATGGAAGGGGATCAAGACTCCATTGTGTATCCTTCTTGTAACCTGCCTTTGGTTGTTGTTGTTGTGATTGGGGGGTTAGGGAAAAATCACATGTCCTATGCACAACTATATCTTTTTTCTTTCTTCATTATTTTTTTGTTTCCCTATTAAACCCTTGATTTTTCCTTCAATGATATATAGAAGTCCCACAGCTGGGGATGGGAAGCCTCACAGAGTGGGTAAACTTCCAGCTTATGGTTTTAGTTTTATGTGTAATGAACGAGCTGAGAAGAGAAAAGAGGTTTGTAATGGCTTAGCTGTTGTGAGATTGTTCATCTTTGAGTTTTTTTTAATAAAAAAATTTCCTACAATTAATTTATTTTATGCTCAATGTTGGCAGTTTTACTCCAAGCTTGAGGAAAAAATTCATGCAAAGGAAGTAGAGATAAGTACTAAGGAAGCCAAGTCTAAGGTGTTACTTCTATGCTTCATACAAAAGATTTAGATCTACATGATCTAGATATTTACTTGAAAATGTAGGTCTTAAATGTTGACAATTGAATATTGTATGTTATTTTTGAAGGAAAATCAAGAGACTGAAATTAAGATGTTGCGGAAGAGTCTGAACTTTAAGGCAACACCTATGCCCAACTTCTACCAGGAACCAACACCCCCTAAAGTGGAACTTAAAAAGGTAAAATTTTCCAGACATTTAAATAGCTTACTATCTAGTGGGTGCCCCCATGCCACTAGTATTGTATTTCTGGTTTCTTACCTTGCAAATTGCTCCTGTACAATATGATCACACATTGATAGTATTTCGTATTCTCTAGGATGATCAACATGTCTGGAATTCTTTAACATTGGACATCTTGCTAAAAATAAGGGTTAGCCATCATTCATTTTTGTTAGAAATGGAGTGCCAAGGAAGTTTCTTTCTTATTATTAGGGAAATAAACCTTTTAAAACCATGCATATGGAAGCCATAAAGTTGTGAGAACTTGTATTATATATTCTCACTTCAATGATTTAGAATGAGGATTATGGAAGCCAACTTTATAATGGAAAAACCTGTGAATCTATTGAAGTTTATACTATCTCTCCTCATCTCTTTCATAGAACATGCATTTTTCATTGACAAGAGTTCTAGACTCGTCTTTGTCCTCAAAATTTCCTCTTATATATAATTAATCTGCAATTTGATTGGAACAACTTTAACCAACTCTTCATGATATAGATACCCATAACACGACCCAAATCCCCCAAGCTGGGTAGGAGGAAGAGCTCACCCGGTGCAGATGTTGAGGTAGATGTTAGCCAGAACCAGAACCATCCGAAAGGCCGACTAGATGTGGGCGAGAAAGTTTCACAAAACAAGCCAGCTAAAACATCTTCCCTTGCCAATCCCGAAAAGCCCCAAAGGAAGTCACTCCCGAGGCTGCCTTCCCAGAAGACATCCCTTCCCAAAACCACAGATAAGGCATTGCCCTCTACCCCAATCTTGGCAAACAACACAGCACTATCCACCCAAATGGAATCTGAAGCTTGCGCTACTGAACTGGGTCAACCAGAGAGCATTACTGAAACTGAGCAAGTGGTTCATCTTGAAGGAGGTCAAACCATTCATGCTAAAGATCACGAACCGGTTATAGTAGAGCAGTGAACAGAGAAGGCATCAGATTTATACAATCCCATGTTTTTGACTTCAGTAAAATATGTGGCAGAAGGTTTTGGATGAAAGGAATTCCCCAACAAAGTTGTGAAACAGCTATTTCCGATGTGGCTTTTCTTTTAAGGTATCATCAAACATCAATTTGTCCATAGAATTTCACGAAGTTTGATCGTTCATGTATTTGAGGATTGCTGTTATGTGGTCAATAGGATTGCCTTGCAGTTCCATTTCCATTTGCTGCTTTCTCTCAGTTGTCACTGTTACAAAACTATCAGCATTTACCTTTTGATGGTCTGCCATTTAGAATATGCTATGGCTGGATTTTTGAGATGTGTTTCCTGAGTTCATCATCAACTTAACTATAAGAATTTGATTAATTAGTTGGGACTTAAAAGAGTCAAAAACAATCCAGCCTTGAAAAAAATTTCCCCTTCTGTTTCTCTGTTATCATTTACATTCTTCCTTCGATAAGACATCTTTTGTTTGTTCCCGATGGGGGTAAAGAAGTTTCCAAAATTGCAATTAGTATTTTATATAGTTAACTGCCGATGGAAAGGATAGTTAATCGATTAAACACGTTTAAATCTTTCATTTATGGGTCTTCATCGACTTCCACATGGACCGTTCTGTTTGGAGGCAATGTTGAGTTGGGTTTGATATGCTGTTATTCGAGTTGAACGAGCTGCGTATTGCTGGTTCGTATTCAGTTCGTTTAAAAACGAGTTGAGCTCGAGGCGAGTCTAAATTTGGACTCAAGTTTAAAAATATGTGTTTATACTCGACTCGTTTAGAAAATGAATGAGCTCGAACCGAGTTTTTTTTTTTTTTTCGAGCGTTAAATAACCCTACTCGTTCAGAACATAGTAACTTAAATTTTTAGAAATTTTATATGAAGTTTCTTTTATTTCACAAAATTCTATGGAGTTTCTTTTAGCCTTCATCTTTAGGGGCAACCTGTCATCCGAGGATTAGTGAAACGTAAGTTTTTTGCATTGCTCCCTACTACTGGGTCTAGTCGGTCAGCACAAACCGATTTACCTGCTATGTGACACTGGTTACCATCGAAGGTGAGTTTGTCGTCATAAAAAAAATGCAAGTTTTAAAAAATTGGATATGTAGGTGTGTCGAAAGTTCCAAATTCGGAGGCAAAACCAGCAAAACTTCTTCCCCCTTTCGCTCTTTGGCGCAGTAGCGCCCGCTAACCATTCTGAAATGACTCACTGGAAAGGACATGCAGAATGACTCACTGGAAAGGACCTGCGAGTAGTAAGGTCCAAGTTCGACCCCCAGATATGACCGCTCTTTATTTTACAAATTCAAGGAGAAGCGCTCACTGTGTCGCTGCTCCTTTCTTCCACCCACGGTAAGCCCTTGCTTGATTTCCATAATAATTTTCTCAAAAGTTTCTTTCTTTTGACGTTGTTTTTGGATTTGGATTAGGATTGGGATTAGTAGGATTTGAATTAGGATTAGGATTAGTAGGGTTTGAAAACAAGGGAGGCTGTTATTGTGATGAAATCAGACTTGATCACAAAAACTAAAGTCCTTTGTTTACCGATTGTTGACAGTTCCCATCATGTCGAATAGACGAATACAATGCGCCCAGTTTACCTGAAAACAAATAAATGACTTAACGTATGCAAGAAATCAGAAATTGTAACGGAATTTTATCAGCAAAGCTTTCGGCATCTAGGCTGTTTCGGTAAGACGTATAAGGCTGTTATTCGAGTCAAACGAGTCGAGTATTACTTATATTCAGTTCATTTAAAATATAAACGAGCTCGAGCCGGGCCGAAATTTTGACTCGAGCTTAAAAATGTGTTTATACTCGGCTCGTTTAGGAAATAAACAAGCTTGATTTGACCCTTATTCGAGCTTTAGGTGGTTCTTCTTGCTTATTATATAGTAACTCGAGCTATTCGAGTTTAATTCGAACGAGTCGAACTTTGGACCGAGATTAAAAATGTGCTCTTACCCAGCTCATTTAGAAAATGAACGAGCTCGAATCGAGTTTTTATCGAGCGAATACAAGTCGAATTCGAGCTACTCGTGTTCACATAATACCCCCTAAAAACGCACAATCTACACAGCCTTAACGAACAACATTCCGTCCCAGTGATCATGCTTTCATTCACATGGGTTCGCACAATCTCCTCCTCTTTCACCTCATTCCCCTCTCCATCGAGGCTAAGTCGATAAGCTTCAATCGCCTCTGACATCTTGCCTTTCACAGGATTGAACCGATTTACTGAGTGGTTTCCTTTTTGTTTGATGTTCTTCCTGAGTTACCGTTTAAATTTTATTTATTGATTATTGATATTGATTGTCTGTTAATTTTATATAATCACCATATCTGATACTCAGCGTCCTCGAATTCCACCTGGCTGCATCTTCATCCACCGCTGTCCCAACCAACCCTGCGCTCGGCCTCATCTGCAAACAGCTCCAACTTCTGCGCCTGAAGCTGAGAACCTTATCAAGGACATCTCCCACCCGCCAAGCGAGCAAGAGGAGTTGCTGTTGAGGATCAGTTCAATCCTCCCATGTCCAAGAAATTGACCCCTCTGCAAACAGGTGAAGAATCCTCCCAGCACCAGCTCAAATCACGGATGAACATAAATGTTGCTACGGATATTGCCATGCCGAGATATCTCTGTATTTCTAATGGCATTGCCATCTGTTGCTTGGATCTCAGCAAAGCTCAGTCCTTTACTAAAGCTGAAGACGTTCTTCCCCTTCCTGAAATCGATACCCTCAACTTGCTGGAGGATCAACATCTTCCCGTCTCAGTTGGGTTGTTCAATCTGGGATCAGAGGATTGGTGGGCAGTTTTTTCCAGATATTGTGGACAGCCTCAGCCGACTGCGTGGGAATCTCGAGCCTTTCCATGTCTACAGATTTCTCTCTTGCAGGCACAAGGTTAAGGGCACATCCTGTACCACATATCGCTTGTCACTCGCTGCCGATGGTATTCTCTCTTGTTACCCTGAACCAAGTGATTTCTGAGATCACAATTGAGTCCCACTCTGATCAAGAACCTGAAGCTGGGAGCATAGGCTCCACTAAGAAGCCATGTTCGCATCCCCAAGCGAAGGATAGTTACGGATGGTTGGGGATCCGAAGAAGCTGCCAACAGAATCTGATAAGAGTCATCCCTTGATACCGAAGCAGCTGGAAACCGAGAAAGCCTTCAATGTGATACCACAGTTGCTCCATCTCAAAGGCGACAAGTCGCGAGAGCAAGAACCATATATAGTATCTATATTTGTATTCACCTTTATTCCAAGCTATAAGAACCATCTTTAGTGAATTCCCAACCCATGTTCATATCTACTTTCCATTTGTAGATCAAACAAACATTTTAAATTTCATACCTAATTCAGAAAATAGAAACAGCATGCATCCATTGCAAAAGTAGAGTTCATTATCAAATCTGATATGATGCCTGCAAAACAAAGGCTCTGGGTAGAAGAAAAAACCTAAACAGACATGAAAAACAACACACCTCCCCCACCACTACCCCTCCAGTGGAAGAGGGCAATCGAGGAGGAAGAGTTGTCGCAGCAGAGTTTACCAAACAGTCGCCCTGCCACGGCCCAGAGCCCGCCTTTCAACAGGAAATCAGACTTGAGAAACTAACGTCAATGACGACGACAAGCAATCAAACTGACAAGAACACTAGATAGGCAAACACATAAGCAAAGGGAAAGAACTCAACCCAACTAAAGGCCGAGCTAAAACACCATGAATAAGTCTAGGCTGCTTAACACACAGATTGAACCCAGATGATGCTTTCTCAGGATCTCCAACCGAGAACAAGCCTATCCCGACGAGAACAGGTTTCCCCAAATGCTGAAGGAATACCTGCAAATAAGAGGGAAGGACTATGTGTCACCTGGTGGTGTCCCGTAAAAAAAGAGCTGGGTTCGCTGGTGTGGATGGAAGACTGAAGACCCATAAATCGATGGACCCAAAAAGGAACAACTAGAGAGATGAAGGTAAGCTATGCACGAGAAACTCCCCGATTATGATTCAGAGAGTTCGTCTGGTTTTGCGATTTCCTTAGACAGCATTACCAAAGTATGCTGCAGTTCCAAAGCCTCTCCGAAAGCATGTCAGCTACACTGCTACTGATACCGTTGCAGTTCTTAATATTCAAGCCAGTGAGATTCAGACCAAGTTTCACCAAGAAAGTCAAGCACTTGTCCGATAGCAAAGAACAACCCGACAGAGAGAGGACACACAAGCTCACGAGCTGCTTAGACCGGCTCAGAGCCGAGACGCCATGATCACTAATTGAACAACTTGAGATGTCTAGGTCGTTGAGCAGAAGACAGTCATCAGCAACGGCAACCAAGCTGGCATCAGTGATCTTTATGCATCCGTTGAGGTATAGGAGCTCAAGGGTCCCACCGTGCATCCTGGTCAAGGCCTTGACCGCCTTATCAGTCAAATTCACACAACAGCCAAGCTTGACCTTAATCAGGCCCGCAACAGAGCTTTCAACCAATGGAGTAATGCCGTCATCTGAGATCTTGGTGAGTCCACTCAGATCAAGAAACTGAAGCTGGGAGCATAGGCTCGACAACAAAGCCATGTTTACATCCCCAAACAAAGGACAGTTACGGACAGAAAGAGATCGGATGGAGCTGTGAGCAGACTCTGGTAGAGTCACCCCAACAGGCATGTCCTTGATACTGAAGCAGTTGGAAACCGAGAAAGCCTTCAATGTGATACCACAGTTGAGGAGGAGACCAAAAAACCCGACATGGGTGATCCTGTGGCATTCGTCTAGCTGCAGGCTCTCAAGTGATCCAGCAGCTCTAGCAAAAGAGACCAACCCATTGTCTGATAGGAACACGCACTTGCGTAGGCAGAGGGTTTTGAGGTTCGGGCAGCCTTTTCCCACGGATTCAAGGCTGAGATCTGTGGCTCCTCTGCAAGATTCGATGGCAAGGGTCTTGAGCTTTTGCAGACCATGGCCATTTCCCATGCACCAAAACCCTCTCTCGGTCACATTCTGAAGGTCGGATAGGCCAAGATCTGTGACTGCTAGGCAGTAATGTCCAACAACAGCAAGAGACACATCCGAGATGCTCAGTCCCTGAAACTTCACCTTTGTTAGAGCATTGGAAGAAGATGATAAAAGGCTTGCAATCCCTTGATCCCCGACAAGAGGGCAATCTTTGATCAAGATGGATTTCAAGTTGGGGCAGAACTTCCCAACTGCTTTTAAACCTTCATTTCCAACATTTTGGCAGGATTCAATAGTCAGCACATTCAGGTTAGGAGAACCCATTGCGATTGCAACCAAGGCTTTGTCGGTAATCATTGGGCAGTGAGACAAGTCGATCTTCTCCAACTGGTTGCACCCCTGGGCAATCTCAATCATACCTTCATCCCCAACAGATGGAACATCCCACAATGAAAGAACCTTCAGAGAAGAGCAATGGCGAGAAATAGCCCTCAAGCCAAGGCTTGTCACCCCACAGTTGGGATTGCTTCCCCTGATAATCAGCTTACCGAGGCCTCCAAAAGTACTTGTTCCAACAGCAATAGCAGCTAATCTCACATCAGTGGCTTTCTTCCCTTCCAAGCACCTAGTAAGGAACCCATCCTCCTCCACTGGATCATTGGAGTCAAATTCATCTCTGCTCAACTTTTTAACCGGATTGTTGCTCAGAAGTATCAGCCAGCGCTTGGAAACACAGGCACATGAACTCCTTTCTTGGCCTCCGGGCAAACGATTAAAGATTTCAAAGAGACACTCATCGGGAAGAATGTCAATGGAGGTGTGCTTCTTCAGCTCAAATCTCTCTTCAAATGGAACAATAGGAGCACGAATCCGAGCCCTTTTGCATGGATAGTAGGTGTCAACATTGTAGAAATCCTCATCTCCTGAAAATTCAAATCCAATCGGTACAAAGCTCTAAGAAACTAGGAAAATTACACACCCAAGGAATAGCTTCTCAATTATTTCGTACTGATCACAGGAAAAAAATCAGAAAACTCGCCAAAATTCACCAAGCAAAACCTTACTTTTCCTCTAGATTTTCCCAATTATTCCATATTCATCTCAATGAATGCCTACCCAGTTCAGAGATCCATCAGATCAGACCAAAAAGAACAAAATATCAAAGGATTTTGTCAGCTATACAATTCCAAAAGTACTTGCAAGTTGCAACAAAGTGTGGTGACAAAAAGCAAAATCAGTTGTTCTGCAAACTAGATCCCCAAAAGGAAAGTAAACATCAACAGATTTAAATATCTTCCTAATCTGACCTAAGATACTATTGCCAATTTACATAACACCAAATCTAAATACAACGCAATAAAAGGAAAAAGGATAAAGGAATCTAAAATCTCACCACTGAAGCTGAAGAGCTGAGACATCTCCAAATCTGAGCAAAAACCTCAAAGAGGCAAAAATTGGGGCGGATTGAGACGGAAAACCCACAACCCAGACTCAAACTGCCAAGAACAAGTATGATCAAAACAAGAACAAGGGTTTGCGATTGGGGTGGTTGTTCAAAATTCATCAAGAGAGAGAGAGTGGAGATTGAGATAACCCTATCAAAGATAGGGCAAAAATTAATCAGGAAAGGGAAAAATGAGACCAATGGGCAATAGCTTGGCTTGTATATCATATCAAGATATGGTAGATTCTTTGGTGGTGGTGGCCACTGGCCGGGGGTCTAATTTTCTTCTCTCTTTTTTTTTCATTAAAAAAATATTCGAAAATAAATTTTGAAATTATTATTTGCACATGAATTGGTATTTTGGGGCAGGCAAACTGCAGGTGCAATAAATTTTGAAGAAAATATAAATTAAAAAATAGATTAAAAAATATAAGGATTTTGTGAGAGATGACAAGAAAGGGGGACAAGGTCGGGGACAAAAGATTCGGACCCGGTTATTAGAAAGCGGGTTTTCCACTTATTGGTAGGAAACTGTTATTTATTCACAATTTCAACACATTTTAGTTGGTTTAGTTTGGGTGAAGAGTTGAGATGAAAATCTGAGATTCATTGGTAGGGATAGACCAACTCAATCCCACTAGCCTTGTTATAGGTTGTGTTCTGATATAGGCACGGTGAATTTTTCGTCAAATGTACGGTCTTTATATCGGTACGAGAAGTCGGAGTTAACAAACACTGCACCGACAGCCATCGATCACCACCGTTTCCCCTCCTTTCCTCTCATAGCTGCCCTTTGTTAACTCAGAAATGTCGATGTCAGCTGGCACGAATGTTGTCGTGTGGATAGCAAAGCCGTATATGTTGTATTTGTATAACTTTGTATATTTGGACATATGGTTTATTCTTATTTCCTAGAAAGATATTTTAAAACAAGTCAATGATCGATTTCCCTTTTTTTATTTAGTAAAAGCCAAAATGAGTTATACTGAATTGATTAGAGAAGTATGTGCTTATGTAAGTGAGTTCCACTTATATTTGGAGCAGTAACACATGATTCAATATTTTTCCTTAGTTTTATCTTGAATTGATATTTTGGTTGTGTTGATTTAAGTTCGTTTTGTGGTTTGTGTAATGGGAGATACAAAGATAGTGCCCCATTCATCCTTGCAATGCAATGTAGAAGACTTAATTTCATGCAAAAACTCAAAAAAAAAAAAAAAAACTCCAAAAAAATAACGGGCCTCCATCGTAATTGGGCCCAAGGTGTGGGCTATTGGGCTCCACCTTAAGTCAATGCCTGAATGATACGGCCCCGAGTTGGTGGTGGTGTAAGGATTCGGTGGGGCTGTTAAAAAAAGATTTAGATGCCTTTTAACTGGCCTTGGTTGAAACTTGAAAGAATCATCGCCATGATAATTAAGTTGTGTAATCTTATATTGTTGTAATGTTATTCAATAGAATGCGAAGAAAAAAGATGCCTTGAAAAATGCTTAGGTGATATAATGAATTCAATATTATCATTTTGATTTCTTAAGGGTAAAAAAATCCTTTGTATAATATAGAGGTTGTCGCCTTCATTTTTTCCTTCAATTTTTTTTTTAATTTGAGTTCTTTTGCAGTTATAAGTGAAACTAGTACAATTCCCGCGCTATGGCGCGGTTTTTTAAAACTAAAATATTAATAATATATATAAATATATTATAAAATACTAATAAAAGTTAAGATAAAAAAAAACTTTACCATAAATGTATCTTATAATTCTAAAATAATTTTTTATATATCTCGTCTAAAGTATAATACATAAATGTAGATATTTTAAATCACCCAGGTAATAATAATATCAATACCATTGTAACCTTTTTAGAAATTTTGAAATCTGAATCATGCATTTAAAAGTGATGTGTCATAACTAATAATTATATTTAATATTTTGAATTAAGCTCAATAGTTAGTACATAAATGTGAGTTAAGCCTAATGGTTATATTAGATTGAATTCAATGTTTTGAATTAAGCTCAATTGTTAGTAAATATGTTATGAATAAAAGAGAATGCAGGATTAAAAAAAATTAATGGAAAAAAGGGAAAATGAGAAATAAAAAAATGAAGGAAAAAAAAATTAATTGGTCAATATTTCTAAAACTCCTCTAAGATTGACACGTAAGCAAAGTCTTCTAAATTAAGGTTATATATAGATTAACAAGTTACCAACATTTTGCTCAAAAAAAAACAAGTTACCAACATAAGGGCATACCTCTTGGCATTGGGCTAAACTCAACTCTATTACCAATCTTTTCAAATTGGGCCATCGATGGTCAATCGGTGACGGGAAGACGACTCGTTTCTGGACTGACATCTAGGCAACTCAAAAACCATTGATTAAATTGTCTCTTCAGTCGCTCCCGGATGGAGTGCTGAATTGGACAAGTAATAGATTTATTAACGACAATAACTCTTGGAACACTACAAAACTTGAAACGAACCTTCGTGGATTACTACCCGTGGATATCATCTCCAGAATTCAATCTACCCATCTACCTCAAATTTTTTTCCCTGACAGACTCTTCTGGGGATCCAGTTACGATGGCTGGTTCTCCACATCATCAGCAACAAAGCTAATTCCAAACAATGGGGGTGACCAGAACTTTGGCTGCAAGTGGATCTGGAATCTTGACATTCCCTATAAGGTAAGACATTTCCTTTGGAAGATTGCACGAGATGGTATCCCGACTACTAAGAGACTACAACGGTCCCATGCCTCGGTGCCCTCCGGCTGCAGCTTATGTGGATACACTACCGAATCTACATGTCATATTCTCATACAATGCCCAACTACGATTGCTCTTACCAAATCTCTCCATATCAGCCACCCATTATGTGTTGGTATCGATATAGACATCAAACCAAATCTTCTTCTAAACAATATTTACACCGACATTGGCACACAAGCATTCACGATACTGGCCTTTTCTTGGTGGAGTATTTGGTATTTTCGAAACTAGGTTGTTTTCCAGCAAATAAGTAACGCATATGTGCAGGCAGACCTGTTAAACGGGTCATTCGGGTCGGGTCACTTCGGGTCTCGGGTAAAACGGGTTCCGGGTAAAACGGGTCCCGGGTATTTCCGGGTTGACTACAACCCGGGTTTGACCGGGTTTCAGGTCATTTCGGGTCGATTTCGGGTTTGTCAAATTTTTCTTTTTTAAATTAAAAAAATCATGATTTGATAATTTTGCAATGAATTTTAAATATATATAAAAAAATTAATTATATTTAATTAAAAATCAACCGGGTCAACCGGGTTACCGGGTCAATCGGGTAAATCCGGGTCAAAATTACCGGGTCAATCGGGTCACCGGGTCGAAACCCAAATGACCCGGAAAATTTCCGGTTTTTCGAGTTCGGGTCGAAAAAAATTTCCGGGTCAAAATTTCCGGGTTCGGGTCGAAAATTTTCCGGGCGGTCGGGTCGGGTTGTGTTTTGACAGGTCTATGTGCAGGCTATAACCATTTTCTGCAATACTACTTACCAAACTTGGAATGCCAGAGTGGAAGCCTCGGAGACGGATGGTCTGCCCCGGTCTAGAAAAAAGACTTGTGGCACTACGGCAAGCTCTAGATCAACAAACCGTAACGCTCCCAAGGCAAAAAATTGGGAAAACCCACCTAGGGGATACTACAAATTGAATTTCGATGGCTCGTACTGCCAATCGGGGAAAGGAACCTTCAGCTTCGTGATTCGGGATCATATGGGGAATATAAGGTCCCTAGGGGGGGGTCCCTGTAATAATGGCTCCGCTCCTTTCGCTGAGGCCATGAGCCTTCGAATGGGGGTCGCCAAGGCAAAATTCATGGGCTTAAATAACCTTCTGATCGAAGGCGACTGCTTGGTCGTCATAAAGGCTTTGCTGGGAGACTGGTCTTGCCCCTGGATTATCGAGCTGCTGATGGCTGATACGACTGTCGATTTATATACTATCTCTAATGTTGCTATTCGTCATATTTTTAGGGATTCAAATGTTGTGGTTGATAGGATTGCACGTCTGGCCTACACTGTCCCTGTCGATAAGAGCTTCACTGATGATCCAGAACTCTATGTTCTCGTCCGTTCGGATGCGCTAGGAAAGAAGCCGGGTCGCCGACGTTTTTCCTAATTTTTACCTGCTTCAAAAAAAAAACAAGTTAATATATATATATATATATATATATATATATATATATATATATATATATATATATATATATATATATATATATATATATATTTTTTTTTTTTTTGACATACTTGACTCCTCGAGAGACCGATAAACGTCAGACAACGATCCGTCAGAATATGCACTATTACATCCTTACGGAGTGTAAATCTTCTGGCTCCGAATTTGTCCCATCTACGTTCCCCATTCACAAACTCTCTTTATTTTTTATTATTTTAACTTTTAATCTATTTTTTTATTTATATTTTCTTTTTAATTAATATTTGTAAGGGGTGAATACCCGCCGCAGACTCTATGCAAATTGGTCTTTATCGTTATCTAATTCTTATGCTAATCAGTATTCTTATTTATCAGATTGAATCAGACTTGCTTTAAACATTGGACCCATTGGTGGGAATTAAAAATATATCTTTTTATTTTTTCCTATCCTATGCCCTAGTCAAATTAGAAAATATTTCCCCTAAATATATTAAATTTAGCCATTTTAAATTAGATTAAGGGATTCACATATTTCATTTTAAGTTTTTCTTTCCCATTCTAATATCTTTATTATATGTCCTTATGGCTCATAATAGACAAACTGTTTTCTCTTATTATGTTAGAAATTTCAATTTCACCAACAATAAATAAATATCTTCTGACCCTTTACGTTAGATCTACTTAATTTATATTTCAATTTTTATAACCTATGCTTTTTGTAAGGGAGTAAGAAATAAAAAAGCATAGGTTAGAAAACTCAAATATAAATTAAGTATGTCACAAGATTTTTTATTTTTTATTTTTGGTTTTATAGGTCACAAGATACTTACGGACTTACGGTTGGTGAAATTGAAATTTCTAAGTTAGAAAAAATAAAACGTTTTCAACGACTAAAGAAATGATAAATTACTAAAGTAAATAAATGGAGTAAGGGACTTGTTTCAAAGTATTACAAAATTTCATAAAAAAATAGATATTGGTGGCTCATAGGAGTGAAATGTAGTATGCATGTGATCGAGGTGGTTTTTATCTAATTTATAAGATGGTTTAATATTTTTTTTAAAAAGTCACAATTTATAAGGTGGCTGGTTTTTAATTAACAAACAACCCCACAAAATAAATTTTTTTTCCCCTGAATTTAGCAACGAAATTCAATTCTTTATACAAGGCTAAAGAAACCGAGACACGGAACAATTCAGTAGATAGAATAACCATCATTTACACCAAGAAACAATTCAAATAATATATAGAAAAGAAAATACACGAAGTAAATGACCTAAAAGAAAAAGAAAAAGAAAAATATATGTCCTTTATCAAATTAATATGAAGTGAACAACAAAAACTTTGACAATTTTTTTTAAATAAAGTAAGGGAAAACTAATTAAAATACCCCACCTTTTGGGGTATAGTAAAAATATATCCTTAACTTTCATATGTAATAAAAATATCCCGATCTTTGAGGGTGGTAGTAATATATTACCCTGTGTTTTCTCACGGGTCAAAAACGCTGACAAGGCAGCCTACGCAGATTTTTTTTTTGATAAGACAACATACGTGGAAGCCTTTTTTTACAAATTAGCACTAAATTTGGGTTTTCTTGGTCGGTTTCTTTAGGAAAAAAAATAAAACGATACCAAATTAAACCTGAAAAACGAAATTGATTCAATAAAGCAACTAATATGGTCAAAATTGCCGCAAATTAACACAACACGACTATTCCTAACACCAAACCGATAACAAAACTAAACCAACAACAACAACAACAACGAAGGGGAAAATAAAACTTACCCACTCAAATTCGTGAACAAATCAAAAGGGAAGAAGATGTGAGAGAGACAGCTCAAGATAGTCGACCACGAGAGGGAGGAAGACTGACATTGAAGAGGAACCATGAGCTACCTAGAAGACAATTCAAGAGGGGACCACAGACCACGGTCCACGAAAGAAGATATGAGGGAGGGAAAGACGTTGGGTATGAACTCGGTCCAATTCTTTATTTTTTTTTCTAAGGACACTGTTCAAGAAAACCTTTGTAAAAAATCCGCATAGGCTGCCTTTTCAGCATTTTTGCATTGTGAAAAAATTTGTGGTAATATATTACCACTACACTCAAAGGTCGAGATATTTTTATTACATTTGAAAGTTGAGGATATATTTTTACCATACCCCCAAAGGTGGGGTATTTTAATTAGTTTTCCCATAAAGTAATGATTGATTCTAAATACGATATGTGGGGTAAATTTTGAGAGGCCAAAACAGACAGGAGATAGACTAACTGTCATATTAATATTTGATACTATCAAACTAAAACATAAATATATTTTGACTATATATTTACGATTTTTCTATCCTATGTCTCAATGGTATAAGATAAAACACTAAATTTGGAAAGATTTCCTACAAAAATGGCAAGACCCTAAAAATCTAATTAAAAAAAATTCTAAACTAATTAAAAGTTAATTTTTTTTCCTTCTAAATTTAGAGTCTTATCCCATCTCCCAAGGACATCGGATAGAAAAATTGATTTACTTATAGACCACCAAACATTTCTTAATTATAGACCACTAAAACTCACAAAAACTTTGACAATATATTTTAGTAACAAACATTTCTTAATTATAGTCTTAACTTAGATTTTTTGGGCAGATAAGGTTATAGATAGACCACCAGCCATTTTCCCTTTAGTTACTAGTTTCTACACGTACATGCCAATTAATCTATTAATGCTGAAGATTCAATGCCGTGTTAGATTGATTATATCGTTCACATAATCACAGTACATAAACACTGTTTGTATTATCAGCATATTCTTAATTTATTTTTAGGGTGTATATTAATTTCTTTCCTAATTAAGGAAGCTCAACCATGTTTCAAAAGCATATACTTATAAGTATAGATGTGGTTTCCTATCTCCTTAAAACTCAAGGATACAAAGGTATAAGTCTATAGAATAAATTTTGTTCAAGGTGGTCTAGTGTCTATACTCAAAAATAAACGGAAGGTCACACAACTCGAAATTGAATTTCGATGGCTCAACAAAGAGAAAGTAGTGTTGGGTATATAAATATAATACAGTACATTTCTAAATTTAACCTCTAGAATATAGATTGATGATGAGTTTTTACCAAATAAAGAATCGATTCTAAAAAAACTTTATTAAAAACGGTCTTAATAATTTATGCCCAGGACATAGATTTAACAAACTTGAGAACATCCTTTAGGTCTGAATGTTTAAATCCTAAAGAAGCAATTAAAAATATAGCTAAAATGAGTTAAACTAGTTCTTTTCCCGAACCTTGTTCGGATTTTTTCATAATATTTTTGGTCGAGTTTTACGTATAAATAAAATATTCAACACGTCAATTTACTACTAACATATTGCTCATACTTCTTGTCATGTTGACCTGTTGTTATTTGAAATTTTCTTGTCACCTAATATTCCTATTGTATTTAGGCAACGCTTATTTGATGTTTGTGAATTAAGGGTGGGTAAAGATCAGTCCTTTTTAGGGTTGTAAGTGCAAAATGAATACTGGAAACTTTAGAGTTCCGAGCACCCTTAAGTTAAACATCACATATTAGGGGCAATGGTAAAACTGCAACTTTTAAGAGAAAGAAAGTACATATCTAATCTCTCTAAAAAAGGAGTCACAACCTCAATAATACAAATTTGCAATTTATGAAGAGATAGATTAATGAGCACCAAAATTCAATAGATCGACTTAGAGAAAAAATAGAAAGCAAATTAAAAATCAAGACAAACCTTTACTAAACACAAAATATTCAAGATTCTAATATTTTGAGCTTAGAACCCTCGTCAAAACTCTATCCCTTGAATTGGTAAATAAAGAGCAGTCAATTCTAGGGTTCGAACCGGGGACCTATGGGTACTACCCACAAATCCTTTCCGGTGAGCCATTCCGGAATGGTTGTCAAAACTCTATCACAAGCTTAGATATATGACGGGTTGAGCATCAAGTATTTGTGATTTTTTTATCCCTATTGTATTTAATATTGAAAACTTATTTTCTTAACCATAATATATTTCACACCGTGCATGTGAAACGGACTGTATAAAATAAATGATTTATGTTTTTTACTCATTTGAAGATCATGTGTGATTTTAATCGGAGTCCAATTATTACATTTTAACCTATAATAGACTATTAGACATTAGATATTTTTAATTTTTGGTATTTCATATTCCTATTGTATTTAATATTGAAATATGATTTTCCTCGCCATAATATAATTCACACCATGCATGTGAATCAAGTTGAATAAAATGAATGATTTATGTTTTTATTCGTTTTAAGGTTGTGTGTGTTTTGATGGGAATCCAATTATTTCAAATTGATCTATAATAGACGATTTATTTTAAGATGTTTTAAATTTTTTGATTTTGTATTATTATAATTATTGTATTTAATATTGAAACATGATGTTTATCACCATAATATATTTCACATTATACATGTAAACTAAAGAGATGAATTCATTAAAATGGAAACAGACAAACAAACCTGAGCAATAGACACATCGCCTTTCACATCCTTTACCAGTTTGTTGAATATATCTGAGCAAACAAAGAGGAATCAATGTACCAATCAAAACCCAACTCAAATCCAAGTAACATCTAAGATTAATGGAATCAAATCACAATCCAAAAGAGCAAAATTCAGAAATGAAGTAAAAATTAAAAGGGTAACTAAACTATGATTTGTGATTCAATATTATTGTCATTATAAACCCCATAAAAAAAAAGTATCTCCTCGCTGCATGAAACATAAGGACTTGACAATTAATTTTCGTTATCCCCAAATATTTTAACAATTCAGCCACCATTACTGCTCTCATGGTTGTAATATTAAAAAACAGAGTATTAAACAGACAAAGCTAAATCATTGGGAAAAAATAAAATAATGTCTGCATTTTAGGACATGAAAATTTAATTAAAGTTTCATTCTATAATAGAAAATTGTTTATAGGTTCCTTTTAAACTCCAATTAAATGCACCATTCACCGAATCTGTACCCGATCAAGTGGTATTCCAATTCAAGTGGTGTTGTTGAACTGAGACTACAAATTTTATAAATCACATATAACAATTGTGAAGATTCACATTAATTCCTCAAAACCTAAATTGAAATCAACACTAAGCAACTACAAGCACTTGAAAAAGGGAAAACTTACAAATCTCAAGCAACTATAAATAATCAAAGTTACTGCTTTACATAGGAAGAGTGCCCTGAAGGAGAGGATAGGAGCTTTTCTGGATAGGAAAGCAACCTAGATCTCGAGCAAGGACGACCGCCTACATAGATATCCAACATCTAACCCAACCGACATCACCCTTCTTGATGAGATTCTTCCCTTTGGTGCGAATCCTTTTTGTCTCGGCGACCTCGATCTCTTTTCAGTAGAGGTTGCAGCCATAGATTCTCGATATAGTTCACCAAACTGATTGAATTCCCTCAACGAATTTTACCAAGCAACCTCGCTTTCACACTTCTTTTCACATTGTAGTTCTTCGCCTAAGAAAGAGCCTTCAAACCCTCTTGAGGGTTTATGTTATTTGAGCCCAGAATCACAACCTGTAGTGAGACATAATGCCAAATTCAAGATAAGAAGAATGTAGATGAAAAGTTGATCAAAGTAACAATGATTGAAACACCCAAATTAATTAAAGCAAATAAAAGATCCCCTGTAGTTATTACAAAACCCCACCGCAATAAATTTGTAGGTTTTTATAATCTTATAGTATTAGATATTAAAAAAATGTGTTTCATGCCCATTAATTATTTCACACCATGGCTGTGAAACGTGCTAAGATAAAACTATGGATTCATCATTGTGATGGTTTTAAGGTGCGGCATGTTACCATGGGAGTCCATATATTCCAAATGTAACCAAACGACAATAAATTGCGTTCATAGTAAACATCAATCATAGTAAACAACTCCAGTGCATCAGGTTCAACATCCAAGTTCTCTTGGCCAGCAACATAAGTTACAAAACAGCAAAAAAAAAACAGGGAGGAAATAATGAGATGGCAAAAAAATCAGCAACATATGAGAACATACCTGATAGTGAGACACTAAGGGAAAAATCATCTTCAATCAATCTACATAATGAAAGAAAAAGACAATGAATGCAAATTATGTATACAACAACATAATTTACTAAATTTCTAACCTTTTTTTGCCTTCCAAAACAATAAGATTAGGTTTTTTTTTTTGTTTCTCAGCAATCAAAATCAGTAGCAAGTACGTTCTACTTCGATTAATCTGGGTAATATTCAACAGTTATAAATGGAAGGATAAAGAAAGCTTATAGGAACCACAACTCACAAGTTCATTCACAAGAGTAGCAATGATCCCTTTCCCCAACAAACTCAACTGCTCTAGCATAGTTTCTGCATCTTGAAGTGAACCATTAGCATTCATAGTAAACATCATTCATAGTAAACAACTCGAGTGCATCAGGTTCAACATCCAAGTTCTCTTGGCCAGCAACATAAGTTACAAAACAGCAATAAAAAAACAGGGAGGAAATAAGGAGATGGCAAAAAAATCAGCAACATATGAGAACATATCCGATAGTGAGACACTAAGGGAAAAATCATCTTCAATCAATCTACAGAATGAAAGAAAAAGACAATGAATGCAAATTATGTATACAACAACATGATTTACTAAATTTCCAACCTTTTTTTGCCTTCCAAAACAATAAGATTAGGTTATTTTTTTTGTTTCTCAACAATCAAAATCAGTAGCAAGTACGTTCTACTTCGATTAATCTGGGTAATATTCAACAGTTATAAATGGAAGGATAAAGAAAGCTTATAGGAACCACAACTCACAAGTTCATTCACAAGAGTAGCAGTGATCTCTTTCCCCAACAAACTCAACTACTCTAGCATAGTAAACAACTCCAGTGCATCTGGTTCAACATCCAAGTTCTCTTGGGCTGCTATCCGATGCAATCTACTTACAATTTCAACATCTTTAGTGCTCAAAAGAACATCTTAAAAAATATCATGAAGAGGAAGCGCTGCCCATGTCTTAAAAAATTAGGCCATATATACTTGATAACATCAAAGACATAATCTATGGTTGAATTTCGCAAGGATTCTTCCTCTGAAGTGGGAGAGAGAAAATCACAAAAATCAAGTATCTCTACAAGACCGCATCGATGACCAAGTAAGTAAAGTAAACGAACAACATTAACATCAAGTCAGTAAAGTAAACGAACAACATCAAAGACAGAATCTAGGATTTTTTTCATCACACCAACCCCTCTTTGTTATCTAAGAAGCCAACAATATTTGACAAACAATTGAATCAATATAGCAGCAGTTCATAAAAACCCCTAAAAATTGTGTTCCATAAAACAATATCCCTTTCAGGCATATTGTCGAACACCTTGTGGGCAAACCAAACTTTGGAGAAATTTATATGCATATCAATAGCCACAAACCCAACAAATACATTGACATCAAATCCATCAACAATCACATGTGAATGAAGCATCATTTTAATCTTCTCGCACTAATCTGCCCTAAAAGTCGAGACCGCAAAAGTGTAGGTGAAATAAAATTGTTAAGAAAATTCTAAATGAAAACTCAAATGGAACCAAACCAAACCCTAAATGTCCCAAAAATGCTTTAGCTTGAATTCGAAATCCTTAATTTCAACCAAATCAAACCCTAATTTTCGCAAAATACTTGATTGAAATCAAAATCCCCAATAACAACCAACAAAACCCTAATTAAAAACATCAAAACAAATTCAATTACATACTTAGCGATGTAGTTCCATCAATGCCGCCTCTGAGTCATGAATAGGTGCAGATGTTACTTTGAATCCTCTAGTCATCGTCTAGGGCATCTCTCGCAACCTTGGTCGGTTCTCTCACCCTGCGCCGACATCAGGCTACAACAAATAAAGAAGGGGATAAGAAAATGCAAAATCCATGAAATCAAAACTTTGCCTACAGAGGAGATTAACGACGGTAGAAGAGATCGATATTACCCTGTGGTGAAGTTTCCGGTGAGGCTCCAACTGGGCGAGAGATGGCGGCGCATGACATGGGAGATTTGTTGGAATCATTGATGGTGGAGCAACGCTCTTTGGTCGGTTCTTCATCCTCTCTGAAAAAGGTAGAATGGAGAACGTAAGTAATGGATAGGAAACTGATTGGTATTAGGAGCAATCCATAAACTGAGTGCCGACGCTCAAAGAGGAGAGAGGGCAAACGGTTAAAGAGAGAACGTGGGGTGGATGAGATACTGAAAACTGCTTTTTATTTTTGTTCAGAGAAGGAGGACACGTGACTCATTCTTTTACAAAGAGTCTGCTTCTAAAATAATAAGTATAAGGGGTGGATAAGTATAAGGGGTGGATTAGTAAAACATTTCTAAATTTAACCTCTTAACATATTACTTAGATGTTAGAAAAACCGTATTAAAAAAATAAAATAATTTAAAATTTAAAAATATTTGATAACTAAGCTTATTAACACATACCATTAGAAAAACCAAATAAATTTCATTTATGAACAGCCCCAAAATTTCCATGTGTTCCATGAATTTCAACACATGGATATATACTTTGCAAACGGGAAAATTATACATAATCTTTCCATATACCCACTACTTAATTATATATATACAAAACAACCTTAATTTATGTATGCACGTAATTTGAATAATATGCACTTGACGATCGACCTTTCAAAATTCAGATTAACTCATTGACACATAATATTTTACAAGAGAAATTATATAATCATAGCAAACCAACCAAATCTAACCCCCTTAATTTTTAATTATTTATTATAGGAATGTACCCCTCACGTAATTATAAAAGCTAAAAAAATAGTGTTTTTGACTATATATAATGGTGAAAAAAAAACAAATGTACAGGTGAAACGAAAATTGATTGTTTGGTCTATTTGCATAAGTAGACCAGTTTTTAAAATGGTTTGTATAAGTAGACAATGTTTTGCACAAATTAAAAAGTGATCTATGACGTTATTTATGCAAATAGAAAATGTGACCCAAAGGGCCGGTAGCAGGTGAACCAAAAGGGAGGGAACAAGTGTGAGGGAAGAGAGAGGAAGAGATTGACGCCAAATTGGAAGAGAGAGGGTGATGTGATGTTAATGTGATTTTGTGGAACCCTTTTTCCATTTTGTATGGTATAAAGGGCAGACTTTTCATTTTCTTCTTCCCCCACAATTTATGAAGTAGAAGCTCATGGAGAGAGAGAGAGATGGGAGAGAAGGAGAATGTTCCACCATGGAAGACAAGCTCCCGACTTGATGTTCCAGTTCCAGAGCACGTGTCGGCTTCAATCTGCGCCCCTGTCAGTGATCAAAATCTTCGTGTCAATGTGATGCCCCAGAAACCTTTGTTGGCAGATGAAATGGGTAAGTGTTTTATGCGAAGTACTCTTCATCTATGACGTTAGATACCCATTAATCTCTCTTCTGAACTTTGGTTTTGTTTTTCAGGTGGAAACACATTGGTATGCACCACTCTCATCCTCCATGGTTCTTGGGTGGTCGAGAAAGGTACATGAGTGTATGTGGGTGCGAATGCGCTGAAGAATATCATGATAAAACAGGACATCGAGTTCAACTCTTTGAAAAACGTAATCAGGCTTAAGGGTGGCGATGGTGCCTCAAATGCAGAGTGGGTGTTGTCGTACGTGCCGAAGTCGAAAGAAGGGGGTCAGCCGATCATTATTGCTGATGATGACGACCTCGAGGCATTTAAATTTCTGAACTTGAAGTGCGGAGAAGACCCATGGCACGTGGCGATATATGTCGGGCCATTGGAGACGAAGAGCTTTGAAGTGAAGCAACCTGTCGGAGAAGAACGTCTCAATGGGCTACCCTCCTTGCAAAAAGTGGACAATTTGGCTGAGATTGTTAACGATGACGCATCCGGTAAGGCACATCAAACCCCCTTGTGTGTAGATGGTGTGTTACATGCTGGAGGAGAGGTGACCGGGGTCATACGAAAGAGTAAGAAGCTGGCAGCAATGGACAATCCTGACAAGGGTAATACGTCAGGTGACAAGGGAATGTGTTCAGGTGACAAAGTACATGGTCTGCCTGCGATGGACAATCCTGACAAGGGTAATACGTCAAGTGACAAGGGAATATGTTCAAGTGACAGGGTACAGGGTCTGGAGGTGATAGAGTTGGGTGACACGGATACCTCTTCAGGTGACACGAGACCTGGTTTGGATGTGATATGCCTTAGCAGCGAGGAAGAGGATGATGATGGGGTAACCCCCACGAAAGAGTTTTGGAGCTCGTTCGAGGCCGAAGATTATGAAGTGAAGCTAGAAGAAGATTGGGATGACTTGGAATCCAACGGTGTGGAGGAGGACACGAGTATGAGGGAGTTGGTGGAGGAGGAAGTCGAGGAAGAGGTGATGAAGGAACTTGAAAATTTTAAGCCCAGGACTAGCGTCTCCCCACCTACGATTCAGAACATTGACGCTATGATGGATAGAGCAACGAATCGTCCCCAAGACCCACGACGCAACATTACTCAATTTTCGGAGGGACAATTATTCGCATCGAAGGATAAGGTGCTGACTTTCCTTCGCTGGAATGCGGTGGAGAATTGCTTCGAGTTTACGACGAAGAGGTCTACAACAAAGGTGATAGTCGTGGTATGTGTGGACCCAAAGTGCACGTGGACGTGTAGGGCCTCGCATTACCGCCGCATCACTATGTACGTGGAGCGTCCGCAATTATGTCCAAAAGCACACATGTGGGATCAACGTTAACCACAACCATAACTTACATGCTACGTCTGATATGATTGGCCGGAACCTCGTGTCCAAGTAAGTTGGAAGATAGTTATGAATACTGTATTCCTTGTCACATGTTAATATTTCACTTGTCACCTGTCGTTTTTGTGCAGGGGAAAGTAACTCGGCCTATAACTTGTAGGTTCACCGACACTCGGAAGATCCTCGTTTCCGACCAAGTGCAGACACTGACGAAGTCTGACTACGGCGTCACGTGCATCTACTGGAAGGCCTAAAGGGCACGATTGGTGGCGAGAGAGGTCAAACATGGGACTGATAAAGATAGTTACCGAGATATTATTAATCCATACTTGCACGTTCTGGAGCAGACTAACCCCGGGACATATACTAGAGTAGAGATGGACTCCTCCCAAAGATTCAAGTACGCCTTTGTTAGATTTGGGGTATGGCGCAAGACGATCCCCCACCTTCGAAAGGTAAGCCCCATGTCACCTTTTTATTTGTACATGTCAACCAGAAGGATAGACCATGTCACAAATCCAACATTTATCGATGTGCATGTGCAGGTGATTTCATTGGAAAGGAGTTTCCTTAATGGTAAGTTCAGGGGTACACTTCTGTTTGCCACAACCCAAGATGCAGACAATATCAAAGCAAGTACGTGGATAGAGAAAACCCCTACTACAGAGAATGTTCATAAAAGTATTACATCTACTGAGCAATCAATGTCATAAATGAGTAAAACAACTAACCAACTGATATGATAACATCCTAAAATTTGTAAGCAACGACCTAACAACAAAAAAGGTCATACATAAACAGTCATAATCAAGCAAGTAAAATAAGTACGGAGTCCTACTTCTAGCATTCATGTACAACCACAAAATAATTGTGAGTCCCTAATTCAACTATTCAAGGTAATTTTATCAAAAGAACCAAAGGACAAGTTTAAGAGCAACGTTGTTCACAAAAAACAATAACAATTCACTTCCGTAAGTACACCCCAACGATAATCATATTATGCATCCACCGAGTCGACCATGGAAGATGGCAGCCGCTAGCACCTGTCTGTACGCCCCAATATACGTGTCGTCCAGGCCATCGAAGGTGGGATCGGTCTCCATGAGAAGCTCCATGAATCTGATCGTGTAAGGCCCACAGTCGCCACTGCAATGACGGATATTTTTTCAAAAGTAAGAGAGGAGTTATCGTCCAGTTAAATGAAATACAAGCGTCGCACCCACCATACCTAAGCTTGTTCTGCGGAAGGCGCTTGTTGCAGTGTATGCCAAAAGGCGTTGGCACGTTCGATGCATACAACGCCCTCAACTCGATCAGGGTGTGCATCCATGATGATGGGGACGAGGTGGGTAACATGCATCAATAGGGGTGGGAGCTGGCGGTCTGTCATGCAGTGCACAACGCAGTCATACAACTTCACCTGCCACTCCTTTAGATCAAGCGCAAAGGAAACCCAATGTTTGTCCCTCAGATTGAGTGGTAGGAGGACGAGGTCCACGCCTGCACATGAACGGGCCATGGGCACAGGGGACCGGCCATCGAAGTATGAGAGGACTCTGCCACTCACCTCATACCCACCAACGTCTGAGTTGTACTCCTTCCACTCCCTCTCCAGATAGGTGGAGAAATAGGAGTCCAAGACGATGACTCGACGGCCAATGTCGTCACCCCTCTCCGCGACTGCTTTACGCAGCAGGAAGCATGACTGGTCAAAGTGTTGCGACAAGTTAACTCCTATTACAACCCACAACATAGTCCAAGTGCAACTCAAATGCGTATGCAAGACGAATTATAATCAAATGCAAAAACTACAATATATCAGCTTCGTACCTCTGAGTCGATCCAAAATCGGGGCGTCTGGAAGGAGGTAAAGAACTCCTTCAACAGGTCCCTGTCGCAACCAGTTAATCGCTTCTCAGCGTCCGCACTGGACCGTAGGTTGGAGTGGAATTAATCAATGGGTAACTTTGCCGTATAATGAAGACTGAAATGAGACGATGGGTTACCTTGTGAGCCACCCCTGTAGGCCCTCGTAGTCGGCCGCAGAAACTAGTCCCATGGTTACGGCGTCAGCGGGAACGACGACGTCCTTCCCTTCAGAGGCCCGCGGTTTCTTCGCCGGTGGGCCCACATCCACTGTATCATCCTTCTTCGTCTGCTTGGACGCCTTTCTCTCAAATACCTGGCCGACGATTGAAGAGATCAACCTCTGAATTCCCAAATTTTTTCCCATGTCACCAAACATAACAAAGCCTGTCACCTACATAACATCCCCATGCCACAATTGAAAAGATAAAGGATGAATGACATGGGCCACAGGGAGCGTACCTTGCTATATTCTCCTTGACGGGGCTTCTCCACCGCTTCAGTACGAGTCCCCGTAACAACATCACCACCTTCCACCTGGAAAACAAATCACTTAAACAAATTTCCAAAAAGGGGTCCAAGAAGTGTTTTCAATTAAGTTCAATCAAGTGATTAAAAGTTCAGAAGTCAATTTCAATGTCAGAGTTGCTTACCTTATCCCCGTATGCTTGTTCAGGCTCCCCACCGGCTGCTTTTGAACTCTCTGTAACCCCTTGGACATGTTCAGACTTCAGCCTGACAAAAAAACTCAACCCTTTCAGTTAATGCGCATATATCTTGTCGCACAACATAAAACACCATGTCACTCTACATAATTTTCCATGTCATCATCAATTCATAACGGCATTGTCAACTTTCACATCAACATAACACAAGACCTTACCTTATCACCTTCTTGCTAGCTCGGATCTTTCAGGAGCTCAGTATCAATTCCCTTTGCTACATCAACATCAACATCAACATCAACATTAACAAACTGCAAAACCGATCTACAAGACCTGAGCTTAGCAACTTGTTCTTGTTCAACCTTCCCACCATCTTCTGTTTCAGTCTTGGTAACGTCATGCACCTGAACGTGGAAAACAAAAACATTCTTGCAAGTGAACCCCTTGAATCCCGTGTCACACAACAGAGCACAACATGTCATCTAAAAATAAACCTACCTCCTCATTGTCCTTTCGTGCCCCCGATACGTTGTCATCAACATCGCTTTTTCCAACTTTCTCACCAACGATATCCTCCGCGTACGTCTCACCCAAAAGTCCGTGTCCAGATCCATCTTTCTCTTTCTTAACATCTCCAACCTCGTTTTCGATCACTATCCCTTACTCTTTCTTCCTTGCCTTTTCCGATCCATTTACCATCCTGCAGTTCATGGACCGTCTCCTCCAACACTTTTATTCAGAATGTATATATTTCCCGTGTCATCTACTGGATGTCCCATGTCATTAGTCTATTTACCCCAGTCACTTAACTTATTAAGATTATGCAGAAAATAATTCGAAATAATGAAGTACCTTCTCATCCATCTTTTCCAAGGTATCCATCATCTTCTTGAGTGTCTTCACCACGTTACCCCCCGCACCGTCCGTCTCCTCAGCTCGTGCACTCGTTCTTGCGGGGGTGGGAGGGTGGGGGTGGGGGGTGGGGTGTCAACAGGAGCATCGTAATGGTGCGCCAACGGTCGCACAATGTCGTCAAAAAGGGGGTCAGGCTCCTCATCCCGATGGTTGCACCCATCCAACATTGACAGCTCGCCCTTCTCCGGCAATAGCTCTGGGTTCTCAGTAACCGTCATGACTTGCTCCCCCTCCGGGTCCATGCGTTTGACAATGTTTTCATACGAAAGGTTGTCTTCGTTGGCGACCCACCTCGTGCACCGAGGGATCGACTTCTGGGACAGCTTGTTCGCAAACACGGCGCCGAAATTGGGAATGGATTCATATAGCCAAATCTGCAAGCCAACCGCAATCCATTTAGAAGCATACACCGCATAATGGAGTAAAGTAGCATGAGGGTGGTAGATAAGGTTACCTGGAAGGCCATTGGATAGCCCATCAACCCGTATCCAACGTGGTCGTTGCTCTTAGGATCGGGCTTCAAGTCAGCCAACCGGCGCTCAACGGCACCGAAGAGCGAGTTGTGTGTGGTCCGTAAACAAGCCTCCCCCATGGGTATGCTAGGAAACGTTCGACATTCTCCACGAGCCTGACAATCCACCCCCGCAAAGGCTTCCTCTCCCCCCCCCCCCCCACCCCCCAACAGCACTGCCTCCACGATGAAGAGGAGAACGAACTTGAATCTCTTCCTTGCACTCGGTTCTTTCAGCAAACAGCTCTTCGAGGCGAACTCAAGCTCGCCCACCTTCATGCTGTCCATTTCGAAGAAGTCCTTCACAACTTTGTTGTCCTCCTCCATCACCATACGCTTCACTCGGCCACACTGGAGCCCCGTGACAATGGCAAACTCCTTCATTGAGAAACGCCGCAGCTTCCCCTTAATCATATACCATGTCTCCCACTTCTTCTTGGTCACCACTTGACGTTGTAGTGCGTAATGCACTAGTTGGGACGAGAATTGGCACCGGTTCGCCAGCTGGATGATCCCGCAAAAACTGGTTATCCAGCAGCTTATCCCAATCGTAGGGGTCGACGTAGTTGTCGATGTTGGCAAGCATCGACAATCTCGACCCTTGGTTTACCCGTGTCTGGAAGTGCTTTTCTTCCGGGACACAGTAACGGGGCTCCCGCTGTTTGTCACTCATTGCATTTTTTTTTTCCGAACCATTTGTCTACTGCAGTTTAAGAGCAATAATCAGTTTTCCAAATATTTGATATTCCATGTCACACAGTTTCTAAACCCATGTCATCAATGTCAGACAGTTTATAAACCCATGACACCATACATTCCACATCAACTCCCGAAATCTCAATTTCAAACTAATGGAAATGCGTTTACCATACCTAATACCAATCGAACTCCACACCCAATGTCACCCAATTCCAGTTTCAGATTCTAAGCCCCTGTCACCCAAATTCCACACCCATGTCACCCCCCTTTCTCTTTCTCACACCAGATTTCGAAATTAAACACATGTAAAACCTCAAACCTTCTTCTTCAATCAGCCCCCTAATCTTCCCCATTCCCAATTTCGACTCCCCCCATTGCCATCCTCTTCGGCCTTTCTAAACCCTAACCGCCGGTTTTCCCTATCCATACCCCAAAACCGCCCTCATCTTCCTTCAATCGCAACCACCATTGTCACCCCTCCACAACCCATCAATCAACCCACATTTGGCATTCAATCCCTTACCACCATAGTAGGTTCCTTCAACCACCCACCCCACACCCCATATTCGAAGAAAACGGACAACAGAGAAAACATTGGAAATGCGGCGTACCTTTACACTTTCTCCCCGACGTTCTTCTCTTCTCCGACAGTTCCCGGCCGGCGATCGTAGCAGTGGTAAGGTGTGGTGGTCGACGTCTCTTCTTCCTCCCCCTTTCGAACGGTTTTTTGTTTTTGAAATGGAGAGATGGAGTCCTGATGGAGAGAGAGGGTTATGATTTCTTTTCTTATTCCTCCCGGTGGCATTAAATGTCTGTCAAGTCACCATTTTTTTTTTGTTTTCCTTTTTTGTTTCCTGGCCCAAAACAGGCTACAAGGGGTGAGGTGACGGACACTTTTGTGCAATAAAATAGAAAATGGTCTATTTTTACAAATCTTCTCATCCTTGTGCTATTTTTGCAAGTTTGGCAAAAAATTGATCCATCTATGACCATTTCGCCCTAAAAATTAATAGCGTGGCTTTTCATCTAATTGACAAAAAATTAACAAACGCACAAAGAATCAACAGTTAGGACTTAGGAGATAACAACAGCTCTTCATTCAGTCACAATCAAGGTGGATATCCAAAATCGTCTTCGATCCGATTTACATAGAGTTTGCCATTTTTGACCTATACCATATTTTATATTCATAAATGGAGAAACTAAAATGCTGAGTATCGTATCGTATGCTAAAACGTACTATCTGTAAACTAAAAAAGCTTTAGGAGAACAAAGAAGATAAATGTTACAACAGTTTTGTTTTTTTTATATATATTTTTATAACGTGGAAGTTTCGAGTTTATGGAATAATCCACGAACTGGGCATTAACCTGTAAAACAGGGTGCGAATTATATATATATATGTATGTCATAATTCGACATCTGAGTAAATGAATGTTTGAAAATTGAAGGTATATTAATCAATTTAATATTATTTTAATAAACTATAATGTTTTTATATTTTATTTAGATTGACATTCACATATTATAATTTATCTAGATAATTTCAAAACGAGATGATATATTACTCATTTTGATAATTAAATAAGAAGCTTCCTAACAATATATATTTGACATTTTTTTTTGAAAGAGTAATAATTCGAGATTAGCCTGATTCCCGAGAGGTCGGTAAAACCAAAAGATGAAAATACCGCCACAAACAAAAACCAACCAAACAAACCAACAAAACTGACGATTCGTAGTTGATTGACACAGGATGGAAGAAAGTCTTTAATGAAACCATGGGGATCTAGGTCCCAACACTTCAGCCGAAGACATCGTACGTGTACGGGAAGGCAAGCCAAACACTACAAGAGTAGCACTGTTGGAGAGCAAGTACAACAGTACACGACCTCTCGATGGTGTAAAGACATAACTCTATAGTAGCTCCTCTCAATCGAAGAATGAAATTAAGATATATAACCACGATCCCAACTAGTCGAGTCTCCATCAATACACAAACAACAAACAAAATACCGAACACAAAAACCAGCCAAAAAATATATTGACATATATATTTACATGTAAAAAAAACTTGTAGAAATTTTTTTTAGCCCTCCTAAGAAAAATATATACATCCACCACCGTGGTTGATCACATATCTTCAACCGCCCCTATATGAATAAATTAATACTCCCTTCGGTCAGAAATATTTGATGTTTGTGCACGTAGTTTTAAGAGTTAAAAACTATATAAAATATTATTTATTTTGATTAATTTTTTTCATAGTTTAATATTTAATAGTAATAAGTATTAAACTGTGAAAAAAAAATTAATTAAAATATTAATATTTTATATAGTTTTTTTGCTCCTTAACATACGTGCAGAAAGTCAAAACATCAGATATTTAGTAAATTTTAAATATACACATGTTCTGGTATTAGCAACTTAACTGTCCTGTACGTGTGTTAAGTTATGGGATCTCCTAAATCTTTTCTACTCATCTCATCCGCTCTCCTCCTCCTATCCACCACCACTACTCCGGTTAGCGCTTCCTCTCAGAAGGCCATCGGAGTTGACTACGGCATCAGCGCTCTCAACCGGAGTAGCTTTCCGCCTTCTTTCTTCTTCGGAACTGCCTCCGCCGCTTACCAGGTACCATTTTATATATATCCATCACCAATTTAATATTTTGCTCCTAAAATATTAATTAAGCTTCTACGTGCTGTCTAACTAATTGTTAATTCTCTTCCTAATTAAAACGGTAATCAAAAGTATGAAGGAGCGGCAAATGAAGATGGAAGGGGTCCCAGTATATGGGATACTTACACTCACAAATATCCTGGTCAGTTTTTTATTTTATTTTTATCTTGCTAGATTCATGGTTTTAACGTACTGTTTTCTGATAAAAAAAAAATAATTAATTAATATTTTGTGTTTGCAAATGCAGGAAGGATAGCAAATGGAAGCAATGGGGATGTGGCTGTTGATTCCTACCATCGCTACAAGGTCCGGTTTTCACTGAAAACTCTCCAACCATTTTATATATTACAATATGTTAATTTTTTTTTCTTCTTATAATTAAAATACTATTCCACGAAATTAATTATGGTGTTGCAGGAAGATGTGAGGATAATGAAAGAGATGGGATTAGACACTTACCGATTTTCAATCTCATGGTCCAGACTTTTGCCTTGTACGTTCTTTTCTCCTTCTTTCACTTTCATTTATTTGAAATATTAAAATAGAACCCGAATTACCACAGGTCAACTTCTGGATAAATATTTTCTTTTTAAATATTTTATATAATATGTCACATATAGATTGTAATAACATATTTATCTATATATTTGTCAATAGTTTTTTATTTGTAAGAATATCTACGGAGTATTTAACTAGAAAGGAAGGGGTTGATATTTTAGGTTTTATTTTGAATATATTTTTATCATATTTTTCAATTTATCCATTACCTTCATTTTTTTTTTCAATCAATAAGATAATTATAACTATGGAATTGATTTTTTTTTAGTATGTTAGATTTTTATTTTTTTTGATGCGAATATGTTAGAATTTTCTTATTCTATAAATGTCAATAACTTTTACTTGATAAGAATTTTCTTATTCTTATTTTAAATAAGAATATATTTGCTAGTTAAGTAAAATTTTCTTATGTTAGAATTTTCTTATTCTTATTTTAAATAAAAATATTTTACTAAATAATTTTGGATATCTTTAATGCATGTTAGTAAGTTTGAATATTTTTTATATTAAAAATATTTGAATATTTTTTTTATTGATTATGTTAGTAGAATTGAATATTTTTTTCTCTTACAAGTATTTATATTATGAAACAATTGTATGCTACACTAAAAATACTTGACTAAAAAATTCTGGAACATAAATGAGATATGGTAGATTTTATTTAGTTACATTTTTTCAGTTGTTACATATCAAGATGAGATGTACGTATTTGAATTCGTTGTATATAATTTTTAAAAGAAAATTAAATGAGAAATCGCAATATTCTTTGACTTATTATTATCCTTTATTTTTTTTATTCATTTATTTTAGAAGTATTAAAAAAATCATAAAAATACTTGATTCGCATAACTTATTTTAAAAAATAACAACTATACATTTCAATAATTCGCTTATATGATTTTTTCTAATATATGTTAAATTATTTTTATTCATCGTATACAATATTGAAAATATTTTTTTATGAAGCAATACTTTTGGAGGACACCAAGTAAGATTTTATATGTTGATTTTAGTGTTATATATAGATTAAAAAATAAATCAAACATTGATAATTGAATTATATATAATTATAATGATTAATTATTAGATGGAAAGCTAAGCAAGGGAATCAACAAAAGAGGATTACAGTATTACCACAACCTCATCGACGAGCTCCTCTCCAACGGTAACGATTATATTAACTACTTGTACTCGATCATCGTGGATATAAACCCTAATGTGTAGTACTTGTTCAAAATTCAATCAAATTTTGTAACGACGGATTATGTACAATTGTTAAATTGTAGGAATAAAACCGTTTGTGACTCTCTTCCACTGGGATTTGCCCCAATCCTTAGAGGTTGCCTATGGCGGTTTCCTCAGCCCTCAAGTCGTGTATGTCCTATCCTAACTTTAATTTACATTCGATTTTAAAAGTTGAATGTAGGGATGATTTCATGGCGTACTGTGATCAATGTAGGGATGATTTCCGAGACTATGCAGATTTATGCTTTAGGGAATTCGGAGGGAAGGTGAAGCATTGGATCACGTTGAACGAGCCATTTAGCTATAGCGACGGAGGGTATGTGACGGGGAGTTTTGCTCCAGGGCGGTGTTCCGAATGGCAGAACTTGAATTGCACCGGTGGAGATTCAGGCACGGAGCCCTACTTGGTCGCTCACCACCTCCTCCTCTCTCATTCCGCCGCCGTCCATCTATACCGCCATAAATATCAGGTACAGTGTTTCAATATAAACCCTAGCTAGATCTATTGTCACAACTCACAATGTATATATTAACTGTTGAATCGATCTGTACACAAATGATATGTCAAAGGCGTCGCAAAAGGGGGAAATCGGGATTACGATAATTTCACACTGGATGGTTCCCTACTCTAATACAAAGAAAGACTCAGATGCGGCATCAAGGGCCCTCGATTTCATGTTTGGCTGGTACGTATTCGATCGAATAATGAGATACATATGCATGGTTAAGTCTGTGTGACAATTCAATGAGTTTATTTCATGTTCAGGTTTATGGATCCAATCACATTTGGGAATTATCCACAAAGCATGAGGTCCTTGGTAGGAAATCGGCTACCCGAATTCACCAAGGACCAGTCGATGATGCTTAAAGGCTCATACGATTTTCTCGGATTGAATTACTATACAGCCTATTACGCATCCGACTACCATGGCTTTAGAGCTCCTCCTAACCAGCTCAGCTACGCCACGGACTCCCTTGCCAATCTCACCAGTGAGTCCCTCTATATATATATATTTATGCCAAAAAATATACAACAAATTAAAATTAAGGGGTTTTTAATATTCCTTTTTTTGTATATTCTTACAGCATCGCGCAATGGAAGATTGATCGGTGCACCGGTAGGTAAATGTTCATAATTTAGTTATCACTTATAATGTAACATTTGGACTTGATTGACGACGAATTTTATGATCGAATTTAGGCTGCTTCGAGTTGGCTTTTCGTATATCCGAGAGGAATATATGATCTCTTGATCTATACGAGGAAGAGATACAACAATCCCATAATTTACATCACTGAGAACGGTATATATGCGCCCATTTGGTACTTTTACATGCTCTTATTAACTGACTCATCATTGTAGCGAAATTTAGATGAACTTACATTGTATTATTTGCTATGAATTTCAAGGGATTGACGAGGCGAATACTGATAACAAGTTGTCACTGAAAGAGCAGCTGAACGATCCCCAGAGGATCGACTACTACCATAGACATCTCACTTTCCTCCGACTTGCCATCGAGTAAGTGTTGCAATTAGATGCATATATATATATAGCTCATAGTATTGTCGTTGATGATGTGGAATTTGTGATTGGAGTAACAGGGATGGAGTGGATGTAAGAGGGTATTTCGCATGGTCATTGCTGGACAATTTCGAGTGGAATTCGGGATACAGTGTTCGGTTTGGGATCAACTATGTGGATTACAAGAATGGGTTGAAGAGGTACCCCAAACTCTCTGCTAAATGGTTTGAGAACTTCCTTCGTAAGTCGGTGTCTGTATAGATTCGAACTCGATCGATCGGTCAAAGTATAATAAAGTTCGATCCAGATAAGATTCATGTATGAACATTATGAATAAAATTATTGCGAGCGAATGATCGGAGTTTCTCCCGCGTATATTCTGAAATGGTTTAAGAACTTCCTTTGCAATGCTGCTGTATAATAGTTTCTATCTCGATCAATGCATATATGAATCAAGTGACTCACATCTTAGCAATGTAATACTGCATAGAAACTGCATTGGATCCAAGCTCCTCCTAAGCTATTACTTTATCAATCGTCATCAGGACTAATTCCTAATTCAATCCTTATATCAATCCTTTAATAAATGCATTCATATGCAACATTTGTGGGAAAAAATAGACAAAATCATTGAGCTATGAGATAAGAATATACCAGTAGAAGAGCTAATGTGCGCCCTCAATGTCTAGACAAGTTGTAATTAAGAGGGGAAGATGGCAACATCACAAAGCCTGAAATCTACTCTCTGAATTTTATACCAGTGGATGCATCCTCATTTGGAACTTTGGCATCAATTCCAGAAGTGGCAATAAAAAGGCGAGTTTCCTAGTTAAAAAATATCGGTACAATGTCAACATTTTAACTGCAAGTTTCATGCCATCAAATTAACCTTACCTCCTTGATCGCTTTGTCCCTCTAAGTCATCTCCATGGTGGTGCTTCCTTGCTCACCTACTCACACGCACTCTTTGAATGACACACGCTCCACGGACCAACTCAAGCTAACTCACACTGTACTCACTTGTGGAGGTACTCAACCCAGCTACACCACTACACATAGCCTTTTATATAGACTCCACTGACAGACCTTCACCTAATCCTAAAAGTACAAACACTCATCCCTCCCAGTTTGTCATGCACACATCTCCTCCTTTCCAGTTTTTGGTACGAACTCACTGCTTATTTTGGAATTTCTAATTACTAATTCATATGGCAGTCCAAGCATCTCACATTAGGATATAATCTTATCATTGACGTGTGTCTGCTGACAATGTATTTGACAAGAAAGCACAGAACACAAAACAAAATTAATGAGCTGAAAACAAAAACCGGGCAGAGTGAATGCAAGCAAAGTACCGTCTACAAACTCTAATCTTCGCGCCACTGGTGTCCACAAGTTGTCTTCATGCACTTGTAGAATATTGTCATTGGCTCATCAGCTGACCTCGTTTGCATTTCTTGGTAAGCAGCTTTTCCATGACCACACTTTGGACATGGCGCTGTCAGGGGAAACAGAGTAGAAAAGAAAAATACCGTCAAATACTAAGCAACAAAGCCAATCATGGAAGAAACAATGCAAGAAAGATTTCAAGCAAAATCCACACTGTTCAACAGCACTTGATCAGAAACCTGTCATAAATTTTACATTAACCTCAATAACAGATAGAAGCAAGGAGAAAGCAGACCCCCATCTAATGACAATACAAGCAAATAAACGCTGTTCGATAACAGATATATGTTGAGAAGTCGATGTCAATACAGGGACTAGCCAGAGAGACAAGAAAAAATCAAACCATGAGCAATGCTTAACAACTCAAAATGGAGTATGGATGATATCAGACAATAAAAGATGAGCTGCATTGTATTTGGTACTTCATTCATCAGCCATGTTGCATATACATTACTAACAATATCAGGTACTTCATTCATCAGCCATGTTGCATATACATAACAATATCAATATTGAGAATTAAAACCCCATCCAGAACAAAAATATAATTCCACAATTACAAAGATAAGAGATTGGAACACATTCGAAATCGCGATAGCATACCATCTGTAGTTGGTCCATCGTTCTTTTGTCCAACAGCCACCGGCTGTCCCTCCTTCTTCGCGAGTTTCACCCCTCTCTTAATCTTGGCCTAGAGAAACAATTGTAACACTATCATCAAGAGTAAGACTACACAGAGATGCAATTGAGCATCGGAACAATATAACAGAAGTCGTTCGATCAAGATATGATACTTTCGACTCTAGATGGCAGACATACGGACACGCTCGGCAGAAGAATCCCGCTTTCCGTCCCGATTGGGCCAACTCGTATTGAAGTAGATTCCCACAGGTAGGGCAGAACTCCATTCTCTAAAAAAGAATGCAACTCAAGTTGGATTCGTAAACTGGAAAAGATCTCTCTACGCAGCAGCAAGAGAATTAAAGACGAACAATAATACTACGTACAACTCAAGTTGGATTCGTGGTAAGCCCCGGTGGCGGATCCAGAATTTTGTTTAGGGGGGGCTAAAATTTTTTTCGAGAAAAGAGACTTTAGACAAATACACAATAACACAACCCATAAGAATACATAATTTCATAGGAAAATAGATTACAAAAATTTTGAGTTCATTGAGATGAATAATAAAAAAAAAAACTTGGTTTTGGACACCGTTAGCTCAGGGCTTTGTCTTTAGATGTTGGAAACAAGCTTTCGTGGGATAATATTATTGGCTTCAACCTTCGGCTTGTTTGATATTTTCAGTGCATTTGAACGAATGTAATTAAGGGGCAAAGGTTTACGGCAAGAAATTAAAGAAAATCATTTGGTTTTGGCAAAGACAAAACAAATCCACACGCCACAATTCCAAATCACAAATTCATTTCTTACAATCACACTTCCAAATGACAAACAAAAAATTCACAAATCTATTTCTCACCACAATTTCAATGTTCAAATCACAAACCGGCAAAGACACGAATTTATTTCTCACAAATCATAAACCCTAATCAAAATTACCCAAATTGATCCACAAACTCCCCAAATTGATTATAAAATTCCCAAATTCTAATCTAAATTGATTCTTACTCAATCAATCGAACTTAAAAACAATAAAATTTAAAGGAAAAGGAAGAAAACTAACCTACTTGAAGTAATCGTCGGAATGAAAGTCGCCGCCCAGTAGAAGCACCGGTGGTGGAGTTGGCAGCGGAGCCGGCGGGGGAGTTGGCAGAGGCGCCGGCGGGTGGTGGGATCGGGGTATCGCCTTCTACCTTCGGCCTTCGCTGTGTGTGTGAGCAGTGGGGTTTTGTTCTGTCGACTATCTAAAAAAGAAAAAAGGGGTTTTGATGGTTATAAAAAACAAAAAAAGATACAAAAGAGAAAAGGGAGGGTTAATGGATGGGATTCGAACATGGGACTATGGCATCTGCAACTAAACACAAAAAGCGCCATCGCCACTGAGCTAATTCGCCTTTGTAATTATTTTTTACTTCAGTTAAATATATTACAAAATTAACAGATACGTAAAATATACATTTACCTCCTTTTGGGGAGATAGGATCTCCTACAACCTCTAGTGTACCCTTGGGTACAACACTAAATTAATTACGCTAAATATTTATGATAAAAAAAATTCAAAAAATTATTTTTATGTTATAAATAATAAATCATACATATTTGTATATTTGTCTCATAAAAATACATATTTCGAAAAATATTAAAATGGAAAAGATGATTATTTGATCATAATAATTTTAATATTTTCTAAAATATATTTTTTCATAAGGAAATTATATAAATATATATAATTAGTTATTTATAACATAAAAATAATTTTTAAATTTTTTTTATCATAAATATTTAGCGTAATTAATTTAGTGTTGTACCTAAGGGTACACTATAGGTTATAGGAGATCCTATCTCCTTTTTGGGATAGGGACTTCAGCCATCCCGAACCCCCCACAGATCCACCCCTACTAAGCCCCGGTGAGGATCTGCTGTGCCAAACCACCATGTCTCCCCCCTATCCCCTCTCTCATCACATCCCATCCTTCACCTTTTTTTTTTATAATTTTTTTAGATTTTAATTATTTTAGTTTTTTTTTAATTTTGGGGGGGGGGGGGGGGGGGGTGAGGAGGGACATTCACGGGACAGTGATTTTGGGTACAAGTGATCTCAATCGACTAAGCCCTATAGCTATCCGTAACGGGAACGTCGATCCGAAATCGTTCGGAAACTCGAAGCAGATCGATGACGGCGGTGAACAAAATCGGCGGGGCGAGAGGAAAATAAAGACCAAGTGAAGAACACATATCTTAAGGAGAGGGAGAAAAACGACTAACAGAGAACAAGCGAACAACGACAAGGGTCTCCTCCAACAGAGATCAGGACTAGGTTTGCAAATAGAAATCCCCCAAATTTGAGTTCAAAATAAAATTAAAAATACTCCCAAGTATTCATTGACATTTTGATCACTTTTTCGTTGAATAAAATATTTGTCTCTTTAAATACCATTAATGATAAAAAAAAATTAATTTTGTTAATTTATCTCATTAATTGTATTTAATTTCTACTTTATCAATACTCCAACTTTTCATATTATTTTGTTTTTGTCCATTTTATTCACATTATTTATTTGCTAAATTATATGAATACAAAGGAAGTAATGAAGTATATATATGAACCTAAGTTAACGGATATTGCTTTTTTTTTTTCAAGAAGGTGGCTATAGCCTTATTATATAAATATAAGTAATATTATCCCCTAATGGAGATTAGAGTAGAGGAGTTTGCAAACAAAGAAGAAGGAAGCCATTTATGCTCAGTAAAAGCATTCGTGAGTGAGGGACCAATTGGCCAAGGTGTCGGCCGCCGCATTAGCTCGTCGACGAATACTGCAGATTTTTATCTCCCAATTCCGCTCCTTGATTAGTTGCCTGGCCTGGGATATTAGATGAAAGTCTGGGTTTGGCCCCGGGGCCTCCCCACAAAGCAGGTCCTTGATGTTTGTCGAGTCTGTTTCGAGGATCATCCGCGTCACCCCTAAACGTTGAGCCATTCTGATCCCATGGAGGGCAGCCCAAGCCTCCGCAGTTTGAGCCCGGCAGGTACCACATTTAAAAGTAAAGGCGCGGATCAACATCCCAGCATCGTCCCGGAGTATTCCCCCTCCGCCTGCGAGCCCTGGATTCCCTTTTGAGACACCATCCACGTTCATCTTCACCCAGCCCACTGGTGGCGGGGACCAGTCATTATCGGGCCTCTCTTCTTGCGCTTGATTGTGGCCTTGTTTGGCATTCAAGGTCTTCCGTGTTCGTCTAGTGTTCGCATAAATTCTGACCTGGTTTACCACCGTCGATGGCAACCCTCAGACTGTGTCTTTGTTGTCAAACACAAGATCATTCCGACATTTCCAAACATACCAAATCATGGAAGCGAACGTGGCACTCCAGCTGTCTTCTTTCTTCACATTCGAGAGGATCCAGAGACTAACCTCCCCTTCCGAGAAGAAGCTCGGTTGAAGAGTGTAACACGTGAGTTTGTTCCAAGCATCCTGAATCAGCGGGCAATCACGAAGCATATGTATGGTAGACTCCTCAATACCGCACCGAGGACAGCCACTCAGGTTGGCGATATGTCTGCGGACACGATTTTGATTGCTCAAAATACAATCGTGGGCGGCTAGAAAGGAGAAGGTCCGGGCAAGTTATTGGACAGGAACCTTCCACACATGCTTCCAGCCCTCCAACGTCGGACCCCCCCCTCCACCCTACACACCTGGGACATCGCTGATTTCGTAGACAGGACTCCAGAAGGTGTATGTGCCCAAAACAGTCAATCGGTCGCATCTGTCTCCGGTCTAATTTGTATGGATGGGAGCTTTAACAGAACTTCGGGGGGGGGGGAGAAAAGGCGAGATACTGTCCCAATCCAAGCCCCATTCACCCAAAGATCCCCGACAGTTTCACCCATCCGATCATCCGGGACCGATTGAGTCGCCATGTCCATCAAGCACTTCTCATCAGTCCACCTATGGATCCAAAACAAAGTTGACATACCATTGCCCACAGCCACTCTTAGCCCTGGCAACAACAGCTCGGAACCATGGTTAATCGCCCTCCGGTTACGGGACGCCCCTCTCTTAGCACCGAACATATCCACATCATTCCGCCCATCACAATATTTGCCTCGAATTAACCGACTCCATAGCGACTCCGGCCGTTGAATCAACCGCCAACAAAGCTTCGAGAGGACAGCCTGATTCGTTTCTCGCATAGCTCTAATGCCCAAACCTTCTTCCTCCAAGGGTAATTTTAATTTCTCCCATGACAAGAGATGGATCTTCCTCTGCTGCTGTGTGCTGCCCCAAATGAACCCCCTGACAGTTTTGTCAATTTCATCACATATGCTTCTTGGGACAAATGTCGAATGCATTACATAGACCAGAAGGCTCATGAGGACCGACTTAGCAAGAGTAACTCTACCCGCGAAGGATAGTGATTTTGACTGCGAGCCTCGTAATCTTGCCGCCACTTTGTCAACTAGATAGCGGTATCGATGCGACGTCATTCGACCACAAGCCATGGGCACTCATAAGTAATTACCAAAATCAGTTTAGATTGGGATGCCCAGGACACCAGCAATCCCATCCTTTGTAGATCTCGGCACCCCATGGCTGAATAAAACCGAACTTTTTGCATAATTCACCCTTTCGCCCGATCTCACGCAATAGCTCTCCAGTACTTGTTTCATCAGATCCCCTTGATAAGCCGAAGCTTCCCCAAACAAAATCAAGTCATCGGCGAAGAAAAGATGGGAGAGTTTAACCCCCCCCCCCCCCCCCCAATCTCGATTGGCTTCCACTGACCTTTCTCCACTTCGAGGGAATTCAGGTGCGACAGAAGTTCCATACACAAAACAAATAAGTACGGGGAAAGCGGGTCGCCTTGACGGATCCCCCGCTATGGAGTAAACTAGCGAGCTTTAGTCCCATTCCATAAAAGATCAGTCGACCCAGAAGTTTGGCACTGCATTATGACGTTGATCAGTCTATCCGGAATGCGAGCCATAGATAATGCTTCCTTTAGGAAGTCCCACCGGACCCGATCGTAGGCCTTCTCCAAATCAATTTTGAGAATTATCCAATTTTTCCTACGATCATTCTTTTCCATCGAGTGAATTACCTCTTGGACAATAACTACATTGTCAATTATCTGTCTTCCCGGAATAAAACTAGCTTAAGTTGGCAAGACTAGTGAAGGGAGCACCGGCTTGAGTCGCTCCACGATAAGCTTTGTCGCAATCTTGAAGAGTACATTCAACAGGGAGATCGGTCTTAACTGCGATGGCCGTTCCGGGCATTGAACCTTGGGAATTAGAACAAGTAAAGCGTTCGCCACACCTGAAGGGAAGCGACCTTGATTAACCATGGATAGCACTGTTTCTGTAGTCTAAGCACCAACTACCTCCCATTCTTGCTGATAGAACAGAGCCGAAAACCAGTCCGGACCCAGAGCCTTATAGGGCCCCATAGTCTTCATTACTTCTCTGACCTCATCCCCCTTAAAGGGCGCACTCAGCCCTTCCAACTGGGACGCCGACAGCTCGGGGAACTGGAAACCATGCCCTCGCTGAACTGTGGGAATTTCATCCCTCGTATCTGCCGTGTACAGCTGCCGAAAGAACCCCATTACCATGGTGCTAATCGACTGCTAATCCACATCCCACTCACCATCCTCTCTTTTCAGCGCTGTCACCTTGTTTGCAACCCGTCTAATTTTTGTCGATAGATGATAAAACCTGGTGTTACGATCCCCATCCAGTAGAAAACTCGCTCTAGATTTTTTAAACCAGAACAATTGCTCTTGCTGTAACACCAATTCAATTCCCTTGCAGACCTCCTTCTCCAGGTTCAAATAATGTCTCGAAACTCTCACAGCTAGCTTCTTCCTGATCCCTTCTAACCGGTTAGAGAGGCGCTTTTTTCGGTGGAAAATATTGCCGAAAACTTCTCTGTTCCACTTAACAAGATCAACCGACAGCTTCTCAAGAGCCGCGCACACTTCAAGATCTATCTTCCAGCTCTCCCGCACATGCTTAGCAAATTCCTCGTGTAAACACCAGCTTGCTTGAAAGCGAAAAGGTCTAGGTACGCTCAATCTAGTATGCCTTTTCCCTTCAAGCCGAATCAGTATCGGTGAGTGGTCCGAGTGCGCCGACGACAGATGCCGAAGGGAAGCGTCCGGAAAACGTTCCTGCCATTCACTGCTACAAAGACCCCTGTCTAGTCTTGCCATGATTCTATTATCAACGTCATTCCCTCTCCACCATGTGTAAGGCACCCCAATGAACCCCATATCCAGCAGTTGCAAGTTGTCAACTTCCCTTCGAAACGTTTGTGATGCACAAGTCGAACTCACGGAAGATCTAGTTCGTTCCTGCTCATTGAAAGTCGCATTGAAGTCTCCAGCCAGCAACCAGGGCTGTGTGTTTCTAGCGGCAAACTCCTCCAGCAACCTCCAAAGACTATCCCTGTTGGTTGGTCTCGGAGCCGCATAAATAGCAGATAAGATCCACGGTTCCTCGGCTAACCGAGTCACCTTTACAGTAATGTGTTGGGGGTGGGTCACCAAAGTCTGGACATGAACAGACGCAGTTCTCCACAACAGCCATATCCCTCCCGCGAACCCTTCTGCTTCTACTCTTTCTCTTCCATCAAAACCAATCCGATTACATACTCTGTTTGCCTGTTCTCCACTGATTCTGGGCTCCACAAGGGCTACAACACTAGGCTCATGCTCCCTAATCAAGTCCCGAAGAGCGGTTAGAAAACCTTCACTTCCTGCGCCGCAGGTATTCCAAACCAAGATACTAAGACCTCTTAACATATTGATACAGTGATTGAAGAGAAACCATTTGTGTTCATCAAATCGTGGACCTAAGCTTTCACATCGGTCCAGGGCATTAGTCAGAACTTGGGGCATCGTGACCCGACATAACATGAGTCTGGTCTCGGTTATCACTGGGAGGAAATCCACTAACATTCGGTTCGCGATTCTCGGGACCTGGGCGATGATTGGCCCCGTCCAGAAGAAAACTTTTCCGGGTGTGGACCTGGAAACGTTCGACCATGATGTTCCTATGTCAGAACACCCACCGCCGATTGTCTCGGGAAGGGTTGTATGTGACCTGATTTCTTCTGGGTGTGTGACTGGGAGTTTGAGCCTTTAACCTTAGGGACTCTCGAGTGGGATTGGTCCGAGAAGGAGGAGGCTGGTTTCGTCTTTGAGGAGGCGTCGACTTGCTTCTTAATATTCTGGCGTGGAGGAGAGTTTACTTTTGGCTTAGTATTCTTGTGTGGGTCATCTTTGGAAGTACTAGGATCCTTGGAGGGGGGTGTTGGGTTATTCTTGGGTGGATTGGTTACTGTGGGGTCCACTTCAGCATCCGAATTGGTCTCAATATGGGCAGAAGAATTATCTTTGGGGGGCCTTGGAGTAGCGTTTCCTAGATTAACGGGATTTGGATTAGGAGAATCCATCAGAATCTCCTTAGGCGTAACCTCCGAATCTTCGTTATCCAAATTAAGAGCATCGTATCGGGTGGAAGTTTTCACCGAGATTTTCTCCGTATCAATATTTGAATTCTTCCTCGAAATCGAATCAGATCCCGTCTGCTGCCCTGTAACCGCCTTCTTACCCTGGACCGCCGAAGAGGATGAATTCCCTGCCTTTCTTCGGGTGTTCCGCTTCACCTGCATCCATTCACCATGGCTCTCCTTTTCCACTAGGTCTCGCTTGGATTCAGCTTGCATCGAGTTCTGCCTCCCAGCCGAGTTTGTATCATTGTCTGAAATGCACCTCTCAGTTGAGTGACCTGCTCGACCGCAGTTGAAGCAAATCATTCGAATCCCTTCATACTGAATTGGCCACACTTTCCCGTCTAATTTGAATTTGGATAATAGTGGCTTGCTCAAATCCACTTCTACGCTTAGCCTAGCATATCTCCCTCGATCCGCCGATGCAATCGTATTGTCCACCCTTCAGACTTTTCCAATTTTGCTTCCAATTCTATGGAGCAATCGAGGATCAAAGTACTCTATATGGAGGTTTGGTATCCTTACCCAAACAGTAAGAGTCTTGATCTCTTCCAACTCTGCATCGAATCTCGGAACCCATTCACGAATAGCCAGATACGTATCCCCGATCATCCAAGGACCATCCAATACCACATGGTCATAATCTGCTTGGTTGACAAATCGAGCAATGTAGAAATCATTCCCCAGATCCACCAGCGTAAACGACGCCCTAAGGCCCCACTTCTGCGAGAGTCTCCGGTGGAGTTGCATGTAGCCCGGGCCCTTGTCGAACAGCTTGATGATCAGCGTATTCTCCCACGGCTGTCGCAGAGCCAGCTTTTTTGCTTTATTGAGTACGATTGTCGGACACGCAGGGTCGTCTTCCTCGGGTAAGATGTCGTCGTCGGTATTATACCCATCACCCACACGACCTTCTTCGAAGATCGGATTGGTGTGCGATAGACTGAAACCACCCCAGTGCCATTCACCAGTTTGTCTTTCTAGCTGAGGGTCGATAGGGGCGGATTACCACCACCATTGTTCAGTGCCGGTTCTTGATCTTGCAGGCCGATCTCATTTTCCGTCCCTGAGCCTTCACCGCCATCTTTCCCACTATCCTTCTCTTCTTGTTGTTCTTCGTTCGGAACGAGATCTCGGGCGGGATCCTTGTCTGGTGGTTCGCCGGACGGAGCAATGACACGCCGGTCAGGACTCCTCGAACGCTCTCTCCTCATAGCTCTTTAAAAAAAAAGTTAACGGATATTGCTTAACCCGTTAAAAAAAAAAGTTGTATAATTTGTGGTGTTTTGGTATTGTATCACGATCTGACTGTAGATATAATCTTTTCCTTTATTTAAAAAAAAACTTTCATAAACAGATGAACAAAGTTCATGTTTTGAGATGTACTTCCCTCGTAAGTCGTAACTCTGTTAAAATGCTCTGAAATACCCCAAATTCAAAACCCCCACAGGTCTACAGGGTTGTGGGAGCTTCTAATACATACAAGAAAACAAAAGGATGTATAAGTACAACCTTCATTACAAATTTACAACCATGGTGTCAATGCTTCCGGCCATGTTCCATGTTCCGCAGGTAAGACAGCGACTCAGTTTCCGCCACCAGTGGACGCCTCATCCAGGGAGGCTTCCTGACTCTTTCGCACCATAATACACAACAACCTGATCCGGATGAATCCAAGTACTCGTCAATCATGACAAAATCCATCACAATCGAGCGTTAATCCCAAGCACGGCCGAGGATTCAGAACTACTTGTAATTTTTCCTTTGTCTCCTGCAGCTTTTGAAACTGAGCTAACACCATTCCCCTTGGAACATATATAAGAGAGAGACTGCAACCATGAAACCAATGACGGCTTTCGTATTACATCATCAGACTCGGCCACCAGATGATGTAGCTCATTAAGAACCCCATTCTGGGTATGTTGGGGTAACTCAACAATCAGTTGTGCCAACAGCTTCATCAATTCAGGAAGAACCTGGACATAGATTCGCATAATTTTCGAGTAAAGAACAATAATGCAAAAATTAATCAAAGATGTAGAACTGAAAATACCAACAAAGGGTAAATCTGTTACCTGTATGTCCACCATACTTATAAGTCGTAACAGCAAATCCAAGATCTCCATACACGGTTCAGGAGCTCCCTGAGAGTTCTTCCCCAGTTTAGTCTCGTTGTTCTGTACCCTGCAGAGGTCCCGGGTTTTGTCTACAAGACTATGTATGCAGTAATATATAGGTGCACTTCCAGCAGGAAGGTGTCGGACCAGGGCAGCAACTCCGGAAGCCAAACCGTCCAATGGTGTATTTCCAGGATACCCCTAAGTTTCATGTTTGAGTAACAACAAATATCATAGAATTGAAGATTTGGCTTATAGATATGATGGCTTTAGTAGCTGCAGATACCTCCAGAGATCTCTTGATGTAATAGAAAACAAGCTTCTCTTTCAGTGACACCCTCTCATCTTCAACAGACTCCTCGCCCGAAGAAATGAAAGATGCAAAAACCGTATGTGAGGCAACAGAAACTTTTGGATTAGGATGCCCAAGATATCTTATTGTAACTGATTAAGGCAGCAGCATTTCGGCGATGGTGTAGTCACTTAGCAAAGAAGCCATCATGTAACTACATTGTATATACATTTCAGTGATGAATATATAAATATAAATATTTAATGTAAAAGTCTGGGGAAGGATACAAGAACATTGTTGCAGCTACCCTTTCCTCAAATATAGGGCTGGGCAAACGTTCAATGGATGTTGGAAGGACTCTTAAATAAAACAAAATGCGAGCAGTCTGAACTTCATCTTCATACCATAAGTACTCCATTGTAAGCAAGCCAGCATAATCTGAAATCCAAAAGTTAACTCAAAAGATATGAGATGATCTACAACCACTGATGTGAAAATAGCCAATATGAAATTGCACATAATAGACACACACATGAGGTAGAAGAATGACTATACCTCGAGGATTTGTTAACTCAGCGTAAGAAGGCATGGATTCCACAAAAGCGACACAAGCAGATTCATTCTCCTGAACACTAGTTACTATGGCACGTATTGTCTCCACATACTGTGGCAGGCGAATGCGACGAAAGTACTCTATACAAGAGAGTGAAACCAAGATTTTAACTGACATATCGATTTGTGCTGGTCTTGGGTAGTTGTGAGATGATCTATGCTTCACAACCCCCAATGCGAAGATCACAACCATGAGGAAAGCAGATTCGGTTACTTTTTCTAAATCACCTAGTAATTCAACTACTTGACCATGTAGCAAAAATGCTACCATCCTATGGCCCAGGTATATGTCTTTACAGAAGGCCCAGACCAGATCTTCTGCCATAGATTTGTATTCCTCTTCTGCTAAAACATAGAGATTGCAGAAAGTGCCAGTAATTGCCCCTGCCTCCCTAAAAAGAACACCATCAAGATGCTTTTGTATCTCACTGCTTTCTAATTTCCCTCTATCACCTTGTGAATCTCCGAGAATCTCCGCATAATACCTTTTCAAGGGAAATATTTCTAGCAATAATGCTGAAGCAAGACAAACTAGAAGAGGCCCTCTAGAAGAGTCTAACCGACCACTTCTAGACAATGCTAATGACATACATTGAAGAAGGAAACTAAACTTTCTACCGCTGGTGAAGTTAGCAGAAGCTCCTGCTCTGGATCTTATTTCAAGTGCCAGAGCTTCTAGCCGAGCCTCAGCAGAACTTCTAAGTTTGGATATTTTATCCATGCCCTGAGGTGGCCTTCCTGATCCACTTGAAGCCCTTAGAGATCCACCTGCAGCCATGAGTATGGCAAATGATGCATAGTTTGCCACAGAGTCCTCTAGAACCTCACTCACAAAAATCTCAAGCTTATCAAATGCACGAGCTTTTATATAACCGAAGATAACCCATTCTACCAAATGTAGGATCATAAGCCCATGATGAATGTCATATCTCTCTTCCCCCCACATTCCAAACAAAAGATTTAGAAGTCCACCTAAGTGAAAACTTTTAGCTGATGATAGACTATAACCAACCCCTGCAAGAATATGAGGAACAAATTCATCACATAAGCCAATCAATTTATTCCCTCCTGACAGCAGCTTTAAAAGCGACTCGATGGAGATTGTTCTGATGCCTTCAGACAGAGAAGCAACAACAGATAGAGCACCAAGTAGGAGAATCCCTTCCCCAAACAGAGAGACACTTCTCCTAGACTCATCTTGGTTCATGAGGAGCTCAGGGACTACCTTGACAGCCAACTCAACAAGTTCAAAAGAAGGCTTGGAGGATTTCCTCACCCAGATATATAGAAGCCTAAAAAAAAGAGGATATGATTCAAGAGGTAGTGTAATATTGGAGTAGGAGACAATGGTCAGTACAAGCTTTGCTTGTGGGTCGGCAACATAAAGAGAAGCTTGGGCATCAAGGAGGGATTTCAATGATTGGAAGTGATTTAGTTCAAATGATCCTCGTTGAAGGGATTCTCTAAGCTCTGCCCATGCTTTGATGATGGTTTGAGCAGAAGTAGAAGACTGTGTTCCAGTCCCAACTTTGCCACTCTGGCTGTACCCGCTGGATCCACGAAGCCATTCCTCGAGGAAAATAATTTGAGCATTCTTTGCCATTTTCGAATGATTTGCTGCAAAACCAATTATAATTAACAACTAAAAGGTGTAACAATTGAAATCGCTACATTTTCTTAAATGACTCAAACAATTTTACCAAGACGGGGATTCAAAGTTCGAATGACTGTGGAGTGTGGACCATTAAGGATCCAATCATAAATTCAGAAAGGATCTAAGTTCCTATAAACTCCATAAATAATTTATTTCAAGTTAAAGAAAGACCTTTAAGTATATGTGTGAGATTACATACTGTGGATCCCTAGACCCTGACACTAAAGAAACTACACATCATTTCCACAAATTGAATTACAGTCAAAGGTAGGCTAGGTTAACTATCGGTTAGCTTTGGTAATAGGTGTTAGCTAGCCTAGTTAAGTTAGCTTACTTTTATTTTCTATCACATTGTACTAGAGTTTATCATTGCTATTGCTATTGCTAGGGAGATGAAGTTTAATTTTCCAAATTCTTCAACCGGTTTCTTCCTGTTCAGAGAAGATATCTTCGAATAATTTGCATTTTTGCGAATTTACTCCAAATTTGATATTCTTTTGGGATTTATGGATCTTCAAACATTTTGAACTAATAGATTATTCTTCAAGTGACAAAGCCAAAGAGGCAAACATCCTTAGTTACCTCAAGGTCGAAAGCTCCGGTGAGTAAAAACTTGAATTTCGAATCAAGTTAACCACAGGTCACCAAAACCACCATGCCACCAAAAGGAGGAGGAATTCCACTCATAAATTGGGAAATCAGGTGCTAGGAAGGATGAAGCTGCTACAGAACCACCACCACCACCATTGAGCTTCACACGCCACCAAAAGTGGAGCTACGAAAAACAAATCTACATTAATTCACTTAAAAATTCAAATATTTTGAAGGAACTGCAATTAATTAGATCTATGAGTAAAAAATTCAATACGCTTGCTAAAACCCAAAAACTGGCACAAACTAGCAAAACTTCCAATTCCAAATTCCAATAGTGAAAATTTTGAAGGCATTTGGTATATATGCTACAACTAAACTCCCGTTCAAATCATGCTTTGGAAACTGAACGCATCAAATGCATGGCATTCAAAAAATTCACTCATACACACCAAAAAGTCAAAGCATGAACATGGAAGCCCTTGAATTGGAAAGCAATCCCTATGATTTTCAGTAGAAGATATCTATCACAAATTCTCATATCAAATTCGCACTCATAAACAACAGTAACAAAGATCCCAACCACAAGTGTCACGAATTACGCAGAAACTAGAGAGAACAAAAGAATAAAATCTTTATCCAAAACAAAGAAATCAGTCAGTTTGTGAATAATAAGTAGTGCCATGAGAATGAGAAGAATCAAAAATAGTGGGAAAGAGCTCGAAGATGAAACTACCAGTTAGTAGTACCAAAATTCTTGGCATACAAATTTTCAATACTATCTGGTAAGTAAAAAACTCACCTAAAAATCTTACACTAAATTAATTTGTATGTTGTTTATCTATACTTTCTTCAATCTCCATCTCCCAGTTGTTTACGTTTCCTATTACATTTGTTACAGTTGGTTTGACTCGTCCACTCATTTCAATATACAACCTGACAGATTCATTCAACAAATACAAAGAAATATTTTACTCTCTTTCTTGATTTATCTTTCCTAAAAATTGAAGCACGGAGAAAGCCCTAAATTGCTCAAGTAGTAGCTGGAGTGTGGACTAACCTGAGGTGGCTGAATTTGAAAGGGAGTAGACTAGCACCACCAGTGGAACTATCAAAGGTCAAAGCACCAACTATCTGAATCCGAAAAAAGATCAAATGCCCTAGAAGCTCCTACAAAACAGAGAAACCCCTGAAATCGGCACTTGAAAAACTCAGTCGGTAGGGATGGATAGAGAAACTTGCAGGGGGATGGAAAATGCGTTGTTAAACTTAATTTAATCGCCGTGACTCATTCAGCATTCACTGTCCAAATCGATGAACAGTCATCAACAAGTGGTGTAGTGGTGTAGCAGCCTAGCAGGATCATTAGGCTGATAATTTGAATTTCTCAATCATGAAATACAAGAAAATTTTAAATGAATAGTTCAGCAAAGATCCATGCCATGTGAAAGTGTGAAACAAGTAAACACATAAGTCATAAGCTAGTCCCCCAAATACATAGATCAATTTTTCATCGAAAGATAATCCATGGCTCTATGTAATTAAGCAAAGCTCTCATACTTGAAATTTTAGCAAGTTAAGAACCTACAAGAAGTTTATAAACAACCTTGCAATTTCAAGCACCCAAAATTTCCAAAATCATTCAAACCCACAATCTCCCACCAACAAAACCACACCATAGTACGCAATAATCTCAACACATTAGCAAATAAGCAGAGATTAATCACCAAAAGAGGCTCTAAACCCGAGCTCATGATCTCCCTCAAATCAATTTCACCCAAAACAAACCCTAGGATTTGCAATCTCACATACATCACCAAATTAATGGAATAATCAAGCAAATCCAAGTAAAAGGAAATTATTAGATGACAACTCACCAATTTCTTGAAAAACAATGGAAATTTCGGGTCCTTATGTTAATTTTTTGGGTTGGGGTGGTTGCTTGTGGCAGGAGCCTCACGCAGCAGCTATGGTGGGTGGCCGGCGATGGTAAGGCTAAGGGCTACGTGTTCAATAACCATTCCGAAATAGTTCAGCCGGAAAGCAGTTACAAGTCTCCGGTTCGAACCGAATGATAGCCCCTTATTTACCAAACTAGTTGAAACCCGCATGCGAAGTGTATATCTAAGGTTTTTGAAGAAAAAAAATTCCACATACAATTTCTTTATATACAAAGCAAATATGAATATAATTGCAGAAATAAAATTTGTTATTTGTAATATAAGCTTCATGATTAGAGACTATAGTGAAGAGGTAAACAATATGGAGTATATAAAGTATAATAATTAAAAGTCAATCAATACTCTTCTTCAATTCAATCTACAAACATATGCAGTCTTAACCTCTTCAGCAGGGCTCATCTAGGTTGCTTTTTCACATCGATTTTCCCTTTATATTTTAACTACTTTATTTAAACAAGTATTGATTGAAAACACAAGTGAACCCAATTGAATGAGATGTATTAAAGTGATCATAAGAAAAAGAAGTTACTACCTGAATAGATTCTCCTCCATCACGCAACTTTCCCAGACTTAGTTCCTCCAAATTTTGAATATTAAATTTCAAACCTTATGTCCATGATATATGACAAACTTTTCCAACATTGATGATTTTTTTCTCTATAAATAAACTTGAGAGAATGACTTATGTGGCTATGACAAAATTTATGTCCATTCATTTTTCATATAATTACTAACTCGCAAGGATCATTATTCGTAGGTGAAAGTTAAAGATTTACATACAACTTCAAAGATGGTTGCTCCATTTTTTTTCAAGATACTTCGCATGCAATTTTTGCCTTTCAAGTATCCTACTTTAGAAAGGAAAAAAAAGAGGAGATTTTATAAGGAGGAAATAATTAAGTGACTTATAATCGTATTTTATGTGTACAAATTGGCAAGAGAGTAAACATTTCCATGCAAACCAATACAAATAGATTCAACACTGATTTTGATATAATACAAGCCTAAATCTAAAACTTGAGCGAAAAGCTATAAATATTTAAAATTAAACACATATTCAACTTCAAATGTATTGTATAAATCGTGATACTTTTATGTTCTATTTAACTTGATAATTTGATGCTATAATTTAACTTGACAGCTTTATGTCTTAGAATATTTATTCGGCAGCTAGCATCGGCTCTCTAGGTCAGTTTGATTCCCTTGCCTATTTTATTTAGTTTTCCAGTTGGTTTTGCCAAAAATTTCGATCCCTAATTAAGAGTTTAAATTCAATTACTTTCGAATTGTAGTTTGATAAATTGAGAGGATTGAGATGCATTGTGATGATTTATATGATGTTTGGAAATTTTTAGTGTAAAGTTGTTAGATCTGTTGGGATCCTGTTAGAACAGATGATGAGGAATAGAGAGTGCAATCTCAGAACAATTAGGAGGAAATGGTATTTTGATTATGAAAGAATTGTACGGTACAGATCCCCTTTACATTTATACTCCCTTCTTTACATTCGTATTTCCCTATTATGTCTTGAAATTAGAATTATACGTGATTTGATCAGGCACTCAATATGCTCACTGAAATGCCTCTGAAGAGTTCATTGATAAAGTATTACCTTCTTGTTTTAAATTTGCACTCAAAATATTTGATGAAATATCTATAACAAAATCAGTTCATTTGTGGGATGATGAGCAAATACATGAAGCTATGAAGAAACTTATCAATAGGTAGCCTTAAGTGACAAATCAATAGATAATCTTGAACAAAAAATAGGTCAATAAATAACATCGAGTTATATAACCCATGTAGCATGAGAGTTGGATGAAAACCATCGCCTATGACACTGGCAATTGTATGGAGATATTCTGCACATCATTTCCAAACTATACTCCCCCAAATGAAAACTTACCCTTATCATTTTTTACCAATATTGTTGCAATTCTTCACCTAAGCTTTATCACCTCTTCAATCATTTCAAAAAGCAGAAGGAATGAAAAAAAAAAACTCTACTACACAATCCATTATCTGTGATAAAGACAACAGATTGAGAGAAGTCGAGTTCATACCCTTTGATTCCCCCACATATCAGCGGATTAAAACAAACAGATCGAAATCAGAAGTGCAAAAGAACATTAAAACAAACAGATCAGCGGATTAAAAAAAACTATGAAACAAACAAGCCCATTAAATCATTGGAATGTATGAATTTTTTTTTTCAACAGTAATAAAGAGAACAGATTGAGAGAAGTCTGGAGTTCATACCCTTGGATTCCCCCATCCGCTCACACTTTGACAGTCACAGACTCGCAGTTGTCTCCCTCAAACATCCCTCTTTCCACTCATGCCAATTACCACAAGTCCAGACACACTTTCATCCCCATTATTAATTAAGTGCTAGTGTTATGCCACTGGTAATGCCACCCAAACATTAAATTGCAAGAGACCCAAACCCATGCATCTTGTACAACTAAACAGTAAATTTGTGGAACGAGTAGTGAAATTAGTGCTTTTGGGATCTCTCTGTAATCTAATGTCTATTCTCTTGATTATCAATTTCTTGAAAAAGGGTGCTATAACTTAGAAGTAGAACATATAAATCTCTTCACCCTATGACCCCAAGCCACCCTACTATCCAAAAATTATTTCAAGGCACACAATTTCATCGTGATTTCTTCATTATCTAAAACACTTGTTTGTGGTTTGAAGCCTCTAGGACTCCATGAGTACATCATTATGTCATTTCTGTTTTTTTTTTTATTATGTTGGCATTTCGTCAAACACCTTGAATGCAGAATAAATTCACATACCTAGCCTCAAAGTGCAGAGTTAATAAGCTACAACCAACCCAATTCAAACTCAAATTGCAAACTTTTATAGTCTAGGAACAACCCAAACTCGGAAATATGCAAGATTGAAAGTGAAGGAGGGATGCAGGCAACCCAATTCAAACTCAAATTGCAAAATTTTATAATCCATACACAACCCAATGCGAAAATATGGAAGATTAGTTGGTGCTTACCAGTAGTTGAAGGTGAAAAACGTCCGATGCTGATGTTGTATGTTGGAAGAGATAGCTTTGTATGACAACCCTAGAGCCTTGGAGGCGGCGCCACGACGTCGAATGGCTTTCCCGATCCTCTACGCCAGCGTATCAAACGGCCGATTTAAGGGGCGCCAGGGACTGGTGGTGGAGGGAGAGCGAGCGGAGGGGGACATGGAACAGAGACGTCGGATGAATAGAGAGCGGCGGGGAGGAGAGAAATGAAGAAGAAAGGGCGAAGAAAGTTGAGACCTGGAGATCGGAAGAGGGAGTACGTAGAGAGAGCGATGTGTGATTCAAGGGGGCGCCGGGGACTGGTGGCGGAGGAGAGACAGATGCCTCGGAGCAGAGACGTGATGATGAGTAGCAATAGACAGAGGCGGTGAATGACGGTGGAATACACCTGCAAAAAATTTAACGGAGTTAAACGGATTTAATTAACGGAGTTCGTTTACTGTTCCTAAGGGAACTCGGGTTTTTTTATATAAGTATAGATATTTTTTTTTTTTTTGACGCAGAATAAAAATTAGGTTGAGTCGGCCGCAGCAGAACTCCTTCCTAGCGCATCCTTGCCGATGAGAGCACAGAGCTCTGGATCGTCATCGTAGCTGTCGTCGGCAGGGGATGCATGTGCACTGCGCGAGATAGTCAGCCACTGCATTTGATTCCCTGAAAATATGACGGATAGCTACATAAGAGAAGGACAAAGTATCTAAAAGAATATCATATTGAAGTAGCTCGATATTCCAGGGGCATTTCCAATCCCCTAGCAGAGCTTTAATAACCAGTAGGTTATCACCCTCGATCAGGAGGTTACGAATATTCAGCTGTTTAGCCCGAAGAATCCCCATTTTGAGGCCGAGGTTTTCAGCAAAGACGACCGAGACGTTGATGCACGTGTCTCTACCCATGGCAACAACTCTGCCACACCAGTCCCTAATAACGAAACCGTAAGAAGACGGAATCCCTTGTCTTACAGAACCGTCAAAATTTAGCTTGTAGCAATCCATCGACGGTTTGTCCCATTTCCCCGATCGGTTCTGCCCCTTACCCCCATCCGAAACAGAGGGATAATGACGAGAAGAAAGAACGGGGTGATTCGCCTTAGGCTGAAGAGTGGTCCCAACGGACGACTCAACCTCAAGGATCTTCGACTGTTTCCAGCATTGGGTAAAGGTTGTATAGAAAATTACCATCTCTGTAATGGATACTTTGGTCGTATGGTCAAAAGCCAGCTGGTTCCTAAAGAACCAGATAGCCCACCAAGCACAGGCCAAGGGGCCGAAATGTTTCTTGCCCACCGCCAGCAGAACTTGGTTTAGGGGAAAGGGAGAGCCCGTAGTTACGGCGAGCTGTGACAAGCTCGGGCACCGGATGCGGAGTGTCCGTAGTAGGCTGAAGGTAACCGGGCACTGAAGGAACATGTGATTGTCTGATTCGTTGGTGATATCACAAAAATGGCACCCAGATGGTACAGACACATGGGACTTTTGGAGGCGTTCCGAAGTCAGAAGCCCGTCGCGAGATATTTTCCAGAGAAAATGACGAACCTTAGGTGGAACATCTAGGTCCCAGATCCAACCACAATCAAAGTCTTGTGACCCCTTGTTGGATGAAAGCATGGTGATAACTCCACTCCCTTTGATGAAAATCGGAATACATCTCAAAGACTTTGACAGTCAGTTTGTGTCAAATGTCTTGAAGCTACAACAGTGTTGATGAAACACAAAACTTGTTCTCTATGTTATTATGCTCGAATAATATTATATGTTATTATATGCTTCCAATATATTATTATATATGTACTAACATTTCAGGAAGCTTTTTGAATAATATCTCCTTCCTTGAGCTGAATAACGTGGAGAATAAAATCGGAGATCATGGCTTCAGAGTTTCCATGAATAGAAGATTGTGTAGATAGCCATGATCAGCCAAGCGTTGGAGAAGATTCCTTCCTCAAGTGGCGCCGATGATCTTTACTATATAAAGGAGATGAAGAAGAGAGAGAGGACTGACGTACATTCACGAATATCATTGCACACTCAGCCCTCAAGTTTACGATCTCTCTTCAGTGTGTTCTCTCTGCTTGTTCTTAAGAGTCTTATATTTTGTTTCAAAGCATTTGAGAGATGCACAGTGAGCTTATATGATATATTCTGAGAGAGTGTTATACTCGAGAGTTTATAACTCAGGAAGTGGGCACTAGGCTATTGATTCTCGAGAGTAAGAGGATTGTACTAGATAGCTGAGAGAGGTGGGGCTCTTCTAGATTGGTCTAGTTTCCAAGGGAACGTGAGTTGACTAGATTGCAATTGTATAGGAGGGAGGCTTCTCGGTGAGCTATTAGGATCCTAAGCTTTGTGAATCAATAAAGCCTGTTGAATCCTAGGGTTGTGGAAGAACCCTAGGCGGGGACGTAGGCCAAGTTCGGGCCGAACCTCGTTAACAATTTGTTGTGTCCTTTACTTACTGCTTTACCTTATTTCCGCACTTGGTTCGAATTGTTTAATTTGTGATTCAGGTTTTCAGAGAAAAGACTAAGTCTAATCTCAAAGGGTTTTGCACGTGCTTCAAAAGTCTTGAGACTATCTGCGAAAAACTGGCATACTCTATTCAACCCCTCTTCTAGAGTATCTTTACATTACTTTGTTTTACTTTATCGAACCTTCACATGGTGTTAGCCGAACTAGTCGAGAACCACCCATTTGTGCTCGGCCCCCAATACATGCGATCCTTCATAGGGTTATTTGGCAGGATGATGCCGAGAAGATGGTTGATGTCGTCCAATGAAAGGATGTTTGTTAAACTTGAAAGGAGCAAATTCTTATTCCACTGTAGATTTTGGTCGATGAAATGGGAAACTTTTAGGCCTAAAAGCTCATTTGGGATCGGTTGAAGGGCCCTGGAAACCAGCGTCTCAGCGAAGGCCCATTTTTGAGACCAGAAGTCAATAGAATTCCCATCCCCAACAGACCAATGAAGGGCGTTCTGAAAAAGTTGTCTGATAGACATTAGGCGTCTCCACTGCCAAGAAGTATTGCTTTTCGTCTGGTAGTTTAGGAGGTCCTGACCTTTCAGATATTTTTGGGAGATGAGGCGAACCCATCTATTGTCCGGTTCGGACATGATTTTCCATAACAGTTTCATTTGTAGTGCAATGTTCATTGTTTCAGCTTTGTGAATACCCAACCCTTCTTTCAAGGTGCCAGCACATATTTTATCCCAACTAATCAGCGGAGGGGCTTTAGAACTTTTGTTCCAAAAAAATTGTCTGTAAACCTTATCGAGTTCGTGGTGAATGTGAGATGGTGGTAAAAAAGCTTGCATGAGGAAAATCGATGTGGCGCTCAGATTTGATTTGATAAGAACCTTCCGACCTTCGGCCGAGAGGCTTGACGCCCTCCACTTGGTGAGTTGCTGCTTGGATTTAAGCACCACTTCGTTGAAAGTGTCTTTGTTAGTTCGTCCATTGACGATTGGGCAGCCCAGATATTTGTCAAAGTTATTTGCCTGGGGGATGCCAAGGACCGCAATCGTGGCACTAATTGTTGTTGGTGTTGTGTTCGAGGAAGCTTGGAAGCTAGATTTGTGTAAATTGACCTTCTACCCCGAAATTAGGCAGAAGCGGTCAAGAATCGTCAAAACTGAAGAGCAGGCCGACTGGGAGGCTTTGCAAAAAATGAGGATATCATCTGCGAATGCTAAAAAAGGAATCTTAATGCCCGGTTTGCCGAACACTATACCCAGATCTTTGTTTACAAAACTTTCCTGTTGCAGAGTCCTTGCTAAGACCTCCGAAGCCAAAATAAATAGAAAAGGTGATAGAGGATCGCCCTGCCTTAGTCCCCGAGTGGGCTCAATGAGTGTCGTTGGCTCATCATTAACCAGGACAGAGTATGAAACCGTAGTTACGCACTCTCTAATCCAACAGATAAACTTGTCGTTGAAGCCGAACCATGAAAGGACATCGAAAAGGAAGGACCATTCAACACGATCATAAGCCTTCTCCATGTCCAGCTTCAAGGCAAGCAAACCCGACTTGCCCCTTTTAAGCTTGAAGGAGTGGAAAGCCTCATGGGCTACCAAAATGTTATCCTGGATGGACCGAACTTTCGTAAAAGTGCCTTGTAAGGGATGTATCAGGTTTTCAAAGATCTTGGTTAGTCTTGCTGTAATCACCTTTGCTATGATCTTGTAAATTGTGGAGCACAAGCTAATATGACGGTAGTGGTTTACCGCTGTCGGGTCATCCCGTTTTGGTAGTAGCGTTATGAAAGTATGGTTTGTTTTCCTTAACAGCGTTCCACTAGAGAAAAAAGCTTTAACAGCTTTCGTGACAAAAGGACCAACTGTATTCCAGAACTTTTGGTAGAAGCCTGCCGAGAACCCGTCAGGACACGGAGCTTTGTCCGGACTCATAGAGAAAACCGAAGTTTTAATTTCTGCGTTAGATACTGGAGCTATGAGCATGTCATTATCTGCCCATGTTACTTGCGAGGGGATAACCCCTAAGTCCCTAGTTGTGTCCATATCGCTCCTCGTGGAGGAGCGGAAACGAGATTTGAAGTCTTTTTCAAATTCTTGATGAATAATATGAAAATCATCAGCGACAGCCCCACCCGGAAGGGTGATTGATTTGATAATTTTCCTACCCCTTTTGGACGAGGCGATTTTGTGAAAATATCCAGAGTTGGAATCGTTAAGCTTGGCATGCTTAACCTTAGCCCTTTGGCTCCAGTATCTTCGATGGAAATCGAGCATTCTTTCTCTTTTATTGAGCAGTTGCTTTAATAACTTGATGTCATTGTTATTGTAGTTTGACAGAAGCGAAGTCTGAAGTTGGAGTAATTTCTGATCAGTTGTCTGAATTTGGTTGTTTATATTGAGAAAAGTTCTATTATGCCAGTCTTTGGAGAGACACTTTAAGAGTTTCATTCTTTGAAACAGGCGGTACATAAAGGAGCCCGAGGAGTCTAGTCGCCATGCCTGAGAAACAAGGTTCTTGTAATCCGGACGGTTTGCCCAGGCTAGTTCAAATTTGAAGGGTCTGTTTTTTGGTTTTACATTCCGACTGAAGTCTGTCGAGATTGGCGCATGATCAGATCTGGTGAAGGGATGAATCTGAGTTCTAAGTGAGTCAAAAATAGTGAGGACATCTGTGTGTATGAGGAGACGATCCAGTCTCTCAAAGCAGTAGTCAATTCCGTGTTTTTTCCGTTTCTAGGTGAATTGTCCACCAAAGGAAGGAATCTCGTGTAAAGAAAATTTGTTTTTGAGGTCGGTCAGACGTGCAAATCTGGCATTCGACGGACAGGCACCACCCATCTTCTCAGATGGGGAGCAGATGTCATTGAAATCCCCCATTATACAGGATGGTATAAGTAAGTTTTGGATATAGAGATCGATAGCTTCCTAAAAAGGTCCTTTCCTGACCTCATCAGGAGGGGCATAAATTACCAGCATGGAAACTGTTGTGTGAGATATAAAGTCCAAGTAGTTGAAGTGTATAAATCGGTTATTAACCGATATAAGATCAATGGATCCTTGGCTCGAGGGTAAATCTTTCCAGAGCAAACAGATGCCACCAGAAAACCGGCAGCCGGATCGAAAGCAATGTTAGTAAATCCACACTTCCGCCAGCAAATATCGGACGGAACCTTATCTGTTTTGGTTTCCAAGAGAGCTAGTACATTAATATGATTATTCTTACAGAAAATATCAACGTTAGTCCAGAAGTTTCTACTGCGAATACCGCAGGAATTCCAAGTACATATATTCATGGGAAACTTATTTTTGTATCCGTTGGTTCATGTATCTGGTGGTTTTGGAGTAAACGATAGCATTTAAGAGGGAGCGGTATCGAACTCCAAATGGTGATTAGTGGGCAAACTGTAACTGGGCAAATGGAACTGGCGACAAGATGCAGAACCAAACGCTTGGGATACATTGTAGAGCTAGATGAAAGCATCAAACTCGGATCGAACCAGTTGGTAATCTGTTCGTATGGTGCCACACACGGGGATAGACTAGATATGTTGTAGCAGGACAAGGTACACAGGTCTGATTGATCGATCCAAACAAAGAAGCCCAGCGAGAGCGAACTAGAGTGCGAGAGTAACGTGCGATTGTTGTCGTTCAGAACCAATGTTATTACACAATTTATGATAAAAATTTGCTGGAAGCAAACTGTGTTTTGTCCATAATATAAAGTTATGGAACGAACAAGTGAGAAAACCTTGTAGGTGAGACAATGCATAAGCCGAATGCTACATTGAGCCTTTCTTAGAAAAATTGAATTAGATAACCAAGGCCTACGAGAGGATAAAATATAATTCATTTGAACAAGTGAAATTTGGCGGTGAAGCACATTATAAATCAAGGATGGGTTATCCGACAACCGATGACTTGCATCGTTTGTATACAAATTAAGAGGGAAATTCTTATTAATCATGAGTAGTAGATAAAGAAGAGCAAAAAGGGTGCAATGGATGCACTTCCACGTCCAGGTGTGAAAAGGATTAGTACAAAGTTCAGTACATAAAGAAGAGCAAAAAGGGTGCAATGGATGCACTTCCACGTCCAGGTGTGAAAAGGATGAGTACAAAGTTCATCTAACATAGTAGTAGTAACTACAAAGGACACAATCCACATACTGTGTAAAAACAAATATTGGCCAAAATGCAAGGTAGTTTCTAAGGTGTAGTGTGTAAGCTGACTTTGTTGAGCCCAAAACATGTGAATCAAAGCGAGGACATAAGCCGGATGAGAAATGTGCAGCTTGTCACTAGCTGAATCAAAACAACCGAGTAAAGTACTCCAGATAGCCGGTAAGGCAAAATAGATAGGTTTGGTAATGTGTATGTTCTTGAAAGTCATCGACACCTGACGGTCGAAAAGCAACCACAAAGCAACACACCAAAAGGTCCCAACCAGAGCATGCCAGGACCTGCAGCAAGAAAAAAACAACCAACAGAACAAGGTCGAAGAGCGCCTCATCCACAGAGAAAGTCCTTGGGCTTTATTAATAACGGAGATTAAATAACGGAGAGTAATAGATAGCTTGGGGCTGATGATTTGTATCAAAACGAATGTCCTGTGAAAGCAATTTCTACCTTCATGATGCTGGTAAGCAAGGACAGTAACCTTATGTGTGAATAAAATGTACCAAAACGAAGGCAGTAACCAAAGACAGACCACACCCGAGGGAAATCTGCAAAACCAACAAAACCCACAAGCAGAAACGCAAACGCCAGTCGCAATTGCGACAGTAACAGCTGATGAGGCAGAGCGGGCTACACTCAACAAGAGTCCAAATCGAAATCGATAAAAATCCGGGTGGGATCTTCTACTCATTAAGAGAAACCGAAACGGGTAGCTAGCGATTTGTAACAATCGGAAGGCCTTATGAAGGCAACTGAGGCACCCAAAATTCGGGGTAACCGATATAAAACTCATATATTCTTTAGGATCGATTGTATAGGTATAGCGCTGGTAGGCCAAAACAAAGCGATTGTAGCCAAAAACCGTGACTGTAGAGTCAAATAGGGTAGATAATACCTTATTTGAGGGGTTTTTGATGTATAGGTAGATGAGACGGCAAACGCCTACCCTCACAGATCCGCTAGAGAGGAACATTCCACCATAGAGCCGCCGCCGGATCCGCCATCGCGAAGCCCAAAAACAGCAACTGACCGAGGGCCAAACGCCGCCAGAGCCACCGACCAAAAACAGATCTTTACTCTGTTCAATTTGATTTGCAGGAGCTTTTTGATTTCATTCATACTTTTCAGCTTTACGGGAGCGACTCGCTCTTTTGTTTCTTGCGCTCTCGGTTGGAGAGGGAGGCTTGTGCTGATTGATTGCGGTGGCCGGAGGTCCGATGATTGGCGTTTGGGCCGAAGTGCTGGTGGCGACGGGCTGGGAACTAGGGTTTAGTTTCAGAGAGTTTTTCATTTTTTAAGTGGTAATGCTTCCAGACGACAAAGCTTCTGTATATAAGTATAGATATAGATTCAAGAGCTACGTGTTGCTTTGTTTTTTATATACTCCCACTTAAAAAACTACTCCGTATATAAAAACTAACTAGTATTACTACCTGCGATCTTCGCGGTTTGTTAATAAATTATTTTCTTAGAAATTCACTTCCATTGTTATATAATTAAATTGAATTACATAAATCATAGTAATCATTTCTAGATTAATTAAATACATTTATACTAATATATTATTTAATTATACAAGTCATGTTTCAACTTTATTGTATTAAATTATAAAGGTTGAAATTGATTATTTAAAATATTTATATGTGAAAACCATATATAAACTGTCTATAATATTCACTATAGAGTTAAAATTGATTGATAATAATAAAAATATTATTCTAAGCTATTGTTCATAATTTATTTTAATAAGTTATAAAGGTTGAAATTGATTATTTAAAATATTTATATGTAAAAACCGAATATAAACTGCCTATAATATTAACTATAAAGTTAAAATAGATTGATAATAATAAAAATATTATTCTAAGCTATTGTTCATAATATATATATATATATATATATATATATATATATAAAGATATGGTTTCATTTAGTATATATTAAGTTTATTTAATGAAAAAATATTATAAGCCTTATATATATATATATATATATATATATATATATATAAGGCTTATAATATTTTTTCATTAAATAAACTTAATATATACTAAATGAAACCATATCTTTATATATATATATATATATATATATATATATATATATATATATATATATATATATATATATATATATATTGAATAAATATTTATTAGAATGTTATAGCTCAATTCAATTAAAATCCATATATGTTTTTGGTATACTAACGTGATAAAGAATCTCAATATAAATATATTAATTTATTTTATTAGATTTGCCTATAATATATGATATAGCTATCCATATTAACGTGAAATAGAAAAATTGTCTCTAATTCCATTAACGAATACATTCCAAGTTCGTATTAAGATAAAGAATCTCAATATAAATATTATTCAAGTATATTATATATCTCTATACTATCTTAAATTGTATAGTCATACGGAGTATTTATATTAAAATGATAGATTTTGTAAATAACTAAGATATGAATTTGAATATTTATATTAAAAATGATAGGTTTTGTAACCACTTAAGATATGATGTTGAATATTTATATTAAAAATTAAATTTAATCTTCAATTAAAATAGACACATAAGATGACACGTGTATAAATAGATGATGTAATCGTCTGACGTGGCTTAAATATATTGGATCATCATTAATCGACGTGTCAAAGATCCGGGCCAAATTGCACCAGAGTACGACACGTAAGCGAATCGCACAAGATCCCGCCACATAGGATTTCCACGCCTCTGTTTTAGTATTATATATTGATAATAATAATATCATATTTTCTAAAATATTAATAATCTCGTACTTTTTTTTTATAATAAGTATGATATTATTAAAAAAAATTAATATTTTATATAGTTTTTTCTATCTCAAGAAAACGTGAATAAATAATAAATGACTTATAAAAGCAAATGAAGGAAATATATACCCTAAAGAGTGCTTAAGGAGTTATTTTACCAACTCTATGGGATATAAAGTGCTTAAAGGGAATCGGTGATCAAGTTCCTAAATACACATGAGCGTGTGTTGGTAGGCCTTTTTATTTTTAAGAGTAGAAAAGAAGAAAATTACCGAAGTCCTCTTGTCCTAGTAGTAATGACTAAGGTATTCCAGAAGGAGGTCTCAGATTCGAGTTTCACTCTCAGTAAGTGGAACTGAGCCTTCCAAAAAAAATCTTCAAGTGGTAGGGTCAAGCGGTGCATTTTGGGGGTATGGGATCACAAAGCAGTGGGCACTGGGGCTAAGCTCAATGAAAAGGAGTAAGGAGGTTAATGATAAGGGTTATCTTCATTCTTACCATTGGAGTGCAACCTCCACCATTGGAGTTCTCCCTCATTTCAGATATGCAACCTCCACGATTGGAGTGCAGTGGACAAATATAGGGAGCCTATCAATCCAATGCCTAAGCTGCTGAAGACGAAGGGGAGTGAGGTTCAGTTGCAGGCGAAAATCTTCAGATCTGAGTCGCTCCCAGAGGTGGCCGACGACTCCAACCCCTCCCTGGTGCTCCTCTGTCCGTCCTCTTCTAGATCTGTCATTGTCCCTTGTCCTCTCATCCCCCGCCTCTTAGATTTGTCTCCGATTCATCACCGCATTCGGTATTTTCAAAAAGTTATGGAGAGATCGACGAGTGATGGAGCTCTCCCTCTGATATGAATCTGTACCTAATTTTTGATGACCAGATCTTGAGCTTTCATGGAGATCTAGAGCTGATTTCAGTGTACCTTTCATGGAGGAAAACTTTTGCATTTGAGTTTATCCGCCTTCAAATCGAGTTTAATTAGGTATTCTACTTGTCTGCATTTTTATTAATTTGTCCGCTTCAATTGTCCGCTAGCGGACAAAGAAGGAAAAGTTAATTAAAAAATTCTCAATCGGTGAATATTGTTTGTCCGCTTCTATTGTTTGAATATCAGTTGTCCAGCTCGAATGTCCGCATAAAAACTTAAAAATAGTTCTATGTAGATCTAGGACCCTTAGATTAGGATCCAAGATCCGAGAAGTAACTTGAACAGAAACGAAACCACACACGAACACCAAACTTGTTTACGCGGTTCGAGAAAATCTCTACATCCGCGGAGTCTCAAGTATACATATCCAAACATAAAACAACAACGAAAGCAAGTACAAGAGAAATCTAGAAGCAAGAAAGAAGAACTCCCTCAGATCTGCTCTTGGAGGAACAGATCGTCGCCGGAGAAGCTTGTACGAGCCAAGGACTCACCGCCAAGAAATTTGCGTCGCTTCTTCTTCTTCTCAAGTGCTCAGATATGGAGTCCAGAAGGTGGATTCGCTCTAGATTGGAGCCCTTCATCTTCAATCAGAACCGTGAAGATCGGAACCATGAAGGTCGCCGGAGAGGAAACCCTAAGCTTTTCTCTCTTCTCTCCCTTTCTTTCTTTTGGAGACCGCTTACCTGAAGTGAAGCGAATGAGGAACCCTAATTGATGGGGTATTCCTTATATAGAGCTCCAAAGTGTGAAACCCTAGCAACTGACGGATCCACTAGCTTTCACAAGCTTTCTGGGCTTTCGTCAATCACTTGGGCCTTGTTTCACATTTGGGCCGGCAAACAACAACAATAGTAATAAACAATATAACAAGACATATAATATAAAGTCTAAAGTCTAGTTGGAGATATAAGTGTAACACTTATGCATATATTTGTATCTAGTATGAGTATATGACCCGAAACCCTATGTTTCCGGATTAATACTTCAAATACTTTAATATAAATATTTCCATAAGTGCTTCCTTAATATCAAACATATAAGTGCCTATTATATGTCATCCGACTATCTCTTATGCGGGATCATACATAGATTAAGATAGGCCTTAGAATTTTCCCTCCTAATCTGAGTATAGATCCCTAGTAATCAAAACATAGTGGATACATTTGTCCTAAGTGAACTACCGAACCGTCATCAACTCAGGTCTGGAGGCTAAGGATGCCTCTCTATGTGTAGGAAGTCCCTGCAAAAACAGAACTTGTTAGATGGCACAACTTTAGTGCCGAAGTCAGCAGGGTTTTCCTCACCTTTAATTTTCTTAGCATCTAACTCAGAGGCTTCTATCCTATTCCTGATAAAATGGAACCTAACATCGATATGATTGGTTCTCTCATGATACATAGGATCCTTACATAAGTAAAGGACACTTTGGCTATCAGTGTAAATCACAGGTTTGAACTTCTTCCTAAGAATCTCTCCTAATATGCCTATTAACCAAATAGCCTCTTTAGCTGCTTCGGTAGCAGCCATATATTCGGCTTCGGTTGAGGATAACGCTACAACAGCTTGTTGTTGCGATTTCCAGGAAATACAGTTTCCTGCCCATGTGAAATAGTAGGCAATGGTATATTTTCTGCTATCTTTGTTACTAGCAAAATTGGCATCTACGAAACCATAAAGTTGATCTAAGAGAGAGTACTACTTGTAGGCAAGACAAAGATCTCTAGTGTCGGATATGTACCTTAGAAGGTATTTCATAGCGTTCCAGTGGTCCATACCGGAATTAGACATGAATCGGCTTAGAACACTAATGGTGAAAGCTAAGTCTGGACGAGTGCAGAGCATGGCGTACATAATGGAACCTACGGCAACATCATATGGGATCTTACACATATCTTGGATCTCAGAGGGTTTGGTGGGGCAAATTTTCTTGGTCAACTCAAGGTGCCCTCCTAAAGGTATGGCTATAGGCTTGGAGCCTACAATATTGAACTTCTTAAGAACTTTTAGGACATAGTCATCCTGGGTAAGCCAAATGCAATGTTTGGGACAATTTCTAATGATGTTGACCCCTAGGATCTTCTTAGCTTGGCCTAAATCCTTCATGTCGAAATACTATTTGAGATCAGTTTTTACTCCAGAGATTAGTACCAAGGAGTTGTTGATCAACAATATGTCATCAACGTAAAGGAGAACATAAAGGGCATTTCTAGAAGCAGGATACTTGAAGTAAAGACAGTTATCATAACTACTTCTATGAAAACCCAATTTCTTAATAACGGCATCAAACCCAAAAAATTCATTGACGGGGGGATTGTTTAAGACCATAAATGGACTTCTTAAGAAGACAAACATGATTAGGGTATCTCTTATCGACGAAACCCTTAGGCTGACGCATGTAAATGGTCTCATCTAATTAAGTCTCCGTGGAGTAGGGCTGATCAGAATTCGTTTCAAACCGAATTTTTCAACCGAACCGAACCGATCAAACCGGAACCAAACCGAACCGAGGTGTTTCGGTTTAGGTTTTCGGTTCATGAAATTTTCAATTTCGGTTTTTGATTCGGTTTGTATTCGGTTCGGTTAAACCGGAAAAAAAAACCGATTTTTTTTGAATTTTTTTTATATTTTCATTTAACACAAAATACAAATTATGAATCTTTATTTATCATGTTTAATGTTCTCAAAATCCAATTGTTGTGGCTTCTTTGCAATTTTTTTTCTTTTTTTTTGTTATTGTGTTAATCCGAATTTCTCTCCCGCAAGCTCAAAATCAAATTGCTCAATTAATATCGGTTCACTTAGGTTCATAACCGAACCGAATCAAAGCCGAACTGGCTGAAAACCAAACCAAACCTTTTAGTTTCGGTTCGGTTTTCGGTTTATATTTTTTTGGATTTCAGTTCGGTTTGGTTTGGCCAGGTTCGGATCGATTTTAGGTCGATGATCAGCCCTACCGTGGAGGAAAGCGGTCTTAACGTCCATCTGTTCTAATTCCCAATTGAACATAGCAACCATAGATAGAAGTAATCTCATGGTCTTATATTTGACTACATGGGCGAAAATATCGTTATAATCTAGACCTTCTCGCTGGGTAAAACCTTTGGCTACTAGACAGGCTTTAAACCTAGGAGGATCACTCTGGTTTGAGCCTTCCTTAAGCTTGAATATCAACTGGAGTCTATAAGCCTAGCTTTACCAGGTTTGGGGACAAGGGTCCATGTTTTATTTTGATGCATAGAATCTATCTCATCTTGCATGGCCTTAAACCAATAATTAGAGTGGGGATTGGAGCTAACTTTCTCAAAAGAATTAGAAGTAGTAGGGCGCCTTATGGTTTCAGCAGTTATAAGCGCATACTCTACCAAGTAACTAGTGTACTTCCTATTTGGTATACTCACCCTAGGTTCCCTATCTCTCACAAGCTGATAATCATTCACATTATTATGCACAGATAAATCAGAAGAAGGGGGAGAGGAGAAACCAGAGTTATTAGACAGGTCGGGTACAGAACCAGAAGAGAGGGGAGAAGAAGGCAAAACAGGAATTAAAGGTTGTTCTTTTGCTTTGTGGTGTTCTTCATCTGTTTTGTTAGCCTCAGCTTCTTCAGTGGGTTATGCGGGAGTACTAGCACCAGTTTCTTCATCTTCTTTGTTTTCCTGCTACTGTTGTTCCCCCCCCCCCCCCCCCCGGTGATGTGGATGGGTGGAAGCTTGCAGCTGGTGGAAGAGAAGCTCCTATGTCAAACTCCATGTCCTCTAGTTCTGCATCAGTGGTTGCAGGTCCAAACTGAGCCTCAATTATCCTTCTATTTTGCTGAGTGGTACCTACTGCTTGTTCATCAGATGTTAGCGTGGTCTTAAAATGATAATCTTGCTCATTAAACTTAATATTTCTAGCAGATATCCCTTTATATCCCCCGGGTTGTATCAATAATATTCTATACCCCATAACCCCTTCTGGATAACCTAACAATATTCCTTTCACAACTCTATTCCTTTCACAGCTCCAGGTTGTAACTAGTTGTAACTTCCCTTGAGAAATATAGGCATAAACAGTACAACCAAAAGGTCGAAGGTAAGTCAGATTAGGGGGCTTACTAACCCATTTTTCTTGAGGAGTTTTAAATCTTATGGCACTAGAGGGTGATCTATTAATAAGGTAGGCAGCTGTAACAACAGCTTCACCCCACAAACTAGGTTTAAGACTAGCACTTATTAACATACATCTTGTTTTTTCAAGAAGAGTTCTATTCATCCTTTCTGCAATACCATTTTAGTTGTGGTGTTCCAGGAACAGTAAGATGTCTTTTTATACCATGGGCATTACAGAAATTATTAAACTCAGAGTTACAATATTACAGGCCATTGTCGGTTTTTAAACATTTCAATTTATAATCAGATTGTTTTTCAACCATAACTTTCCAATCCTCAAAAGCATGATCTTTAGATTTAAGCAAAGTCAGCCAGACCTTCCTAGAGAAATGATCTATAAATGTAGTCAAGTATTTCATTTTACTGACACAGTCAATGTGGGCAGGGCCCCAAAGATCAGAATGCACATACTCAAGGAGAGAGGAGGCAACATAAGCAGATTTAGGAAACTGTAACGTAGCAGACTTGCCTAGCACACAATTTTCACAGAAATCTGAAGTTGCAGGTTTCTTAGGAAGCATTCCAGACTTATATAATTGAAACAAACCTTTATTTCCAATGTGGCCCATTCTATTATGCCATGTTTTAGTTTCAGATTCAGTCATCACAGGCAAAGAGACAGTATTTAATTCAGTAGTTTTAGCAACAACATAATAAACATAGTTCTCTTGCCATCAAAAGAAGATATATTACAACCAATTTCTTCAAGAGATGACTCAGACATCAAACTACGTCTCAGATTAGGAATATACTTAACATTGGTGAAAGTTCTAACCACATTATCATGCATAACAAGAGAAAAGGTACCAACACCTTTTATATCTAAAGTGGTGTCATCTTCTAACATAACATCACCAACAATTGACTCATCAAGAGTCTTAAACATGTTTTTATTAGGAGTTGCATGCATGGTACAACCAGAATCTAGAATCCATGTGTCAGCATTAATAGGAAACTTATCAGCACTATCAACACACATGAATAACTCAGCAGGATATGAACTCGTAAATTCAAGCACAGAGGCAGATAACTCAATTTTATTTTTCTGAGCCAATTGCTCAACCCTTTTCTTTTTTTCTGGATACCTTAACCCCATGACCCAAATTTCCACAATAATTGCATTTAGAGTTTGGATCACCTTTATCAGGTTTTTCAGAAGATGATGGTTGATCTTTCTTATCCTTTTTATTTTTCTTATGCTTATTTCCTTTCTTTTCCTTACCTTTGGTAAAAAAAAACCTCAGTTTTTTCAGATTTATCAGTTTTAAATGGGTGGCCTTTTCCACAAATAATTTCCCCCGATGAGCAAAAACCTTCAATTCTATCGATTACCCTAAAAACACCAAGAAACTAATATCTCAATCCTCACAATCATCCACAATCACAAAAGCAAACACAACACATCACCATCACCACTACCAGGAGATGAATACCACCAACAATAATGATAATCAACAACAATTTCTAGGGGAACAACCGAGAGTTCATTACTCTCAACCCCAAATCAACAACTTATCGGGGAACAACCGAGAGTTCTTACTCTCAACCCCAAATCAACAACAATTATAGGGGAACAACCGAGAGTTCATTCTCTCAACCCCAAATCAAATCCATTTACTGGATTACACCTAATCATCAAATACCAAGAAGGATTAATCCAAGAAATTCCGGTGTGAGGGTGCCTAAAAACTAGGCTCTCAACCACCGGGATGCCACCGCCAAACCACCACCCCAATTGAACCACCACCATACTAAACTGCAGTCTTCAGATGGACCACCATCGGCCTGTCATCGCCACCCCTTTATCAATTTAAACTGCCTTTGTTGAGATCTTTCAATTTCACCATGCTTTCGGTCCCATCAACCCTTACTCTCTCCGATCCACGTCTCTCGTGATCCAGTGCCCGAATCTCTTTCGGACCACTGTAACCCTCAATCGCTCTCTGCCACCTCTGAAGGGCCTCTCCCCGGCCGATCGCTCTCGTCCGTCACCATCCAGGTTGCCACCTTAACCCTCAATTGCAACCAGACCTACCACCTCCTTCTCCCACAATCAATTTGGAATTTTTCCTCAGTTTGCAAAACAAACTCATCCCCAAATCAATTTGGGATTTCTCCCCGTGCAACCTTCGATCACTCTCCACCGCCTTCGACGGGCCTTTCCCTGGCCGGACACTTTCATCCGCCGCTCCTCTCTCCTCTAACCGACTACTTCGAGTACCACAACCCTGGCCTGGCGATCGCTTCTCGTTTGTCCGTCGCCCACCTCCCCCTCTCGCAAAACCCCCTGGGAGCCGACGTCTCTTTCCTGGGCTTCTGGTTTTCCCCCGATCGATTCAAACCCCACCGCAAATCCACCCCCTTCCTAGGCTTCGCCGGCCTTCCTTGCCGGTTCGATCCTCGCCGGCGGTTGTCTCGGCCTGTCTTGGATTAACGACCCCCTTCCTTGGGCTTCGCCAACCTCCTAGCCGGATCTCCTTCGCCGTCGGGCGGTTCGGCTTCCTAGGGCTCTTGGAGGTCTGTCGTCGCTCCAGGTGTCTCAACCGGCCTTTGCAAGTTCCTCCTTGCTCGGCTTGGTCGTCTGACCAAATTTAAATTAATTAAAAAACCTATCCCAACATCCATCGACTTTTGTTACTCGGTTAACTTATTACACATTTCCAATTTGGGCCCAATTTCTTCTTTTTCTTGTTTTGGGCCCAAAATCATTTTTAATCCTCATCAAACCCGATTTATGAAAATTTATATTTCTTTGACATTATGAATCTATTATCTATATTTTAACCTTCTCAGATTATTTGCCCCGACATTTTCTAGAGTTATGTTTGCTTATTTCTAGCGGTGGTATCTCATTGAGCTTTGTGGTCTTTCTTCTACAACCGCGCGAGAGGTCGTGGACGTGATCGATATCTGATGGCTCGTTGTCGACTGAGTCCAAATATGAGGTCTCCGCTTTTGTTCCCCAGGGTGCCCATGTGTTGCCTCTACCAACCGTCAGGAGTGATGACACACATTGTCCTGGTTCTAACATTGTTCGCCTTCGTTTGTTCGGGGCTTCTTTCTCTAGTTTGTTTGTGGTGCTTGGTATCTGTTGTTTTGTTTTGTATTTTTCATTTCTTTCATTACGGATTGTCCTTAGCCGATCTTTTCGGCCTCTCGACTCACTGGGCATGTCCAGTAGTCGAATTCTTTCCGGTTCAAAAAAAAAAGATGGGTGGCCTTTTATCTTAAAAACTTTCATTAGCTCATTCTTTTCAACAATAGCCTCAATGATTTAATCTTTAAATAACTCAGACCTACTAAACTGAATCACATCTTTGAAGTTGTCAAACTGAGCAGGTAAAGCATTCAGAAGCAAGATAGCCTGATGAGAATCTTTAATTTCATCTTTACATCTTTCCAATTCTTGGGTCATTTTAAGGAACTTATCAAGATTGTCGTCTAAAGTTAGAGTAGTGTCCATTTTAAACTTAAACAATCTATAGAGAAAAGAGATCCTGGAGGGCAGAGATTTAGTTAAGAATAGCTCCTCCGGGACTTTCGAGAGTGAGAAGACGGAAGAGAATCTTACCACCTGATGGGCTATGCCGTCAGTCAATTGTAACATAATCTCCGAGTGAACCTTGAGATCCATCTCAAGCTCTTGGTCAGTTGGGTCGGGGGTCACACTTCCTCTAGTGATTTTTTTTTTGTAATCAACCTTCTCATTGGACTCGACTGTCACAGATGCGGAAGAGGTTGAAGTCGGGAGCTCCACTGGATGTGAGATGGCTTTCCAACAGCCTTCTTTGATCAAGATGGCGCGCATCTTAACTTGCCACATGGAGAAGTCGATGACGCCATCGAACGGCTTTATGCGATATGTGTTATCCATTAGCAAGGTACCTGTGAATCAACACAAAAAAACCCAGAAAGTCAGGGCACTTGGTTGAATTTTTCGTAGGTAAGTAAACACCAAAGAAAAAACCAAGGTTCTAAAGCGGAAGCAAGGCAAGAGCAGATCTGAGGCTCTGATACCAATCGGTAAATCTAGGACCTTTAGATTAGGATCCAAGATCCGAGAAGTAACTTCAACCGAAACAAAACTACACACGAACACCAAACTTGTTTATGCGGTTCGAGAAAATCTCTACATCCGCGGAGTCTTAAGTAGGGAGAGACTCAGGCCCAAGTTCCACTATGTTCGTTTTAGCAATTACAGAGATAGGGTTGCAGATTCCAGACAAGTATACAGATCCAACCAAAAAACAACCACGAAAGCAAGTACAAGAGAAATCTAGAAGCAAGAAAGAAGAACTCCCTCAGATCTGCTCTTGGAAGAACAGATCGTCGCCGGAGAAGCTTGTACGAGCCAGGGACTTTCCGCCAAGGAAGCTGCGTCACTTCTTCTTCTTCTCAAGTGCTCAGATCTGGAGTCTAGAAGGTGGATTCGCTCTAGATTAGAGCCCTTCGTCTTCGATCGGAACCGTGAAGGTCGCGGGAGGGGAAACCCTAAGCTTTTCTCTCTTCTCTCTCTCTTTCTTTCTTTTGGAGGTTGCTTACCTGAGGTGAACCGAATGAGGAACCCTAGATGATGGGGTATTCCTTATATAGAGCTCCAAAGTGTGAAACCCTAGCAATTGACGGATCCACTAGCCTTCACAAGCTTTCTAGGCTTTCGTCCATCACTTGGGCCTTGTTTCACATTTGGGCCGGCAAACAACAACAATAGTAATAGACAATATAACATGACATATAATATAAAGTCTAAAGTCTAGTTGGAGATATAAGTGTAACACTTATGCATATATTTGTATCTAGTATGAGTATATGACCCGGAACCCTAAGTTTCCGGATTAATACTTCAAATACATTAATATAAATATTTTCATAAGTGCTTCCTTAATATCAAACATATAAGTACCTTATATATGCCATCCGACTATCTCTTATGCGGGATCATACATAGATTAAGACATGCCTTACATTTTCAATAGTCATTTTTTTTTCCATAAAAGATGTTGAATTTTCGATAATAGTAAAAATATCAGCAGTCTTTGTCAGCATAAATACTTTAAAAAAGTTATCACCGGTCTGTTTGTCAGAATAAAATCTTCGATGAAGTTAGAATCTCAACAGTCCTTTTGTCAGTATAAAAATTTAATATCAGCAGTCCTTGTTCGAATGTCTGCATAAAGTTCAACGTCAGCGGTCCTTATTCGAATATCCACATAAAAATTTCGATAATAGCAAAAAATAAAAATAAAAAGAAGGAAAAGGGAAAAAAGGGGAAGGAGGGAGGGAAGAATGCGGAAAGCGATTAATTAGAAAATGACCGGTAGATATTTAACTAATAAATCTTAAATAATTAATTATCCGGTAGATATTTAACTAATAAATCTTAAATAATTAATATTTAATTAATTATAACTTATTATTATAGGGTTATTTTGGCAACTAACACATTATAAATATCTAATTAGCTAACTAGCACCCAAACAAAATTAATTAACTAACCTAGCACCCTTCCCAATTTGACTATTCCGGTCAACGTTGACCGTTGATCGGTCAACGTTGACCGGTCAATGCTGGTCAAGCGTTTTTTTTTTTTTTAACCAATGATGCCATTTTTTGTCGTTTTGATGCCATTTTTTTACATTTTATTTTCGCTTTGATGTCACTTTTTTAATAAAATGGATTGATGACACTTTTTTAATGCCACTTGTTTCAAATCTTGTTGATATTTTTTTGTTTACTGTGATGTCACACTGACCATTGATGCCATTTTTTTTACCATTGACTACTGATGACACTTTTTTTATATTGATTTTTTTATGATATTTTTTTTTACCGTGAGACCATATTTTTTCAAGGTAATGTTTTCGTAATGCCATATTCTTTCAAGATAATGTTTTGATGCCATTTTTTTCTTTAATGTGATGCAACTTTTTAAAAACAGTGTTTTGATGCCATTTTTCTAATGTAATTATTTGATGCCATTTTCGCTTTGATGTCACTTTTTTAATAAAATGGATTGATGACACTTTTTTAATGCCACTTGTTTCAAATCTTGTTGATATTTTTTTGTTTACTGTGATGTCACACTGACCATTGATGCCATTTTTTTTACCATTGACTACTGATGACACTTTTTTTATATTGATTTTTTTATGATATTTTTTTTTACCGTGAGACCATATTTTTTCAAGGTAATGTTTTCGTAATGCCATATTCTTTCAAGATAATGTTTTGATGCCATTTTTTTCTTTAATGTGATGCAACTTTTTAAAAACAGTGTTTTGATGCCATTTTTCTAATGTAATTATTTGATGCCATTTTTTTTAATCGAATCGTTTGATTCCACTTTTTTTTTTAATTTAATCAATTGTATATCGATATATTTTCATCGATTCTACTTTTATTCACTGATGACACGTTTGTGATTACACTTCATTGATGCAATCACTTGTGGTGACATGTTCATTACATTTTCATTCAAGTGATGACACAAGAGCGTAAAATGTGATTAAACTTGATTGATGACATATTTTATTGATGACTTTTATTCATTGATGACATTTATCTCATTATCTCAATAATTTGTAATGACATGGTTTGTTGATGACATCATTTTTTTATAACATTTTTATACAATTTATAACATATGAACATAAAATTTGATTACACTTCATTGGTGACATTTTCATCGATTCTACTTTTATTTACTGATGACATATTTGTAATTACACTTCATTGATGCAATCACTGGTGGTGACATGTTTATTACATTTTTATTCATTGGTGAAATTTGTGATTACACTTCATTAATCTCAATCATTTGTGATGACATTTGTATTATTAACACTTTTATACAATTGATAACGTATGAGCATAAAATTTGATTACATTATTGGTGACATATTTGAGATGACCCTGACTTTTATTCATTGGTGACAAATTTGTGATTATGTACACTTCATTGATTCAATCATTTGTAATAATATTTTTTGTTGATGACATTTTTATTACATTGTTATACAATTGATGACATAAAAGGAGCTTAAAACATGGAATCGAATTAACAAGACTTGATAAAATCATGACAATTTTCTAGCAAATGAGTAGATCATAAATGACACACCTACAAGAAATCTTGCATTTGGTGAAACATACCTCAAACAAAAGAGCAACAACATTAGTAGATGTGTAGGGGAATCTCCTCAATTATAATTGGAATATAACACGAATCCATTCGTCTCGATCAAGTAATCATCCAACAAAATTGATCAAAAAAAGAATTGCAACCATGAATAAATTTGCAAAACCACACCTTGCAACATTTGTGATGACAGTTAAAAATCTAATAACATGAAATTCCACGTAACATGTCTCCTCTTCTCCTTTTTTCCGGGCTTGAGACCGGTTGTGTACCAAAACACAAGCGGAGTTAAAAACATGTTATCACATAACTAGCAAGCAATAAACAAAGGTCTAGATCACCTAGTTAAAAACGTGTTAATAGTCACGGAGTCATTCCCATCTTGAGTGTTGATGGTCATGGAGATGCCATCGCCGTCACTAAAGCTCCTGTCAAAAACATTCGATTCGGCACTGGATTGAAACATCAACAAGGCAAAACTATATATTTGCTTACCCATAAAATGGCCTACTTAAAACGTGGATCCAAGCTGGGTGAAGAAATTAAAATTACTTACAATAATTCCATCTTTGATAACTATCTTGAAGAAAATCGGCTTCATTGACGTTGGTTGTGAAGAGCTTCCAGGTGCATTCCCATAAGTTTGGGAAGCAGGATTACAAGGCATCATCATGAGCTGGGCGCATCTGGAGCTGGTCCAGCTCAAGTATTCAGCAATGGTTGCAGAGCCTTGACAACGATACTCATGTTCGGTCGGAAATCAGCTTCGTATTGCACGCAGAGCGCAGCTACATCAGCCATCTGTATCAATATGAAACAAACACTTGATTTATATATGATTCCCTAATTGCCTTGTGTGATAGATAAATGAACCAGATGAGACGGATAAAGATTGTGTGATGGTTTACCTTTTCAATCGCCTTGGGGGGATACTCACTATTTAGTCTCGGATCAACACACTGCTTTACCTTGTGTTCACTTAGTCTCGGTGTTGCCTGACATATATAAGTCGAACATCAGTAACAAAAGAGCATGCAAAACTAATCAGATAACCAGAGAAGTAACAAGGACCGCACTGAAAAAAGTGAAGTACCCAAGTCACAAGACTTTGTTGTCCACGAGGCAAGGTATGATCAATGGGTTTCCTCCCAGTGAGAAGCTCCAATAGCACAATACCAAAGCTATAAACATCACTCTTGGCATTGAGCTGCCCAGTCATAGCATATCTGTTTCCAAAAATCACCAAATAGCACAATAAGTTATCACTTCACCCTTTCAAAGGAGGAAACAAGAAATTGTCATTACAGCTTGGATGTAACTCTGTCATATGAGGCTATTATGACATGTTATCCTTAAATAAATAATGTCAGTACTTGTTATGCATTAACACATTGTTTAACAAATAAAGTTCTCAAGCCTATTACAAACCTACTTGCCAATGACTCTATCAACATGAGGCATAAATTGGTTTTAAAAAGAAAAAGCAATTCAGAAAAAGTTACTCTGGTGCATGGTAACCAAACAGGAAAACATTGAGGGCCTGGGACCGAGAAGCCAAGAACGGAATCACAATCAACTTGGTCCCGTTTTGACAGTAAACAGTGTGGCACCGCAGAACTTGAATCCTCATCAGTTTTCTGACCTCTTTAGCTGGAGAAACCTGCAATCAAATTATAAAACTTGTAGATTCCATAGGCAACATATACAATATGGATGAAGACATACTAATTGCATTTAATAAAAGATATTCGGATGACATTACCTTCTCAGGATTCTGTACTCTGAAAGTATAGCAGAATTCAGTAGAGATCTCTTCATCTACATCAATAACCTCGCGTATGGCCAAGCCAACACATGGTCGGGAACAACATCCATGACTTTTCGAGGACACTATGAATCTGTAAATTGTTGCTGGTATTCTGAAGCCGCACGATTTCATAGTTCACTAAAGTATTGCAGCCAGATTCAATATCCCACAATCTTATTCGTGAATCAGAACCTGAGAATTCTATATATTGAGACAGCAGTGTCAGAATGTAGACAAAATCTAGTTATTTGGTAATCCATTATATTCAATAATCACTGGTTACCAAAAATACAGCAACTACTTCCATTACTATAATAATTTTAGCTCCTTGGGAATTTTACATAAGTGCAGCTCACGAAAACCAGCAAAAAAATGATAGCTTTAAGAAAAATAAAGGAAGCTTGTGAAGACATTTAATTTGTGGCCTACGTACATAAGTTTGAAAACCAAACAATATAAAATCACAGGGTTACCCCTTTGAAATAAAGAGAACATGTAACGTGCACTCAAAAGGTACATGCCATCTTCAGTAACTTTTAATCCAGTGACAGCTCCATAATGAGCAGTTGCAGAAACGGGACCTCAGAGGCAACATCTCCGGCGACTGGAAGTATTGAAGACCTCTCAGAGGCGTTAATCACACAATTGCATAAATTCAACAACCACGACAAAATCAAGCAAGCGAATTTAGAAAAGAGTAAAAACAAGGCATGTATTAGCATGAAGCAAGAACAAATCAGTCCAGCAACGTTTAGATCTCTATCAATTAGAATATAAGGCGAATGGAATCAGCAAAAGGGGAAGGAGGAGAGAGATTACTAGTTCGGCAACTGGAAGGAGGGAGTAAGCAGAAGGGGAAGCGTCTCAGCATCAACCAGCGGTGCCTCAGCATCAGCGTGTCATCTTCGGCAGCGTCTCAGCATCAGGAGGCCCATCCGAGCTTAGCATCGTCTTCAATTGAGCCCAACAATGGCATAGGAAGCGAGACGAGGCCGGTAGCAGAAGCAGCGAGGGCGAGAGAGCAGAAGAAGGGGAGCAGAGGGAGAGGGAGATTCAGGATGAGGTCGACGGCTTGGGACGATCCGGATGGAGACCATCGGAGGTTTAGAGAGGGAGATCTCGCGAGGACTCCGACGAGGGCACCAGATCCGGACGAGGGCACCAGATCTGATAGATCGAGAAGAAAGAGTAAGGTGCCTAAGACCTAAAAAAACATTAAAGAGGTGTTACCCCGACTAAATAAATAAGAAAGGGTGTTAATTACCTAATCAAATTAGCACAGGGTGATATTTTAGCAAATTTTCTCATTATTATATGAATAGTTATTTTTTTCTCCTAAATTAACAAGCACAAAAATCAACCGTCAAGATAACAACAACACTACTTACATTCAGACTCGATCGAGCTAGCTGTGGAAAATTGTCTTCAATCCAATGCTCCTAAATCCTTGAATTGGTAAATAAAGAGCAGCCATTCCGGGGTTCGAACCGGGGACCTATGACTATTATTCACAAGTCCTTTTCGGTGAGCCATTCTGAAATGGTTAAATGCTCCTAAATCCTAATAGAGAGAACTTACCATTCTTGACTTCCGAATTCCGATACTCGATCATATTGATTACTGAGAAGTGGTCAAACACAAAATGTCAAGTATCGTAGAAAGGCATTCTACCTATAATTATATCTTTTTTCTTACCAATTCTGGTTATAGTTTAATTAATAGTATATCTCCTACCTATGATCAATTTAAGGATAATAATAATGAACATATTTGTAATAGCCATTCTATGCGATTATACAATTTATGGGTTATTAACCAACCAATTTATAACATAGAGTATAAAGGTATTAGAAAGAGTTTTTTTTCAATTATTATAAGCTATTCGTCAGAGTTACCTTCTACCGTAGAAAGGCTCATAAAGCGGGTATGTACAATATATTTTTTTAAATGACGAACATTGCATATTGGAATATTAGAGGGGTGAGAAAATCTAATCTTTGGCAAGACCTAGCTTATATTCAAAAACGAAACAAGTTGGATATTTTAGTACTTGCAGAAACAAAGTCAACAGAGCCACCAGCTCAAGCTCTCTATACACGAGCAGGTTTTAATAATACTCATCATATTGCCTCAAGTGGAACAAAAGGTGGTTTATGGGTTCTATTAAAGACTTCTAAAGTTAATCAGTCTTTTCAACAAATTTCTGTATCAGATAAGTATAGGGTCCGTTTGCATAGCAAGGCATTATGTTTTATAATGACTTATTATGCATTATGGGGTATAAAAATTTAAGTGTTGTTTGGTACTTTGCCCTCTTTCATCCTCCTTGTTTTCTTCAACCTCTCTATTTCCTCTTTTCATTTCTACAAGTCAAAGCTTCCGCAGATCAACACCTCCTCTTCTCCATGTAGTCTTCGTCGTCGCCATCGTTGGATCCATTAAACCTTGAAGTCATCGATGTCACCGCCTCTCCTCTTCGGGAAGGAAGCTCGCAAAGCGTACGAAAAACCGGAGGGGAGCATCAGCCCGACGCCATGGACGCTGAAGTTGAGGAAGAAGAAGACTCAACGTAGGAAAACAAAGGAGACAAGACCAGATCTGAGCTAATGGGGTAGTGGATCTGGCTGAAAACCTTGAGGGTTCGGTAGATCTGGAAATGGCCGACCGGATCTGGAGGTGGCGACATCAGTGAGGCACCGACGGCGCATGGATCTGGGAAAAGCCCCCAAATTGATTATTCAAAATGATAACTCTACTTTGTTTACTAAAAAATTGAAATTATTTGGTTGAATCTCATGAAATTTAGCCTTGAATTTTGCATTTCAAAGAATATGTTTGAAAGAGAAGATGAATAGTGGTGGAGTAAAGGCTAGATTTGAAGCAACATTGTGTTGGACTTGGGATAATGGGAGGTGAGTGACAGTGATTGTGAAGACGGAAAGTCGAACCTTCTAGGCACAAATAGGCTTTTGCTTGAAAAGAAAAAAGAATCCAAACGAGTCCTTACCATAAGGCATTATAATTCATAATTAAAGGACATCCAAACGAACCCATATTATATACTTGGTTAAAATTGATAGTTTCAGTTTTATTCTTAATTACTTTCATTTATGCTCCTTCTAATCAAACAGATAAAAATAGGTTCTGGAATGAAGTATTCTTTGTCATTCATAATCAATCTCTCCCATTTATGATAATAGGAGATTTCAATGAAATTGAATCAGGGTCTGAGGAAATTGGAGGTGGACTTCCGCAGGCTAATAGATTTTTGCGAATACAACAGATTTCGGAAGAATTAGATGTTCATACGATCTCTTATACAGGTAGTCCAATTAGGGGGAGGAAAAGTCAAAATCCTAATAATAATATCTATGAACGTTTAGATAGAGTAATGGTTCATACAGACATCTCAACACAGTTCCCAAATTTATCTGTACACAATCATCCTTTTACAACTTCTGATCATTCTTTTATGTCTATGTCAATTGGCATCACAAAAAATAGGGCGGGATCACCGTTTAAATTTGAAATGTCTTGGACTAGTAGTGATAACTACAACAGATTTAGTTAAATCAACTTGGCAGAATAAACTTCAAGGGTCTTTTATGTTTACTTAAAAGAAATACAAAGATCTGGTGTAAGGCTCACCCAAATAATAATTATCGTCAAATAACACATTGAAGATCAGCTTCTTTTATTACAAAAACAACAAATTTGTGGAACTCCAAACGATACTATTAACATTAAACGTAATAGATTATTATGTAAGCGTGAAGCTCTTATGGACTTTAATAATACTTTCTGGAAACAACGAGCTAAATCAAACTTTCTAAGGTTTGCCGATAGGAATACCAAATACTACCAGTCTATTTCTAAAATAAGAAATTCAAAAAATATCACTCGTAATTTTACAAATAAACATGGTGTAATCATAGAGGACGATGATCAAATAAGAGATGAGATTACAACTGAATTAGCGGAAAGATTCAGGTCAAATAATGCACCGATTAGTAATAATCCATATTTCCTAAATCTAATCGACCAGACCATTACTGAATCTGAAAATTTATTTTTAACTCAACCTTTTTTAGATACAGATATTAAGGAGACCCTATTCTCTATGACAGATGACAAGACTCCAGGTCCTGACGGTTTTCCACCAGAGTTCTATAAAAAGATATTGGGATATTTTGGGTAAATTAGTATGTAAAGCTGTTGAATCCTTCTTTCATTCTGGTGTGCTTCTCAAAGAAGTAAATACAACTTTCATTGCACTCATTCCAAAAATTGATACACCGATTAACATTAACCATTACCGTCCGATTAGTCTGTGGAATACTATTTATAAGGTTATTTCGAAATTATTGGCTAATCGGTTGAAGCCTATTTTACCTCGCGTAATTAATCCATTTCAATGAGTTTTTCGATTTTTGTACAAGGAAGAAATATTCAAGATAACATATTAATAGCGCATGAAGTTTTCCACTCTTTTCACAACAAGAAGGGTAAATTTGGGTGGATGACATTAAAGATAGATATGGGGAAAGCTTACGATAAAATAAGTTGGAGTTTTATTCGCACTATACTTAACAAATTTGGTTTTGATTCTAGATGGATTGAGTGGGTCATGACCTGTTTAACTAAAACTAGCTTCTCGGTTTTAGTTAATAATTTGTCTGGCCATATATTTCAAACCTATAGGGGAATACGACAGGGAGATCCTCTTGCACCTTATATTTTTGTATTGGTTATGGAACTATTAGGGAGAATATTGCAACAGGAATAATTGGAATGTGACCCGTTGGTTGGAATCAAACTTACAAGTAACAGTGATCCTATTCCTTTCATCTCCTTTGCAGATGACACACTTATTTTTGGACGAGCTGATGAGTTAAGTCTTCATACAATTAGAAATCTCTTGAATACTTTCTCTAATATGTCAGGACTTACTATTAATTATAATAAAAGTTCCTTACAAGTTTCTAAAAATATATCTGTCGGCAAAGCTCAGTCTCTTGCTCAACAACTAAATATTCCAGTTACTAAATCAATGGAAAAATACCTTGATATACCATTAATTAGTGGAAGGGTTTGTAATGCCTTGTTTGATGAGGCAATAACAAGCCTTAAAAAACAGCTGTCAAAGTGGAAATCTAACACTCTCTCACAAGTTGGTAGATCGGTTCTAATTCAGGCAAACCTAAATTCTAAAAAAAATTATTTAATGCATTCATTTCTCCTTCCAAAAGGAGTTCTACAAAAAATTGATCAGATAAACAAAAATTTCTTTTGGAATAAACTGCAATCTGATAATTATCATCCTTTAATCAGCTAGAATCATCTGTGTACTCCTAAAAAGGATGGATGATTAAGTTTTAAATTGGCTGAGCAAACAAAAATTGGCATGCAAATGAAACTGCTTTGGAGAATAATGGCTAATCCTGATAATATTTGGTCTAAGGTAGTCACGGATAAATATCTCTCGAAAGAATCTCTAATAGAAAGAGGTAAATTCAAAACTTCTTGGCAATTTGGTAGGCTTCTTAATATTAGAGATTTATTCTCTAAAGGACTGCTCTGGCTAGTGGGTAATGGGAAAACCATAAACGTATGGTCTGACATTTGGATAAATGCGCAATACCTTCAAAATTTTCGGAATGATCGCAATCCTAACTTAAAAGTTTGTGATTTATTTACAAATACCAACTCTTGGGATATTGATCAATTAAATAGTATATTCCCCTCTCACATTGTTCAAGCTATTACTAATATCCATATTCCAGTAATTGATATTCCTGACAGGTTAATTTGGATTTATAATAGTAATGGAAAATTCTCTGTTAAATACACATCTTCTATTTGTAATACCGGGAATACTAAGAAAATTCCAGCAGACTGGATTTGGAAACTTAATATTCCTCCGAATATTAAAAAATTTATTTGGAAAATTATTTTAGATATCTTACCTACCACGACCCGTCTAAATAGATATATAAATAGAGTTCCTAGTACTTGCTCTCTTTGTAATTCTGATATAAGAGATACAAATCATTTATTGTTTAATTGTCAGATCACAAGATCTCTTATTCAAAATCTGGGTATTAAGTTGGGGAAATGTTATAATATTCCAAGTTTAACTAGTAATGTTTCGGAAAATACTTTAAATACGAGGGCTCTTAATACAGATTTTACAGACTTATGTCAGTTATGGCATTCTATTTGGGAGCTCAGAAATAGAATTATTTTTCACAATACTTTTGATACAGGTATTATATATGCTCTAACTCAAACTATAGATAAAATCTATTGCTGGAATAAAGAGCAGGTAAAAACGAAGTTACCTAAACGAGTCAGGCCTCCTGATAAATTGATTTGGAATTGCCCTCCAATAAATGTTATTAAGGTCAATGTAGATGCTTCAGTGAAAATTGATACTCAACCGCGTGTTGGTTGTATTGTGAGGAATAATGACGGTCTAATTCTTCGAATTCATAAATGTAACATTAGGATGTGTTCTGTCATTCTAGCAGAAGCTTTTGCAGTTTATATAGGTATAAGACTTGCAGCGGAGATGGGGATCCGAAGAGTGATTATTGAAAGTGATTGTACAATCATCGTCAATGCCATCAATCAAGTGAATAATATACCATGGGAGGTCACTCAAATTATCGAAGAGATCCATTCGTTAAGCAAAGAGTTTGAGAGTTTCACAATTCAGCACTGCTACATAGAGGCAAATGGTGCAGCTGTTTTTCTTGCTAAATCTCAGTTGAATTGCCATTTTATTTTGAGTTACGATTGTTGTGAGTTCCAGAACATCATCTTGCGAGATGATCATAGATATCGGTAGTACATCCAAATTTTTGCTTACTGTAAAAAAAATGTCAAGTATCGATACGTATGTAAACTAAAAGCTTTAATTAGGGGATTAGGACTTAAAAGAGTACAAAGAAGATAAAGGTGACAAACACAGTTTTCTTAATTCAATTTTTCTATCCTATTACAAACTTCTTAAATTTTAATCAGTTTAGCTTTTCTTTTAATTAGATTCTTATAATAGATTATTATTTTATAGAAAATATTTTCCAATTTATAATCTTATCCTATACCCTAAAAAACCGTTCTTAATTAATTAATGTCCTTGTCAACAGGGACGAAACCAGAAATTAAATTTGGGTGGGCTAGATAAGGTAAAATTTTCTCATACTGTAATTTCTATTAACAAAACCCTTAATTTAATAAATAAACGAATATTTTATTATTATTTTTCTTAATTTAATAAATAAAGAGAAAATTTGGTGAAATATCACCTTGTTAATTTGATTAACTAATTAACATCCTTAAAAAAAAATTTAGCCGTGATAGCATCTTTTAACGTTTTTTTAACCCCTTAGCACCCTGTTCCTCTCTCTTTCTCGCTCATTTGCTCTCCCTAAGCTTTCGATCTCTCAGACGCTTTTCCTCCTCCTCCCAGGCACCACTGCTCCGGGATGGCCACCGCTCTCACCGCGATTCCGTGAGCCACCTCTCGCGGACCGGCAGGCCACCTCCCGCGGACCGGCAGCCGCCGCCGACACAGCAGCTTCCCGCGCGCAGGATCCCCTCCTCTTCTTCAACCTCCTCCTCCCTTGTCTTCCTATTCCCCCATTTGAACCCCTACTACCTTGATTTATGGTAAATCTCCTTCCCTCTAATATTTTTCATATTGAATTTCGTATTGATTGATAGTTTACCCGGTTTATTTGAAGATCTGAATTTTTAGGGTTTGGCCGTTTGGGATAAATTGATTAATTTGGGGATTTGTAGGTGAAGCTACGGTTTTCAATTGCCGATTCCGCCTACGGTGATGGTGAAGCTGAAGCATTGCTTTTGAGGACGGCTCGTAGGGGCAAGTTTCGAGATCGGCGAAATCTTGCAAACAGACCTTCAATTCTGGTAATTTTTGAGATTGGCTTAAATATTGACTGTCTCTCGTAACAAAGAAAGACTGACGTTTCCCTAGTAATGTATCCTTTTTATTGATTGTCACAAATTTTATTTCTCTCTGGTTAACTCTTTCAGAAATTTTTAGTATCCGAGTTATGATAGAAGAGTTCATAGAGCATCAAAATTGAGTTAGGCAGTCAAAGGAGTAGTTCCTTATTGGATCTGATATTGACAAGCTTTCAGAGACAAGGATGTTGCAGTTTACTTTTATAGCAGTTGAAGTAATTTAGTGGTATCCGTCCACTTAATTCACATTCATCGACACCATTGAATTCAATTTTCTTTGTGCTTGATCATTTTGTGTCCATTTCTCTGTGTATTAAATAATCACATTAAAAGCAGTTTTGGAAAGGAGGTAAACCTGAAACATATTGACAAGCTTGCAGGAGAGATTGAACCAAGTTCTGAATTGAAAAAAGAAGGAATCTAGATCTGGCATGGAGATAATGAACCTATTGTAGGTAAGAAGCACCTACTGATGATATTATGAGGTTTCTTGTCAATATATGTAATGACATTTATCTCAAAACAGTTTGAAATGTACCCAGAAAGAAGGGCGTCAACGGGGGACCTAGAATGGGAAGAAGGCAGATAATGATTTCCACAAGTAGATTGTACGCTTTATTTATAGTGTTTGTGTATCCTAGCTATTGGTTATTTATTCTAAAAACTCACCAAAAGGAAAAGAAAAAAAAAATTGTGAGGAACTCAACCTTGTTCTTTCTTGGAATCTGTCAGTTAATCCCTCACCCTATCCTCTTTCTCTTGTTCTTTTTTGTGATTGAAATTTGTGAGGAACTCAACCTTGTTCTCTCTTGGAACTGAATAATTGCCCGTTGAATTTAGTTTTAGCTTCTTAATCCATGGAAATTTTAGCATTGGGCATTTGATTTTGCCCTTAGAATACACTTACAGAAGATATCTGTTGCTTGGAATCATTCTCCTTTGTTGGCATCTGTTTTTTTTACTGGTCATGATTCAGTCCTTGATCATGTGTATTTTCACTGTTTTGGTGGTTTTGTGTGTGTGAACGATGATTCTGGTAGTAGTACCTATGCCTATTTGCCCTGTGTGATATTCCAATCCCCAATAGGACCTTGATTTTGTTGCTCTATCCATCCTTTCATATAGTAAATATAGATACATAGGAGCTAATTAGAAGTCGGTGGGCGGATATGGAATCATTTAAGTTTATTTATTCCACAGTTTCTTGGTTTTGTTACACCTGGTTATCTTAATTTTTAGTTGGCAGATTTTACTGAAATTATGTACCCTGCCCTTTCTTCTTCTTTTGCATATTTTTGCTTAAGGTATATGTGTTATCTCAAACTGGGTTCAAATTGCAATGAACTGGATAAACACAATATAAGCTTTTGAGTGATGTTAAAATACTAAATTTGTACTGATTGGACAAAAATACATTCATTTATGTCAATGCAAGGTGTGTTAGTGGCTGCATTATTTCTTATTTGAGGGTTATATTAGTAGTTTGATAGATAAAGAATGTCTTGCCAAAGCAGGTATATAGGAAACAACTATCATGAATTAAAATTTATAGGAGCAAGGTTTGGTGACGGGGGCATGGCATGCTCGAGTGACTTTGGGGACATACATATCTCTTGGTGAAAGATGGACTCTACCTAAAGTGAAACTGTTTTTTCTCCGTGCAGGTTAACTATCTATCATTCAATTCTTTCAATGAATGGATTCTCGCCACAGCTTCATTGGACACTACTGTTGGGTTGTTTGATATGTGGAAGTTGACCTCCCCGGTTCATGCTTTGTCTAGCCACACATATGCTCAATAAAAAAAACTATTTGTGTTGTTTGAATGATCTGTTTCTCTAGAATTGTGTCCCTTGAATTTAATTCTTTCATGTTTGCAACTTGAAGCCTTTGTTTGTAGCTGTTGCACTTCAATTTCTTCTAGAATTATTGGGAAAAAGACTTTCAGTTGCAATTTCCTTGGAATATTAGGATATTGTTTTGATGATATGTTACTTCATTTCATTTCTAAAGGGTTTCTTCCGGTGTTATTTCTTTGCAGAGAGCAAGTGTTTCAGGTTGAATGGGTTTGTGGTTCGGGCCTTATGATGTGGGTCCGGAGTGCTTGGTCATCAGGTGGTCTATAATTTTTTGGGAGGGTGGTATAGTTCGAATTTTGGCTTCGTAGTTGACTTGATATTGTATATATTCATCAAATTATATCTTTATAATTTCATGGATATATACCTTTATTTTCTAAGAAGCCGGTTGGGGTTAGGAATTAGTGTGGTTCCCACTTTTATTTTTTTTTCCAAGATTTGAGGACAAAGCTTTCTTAAGGGGTGAGTATTGTTATGTACACATGGATAGATTAGTGGAATCAATGAAAACATAGCATTGATTTAGTATTATCATTGTACAATAATGCTCATAAGTTATCAATTGTATAAAAATGTTATTAATAAAAATGTCATCAACAAACAATGTCATCACAAATAATTGAGATCAATGAGGTGTAATCACACATGTCATAAATGAATAAAAATCATCAATAAAATATATCATCAATCAAGTTTAATCACATTTTACGCTCTTGTGTCATTAATGAATATATAAAAATGTAATAAACATGTCACCACAAGTGATTGCATCAATGAAGTGTAATCATAAACGTGTCATCACTGAATAAAAGTAGAATCGATGAAAATATATCGATATACAATTGAATAGATTAAAAAAAAGTGGCATCAAACGATTTGATTAAAAAAGTGGCATCAAATAATTACATTAGAAAAATGGCATCAAAACACTACTTTGAAAAACTTGCATCACATTAAAGAAAAAAATGTCATCAAAATACTACTTTGAAAAAATATGGCATCACGGTAAAAAAAAATATCATCAACAAAATGACATAAAAAAGTGTCATCAGTAGTCAACCGTAAAAAAAAAGGGCATCAATGGTCTACGTGACATCACAGTAAGCAAAAAATGTCATCAATGTTTGAAAAAAGTGGCATTAAAAAAGTGTATCAAACCATTTCATTACAAAAGTGACATCAAAACGAAAATAAAATACAATAAAAAAGGGCATCAAAGCGGCAAAAAATGGCATCAAATGATTTGATTAAAAAAAGTGAGATAAAATAATTACATTAGAAAAATGGTATCAAAACACTAATTTGAAAAACTTGCATCACATTAAAGAAAAAAAATGTCATCAAAATACTACTTTGAAAAAATATGGCATCATGGTAAAAAAACATATCATCAAAACATTGACATAAAAAGTGTCATCAGTAATCAATAGTAAAAAAAATGCATCAATGGTCCACATGACATCATAGTAAACAAAAAATGTCATCAAAGTTTGAAAAAAGTGGCATCACACAACATCAAGAACACTACTTTAAAATGTGGCATCACATTAAAGAAAAAAAATATAATTAAAAATTTGGCATCAAAACACTATGAAAAATGGCATAAAAAAAGTGGCATCAATTGGTTTTAAAAAAAAAACGAAAGAGTCAACGGTCAATGTTGACCGATTGGGAAGGATGCTATGCTATCTAATAAAATTAATTTGGGTGCTAATTATTTAATTAAAGGTTTAAAATAAATTATTTAGCAAAAGCACCCATAAAAGTATTACATTATTGATTTGAAAATTATTCTCTAAATTTTTTTTCATGTGTTTTTATCTGTTATATACTCATTACGATTTTTTTATTAAGACAATGATTCGAAATATCAGACATCCCCAGTGTCATGTAAATTAAGATGTCGAACGAAATCGACGAACGGACTAACCATCATGATATAACAAAACAAGCATGTAAAAAACAAATTCCGAAAACACTGAAGACTGGCGGAGCATGACCACGGAAAGACCAACACATGGTCGATGCGGTCTCAGGGATGGATCGCGAGAACACGAAGAAATCAATAAACTTTTGCAATGTCTTTCTGTTGGAGAGATGGGAGCATAACCCTCCAATGAGAAAGTGAAGTCTCTTAGAGAAGCGTGGACCAATGACGTTCCCTCATCTAGATAAGGGTATAGGGGTCTTCAGAAGCCATAACATTGTCACGATCATCTTGAACAACATAGCGCACGAGACTTCAACCTCATTCGGATCAATCACACCTAAAACAATGACTCCACCATGTTTAGCAAACCGAACCAGGAATAGAAAGGACTATATAATCCATGTGATTGTGTTTAATATAAATTTAAAATATATAATAAAGACTCACTTCGAGTTAAATTACAAGATCGAGTTTGAGATGATTGACTCAAAAGAAAATATAGAAAGTGGGTCAGGTATATAAAAAAGGTTGAGATGATTGACTCAAAAAATGATTAAAGGATCAATTCAACTAATGTAGGTTGCATTTGAGATGATGTGTTAGGAACGGTATCCCAATTATATGTGAGATAAAAAACAGTATTAAAATAGAAGGGAGGGGTCAAGTAAGTCTTACAAACCTGACTTAATTAGCTTTCGTGTGAGAAAGTAGATCTTGATCTTTTATAATATAATTAAAAACAACGTATACTTGATATAACCTGGTAAAGAGATTGAGATGTTCGACCCAAAGATCGAGAATGTTGGATTCTAGAATTGATGTAAAGTCCTCCTTAGGGTTTTCATTTATTGATATATATATATATATATATATATATATATATATATATATATATATATATATATATATATATATATAAGACCTATGTAATCTATCAAACCCCTGCAGTCGAAATGGGAGGGGTCCTTACAGTGAGACTGGAACGAAAATCAATGAATAACTGTCGAGATAAACCCTTGGTGAATATATCAGCGTACTGATAAGAGGACGGGACATGGAGAACGCGGACATGTCCAATGCCAACCTTGTCCCTTACAAAGTGGAGATCAAGCTCAATGTGCTTCGTGCGTTGATGCTGGACTGGGTTGCTAGCCAGGTAGACGGCGGAGACGTTGTCTGTATAGACCAGAGTGGCCTTCTGAAAGGGACAACGGAGCTCAAGGAGGAGGTTCCGGAGCCAAGAGCACTCGGACACAACGTTAAACCTACCAAAGATATATATCTCTAACCTAATATAACAATATCAAAGATTATATCCTAATACAATCATATCTAATATATTATTCCTAATTTATCTCCAATAGAGAAAAAAAATACTCTCACTTGAAAGGTCGTGTTAAGAAATTCTATTCCACATTGGTTCGATACCAAATTCAAAATTCTATTCCACATTGGTTCGATACCAAATTCAACCCCACATTTTTATTAGACAATAATCACAAGTCCTAACCTTAAAACATAAAAAATAAAATAAATCTGATACAAGCCCATTTTGGTACTACTAGTTTTTTCACTAGGATATATAATATATATCATACATCTTACACGGTTAAATATATAAATGGAGCTAAATATTAAGGAATTAATTAATCATTTTATTTTTATTTTTTTACAGTGGGCAGTGGGCAAAACAGTAGAGTGCCTTGAACTTTTTTTACCAAATTAATTGATGTGCAATTTAAGAGTTGCCTTAATTTAAACCGTCAATTTGAAAATCGATGGTCAAGATTTTACCCCTCCTTTTCCATTTTTTATTAGGTAAGAATTCAAGTAAACTAAATTATCTGATAGCATCCTGATAGATCATGTTACGAAGACCAATATTGTTATATATGTCTGAACTCCCGGTATAACGGCAAAGATATGTAACCTTATCAGTCACTTTATTGTCAATTCAGATAATATGGGAGGAGACTTCTCTCATATACGACATTTGCATTTTGATATCCGAGATTATTAATTCAATTTTCCCATGAGCATTTACTCTTATTGTTTAGATTGTCCCTCCTTTACCTCACCAAATACAACACACATTTTTCCTTTTTAATTTTTTATGTGAGAAGTAGAAAACTCTTGTAAAGTTTGATCATCTAACTCGAGTCCAAATCACCTACGTCCTTCCATATTGTGTGAAGCAAAATTAATTGTCTTAAATATTTATGATAAAAAAAATTCAAAAAAATATATTTAGATTACAAATCACTAATCATATATATATATATATAGATATATATATATATATATATATATATATATATATATATATATATATATATATATATATATATATATATATATAGGGGGTGGTTCCCTTGTGCACACCTCTTATAGTGTATCTTGTGCACAAATCTTGTCTTTTGATTGAAAGAAATGGAAGGCCGGGATTAAATGAGGGTTTCCTTTTTTTTAAAAATAGAAAAACGGGTGGGACCCACCTAAACAGGTCTGACGCGCTTTTTTTTTGGGGAACTGATTTCGCTGTTTTGAAAACTGCCCATTCCACCGAATAATGTTTCGTAATCTACCGAATAATGTTATATTACATTTTTCCATCAATTTCAGATCAAATTTTACCAATTCAACTGAATCATTTGTAATATACTACCGAATAATGTTTAATTTTTTGTCAATCAATTTTAGTTTTGACTCCGAGTTAATTTTTATGCATTCAGTTTTGAAACATTATTCGGTAGAATAGTTAAATTTTTTGGGAAATAAAACAACATTATTCAATAAAATGTATGAGTATTCGATTGCATAGGAATGATTATTCGGTTGTATATGGGAGGTTTTATGCTATTTGTCAATCTGAAAACTCCATATATAGACGAATAATAATCCAAATTTCACCGAATAATTAACAACTCATTAACACTGACAATCAAAATTCGACATATTCATCTGAATAATTAACGAATATTGCGCCGAATGCATTCGAACGGAGCACCGCCGCCACCCACCCCCAACCACTCACCACCTAGACCCGGGCAAACGCGGGTGCGGGCCGGGCTTTACTCGAGATTTCGTCCCGTTGTTGCGGGTGCGGGCTGGGCTAAGCCCGCTTAAGGGGTTGGAAGCCGTGTCCAATCCTGTCCATGAATGCGGGTGCGGGTAGCCCGCGGCTACCCGCAAACCCATTCAATTTTTCGTATTAAAGCTATACATATTATTTTTATACATATTGCATATATTATTTATATACCTACTGTTTTATATTACATATTATTTATATACTAAGCCTACTATTTTTATTAAAAAAAATATATTACCAACTCTTTTTATACTAAGCCTACACTAATCCAAAGAAAAAAATACTACCTACTGTTTTTTTATTATTTACATACATACATACATACATACATTTTTATATATATATATATATATATATATATATATATATATATATATATATATATATAGTTTACTCTTTATTATATTAGTTAGATACATATATATATCATTACTGTTTTTTATTTTTTTAAATGAATAATTAATATTATTTATTACATATATATACATATATATTAATTTTAATTAAAAAAAGGCATTGGCTTACCCAATCCCGTACCCGCTGCGGGTGCGGGTCAGGCTTAGCGGCCCGGGTGGGCTTTTCCCCCTACCCAAGCCTGTCCAATTTTGCGGGCGGAACGGGCCAGGCGGGCCGGCCCGCGTTTTCCCAGGTCTATCACCACCCACCCAATTCCCTCGCCACCCACCCCCCCGCCACAAAAAAAAAAAAAAAAAAAGAAAAAGACCACCCCATGCATTCGAACGGAGGCTGTTGAATGAGCCCGACCACCGGCATAGCCCGGAACCGCCCAGATCTGAGCGAGAGGGGAGGAGGAGGCCCAGACCTATGCGAGAGGGGATGAGTCGACCCTAGAGCCGCCCGGATCTGAGCGAGACCGGAGGAGTCGACCCTGGTGTCGCCGGATCCAGTCGGTCTCGGCGCCGCAAGCATCGATCCGAGCGAGAGGGGAGTCGAAACCGTCGCTACTTCCCCTAACACCGACCTGAGCGCTGCCAATCCCGCATCCTCATCTCCTGAATCCGCCGTCGCCTTCGCACCCCATCGTCACCCACACCCCACACCCGCACCCTCGTCTCCTGAATCCGCCTCCGCCTTAACACCCTACCGTCTCCTGAATCCGACTCGAGCGAGAGGAAGGTGTGAGAGAAACCGTCACCCACACCCCACACCCCACCGCCTTCGCACCCTGATTCTGCCGCCGAGCAGAAACCGTCAGCCACACACCGCTGATGTGAATTGGGGGTGGTTGGCCTCAACCCCGAACCCTCCTCGTCGGAATCCTCGGCGTGGTCAAGCAAGATCGCCATCGGTGTGAAGCACTGAAGCCCGCACCCCCATCGCTCTCGCCCCTGAACCTCTCCGGCCATCACAATGTTGAATAAGATGTGTGAAGCACTGAAGCGGGTTTTATTCTTACTTCCCACACGCCTTACAATCACACAGGTGAGATTGGGATTAATTTTCCCTAATATTTTTAAACCACCCAGGACACGTATCAGCATCACGTCCATTCATTTACAATAAATCAACGGTCCAAAAACGTGCACAAAGTACACCTAAGGGGTGTGCACAATTGATCTACCATATGTATGTATGCATGCATGCATACATACATACATGCATGCATGCATCATGCTGTATGCATGCATGCATTTTTAAGGGTCATTTGCTACTTTTGCAATTTTTTAGAGGGGTGTGTTAGTTTTAGAGGGGTGTGTGCGCGCGCGCTCACGTGTGTGTGTGTCTGTGTTGTGTGTGTGTGTGTGTGCACTACTAGAATTTTATCATTTAACATTAGGTAATAGCCGTTGTCTTTCAAAAAAAAAATCGATGTCTATGTGGGTGATGTAAAAAGTCAAAACTTTTTAACACCGGGTAATAGCCGATGTCTTTGTATGTTATAACATCGGTTATATTTTTAAATCCAATGTCTTTGATGTGTTATAACATCGATTATAAAATATACCCGATGTTATAACATACAAAGACATCGGCTATTACCCGATGTTAAAAAGTTTTAACTTTTTACATCACCAACATAGACATCGATTTGTTTTTTTGAAAGACATCGGTTGTTACCTGATGTTAAATGGCGTATTTGTAGTCTTTTTTATTATTGTAGCCTATGCGGGATTTGAACCCACATCTTTGTGTTTAAACACAACGCTCTACCATTTGAGCTAATAGGCTTTAAATTATATAAAGTGTTCTTAGATAATAGAATTATTAAAGAGTATTTCCTAAAATTTCAAAACTAGGAAAATCAAACATCAAAATAGAATTGTACCACCATATATATATATGCTAATACGAGAAACTTAGCTAACTATATAGTTAATAAAATATAGCTAATTTTGAATCGGAGTTCCTATTCAAGCTGGTAAGATAAGTTGTAATGAACTTAGGGGAAAAAGAAGATCACACATCATTCGTTTTTCCCTAAAAAATCTTTGATGGTTTCCTTGATCTAAAATTTCCAAATCATGTTTAGGAGATACCAGCACTTAGAAATTCATAAAAGAAGAAAAATTATACATAAACCATGAATGTCACTAGCAAATGAATCGACATCATAATATGAAAGTGGGATTCATAACTGAGATGAAACTTCATAAATCATAATGCCAAGCTACATAAAAGTAACCAAATTTAATGATATATCATAGCAATGCATTTGTCATTTTCCATAAAGAAACTACAGTAATTACATTAGCTCCTTAAAATTTAAAACTTACACTTGAGGAAGAGAAAACATCATGACAGAATAACCTCTTCTTATATGCATGGATTGAATCTCCACAAAAGGATAATATTTCAATCTAAATTCTTGGTTTTCCTCAAGTTCTTATTCTTTTATCTATATCAAACTGTTTTAATTCATAACCCTGTTAAAATGAATATATTTCTCAAATCAACCCATTTTCATCAAATAGCTTTAAACTAGAGCTAGTTTCAATTTTTTCACTCAATCATCAAATTTGCCATAAAAAAGTTCTACACAATTTGCTTAATTATTAGCTAATTGTCGACATGTAAGATAGATTCAACAAGATTTTTAACAATTCTAGAGCAACGAATGATAGCACATCAAAACCCAAAAGGCTAAAACATTTTCACATATTGACAAAATTTCAACCTAAAATTCAATACCAGAAATTTGAAACTTTTAGCAGGTGATTTGAATCTAAAATAAACCTAACTTCTCATTGCACAAACTTACAGAAGGAGAAGACCAGCTCCCACAGGAGAGCGCAAATGTAACCAAAGGTTCCAACAGTTCCAACCCAAGGACAGTTTGAGCAGTAATTTTATCATATTTTCCTCCCTTTGAAGAAGCCTGATGAGAGATTGACAAAAAGGTAAGCTGAAGCAAACAAGTATCTAACTGATACAAGGGAAAAAATAACCTGGGTTCTGAATAAGTCCCGTACATATTTTGAATGATAAGGTAACCGCAAGATGAAGTGCTCAATTGTTATTGCATTTAGAAGGTGCCCACCAACAGTTATTGGGCCTGCACAAAGAGTGTTAAGTACAGTACTTAAGTGTAGGACTACTTACAGCATTAACAAAATCTTGATGAGCATTCACAGTGCACAGTACAATTTCATTAAAAAAAACTTCTTCTGTGATTTCTTCACTGCAGAACTTATATGGTGGTCCATTGTAGAGATATTACCTCCTGCACTAGGGAAACGAAAGTCTCGGGGGTCTCTAGAACTCCATGATCAATGAAAGCCTGCAAAAGAATTGAAGGATCATCGTAAAAAGCTCTTTCCATCCTGCAGAAAATTGTACCATCTAAAATGACATGTAGAATCACTTATTCTTTTCATAAAGAGAGCATACTTTAGAGACTTATCACATGTATACAGTTCTATATAGGACCATCTCAAGTAACATAAGATGAGGATCTCCTAAGTAGTTTAAATTTTCAAAAGAATTTTGACAAAAGACAGGAATTGACAGAATATTCAGTTCTTACAGTCATCATGCATGAATTATAGATATTGATCCAAAAAACCAGCTACTCCTTGTGTGAGAGTCCTTGAAGCTTGGCTGATGTAAGTTTTTCCAATAGAATTCTGAGAATGAGAAGATAAGACAATTAAGAGTTACAAACTCCAAATTCCAGGATACTTTTTAGCAAAGAGATCAATTTGTTTATATTATGAACTTACTTACTTCCTGTAGGCGCTAAAAATTGAGGTACAGTGAAAACCCTTTGCAAGATGAATTGTAAAATTAAATCCGCTAATCGGAGTCATCGTCACAAGAGCTGACACTGGTGATGTCATGGGTGCTGGATCTCCTCTTATTTCCGGGTCCTGCAAGCTGCCTTAGGAATAATTTCTGAGCATGAGTAGCAGCCTGAATTGGAGTTCTTGTAGTCACAAAATAGTGATCAAATATTGTTATAAAAACATTAAGAAAAATACTAGAGTGAGCAAAGTACAAGAAAAAGAATCAGATAAAATAATCAGGACATGGCCCTCCACCTTGAGAACCATAGTACCATACTAGTAGCACCTTCGTGGGCTCCTGAAACAATCTTCACATGATTTTCAGGCTCAAAGTATTTGCAAAGATCTTTCTCCTTTACTGAAAGAGTTTTCTCATTATTCCAATTTATCAACTTGAAGTTTCTTAAGAGAATAATTACTCCAAAGAAAAACACAAGATAAAGCTGATGATGCCTGCAACACGCATACAGTAGGGTAGGGAGATGGAATCTAAACCGATTTGAACCCTAAATCAAGAACCCTAACCCAATTTCAACCAAAAGAGGAGCAATATAGAACAAGGTGTTTACCTTCTCAAGGAGACGCGCTTGTGCATCTGGGTAAGCACGCTCATATGGTGGAGGTATGAGCAAACTCACATCGGCGGATCTAGGCACTAGCAGGAAATCTTAATGTCAATCTTCAGCAACCTTGGAATCGCTGCTCCATTTGAGCTCGAAGACGTGAATGCTAAATCTAAAAATTAAAGAATGAAATTAAACAACAAAAACCCTAGATTTGAATTTGAGAGGAGCATTCGAGGTCTCAAAACTCAAGAGAAAGTCGAAGGGAGACGGAGGACGTGAACACTTACCAGATAAGGTTACAGGCGGCGGAGGGAGCAAGAGGGATAAGTGACGAGGGAGGCAGTCGTTGTCGTGGTTAGGCCATCGCCTAGAGATAAGTCGAGAGAGATAAGCCAGTGATGGGAGGAGGCCGGATTTGGAGGAAGGAGGCCAGATTTGGAGCAGAAAGAAGGAGACGATGATGGAAGAAGGATTTGGAGGAAGGAGGCGGCCAGATTTCGCTCCAGCGAGAAAGAAGAGGGACTTCTGTAGACGGGAAAGTAGAAACTTGGGCTGAAATGGTGAGAGGGTTGGATATAGTCGGGAATCTCACGGGCGGGCGTTCAAATTAATTCATTATTCAGTTCCGCGTCTTTTATAAAAAAAAAATTTAAAATAAGCACTTTAACATCAGTCTAAAATATATGGTGATGTTTATTTTATTTTTTACATCACATATTTTAAAAGCGATGTTAAAAAACTGTTTAACATCAGTCTAAAAAATTTAAAATAAGCACTTTAACATCAGTCTGTGTGTGTGTGTCTGTCTGTCTGTGTGTGTCTCTGTGTGTGTATGTGTCTGTGTGTGTGCGTGTGTGTGCATGCATGTGTGTGCGTGTGTGTGTGCGTGCATGCATGTATGTATGTATGCACGCACACACACACGCACACACATGCATGCATGCACACACACAGACACACAGAGACACACATGCATGCATGTATGTATGTATGTATGCATGCATGCATGCATGTATGTATGTAGATTGAGAAGATGATGATTTGATAATAATAAAGATGATGATTTGATAATAATAATTTTAATATTTTTTAAAATATATTTTTATGAAAAGTTTATACAAATATATATATGTATATAATTAGTTATTTATAACATTATTTTTTTTTACTTTTTTATAATAAATATTTAATATAATTAATTTTTATCTCACATGTGAAGATGTATAAAGTGTTGTAGAGGATTTTCACTCATCTAACTCAACCGATCAGATCCTATATTCCTATGTAGGGCTGTTATCTGAGCCGAATAGCTCGAGCTCGGCTCGAAAAAACTCGACTCGAGCTCGTTCGTAGAAAGAAAACGAGCCGAGCTTGAACATAGTTTTAGGCTCGAGCCGAGCTCGAGACGAGCTCGTAAGCTCGGTACTGGAAGTTACTAAAATACCCTTATAGGGTTATTATATAGGAGTTAGGGTTTTTAGGCTCCGCCGCTCGCGTCGCATCTTCATTCCTCTTCCGTCTTCTTTCCCTGTCTGTGTGAGGACACCAGCGTACGTAGCAACTTCCCTTCTTCCGAGCTCCTTCCTATTCCCTCCTTCCGAGCCCGGCTTCGGCGCTGCCGGTGAACAGAAGCGGTAGTAGCGTCGCGCCGTCTAGTAGCAGCGCCGCGCCATCCAAAAGCAGCAGCAGTACTGCAGTAGTCGTCCTCATTCCTCTTCCCTGCGTCGTTGGGTTGTCTTCTTCCCTGCCTCACTGGCCTCGGCGGCCTGGTTCCAGCGCTGTCAAGGAGTGTTTTCCCGGCAGGATTGGTGCGGATCTGGCCTGGTCTAACGGTGCTGTGGCTGGATCTTGCCGGATCTGTTGCTCTCCCGCTGGTGCTGTTTCGCCACCCTCGGATCTAGTCACTTGCTCCCTCTTCCCTCAATTGATTATTTGAAGAAATAAAAAAAAGAGTGAACAGATCTAGTCGCTTACTCCCTCTTCCCTCAATTGATTATTTGAAGAAATAAAGAAAGAGTGAACAGATCTGGTTGCTTAGTCCCTCTTCCCTCAATTGATTATTTGTTCGACTGTTTGATGATTTCAATTTAGTATTTGTTCAGTTGTTGGATGAATGATTTAGTATTTGATTTGCTTCAGTTGTAGTTTAATTGTAGTTTAATTTAGTATATGTTCAGTTGTTGGATGAATGATTTAGTATTTGTTTTGATTTGCTTCAGTTGTAGGTTAATAATGTAGTATTTGTTGTGTTTTAGTCCATTATTATGTAAAAGCTGTAATTTCAATTTAGGCTAAGAACCGAGCTTGAACGAGCCGAACGAGCCGAACGAGCCCAAGAGGTGAGCTCGAACGAGCTTAGGCTCGTTCTTTCAGCTTGTTCGAGCCTTAACAAGCCGAGCTCGAGTTTTATCATGGGCTCGCGAGCCGAGCTTGAGCGCCAAAAAAAGCTCGAATAATTTTTAAGCTCGAGCTCGGCTCGGCTCGTTTCCCGTTCGAGCCAAGCTTGAACATGTCAAGCTCGGCTCGTTCGGCTCGAATATCACCCCTATTCCTATGTATACACTCTATACGTTCTATCAATGACTAAATTTGGTGGGTAGCCGTAGGTCAAACATTTTTAAATTATTTGCAGGAATACCATATAATATTATCGGTTTTTTTATATAATTTATACCCTTAAAATCATAAATAAATTAATATTCCAATTCAATTAAAATTAATTTAAATTAACCAATGTATTATCCATTTTAAAAATAAATTTATGAAATAATTAGATTTTTTTTATTTAGGAAAACATTTGTCAAATGAAATTTTTTTAATTTTAAATCTTAAAACATATAGGTTAATACTTAATAGACATTGAAAATATAATTAAGGTCGTTTTTTGATAACTGCAACTTGCCTATCTAAGTACGTTGTATTGTAACCCATATATTGCCATATGGCAAAAACATGATGTTGACTAAAAATATACATCTACATTGTGTACATATTACATCTTCATCTTGTTGTTTACATTGAAAAATAAAAAGCCGCCTTTTCGGATTTTGTGTTGACTAAAAAAATCTCATCTACATCTTGCATTCTTCCTATTGAATATTGACGCAAATCGATCAATGGATATAATTGTTTTCGAGCCTCATAATTTTTCTTTCTTTTTTCGCCGCATTTCTATTGATTTTTTTAATAGGGAATGTTAGATTTTAGATAAATTATTATGATGAAAGCTAGCTAGCTAGTTGTCTTATCTTCATGCTTAACCGGTTTGTTAGAGTATCAACTTCTTCCAAATTTTCAATAAAATAGAAAAATAAAATACATAGTCTAAATATTTTAAATTATTTTTGCTCAAATCTAATAATTTTTTTAAGTTAAATATTTAAAAAATCATTTAATTTTTTTAGCAGAAAAATCATTTAATTTTAAAAAAATGAGGCACATTTCTATATTGAAGAATGAGATAAAAAAAATGTTGAATATTCCGAAAATTATATAATCCACAAAATGAAAAATTTGTTAGAGATGCGCTTGTGCGACACAACTGGAGAAATTGTATATCCTGATTTGAAGTGCAAATTGTTTATGCATGTATCAGCGATTTGCTTACTTGTCTTTTTCTGGTGCATTCTAGCTAGCCGAGGTTTTTTGACACGTCAATCAATGAATGTCTATTTAATTTAATCAATGTCGACATACAATTGTCTAATCAATTTATCTACGTGTAATTTCAATCAATTTATATATTTTCTGCTAAAAAGATCTTCAATTTAAGTGATTGAGATATGCTTTATTTTTTTATATTCATTAAATAAAAGTTCGGTTCTTTTTTTTTTCAATCCAAAGATTTCAAATAAGTTATACTGTAATAAAATTAGTTTAAAGATAGATTTTACATAATCAAACCATATTATGTCAAACATATCAATACATTGATTAGTTAAATAAGCCCTATGGATGGGGTCAAATTGATATTTGATTTCAAATCAATTTGTATCTACGTTTATTATATATTGATTAGTTTAAAGATATATTTAGTGTTGTATCATTAGAAGGAATGTGGTTGTCCACGTCGATAATATAGAGAATGTTTGAACAACATATAAGGTTGAAGGGTTACTCCTCTCATTGTCAATTGGTTTTAAGATGGAACCTTGTTGGGTTTATGGGTTGTTCGAGTCTCCCGTATGTGGACCCGCACACACGACCTCCCGGTAAGGTAGAAATATATTTTTTTTAGAAAAAATAAAAAACATATATTTCTAAAATAATTCATTTTTAGTTTTTTTTTTTAATCAAGTACGAATTTATAACCAAATAAACCAAACATACCTTAATCTCGATAATAGATATAAATCAGCAGGCACGAAATACTGTCAAACCCTAACCTGGCTCTAATACCAATTTGAAATGCGGATTGAAGAGAGAGTTCAAACAGATAAAAGAGAAGCACAAACTTGTATTAAAATTTGAACAAGAGTTTTACAAACGATTCAAGCTTAAAACAAATAGATAAAGGAAAAACGATTAGCCTCAACTAGGACACCAGTCACCAAGGTTAGAACCGAAGGGCAATCGGTGTTCAAATCTCACTAGCTCTCAAAATCTCAGTGTTTGGATATCAAGGAAGCTCTACCTACGCTCAAGAGCATAAGGGAATCGGAAACCCTAGCAGAGCTCAAGAGACAAGGGAGACGGCATGGAGGAGCTCTCAGATTCTCTCTTTCTCTCTCTCTCTCTTCGATGTTTAGGGTTTGCAAACCCTCTTAAACCCGAGCCGAGTAGAACGACGTTGTTGAAGGCTCAACGGCCGGTCAGGAGATCCACAAGCAAGTGAGCTGGACTTCCTCCAAGGCTTAGCTGAAAATGAGATCGACGCGGCCCAAACACAATACAATCAGCTTTCCAAACACGCCCTTACAAGTTTTTTTTTTTTTTTTTTGATTAGGTAAAAATTTGGATAAGAGACTTATCCAAGAGCATCCAAACGGATGAGATCTTGAAGATCTTTGTTATTTGTTATGTGTTCCCCATAGGCAGAGTGACTAAGGTGTGCAACCTTATCAGCCACTCTGTTGCCAGCGCGGGGAATATGAGAAAATGAGACATTTCTCATATTTCATAAGATGACCTGTATGTCAGACAGACACAATTCAACCTCCCAGGGGCATTTTTTACCATGTTTGAAGTAATCAATACTGATTTTTGAGTCACCCTCAATAATTATATTTTGTATATTCAGTTTTCTGGTTTCTAGTATTCCAAGTCTCAAGGCGGCAACTTCCGCTTTAAGGGGCGACTGACGTCCCAACCTCTGGTATGAAATTTGGATTGGATGCCCATTCCAGTCTCGTATGACAATGCCAGCAGAGCTTGTACCATCAAGCAAACAGGAACCATCGAAATTGATTTTGTATCTGCCAGGTGGGGGTTTTACCCCACTTCTTTGTTGTCACCTTTTCTTTCTTATGTTTGTTTTTTTGCAATTCCCGGACCGCTAAAGGACTACCAATCCGGAGGTTTTCTTCAAGCCTAGATGCTTGGACCCAATTGTTACATTGTTTGGCGCAGAACGCCCCTATTACATTACTTGGCGCTCTCTGTTGATTACGAAATACGGTTCCATTTCGGAAAAACCATATTCCCCACCAATTGGTAACTACCTTCTGTATTTTTGCTTTTGGTAGCGTTCGTAACCACCTCTGTAAGTCCTCTACATCCCTGCTTCGTGTAATTGTCAGGCTTAGATTGTGACATTCAACCGGACTTAATTGACATGTAATTAGTTCTGGGACGCATTCAGTTAGGATGTGTATATCGTCTTCTACACAATCAAGGCATCTTTCACATGTCGCGGGTATAGGCACCCCACGTGCCGCCAAACTTAGCCTTTGTTGGAAGACCAAAGTTGGCAATTTTCCATAGAAAATTTTTTATTTTTGGGGGGAGATCCAGCTTCCATATCCAGGTAAAGTCTCTGCTTCCTCCGGCCCCATCATTTGTGAGGAAATTGTATGCAGAAGATGTGGTAAACCATCCATTTTTGTCGGGCCACCAGTAGAGCCTGTCTTCCAGGTTTGAAATCGGCAGCGGGATTGCAAGGATTTCACGTATTACCGTTGTTGGAAGCACCCTTCGCAGTTTTTCCTCCCACCATTGCCCATTTATAATATAATCCTTTACCAGCTCATTTGGGTCAACAGGAGTTGGGCAGTCAGTTCGTGCACTTAGCGGTGTTTCTCGTATCCAATTATCTTTCCAGAATTTGACAGATGCTCCATTACCAATGGACCAGATCAGCCCCGATTTAAACTTCTCAAGCATACTCGAAAGTTTTGTCCATTGCCACGACATGTTCCCCTTTTGGGTGTATGTTAGGATACTTATGAATCAACAAGCATACACACAAACACTTAGGATTACATAGGCTTATGAAATGAGCCTAACACTTATAATAAAAGTATATAATATAATTAAATATATGTCAATATATAAAACATAAACATAATTATTTTTTAAAATATGTTAAAAATAATTAAGGCCCTATAAGAAGGAATTAATACATTTTTATGAACAACGAATTGTCCTGTGTTAAGTTATGGGATCTCTTAACTCTTTTATACTCATCTCATCCGCTCTCCTCATCCTCCTATCCACAACCACAGCTCCGGTTAGTGCTTCCTCTGGCAAGGCCATCGGAGTCAATTACGGCATCGGCGCTCTCAACCGGAGTAGTTTTCCGGCTGGTTTCTTCTTCGGAACTGCATCTTCCTCGTACCAGGTACCGCTGGATCTGTCCGTTCGATTGATTACGACCTTAGTTAATTTAATTTGTTCCTTTTTCTGAGTTTATTTTGTCTCTCCATAAACGGTAAATAAAGTATGAAGGAGCGGCGAATGAAGATGGAAGGGGACCAAGTATATGGGACATTTACACTCACAAATTTCCTGGTCAGTTTCTATTTCAGTTCTTAATTAAATTAAGCGAGATTTAAATATTATCTCTCGCTAGATTCATCCTATGATTGATTTTATTGAATTGAATCATGGTTTTGCGCATAAACTTGATCAAATCTTGGTTTTGCATTTACCATTTAATTTATTGTTTTCCGAACAAAAAATTAATACGGATCTGAGTATATTATTGTGTTTTAGCTTCGAATCCTTGGATGAATATTTAATTTGTGGGGTAAAGTTCAATTTATTATTAATTATTTCCAAATGCAGAAAGGATAGCAAATGGAAGCAATGGGGATGTGGCTGTTGACTCTTACCATCGCTACAAGGTGCGGTCACCTTTTTTTAGCACACATTTCAAAAACTTAAAAATTTTTATTATAAAATATCAATTTTTTTCAATTTAATATATAGTAATGAGTAATTAAATTATATAAAAGAGGCAAAATTGCATAAAACTGCCCTTTAAATAAGGTGTTTTGCGAAAAATCACTCTTTAAAACTAAAATTGCATAAAACCACCCGTGAATTCAATTTTCTTTGCAAAGACGCACTCATCTCTAAATTTCCGTTAATTGAATGTTAAAGTGTGTGAAAAGTCAATTATATCCCTTGTTTTTATTATTTTTTTTACTTCGTTCAATCGATATTAATTAATTTTTACCTTTTTAACATACCTAATATCGGATATGATATCAATACCAAACAAGGGCTAATATATACTACCTAGTAGTATGTTTTATTTGTTTTATTTGAAAGGGTATGTTGCAATATGTGTGAATTCTGAATGGAGGCTAGGTAGTATGTTTTATTTGAAAGGGTGTGTTGCAATGTGTGAATACGGGATTCTGCTCTAATACCCTGATAAGTCCCGGTAACCGGGCCGGTCCACACATCCGAACTCATTATGCACACAAGACCGATTGGCCAGGGTTCCATCCTAAAACGTTTTAGTAGGGGTGGGTGCGGGACGGGACGGAACGGGATTGGAGTCGTCCCGCGTCCCGTCACGAGTAATTTTTGTGGGACGGAACTGGGAAGGGATTCACTATTTTTTTTTCAATTCCGCACGGGCCTTATCCCTCAAATAAAAAACATTATAAAAAAATCTAAAACTCTTATACATTTTGCGCTTTTTAAATGCATGTACTTTATAGAATAAAGTTATGCTATATATGTACTACACACTGTACGTATGTAATCAAATATATATACAATATATATTATACTAACATAATATACTGTATATATATTATATATGCTATATATATTATAAATAATATACAATCCCTGCATAACATAATATTGTGTGTGTGTGGGGGTGGATTTACTATTTTTTTTCAAAATCCTACTGGGATCGGGACGGGACCGGGATTTGTGTCCACACCTACTAAAACCGATTGGTAATAGAAGGAATAATCCACTGACTTGTATACAAGACTTAGATTCTCGTGTTTTTCGACGTGGGACAAACCATTCTTCAAATCACAACAATTTTATTTAAAATTTTGATAAAATATTTTAATTAAGAACATGTTTTTTCTAAAATAAGAATCTTATCCTTTACCATTGGGATATAAGATTAAAAAAAAAACCGATAATAATATCAATACATTATTAGTTATTTAGTTATTACTTTAGTTAGACACTTTCCTTTTCTCAAATGGGTGCAAATCTCACTTTCACCGGAATCAAGAGATCTCCCCAGATGGCTGCTCTTTTCTCAAATGGCTGCAAATCTCACTTTCCTTTTCTCAAATGGGTACAATCGATGCGTCTCCACTCTCCAGTCTCCATCAGCGATCTTATAAATTATAATTACTCCATATATATATTTATATATTATTTCATGTAATTAAATTATACTGATTTGATGTAATTTCCGGGAAATTGGGGTGTTGGGGCGGATATATATGCAATGCAGGAAGATGTGAGGATAATGAAAGAGATGGGATTAGACACTTACCGATTTTCAATCTCATGGTCCAGACTTTTGCCTTGTACGTTCTTTTCTCCTCCTTCTTTCCTTTTCCATTTATTTGAATTATTAACCAATACATCATTACCATTGAAAATTGATTATATATTGAGGAAATTATTAATTAATACGGAGTAATTCTTTTGACTGATAATTAGATGGAAAGCTAAGCAAGGGAGTCAACAAAAAAGGATTGCAGTATTACCACAACCTCATCGACGAGCTCCTCTCCAATGGTGACGATTAACTATTGTGTAGTAGTACTTTCAAAATTCAATCAAATTTTGTAACGACGGATTATGTACAATTGTTAAATTGTAGGAATAAAACCGTTTGTGACTCTCTTCCACTGGGATTTGCCCCAATCCTTAGAGGTTGCCTATGGCGGTTTCCTCAGCCCTCAAGTCGTGTATGTCCTCTCCAAACTTAATTAATTTGTTCCCTTTCATAGTATACCGACGATATGTACGAGAGATTATCAATCATCAATATTGTTTCATGTAGGGATGATTTCCGAGACTATGCAGATTTGTGCTTCAGGGAATTTGGAGGGAAGGTGAAGCATTGGATCACATTGAATGAGCCGTTTAGCTACAGCGTTGGTGGCTATGCCGCCGGGATATTGGCTCCCGCGCGGTGTTCCGAATGGCAGAACTTGAATTGCACCGCTGGAAATTCAGGCACCGAGCCCTACTTGGTTGGTCACCACCTCCTCCTCTCTCATTCCGCCGCCGTCCATCTATACCGCCAGAAATATCAGGTACGATGTTTCAATAAGTAGCATATATAATTATAAACCCTAGCTAGATGATCTATGTCACAATGTACGTGTATATTAACTGTTGAATCTATATATACACAAATGATCAAAGGCGTCCCAGAAGGGGAAAATCGGGATTACGATAATTACATACTGGATGGTTCCCTACTCGAACACGAAGCAAGACTCGGATGCTGCATCGAGGGCTCTCGATTTCATGTTTGGATGGTATGTATAGATCCTTAAATTAGGCTTTCAACGTTTATGACGATGAGGATTGAGGAAATTTGTGTGTGTGAAGGTTTATGGATCCGATTACATTCGGGGATTATCCACGGAGCATGAGGTCCTTGGTAGGAAATCGGCTACCTGAATTCACCAAGGATCAGTCGATGATGCTTAAAGGCTCATACGATTTCCTCGGATTGAACTACTACACAGCCTATTACGCATCCGATTACCATGGGTTTAGAAGTCCTGCAAACTTCAGCTACACCACTGATTCCCTTGCCAATCTCACTAGTGAGTCTCTCTCAACCTATACTTAGATGTCAAAAATAGATACAAGTATAAAAATGATGGGGTTTAATGCATTTTGTATGTTTTTATAGCATCGCGCAATGGAAGATTGATCGGTGCACAGGTATGTCAAAGTTCACTAGGTGTTGCTTTACAATGTAACATTTAGACTTCATTGATGAGGAATCTTATGACATGTATAGGCTGCTTCGAGTTGGCTTTTTGTATATCCAAGAGGAATATATGATCTTATGATCTATACAAGGAAGAGATACAACAATCCTATAATTTACATCACTGAGAACGGTATGCGCCCATATAGTACTTTGACATATGCTTTAATCCTTGTGGCGAAATTTAGATGAACTTACATTCTATATTTGTTATGGATATCAAGGAATTGACGAGGCGAATACTGATAATAAGCTGTCACTGGAAGAGCAGCTGATCGATACCCAGAGGATCGACTACTACCATAGCCACCTTGCTTTCCTACAGCTTGCTATCAAGTAAGTTTTTGCAAGCTTAAAATTAGGCTGGTGCATATGCAGCATAGAGGTTTGCATAGCTCACCTTCATTGATGATGTTGGATTTCCAATTTGACTTAACAGGCATGGGGCGGATGTAAGAGGGTATTTTGCGTGGTCATTGCTGGACAATTTCGAGTGGAATTCAGGTTACACAGTTCGGTTTGGCATCAACTATGTGGATTACAAGAATGGGTTGAAGAGGTACCCCAAACTTTCGGCTAAATGGTTTAAGAACTTCCTTCGGAAGTCGGTTTAACCAGACATTGATCTGCTTTATAGTTTCGATCTCGATCAAGTAATAATAAAGTTGGTCTAATGCTTTTCCTTGACTTGTAGAATGAACTGAATAAAGTGGTTGTGAATGAGTTTCTCCATACTCCATTTATCACATGAATTTATCAACTCCGAATCCTAAACAGATGACATACATCGGGAAATGAAAACAAAAACACAACCAAGGTGCTGTTCAGCTATGTTATCATCGTCAGGACTGATTCCAAATTCAATTTATTATCAGTGTACAACATCTTTCCCAAGGCAGATAATGTGGGAAAACTCCCCCTAGTAGTTTTAGAATGGTCACATTTTCAAGAGAGATAGCACATGCGTAAGGTACACTTACAATGACAGCTGAGTAATCGAGGTCGTCTTCCTAGTAGCTATCATCTTCAGTTTGGGGTCGTCTTAGGTAGTAACGGAGACAGTTAGTCAAAACCTGCATTATTCGTTGAGTTAATACTTGGAACTATGAAAGCCAAAGCAGACACGAATAGAATATAATCACAGAAAATCTTGTATGCATGTGTATATTGTTTTTTTTTGTAGCCAGATGAAGACTATGGCTTCTTTATCCTTCTTTGTCAAATGGCGAATGACAGAATGCAGACAGAAAGGTAAGAGAACGAGAGTCATAAAAAGGTTTTGAATTATGCTGGCCAGACATAAATCTCCAGTTAAGGCACAGTACAAAGATATAAGGTGGTAGGTCACCTTAGACATCTCACTGTTTAATGCTGCTCCATGGTAGCTGACGTGAAACTTATTTTTAGCAACAAGTCCCTGAAAGATCAGGAGAGAGACGTTATCATGGAATCTATACAGACAGGAAACCAGATGTGAAAATGAAGGCTGGACTTACAACAGTGTCAATCTCTGCTGATTCCACCTCAAGATTGATGTCAGCCATTATTTTCATAATTTCCAGCAACAAACCAGATCTATCTGCAGTCTCCATGCACAGCAAGCTAGGGTTTCACATCAAAGGTAGTCAAGGTTAAGAATGGGCATATAGCATCTCATCTCTCATAAGGTTACCGTGGAGAATTTTTTTTAAATGAAATTGGAAATCTAAATTTGAATCTGAGTGTTGCTGAATGGCTCAAGGACAATAATACAACTGTGGAAAAAACATTGTCATGAAGCTCAAACCTTCTCTTAGGTCCATCTTCTCGGATGTGTATATGAGTAGCTATATCCACGTCAGGCTGAAAAGTGAAAAGGATCACATCAGCAATTGGGTCTCTAGATAGAGCCATGGTTATCAAAAAATTCTATTCATGGTAGTGAAACTGATAGGGCCCGGCGTTATTTAACCTCTGAATACTTGAGTAATTAAAGGTGAGGGAGGGCAACTATTCTTACCTTCTTTTCAGGAGGTTTTATCCCAAATGCCTCTCCCATTGCAAGCAGCTCGCTAGATTCCTATAAAGGTTTAGAGAAGAAAATTAACAAAATCAAACCTGAATGAAGCTTGCATCAACACAAGAGAGAATAAAACCTTCTCAAAAAGGTGAGTTAACACAGACAGAAAACCTACCGGATGATACTTTAAAAGGTTGTTGATGACAGTGAGCCGAATTCTCTCAAGCATGTCAGGATCTTCAACTTTACGTCCGCTACTTCTGGCAAAATAAACCAACAAATATATTTAAAAAAACTGAATGGTTAGTATTTGACCTAAAATTGATAGAGTAAAACTCTTGCTTATCATTTACCAACTCAAACAAACTTCGCATGAACTGACACAATTTTCCATCAGCCAGTTAAAAGTTTCACCAAATATAATACATAAAAGAAACGCAATAAGTGTCCACGTAATCTAAAAGCTAGCTGCAGTTGTACGGTTGTACCATGTGAATGAGTCAAATCTTTGCAAAAATTTCAATAAGTAGACAACTACCCATAGTAGAAAGGAGAAATACAAGAACAGTGCCCATCTAGCATTGCTCCTTTAAAACTTGAACTGGGGTTAAGGCCAGGCAACTGAACTCTCCATTTCAGAAACTCACATCACATAAGAGTGAAAAAAGAGTCTATACAGTAATGTAAATTGTAAACACAACTTCTAGCTCATTTTCGTCAAGTTAAAAGATGCAAAGCCAAATCAACTACATGATGTAATATATGCCCTAGAATACAATGATATCTGCCATACCAACGATATCTCCTAAAGTTTCTACTTTCATCTTTATTGGTATTTGGTATGCTAGATTTAGAAAATAGATACTCACAAAATAGTAATGTGTAGCTTTGTTTGACTGACACCCCCCTCAGTTGAAACAGAGCCTTTAACAACATTCAATCCTAAATCCTTTAATGCCTTCATCTGCAACATTTGTGGAAAAAAGAACATGTCATGACCCTATACATATATAATTATCCAAAGACAATATCAATGAGATATGACATGAGTGAGAATATACATACAGATGAGCTAGCATATGAGTAGCTACCTCGTTATCCTCTTCAGAAATAGAAAGAAAATAGCACTATGTTTCGTTGTAAACAAGTTAGCTTTGGTATTTTCACCAGAACTAATGATCATGTCTTTTGGTCAATTGGTCAATAGAGAGGAAGATGGCAACATCACAGAGCCTCAAATCTACACTCACAATGTTATAAAAGCTTTAAGTGAAGGCACTACAATTCATTTTTCATGGAGGTGGATGCAGCCTCATTTGGAATTTAGACATCAAGAAAAGGCACTAAAAGCAAGTTTCCTAAACAATACACACACATATATATATATATATTCCATTCAAACTTGCAAGTACAATGCGAACATTCTAACTACATGTTTCATGTCATCTAAATTATGATGAAACTGATCAGCAGTTAATTCATACAACTAAAGGCATCACTTTCCTAAGAAAAAAAAACATCAAGAACTTCTTCAAAGAAGAACAGATAATATCTTCACCGTGTCAATAAGAGCACCAAGCCGATCCCCAAAGCCAACCTGCACCACTGTTGCTTCTGGATCAACATCTTGATCAATCAACACTATGGGCATTGGAACATCATCTGTATCGAGATCAGACATCTGTTTCAAGAAAATGACATCCAAAAAAATGTCAAATCAGTCAAATTATGAAGTCCCAACATAAGAATCTAATTTCCTGTTATACCTTATGCTCTAAGATTTAGAATAGAGCTGTGTTTCTATATAAAAACACATGTAAAAGAGAGATGCTACAACTAATTTGGATTGAAACATGGAACTCATTATTTGAGATGTGTTTGCATCACATTCCCCCTAACTATCAAACCATTTGCTCAATGCTACTTAATTTTGCTCTTTGAACTCGTAAGAACTTCTATTGAATATTCAAGAGAGAAAAATAAATAATGTTAGGAATTATAACTACACAGATATCAATCATCCTCCGTTATATATTGATGCAAGTTACAGTAAATTCAGTATTTGGGAAGTAACAAAGGCATTCCTGACGCTCACCAATGAAGCAGAGCTGAAAAAGTTTATGCTGTCTTGAGTAGCTTGCAATACAATCCTGCAAATATGCAAGGAAAGCCACACTACATTTCAACTTTTTCATCACCTTACACCAAATTAGCGGATAAGAACTGCATAACCGCACCTGGTACGAAAGCAGCACCTTTCAAAGCCTGATCATTACTATACATTAGTACTATTCTCATCAAAGTATCAACATCAACGACTTAACGCTACTCCATCTCCTTACAAACTATTCAATTCCTTTTTAGCTTCTGTTTTTCAATACAGAAACAAGAGAAATTTCCACAAGAAAGAGATTGAAATGCAGAAAGTTCAAATCTCGGTAGAAAAAATATATATAAATGAAGGCAAGAATTGAGCACAAAGAATTAAAGAAAAGCCTGAAGAAAAAAACATAAGAAGATCAAGAAACAGACAAAATCCTTCCTCATGTGTGACAACAACTGCAAGTCGCTGTACTAGTAGAGCAGCAGAAACCGACAATCCTATCAATTCGGCCTGGATTTCACGGCGAAATCCTGATTTCGACGCGCAAACCGCAAACACAGAAAGAGATTCGCGGACTTACTTTTCCGATGTTAGAGGGACTCCAGAGTGGCGAAATCGGTTGAGATCCGGTGGAGCACCGATCTTGCTTGTGAATTGCGACAGTCGAGGCGCACATCCGAGCGAGGGAGATCGCCTAGGAGATAGAGCGGTAGAGAAGAAGGCGAAGGTAGCGGCCATGGCTGCAGACGGAACTGCGAGGGAGATCGGTCGCCGGGTTGGCGTTTTGGAGGAGGGAAGGGTGACAGGAGGGAAAGGGAGAGAGTACATGTATATGAGAGGGACCTTCCTTGTTGGAGATGGCCGATGGGGACGGAGATGAGGAGAGTGGGTGGTGCCTGACGTCAGAAGTGGGACCCAGTTTTCTTCAGATGCCACGTCAGATGTCGATGTTTTTTTGGACTCATTGCGGCCCACGGGTTTCTCATAAGCCCCGTAAAGTACTCCAATGTTTAACAGGAGTAGTGAGTAATTGGTAAGTTGGCTTTGATTGATTTGCTCATGAGTCATGATCAAATATATTTAAAATGGAAATCCACAACAATAATGGACTCAGCCTTTGGAAGAAAAACAATAAAATAAGGGTATAATCATGAGGACTGTAAGTTTGTTTAATGGGCAGGTGACTAGATGATTTCAATTCTCAATTGAATGGATATTAAATGTAATATAATCTTTAGTCCATCTTTTCATTTAACAAAAACAAATTCATAGGGTGTAATATAATCTTTAGTCCATCTTTTCATTTAAAAAAAAACAAATTCATAGGGTCGTATAGGACGGGTATAAAAAAATGACTAAAATTAATAAATGGGTTTAAGTTAAAAATTTGTTTAAAATAAAGTTAAAATTTTATGTGAAATATAAACACTGTATGAAGTGAAAAAACAGTTTATTTGTAAAAAATGAAGGTTATTTAGTTGGTATTAGGGGTATACTTGTACTTTCAAATCAAATAAACACCAAAAACAAAAGCAACCAAAACAAGCTTTTTTTTAAACACCCATTTTTATCTAAAAACACACTTTTAAACTACCCCATACACATCTAAAAACACATAGGGTTCGTATGAGACGGAGTTAATAAACAGACTAGTGGGTTTGTATGGAACGTAGTTAATAAACAGGCTAAAATTATAAAAGGGGTAAAATTTATAAACTGTTGGTAAAAGTAGTTAAAATTTTATGAAAAAATATAAACTCCGTATGGGACGAAAAAATGTTTATTTGTAAAAAAAGTGGTATTTATTTGATTATTATTATGGGTATTATGGTACTTTCAAACCAAATAAACACCAAAAAATTAGTTTGATATATATATAGTGTTTCATTTAAATCAAGTTCGAGAATATATTAGACAAGTTTTCAAAAGTGGTTTTATTTAACGAAATGATAACTATGTCTACGAGTGCTTGTGTATGCTCAACTAGATTCCCATATCACCAACCTTGATGTTTCTAATTCTTAGAGGGTCAACACCAATGGTTCAAATAAATAAAAATGCATATCAGCTTCAACTATAATATCTCACTAAACATAGCTCAAGGTCTATAATGGTATTTTTAGTTTCTAACTTTTTTTTGTTTATTGTTAGTTGTATTTAAAAGAGGATAACTATTGCATTACTCAATTTACTCCTGTCATCGAATATTATACAAATTAAAATATTTAATATAAATGAAATTTAAAAATACTATATTACTTACATATGAGAGTTTGAGTAGTGCCTTGGTTTTTTTTTTTTTCACAAAATGATAAGAGGAGATAAGTTTAAGCATTAAATAGGCAATAAGTGTGATACTATGGAGACCATACTTACATATGCTCAAATATGTTAGTATGGTTAGATAGGCTTGGTTTGGTTAACAGATTAGGACTTTAGTTAGCTAGTGGTTAGCTTGTGAGGTTAGGTTGTCATTTGTGTATAAATAGGAGAACTCAGGTTCAAAATACTATATTATCTTCTCACTTACATATGTTCAAATATGTTAGTATAGTTAGATAGGCTTAGTTTGGTTAACAGATTAGGACCTTAGTTAGCTAGTGGTTGTGAGGTTAGGTTGTCATTTGTGTATAAATAGGAAAACTCGGGTTGTTACAAGGTGAGGTTAATGAAACGGAAAATTCCCAACTCATTCTCTCCAACTGATCACGATCAATTTCTTCTTCATTCTGCAAGATCAGATTTCAGCTATTGATTGTTGAGATCCGATATGGTATCAGAGCCACATCAACACTAGATCTTGAAATGTTGAAGTTCTCACTCTTTTTGTTTCTTTGATCATGGCGATTTTTGAAAGTGATGGCAATGGCGAACAATGGTTCGTCGTCTGGCACCGGTGGTCGGAATTTTGGAGTGAGTCACGCAGATCCGTTGTTTCTCTCTAATTCCAACCATCTAGGCATGGTCCTCGTCTCAGCTCCATTCAACGACACCAATTTCCACAGTTGGAGTCGGGTTGTGCGAATGGCGCTCGGCGCAAAGATGAAACTCGGCTTCATCAACAGCAAGCTTGAGCGTACATCTGACATTGAGGATGATTATGATCGGTGGCTTCGTTGTGACTACATGGTGACCAGCTGGATAATCAATTCGATGAAACCAGAATTGGCAGAGAGTTTTGTCTACACAACATCTGCCAAGAATCTGTGGGATGAGATCCAAGAGAGGTTTGTAAAGTCAAATGCTCCCCTGGTGTATCAGATTAAGAAGGAAATTTATCAATTTCAGCAGAACAATCTCAGTGTTGCTGAGTATTACAACAAACGCAAGAAGGCATGGGATGAACTGCAAGAGATCGAATTTGTCCCGATCTGCAAGTGTGGAGGCTTGAAACACTGCTCATGTTCAATTCTTAAGAAACTGGTAGATCGTGATGGAACTACTCGCTTGATGCAATTTCTGATAGGGTTTTCTGATGCTTTTGATGGAATTCACAGTCATATACTGTCTATGGATCCCCTCCCCTCTGTCAATCGAGTGTTCCACATGGTGTTACAAATCGAGAGACATAGAGGGATTACTGGTTGTCCTTCTCAGCATCATGAAGTCTTATCAACTCGCTCTTACAATCACGGTGGGAGTTCCTCGAAAACTGGCAATAGTTCTCAGATTCAATCATCTGGATCTTCGAAGTCTCAGGATCAGCGTTCTAAGATGTCAAAGGAAGAATTAAAGAAAGCGAAGCTCGAGTTATTTTGCAACTATTGCAAGGAGCGTGGACATGTCAAGGAAACATGCTTCAAGCTGGTTGGATTCCCTGATTGGTATAATGGTCATAAACGCTCTCAATCTGACAAAATAGTGGCTAATGTTCAACAAGATGGCATGGATGTGGATTTTCCTCTCACTTGCAAGAATGGAAATTCGTCTCAATTTGGTACAGTTGCATGTCCTGATGGTGCACCAGACATATCGTCTCAATTCACTCTAATTATTCATTCTTACGATATTACAAAATGTTATAAGCATGACAATCTTTTTTTTTGTCTATTAGCCTATGTTTGATAAAAGAATAGTACGTTAATGGGATGGTTAAAGAGGATAATTGAAGCTGGTAGATTATTTATATTAAATATATGTTAATAAGCTAGTATGATGTTTGACAAAATTATAACCATGGAAATTTGTGCATAGAAAATACAAAACTTTTAAAAGCTAATACGAGTAGTTGTTGAAAGGCTCATATTCCATAATCTAATTAAACTAATATTTATCTATATCTATTCTATATTATAATACTAAAGGAGAAGTCGCCTACGACATGTGGCGGCTTCTCCTTTAATGTAGCGTTTTTTTTAAGATTAATTTATTTAATTGATTTATTTTAATGGTTTGTTAATTTTTAGTTGATATATTTTAATTGTTTGTTTTTTTTATTGTTAAAATCTTAACTAATCTAATCTAATTTAGAGGAGATCATAACCAAATCTTAAAAAATCAACGTGATGTTAATTTATATGATTGATTTGGATGAGGCTATCGGTAACTTTTTTTTAAGATTAATTGATTAATTTTAATTGTTTGTTAATTTTTAATTGATTTATTTTAATTTGTTGTTAATTTATTGTTAAAATCTATACTTATCTAATTTAGAGGAGATCCTAACCAAATCTTCAAATATCAACGTGATGTAAATATATATGATTGATTTTGATCCCCTAAACCTGTTATCGGTAGATTCTTTTTATTATTTATTATAAATCAAATTACTTATTTAAATACATAATTCATTCATTCATTCCTTTTCCCCTAAATCTTAACCGATTGATTTTCTTTTTCAATTTCTTTTTATTAATTTCACTATAACTATTTTGAATTGGATATTTTTGCAATTTTGAATTTGAATAACAATTCGGATAAACTATAACTATTTTTATTAATTTCACTATAACTATTTTTATTAATTTCACTATAACTTTTTCAATTTTCTTTTTCAATTTCTTTTTCAATTTATTATTTATTATAAATCAAATTACTTATTTAAATACGTAATTAATTAATTCATTTATTTTTCCCTAAATCTTAACCAATTGATTTTGATTTTAAATTTCTTTTTATTAATTTCATTAAACTATTTTGAATTGGATATTATTTCAATTTTGAATTTCAATAACAATTCGGATAAACTTAAATAACTTAAAAATCTAATTGGTTTTCTTTTTACTATTTATTATAAATCAAATTACTTATTTAAATACGAATTAATTCATTCATTCATTTTTCCCTAAATCTTAACCGAATGATTTTCTTTTTAAATTTATTTTTACTAATTTCATTAAAATTATTTTGAATTGGATATTATTGCGATTTTGAATTTGAATAACAATTCGGATAAACTTAAATAGCTAACAAAATCTATATTGGATCTTTTCAATAAGATTCGTATACAAAAATACCCTTGTGGCTTCAATTCTATAAATTTTATCCTCTCCATCAATGTGTCTTTCTCACTGTAAGTTTTTATTCATCATTCTAATTTATTTTAAATTTCTTGCAATCTTGTCATCGATCTAATTTTTAGCATTTTATCTTTCTACTTTGATTGTTTGTTTATAATTTATTTGAATTGGCTCTTAATTAGTATGTGCATGCAATTGTTTTGTTTATAGGATAGGATAGTGTAAAAGTAAAACTTTGGGAATCGACTTGATTTAGTTCAATTTATGTTTTTCTATCCTCACTCAATAACATCATAGTTTTCGAGGTGAGTAATGTACAAATTTCTATTCTATAATTATAATTTACAAATTAAACTATTAATGTCTTTCTATGACCTTTTAATTTAATGTACGTGGATGGTTTCATTTCTCTATTGGGATAAAAATTTCCCTATATTTTCAAAATCTTAATTATTTTTTATTAAAATAAATATGTACGTGTGTTAAAGACGTTATAGGTAATCCAATTCGACCAGTTATCGATTCTCTTGCACTCATATTTATATAAAAATTAAGATCGTTATGTTTGTGGTTTGCCATTGTTGTTGTGAATTCCCATCTCTCCCTTTATTATGTTTGATTTGAAATATATGCAATTGATAATGAAATCTCTTTTAATATATATGTACGATAAAAACAAATCTCAACTATGTATACTAAGAGATAAAAACAAATCTCAAGTATACCTAACAAACCACAATAAATAAATAAATTTACTAAACAATTTTCAAATATAAACAATACATTCATTTATATTGTTCCACAATATAATTGAAAGATGACAAATGCATTCAAATATGACAAATACATTCGAAGAGAAGAAGAATAAATTAAAGAAAAACAATTTCAACTCTAAATAACAGTACATTTCATATATAATTTATGATTATTTTTACATACATGCATTTGAGTACAAATATTAATCAACAATGGGATAAAACTCTATCTTTAATTACAAATTTTCAAAGTTTTTTTTACCATTAACTATATAATAATTAACAATGTTTAGATGTGAATTTAATTAGAGTATAGAGTTTATTTGGAAAAATTATTTATACATTTTCTAATATTAAATATATTAATTTAAAAAAAATGCCCGCACAAAAGTGCGGGTACTAAACTAGTAATACTTTAAGAGAGAAGACTTTGTTGAGTTGGCGATTAATCCTTCAATTTAGCTATTTTTAGGTATTAAAATAATCTAAATTTTTTTTAAATCTGAATGCCTCTTGAGCTTAATTTGATTTCCTCTTTTATAAGATAGTTTTTCTACGTTGCTTGATACTTGGTAAATGAAAATTATGAATTCAACATGTCATAGGTATTCGATATTTATTTATTAAAAATATTTAATTTTTGCCCGAGTAATTTTATTAATTTTGGATATAATATATGAACTGATATAATTTTTATTACTTATTGAAATTAGAATTTAAGTGTAACTATATATAATTATATATTAATATATTATTTAATTCTTCCATATATGTTCATTTCAAAATATATGATGCTTAGTACACCTATGATTACAGAGAATTCCCCGTATATAATTAAATTGAGTAACTTTTATTAAAATGAATTAATAAAAGTAGAAAAAAATGTGTAGTTTTACGCTTTCAATGGATGAAGAACACTTTAACAAAAATATCTTATTAAAATGAATTAATATAAATCCTTTTTTTTCCCTTTAGATTATCACATATCTTAATTTCTGATTTCCTCTTATCCCAATTACCTAAATTCTCAAATTTTTCTAACTGATATAATTTTTATTTAATTTTTTCCCGAGTAATTATATTAATATATGAACTAATATAATTTTTATTACTTTTTTTTTCCCTTCAGTGGTAGGTTGTTTTAAGGGTTACAACCAAATCTGACTTGAAAATCCTATCTTGTGATCAGAATGGTAACTCACTAAACACTATTGTTAATGTCGTGTACAAAGAAATCTTACATACTTTAGCCTAACAGGTACATCGTATTTACTATTTAGCTTTTTTTTGTTTGCCTATATAACTTTTATTTCAATGTGCTAATCATAATATTGGTCTAATTGCGCTTATTATTTTGTTTACGAATGTTGAGTATATTACCTTAGAGTTTGGATAGCTTGGTGCCACCTACCCATTGTCATTTTTTTTTCTTCATATTCTAGGTAAGATTAACCTCATTATTTCTTTTCATATCCAATTTAATCATTTCATATAACCAAACTATTTTATTTTCCAGGAATCCTATGGACGAAGTCTAGCACAGCGATTTCATCCATTCATAAATTTATGTATATATTTGTTAAAATAATTCACCATTTGTATGTGCTAATCATTATTATTTTCGTTCATCCTTATATTAGATATTTTATATTTTTTTCCCTCGCGCACGCGCCATGGCGCGGGACTGTACTAGTTTTCTTTAAAACCGCTATTTTAGAAAACCGCTATTTTAGAAAATATTTCCCAACTTGAAATGCTTTAGTCATATTTTAAATTAGATTTATAAATTGTTAAGGAATGTAATGGAAAAATTGTTTTAAAAAAATAAATAAAAATTGATGGGATGAAATAACAAAAATAAAGGTGGGATTTACCCCAAAATTAGATATGAATCATAAAGTCTATTAGCAATATGGATTTTGTCTATTGACAAGATATATTTTAAATAACCGCATTCAAATCTTTTATTTTTTTTACAAAATAATTATGTTTTGATCGAGAACTAAAAAACCCTAAATCGACAACGATGGTCGTTGCTTAGACCTGGGCAAACGCGGGCCGGCCCGCCTTGTTGGACAGGCTTGGGTAGAGGGAAAAGCCCAAGCGGGCCGCTAAGCCCGGCCCGCGCCCGCAGCGGGTACGAGATTGGGTAGGCCAATCTACCCGTTACGGACCGCTAGACCCGTAACGGGTACCCGCGTTTTTTTATATTAAAATTAATATATGTAATAAATAATACTGTATTAATTATTCATTTAAAAAATAAAAAACAGTAAATATATATGTATGTAAGTAATTTAAAAAATAGTAACTATATATATGTATGTAAATAAAAAAAAACAGTATAAAAACAGTAGGTAGTATATTTTTTTTTATTAAAAACAGTAGGTTTAGTAGTTACTAGTTAGTATATAAATAATATATGTAATAAAAAACAGTAGGTATATAAATAATATATGTAATATATATATATATATAAATTGTTTATAATAAACTTAGTATAACTTTAATAAATAAAAATTAGTTTCAAATAAAAAAGATGGAAAAAAAACCCTTTTATGGGCAAATCAACGCGCTATGCACGCGCCCCCTTTCAAAACCTCAAATCCCCAAATCTCCTGCTGAATCCGGCGAGTTCGTCTCTGAGCTTAGCCTCAATACCCACCTCCTGGTTGATTCGTGTCTCGACCCGGCCGTCCTCACTCCTCCGAGTCCTCATACACCCGCTTTCTCTCACGATTTCGGGAGAACCTCTTGGATTGTGAGTTAGGCAGTCGAAGGTATGAAGTCTTTGCAATCATTCGTCGGAGTATCGACAAGGTGGGAAGAAATTTCAGAAAGAGGAAAAAGGAGCCTCACCGGTGGGGGGGTTGGTGCTGCGCTGTCGCTCTGGGTTCCCCGTGGTGGTCTGTCGGCGCCGCCGCCGTGCGCTGCCCTGGTGTAACCTTTTCTTGTGGGTTGTGTGGCCTGCCTTTTCCGGGGCTTTCCGATGGTGCAGTTGTGAAGTTCTCTCCTGGGCTCATGTGCTTGGGCTTTCCGAAGCTTACCGCTGCCAAAATTTGTGTCATCTCCCCCCGCAATAGCGTTGCGTGTCCACTGCGCTTTCTGCAATCTTTGGTGTCCAGGCTTGCGCCCAGGCACTTGGTGTTTGTGGTTGTGAAGCTACTGCATCTCCAGCTGTTGGTTTTCGGCTTTGGTGGTGTGCGGTGGATCTTCTTCGACTATGTTGATTGATGGTTCTTAGGTTCGTGCTTTACTGTACGATCTCAAATTAAATTCTATTTTACATCTTTTATAAACTACTTCAGCCATGTTTCTCTTATGGTGTCTTGGAGTAATATTTCTAACTGGGACAAGAACCTCGTTCTCTCCCCATCCAACCCCCGAAAGGGCCCTAAATCTCTCAATGAGAGCCAAAAATCTGCAGGGAAGTCTTACTACTGTACATACACGATGGTTAGCTGGTCCCAGGTTCATCCTCGAGCTCCCCTTTGTATTATAAGTATATGTATGTTAATGGTTTCGATCATCTATTGGATCCGAAAAAAAGGCTTTCTCCAGGCTATGCAAGGTGGTGCTCAAGTGAGTATTGTTATGCCTAACCTCACCTTTGTATTTTCTACTGTAATTGATGATCCTACTAAGGCTAAGGAAATCAGGAAGAAAGTGAAGCTTGTGTGGAAGCTTCTGCTGATCAAACCACCTTTCTATTGCTACTACAAGCTGATGAGTAAGCCATGGCTCAGTTGTGACTTCTCGTCTTGCAACTGGTTTGCTGCATACCTTGCAATGGGTATCCAGAAGACATCATTTTCTCTTGACAGCTCCAGGTACTGTAGCACTCTCCAATTTCATGAAATTGGCCTCTTTCTTAGGATGAGGACTATCCAGGAACTAATAAAGTTGTCTTTGAAATACTGTCCTCAAGGAAATGATCTAAACATTGTAGCTCAGGTATTTCTTACTAGTAAATCTGTTGTCCTTTGTTGGCCAAGTGTATTATGCAAACAGATTATCCGATTGGGAATTGATATGTGTAATTCTTATCTGTTTAAATTATATCAAACAGTGACTTCTAGTCACACGTACCCCCCTTTCGAGGGCCCAAAAAATGTCGTTCAATCGACAAACGAGATCACCCCCGAAAGGGCCAAAATCCTCCTAGCGAGGCTAAACAACCGTTTCAGGGTTCTCCGCCCTGAATTTTCATCCGGGTATGATTTTAATTGCGTCAAAACCTTCTTTGACTCCCACCCTTCAAAGGGCTACACACACTCATGGTTTATGCGTTTGAATGCTTTTGCCTGGTCTCCCACGTCGTCTGCGGTTGATTTGTTGGGAGTCTTTGGAATTCAATGGTGTCCTTATGGATATAAAATATATAAACCATTCCTTGAGTATTTTACATATCGCTTTGAGTTTAAAAAATTCTGCCTTAGTCTTTGTAGAGACATTAGTGCAATGCGAAAAATGCCCTCAAGATTTTGGAGGATGAATACCACCCTTGAAGGATATAAACAGCTACTGAATGTTGACCTTAACAATGCTTTAAAGCTCATCTTAATCTATTATCTTGTGGTGTTGTCTGATATTAACAAGAGTGGGAAAATTAATCATATGTGTTTAAGGAACCGTTTTTCACCCCCCAATTTGAACAACATGAGCTCATTATCTATTAAAAACTGCTTTCAAAAGAAAGACTACTACTTTGTAAATCTTGCCCACTGGGGGAATTGGGACTATTGCCTGAAACAAGCGTGGAAGCTGGGAGATTACTATCTTCAAACAACAAGGCTCGCCATGAGTAATTACTCACCACATTCGCTACGTCGGCTCGATTTAAGGACTCGGAATTTTAGTCCTTTTATCATTATAGGTTTTTTATGAAGATTTGCTTCTGGAACTGTCGAGGGATTGGAAAACGAACTTTTTGGACGGAAATTGATTCTATGTGTAAAAACGACCACATTCAAATCATGTCGTTAGCGGAAACCAAATCGGAAAATATCCCTGATGACAAATTATGGAGAAATATTGGGTTTGATGAAGGGGTATGGTCGCCGGCTATTGGAAGATCTGGGGGAATTGGAGTCATCTGGAAATCTCATCAGTTGCTAAATTTTTCAATTTCCATAGCTATCCATGCTCCTCGCATCATCGGCCTTCGAATTGAGAGCCCCCGTGATGGATTTCCGATCCTAGTTCTTTTTGTATATGCACCTCCGGCACCAATTGATAAAGACATTTTTTGGGAAATGTTAAGAGCAATTGTAAATGATTCCACTATTCCGTGCATTGTTCTTGGGGATCTAAATGAAATTCTTTGCAGCTCTGATAAACTCGGTGGGGCCTCTACTCGGGTCTCCAGGTTCTCTCGTCTAATCTCTTTTAAAAACGAGTGCTCTCTCTTTGACCTTTCTACATTTGGGAACCCGTTCACTTGGAGGAAGAACCCAGAGGAAGACTTCAATATCCGAGAAAAACTTGACCGGGTGCTTGTTCACCAACAGGTTCTAGCATCATTCCCTAATTTGATAACCTATCACGGTGCTTTCTCCTCTTCGGATCACTGCCCAATTTCCATCTCCTTCGAGGTAAACTCTATCTTCAAGGCCCCATCTTTCAAATTTGAAAACGCCTGGCTGCTTCGGAAAGATTTTCGTAACATAGTCAAGCAATCTTGGAGGGCATCATGCCCTGACTCGGCTATGTTTCAATTAATGTTTAAACAGAAAATACTAAAAAACAAAGCAAAAGAATGGAATAAGACAAGCTTCGGCAACATCTTCCGTCAATTAAAGGACGTAGACTCTGAGCTACTGCGTATTCAGTCTGCAGGACCTGGCTTTAATCCTCAAGCAGATCAAAAGAGGGAAAAACAGCTCATTGTGAAAAGGGATAAGATCCTTTTATTTCAGAAATCTTTCTGGAGCCAAAGGGCTAAAACTAAGCATTTAAAACTCTCAGATTCAAACACAGCTTATTTCCATCGAGTCGCTTCAGGACGACGACATAGAAAACAGATACGCAACATCCTCTCCTCCACTGGTACGGTGGTCGTGGGAGAAGAAAACGTTAGGACTGAGATAAAACGGGATTTTGAAAAAAGGTTTAAGAAAGAGCCAACTGATGACGGTCTACTTAACGAACTTCTGGAACTTATACAACCGTCCATCTCGCCGGATGAAAATTGTTTTCTTACAGCAATCCCGACTAACTCAGAAATTAAAACATCTGTTTTTAGTCTAGGCCGAAACAAGTCCCCAGGTCCTGATGGATTCACGGCTGAATTCTATACAAAATACTGGGATATAGTCGGTAAATCGGTAATATGTGCGGTAAAAGGGTTTTTCCACTCCGGTAAAATGCTCCGACAAATAAACCATACTTTTATCTCCCTGCTTCCGAAGAGAGATGCTCCCACGACTACTAGTCACTACAGGCCCATCAGTCTATGTTCCAATGTATACAAAATAATTTCCAAAATTCTGACAGAAAGAATGAAAAAAGTTATTGGTAAACTCATACATCCACTTCAGGGTGCCTTTGTCTCAGACAGGGCTATACAGGACAATATCCTTATAGCGCATGAAATCTTCCATTCCTACAAAAATCGTAGGGGGCGGGAAGGATGGTTGGCAATAAAGTTAGACATGGAGAAAGCCTACGATAGGGTGGACTGGAATTTCCTCAAAAGTGTGCTCCTCAGATTTGGATTTCATGATAGATTTGTCGCGTGGATTATGGAGTGTATTACATCCGTCTCCTTCTCGGTACTAGTCAATAATGGGCCTACGGACCTGTTTCTTCCGTCACGAGGAATTCGCCCAGGCGATCCGCTTTCTCCGTTCCTATTCATTTTAGGGGCAAAGATTCTAGCCCGGAAACTAGCAGCGGAAGCTAGCCTAGATAGAACTCACATAGGCTTTCCGATTGGATGCAACGGGCCTCGGGTTCCGTTCCTCTCCTTTGCTGACGATATCATCATCTTCTCAAAGGGTAGCATTGAAGCAGGGCACAAAGTAAAAACGATCATCGACTCATACTGCAAAGTGTCTGGCCAAAAGGTTAATTACCACAAATCATGCTTCCAAGCAACTCGGGGGATTTTGAATCATAGGGTTCTTCAGTTGCGTAATTGCCTCAACATTACTGAGGAAAACTCAATAGAAAATTATCTTGGCTGTCCTATTATCAATGGCAGAGTCACCAGCAGTACATTCGAAGACATCATTTGTAAATCTAAACAACAATCGACAAAATGGAGGGCTAATACTCTCTCCCAGCAAGGTTGTGCTACACTAATAAACTCCAACCTCTCGTCTAAGCCACTTCATGTAATGCAGAGCTTTATGCTCCCCGCTTCTATGCATAAAGAACTTGACCAGATAAATCGTTCCTTCTTCTGGAATAAGGACCTCCAGTACCGGCCGCTAATCAGCTGGGACAGGATCTGCAAACCGAAAAAGTTTGGGGGTTTAGGAATTCGTAAATCAGGTGATATGAATGTCGCTCTCCAGATGAAGCTCTTGTGGAAGATTCTGGCAGAGCCTAGTAATGTGTGGGTATCTTTGATCAGACATAAATATCTGCGTACCACAAGTATTTTTGAGTACAGAAGATCGGGATCGTGCTCTTGGCAATGGTCCAAGCTATCTGAACTAATAGACAAATTTAAAACTGGACTAATTTGGTCCGTAGGAAATGGACACTCAATAAAATTCTGGACAGATAATTGGATCTCAACCTCCCCTCTTCTGGCTAGGGATGACTGCCCTCTACATTACAATCAGGATGAAATGGTTAGTGACTATATTTTGGGGGGCAAGTGGTGGAGTGAAAAACTACAACAGAACCTTCCTAACGACCTGGTACAAGATATTTTAGACATCCCGCTTCCTGCATCGGAATTGCAAGACCGTATATACTGGTGGCCGGATAGGGAAGGATGGTTTACTACTGCCAGTGCATACAAATTGATAACATCTCAGGTCTCTACAACCCCGGATAGTAATGACTGGATTTGGAAGATCAATACCCCTCCGAAAGTTAAAAATTTTCTTTGGAAAATAGCTCAGAATGGCCTCCCCACGGCCTCTAGGTTGTCTTGTCGGGGTTCGGCTGTACCTTCCACCTGTTCCCTATGTAATTCGGCGCCGGAGGATGAGGTCCATTTGTTCTTGGAATGTCCCTTTATCAGATCAATCCACCAGCTCCCGATCCAAGATCAATCAATGGTTGCTTGCTCGATTTCCCAGTCCCGGGATATCAAGCCCATTTTATCTGCTCTTGGGAAGAGCCTAAACTCCACCGCCATGACCAGCCTCGCCTTCTCTTGGTGGTCGACATGGTATACTAGGAATCAATTTCTGTTCCAGCAAACTGCTATCCCACAAAAAGATAAAGCTATACGAATGATCAAAACTCATATAGATAACTGGAATAGAACGTCTGTGCGGGAGACTGAATTTGAAGAGGAGCTTCGCACCCCTCGGCTGCACTGGACAAAACAAAGTCAGAAAAAATGTTCCGTTCATTGGCAAAAGCCTCCAAGGGGTACGTACAAACTAAACTTTGATGGCTCATCTCTTTCTAATGGCGACAGTTCAGCTGGTGCCATTATTAGGGATTGGGAAGGACACCCAGCTTCCATTCAGCACCAGCAGCTTGGCAAACAAAACCCCCTTAAAGCGGAGGCGTTAGCCCTAAAATTGGGTGTTCAAAAAGTCCGGCAACTCAACATAGAAAGGATCCAAATAGAAGGCGACTGTACGATCATCATTGACCATTTAAACGGGAAATCTTCCTGTCCATGGGAAATCGAACTAATCCTCTCGGATACTCAACTACTGCTATCGACGGTGAAAGAAGCAGTTTTCTTTCACATTCCTCGCATGGGCAATAGAGTGGCGGATAAGGTTTCACACCTTAGCCACTCTGCTCGAGGGGTCGATATTAAAAATGATATGGGTCTTCTTGACCTCATCCGTAAGGATGCTGCCGGGTAGGGCTATCCCACCCGAATTCTTTCCCAATCAAAAAAAAAAAATAAAAAAAAAAATTAATAAATAAAAATTGATTAGGTTTGCGGGTACCCGCGGGCTACCCGTACCCACGTTTGCGGACATGCTTGGACATGGCTTTCAGCCTGTTAAGCGGACTTAGCCCGGCCCGCGGCCGCAACAACGGGACAAAATGTAGAGCAAAGCCCGGCCCAAGCCCGCATTTGCCCGGGTCTACTTAATTGTAAACTCGCTCGCAACCAGGTGGAGAATGACCGTTTGCCACCGCCGCTCATAATCGCCACTCGCAATGGTCGATCGCACCGCTGCTTGCAATCGCCGCTCAACTCTAACCGCCGCTTGCAACTATCGCTTGCATCCGTCGCACGACTCTAAAATGAATGAGTCAAGCCACTCGTCGTTGCATCTCTTCCACCCTGCACGAGGTCATCGAGGAAGCCAACGTCGCCGCCACCGCCGACTTACTACAAAACCACGAATTAAAGAAGATGATAAATATTTGGATTAATTATGAAATCAATTCATTTTTTTTTAAATATCAAATTCACCCATATTTTTATTTAAAAAAAATGTAAGAAAACTAGAAAAGAAAAAATATCTAAACAACAGAGAACGTAATAGTGTGAAGAACGCGCTGGGGTCTTCCCCCACGCGTCCCCAAACTTCCATTTTTTCCAGAAAACTTAGATATGAAATCGTCCACTTATCAAATAATCTTCTTGGATCTGTTCTGGGAGGTTCGTGAGTTCGACTTTGGTTTCTCCGGAGGTGTGTGTACTTCGTCTTCGCCATCTCCTCCCCTATGCGTCTGGGCGTTCCGGTGTCTATGCCTGCGCGATCTCGACTTCCGCTGATCGGAGTGGTGGAGGTGTCGGGGTTCGGGTTGGTTATGGCACCATCTTCCTCCGCAGCTGTTAACCCCTCGCCGGCGATTCTGATGAGTCGACGGTCGATTCCGCTATGTTCGCGCTCCTCCCAATCGCCTTCAATGACTCATTCCTTTTCTCTGCCTGTTGGGATTGGTTGGGCGAGTTCGGATTCGGGTGCTTGCAATCCTGTTTACGTTGCTCTGTCTCCGGTGGTATGTGCGGCGTTTTTGCCTGGTTGCGAGTTTGGTGAGCTCTCTCCGAATTCATTGTCGTCTCCGTACTGTGTTCCACCTCGTGGTTTCTCTCGCCGTAATCTACTTCGCCGGTCAACATCGTTGGAGGTTGGGCTCACCTCTGTCGTCGGTCGAATCTTGGGCTCCTTCCTTGGCGTGCAAGGTCTGCGGCTTCGCTTCCGTTCTGTGCTTGGCGTGCAAGATAATCCTTGCACGCCAAGCACAGAACGGAAGCCCAGAATCTAGGCGTCGGTCGATTTGTCCTTGCACACCCCGTTTGGCTTTGATAAAAGGAGGAAAAAATAATATAATACATTATATATATAAATATATAAACAAATATTTATTTATATATATTTGACTACATTTATAAACCCACCCGAAAGGGTTAACTAAACCCCGAAAGGGCTTGATCAAAATCTCGAAATGGCTCAATAAAATCCCGAAAGGGTTTTTCAGGTGCTTGATACTTGGGTGGTTCTCGACTGCTGTTTTGGGTTGATCTCGGTGTTCCTTTTTTTTAGTTGAGGCTCTGGCATCTCGGAGTCGGGTCTGGCTGTGGTCGAGACGATGTGTATCGAGGCGTCTCCGTGATCCGGAAATTTCTTTGGAGGTTCGTCTTCACTGCTCACAGGGACTCCTGATGTACCGCTGGCCAGCGGTGTCGTGGCTTGGTGACGCTTGGCTTCGATTCGTAGTCTATGTTGCCCCCAATGTGTTAGGTTTAGGTTTGGTAGGTTGCTCGGAACGGTTTGCTTGTTATTGCCTAGTTTGCACCTTCTATTATTTTAGTTGTATGTTTGACGGTTCGCCGTCTTCCGGCTTTGTCGGCCACTCGAGGAGTCAGGTCTGTCTAACCATCGAATTCTTACCTTATCAAAAAAAAAAAAAAAATTGTAAGAAAACTAGAGTACCACTTACCAATTGAGAAAGAACATTTTGTGGATAGATAGATCATAGATATGGGATAGTTGCAATATATGATATGGATATGTCGTGTGAACTATACTTTTCGTAGACTCTATCATACAACGAAGACCACGGTTAAACGTAGAATAGAACTAGAAGAAGCTTGTACGCGCGCAACAACACTGCTTCCCCTAAATTTAGGGGGTCCCACCAGCGTGTACTTTTGTGCAATTGTGCCTCCGTGTCCCCCCTCTTCTCTCTCCTCTTTGGACTCGGTTTCTATCTTTGGTTCTGTTTTTTCCCCTTTCCCCGGCCTCCTGTGCACGATTCGATCCCTTGTCGTCCCTTGTCTGATCGGCGAATGCTGGTAAGTTTTTTTCGATTACTTCGTTCTTTTCAACTTCTCAATGTCGACGTTCCCGGGATTTCTTGTGGTGCAGGGAAAAACCCTAGAAATTCGTGGTCGAACTAGGGTTTTGAACTTTTATGACTTTTTTTTATTTGCTGACGTGCTTTGGTTTCCTTCTGTTGCTCAAATTTATGAACTCTTCCGTTTTATCAGCCCAAATTTGCCATGTTCGTTGGGTTTTTTTAGCGGGTTTAATTTGTCAATTTTTATGAGCTAATCGGTCTGGCGTAGTGTCGTTTCTTGGTTTTAATGATGCTTGAAAGTGTTTTCTCTCCTTTTCTGTCTGATTTATTGATTTTTTTGTCTAGGCGGTTCGGTCTTCTGAAGTTAAGCTTCTGGGCATTTCCTGGAAATGAACTATTATCCATTGGTTTGAGAAAATGGCTGGACATGCAAAGCTCGACTTGAGCTCTGCTAATCCAGAGGATTTGTGCTTCACGGGGAGCTATCTGAATGGGCAGCGGGGCACTCACCCCGGTGCCAATTTCGATAGGTTTGGGAGTTTTCGTGAGAGCAGCCTTGGGCGGAATTTCAGCACTGGAAATAGTGCACCCAAGGGGAATGCGGGTGATATGCCATCCTTATCCCAATGTCTGATGTTGGAGTCTATTCCCGTGGGTGATCAGAAGTTTAGTCGATCTGGGGAATTAAGGAGGGCGCTGGGGTTCTCTTTTGGCTGCATCTCAGATGATAGCTCATTTGGGCTTGCTCATTCTAGGCCAGCCCAGTCACTAGCAATAGATGAACTAAAGCGGTTCAGAGGAAGCATTCAAGATGGTATCGACAAAGCCAGGTAGCTCAGACTGTGATAAGTTATTTTGGTGCTCATTGTATATTGACTCTATGTTGTTTAGGGTTAGCTGTTCAGCACTCTAAATCACTAATTATGATCAGTGGAAAAAGACAATAGTTGATGTTTTCACTGGTACATGTCATGTTTTAACTTGTAAGAAGTCTAAATGTACTCGTGAATGTTCAGTCTCGTGTAGGTATTTATTGCTCAATGGAATGGAAATACATGTTTTTAGTTCCTTGCCTTGAAATAAGATTTGTGGATGCAGGATTAGGGTCAAAAGGTTGGAGGAGGCTATGAATAAATTGGTTACAGTTATAAGCTCAAGGAAACAACAAATGCTTGAAAGATCAAATGGGTCAAATTTGTTGAAGATGGGAACACAGTCTTACAGGAACTCTCCAGATCTAATGACACAGAAAGTGGATGACAAGGGAAAGCATTTTCTCAGCAAGCGTGCCCGGACCTCGGTGGTTGATACGCGGGTTTGTTGTTTATGAATCTGTTATTTACTGTTCAGTTTTCCATTTGAGAGTTATAATTTAGAGTTGTAAACTTTTTTTTAGAATTTATGTTTTAAATGATTGAGCTTTTGAAATTATTTATAACCTTGTTAATTTCCCCCCCTCTTTCTCTGCTTTCCATCTATTTTTTTACAGCTAAAGTAGTCAGTGTGATTACTTTTTCTTGAAGGCACTTGTTGATTAACTATTATTGGCATATTGATATTGCTTTTCAGGTTGAGGGACGAGTTAGTGGCATTCTGAGGCAGCATATGATCTTGGGCAAGGATAAAGATATGGTGAAAGAGGGCAGTTTAAGTCCAGAATCAACTGAAGAAAAGGTTCATAGATTACCAGCCGTAGGAGAAAGCTGGGACAAGAAAATGAAAAGGAAACGTTCTGTTACCAACGTTTTTCCAAGACCTATAGATAGCGATGTAGAGATTAAAAGAGCTATGCATGGTAGGCTTAGCAATGAAACTGGACTGCCGTCTTCTGAAGCTCATGTTTTTAGGTAACTTCTATGATTTAAACTGACATCTTTAAGCTACAAGATTGTCCTAGATTTATTGACTGGAAATATAGGAAGAATTACGAGCCCCATGTTTTTTTGAGCCTGTATTTCTTGAGGATCTTAGTGCATTTGAAATGGTTATAGTGTTGCTATATTAGTTACTGCTGGTGCACCTACCATATGCAGACATCCAATTCGTTTCTGTTCATACATAAAGGAGATGTATGGCCATCACTTCACCAGGAAAAAATAAAAATAGACGATGAAAGGGTGTGGGAAAATTGATAGTGATCTGAAAATGAGATTCAATGAAGTAGAATTGGAGATTGTTTTTTTTAAGAGTGAATCTTGTTTGTAAAATTGAAGTTAAATGTTTAAAAGATAGAAAATGGGTTTAGATTTCACGGTACATTCTCTTCTTTTTGACGATGTGTCTTATGCTTCATTTGTTAAAAATACCATTTTCTTCCCTGATTAATATTTATCTTGGCTGTGGAATTAAAGAACAGAAGATTTATGACCTTAAAAAAGGCAAATTGTTTGGTAGGAAGCACTGAATCTGTGTAACTGGTGAAATTATGTTGTTGTTGTTGTATATATTTTGCTTACTAACAGTATTGTTTCATAAAGGAAAGTCAACAAGTTCTCAGGCAGTTGAGATTTTTTAAGCTTGTGCAAGACAAATGGTTCATTCTCCCACCTAAAGAAATCAATATACAAACTGACCATTCTGTTCGTCATTATCTTTAATGTGACAAATTGTATCCACATTTTATTTTCTTTCCATGACCATGGTGTATTTTTTTCTTCATATTATTTTGCAGGTCAGGGTCTTTTAATGGTGTTGGTGGCAATACCAAGCCAGAAAGTGCTTCGTTTATTTCTGGTTCAAGTGTATGTCCATCACCTAAGAATGCAATTGATAAGGCTTCTTTGTCAAGGGAGCTTTCAGGGATGAATAAGGAGAGGATATTTCAAAGAGGCAACAATAGGTATGGAATTAACTTATCTGCTAAGCAATGAGTTATAATTTGTTATAGATTTGTACCTGTGAAAGCTAATGCCACTCTCTCCCCCTAAAAAAAATATAGAAGTCGAGAGTGAGTATGACATTAAATTAAATTAGGGAATGATTGAATTCTCCAATTAATGATTCCTTGTTTAAATGTGTGATTGAAGGCATTTGGCGAGCTCAAGTTTAGTTACAAAGGGAAAGGCTTCACAGGTGTCAAGAGCCGGCATTCCAACAGCAGGGTCAGCAGGTAACAAATCACCTAATTTTCCTCACAAGGGAGGTGGAGAAGAGGAGTGGGAGAAGCCGTTGAATGTTAACAAGATCCAGTCAATGGGAGTTGTTAACAATCGAAAGCGAGCTCTACCTAGTGAATCATCATCTCCCCCAATGGCTCAATGGGTTGGACAAAGACCACATAAAATTTCCCGTAATAGGAGGGCTAATATTATATCTCCAACCTCCAATGATGATGAGACCCTCGTGTCATCTGAAGGATGTGTGCCATCTGATTATATCACAAAGACTTCTGGTGGGATGAATGCATTATTTCCTCCAAGGACTACGGCAAGTAATATTCAGCAACGAAAAGTTAAAAATGAACTTAGTTCATCTCCAGCTAGGCTATCAGAGAGTGAAGAAATGGGTGCTGTTCAAAATCAATTAAAGGAGAAAGCAATCTGCAGCAATGAAGCACAAGAACGAGGTGTAAATGGAATTCAGCAGGTTGCGTCCCCTGGAATGCTCTCAAATAATAAATTGTTTGTTAAGGAAGAAGTAGGAGATGGTGTGCGTAGACAGGGTCGCAGTGGAAGAGGATCTTCCTTTTCTAGAGGAAGAATGTCTCTCTCGAGGGAAAAACTTGATTCTCCAGCTGAAGCTAAGCCTGTCCGGAGCATGAAGCCTGCCTCTGATAAGAATGGAAGGTGCTTTTTTTTTGGTTATTATGTATTTTAGCAATGAGAGTTGTTGATCTTCCGGACTAGTTTGATTCATGCTTTATTTTTTTGTTATATTTCAGTAAATCAGGTCGCCCCCCTTTAAAAAAGCATTCAGAACGCAAGGGATTTACACGCCTGGCTCTTGCCCCAAATGAGAACTCTCCTGATTGTACAGGTATTTTTTTTATAATTGAGCCAGTGGGTATTGAACTATTTTATGTTAAAGTAGCTAAGAAAAAGAGGTGTAAAGCTCATTTCTTTGATGTTAGGCTGCTTGGAATGTTTCAAAATCGATATACATACTTTGTGATTAGTGAACTCAGAAGAGCATGCAATTTCCTTTTAAAGTATTGCAACATTAGTCATTACTTGAATAATATTCCAGGTTGATAGCAGGTCCCCCTTGTACTATTTCCTTTTTTTTAAGGTCTTTGCCTACTGTGTTTTATGTTGTTTTCATTTGGTAGTTGAACTTTTTAAGAAGAAGTTGAAATGTTCTTTGTAGGTCCTTGGGTTGGATATTGATGCCTTTTGGTGAAAAAGTATGCAATATTTTTTAGTATATGGATTTACAGAAAGAAGAAGATATATTGAGGAATGAAAGGGAATATTTTGTTGTGAATAGCTTATATTACATAATAAAGCATTCATAAGTATGCTTGTTTGAATGAAAATGTTTTTTTTGGGGGTCTCCAATTAGTATTTTTTCTTCTGTCTTATCCTTTCAGTTGAGGCAGAAGATGACCGTGAAGATCTCTTAGCAGCTGCACACTTGGCTCACAATACTAGTTGTATGATTCCCCCTCCCTCCCCTTATACACACATATTTTCCTTTGGGGTTCTCTTCTCATGTGAATTTCATCTGATGCCATTTGTTTTGCTTTTCCAGTCAAGGCTTGCTCTTCTTTGTTTTGGAAGAAAATGGAACCCCTATACACTATAAGGACTGAAGACCAGTCCTATTTGTTGCAACAGGTAATGTGAAATTATATATTCCTATTCCTTGCAATTGGTTCTTGACTTCTGAATTTATTTTTCTTCCATTAACTTGTTACTTATATGTGTTATGGCAATTTCCCTTTTATTAAAGCAAATATCCTTGAGGGAAATTGCTTATCCACTTCTGACGGAGAACATGTCAGGAATAACAGAAATCACACAAAGTGGACACACTTGCTCACTACTCAGGGAAAACCCGTGGAAACACTTGGAATCCTAAGTCCAACCCTTCCACTTAGTCAACTAGCAAGGCATCCTCACTAAGTACAATACTCTAAACAGCATCCTCCAGATGAAGGGCTAACCACTTTTATTTATAGCCATGTAAAACAATAGGTCACTGCACTGTGACGTTACTCGCTCAATCTGATTCATTTTCCTAAGCCCTAGTGAAACGATTGTTCTTGGTAATGTCCCCCTTAAGGCATACTGTTTTCTGCACCTTGATTGAAATTTTTGTAGACAATGCGTCCTGCCCGAGTTTTATTCTGTGAAGCTTATACTGCTAAAATGCATTTGGTTCCCATCTCCTTTCTACCCTTGAGATTAACCATGATTGTAAGGCGCATCCCCGTTATTTCAAGTCATTTCTTGCAACTAAGGCACAATGACTGCCAACATGAAAAAGTTAATGGTAGGCATTAGAAGAGTGATGAATTGATGATTTGTTTTGTGGCCTGTTTGGTGGTAGCTAAACATCGTCCATGACTTATCCCTTCTCCTTCTGTTTACATAATTTGTAGCAAACTATTTTCCCTCTTGTTTGGAAGTAACATATTTTTTTGCCGTTGAATCTTTCTATTGTTGCTACACTGATCTTAATAGCTGGCATATGCTTTCACTCTTATATTTCTCAGGTCTAGTTGATTATGTTTTTTCTCCTTGCTTTCAGCACAGATCTGTCTCCTTTTAAATAAATAGATGGTTAAAGAAAACTATTCTTGCTTTTGTCTTAAATAATGGAAGATGTTTGTGTTGATAACGGGCTAGAATTTAGGGAAGTGTACATGTGGAAAGTAGTTGGTCACAGGATGAAACTAACTTATGAGTAGTTACGACTTTAAAAATATCAGAGGCTCTATATTTTGTAGTCTTATGTTGCCTTTCTCTTTCCCAGAAAGATGTCTCAACAGACGAGATGCACCAGCCTCAACTCATTTCATGTCAAGGAGAAAAACATGTTTTGAGTCATGGGCTCGAGACTGAAGATCTTGTCAACCAAGTTCAGGACAGTGGCTTGCTACACAGGAGAGACTTGGAAGAAGGGACTAAAAACATCACCCCACTGTACCAGAGAGTATTGTCTGCTCTGGTTACAGAAGATGAACTTGAAGAACTGGAACAGAGTAATTGCGAGGGAAATCCGTTTTTGTCTCATAGGGATAGTGCATTTTCACAGGATGGCAAGATCTTCTGTAATGGTGATATTACCTACAGCAGTTGCCTGAATATCCAGGGCAGTCTGAATGGATCACTCACTCCTGAGATAACTGTACCCAGTAATTCTTCTTCGTCTGGTCACCATGAATTAATATCTATGAATGAAAGGCTTACATCAGAGCTGCAGAGCATTGGCCTTTACCTGGAGACTGTGGTATTTTCATAGAACCTTTTTCCTTTTCCTTTTATAGTGCGTTGTTTCTTTTATGATCGGGCTTGTCTAATAGTAAGAGCAAAAATAAGATATGGAAAATATTAAGCATCTGATGGGTTGGTTTATCATTCTCTTTTGGTGGAAAACTGTTCATATAACATAATTCAATTTGCGAGTGGCATTTATATTGAAGCAGAAACTTTGACCCTTCTGAATTGTTGCCCGATTTCGTAAGTTATTCTCACTGCTCTGTTCTATCCTGAAGCCGGATCTTGCCGAAGAGGAGAATGGGATACTTTCTAAAGATTTTGCTCAGCTAGAGAAGCAACTTCACCAGCTGGTAAGCTACTGAATTTCACTTGTCCCTTTGTGATTCAGTTATTTATCTCTCTTTGAACTAGTTTCAAAGAGCTTCTCTAGGTGATTCTTCTCTTCCTTCCACTTTCGTCGTGCACGAGTCTCTGAAAAATAGTCGATTCTTGTGATTTGTAGGCTGACAAGAAGAAACCTAGCTTGGATTCAATACGAAAAGCTGTCGAGAAGGAAAAGGAATTGCAGGAACGGTAGGTTACTTCCTGGGCTCCTCGCTTTAGAATGCTATAGGACAAAGGAACCTATCTCTGAGTTGTTAAAACATATATTTTTTCTCGCATTTTAGAAACATTGGTTGAAGCATAGGCATCAAATGAATTAAGATTTTACATGATCCTCTTAAAGTCTAAACTTATACTATTCGTGGTATTTACTTTTCTTTGTTTTAAAACCCTAAATCTGTGCATATGTTTTTGGAATGCTTTTCAAAGTCTCTCAATTAAAACATTATTGATTAACCTTTTTCAGAAATGCTTCTTCCTAAAGGAAAAATACTCTCATTAAGAATGTAAAGCCACTTGAGATATATTTTTACTAAATGGGTGTTTTTGATATTTAATATAATTTTATGACTCTACAGGTCTCTTGAGCAGGTTGCTATGAACAGACTTACTGAGCTGGCTTACAAAAAATTGTTGGTATGCATTTCTTCTTTCTGCCCATCTCCCTCTCTTGAACTCTACTTGATTGTTTTAATATTTATTTCCTTTTTCCCATGCCTATATTAGTAGTTTCTTCTAGTATATTCCTGTTGGGTTGTGAAAATGTGCATGCACTAGTTATGAAACAATGTGTAATGTGTATGAAAAAGAAACTAAACTAATTTGGAAAGATAGCAGATAATAAGTGCATCCATCTGATCTCCCACCATCTGCTTTATTGTTTCTGCACTCATTGTTTCAACTGAAACATTGCTTCTCATATTCAATCAGCGATTCCCAAATACATGGGACTGTTTAGGTGAGTGAGCACTTAATGAGACCAATTAGCCCATGGTGATAGTGAGACTACTTGGCACTTTTTTTAAAGCTTTTCATGCATTAGAGATATCTCTACCATGTTAATACTTAATGCTGTGGATAATCAGGACAGCTTTACTTGATTAAGCAAATTCATTGAAATGTTCGCATAGCCTGCCGTTTCTATTTCCTTTTTCTTCTCTCCATAACTTGTAAGTTGGATATACAATTTTTTACTAATTCCGAAAATAAAATTCGTGCGTAATAAAAACACTTTCCTCTATCCATTCTCTTAGGCAACTCGAGGCAATACTGCTACTAGATTGGGGATCAGCAAGGTCCCAAAACCTGCTGCCTTGGCTTTCGTAAAGAGAACCCTTGCCAGGTGTAAGAAGTTTGAAAAAACCGGAAAAAGTTGCTTTAGTGAGCCTGCACTTCGGAATGTCTTGCTCACAGGACAGCCTTCCTGCAATGATTTTGAAAATATTAATCCTACTGGTGTGACAGATCACAGCATTCAACCTGAAGCCAAACTACGAGGTTAGTATTATTGAATAATAAACACACCAAACATTTGACTTGACCTATCAATGATGATTTATTTTTCCCTTTCCTATTCCCAGGATCTAACTCTGGTGCTGAGCTACTTGGTTTCGACAGTGATAAAGCTGAAAGGGTTTTGTTTGAATCTTATGACCCTGTCGTTCATCAATCTAATCACGCATTTGCCAAAAATGGCCCCATAGTCAACAGAGGAAAGAAGAAGGAGGTCCTTCTCGATGATGTTGGCAATGGCACGGCCTTGAGGTCATTAGCACCTGTTGGAGCCACTATGGTGGATGGAGCGAAGGGGAAAAGAAGTGAGAGAGGCAAAGATTTTGCGGCTAGAAATTCTATTGGTAAATCTGGCCGCCCTTCAATCACTAACATGCAGGGTGACCAGAAGGCAAAATCAAAGCCGAAACAAAAAGCATCTCAGCCATCAACACATCCTGTGGGCCCTTCAAGGGGTGGCTCTGGTGGAATGATTGCTAACGGTAGCAGTAGAAAGGGAGACGGCCTGACATCCAATGGTAAGGTCAAGGATCCTGTTGACATTACTAACTTACCCTTGCACGAGTTGGACTCAATAGAGCTAGGTGTGGACACCGACATTGGTGGGCACCAAGATCTCGATACCTGGTTAAATTTTGACGAGGATAACTTACTCGACCATGATTGTATGGGCCTTGAGATACCGATGGATGACCTCTCCGAGTTGAATATGCTTCTTTGAGGACAATCAACTGTACATTTCAGCGGATTGACCAAGCGTTCGTTACGATAGTTCCATCGCTGGGCAAGATCCAGCTGTATAATTTTTATGCCTTAGGGGAAGCGTCACCTGTAACTATATTCATTCTTTTTGTATACTTAGGTTTAGAGATATCCAGAGAGTCAAATTAGGCTACGTGAGTTGAGGAGTTTCCCCAGTGTAACAAATCACAGTTTTCCTTTCAGTAATAGCTTCATTTTTGCCATTTACAGCGTATAGTGATTCCATTACCCTCACTTCATTTTGATTACAATAAAAAGTTAACTTCATTATGTCTATAGGGAAGGTGCATGTTAATCAACAGGTTCCAAAAGAAGAGGGAAAATCTAGAAATGATAAATTGCAGGAAAATGCAATATATGTTAAATTTTAAAAATGAGAAAATTGTAGTGGCCAGTGGGGGTATACCGGTATAGAACCGTTAATTTAAAATGAGAAAATTTTAAATGAATTCAGAAAAATGATAGTTTTTTATTTATTATTTACCGAAGGAAGCTTTTGAGCTCGGTAAAATAGGCCGATTATATGCAACCCTAACTTGGAAATTTAACATCCTTCTCAACTTATATTATATAGTGTAATCGAAATTAATTGAAAATAAAAAAGATAAGGTTGGAGAAGAGAAAAATCCGTTATATTATTTCTGAAAATGGTTATATAAAGACTAGTTTAGAAAGTTCGTAAGAGAAGCTAAAAGGTAACAATAGAGCAATTTCTGAAAATGGTTATATAAAGACTAGTCTATAAAGCTAGTAAGAGAAGCTAAAAGGTAACAATGGAACAAGAAAAAATAAAAGTTAACTAAAAAGAGACCTTACATTGAAAAACCTATAGCATTGTTCTAAAAAAAAAAAAAAAAAAAAACTATAGCATACCCTACAAACAAAGTACTAATTGCATTTATACAACTAATTTTTTTCATCCGAATTTATACAACTATTCTAATGGAAAACAAAACAGAGTTTTAAAAAATAAAAATTTTCCTCGACGTATTTTAGCGAGGTTAGAGTGGTTTCAAATTCAAGAATTTCGTTAAAATTTTGATCAACTTGTTTGAGTGACTTGATTTGGACGGTAAATAACATTTTATTTATATTTATTATATTTTTTTAATAGATACGGTATGTTTTAACCGTAAACCTTAAACCCTAAACCCACCTTTCCAAACCAGTCTTGATCAATTCTGATCATCGCTCTCAAGCGGAAGCCCTTGTCGTTCTTCGCTTCTTCTCTGTAAGTTGTTCTTCTCCCTTCCCCTAGATCTCTGTTCTTCACCTGTTCTTTATTTTCTTCTCGCCCTGCCGATTGGGTTCGCCTCCATCATCGACCTGGTTGGAGTATCCGAACGATTTCGGTTCGACGTTCCCGTAACGGAAAACGATAGGGCAACCACGAATATAAACATAGTGTAACTTGTGCTGTTATAATTCAAGGACTCTAAAGTGGAAATTGGTTTATTGGGCACATGAATTTGTATTTGTATTCTACTTGTCAGATCACGAGCATGGAAGGTGTTGATATGGAAGAATTTGACCCAATTGTGGAGGAGGGAGCTGATTTTGGTGCTGTGATTCTCTCAAAGTTGGGCAATTCTGAGGATCCTGATCACCAGCACCTATGTGCTGTACTTGGTGCCATGGCACAGGAGCTTAGGGATAACAACCTCTCCCTGTCTCCTGTGGCTTATTTCTGTTCCGCGGTCTCCTCACTCGATTGTCTCTCTTCTGAGCCATCCATCTCTCCAAATACTCATGATCATGCTGTTAATTCTCTAGTTACTATACTTTCTATGGTCATTCCTAGAGTTCCTAGGGGTGTTCTGAAGAAGAAAAAACAATCTTTGTTGGAATTGGTGGAGAGGGTCTTGCGTTCCAAGGACATGTCGACTTCTGCTCGAGCCTCAGGGTTGATATGCATTGCTCGTCTGTTGATGATCCGAGATGCTGTTGGCTGGTCTGATGTATCTCAGATTTATGGTTTTCTTCTCAGTTACGTTGTAGATTCGCAGTCTAAGGTAATAATGTTGTACATTTATTTTAGCAGAACTTAGTTCTCTTTTATTTGTTGTTCTCTTGCATTCAGGGCTTGTTTAGTAAGTGACAATCAAGGACAAGAATAATGGAAAAGGAATTTACTAACTAGATCAGTAGTCCCGTGTTCAAAATGGAGGAAAGTCATTTTTCATTACCAGGCACAGGGCAGTCATAAAATTAGCAAATGAAACATGCGTAAGTGGATAATTCTTAGACTTCAATTTATGAGACATGTAACACCCAAACCTCTATTTCTTGAGGGAGCATACTCTATGCTTTTATTGTTACTCTGATGATTGATCTTGAGTGAATGTGCCTTTTGTTGTCTTTGGTTTATGTTTGGGCGAATCTTGTGTTGAATTTAACTATATATTCTCATGCATGGTCAAATTTATAACGTTAAATTGTCTATTTGCTCTACCTTTTTAAGTCTTGACGATTTAAAATCCAATGTTATGATTTGGATAAGATATATTCATGACAAGCTTGTTGTGCGAAATGATGTGTTTGCTTTCATAATCATCACGGCTTTGACTCCTTTGAGTTTGATTATCAAAATGTCATGTGGGCTTTGTTTATGATCCTAAAAAATTTCGTGTCTCGGAATTTCATGGTGAAATTGTATTTGCAATTATTAGTGGATTTCTATCCTGAAGGTTTTTCTGCTCTTGTGAGATTGAAGTTATTAGCCACTTTTCTCCTATATAACTCGCAAGTCTAATCCTGAATTTACTGCTTGCTGTTCTTTAATTTTGAGTTGGCGTTATATGTATGGTGTTTACTATCAATATGGTTGATGGAACATAGGTGGTTAGCTAGGATTTTATGGTCGAGCTTCTTGCAGGTAAGGAGGCAGTCACATCTGTGCCTTCGAGATGTTTTACAGAGCTTTCAAGGAACACCATTGTCAGGACCTTCAAGTGAAGGGATCAAAAGTATGCTTGAAAGATGGATTCTTCTTGCTGGAGGATCCAATACTGCTGCCCCTGAAGGTTCCAAAGGAGCTCAAGAGGTCTTATATGTTCTCGACATGCTTAAAGAATGTCTTCCTTATTTGGCAACAAAGCATATGTCAAGTATTCTTAAGTTCTACAAAATTCTTCTGGAATTGCATCAACCTCTCGTTTCAAGGCGTGTAATTGATAGTCTGAATACCCTTTGCATGCATCCTTCATCAGAGGTTTCACCTGATTCACTTCTTGATCTGTTATGCTAGCTGGCTCTTTCTATTTCAATGAACGATACTTCAGCAGATAGCATGACATTTACTGCTCGTCTGTTGGATGCTGGGACGAGGAGGATATATGCTACAAATAGGGAGCTTTGCATTGCTAAGCTTCCTATCATTTTCAGTGCTCTTAGAGGTGGTCTCTTGTTTTTGTTTGTACATTGATCTACGGAAGAAGTTGATAGTAACTATCAAGTAAATTTTTCTGCTGCATTCTTTGGCAGATATATTGGCCCTTGATTACGCTGAGGCACAAGTTACAGCAGTGGAGGCAATGAAGAGTCTTATAGGGGCATGTCTTGATAAGAATTTAATTGACGAGGGTGTATTGGACATAAAAATGTCCAGGCCGACCAATATGGAAAAAATTTGCACCAATATGAGCAGCTTACTTGATTACCGTTGCAGTGGTGCTTGGGACATGTCATTTCAAGTCATCTCAGCCTTGTTTGATAAACTGGGTAATTTTACAATACATAGTCTTTTGACTATTTTTTTTGCTGCCACTTTCTTGATATTTTGACACACTAACTTTTAATTGTGTTGGTCTTTTCTGAAAGCTTATATGCATGTTCCCCATTGATTATGTATTTGTGCAGCCTGAAGCAGGAAACAGACCTTTGCAGCATGTTTTTGCATCTCTAATATAGATGAGATGTGATTAATTTCACTAGCTTTGGTTCTTGTGATACAAGATTGATATCTAGTATGAAATCGAAAGCCGAAGGAGGTGGTTTCACTTGTTGGCTCATTTTCAGCCGGTGGTGGATCCTCTTGTGGCATGAGATTATGGCTGCTTCATACTTGTTATCTGTCTCAGAATACATGTCATTTATACTTCTATAGATTCATTTTTTCCATATTTGTCACTGCTTAAATTTTTAAATTCGCCATTAAAGGGAGATACGTGTAGTAGTATTTTAGAAAAAGGAACGAACTTATATTTAATGAGGTCACTGTTGTGCTATTCCAAGTATTCCTTTAAAATGTATAAAACTCTAAAATGATACTCCTCCAGTCAACAATAGTTGATGTTTTAGGCCTTAATTTTTCATCAACAATGTTTCATGCTTTGTATTTTCTAGGTAGTGGGTTATAATGACTTGTATGGATTTGTGTGTTCTCGACTCCAATCACCACCACCGCCAATGGGGAATCTCTCTTTAGGCACAAATACTTGCCAATGTACAAATAAATCTGCATCCATACTTTGAATAAGTTCTCATGTAAAATAAATATTTCTTCTTTCTGGCAAGTGCTTTTTATTCTCTGGGTATTCTAATGCTTTTGTTTATAGGTGTTTCTTCATATGACCTACTTGGGAGAACACTAAAGGACTTGGCAAATATGCAAAAGCTGTCAGATGAGGATTTCCCATATAGGAAGCAGGTGCAGCATTACTCCCTTCCGTATCTCAATACTTGTATTCTTTCAACTTTTAGATTTTTTTGAAGATATCATCAAAAACACCTTTTTACTTTTTTTAATACCCCCTCTAACAACATACTAATAATCACAAGGGCATTGTCCAAATTTCTACAAAGAGAAGTATTGTGGGAAGAAAAAGAAGTCTAAAAAGACAACTATTGGGATATGGAGGGAGTATAATATAAAACATTAACATAAATGAATCTTAATTCTTTTGGATGACTCTTCATATTCTACATATAATGAAGCTGATAGATAAAGAACCAACTAGCATGCATTTCTAAAAGATCTCGCCCTCTTCAGTACAAGGAATTGTAGGAACCATCTTTTTGAGTTATTTATAAAGCTACTAAAGTGATTTCAAAAGTCACCAACTAAAAAGGGACAAACTTTAATGAAACCAAACCTCAGGGCTGAGAGAGAGTCTCATTTAAGGTGGTGCTAGTGAAAGTTGGTGGTGAAGGAGTGAGGGCTTGGTTACATTCGTTACGTCAATCTGCTAACACTAAGTACACTTTACTAACATCCAGGTTAGTGACACATCGCTAATACCCAAGAGAAGAACACTTTGCTAACGCCCAGGTGAAGCTTACTTTGCTTAACAACACCCAAGTGCACCTGAACATTTATTCAGGCAACCTGCTCATCTTTGACCACCTTTCTGTACCGAGTATTGAAGCTGAAAGATGAAGATGTAAATATTATACAGCATAAAATTGCAAAAGACTTTTTGCCTTCACATATATTTGATGATCTCTAAGCTGTTTCTGTTTTAATTTTCTTGGCTTCTCCAAGGGTGTGGTTGTTTCAACCCAAGCCTGAGCAATGTCTTCAAGAATAGGGGCGATTGTGCCTTTATTTTTATTTTTACTTATAAGGGCTGATACCTTATTTTAGTTTTGGATGTAATTGTGAATTAATCAAATGTGAAAACCTCTATTGACCCAAGTAAAAATATTTTTGCTACAGTATCATAGCTTGCTTTGGTGAAAGTAAAATACCTTTATTTTCTTAATGTGCAGCTTCATGATTGTGTGGGATCTGCTCTGCGAGCATTGGGGCCTGAAATGTTTTTGAGTATCATCCCTCTTCATTTGGAAGCAGAGGACCTATCCCAGGCAAATGTCTGGGTTTTTCCTATTCTGAAGCAATGTACAGTTGGTGGGAGCTTAAGATTTTATATTGAGCAACTCTTGGATATGGCTGAACATCTTAAACAGAGATCTTCTCAGGTAAATGGTGTTAAATTACATCCATCCTTGATGATGATCATGAACTTTGCTGACTAGAATCTTACTTTTCAGCTCAAGAGTGAGGGGCGAGTTGTTTCAGCACGCAATGTTGACGCATTGGTTTATACTGTGTGGTCATTGTTGCCTTCATTTTGCAACTACCCAAAGGATACTGCTGAAAGCTTTGCACACCTGATGACTCCTCTGTGCAATGCGCTGAATGGAGAACCTGATCTGCGCGGAATAATCTATTCTGCTTTGCAAACTCTTATTCAACAGAATAAGAACATTTTGAGCAATAATGTGATTCTTGATGGAGAAGATATGGCGACAAAGCAAGCTATGGCCCGTTATACAGAGACAGTGGCCTCTAATAATATGGCTGTGCTGAAGCAATCTGCATGTGAGATGTTGTCGGTCTTATCCAGTATTTTCTTGAATTCAAAAACAGATTCCACTGGATGCTTACAGGTATTTGTTACTCCGTATTATTGAATACATCACGAACATTACTACTTTAAACAAGAAGATCTTCATCAGGTCTTTCACAGAAATATTGGAAATTGATTGATGACACAATTGTCTTATATATCCCCCTAATATATGCAGAGTATACTAATTTTCTATATCCTATCTGGAAATGCTTTCACTGTCTTTGCATTGTGTAGGCTACAATTAGTGAGTTTGCTTCAATATCAGAACGGCATGTGGTTTCAAAACGTTTCTGTGCAATATTGGATCAGCTCCCAAACGCCACCGTAGATGAGTTGAGGTTATTGTCCTTTTTGTCCTTTCTATTGTGACCTCCTACCAACTCTTATTTATGTCTTGGACTGCTCAGTGTTTATGTTATTGTACATACCTTCCTTGAACATGAGTTTTTTAGTTGAAAAATTGAAGCATCAACTTTGCTATTAAATTTATTGAATTCGATCGATTGTCACATTTGTATTTCAGGGCAAAGGACCTTGATATTGCTATTTCACTGCTTCCCCGTTTAGGTAAAGAAGAGATTGATCGCTTGTATCTTGCAATAGATCCATATTTGAAGGTTTGCTACTTTTCCCCCCCTTTTCCTGTGCTTTTTTTTTGTTCTCTAGATATCTTTGTTGTCATGAAGTTGAAATAATTGGTGTTTATAATCTCATTTACATAGGGGGCTCAAGGCTTGATTCAGAAGAAGGGTTATAAAGTTCTCTCAATCATGCTTAAGGTGATTCCTTATTCTTTTTGAGTTGCTTGGATAGATACCTTCTGGTGCCTTTTCTGTACTTCCACCCATCTTCTCCCTCACCTTTAACATGAACAATATATGGTAATGCTTTTCAGTAATAATTCCTTCATATTCTTAGTTAATCCACTTGAAAGGTTTTCCCTTCGGTTCTAAAAATGCTGCAAAAGCTAGTAAGGAATCTAGCAATGAAAACGTGACATCATTTGAATGTGATCAATTTATAGGTTGATCTCTGTAAAGGCAAAAATTGTCATTTAGTTTTCTAACTATCTTCTTGCTAACTTATCCGTTATTTTGTATTGGCTATCAGAACTCTGATTATCTTATATCGAGGAAGCTGGAGGAACTGCTAAAATTGATGATAGAAGCTATGCCTGAATGCCATTCTTCATCCAAAAGCCACAGACTTGACTGTCTTTACTATATAATTGTCCATCTTTCACAGGTTTTCTTTCGTTTTTATCCTTATTGTCCATAGTAGACTTTTTCTAGACATCATGTTTTGACACAGGTATTTTACTTCTACAGAATGCAAATGAAGAAAACAGCCGGGAAAAAATTTATTCCTTTTTGACAGAAATTATACTTGCTTTAAAGGAGGTACTAATCGCTCTATTTCCCCCAAGATGTAGCTTGTGTCCACCAAATCCTATTTACCAAAATTTATTGTCCACTTTAGTCAGGTCATGAACTTATTATATCCTGATCGTAACCCCTTTCTTGTAGGCTAATAAGAAAGCAAGAGACCGGGCTTTTGATATTTTGGCTCAAATTGGCCATGCTTTTGCTGATGAAGAGCAGGGTGGAACAAAAGAAAACTTGCTACAGTATTTCAACATGGTGCTTGTTTTTTCCTCTTCATATTCACTTTGGACTATCATTCGCATTTATACCTTCATGGTGAATTTATGATATAAAGCACTTTGAACTGTGATGATTATAGCATACTTGTTTACCTCACTAAGATTACCTTGAACATTTGAAGTGGAGTATGTGTCAATGCCAGATAACTGCAGTTCTTGCTTTTTGGCTGGTTCCTTTTTTTGGTTTTATGTATGACTGATAGTTAGAAGTTATAGAAAGTTTGTATACTTCTGCATTGTGCTTGTAGTTGTCATCCTAGTAGACAATTATAGAGTTTTCTTTGTAAATCTTCAGGTAGCGGGAGGCTTAGCCGGTATAAACCCTCATATGATCAGTGCGGCAGTTAAAGGCCTTTGCTCGCTTGGCTTACGAGTTCTCTGATCTCATCTCCAGCACTTATAATCTTCTTCCTTCTACTCTTCTTCTTCTGCAGAGGAAGAATAGAGAGATATCTAAAGTGAGCATCTCTTCGTGTTACGTTTGTGCTCCTTAGATAAAACACCAGAAGTAATTTTTTATAATTGGATATAAAATACAACCACAATCTTTTTTTTTTAAATTCAAATTGATCAGTGTTTCCTGTTTTTCTTTTTATAGGCTAGTTTAGGTTTGCTGAAAGTGCTGGTTGCAAAGTCACGTCCTGAGATGTTGCAAACTCACTTGAAGAGTTTGGTGGAGGGCCTGTTGAGGTGGCCAGATGAGCCCAAAAACCATTTCAAAGCCAAGGTTAGTGTTTGTTATCAAGGAAAGAGTAATGATTTGTAAAAAAGGATGCATATCAACCTATGAAAATCTTGTTGGTACCACTATATTTCTTAACCAAAAAGTTTTCATATCAACCTACTTTTTATAAAAAAAGTTGAGGGTAAAGGGTTTAAACCCATGACTTTAAGATAATAAATACCCTTTTCACCAACTAAGCTAAGATGTCTTAATTACAAAAGAAACTGCAAATAATATATATTTTTTTCTCGGTTTTTCTTTCGGGTTGGAGGGGCTAACGCCACCCCAAGCCCCCTAGATCCGCCAATGTATGGACTTGCATGTTGGTGGTATAATCCCCTGGTTCGAAGTACTTTAGTTTTTGGGTGATCCATGACTAATTATATTTTTTTCCTCACCCCATCGTTTTAGTATTTTTATTTATTTATATTGATTCCCGATGTAACCTGTATACTCAATATATCATGGCTGACTATCGATGGGTTCATTATCAACAAATTCAGGATACTGGGCTTTGATTGTTGTGATATAAAATGTTGTACCTTGGAAATTGTTTTTTCTTGAATGTAATGAGTTTCCTTGTTGTCACCAATCATGGAAAACAAGAAAAATACTTTAATGTACTTTACAACCATGTAATGGATTTAATATTATGGATCCTCATGTCATGAATTGTAATTCATTCCTTCCAATTTATTTGCCCTAAGTCATCCCTGTCAATATTAATTCAGTTAGTCAAATATAAGTATTAGCAACAATTGGTATGCTATCAGAGTGGAAGATAAATATTTACTCACCGAGAAAATTTTATCATTTAGTACTCCTTGAGACATTTAAGTGGGAGATATTGCCTTCTCTAGATACGAGTATAATTTATCACTTTTTCTTTTGTGGTTGGGAGAACAAGCTTTTCAGTAACTTTTTCTGGTAAATTATCTTTCAGGTTAAGAATTTGCTGGAAATGCTCGTCAAAAAATGTGGTATTGATGCAGTAATAGCTATTATGCCTGAAGAGCACATCAAACTCCTCACTAATATCCATAAGGTAGCATTATGTTTTTATTTAATACTTCCTCCGTTAAAAAATAAAAGTCCTTTTAGGAACATATTAAGAAAATCACAAAAGTATTGCCTTTATACCCCTCATTAATTATACACAACCCTTAATAACCAATAACATTTGATAAAAAAAATCAAAAAGCAATAATTCTCGTATCCTGATGCCTAGAAAACTTTAAAAGACTTTTATTTCCAAACAAATATATGAGTCTAAAAAGACCTATATTTTTTAACGGATGGAGTATTAAAGTAGAAATATTGTTTCTAAATGCTAATATATGTTTCTGATTCCTTTATACTTGATTGGTTAGAAAATGTAATTCTTATGGCCCTGTACTGTAGAGCTGAAAGGGTATGTGTACTATGTAGCAGGAAGTTTAAGTTCAAAATATCTTTTTCAAATGTATCTACTATCTAATATTGTAGTTGCAGTTGTCTTGACTGGCAATGTTTGACTGTCCCCAGCCCCCGCAGTTGTCGAGCTTTAGATATTTCCTTATTTTCTTTGTTGGGCATTTGCTAAGTCAGGTTTTATTTGATATAGATTAATGTGCGAAAAGATAGGCGGAATGCTGCCTACTCAGAGACAGGATCCCTTACATCGAAAGCAACTACATCCAGGTTTGTTGCGTAAAAAATAAAGAAACATAAATGCCTGATTGCACACACACTCTGTGTCTCTGTGTGCACAGTTACTTGTAGAATAAGGGTGGCCATAAGCAATACTTCCAAAATGCATATTATCAGTTGGCCACCCAACACTGTTGGTTGACTTTGGTCAGATGGGTATTGGATTATTTAATCTCTCAATTTGATGTTGGAAAGCAATTACTAGTATAATTTACTTGCACGGATTACTGCAGTTGTATACATTTCTTTTTCAGTGTTTTTAACGGCAACATGCAATTTAAGAGTTCAAAATGCTGCTGGTGCCTGTTGGACACATTTTTATTAGAAAGCTGCAATATAAACTGTGTAGTTACATTCAAGTTGAACTATCGGACCAATAAAAAACTAAAGACCCAACTGTTGGGTTTAGTGGATGATGGGAGATTATGAGGGTTGGATAAAATGGAGAGAGGATTTGCTGTGAGCTGTTGTGTTTATTTATTTGCTAGCCTCTTTTTTCCCTTCATAAGTATGGTTGGAAAATAAACATTCCCGTATAAGGTGAAAAAGAAAAAGAATTGACATATCAACTATCAAGTCACATTCCTTCTCATATCTCACTTTCGAGTTTCATAACTTTTACAAAGATGTTGCTCATATTTTCCCACAACTAACCCTCAATTTTGCAGGTTAAGCACTTGGAATCACACTAAAATATTTTCAGACATTGGTGGGGAAAGTGATGGTGATGATATGGATTTAGAGATGGTTTCAGGGCGAAGAAGCATGGCATTGTCCCAGTTTAATTCGAAAGTTTCATCATTAAGGTCTGTACTCAATTTGTTGAAACTTCTGTTAGGAGTATATGTTTGAAAGACTATCAAAGCTCACTGTCCTTTTTTATATTACAATGCGAGAACACGTCCTTACTTTTTATATGATTTGCATTAGGTCAAAAAGAACAACTAGATCAGGGAAACGCTTGGCAGAAGATCTGCTTGACCAACTGGAAAATGAACCACTTGACCTTCTTGACAAGGAAAAAACGAGATCAGTTCTTCGTTCTGGTGGAAACTTGAAAAGGAAAATGGATGCACACGATGAGTTGGAGTTTGACCCTGAAGGAAGGTTAATCATCCGGGAAGAAGGCAGTACCAAGACGAAAGGAACGACTGATGATGATGATGACGATGACTCTGTGTCCATAGTCTCTACAAAGAAGGCTCAGAAGCGCAGGAAGACCTCAGACTCGAGATATGCATACACTGGGAACGAGTATGCCAGTAAGAAGGCCCGCGGAGATGTGAAGAGAAAGGGCAAGCTAGAGCCATATGCCTACTGGCCGCTGGATCGAAAAATGGTGAGCCGCAGACCAGAGCATCGTGCTGCCGCGAGGAGGGGCATGTCAAGTGTGGTCAAGCTGTCTAAGAAACTCGAAGGGCAGAGCGCCTCCCATGCCTTGTCCAAGTTGAAAAGGACATTAAGAAGGTAGGTAAGTAAGAATTGATCGCTGCTAAATTGAGCACCCTATTTTTTGTGCATTTTAGATTCTTAGCCAAATCATAGCCAGCCTGCATTTTGTCTGCCGACGATGTGGAGACTACCATAGTTGATTCTTGGCTATTTTACAGGGATCCGAGGCGAGATAACAGTAATTTTTAAGTGTCTTAAAGTTTTGGTTGATAGCATTGACAAGTGTTTATGTGAGATTGTTCATGCGAGTGTCTGTTATATGATCAATCACGAGCATCTGAAAACCCTAAGTTTATTCGTCGCTCTATGTTGGTTTGGTACTTGAGCACACTTTGACCCTCCCTATGTTACCGAACCAACATGAGAACCACAGTTTTGAGCATCACATCAAATGTGAAGCCACAATCGATGGCGATGCCTTGGCCCATTGTTTGTCTATGTCAACGAATTGAACTCCTAGGTTAGTGTTGCGGTGGAGGAATCTGATCAATGGATACTGAAGCAACTTCTTGCGCGGTGGAGAAATCTGATCAATGGATACTGAAGCAACTTCTTGCTGTAAAAACCAAAGAACATTTAGGGGCTTCTAGACATTGAATTGCAGGGTGATTCTCTCTTAGGGATTAATGAAGTAAAAGGAGGAGACGGCGACAAACCTGATAAACAAGGTTTATTCATGCTCTTTATCTGCTTGCAGGGTGCAAAGATGATGGATGCATTGTGACCTCCAAACCCAAATTGATTAGCCTGACGCTTATCATATGTCGAATAGTGGGTCAATAAAACTGACCTGGTTGAGGTTCCCAAAATGCCTGCGAGGCTAGGCAAGGATGGCCAAGCTGTGCCCATGCGCATCCACCGTTGTATCGTGCAGTGAGCCCGGCCTGGGTGTATCTACACTCTACTCACCGCGGTATGGCTTGATTAACCTCCATTAAGACTCTGTATGGTATAACAATTTTGGTTTTAAAATTATAAAAGTTTCAATGAGGCAAATATATATATGATTTTAGTTTGATTAGTTTTTCAAATTAGATTTTTGACTACTTCAAATTTTTAATTTTTTTTTTCTTTTTCTAGCTTACTAAACACCTAGTTTGTAGTAGCTACTCTATCAGCTAGGTTTATCAAACACCTTACTAGATTATGAGTAATTGAACTTATCATATATGCTTTATCCTCAAGAGAAGCTGTGAAGTTCTTGTAGGTCATTAGTCTTTCCTATTTCAAATAACATAAATTTGGACTAGAAATAATGTTTAGACCAACTGTTGATTGTTTGAATAGAAAATGTTTTTTCCTTCAACTGCTTCTCATTTATATTGTCTTACATATTGTCGTTCCTTCGCAAAGACGAACTTGAAATTCAGTTAAACAAGTTATGGTTAAATATTTTTCGTAAGAAGCATCATCGTGTTTCTTTATGTCATATTGGTGTGAGATATTTTCGAAACTGCTCTCTTTAATTATTCTCGTTACCAAATTGGCCAGTTATTCTCGTTACCAAATTGGGGAATGTGGCAAATTGGGGAAGGTGGCAAATTAGTACTTGGGGAAGGAATTCTCGTTACCAAATTAGTACTTATATTTTTTTCTTTTTTTTTTGTCACAAGTTCTACCATCAAAAGTGGATTTTCCTAATATTTGGACATTAGCTCGGATATTAGTGAGCACGAGTTTGAAAAGGTGTGTGATCTATATATGATCTTGTTGATAAGTTTAATCAAATCACACTCTTTAGTATTCTAGTTACCAAGCATCAAAGGGTTCAAAACTTCAAATGCCCCGAAACCAACTAATTGAGATATGCAACACAATTAGAGACTTGGAGTTATCTGTCTAATAAATGTGATTTATTTTGGAGTCAAGTTTGTATCATTTGTGTATAAACTCTTCATCACTTTAGATGCATATTTTCATGCGACACCAACAACATTCACAACTTGAGTTTTCTTCTATCCTAGAGGATATTGTTACTATATTGCTGAACTTGGGGGTAAATTACTCCAAACCCACCCGTGTCTACAAAACATAGCATGGTTGTAACGAATGTTGGATATGCGGGTGAGCTTATACATATATGCCCTCAGTTTAAAGCTCAATCATGTACACATAAAGACTGGTTGAAGGAATTCTCGAATGTTAAAGTAAAAATAGAGAAGTTATGTCATTTGTTTATGAACCATGCTATTTATGTGATAGAGGTGATTTATTTTGGAGCCAAGTTTGCGTCTTCATCACCTCTAAGGTGATGAAGAGTTTATACACAAATGTGATTTATTTGTCTCATAGAGTTAATTTATTTGGAGTCAAGCTTGTGTCATTTGTGTATGAACTCTTCATCACTTTAGAAGCATATTTCCACACATCATCAACAACATTCACAACCTGAGTTTTCTTCTATCCTAGAGGATATTATTATGGAGTATTGGATTGTTGAATATGAAAGTAAATCACTCCGAACCCACCCGTGTCTATTAAAACATAGCATGATTGTAATGAATGATGGATATGCGGGTGGGGTTATACATATGTGCCCTCAATTTAAAGCCCAATCATGTACAAATGAAGGTTGATTGAAGAAAGTCTCGAATATTAAAGTAAAAATAGAGAAGTTATATGATTAAACCTAAGATGAGGGTCTTGTCTTAATAGGTGTTCTTGGAGTCTGTAGACATTGCTTCTATGTATAGATTCAGTTGATAGTCCGATAAAGCTACATAGGCTTTTGTGGGTACCATTCTTCCTTTCAACTCATTGACAGATGGTCGAATTGATTTCGAAAATAGCAAGTTGCTCGGGGATGAATTCGAAATTTTTCCAAATTCGGCAATTAAATAATAATTAAAATTTCCAGTCTTTACAATTTGTATATGCGCCCTTTATAATTTTAGATGTATATTTTCACGCGTCAACAACGACATTCATAGCACGAGTTTTCTTTCATTCTGGATGATATTGTTGTTAGATTGCTTAATTTGGATATAAATCACTCCAGATTCATATATATTAAACATAGGATGTTTGTAACGAAAGATCGATGTATATACGGGTGTGTTTATACATACTAGGTAGAGAACCGTGCTTTGCACGATGATTAATTTGGTTTTCTAAATTATGTATATAATGAATGGTATATGAAAAATCATAAACAATGGCTGTAAATAAATACAAAAGTTCTAAAAGACGTTTAATTTGCTAGCTCAGATAATGTGGAAAAATTACAGAAAAGATACCCTTAAACACCGCCCTTCAACTGAGGGGTTACCATTGTGTAATCTAATATGGCTTTCTTTTGCTGGGCAGTTGGGTTCTTCTTATAGTTCTGATGTGCAATGATATCGTCCAACTATCAAATGAAAGAAACGACATAAATCACATTTAGAAAGACAACATAGATCACATATAGAAATGCGGAAAAAGAATAAGAGAAATGGGTCAAGCTAATCCCAACCTCAATAGCAGGTTCTCCTTGGGTGTATATATCTTTGGTCAAAGCTAAACCTATATCACACACAAATCATTCATTGAGAGCAAAATTGATGTGGAAATGAGATGCTGCTTCATATCCCTATATATTAAGAAGTACAACTTACTGTTGAGCACTACAAGTCTCCACAGTCAAGCCAAGAATCATGTATTGTTGGTTTGATGCATTGTCAACAATTTTTAAATTCTTCAAAGTCTTCCCTGCCGGGTTGATGAAAAGACAAGGAAGAACTCAATAGTTTCCAAATCAAGGTCCATTAAGACCTTGATTTCAATCATATTCACATAATGTTGTTGTTACCTTGTGCCAATCAATTTTCTCATTAGTCTGTACCCCTTGATTTTGTTGTAAAAATTTCAATACATTGCCCGCTTTGGTACATAGAAGAGGAGGAGAGAAACCTGAAAAACAGAAAACATATAATTACAATATATGCGAACAATTACACTACTACAATTAAATTTATAGAATAAAACTAACATATATTTAGTAATAGTCCCATCTCCGACACATGAAACCGACAACGTAAACATAATAATTAAACATTTTATCAACAAGAAAAAATAAAGCAACCCCCAAAATTGGAGATGTTAAACAGTTGATAAAACGATGGTTGTGGATTGCTTTCGATCCTGCAATCTTTTGTGATTATTGCCCTATAAAGACTCTAGTAATTTGTTCTTCTTATTCAAACTTCCAAAGCAAATAAAACAACTCATCGTCGAAAAAATGGTAATTTATAATATAGCACGGGTGATAATTATAAAACCTTGAACTAATTTGAAATTATAAAATCAAGTTGGAGAGTGATTATTGTGGGCACCTAGAGGCTTTTGGAAGAGGCCAATGAAGAGAAAAGATAGGGCCCTTTAAGATGCAACTGCTTAACCTGTAGCGGAAGAAAAGAAGCATAATTGGGACCAAACAACTTACATTTGAATATGCAGCTAGAGAAGAGAAGAACAGATTATTCACTCGATGGATGACCAACACAAGAGAAGAGGAAGATTGTTGGTTTGAGCATTATTTCTAGTCTATATATGGAAACCCATATGAACAACTCAAATACATGGATTCTGCCCAAATTGAACAAGAGTCGGCGACAATTTAAGCAGTTAAACATATGTGAATTAATAATTCCATCTATAAAGAGTAATTGAAACCCTAGCGAGAGAATTTGGGAATCGAATCTGGATGGGATTATTCAGAATGGAATTCAAAGCGGTATTCACTCAACAAGAACAAAGGAAGAGGAAATCAAAAGAAATTTTGTAGAACTGGAATTCAAAGGAATGCGATAAAATAGAAGAGAATGGCAAACTTACTTCTTTAACTGGGAGAATCAACAGAAAGATGGAAAGAGGGGAAGCGAGATTGGGATGAGGCAGTCGAGCATAGGGGCAATACACACCAATATGAAGAAAATCAATTGAAACCTAATATGCAATTTCATGGCGAAAAAAAGAATAAAAGTAGAACATGAAGGGCGTGAATTGTAGAAATTTGAATAGAAATCAAGTTCCATTACCTAGACAGATCAAAAAAGATTGATTAGGAGACGCAAATTGATGATTAAAGAGTTCGTGCAGCCGGAAACCGAACAAAGACGAGAGTGAACAGAGAGGAGTCGAAGGAAGGCTGGTCTGGATCCCTGCTCAACTTCGAGAGAGATATGATAGCGGTGGATTTGTCAATAGATGAAGATCCAGAAAGGAAGGGAGAAGAGACAATGACAAACATAAGGTAGACGACGACCACGAGGTAAGATGAAGAAGCACAGACGATGACCAATGGACTGAATTGTAAATGCCCTCCCATGCTTTTATAGTAGTATAGATTTGCTCTGAGTTTAAAACCCAATCATGTACAAATGAAGACGGGTTGAAGGACTTCTCAAAAATTAAAGTATATATATATGCCCGCATTTTAAAACCCAACAATGTATAAATCACTCCAAATCCATATCTATTAAGCTAAGGCATATATGTATAAGCTCATTCGCATATTCATCATTCGTTACAACCATCTTATGTTTAGTAGTCATGGTTTTTTTAGCAATGACTTAGTAAAACAAGCAGAAAGAAAGACAAAAAAAAAGTAAGGAGTTCGAGTAAATAATGAAAGAAGGAAAAGATGCAAACTGCAATAGTTGAATGGATTATCTAATGATACCAATAAAACAAAGATAATCAACAAATAATCATTCACATGAACAAACATACGTAGATAAAACACTCTTTTTTTTGCTAGTTAGAATTAGAAAGGAGGCTATTTGAAAAGGCTCGTGGAGTTTCTCTTTAGGGGTTTAGCTTGGTCATGACTCTCCTCCTCATCCTCCTCCCCTTCTTCGGATCAACTCGCCCAACATTAGGGTTGTGCATAACCGGGTATCCGATACGACACGATACAGTATGTCGTATTATTGAGTATTTGTATCATGAGTTGTGTCGCTTCTTCCGTCCATGCCGCCATTTATAATGCCCTAATCAATCGCGGTACAAACAAATAACAAAAATAAAAAACCTAGATCGACAATTCCCTAAATTGATTAAAACGCTGGATCGATATGGGTTTGGAGTGATTAATTTATACATGGTTGAGTTTTAAAATAAGGGCATATATGTATACTTTAATGTCCGAGAAGTCCTTCAACCCGTCTTCATTTGTACATGATTGGGTTTTAAACTGAGGGCATATATGTATAAGCTCATTTGCATATCCATCATTCGTTACAACCATCTTATGTTTAGTAGACATGGGTTTGTAGATATTGACCTCCCCAATTCAATAATCCAGTAATAATATTCTGAAAGAAAACTCAGACTGTGAAGACGTTGTTGGCCGGTGACGTACGCATAAAAATATGCATCTAAAATCTAAAGTGATGAATGACTTATACACAAATGAGACAAACCCGACTCCAAAATATATCATCTCTATCGAAAGAATAACTTCAACTGTATTACATCTCTTAATTAGTTGATTTCGGGACACTCGAACCCTTTGATGTTTAGTAAATAGAATGTTAAAAAGGGTGATTTGATTAAACTAATAAAAAAGATCATAGATCACACCTTTTCAAATTCATTCACACTAATTTCCAAGCTAATGATCGTATACAAGGAAAATTCACTTCTGATGGTAGAAATTAAAACAAAAAGAGAAGAAAAAATACAAGTACACAAACAATGAAGTTTACAAGACAATAAATATATGACACTTACAAATACCAATTTGTCGCCCTCCGCATATAACTTGCCACTTTGATAACGAAAATAAGTAAAGGCGGTATTTCGAAAATATCTCCCACCAATATGAAATGAAGAAATACGATGATGCTTATTACAAAAAAAATAATTTAACTAAAACTTGTTGAACAGGATTTCAAGTTCGTTTCTACGAAAAAACGATAACATGTGAGATAATATGAATAAGTTGAATTCAAACCCATTTTCTAGGTCAAACAGTCAGCAACTCGTCTAACATTACTTATAGTCCAAATTCATGTTATTCGGAATATTTAAGACTAATGACTTAGTTTATGAGCGAGCCCAAGAACTTCACAACTTCTCTTACTGAATGCAAAAAATCATTTTCTTAACCTACATTGCATGAAGAGACTAAAGTCATACATTATAATAAGAGTAACTATAATGTAGGCTAGAATGTGAAAATCCAGTTTCAAAAAGAAAAAGCTAGAGAAAGATAAAAATTATGAATTTAATTTGCACAGATCAAACATAGACACAACATAAGTAAAAGACTAATTATGGACGTGAAAGGTCAGACTAGTGAAATGTACATAGGCAATTGCACCAAGCCAAGAAACGTAATGTAGAACTATTCCTCTAACTTAACTTCTTTTGCATTGTGATTTTGTGGTAGTACACGACACTCATCACCCAAACAGATCATGCACTCGCCAACGTTTTCAGGTGATACAAAGTCAAGTGCAACCTTGACACAAGACTGCAAAAAAAAAACTCGATGAATCCAACGACAAAACAAGAAAACTTCATACACAATATTTAGCAATAGCAATCAGTACAGATGCATTCATAAAACTTCATACACAATATTTATTCATGTGCGGGATTTAAATGATATATATTGACTTTGGTCATTCATTTATGAAATAATAAGCATGTTGCATCTGCACCATATGTAGTTACAAATTTAGTTCTAAATGAATAGCTAACTTCACAAAGACCTGTCATTATATTTTCAATATATATTTTCGAGTAGAAGTGTCTTCATGTCAATGTTGGTCATATTTTTAATATATATTATGACATCTTCTAATTATGGTTTTTCTATGTCTACCTAAGATACCCACCAACTTCCACATAGAAGTCACTGAGATGATTCCTTGAAAGCCAATTCTTAAAGATGAAATATCATAGTCAATTAGCATTTTAGAGAAAACTACTATGTACAATACATAAAAGAATCTATTGCTTTGAAAATATTTTATAAAAATTAGTAGAGCTATTAAAAAGAAGTTATGTTTGAAATGAACACAACACCTCAAACCTTCCATGATGTTTTTAATATGAAATGTTCATATAATTGATGATTTTTAATTAGCTCAAGGGACAACCTTATCCAATAGACCTAAGAACTATAGCCACTCTCCCATAATGAATAACTGATCTATCCAACATTGATATTGAGTCAACCAATCAATAATGAAACATAATATATTTCAAAATAATTAGCTAAAACATAATATATTTCAAAATAATCAGCTGGGTGCACTCATAATATATTTCATGAGTGCACCCAACTGGAATAACCACAACATTTCCAAGCTTTTACACAAATGTCCAAGGTGCAACCCTTGCATAAAAATGGTCTTAAAGTTAACCATTATAATGAGGACGATCCAAGTATTGCACGGTTGTTTGTCTACTGACCGAATTCAGCTTTCAGTTTCTTCTTGTGCTCTTTAGTTAAGTAAAAAATATGGTCATGTATGGGATGTGCAACCTGTTCCTGACCTGTTACATCAAAAAACCCAAAACTAGTAAATGCAGCCTAACATGTGAACCTAAATAACAGCTCGAGAAGAAAATTTCTTCTTTACCCTTTGCACTTGTTCACAATGGATGTCCTTAAACCCTTCAAAATGCTTCTCAAGGTACTCTTTTAGATTAGGGACATCTTCTCTACGAAAGATATCCCATAAAGCATCTCCTTCATTAGCATCTCCGGTATCAATCATACCAGCATCCGAAGATAGATTATCGTTAGAATCCTTATGACTTTTTTTTTTCATTCAAACCACCACCGAATAGATCAACATGATCCTCAGCGAGGTGCTTTAGCCTACATTCTTCAATTGTGCTGCTCGAATTTGGACTATGCGTAACCTCTTTAGTATGTGTCAATTTATTTACCCGAGACATCCACATACAAATGGTTTAATTAGGCAAGTGAAAAAATACAGCAAAAACTTACTATAAACAAAAAGTTCTAGTACTGATGGGTGCTTATAAAGAGAAAACAATAATACTACATCTGGTCGTAGAAAAGAAGGTTGTTTTAGCTTCTAACATACTTATCAAGGAAGTTAATAATCAAAGCAAATTATTCCTACAAGTCTTCCTAAATTTACTTCCAAACCTTGGGGTGAGAGCCAATGTAGGGAGAGAATTTTCAGGAAGTTTTAATATATGCAATTTTCTATAATAAACATCACAAGCAATCAAATTATTGCCTAAAAACATAAAATGATATATCTTCATGAACAGGAACAAGAAGTTAAAGTATTACGGAGTATTATTTTTTATGAAAGGAGGGAGTATTATAATATTGTAATACTAAGTCATGCTCAAAATTTTAGATTGATTCTATTGCCTTAAAGAATGATTGATTCCATTGCCTTAAAGATGGGGGAAAATGAGGAAAGATGAGCTCAATTCCTTACATTCAACTAGTTTAGCATGCAACTATATAATAAATTTTGAAATGTTGACTTCATATCCAATCGAATGCCCCCAAACCAAATGTCTTATTATGAACATGTGGTCCTTCCAATTGGGTCTGAGCAAAATAAAACATGAGTTCCTAGATGCTTGTGTCAAGATACTAGAATATATCATTAAGTTAATTAATCGTGGAATTCAAGAAAACTTAACATACCACAACAGAAATGTCAAAATGAAGCTTAGTTACAAAGTCCCCATGTCTGAGTTCTTCCACCAATCCATACGCAATATAAGTCTTTGTTCCCATGTCTGGTTTAAGTGATTCATTAGGCAAGTTGGCATCAACATTAAGAACACATGCATGATGAGTATACTCCTTGAACGGCAAAGTAGAAATGAACTCTACAACATGGTGTGGATATCACTGTTCAAATACTCCAAACATTCGTTATCCTCACTTGGAGCCTCAAAAGGAAGAACTCTTTTGATATGGGTAGGGTTTGAATCACCTAAAAGTTACTCCAAATATTCTTATTATATCTGATTTAAGATGAGGTGTTACAATCTCCCCTAGTTAAAGAATATATGACCCCGTCATGCCCAAAAACTGCCTTTCGGGATAAGCGTACTCGAGCACATAACCGAAGCCTATTATCCTCATTTGGAGCCTCTTTCTTTATTATATCTAATATAGGATGGAGTGTTACAAGAAAGGTATAATTTGATTGGTTGAAGTCCTCATATCAGTCTCACAAAATCATCATAACGTTCTCACTAAGTCTTAGCAAGCATCTCACAAGCATCATCGTAGAATACTTGTATCCACTTTGTTGTAGATGTACAATAGTGATATAAGAGCTCGAACTCCAATCATTTCCAAATCTGTAATAATGTTTTCTACTGTTGTTACCAAATTTAAAACACTTTCTTTAAAGCACAGACTTCAACTTATAGCAATGGGACATGATTGTCGTCATGATCTGATTGAGAGCAAGGAATGCTACCATTATTCTTTGCTTTCCACTTTGATAAAATTTCACCATGTACATGCTCAAGCCTTCTGTCACCTCCTTTCTCACTTCCTTGCAGATGTCATCATGAATCTCTCGGCAACAGTTAAGGCACAATTTATGGGGGTGCTCAGAACAAGTTCTTTGGAAATCAACAATAGATATTTTACTAGTGTCGTTGCCAGAATTACAAGTAGATACATATAAGCACAAATGATAAGTCATTTTCTCCGCAGTAGGGGATAACTTGTGACTTTGTGGTTAAGTCATTGCAAGCCAATACATTTTTTTTTGTGAACTCACGGCAAGACATTATGAAGAGAGGAAACCAAGTGAATCCATCCAAAATAATTGTGCCAAAGAATCCACTTGTGAGAGAGGAATTCAACATATTATGGACTTATCTATGATACATTCAACCTTGTCAATGTACAAATTATTGTTGTATCATTATACAACATCCTGATAAAAGTATGTTAGCATGCACCAAATACAAGGGAGAAAAGTTGTAGTTGCAAGTAGAATTACTGTACAATTCGAATTTCCAATCTATCTGTTAACAATTTCATAAAAATGTAATTAGCCATGTCTTTACTATATAAAGAATTCTTTTTTATTATTTATAAATAATCAAAGCATATATATTATATGCTTTTTTTATAGGTTGGAAATAGACAAATAAAAATGGAGAAGCAGCAAAAACAAAGAATTAAAAAAAAACTATTGTGTCAAGATAAAATAGTATGCATCTAGTTGAAAAAATGTCATTATCATATCCTAATGTTGAATATAAAAGGGAGCTCGGAATTTCCCACGTTATGGAATTTCACACGAAGGGAGTCAAGGTGAGCTCCCTACCGGTACCGTACCATTGTGGCTTGGCTCCGCCGAGCTTCGATCTGCCAAGTTTGGCAACGACTAGGGAGGGAGAAAATAGAGAGGGCACAGGAGAATAAAAATGAAATGAGGATTTTTATTAAGTGTTATCATCCATTTTGGAATCATATAGTCCCTGCGTCAATACGCGGTTTTTGAATAAAATCATAACAATATAACAAATTAATATTATAAAATTAAATAAAATATTAATAAAAGTTAGCATAAGATTAGTTAACCTAACGCTTTCAAACAAAAAAAATGTAAGAACCGAAGTCTTAAGAGGCGCCAACTCATACCACCTAATTCTTTCAGATTCATTATTCTCACTTGGAGCCTCAAAAGGAAGTGCTCTTGTGACATAGGAAGAACTTGAATCACTTATAAATCACTTTGAACATCCTTATTATATCAGATGTAGGATGAGGTGTTACAAGCTCCATAATTAAAGAATTGACGACCCCGTCAGGTCCAAGGACTACTGTTTGGGAGAAGCATAATCAAGCATACTATCGGATCACATTCGAACCCAAAGTCGGCTTTGATACCATTTGTAAGACCCGGAGTCTTAGGAGACACCAACTCATGTCACTTAGCCCTTTCAGATCCGTTATCCTCACTTGGAGCCTTAAAAGAAAGAGCTCTGTGATGGGTAGGGCTTGAATCACTTATAAATCAATTCGAACATCCTTATTGTATATGATTTAGGATGAGGTGTTACAAGAAAGGTATAATTTAATTGGTTGAAAAACCTATAATTAATGTGGTGATTACACCTAATAAAAAAAAAAGGGAATTACTAGTAAATACCCCACTTTGATATTTGGTTTGCAAAATACCTAGTTTTGAAAACAATTGCATCAATATATGCAAATTTGCAAAAATACTTTATTTAATTATCAAAATTACCCACCACCCAAAAAAATCAGGAAAAAAATTTAAATATTTTTGGTATATATATTTTTTCTTATATTTTTAAATTATATTAAATAATTAAATTTAAAAAATCAAGAATTAAAAAAAAAAATTCCAATCTCAATCCCTTACAGTTAGCCCCCGACCGTCCCAATCCAAATACCTAACCCGAACACACAAGAGCCGCCTGACCAACCCTAAGTCTAAGGCGCTCTGACCTTAGCCCGCACTAATTCTCCGCCTCTGTCGCTATCCTCACCCTTCATCGCATCGCTCACTCTCCGACGCAGTCATTCTCTGGCTCCGGCTCAATCGTCGGCCTCTACTGTCTTAACCCGTGCTCGACCCCAAGAGCAGCCCGACCAACCCTCCGACCTTAGCCCTATCTCTTTACTCAATCTCCCGCCGATTTTTTTACATATCCTGCCAATGTTCATATTTGGATTGTCGATGACAATATTCATCCTGTCAGTGTGATAATATTGTGGTTTCAAGATATATATTGACAATCCTTTTATAAATATGGTTAATAATCCTGAAGATATGATTTACCGTATCTTCAGCGATTCTCTCCTCGATTATAGCTTCAATCCTGTCAAAGTAAACCTACATCCTTGTCACTATGAACATTACTCCTGTCGTTGTGAACAAATAACTTTATCCTGTCATTATTAATTATTAGCTTTGTCATAAAGAACCTATATCCTGTCAATAACAAATTTTATTCCTGTCACTATTAATTCTGACAGCGACTTTCATCCGGCTAGTTTAATTATTTTTAAATTTCTGAGAAAAAAATATTAAAACATTATTTTAATATATATTTCATTATTTTATATATTTTTTACTTTTCTTTTAATTCATTATTTTTTAGCACAAATGACATATTTTTTTTAGCACAAATGACCCACCTATCCTATTTTTGCTATTCTAAGAAAACGGATATACTTTTGTAAACCGACCACCAATTTGGTATATTTCTGCAAATTGGCCTAAAAAAAACGATTCTCATTTAAAATATATATAGATATAGACGTAAATATTTTAAAATGATCTCATTGAAAAAAAAATCATAGTAACAATATATAAAAGATTTAACTAAAAATCATTTTATGAAAATCGCTTAGATGAAGGAGATAAAATATAATATGTGATATTCTCATTCTTTTAATTTAATATAGTATACAAAGATTTACACACACACAAAGATTATATATTAATTCAAGTTTTAAATTAAACCTATTGGCTAGAAAATGTAGAATATATTAAAGAAAAAAACTATAATTAATGCAACGATGTCACCTCATAATATTATTTCTCATTTAAATTATATATTAATTTTAATTTTAACATTTGTTTTAATTAATTGAACACATTGATTAAAAAATGAAGCATGTGGTGAATTAAAAACAAAATTGGTGTATCTGTGATCCACTTGAAAACAAAATTAGACCACGGATACATCAACATTTTTAATGGGCTTGGGCCGGCCCATTAAATTATAAATGAAAATTTCTCAATCCAAATTCCGAAGTGATTTATTATGAGAGAGGGAGTGAGAGAGACGAGCCCGAGTTGAAATTTGAGAAAAAGAGAAGCGGCTTTTGCTGTCACTCCGCGCTCATCGGCCCTTTGGAGTTTCGTCGTCACCTCTCCAATGGGCGGCGCTTGCGAATTCTGTTTCCCGCCCTACCCCAGCACTCCCGCCGAAGGTGGCGTCCTCACCGCAGAGGAACGCGTTGCTGAGGATATACGCATGGCTGTTTATGTAAGCATCCTTTACCTCTCTGTCGGTTTCTTCATTTTTAATTCAGTGATCAGTGCTTCTGGATGGAGTTGGATTGTTCTCCTGTCTATCCGTTTTCGTGCTTAATTGTGTGGTTCTCATGGTTTATTGCCTGATTGCGGCTTTACACTGAAATTAGGGTTTCGTAACTTTGCTCAATCACTGTTTGCCTATGATTTTGCTTGGCTTTGTTGCCTAAAAAGTTCCGCTGTGAATTGATTGATTTCTGTTAATCGATATGAACAGATGGATTGGTCTCTTATCTTACCGGCTCAGTGGCTGAAACAATGGAGCGAGGACTTTAAAATTTGAAACAATTTGGTAGGAGATTGGAAAACCGAAAAATTAGGGCGGGAAATTGAACAAGTAAATGAAACCTTTGGGTAGAAGAAGTTGATAAAATATACTGTACTAGGTCTATGATTAGGAATTTCTAGTCCGGATCCAAATTTGCAGCTAATGCCTTGCAGTTTGGGTTCTTGGGATGGGTTATGCTTTGATAGCTCTATGATTATGAATTTCTGGGTATGATGAACAATTTTATTTGGATGTCTCGCAATCCTCTTTGTTTCTTATAGGAATCTGCTGTAATATGTTCATGGAGAATCTATACTTTGTTGAGGAAGTGTCACAATATATTGCTCTTTGTGATTTGAACCTGGATGGCTTGTGGCTGATGAATTTTCCAATTTTGATATGAATTAAGAAAATGAGTAGACAGAAGTTGGAGAAAATGAAACAAATGGTGGAGGAGATAAAGAAGGCCGAGGAGAAAAAAATTGCCAGTCAGGTTCGATTTGTTCTAAGATTATGCAAAAAATTTCTAATGGAATTAACTTTGGTATCAAAATGTTAATGAATTTTCTGTTTTGATATGAATGAAGAAAATGGACAGAGAGAACTTGGAGAAAATGAAACAGAAGGTGGAGGAGACAAAAAAGATTATAGAGAAGGAGAAAAAAACCGCAAAGCAGGTAAAATTCGCTTAATTCTGGGAATCAGCCATAATTTTCGAATGGGAAGAAACTGTGTTTAGTATCCCAACCCTAATGAATTTTCTTTTTTATATGGATTAAGAAAATGGAGAATAGGAAATTAGAGGAAATGAAACAAAAGGCAAAAGAGATAAAAAATACCGAGAAGGAGAAAAAAACCGCACACCCGGTAATAATGGCTTAGTTCTAAGAATCAGCAATGATTTTCTAATGGAAGGAACTGTGTTGGGTAGGACAATCCTAATGAATTTTTTTTAAATATTGATTAAGAAAATCGAGGGAGAAAAGTTGGAGAAAATGGAAGAGAAGGCTGAGATGGAGAAGGCTGAGAAGGAGACTACAAATCAGGTAAACTTAATATAATGAATTGAGCTCTTTGGCTAATTGTCTTTTTTCTTGTAAAGCTTGGATTCTTGCTTTATTTTGAGTTACATTACGAATTTTGTTGACTGAATGGTAAATACTCATTATCAGCACTATCTGGGCATTCTTAAATAGAGCTAGCACCTTGAAACAGTTACAAAAGCCAAAAGAGCATGAACCATAAATTTTCACATCTTCGTGAACCATAATCAGCTCAAGGGACTGTGAATGTTGTCATTATACGTGTCATTATGAAATCTGATGGGTGTTGGTTGTATTGTTGTTGCCAGGTTCTTACATGTAATCTAATGGTTTCCCTTTTGTTTCTTTCTCATTGCAGACACCTGCACGAGAGAAGCCAGTTGCGTATAGATCTCCACTACCCCCTTCTGCGATTCTCTGGCCAGTAACTAAACCCTGTGTTTGGTATGCATGACTAACCAAATCCTTTTTTACAGTCTTGAAACATCTTGTTACATTCCTTCTTTGAAACTCGCTATGTTTTTCTTTTGAAGGAAATTTGTGAAGGGCACTAGTATACTTGAACCATCCGAGCTGGTGGGCGACTCGGTTTCCATCTCGTCGTAAATTCCTAGATACATTTTCCAATGTTAATACTCTTACATAAACATCTCATATATTGGTATACGTACAAGTAGGATTTTTGTGTTTTTGAGGTGGTGTGAAGTAGAATTTCAAGTGCTAGTGCAATGGTTATTTCTGATGACGCATGCTGAACTCTTGTGGAACTATGCCACAATTGTCATCTGCTTTTGTAGGATGATGAGACATACGTTGAACTCTTTACGGATGACAATGTGCGTACTTTTTGTACTTTTTTTAGGGCTGTGCATTGCTTCGGCCCTTGATCGGTTTTGGTAATTTGTGAAGTGCAATGACTGTGTTGTTGGATAATCTCTTCTGTTGGTTTTGTAGGATGAATGCATTCTTTGAGACGGTTAAATCGACTGTTTTAGAATAGGTTTTGTTTGACTGTTTTGAGTCAAATTGCAACGACTCTGAAAAGATATACACTTTACCACCCTTTTAGATATATTTTATACTTGTAGCCTAAGGATATGACATCTCCTATAAATTTTATTGGTGGATACCCCACAAGACACATTGGTTGAATACAATTTCATATTCTTTCCTCTTTATTCTTGTCCTAGTTTACAATACGTTATCAGCACGAGTTTGCTATAATAGGTTTCAATATAATAGCCACACACAAGCCCACAATCTGAGCCAATCTCAATCCAATAGCCCTATTAGATAATTCCTATTTCTCCGGTCGGAGGTGGAGCAGATGGCGATTTTTGACGCATTGGTGGGGTATCTGACCACAATATACCTCGGCATGATAGCGGTGATGAAGGCGTACGGGCTGGTCACCGGCCCACTGGCAAGAATTTAGTATTCCTCAGACTAAACGCGCCGCTCAAAACGCGGCATTTGGAATTCCATGGAAACTAAATAAACCCAATGTGGTACAAATGACTAACTGAATCCTTTTCACAGTCTTGAAACACATTGTCTATGCTCCTCCCTTGAAACTAGCTATGTTTTTCTTTTGAAGGAGAATAGTGCAGTGCACTAATATGCTTCAAACATCGGAGCTCATGGGATACTCAGCTTCCATCTCTATGTAAACTCCAAGAGGCATTCCTAATGTGCATATACTTTTGCAGGACTTCTCATAATGACTGACACATGCCAGGCAGTTGTGGTGATCTGTGAGGAGTAGATCGTTTGTATTTTGTGTGTTTTTAAGGTGGTGTGAAGTAGAATTGTAAGTGTTAGTATAATCGATTTGTGATGATATGTGCCTGAAATCCTGCTCTTATGAACTTGTGCAACTGTTATTTAGGGATGACAAAGGCGCCAAACTCCATCCCTCGAATATCATGGAATGCAATGCACATTAGATATATGGAATAAACTTGCTTGACCATAGCCATGCTTCATCGGTTGTACAACTATGGTAAACTATAATTTGCTGGGCAGACAGGACTCCCTGAAGTGAAGGGTGAAATCTGGTTAGTACTACACATGAATTAGATTAAGTTATGATGCAAAACAACACATTTGACAACGAAGAAACTAACTGCAATATATAGGAAATGAGTGTGGTAACTTGTTGAAGTTCCCTAGTTTTCTTAGTGATAAATTGAGTTTGTTTACTTATCAAAATGAGTGTGGTAACTTGTCGAGTTTTACTTATTTTGGATAAAATATTTGGGCACCTCGGTTGTGTTTGGGTTGGGTTAATTCGGGTTTCGAATTCAGCTTCATGTATTTGGGGGGTTTTCAGGCTTTGTTTCAGTATTTCAGACCTGTGTATATCTACTTTGTAAATTCTTAACATTGTCAGTTTTGATTATTTTAAAATGGTAAAATATGTGATAATGTATAAACATATGTATATGCATACACATGATTCGTACTTTGTTATGTCTATAATATTGTAGATCGGGTTATTTTGATTCAAAGGTGATATAGTTCAGGTTGTTTGGGCATGATCCGGGTCTAGTGTGTTTGGGGTCGGGTATGATTCGGTTTGAGGCATAGGCCTTTACCGGTTTGGTTTTCGTAGTGCGCAACTGAATTTTTGCACGCCATTAAGTGGCGTACACCAAATGCCTTCAACATCTTACACAAAATGAGGTTATCTGAGTTGCTCATCTTTCAATGTTTTGAAATAATACTTGTATCTTTGAGCTAATCCAAACATGCCCAGGGTGCCGCCAGTATGAAGCATCACCACTGGATGACCTGTCTCGGCTTCCTCCTGGCAGAGGGCGGTGGCCAACTCCCATGCCGCTAACGTGTAAATTGGATCAACCAAGATGCTAGTTTGGCTTGCAGCTTGCTGACACGCCTTCACCTCACCATCCAACGCGTTGCCAAATCTGGCACAAGAAATTTTCTTAGAACCGTAGTAAATTTACACATCAAATGGAACATCATATACACACAAAAAAAAGTGCTCAAAATATGTTTAGGAGATATCGCAACCCACTTTCTTGGTTTAAAACGATCCACCCAATTGACGAGCTCCTTGTTTGATCCATCTATGGAGTGCTTGGAACTATGAGCAAAGCATCTGTTGAAATCTGTTACGAGGCGCTTCTCTTGTTGTTTGTAGCCAGCAAGTGTATCAGCCAGCATTACCGCAGTGATCTTCCAAGGCAGCCTGAATACAGGTAGAGCATTAAGCTCGGTGCCCTTTGCTACAATGTTTACTAAGAAATAAAAACAACTGAGACCTATAAATTAGAAAATGGATTTCAGTTGAAGAATGTACTTCCAATCAGTAAAGCTCAGTAGATCAATCTGTAAGAACAATGAACAAATAAGAGGAGAAGTTAGAACATGAGATGGTACCCAAGACATAAGGCTCCCAGAGCTAAGCCGATTGCAGTTGTTCCCGTACCAGCATCAACCAAAAAAGTAAGAGGTCTCTCTTTACCGAGCAAATGAGCTTGGGACAAGTAATGCACAAGGCGAATCACCCCTGTGACACAAGAATATGCTGCTTTAAGATCTAATAATTCAATCATTAATCTCTTCTCCACAAAACTGAACACACAGATACAGACTATACAGTAAAGCATGCAAGCAATGTGAATCCTTTAAATGCTAGAAATAAATTAAGCTTCAAGTTCAGGTAGTCAATGCAAACAAACACAAAACATATCACAAGTTCCACGAAAAGCCATAGGGTTAATACTTAATAACCATCTGCTATGTTTCAATCTCCTCCCTAAGAAAACGACAATTCCATAAATATATTAAGTAAACCTCACGCCAATTTCAAATGGCTGCATGAGCAATATCGTATATCACTTTCAAATACAGGGCAGGACTAAAAAAATCTAAGCAATGGCTTTTTTCTCACCAAGAAGTGCCACTGCATCCCCTGCACCTTCATTTAGCACAACCACCCTTTTTGGGCAATCAATTCTATCTGTGTTTTTTCGTTCAGATTTTGATTCATCCGTCACTGAAGCAAATCTTTCGATGATGTCAGCAAGCGATGTCACGGAACCAGAGGAACCCGCCACCATTGTTGCATGTTGTTGGAGCATTTCTTGCCTCTTGGCATAAAGAGACCTTGGAACATAAACAACATTTCCATACATTGATGAAATCAAGTTATAGCCAGTAAGAACCTCGGGTTCTTCCCCACGTAAAAGCAGATGCGATTTCAGCCCTCTCTCCGCACATGAGACAGCTAAAACACAGATATATAGGCATGAACAAATAATGCAGATAATTAAATAGGATTAAATCTAGATAGAGATGAGCTAAACTCCAAGCATAGCTAGGATCAAGAACAACAATACAGAAATAACCTACCCACAGCTGCAGTATGAGCACTTTGACAACCTCCACATGTAACCTAAGATGGAAGTTGAATTGGATGTTAGCTGGCTAAAGAGAGAGACTACAGTTATGAAGTTTGGAACTTTGTATGATCATGCAACATGAAGAAAGAAGAAATTAAGGCCCATTAGATATGGGTATGACGGAATCCGGTTGGAATGAGCTTCAAACCATTCTCACTCATTCCAAACGGGTAGCAGATTGGAATCCCCATTACCTCATTGATAACAAAGACGCCCTTTAGATTATGTAGCATGATTCATTCTACAAGGGTTCGTTTGGCACATGGATATTATACATTATAAGCTTATCAGATCCTTATCAAGACAAATAAGTTCTTTATCTACACAAATAACCTCCTTATAGCCTCTATAAGCAATCACTACATATCATCAAACTATCCCATAATCTAAGTTCTTCTATCAACTAAAGGAAATATCAGATTTGTAGCACTTCTGAATTGGAGTAAAAAACAGCATCATGAATTCCAAAAAAGTGAACTTACCACATCAGTTCCACAGTGATCTTCAACAATGGGAAGGAATGCATCTAATTTCCGTGCTTTGTTTCCATTAACAAGGGGATGCAACAAGTCATCCCTCACAACATAAAATGATGTTTCAAGCTTCTTCTGCTTCACCATCCCATCACCCAATTGTGGATGAGCGTTGAGTGAAAAGTTCACTTCACCACCCAATCCGCTCCCAGGTTGCAATTGCTTCCTAGAAACTATTACCTGGTGGATTTTAGCATCAGGATTGAGCAAAGTCCATCTCCTATTCAGCAAATTGGACACATATTCTTCATCACATTGACTGAATTCAGGAGCGGCCTGGGTATGATTTCAACAATTCAACCAACTGTCGTTCGTAAGAAAAGTCAGGGATTGGAGATAAGACACGTTGGGGGGAGAGGAAACTGGAGATACCTGGGTAGCGTAGGGTATGCTGTGTGGATGAAACGACGTCGACTTGGTGGCTCCGAAGAGTTTGTTTATGGGCGAATGCAGATACTGGAGCTTCATAGAGCGCTGAATTCGGAGAAATCGGTACAGTTCGATTGCTCAGCTTCCGAATTTTAGGGATTTTATTCCCCAAAAAGAAAGTAACTTTTTAAGCCTTTCAGTTTCGCATCGACAGCTGAGAATCAAATGTCTGTAATGGGTACTCTCGTGTGCACAAAGATTTGTAATGATAACAGCACAAACTTCAGAAGGCCGAGGAGTAGTGAGGGAGGACGACGATGGCAATGTTGGAATATACTACCTCCGTCTAAAAATACATTGCATTTACTATTCACGTACGTTTTTTAAAAACTATATAAAATATTAACTTTTTTATTAATTTTTTTTAATAATTACAAACTTATTGATAATAAGTTTGTAATTATTTAAAAAAATTAATATTTTATATAGTTTTTAACTCCTAAAAAAGCGTGCATAAATAGTAAAAGTCCATGTATTTTTGGACGGAGGGAGTAGTGATTATACAAAGGACGGAAAAGTAAAATTGCAAACAGCAGGCCAATTAAGGGGTTGTTAATATGCACGGTCATTATTTCGCGCTTTACACGGTACGCAACTGTGCATTTTTTTATATAATAAATCCGCGTACGTGCAGTGCGCATACGCGATTTTTTTTTTAATGAATCAGCGTACACACACTGCGCGTACGCGAATATATTTATTTTTACCTCACCGAAGATATATATACGAATCGAAATAAGATAGATAATCCAAAGATATGTACACAGAATAAAATAAGATAGATAATCGAAAAATATATCCTATATATTTAGATATAGATATATTTGGAGATAAATGCGAATAGATATTTTTTTTTCCAATAATAAAAGATGATGATCTCTATATATACAATGCGTGTTTAGGGCACAAATATGAACAATTTGACACCTCTAGTGAAACTAATATTTCGAATATCCTAAATTTCTCCATATGTCGTCGCCAGTTGAAGATGATCTATCATTCAACCCATACGATTACAGCAATCCGCAAGAACTTCTAACTCATGTCGATGTAAGTCTAAATACCATTGTACTAAAATCTCATGTATATATCTTCGATGTTTCCAATATTTTTGAATATATAGTTACATATGCCAATATTACAGAGATTGGGTTTCTCATTGCCTCGAAGTAGTAAGTGAGAATCTCCTGATGGCTGTAAAACTCCTCACGACGTTCTAGCATATTCCAGATGTGCTCCCCTAGCACGTACAATCGCTATCATTTGCAAAAAAAAAAAACACATTGTGACGATCACAAATGCAATAAAGTAATGAAATATTTAAGGCACAATTCATACCCGAGCTTGTATTGTGGATATCGGTGTCGGTTCCTCCTCGATAGGTTGGGCCTCAACTGTACTCTGTAGAACATAGGGATGACCATGGCGACTGAACCACTCCATATAGTCGGGCGTAACCAGATGCCCCTCATATGCAAGAGGTAGGTTGTGAAGGTTCACCAAATTAGTGGGACTGTGTCGCTGATCCCAGACATCGAACAGTTCCGAAAAGGTCAACTTCAGGTGGGCTGTACTAGCAGGCCGGGTCTCAATAATGGGTGGGATACAGTCCATGGGTATGTTTTGCGCACGTCCGAACTGTCTTAATACGCGGTCCGGCATGTATGGCTCATGGATATCTGAAATGGACAAAACCCCTCTATATCGAGAAACTTGAAAGTCAACGTCGAAGTTAATGAACCTATCCTCGTACGGCATGAACATTATGTCCTCGGCTCTCATCGTGTCCAACTGATTGGTAATGTTGTGTACCATCTCCAGAGTACGCGATGGTGTCGCTCTATGCGTCCACCGACAAGCCCACCTACGATCAATTTGGCGGGGCCGCTCTTCAGTCATTGCAGGGGCTAATGCCGGAAAATGTGCCCAAATCCAAAACTTTATACATATAAAGGAAAAAAAATTAGTCTAATTGATTGAAAGCACGAATTTTGTATGTAAACCTTATAAGAATACCTGAACCAATGTAGCGCACCCACTCATGGTTCCCACCCCTTCCCTGCTCGCAATGCCCAGGGCTCGATACAAGAGGGCAAGCATGGCAACACCCCATGAGTACTGCTCCGTCATAGCATGATTGTAGACTAAGTCAACTGCCCACAAGGGTATGTGTGTAGTCGACTTATCATTGATAAAGATCGCCCCAAGTACTATCACTAGATACTCGGTCGCAACAGATTGGGCATAAGGATCGCCATTAGGAATCATCACCTTCATTATCTCCTCTAACTTTGCCTGACGGAAGCGCGCCCCTCGACTGCTCATGTTGGATATGTCAAGTCTGGTGCTGAGGAAAGACCGGCGTTGCGCATCGGTCATAGGTGTACGTGGGGCAACTCCGTCAATCTGTAGGCCAAGTATGATGGCTACATCATGGAGGGTGATAGTCATCTCACCCCAGGGAAAGTGGAATGTGTTCGTCTCGGGGTGCCATCGGCAGATAAATGCTTGGATCAAATAATGATCCACCCTGCCAAACTCGATGTCCTCCAGATCTGTAAGGCCACTTAGTCTTGCAAGCCCGAACCAACTCATAGGGGTAACAACACGAGGCAAGTTTCTGAGGAAGTGAATGTGGGTGTCGCGTCGAATGCATCGAATTAGATTGTCCGCCTACAAGGGAAAAACAGATACTCCGTAATTCTTTAGGTAAGAATTAAATATTTAATTTAAGTAAGAACTTTCACAAGAAAATATAAATGAATACATACCTGACCCATCCAAATAAGTCTGCATCTGTGCGTCCTATACCACGTCAATGGTTGATTCTCTAGTGGTCGGCCGTCATTGGTAACTGGTGGTTGTAGTTGTGCCTCATCTATGTGTTGTGCCCCTTGTTGTGGTGGGTCCTGATGGACCGGCTGCTGATGTGAATGCTCTTGTTGCTCATAATAGTCCTTGTAGTCAACACCAACATCCGTCGCCACATTGTGGTAGTCATATGCTTCGAGACCGAATGCATCCTGATTATCGCCATCATCTGTGTTGGCGTCCTCAAATTCCTCTTCATCGGACGCATCTGACCCAATTGCGTCGTCCGACTGAATATCCTCGAGCCCTAATGTCTCGCTCGGGATAGAAGACGATGTACGCTCTGAGGAGGAGCGTCTCAGAGTAGGTCGACTCGACCCAGGCGATCGTGTCCTATCCTGTATAACCGATGTACTCGCCCGAGTACAGTAGTGGCGGTAGCTAGAGTCTTCTCTTGTGCCTCCTCAACCCTTTCATGTTCACCTCGACGGGCCGAAGCCGTGGACCGTCGCCGCTCCAATGCCATAACAATTTGCTATCATATTGCATAACAAATAAACAATGTTACAATTTGTTATCAGTACAAATATCCAAAAATTAGTCCGTACACATCAATTATGTTTATCTATTCCTATAAGGTTATAATTGATAAACAAGAATTACTTTTTTCCATTTAGCTAATTTCAGTGACCTATTTTAAAGGGTATTTTGTTTACCTATTTTAATTGGTATTTCATTTACCTATTTTTTGGGTTTAGGGTGAAATCTTACATTTTTTTTTAGCATTTACATTTCTTTCATAAAAATTTAATATAACGCTAACATAGATGGATATGATTCAGTAATGAGATAGATAAACCGATATCATTTTTCTAAATATAATGTTGCTTATATACTTCAAAATTAATTTTTCCTATTTATGTAACTCCTAAAAACCTTTATTTCGCTTACCTATTGTCAATGTAATTTTATCTAACTCATGACATAATGAATTTCAATCATATATTTTCGGTTGCTTATTTCAACATAATTGATACATACAAATTTGTATAAAAAAAATCTTTCAACTAAAATGAACTTACTAAACATTATTATTATTATAATGTCTAATATTTCATGGAACTTTTTTCATCGTCATAACATCCTACAATATCTAATATTTCAAGGAACTTTTTTCTTTTCTCACTAAACATTATAAATATCATAAAATTTATCAAAACTAAAATGAACTTACTCCTCTTGCTCTCCGACGCTCATCCTTATCTTGCGAAGATCGATCCCCTCGAAGCCAATCCATGGCACTACTTGCAACCTTCTTCATTTTGGATGTCATGATTTCCGATTATCTACACGTAAATTTAATTAATGTAAGCCACATGCAAAATTAATGAAGATAAATAATTTCCGATTAATTAAATGTAAATTTAATTAGTGTAAGCTATACACAAAACCTAATGAAAATAATGCATAAAGAAGAAAATTACTCTTACCTTTACAACCAATTTTTTTTTTTTTTTTTTTTTGATTAGGTAAGAATTCGGGTGAGAATACTCTACCCGAAAGCATCCTGCCGGATGAGGTCAAGTAGACCTGAGTGATTGTATAAATTAGGTCCCCTGGTAGAGTAGCAAAGGTGTGCAACCTTATCCGCTACCCGGTTACCAATACGGGGAATGTGAGAAATTCCTATATTCCTTACAACTCGGAGAATGGTCTGAATATCTGACATTACTAATTCTATTTCCCAAGGACAGTTCGTGTGTGTTTCTAAGAAATCCTTAATTACTTTTGAATCTCCTTCAATGATTAGGTTATTGATGTTTAGATCCTTTGCCTTTTATACCCCAAGTCGTAGTGCCAATGCTTCTGCCATAACAGGAGAGTGTCCCCCAATCAACCCACCATCCATGCTAATTGGATTACCATTCCAGTCCCGTATAATGTAGCCAATAGAGCTATTTGAATTTGATATATATGATCCATCAAAATTTTGTTTATATTTGCCCATGGGTGGCCTTTTCCATCGGGTGTACTTTTTGGCATTTTTAGGATGGACTTTTACCATATTTTGGATTGTGGTATCGTCGTCGTCTTCAAGGTTCAGTTTGATGGTTCTTCTCCAATTATTGATATTTTCCAAAATAATTTTCCTAATGCCCTCTATAGAAGGGATCTTGGCATTTCTGAAGATTATTTGATTCCTCACATACCACAGTGTCCACCATCTAAAGGCTATATTCCGTTTGCTATCATTCGAAAGGGTGGTGCTCAGGAGCCGAAGAATTTGATCCATATCTCTGTTTTCTGATATAATTGTGTTGACTTTCTGTGATATTTCTCTGGGAAATTGTTGTTGAAAGTTGTTGAATGGGCATTCTATGAAGATATGAATATCATCTTCCGATGATTGGTTACACAAGATGCATGTAGTGGGAACAGCAACCCCCTTCTGGGCTAATCGCGTAGCAGTGGGTAATCCTTTTTGTTTGATTCTCCACATAAAATTTTGGACTTTTGGGGGAGCGTCAATTTTCCAAATCCAGGTGAATTCATCAGATATTATGCGTGTGTTGGATGAAATCAGGTTATAGGCGGATGACGTTGTGAACCAGCTTTTTTTGTCCGGCCACCCGTACAGCCTATCAGCAAGGGGACTTATGGGTAGTGGGATTTTGATGATTTCTTGTGTTATAGCCTCAGGCAGAACAGAATCAAGTTTTTCTATCCACCATTTTCCCCCCATTATATAATCGCTTACAGTTTCATTCTGGTCTATATTGGGTTGGAGTTCATTTTTATCCAAAAGAGGCTCTGTTGTTACCCAGTTATCTTTCTAGAAATTAATAGATTTTCCGTCTCCTACCGACCAGATAAGTCCTGATTTAAATTTTGTAATCAGGGAGCTGAGTTTTGACCATTGCCACGAGGCACCCCCCCTCCTAGTGTAGTTAAGTATGTGTTTTTGTTTTAGGTATTTGTGTTGTATAATCTTAACCCAGTTATTCTCGGGTTCCGCTAAAATTTTCCACAACAGTTTTAGCTGGAGGGCTTCGTTCATGTTTCTTGCTTTTCGTATTCCCAATCCGCCGGCTGCTTTGGATTTACATATTTTGTCCCAGCTTATCAGTGGACTGTGTTGCGCATCTTTGTTCCAGAAAAAAGTTCTGTTAATTTGGTCAAATTGCTTGTGTATTGAGGTAGGGAGCAAGAAGCTCTGCATAGAATACAGAGGTTTTGATGATAGATTAGATGCAATTAGAGTGGCTCTTCCCTGCTGAGATAGGGTGTTTGCCCGCCATTTACTGAGTTGTTCTCTTGATTTACATATAATCTCGCCAAAGGTTTCCTTGGTTTCCCGTCCGTTTACGATTGGGCAGCCCAGGTATTTCTCCAAACTTCGTTCTAACGGTATATTAAGTACTCCTTCGAGGTCTCGTCCTCTTGTCCTCGGGATACCTGGCGTGGCTTGGAAGGATGACTTATGGTAGTTTACCTTCTGTCCCGAGAATCTACAGTAATCCTCGATTATTTCTTTTACTTTTGTACATGCAGAGATGCTTCCTTTTGAGAAAATGATAATGTCACCCGCAAAGGCCAAAAATGGGATGCTCGGGCCAGAATTCCCAAATTTAAAGCCAATACTATTATTTGGACCCTCTGCGTCTAGCGACAGTTTACGAGCCAACACTTCTGCACCAAGCAGAAAAAGAAAGGGAGAGAGAGGGTCTCCTTGACGTAGTCCTCTTGTTGGTTTAAAGGGTTCTGTTGGTCCATTGTTAACTAATACAGAGAACGAAACCGTAGTTACACATTCCATAACTATGTCCACGAACCTTTGGTGGAAACCGAATCTTTGGAGCACCAACTTTGTAAATTGCCAATCTACTATGTCTTACGCCTTTTCCATATCAAGTTTTATGGCAGTCCAGCCTTTCAAGCCCTTTCTTGTGCGAAAGGAGTGGAATATTTCATGAGCTATAAGTATATTGTCCTGAATTGCTCTGTCAGACACAAATGCTCCTTGGAGGGTGTATAAGTTTTCCGATTATCATTTTTAGTCGTTCAGTGATTATCTTGGAGATGATTTTATAAAGAGTAGAGCAAAGACTAATCGGTCTATAATATGTAGTCATAGAGGGGTTATCATTTTTTGGTATAAGTGAGATAAATGTGTGGTTGATTTGCTTCAGCAGATGACCAGAGTGGAAAAAAGCTTTAACTGCCTTAGTAATATCAATTCCCACAATTTCCCAATACTTTTTGTAGAACTCTACAGTCATACCATCAGGACCAGGAGATTTATTGCTTCCTAATGAGAAAACAGCTTTTTTGATTTCACTGTTTGTTGGCTGCTTGATTAGAAAACTATTTTCCTCATCTGTGATGACAGGGTTGATAACTGAAAGGTATTCATGAAGCTGTTGTATTGGGAAGATTTGCTCTCGTCTAAATCTTTTCTCAAAGTCTTTCTGTATTTCATTTTTAATATTTTCATCCCCAACAATTTGGGTTCCTTCTGCAGAAGTAATTGTTCTAATGATTTTCCTATTTCTCCTCCCAGACGCTACTCTATGGAAATAGGCCGAATTAGTATCTGCTAGTTTCAAGTGTTTTGACTTTGCTCTTTGATTCCAAAAAGTTTTATGGAATCGGAGAAGATTTTCTCTCTTGGATAGGAGGTTTTGTTCTTTAGTGGATGCATTTGAGTTTTGGTTTAGGTTGTGAGTCGATTGAATCTCCAATAGAGCTTCATCGACTTCTTGGAGTTGTCGAAAAATATTTCCAAATGTTTTCTTGTTCCAAGATTTCGCTTTTTGTTTGAGGATTTTTTATTTATATATGATTTGGAACATAGCAGAGCCAGAGCAAGTAGCTCTCCAAGATTGCTTGACGATATTGCGAAAGTCTTTCCTCTGAAGCCAGACGTTTTCAAATTTAAACGGAGGGGGTTTGAAAGGGGCATTCTTTGAGAGGGTAATTGAAATTGGACAATGATCCGAGTTTGAGAATGCACCATTTTTTGTTACCAACTCGGGGAACATGTCAATAATTTCATGATGAACTAACACCCTATCAAGTTTTTCCAAAATGTTATCTGGGCCACCTTGATTCTTTCTCCATGTAAATGGGTTACCGAACGAAGGAATCTCTACCAAAGAACACACATCTTTAAACTCCATTATTCTCTGGAATCTACCCGGTCGAGTTTCTGCGCCACCACACTTATCCGATGGTTGGCTGATTTCATTTAAGTCACCCATGACTAAGCAGGGGAGGTTACTTTGAACAATTAGACTATATAGGTTTCTCCAAAAGTTCTCTTTTTCTATAGGGTTGGGGGGTACGTATACAAAAAACATAAGACATTTAAAACTCTCCTTTATATTTTCGTATTTTACTCCTATAATTCTCGGGAGGTGAATAACCACCGAGATTATTTCATCTATAAAGGAGTTTTCATTCCATAATAACACCATACCCCCGGAACGACGAGAGGCCGGTGACCAACAAATATTTGTAAAACCTGCATTTTTCCATAGAGATTCTTTTGGTTCTGTTTCAGTCTTTGTTTCTGCTAGAATAAGCATTTGTATATGATCTAAAGTACGCCATCCCTTAATATTAAACCAGAAGGTTGTTTTTCCAATCCCCCTACAATTCCAATATCGTATAATCATGACCACATCTTTTTTGTATGGTCGAGCAGAAGGTGATCTCTCCCATACCAACTCATTACCCTTTCTGTGATTTTCCTTGGCTTTTGAGAATAGGATTTTTGTGTAAGAATCTTACGAACATTTTTAAAGGTGTTGAATTTTTCCACTATTACTATATTCAGGGAATGGGTATCATTCCAAAATGGGATTGTGTTGCTCCATTGAAGAGATTTTGCAAAGTAAGCTGTAAGCGGAAGTCTAACGGAATTTTGTTTATTATTGTTTGTTATAATTTGATGCAGCAAGAAAGTTAATCCTAAGTGATTTTGAGTAATATTAATCAAGTGTTTATTGAAGCTATTAGATCTGTAATTGTGGGATGGTTGACTAACATTAATACGATAAATTGCCAACAATGCCAGGTTAACCCATTGAAAATTTGTAAGTAAATTTTTATGGATTTCCAATATAATGGGGTTTTTAAGATAATATGTTATAATAGCAATTTGAAGAGGTGCGAGAGAGGGGGTTAGTTAATTTTAATTAAGGTTAACAAAATTGTGGTTTTACCTGCCATTTGACTTGTTGATTCACACTTCTCCGTCTTCCGCCTTTTTCCCTCAACATTTGCCTCATTTGAATTTTCCGCCGTGGGGATGGAGTTACCCATCTGGACCTGATTTTTGCCCTTTCGGGATGTGTTTGGGTGGGGAACGAAAGAATCGTTCCCCATGGGTTTTTTCCCTTTATCCTTTGAAGAGGATGCCATGGTTGTGTCACAAACAGAGAGATGAAGAGTTAGCACTTGAGAATAGCAATAGAAATTAAGATGGGAAGGAGAAACAAGGTGAGTTGCACACAGGCTCATCCAAATGCTTGGGTGTAAAAATAGTTGACCATCAAAGCTCTGTAGATACTTTATATAATAACTAGTTAAACAAGGGAACGTATTACGTATAAATATGCGTGTACCCTTATATACATACATATTTGCAATGCTCTTATAGGGGTGTAAAAACGTGCACACCACTATTACTGAGATTAATACATCAATCACTAAACTTCCCAAACTGGCATTACTTAAACCATGACAGTACCTACAAATCACTTTATTCCGATCATCTATAGTTTGTGCACATTCAACCATAACACACAGGAGGTACTGTTGTGGGATTTAGTCATACAAATAAACCAACTTAAGGTATCATTTGATATTGTCCTGATGTCATTATGATTACTGAGATGATGATAGTGGTGAATTGACCAAGTTAATATTCGAGGGTTGTTTCGGAAGGGAGATAAGTAACAGAGTGTCAACTCCCACATGGGGTGCATTAAGGCAGCTAGATTCTTATTAGAGGGCATGGTTTTCATGTAGATTTTGATGTCCGAATTAAGAGTTTCCACGAAATGAAAATTGGCACAAGTCATCAAAAAGGTTTGATAAAGACAAAGTAACCAATCAGTTTGAGCAAACCAAATGTTATCCCAGAGATTGCAGACCAACAATGTTTAGGATCATCATAGACGCAGGTACACCTACTCCACATATCCAGACTTACATCAATACAATCCAAATTCATGCTGCACAACAGGAAGATGAAAGAGTGCATGAGAAAACAATCACCAGAGAGGCACACAAAGGAGTGAGTGACCCAAAAGAAAATTCTTTGCCCAAACGAGCTGATCAAAGGTGGGTTAATCATCAAACTCAGTAGGCTTGTATCCCATCTACCAAAGGAACAAGAGAGAGGGACACCTGAGATACTACATACCATTTTGCTTTCTCCAGCGACTTCAGCATGTGGGATTTCTGCCATGGAAGGGATTTCTTCAATATGAACCTGAGTTTGGCCCTTTCGGGGGGTGTTCGAAAGGGGAACGAAAGAATCGTCCCCCAAGGGTTTTTCCCTTTTGTTTTTGGATGTAGATTTCATGAGTGAACAAACACACAACAAAAATTAGCAGAGAGATTTTGATCTAAGCAAGATAAGAGAGAATATGAAGGTGCAATGGGATAGATTAATAGAAATCCAGCCCCTTTACTCTTATAGATGTGTAGAAGAGAGAGAAGATGGCAAGATGAGAGATTCATACCCCGACCAGAAGCAAAAGCTATCAGGCGAGAAGGTCGAGCCGACCAAGTCAGAACATATCGGTTTGAATCGTCGCAACGGAGACCAGGGAAATAAGCCGACGTACAACTCCGAAGCGGCCAGGGAGGGGGCCGAGCACCCCAACCAAAGCGTTGACCCCTGTGGAGAGATCCTCTAAACGAACCAATCGCACTTGCAGAGATGAGGGACGAGAAGCCACCGCCGACCGACAGAGGCGAGACTTTCCAGGGAGGTTGTGATGTGACAATCCACCACCACCGCCACCAGTTGGTGCAGGTCGGACCGCGCCGGCAACGCCATGAAGCTCTCCACCAGGGACCCACAAATCGCCCCCATCTCCCCCATAACAGGTGGGTCTCTCCCGAGAAACTAATTTTCTTTGAGAAGGACTCGCCCCCCTTCAAAACGAAAGATACCGCGTCTGAAGACGAGCCAGATGGTCTCCCCTTCCATAGATCCTCCTTCTTCCTGATTTTTTTCCTTGGAAATTTTTGGATTTTGGGGTTAACAGATGAAGAATTGTGGTTTGGTTTTGTGCTCAACGCCCAGGGGAGAGGGTTTTCACCGAAAGAAACAAGGGCGCAGAGACGAAGTTGGCTTCGACAGGCATAGATTTCGCCATAGTCGGCTCTCAAAGGAGGATTGAAGAGGAGATTTAGGCAGATTAGGGTCCGATGAACGGGGATTCGGGGAGGAGGGTTAGGGGAGATTTTGGGGGCGCGTAGAGCGCGTACTTCATAAGGGTTTTCCATTTTTTGCCCTACCTTTTCAACCAAATGAAGATGCCATGAACAGCTTGATGCTATAAAACACAATGAACAGTGGCTATAAAATTTCAGAACCAAAGATACAATGAAATGGGCAAAGCTGTGTGGCAAAGGGCAGCCATAAGACGTCGGATTTTATAGGCGATCGTCGATCGAGGGCATCCGTATCTCCGTGAAGTGCGGGTGCAGCGTGAAATCCGGGATACTCGCAACAGCAGAGATTCCCTCGCGTGCGCCCGTGACAGTGTTGTCAAATCGGCGCGGGCTCCTGTCCATCGGCGCACTCGCTGTACGCAGCTGCAGGAGATCGGCGCACTCGCTGTGCGCAGTTGCCGGCCCGGCTTTTTCGTCACAACTGAGGCGCGTTTTTGCAGTGCGCAATTGCAGAGGTTAAACCGTGCAAACGGCGATAATTTCACCGTGCACTTAGCAATTCCGCCAATTAAAGATGAAAATTATTTTTAGGGTTTATCTTACCTATTACTGATCCACAGAGCACACCCTCTACTCTCTCTCACGCTTTGCTTGATCGGACTATCGGAGGCTATCGAAGGTATGGATTTTGAGACATCTTATTCGATTTCCAGTGTTCGATTTCTCAATCAGTCTCTATGATAGGTCGTAATGGAAATGATATCGAATCCATTAGTTTCGGTGTTCGATCAATGAATTCATGTTTTGGTTTCTGTGAAACTAGTTCAGCATTGTGTTTCATATAACCTGCTATTGGAATTCCTGTTTTAGTTTTCTGAATTCATATCAAAGATTGCTCTTTTGTTCTTATTTGTTTGAATCACAGTTGGTTTATGCAGCTTATATGTAGATTGGCTTTTCATGTCTTCCGATTAGGTTTATTCTTATGAAGTAATTCAACATAACTATGTAGTAGCACTGTTAGTGTTTTGTTGAATTATGTTCTGAGCTTAGTTAGCTTCTTGTCAGAACTCTATAAAAAGGATTCACATTTCCTGTATTGTTTTGTTTACCTATGAAGGTAAGTAAATTAGGCGAGCAAGATGGGTCGTGTTCGTACAAAGACTGTTAAGAAGTCTTCCAGGCAAGTTAGTGAGAAGTACTACTCGCGGATGACGCTGGACTTCCACACAAACAAGAAGCTGTTGGAGGAGGTTGCCATCATTCCCACCACCCGCCTCTGCAACAAGATTGCTGTTGGAGCGTCGTATGGACTTTGTGCCTGCTGAGTCTGCCATCAGGACTGATTCCAGTGCAGTTGATGCAGAAACCCTTGAGATGATTGCGGCTCTTGGAATGTCGGATATCCCTCGTATTGTCAAGGCTGAGCCTGAGACCATGACACCTCTTACCTTTGCTGCGCGTGGAGGGAGAAGATACTAGGACTTCGGTTGCTGGATCATTCTTTTCTATCCATCTGGTTTGATCAAGATTTTGCTGAGTCTCAGATGCTGGTATGACTTGATAGATGTTTCTAGTTTATTATTCAGATTTGTGCACAATCTAGATTGATTGCTTCTTTTATTACTTGGGTTTCAAGTGTTACTAAAAATTCTTACAATTTCCTCATACATGAACAAAAAGTTGATCATCCGATTACAACAACACGTACAAAACTATAAATACAGATCCATAGCAATGCGCTGTATATATGCAGTCTATGCAGAAGGATATTGTCACACTGTTAAACTGTAGTAAGTAAAACGCTTTAGAAGTTGCGATTACCTTGGTTCAAGGTTCTGGGGAATCCTTGAAGATTGTAGTTGCGAGCGCTTGCCCCTTGAACTACTAGTGTTAAGCATAGGTGAATTGACATTGACAGGGTCCAGCTCATTTTCAGACTTATACAGCAGCTTGTTAGAGGATTGTCGAGGCTTGGGCTTGGCCTCTGGTTTGATAACTCCTTGTCTCACACTAAGCACTCGGTTGAGGTGCTCGTCCTCTTGCTCCTCTGCCGTGCTAGGTTTGATCCTGCTCCTAATGAGAGCACCTCGATCAGTAGATAACGACCTTCTTGTGACTGTCTCTTCTATTAGTGGTGGCATCTTCGGTATCATCTCCTTGTCTGTACAGACAAAAGGAAGGCGTCGTGACCTCCTTTGCCTTCCTGTGGAGCAGCTTCTTGTGTCTTGTGTGGATCGTTGAACGCTCTCAGGCTTCAAGGAAGAGCTGTTGCTAAACCTTGGAACACTCATCGGAGAAACAGACCTCAACTTTTGTAGTGGCTCAGTGGTGCTTCTTATGAATGTGTTTTTCTGCATTTTTAGTTCAACTTCAGCTTCTTTCTTCTCTAATGCTTGTTTGAGTGTTGTGATCTGCACACAAAAATGAAGATACACCACAGTTTGTCAAGACAATCCTACAGAATACTGCAATGTGAATAGCGCGGTTTGATTTGATAACGACAAACCTCCTCCTTAAGGTCCCGGATTTCAGTGGTTTCTTTGTTGGATTTCGCAGCTCCAAGTTCTATGGAGGCAACCCTCTCAGCAAACTTCAGAGTGCTGATTGTCTCTCCGATTGCATCGGATTCAGGATTTATGTGCACAAACATCAAAGTTTTTGCTTGTCCTCCTACAACAAGAAAAGTTGGCAAATTTGTGAGACATGACCTTTGTTGCTGTTACAAGATGATGGCTGATAAGTAATGTAGTATGTAGTATTACCTAGAGAATCTTGGAGGACTTGTGTGAGCTTGCTATTTCTGTAGGGGATATGTGAGCTCTTCTGAGCAAGCGCAGAGATGACATCTCCAAGCGCCGAGAGGGATTTGTTGATGTGCTGGGCCTCCCGGAGTCTCTCCCCAGTTGCTTCGGACTTGTCCACTCGTTCACTACCAGCCAGGTCCACAAGATGGAGACACCCTCTAAGAATGGTTCCAGTGAGCAACTCTTTTCCGTGCACATGGACAGTCAATATACTGCAGTTGGACAAACCCTCACCTCAGCTCAGCTCATTACAGATAAAAGGAGATCATACACAAGGCGAGAAAGGTGAATTGCGTAGTACCTATGAGACCGGCTACTCCTCTCATTTAGGGCAGTAGCACCCACAGCGCGATTCTTTTGGCCAGTTTTCATCAATTCAACAACATCTCGAGTGCAACTGACAAGAACCAGACTTGCATCTGGTACGTTTAGGCCATTCAGCTGGGACTTGTTTCTGATATCTAATGTGAGGCTTTGTCAAAGGAACAACTCTAATAAAAATGAATCAAACAACTTTGGAATCGGAGATATGGAAGGATATCTTCTTGTAGAGCCATCCACTACCAACAGGTCCCTCACTTGTTCATTATATATTTCTATCATCTGAACTCCAATGCTATACTCTATGACATTCTCCCTTGATTTCGCAATGTCAAACAGGTCGTTCAAGGCTCGATAGTTCACTCCCCAAGTGTCTTCTGATGTCAAATCTGGACCACTCTGCACCAAAATAAAATTGACATCATTTGGTACGTTGTTGATGGAGATCTTATACACTTATATGTATAGTATGTACTTACCATAGTATATGTCTTTCCAGAGCCAGTTTGTCCATATGCAAATATGCAGACGTTAAAACCGTCTAAAACCGATCTGATGAGAGGTTGAGTGTCACCATATATTTGTTCTGCACTCAGGAAATAAGCATTGGCATTGGTATTGAAATGGAATACATAGTGAGGAAGTTGGCGAAGAGAAAGGGGCTAACGCTGCGTGACATTTGTTGGGAAGACTTTGTTAAATGAGAATATCTTTCGGGCATCCCTTCCGTGCTTGTGAGGATGAACGATCATAAGGTTTCCGTTGTCTCCAATGTGGTCCACAGTCGAGTACTTATCAGACTGTCCTCCTAAGAAAGGCCTTACTCTGCAGTAAACTCTAATAGATCCTGCAACAAGGAGCAATCCAAATCCAAACCTCTGAAAATGTTGTCATTCATCTGGAGGAATTGCGACATGATGAAATAAACGGACAAGCTGCTACCTTTCAAGTCTTGTACTTGATTGTAAAGTAGACGGTTTTCCTCAATAACTTTGTGGAATGAAGACGACGCATTTTCAAGACTGTTTATATGATTTCCTGAAGCACAGCATGACATTGAAGTGAATTAAGCTTCATCATAGATAGAACAAATGAAACTGTTATGCAACAAAATGTACCTAGCTTTGCGACTTCGTTCTCCCACTCCGACTGCATCCTTCTGACTTGCTCTTTTGTCTCATGGAATGACTTTTTTAGTTCCTGCAGGGCAATCGGAAGAGATATGTAACGTCTTTGTTAGAAACGAAACGAAAAGGAGAAGCAATTTCCAAATTCTGCACACCTCAATCTGCCTCTGTTGGCCTTCAATCACCTCCTTTTGGTCAGTAGTAGAGTAGGCAACAACAGGCTTCATATTCTGTCTTCTTAGACCACAAATGCAGAATGGAGATGAATCACTGGACACCAATCCAGCTTGCTTTATAAGATACTGAGAAATGGCATCCAAGAACTCATCCTTTGATAACCGCGGTGTGTCACTCTTTACAAGTTTCCTCATTAGAAGCCCAAGCTACAGAAAGTGGAGAAACAAATTAGACAAGAAGCAAGGTATGTATGGTTCAACCGTTGTTTCAATCCTTCGAACTTGTTTGATCTTACCTGAATTCCTTGGGAAACAAGCACTGCAGAGAAGTCTTTTACAACCTTTCTTATCACAGTGTCAATCGCCTGCACAGGAGTCGCCATTATGATTTCAATTCGCAATGGAGTCTTCGGATGAAAGCTAAAACAGCAAAGCAAATCTTACCCACCATTGAATTCAAGGGGAAGTCTTCAGCTCCATTCTTCTCAGTAAGATACACCTTCATAATCCCGACTGCAAACTGATCAAAGAGGAGGCGCAAAGCGGGAGCTACTCTTGATTCTTCAATGGAAACCTTGTCAGATAGGTGCAGATATTCTTCTAATAGCTGCTCATACTGAGATGATGATGATTCATACTCGTCGACAGACTCATCTGCGCTTTCACTTCCTGTTGAAGTGGAGAACGAAGACTCTTTCGGGTACGAAACAATCTTCACTGTACCTCCATATCTCCACACTCCTACCCCACCGGACTGCTTCCACTCGTAGTAGCCTTTCAGGCATAGAATGCAATCCACAACTTTGCTTGATGACCCTCCCTGTAATTTTGTTTTGTTTTGGTTACATAGTCAGATATGATTCACTTGAGAAAAACATCAAAGATTAACAACTACCAATTAATAGTTTATGTAAAGTAAAGCAAAACCTTTTCCAAGTCAGAAGCCTCAAAGGTTAAGAGCTTCATATTTGCAACGGCTACTAAGAAGTTCCTCATATTTTCAAAATACTGAATAGCTGACTGTGCAGCACCTTCAATTGACTGAACTGTGAGCACCGAATTATCCACAACCTGTTTCCAGACCGTGAAACGAATAAATCTAACCCCGTATGGTAATCAATGTCATGACATGAATGAGAAATCCTACAGCTAGTAGTACCTTTGGTACAGCACCTGGATTGACCTTGTTGAGGACATTGCAGAGGATGAGACCGTTACGAAGTGCCAAGCAGAAATCTTCTTCTGAAGGCTCTTTGGGAAGACTTTCCCTTGCAACTTTGTCCATCTGCCTCAGCCATTCTGCTGCTTCATTCCTCCTTGCCGCTACGCCAAACAAAACAAACAGACTACATTCATCTCCTTTCCGTTTTACCTTTCCAAATTTTATACCAAACATGCCCCGAGTACATAAATGGCAATCATCAAATATTGTAATTAGCAGTTCTGGTGAGCAATCTGTTGAAACGTGTTCATGGTTCTAAGAGATACAACTCTAATTAGACATCTATAGTGATTGAAATTAAGAGAATCCCACATCGGATACCATAAAAGCTCAAGGCCGAATTCGGAATGTATGCACATAAAGTTTGGATCCATTTTGTCTTTCACTTTAAACCAACAAACTATTTTGTTCAACCTTAAATCATGCATCACATCACAGATTAGAAAGAAAAGGGCCAATTTGGCACAGGCATTGCTTTTCCTTCAAACACTCTCAGCTAGCAGAGAGTGCTTTGCTATCATGATTATGGTTCTTAATGCGTAATTAAGAACCATAGCTTTATACAAAGGCTTTGGATTTAGGAGGTCCCAAATGCACTGTTATCTGATGGGGGTCCCACTCTCCCACCCTCCCATTTTCAAGTGTGTTGGTCCAAAATAACAACATCATTATACACATTCCTCCTTTAATGATTTGCATCCATCCTCCTTTATTCACACTACCCTAAAATTTGGATCCACAGTAGCAAAAATGTACAAAATTTGGGGAAAAAATGCTGAATCTGAAGACACATGATTGTACAAGCTCAGATCACAGGTAGAATGCAGATTCGAATTAAAGTCGGAAAATTGATAAAAATACCGGACTCATGAGCCTTTCGAAGAGCAAGGTCGCCGTCGTGGAAGTCGTTGGGATCGGCAGGGCAATTGCGGAGAAGAGCCTTCAAGCCTCTGGTGTTCTTGCAGGGCGAGGCGAACATCATCGCCCCGCTGAGATTGGTGGTGGTTTCACCAGGCATCGAGAGGAGAGAATTTAATTTAAATGAAATTGGATTGGAGTGAGTGAGTGAGGAGGAGGAAGAGCAAGCAAGCTTCGTGTGAATGGTGTAAATTCAAAGTAGAGAGTATTAAATGGGTGTCTCTCTCACCTGGTAACTGGTAAAGTATTTAAACAAGAGGGAATTTGGAAAACTGGCTTTAAAGCTACTATGCCGTTACCGTTGGTCCTCCCTGCCTTGTTATTTCAATTTTGAACCAACGTCCAAAATTTCACCAACCTCACTCACTCACTCACTCACCCTCTAAAGTAAGGCTTTGCTTTTTACCTTATTTTTTTTTTTGGTCAGCAAAACGGGCGAAGCCCGCTCCCAGGAGGGAGATTTATTAATGAGGTAAAACCATCAGTTAGTATTCCTTTGGGATGTCTCCACCCCTCTAGAATCACTAGCAATACAAGGAATAACGCACTCAGGCGGTTCGTCCAAACACAGAAAAGCCAAAGGAAACGAGAAAGCAAGCTTAGCTAGCCCATCGGCAAGATGGTTAGCTTCGCGGACAACGTGACGGAACTGGATGTCCCAGTCCCTACTTCGGAAGCCATGGCAAGCAGTCACCAGGCTAGCACACGGGTGCGTCGGTTTAACCGTCTTCAGAACAAAATCGAGAGCTGTCTTGGAATCAATCTCGCAAATAACCTTCTTGAAGCCACAATTCCAAGCCAATTCGAGCCCCTTCGCGAGACCCCAGAGCTCCGCTTCCACCACCGAACAGCTTCCGATATGGCAGACGAACCCTTTGATCCAGGCCCCCTTTTCGTTCCGGATTGCTCCACCAGCTGCCGCGGTACCGTCGGCTTTAACAGCTCCGTCGGAATTCATCTTGACCCATCCATCTCCCGGTGGCCTCCAAATCACAGCCCTTGAGACCCTTTCTGCCAGCTTCTTCGTCCCCAACAAGTGCTCCTTTGCTGCTGAGATTTCTTTAATAACGTTCCAGCAGCTTTCCGATGTAATTGGTCGGCTAGAGACTCCATTGAACACCACATCATTCCTTCTGGTCCAGATCCTCCACAGGGCAACCGCAAAGAAATCGCTCCAGGTCGACCCCTCCAGGCCTGTCTTGGTTGAGGATATGTTCCTCCGGATCCACGCAGCGAATGGGAGAGAAAAGAAATCCTCCTCCCATTCGGCGCCCTCAACCTGCAACCAGAAGATCCTCACAGCCACACAGTCTCGGAATAGATGAATAAGGGATTCACAATTACTATGGCAGATAGGACACAAGTCCGAGTTACCTAAGTGTCTTCGAGCTCTCTCCTCGTTTGATAGGGTTCCACCCTTGCAGGCAAGCCAGACAAACGTACGAATCCTCTCCGATACATTCAACCTCCATATCCTTTTGAAAAAGAGGTGATCAGCCGATCGATCGTCCTCGAACCTACAGAGCGCCGAGTACCCCTCACGTGTCGAGTAGTCCCCATCACTGCTGCCGGCCCAGCACACTCTATCTTCGGTCTCCAACACGAACTTCGCCGCCAGTTTGAGGGTCGTGTCAGCAGGTAGGAGGTGGCCAAACTTAAACCAATCCCAACCTCTACCTTCTTCCCAGTAGTCCGCAACCCAGATCGGGGCCCCATCAATATTCCCATTAGCTAAGGACTTTAGCGGAGCCTCCTCAAGCCACCTATCTTCCCAAAACCTTATGCTTCCGCCGTTTCCCAGCCGCCACTTAACATGGGGCTTAATGACAGTGTTCGATGCCTTTGTGATGCTCTTCCACACCAGGGAGGCCCCTGGGGAATTACCGAGTTGCTTCTTAACATACTTATGAAAGAGCACGTCAGCCCAGACTCCCTCATCCTCATTAATAAGTCTCCAACTCAGCTTAGCCACCAAAGAAATATTGAGATCAGCCATCCGCTTAATCCCCAGGCCCCCAAGCTTTCTTGGTCTAGTGACCTCCTCCCACGCAACCTTATGCATCCTTCTCCTCTCCGGATTGGAGCCCCAAATAAAACTTCTACAGCATTTGTCCATGCTCTTACACACACTGCTAGGGAGAAGCATGGTCGACATCGTGTAGACAGGAATCGAAGCAAGCACAGAACGAACAAGAGTCACCCTGCCCGCCAGACTCAAAAGGTTCGCCTTCCAGCCCGAGAGTCTGGTCGTGAACTTTTCGAGAATAGGAGAAAAGGTCGCTTTCGTCGCACGCTTGTGCAAGATAGGAACCCCAAGATAATTACCAAGGTCCCCAGTTACCTCAATTCCGGCCATAGTCTGAATTCTCCCTTTCAACTCGTTGCTAACATTCCGAGAGACATAGGCTTTCGACTTAGCTTGACTGACACTCAGCCCTGATTTACCACAAAATCTATCTATGCACTCCTTGATCACCTTAACCTGCGAGATAGATGCTTCCGCGAAGAGAAGGATGTCGTCAGCGAAGAATAGGTGCGACAGCTTGGGTCCGCCTCTAGTGATCCTGATAGGCTTCCACCTCCCATCCTCGACAGCGTCTGAGATTATGTGGCCTAACCTCTCCATACATAAAATAAATATATATGGGGAAATCGGGTCACCCTGCCGGATACCACGTGAAGGGGTGAATCTCTCGGAGACTTCACCATTCCAGAGGACGTGCATTCTGGGAGTTCTAATGCATTCCATGATCTGATTCAAACAATCTAAAGGCATGCCGATGCAGTTCAGTGCTTTTTACCTTATTGTTTATTCTCTCGTTAGTCGTTACTACTTACTACCTGCAAGTTTCTATAAAAGGCTAAATTACACAAAACCATCCTTAAAATAGATGAATATTACCAATCACGAGTTGGTGTATTAGTTGTAGGGCTATATCCCATCCCATATCAAGAGGTTCGAAGTTCAAATCTCTTTAGAAACACTCTCAATTTTTTTTTAGTTTTTTTTTCAAAAGACTGGCCACTACCATTTTTAGGCGTAAAAAGTTTTTTAAAAAAATTGTTAGATATTCATATTTTCATAAATGGTTTGGTTAATATATTGTCTAGTTACGTTATATTATAAAAGATGAGAATTTAATGGTTTTTAAACACTTTATTACATGTTTCAATTGTCATGTGGGTGGTTCTTTCAAAGAAAAATAAATTTATGGGTGATTTTATTTAAACTTTTGTTTTATGAGTGGTTTTATGAAAACTCACCTATTTTAAGGGTGATTTTATATAATTTACCCTTTATGTTATAGAATCAACTTATTGGTTCAGTTTGTGGTAAGAGCATCAACAATGTTCGGGTTCCCAAAAACTTCTCTCCCCTTTTCTTATTCGTTCACCTCATTTTCCACTAACTTTATTCTCAATACTCCCCAATTCACTTCCTATCATCTACAATGGTCGGGTTCCCCAATAAATCTATCTCATCACTTTTTCCACACCCTACTATATTTTGTATATAATTTTAATTATTAAAATAATTGGATTGATTTAGCAATTAAAAAATAATTAATTTAATTTTATAATTATATTTCATAATTAATTTTAATTATCAATTGAATACTTTCTATCACAAATTTATTTAATATCTCAAAAATCTTGTATGGATTGAAAATAAAATTGAAAGTTAAAAAAAAAAATTGGAAGTTAAAAAAATTAATTAATTAAATTTAATTTAATGTTAAAAAACTGGAAGTTAAAAAAAATGATTTAATTTAAAAAACTGGAAGTTAAAAAAAAACTGGGAAATTAAAAAACTAGAAGTAAAAAAAAATGATTTATTTAATTCAATAGAATATTTTCTATCACAAATTTATTTAATTTAATTTTGGAAATTTTTGGTAAGTGTCCATTTTAAGTAGGTCATTTAGCAAAATGTCCACTTTTATAAGTCATTTTGCAAAATGTCCATAAATGACTTTTTTTACCCCTGTTATAATCCCCCTCACGCTCACGTCCTCTCTGCTGAAATTCCTCTTCCTCCTCTTCTCCCCGATCTGTTGCTTCCTCACCCTCTTCTCCTCCGCTGTCCTCCATGTGAAGCCCTATTTTTGATTAATTACACTCGGCTAGCTAATTCCGCGATTTTCAGCCATCTCTTCCCGATTTCGAATTTGCAGGCGAAATCAATAAGGATTACTGAGTAGCAGATCTGATCTCGGGCATGGCGGGCGGTTGGAGCGCCAAGATCGTGCATCGACTGCTTCGAAGACTGTCATCACGCGACCGAGAGCTTGAGCGCGAGGAGGATGATCGTAATCAGATGATTTGCGGTTGATTTGAGCTTATTGTTGTTCTTCGATCACCATTCTGTCTGTTCTGGAAGCTAGTTTTCAATTCTGTCTTCCATTTTTGAACCGGTTGAGTGATTACTGGCTTTCGTTGCAATTTTCAATTCTGACTTTCGTTTCAGTGTTCAATCGTGTAGGCAGTTGATAAATTAAATTTGATTACAATTAAGGTTTAGATTGTTCCATGTGATTGCATCCTCAATTTTAGTTTAAGTTTGATTACAATTAAGGCTTTCGTTTCAGTTTTCAATTAAGGCAGTTGATAAATTAAATTTGTAGAGGATCGATTACATATTAATCTAAAAATTTAATTTCATTGGCGCAGTGTTTAACTCATGGTGACAGTGTCCAGGACAGGATACCTCGTATAAACTTTGTCGAAACAATGGAGGCTGCCTCGTATATATATACATGAGCAATGGTGCTTCTCCTGACTTATATTTATGTGCATTGGCTAGCTGTAGCATTTAAATGGAGTTTGATCATTTTGTTTTGCAGGAATGCAAGTGGCAAATCTAAAACTTTAATCATTCTTATTGTTAGCTTCCTAGGATGTCACATTGTCACCAACAAGGGTGGTACCACTAACCTTGTTAAACAAGAGTAGTGTACCCAAGTTAAAATTGTGTCACCACCACTGTTGTCACCAAAGGAAATACCTTAGTAAAAGGAAAAGTGTTATTAGATTAGTAGTGTCATCACAATTAAAAAAAAAATTAACCACTGCAGTCACCAAAAGAAAAAAAAAACCTAGGATAAGGGAAAGTGTTATAAGCAAAAAAACCCAGGATAAGAGAAAGTGTTATAAGCAGTGTTACCAGAATTAAAAAAAAAAAGTAATCACTACTGTTATCAAAAGAAAAAAACCATAGAACAAAGTAAAATGTTATTAATAGTGTCACCCCAATAAAAAAAAATTAAAAATGTAATCACTATTGTCACCAAAGGAAACTCTAGGACAAAGAAAAATGTTATTAATAGTGTCACCGTTCACCACAAAAAAAAATGTATCCACTGTTGTCTCCAAAGGAAAACAGTACTCCGTTAAGAGATAAATGACTAAGTGTATTAATAGTGATGTCACCAATACAAAAACAGTGTCACCACGAGTGTATCAAGTGTTGTCACCACTAGTGTACCAAGAGAAACAATTGTCAAGTGTTATTAGTTGTGTCACCAAGTAAAAACGGTGTAATCACTGCTGTCACCAAATGAAAACCCTAGGATAAGAGAAGCAAAAACACTAAGAGGCTAATGTTAAACAAAAGAATATGTGGCGTTCAGAATATGTCATCACAAAGTTCAAATACAAGTGTCACCAAAAATCAGTTCTTTGAGGGATAAGATGAGAGAGAAGAGAGCCTCTTTCCCCTTTCTGAATGAACCCGATAACCCTAGCCTCCAAACTCGATCAAATCAACACCCGATTACCTTGATTAATGCATCTCTGGCAAGAAATCATTCCCAAATCTACAAAGTTCTTGCCCCATCCACCAATTTCGACTATGATTGTTATCGAAACAAACCAAATTGTCCCAGCACAAAGAAAGAGATATGCTTGCTATCGCGACTTGCATTCGACCTGAGGAAGAAGAAGCTGGGAAAAAAACGAAATTTGGTGTACAGAGTTCAGAGTCTGGTGGTGGTGGGAAATTGCTTGGCTCTTACCGCCTCTAATTTCACACGAATCAAATCAGGAGTGTGATTACAAGATGAGTGATTGTTTGGATGCAAAAGAAGCAATTGATGAATAAGATGTTCAAGGGTTTGGAGGTTCGGGTCTCTGGAGATAAGCTTCCCCTTTGGTCTGGTTTTATTTTGGTTCTCTTCGCCTCCAAATGTTGGGTTGAGAGGGCTTTGCCTATTCACACCCCCCTCAACGATTCTGCTCCCATTCCCCCTCTGTCTTTTTATCTTATCACATATGCAGACCTAAATTGTGTGTTATTTCTGTGCTTTGCTTTTCGAAAAGCTGATAATGGAAAGCAAATGATGGTGGAATCGAATCCCACACCGAGAAGGAGAGCTAACAAAGGGATTGCCATCAACGAGCCAATTGAGCCTTCCGACGGGACACCAGACCCAGAGGAAAAGGGTGAAAACCCAAAGAACACCCCCTTAAAAGGGAAAAAGAAACCTACCCTTGTGGTGGCCAGGCTTCGGTCTTGGTTGTCCAGGGTTAAAGAAAACATCACGGAGTTACAAAATACCACTTTGTATGCAATTGATCACTATAAGAACGTGAATGATCATCCTGTTTTCACCTCATCTAATATGAAAATATATATTAGCATGTTTGGATACCTACTGATCGGTTGCATCAATTGGCTACTGAAGATGAAAATTAAACTCTTATACCCTAGTATAAACAATTCAACTGAGTCCAAGCTTCTTGATGGTTACCTGGTGATAATTATTTTTACATGGTGTGAATTTGAATCTATTTCTAACTCCTATCCTACTGCCACCATCCACCATTCTTGGTATTGTAAGCCATCTTGCCTTTATTGGCCTTTTGGAGGTGCCATTTCACCGGAAAGAAAACATAAGACTGATGCTAAAATTAAAATCATTACTAGTAAAACAAAGTGAAATCATCAAATCAAGACAATGTATTCGACACATCGAAAATCAAGAAAACGAAAAGGTAAACAAGTACACAAAAACATTATAAAAAGATCAATTTATACACGGTATCACAAATCACTACTCTTGAGTCAAGCCTGTGGCGAGTTGCGAGTACATGTCTCGCTCGCTCTTAGATTAGTTAATAATGAAGATTAGTTTCTGGAATTATCGTGGAATTGGTCGTCCTACATTCTGGATTGATATCAGCACTTGGTGTAAATCAGAACACATACAACTACTGGCGCTTGCTGAAACCAAAACGGAACACATCCCTGAACCTTCTTTATGGAGAGGGGCGGGGTTCGATAAAGCTATCTGGTCGCCGGCATCAGGTAGGTCTGGTGGCCTGGGTATACTTTGGAAGGAAAACACCATGATTAATGAAACCATCGAGGTCATGGTGCAAATGCCAAGGGCTATTGCCATCAAATATGCAAACATCATCGACAACTTCACATGCCTAATATGGTTCATATACGCTCCACCCCAAGAACAACACAAAACAGGATTCTGGTCCCCGATAATAGAGCAGATAAAACGGGCCACTATCCCATGTATAGTCATGGGTGATTTTAATGAAATTGGATGTTTTGCTGACAAAGAAGGCGGTGCGGTGACTCACCCATGCAGATTTATCAGACTCGCCGAAATTAAGAATCAATGTTCTCTCGAAGACATTCCGTCATGGGGAAATCCATTTACATGGAGGAAAAAACAAGAAGAACAAGGAAACATAAAAGAAAAGATCGACAGAGTCCTAGTTCAACATGCCATAATACATCAGTACCCCGCCATCCACACAAAAAACGGTGCATTCACATCCTCTGATCAATGCTCTATTACCGTTGAATTAAATACCAGTCAAAGCTTCAAACCCCCACCCTTCAAATTCGAGAATGTATGGCTACGACGAAACGACTTCAAAAACATAGTCAAACAAGCATGGCGATTAAAATCCCACGGTTCCGCGATGTACCAATTGGTCCGAAAAACAAAATTGTTAAAAGACAAAGCAAAAAGTTGGAACAAAAACACATTTGGAAACATCTTTAGACAACTGCAAAAAGTTGAAGCACAACTTCTCCAAATCCAACAGGGTATGGCAAATAACACAAACAATAATATGCACATAAAGGAAGCAAACCTGATAAAGAAGAAAGAAAAACTACTCACATTCCAAAAAATATATTGGAACCAGAGAGCAAAATCTAAACATATTAAACTCTCAGACTCAAATACTGGATATTTCCATAGAATTGCCTCTGGCAGAAGAAACAGAAAGTACATTAGAAGCATAACCACATCGGAAGGCACTCAGATAACAGGAGAAGACAACATAAACAATGAAATTAGAAAGGATTTCCAGAAAAGATTTACAAAACAGCCAATTAATAGGGCTAAATTAAACGAATTCCTCAATCTGATCTCCAATGATATCACAGATGAGGAGAACATCTAACAGCGATACCCTCAAACGGGGAAATAAAGACTGTAGTATTCAACCTAGGATGGAACAAGGCCCCTGGGCCTGACGGCATGTCGGCTGAATTCTACAAAGAATCATGGAATGTGGTTGGGCCCTCGGTTATAAAGGCAGTCAAGAGTTTCTTCTTATCTAGAAGGATGCTCAAACAAATAAATCACACGTTCATTACACTTCTGCCAAAAACAGACAACCCCACTACCACGAGTCACTTCAGACCCATTAGTCTATGCTCAACAATATATAAAATAATTTCTAAAATTTTAACAGAACGCTTGAAGAAGGTTCTAGGAAAATTAATAAACCCTCTCCAGGGTGCCTTTGTCTCGGACAGAGCCATTCAAGATAATGTATTAATCGCCCATGAAATTTTTCACTCCTTTAAAACCAGAAAAGGTAAGACTGGCTGGCTGACGCTAAAATTAGATATGGAAAAGGCCTATGACCGTGTTGACTGGGACTTTACGGAAGCTATCATGAATAAATTTGGGTTCCACCCAAGGTTTGTAAACTGGATTACAGAATGCATTACCTCTGTTTCATTCTCTGTGCTTGTGAATAATGGACCTACAGAATTGTTTACGCCTACAAGAGGCCTACGACAAGGCGACCCAATCTCACCATTTTTATTTATACTCGGGGCCGAAGCCTTAGCTCAACGCCTTGTTTGGGAGGCTGCGTCCCCTGACAAGGCTATCGGGTTCAATTTCGGGACGTCGGGACCTCGTATTCCCTTCCTGGCCTTTGCAGACGATATATTAATCTTCCTTAAAGGAACCAACACAGCATGCCACACCGTTAAGGAAATTTTAGATGACTACTGTCAAATATCTGGGCAAAAAGTTAACTATCACAAATCATCCTTCCAAGCCACTGGCGGGATTACCCGGAGCAGAATTTCTGAGCTCGGAAGTGCACTCGGAATCACCCATTCCAATGCTATAGAAAAATATCTTGGCTGCCCCATTATTAATGGTCGGGTTAACAAAGACACGTTCAAGGAAGTAATTACGAAAACCAAAAACCAACTTAGTAAATGGAGGGCGGATTCATTATCTCAACAAGGTCGGGCAACTCTTATTGGATCAAACCTGACAGCAAAACCATTATATATAATGCAGAATTTTATGCTTCCAACCACAATGCATAAGGAGTTGGATTCAATAAATAGATGCTTCTTTTGGAACAAGGATGCCCAACACAGACCACTTATCGGATGGGACAAGATTTGTAAATCAAAGAAATCGGATGGGTTAGGAATACGAAAAGCAAAAGAAATGAACGAGGCCTTGCAATTAAAACTTCTGTGGAAAATTCTTGCTGAACCCAACAACACTTGGGTCCAGGTAATCACCCACAAATATCTCAAGAACATACACATTTTAAAATATAAGAAATCCGAAAACTTGTCCTGGCAATGGGCCAAACTAACAAACTTGATCCAGAAATTCAAAGAAGGCATAATTTGGACCATCGGAAATGGTAAATCAGTTAAATTCTGGACCGATAACTGGGTTTCTGCGATAGCCTTATGTGATCGGTCAGACTGTCCAAATCAGTTTGACAAGGAAGAACCAGTCAGCGAATATATCATAAACGGCCGTTGGTGGGGTTGAAAAACTAAATAGGGTCCTACCCAGACAACTAGTTGATGAGATAATTTCGATTCCACTACCTGTGTCATCGTTTGAGGACAGGCTATATTGGTGGCCAGACAAGCATGGTTGGTTTACGACCTCCTCCGCATACAAATTCATCATCAACGACAATGAACAGCGAGACTATAAATGGATATGGCAACTTGATCTCCAACCTAAAATAAAAAACTTCCTATGGAAAATTGCTCACTCAGGTCTATCAACCAAAGCCAAACTTGCTTCACGTGGTGTAGCGGTGCCTACGGATTGTGTTCGATGCTCGAACCGGGTTGAGGACGACATCCATCTTCTCACAGAATGTTATTCAGACTTGATTACAAACCACCTAACCCCAAATGAACAACAAACACTCAAACAAACCATTGGTAGATCCAGGGAAGTAGGCCGGGGATCTGCTAAACTGGTTGCGTACCTTATCAAAGGCAAAAATGCAAAACATCGTAACAAGATGGTGGGGGATATGGTACTTCCGAAATGGATGTGTTTTTAGGAACCAGCGGCCACCGACAACCAACACCATTGAAATGTTTTCAAAAAAACAATCTGAAAACTGGACACGGGCGTTTCTACTCGAAGAATCAGATCAACACACCCGACCCCTGGAACCCTCAAATGGAAACAAGACCAATAAAAGAACAGAAAAAACCAAAAACAAGAAATGGAGAAAACCACCGTATGGAATGCACAAACTAAATTTCGATGGCTCGTCGCTTCGTTGCGGGGCAAGTACCGCTGGTATCATAATCCGCAACTGGAACGGAGAACCCTATCAAATTTCTAGTTTGCGTCTTGGCCGTTCATCACCTCTAATGGCTGAGTCAGCAGCCCTGAGGTTGGGGGTGTTGGAAGCCAAGAAAATGAACATACAAAATTTAATCATTGAAGGTGACTCAAAAATCATCATCGACTATCTTTAAGGCACAACACGTTGTCCTTGGGAGGTGGAAATGATCCTATCTGATATACAGAAGATCACTCGAAATATGAGAAAAGTTTCCTTTTCTCACATACCCTGTGCTGGCAACAGAGTGGCTGATAAAGGTTGCACACCTTTGTCACTCTGTTCATGGGGAACATATACCATCCAATAAAGATCTTCTAGATCTCATCCGTCTGGATGCGCTTGGATAGCCCTCTATCCAAATCTTTACCTAATCAAAAAAAAAAAAAAAACAAGTGTCACCAAAAGAAAACAAAGGAAGTACAAACCCTAGAGGGGCTAATTTTAAGTAAAACAACTGTAAAAAAAAACCTTAGGATAGTGGAAAGTGTTGTTAGTGGTGTCACCCCTATCACTGTCACCACCACCCATTTCGTTGTCACCACCCTTATTGCTGTCACCACCTCTATCGCTGTCACCGCCCTATCGTTGTCACCACTCCTATCGTTGTCACCACCACTCCTATCGTTGTCACCACCACCTCTATCACTGTCACCACCCTTATTGCTGTCACCACCTCTATCGTTGTCAACGCACTATCGCTGTCACCATCACTCCTATCGCTGTCACCACCACCCCTATCACTGTCACCACCACCCATATTGTTGTCACCACCCTTATTGTTGTCACCACCTCTATCGCTGTCAGCACCACCCATATCGCTGTCACCACTACCCCTATAACTGTCACCACCACCCATATCGCTGTCACCACCACCCCTATCACTGTCACCACCACCCCTATCGCTATCACCACCCCTATTACTGTCACCACCTCTATCGCTATCACCGCCCTATCGTTGTCACCACTCCTATCGCTGTCACCACCACTCCTATCGCTGTCACCATCACCTCTATCGTTGTCACCACCCCTATGATCGTCACCACTATCACTACCCTTATCACTACCACCATTATCCGTGGTGACAACTTTGTTTTTTTATGAGATGACTGCAGTGACATTGTCGGTGGTGACACGTACAGTAACAACTTTTTTTGGTGACAGATTTGTTGTTCGAGTTTTTTACGGAATCACGGTCACCACTATTACCACTGTCATCACTGATGTTACCACCCCTTATTAGAGGTGACACTCTTGGTGACACATGTAATTTCATGAAATTTTTTCAAAAAAATATAGTGTAATCACATGCTATATCATTGTCACCACTAATGTCACCACCCTTATTAGAGTTTTTGATATTTATTTTACCATTTAAGAGATGCTATGCAATATTTGTCATCAACTCATTTGTCATCAACTCATTTCGCAACAGTAGAATTGATCAGCAAAGGGATGATGTAATACGGTAAGACATTACATACGGAGTATTCAATTGAGTTATTTGTCATCAACTCATTTCGCAACAGTAGATAAATGGGCAACAAGTTATTGTCAATTTATCTACATAAATGACATTTTCTAATCACTAGTTCAGCAAGCCAAGCACTCAAATGGTTGAAGAATTCAAGATCAATGACAGGAACTAGTTCATTCATTTGTAGCACTAAGGATGCTCGTGATATTGAGCAAATTCAGTCATTCGAACCAAGTTTTAGACATGTTCAATTTCGGAATTAAGCCATTGTAATACCAATACCTCGCTAAATACCTTTAAACAGATTCATTTTTCAAATTGAGATATAGACAAATCACAAATTCAATCTCTGAAAGGGACGACAGATTTGTTCAAGCTACTTACGAAATGAATCAACCTCAACTACACACATACGGCAATTACTAGCAATCGAGAGGCGACTGTGATAGCAAAACCTAGGAATGTCAACGCCGGCGACCTCGCAGGCTTGGAAAACGGTAAATCCCTTGGGGATTTTAACAACATAGCCATCGACGAAGACCTCGATGGAGTCCTCGGGCTTAGTAAAGTGAGCCCTGGCACCAGCGACGGGAAGACGGGGCGCCGCCAGGGGCGGATCTGGGGTGGGATCAGCCTGGCAGCCTCAGGACTCTTAATGTCGGAGGTGGAGACGATGGGGCGGGCGAAGGTGACTGGGAGAGAAGATCTCTGGAGAACTCCTCGCCTCGGGACTCTTTCTCTGCGAGCTTGAAGGTGACTGGGCAGAATCGCAGAGAATCAGAGGGAGGAATCGCACAGAGGTTTAACATGGATCCCGTTTCCTACCTCTGTGATCTGTTTCCTACCTCTGTAGGCGGAATCGCAAAGAATCGGAGGGAGGAATCGCAGAGAGGTTTAACAAAGAGAGGAAGAAGACAGAGGTAGGAACCGTAGGAGTTCTCTGCGAGCTTGAAGGTGAGGAAGCCATGGATCTAGGGCGTGTTTGATAGGGGATGAGAAGGGATGCCGCGGGTGGGGGTGGGTTCTCGGGAACCACGCATGCGTGTTTGGCGAGGGATGCGCGGGGGTGGAAGAGGATGGGAAAGCGGGGATGCGGGGGATGAGAGGGGATGCGGGACGCACCTCCTTGGAGGAGGATTTGGGGGATGGGAAGGTGGGGATACCCAAATTTGCCCTCAAACCCAAAACCCCTCATTTCCTTAATTGTTTTTCATGTTAGCCGTCACCACCAACCATCACCCACCACTAACCATCACCTCTGATTCCTCCGCCACCGTCGCCCTTGCCGGCCGAACACCATAGTCGCCGACCACCACCGGCAACACCAACATAAGCTATTGGAGGTGTTTCGAGAGGCGCCGGATCGGGTGGGAGATTACAAAGGAAATCTGACCGGCATTTTCAAGTTGGTAGTGTGGAAATCCGACCGGCCACAAGTAGAATTCCAACTCGTAACACCGCCGCCGACCACCACCGCCGCCTACCCGCGCCGTCGCTCTCTTGTGAAGAAGATGAAGTTGGGATTTTAGGGTATTTTGGTAAACTCAAATGATTAGTGGGGGCAATTTGGACTTTTTTCGTTGCTCCATCCACCAAACAATCAAAATACAACCAAACACAAATGGGATTATTTTGGTGTTAAATCTCCATCTCGTCCATCCCCAAAGTCCATCTCCATCTCTTCCCATCCCCAAAACCCATCCCCATCCACTAAATCCACCCCGTTGTCAAACACGCCCCTAGACTTCAAGCTCTCAGATACGAGGGATGGGGATGGGTGAATAGATAGGTTAAAATTAAAGTAAGGGTAAAACGGGGATTACATAAAGTTTTTGGACATTTAGCAAAAGAGGATTTTAAGTGGACATTTAGCAAAAGAGGTTTACTAAAATGGATATTTTGCTAAATAATTTCTTTAATTTTTATGTAAATGTGAAAAGAAAAGTGGAAGTTAAAAGAAAAGAAGAAATGATTTAATTTATTGACATGTGGCGAAATTTGATTGATTTCGAATTTGGGAAGGTTACCAATATATTGAGGCACCCCAAATATCGGGAGGTTGTTTACAATGGTTGGGTTGCCCAACTAAGTGGAAAAAGTGATTTGGGGAGGTCGGTGACCGACCATTGATGATGCTCTAAAACCCCTCATTGGTAGAGTACGGTGTTATTTGCTTGTTTTATTGTCGGATTTTCGAATTTCTGATTTGGGATTTGCTCCTTTTTTTTTTAAAAAAAAGTTTTATTATTTCTTTTTAGGATTTTTTTTCGTAATTAAATCATTACTTGGGATTGAGCGTAAGAGTATAAGTTAGATAACCCGTTTATTTATTTATCTACACATAATTTTTCTAGCTTACTACATAACCTACATTCTCAAAAATAAGTAATTTCTATTCACGCACGTTTTTTAATTGGTGATAATATTTACACCCCTGCTCCTCTTGACTCTTGTGTCACACACCTGCCCCTCAAGAGTCAAGAGGAGCAGTGTGTATTTTAAATAAAATATAAAAAGTGGGATATGTGGTTTAAATAGTAAATTTTGTGGTGTAAATAACATTGCCTTTTTTAAAATGGTAAAAACTATGTAAAATATCAAATTTTTTTTAATTTTAGACTTAAAAAATATATTTTTTATTTAGTTCTTAACTCGTTTAAAAAACGTGTATAAATAGTAAAGTAACATATTTATCAAAGACCAATTGATCAATGGTTTTTCTATCCTATGCTCTTGGGACATGAGATAAGAAGGCCAATTGGAAAATGTTTTCCATAAATACACCTGATTTAGCCATTTTTAAATTAGATAATGAGGTTCACCCCTTCCTCTTAGGGTTTGATTTCTCAATAAAGTATCCTTATCTTATGTCCTTATGACACACAATAGACAAATCGATCGATCAAATACCCGAAAAGGCAGTAAAATACATCGCTTGAAAATTAGAGATTTGGACCATTTGATTTGGCTTTTTTGAGGAAAATCTAGCTAAAAGCAAGGAGATTGTGTTCAAGCCCGGAGTTTTGGTTTGGCACTTTGGCATCATCTCCTACAAAATGTGTAATGCAAATCAAACTAAAAGCAAGAATCTAAACTTTGGAAGGAAAATCTAGCTAGGTTAATTTTAACTGCTTTTTCGGACTTTTCATCCGAAAAGAGTTTGTCTGATAATGCAATTTCTTCGAAAGCATTACAAAAGAATGTTGCAGTTCCACAATAGCCTCTCTGAAAGCATGTCCACCACACTGTACTGATGCCAGGAGACTATGGCCATGTTTCGCCTACGCGAAGCACCAGCTAGCTGCAGGAAATTAGACCGACTAAACTAACTAATGCTAAATTGCATATATAACGCTGTTCCAAAACATACATATAAAACAGCTTGCAGTGAATCAGTTCCGCAAAATCTGATGCCGATTGATGATAGGCAGGCAGTGTAATTTCAGATTGCCCTTTGACGCGCCTCTGGTTAGAAGAATGGGTGTGAACTGTGAAGACGTGAATATGATGCTGCTAAAAGAACAGCGCCCCGAAAACTGAGGTAATAAGCAAACAGAGAGATGATACACTCCAATCCTCCATAATAGAATTGCCATAATTAGGAGAAATTCAACAAGCTCGAAGAACAGCGCCCTTATTCACACTCCACAAAACCTTGGGAACCACTTGGAACAGTGTCTTATTTACGACAATTGTTGCTCGTTAGATATTACACCAAAAGGACGTGACCAGTTCGTCAAAGATCTGCTACTTATCTACCTTTTCTGCTCATTTGTCTTCCCCTCAAAGAACTCGCCTAGCATGTGCTCAAGATCTTCTGGCGAGTATCTGATGTATTTCATGGCATTCTTCCCACCTTCGACCAGAGATCTGTCAACACAGGGTCAAATTGTCAGTCCAGGAGAAACTGAAATGGAAGACCACTTTAGGTTACTTAAACCTGCTGGGTCACTTTAATCCAAAAATTTGAACGGTCAGTTGAGTTCGAGTCATTTCAAGTTTTGGGTAGAAAATGTAAAAACCTAATATTTTCTAGTTGGTCATGTTTTCAGAATTGCCAAAGATGGTAGGTGAACTTTGCAAATAGCACAGCATTAATGTGGCATTCGATAATGAGCCATTAGATCTTCCATTTCTAGTGTGGTTAATATAATGTATGAAAAATGTCACAACAAAGTAAGCATTTAAGTACCCAAAGCGCTTGATGAACGATCTGTAGGCAGGCAACAACACTTCAGCAACTGCTAGTCTCAGTGATTCTCGTAGCTCAGTATCAGGAACTGTCCATTGACATTGTCTTTGGTGAAGCTCCTCGAATTGGACGTTAAACGATCTCAACCTGTCAGCAATCAACATGATTAATGAAGTGCCTATCAAAAACATTGCAACCCTAAAAAAAAGTGATAAGCAGCCTAGGCTAACCTATCCTTAACCAATGCTCTTGACACTCCACTGCTGCCTCCGTCACCAGTAGATGCGCCACCACTGCCTCCTGAAGATGTCAAGCCCTGAACAGAGAGAGTCTGTAGAATCTATACAACAAAAGAGAAGCAGTCAACGTCGTCGAATGTACTTAAAAGGGTCTAGAAAAAGGAATATTGTCAGAAAATGCAACTTCATGTGCTTAACATCATATACCACTATACCAGTGGCATAAACTAAGGCACTAATATAAAAGTAAAAGCCAGCAGATATACAGAGTGCAGATATCATTTCAAATACAAAACCTCAAAAATTTTGAATAAATTGAAATCAATCAATCAGTGAATATAGACTTGTGAGTTATGGCCAGTGAGCTCAAAACTTGACATTTTCCAGCAAGTTACTGCCTTACCTTAGCCCAGGCAACTCTTTTATATTGGTTTGCATGTTGTTGCACTATCCTCCTGTGACGCTGCACCCAATCGTCACCTAGCAAGTCTTTGGCTTCAGACCTACAGAAGTTAGGATATCAAATCATGAATACAAATACAGAGTTGTTGCATCTGGCAGATACAAGTAGGCTTATAAACATACCTGCGCACAGATCTAACAATGTAGTGAATATTGTTCATGAGAAACAAGTTTGTCAAAGCAACATCTCTATACTGTTTGGACTTGCCATCAAGATTGGTTTGAAGAGCCTGCATGATACGCATTGTCACAGAAGCCAGTTCGGAATTTGGATCTTTTCCCTGTTCAAATTCCTGAAAAAGTTGCTTCAGTGTTGTTTGATAGCTGCAAGAAACAAATAAAGGATTTTCAGACATTGCACTTGAAGTGGAGTGCCAACAAATTCATGAACAAAGCACAATGCAAATTCCACAGGGACAGAAGAGTAGTTAATACATCAGATCTGAAAAATAAGGACGATTAATACAATAATCGAGATATCAGCGGCAACAGAGACCAAAAAAAGGGGGGGAGAGAGAGAAAGAAGAGTTAATTTCATATATCACTACTCCATGAAATGCAGCTGATCACAAGATCTTTCAAACACAAATTACGTGTTTATGGGTATAACCACCAATAGATGCTTAAAGCCACAGGGCATACCATGACACAGAATCAGATTAAGAATTTTGACAATTTTAACCGACACCGTCTATCTAGCATCTCAGGGTTTTAAAATTTTATCCAGCTAACAGCTAGGAAAGACTTTTCAAAGTGCATTGAAAGAAATGGTCTTACTCGAACAAAAACTTCACATAGTTGATAACATAGCTAGTCAAAGGATGGACAGTCCCATCAGATACAGCAGTTTTAGTGGCATCTTTTTCAACTGCTTCCTCAAAATCACTAAATGTGTCTTGGGCAGTCTGAGCAAGCCGCTTAGTTAGACCAAAAGCAGATTGTCGCATCTCTTTACAAGCTTCACCACATAAAAGAGTTTCAATCTGCCATAAGACAAGAGAGTAATAATTAGGGCAGAGGATGTAAGGAAATGGTTCAACCAACTAACCCACCTCCATCGCTATTTATGGGCTCAAGTATTTAGGGAATGGTTTGAGTTGATTTTCAATCAAACAAATAATTACGAAACATAATTAGAGCAGAGGATAACAAATTCCTCAATTAAAAAATGCTAAAACAACATTCTGATCAATTTCTCTCCTCGTACTTGATCAAGCGGGGTTGTAAAATTATTTGAAAACAAAAACAAAACTATTTTATGGATCAATAAGCAGATGGTGGACAGCTAAAATATACGGTTTAGAAGAGAATTACCTCAGAATGTAACTCCCGCATTATCTCGTACATGTCAAGGAGAACAAACAGCTTTTCAGGGGACCGTTTACTTTTAGCAATAGCATCCCCAAAACTAAGCAGTAATTCAACGCTACTGGCTGTAACCTCTGCGAAACACTGATCCTTGAGAGAATCAATGCCCTCAAATATTTCATCACACACTCTTCTCTCTCCGGCAAACAAAAGTTTAACCTGTTAAAAGAATAAGTTAGTCAATTAAAGCTCAAATATACTGTTTCTCATAGACTGGCAATGTAAAGCTTACAGCAATCCGCATGAAATGAATCCAGTTCCCAATCTTGGCCTCTAACACCTCCCACTGCATTTTCTGCACATCATCTTTGGTAAGTTTTTCCACTCCCAGTTTCTTCAGGCTCTCCTCTAAGACTGATGAACGAGTATCTCTGAGCAGAAGTTTCAAAGCATAGTCAGATCATATTCAATCTTTCTTGTCTTCGAAGATTTCAAAAAAGAGCATGACATCTATAGTGCAGAACCGATGATAAGAGCCGTGCAAATGATTAATACACTTGTGAGACTTTTGTGTTATGCGCTCGATCCAGCCAGATTGTTAACTGCTCATATGGGCAGTAATTTCTACTTCTTAATAATCATATATTAAAAAGAAGCCAAGTGATGAAGTTAACACACACACAAAAAAAGAATTTACTTAAGCAGGTTAAACTATTAAGACAGCCTCTTTCTCCAATTTCATCCATTACAACAGTTGTCCAACATCAGGGTAGAACAAAGTTAGTGATTTCAGAACTACAACTAGGGTTTCATATACACATTAGTAATGCCCAAAATAACTGTTCAATATATGGAACCAAGTGTGCTGGACAAATATGCTTTCCTAATTCAAATCAGGGAACTAATTCAGACAAAATTTCCCAGTTCAATAACTATCCAACCCCGAATCACTGCCATCTAATCCTAATACGACCAAAGATGAGGTCATTACCTGTAAATTTTGAGCAATTGCTGATGATGCCAAGCTTGAAACATTTGAGTTGCTAAATTATGCAGCAAAGGAAGGATTCTAGGCGGTATCAGTGTTGGGGGAGTGTAAACAGCACTCTCCAAGTTTCTACTTTCCAATTCATGGTGATTCTTATGACCAGGTTCTGCCTGATCTTCAGATGATGGACGCAATGAGTTAGGGAGGCCTTCGAATAGGCGGTCAGGTTCAACTGGCTTGCTGTTCTCAAATACAAAGTAAAGTGGATTAAATTGTAGAGTGTGCAGTCTTCCAGGAAAGAAAAATAAAGCATTAATATCCAAAAAAACATGAATTTTAAATCAAGGAGAAGAAAGCGACATGAATCAAGTAGCCCAAGTGAGTGATAACAGCCAGAGCACGTTGCAAGGCCAAGCACAAGGAGAGAAAAACAAAGCATTAATATGCCAAAAAAAAAATGCATTATAAACCAAGGACAAAAAAATGATGCAATAACTGTGCAATAGATAAAAATAAATATGCAATAGATAACAGCCAGAGCAGGTTACAAGTTCAAGTACAAAGAGAGAAATGAATGAGAACCATTTTCCTTGCTGACAGCGAAAAGTGCTACCTGACACCTCAGAGAACTCAACTAATTGACTGACAGAACATCCCAAAGTTGTACCACTAATTGCCTAGTGTAAATCCTACACCTCAGAGAACTCGACTATAAAGACCTTGCATTGCCCGTCACAACAACCTTTATAATGCAATAAGGACAATACCTGTACAATGCCAAAAGTTGCTTGAACTCCTCTTCTAGTTTTGAAACAGACTTGGCTAGTAAGCCATTTGCATGGCTAACTATTGCATCACTATTCCTAAAGTTTTTGTAGTTTCCAAAAACCTTTATGATGTTTCTCAACTGTTCAATAGCTTCCAGATAGCTTTCCAGGTCCTCATGTGGCCCTTTCATTATTTTAGCTTCTGCCTGCAAATCGTATTCCTTTTTTAGCATTCAATTCACAAGGAAAAAAATTACCAAAATAGAACATTTTAGCAAGGAGCATGGGCAGAAAAGGCACCAGAAATGTGCGTGTAGTATGTGTCTGTAAGCAACAAGTGACACAAATAGCGAGATGTAAATGCAGTCTTAACTATATAATGAACTGTCCTCCTTCATAAACATCAAGTAACAAGTAATACAAATAGTGAGCTGTAAATGCGGTGTATACTATATAATGAACTGTCCTCCCGTCATAAACATCCAACTTATCCTACATCACTATAAGTGAGATCACAAAAATAAAACAGGGGAAACTTCTCATCTTCATAATACCCTCCATTACTAAAATACAGAATACAGCATGGTAAGAGGGGGGAAAGGGCTGTGGATCAATTAGTTATACTTATTCCTACTTTGCTAGGTATATTTTGCCCCTTTTCACTTATTGCAATTATTTGATTTTCCTAAAGGAAAAATGGTGTTAATAATGAGAATGAGAGAAGAAGGGTAATTTATAGGTAGATTACACAAAAATGACCCATTATTTACACCCTTTTGCATGAAATTATGTGCTGAAAATACAAAATTGCGGTTAACCTACAATAAAATGTATTCACCCTGGAGCCAATATTCATCAAGAGGCGTTCAACAAAAGCCATGTAATTAGGGACAATTTTGACATTTCCAACCCTTTTACTAACAAAAAACTGAAAATAGTAACATCGAGATGGTCAAATGCCTTTTTGAAGAGTGGCCTCCGGCAATTGAACCTAAACCGTTGGAGGTTTTTATGGCTTACCCAAAATCAATTATTTTAATAGTAAGCCATGACCGAAGTGGTTAAAAGGGAAAAGGAGAGTCCATCGAATCACAATCCATTGCAGCATTATTATCTGATCTCAACCCCTTTCCAATCTACCATAACTCCTAAGTCAATTGTATTATTAAGATTGACTCATTCTGAATATTTGATTTAAGGATAATAAAAGATGCATAACTCGTATTTTATAATCACCCGTATATTAGTTTCATAAGACAACTTTTGTAAATTATAATTCCTATCGTAACAAATAGACCTAAATGCTGGGGCTTCATAGACGATTTTACATGTTAGTAGTTCAATAGACCATCCTGAATTACAGTCAAATCCTCGTCTATCAAGTCTTAGAAACTGCAACCAGTTTCATGATTTCTCTGATGCAAGGGCAATGCAGATCACAAATCCACAGAGATGACTAAATTTCTGACCAAAAAATCCCTTCAATCACGGGCCAATTTTAAATTTAACCAATCATTATTAAAAAAAACTTAACAGAAATTCAGCTGATTTAGGATTTAGGAATAGTAGAAAAAAAATTGAAGGGATCTGCACCAAAATATAATTTGTACAGAAACATTAAGGAAAACTCCGGAAATTGCAAATGATACGGAAACAATTGCAAAACTTAATCCAACAAAAATGAAAAACAATAACCTGACGGCAGCGATCGAATTCAGTCAGAATAATCTCCGCAGACTTCAAAGTCTTATCAATGTTCTCGTTAGCCTTCCGAATCGCGTGCGTCCTAATCTACAACGAAAGCAAGCCAAAACCCCCCAAAATCAGCGCACCAAACCCCTAAAAACCCGCAAATTAGCCTGCAGAAACAAAAAATAAAATAAAATCAAGTACCTGCGTCGGGCGCATGGCAGTTTCTAGGGCGGAGAGGCGGTGGTCGAAGGAGCCCAAGATCGAGACCACCTTGTCGGTAATCGCTTGGCTGTTGTGGAGCGACTCCCTCATGAAAGCAGCTCGCTCGCTGAGAGTATCCATGCTTCCACCAGCCGCCCCCTGCTGCGCCGCCGGTATCCCCATCAAATGTCTCCGGTGGAAGATTTCGCCGGCGAAGGGGAGAGATCTGCAGGTTTCTTGTCTGTGTGAACTACTCCGCAAGTTACTACTCCACCAAGAGGAAGCGAGAGAGAGAAAGAGAATTGTTTTTTTTTTTTAAATTAAATTGAAAATTATAATGAGAGAGAAATGTTAAATTGACGAGTGAAGGGAAGGTTTGACGCCCTTGGAAGGAATATAGCCTGTCCTTGATAAGACGGTAAAGACCAAGACAGAGTGGCAAATTATTTTGCTACATTAGATATATTAATTTATTTTCTTCTGCACATTACTCTATTTAATTAGATTAATAAAGTGTGATATGCAAGTATTACTATTTTGAGTGAACTTTTTAAGGCTAGATAATGTTTTTTTTTTAAAAAGAAGAAGAAGATAATCGTTCTCGGTTACCCTATCTTGAAATCTTTCCTGATAAAACAAAAGTGTTTTTTTTAGGAAAGTTTGACATTCGTATACTCTTTCTTTGTCTTTGATCCATTAAGGGTAGATGTTGAGTTAATGTACTTCATACTATAAGCATGAGTTTGTATTTGACATTTACCTTTGGTTTGGAGAATGAACATCATGACACTTATTATAACTATTCGGATAGGTCATGATGGTCCATTGTTGCCTTGTTACAACTATTTGGATTACAAATGAGAATTTTATAGATGAAACAAAAAGAGATTTTTTTAGAAAAATTTACCTTTTGATTGAAATTATTTGACTCAACTAATACTACAAATTTCCATGTTGATATATTTTCTAGGAACAAAATCCTATTATACAAAGTGGATCATCTATTCACACAGTTGTATCTTGCCATCCACACGATGCCAATGCCAGCTTCCCGGGTCGGTGGGTAAGAGTTTTGAACTTTTGACATAAACTCCCTAGGTCGATAGGCTGAGCATCTTCCCTGCAAAGTCCAGACTGAGAATTCTGCAATTTCTGTCGACATAGACTCCCTAGGTTGGTAGGCCCAGCATCTTCCCTACAAAGCCCAGACTGATGATTCACTACAAAGCTTCGACGGGACCTGTCGACAGAGTCGGCACCGGTAGGGATGAGGGCCAACACAGGAAGTCGACACTAGCACAAATGTGGGAAATTGATCGTGCGCATAACAATCTTGCAAAGGAACATTTTATCACTTATTAGACCCACATTTCACCTGATTTCGAGAGGTAGAGTCCTAGAGAGATCTCAAAATTTTACTTTTAAAATTTTTATCCAAAAGACCCCATTAACAAACACAAGCTAGAGTTAGTCTATCTGTCGATCCATTGACCTCTCGAAAACTAAGTTTGTTTCTCGATCTCTTGAATTTTTACTTGTGAACAAAAAAACCCAGCTAAATTACAATTACATGCAATCCCAATCACAATATGGCATACATCACCAATTTAAATAGAAGCAATCCACACAATCCCTTAACAAGACCAAATGCCAATTAAACACACACTATAATATGATACAGTGAGTCACCCCCTTGTTGTAACTGCAAACCCTAGTTCTTCATCTTACAACACACCTAATCAGTGGACTATCAAAAAGGGGGTGACCAACTTTTTTAGCCAAGGATCACTTGCCCATTTGGCAAACTTGTCCAAATGGTCGCTTTCGAGCCGATCGAGACGGATATGGCATTCGTGCAACTCCGGTTAACCGTATCGAATTTCCCGGGTTTGCGACAAACCGCCCGTACTCCATCCCAACGTTTCGAATCAAACCTTGAGGAAGTCGCAGCAGCCATGATCAGCTGCTGCGATCTCCCAACCGAGTTTGTCGATCGAGTTTGTCGGCTGGAACCAGTTGAGCTGCCGGCCATAGAGAACACTAGTTACCTCCGACCCGGATGGGTTCGCCTGTACTCCTTTGCTGGTGGGAGAATTGAGGTTCCCGTTGTCGCCCTGGAGGACTTCGGAGCTCGAGGATCGAGATGGGTTCGAGAACTGCTGATGGTCATGATTATACGACATCGTTTTGTCGTTGCCAGCTGCGTCGTTCAGGTCCTGACGCTCCTTTGATGTGAGGAATCGGCCGCCTGCTCCTCTTGGCCTGCGCATTGCGTGGCGGTGCCTTGATTCGTGGCGATAAGGCTGCTAAAACGTCGCAATTCCAAGAATCAGCTCAAAAAACATCGAGTTTTAAGATCGAAATCACATGTGCGAAATGTGCTCTATATACCTTATCCGTGGGTCGACTGGCTTTCAGTTTCAATGCTGCTTTTGCTCGAACCTTTCTTCGACATAAGATTCGGTGATACTGCTTCGGATTCACATAGAAAGTCCCATCATCTGTTGCCAGGCTCATCGGCAGTATCCCTGACCCCTATCATCACCCGAAACATAGATCTCAAGTTGTGTTAAATTGCTTATAATAGAGATAGTGCTTGAAAGTCGAAACATTTAACCGGTAAACAAACCATGGTTTGAGGGCCATAACCAGGAAATAAGCCATAGAGTTGATCAGGCTGAGAGGAGTCTGGCAAAACCTGAACAAAGAAAAGGCCTTTTGATATATCAATCAAGTGTACAATGAATAAGATTATGGAGTGAAAAGATGGAAGACAGACAAAACCGAGCACAAACCATTGGCTGTCCAAGCCGGATCTCAAAATACCCATTCTGTTGATGAGCAACAGATGATGAGACCAAAGTTTTTGCTTGGTGATTCGGGGAGTTCTTTGCCTCGTCAGGATTTGAGTTGCCACCTGAAGGTTAATTTGTACACATCATGTTCAACTTAGCTATAGCCATTAGAGATGCCATAAGACAACACCTTTTTCTTGTCAAGACAGCACAACGAAATGAATCTACTCACGTCCAAAGTCACAAAGCAATTAGAGCTGATTACAATAAGTTGACTGCAGATAATGTAGCATGATCTCTAAGTTATAGAATAGTGGCCAGCTGACAAACAGACGATGATCAAGATGAAGTATGATACGAATCCAAGCCAAAGAGAAGTTGTTGATGACTTAGGTTAGGCCTAAAATCAGCAATTAGCTTAATTTAATTTGTATTATTTCAGTATTTAATTCAACTCCAGTGTTGTTTATTCTTCTATTTTTAGGGTAGTTATCCAAAGGGGAAAGAGTCAAAGTTAGTTTCCTTAATTTGTAGTGCATGTAGTTAGTGAGTTAGTAGTTTAAGTCCAAGTTAGGGTCTTTTGTAAAGAGGGGAGTTAATTAATGAATTAGAGTCGCAAAACGTGGGAAGTTCTCCTGCACAATAGTCCTCTTGGTAGTTGCCTAGAATGGTTTTCCTCTTGCAAATCAATTGCTTCAGTGGTGTCCTGAGTACGAGTAGTGGAATCTATCAAAGTATACCAATCCAACATTTCTTGTAAACAAGAGAAGTTGGGATTTATACTATTCCATAATTTTAAGATGTAAACTAAGCTAACAAGTATCATAATAAATGATTGGTATAAAATAGAGTGTGAGCAATTAATCACACTAACAACATATACACGTTCAAGAACTTGGCAAGTATTAACCATATACAAAAGCAAGGTGGCTAGATTTAGTGTTAATTCTAGGGTAAATTACACAAAATCATCCGGGAAATAGGTCATGTGCCACGAACCTGGCCACTCTAGAAAACGAAATTGCACAAGGATTCCTTATCACTGCAACATTAACAAATAACTACGTTCATCCCTTTTCGTTTGAGAATTGCTAAAAACACGGGGAGAAGGTCTAGTAAATTATTTTCTATCGACGTTATTCTAAGGATTCTAAGAATTTTTCGGTTAGTTAGCAGAATAGTGATAATTGGTGATTTTGTGCAAATTCTATGCATGGATACTCAGATTCCTTTTCTTCATTCCTTGGGGCTTTCTAATTGCAGTTAAATCATCACCTTATAAGTTACACTATAATAACTGAACCAATAGAGAGAAAAAAACCATACATTTAAATCAAAATAAGCAATTTAAAAAAAAAAATCCAAGAAGATTGTAAACACCTAAATAATCTACTAGATGTTTAGTTTAACTTCTTTGCTAATTATAGCAAAGAAATGCAACAAGATAGGGTATTAATAGAGGAATGCCACATTGAATTGACCGGTAATGCATAAGCCAAATCTTAACTAGTGACCATATATACGGAATGTAAAGTAGCAGATGACAGTGATGCAATAACTTTTACTGGATGGGTTTTTCAAGCAAGGAGACCCAAGTTTGTGTTGTGCTTATCCGAGTGCTATAGAAAGTACTCGATAAAACCTTCCTATACTATCTTATCAGGAGCAACAAGCTTCTTTCGCTGAACAGGATTAGGAATTGCCAGTCTTAGCTTACTCTAGTGCATGCCCTCCAATGTAAAGTTATATGTACAGCTGGTGTGTTTTAGATAGGGAAAAGCCGAATTTACGCTCTTCTAAACATGTTGTAAAGAATAGAACACTATTAAAAAGGAATCTTCACAATCAACAAAAGTCACTGCCAGTGTTTAAATAGCTAGAGGCGATGAAAAGCGATGGGACCAGCCTAGCGCTATAGCGCGCCTTAGAGGCAAAGGCGATCGCTTTTCCATAATTAATGTAAAAATACTTTAAACTTATGTAACTTTCAAATTTAATAGTATAAATATGTTAATGATGAAATAAAACCTAATTGAAAACCTAATAATATAATACAACCAAGTCCAAAACATCATAGATATTAAATGCAAGTCTAAAACATAAGAGATTAGAGAAAAGAAAGACTTCAAGTGGAATGGGTTGGAATGGTGGATGGTTAGGAAGTGGGTCAAACGAAGTCATCAAGGCCATCTTCATCATCTTCTTCCTCAATGTTGGGACACCCCCTCATCTTCATCAATGGACTTGTATCCTTCAACTTCCTCTTCCTCCTCTTCTTCTTGTGATCTTAGCTGCTGGCTCTGTGAGCTACTACTCAGCAGCAGTGAAGACACAGCAGCAGCGAAGAGCAAGCAACTCCAGAAGGGGAGAATGATAGAGAATGGAGGTTAGTAGATTAGAAGGTGTGGGTAAAGAAGGGAGGAATCATACGTGAAGAGGAATTGAGGAGGGCTAATCATATTTATTGAATCAAAGAAAGGATAAACAATGATAGAGAATAAAATATTCAAATTTTGTTGAAATATATTTTCCAAAACTACAAAGATATGAAAAGATTTTGTAATTAAAAAAACTGGAAAGGAAAAACTTCATTGAAATAGTAATCTGCACAGAATATGGAAAAGCAATAAAAGGCGTGCTATAGCGCGCCTTGTGCCATAGGTGCGCCTCAAGCGCTTTTGGGTTGCTATTCCACTCAATGGGCGCCTTTGTCAAGGCAGGCGATGGGAGGTTCAGAAGTTGTTATAGCGCGCTATAGCCCTGCTTTTTTAAACACTGGTCACTGGCACCAAAGGCATATTTAAGGATACTAGTTTAGCTATACATATATCCACAATAGAAATAGAAAGCATCAAAAGTTCAAAACTATGTGTCAAGATTTACTATCTTTGTTATAGCAAGTTGGTATTTCTTTAACATGACATCATGAGTTTTACTCAGTCAGAGGGTCCATGCATGTACAATTTTCATAACTTCCCCTTTTATCTTCTAGTACTTTCATATACCTGCTGTTTGGAACTAGCTGTCAGCCTGTAACACTAGAAGGGTTTGGAATGAAGAAAAGTGAGATCTATCTACCACAAATATGGAACTCTTAACAGTGTGCAACTGCTACTTGGGCTAACAGTTGAGACTTACAGTACATTTTTACTGTTGCTGGATATCAAGTACATGAAATGATAAGGTGCACATTAGCTACCAGATATAGATAGCAACCACCTAAAAAAATGACAAATAATTGCAAACACCAAAAGCTATCATATATTGTACTCAATAAATTAAGAACAAAAAAAATAAAAATAAATTAAGAACAAAGAAATATTAAATTAGGCAAAACATATTTACCTTGGCTGGGGTTCTGATGCTTAAGCCCATCCACATGGTGGGGTGGATGTAACCCACTTGAGACCCACCATGGCTGAGCAAGCTCACCATCAGGGTTAATTTGGGCAAACCCAGGTTGCTCTTTGGTGAGATTAGGACTGATCTTCTGCATCTTGTAATAGCTTTACTATATATATGGTATATATTAGTATTAAATATAATTACCTTCAAATTTGAAGCCCCAATTAAGATTAGTGATTTCATCCCCAAAAATCCCATCATACCCATAAGATGATAGAGCTACCCTTTGATCCAAATAGATCAAAACTGGGTTTTACCAACAGATTCCATCAGTAAAGCTAGTGACACTGATTACCCAAGTTAAAGACCTAATTGACAAAATCCCCCACAGAATAGGAGGATAACTTCAAAGTCACTTCAAGTTGCTTGAATAAAAGCGGAAACTACGAAAAAGAAACAAAATCAAGAAAAAAAACACATCTTGCAAATTAGCAGCAAATTAGCAATCAGCAAAGTCCCTGAAGATGGGGGAAAAGAGGGAGGAGAGAGATGGAGATCTGGAGACTAATAAAGGTGAGAGGGTGCGTACTTGGAATTGGGAGGCCGCCAATGACAGGGAGACAGAGAAGGTGAACTTTGGGGGAGGGGATTTGATTGGGTGAGTGGGTGCTGGGTAGGGGATGAGTCTACAACAACACCAGGTACAACCCGGCTTTCATAAACCCTTGTTTCAAGGAAGGAGACATTTGGGGAGACCCTCTGAGCAAAACGAGAAAGGGTTACTCATACAAGCAATGAGAGAGCGAGTGTGTGTGAAGGGGTTTCTCTCTCTCTCGCCTTTGGCTGCTTGGAAGACAAAAAACACAAAAAGAAGAAGAAAGGAGGAGAGAGAGGGAGTGGTTGGCCAATAGAACTCACCTGTCATGCGGTTTATTGGAATTGATGATTTATCCAACTCATTTTTGTTTTATTTTTCCAAAGAAGTGGTAAAAATTACTGTAATTTTTTTTAATTTTTTTAATTATATATATAATTTTGGTTTTTTTTATCTTATGCCTTTGGCATAGGATAAAATGTCAAATTGAGAAATATTTTCGGTAGATAGATCCGGTTTAACTATTTTTAAATTATATTATGGAATTTATGTGGTTCACCCATTTTCTTTTAGGGGTTTTCTTTTCAAATAAATCATTCTTATCATATGTTCATAGAGCACACAATAGACAAATCGATATAAGTTATCTTAATCTCGTTGACCGTTCGACTTTATGGCACATTATTCATATTTTTAAGAGAATTCGAACTCTGAACCTTTTAATATGAAATGTAGTTACATAGTCTTACATTAATTATATATACATATGTTAAAAGGAAATATATATTTATCAAAAAAAATTGTAGCTTCAACACATTATAAATTATTTCTAATCAAGACATTGAAATTATGATATTGTTAGAGGGTTTCTCGTATATGTCAATGTACACGCATTAGAAAACCCGATATAGAAAATATGTTAAATATTAATAAATATTTTGATAAAGTATACTAAAAAATGATCAAAACTATTGATATTAAATCAATGAAATGACATTATTTTTATTAAATCAATTTAGTACTAGCTTGTTTAAATCATATCAGAAATCTTAATTGTCTGATAATTTTTCAAAAAAATTAAAGAAGAGAGGGAAGTTTTATCATTTGAAAAAAAAAACAATTTATCATATTTTTGGTTAAAATCAATGGATAATTACACCCTGCAAAAGTAAGGATATTTTTATTAATTTTGCCCTTTTTAGAATAAAATACTGGTATTGTGTTTGACCAACTTGTATGACGTATAGGACAAATATGTACATGCAGCAAGTTAGTATTTAATAATGATAGTATCTCGTATAGTAATAATATAGAGGATAAGTATAGTACAAAATTTTCAACAAAAAAACCGTATAAGACAAATAAGTAGGGTGTAATGAGAAGCTTATAAATTATTTTTAAAATATTTTATATTATAAACTAATTAAAATTATTGTACGTAACTTTTTTAATAAATATAAATAGACCCCAAAAATCTTCAAGCGGGTTAAATCTTTTTTTTTTAACAACCTTAAACCGATTAAATCATACCTTAAATATAATATAGTACTCGAAAAGTAGGTTAAATGTTTAACAAATGAATGATAAATATAATATAATGTTCTTATAAAATTTAAATATATGATTAAATGCCGTGGTTTAGGTTCATTAATTTCAATATATGTATTTATCATATTACTTATAGAGATATTTGTAAGTTGGTCATTGTCTAATAAAAATTTAGAAAAGTCTCCTGTTTTTTCTTGAATCACAAGTGAAATCAAACGTGTAATTAAGTAGGTACCATTAGTGCTATCATCGGTCACGTACCATCACTGATTTGTTTTTTTTTTCCTGTGAATTTTTAAAAACAAAACTTCGTTGTTTTTTTTAGCACAAAAAAAAAAGTTCGTTTTTTTTTAAAAAAAAAACATTGCTCTAACGAGAGATTTATATTATTTAAAAAATTTATATACATCTCCTTTGCTTTTTGTAAATTCAATTGCCTTTTTCACCTTTCACGTTATCTTATTGATTTCATTGCTCTTAGTCTTGTATATTGCATTGGATTTGGCTTCGTTTAAATGATTATGGTTGTTTCTTGTTTTGTGACATGTATATTTTCTTAACGTTATTTGGTAGTGCTTGCTGTTTTTTTTTTCTCTTCAAAACATATGATAATGAATCGGTCGAATCACTGAATTAGACTTATTCGGATTTTTAACGTTTAACTTTTGTTTGTCCTTGTTATGTGCCTTTGTTTTTCGCGTGGCTTTTGTCTTGGTCTAGGGTTTATTCTACTGTTTTATATGCCTTTCCTTTGTGTTGTTTCGACCTTAATTTCTTTAAGTGCGTGACTCTTGAGGTGTAAATGTGCAGGGTCTCTAGATCTTGTGTGTCTCTGTCCTGGTTCTTGAGTTTTTTTAAAAACACCCTCTTGATTAGTGTTGTGAGCTGAATCTGCCATATTTTACAGTAACTTTTATATCGATTTCTGCATACATTGCATTCATTTGGGCTTAGATAGTACAGAACCTATGTAGTTTATGTTTATTTGCCAAATTATGGAATCTACACCAGTTTCTGTTTAATTCGCAGAAATCGAGGCATTTTACAGCAATTCTACAGAAGGTCAGAAAAGCTCGGAAAACCACTACAGAAGTCCAAGGTCAAAGAAGCAGCGGAACCAGTCGAATCGAACTGAGAACCCAGGCTACTCGATCTCGAGTAGCTCTTACTCGACCTAGACGAGCATGTCCGAGCAGCCTTGGTCGACAGAGCCTGATCGAGAAAGCCAGACCAACCCGACTTCCGGAGTCTACTCGATCTCGACAAGCCCTAGTCGAGATCGACGAAGCCCAGCGCCACGCCCGGAGTTGACGAGAAGAAGAGCTAGTCGACAAGCCGAGGCCGACATGGAGGCACTCGCTGCCAGCGACTCCACTCGCTGCAGCGAACGTCTCGCTGCCGAGGAAAATCCCGCTGCCAGCGGGATGCACCAAGCCGACGGAAAAGCTTACCCGCTCCAGCGGAAGGGGCAACTCGCGGAAGCGGAAGGGAAGACCTAACTCGATGTCGACAAGCCCTTGTCGAGGTCGACGAGACCCATGAGCCAAGTCCGAGCCACATCGAGCACCAGCTGGCCGAGACGACGAAGTCGGCCCAGTCGATGACTTTCCTAGTCGAGATCGACCACGCCTTGTCGAGATCGACGAAGATTTCCCGAAGCCGCGTGACGCGTTGATTGCAGTTCTACTCGATGTAGAGTCCTTGGAGCCGAGGAGAAGCAAAGTCTATCCGATTTATCCACATCTATCATGAAGAAGAGAGTTTTATCCACTTGAAACAATTTAGATATATTTAGATTTAATTTCTTTATCGCTTTTATTTATCCTTAAGCATTTTAGATATAGTTTTAGATATAGATATAGATATTCTATCCTTGAGTAGCAAGGTTTAGAAGGCTGTAAATAAAGCCCTAGGGGCTGAGCATTAAGCATCTTATCTTACATTCAATTTCGGAGGTAGAGAAGTAGTTCCACAGAGAAGTTTAGGAGTTCTAAGGTTTTTAGGGTTTTGGCTTTCTGCGAAAGTTGATTGCCAGGATTGTAAAGGCTTTTGAATTTAGTTTTAATGCAATTTAGTTCTTTTCATCAATCAATGTCTGTTATTGCAATGAGGCGTGAGTAGTCCACCCACTTCTTGGGCTGGGGTGAGCCCGACGGTGGCCATGTGAGGCGATGCGATAAAGGTCAGATCTTTTTGTGCGATTCATCTTCTATCCCTATGAGCATGATTCTTTTGCGAGAGTTGAAGGTGATCCTTGTTTGTGTTATTGAAGCGAAAGTGATCTTAATGCAACTTGGATTAATTATGTGAAAAAGGGTTAGTAACAATTAGGGTTTATGCGAAAACCTCTATATGCCTATTTGTTAATGACGAAAGTTATTTGATGGAAAGCATGATCTTTTATGCCTTTATGTGTTACTTTGCATGGTTATCGTTGTGGTGTTGAAACCCTAGTCTTGAAAGTCTTTTATTATATTGATTTATTTTTGTCAAAAATCTGAGTTTTAGTTTCGAATTTGCAATTTATATTTTCTGTCAATCCTTGTCGATACAGAGGAGATCTTGCCGATCTCGAGTTGGTTGTACTCGATCTCGAGTACGCTTCGTCTAGGTCGAGTAGGTTTTCTTCCGTTTTCGTCGATTTTCAGTTTCTGCCTTTACTGCTCCTTGTCGATCTCGAGTAGAGGTTGTCGAGATCGAGTTGCCCTTGCCGGGTTTGCTTGTCTGCTGTGATTTCCGATTTTCTGTTGTCGACTGCTGTGGTCGATCTCGAGTAGCTGTTTGTCGAGATCGACGAGCCCTTTGCTTTGCTTTTAGTTTCTGCTTTGCTTTGTCTTTCCTGTTTTGCTTTGTTCTTTGCTTCTGCTTTTATTTCTGTTTCTTTCGTTGTTTCTGTGTTTCTGTCTTTTCTGCTGCTCTGTCTGTGAGAATTTACAGCTACCTGAGAACTGCTGACGTGCTTCCTCGTGGATCGATCCTGACAACCTTCTACTACAACGGGAGGAAGTCTTGTATTTATTTGCTGAGACAGGGAAGTCAGTCTGATCTTGATTTTATATTTATTTCATACTTGACCATCCTCCTGCAAACAACAAATTGGCAATCATTCGCGCCTTAGGTAGTCAGTTCTTACTATTTCTTTGAGTGAATTCGCATGTGTATGCGTCGTTCTGGTCAAACACCTGAGTTTGACGCCTTAGACGAACCGGAACGCCTTTTTCATATCAGAGCTAAACTACAAAGAGCCATGGCAGCTGCGGAGACACAACAACAGCTGATCGCTAGGCTTACCAGGGAATTAGCCGCTAAGGATGCTGCTATCACCGCTGAGAAAGCAGCAAGGGAACAAGCACAGGCTGAGCTTGCCCAATATCCAACCACGGCAGAGGACTACATGCACCCAACCCTCGTCGTGCCTGAATCGGCGATTCTAATCCCTGAAAACTCTTTTGAAATTCGCACTCGATTTCTTATAGAGCTTAAAAATAATGCCTTTTATGGTAGATTTAATGAGTGTCCTCTTGAACATATTACAAACTTTTCTGACATGTGCCGTACTATTGCTGAAGGTACAACCCTGGAATATGTCAAGATGAAATCTTTTCGCTGGTCTCTCGCTGGGCCTGCACTGAAATGGCTTGAAGGGCTGAAACCAAGATCACTGACAACATGGGCCCAAGTAGAGCAAGAGTTTATGAACAAGTTCTTCCCACCCGCCAAAACAGCACATCTCCGCCAGAAAATCACCGCCTTCAAACAGAAGCAAGGGGAACCGCTGGCAAAGGCATGGGAGCGCTACAAGGAACTTCTGCAATCTTTCCCTACTCATGGACAGCCACCCTACGTCATTCAGGAGATCTTCTTCAACTCTCTTGATCAAGTCACCAAGGACAGAATCAACCACTATACTCGCTATGAGTATCTGACAATGCCGCCAAGTGACGCATGGGGTGTGCTAGAGAAGCTCACCAACTACGACAACAAGTATGGGTCTACTGCAACCTATGAAGAGAACCCATACGCCAGGCCAGCACCTTCCATGCCCCTCTATGAGCCTCCTAAGGAAATTGATCCGGATGTAAGGGAACAGTACTACAGAGATCAGAACAAGAAGCTCATAAAGCAAGTAAAATATCTTTCTGTCAACCAGCCTTGCATTGAATGCGGATCGCAGCGGCACACCACTCCTGAGTGCCCACACACAGAGCAAGTCAAGATGGCAGAACACCACGAGGAGGTAGCTTACGCAGGGGGTCCCAATCGCTACATAGGGGACCAAAGGTTTCAGCAACCACAATGGAACCAAGGTGTCCCTAGGAACCCCCCGCCCTATAAAGCTCCAGGACATCCAGAAAGAGATCAGAAAAAGGATGATATACAGACAGTCCTGGAGGAAATACGGAGGAATCACTCAGAAACTAGGCATTCCTTCAACTCCGTCTACACTCAGATGCAAGGGGTCAACTCTAGGCTTGGGGAGATTGATATATGGCGAAAATCAGTTGATACACAGATTGGTCAGCTAGCAGCAGGAATCCCCAGACAGTCAGGCTCGCTCCCGGGATCTTCAGAACCAAATCCTAAGGGAAAGACTGGACATATCGCTGCTGTAAAACTCAGAAGCGGCCATCAAATGCAAGAGCCAGAGGTCGGGAAACAGCAGGACGAAGCTAAACAGCAACTCGACCAGAGTCTACTCGATGTCGAGGAAGGTCTACTCGACCTCGAGGAGAAAATTCCAGAATCCTCGTCTGCACCACACAGCAACTCGACAGCACCAAATCTAGTCGAGATCGACAAGACTGTGGTCGATATCGATGAGCCCCTGATCGACATAGAACAGCCTGCAGCACCTCCGACGTCCATTCTGGATCCGAATCAGAAAAAGAAGCTGCCTTTCCCCACAAAATCTCTAAAGGACCCGACAGAAAAGAAATTTCAGCGCTTCATCAAGATGCTTCAGAAACTCAACGTCACCATCCCCTTCACAGAAGCTCTCAATGAAATGCCGTCCTATGTCAAGTTCCTAAAGGAGATACTGAGCAAAAAGCGATCAATGGCTGAAATCACAGAGGAGTGTAGCCACTTGGACATATTGGAGAAGAGGCCGGATCCAGGTAAGTTTGCTATAACCATTGGATTTGGTCCATACAAAATTAATGCCTTATGTGATCTTGGAGCTAGTGTGAGTATAATGCCTTTAACAATTTGGTCCAAGATTAAGATAGGTGCCCTGGAGCCTGTGGATGCTAGACTATACATGGCCAACAACACGGTGGTCATTCCAACAGGCATGGTGGATAATGTGCCAGTACAAGTAGGTAAATTCTTTGTCCCTGCTGATTTTCTAGTTGTTGATATGCAAGAAGATCCTGCTTGTCCAATTATTTTAGGAAGACCCTTCTTGGCGACGGTGGATGCCAACATAAGCGTAAGGAAAGGAGTGCTCACCTTCAACATCAGCGATGAGGTAATTGAGTATTCCTTTAATAAAACTGAAAGGCATACAGGTCCAATGGAAGAGGTCAAATCTATCTCAGCTGGCTACATCACCTGCGGGGAACCCAAGGTCAGAAATATGACCCCTGAGGAGCTGGAAAAGAGGGACATGGAGGCCCAGGTGGAGGAGATCATGGCAATCCTCAAGGAGAACACAGAGAATCCAATCGACACAGACCAAGGTAAGTCGTTGTGGATTAATTATTTTTCGGATGCCTTGACAGGGACTAAGTATGGGGTCAAGATCGACCAAGGCTCCTCGACATCGAGTAGAACCCTAGTCGATCTCGACCAGACCAAGGAGACTCCACCAGCACCAGCATCGTCGAGCAGTGAACTAGACAAACCAGGCTCGTCGATCTCGACTAGACTTGTCGAGGTCGACCACCACTCGACGGCCTCGGCTTCATCTCCCTCGACGCTGACTCCACCAGACGGCCAGAGCTCGTCGATCTCGACCACCTTTGTCGATGTCGACCACCACTCGACGGCCTCGGCTTCATCTCCCTCGACGCTGAGACCACCAGAGCAAGGATCCTTGTCGATCTCGACTAAGCTTGTCGAGATCGACCACCACCCAGCGCCACCAGATCCGCCTTCCTCGATGAGCAAGCCACCAGGAGCAGAACCCTTGTCGCGGTCGACCAGTCTTGTCGAGATCGACAAGCCATCGTCTTCATCGACTTCTGCATCTTCGAGCAGACCACCACCAGAACCTGCAGTCTTGTCGAGATCGACTAGCCCTAGTCGAGATCGACCAAATACAGTAGTCTCCGATTCCGTCTCTGCGATGGTAAGCCAAGGTATGGATCTTTCTTCTCCTATTTCCATTAAAGATTTATCTATACATGGGAGAGGTTTGCCTTGGTATGTGCGATTGTGCAGGATTTCCAATGATGAGCCTAAGGAGTATGAAGTTGGAGACAAGCTCTATGTCTCTAAATCAAAGGATCATTGGTTTCCCAACAAATTCAACAAGAAGCGGATGGGACCTTTCGTGGTGAACAAGATCCACTCTGGAGGATTACAGCTGATGGACAAGAATGGAGTCTTATTTGAGGCCCGGGCTACATGGGCCCTGCAAATGCCACCTTGAGCTAAATGGAAAGTCGGCCTAGCGACTATAAAATCTAGAGCTTGTACATAGACTTTTTAGGACTTTTTGAGAACTTTGTTTTTGGTTTGAAACCTTTTAGTTTTTCTATTGTGGGTATATGTCTTCTACACTTTTCAGGTCCATGGATAGAAGCAGGCTACATTCAGACTCGGCCCAGGCGATTCCTTCATTAAGAGTTCTGCACACCGGTCTAGTAAGTTTCTTTCTTTACCCTTGTTTTTATACAGTGAGGACACTGTAATGTTTAAGTATGGGGTGGGGGAAGGGCTTACATTATGCATATTTACTTTATTTGACATTATGTTTAGATTTTATTTCTTTGAGTTGCTACATGGCTATTTTGGAAATGCATTATTGAATTATGTGCTTATATGCATGTTTTCCAAAAAATTTGAGAAAAATGACCCCCATTGAATTTTTTTGGTTAATGTCATGGAAGCTTTTATTGAACTCGACGATGCAAAATTAGATTCATTAGAGATATAGCATGAAATTGCCTAGTAAAGGGAAGTCACAATGAAGTGCATTATTTCTTGAAAACCATAGAAGGAGGTAAAATTTGAAGTTGCTTTTGACATGTTGCATGATAAGATGATGGAGGACTTTATATTTCCATATAATGCTCATTGTTTATATCCTAGCCTTACCTATGCTTATGCATCACAAAAGCCATATTACGCCTTATTTCAATTATTGCTCCACATGATCTAAAATATTTGCCATTCTTTACCTTATCCGGGGATTATGTTGAGAATGATGTTACATTATGGAGATTATCATATGGTGTTTGTGTTATGATTATTATCATTATTGGAGTTTGGAAGGAAATTGTTTGAAATATATGGAAAATTTAGTGAGTGAAAGAAAATCCAATCACCTCAAGAGATAAAGGTAGATTGACCCTGCTCTCTAAGATAATAGTTTGGAGAGATGGGACACATTGTGAGGAGTCCAAGGCACTAAGTATCCGGGGCCATTCATGACACCCATGTTTGCGACTCGTGAGAAGGCAGTGCTGAGGTCAGAGAGGTAAAAGCATTATTATTGATAAAAGCATTATGAAAGGTGATGAATCTTATGAAAAGGAATGTGGAAATTCAAGTTTGGAAATACTCCATTTCCCCGGATCATTAGCACCACATTGCTAGAAATTGCCCACCTTTTAGCCTTTTACCAAATCTACTCCTTGTTTGAGCTTAAATTGAAGTCTTCTTGATTATCAATGCTTTGTCACTTATGAATGTTTTTTTTGCACAACCCTCCTTCTGTGAGTAGATGTTGCTTTGATATAATTGCACATGCATGGATTTGTGACACTAGTACCTTTTCGAGGATGGTAATTGACTGTTGGGTTATATAAGAATGAATCTGATATGTTGAGAGTTTTGAATTCTTCCCCTGAATGACAAATAAAAGTATTGCTTGAGGACAAGCAAGCTTAAGTATGGGGTGTTTGTTGTGAGCTGAATCTGCCATATTTTACAGTAACTTTTATATCGATTTCTGCATACATTGCATTCATTTGGGCTTAGATAGTACAGAACCTATGTAGTTTATGTTTATTTGCCAAATTATGGAATCTACACCAGTTTCTGTTTAATTCGCAGAAATCGAGGCATTTTACAGCAATTCTACAGAAGGTCAGAAAAGCTCGGAAAACCACTACAGAAGTCCAAGGTCAAAGAAGCAGCGGAACCAGTCGAATCGAACCGAGAACCCAGGCTACTCGATCTCGAGTAGCTCTTACTCGACCTAGACGAGCATGTCCGAGCAGCCTTGGTCGACAGAGCCTGATCGAGAAAGCCAGACCAACCCGACTTCCGGAGTCTACTCGATCTCGACAAGCCCTAGTCGAGATCGACGAAGCCCAGCGCCACGCCCGGAGTTGACGAGAAGAAGAGCTAGTCGACAAGCCGAGGCCGACATGGAGGCACTCACTGCCAGCGACTCCACTCGCTGCAGCGGACGTCTCGCTGCCAGCGGGATGCACCAAGCCGACGGAAAAGCTTACCCGCTCCAGCGGAAGGGGCAACTCGCGGAAGCGGAAGGGAAGACCTAACTCGATGTCGACAAGCCCTTGTCGAGGTCGACGAGACCCATGAGCCAAGTCCGAGCCACATCGAGCACCAGCTGGCCGAGACGACGAAGTCGGCCCAGTCGATGACTTTTCTAGTCGAGATCGACCACGCCTTGTCGAGATCGACGAAGATTTCCCGAAGCCGCGTGACGCGTTGATTGCAGTTCTACTCGATGTAGAGTCCTTGGAGCCGAGGAGAAGCAAAGTCTATCCGATTTATCCACATCTATCATGAAGAAGAGAGTTTTATCCACTTGAAACAATTTAGATATATTTAGATTTAATTTCTTTATCGCTTTTATTTATCCTTAAGCATTTTAGATATAGTTTTAGATATAGATATAGATATTCTATCCTTGAGTAGCAAGGTTTAGAAGGCTATAAATAAAGCCCTAGGGGCTGAGCATTAGGCATCTTATCTTACATTCAATTTCGGAGGTAGAGAAGTAGTTCTACAGAGAAGTTTAGGAGTTCTAAGGTTTTTAGGGTTTTGGCTTTCTGCGAAAGTTGATTGCCAGGATTGTAAAGGCTTTTGAATTTAGTTTTAATGCAATTTAGTTCTTTTCATCAATCAATGTCTGTTATTGCAATAGGGCGTGAGTAGTCCACCCACTTCTTGGGCTGGGGTGAGCCCGACGGTGGCCATGTGAGGCGATGCGATAAAGGTCAGATCTTTTTGTGCGATTCATCTTCTATCCCTATGAGCATGATTCTTTTGCGAGAGTTGAAGGTGATCCTTGTTTGTGTTATTGAAGCGAAAGTGATCTTAATGCAACTTGGATTAATTATGTGAAAAAGGGTTAGTAACAATTAAGGTTTATGCGAAAACCTCTATATGCCTATTTGTTAATGACGAAAGTTATTTGATGGAAAGCATGATCTTTTATGCCTTTATGTGTTACTTTGCATGGTTATCGTTGTGGTGTTGAAACCCTAGTCTTGGAAGTCTTTTATTATATTGATTTATTTCTGTCAAAAATCTGAGTTTTAGTTTCGAATTTGCAATTTATATTTTCTGTCAATTCTTGTCGATACAGAGGAGATCTTGCCGATCTCGAGTTGGTTGTACTCGATCTCGAGTACGCTTCGTCTAGGTCGAGTAGGTTTTCTTCCGTTTTCGTCGATTTTCAGTTTCTGCCTTTACTGTTCCTTGTCGATCTCGAGTAGAGGTTGTCGAGATCGAGTTGCCCTTGCCGGGTTTGCTTGTCTGCTGTGATTTCCGATTTTCTGTTGTCGACTGCTGTGGTCGATCTCGAGTAGCTGTTTGTCGAGATCGACGAGCCCTTTGCTTTGCTTTTAGTTTCTGCTTTGCTTTGTCTTTCCTGTTTTGCTTTGTTCTTTGCTTCTGCTTTTATTTCTGTTTCTTTCGTTGTTTCTGTGTTTCTGTCTTTTCTGCTGCTCTGTCTGTGAGAATTTACAGCTACCTGAGAACTGCTGACGTGCTTCCTCGTGGATCGATCCTGACAACCTTCTACTACAACGGGAGGAAGTCTTGTATTTATTTGCTGAGACAGGGAAGTCAGTCTGATCTTGATTTTATATTTATTTCATACTTGACCATCCTCCTGCAACAACAATTAGTTGGAAAAATGGTGTATATATCCCGATCTCGAATAGACTCTACTTCTTGATAGGTATATACTTTTTATTTTTTATTTTTTGAGATGGGAAAAATAATAACATACTCCTGAGAATTAAATCAGTGTGCTAGTTCATAAACTCAATTAATACAGTAGGTAAGTTTGATTGATATTTTTGGCATATGAAAGCCAACATCCAATTGCACTCGTTTTTATACTAAAATACTAAAAAGTTGACAACCTCAAACGTACTAATGGCCTTTCATTATCCATTCTAAAAATTATTAAAAAAAAAGTCTAATTTTTTTGTGGTTGACTTAGTTTATAGTAGAACAATTGATGGTGTAGATCAAACTAATATATCATGTCAAAAATCAAAAGATCAATAATCACCCTTTGTTGTGAGTTTATATATATAGAGAGATAGATTTTATTCTACTGAATTGAGAGCGAGCTAGGCTGAAAAATAACAGATATAACAAAGAAATCAAATAAAAGAAAAGAGAAAATTCAAGAATTGAAAGAGATATAGTCTTCTTTCATGGCATCATTCTAGAGCATTCTTACGAACGAAAATCCATAATTTTGAATCCTCCTCCACATTATTGTCAGTATCTCTAGATACTATAGGTAAGACCGTAAGATGAGTGATATATCTTAACGGCAACAACATTAACTTCTCTTTAAATATGACGAATAAACACTGAATAAAAGAAAGTTAGTACTCACTCTGTCTCGTAATATAGTTGTCGTTTAGAGTAGTAAATTTGTATTAAAAAACTTGTTGTTTTAGCTATGGTTATTGTCTTTATATGTAATGAATATTGATCTTTTTTTAAATAATAATTACTGCTTTTATGTATCTTATCATATAAAAGTAAAGGAATATAGGTCTTATTAATAATTGTGTATAAAGCTAAAATAAAAACTTTTATGAGACGGTGTAACACCCCGTCCCATATCAAATATCATAAGGATGTTGGAAGTGATTTACAAGTGATTCAAGTCCTACCTATATATGTCACAAAAACTCGTTCATTTCAGGCTCAAAGTGAGGATAACGGACCTAAGAGTGTTAGGTGGCATGAGTTGTCGCCTCTTAAGGCCCCGGGTCTTACAAATGATATTAGAACCGACTTCGGACTGGAATGTGTGTGCCGAAAAGATGGTGACAGTATGCTTGTATATCTTGGGATCGTCTGTGCTTTAAGTAGGGATATTGTAACACCCCGTCACACACCTCGAGCAAAATTTACTTCATTAATTTTGACTTACAAAACTAACAAAAGTTTGAAATAAGATTAAAAGAAACCAATTAATAATCATAAAACGTTTATTTGTTCAAATAATATGCATGGCCCTAAAATCTATATATAGTAAATTAGTAATAATTTACTTGTCTGGTTCAAGAGTATTACGGAGTATATTCCAACTTTTAAAGTAGGGTTGTTAATCGTGATTTTATACTTAATTAACGGCTAATGATATTTTTTGGCGTTTACGCCAAAGTACCAAAGTCACATCTCTTTTGATATTTTCACTTTGTTTCCGTGTACGGACATATGTTGGGTTCTCTAGAGCCTAATAAAACTGAACCAAACCGGTTGATAAACCGGGTTCTTTCAGCAATTTGTATTTGTAATATTGCATATATAATCTCATATGCATTCTAACTTATTTTTATTTTTTAATTTGTTTTCCCAAATTCCAAAGTATAAGCGCAATATTGTTAAGGTAAAAAGTTAGAAAAATCAATACTCAATACAAATCAATACTCAATACCCCCTCTGTTCCAAAATAAGTATCGTTTGTCGCTTTTAGTGCACGTTTTTCAATGAGTTAAAAAAATCTATAAAATATTATTATTTTAGTTAAATTTTTATACAATATTATACTTATTATTAATAACTATGAAATTATATAAAAAATTTGATTAAAAAAATAATGTTTTATAGAGTTTTTAACACCTTAAAAAACGTGCCGAAAAGGTAAGTGACACTTATTTTGGAACGGAGGGAGTATCAGGCACGGAACCATAAATTAAAATTTAAATATGTTAGATTGGCTAACTTTGTAAAAATAGGGCGAGATGGAGCGAATCTCAGCCCGCCTCTAGGCCTGTGCGGTTGTGCCTGCTCACTTTCTCAATATAGATAGATATATATAAAAGGAAAAATGGACAAAAATAATACCAAGTATCAACTTTTGGCCAAAAATAATACGAACTTTGAAATTGACCGTTTCATATACGAACTATCGCCCTATTAACCGAAAATAATACATATATGTATTCCAGTGAACTTTCCGACCAAATACGCCACGTGGACGCCGGAAAACACACATGGCATAAATTTTTCCCACGTCACCAAACTTGTAAGTTATGCTATGTCATTAATTTATTTTTCATTTTTTTAAAAAAAGAAAAATTAAACAAATAGGCAAATAGCTACAATACCTTTTGAAACAATGGAAACGAGGGGGGCGTCTTCACTTTCTTCTCAATGTTATCTGCTCTCCAGTGTTTCGAAAGGTACGGTAGCTATTTGCCTATTTGTTTAATTTTTTTTTTTTTAAAAAAAAATGAAAAATAAATTAATGACATGGAATAACTTACAAGTTTGGTGACGTGGCAAAAATTTATGTCATGTGTGTTTTCCGACGTCCACGTGGCGTATTTGGTCGGAAAGTTCACCAGAATACACATATGTATTATTTTCGGTTAATAGGGCGATAGTTCATATATGAAACGGTCAATTTCAAAGTTCGTATTATTTTTGGCCAAAAGTTGATAATTGGTATTATTTTTGTCTATTTTTCCTATATAAAAATAGGACACATATGCAAGATCTGAACAAAGTCATATATGTTTCATCGTATAAAAAAAAAGAATATATGATAGGAAAAATAGACAAAAATAATATCAAGTATCAACTTTTGGCCAAAAATAATACGAAGTTTGAAATTGACCGTTTCATATATGAACTATCGTCCTATTAACCGAAAATAATGTATGCATGTAATTAGCAATTTGCCAACATATCAATATATACCGAAACTAAGTAAGCAGCTTAATTGTTATTATAACGATTTCTTTTTAACATATACTATTCTAATTAGAATAGTATATGTTAAAAAATATCAAATATGTTACCTTGGAAAATATTCCAATGAATTCACCAATTTAATCAATTTTTAAATATTTTTGTTAAGGTTCATTTCCATTTAGGGCGCTCTATTCTAATCATATATGGTTAACATATACTGGTCGATATATCACATAATATACGGATTAAACAAACCGTTAATATATAATAATTTGTCATTGGATTTTACATGAATATATTAGTTGTATACAAACATATTGCATGATAGGATATATATCAATATACTGATAAAGTGGTGTCTTTGAAATAGGTAGGTTCTGGATCACGATGTTATTATGTTGCACTCAAATGTCCTCTCCCTTATCAGAAGAGATGCATTTGGGTGTTGGGTCAGCATGGTCTGACACTACTCAAATCCTTAATGATTTTTTTGCTAAGTGTCCATTTTTAATATGACATTTTACAAAATGTTCATTTTCATATTCTCTTTTGCAAAATGTCCATTATGACATTTTTGCCCTTCCTTTTTATTTTTAATTTGACTTTCTTTCTTCCATCATGACAAAATGTTTATTTTTATTTTACGAGGTCACTGTCACCACTGCTATCGCTATCACCACCCAATCGCTGTCACCACCCTATCATTGTCACCACCCTTATCGCTGTCACCACCCTTATCATTGATAACATCTTTTGACCTTTAATTTTAAAGTTTTTTTTACGAGATCACTGTGGTGATAGTGTCGGTGGTGACACATGTGGTAACAATTTTTTTTTTTGTGACAGATTTGTTTTTAGAGTTTTTTTTATGGGATTGTAAGTGCAAATATCTGCACCATAGATGTTGAGGAAGATTGAGCTCCGTTGGCCAGATACAATCCTGTGAAATAGATAAAGAACGAGGTTGGGGCGGGGCTTGTCTCCCCCGGAGGACCCTCCGACGCTCAAGTCAGTCCTCCCAATCTAAGAACTTCATTCTCGTATTTATAATAGTTCATAAAAAAACGGTCAAGACATTAATTAAAGGAATTGAAACGGTTACCTCATTAATGCTGGTCAAGGTGTGATTAATGTTTTAATTGATTTGAATACCATAAAATAACTGATGTCGTTTCTATTCGTTATTTGGGATAAGCTCGGATTTTCCCTATTACAATTGCCCATCGAGTTTCTTCATCATGTGTCAATGATGAGGGAAGCCGACAAGAGTTATGATTCATTGGCCTTAGGTGACGATTATCGGCCGTAATTGGATGCTGACCATAAGTGGCTATAGTTGGCCTTAAATGGCGGTAGTTGGCCATAAGCGGCGATTCTTTGGCCGTAAGTGGCGATTTTCAGTGGTCGTAAGCAATGTTCTAAAAGGCGCTAGGCGGCCGCTAGGCGGCTAAGCGGGTGCCTAGGCGGACTTAGAACAAACGTGGTTATTTCTTTATATTTTAACACAAAACACATATTAATAATATATATAATGTAATAATAATCTATAATATCATTTATAAACCCAAATTTGTGGAGCTTAACTAACACTAAAGTAAATAAACGCAAAAATACGTGTCTGACAAGCGACTCTAAGCCTCATAAAATCCAAAATCATAGATTTGACTCAAAAGGAAATACATCCCGACTTATGAGATAAAAAAAACTTAAGTCGACTAATCACATGTCTAGAAGCTAAAATTGAATAATCATCGAGCTAGGCGGGATTAGGCGGGGTCTAGGCGGGACTAGGCGGAAATCCGCCTAGAGGCTCGCCTAGGCGTAAAAATTCCTAGGTAGCCTCCCGCCTAGCGCCCATGCGCGATTTTTAGAACACTGGTAGTAAGTGGCGATTTCCGGTGGCCGTAAGTGGCGATAGTTTCCCGTAAATGGCGATAGTTGGCAGTAAGTGACGATTCTTTGGCCGCAAGTGGCAATTTTCGGTGGCCGTAAGTGGCGATTTTCGGTGGCCGTAATTGGCGATTTCCGGGGGCCGTAATTGGCGATTTTCGGTGGCCGTAAGTGGCGATTTTCGGTGGCCGTAATTGGTGATTTCCGGGGGCCGTAATTGGCGATTTTCGGTGGTCATAAGTGGCAATTTCCGGTGGCCATAAGTGGCGATTTCCGGTGGCCATAAGTGACGATTTTGGGTGGTCGTAATTGGCGATTTTCGGGGGTCGTAATTGGCGATTTCCGGTGGCCGTAAGTGGTGATTTTCAATGGCCGTAATTGGCGATTCTTCAATTTCTTAAATAGTTATTGTAGCTTTGAAAACGTCGTTCCATGACATCTATAGGCGTTGGACCTGATAAAAAAAAGCGTTGTACTTCTACATAATTTACATTAGTCAAGCCATTGGAAGAGTGGTCTCGTAATGTATAGTGCCCCTAGCATGTCATATGCCCCTACACACAATTTATATATTTGTGCGGAGTAGTATGCTACGAATCTAGCTTGCAAGAGCTACATATTCATCTTTCAATGAACATTTTAAAGGAGAATATTAATAAACAATCATGTCTTCGCTAAGAAATTTTTCGCAAGCAAGGTGAGTAGAAAACTTAGCTCACGAATTCCTTGCTTTGAGTAATAGGATTGTCGATGGCCTCCATTATTCCCAATTTTACTGTAGTGTCATTCTTGACCTGGCCAGGAGCTGGCTTTGGGTAAAATACTGAACCTTTAACTTGCCTTTTGTCTCTTTATAGCTCCTAATGCCCCAAATCATTTTGGTTGCCCCATCGTACTTTGTAGCATTGAATCTTGCTCCGATTGTGAGATTTGAATTCATGCTTCCCTCGGGGATTAAACTCGACGCTTGTTGCTCATACTCCCTCCATAAACACCTACAGGGCCGGACCTGAAACGTCGCTCTTCCTCCCTTCAAAATAGGCCCTCTACTACTTTCAACAATGCAAACATTGAAATAAATGGGTTATGAAGCCCCGAAACGTCATTTCATAGGAGTTTCAAGTTTTGGGGTATAAAGAAACTCCGGGGAAACGCCATAAAAATGTTTTCGAGATATAATAAAAGTTGACCCAATTTTTTTTTTTTTGGCTATTTCGGATGGTTAGAAATGTTTCCGTCAATATTTTAGTTGAAAATAAAATTCACAAACCCTAAATCAGTCTCCCCTCCCTTGTGAAATGAAATCTAGAAACCTCTCTTTCTTCCGTTTTCGCTCTTCCCTCTTATATGCTCCGGCAACCTCGCCTCTCGCCGTCCGTCCTCGCTCTTCAGGCGACCTCGTTGCTCGTCCCTCTCCTCTACTCGTTGCTCGGCGTGCTCGATCGCTCATCTCCTCTCTTCACTCTTCTTTGCTCGCTCGCACCCCGTGACCTCTTGTGTATAGTCTATTGAAATTGCTCTCTCATTTAAATGAACATTGCTTTGGTGAATGGTGAACTCGGAATTTAGCTGGATTGGAGGCCAATTGGAATTTGGAACTGGGCGGGCGTGAATGCGTGCGAGCCTTACGTCAAATTAGATTTCCGTGGCGGCGGCCTGTTGGGCCTCGCCTCAGGTCCGGGCCTGAACACCTATTCAGGAGTACAACACCAGTGAAGCAAACAAAAATAAAGCAAAAGGCACACCCGACTATCGAAACAACAAAAATGAGAACATGATCAACTCAATTCAAATTCATTCATATATTTGTCGAACAGTGTCATGAAAATCGGATGGGAACTGAGCAAATAGGTATTGAGGCAGATACAATTTCTAAATATATAGGATTGCTTTTAGGAATCCAATATCAATAGCTTTGACTTGGAAGTTCAAGACAAGAATTTAGAACCAATTAAGTCACAACAACAAAGGCGATTTAACCTTGTAATGAGAATCAAATCACTGCACTCGCCAATCTTCATAATGAGCACACTACCAAACCTAATTGCTAGTGATGTCTCTAAAGTAGCCATGTTTTTATGCACATTTCAGTTCCATATTCTATACACTTTGCATATTTCGGGTTAGGAATATGTCGAATTTATGTAGTATATGCTTATTTGCCAGAAATGGAGATCTACATAAGTTTCTATTTAATATTGCAGAATATGGGGCCATTTCGGGAGAAAACCAAGAAGCAAAGACGGGAGCTCAAAGCTACTCGATATCGATAAGTTTTAGTCGATATCGACAAACCATGTCTAGGCACACCAGGATCGAGAAGCACCATGTCGAGAAGCCGAGAGACGAAGAACCCGACTCCAGCACACTTACTCGATATCGAGTAAGATACTCGATATCGACAAAGACTGAAGACTGCCCGGAGTCAAAGAGAGCCTGATCGAGGATGCCGCAGAGAAGCTACTCGACTTGACCAGACACCCGGACGCTGAGCAACACCTTCCTCGATATCGAGGAAACTCCTCGATATCGACAAATCCTGAGCATCTGTCCGAGCAAGGTCGAAGAAAGCTACCCGACACCACCCAGCCCGCCTAGTCGACGAACCCAGTCTACTCGATATCGAGTTATTTACTCGATATCGAGGACCCAGCACCACACTTCCGAGCCATGTCGAGGACCTGCTACCTGAGATGCCGAGCCAAGCTGAAGTCGATATACAAGTTACTCGAGATCGAGTAGATTTACTTGAGATCGAGGAAAGATGACCGGAGACGCGTAACGCAGTTTGAGCTGTCCGACTCGGATTGGGATTCCTTGGGGCCGAAGATTGCCGAGTTCTATCCGATTCTATCAAGATCCATCATGGAAGAGAAAATTTATCCACAAGAAGATATTTTAGTCTTTTAGATATAATTTCCCTTTTTTTATTTAATTATGTTATTCCATTTATTTATTCTTAAAACTTTTAGATATAGATTTAGATATAGATAGAGATTTCTATCCTTGAATAGCAAGGAGTAGTAGGCTATAAATAAAGCCCATGGGGCTGATTTTAGGGATCATCCAATTCAGAAGCTAGAGAAGTAGTTCACAGAGAAGTTTTAGGAGTTCAGAGGTTTTAGGGTTTTGGCATTCAACGAAAGTTGGATTGCCGGGATTGTAAAGGCTTTGAATTTAGTTTAATGCAAGTTTCTTTTCATACATCAATGTCTGAGGTTGCAATGAAGCGCGAATAGTCCACCCACTTCTAGGGTTGGGGCGAGCCCGACGATAGCCCCGCATGTTTGAGTTAAAGATCTGACTTTTATCATGTTTTGAGCATCTACTACTTGTTATGTGTTTATTACCCATCTAATGGAGGTCCATGCTAACAACTTGGATTATAAACATAAAATCAGTAGATACAATTAGGGTTTCTTGAAAGAGTTGTCTAATTGTTGGAAAAGGCGAAAGCTTAGTCCTTCGATGCGAATTATATGATTATCTATTTTATTTCTGCCTTATGCATGCTTGGTTATCGTTGTTGCAAACCCCAATCTTAGAAGTCTTTTACATATAGTTTATTTCGAATCCCAAAGCATTTGTTTTTACTTTATTTTGTTTTACTTTCTGTCTTACTCGATATCGACTAGCACTCCTCGATATCGAGTTACTGATTCTCGATCCCAGATCGCCGTAGCTTCTGTGTGCAGGTGATCGACAAAGGATTCATCGACGTCGACAAACTTACTCGATCTCGAGTAGGGCTTACTCGATATCGACTAGAACCTGTGACTGCTGCTGCCCTGTGTTCGACTTGTCCGATCTTCTATCGACTAACCCTAGTCGAGATCGACAACCTGTGGTCGACTTCTGTCCGTGAGATTTCTCTGCTGCCTAGGATCCGCTGATACGCTTCCTCGTGGATCGATCCTGACTTCCCACTGCTGCATCGGGAGGAAGTCTTGTAATTATTTGCAAGGGACGGAATCTGGTTTGCTGTGATTTATTTATATTTTAATTTGCATTCTCGATTTCCTCTCCTACAACAGCTAGCAAGGGGCCGTTTGGTTGAACACTATCAAAACAGAAGGAAAAGAAACAAATCTACTCTACTAATACATGAATCATAGTTTTTGTCCATGTTCGAACACTTAATTTTTACGAGTATAGAAGAGAGTGTGAGGGAAAGATTCCCTCGTTATGAAATATGCTCTGCACGAGGAATGAAATGGGGAAAGAATGCCCACTTTTTTTTGATTGAAAATAAAGGAGGATAAGTTGAGATTAAAAATGATTAATAATAAATAAAGAAGAAATGGTAAGTTCAATGAGATATATAATTGGCTAATCGAGCACAAGTAGTATAAAATGCAAGTTCATTGTAAAATTGAATATTTGATGAAAACAACCAGAACAAAGCTGATCTAAAAACATAAATGTCAATGAAACTGAAACTCTGATTAACAATGTAGAGGGCACGGACCTGCACTTGGAAACGGTCTTCTCCATCATTCCAATCGACTTCCATGGAGGGCTGTGGAGTCGATGATGACAGCCTAAGAAGTATCCGGACCCGCCTCGCGTCGAACAACGGCAGATGCGATGCCGGCGTCGGGGTGGGGGAAAGTCGTACTCATGGGAAACTCTTCGCGACTCGAGAGGGCAAACAATGGACTGGGCAAACTCGTCTTGTGAAGCGAGCTGGCGAGGTGCGAAAGGGCCGAAAGGCTGCTTGGTTTTTGACGACGATCTTCGGCTTTTCCGGCGAGGGAGACGCAACGACGCCGATGATGAGGCGGGAGTTGTTGGTGATCTGCAACTTTTCGGTGTCTGAATCGCCGTCGAGGAGACCACCAGATCTGCTTCCCCCTCTTCACTGTAGATCGATCCCTTTCAAGATTTGTGATTCGCGAGATGGCCGGTGATGAGGCGGAGGCGGAGGCGTTGCATCCGAAGTCGCTGAGCAGCGGTTGAACGACGCCTCCGACCAGATGTTGCTGGCTGCGCTAGAGCCTCCAGCGACACTGGGAGAGTGATGAAGAGGGGATGAAGGTGAATCCCCTCGATTTTGTGAACCGTGGAGCCCCTGCCTTGTGGTCCGAGGCCGACGGTGCATAACCCCTAGGGTTTTTGGACCAAGGCCGAGCCTCACACGTTTCCTCCTCCCGTCACCAGTCACTTTATTTTTTTGTTGAAGATCCGATCTCATGGCTTTTTGATCGAATTCCCACAGACGGCGTCAAATGTAAGTGCAAATATCTGCATCATAGATGTTGAAGAAGATTGAGCTCCGTTGGCCAGATACAATCATGCGAAGTAGACAAAGAACGAGGTCGGGGCGGGGCTTGTCTCCCCCGGAGGACCCTCCGACGCTCAAGTCAATCCTCCCAATCTAAGAACTTCCTTCTCGTATTTATAATAGTTCATAAAAAAACGGTCAAGGCGTTAATTAAATGAATTGAAACGGTTACCTCATTAATGCTGGTCAAGGTGTGATTAATGTTTTAATTGATTTGAATACCATAAAATAATTGATTTCGTTTCTATTCGTTATTTGGGATAAGCTCGGATTTTCCCTATTACAGGGATCACTGTCACTACCCTTATCATTGTCACCATTGATGTCACCACCCTTACTAGAGGTGACACTATTGGCGACACATGTAAATTCATGAAAAATAAAAAAAATAGTGTAATCAAATACAACATGACCAAAATTAAAAAAAAACATATAATTTCATGAAAAATATAGTGTAATCAAACACAATATCATCGAAAAATATAGTGTAATCAAACATTCAAGCACAAATAAAGATTGGTCGGAAAAACAAAGATTTTTGGAATATGAAGATTACAACGCTTTCACCATAAATTTCCAATCTATCTACACACAAACAAACAAAACACCTTCTCCATGAGTTGAAATCTTCCATAAGGAATTGAGCCCAACACTGTCATAAAGAATGCGCGCTTCCAATGCCCATGCCAAATGGGGATTATGGTCTACAAAACTAAAAAAGGAGCAAATCAAAGCATTCGCGCAACTTCTAAATGACGGATATCAATTCAATTCTTTTCAAGGATATCAGAAAGAAAATTCACCAATACTTCACGTACACTTTCTTTCAAGGATCAGAACAACCCTTTGCCACCTAATCAATGATATCCAAATACTCACAGCAATGACAAGATGAATTAGACCTTGATTCTGAAATGAGCTTGAAATATTCTTAAGAAAATCAAAATGTATGCTCAGTATGATCTTAATCTTTCTGAAATGGTGGAAAATAACACAAAAACAAAATCGAAGTAATAAATCTATCTAATTCATCATCAGCTCAAATCTCATGAACGAATCTAATAGTGCTAGCCGATTTCATCGCTTTTATCGGCATTGAAGCATATAAAAATAAAAAAGAAAAAGCAATATGAAGAAATGGTTGGAAAGATATTGGGGTCGTTTGGTATCGATATCTAGATATCAAGATATCGATATCGGGGGATATCTTTGATATCTTGATATCAAGATATCGGTATCGGTATCAAGATATCGATATCGGGCGATATCTTTGATATCTTGATATCAAGATATCGGTATCGGTATCAAGATATCGATATCGGGCGATATTGATATCAAGTGATACCTGCAAAAAATGAGTATATCAAAATAGGTCAAATTTGATATCTAGATATCAACTGATATCGATATCTGACTATTACCAAACACAGATATCAGATATCACTTGATATCAAATGATATATTATGCATACCAAACACTAGATATCGATATCGGTTAAAGTGATATCGATATCTAGCCCTACCAAACACTAGATAACAAATATCGGGGGATGATATCCGATATCTGATTTCTAGATATCAATACCAAACGACCCTACAGATTTATTGACGTCAAGGCCTTGCCTCTTGAATCTAGTAGAGAAGGACCTGTAACTCTGTAAGAGCTCGAGAGGGAGAACGAAGGGACGACGCCTGACTCCGAGTCAAAGGGGGAGGAATAGCTAATGGAGGAGGCAACCATGGAAGGTGGCTTCTGAGCAAGAGAGAGGATAACGAGGGTGGACGGAGATCTCAATCTCAGATATGGAAGCGGATATGAGAATTCAGACGAATCTCCTGATTCCTCTCCACCTCGACCCAATTTGCTCTTTTCATCCCCAATCGCCGCCATATCCGCAGTCATTTCAGCAAGGACAAAAGGAAGTGCTTGGGGATGAGAATCTCCCTTTCAACCATGAAAATTGACAAAATCGCAGATATGATTATGCAATTTGAATCTCCAATCCGCTCCGGCCGCGACTCCGATCTAGAGGTCTCCATGTCTCGATTCCGAACGGAGGCGGAGATGACATCCTCGATGACGGCCCTGACTCTGATCAAGAGGGCTCCATGGCTCCCTTCCGCTATGTAATCAGTCGAGGAAAGCCTCCGCTCCTGATCGCCCTCTCCAACATCGACAACCAAGAGAGCCTCCGCTTTCTCACCTCCCTCCCTCAGATTTGTGGGAACTCCATGGAGAAGGTGAGGCGGCCACTGTATCTAAACGAGGTTAAGTAATAACAAGGGTACAAAACGGGGATTATAAAAAGAAATTGGACATTTAGCAAAAAAGGGATTATGGTGGACAATTAGCAAAATAGGATTATGAAAATGGACATTTCACCAAATAATTTCAATCCTTATCTAGCTTGTTTCAAAAAAAAAAAAATCCCATGATAAGAGAGAATGAACACACGACGGTATCCCTAAGTTCCAAAGTTTGGAGGATAAAACTAATAAGTTGTTTGGTTGGAGAGAAATTATGAAATTTTAATGAATATAAGATAGATGGAATTAATTTATCTGTTTTGAGTAAATAAATTAGATAAATTTGATAATAAACCATGCGAAAATAGACATAAAATTGGCAAGAAAGTACAAAATGAATTTTACCAAATAAGTGGAATTTGATGGAAAAAAACAAATATAAAGTATCACCTCTCTTTTCTCATCTATCTATCTACCTATCTATAGTCTATAGTTAACTATTACTCCTTCCGTCCCATAATGGTTGCCTTTGGACTATTTATGCACGCTTTTTATGGAGCAAAAAACTATATAAAATATTATTTTTTAATTAATTTTTAAAAATAATTATATACTTATTATTAATATGTATGATATTATTTAAATATATTTAATAAAATATTGATATTTTATATAGTTTTTAACTTCTTAAGAAAATGTGCATGAATAGTTAAAGACAACCATTATGGGACGAAAGGAGTATTAGAGAAACATTTGGGCTGAGATGCTGAGGTGGCTCACTCTCATTAATTGTAGGTCTCCTAACCAATTAGATTTTAACTTATATTTCCATATTAAATAATTTCTCATGCCTTTTTTTATTTAGACAAATTACAGAAACCAGTGTTTTAAAGATAACCACCCACAAATTCTACAATTATAAAAAACCACCCGTATACATCAAATCTTTTCAATGTACCACTTATTCTCTAACTTTGTTAACCATGTGCACAAACACCAAAATAGCCCTTAACCACGTAACTAAGGTAGGGAGTGACGATGCCCTGGAAAATAGCCCTATTAATCAACGGGGATATGACGTCATAAGTAGGCCACCCAATGCAAGACATCCGGCGCGCTATAAAGCACATCGCGATCATTACACTTGGCCAGTCCATAACCAAGCTCACAACCCTAAGTATAACAATCTATGAACATCGCGATCGGAGTCCAAGTGCTCATAAACGTAGACCTCATAACAGGGCCCATAAATACCTCGTGACTCCTTAGGGCAAAGACGAGCAGCTCGCTGGCCTAGCACCTCTCAGCTAACAAGGCCACGTGTAAACCCCCAATCGTCGAGCATGAGAGCATGTCTTACACATGTCTATTGTCAGTCCACGAGGTTGCCAGTCAGCTGCTCGTTTGGCCCTCTATAAATACCCCCCTTGAACCTCCAAACTTGGGATCCGATTCAAGAGAGAAGAAGAAGAGCTCTGCATATCTCCCTGACTTAAAACCCTTGGAGTCGAGTTCTTAAGGTCTTTGATCGGAGAAGAACGTATCTGGAATATATAAGAACGTCATCTTAAGTATTCCCTCTAAAAACGATAAACAGTAATCTTCTCCTCGCGAGTCAAAAGCTTTATCGCAACCACTTGGACCAATAGCACACGAGCTGATCCGCACCCATCCTGATTGGGCTCACAGGTAATAAAGAACATTTGTCGTCACCATGAGGTAATAAGTATAGGTGAAATTCCACGATCGCGTCATTGGCGCCGTCTGTGGGAACCTTTCACGACGAGAGGTTCCGCGTATCAATACGTTTTTTCATATTGCATTCCTTTGCTTTTTCATTTTTTTTCTTTTTTTGTTCCTTTTCTTTTTTCCTTCGTAGATAGCTAAAAGCACTATTTTTACTCTTATTACTAACAAATTCGCAGGTGGAATCATGAAATTTATGCTGTTCGGTGAAGAGTTCGGAAACCAACATCACGACACCGAAGAAATCAACGGCCTCAACCTCAACAATCCCCCCAACGAAGAAGCTCAACCCCACCACGAAGAGAAGAGAATGTCCCCCAGCAACCTCCCTAGGACGCGACTCAACCTCCCTCTTTTTCCCTCTATGGGATGTGGGGTGGTTACCCTCCATATCAATGCTTCGCGGGTGCCTACCCACAAAATTCGTACTATGGACAGCAAGCAAATGGGGTGCCATATCAGCGCGATCCCCATGGTCACCGTCAACAGCAGGGTCCCGTACCTATAACCGTCAACCACTTCCCTAACCCTGCTGACGGCCTTCTCAATCCGGGTTTAAAGCACATCAACGACAATATCAGCAAGAAGGCCCGCGAATACAGCATCAGGGATGTGTCATCGTGCTCTAATTCCCCAGGGGCACCTGGCCCAGTTCGCAGAGGTGAACCCACTTTCCCATCTGCCTTTTGTAGAGAGATACACGAGGCACTTGTTCCTAAGAGATGGAGATATGTATCCATCGCTAAATACAAAGGCGACACTGACCCCAATGATCACCTAAACCAGTTTACAACGTCAATGGGAATGAACGAGGAAAACGATGCTATGTTTTGCCGATCGTTTCCATCTACATTGAGCGGATTGGCTCTAACATGGTTCACCAATCTGGCCCGATCATCCATCAACGACATTGCACAACTGTCTAGCACATTTGTCGCCCATTTTGGTAGTGGCCGCACAAGGAAGCGAACCAACCTGGACCTTAATTCCATTAAGCAAGGATCATCTGAATCTTTGGGAAGCTTCTTCAGCAGATTTACCAACATGGTAGTGCAAATCTCAGAGTTTAACCAAGAGTTTGCAAGCACCATATTAATGGGCAACCTGACTGAAGGAGACTTCAAGATCTGCCTATTCCGAAAAGAGCCAGAAAACTACGACGATTTACGAGAGCTCGTCACAAGGCAAATCCACGCTATGGAAGCTGCTAGTTCCAGCTCGCGACCCATTGAGACCAAACCTTCTTTCTAACACAAGGTCACCAACAAGTATCGGGGGAAGGGAGGGTTCAAGAATCAACAACGCAGCAACCCTCATTGGCAGTACCCTGTTGCCCCACCGCGACCTCCCCAGCAAGAAGTACAATACAACCAGCGAACGGGACCATGCTCGCATGACGCCCCGACAAATATAATGATGTCACACCCCGACCAGATATCACCCCTTGTTTATGGGGTTCCACCGGCTCTCCCTCAAAATGAGGTGCCTTTGCAAATATACTCCCCCACCCCCCAGTAAAACCCCCGTCAGCCGGTCGCGAGACCAAGACAGTACAACCCTCCCATTGCTCCACCCTGACAATACAATGCCCCGCATGCCACTAGAGGAAGAGGAAAGGGATCGTACCCGCAAGGCCGAGGAGGGCAAAATGGGAACAGAGGAGGGGGATACTGGCCCCCACCAAGGGATGTGAGAAATGCCCCTGAAGTAAAGTCCTCGTCAAACCGACCTGAGCGTTCCAACAGAAACAACTGGAACCCACCACCCCCGGACGGATGCATTAATACCATCTGACAAGAGGAAAACCTGTCGTTGTTCTTGCCAAAGAATACTCAAACTCACAACTAGTATAGTGTGTAAGCAAGAGACCGATCCACAGGAAAATCTATTCAATTCGAGTATAATTCTAATCGCTAATAGAGAATATGAGGGGTTTTTGGTGTGAAAAAGATCCGTCTTTTATCAAAGCGGAAGCAAGCAAACAAAGGAAATTGGTTTTAGAATGCAGTGGAGAGAAATAGGTTCACCTACAATTTATCACTTCGATTGATGAATTCGATCCTTGTTTCAGCCTCTAGTTCTTGTCTTTTCCTAACAATGTCCTTGTCCAGATCTTATGTAAATTACTAGTCCTACGAGTCCTAGCAACCCTTATCTCTAAATAACCCTAACACGGTTAAGATTTAACCTAGAGATAGCATTAAGAATATGAATTAACCAAGGTACATACAATATCAAGCTACGAGTCGATATTTAACATATATTCAACTTCCTACACATCCAATTAGTCCTACGAGTCCTAAAGGGATATGATTGCCACTTGGGTTAAGGTTCGCTACGAGGAATCTACAAAACCCTAGCAATTGAATGAATCTACTCTAACTAGTCGTCCAGGCCAGAGAGAATAAAACACATTCAAGCAATTAAGCACAAAGAAGTCAAAACATTGGAATAGGAATAAGAACTAGATTAAGAAACTCACAATTCAACAATCAAAGATCCAAACTATAGGCGAAACCTTGAGAGTTTAGTTGCTCATGCTCAACGGCGCTCTCAACAATGGAATAAAGTGCATAAGGTCAATGAAAATAATAACTAGAAAAGCCTTAAATAGTATTTAGAAAGTCAGCCAACCTTGAGAGTTTAGTTACTCATGCTCAATGACGCTCTCAACAATGGAATAATGTGCATAAGGTAAGTGGTAGAAATAACTAAAATTGTCTTAAATAGTGTTTTGAAAGTCGGCCAAATAACTAGACAAAAACCCTAATTAAAAACCCGCATCGAATGTTGCATTTCTGCACGGGCTGTGGGGCGGCCAGGCCAGGCCGCGGGGCGGCCGGCGATCAGCGAAGTCCTCCGTTTCTGCCTTCGAACTGCGGGGCGGCCAGTGATTATTCCGAACTTCTTCTTCCTTGTCTTCGCATCTCTCATGCATCTTCCTTAGCTTGTTTTCGCTCTTTTCCAATTCATTTCACCTTCAATCTATTATACCTGAAATAAACCATGAAATCATGTAGATTCCGCCTCTTCCAACTCAACAAGTAATTATGTAAATTCAACTAAATATATGCAATATTCACAACTAAACTATGCTAAATGGAATCTATTATGCAACACTAAATATGCTCTATCAAATTCCCCCACACTTAAACCTTTGCTTGTCCTCAAGCAATAGAAAACTCAACTCTGCAAACCCACAGAATAGCAATTCATGTATCCACACCTCAATACTCTTTTAAGCGCATGAAAAACTAGAAAACACAATAGATTAACAACATCATAGCACTTAATTGGAGTAATCACTGAACTCAGGCAACCATGTCCATTCTAGACCTCACAAAGGATATGTGTTTCACTCTCGCTCAAGTGTTTAGGGTTAAATGTTTACGCTCAAAACTCAATCTTCAAAAACTTAGCTACAATAGTCTTGCACCAGTGTTCTAATTCTCCACCGCTGGTGACTCTACACACAACAAAAATCATGAGGTATTTTAATTGGGTTGTAATGGGGTCAAGGTAGAACATATAAGGTACGGAACAATTTTGGTCATGTGGTGCTCATAATCCGGGAACTAAGGAAGCAACCAAATCATAAAACCACTCATAAACTCCTCATAACATATCTCTATAATGTCAAACAACACCAATCTCAAGCATAAAACTTTACAAACCATACTCAACTCATTCCTTTATTCTTTTTTTTTCTTTTTCTTTTTTTCATTCATGCTATATCAAATGATTTTCCTTGACTTTTGCCCCTAAGTGAATTTTATCCTCCTTAGGTCCCAAGTAATGAATATGCTAGCAAGAATCAAACATCTCATAAATACACCTCAATCATACAATCCACCACTAAAAACCATCATCCACAATATAGATATTCACCAACTATTCATAAATTCCCGGATGGGGTCAGGCTATCATTGGCTATGGAAAAATCTTGTGGAGCTATAAAAGAATAGACAATTAGGCTCAAACTGGCTTCAAGCAGAGGATAATATGTAAGATGGGAATAGAGTCAAATAGGGCTAATAAAGGTGCCTCAATCATGTTTAAGTCATGTGCATAAATCATAATATGCAGCCTTGAAAAAGATATCTAAATGCAAGCCAAAGAGGAAGCAATTGAAAAGAGTACACACAACAAGCAAGTGGACTCAATAAAGTGCAGTCCTGAATAGGCTAAAATAAGCTCACCAGGTCATGTCTAGAACTTCAAGATCACCCAAAAATTCAAGATTTTATGTGCTCAACCAACAAAAATAAACATGCATACAACCAACAAAAATAAACATGCAAACTTAATAATCAAAATGCAGTGCAAACTTAGAACCAAAATACAAACGTGACATGCAATTCTTCTCTCCCACACTTAAATCTGATATTGTCCTCAGTGCAGAAAAGAGAACAAAAACATCAAAATAAAAAGAAAAGGGAAAAGAAAAGAAACGACTGACATGCTCACTGATTAGGGGGTGGCGGCGGCGGGTAAGGTGGAAACTGGGGATATGCATATCGATAGAAGTCCTCCTGCCTCTGCCATGTTAGCATGCCGAACCAAACCAAAAAATATACTAAAAAAACTTAATTGCAAAAAGAAAAATAATACCTAAACTATTACCTTGGGTTGCCTCCTAAGCAGCGCCTTTAGTTACCGTCGTTGGCTCGACGTTATGGCTCCCTAATGATCCTCAGCACTTGGTTCAGTAAGAACCAACTTATCACCTTCCTGTTTGACAAAGCTTTCAAAATATAGTTTTACTCTATGATCATTTACCTTGAATATGTCTCCATTTCTCTCATTGAGTAGCTCCACTGCACCATGAGAAAAAATATTAGTGATCACATATGGCCCTGTCCATCTAGAACGAAGCTTACCTGGGAAGAGTTGTAGGCGCGATTGAAATAGAAGGACCTTTTCCCCAACTTTGAGGTCCTTTCGCAAGATATGTTTATCGTGCCATGCCTTTGTCTTCTCCTTATAGGTGACGGAGTTATTATAGGCATCCAATCTCAACTCTTCCAACTCCTGCAGCTGTAGTTTCCTGAACTCCCCAACTTCATCAATCTGCATGTTGCACTGCTTCACCGCCCAATAGACTTTATGTTCGAGCTCGACAGGAAGATGGCAAGCCTTTCCATAGACTAATCGAAATGGAGACATCCCAATGGGAGTCTTGTAAGCCATTCGATAAGCCCATAGAGCATCATCAAGTCTGACACTCCAATCCTTCCTGTTTGGGGCAACAGTTTTCTCCAAGATAGTCTTTATCTCGCGATTAGACACCTCATCTTGCCCATTGGTCTGGGGGTGGTATGCAGTAGACACCCTCTGAGTCACATGATATTTCTTTAAGAGTGCACTCACAACCTTGTTGCAACTACTTTAAGAGTCCCTTTATCACTGATCAGTGCTTTCGGAACTCCAAATCTAGAGAATAGCTCCTTAAGGAAACCTGCAACTACTTTTGAATCGTCAGTTTTGGTGGCCTTTGCCTCCACCCACTTGGAGACGTAGTCCACCGTAAGCAAAATATATAAGTTTCCAAAGGAGTTAGGGAATGGTCCCATGAAGTCAATGCCCCAAACATAAAAAATCTCACAAAATATCATGCGAGTTTGTGGAATCTCATTCCTGTTAGAAAGATTCTCAACTCTCTGACAGCGATCACAGGATTCGCAAAAAGCATATGAATCACGAAATATATGTGGCCAAAAGAATCCTGCATCAAGTACCTTTCTAGCTGTCTTTTGTGGTCCAAAGTGTCCACCACATTCATGGGAATGACAAAAATTTAGGACAGATTGTACCTCATTGTCGGGAAGACACCAACGTATCACTTGATCTGCGCAATGCTTCCATAAGTAGGGGTAATCCCAAATGTAGAAGCGAGCATCGTGGCATATCTTGTCCTTCTGAGCCTTCGAAAAGTTGGGTGGAAACTCTTGCGACACCAAAAAGTTGACCAAGTTAGCAAACCAAGGGCGTGGGAGAGAACTCACCTTGAGGAGAGATTCCAATTCAGATTCTGCAGAGGCCGCGAGGCGGCCGGCGATTGCGAAGGAAGTGTTCTCCGAAGACTCGGCCGCGGGGCGGCCTAGGGTGGCCGCGGGGCGGCTGACGATTGCGAAGACTTGTAACAACTCTTCGTCAGGAAAGCTCCCCACTATGTCTTTTTGTCCATTTTTCCCCTGCACAATACGACTTAGATGGTCAGCAACTAGGTTCTCATCACCCTTTTTGTCCCTGATTTCGATGTCAAACTCGCTTAAAAGCAAGACCCATCTAATCAGTCTTGGCTTGGCCTCTTTCTTCTTCAAAAGGTAACGAAGTGCTGCATGGTCAGTATAAACAATAAATTTTGTACCAGGCAAATAGGATCTAAATTTCCCAAGTGCAAAAACTATAACAAGAAGTTCCTTCTCTGTGGTTGAGTAATTCCTTTGAGCTCCATTCAGGGTCATAGATGCATAGTCTTTGACATGAGAGCTTCTCCTTTCTTTTTGTCCAAGCACGGCTCCCACAACGTAGTCACTAGCGTCACACATCAGTTCGAACGGCTGAGACCAATTTGGTGCTTGTATTTGTATAATTGGTGCACTAGTAAGACAAGTCTTTAACTCATTAAACACCGTCCTGCACTTCTCATCAAAAGAAAATGTGACCTCCTTCTTCAGCAGCTCGCACAAGGGTGATGTGATCTTTGAAAAGTCCTTAATGAACCTGCGGTAGAATCCTGCATGGCCTAAAAAAGAACGCACTTTACGCACATTAGTAGGATAATGCAATGATTGAATGATGTCAACCTTTTCCTTATCAACCTCAATCCCTTTATGGGAGACAATGTGACCCAAAACAATGCCTTCTTCAACCATAAAGTGACACTTTTCTGAATTGAGCACTAAGTTAGTGTCAACACATCTTCTAAGCACAAGCGCCAAATGGTTGAGGCAAGCATCAAAACTATCACCATGGACTGTAAATCATCCATAAAAAACTCAATGAATTGCTCTACATATTCAGAAAAGATACTTACCATACACCGTTGGAATGTCCCAGGAGCGTTGCACATGCCAAAAGGCATTCTGCGATATGCAAAAGTGCCATAAGGACAAGTGAATGTTGTCTTTTCTTGATCCTCGGGTGCGATGGCTATCTGAAAGTACCCTGAATATCCATCTAGAAAGCAATAATATGGACGACTAGCAAGTCTTTCAAGCATTTGATCAATGAATGGTAAGGGAAAGTGATCTTTTCGAGTTATCGCATTCAGCTTACGATAATCGATGCAAACTCTCCAGCCTGATTGGACTCTGGTAGGGACTAACTCACCTTCTTGATTCTCAACCACTGTTATGCCTCCCTTATTTGGTACTACCTGCGTTGGACTAACCCATTGACTATCAGAGATGGGATAGATCATACCTGCCTAAAGGAGTTTGACCACCTTCTTCTTCACTACATCCATCATAGGCGGGTTGAGTCTCCTTTGAGGTTGCCTGGAAGGTTTGGCTCCCTCTTCTAATAAGATTTTGTGCATGCAAGTAGCTGGGCTGATTCCCTTGATATCCGCTATGGTCCATCCTAGAGCTATCTTATGCTCTTTGAGCACTCCTACCAGCCTATCTTCTTGTTTTTTGGTAAGCTTGTTAGAGATGATGACAGGCAAGGTGTCACCTTCCCCCACAAACGCATATTTCAGATGCTCAGGAAGAGGCTTGAGCTCAACTTCAGGTGCCTGTACGATAGAAGGTAAGAGCTTTTCATTTGGAATGGTTAATGCCATAAATGTATCTGCTTGTGAGTATATAGGTAGGGAAGACAAGCCTCTTATGGTCTCCTGCAGGTTAGTAGACAAAACATAATTCAATGAGAACTCCTCAATAGGAGATTTTAAAGCTACCTGCAGGTCATCTACACGACTCATATCAAAGGTATTCTGCATACAAGTATCAATAACATCCATAAAGCATAAGGAATGATTATCAGAAGGGAATTTCATTGCATCATATATATTGTATTCAACCTTCTCACCATCGATTTCCATAGTCAAAGAAACAGAATACACATCGATTTTTGTCCTAGCAGTCTTTAAAAAGGGCCTTCCTAGGAGAATAGGGGCCTCTTGATTACCATGCTCCATGTCTAAGACAAAGAAATCCGCAGGAAAGATCAAATTGTCAACCATGACTAAAACATCCTCAACTATGCCTCTAGGAAAAGCATTGGATCAGTCCGCTAGTTGGATCACCACTCTAGTGTCATGCAAAGGTCCTAGACCCAATGATTCACACAGAGAATAAGGTAAAACATTAATAGATGCACCCAAGTCTAACAAAGCTTTATCAAACTTAGTCTCACCTATCACACATGGGATTGTGAACATGCCAGGGTCACTACATTTCTTAGGCATACGCTTTTGAAACACAGCAGACACATGTTCGCTTACCTTAATTTTCTGCTCCCCCTTCAACTTTTGATTCCTCTTTATTGTGCAAAGTTCCTTGAGAAATTTGGCATAACGAGGAATACTTTTAATCAGATTGAGTAACGGGATGTTTACCTCGCACTTACTGAACGTCTCAAAGATCTCTTTGTCATTGTCTGGTCTTTTTGTGTCTCAGAGATCTTCAGGAAAGGGAGGAACGGGTTTGAAAGAATTAAGAGGAGGGAAATCAGGTCTTACATACCCGTCAGAGGAGTCACTGGAGTGGCCGCTGGGCGGCCCGGAGATTTCTGCAGCGTCAGAATCGCCTTGGCCGCGGGGCGGCTCAGGGGTGCCGCGGGGCGGCCGGCGATTGCGAGCCTTTTCTTCCTCCTCGTTCGTACCTGTTTCAATATCCTCTATGTTAGCATTGTTATGGGGAGTGGTAATCAGTTCCTTACCACTTCTTAGCGTCACGGTGCTGACATTCTCCTTGGGGTTCACCACCGTTTGAGATGGTAGCTTTCCTGAATCCTTAGCCTGCATTTCGCTCATCGATTGAGCCAATTGACTAATTTTCTTCTCTAAATTCTTTTGGTGCTCAGCTTGACTCAAGATGATCTTTGTGAGAGCTTTGATAGGATCCTCATTGGATTGATCATCAGTTGGTGGAGGTCCTCTCTGTCTGGCATCAAATTGTTGTTGAGGTCTGAATTGGGGTCCTCCTTGTGGATTGAAAGGGGCTTGGTTATTACCATCGCCATACCCCTGGTAACCTGCATTATAGTTGTTATTGTAATGATTGGGATTAACATAGTTACCGTACATGGGTCGCTGCGGAACAAAGTTCCCCATGGCATTCAGCTCTACATTTGGCTCCTGCAGCATTAGACAAGTGTCCGTCGGGTGATAAAGATCAACGCAAATGCCACATGCCTTAACTTGTTGTGGGGTTCCTTGTAGCATGAACCTTTTCATCATATCCTTCAATTCAGCCACATCTCTATGTAATGCGAAAGTTGAGGAGTCAACGGCGAGTACCTCTCTAGCATGAAGTCCCTTGCTGAATTGTCTAGAGCCATCAGCAAGCTCTGAAAACACCTCTCAAGCAGCATTGGGTGTTTTGTTCAAGATGTTGCCTCCACAGGCAGAGTTCACCGTCTTGCGCTCCTCTTCAAGCAATCCATTGAATAGAAAGAGCACCAAATCCTTCTTTGAGAAGCCATGGTGAGGGCAACTAGAGCAAAGTTTCTTGAAGTGCTCAAAGTACTCATAGAGTGTCTCTGTAGCCTGCTGGTCAATGCTGCTGATTTCCTTTTTCAGACTGTTTAACTTGGTCGTAGGAAAGTACTTCTACAGAAAGAGACGCTTCAACTGAATCCATGTTGTTGCACTACCTGGTGGCAAGTAGTAGAACCACTCATTGGCAGTGTCCTTAAGCGAAAAATGGAATGCCATTAACTTGATTTGCTCCTCCGTGACATTGCCTGGTTTCATTCCCACCACGACAGTATGGAACTCAAATAAGTGCTTGTGGGGGTCCTCACCACTCAACCCATGGAATTTAGGTAAGAGATGAACCACCCCAGACTTTAGCTCAAAATTGACACCTTCATCAAGTTCAGGGAACATGATAGCCATGGTTATTGGGCTAAGTTTGGTGTTGTGAGCTCCTTCAACGTTCGATTATCATCGTTAACAGCCATCTCTATACTCACTTCTTCTCCTTGATCGAAAGGTAACTCGCGAAAGTGATCACGAGCTTCTCGCCTCAATCTAGAGAGAGTCCTCTCAATCTCTGAATCTAAAGACAATAAAGATGAGTTAGTAGCACGAGTGTGGACCATATAGGTGGTCCACACCGAGATTAACGATTAAAACAACACAAGAATTCAATAAGAAATCCCCGGCAACAGCGCCAAATTTGACAAGAGGAAAACCTGTCGTTGTTCTTGCCAAAGAATACTCAAACTCACAACTAGTATAGTGTGTAAGCAAGAGATCGATCCACAGGGAAATCTATTCAATTCGAGTATAATTCTAATCGCTAATAGAGAATATGGGGGGTTTCTGGTGTGAAAAAAATCCGAATTTTATCAAAGCAGAAGCAAGCAAACAAAGGAAATTAGTTTTAGAATGCAGTGGAGAGAAATAGGTTCACCTACAATTTATCACTTCGATTGATGAATTCGATCCTTGTTTCAGCCTCTAGTTCTTGTCTTTTCCTAACAATGTCCTTGTCCAAATCTTATGTAAATTACTAGTCCTACGAGTCCTAGCAACCCTTATTTCTAAATAACCCTAACACGGTTAAGATTTAACCTAGAGATAGCATTAAGAATATGAATTAACTAAGGTACATGCAATATCAAGTTACGAGTCGATATTTAACATATATTCAACTTCCTACACATCCAATTAGTCCTACGAGTCCTAAAGGGATATGATTGCCACTTGGGTTAAGGTTCGCTATGAGGAATCTACAAAACCCTAGCAATTGAATGAATCTACGCTAACTAGTCGGCCAGGCCAGAGAGAATAAAACACATTCAAGCAATTAAGCACAAAGAAGTCAAAACATTGGAATAGGAATAAGAACTAGATTAAGAAACTCACAATTCAACAATCAAATATCCAAACTGTAGGCGAAACCTCGAGATTTTAGTTGCTCATGCTCAACGGCGCTCTCAACAATCGAATAATGTGCATAAGGTAAGTGGTAGAAATAACTAAAATTGTCTTAAATAGTGTTTTGAAAGTCGGCCAAATAACTAGACAAAAACCTTAATTAACAACCCGCATCGAATGTTGCGTTTCTGCATGGGCCGCGGGGCGGCCGGCGATCAGCGAAGTCCTCCGTTTTTGCCTTCGAACCGGGGGGCGGCCAGGCATGCTGCGGGGCGGCCAGCGATTATTCCGAACTTCTTCTTCCTTGTCTTCGAAGCTCCCATGCATCTTCCTTAGCTTGTTTTCGCTCTTTTCCAATTTATTTCACCTTCAATCTACTATACCTGAAATAAACCATAAAATTATGTAGATTCCGCCTCTTCCAACTCAACAAGTAATTATGTAAATTCAACTAAATATATGCAATATTCACAACTAAACTATGCTAAATGCAATCTATTATACAACACTAAATATGCTCTATCACCATCGCATGGGGACCCACTTCATTTGGCACCAGCAATCAAGAGAGGAAAAACTATGAAAGAGAGGCCAAACGACCCCCCTTCGAGGCCAGCATCAAACAAGCGTCCACTGAACACGCGGTATTAAATTTTCCTTTTTCTGACGCTCGCGACTTAAGGATGCCGCATTCGGATCCCATGGTCATTCATGTGAAGCTAGGGACCAAAATGGTCAAACGAGTAATGATAGATACCGGATCTTCGGTAGACGTCATCTACTGGAACGCGTTTGAGCAACTTAGGATTGTAGAAAGTGCTTTGCGTCGCTACTCAGGGAAGCTGGTCTCCTTCTCAGAAGATGAAGTCGAGGTAGCTAGGACCATCGAATTAGCTTTAACGCTAGGGACGATCCCCAATGGAAGAACTCACATGATTGAATTCATCGTTGTTCGACTACCGTCTATTTACAATGCCATGTTGGGCTGGGTTAGTCTGTTTAAGTTCCAGGTCGCATGCTCTATCTATCATTTTAGCATCAAATTCCCATGCACTGATGGAAAGGTAGGCCAGGTTCGAGGAGAACAAGCAGAAAGCAGATTTTTTTACATAACCTCACTAAAAAGGGAGACGGGCGAGTGTTCGCGATTGACAAACCTGTTCAAGGGTCATTAAAGGTGAAAGGAACTGACGATAGCGACCAAGAAGCCACATCCGAGAAACAACAAGCAGAATTAGAAGTGCGACCTGAAAAAATGGCAGATAAGATCGTTGAAGAGAGGGTTGCTTTCTTTCCGTTCTTGAACAAAACTGAGGCCCTTTACCACGGCCACAGCTTAGCAGGGCCGACTTTGGACCGCATTAAAGAGATACTGAAAAGTTCGCGAGATGTTTTCTCCTGGTCACCTCAGGATTTGAAAGGTCTCCCTAGGGAAATCGTGGAGCATTCTCTGAGGCTCAACCACGTTACAAAACCTGTCTTCCAAAGAAAAAGAAAGATGGCTGCTGAAAAGTCTGAAGTAGCCAAGCAAGAAGTGGATAAACTTCTACAAGCCGGTTTCATCCACGAGATTAATGACTCAACCTGGTTGTCAAACGTTGTTTTGGTGAGAAAAAGCAGTGGCAAATGGAGAATGTGTGTGGATTTCAAAGATTTAAACAAAGCTTGCCCAAAAGACAGTTACCCCTTGCCTTCTATTGATGAGCTATTGGATACCACCATGGGTCACGCAACTCTCAGTTTCCTCGACACATACTCAGGCTACAATCAAATCAAGATGAACCCTAGCGACGAAAAAAGTATCGCATTCATCACCAAATAAGGCACCTTTTGTTATAAAGTAATGTCCTTCGGACTAAAAAATGCTGGTGCTACCTTCCAGAGAATGATCGAGAAAGTTTTTAGACCACAACTTAGGAGAAACATTGCAGTCTATCTCGATGACATCGTGGTCAAAATTCTGACAAAAGAGGGCCATTCCAGGGACCTCTAGTAAACCATCTACACCCTGAGGAAGAATCGTGTCTACCTCAATCCTAAAAAGTGCGTGTTCGGAGTTGATTCTGGGAAATTCTAAGGCTTCATGATAAGTCATCGAGGGATAGATGTGAACCCCTTGAAGGTTCAGGCAATACTCGACATGCCCCCTCCCTAGGACACTTAATGATATTCAGAAGTTAAATGGATATGTCAACTACCTAAGCAGATTTTGCTCGCGACTGGCAGATCACTCCCTACCTTTCTTTGAACTGCTGAAAAAGAAAGGGCCAGTCGAATGTACTTTTGTTCTGGACAAAGCTTTCAAGGACATGAAGGAATATCTTGCATCGCTCCCCACTCTTCATTATCCTCGCGAGCATGAGACTCTTCAGCTATACCCAGCGGTGGGATCAACGACTATAAGTACTGTACTCTCAAGAGAATCCAAATTCTCAATCTACTTTGCTAGCAGGGTTTTGCAACCTGCCGAGTCCAGGTACACCCCCATAGAGAAAATGGCTTTATTTGTTGTCTTCGCATCACAAAGATTGAGGCCTTACTTCCAGGCTAACACCATCGAAGTACTCTCTGATCTGCCCCTACATCAGATCCTCCACTCACCGTCCCTTTCAGGAAGATCTCGCTTGGCCCAAGCATTAGCCGACTTCGTGGTCGAAGCTTTTTTTTACAGATTCCCAGGATCACGATGGAGAAGACTGGGTCATCAATGTGGATGGTTCTGTATCAACAGGAGGATGTGGAGCAAGAGTCACAATCACCAGTCCTAGTGGAGAGGTAACCGATTTGTCTTTCCAACTATTATTCGAAGCCACCAACAACGAAGCAGAATATGAAGCACTAATCACGGGTATTGAAAAAGCACTGATCAATGGAGCCCGTCAAGTTCAAATTTTTACAGACTCCGAAGTGGTCGCTCAACAAGTCAAAGGAGAATATGAGGCAAAAACTGGGATGCTACCTGAGTACCTAGCTCGAGTACAAACACTTACATCAACCTTTGGGAGATATTCTATCTCATCCGTCCCCCGCGAGAAAAACGAATGCACCGATATTTTGGCCAGAATAGGAGCAACACTGCCCCTCGGATTGAGCGATCGCGTGGTGATCGAGCCAAAACATGCCTGAGGAATTCACAAAAGGGTTTTCAAGATATCAAATCTAAAGGATTGGCGCAAACCACTCTTGCAGTACATAACCTAATGCATACCGATGAACCCGTTACTAGACAACCAAAACATCAAAAGACGAGCGGATCGTTTTCAAGTAAAGGATGGCAGACTCTACAAGAGAGGTCTTAACCTCCCCGACCTCCTCTGTGTATCAAACCAAGAAGGTCTCGATCTTGTCCGCGAACTCCATGCAAGCGTATGCAGAAATCACCAAGGATGGAAAGTTGTGGGAGCGAAGATCACACGATTAGGGTACTACTAGCCCACTCTCAGAGCCGATGGTGAGATGATTATTTATATATGCGATCCCTGCCAGCGACATACATCGCTCAATCATCAACCTCCTCATCCATTAAAATGCATATCAGCACCCTGCCCTTTCGCGATGTGGGGAATGGATATTTTGGGCCATTTTCCAACAACGTCGAGGCAACTCCGCTTTATCATTGTAATAGTCGATTACTTTACAAAATGGGTAGAAGCTGAAGCCATGACCACTATTACAGCGGAAAAGTGCGCAAGTTCCTCTGGAAGAATATGATCTACCGATTTAGAGTCCACCAAGCCATCATCACCGACCACGGCCCCCAATTCGACTGTGAAGGGATACGCGACTTTCGCGCCGAGCTCCGCATCGATTTCCGTTTCTCATATGTGGTCTACCCGCAATCCAACGGACAAGTCAAGACCACAAATCGCCAGATCTTAAACGCCTTAAAGAAAAGATTGGGGACAACAAAAGGTGAATGGGCCGAAACCTTGCCACTAGTACTTTGGTCTTATAGAACCTCAGCCAAGAGCCCAACTGAAGAAACACCATTCGCAATGGCCTTTGGGGACGACGCGATTATTCCGGTTGAATTATTGGTACCATCGGCCCGAATAGTTAATTTCAAGAAAGACACCAACGATGAAGCCCTTGAATTAAAGCTGCACTTACGAGAAGAAAGGAGGGACACGGCCTGCCTCAAAGCAAACGAGTATCAACGCCGACTGGCCGAAGGATACAACAAACGCATGTTCTTGCGCCCAATACAAAAAATAGATCTGGTTCTCCGACAAGCGACAACAGGAGGAAACTTGGACCAAAATGGGAAGTTCCGTATGTCATTCAGAAGAAGGTTGGCAGAGGATCTTTCAAACTTCAAAATTCAGAAGGTGGCATCCTCGCAAAATCATGGAACGCCAGAAACCTCAAAGCTTATGGGTGTGGATATATACACCGCAAATCCGGATTAAGGATTTGCACGTTCTTAAGGACGTGCAAGTCTGGAACTGTGCACGTCCACTAGCAGACCTTTGCACATCTTTAACAACGTGCATGCACGTCCTTAAGGATGTGCAATATATGCACGTTGTTAAGGACGTGCAAACCCTAGTTAAGGTTTCGCGTTTAGGGTTTAGGGTTTAGGGTTTTCCGAGGGTTTGTATTGTTAATTGCAAAAATTAAAGTGTTTAGCTAGTGGAGTTGAAGTATTTAGGGTCTAATTAATTGGAAACCAATAATTGATAAGATTTTCATTCGGATAATATGCGAATAATGTTATAAGGAACGGAAAAAAAGCTTACATCCATAAATTTAATAAACTGATGGAATAAAATCTAGGAAAATAGTAAAGGGTGACCAGACTCGACACGTAAGGCTCGAAATCTCTCAATCTGAGCTTGAAAAGGAGCATCCCATCCTTCGACGCTCGGGTGATGATGTGCGACCCATTCTGGCGGAGGCGGCGGAAGAGGAGCGTTAGGACGCAACCAGATCTATGAGAACGGAAAATTAGATTAAGAGTATTGACATATATATGAAAAGCATGAATAGGTAATAAAAAAAGACGTTTGAAGTCGTACCGCAACAAAATGGTCTTGGTTTCCGATGCAGGCTACACCAAGGGTTGCTGATTGAGGGTTGTTAGCAGGTGTCGGCGAGGTCATGGGGAGACATGTGAACGGATGATGCCAAGCTAGGACGACGAGAGGAATCTGATATACCGTTGCAAATACTAAACCCATAATGGGTAGCTCTATCCACCGTCTCCTATCACCATGCACAGCTCCCGCCCATCTCTGGTAGTCGATGAACTGCTGGAATGGGTACCCTCCCGTATAACAACCGGCGTAAAGATCGGTGTGGTCCTCCAAGTGATTGCATAGTAACGTTTTGAGTTCCGGGAATGCAGTCTCGCCGATCGGTGATGTCAAAGCCGCCAAAGCACATTAGCCACAATGCCCATCTCCAACAGTGTCCCTCACCGTCTCAATATGACCGAGCATGAATGGATCAACGTTGTTTCAACCCCAGTTGAACCCTCCGAACACATCATCACGTCCACGTCGAGCTGAGATCGCTTGTGGACGATGTCGAGCAGCATTTCGAGCAGCTCGTGCTTCTTCTCTCTCAAATCTTTCCCTTAACTCCTCGTATGGCAACGGGTTGGTTTTGTAGGCATTCCTCGACCCCCGAGGCCTCCCCTTCCTTCGGACGCTTGTAGATGAGGGTGGGTGCAGCTCATCCTCACATACATAAATGGAAGCCGTGTATGAAGATGACAGCTCATACGACATGGGGGTGTCGTCGATGTCAGTCCATGACAAATCCATCCAAAACGGGTGGCTGTCCTCAGCGGGTATCGGAGTACCGGAGTTGACGTATGCCTGAATCTCATGGACACAAGGGATCCCGTAACAAACCCTCCAATGTCGGTCCATGCATACCAGAGGAATGTTTTGGTTCACGACATCCTGCCACATCTTGTAAAGATAATCGAAGCACTTTTTGGAGATTAAAGTCTTTACTTCATCGAAAAGATTGACTTTATACGACGTTGTTGGCCATTTGAAGCGGTCGATCTCCAAAGCAGTTTGCACCTCATGCAGTTGACAATCGTTGACTCTATGGATTGCATCGATCACGATGCGAAAGTCATCGGTCAATGAGTGCAGTGCCTCCTTCAGAACCTTGTGTTGACCCTCAACTCTGTACACATTGAAGTGCATACCACTAAATATTCGATGCTATATCATATTGTAATGGGAGATATGAAGTAAGGTTGTACCTGTTTGTCGTACGAGAGCCGAGATGAAAGACATTATCTACATAGCATCGTACGATGCTCCGGCTGTGTGGGAGCCACACCGACTCTAAATACGCCACCACACCTGGGAATGGGTGCCATGCAGCGTGTAGCGCACGACGACGTCGGTTGAATGATTCCTCCGACTTCGATTCGAACAACCCTCAACTGTTGCCCTTGAAGATGCCAACGTGGTTTAAATTCTTCATGATCTTCAGAGTAGATTCCTCGCATCTTCTCGTCACGTGTAACCAACAAAGGAGATGCTGGACGTCGGGGAAGACAACATTCAGCGCCGCCAAGAGACCTAACTCCCGATCAGTCATGATAGCTTGAGGTTGAACCGTCCCAAGAAAGATCTGAAGCTGACGCAACACCCATGCGTATGTGTCTTCGTTCTCGTGCGACATGAAGGCATAGGCGATGCAGTTAGTCTTGCCTGAGGGTGTGAAATCGACCACCTCGCACAATGGAATCCCATATCTGCAAGTGTAAATATGTTACATGTAAAATACTTTCTAATTGGCTATATGTGCTTAATGTAATCGTAATTAAGTAACTTACGCATTTGTTTTGTACGTGCTGTTCGTTACGATGACGTAATGGAACCTTCGGAGAAGGCGTATCCCGTCAGGATGCGCCAGGAAGAGGTCGCTCAAGACGTTGTCGTCATCCGGATGTCGTCTGAAGTCGTAGTAGTAACCTCTTTCCCGCAGATGGTGCAAGGTATCTTGGGTCATCGTCCGACTACCTCTTTCTTCGGCGACCATCATGTTGAGTGTGTTGGTAAGGCTCTTCCTTGACGTGACGCTGGTCTCATCCAACTGCCTTAATCCAAACCCAATGGATTTTGGAGGAGTGCCAATTTGCTTCATCCACCTGGCCATCTTCTTTTCCCCCTCTGTCATCTGTCCGGCGATGGCGTGACCCTTCAAGCTCGTGGGAAGCTCGTGGTTATGAACACCGTGGGTTACCATCATAACCTAGTGACCCGGCGGAGCTTCGTGTCCATGTAGAGAGAATGGACAACCATTTATCTTCGACTGCGTGCTCCGGAGCTTCCTCCCGCGTTGTCGGTACTCCCCATACTGCTTGCAAGCAAGGAGAACCCCGCCTGGATGATTTGACGCCCCCGTCCAAGACCGCTTGATTACTAAAATCATCCAGTGTCTCCGACCCAAGCCCTTGAAATGCGTAACCATTTCGTCATGGTCATTCCAAATCCTTGGGTCCGAGAAATCAGACGTAAAGTCTCGAAACTGTATTAACATTAGTGGAAATATGAACAAAACGGAAGGAATACGAAATATATTCACTATACGAAACGTATCCGTACCTGGAAAACTTGGAGACGAGGATTGCTTTGCGGCTCTGCCATATCGAACTATGTGGGACTTTGTTTGGTTTTGTGGAAGGTGCGGATTCAAGCTATTTCGTTCCACTTCAAATAGGCAGGGTAGGTGTCAAAAGAACGCATCATTTGCACGTCCATAAGGACGTGCATCATATGCACGTCCTTATGGACGTGCAAACCCTAAACCTACCCAAACCCTACAACCCTAACCCAAACCCTAAACCCTAACCCAAACCCCCAAACCCAACTCCTCCAATTTTTGTCATTCTTGATGTATTCGTTTTCCTTCTTGACGTATTCGTTGTCGTTGTTGACGTTCTTGGAGTGTATATAGCGAACACGAAAGTATATAGATACCAAAGCCGTAACGCAAACGTATATAATGTAGCGAACAAGAAAGTATATAGATACAAAATCCGTAACATAAAAGATAAATGTACATCAATGTCCAACTGGGTTGCTAACAGCCTCATGCAGAATACCCGTCACCTCGTCTAGTAGTTGCTCAATGCGAGGGTCGGTAGCCAGGGCACTCAAATAGCCCTGTACCTCATGAAAGCGGGCCGCTAACGCCGGAGGGATGACTGGAGGCTGAGGGAGGTCTACCCATGGATCCATGCCGATCGGGTGGACGGGCGCCGGAGGGTCCGGATGTGGTGGTGTGGTCGGCAGCACGTACGGCCGGCTCTGCGACGCGTACAAAGCCAAGTAATCAGCAGTCACACCGGCCTGACAGTCCTCGCTGGTGCGTCTGTGATCGGTCAGCCTATAGAAGCGACCCTCGTCCAGTAAGTCCTGCCACCTGTTGTGCCCGACGTCAAATACGGCAACGTACTTGGGCGTCAAGGCGGCGCCGCGGGTGAAGCGACTAGGCTGGATGACGGCCTGCGGGATCCCCTGCACACGTCCGAACTGAGGCAGGCACCTATCGGGCATGTAAGGCTCCTCCTCTCCGCAAAATGTGATGGTGCCCCGTTAGGTCGACTGGCGGTACTCGCCGTCGAAGTCAAGATCACGCCCAAATGGCATCCACTCTACGTATAATTAAAAAAATCAGGCGTAATTCACAATTACGAAATATAAGTCATAGCGGGCGCAGGGTCGAAGAGCGGGCCGCGTCTCGCAATCCACCGGTCCCTCATCCAAGCAACTTGCGGACCGCCCGCATGTCTGTATGAGCTCAGGGCCTGCTGGGTGTTATGAGCTGAATTCGCCATATTTTACAGTAACTTTAAATATCGTTTTCTGCATACTTTGCATACATTTGGGCCGGCTAGTACTGAATCTATGTAGTTTATGTTTATTTGCCAAATTATGGAATCTACACCAGTTTCTGTTTAAATTCGCAGAATTCGAGACATTTTACAGCAACTCTAAGGAAGGTCAGAAAAGCTCGGAAAACCACTACAGAAGTCCAAGGTCAAAGAAGCAGCGGAACCAAGCGAATCAAGCTGAGAGCCCAGGCTACTCGATCTCGAGTAGGCCTTACTCGATCTAGACGAGCAAGTCCGAGCACAGGCCTTGTCGACTAGGAGCCAAACCAACCCAGCTCCGGAGCCCTACTCGATCTCGACAAGCTTTAGTCGAGATCGACGACGCCTCAGCGCCACACCCGGAGTCGACGAGGAGAGGAGAAAAGCCGAGGACGAGGACGGCCAGGCAGCATTCGCTGCCAGCGACTCAATTCGCTGCAGCGGACGTCTCGTTGCCGCGGAAATCTTCGCTGCCAGCGGGATGCACCAAGACGACGGAGCTCGCCAACTCGCTCCAGCGGAAATGGGTTCTCGCACCCGCGGATCAACGCTCCCGCTGCAGCGGAAGAAGCAACTCGCGGAAGCGGAAGGGAAGTCCTTGTCGACTTCGACGAGTCCTTGTCGAGGTCGATGAGACCCGTGAGCCAAGTCCGAGCCACATCGAGCACCAGCTGGCCGAGACGACGAAGTCGGCCCAGTCGATGACTTTCCTAGTCGAGATCGACCACGCCTTGTCGAGATCAACGAAGATTTCCCGAAGCCGCGTGACGCGTTGACTGCAGTTCTACTCGATGTAGAGTCCTTGGAGCCGAGGAGAAGCAAAGTCTATCCGATTTCATCAACATCTATCATGAAGAAGAGAGTTTTATCCACTTGGAACATTTAGATATATTTAGATTTAATTTCTTTATCGCTTTTATTTATCGTTAAGCATTTTAGATATAAGTTTTAGATATAGATATAGATATTCTATCCTTTAGTAGCAAGGAATAGAAGGCTATAAATAAAGCCCTAGGGGCTGAGCATTAGGCATCTTATCTTATCCTACATACAATTCAATTCTAGAGAGGGAAGTGGTAGGGAAGAGAGAGAGAGAGTGAGCGGCCGATTGGAGTTTTGAAGTGAGAGCGGAATTGGCTTCAGGCGGTTGTAAACTTTGGTTTATTTCAATGCAAGTAGTTTTCTTTTCATCAATCAATGTCTGAGTTTGCGATGAAGCGCGAGTAGTCCACCCACTTCTAGGGTTGGGGCGAGCCCGACGATAGCCATGCGTGTTTGAGGTAAAGATCCGACCTTTATCATGTTTTGAGCATTTTCCTACTTGTTGATGTGTTTATTACCCGTCTAATGGAGATCCATGTTAACAACTTGGATTATAAACATAAAATCGGTAGAGACAATTAGGGTTTCTTGAAAGAGTTGTCTAATTGTTGGAAAAGGCGAAAGCTTAGTCCTTTGATGCGATTTACATGATAATTTGTTTGGTTATGCCGTATGCATGCTTGGTTATCGTTGTTGCAAACCCCAATCTTGGAAGTCCTTTTATATACAGTTTATTTCGAAAGTCCCAAAGCATTTGTCTTTACTTTATTTCTTTATTTCGTTTTAATTTCTGCCCTCGTCGACCTCGACCAAGCCTGGTCGATCTCGACTACTGATCCTCGACCCAGAGTCGCCGTAGCTTATTTGTGCAGGAGATCGACAAGACAAGCCGAAGTCGACAAGACCCTACTCGATATCGAGTAGACCCCAGTCGAGATCGACTAGCCTGTGCCGAGCTGCTGTGCTGTGTTCGACTGTGCCTGACCCCTGTCGACTAACCCTTAGTCGAGGTCGAGCGTTAGGCATCTTATCTTATCTTACATACAATTCAATTCTAGAGAGGGAAGTGGTAGGGAAGAGAGAGAGAGAGTGAGCGGCCGATTGGAGTTGTGAAGCGAGAGTGGAATTGGCTTCAGGCGGTTGTAAACTTTGGTTTATTTCAATGCAAGTAGTTTTCTTTTCATCAATCAATGTCTGAGTTTGCGATGAAGCGCGAGTAGTCCACCCACTTCTAGGGTTGGGGCGAGCCCGACGATAGCCATGCGTGTTTGAGGTAAAGATCCGACCTTTATCATGTTTTGAGCATTTTCCTACTTGTTGATGTGTTTATTACCCGTCTAATGGAGATCCATGTTAACAACTTGGATTATAAACATAAAATCGGTAGAGACAATTAGGGTTTCTTGAAAGAGTTGTCTAATTGTTGGAAAAGGCGAAAGCTTAGTCCTTTGATGCGATTTACATGATAATTTGTTTGGTTATGCCGTATGCATGCTTGGTTATCGTTGTTGCAAACCCCAATCTTGGAAGTCCTTTTATATACAGTTTATTTCGAAAGTCCCAAAGCATTTGTCTTTACTTTATTTCTTTATTTCGTTTTAATTTTTGCCCTCGTCGACCTCGACCAAGCCTGGTCGATCTCGACTACTGATCCTCGACCCAGAGTCGCCGTAGCTTATTTGTGCAGGAGATCGACAAGACAAGCCGAAGTCGACAAGACCCTACTCGATATCGAGTAGACCCCAGTCGAGATCGACTAGCCTGTGCCGAGCTGCTGTGCTGTGTTCGACTGTGCCTGACCCCTGTCGACTAACCCTTAGTCGAGGTCGAGCATTAGGCATCTTATCTTATCTTACATACAATTCAATTCTAGAGAGGGAAGTGGTAGGGAAGAGAGAGAGAGAGTGAGCGGCCGATTGGAGTTGTGAAGCGAGAGTGGAATTGGCTTCAGGCGGTTGTAAACTTTGGTTTATTTCAATGCAAGTAGTTTTCTTTTCATCAATCAATGTCTGAGTTTGCGATGAAGCGCGAGTAGTCCACCCACTTCTAGGGTTGGGGCGAGCCCGACGATAGCCATGCGTGTTTGAGGTAAAGATCCGACCTTTATCATGTTTTGAGCATTTTCCTACTTGTTGATGTGTTTATTACCCGTCTAATGGAGATCCATGTTAACAACTTGGATTATAAACATAAAATCGGTAGAGACAATTAGGGTTTCTTGAAAGAGTTGTCTAATTGTTGGAAAAGGCGAAAGCTTAGTCCTTTGATGCGATTTACATGATAATTTGTTTGGTTATGCCGTATGCATGCTTGGTTATCGTTGTTGCAAACCCCAATCTTGGAAGTCCTTTTATATACAGTTTATTTCGAAAGTCCCAAAGCATTTGTCTTTACTTTATTTCTTTATTTCGTTTTAATTTCTGCCCTCGTCGACCTCGACCAAGCCTGGTCGATCTCGACTACTGATCCTCGACCCAGAGTCGCCGTAGCTTATTTGTGCAGGAGATCGACAAGACAAGCCGAAGTCGACAAGACCCTACTCGATATCGAGTAGACCCCAGTCGAGATCGACTAGCCTGTGCCGAGCTGCTGTGCTGTGTTCGACTGTGCCTGACCCCTGTCGACTAACCCTTAGTCGAGGTCGAGCGTTAGGCATCTTATCTTATCTTACATACAATTCAATTCTAGAGAGGGAAGTGGTAGGGAAGAGAGAGAGAGAGTGAGCGGCCGATTGGAGTTGTGAAGCGAGAGTGGAATTGGCTTCAGGCGGTTGTAAACTTTGGTTTATTTCAATGCAAGTAGTTTTCTTTTCATCAATCAATGTCTGAGTTTGCGATGAAGCGCGAGTAGTCCACCCACTTCTAGGGTTGGGGCGAGCCCGACGATAGCCATGCGTGTTTGAGGTAAAGATCCGACCTTTATCATGTTTTGAGCATTTTCCTACTTGTTGATGTGTTTATTACCCGTCTAATGGAGATCCATGTTAACAACTTGGATTATAAACATAAAATCGGTAGAGACAATTAGGGTTTCTTGAAAGAGTTGTCTAATTGTTGGAAAAGGCGAAAGCTTAGTCCTTTGATGCGATTTACATGATAATTTGTTTGGTTATGCCGTATGCATGCTTGGTTATCGTTGTTGCAAACCCCAATCTTGGAAGTCCTTTTATATACAGTTTATTTCGAAAGTCCCAAAGCATTTGTCTTTACTTTATTTCTTTATTTCGTTTTAATTTCTGCCCTCGTCGACCTCGACCAAGCCTGGTCGATCTCGACTACTGATCCTCGACCCAGAGTCGCCGTAGCTTATTTGTGCAGGAGATCGACAAGACAAGCCGAAGTCGACAAGACCCTACTCGATATCGAGTAGACCCCAGTCGAGATCGACTAGCCTGTGCCGAGCTGCTGTGCTGTGTTTGACTGTGCCTGACCCCTGTCGACTAACCCTTAGTCGAGGTCGAGTACCACTGTTGTCGACTTCTGTTCGTGAGATTTCACTGCTGCCTAGGATCCGCTGACACGCTTCCTCGTGGATTCGATCCTGACAACCTTCTACTACAACGGGAGGAAGTCTTGTAATTATTTGCTGAGACAGGGAAGTCAGTCTGATCTTGATTTTATATTTATTTCATACTTGACCATCCCCCTGCAACAACAAATTGGCGCCGTTGCCGGGGAAGCTATCATTCGCGCCTTAGGTAGTTAAGTCTCACGTTTCTTTTGAGTTACTTCGCGGATGTATGCGTCGTTCTGGTCTACCGCCTGAGTTTGACGCCTTAGACGAACCGGAACGCTACCTACACATCCACTCTAAACTCTAAAGGATAATGGCGGCCGTTGAAACACAAGAGCAAATGATCGAAAGGCTTACAAGGGAAATAGCCGCCAAAGATGCTGCTCTCGCCACTGAGAGAGCAGCCAGGGAACATCAAACTGAGCGTGCAAGGCAAGCAGAAGCTGAGCTTGCCCAATATCCAACGACTGCTGAGGATTTTATGCATCCAACTCTCGTCGTGCCTGAATCGGCGATTCTAATCCCTGAAAACTCTTTTGAAATTCGCACTCGATTTTTGATAGAGCTTAAAAATAATGCTTTTAATGGCAAATTTAATGAGTGCCCTCTTGAACATATTACTAACTTTCATGATATGTGTCGTACTCTTGCAGAAGGTACAACTCTGGAATATGTCAAGATGAAATCTTTTCGCTGGTCGCTAGCTGGACCTGCACTGAAATGGCTTGAAGGGCTGAAGCCGAGATCTCTCACCACCTAGGCCCAAGTAGAGCAAGAGTTCCTGAACAAATACTTCCCACCCACCAAAACAGCACTTCTCCGTCAGAAAATCACCGCCTTCAAACAAAAGCAAGGGGAACCGCTGGCAAGGGCATGGGAACGCTACAAGGAACTGCTGCGATCTTGCCCTACTCATGGACAGCCACCCTACGTCATCCAGGAGATCTTCTTCAACTCTCTGGATCAAATCACTAAGGATAGGATCAATCACTATACTCGCTATGAGTATCTGACGATGCCACCAAGCGACGCATGGGGTGTGCTAGAAAAGCTCACTAACTACGACAACAAATACGGGGCTCCTACAAACTATGAGGAGAACTCTTATGCCAGGCCAGCACCATCAATGCCACTATATGAGCCAGCAAAGGAGATTGACCCAGATGTCAAGGAGCAGTTCTACAAAGACCAGAATCGCAAGCTCCTCAAGCAAGTCAAATATCTATCTGTCAACCAGCCTTGCATTTAATGCGGATCACAAAGGCACACCACTACTGAGTGCCCACACACCGAGCAAGTCAGGATGGCAGAAACACATGAGCAGACAGCCTACACTTGGGGTCCAAATCGCTACATGGGAGACCAACGATCCTACCAACCACAGTGGAACCAAGGTCCTTCTAGGAATCCCCCACCCTACAGAGCCCCATGACATCCAGAGAGGGATCAAAAGAAGGATGATCTGCAGCTGATCCTTGAAGAGATGCGTCGGAATCAGGGCACCATCAACAACCAATTCCAGAATATCACTACAAAGTTTGGGGAATTGGACATCTGGAAAAGGGGTATAGAGACGCAGATGGGTCAGATCGCTGCACAGATCCCACGACAGTCCGGACAACTCCCTGGGCAAACTGAACCAAATCCTAAGGGGAAAACCGGACACGTCGCAGCTATCAAACTAAGGAGTGGGTATCAATTACACGAGCCAGAGGACGAAAAACAGCAAAGCAAGGCAGAGCAGCAACTCGACGTAGAGCACGGACAACTCGATCTCGAGGAAGGTGTACTCGACATCGACGAGACTCTACTCGACAAAGACCAGAAGCTGAGCTCGGACTCCGCTGCGCAGACCAGCAACTCCAGGCGACCACCCTACTCGATGTCGACGAGCCCGTTGTCGAGATCGACGAGAAGCGTCTGGCCGACGTCGACGACGCTGCAGCACCTCCGACAGCTAATCAGGCTCCGAAACTGAAAAAGCCACTGCCTTTCCCTTCAAAGGCACAGAAAGATCCCACTGCAGGTAGGTTTACCAGATTTGTTAATATGTTGCAAGAACTGAATGTTTCTATTCCTTTTACAGAAGCCCTGCAAGAGATGCCTGGATATGTCAAATTTCTCAAGGAAATCCTAAGCAAGAAGCGATCCATCTCAGAGATCGCAGGCGAATGCAAAGTACTCCACTTCCCTGAAAAGAGACCTGACCCTGGTAAGTTTTCTGTTACTGTGGGTTTTGGTCAATATAAATATGATTCTCTATGCGATTTAGGGGCAAGTGTGAGTATCATGCCTTTATCAATCTGGCGGAAAGTAAAGATAGGATGCATAGAACCTGTGGATGCTAAGCTATACATGGCGAACAATACAGTAGTCATCCCTACAGGTATAGTTGAGAACGTCCCTGTCCAGGTTGGTAAATTCTTTGTTCCAGCTGATTTCCTTATCATTGACTGTGCTGAAGATCCTACTAGCCCTATTATTCTTGGTAGACCATTCTTAGCTACTGCAGATGCCAGAATTAGTGTCAAGAATAGATCGCTCACCTTCACCATAGGCGATGAGGTGTTGGATTTCTCTTTTGGCCCTGTAAAAGAGGACATTTCATGGCTGGAGGTGAAAAGCATCAGCAACCACGGGACCAAGCAAACAGCGGGGGAAGGTGCTGACGCTGTACTCGAGATCGACAAGCCCAACTCGATCTTGACAAAGGACCTACTCGACTTCGACAAGCCTTCGTCCATGTCGACAAACAATGCAGAGCCAGAAACTTGCCAGGAGCCTAAGTAAGGGGTCCCTGTACTCGAAGTCGACAAGCCTTCATCGATGTCGACTAACCCCAAGCCCAAAAAGGCAAGTTCAGGTATGAATCCTACCCCCCTCAGTCCACAAAGAAAATTTTAAATGATTTAAGGGGAGATAAGACACCGTGGCAAGAGAATCTGCGAAAACTGAGAGCTGGAAGGAAAAGGGAGAAAGAAAAAGGAGATGATGCAAGCAACAACCTGTCTGCTGAGCTTGCATACTACCAGCAGGACCTAGATGATCCAGGAGAAGGGCCAAGCATGAGCGGGCCCCACAATAATGGTCCTTGAGCGCAAAAGGAGAAGTCGGCCTAGCGACTCTAAAATCTAGAGCATGTATATAAACTTTATGAATTTTTGGGACTTTTGAACTTTTTGTTTTGTTTTTGGTTTTTGTTTTTGGTTTTTTTTATGTCTTTTAGAATGTTTTATGTGGATAGTCTTGTTTTTGTGGCCAATCTAACACTTTTAGGTCGGCGAAGCACAAAAGGATCGCAAAAAGTGGAATAAGAAGTCCCTGAAAAACAGTCAAAATCGACAAAGGCCAAGTCGACGGCGACAAGGAGGAGCAGCCCAGACACAACTCGACCTCGAGTAGACGTACTCGACATGGACCAGCCAGACGCTCCTCGACTTCAGATTTCACCAGACGCAGAGAAGCTCCTCGAGATCGACTACCCTGTACTCGATGTCGACAAGCCTATCTCTACTCGACATGCACTGATCTGCCTTCCTCGATGTTTTATCCTGTGAGTTCCTTCCTTTACTCTTGTTTTTATTTGATTTTATACAGTGGGGACACTATAAATTGTAAGTATGGGGTGGGGGAAGGGCTTACTTCATGCATATTTGACATATTCGACTTTATTTGTGCATATTTGCTATATATGCATTATTTCTCGGAATTGCTACATGGCTATTTTGGAATGCATTATTGAATTATGTGCTTACATGCATGTTTTCCAAAGTAAAAAATGTCCCTCATTGAAAATTTTGAATAATGTCATGGAAGCTTATATTGGACTCGACGATGCAAAATTGGATTCATTAGAGATATAGCATGAAATTGCCTAGTAAAGGGAAGTCATAATGAAGTGCATATTTTTATGAAAACCATAGAAGGAGGTAAAATTTGAAGTTGCTTTTGACATGTTGCATGATAAAATGATGGAGGACTTTATATTTCCATATAATGCTATTTGATTGAAATCCTAGCCTTACCTATGCTCATGCATCACAAAAGCCATAATATGCCTTATTTCAAATATTGCTCCACATGATCTAAATATTTGCCATTCTTTACCTTATCCGGGGATTATGTTGAGAATGATGTTACATTATGGAGATTATCATATGGTGTTTGTGTTATGATTATTATCATTATTGGAGTTTGGAAGGAAATTGTTAGAAATATATGGAAAATTTAATGAGTGAAAGAAAATTCAATCACCTCAGGAGATAAAGGTAGATTGACCCTGCTCTCTGAGATAATAGTTTGGAGAGATGGGACACATTGTGAGGAGTCCAATGCACTAAGTATCCGGGGCCATTCATGACACCCATGTTTGCGACTCGCGAGAAGGCAGTGCTGAGGTCAGAGAAGTAAAAGCATTATCGTTGATAAAAGCATTATGAAAGGTGATGAAACTTATGAAAAGGAATGTGAAAATTCAAGTTTGGAAATACTCCATTTCCCCGGATCATTAGCACCACATTGCCAGAAATTCCCCCCCTTTAGCCTTTTACCAATCTACTCCTTATTTGAGCGTAAATTGAAGTCCTCTTGATTATCAATGCTTTGTCACTTAAAATTGTTTTTTGCATAACCCTCCTTCTGTGAGTAGATGTTGCTTTGATATAATTGCACATGCATGGATTTGTGACACTAGTACCTTTTCGAGGATGGTAATTGATTGCTGGGTTATATAAGAATGAATCCGATATGTTGAGAGTTTTGATTTCTTCCCCTGAATGACAAATAAAAGTATTGCTTGAGGACAAGCAAGCTTAAGTATGGGGTGTTTATTGTGAGCTGAATTCGCCATATTTTACAGTAACTTTAAATATCGTTTTCTGCATACTTTGCATACATTTGGGTCGGCTAGTACAGAATCTATGTAGTTTATGTTTATTTGCCAAATTATGGAATCTACACCAGTTTCTGTTTAAATTCGCAGAATTCGAGACATTTTACAGCAACTCTAAGGAAGGTCAGAAAAGCTCGGAAAACCACTACAGAAGTCCAAGGTCAAAGAAGCAGCGGAACCAAGCGAATCAAGCTGAGAGCCCAGGCTACTCGATCTCGAGTAGGCCTTACTCGATCTAGACGAGCATGTCCGAGCACAGGCCTTGTCGACTAGGAGCCAGACCAACCCAGCTCCGGAGCCCTACTCGATCTCGACAAGCCTTAGTCGAGATCGACGACGCCTCAGCGCCACACCCGGAGTCGACGAGGAGAGGAGAAAAGCCGAGGACGAGGACGGCCAGGCAGCATTCGCTGCCAGCGACTCAATTCGCTGCAGCGGGCGTCTCGTTGCCGCGGAAATCTTCGCTGCCAGCGGGATGCACCAAGACGACGGAGCTCGCCAACTCGCTCCAGCGGAAATGGGTTCTCGCACCCGCGGATCAATGCTCCCGCTGCAGCGGAAGAAGCAACTCGCGGAAGCGGAAGGGAAGTCCTTGTCGACTTCGACGAGTCCTTGTCGAGGTCGACGAGACCCGTGAGCCAAGTCCGAGCAACATCGAGCACCAGCTGGCCGAGACGACGAAGTCGGCCCAGTCGATGACTTTCCTAGTCGAGATCGACCACGCCTTGTCGAGATCGACGAAGATTTCCCGAAGCCGCGTGACGCGTTGATTGTAGTTCTACTCGATGTAGAGTCCTTGGAGCCGAGGAGAAGCAAAGTCTATCCGATTTCATCAACATCTATCATGAAGAAGAGAGTTTTATCCACTTGGAACATTTAGATATATTTAGATTTAATTTCTTTATCGCTTTTATTTATCGTTAAGCATTTTAGATATAAGTTTTAGATATAGATATAGATATTCTATCCTTTAGTAGCAAGGAATAGAAGGCTATAAATAAAGCCCTAGGGGCTGAGCATTAGGCATCTTATCTTATCCTACATACAATTCAATTCTAGAGAGGGAAGTGGTAGGGAAGAGAGAGAGAGAGTGAGCGGCCGATTGGAGTTGTGAAGCGAGAGCGGAATTGGCTTCAGGCGGTTGTAAACTTTGGTTTATTTCAATGCAAGTAGTTTTCTTTTCATCAATCAATGTCTGAGTTTGCGATGAAGCGCGAGTAGTCCACCCACTTCTAGGGTTGGGGCGAGCCCGACGATAGCCATGCGTGTTTGAGGTAAAGATCCGACCTTTATCATGTTTTGAGCATTTTCCTACTTGTTGATGTGTTTATTACCCGTCTAATGGAGATCCATGTTAACAACTTGGATTATAAACATAAAATCGGTAGAGACAATTAGGGTTTCTTGAAAGAGTTGTCTAATTGTTGGAAAAGGCGAAAGCTTAGTCCTTTGATGCGATTTACATGATAATTTGTTTGGTTCTGCCGTATGCATGCTTGGTTATCGTTGTTGCAAACCCCAATCTTGGAAGTCCTTTTATATACAGTTTATTTCGAAAGTCCCAAAGCATTTGTCTTTACTTTATTTCTTTATTTCGTTTTAATTTCTGCCCTCGTCGACCTCGACCAAGCCTGGTCGATCTCGACTACTGATCCTCGACCCAGAGTCGCCGTAGCTTATTTGTGCAGGAGATCGACAAGACAAGCCGAAGTCGACAAGACCCTACTCGATATCGAGTAGACCCCAGTCGAGATCGACTAGCCTGTGCCGAGCTGCTGTGCTGTGTTCGACTGTGCCTGACCCCTGTCGACTAACCCTTAGTCGAGGTCGAGTACCACTGTTGTCGACTTCTGTTCGTGAGATTTCACTGCTGCCTAGGATCCGCTGACACGCTTCCTCGTGGATTCGATCCTGACAACCTTCTACTACAACGGGAGGAAGTCTTGTAATTATTTGCTGAGACAGGGAAGTCAGTCTGATCTTGATTTTATATTTATTTCATACTTGAACATCCTCCTGCAACAACACTGGGTCAACTGGTAGTACTCAGCGACCATGGGGATCAGCTCCGCCGGATGTAGGTGTGACAAACACGGAAGACCCTCAATCCGAACCCCCATGAGGCAGGCGACGTCGTGTAGCGCAATGGTCATCTCGCCCCATGGAAAATGGAAGGAGTTGGTCTCCGGGTGCCAGTGCTCTATTAAAGCGGTGACCGTGTACTCGTCGAACCCTCCCAATGGAGGTCCTGCAGCTGAGGGATGCCAGATGGAAGCAGATCCTGCCACCAGGTCCCCGGGCCCTCGAAGATGTAGGGGTCAAAATCACGTAGGTGAGTCGCCCGATGGTGGAACTTCAGCAAAGGCAGATCCACAGTCGGCTCACTCCTCACCCGGTACGCTCGGTGATGCCTATAAGACACCAGTAGATCACCCGGCGGCAAAAATGGGTCGACCTGCGCAGCCGGTGCAGCATCCTGCGCAGGGATGGGCACGGGCTCCGGCTGCCCATGCCCCCCGGGCTGCCCCTCCTGCCCGTCAGATTGCCCCTCCTGCCCGTCGTCGACCTCCTCCGCCACCTCCTCCGGAATGCTGTCATCCGCCGAAGCCAGAGAAACCACGGGTGGTATGTGTGTGGATGTAGAAGCCTCGACGTCATGGGTGCCGGATGTAGTTGCCTCGGGGATGGTGGGGGGTAGACGAGTAGGCGGTCTACCCATGTCAGCCCGTCGACCCGCATCTACATCTGTGACGCAGCTGCTCAGTACCTCGGGGGGCTCCAAAGAAGGCTGCAACCCCATCGTCGCATCGCCAGAAGGATGGAAATCTGGCAAACCCCCCTCAGAAGATGTCTAACTCGTCGTCCGGTGGAGTCCCCATGGACTGCTGGTAGCTCTCTGCAGACAAGTAGATCATCTACAGTATGCTCCTGCTGACCGTGAATGTCATGTGGTACGCTCTCCTCCATAATCTGACTAACCGCTGCCCGGTCGGCGTGTCTAACTGGCCGGAGGGTACCATCCCCCCACAATAGCCTCCCTGCCGCCTGGTGTTATGAAATTTTAAGAACTTATTACTTTCTATTTAATATATTTTAATCTTTTTTATTTTAATGTCTTTTATTGTATTTTAATATATTGTAATGTATGTTTTGTAATGACTTTTAAGGTATTTTAATGTATGTTTTTTAATGACTTTTAATGTTTTTATTGTATTTTAATGTATTTTTTAATTTATTTTAATATAATTTAATATATTTTAAAGTTTGTAATGACTTTTAATGTTTTACTAATGTCTTTTATTGTATTTTAATATATTGTAATGTATGTTTTGTAATGACTTTTATTGTATTTTAATGTATAGAATGTGATGACTTTTAATGTTTTTTATTGTATTTTAATGTATTTTTTATTGTATTATAATATATGTTAATATATTTTAAAGCTTTTAATGAAACTATATAATCTATTATGAAACTATAAAATATCATGAAACTAAATTTGAAACTATGAAATATCATGAAACTAAACTATAAAATATTATAAAACTATAAAATATAATGAAACTATATAATCTATTATCTATAAATTATGAAACTATATAACAAACTAAAATATAAATTATGAAACTATATAATCTATTAGACTAAACTATAAATTATATTACAAAACTATATTATAATCTATCAAATAAAATAAATAATTCAAATAACTTACCGGTGGGGTCGGTAAAGGAGAGACCTCCATATTCCGCCGCTTCCGCGGCGGTAATAGGGTCTAGGACTCCAGCTCCGACGCCGGCACCACCACCTCCGGCACAACCGCCTCCGGCACCACCGCCGCCGTCTCCTCCACCTCCGGCGCCAACGCCGCCGTCTTCTCCACCTCCGGCGCCAACGCCGCCGTCTCCTCCACCTCTGGCGCCAACGCCGCCCTCTCCTCCACCTCCTGCGCCACCCCTCCACCTCCTCCGCCACCTCCTCCGCCAGATCCGCCACCTCCTCTGCCACCCTCCACCATCTCCGCCACCGCCTCCGTCTCCTCCACCACATCCGTCACCCCTCCACCTCCTCCGCCACCCTCCACCATCTCAGCCACCGCCATCGCCTCACCACCCTCCTCGGTCTCCATCGCCACCGCCCCACCACCACCACCACCCTCCCGCAACTCCTCCTCCATGGACACCTCCGCATGGCTCTCCGCCTCCGCTCTCTCCATCTCTGTCTCTATCTCTCTCTCGATCCCTCTCCGGCGTCGCTCTCTCGATCTCTCTCCGGCGTCGCTATCTCGATCTCTCTGGTTGCTGGTGGGACGAACATGAAGGGGCTTTTTTTTTTGTTTTTAAGAAGACGTGCATTATTGCACGTCCTTATCGACGTGCAATGCACTTTTTCTTTAAAAAAAAGGACGTGCAATGCACGTAGCCACGATTTGGGGGGTTCCACCCTTGCACGTTCTTAAGAACGTGAGGATTTGCGGTGTATATAGCCGAAACGAAGCTTATTTTGCATAAAATTAGATATGTATTTTGGAAACTTGACGACTTAGATTTTCTATGTATAGGAGTCACCGAGAATCCCGATTGGGTACACCTCTTCATATATATAAATGAAAGTTCCAAACTCAAAAATGATCGTCAGTACGAACAAGCCTCTAAGGAGAATAAATTTAGCAATCGCGTGTCTTTCGAACACGGATGTGCAAACAAGCCTCTAAGGAGAATAAATTTAACAATCGCGTGTCTTTCAAACACGGATGTGCAAACAAGCCTCCACGGAGAATAAATTTAGCAATCGCTTGTCTTTCGAACACGGATGTGCAAATAAGCCTCTACGGAGAATAAATTTAGCAACCGCGTGTATTTTGAACACGGATGTGCAAACAAGACTCTACGGAGAATAAATTTAGCGATCGCGTGTCTTTCGAACACGGATGTGCAAACAAGCCTCCACGGAGAATAAATTTATCAATCGCGTGTCTTTCGAACACGGATGTGCAAAAAACCTCTAAGGAGAATAAATTTAGCAATCACGTGTCTTTCGAACACGGATGTGCAAACAAGCCTCCACGGAGAATAAATTTAGTAATCGCGTGTCTTTCGAACATGGATGTGCAAACAAGCCTCCACGGAGAATAAATTTAGCAATCGCGTGTCTTTCAAACACAAATATGCAAACAAACCTCTAAGGAGAATAAATTTAGCAATCACGTGTCTTTCGAACACGGATGTGCAAACAAGCCTCTAAGGAGAATAAATTTAGCAATCGCATGTCTTTCGAAGACGGATGTGCAAATAAGTCTCTACGGAGAACAAATTTGGCAATCGTGTGTCTTTCGAACACAGATGTGCAAACAAACCTATAAGGAGAATAAATTTAGCAATCGTGTGTCTTTCGAACATGGATGTGCAAACAAGCCTTCACGGAGAATAAATTTAGCAATCGCGTGTCTTTCGAACACGGATGTGCAAACAAGCCTCCACGGAGAATAAATTTAGCAATCGCGTGTCTTTCGAACACGGATGTGCAAACAAGCCTATAAGGAGAATACATTTAGCAATTGCATCTCTTTCGAACACGGATGTGCAAACAAGCCTCCACGGAGAATAAATTTAGCAACCGTGTGTATTTTGAACACGGATGTGCAAACAAGCCTCTACGGAGAATAAGTTTAGCAATCACATGTCTTTCAAACACAGATGTGCAAACAAGCCTCTACAGAGAATAACTTTAGCAATCGCGTGTTTTTCTAACACGGATGTGCAAACAAGCGTAAATGGAGAATAAATTTAGCAATCACATGTCTTTCGAACACGGATGTGAAAACAAGCCTCTAAGGAGAATAAACAAGCCACTTAAGATAAGCACAATACGACCATTATATAACAAATTCAAGCGAAGTACAAAACAATCAAAAAATAAAATTCCATACTGCGACAATCGAATAACATACTACAAAGGAAAAAACGGAACAACGTCACTACTACTTCACAACTTATTCGCTTGCTTCCAAAACGATAATCGTACAGCGACTACTCCCTTCATACTTAAAAATGATCAAAGAAGCCCCAACGCGTAGCTCACTATCTTCTGTAAACACACGCCAACCTTCAGTCAGAAAATAACGACCCTGGCTATTCCGAAACACCCTACATAAAATTCCCGTCCAGTAGGAGAAACTAAACAAACATGGTCCGCAACCACGCGACCATACATAGCACCAAAAGAGTCTGGTAGCGGCTGCAAACAATCAAAGCAAAACTTTATTAAAAAGCCCAAGAATATGAAAACCACGAGTAAAAGGCCAAGAGAATTACCAAGAATTTAAGTTTCTCCTCAGAATCAATAGAACGGAAAAAATCGCCACGGCTCGGATTAGGAGAGGTCATGGTTTTTCACTCCAGTTTAGGGAATAACAATAACAGGCAAGAACAATAAGGCAGGGCACTCCCTACGCTCTCATATATATCGATAAGTAAAGCTATTCGTATTAGATATTATTTTTTATTTTTTCGGTCCAGATCTTTTCCAAGATAATCTGCATGCAGAACAGTTGGCGAAATATCAGAACACCGCTCTACTGCCCTGACTTCCCATGTCGCGTCAAGAACAATCGTTTCCAGCTCATGAACAAACGAAAGAGAAGACGATCATATCACCCACAGAGCCCGAAGCATTGCTCCATAATAATAATTTTACAAAAAAGTCATTACAAAGCTTTGTTACAAACCCACAAGCATCTCCTCACGACCTTATTATACTATTCATCTTTGAGCGCGAGCACTTCAAAGCGATGCCCTCCCACATTCTTAAAAAACACCATCGTTGCTCCAACACGAACATCGTTGTTAATCACGAAATTATTCCAACCCTCGGTCAGTCACCAGCGATTAAGGCTATCCTTGGAAACCCGAACACGAAACTTTTGCCCACTTGAGGATACTAAACAAACACGATCAGACACGACATGACCGTACATCCTCTCAAAAAAGCAGGGAAGAGGCGTTGCAGTAGAACATCATTTCATAAGATTCATTAATGAAACATAAAAAAATTACAAGTATTAGTGACTTACCAAGCGATGAAGCCTCTCCTCTACAACGACGCAACGATAAAAGTCTCGCATCCTAGAATCAGGCGAAGGCATCTATTTTCCTACCAAGAAAAATAATAAATAAAACAAAAATGTTGGTTGAACGGTTTACAACAACAATCCCACACCCTTATATATACCCAAATAAAGCACCACAGACTACGTAATCTGCACCAACATTTATTACGCACGTTAAAAGAGGAAAGAAATCTGAATCGAAACTTCCCGAGACACTCTGCATGGTCAAATCGAGAAACAGGCCTATCAGTCATGAGAAAGTTCAGCCAATCTCACCAAGCACGCTTCTCAACACCAACATTCAACCCCCCATACTCTATTATAAAAAGGTTACTCAACCTCTGCACAACCATCACCTACAAGCAGAAAAATGGCAACCCAAGGTTCAAACACCCCTTTTAACTTCGACATCTACCTGGTAGGCGAGGAGCAGTACATACGCATGATGTTGCCCTATAGTTTCGGCGAGAAATTTGAACCCCAGGTACCAGAACAAATCTTATTATCTACTCGCATTATAAAAGATTTCCCTGTTCATATCACAGAAGGCGCGATACGTCAAGATCGTTCCTCACGGCCTCCAACTCTTTTTCGGATTTGTCCAAGGCCGTTTGTAGGTTGTTGATGGTCCCCTCTTGAAGCTCCACATCCTTGAGCTTTTCCACCTTTGTTTTCAAACTCTTATTCACCTTCCTCAAGTCATTCACAAGTTCGCCATACTTCCTCAAACGCTCGGCCACTTTCGACCATTGTAAGTTGCCCTATGAAAAACACACGAAGGATGATAAACATACGCGCAAAAGAGGACAAATAAGAAAAGAAGTTGCGAGGATAATGACCCAAAAACTGGTCCTCTGTCTCTGCTCGAGTAACTCTTCATCCGTAAGATGGTGCAGGAATTCCCTTTCGACCGGACATCTTTTCCCCGGGATAATTAGCTTCTTAAAATCAAGTGGGGAGAATCCGGGCTGCATGTACACGGCCATGGAAATCCCTGATTTGGTGATCGGCTCGTCACTCAGAATCCTACGAGCCCTATCCTCCTCCCTCTTTATTTTTTGCCCGCGCTGGCTAAGAGGCACGTTATCCTTAACTTCGATGAACTGTGCCTATCCTCAGCAAGCTCCTTATCTTTTGCAGTCTCCACTACAAGTGGAGAATCGCGAGGAATTATCTGCTGTTGATTCTCACCCAATCGCGGGGTAAGAGCGCGAGGAGTTTTGACGGCACTCTTCTTCATGGCCTTGGCGGAGAGTTTCCCAGCATCAATCAACATATCTGTAAAAGATTAAGACAGAGGTCAAATAGTGAAAATCATGAACAAAATTACGAGAAAACCTAAACACCCACCCTAGCGGTGTGGGAGACTAAGACCGTCCATTTCCAAGCGAGCTGGGGTCACAACCTCTCTGTAACCCCTTTTCACCGAAGGCCCCCCTCGACTAAACACGGACCACCATCTATTGATCAGGCTACTCTTGTTTTTCGGGGGCGCCATGTAAACACTAGGAATGGTCACGAAATCTAGAGAAGCCCTGGTGGGGTCGCGGACCAAGAACCATTTCTTCCTCCACCCACCCTTGCTAGACAACTTCTCAATTATGTTCCCATTCAGGGAAGCAGACACCAACCCATCCTGACCGTATCGCAAGGTCAGGACCGAAAAGAGATGTTCCAACGATGTTTTTTGCTTGATAGTTGTTGTAGGAGGAAATCGAGAATGCAAATATAAAATATAAATAAATCAAAGCAAACTAGACTCCGTCCCTTGCAAATAATTACAAGACCTCCTCCTAATGTAGCAGCGGGAAGTCAGGATCGATCCACGAGGAAGCGAGTCAGCGGATCTCAAGTAGCGGCAAATCTCACGGGTGGTTGTTGACTACAGTGGTACTCGACCTCGACCAAGGTTGGTCGACAGGGGCCAGGCACAGTCGAATCCGGGCAACAGAAGACATTGGTGGTGGTCGACGTCGACCAGGCCTTACTCGACGTCGAGTACGATGGTCGTGGTCGAGTAGTCTATCGAGCATTGCAGAGACACAGAAGCAACAACGGTCTTACTCGATCGAGAAATCAGTGGTCGACGTAGACCAAGGGGTGTCGACGTAGAGTAGGAACAGAAAAATAAAGAACAAATCTTGCGGAATTCGGAATAAACTATGTGAAAGAAAACTTCCAAGATCAGGGTTTCAACACCACAACGATAACCATGTAAAATAACACATAAAGGCATAAAAGATCATGCTTTTCATCAAATAACTTTCGTTATTAACAAATAGGAATATAGAGGCTTTCGCATAAACCCTAATTGTTACTAACCCTTTTTTACATAATTAACCCAAGTTGTATTAAGATCACTTTCGCTTCAATAACACAAACAAGGATCACCTTCAACTTTCGCAAAAGAATCATGCTCGTAGGGATATAAGATTAATCGCATAAAAAGATCAAACCTTTATCGCATCACCTCACATGGCCACCGTCGGGCTCACCCCGACCCTAGAAGTGGATGGACTAGTGGTTCTTCATCATCAAGAAGGACATCAATAATAAAAGGAAATAACTTTGCATTAAATAAAACTAAAAAGAAAGCTTGCAACCGATTGAAGCCAAATCGTCTCTCAACTCTCGACTCCACTCGCCACAAGCTCTCTCTCTCTCTCTACTACTTACTTCTTCTCTCTGGAATTTTTTTTATGCTTAGAAATCAGCCCCATGAGCTTTATTTATAGGCTTCCAATCCTTGCTAATCAAGGAAGGAAATTATATCTATATCTAAATCTATCTATCTTTTATCTAAAGATTAAAACATGGAAATAAAGGAAATAAATCAACTAGGAATTATATCTAATGTGGGTAAATATCTTCTCCTCTTGATAGCTCTTGATAGATCTGGATGGAATTTGATCCCGAAAATATCTCCATCGGATTCGTGATAGAACCTTAATAAGACCCGGATAGCTCGGAATCCGCCGCCTGGTGGTAGTCGACTTCGACCAAGTCTGGTCGACGTCGAGTAGGGTGTACTCGATTTTTGGTAATCTTTATCTTGTCGAGTGCTTCTCTTCGTCGAGCTCGGATAATCGCCCAATTCAAGTCGATCTCGAGTAAGGTGTGGTCGACGTCGAGTACGGCTCGTGCTCGGATTGTCTTCTTCTTCTGTCCTCGATCAAGTCTGCTTCATCTGTAGTCGACTTCGACAAAGTTTGGTCAACGTCGAGTAGGGTGTACTCGACTTCGAGTACATGTCGAGCTCTCAGCATTCTGCTCTATTCTTGAAACGCACTTTCCCGAGTCGTCGTTTGTCGGATTGACGCATATGACCATGCGTTGGAAAGCTCTTTTTGAGGGCTACAACTCTCATGAAGATATAAAAGCTTGATTCAGAATGATAAATACCGAAATATGGCCTTTTTCTCCAGTTGCACCATCCTTAGCTTCTTCATGACTTTTCCTTTAAGCTCCAAAGTGCGTCCGATTTCTGCGAATTATAACAAAAACTTGTGTAGACATCCATATATTGCAAATAAACATAAACTAAACAAATTATGTATTATTCTAACCCAAATGTATGAAATGCATGCAGAAATCAATATAAAAGTAACCGTAAAACATGGCGAATTAGGCTCAAAACAAACACCCCATACTTAAGTTTGCTTGTCCTCAAGCAATACTTTTAATTGTCATTCAGGGGAAGAATTCAAAACTCTCAACATATTAGATTCATTCTTATATAACCTTGCAATCAATTACCATCCTTGAAAAGGTACTAGTGTCTTAAATCCATGCATGTGCAAATTTAAAAAGCAACATCTACTCACAAAAGAAGGGTTATTCAAAAACATTTATGTGACAAAGCATTAATAATCAAGAGGACTTTAATTTAAACTCAATAAGGAGTAGATTGGTAAAAGGTGGTCAATGTTTTTACACATTCCTTCTTTCTCACCTTTCTCTCATCGCTCATTGCTTTTATTAATAATAATGTTTTTACCTCTCTAACCTCAGCACTGCCTTCTCGCAAGTCGCAAACATGGGTGTCATGAATGACCCCGGATACTTAGTGCTTCGGACTCCTCACCTTGTGTGTCCCATCTCGCCAAACTATTATCTCAGCGAGCAGGGTCGATCTACCTTTATCTCCTGAGGTGACCAAATTTTTTCTCACTCATTAAATTTTCCATATTTTTCAAACAATTTCTTACCAAACTCCAAAAATGATATGTAATAACAACACAAACACCATATAACAACCTCCATAATGTAACATCATTCTCAACACAATCCCCGGATAGGAAATAAGGTAGAAAATGGCAATATTTATAATATGTGGAGCATAATATAAAATAAGGCTCAATATGGCTTTTGTGATGCATAAGCATAGGTATGGCTAGGATATAACAATATGAGCATATATGGAAATATGAAGTCCTCCATCCTCTTATCATGCAACATGTCAAAAGCAACTTCAAATTTTACCTCCTTTCATGGTTTTCACGAAATAATGCACTTCATTGTGACTTCTCTTTACTAGGCAATTTCATGTTATATCTCTAATGAATCTAATTTTGCATCGTCGAGTTCAATATTAAAACTTCCATGACATTTATCAAAATTTTCAATGGGGGTCATTTTTTTTCAAATTTTGGAAAACATGCCTATAAGCACATAAATCAATAATGGATTCCAAAATAGCCATGTATAAGCAATTCAAGAAATAATGCATAAATATGGTCAAATAAAGCCAAATATGCACAAAGTAAGCCCTTCCCCCACCCCATACTTAAACATTACAGTGTCCTCACTGTATAAAAAATAAGGGTAAAGGAAGAAACTCACTTGACAGGTGTGCAGGATGCCAGAATCGAGTGCTATGCTGTTGGGCCTGGTCCGATTTTAGCTTGCTTCTGTCCCCCATGGATCTGAAAAACTTAGAAGAGAAATATCCAAAATAGAAAAACTAAAAGATAAAAAGAAAACAAACAAAACCAACAAAGTCCAAAAATCTCAAAAATAAATGTCTATTTACAAGCTCTAGATTTTATAGTCGCTAGGCCGACTTCTCCTTTAGGCTCAAGGTGGCATTTGCAGGGCCCATGTAGCTTGGGCTTCAAACCTGACTCCATTGTTGTCCAGCAGCTGCAGTCCGCCTGAATGGATCTTGTTCACCATGAAGGGCCCCATCTTCTTCTTGTTGAATTTGTTAGGAAACCAATGATCCTTTGATTTGGCGACATAGACTTTGTCTCCAACTTCATACTTATTAGGCTCATCATTGGAAATCCTGCATAATCGCACATACCAAGGCAAACCTCTCCCATGTATAGATAAATCTTTAATTGAAATATGGGAAGAGATGTCAGTACCTTGGCTTACCGTTGCGAAATTATCTTTCGGGACTTCAGGTTCTACTCGACGTCGAGTAGAAGTGGTCGACGTCGAGTACGGTGTTGCGTCTGGTGGTTTGCTGGTCGAAGATGGAGAAGTCAAGGACCCATGTGTCTGGTCGACGTCGAGTACGTTTCTGGCTCGGATGGGTTGCTCGTCAAGGAAGGAGTCGAGGAAGAAGGGTTCTGGTCGACGTCGAGTACGGGTTGGTCGACGTCGAGTACGGGCTCGGCCTCGGGTTGTTTACTCGATGTTGATGCAGTCGGTGGAGTGCTCGGGATCTGGTCAACGTCGACTAGGGTACTCGACGTCGAGTACCTCTAGTCGACATCAACCCCATACTTAGTACCTGGCAACGATTCTGAATAAAAGTTAGTCAAAATTGACTTACCTTGGTCGACGTCGTGTAGATCGTCTGCCTCTTCGTTCAAAATTGCCATGATTTCCTCCACCTGGGCTTCCATAGCTCGCTTCTCCAGCTCCTCGGGGGTCATATTTCTTACCTTAGGTTCCCCGCAAGTTATGTACCTGGCTGATATAGACTTGACCTCTTCCATAGGACCTGTGTGCCTTTTAGTTTTATTAAAAGAGTACTCAATTACCTCATCGCTGATGTTGAAAGTGAGCACTCCCTTCCTTACGCTTATATTGGCATACACCGTCGCTAAGAAGGGTCTTCCTAGAATAATTGGGCAAGCAGGGTCCTCCGATATATCAATAACTAAGAAATCAGCAGGGACGAAGAACTTACCTACTTGTACTGGCACATTGTCCACCATGCCTGTTGGGATGACCACCGTGTTGTTTGCCATATATAGTTTTGCATCCACGGGCTCTAAGGCACCTATCTTAATCTTGGACCATATTGATAAAGGCATTATACTCACACTGGCTCCAAGATCACATAAAGCATTAAATTTATATTGACCAAATTCAATTGTTATAGCAAACTTACTTGGATCTGGACTTTTCTCAAGTATCTCCATTTGGCTGCACTCCTCTGCGATCTCAGACATTGATCGCTTCTTGCTCAGAATCTCCTTTAGGAATTTGACATATGATGGCATCTCATTAAGAGCTTCTGTAAAGGGTATGGTGACATTGAGCCTTTGAAGCATCTTAATGAAACGCTGGAACTTCTTCTCTGCCAGATCCTTTGGAGATTTCGTCGAAAAAGACAGCTTTTTCTTTGGCGGAGATGCAGAAGGGTGGTCGACATGTGCAGAAGGGTGGTCGACGTCGAGCACGGGCTGGTCGACGTCAAGTACGGGCTTGTCGACATCGACTACTATAGTCGACTTCGGGTTGGGCGCAGAATTCTGGTCGACGTCGAGATGGTTCTGGTCGACGTCGAGTTGGTTCTGGTCGATGTCGAGCAGATTGTGGTCGACGTCGAGTTGCTTGGTCGATGTCGAGGAGTCTTCCGCAGCTTCTCCTTCTGTGTCGGGCTTGGGCTTTTGCATCTGTCGCCCACTCCTTAGGTTCATAGCAGATACATGTCCAGCAGATTTACCTTTAGGGTTAGGTTCAGAAGATCCAAGGAGCGTACCTGACGGTCTAGGGATGCCTGCTGCTAGCTGGCCAATCTGTGTTTCCATTGATTTCCGCCATATATCAATCTCCCCAAGCCTAGAGTTGACTCCCTGAATCTGAGTGTAGACTGAATTGAAGGACTGCCTAGTGTCTGAATGGTTCTTCCTCATTTCCTCTAGGATTGTCTGTAGATCATCCCTCTTCTGGTCCCTTTCCGGATGTCCTGGAGCTCTGTAGGGCGGGGGGTTCCTAGGGGCACCTTGGTTCCATTGTGATTGCTGAAACCTTTGGTCCCCCATGTGGCGATTGGGACCCCCTGCGTAAGCTGCCTCTTCATGGTATTCTGCCAGCTTGACTTGCTCAGTGTGTGGGCACTCAGTAGTGGTGTGCCTTTGTGATCCGCATTCAATACAAGGCTGGTTGACAAAAAGATACTTTACTTGTTTGAGGAGCTTCTTATTCTGGTCTCTGTAGTACTGCTCCCTTACACCTGGATCAATCTCCTTAGGGGGCTCATAGAGGGGCATGGATGGTGCTGGCCTGGCATAGGGATTCTCCTCATAGTTGACTGGAGTCCCATACTTGTTGTCATAGTTGGTCAGCTTGTCGAGAGCAGCCCATGTGCCAGCAGCCGACATTATCAGATACTCATAGTGGGTGTATATGTGTTGATTTTGTCCTTTGCAGCCAAGTCCAGAGAGTTGAAGAAAATCTCTTGAACTACGCAGGGTTGCTGTCCATGTGTAGGGCAGGATCGCAGTAGATTCTTATAGCGTTCTCAAGCCTTTGTCAGCGGCTCCCCAGGCTGTTGTTTGAAAGATGTGATCTTCTGGCGTAGGAGTGCTGTCTTGGCAGGAGGAAAGAATTTGTTCAGAAATTCCTGCTTCACTTGAACCCATGTCGTGAGAGATCGTGGTTTCAGCCCTTCCAGCCATTTCAATGCAGGACCAGCGAGAGACCAGCGGAAAGGCTTCATTAGGATGTACTCCAAGGTGGTACCTTCAGAAAGAGTACGACACATGTCAGTCAAGTTGGCAATATGCCTCAGAGGGCATTCATTAAATCTACCATGAAAAGCATGATTTTTAATTTCAATAAGGAATTGAGTGCGAATTTCATAGTTATTTTCAGGGATTAGAATGGCCGATTCAGGCACACGATGAGAGTCGGGTGCATATAATCCTCTGCAGTGGTTGGGTATAGGGCAAGTTCAGCTTCTGCTTGCCTCGCACGCAAAGCTTCCTGTTGCCTGCCTGCTCTCTCAGTGGCGAGAGTAGCATCCTTGGCGGCTAGATCCCTCGTGAGCCTCTCGATCAGTTGTTCCTGTGTCTCTGCAGCTGCCATGACTCTTTTCAGTTTAGTTTGGATGTGTATAAGGCGCTGCGGTTTGTCTAAGGCGTCAAACTCAGGTGTTCGACCATAACGGAGGATATACCTACAAAGTAACTCAAGAGAAAAGTGAGAACTGACTACCTAAGGCGCGAATGATAGCTTCCCCGGCAACGGCGCCAATTTGTTGTAAGAGGAAATCGAGAATGCAAATATAAAATATAAATAAATCAAAGCAAACCAGATTCCGTCCCTTGCAAATAATTACAAGACCTCCTCCTGATGTAGCAGTGGGAAGTCAGGATCGATCCACGAGGAAGCGAGTCAGCGGATCTCAGGTAGCAGCAAATCTCACGGGTGGTTGTCGACTACAGTGGTACTCGACCTCGACCAAGGTTGGTCGACAGGGGTTAGGCACAGTCGAATCCGGGCAACAGAAGACGTTGGTGGTGGTCGACGACGACCAGGCCTTACTCAACGTCGAGTACGGTGGTCGTGGTCGAGTAGTCTATCGAGCATTGCAGAGACACAGAAGCAACAACGGTTTTACTCGATCGAGAAATCAGTGGTCGACGTAGACCAAGGGGTAGTCGACGTAGAGTAGGAACATAAAAATAAAGAACAAATTTTGCGGAATTCGGAATAAACTATGTGAAAGAAAACTTCCAAGATCAGGGTTTCAACACCACAACGATAACCATGTAAAATAACATATAAAGGCATAAAAGATCATGCTTTTCATCAAATAACTTTCGTTATTAACAAATAGGAATATAGAGGCTTTCGCATAAACCCTAATTGTTACTAACCCTTTTTTACATAATTAACCCAAGTTGTATTAAGATCACTTTCGCTTGAATAACACAAACAAGGATCACCTTCAACTTTCGCAAAAGAATCATGCTCGTAGGGATAGAAGATGAATCGCATAAAAAGATCAAACCTTTATCGCATCACCTCACGTGGCCACCGTCGGGCTCACCCCGACCCTAAAAATGGGTGGACTACTCGCTCTTCATTATCAAGAAGGACATCAATAATAAAAGGAAATAACTTTGCATTAAATAAAACTAAAAAGAAAGCTTACAACCGATTGAAGCCAAATCGTCTCTCAACTCTCGACTCCACTCGCCACAAGCTCTCTCTCTCTCTCTACTACTTACTTCTTCTCTCTGAAATTTTTTTTATGCTTAGAAATCAGCCCCATGGGCTTTATTTATAGACTTCCAATCCTTGCTAATCAAGGAAGGAAATTATATCCATATCTAAATCTATCTATCTTTTATCTAAAGATTAAAACATGGAAATAAAGGAAATAAATCAACTAGGAATTATATCTAATGTGGGTAAATATCTTCTCCTCTTGATAGCTCTTGATAGATCTGGATGGAATTTGATCCCGAAAATATCTCCATCGGATTCGGGATAGAACCTTAACAAGACCCGGATAGCTCGGAATCCGCCGCCTGGTGGTAGTCGACTTCGACCAAGTCTGGTCGACGTCGAGTAGGGTGTACTCGATTTTTGGTAATCTTTAGCTTGTCGAGTGCTTCTCTTCGTCGAGCTCGGATAACCGCCCAGTTCAAGTCGACCTCGAGTAAGGTGTGGTCGACGTCGAGTACGGCTCATGCTCGGATTGTCTTCTTCTTCTATCCTCGATCAAGTCTGCTTCATCTGTAGTCGACTTCGACAAAGTTTGGTCAACGTCGAGTAGGGTGTACTCGACTTCGAGTACATGTCGAGCTCTCAACATTCTGCTCTATTCTTGAAATGCACTTTCCCGAGTCGTCGTTTGTCGGATTGACGCATATGACCATGCGTTGGAAAGCTCTTTTCGAGGTCTACAACTCTCATGAAGACATCAAAGTTTGATTCAGAATGAAGAATACCGAAAAATGGCCTTTTTCTCTAGTTTCACCATCCTTAGCTTCTTCATGGCTTTTCCTTTAAGCTCCAAAGTGCGTCCGATTTCTGCGAATTATAACAAAAACTTGTGTAGACCTCCATATGGTGCAAATAAACATAAACTACACAAATTATGTATTATTCTAACCCAAATGTATGAAATGCATGCAGAAATCAATATAAAAGTAACCGTAAAACATGGCGAATTAGGCTCACAACAATAGTGGCACACCGCATCAGGTAGGCTGCCAAGTACATCCAGACATTGAAGGCAAGCTAGGTAGGACATGAATTTATCCTCGAAAGGAAATCAATATAAAGCATGGGCAGGGGGAGGTGAAACCCTTGAATCAAACTCTCTAGATGAACGATCACATGGTTTCGATATGCGTTCAGACAACCCCCATGCTCAGAAGCCAAACCTATCTCTATTCTGGTAGTCCAAGGATAAATATGCGCCATCATTTCAAGGTGTAAAGGTTCTAGAATTGACCTCTCCCCTTTGGTTTCAGCTATAGTGGGAGCCACGCACCCCTCAAAAACTTTGGGAGCAGACGGGGGAGCAGCAAGAGCGTAACCTACGCAAAAACTGCAATTATCAACCTCCTCCTTTTTGTAAGCCGGAACAGCAAAATCATCAGGAACCATGCGAATAAGTTTCTTCCTTCCTTTTGACGTGTGAGGCACCCCTCGTTTACCCAAGTCATTTATAAACTCAGAAGTATGACAGTAGTCAGGATTATCCTTTGTGAGAGAATGCTTTATTGTCCCGGACATTTTTCTCCGCTTCACCTCCCTCAGCTCGGAGTTACAAGCGCGACCTTTGCTCTCTTTCCCGCCCGCGACTTATTTTTAGGTTGCGGGGGATGTATTGAGGACGTTGTGGCTTCTAAGTCATTGCGCTCCGCAAAATCTATGGTCCGCGAGGAGCTAACCTCGTCGTCCTCGTAACCCATGCTTCGATTTTGACTATCACTTTCATCTGACATTGCTAAGTAGATAAAGCTCTTAAGGAGAAAAATCCCTGAAAAGACGCAAAGGAAAAAATCAATAAGGGGAAATGACCTTTTCAGTATCGCGATTGGACAATTTTGGCGCCAAAAAACCCCCTCGTAGGGTTATGTTGGCGCCTCACACGTCCCCACAAAAGGGCATTAAAAAAGTCATTTTCCCCCAAAGGGTGACGGTTGAAAGACACCTTTTCGCCTCCTCCATAAAGTTTCTCTATTTTCGAAAAACCACCTCCCAAAAAAATAAAAAAAGAGGGGAGACGAAAAGTTTCATCTGCCCACAACCGTCGGAAAGTCCCCAAAACTCCCAAAGAACGCCACTTTCAGCGTCTTTACGCCACTACCTAGAACCCATTAACCCTGCCCGGAACACCCACTAGACGGAGGAAAAGAAGAAAAAAAGGGAGCGAGACACCGGGGAAAACCCTCTTCTCAGCCCCATCACCGCCATCCCCCTAACGAGAGGATGGCGGTTCGACTACCAAGGATTTTTCTCCTCCGCCCTAGAATCTAGTACGAGTGGAAATCGAGGAAAACATGCAGAATATGAAGATAACCAAGAAACACTTACTCGAGAAAGTGGAAGAAAAGCACCAGCAACTGAGAATGAACTGAGAAATAGGGCCAACAACTAGCTCCGATGCTATCTTCCTGGAACTAAACCCTCCGAATGCTCTCTCTCCTTTCTCACTACTTTTTCAGTCTTGAAAGCGTGAAATGAAATAACCCCAGAGAAAATCTTCACTTATAGGTCTCCGTGGGGTCCCCCCCAAATGGGCCAAAGCACGTTGGGCCCAATTTCAGGCCCATCCAAGAATAAGTTTTTTGGCGGGAAGCATCGCTTTTTATCAAAACCTAATCGCGGGCAATATATCACTCGCGAGTCAGTTACGAGGAGATATGACGATGCCCCGAAAAATATCCCTATTAATCAATGGGGATATGACGTCATAAGTAGGCCAACCAACGCAAGACATCTAGCGCGCTATAAAGCACATCACGATCATTACACTTGGCCAGGCCATAACCAAGCTCACAACCCTAAGTATAGCAATCTACGAACATCGCGATCGGAGTCCTAGTGCTCACAAGCGTAGACCTCATAACAGGGCCCACAAATACCTTGTGGCTCCTTAGGGCAAAGACGAGCAGCTCGCTGGCCTAGCACCACCCCGCTAACAAGGCCACGTGTAAACCCCCAACCCTCTGGCATGAGGGCATGTGTTACCCGTGTCTATTGTCAGTCCATGAGGTCGCCAGCCAGCTGCTCGCTTGGCCCCCAATAAATACCCCCCTTGAAGCTCTAAACTTGGGATTCGATTCTAGAGAGAATAAGAAGAGCTCTGCATATCTCCCTGAATTAAAACCCTTGGAGTCGAGTTCTTAAGGTCTTTAATCGTAGAAGAACGTATCTAGAATAAGAACGTCATCTTAGGTATTCCCTCTAAAGACGATAAATAGTAATCACCTCCTCGCGAGTCAAAAGCTTTATCGCAACCACTTGGACCAATAGCACACGAGCTAATCCTCACCCATCCTGATTGGGCTCGCATGTAATAAAGAACATTTGTTGTCACCGTGAGATAATAAGTATAGGTAAAATTCCACGATCGCGTCAGGGAGTGTGCTATGCACTTATGCATAATACAATATATATATATATATATATATATATATATATATATATATATATATATATATATATATACACGCCCCGGATATATACACCGCAAATCCTCATATTAATTACGACATGCATGCACGTTAATTACGACGTGCATGTGCGTCGTAAGCAACGTGCAGGTTGGATAGGGTCGGGAGCGTGCCTACGTGCGTGCGCGTAATTTTTTTAAAAAAACGACGTGCATTATTGCACGTCAATAACGACGTGCAACCACGTTTTTTCAAAAATGAAAAAACGTGGCTCGTCGTCTTCATTCTCCCCCATTTCCAGATCCAGAGAGAGAGAGAGAGAGAGAGAGAGAGAGAGAGAAATACGCCGACGACGACATTCCGAAAGAGAGAGAGAGAGCCAGATTCCGAGAGGGAGAAAGAGATGGAGAGAGAGCCGGAGATCCAGACAGAGGCAGTGGTGTCGACGGCGGAGGTAGAGTCCATGGAGATTGACACGGAGGAGGCGTAGAGTGTAGCAGTGGAGGGTGGTGGTGGTGGGGAGGCTGAGGCGGTGGCGGAGGAGAAGCATAGGGTGGAGGGTGTTGGTGATCGTGAGGCGGAGCAGAGGGTGGAGGGTGGTGGTGGTGGGGAGGCTGAGGTGCTCCTGGCGGTAGCGGAGGAGGAGCCGAGGGTGGAGGGTGGTGGTGGTGGGGAGGATGAGGCGGTGGCGGAGGAGGAGGGTGGTGGTGGTGGCGGTGGTGGGGCTGCTGAGGAGCAGAGGGTGGTGCCGACGGCGGTGGCGGCCGGAGAGTTGCAGGCGGCGGAGGTGGTGGTGCTGGAGTCGGTGCCGGAGACGCAGGTCATATTACCGTCGCGGAAGCGGCATTGCATGGAGGTTTCGCCTGTCCCGACCCCACCGGTAGGTTATTTGAATTATTTGTTTTATTTTATATTAATAGTGTTATAGTTTTTATAATATAGTTCTATAATATAGTTTTATAGTTTATAGTTTTATAATTTATAGTATATAGTTGATAGTTTTTATGGTTTTTAGTTTTTATAGTTTAGATTATAGTTGTTATGTTATATAGTTTTATAATATAGTTTATAATTTTGTAGTTTATAGTTTTTATGATTTGTTATATGTTTATAATTTTATAGTTTATAATATATAGTTTTATAATATAGTTTTATAATATAGTTATATAGTTGATAGTTTTTATGATTTGTTATATGTTTATAATTTTATAGTTTATAATACATAGTTTTATAATATAGTTTTATAATGTATTTATATAGTTTAGGGTCTCCGACCCTAAACTACATTAAAATACATTAAAAGTCATTAAAAGCCATTAAAATACATTAAAAGACATTAAAATACATTAAAATAAATTGAAAGACATTAAAAGTCATTAGAAGTCATTAAAAGTCATTAAAAGTCATTCAAAGCCATTAAAAGCAATTAAAAGTCATTAAAATCCATTAAAAGTCATTGAAAGTCATTAAAAGTCATTAAAATACATTATAATACATTGAAAAGTCATTAAAAGACATTAAAAGTAACATATTTTCAAAATTTTCATAATAACAGGCAGGGAGGCTCTTGATGACTGTTGGTACCCTACGGCCAGTTAGGGTCGGAGACCAGGCAGCGGTCAGCCAGTGTGGGGTGGGGGTGAGGATACGGTACTTGCTATTAGGGAGGCCTCACCGACCCATACTGTAGATGATATGTTGTTGTCTGCAGATGGCGCCCAACAGACCATGGGGATACCTGCTGTTAGGGAGGCCTCCCTCGGGCATCCCGTAGCTGCGGGCCCTCCATTGGGAGGGTGTGAACGGGTTCCTGGTCACAGGGTTCTTGGAGCATTGGCATCCGGAGACCAACTCCTTCCATTTTCCGTGGTCGCGAGATGACCATCACATTGCACGACGTAGCTTGCCTTCTGGGGGTTCGGATTGAGGGTTTGCCGTGTTTGTCACACCTACACGAGGTGGAGCAGATCCTCACGGTCGCCAAGTACTACCAGGTGACCCCACAGGACCGGAGCACATATAGACGAGCCGGCGGCCTCCCCGTTGGGGTACTAACGAGCCAGTGGATCGAGAGACACGGGTCGATCGTCGACCCTGCGCCCATTGATGACCCCGAGGCCGCAGATGATCATGATCAGCAGCGTCTCCACACGCATACGAGAGGGGGGCAGCCAGGAGATGACCCTGGCCAGCGTCGATTTCTACACCTTGGGTACCTATCCACCGCTCTCGTCGCGACTCTGTTTGTGGACAAGTCGCAGAGCTGGGTTCCATGGAAGATGTTCGGCCTTGCTTGGGACATCCCCCGAACGGCCAACATTGTATGAGGTGCAGGTGCCCTTGCCTGTCTGTACAGGGGCCTAGGAGAGGCTACCCGAGTAGGGGCAAAGGGTTTAGATGGATGCACACCGCTACTGTAGGTACGAGAGCGCTAAATTTGTTTTATAGTTTAGTAATATTTTATTCTCATTCTAACCAAATTGTGTCAAGGCTTGGATATGGGCGTACTTCCCTCGCTTCCGTGGCGATCTATCCAGTGATCCGGCTAGGAAAGAGGATCGACGCTGGTATGCGAAGTTCATCCCTCCGAAGGTGCATGTCCGCAAGAACGTTGCAGACAAGTTGGAGCATGTGAAGAAGATGCGGGATGAGTTCGACCGCCTTACCGTCGTCGATGTATGTATTCGAGGCTATAAATATATGACATATATTTCGTATAGGTGACTTACGGCTGCTTGTTTTATTTATAGGAATTAGAGGTGGAGTGGATGCCTTTTGGGCGTGATCTTGACTTCGACGGCGAGTACCGTCAGTCCACCTACCGGGGCACGATCACATTCTGCGGGGAGGAGGAGCCTTATATGCCCGATAGGTGTCTTCGGCAGTTTGTACGAGTCCAGGGGGTCCCGTAGGCCGTCATCCCGTCGAGGCAGGTCACTCGCGATGCCACCTTGAAGCCGAGGTACGTCGCCACGTTTGCCAGGGAGCACGACAGGTGGCAGAGCCAGGACGACGGTCGCTTTTACCGGCTGGGTGATCACATACGGACTAGCGAGGACTGTCTGACCGGTGTCACTGCTGACTACATGGCCTGGTACGCATCTCAGAGCCGGCCGTACATGTTGGCCACCACGCCACCCCATCTGGACCCTCTAGCACTCGTCCACCCGATCACCGTGGATCCATGGGTGGACCTGCCTCAGCCTGCAGTTATCCCTCAGGCGATAGAGCCCCGGATACATGATATACAGGAATATCTACGGGCCCTGGCAACCCACCCTCAGATCGAGTAGTTATGCAACGAGGTGATTGATATATTGGATGATGTTGTATGGTCCACTAGATCAGCGTGATGTACATTATATTTGTAGTAGTTTGTACATTATATCTGTTACAGCTTTTGTAGTAGCTTTTACATTATATTTTATATGATATTCACCTTTTGATATTATATTTTTATATAATCTGCTCTAGTCATGTTTAATTTATTCTCAAGTTACAAGTAAAAAGTAAAAAGTAACAACAACGATGGGCTTGGGGTTAGGGTTAGGGCTTCGGGTTTCAATGGGTCCTCGGGCTAAGTGTTTGGCTGGGGAGGGTTAGGGTTTAGGGTTTGGCTAGGGTTAGGGTGGGTTTGGCTAGGGCTTCGGGTTAGGGTTTGCACGTCGTTAACGACGTGCATATCGTGCACGTCCAAAGGAACATGCAAAACTGCACGTGGTCAATGACGTGCATACACGTCGTTGACCATGTGTGTTTTGCACGTTCTTTTGAACGTGCACATTCGCGTACCTTTGACGCACAACTGCCTATTTGAAGCGGGGCGGGATAGCATCAAACATTTAGTGGTATGAACTTCAATGTTTATGTAAAACTGTGCACAGAGTTGAGGGTCAACACAAGGTTCTCAATGAGGCACTTCACTCATCGACTGGTGACTTCTGCATCGTCATAGATGCAATCCATAGAGTCAATGATTGCCAACTGCATGAGCTGCAAACTGCTTTGGAGATCGACCGCTTCAAATGGCCAACGAGGGCGCATAAAGTCAACCTTTTTTACGAGGTAAAGACTTTAGTATCCAAAAAGTGCTTCGACTATCTGTACAAGTTGTGGGAGGATGTCGTAAACCAAGGCATTCCTCCGGAATACACGGACCGACATTGGAGGGTTTGTTACGGGATTCCTTGTGTCCATGAGATTTAGGCGTACGTCAGTTCCGATACTCCGATACCCGCTGAGGACATCCATCCGTTCTGGATGGATTTGTCATGGACTGACATCGACGACACCCCACTCACGTATGAGCTGTCATCTTCATACACGGCTTCCAACAATGTATGCAACGATGAATTCCACCCACCCTCATCAGCAAGCGTCCGATCGAGAGGGAGGCCTCAGGGGTCGACGAATGCCTGCAGAACCAACCCGTTGCCATACATGGAGTTCAGGGCAAATTTTGAGAGAGAAGAAGCACATGCTGCTCGACATCGTCCCCAAGCGACCACAACTCGACGTGGACGTGATGATGTGTTCGAAGGGTTCAACTAGGGTCGGAGCAACGTTGATCCCTTCATGCTCAAACATATTCAGGGTGTGAGGGACACTATTAGAGATGGTCATTGTGGCTACCGTGCTTTGGCGTCATTGACATCACCGATCGGCAAGTCTGCTTTCCCGAAACTGAAAACGTTATTGTGCAATCACTTGGAGAATCACGCCGATCTCTACGCCGGTTGCTATATGGGAGGGTACTCATTCCAGCAGTTTGTCGACAACCAGAGATGGGCGGGACCTGTGCATGGTGATAGGAGACGTTGGATAGAGCTACCCATCATGGGTTTACTATTTGCAACGGTATATCAGATTCGTCTCGTCATCCTAGCTTGGCATCATCCGTTCACATGTCTCCCCATGTCCTCTGTTGTAGGAGGAAATCGAGTTCAAAATATAAAATATAAATCAAACCAGATTCGTGCCCACGCAAATAATTACAAGACCTCCTCCTGATGTAGCAGTGGGAAGTCAGGATCGATCCTCGAGGAAGCACGTCAGCGGATATTAGGTAGCAGCAAATCTCACAGACAGAGAGTTAGACAGAAAGAGAGAAATAACAAAGAAAAGCGGAAAAGAAAACGAAAGCAACAGAAACTAGTCGATATCGACAAACAGTGCTCGATATCGAGTAAAGAAATCGACCAAAAGTAAGTCAAAATTGACAAACAGGAACAGAACTCAGAAAAAGTAACTCGATGTCGACAACCTTTCCTCGATATCAAGGAAACTCCTCGATGTCGAAAAAAACTTCCCGATGTCGAGTAAAGACAGAAACTTAAAATTGCAACCTTTCGAACGCAGAACACGGATTTCAACGAAATAAATCAATAAACTAAAGACTTCTAAGGCCAGGGCATCAACACCACAATGATAACCATGCAAAATAATACATAAAGGCATAAAAGATCATGCTTTTTATCAAATAACTTTCGTTCTTAACAAATAGGAAGATAGAGGTTTTCGCATAAACCCTAATTGTTACTAACCCTTTTCACATAATTAATCCAAGTTGTATTAACATCACTTTCTCTTGAATAACACAAACAAGGATCACCTTCAACTTTCGCAAAAGAATCATGCTCATAGGGATAGAAGATGAATTGCATAAAAAGATCAAACCTTTACCGCATCACTTCACTTGGCTACCGTCGGGCTCACCCCGACCCTAGAAGTGGGTGGACTACTCGCTCTTCATCATAAATAAACTCATTAAATATTTCAGGAAAACAAATTGCATTAAAATAAACCAAAGAGAACTTACAAACGATGAAAGTCAAACCATCTCTCAACACCTTCTCTTCTCTCACCACAAGCTCTCTCTCTCTCCTACTTACTTGATGTAATTGAAACTAGAATTGAATGAATGAAAATCAGTCCCTAAGGCTTTATTTATAGCCTTCATTCCAAGCTAATCTAGGAAAGAAACTATATCTATATCTAATTCTATCTATCTTTTATCTAAAGATTAAATAATGAAAATAAATAATTAAATCAACTAGGACTATATCTAATGTGGATAAAATATCTTCTCTCTTGACTTGATGGCACTTGATAGATCTTGATAGAATTTCATCTCGAAAATATCACCATTGGCTTCGGGATAGAAACTTAACAAGATCCCGGACTACTCGACGTCGGCTTCTGGGGATTTCCTCGATATCGAGTAGAATTCCTCGATATCGAGTAGAACTTTCTTCGTCTTCCGTTCAGCAACTCGATTCCGGCCTGGAGGGCAGCACATCGACTTGACTGTTCCTCGATATCGAGAAGATTTCCTCGACATCGACCAAGGCTTGGTCCGTCTTCAACTTCTTCGTCGATCTCGGCTCCAGCTCGTGAAAATCGACTAAATTTTCTTCGATATCGAGTAAATTCCTCGACATCGAGTAAAATGTTCAGCTCCCAGCTTTCTGCTCTGTTCTTAAAACGCACTTTTCTGAGTCCTCGTTTGTCGGATTGATGCATATGACCAAGCGTTGGAAAGCTCTTTTTGAGGGCTACAACTCTCATGAAGACATCAAAGCTTGATTCAGAATGATAGATGGTGAATAATGGTCTTTTCTCCAGCTGCACTATTCTTAACTTCTTCATGACTTTCCTCTAAGCTCCAAAGTGCGTCCGATTTCTTTGAAATATAACAAAAACTTGTGTAGACCTCCATATATTGCAAATAAACATATACTACACATATTTTGTATTATTTTAACCCAAATGCATGAAATGCATGTAGAAAACGATATAAAACTAACTATAAAACATGGCAAATTAGGCTCACAACATCCTCGACGACACCTGGTAACAACCCTCAATCAGCAACCCTTGGTTTAGCCTGCATCGGAAACCAAGACCATTTTGCCGCCGTACGACTTCAAACATCTTATATTATTACCTATTCTCGCTTTTCATCTATATGTCAATACTTAACTCTAATTTTCCGTTCTCATAGATCTAGTTGCGTCCTAACGCTCCTATTCCGCCGCCTACGCCAGAATGGGTTGCACATCATCAACCGAGCGTCGAAAGATGGGATGCTCCTTTTCAAGCTCAGTTTGACAGATTCCGACCCTTACGTGTCGAGTTCGGTCGCCCTTTACACTTTGTCTAGATTTTATTCCACCGGTCTATTACAGTTATGGATGTAAACCTTTTTTTTTCCGTGCATTGAATGAAAACCTTAACAATTATTGATTTTTATTCCAAATTGATTAATTTCAGTGTTAAACCATAAACCCTAAATCTTAATCCTTAAACCCTAAACCTTAAGTCATAAACCTTAAACCTTAATCCCTAAACCTCAAACAATAATCCCTAAACCTTAACCCTAAACCCTAAACCTTACTCCCTAAACCTTAACTCTAAACCCTAACGCTAAACCCTACCCTAAACCCAACCCTAAGCCTTCAACCCTAATCGGGTTAGGGTTTGCACGTCCTTAGAAACGTGCAAGACTGCACGTTGTTAATGACGTGCAAAAATGCACGTTTTTAATAACGTGCAGACTTGCACGTTGCTAAGGGCGTGCAACTCCTCTTTTGCTGAGGACGTGCAAACTTCCACACTTACACGTTAATAAGGACGTGCATGCACGTTAATTACGACGTGCAATTAATTTTGATTAGTTATTTATAACATAAATAATTTTTTTGATTTTTTATAATAAATATTTAACACAATTAATTTTGTGTCCAATGTAAGAGTGTATAAATTGTTGTAGAGGATTTTCACTCAAGAAATGTAGTCAAAGCCCATCAACGTAATGAGTAGGTAATGAGCCACAAGTCTTCTACTCAAGAAATGTAGTCAAAGCCCATCAACATAATGAGTAGGTAATGAGCCACAACTCTTCTACTCGCCCCTATACTTCCATTCCTACACCACAAAAATATTTTAACATTTATTTTATCTTAAAAAATCATATTTATATTACTAACATATATTTTTTTTTATTTATAAAACTTTATTTTTACATACCATGTAAAATTTATAATTTGACATTGTTATTCAGTTGTATTTACTGCTATCTTGTGTCGAATTGAAGGTCATTAGTTTTGTTAAGTAATTGGAAACCACTCCCCCAATTCGTTTTTTTGAGCTCTCTGCTCTCTCTAGATTTCTATAGAGAAGGAGCCCCGACTCCGGCCTCGGCCGTCGAAACTCGGCTTCGGCCGTTGAAACTCGGCTTCGGCCAACTAAACCCGACTTCGGCTGCCCTGTGCTGTCGTGGTGTCACCATAGCTTCTCTCCGATGTAAATGGTACCGTGAAACTCTTGGTCTGAGTTTTCTTCCTCGGATCCAGGGGCGGATCGACTTGTACCAAAAAAAAAAAAAAAAAAATTTAGTGTTAATTTCTTAATATTTTCCGTCAAGCATCCCCAATCCGGGAAAAAATTTACAAAAGAATTTTTATTTTACCCTTAAACATTCTCGGAATGATGAAAATTTTACCTTCAAGTATCCCCGGAATGACGGTCCAGGATCCGCCTCTGCTCGGATAGTTGTGATAATCCGAAATTGTGTTAGGGCTTTTGTTGGTATTGGGCTAGCCTCCCCAATTCTTCATCTTCTCCGCCCAATTTCAAGCGTAATCCCTCCATCTATCCGGGGTGCGAAGGTTTTCGTGGCTTTTCGCAACCGTACACCCGACGGTATGCCGGTCTGAAACTTTGGCGGTGGCTGCGGGTGGTGGCGCCTTGGGTGTCCTCCTCTCCTCCACTTTGTTGCTCCTCTATCGCGGCTCCGATGGACTCCGGTCTGCTGGTCGTTTTGCCGCTGTGAAATTCTTTGTTGATCTTGAGCCTGTAGTTTGTAGGCTTGTTTATATCTGTTGATGTTAAGAAGTTTCCATTAAGTTAGTTTTAATGGAAGTGAAGGATTAATTTCCATAGCCTTGTTTTGTAGATTGAACAAGTTGTTATAATGGTCATCTGCGGATACCAAATAAGTCTCGAATGAGCAGGTTTACGACATCAATTGCAAGGGGATGTCTCCCATGCCCCGGTCTTGGTGCCAATGTGAACTCCGCCTCTCTCTCGGTGTCCCTTTCCTCTCTCCGTTGTCGGTGGGTGGTTCGTGGTCGCCGGTGAGTTGGTTGTCCCTCTCCTTGCAGGGTTGGTAAACCTGCCGGCTTCGGGCTTTCCTGGACAATGCAGCCGTAACACGAGCTTAATTGTTCCTTTGGGCCCCTAGATTTTTCTTGGACCCAAAGATGCCAGTTATTAAAAAAAATAAAAAAAAAATCTCTGGATTCATATTTATAAATATATTTTTACTACAAACATCCTTTTAATATATGTATACTTGTTTGGTATTTTATACCTTATAGGTATATGTATATTAATTGTGTAAACGGTTTTATATATATATATATATATATATATATATATATATATATATATATATATATATAATTATTAAAAATCCGAAAAGGCTTGATCAAAATCCCGTTAGGGTTTGGGTGCGTTATATTCAGGTGTTGTGTAGCTTTACGTTTGGTGAGGTCGAGCTTTCTCTTCCGCAGATGGGGTTTTGGTTGTTGGAGTCGGGACAGGCCGACAAGGGCCGTGGTCGTGTGTATCGTGGCGACTCCTCTTTCCGGGTTGACTGCTTCCCTGGTTTCGTCCTCACTGCCCACAGGATGATCGGGTTCTGATGTGTCGCTAGCCTACGGTACTGCTTCTAGTGGTGCTTGGCTTTATCAGCCATTTTCGTCCTCATCTTGTTTGGTTTGGTTGGTTTTGCTTCGTTTCTATAAAGCTCTCTTGCTTGTGTTGTGCACCGCTTTGTATTTTCTTTATTTGACGGTTCTCCGTCTGCCGATTTTATCGCCATCGAGGTTCAGGCCTGTCTGACCTCGAATTAATATCTAATCAAAAAAAAATAGTTTTGTTAAGTGTTTTTAGATCTAGGTTTCTGCTTATGTATTATTTACATCTTATACTTTTTATTATGATGTGGAAATAACACTTCATCATTTTTTTTGCTAGTTAAGGTGTGTATTTTTATCGATAAATTTTTAAAATTGTTTGATATTCACCACTTTAACATTATATTACGCGCCAATGACGCAAATACTGCACTAGTTCCCCTCGTTTTCATCACTTTTCACTTTTTCTCTTCATATTTTTCCTAAGTAGCACTAATTTGTCAAACACATTAGAAATTTGATGTTGTAGTTGATGAACTCGTTCGTAAGAACGTGCATGATAAGATGATGGGATTTATACGGAAAATCAACACAAGCATGATAAGATGATGGGATTTGTACGGATGTCAAGAGCAAAAGAAAAATAATTATGGAGGATGACGTTATTTACTTTTGTTTACCTTTTATGGGTGGAGAATCACATAGATATAGTAGGAGTAGGTTGTAACGGCCAAACCCGGATATACTTTATGCTGTTTTATCCTTCCAAGTTAAGTAATTAAGCAAAAAAAAAAAAATTGCTAAAATTAATTAGGTATTTTTTTTTTACAGTAGGCAAGAAGTAGATCGACTAAGCGATCTTGAAGCCATTGAAAGATGGCTTGATGAACCCTACACAGAGGGTCGCCAGTAAAAAAAAATTACTTAAACTTAAAATTACAATAAGATAACTTTAAATTTAAAAAAAAACATGAAAATTATAGTAGGCAAGCAGTGATGATTGCGGATCTGGATCCTGTTACGGCAACGAGCAAGCTCGCTCAGCAGCATTGTTGCATGTGGTGGCTCAGTTTCGAAAATTTGAGATCTGAGGTTGTATAATTCTAGATGGTGGTGATGTCGGATCTAGACTCAAGAGTCGTAAATCAAAGCACCATCAACAGACAACTTTGGGTTTTTTCAATTTTGTGGGTTTTGATATTTAATGGGTTTATCAATCTTGTAAGAAGAGGGGAGATGTGGGATAAAATTAGATTTGGGTTACTTTGATGTTGTGGATCTGGGGTAAAATGATATTTGTTTTGAGATTTGGGGTTGCATGTAGAGTTTTCCGGTTGGAGCAGGGGTTTGATTTTGAGATCTGGGGTTTCAAGGTGGAGAGGTAAATCTGGTGGGGTTATGTGAAATCGGAGGAGTAGGGGTTGGGAACCAGTGAGGACATAACGCGCCCAAGTCGGAGAACGGGCGGCGTCGGCTGGCCACCATACGGTGGTGGAGGAGAAGGTTGGTGGTGTGGGGTCGGACTCCGACAACCTAAAGGTGGAGACAAGACGACAACCACCAAGAAGACGTCGGAGGATGTGGACGGAGAGGGTGGCAGAGAACCCAGGGAGCCGACGAAGACGAGGTCGAGTGAGGACCGCCCCTAAGACCCACGAACCAAGAAGGCTAGATCAGGAGCCACCCTGTGGTGGTCTAGATAGCCAGAGTCCGTGGGGGAAGGTCGACGGAGGAGGCCCACCATAAGCGGTGTGGAGTCGACGGCGGCGGTGGAAATCTGCAAAAAAAAAAAAAAATAAGGGTTTGGTAGATTTTGGGGTTGTTTTGAGAGGTGGTGGTGAAGGAGTTTGGGGTGTGTGGGTGGAGGCCGGCCGGAAAGCCGGAGGAGCATTGCTCACATGGAGGAGGCGGCGGCTATAGAAGTTTTTTAGGGTTAGATTTTGGTTTTAGAGGGGAGCGTTTTAGAGAGCTAAAATTAATTAAGTAGTTTGATTTACTATAGGATTGTTTAAACCCAAAGTCCGAATAAATTGGAAATTGAATAAAGACAGGAAAGGAAGAATTATGAACAACTTGTTGTTGGTACAATAATCTCGGATGATGATCAAAGTCGATCGATTTTATGCTGAAAAATGTAACGCTAAAAGTGTATTCGTATTATATATATGCACTGGACATAGGTAGATCGAACTTAGTTCACATGTTTATTATGTAATGTGATAATAAGGAAAGATTATATTACCAGAATTTAAACTTTGAATAATTGGTGTTAAGGGTGAAAAATCTTCAATTAATGCCCTGTTGTTGGTTGGGGGATTTGAATACATGTGTTCATCCATGCGGTCCCAATCGTCCAACTCCATTAAAAGTTTGGTCCTCCCATCGCGGAAAAATGATCCAAAAAAATAAAACCGGACATGGGACTAAAGACCTATAGTACTCCGTATTGCGTATGGATTTGCGCAAGAGTTGGGAAGCGCTGACTCTATGACCAAGCTTCATTGTGACATGCCTGATGTGGTATGCTCAGTTTTCTCGAACTGGATGTTTGATTAGCTCGGAACCAAGTAGAAGGACCATATGATTTGTAGTTGTTCATTCAGCCAATTCAAACACTTGTATGTGATGTCTCAGGTTAATATCTTAACATACACTACAGAAAATGAGCATAGTACTAAACAACAGAGCCAAATTGTCAAATTCAGACAAAAGCACATCGCCTAGCTAGGATTGAGTTGAGCTATTTGGCGGTGTGTTGAACGTGGATGAAAATAACCACAAGCACTGCTCCAAAACCGAGTCAACTCGATGTGAATGGACTTACTTGTCACGGTGAAGCTCCTATAACAGCTACTAATCCTGACTTGAAAGAACTTTGTGAGGGAAAGTGGAAGGGAAAATTGATCGTGTATAGGTGAAAAAGAAAGAGAATTAACTGAAAGATGGGCGCTTTATGGGACATCTTTCGCAGAGAAGATGTCCCTAAGTTACAAGAGTACCTTAGGAGGCACTTTGGAGAGTTTCAACATACACATTATACACTGGTGTCAAAGGTAAAAGGTTGTTAGTTAGATTCGCGCTAGTGAGGCTGCATTTACTAGTTTGGGTTTTCGAATGTAACAGGTTGTCTATGCCATACACGACTGGACTTTTTACTTAACCGAAGACCACAAGAGGAAGTTGAAGGCAGAATTCGATTAGTAAACAAACAACCCTACTTAGACTGCCACCATAGTATATTCATATGGGTAACTTTTGAGTTCATTTTTTTATGCAGATGTCGAGCCTTGGACATTTGTGCAGAAGATTGGAGATGTTGTGCTTATCCCAGCCGGTTGCCCTCACCGAGCTAGGAATCTAAAGGTACAAAATTGATACTCGGACAACAATTATTGCGCTGATTGTTATAAGCAGATGCTTTCATGTTTTTCATGCTTCGTAGCAGTCATCCATCAAGGTCGCCCTGAACTTTGTATCACCTAAAAATGTGGCCGAGTGCATCCGGTTGGCTGGTGAATTTGTTGATTTTGGTAAAATAAAGAGCGTTCCATCCGGGGTTCGAACCGGGTAGACCTGAGCATGGGCCAGGCTAGGCGGGCTTGAACTGGACCTATGTGAAAATCTTGACCCATTATAACGGGCCGAGCTTGGGCAGACCCGTTTTTTTGGCCAACTACCTTATCCAAGCCCGCCCACATGGGCGGCCCGGGTAGCCCACCGAACTGCCCATTAAAAGTTTTTGAAATATTTTTTTATTTTATAATTTTTGCGTTTGATGTCAAAATTTAAAATATGTGCTAAGTATAAAAAAAGATTTAAATTTCATACAAAACAAAGGTACACAAGTTACAAAACTTTGAAGTTACATTACACTCTATCTTTAGTATAGGTTCGTTTCAATGGAAAAAAACTTAAAAATAATTTATTTAATAATATTGTATTCCTTAATTTATAGTATGTGATTTGAATACTATTAGTCATTTAGTATTAATAAAATACTAATAGATGTAAAGTATAAATTATATAATCAATATATCTAGTATTATACTTCACTTTTTGACTTCCATATAAATAATATAATTAATATATAGGCGGTAGGCCCGCTTGGGCTTAATCCAATTCCATTACCCAAGCAACAGAAAATGAGCGGAAGAGAGAAGAGAGAGAGGAGAGAGAAAACACATGAAAACCCTAGCCACCACCCACCAGCGCCGCCCCCCGAAGTCCCCATTCACAGCCACAAGCTTGAACCCCGATCTACAGAATCTCCCACAAAAACCCAAAGACCTGTGAAATCCAAACCAAACCCCTCCTTCCTCACCCACAAAAGATGTCAAATCAAGAAAAAAAAGAAAAAAAACCAGAGAGATTAGTTGGGTGTGGAAGAGAAACAACAAAAAAAGGATAAATCCTAGTGAAAGGGAGAAAGAAAGCAAAAGAGAGAGAAAGAATCACAAAAAAAGGAGAAAGAATGCCTCAATCTGGGGATGGCTGGCTCGATCTTTGGGGTTTCGGGGATGGCGGTCCGCTTCGGGGTGGTCCTCTCTTCCTTCGGACCTCAATGGCGTCTTCTTGGTGTCTTCGGGCATCAAGGGCTTCTTCTTGGCGTCTACAGGCCTGTGCACTCACTCTTCGTGGTTCGATGAGAGTCCCGTCTTCTTGAATCCTTCGGTGAAGGTCTCCTTCACAAAAGATAAAAAGAACAGCGAAACGCAGAAATCAGATCCGACAGCCGCCAAGTACTATCGATCCTTGCTTCACTTCCTCCCACTCGATTCCCTCTTTTGGCTGTGGGTGAACCGATATCATAAGGGAATGAATCGAATTCTATGCGTTGATTGTGAACATAATATTTGCACTGATCAGAAAGAGGATAAAGAAAAGAAGGCTGCAACTATGAAGTTCATCCCTTCCTCAAATCTGGAAGATTCAATTTCATATCTGAAAAGAAAAAACATGAACCATAAACTCTATCCATTTCATTTCGATTTGGCGTGTCTGAACTGTGTTCGGAAACTCTTTCTGTTTCTATTATCTGTTAAAGAATGGAACGAAGCCCTTGGAATGTCTCAATCCCCTCAATTTATGTGCAGGTACATGAACCCTCACTATCAGATGAAATGTTCCGACGAATTGAAACAAAAAAATGAAAAAGATAAGGAAGCTAGACATAGGAAAAACGCCAAGGCTGACATAAGAAGAAAACAAGAAAAACAAGAAGAGAAAAGGAAAGAAACTCCCCATCAGGTAAGCCAATCTAAATTAGAAATCTCTTCATTTGTGAACTGGATGATTTGGCCTGTTGATTCAGGTTACAAGAAATGGTGTAAAAAGCAGCACAAACAAAAATGTAGAATTGGCTGCAAAAATGAAAGCTTGTTAAGATATGAACTAGGGAAATGTTCAAACAAGGGAGATGCTCATTATGTGAAAAGGGTATCTTTCTTTAATTCTAAGTATTACTTGTTCTGGAAAAATGACTGGAAAAAATTGATGCACACCTTATACGAATGGATATTTGATGACCTTATAGGTGATTTCTATGAGAGGAAGGTTGACGAACTAACTAGTGTTGAACAGATTACACCAATTGCTAGTAATGAACAAATAGGAAAAAATGTGAATCACTACTTGAATATTGAAATAATATGGACTTGCCTAACCAAAATTGAGGGTTGTGCCCTTGAGATATTCTGGATCTATTATAATTCGTTCTTTCAAGTTGTTACAACTGACAAGCTAGAAAATGAGAGGAACAGATGTACATTGAAACACATACATGAACATGATTTGTTGGATAGAATCCAACATACGCTCTATATACTTTATATATCTGATTATAAAGAAATATTGCAAAGATGTTTTCAATGCTGGAATCTATATTACAGTAGAAGAAATAGAAAATCCTCCTCGTATGATTTTCACCTGAAACCTTTTTGGACTAGAAAACTGTGGAGCTTCCTTTCTTGTGACCAGGGACTCAGGAAAAGAGGTATGAGTCCAAGGAAACAAACAGAGTGCCCGGATCAGAAATGCAACGGGGGGAAAACAAGGAGGATAACAACAAAAACAACACAAAGAAAAGGATTAACTCATCCTTTGAAACCCGCAGTAAATGAACACAAAGAGAAGATTGACCACGACTCTTGGAAGACTGAACCACCAGAACAGGAGATGTTGAACAATACAAGAAGAAAGGAAAGGAAAAAGAAAAATGAACCTGAAGGAAAAGAGAAGAAAGAAAACCAGAGTAGAACAAACCTTCTACCTATGACTCTTTACTTATGTATATGGTGGACAGTTAATGTTGAAAAATTATGTAAGTTATGGTTTCATATGTACCAAATCTTTGTGAACCTAAGACCAGATATTAGGGGCTTCAAGCTAGGACCAAATTTAACAAAGAAATTAATGTTTGGAGGAGACAATAATGAGGTCTCTCCCTCCTTTAAGTTATATGAAATGTCATGCTTCCTTAGGTTGAGGTACTACAAGAACGGAAATAAGATATATGATGGGTTTGAGTCAAAATTTGCTAATTTAGTCGAGAGTTGGAACTCCTCTTTCACTAATAGGGGTGACTTCAATTTCATCTCTCATGGAAAAACTAATGAAGTGAAACTTTTTACTTGCATCGCGAACCGATACTTTGATCCAAGAAAAGATTATCGACCAGAACCATCAAAATCAAATAGGTTAATATGAGATTATGCTCATGGAATATATGCGGGATAGGCCGCAAAAACCTATGGACGGAAATAGACTCATTTTGTAAAATTGAGAAAATTCAAGTAATTGCTCTACTAGAAACAAAAACTGAACGACAACCAAATGAGACAGATTGGAAAAAGGCGGGATTTGATCATATGATTTGGGCCCCGGCAACCGAAAGGGCTGGGGGATTATGTGTTCTATGGAAAAACCATAATCTTCGGAACGAATCACTAGAACTGGTATATACAGATCAAAGATTCATAGTCATCAGATATGAAAATAAACATAGAAACATTACTATCAACATCGTTTTCGTCTATGGACCCCCTCATGAGAACGAAAAATCAAACTTCTGGACCGGATTACAACGATATGTCCAAACCTTGGACTGTCCATTCATGATCATGGGAGATCTAAATGAAATCCAAAGTAGCTCCGAAAAAGAAAGAGGGATTGAACCACATCCGAACAGATATAGAATCTTAACAGAATTCAAAGATAATTGCTTCCTACAAGAAGTGCCTACCACTGGAAACACTTACACATGGAGGAAAAATAGATCCAATGACAATAACATCATGGAAAAACTTGATAGAACCTTAATACAAGAGCAAATACTCACTTGGTTCCCCAATATTACAACGAAAAATCATGCATTTACATCATCAGATCACTGCCCTATTGTAACAGAGTTAGATAACCAAGAACAATACAAAGCCCAACCATTTAAATTTGAAAAAATGTGGACTACACGAAAAGATTACCGACATGTGGTCCAACAGGCTTGGAGATCAAATATTGGAGGATCATATATGTACAATCTGGTGAAAAAAACACAAATACTTAAGCGATTGACTAAAGAATGGAATAAGTAAACATTTGGAAATATATTCCGTCAATTAAAAGAAATTGATGATTTACTCATCAATTTACAAACAGAAACGGAATATCCCAGAATGGAAACGATAACCAAAAGCAGAATAGACTTATAAATAAACGAGAGAAAATCTTATCATACCATAAAATGTACTGGAGCCAACGAGCCAAAACAAAACACCTTAAATTGACTGACACAAACTCCGGTTATTTCCACCGAATGGCATCGGGAAGGAGGAATAGAAAAACCATAAAGGAAATTCAAACTATAGATGGCACACTAGCCACAGGAGAAGAAAATATTACAAGAGAAATAAAAAAAATGATTTCGAAAAAAGGTTTAGGATGCAACCCATCAACCACAACCTTCTCAATGATTACCTCTCACTCATCAACACAGAAATCACTGATGATGACAATTCAAAGCTAACTGAAAAGATATCAAACCAGAAAATAAAAAAAAGCGTTCTTCTCGATTGGAAAGGATAAATCCCCAGGACCTGATGGAATGACAGCGGAATTTTACCAGACATACTGGGATATTGTAGGCCCATCAGTCATAAAGGCAATTAAAGGATTCTTCCACTCTGGTCGGATCCTAAAACAAATTAACCACACCTTTATCACTTTGATCCCAAAATATGACAACCCGACAACTACAAACCACTTCAGACCAATTAGCCTTTGCTCAACAATTTACAAAGCCATAGCCAAAATCATTGCAGAAAGGATGAAGCCGATTTTAAAGAAAATTATTCACCCCCTTCAAGGGGCATTTGTATCTGACAGAGCTATCCAAGACAATGTCTTAATAGCCCATGAAATCTTCCATTCATTTAAAAGTAGACGCGGAAAAAAAGGATGGATTGCCGTCAAACTAGATATGGAAAATGCATATGATAGAGTAGAATGAGACTTCCTATTCAAAGTTCTAGAAAAATTCGACTTTTGCCAAAAATTCCGAACATGGATAGAGCAATGTGTCCAAACCGTCTCTTTCTCAGTATTGGTTAATGACAGCCCCACGGACCCCTTCATACCAGGAAGAGGGATCAGACAAGGAGACCCACTACTGAGAAAGATGGATAGAACATGGATAGAACATGAATGCCTTTGTTTGCTAGTCAGACAAGGAAGTGGGTCTCCTTGTCTGATCCCTCTTCCTGTTATGAAGGAGACCCACTACTGAGAAAGAGACGGTTTGGACACATTGCTCCTATTCATCATAGGAGCAGAAATTCTTGCTAGAAAATTACAAGTCACTTCAAACCAGTCAGACAAATCTATTGGATTCAAAATATCTAGATCAGGCATGAAAATCCCCTTCCTATCCTTCGGAAATGATATGATGATATTCGCCAAGACAAACCAAGACTCGTGTCGAGTGGTGAAGAATATTATTGACGACTATTGTGCCATATCGGGACAAAAGGTCAATTTCCACAAATCGGCCTTTCAAACTACCCCAAAAGTCACGAACAGTACAAAACAACTAATCCAAAATACGATCCATATCACAAACCAGATAGCACTTGATAAATACCTCGGATGTCCCATTATCAATTGTCGAGTCAACCGAACCACATTTGAAGAAACAATAACCAAAACCAGGCAACAACTCACGAAATGGAAAGCCAACTCCCTCTCACAAGAAGGAAGGGCGACCCTAATAAGATCAAACCTGGAAACTAAGCCAAATTATATTATGCAAAATTTTATGCTCCCCACAACAATCCATAAAGAACTTGACCAAATAAACAGATGCTTTTTCTGGAACAAAGATCAATCCTTCTCCCCTCTTATTGGTTGGGACAAGGTGTGCAAGCAGAAGCGATTGGGAGGCGCGGGAATACATAAAACAAAATATATGAACCAAGCACTATAAATGAACTTGCTTTGGAAAATTTTAGCAGAGCCATGTAACCCATGGGTCCAAGTAATTAAAGAAAAATATTTGAAAGAAACGCCCATCCTTGAATACCAACGAAAAGGTAATTCATCTTGGCAATGGGCCAAATTAATGGAACTAAAAGAAGAATTCTGCAAAGGACTAATATGGCAAATAGGAAATGGAAAGACGATCAATTTTTGGAAAGACATTTGGCTAGACGGAAAACCATTACAAGGTCGACAACGTCCAAACATCACAATCAATGAAAATGACAAAGTGGAAAAATACATCAACATCAACAAGAAATGGAATATTGATGAACTTTCCAACATCCTTCCGATAGATGTGGTCAACAAGATTATTGACATCTACATACCAGAACACGAAATAGAAGACAGACTATACTTGAAACCAAGTAAAAATGGTTGGTTCAGTACGGCAAGTGCCCTAGCACACATCACAAAGCAAAACACAGAAGAATCTTGTGACACGACATGGATATGGAACCTAGACACATTCCCGAAAGTCAAAAACTTCATCTCGAAACTTACACTAGATGGAATCCCGACGAGAACCAGACTAGCAAACAAAGGCATTCATGTTCCACTATCTTGTGGTTTGTGTGATCAGACGGATGAAAGCCCAATCCACCTCTTTACAGAATGCCACAACACCCTACAACTAATTCACAAAATTGACCCAAACATTGAAAAAGTGATTTGAGAAATTGACACTAGAACCAAATCAATAAAAAACAATGTATGTGAATTTTTACTAAACTCAACCACGAGCATAAAGGAAGACTTGCGACGACATGGTGGAGCCTATGGACAAGCAGGAATTGGCAAATATTTAAAAACCTTAATACAACATTCATCCATACTATGGAGAATTACACCAAACAACAAATACAAAATTGGACTGCCTCTAAATTGACCTTCGAAGAGGAGGCCACATATCACCACCAGAAAACTCGGACAACTCAACCACGGAGAAGAAGAAATTTGAGATGGGGCAAACCAGATGAGGGATCTTTCAAAATTAATTTTGATGGATCCAAACTATCTTTGGGTGAAGCTTCTACAGGTTTCATTATTAGGGACCACAATGGAGCAGTCATCGAGTGTGGCGGCTTCAAATGTGGACACATCTCAGCATTAGCTGCGGAGGCTCTAGCGATCAGAGGAGGCATCGCCAAGGCAAAGGAACTTCGGCTTCCGAGCATCATGATTGAAGGCGACAACTTAACCGTCATCAATTGTTTGCAAGGCATGTGGTGCTGCCCGTGGGAAATCGAGATGCTGATTTCTGACACCCTGATCCTACTCCAACACTTTGCTAGGGTGCAATTCAGCCATGTCTTCAGGGAGGTCAACTCGACTGTCGACAGGATCGCGCGTCTAATCCACACAACGCCCGCGCGAGACCTCCTCATTGATCCTACTCTGCGCGTACTCATCCGCAAGGATGCTATTGGGTGGTGGTCTAGCAGGGCCTGACATCATCCAAATCTTTACCTTATCAAAAAAAAAAAATCCATTACCCAAGCCCGCAAATTTAGCCGGACGGGCCGGACGAGTTAACCCATATTTAACAGGTCTCGAACGGGAACCTTGGATCCTACCTGCAAGTCCTCTCCGGGTGAACCATTCCACACGGGTTATTGGCCGGTGAATTTCGCCTTCTGCCACAAAACCACAATGCCAAAGAAGACAAGTTAGAGGTATATGTTTAGGCATTCGGTTTTTCTACTCGTCTGTACATTTCACTCCTCCAATCTCCCACTTATGCTTATGCTATGCAGATCAAGAAAATGGTTTTGCATTCAGCCATAGCAGCTGTGGAGAAGTTCTTGGACCCTCTTGTCAAGTAGCCTTCTTTCGGCTCATCATCATCCTCTCTTGTCACAAGACTAAACGCAGACTCGAATTTGATCACTGTAAGATAATGTTGGTATGAATGTAAATGAATCACACCCGTGTTGGTACAGAAGCCGAGAGATTTCATCATGAATTAGATATTTGGTTGCATTGTTTGTTCAAGTTGCTGTTAGATTTGATTTTTTTAAAACAAAATTTTCATAGTATTTATTGTCGATGGAGGAGAGAAATTTTCTGTCGTGATCGAATCACTTGCTTAAGAATGAACCCAAAACCAATGAAACCGTAGTTTTTTGGCGGCCGCACGGAACTCGAAGTAGTAGCTAACTAGTACAGTAGCAAGCAGCACTCAGTGTCTTTATACAACAATCAAACCAGAGGGAGTTTTAGAGAGGGAGAGAGCGAGAGATTGATGACATGAGTCATCGTCTTCTTCACACCATAGCCACCCCCGGTACTCGCTGGTCGTCCATCGTCGCTCTCTCTCATCTCCCCGTGTGTTCTTTCCCCAGGTGCCTTTCTCTCTCTTAAATTCCTTCTCATTCAGCTGGAGATTGGACCTTCATTTTGATTTTTTTCGTCCTCTACTTGAACTGCTTGATTGTATTTGTGTGATTTTAGGGTTTCGTGTCGTTGTCTAGCGAGCAAGCGGGAGAATTCAACTATGGGGGAAGCTGTCGAGGCTTTGCAGGTGGTGGTCGGTGATTCCGCCTCCGTCGATTTTAAGAAAGCTTCGATTCGCTCTGCTGGAGCCTCTAAGCTCCAGGTCCTCCCTCTTTTGTTCTGAATTTCTTCTTGTTTTTGTAATGGAGATGGAAGATTACTGATTGGTTCAGTGTGTCGATTTTGTGTGTCATAGAGATTGAATTGACGCCCCTTTCGTTTTGCTATTTGAAACTCTGAATGAATCCATTTCTGGTTGTAGCGCTAGCTTAGTGGGGTTTCAGTAGTTACAAGAGCCCTAGATGATTTTCTGACCTATGAAATTGTTTGCTGAGCTAACCGGTTCGACATTCTTGATTATCATGGGCTATAGTTTGTCACCTTCATTGCGTTTTTCCATATACTATTCCTTCTTAATATGCAAACTAGTCTTTGATAGGTCATGATTTCGTTCCAAGAACGAGAAGGAAATTTGGTGCTTTATTCTGTGATTGGTACCGTAGGAGAATTTTGAATATTATATGGATCGATGCCCCTATCGTTTTCCTATTTGGAGGCAATTTAACAGGGGTGTGCAGATTGTAGTGATAGTGTTACTAGATAATGTGTGGTGATTGAGAAGCTTTTAAGCAGGTATTTTAAATCTCTTTTTACCCTCTTTGTCATTGTGAAAATCTGAATGAACCAGTGGCTAGTTTTAGACCTTATCCTACAGATTCAAGGGATTTGTGTAATTACATTCGTCCAAGATGATTTTCTTATCGGCTATTTTGTCAAGTTTGAGACAGGGCTTTGTCCTACTGTACTAGTATAGATGCAACTGTTTGGTGTGCTCAATTCCAGTGCCTTTTTTTATACTATTCATATGAATCCCCTCTTAATACTCCGATTAGTCTTTGATAGAGTATGGTCAAAAGCTTTATCGATCTTTGATGTGTTTTCCTGAATTTGGGCATTAGGTTATCGCAGACTTTGATTCTACTCTGACAAAGTACTGGGTTGATGGTCAAAGAGGGCACAGTAAGTTGTCTTTTGTGACGTGTTTTGCCCTAGCGGTATTTTCTTTGCTTGCTGCTTTGATGGGAATGCTTATTTTGTAAATTGTAGGCAGCCATCAGCTTCTGCAACAGGGTAATCCCGAGTATGATATGAAGCGGCAGCAATTGTATGACTATTATCATCCACTGGAAATTTCTCCTACTCTTCCGATTGATGAGAAGGCAAAACTCATGGAAGAATGGTATGTAATTTTTTCTGTTGCCAAGCTATATTGCTCAATATAATCTTTATGATGGTTCCCTTTTTGGCTTCACAACCACTTTGGAGAAGAAGAAGAGCTGGTTTAAGAAACCTATTGTATGTGATATTTGTGCAGGTGGGAGAAAACTCACTCTCTGCTCATTGAGGGAGGCCTTACATATGATGCTATAAGGCAATCTGTGGCTGATTCAAGAATTGCTTTCAGAGAAGGTGTAGTTGAACTTTTTGAGATACTAGAGGTGAAAAATCATATCTCCTTTTGGATTTCAACGAGAGAAGTTTCAGTGTATATGTGGTGCCTTGTGTAGCTGAGCGATAGAGGACATGATTGTTCGATAGAGGACATATTTTGCGCTTTGCATTTCAGTACTGCTAGATCTGAACTGATAGTTTGATTATGTAATTGTTTTGCACTTCTAAAACCTTTTTTACAGAGATAGATGCGGAAGAATCCTTATGTTCACCCATTTTAAACATTTAAACATGTACTTTTATTTCACTGTTTTTGCATACCATCATGATCTTTGCCATGGTTTTGTTTATGCAGGAGAAAAATGTTCCTGTTCTCATTTTTTCTGCCGGATTGGCCGATATCATAGAGGAGGTATACCATACACCCCATTAACTTTATGGCTTGTGATAAAGGAGATATTTATAACTAATGAATGTGCTTATCAGTTGTTTTTAAAACGATCAGGTCCTCCGGCAGAAACTTCATAGGTCTTTCAAGAACATAAGAATTGTATCGAATCGGATGGTTTTTGATGATAAAGGTCATCTACTAGCTTTTAAAGGTAATCTTTCTTCTCAGAGATAAAAGTATACACAGAACTGATGAACTTTAGCGTATAATTGCGTTGCTCAATAAGAATGGCAAGCAATTAGTCAGTTCCACAACCTATGCAATACAACTCAGGAGTCAGGACGATGAAGGGATTAAGTGATTTGGTGATCATGTAAAAATGTCTTAGTCATAGGCTATAGCAGGATGCATGTCAAAATGCTGAAATCTATCAGAATGCTCATAAGATATTGATGCTTTCCATATTGATAGTATAACCGAATTATCAATGTCTTAAAATGAATACTTGTTGGTCATTCTCAATCTAAAAAATGCATTTTTTTAATTGAACATTGTATTTCTTTTCCCCTCTTTTTACAGGAAAAACAATTCATGTCCTTAACAAAAATGAACACGCGCTTGATATGGCAGCACCTGTTCACAGTCAGTTGGGTGATCCTAATGGATTAGCTGTTGATTATGACTCGATGAGAAAGAGGAACAATGTTCTACTTCTTGGTGATCACATTGGAGACTTGGGAATGTCAGATGGACTAAATTATGAAACCCGAATATCTGTTGGCTTTCTGTAAGCTCTTATAATTTCCTAAATGATCATTCTTTTAATTGAGCTTCTTAACCTCCATCTTTAGAGCATAGGCAACAACCATTTGGATATTTAAATCTGTATAATTCACATATGAGCATGATATGCATCCTTCTATGAAAGTGCGCTGATAATTAGGTTAAACAAGGGGAAAAGGAACTCCTCTGTTGCCTTATTTTGGCTACACGTGTTGTTAGGAGTCCTTTGAACTTTGGTTATCAATTCTGTCAGTCATTCTAACTCATCACACAACGATTTGGGCATTGCGACATTTGAATTCTGTCAATCATATTTATACACAAGATATATTATCATGGTAGAAATCAAATGCTGGTTGCTTTGTTTTAAGAATGCAACAGATTCTAATGTATAATGTTGAAATCTTACAAAATGTCTTGTTAGTAAATATTTTGATGTTTTCATCACTGTGCAGGAATGACAAGGTCAACGAGTCTCTTGAGAGCTATCAAAGTTCCTTTGATTTAGTATACTTGGTAAGTGTGATAAACCGTTCCACTTTCTCCTTCCAACCCTCTTATATTTTGGAATTTGGCTGTACAAAACATCATAGTAATATATATGGAGACGAACACGCTGGCATTTACATGATTTGGGATGACTAGCTCCACATATAAACTGTGACACCACTGATCTCTTGATAAGATTTGGCATAGTATAGCTCATCTAGGAGACACTTACATGAGCAATACTCGAGATGATTGCAGTCCCATAGATCCCCAAAACAACTTACTCTCATATGCTCGTCTTTACAGAATGACGCACCCATGTGGGGAGTGGTTAGGCTTGTCTCCCAGCTCTGTTCAACCTGAGCCAGATCAGATACCCATGAAGCAATACAGACACCCAATCCAAGTTCCAGCTGAATGAAGCTTCTACTGTTGGATTGTCTCTTGATGTTGGTCAGCTTATCTTTGGCTTACAGAAGTTAATCTGCAAGATTTATGCAGCTTAATCTGCTCAGCATTTTGCTTACTGAGCACGTAGAAAGAGAATCTCTGGTAAATTCAGATATTCAGGTGCCTCCTACCTTTTTCTTACTAGTGAGTAGTAAGTAGTAACCCACCTTAACCATGGTGGTTAGTTTCCGGGTTGGATAAAAACCAATCATTTTTTACTTAAACAGAACTGTAATATAAGTATGATTTCTGACTTTAGCCTGCAGGAAAATGGTTTTCCTTGCTCATTTTGCTGGTAAAACGCTGCATATAAACAATGAAAACCTCATCATGCTATTTACATGAGATTCAAGTGGTTCATTTCCTTGTTTAAAAATGGCTTGAAAACAAAACCATCCAAATAGAAAAAGACAATCTTTGACTCTTTGTACTATGCAAAGGAGCTCGGACTCTCCAATATGGCAACTCCAATATGGTAATCGAGCGTGACAACTGACAACTTGATTGTAATCAACCGACGTGAAGATGTCCTTGCGAGATCAAGATGCTGATTTATGTCACTTTGCTCTGCATTTTGAGAGAATACAAGTCTGCCATCCTTTTTGGAAAATCGATTTGATCGTTGATAGGATTGCAAGTATTTTTCATTCATGGAAAATCAATTTGATCGTCGATAGGGTTGCAAGTATTTTTCATTCAGTGCCCCCACACAATATCCTCGTTGATCTGTTTTGCGTGTTGATCTTGTTTTGCATTTCTCATTCACAAAGATGTCCTTGATTGAACATGATGGACCGAGTTACAGTATTTTTTTTTTTAAAACGGAAAAAAATTGGCAGAGTGGGATACCCCATTGAGCCAAGAGCATCCCGAAGGATGAGATCAGCCGGCTTAGGGTCGTGAGGGAACGATGGCCCTGAAAAAGCATGACCAAAATGCGTCAGTCGGTCGGCAGCCATATTAGCATCCCTGTAAATGTGATAGATCGAGGCCGAATCAAAACGACGCAGAGAGAGGACAAGATCAGAAATGATCATTTCAACTTCTCCAGGAGGAGACGTGAGTCCTTTTGAGTTTTGACTATTAATGATAGAGAGATGTTGTCGCCTTCAACGTGGAGGTGGGTAATGTCCCAATCTGACAGCATGGATACCAGACCAAAGAGTAAAGCCCTCCGCACCAATAACAGAGTTAAGGGGAGAGGGACCCGAACCCGAGCATATGGATTAGTCAGTTAAAAAGATTCTTCACTTCTGCCATTTTTAACCCATTTATATTTGTTATGTAGTGAATTTTTTTAACTCTTATTTATAGATAGTAACTTTTTTTACAATTAATATTCAAACTAACCAGAGTCTCCGTTCACAAAAGAATCAAAACCCTAAAACCAAAATCGACCAAAACATCTCCGCATGATCAAGATTGAAGAATGATTGAATGAATAACCCTAAATCGAAAAACTTAAGAACCCCAAATTGAGTACATTAAGGGCGTGCTCGGCAAGGGCTTCTTGAGGATTGTCGGGTTTTTTTTTAAAAACAACAACCCTGATGCTGGTGTTTGGCAAGGGGTGGTGATGCGTAGGCTATTTATGGGATTGAGGTTATTTGTGAAGAAATTGTGTCCTTTAATATAATGTGCAATGACTAAACTTGGAATAGGACAATTGATAGAGATATACAATCCGATTATTTTAGGAGTTGTAGTGCTTTGCTAGAAGCCAACTACGATTAATGGGGTTGAACGGTTCAAGTCCATGACTATTATAAGCGGGTCCTATGAGGTCACACACTTTGAGTTGACGGAATAGATCAACGGGATTGATGATTGATTAGTAATATATAATGTTATATATTATTAATAAGATATATTATTTATTTGAGAAATAAATAGTTAAGAGTTACACATTCTTTGCTCTTCCTAATTAAATCATTTGCGGTTTTGTGAATGAATTGAATTGGGTGTTACGTATATATTAGCATTTAAGTTTGCATGTCATTTCGTTCCCTTGTAATTAGTTACAGAGAGTTACGAAATTGAAATGTGGTAAAAGCTAATATAAATAACAATTCATTTTGTGCTCTTTGGTGGATTTTTTCCAACGTGAGATCACACAGAAGAAAGGCAAAGTAAGTTTGCCTATTTGGAGGAAAACACACGTGAGTACGTAACAAAGACATACAAGTGAGACCAATCGTTGGCTCTTGCCTCTTGTACGTAAGAGCTAATCACAAATCAAATCCAAACAATTTGATTGCTAGCCTTTCGATCTTCGTCCTAGCAGTTAAAGACAAGGGAGATCTAGATGTCGGGCTCGTGTGGACTAATTAGAGAAGTCAAGCTTGGGGCTTTCGATCTCTTCCGATTCCATCCAGATTCGATCCGGTTCACGCATCAAAGGTATATCCTCTAAACAATGATTGATCTATCGTTTGTGCATGAAGATCCTTATGAATTAGATGTTTAGATATGATCTAAAATTCCGCTAAACGCATCTAATTATCCTTCAATTTGGGGGTTATTGAGCCCGAAAATCCAACCCTCATCCATGAAGGTTGTGGAGATTGTTGAAATCAACAACTCCAACTATGACATTGATGCCCCTCCTCGCTTCTTCTCCACATACCCGTCCACGATCGGCCATGGAAGCGCTGGTGGTGAGGCGGCGAGGCTCCGGCGCCCGGAAGATGGCTGGAGACAAAGGGGCGGAGAAGATCCGGCGGCGGAGGCTTGCTGAGAGGGGAGAGGGCCGGAAACAGAGGGGCAGAGAGGATCCGGCGCCGGAGACAGAGGGGGCGAGAGGACCGGAGACAGAGGGGGCGGAGAGGATCCGGTGCAGGGAAGAAGGGAGGAAGAGGGGGAAATTGGAGCGGGAAGAGATAGAGAGGACGCGGCAGAGGGAGGCGGCGAGAGAAGGCGGCGCGGAGAGGCGGCGGAGGGAGGATAGGGCAAAATTCCAGATCTGGAATTTGGAACGGGGAGGAGAGGGAGGGGTAATTTTGTAATTTTGTAACAAATAACCTTAAAATAACCCTTTACCTCCCAAACACCTTACCGGGATTATTTTGTCAAAAAAATCTCAACCTCTTCCATCCCCATAAGTCCATAACCCACACAATAATCTCCATCCCATATAATCCCTTAAAAATAATCTCCGCCCCTTAAAAAATAGGGCTATTTGCACAAATACCACTTTTTATTTGTGGGTTTGCAAAAATACCACTTTTTTGGAAAATTTGCACAACTACCATTGGTGGTATTTTTGCAAATAAAACTAGGGAAGGGCTAAACCGGTTACAGGTTGTCACAAGGAGAGAGAGAGAGAGAGAGAGAGAGAGAGAGAAAGGAGAGAGAGAGTTTTGGTGGGGGATTTTCACAACCCTAATTTCTTCCTCTTCTTCTTCATCTTCTTCGTCCCCTTCACCTTCAGAGTCTGGAACAATTCGGAAGCTTGAGCACAAACTTGAGCTTCTTCTCTCTCTTCCGGTCGCCGTCCTCCGCGTCGGTATTGTCATCCTCGTCATCGTCGTCATCTAAGTAGTCTTCGTCGTCGTAGTCGATGAGGTCGTACCTGACAAAACTCTGTCGCCGGAGGCTCCGACAAGCTTCTCGCCGCTCCTCCTCCTCAGTATCCCGCCGATGATGGCTGCGGTGGCCGGAGTTCGACTCAGCCGCCGCCCTAGCTGCCAGATCTATCTTCACGGCCTGCCTTTCTTCTTCCTCACGATTTGACTCATCTTCTCTCTCTCAGCCACTCTCTTTCCTCTGTGTATTTTGTCCTCACCATTTGTTTCATGCAATTTCAATCAGACGAACAGAGTCAGTTTACAAATTATATTCATCTCCCTCTGTCACCTAACAGACTAACCCATGTCACTCAACGTGAAACCCATGTCACCCCTTATTAATCGGAAGCCTATAACCAATACCTCAAACCTCCTTCAATCGGCCACCTACGACATCCACATATCCCAATTTCCACACCTCGTCACCCAATTTCATAATGGAAACCCCTGTCACCCAATTTCAAACCCCCGTCACCCAATTTCGGAACCCTTCTCTCCAAAATGGAAACCCCTGTCACCCAATGTCAAACCCCTGTCACCCAATTTCGGAACCCTTCTCTCCAAAATGGAAACCCCTGTCACCCAATGTCAAACCCCTGTCACCCCATTTCGGAACCCTTCTCTACAAAATGTAAACCCCTGTCACCCAATGTCAAACCCCTGTCACCCCATTTCGGAACCCTTCTCTACAAAATGTAAACCCCTGTCACCCAATGTCAAACCCCTGTCACCCCATTTCGGAACCCTTCTCTATAAAATGGAAACCCCTGTCACCCAATGTCAAACCCCTGTCACCCAATTCGAACCTCAAACCAGGGACGAAGAAGACGAACATGGACGAAGAAAGATTTAGAGAGAGAGCAAGCGGCAGGTGAGAGAGAACAGGGACGAAGAAGACGAAGTAGAGACCGAGAGAGCAAGCGGCGCCCACGCCCACCACCGCCGAGGAATAGCCATCCCGCTGCAGCGATTCGTCGAACCAGGAAGGCCGACATTACTAGCCCCATCTCGCCTGACTCACACCCAAGACCACCCCCTATCAGCCTGACAACCAATCTCGGACAAGCGACGGCGGAGAAACCCTTACCAACGCCCAGATCTGAGAAAAAGGCAAGAGCGAGGGAGAGGAGAGAGAACAGCAACAACCCAGAGCGCCAGAGCCCACCTCCGGCCAGATCCAGGCCGAGACCGACCACCACACACCCCCTCCACCAAGCCCCCCGGCGAACACCATCGGCAACCACTCAGATCCGGGAACCTTGACAATGCCTGTAATTTTTTTTTTTTTGGGCATAATAACCTAGGATAACAGGTTTTGGGAGAGGGTTTACCTTGACATTTTTGCAAATTTTGGAAAAAAATGGCATTCTTGCAAATTTTCCCAAAATAATGGCATTTTTGCATAGATTTTAAAAATTGTGGTATTTACTGTAAAAAATAACCTAATGCCAAGCACGCCTTAGCTGCACAAATTGATACTACTACAGTCGGCCCTCTATCAACTGCTCAAACCGTAAACCATCAACATCTAACAGAACCCTTCGTCGGCCCTCTATCTCCGATTCTCCGCTTATCTTCTCCAATAGCTCCGACGGGACCACTATAAGGAACCCGTTCTCCTTGTTTCGGAAATCCCCAATCTCCTTTCCCTCTGGCTCTGGTTGTCCCTCAACGCTGCGGGGGGAAGAGGTGATTTTTGCCCCATTTTTCTTTTTTATTTCCACCCAATCCGAAGATGGTACCAGCTCAACCTGCCACCGCCGTCCAGTGTTCACCGGCGACGGCGGTGTTGTCGCCGTATCGTCTTCCCAAGCTTACGTCCTTCGCGGTCTCCGCCGTTCCCCGTTCTCAGCTTCGACCCCTCTCTCTTTCCCCTCGCTGGAGCTTCCGCCGCCTTTACCTCCCTTCTGCTCCGCGTGCCGCCGTCGCTGCCAGTGTTACCGCTGTTGATTCTCCGACTTCTCCGTCTACGAACGACGGAAAAAGGCTCCTCCTTGAAGTCAAAGACCTCACCGCTGTGATCGCCGAGTCCGGGCAGAAGATTCTCGATGGCGTTAATCTCTCCGTTTATGAAGGAGAGGTGTGCTTTCTATGCTTTTTTTTTTTTTTATTGTTTTCCAGCAAGCTACTTCATTCAGTTTCATGGTACTATTTGCTTGTTTGATTTACGGCCTGTTTGGATTTAGATTAGGAGTATAGAGTTGATGATTGATGAGTTTGAGGAATGTTACAATTGAAGGCCTGGTAGCTCATCTGTTGAACTTGCATAATCATTCCAAACTTCAATTTTTTGTGGTAAGTAGTTAAAACAAAATAATTAAGTACTTTGGACTATAGTTTAATTTTGAAATCGGAAATACAATTATCTCAGAGTTCATGGTTATGCAAATCTCATTGTCAATGAATCTCTTAGCTGGTAAGTTGCTGATTCTATGTAGTTTTGCAAAAAGTAGTGCAATATCTCTATGTAATGAGTGGAGAAGTTGAAGGAAACAAACTTTCATTCGATTTATCATGTGTATCTAATGTGCAACTCATTTAGGAGAGTCTATTGTGTATTTTTGTTTGACCTGGTTGGAGGTTATTATCTTGAATACTTTGAACGTTCAGTGATAGTTCATCTCATTTCAGGAGATCCAAGACTTGTTACTTTCTTCATTATTTTGATGATCCAACACTTTTATCTTTACATACAGGTGCATACTATCATGGGGAAGAATGGTTCTGGAAAGAGTACATTTGCAAAGGTCAGTGATTCTAAATGAAGTTGATAATTACATTTGCTAGATGGAAAGTGAAAATTGAAACTGAGTCTGAATGTTTAATATCGAATTTTGTATTGTTATTGGTGCCATGACCCATGGTTTTATTGTATGTTTGTCTAGGATTGAGCCTTGATCCAAGGCTGTCTGCTCAGTAGGCAAGGTTTAAATATTTATTGCCAAAATAATGATACAGGCACTAACTTTTTATAATCTGTAAACTTCATAGGCGTTTATTCTTTCATTCCAGTCATACAAGAAATTCCAAGTCACAAGTTTCTCTTATGGTTAGAATCCCCGCTATTGAAAATAATGGAATCTATTAGAGTTACCGGTTAATGTATTCCTTTGCCTTTTCTTGTTAAGTTTGATATAGACTGCACAAATGGGGTCAAGACATATTTATTATGTATGTGGACTTATTCTTTCTCAAGGATATAGTCGAATGGTAATCCTAAAACCTAGCTATTTAGGAAGCATACAAATTGATATGAACTTGAGATGTGATGACCACATCCTGGATATAGTCGGATGGTAATCCTAAAACCTAGTTATTGAGGAAGCATACAAGTTAATATGAACTTGGACATGAAACAACCATACTCTGGACATTAGAACTTCTGTACTTTGTGATTAGCATCTAACAATTTACAATGTTTTGTAACTCTAGATCCATGTAGTTTGCTGGCTAGCTTAGAACTAGCTTATTGGTGGGTAAAGAGATACAAATAGAAAATAGATAAGATGGAAAATGTGATAGTCTAAGGCAAATGGGAGAAAGAAGGAGAACTAAGAGAAATTGTAATCAATTGTATTTTCTAGTCATGTAAATACTGATTAAACACTTCTAGGAAATTTATACTTTATAAAAACTTCTTCTTCTTTTCTGCCCTCTACCACTTATGGGGTCTTTTGACTCTTGGCATTGTAAATCATGGCTCATTACTATGTTGCATAATTGCAAATTGGTGGTTGACTGATGGCTCTGATACCATCAGACCTTGAACAACAATTCTGAAAGCTAACTATTGAGTAGGAAGAACTGAGCTCCACATAGACCCACATAATTATCCCATAATTTTGGATACAGCTTTCTTAATTCAGATTTAGTACCCTAAAAAGGTTCCCAGTGTCTTATTGATGGTCATGTAACATGTATTTGCATCTTCGTATTAGGTTAGGACCCTTACAAGGTTGCTTTCATTCAAGTATCCTGGATTTAACTGGAAATATTCTGATTGTAGGTTCTTGTTGGTCATCCTGATTACGAAGTTACAGGAGGCATTGTGACTTTTAAAGGTGAGAACCTACTTGATATGGAGCGAGAGGAAAGATCTCTTGCTGGTTTATTTTTGAGCTTCCAATCCCCTGTTGAGATTCCTGGTGTGAGCAATGCTGACTTCTTGAACATGGCCTACAATGCTCGTCAGAGGAAGCTTGGTTTGCCAGAGCTTGGCCCAATAGAGGTATTTAAAACTGGGATTATCTTGGAGTTTGTAAGGTCTAAAGTTCTAAACCCTTTTGATGTTTCCATCATCTTTCTATTAAACAGACGCATGGTTCAAGCATTTTCTATTGACATTATATAATTCCAAGGCAAGATGGCATAAATACATGTCCATTCTAAAGCTAGATCATTTTGGGTTTTGGCTATTTTAGGTCTAGTTATTTAGTGTTTGTCATTCACAAGTTACAAAAAAAATTTACTATTGAGTTGGAAAGTGTTTAACTTTAATCTGAAAATTGTTGGCTTGAGGAGGTTGGGTTTTATATGGTTTGTAAGTGGCTTGGGATTTTGTTAGGATAATATTCATTTTGGATAAAAATGAATAAAATGTCACTAGAATAGCAGAAGGAACTATTTATCTTGCTTTTTTATTGTTATGTGATGAGGATTATGTACGGTATATCTGTATGCTCTTTGCTGTCTGTCGTGTAAATTTTGGTTTTCCATCAGACTCTCATGGGATGTTGCATGAGCATCTCACGTTTATGAAATTTTATTGCCTATCAGTTGGTAAAATGAGGGCCCTTTGAAACATCCTTTCCACAACTCTACAACAGGTTACAGGTCTCAGATCTAAGGCTGCTTACATTTGACATTTTAACCCTCCTTGAACGCATTGGTGGGATTATTTTTTCTGCGTGTATGGATTAGTTGCATGTCTTGTTAATTGCATGCTACTTTACTTATATTATGATCCAGAAACATTTTACTTACATGTGGCATTTTTTTTAATCTTCTGCAGTTATTCGGCCATTTATGTAGTAAGGTCAACCTCGTGGGCATGAACATAGACTTTTTGAACCGAAATGTGAATGAAGGATTTAGTGGTGGGGAAAGGAAGAGAAACGAGATTTTACAGCTTGCAGTATGTTCTTATCTCCTTTGACATTTCCCATCTCTCTTTGAATAAAATACCAGAAATGACTGCATTAGATTGATTACAGGAAATTTTTGCACATGATCAGAGAGGCATTTGTTATTCTATTTAAGAGGCATATTAAAGTGTAAAGCACATATTCCCAATAGAGTAGAATAGAAACTTAACAGATTTATTGCCTAGATAAATTCAGGCTTTAGAGTACTATGGTCAGCTATTATGCTAAATAAAGAACTTTTAAAAACTTGGTTTTGTAGCTAATGAGGAGCCGAGGCAGATTGAAAAGGAGGTGCTGAAGTTTGGGTTTGCAGCATAGTTAAATCTCATTTCTTTGCTATTTCTGTAATTGTTTAATTGTTGATTTTCAGATAACGATTTTGTAACCCTAAAAACAGGTCCTGTAAATCCATATGTTTATCATATTTTGGTTGTTTCACTTTGTCATTTCAACTTGATAATTGGCGCATTATGATTCTAGGTTTTGGGAGCTGATTTGGCCATACTGGATGAAATTGACTCCGGACTAGATGTTGATGCACTTCAAGATGTAGCAAAAGCAGTGAATGGGCTGTTGACACCAACAAATTCTCTTATCATGATCACACATTACCAACGCCTTCTAGACTACATCAGACCCACCTACATTCACATAATGGTTAGTCCCCTCCCAACCACATATTATGTGTATTGTTTCTTTTTGAATGCCAACTTGGTTATAACGTGATCTACATGGAACTATATATCTCAGCCTTTTTAATTTTCAAAACTTCATAGCTTTTTTTTGTTTTCATTTTTTGGCCGCCTTGGAACATGAATTAGAGTTGGTATTTATTAGTAAAAAAAAAAAAAAAAAAAAACAAACTGAATCCATTCTGGACTCATAGTAACAAACATTTTACATGCCACCACCCTTGAGTTCTTTCTTGTGCCAGATAGGAAAAAATAATAGATAGATGTCTGGTTTGCTTAAATGATTTTTTTTAATACTTCCCCTCATGAAAAGCAGTTTTGTCCTGATTCATTGATTGAATGTTTTGAAGCACACTGGCTTAGTGAGCTGTTGTTTGCTTAAGTATATAATGGATGGTAGTGGTAATCTATGTAAAGCCAACAGCAAACTACCGATGTGTGGATCATTAAGTGAAACATAACGAATTAAGATATGTTAGTCTTTGGCTTCTTTATGATTGGTCTAAGAAACTATTTTCCTTGGAGGTTTAGTTGTTTGGATGATTAGGTGAAACAGATACTACAGTTCTTCATCACTTCAACTCCAGTGCCTATAAAAGCATATATAGGATTTTAATTCTCATTTGTGAGTCAGTTCAGTAACTCAGTTAACATTAAACCAATCTCTGACAGTAACAGTATATATAACAACGTCACATGTGAGCTTTCAGTACATGAGCAACGTCACATGATTGGCTTCTTTTTTAGTTGAAAGTTTATATGTTACTGAATCTTCATTGAGGCTACTCCTATACTAAACCATTTCTTGATGACATCAAGGCAATGAACAATACAAGTCTATGACGTCTTCTGAGTTGTTAAGTAGTTGACAAATCTGTGCTGTATGCTTCAGGAAAATGGAAAAATCGTGAAGACAGGAGACATCACCTTGGCTGAAGTTCTTGAGAAAGAAGGCTATAAAGGAATCTCAGATGCATGATACATTCCGCACGAGTTATTACATATTGATTCTTTTTCCCCCCATTTTGTCATATGAAACGGCGTGTATTAGTACAAGTTCTGACATGGGAAGAGAAATATGTATGAAATATGTTCTTTAATAATAAATGATCTTCCATGACAACCTCCAGCATTTCCATTTTATTTTTGGTGACGACAACCGAGAACTACTTGTAGCCTGTGAGAGACGAAACTCATTTTGTTCGGTGTCTGCTGAATGCTGATAACATGCAATCATATATGTGCTCACTTCTGTTGTGGAATAGGAATGTTGAAGTTGTTGATGGAAATTACTGTGTAATTGTTAGAGATTAATGCAAGCTCAAGCAAGCCCAAATCATAAATCATTGGCGTCAGATGCAAACTACAGTAGTTTTAATTTGGGACTTAAAAATCTTCAGAGCAACATTGGTAACCTAAGTTATAATAATGTAAGTTTTTGGCATCAAATGGAGCCAAAGTTGCTAAAGATTCTAGATTTTTAGGACTAATGTCATACAATTAGATCAAGCTAGGGTTAGTCCGATTCATCGACCTATCCGCATCCACTAATCTTTTTCCTCTTACAAAAAATGACCATTTGGGCTTAAAATAATCCATCCATCCCTGACCGGGCGAATTGAGAAAGGGTTGGTGCGCAACACAACTCCTCTCGTCCATGGATTGACTTCCCAGTTCCCCTTCTGATCGTTTTCAGTTTTTGGCTTGCCCTGTTCCTACTTCCTGGTGATCTTTACCGATTTCTGTAGGTCTGTTATTATCATTTCATTTACATTCACATTCTTTCAGCCTTCAGGTGTTCTTTGAGTCTGATCAATTTAAGCTAAATTTGGTAGATGGGGCAAATTGGATTGTTGTTATCTTTAGGGTTCATTTTTCTTTTCCCTCAGTAGTGAATTTCAATCACATCTCATATTTAGGTCCAGTTATGTTATTCCTATTTTCCATTGGGTTTGCCTAATTAGGTTTTTGCTGAACATTCTGTATTGTTAGATTCAATAGTTGCAGACTTGCAGTGTTGAAAAGTTGGATGTGCATAAATTTTGCATAATTACAGGTGTTGTAGTTCCAGAGTGCAGCAACTTTGTGTCACTAATGTGCCAATTGCTAATTCATCTTGAAAACTATCTGTACATACTAAGTCAGCCAAACCTTGATGATTTCTTATATATGTTCAATTTGGTCTAAAATTTCTCTTTACTCAATGGAACTATTGCAGCCTAGTAATCGCCCGTTGCTATAATATGGAGCGGCTCAACTGTGGTGCACGCTTCATGCTGGTTTCAGATCTTGACCACACACTGGTAACCTTTAGAGATTTTTATGCGATTTGAAATTGTCCTTAGCTTAGCTTATTGACTTATTAGTTAAGCCGGCGACTTCTCTTGTAGGTTGATCATGACGATGTTGATAATTCCACTCTTCTGAAGTTCAATTCTCTGTGGGAAGCGTTTTACCGCCCTAACTCCTTACTAGTTTTCTCGACTGGGAGGTCTCCAATTATGTACAAGGAGTTGAGGAAAGAGAGGCCCTTGCTAACTCCTGATATAACAGTCATGTCTGTGGGAACCGAGATTGCGTATGGCGATGCACTGTCACCAGATCAGGAGTGGGAACAAATTTTGAATCAGAAATGGGATAGGAAGGCAGTGACAGAAGAAACCTCCAAGTTTCCTGAGCTTGTTCCACAGGTCTTTGTTGTTCTAATTGCTTTTGCTAGACTTTGCTGGCTATTGACCAATTGATGTATGATTTAGTAGAACTCAATCGATTTACTGAATGCAGTCAGAGAATGATCAACGACCTCACAAAGTCAGCTTTTTCATTGAGAAGCCTAGAGCCCCTAAAGTGATCAGTGTTCTTAAAGAACGGTTAGAACAGCGTGGGGTAAGACTCCTATTCTGTTAATGCTTGGATATGTTTTTGTTTACGATTTTGATTGCAGTTAGGGTTGAATTCGTGCATTTATGATAATCTTGATTTGATTCTCTTACTGGCCAGTTGGATATCAAAATTGTTTACAGCTGGGGAAGGACCTTGGATGTGTTGCCACGAAGTGCTGGCAAGGGGCAAGCTCTTGCTTATCTGATGAAGAAATTTGAAGCTACTGATAAAATCCCTGCAAGTACCCTGGTTTGTGGTGATTCTGGTAATGATGCTGAGCTTTACACTGTTCCTGGAGTGTACGGTGTGATGGTTAGTAGTCACCAGTTGGTTATTGTAGTCTAATTAAATTTAACCTCCTCATTTGCTTCCGAATATGTACAGTTCATGGCTGCTAATCATGTATCCTCGTAAAAATGTAGGTTAGCAACGCACAAGAGGAATTATTGGAATGGCATGCGCAAAATGCTAAGAATAACAATAACATCATCCATGTGACAAGACGATGTGCAGCTGGGATTGTAGAAGCCATTGCCCATTTTAGGCTTGGCCCTTCTACCCCTCCTAGAGAAACTTTAGAGTTGATGGAGAGCAAGGCTACTAATCCTGGATATGAAGTGGTAAAGTTTTACTTGCTCTATGAACGATGGAGACGTGCTGAAGTCAAGAAGCCGGAAAATGTTATGCAGATATTAAAATCAAACTTTGTAAGTATGGTATGAAAACCGTTTATTTACTGTCACTGACTCATTGCGATACCTTCAATAGATCTTTTGGTGCACAGCCCATTTTCTTTTCCTTTCCTTTCTTCGGTATCTTGATTCCAGGTACAATTTTCAAGGGTAAGTTGCATATTTCGGGCTTCAACTTTTAAGGGTCGTTTCATAATGGTTATAATTTTTATTTTTTGTCTATTGAATTCCGTACTTATGGAAATGTTGTGTAATTGTTCCTGTCAATTTTCAGTGAAAACATCATTAACAGGAATATGTCCTATTTTGTCATGATAAAGTAGAGGTTATAGTTACAAACTGACAGCTATTCCCTTCCGTTGCTGATATATCATGTCCGTTTTCTGGATTCAGCATCCCTCAGGTACCATTGTCCATGCTTGTGCAGTGGAAAAGCCTCTCCGTGACTCTCTTGATGCTTTGGAAAAGTGTTATGGAGACAAGAAAGGACAAAGCTTTTCGGTATGGCTGGACAAAGTCACCTTTGAACAGATCAGTTCAGATTCATGGAAGGTGAAGTTTGATAAGTGGGAATTAGCAGGTGCTGCTCGTTGTGTCTAATTCCGTGTTTTTATTTTTTTCCTGCTCTTCCTTTTTCTCATTCAAGAACATGGCTAGTTTAAGTTGATAGAGACATGAGGGAGAAAAGCCAAAGATCTTCTTCAATGTCTTTTACATCAAATAAATGCACTTGAGGATTGAAATCGTTCCAAGGAATAAAGACACAAACTTAAATATTTGTTTTGTTTGTAGGCAACACTCCCTGTGCATCAACGGATCTATGTTTTTCGTTTGTAGGCAACTATAGCTAATTTGCATTACAGATTCTATCGAAAAAATACTCTAGTTTTGTATAGAAAATTAAATTGCTCCTCATACCTGAAAAACAGAACCCACTTGACCTTTTTGTCTTGTTGAATCGTTTTATTACATTACACTTTCTACTATCTCTACCAAATTTAAACTTCACTGAAATTTCATATAAGGTGAGACTCGTGTTTGCTGTTCAACCACGGCTTTACTGATCTCAAAGGTATGCATTCCTCATTCCAGCATGCAGTTATAGCTTGAGGCTTCAACTGCTCAGCATTTTGCTGCATTACTGTAATACTTGGACTCTCTTATGGCTGTCAGGAACAAGATGGGTTCATGTGGATGCATGTGCAGCAAACATGGCTGAATGGATCAACAGTAGAGGACCAAACTAATAACTGGATCATCTAGACTGCATAAAAGGTTATCTTCCATTCGATGCATTTTCTTTCTGTTAAGATTAAAATCAGTCTGATACCCAAAACTCTAATGTAGATTCTAGATACGGTTTAATGCCACGAAGGTTAGCTCTAAATATTGCATTCTATCTTTGTCATTGCAGGCTGTAAAAACTGATGCCTGCAGCAACAGTACCGAATGCCTTTAGTTTAGAATATGGCATCCATCTGTGTTTGTTCGATGACAATTGACAACTACTGTCTGCTTCTTCTATCCATGACAGTGCTCTCCCTCTGATTTGATGAAGGCTTTTTGCCCTTGAATTCATCTTGTGTTGGATCAAATCAATAGAGGAGATAATTTGTTAATGTACACATTGTTGAACAAAGTGAGCTTGAAGCTGCACCAATGGACATGGATGATGGATCCATCCATTATCATAATAATAATACCATTCCAGCTCAAACAAGTATTTGTATTCCTTCTCCACACACCATCTTCTTCTTTTCTCTTTTCTGTTCTTATGTGAGTAGATTGGCCAAAATGGTTTTATGCAATTAGGGTTTGGAATTCAGCAGCCCCTTTGGATTGATTGTGTACTCCATTACATTTTTCTCAATTTCTTTGTTTGATTTATAACAACAATAACAAACCCAGGATAGTCTGCTCAAAGTGAAGTCTAAGGAGTCGCATTGTATGCTCCCTTTCCCCAACTAGGTCAAGAGGGAGTTTGATTTAAGGACTGAAATCAGAAAAATGTAAGGGACTACATTTTTACAAGTGAACATCGAAAAAACCACACCTAAGCTGTAATGGACTAAATAAAGTGGTTTGAAGTAAATTGATACAGTAGTCAGGAAATCGGAAGTGAATATGAAGAACAAGGGAGAAACAAATATACCCAGAACAATAAAAAAACAAATTACAAAAAATTACGCCGTTGCCGGGGATCGAACCCGGGTCACCCGCGTGACAGGCGGGAATACTTACCACTATACTACAACGACTTGTACGCTTATATCATCAAGTAGTTATAAATAAAGATAAAAAACGTTCTTTTTCTAGAAGGTTCTTGTTCAGTGTTCAGGTGCGGATAAACCCCACCTTCAAACGAGCAGTCAGAGCACCGGACGACTACCCTCTATCCAATTTTTGGGCTCTCATCTTTTCTGCATCTTACTCTTCTCTATTCTCTCTGGTGATTGTTCCTTCCTCTACTTGTTTTTTTCCCCCAATTCGATTTCGAGTCTTTCTGAATCTACATGGTTTCTGTTGTGTGTGTCCGGAATGTGAAATCACATTGGTATTGAACTGTTGTTTGATTGTAATCTGCGTCCTCTCAATTTGTGTTGTTTTGAACAGGAAATGGCGACTTCCCAGCTTGCAACTAGTTCGTTTTTATCAACCAGGAGCGTCCCCACATTCCATGGGCTTCGACCCTCTCCAGGACACTCAAGTTTCAGTGTCTCTCTCAGTTCGTCCTCGAAATCTTTCAGGGGCGCTATTGTTGTTAATGCCACCACCGTGGCTGCTGTCAAGGTAATTCAATCCCCCTTTTTTGGTTCCTAGGGAATTAGTGTGGTGTTTGGTTCCAATTTGCATTTCGGTATGGGATTGGGAATTGGTTTCATTATGTTTGGCTAATTCAGACCCAGGTTAGGGTTTGTTCGGGACAAAACAATGGCATTGGAACAAAATAAGGAATTGATCAATGCGTTTGGGGATTCATTGATGTCAGCTCACATTTTGATGCTAGGAAAGGTGGGTTAGGGAGGAGGGTCTCAGTTGAATGTTTGTGGATTCATAGAGATAGTTTGTGATAATGATTAATACAATATATGATTGAATGCAAATCAGATTAAGTAGAGTTGAGTTCAATTTACCCCAAAATGAATGTATTCCGATTTGGTTTACTAACTCACCTTGTGTGATTGGTCTCATTTTTCTTTGTTTCTTGGTTTTCTTGTGGTCACAGTACACTTCAGTTAAGCCATTGGGCGACAGGGTATTGATAAAGACTAAGATCGTGGAAGAGAAGACTGTAAGTGGGATTTTGCTTCCTTCATCATCAAAATCAAAGCCGCAATCAGGTGAAGTTATCTCCCTTGGGCCGGGTAAGAAGGTTGGCAATGATAGACTACCCCTTAGCGTGAAGGTGATTCCTCGGTCTCAAATGGTTTATGCTTTGGATTCTCCATACGGTGATTGCGTTCACAATTAATGTGCCTTTTCTTGACAGACTGGTAGTGAAGTTATATATTCGAGGTATGCTGGAACTGAAATCGAGTTAGATGGACTGGATCATCTTATACTGAAGGAGGATGATGTAATCGGTATCCTTGAGACAGAAGATGTCAAGGACCTCAAGCCCTTGAATGACAGAATCCTGATTAAGGTTACTCCCTACATAGCTTGTCATAGTTCACTTGAATATTTTACATGTTACCTTCTAGAAGTTTCAAAATTGATGAAAATGGTATATAAGCCAATAGGTGTTAGAACCGTGCATCTTTGGAACCATAACAGGAAACAACTTTAAGGCTTTTATTGATGTGATGGACAAGTATAACATCAAGTATCTTTGTATGGTTTGATGAAAAAAAATACTATATGGACAAGTATAACATCAAGTAGCTCAAGTTGTTGTTGTTGGAGCCAGAAGTCGTATAAGATCGAGTTTGTTTATTCTTGGTGTGACATTTTAGATCAAGTTTGCTACTTGTATAGCTAACCGAAATTCGTGTTGACTGGCGTTGATAAAACCACCTCTTACTGTGTAGTTTTTCTATTATTTACTCAGGTGGCTGAAGCCGAGGACAAGACTGCAGGAGGGTTAATCCTAACAGAGGCAGCCAAGGAGAAGCCTTCCATTGGCACGGTAAATGGACATTGAAAAATAAAAAAGGATGCTTCAATACTTCATACATGTTTAACTTTTGCCTTAAACACAACCACAACTTCAAGCGCGTGCCTCTATTATCTGTGCAGGTGGTAGCTGCTGGTCCAGGGCTACTAAACGAAGACGGTGAGAGAACCCCATTGCCAGTTTCCCCTGGAAGCACCGTGTTGTACTCAAAGTATGCAGGACTTGACCTGAAGGGCGAGGATGGCTCAAATTACATTGCCTTGAGAGTTTCAGATGTGATTGCCATTCTTTCATAGAGTCACCCATTAACATGGAGGCGGATCAATCAGCTGAGGTTATCCATTCATCTTTTGTTAGGTTTCATTTACCGCTCTCTCTCGTTAGTCTTGCTCCACATGGATGTAGATCATAATTCACAAGCTGCTGATGTTTTGCAAATTTTGGAGTATTATGAATGTACTTGAGCTCCCCGATTTCCGGGGTTTTCATTCAAACAATAATCAGTTTAGTGCATCTATGTCAAAGCATTTGGTTTGGGGTAGACCAACTGCATTTAACTAATCTTGTGTGTGCTTTGAATCAAGTAATACCAAGTACCAACAGACAACCACCTTACATAGAACTTGTTGTACTCATTTATTCATTTCCTTCCTTAACAGTTCCATCATCCTTTGCTTCCCAAGTCCCAAAAATCTCCCAAGAAACATGAAAAATAAGTCGAAAACGATGTTGCTGCGGTTCAGATTTATCCTCCTAGTACTACTGGTGGTGATGCTCCTTGCACCTGCAGGTTTAGGATCAAGGGCAAAGCAGCAAAAGAGAAGAAAGTTGTTTGTGTTCGGAGATTCGTACGCTGACACCGGAAACTGGAAAACTGGAACTGGTGTGTGCTGGGAGGCTCCCTATGGCTCCACTTTCCCCGGAAAACCAACCGGTCGTTTCTCCGACGGCCGCATCCTCACTGACTTCATAGGTCTCGTATCTGCCTATGGTTTTGTCTATGATTCCTTGGGTTTTCAATCTCTGATTTTATCTATTATACGTAGACCTGTCAAACGGGTCATTCGGGTCGGGTCACTTCGGGTTTTGGGTAAAACGGGTTCTGGGTTTTTCGGGTTGACTCGACCCCGGGTTTGACCGGGTTTCGGGTCGATTTCGGGTTTGTCAATTTTTTCTTTTTTAAATTAAAAAAAATCATGATTTGATAATTTTATGATAAATTTTAATTATATATAAATTTTAATTATATATAAATTTTAATTAATCGGGTCACCGGGTTGAAACCCAGATTACTCGGAAAATTTCAGGGTTTTCGGGTTCGAGTCGAAAAAAAAAATTCGGGTCAAAATTTCCAGGTTCGGGTTGGTCGGGTCAGGTTGTGTTTTGACAAGTCTAATTATACGCATGGCTAAAATTTTACCAAATGCACGGACATTAACAGGTTTTTGTGGTTTTCGTTGTCAATAAGCTTTTTTTAAGGCCAAAATTGCATATATACACACCAAGAAAATAATTTCTTAAATTTTATTTATATGCTAGTTGTAAAATTATTAACATTTTTTTTTAGAAACTCTTTTTTCTTTTCGATCAATAGGAAATATGTCATTTAAATGAGGGTAGTACCTAGGTGTGAATCCCGGAATGACCGCTCTTTATTTACCAATTCAAGTACCTAGGTGTGAATTTGGTTAATAAATATTTTCTTTTGTCAACTCGCCTCGTCTTTGATTGTCTACTTTATTTGGTACAGCACTTGGAGCATCATAAAATTATTTCATAAACTTTATTTTAATTCTTTTTAAAAAAATTAGATGGATATTCTTAATAGCTAGAACGTATATATAGATAAAAGTTTTATCTTGTAAAATCGTATTTTAACAAAAAAAAAAATTAAAATACATTTGTAAAAAAACAACTTTTTATTTTTATTTTTATTTTTTTTAAACATGAATGTGCTCTATGTTTCTTCTTAGCTTCATATTTGGGAATAAGGTCACCACCGGTGCCATACACACAAAGAGGATCACCTAGTGCAGCAAAGAAGCTCAAATTTGGTATGAACTTTGCATATGGAGGAACAGGAGTTTTCGACACCCAAGTTTCGCAACCAAACATGACCACTCAGATCGATTTCTTCCGGAATGTTCTAGAATCCGAGAGCGCCTACACCATCCATGATCTAGAAACCTCCATCGCCCTCATCGCTCTTGGTGGGAATGACTATGCCAACCTCTTAAGATCATCGGCTCCCTCCCAACCGGTAAACCAAAGTATTTTCACTTCGAGTGCATCCGAAATCAACATCTTAGTTCATTTACGATGTGGATTAACAGGACGTACAAAGATTCGCAAAATCTGTAGTCGATGAGATGGCGTCCAACCTAAAAAGGATCCACAAGTTTGGTGTTCCAAAGGTGGCTGTGATGGGGCTGGAGCCACTAGGCTGCCTACCTGCCGTCACTTCCTCCACATTGTACCGAAACTGCAGCAATAGGTTTAACGATGTTGCGACGCTCCACAACCGCCTTTTGGAGCAGAGTGTCGCAGAGTTGAACAACCAAACCACGGATTCCTCGCCTGTGTTTTTCGTTCTTGATCTCTACAGTGCATTTATGTCTAGTTTGAAGACGTTTCAATTCCAAACAGGTATCAAAAGTCAAAACTCTATAAAATATAAATTCATACTCTATAAAATATTAAATTTTAGCTTTTTAAAAGATGGGCCGAAAAGTTATATGATGTATTCAATCCCAATTATCTATCAATAGCCCCATGACTAAAATCACCCTAACCCAAAATATACACCACACAAATAAAAACATATGCTCTATAAATTATCTTAGGCCCTACTTTAGAGGATATTAAATAAATAAATAAAAAAGTTTACCCCACGTTTTATTTTGTGTTGTTACCTATCATAGTTTGTTAGAACACATAGTTGGGAAATAAATGTGTATATCTTGACCTTTCGGATCTTATCCTAGCCAAAAATATATTGGATTTGTTATTATTGTTGTAATAATTATATTATTTTCATTTTATGCAAAAGTTTACTCCATAATTTATTTTTCGCATGGGTGTGAAAATGCAGGGAAGATCAAGAGTGAGAGTGCACTTAAACCATGCTGCCAAGGTGTGAGAGGCGAGTTCGGATGTGGGAGCAGAGATGGGAATCAAACCAAATACAAGGTGTGTCGAGAACCCGAAGGAGCCTTCTTCTGGGATTCCGTCCACCCTGCGCAACAAGGCTGGCACCTCGTCTTCTCATCTCTCAAATTTTCACTCAAACTTATCAAGTGAACGTAAAGTATTGATGTTATCTAGTTTGTTCATCTGTCGCTTTCTTTTCTTACCTCCCAAATTTTATCTATAGAAAAAACGTGTGTACCTAATAGTCGTAGGGCTTATCAATATACTTAGAGTAGGTTATCAATTTCCCCAAATGCACCTAAATTGAATGACTTTACAAATTAATCTGATTTAGCGATTTGTAAGTTTAAACAATTTTGTGAATATCTAATTAGGGCGAGCTAAGTTTAATAGGTTTAATATTTCTACACCTTTCGTCATACGTTGACAAATTGGCTTATAATACACCTTATCTTTTATCAATAGTTCAATTCAACCAACGTTACCTCGTTCTAAGGGTAAATATATTGTTTATTTCTGTACTTTGGCAGAACAAAACTATTTTTCAAAGACCCCAATTGTGGTCAATAATATTTTTTAATATATAAAAGAAAAACCATTAATAATCAAATTATGTACCTAAAAGAATCAAATTCAATGTTAAAATTTGATCTCGAGTTTGATGTCAGACAACAGATACTGTAGTATTTTATTGGACATACTAATATAACAATAATATCAAATTTATATACTCATGTAAAGACGGTCATAACGTTAAGCAATACGAACTCATTTCTCGAACAAGTCGACAGTGTCAAAACCTTCTATTTAATATATGTTATTTTTAATAAATCTGACATGCACTTTACGAGGTTCAAGAGAGAAAAATCTTGTTTAATAACTTCCTTTCAACTCTTTAGTGAGATCTAACAATTATACAGGATGATTGACGACGTAATAATAAGCTATTATTTTAAAAACAGCTTGTATGCCTCTAAAGATATAGGATAAAAACTTTATGGGAAAATAAATCCCTAAAAAAAACGAATGAACCTCATAATCTAATTTAAAAATAGTTAAATTAAATGTATCTTGGAAAAATATTTTTCAATTTAGCTTCTTATTCTATACTCTTGCGACACAGGATAAAAAAACCATTTAAAACAAATCAAATTTATACCCAAAATATGTTAATAATTAGGTACATTCATAACCACAAGACATTTAAAACATGTTATATATACTCCCCTTCAACCCCTCTTTCTTCCCACTCGATCTCTTAGGAAGTGCCTTGAAGCCTTCCTATTCTCACCATCCATGGATTCCTCCAAAGCTCCGCCCCTCCGATCCGACCACCGCCTCTTCGCCCTCCTCGTCTTCATCGGCCTGCCCGTCCTCCTCCTCCTCTGCCTCGTCAAGCGGCTGCTAAGGCCCGTTTGGTGCCAATGCGATATTTGCCAGGCTTACCTCACATCTAGCTGGACCTCCCGCTTCCGCAACCTCTCCGATTGGTATACCCACCTCTTGTCGATCTCTCCGACGCAGACGATCCACCTGCACGTCCTCAACAACACCATCACCGCGAATCCGAAGAATGTCGAGTACATTCTAAGGACCAATTTCGACAACTACCCCAAGGGAAAGCCGTTCTCCGCCATCCTCGGAGACCTCCTAGGCAAAGGCATCTTCAACGTCGACGGCCATCTCTGGGCGTTCCAACGGAAATTGGCGAGTTTGGAGCTCGGAAGCGTCGCCTTCCGAGCCTTCGCCTTCGAGGTTGTGACCGCCGAGATCACCACACGCCTCCTTCCCCTGTTTTCCTCTGTTTCTAAAACAGGGGAAAAAACAGGGGATTCCCCTGTTTTGGACTTGCAAGACGTGTTCCGGAGGCTCTCGTTCGACGTCATCTGCAAGCTCTCGTTCGGGCTCGATCCCGGCTGCTTGGAGCTGTCGCTTCCTTTGTCGGATTTTGCCGAATCGTTCGATTTGGCTACGAGGCTGTCGGCCGAGAGAGCCTTAGCCCCTCTGCCGTTGATTTGGAAGGCGAAGAGGGCTTTTCGATTGGGCAAAGAGAGGGAGTTGAGAAGGGCGATCGTTAAGGTTGATTTGTTAGCTAAGGAGGTCATAATGCAGAAGCGGAAATTAGGGTTTCGATCGAACCAACACGACCTCCTGTCGCGATTCATGGGCTCGTTAGACGACGAGAAGCATTTACGAGACATCGTAATAAGCTTCATTCTAGCCGGGCGTGACACCGTTGCCTCCGCCCTCACGGCCTTCTTCTGGCTTGTCTCGAAGCACCCCGATGTTAGGGCTAAGATTCTCGAAGAATCGGCCCATGTTAAGGGCCTAGACGACGATTTCGGGTCATTGGAGCAAGTAAGGAGCATGCATTACCTCCATGCAGCGGTCTATGAGAGCATGAGATTATACCCACCGGTACAATTTGACTCGAAGTTTGCCCTACAAGACGACGTCTTGCCAGACAAGACGTTCATAAAAGGCGTTACTAAGGTAACATACCATCTGTATGCAATGGGACGGATGGAGGCTATCTGGGGACCAGATAGTCTCGAGTTCAAACCCCAGAGGTGGCTAAAGAACGGAGAATTCTGTCAGACTTCCCCGTTCAAGTATCCGGTGTTTCAGGGTGGGATCCGAATATGCTTGGGGAAGGAGTTGGCATTGATACAGATGAAGTGCATTGTCGTAGCGGTGTTGGAGAGGTTCGACGTGGAGGTGATCGGGGACGGGTCGGAGCCTCGATTCGATCCCGGGCTGACGGCGAATATGAGGGGAGGGCTCCGGGTGGTGCTGAGGGAGAGACATGGAAGGTGATGGCTTCCTTCATGTTAGGGGTTAACGTGGGGTGTGTATACTAAAAAGGGGGAAATGTTGTGTTGTGCAAATCAACGAAGGAAGATCACATGGTGTGTGTGTGGGGTTTTGAAGCAATTAATTGAATGTAACATGTTTGATTAAATTCAATGTGCTTCTGAATCGGAGGAAGATGTGACTTGTTAGCCGGTGCACAATCTAGTCTCCCGCAAACATATTTTAGAATAAAATTAAGGAGGAGTTTACAAAATATCCAAAAAAATATGTCTCAATGTGAAATGTTCACACCTTTGGACAAATGAGTGAATTGTCCATCTCCTTCCCAAGTCTAGTTTTTATTTTATTTAATTTTATTTATATTTTATCTTGCAAATATAACATTATGTTGTGCATGTGTAAATATAACCGTAAGTTGTGTAAATATGAGTCAAGTCTATTTTTTTTTTACATTTTGTCGTACAAATATAAAATTATGTTGTGCTTGTGCAAATATGACCCAAGTTTAGTTTTTTTTTCGTGTCAATACATTTTGGCGTGCAAATATAACCGTATGTTGTGCAAATATAACATTTTGTTGTGCAAATGTAATATATATTTTCCCGCATTTTTTTCGTTTCAGCACTTTCGCTGTGCAACTATAACGGTATGTTGTGCTCATCTAACATTTTGTTGTGCAAATGTATTTTTTTTCCGCGCTTTTTTTTTTCTTTTTTTTTTTTGTTTCAATACTTTTTGTTGTGCAAATATAATTTTATATTGTGCAAATCATTCTGTCAGATGTTAAAAATTTACTATTGACTATGAAAGAAGTTTCCTTATTTCATGTTCCCCGGATTGGCAAGAGTGGCTGATAAGGTTGCACATCTTCGTCCCTCTGTCGGGGGGTCGATATCTACAACAATTCTGGTCTTTCAGACCTCATCCGTAAGGATGCTGCCAGGTAGAGCTTGTTTACCCGAATTCTTTCCTAAAAAAAATAACTTTATATTGTGCACACATATAACAATATGTTGTGCAAATTAGAGTTTTTTCGTGTAAAAACAATGTCAGCACTAAAAAATACGCACAAAAACGATGTCAGCACTAAGAATACGCATAAAAATGATGTCGACACTAAAAAATACGCATAAAAACGATGTCAGCACTACAAATATGCATAAAAACGATATCAACACATATAAATTTCACATAAAAACGATGTCAACACTAAAAAAATTGCACTAATATATCTTATTATTGAACATTTATTACAAAATTTTGTAAATTACTAGAATTATATAAACCCACATATTTGCGCATAAACACTTCGCTCTACCACTGAGTTATAAGGTTTTTAAAGTATAATTATAAATAAGGAGCTGACATGAAATAAAGTGCTGACATACTGCATCAATATGAAATAAGGTGCTGACATGAAATCAACGATATGAAGGACTTATGTAGGCGAACGAATATAAATTAAACATGATGACTTTAAGCAAACAAGTATTGTTTATATTGCTACAATCATATGAGACAAAATGCCAAAACTCACATCTGACCCACGTAATATGTACGTACTTTATATGCACAAATAAGTACAAAATGAGTAGAAAGAAGTACCTTAGCAGTAATTTGCAATTCTGCACATCCTTTTTTTGGATTGACTCATTAAGAGCAAAGTGTATGCAGAGGCACAAACATGTAATAAACTAGAGTTATTATTATCTCATTCTCCAATTTTTTTTCCTCACGTGATCAACGCCATTCCAATTTCTCTATCATAAGAGCTTCTAAATGCATAAAACAAAAAGCAAGCTTGTGTGATCAATTTAACCAACCAATAGGGGGAGATGGTATGTGACGATGCCCTAGAAATATCCCCCTAATTGACAGGGGTATGATGTCATAAATGGACTACCCAACGTAAAAGATATCTCAAAGCACCAACGTTGTACATTGCGAGTCTTACATTCGACAAGACCATGACCAGGGCATTCCCTGATATCTCAAAGCACAAACGTTGTACATCGCGAGTCTTACATCTGGCAAGACCATGACCAGGGCATTCCCCTAAATAGGATAACACCTGAACATCGCGATCAATATCCCAATGCTTGCAAACGTACGACTAGAACAATCAAGGCTCGCAGGCCCAGTCATCCTATTAGGGCAAAGACGATAAGCTCGCTGGTCTAGCACCTCTCCGCTAACACACCCACATGCAAACACCCAACTCTCTGGCACGAGGGCATGCTTTACATGTGTCTCTTGTCAGACGCATGAGGTCACCAGCGAGCTGCTCGCTTAGCATCCCTATAAATACCCCCATTGAGCTCTCAAGGAAGGGATCCAATTGGAGAGAGAGGTAGAAGAGCTCTACAGCTCTCCCTGATTTAAAGCCCTCGGAGTTGAGTTCTTAAGGTATTTGATCAGAGAAGAACGCACCTGGAGTAAGAACATCATCTGAAGAACTTCCTCTAAAGACGACGGTCGAACAATGATTGCCTGATCGCGAGCAAAAGACATCGCGAGGATTACCTAGGCTCCTAACACGTCAGCTAATAAAGAACTTATATTATCACTCGACTCATTTGGACTTACAGGTAATTGAGAACATATGACGTCACCTTGAAGTAATAAGTATAGGTGAAATTCCAGGATCCCGTCATTGGCGCCGTCTGTGGGAGCCTTTCACGATGAGAGGTTCCTCGTAGAAATACGTTTTATTTCTTTTATTTTTTATTTTTTTAATAAATGTTTAAATATTTGAAATCATGATTTCCTATGTCTCGCGATGAATACTAGTTTTACTCTTTACACTAACCTACTTACAGGAATCATGAATTTCACACTGTTTGGCAAGGAATTCGGAAATCAACATCACGACGAAGGAGGGACCAGCGGACTGAACCTCAACGATCCCCCCAACGAGGAGGCCCAACCCCACCATCACGAAGACATTCCCCAACAACCATTTTGGAATGCAGCTCTGCCTCCTCCCTTCGGTCATTATGGAACGTGGGGTGGGTACCCCCTTACCCATACTTTACGGGTACCTATCCACAAAATCCATACGGGGTGCAACCAGCAAACGGGATGCCACCTCAGTACGATCCCTACGGTTATTATCGGCAACAAGTCCCGATGCCTATGACTTTCAACCACTTCCCCGACCCGGTCGCAACCTGCCTAACCCTGGATTAAATCACGACAACGACAACATCGACAAAAGGGCCCGCGATTGCAACGCCATGGATATTTCATCGCGCTCTAATTCCTCAAGGCAACCTGACCTGGTTCACAAGGATGAGCCCACATTCCCAACTGTTTTCTGCAAATCAATACGCGAAGCACCTATCCCCAAAAGATGGAGAGATGTGTCGATTGCAAAGTACACAGAGCCTCTGACCCCAACGATCATTTGAACTATTTCACAACGTCAATGGGGATGAACGAAGACAATGATGTTATGTTCTGCCGATCGTTTCTATCTACGCTGAGTGGAGTAGCCTTTACATGGTTCACCAACCTAGCCCGATCATCCATTAACAGCTTCACGCAATTATCAAGCATCTTTATCGCTCATTTTGTCAACACCCGCACACGAAAGCGGACCATGCTAGGCCTTAATTCCATTAAACAGGGGTCAACTGAATCTTTGGGCAACCTAACCAAAGGAGATTTCAAGATCTATTTGTTCCGAAAAGAGCCTCAAAACTACGACAAGCTACGAGAGCTCGTGACTAAGCAAATCCATGCTATGGAGGATGCCAGCTCGAGCTCGTGACCCAATGAGGCAAAACCCTTCTTTTTCCATAAAGTCACTAATAAATTCCATAGGGGGAGAGGACCGGACACTCAACCAAGCAACCACCCCCCTTGGCAAAACCCCATCGCTCCACCGCGAGTCCCCCAGCACAAGGTGCAAGATAACCAACGGACCAGCCCAAGCCGACGCGATGCCCCAACGAACGTGATGATGGCGCACCCCAATATGATCTCTTCCCCTGTCTATGGAATTCCGCCAGCACTTTCTTCTCAAAAGGACGTGTCCCTGCAAATCCCCCCCCCCTCCCCGCGCAGGTCCTAATCCACCCGCCGCGCCGCCACGACAATACAATCCCCCATACGTGGCAAGAGGAAGAGGTGGAGGATCATACCCGCGAGGTCAATGAGGATGAAATGGGAACAGAGGAGGAGGATACCGGCCCCCACCGAAAACACTTGCACGGCCCAGTCCCAGTTATTGTGGCGGGAAGAAGGGGACGTCAGACACACCCCTTTAACACACACGAATCGGGATGGACAAGAACCATAAACCAGATAGCCAAACTCAAGCAACCCAAACCAACAATCAAACACAAACAAAAGATAAAATAACCAAGCACAAAGAACACCACATTTACGTGGAAAACCCAAAAACGGGGAAAACACCACGGAAGCAAGAAACTTCCACTATCAACAATAACAAGTGGGTACAATCTTCCCTAGACAAAGCTAGAGGCATACAACATTATCAAGCATCAACAAGCTTGGTCAAATCTCCAATTTTCGTCACCCAATTGGTGGAAATCAACAAAACCCAATAGAGGACACTAGCAAAGGGGATATGAGATTGGATGCTCAAAACGACGATCCAACCGTACAAAATGAAGTCTATGATGAGATGAACAACATACCAGAAAATCGTCTCAATCGGAGATCGTTTGGTCGTCGATCGGTGCACTTCAAAATATGTTGAATATATGTATACGAATTTCACTCCAAGCTCTCTCTTTCACACTCTTTGTTTCTCTCTCTTACTTTCCTAATTAGAAAGGCATCCCCTTTTATAAAGGAGATGAAACTTTACATGGTAAAAACCATATGGTAAACTAGTATATTGGACTCTCCCCCCATATAGGAGGGAACCCAACATAGCTCCCCCTCAATCCTATATGGGGGGCTCGAGCAAGCCCGCATTTGAGCGGCATTTGATGAGCTTCTCCTTTTACAAAGTCTTCGTCAGCATATCTGATATGTTGTCATTTGTGTGGATCATCATGAGCTCAAAATCTTCATCTTCTACTCTTTCTCGAAGCCAATGATACCTTCTTCGGATGTGCTTGGTTCAAGAATGGTAGGCAACATTCTTAGCAAGGTGAATGACACTCTGATTGTCACAGTAGAGTGGGTAGCTAGTTTGCTCCACTCCCAACTCCTCTAGGAAGTCTCTCATTCATATCAGCTCCTTACCAGCTTCAACTGCAGCCATATACTCTGCTTCTGTCGTTGACAGAGCAACACACTTCTGCAGTCTCGATTGCCATGAGACTGCTCCCCCTGCGAATGTAATCAGATACCCAGATGTGGATCGGCTCGTGTCAATATCACCCGACATGTTTGCATCTGTAAAACCATCAAGCATAGGTTTTCCAGGACCAAAGCACAAACACACTCTCGAAGTGCATCTGGGATACTTGAGAATCCATTTCACAACTGCCCAATGCTCCTTTCCAGGATTACTCATGAACCTGCTAATAACCCCAACTCCAGAGGTGATGTCTGGCCTAGTGTAAACCATGGCATACATCAAACTACCAACGGCTGAAGCATAAGGCACCTTCTTCATCTGTTGTTTCTCTTTCTCACTTGTAGGACACTGATCAGAACTCAGCTTCATGTTTACTGCAAGTGGAGAACTCACGGGTTTAGCCTTGTCCATGTTGAATCTTTGCAACACATTCTCAATGTATCTTTCTTGTGATATCCACAACTTCTTATTCTTTCTGTCACGGGTAATCTACATACCCAAAATTTGTCTTGCAGGGCCAAGGTCCTTCATAGAAAAGGACTTCTTCAATGCAGTCTTCAAACCAGCAATCTTGTTGGTATCCCGGCCAACAATAAGCATATCATCCACATAAAGCAAGAGAATCAGAAAGTCGCCTTCAGCGTAATTATTCACAAACACGCAGTGGTCGGCATGTGTCTTGTGGAATTTGTGGTCGATCATAAAAGACTCGAACTTCTTGTACCATTGTCGAGGCGCTTGTTTCAAACCATACAAGCTCTTTCTGAGACGACAAAGGAAGGCGGTTTTCACATCAAGCTGCTCGACCTCTAGGTCCATGCTAGCAGCCATGCCTAGAACAACCCGGATGGATGACATCTTCACAACTGGAGAGAAAATCTCATCGAAATCTACACTCTTTTTTTGCTCAAAACCCTTCACCACAACTCTGGCTTTGAACCTGGGAGGTGTACCATCTTCTCCAAACTTCAAACGAAAAACCCATTTCTTCTTGAGAGCTTTCTTGCCCTTAGGCAATTTCACCAAGTCATTGGTGTGATTTTCATGCAAGGAACTCATCTCATCCTACATGGCATTGTACCACTTCTTCTGATGCACATCTGACATAGCTTCCTCATAGCATTCAGGCTTTCCTGAGTCAGTCAACAACACATAATCGCTGGTTGAGTATCGTGAGGAAGTTTGTCTCTCTCTAGTGGATCTTCTCAACTCAACTTCAGGTTGGATAGGGGCTCATCTTGTTGAGGATGTGGAACTTCTGGTGGATCAACATCACCATCATCATGCTCATCTTCCTGCTGATTCTGAACTGAACTTCTCTGCACAACTTGAGGGAAAACGGGATCAAAGGTGACTGGAGCAGGAGAGGAAGACGACGGTCGCTGGAGCTTCCATTCGTCAATAATCTTGTCTTCCATGAACACAACATCTCTGCTTCTAACCACTTTCTTGTCTGTAAGATCCCACAATCTGTACCCAAATTCATCCTCTGAGTACACTAGGAAGATGCATGGCTTTGTCTTGCTATCAAGCTTGGATCTTTGATCTCTAGCAACATGAACATATGCTAGGCATCCAAAGACTCTCAAATGCTGGAAGGAAACATCTCTCCCAGTCCAAACCCTTTGTGGAACATCACCATCAAGAGGAACTGAAGGCGAGCGGTTGATGAGATACACAACAGTCAACATTGCCTCCGCCCAATAGGACTTTGGCAGCTTTGCGGTCGACAACATACTTTTGACTCTTTCTGCTATGGTTCTGTTCATCCTCTCTGCAAGCCCATTCAGTTGTGGCTCTTCGGAACTGTTTTCTCAAGCCTGATGTCCTGACTCTTGCAATACTGCTCAAATGGACCCCTGTACTCTCCACCATTATCTGATATGACACACTTCAACTTCAAACCAGTCTCTTGTTCAACTCTGGCTTGGAACTCCTTAAAAACTGTCAGAACCCAATCTTTGCTTTTCAACACAAAAGCCCACAATTTTCTAGAATTGTCATCAATAAAAGTGATAAAATATTGTGCACTACCATGTGACTTGCAATCCATAGAGCACACATCAATATGAACAAGATCTAATGCATGCTTTCTTCTAGATGGAGGTCGAGTATGAAATGCTACTCAATGTTGCTTTCCAGCTAGGCAATCAACACAAGGTTTGAGAGAAATACCTTGCATATTCGGGAGAATGTCCTTCTTGGCAAGCATTTGCAAACCCCGCTCGCTCATGTGTCCAAGTCGTTTGTGCCATAGCTCTCCGGCACCATCATCAATCACATTTGCTTCTTCTCTGTAAATCTTGGCTTGCATCACATACATGGTATTTTGCTTCTTTGCCCAGGCTACAATCAATTTTCCCTAAGAGCACTTCCAAACACAGCCTTGTGTATTTTGAGAATAACCATCATTATCAAGTATCCCAGAAGATATCAAATTCAATCTGATATCAGGAACATGACGAACATTTCTCAAAATCAAACTGCAACCAGTGGATGTCAACAAACAAACTGTGCCCATACTAACAACATTGAACACACCATCATTTCCCATCCTCACACGGCCAAAATCTCCACAAGTGTAAGATGAGAAGTACTCCTTGTGTGGAGTAATGTGATATGAAGCAGCTAAATCAACAATCTAAGTGCACTCATCACTTGCAAGATTCAAGGAACCTTCATCAACCACCACAAACAACTCCACTATTTCATCACTGATTGTAAAAGTAGCAGTGTCTTTATCTTCTTGATTTCTCGACGTCTCCAACTTCTCAGGTTCTTTGCCTTTGTCCCTCTTGAACTTTCGGCAATACTTTTGAATGTGACCCGACTTCTCACAATAATAACAAATGTACTTGCTTCTAGACTTCGATCTCCCTTTGGACTTGTCTCTGTTCTGCTGCTGTCGTTGCTTACTCCTTCCGCTGTTGTTACCAGAACCCTGCATCACATTAGCCTCTGACTGTGAGGAGACACCCATCTCCTTCCTTCTAGTCTCTTCGTTCAAAAGACTAGCCTTCACACATTCCATAGTCAGCTTGCCTTCCGGAGCGGAGTTACTAAGTGACACGACAAGTGTATCCCAACTATCCGGCAATGAGGAAAGTAGTAGTAGAGCCTGCAACTCATCATCTAACGACATCTTCGCAGAAGCCAACTGATTCACAAAGCCCTGAAATGTGCTCAAATGCACAACAATGCTCTCACCATCTTTGTACTCCAATTTCACAAGCTTTCTCATCAATGACGCCTTGTTGATGACATTCTTCCTCTCATACATCCCCTCAAGCTTATACCATAACTCATAAGCATTCGTGTCATTGGCAATATGTTGGAGCACACTCACATCAACAAATTGTCAAATTGTGTGATCGTAGCTACCGCTTTTCGATTCAGAATCTTCCATTCAACATCAACGACACCCGTTGGAATCTCTTTGTGCACAATCGGCTAATACAAATCTTTCACATACAAAAGATCTTCCATCTTTATCTTTCAATCTGAGTAGTTGCCCGAATTCAACACAATCATTCCCTGAAAACTGTTCTTTTCCTCCATCCTAAACCAAATGCTCTAATACCAGTCTGTTGTGGCGGGAAGAAGGGGACGTCAGACACACCTCTTTACACACATGAATCGGGATGGACAAGAACTGTAAAACGGAGAGCCAAACTCAAGCAACACAAACCAACAATCAGACACACCCCTTTCTCACTCTTTGTTTCTCTCTCTTACTTTCCCAATTGGAAAGACATCCCCTTTTATAAAGGAGATAAAACTTCACATGATAAAAATCCATATGGTAAACTAGTCTATTGGACTCTTCCCCCATATAGGTGGAAAGTCAGGGAACCCAACATCAGTCCCAATACACCACAAGTTGTCGATCCCGTAACCCATAAGTCAGCGTTTGTGAACTCTACCACCACCGAAAATCGATGAGCCTACTGTACATTTGGTGAGATCGAATCGTACGAATAAGAAGACGGTAATTTAATATATGAATCGATAAGAAGTTTATCATAATATATATATATATATATATATATATATATATATATATATATATATATATATATATATATATATATATATATATATATATATATATATAATGAGTAACTTGTGCACAGGGCTTAGGATGTGCATTGTGCACAAAATATTATTCGGTGAAATGTGAAACATTATTCAGTGAAATTTGAAGCATTATTCGGTGAAATGTGAGTATTGTTTAGGGGAATGTGAAACATTATTTGGTGAAATTTGAGGCATTCCATATAAATTGTAACTATTGTTTAGGGAATTGATGTTTCTTTTATTTGAAATGGATAAATAAAAAAACTAAACATTATTTGGTAGAATGCTATAAATTATTCAGTGGAATTGGGAGAATTGGGACGTTTTCATCTGAACTGAACGGAAAAAAAAACATAACAGTGTTCGGTAGAATGTTTTACATTTCACCGAATAATGCTTAAAATTTCACCGAATAATGTTTCACATTTCACCGAATAATATTTGTGCACAATGCACACCCTAAGGGGTGTGCACTCTGGAACCACATATATAGGCCATTGATTTAGTGCAAATGAATGGATGAGATTATTTGGCTATTTTGGCTTTTTTCTTTAATTAAAAATTAATGGGACCCACTTCTTTCCTTGCCACTTGCTAAATAACGTGCGTGTGTTGTACGTTTTTTTTGGCGTTATATTTTTTTAACGTTGTTTTATGTGTGGTGCACTATTCGAACTATTCGACAAGGTGATACAAACATTCGTTAACTTATACTTATTATTCGTTAGATAATAGAAAAAGAGTTAGTCAATTTTACAACTATTCGCTAGGTTAATAGTAATTATTCGCTAAATTAATCGTTATTATTCATCCGTAAAGAGGAGTTATCATTGAGATAATAGCAAAAGGGTTGGTCAATTTTGCAACTATTCACTAGATTGATAGTAATTATTCGCTAAGTTGATAGTAATTATTCGCTGGTTTGAAAGAGTATGTAAATGTAATTCTTGATTTACCACATCTAATTAACCAAATACATATGAATAATTATGAATTATCAACGAATAGAAACTATGAACTTACCGAATATTGACTCTGAACATGAAACAAGAACTAAATAGTAACGAATAACCTATATCATTCCATCGAATATTTATTGCATACCAATGAATAATTTCTTATTATCAACGAATAGTGACTTTGAACTTGCCGAATAGTCGATAAATTCATAAACAATTTTAGACAGAGTTTGAATTTCGAGAAACCTACATCTAATTGTTCACATACATATGAATAATTCTTGATTTCCATCGCATAATCACAAGAAGCACACAAGCAACCACTCAAAGAAAACTACAAATCCAAACCCAGTTGACCCAACTCGGATTGTTGCACCCGCCAAGCCACCATTCCCGGCCAAATTAGCTCCTGGGATTGAAAGTTATGAACAAAGAAATATAAATACACAACCCAGAAATGTTGATTCAAATAAAAAAAATAGCAAAAGGGAGAAATCTGGCCAAATTACCTCTTACTTCATCCACCATGCTTAACATCAATCTCTTGCGTGAAATCACTGATTTGCAAATTAAAAGATCAAAAGACAAATAATGAAGTGCCAAATCACATCAATTTGTGAGTGGCAAAGGTGCGAGCGAGCCAACATGGTCACGGTGGGACTCAAAGGCTCTACCACCACTGTCGCTACCTTGTCTATATATCATCACCATCATCGCACCCCGCACCCAACAAGTCGATCTTTGATGTACTAATTGACTATTAAATTCATCGATCGAGATAACGTTAGTTAAAGAAGTAAACACGGGTAAATTGTTATCGAGAGAGAGAGATTACCGATGAGTGTACGGATTCCAAGCTAGCATCAATTGAAGCATATTACACTAATTACAAATGCAAACCATCAACCAACCAAAAAAGATACAGTTGAATTAAGATGAGCAAGTGAGATCGATGAGAAATCGCGAACCTCATTTTCTCATCGATGGTGAGCGGGCGACGGTCTGGGGGAAGTTGGCGATGGTGGGCGGTTCCACTGGAGAAGGAGGCTTGACGTTTGATAAATAGGGTTTAGTGTGGATTGGGATGAGGGAGATTGAAACACACGTACTAAGAAGGAGAAGGATAGGAGTGGGATAGGTTTTCTATGGGGTCAACTTATTTTTTAAATAGAAATAATTAAAATTAAGAATTAATCGTGACCTTCCATTTTGCTTGGATCAACGGTTAAGATTTGTTAACACAAAACACATCCTCTATATATATATATATATATATATATATATATATATATATATAAAAGTTCATGAGTTGATAAGAAATTTAATTATGATAAATAATGCGTTGACTGAAGAAAGGCATTTTTTTATTGGGCACCAAATATATTGATGTATATCTTTGATGTTAGGATTTGTTTTAATTTCAGGTCAAAAATTAAAGGGTCTTGAGTCTAGCTAATTACATTTCGACATGTATACTTTCCGTATATATGATATTATGGATAATTTAGTGTATATATATCAGTGGTTGGAAATTAATATAATGAGATGAGATTTTTTAATTGATTAAATAGCGCGCGATTAGTCATAATCACATTTGTAGAATCTCTCGATCGAGTTGGGGATGAATGATGAGAAATATATCATCAAAAGGAGCATCGATAGTTCACTTTCATGCATGTGGATGAATGCCATAGGTTCCAAACTTCTCGATCACGAGGCGCAGTACGCTTGGATTTGGAAACTAGATACTCCACCAAAAATTAAGATTTTTTTATGGAAAGTTTGTCAGAATAGGCTATCCAGTGAATGGCGTCTTGCGGGTAAAGGACTATCTGTTCCCCCGTACTGCGCCTTGTGTAAACACCACCAAAAAGACTCAGTGCACCTATTTTTTGAATGTAAATACAACTCGTTTTTTGTAGGTCTCAAAAGGGAATTGAAGGAGGAAATAGAATATGAAATCAGCTCTTCTAGAAATATTAAAGTAATAATGTCCATAATTGGTAATATACTCACCGCTGAAGAAAAACAAAGAATGACATTTTATTGGTGGACAATCTGGTTAGCAAGAAATATCCTTGTCTTTCAACAGGAAAAACTCCCTACATTGGTGGAACTCACACAGAGTGCTGAAATGCATAGGCAAAATTGGAATAGGGCAAAAACGTTTCATGAAGAGAAGGACCGACTAGGACTGAATAAAAATAAGAAGGTAAGTGGAATATACAGGAATAATAAAAGGGCGAAGTGGAAAAAACCACCCGTAGGATGGGTGAAACTCAATTTCGATGGGTCTGCAAGCCTAGGACGGCAAAGCTCATCAGGGTACGTACTACGAGATGACAAAGGAATGTCAATAGCAATAGATGGGAAAATTATTGGAAATCAGAGTCCGCTCTTAGCAGAAGCGATTTCTCTCAAATTAGGTATGCTTAAAGCAAAACTACTAAAGGTGAAAAAACTCATCATCGAAGGGGATTATCTCATTATCATCAACTATTTCAACAAAGGAATCCGGTGCCCATGGGAAATTGAACTCCTTTTATCTGACATCTGTACACTTATCTCTGGGATTGACGAAGTCTCGTTCTCACACATTCTTCGTTCCGGTAATTGCGTGGCTGATCGGGTTGCACACCTTGCCCATGCTACCGTTAATCCCAATATAGAAAGTGATTCTGGTCTCTCCGACCTCATCCGCAAGGATGCCATCGGATAGTGATTCTGTCACATCCGAATTCTTACTCAATAAAAATAATTATACGTATTTCGAATGAAATAGTGATGATATTTTATTTTTTTTCTTAAAAAAATTGTGGATAAACTGCAGAAAACCACCCCTTAAATATGTGATATTGCTTAAAACCTCCCCTTATATATATTCATAATTCTCAAAAACCACACATTATAAATATTTTGTTAGCAATCAACCACCCTCATTAGATTTCCATCAATATTGTGTTAAAATTATGAAATTACCATTATCCCTTTCATTTTTTAATATACTTTATTTGAAAGAAAACAATTAAAATAAGGTAAAAAAAATTAAGGAAGATGATAATTAGTAGGCAAACCCTCGCCGCCGCCGACAAACCTATCAAAAGTCAAATTTCCATGAAGGTGGCGGGAGTGGCGAGAAACTTGGGAGGAATTGATAAGTTTGTACCACTCTGGCAAATACTCGGTGAATTTCCATGAACACGGCATTGACGGAGGAAGGAGAAGGTAAATAATCGCTAAATTTTTGGTCCGTAGAGGTTTGGGCGTGGAAGTGGAATCGACGGGGAGGAGGGGAGAGAGAGGAAATGAGGCGTGGCATAGAGAGAAGGAGGAGGGAAGTAGGACAACGATGGAGGCGCCAAAAGGGAGAGGAGAGATGTGATGCGGGTGGTGGCACTGCTCATCCTCGGCACAACCATTGACAGCAACGTGAGAGTGGGAGATGGGTTCAGTGAAAGAACAAACGAGAGAGGAAGAACCCTAGAAGCCAGAACGCCACCACCTTTGACCCCGGCCACCCATCTCAAATCAGGGTTATGATCGCTGCCTCCAAATCCTAATCGACCCACTCAAATCTGTATTCCAAATACCACAAATTGGTAAAGTCTAGAAGTACGAACTAAACAAGTCTTAAGATAATAAGATATACATCCGTGAGTTATTCCTCCTATAGTTCATTGATTTTAAGATAAAACTTTACTCAACTTATATGATACCATATTTTACTAGCACACGAGTCCCACAAGTCCCAACCAACTTCACATTAAAGCAAAATTAATTAAAATAACTTCATTCGTATGCAACTTCGCGTTGGGTCAGTTTGGTAACACCTAACATGTAAGCTAATGGGGTAGCTAAAGCTGACGAATTAAGGTTGTGTTTGGTAAAAGAAGGTTTTGGAGTAGCTGGAGTTGGAGTTAGAACTGGAGTTGAAGATAGTCTTAAGAGTTAATGTTAGATTTTTTTTTCCTCAAACTATAAAGAAACCTTATAAAGTGTTTGGTGTTTATGGAGTTTTAAAAGAGGTTTTATGGGTAAAATGACAAAAGGGTTTTTTTTTTAATAAGTAAGTAGAGATAATGGGGGGAAGTGATGAAAAATGGTAAAATAGAGATATGATTGCAAACCTTCCTTTGAAAGCTCCGAAAGCTTGCTCATTGAGACCCTAATTTTATCCCAATGGAAGCTCCCTCAAAACTTGTTCTAAACTCAATATTGTTCAAATCTCTTTCTACCAACACTACATCCTAGTTTATGTTTTTCTCAAAGCTCCTAAAACCCCTCCAAATCTAGTACCAAACAGGCCCTAAGTGTTAAATATACGTTAAATTAGGTTGTTCTTAAGCTAGTAAGGTTTTTGATAACCTATATAAGAGAAAATAAATAGAGTTTTAAAAAGTTTGTGGTGAATAGCTGTTGAAATTCTAATTTAAAAAGCTAATTAAACTAAAATATTATATTTAAATTATTTAAAACTATAGAATATTAAAATCAAAATATAATGTTATTTATTTCATTTCATTTCTAAATATAATGTTTTTTGTCCGACTAAATATACTAAATTTTAAATTTAACAGTTGGCAACCTAATTGGTACATTAATTTGTTGTGAGGTCAATCATCACATGCAAAAATCGTGTGATATATATTTAAGAAGACCCCTTTTTGTCGTCCAAAACCTAGCTAGCTAATGATCCGTCAATACACAACCAATTAAATCACAAACAATCTTTTTCAGTTTCTCTTTTCTTTCTTTCTTTCTTTGTTATAAAAATCGATACTTTAGATTATCTTAATTATAAATTGAAAGGTCATATAAACAGCATTAATGGTCGAAATTATTGACAATTGTACAATGTGAAGTATCAACAAGCTAAAAGTGAGACCTCCATCGATCAAGATAAGTTGTACAATGTCATTTGAGAGATCAATAAAAGCTTGTGATGATCAAAGAGCCAATCGAGAGAGAGAGAATGGATTGAAGTTGTGTTTCTGTTATTACATAACAGCACAAAATGAATTTCTTGAATACAAGTGAGAGGGAGAGAGAGCTTATATAGGACTAACAGTAGCTTGTACTCTCCTAACTAACTCCTTACCTCACTTAACAGAATCTCTTCTACTAACATTCCCCCTCAAGTTTGTGTTGTAAAGAGATCAAAAACACCTAACTTGGTAAGAAATTTATTACATTGATCCTGTGCTACAACCTTAGTAAACATATCAGCAGGTTGCTCTTTAGTTGGAATATATCCAAGTACAATTTCTTTACTCAACACCTTGTCTCTCACGAGGTGGCAATCACCTTCAATATGCTTGGTGCGCTCGTGGAATACAGGATTTCTTGCAATGTGCATTGCTGATTTGTTGTCACAGTAGAGTCTGACAGGTTGAGTTTGGTTTGCCTGAAGATCAGTGAGCAGCTTCAGCAACCAAGTAATCTCACAGCTCACAGTTGCCATAGACCTATATTCTACTTCTGCAGATGACATTGCAACATAGGTTTGCTTCTTGGTGCGCCATGAGATTAGAGAGTTTCCTAGTAGAATGCAGAATCCAGTAAGTGACCTTCTTGTCATAGGGCAGCTTTGCCAGTCAGCATCACAAAAGGCATAGAGCTTCATATCAGATTTCTGAGCTAGGAATAAGCCTTGGCCAGGTGCTCTCTTCAAGTACCTGAGCACATGTTTTGCACTCTTCCAATGCTCATCATTGGGTTTATGCATGAACTGACTTAAGACCTGGACTGCATAACATATATCAGGTCTAGTGATGGTAAGATAGATCAATTTTCCCACCAATTTCCTGTAGGCAATCACATCCACTTCTTGTTGCTCACCTTCAAGAGTCAACTTAATTCTGGGGTCAAGTGGTGTAGCAGCTGGTTTGGCTCCTGTCATGCCAGTTTCCTTTAATATTTCTAATGTGTATTTCCTCTGGTTTAGTAGCATTCCATCCTCCTTTCTCTCAATTTCAACACCAAGGAAATACCTTATCTTCCCCAGATCTTTCATCAAAAAATGCTTGCTGAGATGCTCTTTTAGAGCCTTGATTTCAGTGATGCTGCTCCCAGTGATCAGCATATCATCTACATATACAAGTAGAGCTGTATATGTTTCTCCTGTTGCTTTATAGAAGAGAGAATAATCTGCCTTTGATTTCTTGTATCCAGCAGCTTGTACTACTTGAGAGAACCTTGAGAACCACTGTCTTGGTGCTTGCTTTAGTCCATATAAAGACTAGTCCAGTTTGCATACCATAGTTACAGATGTATTGCCATCAATCATACATTCCCCCTGAGGGCAATCAAGCTGCTTAAGAGTATGATATGCAGAAGGGAGATCCATGTACACAGTTTCTTCAAGATCCCCATGAAGAAAGGCATTTGTCACATCCATCTGTGACACATGCCAGTCCCTAGCAGTTGCAATAGCAAGTAGAGTACGGACTGAGATCATCTTTGCCACAGGAGCAAAGGTCTCACTATAATCAATGCCCTCAAGTTGTGAGAATCCTCTTGCAACTAGTCTAGCCTTGTACCTATCCAGTGTACCATCAGCTTTGAGCTTGAGCTTAAACAACCATTTGCAACTCACAGTGGACTGAGCAATGGACTTAGGAACTAATGTCCAAGTGTGATTGGATTCCAGTGCATTCAATTCAGTCTTCATTGCCTTAATCCATTATGGATTTTGAAGTGCCACTTTAAGGGAAGTGGGTTCAGATAGAGGAGCCACATTGTTTATGAAGGACAGATAAGATGGAGAGCATAAGGTGTAGGAGATGCAGGATGCAATAGGATAGAGAGACTTACTGAGAGATGAGACTGCAGTTGATTCAGAGCAAGTGGATGCACATACATAGTCCTTTAGCCAGCCTGGAGGTAGTGCATTTCTAGATGAACGTCTGATAGGTTCAATGGGTGTTATAGTTTCAGATTGTGGGGAGAGGGCAGGCACATCATCAAAGGATGGAGCCACTGGTGAGGGAGAGTAATCAGCCAAGGATTCATGCTGAGAAGGTGGGTTCAGGCTAGGAGATGTGTAAGAAATGACATCCACTGGCTCAAAAGGAGGTAAATTTGACTGAAATTGAAACAGGTCATCAACAAAAGCAGTCTCAGGTTTGTCCACAGTTTCAAAAGGAGATGTGTTTGGGGAAGGGTGAGTGGTTTCAGCAAAGGGAAAAATATGCTAAATGAATTGCACATCTCTGCTAATACTACTTTTCCTTCTGCTATGTTAAACACTTTATAACCTCTAAAACCATTTGGATAGCCAATGAAAACACAAGTATCAGATTTGGCATCAAACTTCTTCCTCCCAACAGCAGATGAAGCAACATAACAAAGGCATCCAAAGACTTTTAATTTGTCATAGGAGGGGGGTTGGCCATTTAGTACCTCAAATGGTGATTTGTTTTGGAGCAAGGGAATGGGTAGACGATTTATGAGATATGTGGAAGTGAGAACACAGTCTCCCCAGAATTTGGTTGGGAGTGAGGCATGAAACCTTAAAGCCCGAGCAGTCTCAAGGATATATCTGTGCTTCCTCTCCACCCTACCATTTTGTTGTGGGGTGGCAGTACATGAACTCTCATGAAGAATGCCTTTGGTAAGAAAAAAAGAGGCTAAAGATGAGTTGAAGAATTCAGTACCCTGGTCAGTCCTGATCCTTTTTACAGAAGTTTTGTATTGATTCTCAATCATGGAAATGAAGGATATTAGAGAGGGGGTGGCTTCAGATTTGTGTTTGAGGAGGTAGGCCCAAACACATCTGCTGTGGTCATCAACAATTGTAACAAAGGATCGATGACCATTGTATGTTGCTGTGTCATAGGGTCCCCACAAGTCACAATGAAGCAATTCAAAAGAAGTATTAGCATGAGATGTGCTAGCTGTGAATTTGGATTTAGTATGTTTAGCCAGTGGACACACATTGCAGAGAAAAGGAGATTTGTCTTTATTCACATCATTCACAATATGTGGTATATGCAACAGCTTTTCATGAGAAGCATGACTAAGCCTTAAATGCCACAGAGATGTGGGGCTGGTATGCTTAATAGGTAAAAACATAGGTAGTACAGAGTTGGTTGCACATTGATGTGGGGCTAACAAAGAAAATTGGGACATGTAAGAGGCTAGTTCATCCAGAATGCTACTTCCAAGCTTGACTTCAGGGACCACATAGTACAGGCCACCCAGCTCTTCACCAACGGCAATCAGCATCTTCTTTGCAAGGTCCTGTATGACACATTTATTTGAGAAGAAAATGACAACACAGTTCAGATCTCGAATGAGTTTGCTGATTGAGACAAGATTGAATTTGAAGTGTGGGACATAAAGGGTATTGGACAGTTTTAATGTGGAGGTAAGGTGAACACCACCGGTAAGATCAATCTTGCTAATTGATCCATCAGGAAGATGAATAGAAGTAGATTTCTTGGTGGGAGAGGGGTGCAAGAGAAATTTTGTGTCACAAGTAATATGATATGTGGCTCCACTATCAAGAATCCATAATCTAGTAAAGTTAGATGCACTACAACAGATTGTGGTACCTGCAAAGTTTATTTCGGCCAGTTTGTCTTTGTGTTGCTCCATCATGTTGATCCATGAGTATAGCATCCTTTGTTGCTCAACTGTTAGTGGCTGCAATACTGGAGAATCAGATGAAGATGCATTGTTTGCAGATGATTTGGATGGTGGAGGTTTGCCATAGATCCAGGTTTGCAACTCTGTGGGTTTGCCTTGCTTTTGTAATGCCAGTCTGGATACCCAAACTTCTCCCAGCACCTATCAGCTTTGTGGTTCCCATTAAAGTGCACACATTTCTCTTTCTTGGACTTATCCTTTGGCCCTCCTGAACTTCCTTGTTTTGCCATCAAGGCAGTTGAATCAGTGCTTGTAGAGACAGTGCCATTGGAGCTAGAGTTTTTGTTGGTGGTGGAATCTTGAAGGATAAGTGCGTGAGTTGTGCTTGCAGATGGAAGATTTGTGCTAAGGAGGATCCGGCAACGAGCACCTGAGTAATCTTCACGGAGACCCATGAGAAACTGCATTAATTTGTTCTCACGATCTTGCGCTTCCACCTGACCCTGAATATTGCACTCACATTTTCCACATCTGCATTGAATCGGAGGAACCAGACCAGTCAGTTGCTGCCATAGCCCTTTGAGCTTGGTGAAGTACTCCGTGATTGATGTCGATCCCTGACAACAACCCTGAATATCCTTCCGGAGCGAGAAGACCAGAGGCTTGTTGCGCTGACCATAACTCTCCTCAAGATCCAACCACATCTCTCTTGCAGTATCGAATTCATCGATTGTGGCATAGATTTCTTTGGAGACAGAGTTCAAGATCCACGCACACACCATGTCATTACAACGATTCCACATTGGAGCGTTTTCTGGTGTTTCAAGCAAGGTTCCTTCGATGAGCCCCAATTTGTTCTTCACCGACAAGGCTTTAGTAACAGCCTTTCTCCATCGCCGGTAATTGTCGTCGGTGAGCTGGATAGAGGTGAGAACCATTCCCGAATTCTCAGAGGGATGGATGAACAACGGATTTTTTAAATCCGCAGAGGTGATGAGATCTTGACGACGCCTCTCCCGATCAGATGAACAATCTTCGTTCCCAGCCATTGCAGAAGAATCAATGGAGATTGGTGAGGACGATCTGAGATTGCGGAAACAGAATCGAAAGAAAGAAAACTCTTATGATCATGAGAATTGCTCTGATACCATGATGATCAAAGAGCCAATCGAGAGAGAGAGAGAGAGAGAGAGAGAGAGAGAGAGAGAGAGAGAGAGAGAGAGAGAATGGATTGAAGTTGTGTTTCTGTTATTACGGAACATCACAAAATGAATTTCTTGAATACAAGTGAGAGGGAGAGAGAGCTTATATAGGACTAACAGTAGCTTGTACTCTCCTAACTAACTCCTTACCTCACTTAACATAATCTCTTCTACTAACAGCTTGTCTTCGAACACGAGACACATTCACCTTCGAATCCGGAAAATGGATAAGTTGAAGCAACAAAACTCCGGGTGAGTTGATGAGAACTCCACACATAAAGCCTTGCACACGCCTAGGAGTCCGTCTCAAATATTGGTTTATTTGACTTGCATCGATCTTGCAATGTTTAGATCCGACCAAGCCCTAAGCTCAACTCAACATATCGAACAAAATGCCTCTTTAGCTGATAATGCTCTGAAAAATGCTCGTGAAGATATATGAAAAATGCCCCCAAAGCAAGCAATATCAAGGTTGCTCTTCGAAGCTCCGTCGGTGTTAAGCTTTGACTTACTAGAAAAGTTGTATGATTTCGTAGAGGGGCCGAAGATCTTTATTTGAGGGAAGTGTGTTTTTTAGGTAAGTGTCTTGAATAAGCATTTTTTTAAAAATATTTAGAGAAAATCATAGTTTTAAATATAACATTTTTAATTAGATTTTCTTAGAAACATAAATTATTAGAAGTCTTTTTATATGTGTAGAATGAAATAATATTGAAATAAAACTACTAAATCTCTTCTCATAATTTTTGAAATAAATAAGTGTTTTTGAGGTATTTTTGAAATTTACAAGATAATCCTACACTTCAAAAGGCATTGCCTCATTGGTAAATTACTAAATCTCTTCTCATTATTTCAAAATTTTCCTATTTTTTAGTTGGAAATTATGTATGCAATCCAACTATAATCCACTATTGATTTTTTTAATAAAGTAAGAATTTAAGATCAGACAGACTTGAATCTCGATAGGTCGACAAGTCGGCTAACGGAGTACTGTCGAAAATACAACATAATACAGAAAAAGGTGCAATACATAGGGAGAGTGCATCGACCAAAATGACAACTCTAAACGAACTAAACCTAACACATTGGATATGTAGACTGAAAACGAAGCCAAGCACCAGTGCACCACCAAAAAATGGCACCGCATGACACTAATGATGAATATGGCTCGTTTTGATGTCACATAGACCCCTAATGAATAATTTGAAGAAAAAAAAGATAATATGTGCAACAAATCTTACTTTAACATATCACAAAATGAAGTTTTGGACTTTTTAACAACACTCCTAAAAAATTTAGGGTGTGTTTGGATTCCAAAGTATTTACGTTTATAATGCACTTATAAACTTAATATAATTAATTTACACAATTTATAATGTATTTTATTTTAAAATTACATTATTTTAAATATCTAACAATTTTTTTAACCAAACACTTTACAAGTGTTTATGCTTATAAATATAATACATTGGGAATCCAAACACACCAGGTCATACATGAATTTTACTCCATAAAAATAATACCGTGGGAATAAAAAAATTCCAAGTGGGTGATCCATGTATATTTTCGTAATGCCCCGAGGATATAATGTGAACTTTGATAATAGCTCAGGGGTTCTATCCAATTTCTGGAAAAGTGTGGGCATTAATGTATATAGTACACCTCTAGCCCTCTAGGTATCCTACCAAATCTCCCAAATGTTTTTTTTGGATTGAATTGGGCCTTAAGGCATTGAAATTTTGGGCCTCTGGGGCTCTGGCCCATTTGCAAAAATTACGTGTGAGCTGGAAACATGAGTTGATTGGGTCAAATTTGTTTAGGTCGGTCCATTTTGGATAAAATATACTCCATCCGTTTCAAAATAAATGTCGTTTGACTTTTAAGCACGCATTTTAAAAAAATAAAAACTCTATAAAATATATTTTATAATTTTTTTAATGAACTTTTTTTTATATAAATTGATATCTATTAGTAATAAGTATGGAATTATTAAAAAAAAATTAATTAAAAATAATATTTGATAGAGTTTTTATCTTCTTAAAAATCATACACTAAAAGAAAAACGATAGTTCTTATGTAACATATGGAATATATTGGAATTTGGGTTAGGTCGGGTTAAAATGAAAGGTTATTCGGATTTCAGGTTGAAGCAAGTTGGGTTTGCTTGGATTTTGGATTGGTTAAGTTCGCTCATTTTATCATGAACTGGGTTTGTTTGAGTTCAAATATTTTGGCGGTTGATAAGTGATAACAATATTGAATCGAAATTAAGTACTATCAGGTGGATTTGAATTTATAGAAAACACCTGATCCTCCAAGAAATATCAACACCATATCGAATAACTAAAGATTATATGTTGATCGTTGATAATTACGGAGTATTACTTATTTCACTCATATCCCAACAAATATTTTCTTATCAATTTATGTACTTCGATAAATACGAGTCGCGCTTTGGTATAATATGAAGTGGGTATTGTTCGGATCGGGCTGAACTGGCTGCTCAATATTTCTTTACCAAGAACTTCCTCGACATTAAAAATGAAAATAACTGCACAAGTGAGCTCAGCTCAATCGGTTACAAGGATAGTATTTTGAGTAAGGTATCAAGGATCGAGTCTCACCAACAACAATAATGTCTCAGACCCGGCTAAGCCACCATAATTTACCTTATCTAACAAAATCCCTTTTTAGCAAATATCTGCACGTATTTACCTACCAAATTTACCTTTCACCTGTACTCTGTACTTTTCAACCGCCTTTTTTGTCACCGGAGAAGAAGCTGAAAAGTCTGTACCTTGGAGTCATCGAAACCCAAATTTTCTTTTACTCTTCGATCTTCAGGAAATCTGGGCCGTCGATTTTCTCAATCCGACGGCTCGCTTAAGTCGGTTAGTTGCAATTCAGTGGTTACTGTCATAAACCCTAGATAGCTGTTTCGCCCTCATTTCTCCCGCCTCTTTCCCTCGTTTTCCGATCTCTCCCGCCTTTTCTCCCGTCTTCACTTCGAAATTCTCATTCAGCCTCTCCGATCTCGCCCCCAATCTTCCAATTTCGCTCAACAGTGGAAGAAATTGAGTGATCGGGTCTCTGATTTCGATCGCTACCCGATCGAAAATGGTTGCGTTTACTGGTAGTGTTCCCTGACTCGTTCCACTTCCACCGGGTTGGAATCGGTCATCCGCCGATGCCGTCGGTTAGAATGGGACGCTCGACGAGGGTTTTCGTGCACAAGACGAAGGGCGGGGAAGGGGACAGAGTGTTGAGGTCTGGGAGGAGGATCTGGGTTGAATCAAGTGCGGACGAGCTCACAGTAGTGGTGTCAGTAGCAGCAGAAAGAACGGACGGCGAGGATCTGTTTCGCCTGATCCAAGACTCTGATGTGTGCAAGCGGAGGAAATTGGATGCAGCGGTCCTAGAAGCCGACGAAAAATCCGAGCTTCAGTTCTTTACCGGATTCTCCTTGCCTTGTGTAGATCAGAGGTTTGGGATTGTGTATGGTAGGAAAAGGAAGAGTCTTGATCTGCAGAGGAAAGATTCCGACTTTGATAGGAAGTTTGGGTTGCAATTCTCTCGTAGGCAGCGGAGACGGACTGTTGACGGATTTGGGGAAAATGGGGTTCTTTATCTTACTGATGTTGATTCGTCTTGTGGGTTTGCTGGTGCTGTTAGCTCAGTTTTGAGGTATATGTGGACGAACAAGATGGGGCTGATTGAGTTGTCTCAGTCTCAGGTAGTTGATACTGTATTTGCTTCCGGTGGCGTTCATTTTCTGCAGGTATGTTTTCTTTATTTGTTATATCCATTCAAACTGGGTTAGTAAATTTGAACTTTTAATTGTATTTTGAAGGATTTCAAACATTATTTATTAATTGTGGTTAAGATGCAATAAAAGATCTGTGGATAAAATCACTTGACAGTGTAACCTTGTTTATTGATGTTAAGTTGCTAATCGATCCAGTGAGGTGTAATAAATGCTTGATTGCTGAGATAGTTGGATTGCTTGTCAACTGTTAGATTTACTTACCCTTTTTGTCATTTTGAAATTCTCTTGACAGAATCATCCATCTGATGAAAGATATGGGTTATGCAAAATCTATGGGGCTAGGGAGTGTATACCGCTGTTTGATATCGACTTTACAGCAGTTCCACTCAGTTTTGTTCATTTGCATATGAGTATGTGGTTCAGATCTATGCGTCTGTCAACTTTGCTTCTCACAAATGGTGATGTACAAGATGAAGACGGTGACTCTGAAGCTGATGTTACATTTATCAGTTCTAAGAAACATTCCTTCCGAAGCGGTTTTCTTGGACATGTATCAAGTGAAGTTGAGGATCCAAGGACCTTAAATACACTATTTGGAGTTTCCAGATCAACAGGTCGCATTGCACTCCAAAGGAATTGTGTAGTAGCTACTCGTGCTTGCATCACGAATGGTGTATCCACTCATGGTTGTCATAAGAGGGGCAAGAGGTCTCCTCGGAGTCCTCGGAGTCCTCGGACAAGTGCAAGAAATCCTTCATTGTTTTTTGTTCATAGGGGAAATGGATCTTCTGTATTTGATTTTAGCATTAGGAGAAGTGCTGTACAATCCGCATCCCATACCCATGAGTCTCAACTGCTGGTTCAAACGAATTCTTCTACTGGTGACATGAAGTTACTGAAATCTTCCTTGCTTGCCCTCGGTAAGGATATAGACACTGTCTCTTGCTCCGCAAATCTGCTGGTTGTTGAGTCAGACAAGTGTTGCAGAGAAATTGGAGCCTGTGTTACGCTAGAGCTATCAACTTCTAGTGAATGGCTTTTGGCTGTCAGGAAAGATGGATCACTAAGATGCTATTACAAAGCTGAAAAGGGCGAAGAAGTGAAGCCCAGTTCTACTAACCGTTACAGTTGTGCTATTGTATGGTGTGTGGAACCCGGGTGGAAACTGGAGTTTACTGACCGCAAAGACTGGACTGTTTTCAAGGAGCTCTTTAAGGTTTGTGGTGACCGTAACATAGTCCCAACATGCCCTACAAATGCTATTCCAATCCCTGGCATATGTGAAGTGTCGGTTTGCCATATCTCCCCTGGCACTCCTTATCTCAGGCCAGAATCATACATCAAAACGAACGATAATGAACTGTCAAGGGCCTTGTCGAAAAGAACTGCAAACTATGACATGGATTTGGAAGATGAAGACTGGCTTAACACATTCAACAGTGGACTGGAGGATGAAGAGAATGACCTTGCTGTGCGTGTCTCCGAGGAGAGTTTTGAATTGGTGATGGATGCATTTGAAAAGGCTATCTTTTGTAATCCTGATTATTTTATGGATGGCAAAGCACCAGCCGACCTGTGTTTGGATTTGGCTAGAAGAGAAGTGGTAGATGCCGTGTATAGTTATTGGACAAGGAAGAGGAAACAGAAATGTGCTTCTCTTCTTAGAGTATTCCAGGTATCATCCATGTACTATGTATATATTTTCTTCGTTTCTTGAAGCTGGCATTTTTCATTTATAGCAGATCTTGTTCTTTTGCATAGATATATGCATTTTAGGAGGATAGCAGTAATAGCTTGTGTTCGTACCATCATAACAATTTAGTCCAGTGCTTTCGCTTGCTTACTATATCGTTTTTACATCTGGCATTGACCTTGTCTTAGCAGTTCTGTGGACTTGTTTGAAATTAAAAATAGAACTAGTGAATGGGTTTGCTTCAGCTGGTTTGTTCATTGCATCCATTCGTATTTGAATTTGAATTATTAGTTGGATCTTCAGGAACCTTCGGCTGAACTATTTTCTTGAAGTGAGATTTTGTACCTGAATTTCTGGTTAGTAATATGCTGATGAACTGAAGTTGTTATGATTGTAAACTCGTTTAGGGAAATGTTGAGCTAAAATACTGCAAAGGCTTCGACTTAACTTTGAAATTATCCTTTGTTTCGTAGAGTCTGTTGTACCTGAATTAAGTGCTTTGCCTTTTGGCCCTTTTGGCAGTTGAATGAACCCAAGATTCCTTTCATTCCAAAACCGGTTTTGCGTAAGAAAAGGTCAATGAAGCAGCGACATACTGCAAAGGCTACTACTCCAACCGGTAGAGGAAAACAACTCAGCGCTCTGCAAGGTATGTTTAACAAAATGTCATTATCTAAACATGGTGAAATCTGTTGGTGTGCATTTTTGCTTCTGCTATTCAACAACACGACCATCTTCTTAGTCACGACATTCTCCCACTTGAATCTGTCTGACGTCTGGTTGGATGTGCAGCTATGGCAGCCGAACTAACCGCCATTGAAGAAAAAAGCATGATGATTGAAGTAGAGGGGGCAAGAGGAGCCGCGAGAAGTGCATTGGAGGTTGCAGTCATGAAGCGCGGGAGAGCGCAGACCATGATGGCGAGTGCTGATTTGGCAATGTACAGAGCTGCCATGGCAGTTAGAATCGCCGAAGCAGCCCAAGCTGCTGATCTGGATCAGGTTGTCGCTCATTTCCTTGATTTATAAACGGAGGCCAATCCAAAATGAACAACAAAAGGTACCACTTTGCTGATGCTTAATTTATATGATATACACAAAAAAAAAGAGGAATTGAGGGCTTCTTGGACTGTTTTTTCCTTGGTTGAAGCCTTAGAATTCATGCAGCCCTTTTGAAGGTAAACGATCTATTTATGTAATTAATCATGTACATAGGCTTTTGTTTTCCTTTTGGCAAATTGGTACATGTTTTGTAATCTTATGTTATCAGATACACCCCCTTATCTGGACTGTGCCATTAGAGTTAGTTTATTAGGGAATAACCAAATTTGTATGAACCAAATTGAGAGAGATTTGGACATTTGGTATCATATTTGTTGTATATTTCTTTTCTCCTTCTCGTTCATTGTTACCCTCGTATCTTTCGATCAGCGTCGAAGGTAAGCCAACAGAAGACGAAGCACGCTAGGCTCGTTGTATGGTCTACGTCTTTTGTAACTATGTTACCTCTTTCTGCAATATACTACGTATTTACCAATTCAAAACCCCAAAGACTGACCTGTCCGTTCGATCTGAATCTCAATTTCCAAAATTCTAGGACTAGGATTAAGTTGAAATATCTTATCTTACAACCCAAAGGAGGTGAGGCAGATTTTCATACAGATAGATTCGAAAATGGCATTCAGTTGTTACATATGCCCAGAGGTTTCCTTGTCTCTAACTCAAACCCACAGTACGTTGAATTCACAAGACTGAAATGCAATCAAAGGTCTTCAAACTCGCAATGGCTTCAACCCAAGCTGAGCTCGAAGCCTGTTTGCTTCTGCAATCTCCGGATCTGGGTGGTCCGTTCCATCATCCTTCTTCTCCTTCTTTTCCTTCTTCTTCTTCTTTGGCTCTTCCCTTGCACTGCCATTTTCAGCATCCTCCGCTCTTCTAGGGCTCGCACTGTCACGAGCGTGACGCTTCCTTGGTGGGCTCCTACTACGGCTCCTTGATGGGCTCCTCCTACGCCTCCTCTCCCTTTCCCAATCTCTGTCCCTGTCTCGGTCCCTATCTCGCCTCTCCCTTTCCCTTCCTTCTCTCTCCCTTTCTCGACCATAGTCCTTTTCTCTGATCCGATATCTATCACGATCTCTGTCCCTATCGTAGTCTCTGTAGTCGCGGTCTCTCTCTCTTTCCCTCCCTCTTCTACGGTCCCTATCATAGTCACGATCATCTACGTCTCTGTCCCTGAAAGAAATGAACCAATATTAGAATGGATTTTCATCTGGTCTTAAAATTGTTGTCAAAACAAGGATCAATATCAACTAGGAAGTTATGGTGCATGAAATTTTATCACAGTTCGAACTGCACCCGATCATTAGAGTGAACTAGAAATTCCCTGCTACATGGACTAGAACAGAGAGGGTCTTCCAAACCCCAACCCCACCCCGATTACATCCTTATGGGCGTTATAGGGACGTAATCAGGGCAAGATTCCCCACCAAGGGAATCTTGTTGAATTGGCCATGACACGTCTTGTTAACATCCCTACATGGCTAGACCATCAACAACTATTCTTCAAAACTACAAAATTGCCAACAGCTTCAATCCCTACCAACCCCACCAAGGGACGTAATCAGGGCAAGATTCCCCACCAAGGGAATCTTGTTGAATTGGCCATGACACGTCTTGTTAACATCCCTACATGGCAAGACCATCAACAACTATTCTTCAAAACTACAAAATTGCCATCAGCTTCAATCCCTACCAACCCCAAGATATCCATCAGCACACACACTAAAGCTATACTGTGCTTCGATTCCAATCAAACCCCAGCAAACCTTCGGCATAGCCAATAAAGCTATCCCTCGCAGTCATGGTGAGACTAAGATCACTATAGCATGGGCATAATGAGCGGTCACCTATCAAAATATATAATAAAATTGGAGGGGAAAACTGATTATCACAAACCTGTGTCTGTGACTGTCACGTTTTCTATCTCTATCCCTTTCTCTATGGGGACTGGAGCCGCGATAGTAATCCTGTAAAAGAAGGGAACAATTTAACCCTGAACTTGGCATAACTAACAAATAATTATGTTGAGCAGAGAAGATGGGAGCAATATTAAACCTTTTCATGTTCCTCAGCATCAACTTCCATCTCATCCTCTTCTTTTTCTTCTTCCTCCTCAAAATCATCTTCGAGAGCACTTCTTCTAGGCTCCACTGCACCATTAGATTCCAGGTGCCATCTGTACGAAGAAAACATCTATTTATCAAAATTCTAGTAAACTACTCAAGAAGTTAATGGGTACATACTGCTTTGAAAATAGCTTATGCTCCAATATCAATCGTAAGGTCAAATCTTGTAGCAAGACAGGACATGTTCACATGCCTAACATTTATTTATCTAATTGAGAACTAAAATAGCATTATGATTCTCATTATATCCAGTCAATGCTTGACGAAAGATGAGACTCAGGAAATGCTACCACAAGTATATTTCCATGGTGAAACCGTAATCTTAATTGGTAACCAGTAAAAAGTACAATATTCAACATATATTGTTTTATGTCAGGTAATAGAAGGTACACAAATTAGATATATGAACCTACACCGTGCAGGTGAATTTCCACTCATATGATGGCTATATTTTTTAATATGTGAAGGTAACCTGACAATTATTTCAACTACTAATTAACACAGTTCTCTTCAGTCTAACATTGCATTGACCTAAGGACTCATAAGTTACTGCATCAATTAACAGAATACGGAATCTCAAAATATCTGTCCATTCTATTAGCAGCTTTCATGAACAAACTTCATTTTCATTGCTTAAATATAATGACTACACCAATCAGGTTGCTAAAGATAACTCTATCGCAGGTGTCAAATTGGCAAAACATTATGGAAGACACACTAGGAGCTTATTCCAGTTGATACATGTTAATCGATCATTCACAACTCATCACTGCAGTTAACACCATGGCTATTAAAAATAAGAAGCCCACTGGCAGGACTTCACAAATCATCATGTGCCGGCCAACGTAATACATTTATAGAATCACATTAGGAATATAATGCAATAATAAGTAGAAACATGACAGAATCACTAATTCCTATATATCACAGCAAGTTCACGACATTTTGGCCATTTGTTACCAAAGTATATGAGAGCTAATAAGTGAATTGCTAGTGCGTCTTAAATTGGACTAACTTCCATTATATTTAAGAATACTTTCATTATTGCCATAAGATCATATAATCCTAGAATCTTATTCTTAAGATCGGATGTTAATAATCACTGGCAAATGGCGATCCAATCTAATAATTTCAATCCAAATAACAATTGACAACAACCAGAGATAATGTCAAAAGGATGTTACCTTTTCTTGATGCGGGGCATAGCAATGTCACATGAATAGTCTGATGTCAAAAGTTCATCAATGAACTCATCCACATGAGTCAGCGAAAACCCTGTCACAAGACAAAGAAACAAAATTATAAACCTAATGAAGAAGCCAATATAGGATTAATTTTGGGCAGAAACTTACTTCCATCTGACTTCTTCATTCTCAATTTCCTGTAGTCGTTATATAATGGCTCCAAGTACAGATATACATCGGCATCAGTTCCAGTAAGCCGCAAGTAAAAAGCACCAAGAATCCGAACATACCTGCAGCAAAGTGCATCAATTAGCAAAGGAGGGACAAATCGTTTGGATGAGAAGCAAAGGAAGATACTCTCAGTTCACTGCTGTTCCAGTATCCGACAGTGAGATTGAGATACTTCAATTTTCACTACACGTTCAAAATCTGAAAACATATTCTAAACACTGAATTCATTGTCACTTGTCAGAGCCCCTGTGTTTTCTATTTCCCTTCCAATTCACATCCAAGTTCATGATGAACAAATATCTAAAGTTAAAACACACGACGAACGGAAGAGATTGAAAGAGGAGCATTTATCTTACTTGTAGTCCTCGTTTTTTATGAACTCGACGACGATATCTTTCTCGGGCTGAATCTGGAGCATCTTCTCGACAAGGCAGAGAAAAGGAGTAGGTTTACGGTTGCCACCAAAGGTACCGCCGATATGGTCAAGCTCCATAGCCTTATCAACGAGCGTCTCGGCGGTGAGACCGAAACACTGCTCCTTCCAGTAAGTATTCTGGTAAATCTTGGCCCTGACTATCTTCTCGACCAGGTTTTGAGGATTCGTTCCCCTTATGCTCCTCGCTGTGGGGTCCGTACGGTTCGCCATGGTAGGGTGTCTCTATGTGAAACCCTAACCCCCCAATCCAGGCGCAATCTTACAAATCGGCGAAGGACGAGTCCAATAGAGAGTGAGACAGATCGGAAAGGGAGGAAAATGGCAAGAGAGATGGATTTACAGGCGGCGATGCAGCGGCGGCGGCGGAAGAAGAGGAGATTGAAATCGGAGAAGAAGGTGGTCGAGTATGGGTTAGGACTAGGGTGGAGTGCCCGATCGCAGGAAGCGCCCGCTTAGGCCGACTTCGGGTATTTGTGTACAAAAATCGGGTATCCATGCCCAAAGAAATCACGAAATTCGGGTACCCGACCAAATATTTATTTTCTTTTCTTTTTTCTTAATTTTGGGGGGAAAACAATTGGAAATATTTATTCACTCACCCTCGCAGTCCGATCGTCTCCACTGGCGTATTCAAACCATTTCTCCTCCTTCATCAAGGCGGTTTAGCACGGCGTTCCGGCGTTGGTACCGTGCCGTTTCCCCTCTTCTGCCGTCTCGCTCCGAGGTCGCTCGATCGGTTTTCTCAAGGTAATGTACTTCTGAATTTCTCTCCCCCCTAATCGTTAAACCCTGAGATTTATCAATTCATTTTGGAGATTGGAATTGCTGGTATAGCCTATAGGATTAGGGTTATATTGATTGTTTAATGAGTGAAACTAGTAGCTTACTTGTTGGAAAACAAAAGAAAAGTTGGTTTTGCGATCGAATCGACTGACAGGGATAGTGAAACCCTAAAATGTGGTGTTAGAAGCAACGAATTGAGCCAAAGTTCTACGAGATTTACTTAGGGCCTCTCCCAAGTCCCAACCTTAGTTTTGGAACTCTGAAGCTGAAATTGAAGTTAATGACTAACTCAAACTGATCAACTGATTGCTTCTTGTGCTTGCTTTTTATCTTTTCTTTTCTTTTTGCCTACATATGATGCCTGATTAATAGAGTAGTTATTTGAAAAAATAGATTCTTGTACAGTTTTATAGATGATATCATCAGCAATGAACGCAGCAGCATCATCGAATGTTGGAACCACTAAAACAGATAGCAGTGCACTCGGACTTGTCAACAAACGCATCCAAGTTCTGCGCAGGAAACACAATGTCATTCTGCAAAAGGAAAATTCCCTGGACAAGAAGCGACGAAAGGTCAGCCGTTCCAAGTATAGGGTCTTGGGTCAGATTAAAGAGCTTGAGAAGCTTTCCAAGGAAATCGCTTTCCAAGGATACCTTCCTTTCAACTCCCCGATGGTCAATGTGAATGTGAGTCCTTCTAAGGTAGACACTGAGGAGTCAGATGAGACTGATTCAGCTGCCAGAGGTGCCAAGCGAAGAAGAAGAGTTGATGAGGATATCAAGCTGGTTGATCTAGAGCTGATAGACAAGCAAAGGTATCTTTGTGTTTCTAATGGCATTGTTATCTTTTGCTTGGATCTTAAGCAGAACAAATATCAGTCCTTCAGCAATGTTTGTGATCCCATCTCATTGGGTTTGATCAAAATGGGGACAGATGCATACGTTATTGGTGGGGAGCCGGTGGTGCCTGAAGCCCTGTTGGTGGACCCCAATCCCTCCTGGGATGAGAAGCACATGGGCTCATCTTGTGTCACTTGCCGCCTATCTCTGGTTGGTGGCAAGCTCTCTCTCACCAAATGCAACATCGGCAAACCGAAGGAGCCCAAAGTCTGGCCTATAGTTGATAAGATTGATGGCCAAATACATGTGTTCGACACCGTTCCTCCTGAGCTGGTTGAAGACGTACCTGGTTGGATCTGTTCCCACGAGGTTCTCACCCTTGATGACCATTGGATCAAAATCCCAACAATCAGCGACAGGGACAAGGATTACATCTTTCGGGGTCGTGAATATGCGGATTGCATAAGGTCTCACACAGTGATAGGGGACTGCATCTATGCAGTAGCTGACGGAGGTTTTCTCTTGTTCGATTCCAAGACGAAGAAATGGGTAGCACGTCCAAGGCTTTATTGCTGCTGGGATCCCTTCTCCGTCAGGAAAGTGTGGGATATTCTTGATCTTGGAATCGCAAGGTGTGCAGGAGAATTTCCACACAAAGAACCAACCGTACCACTCTATGTGCTGATTGCAGCTGTGGATAATGGTCCAAATGATGGTGTGCTTGCGTTAGCCTACCTTGTCACTGCGACGGGTCAGGTTCTTCGCTTTCAGCCCCTGCCTCATATCTTTGGTGAGCCTTTGCAGCCCTTTGTCAGGATTAGAGGTACAATCATTAATGTTGATGAGGCGGGGAGGACAATGTGCGCAATTATTGGTGGAACGGTATTGGGTGATGATAGTGAAACTGAGTATCTGTTCATCTGTACTTTCACTGTAAAGTTGCTTACTGATGCTTCCCGGATGGTTCGTCGACATATCTGGAGCAATTCAAGTGAGGATGGGCCCTCTGAGCTAGAGTTCGTGCATGTTGAACTCAAAGGCAGGTATGCATATAAAACAGATGGTAATCCATATGATTTAAGGCGGCGATTGCTCCCCGTGCAAGCTTGCTTCCTGTGATATTCTTGATTAGAGGTATTAATTATTAATTATTATTATTATTATTAATGGAGTATTGTTTAAGCTTGAATATGGGGAATTGGCGTGGTTTTCTTGTCTTGCTTTGTTTGGATTGCTGTAATTTTTGTTTTAGAAAAGCATTACCGATAAACTGGGATGTGTTGTGGAAATCGTTTTGAGTTAATCGTAGACTTGCAACCACCACTTCTTACACCCCTGGTGATAGGAAGGACTTGCACTCTTTCAAACTCAGCGCGAACCTGAACTATATGCGCAATATAGCCTGAACCTGAAATGCATGGTAGAAATCAAGTCCTTTCTGCTTAACCTCACAATAACAGAGATTTCATGATCCTTTGTTGGAAACAAAGAAATTGAAGCTTGAAGCTTCGTTAATGGCGGACGGATTTTGGAGAAAGAGGAGAAAATGAGAGCGGGAAAGTTTGTTATTTTGATTGATTGATTTCGAGCATACAACTGGGGGTTTATATGTACAAAGAAGATCACGTGATCAGCACGTGCTTACAAAACAAACACCAGAGGAAGCCGACTCAGGTTAATTTAACTCGATCTCGAGTAACTCCCAACACCCCCCTCCCTTCAAGTTGTAGGTGGTGAAACCATTTGCAACTTGCGAATGAGGTCATTATGTCGAGGACCATGAAGGGTCTTTGTGAAGATGTCGGCGAGCTGATCCAAGGTGGGGATGTAAGAGAGACTGATGAGGCCTTCACACAACTTATGGCGAGCAAAATGACAATCTGGATTGACATGTTTGGTACGCTCGTGATCAGCTTGGCTGTCACAATGGACAGGTATTGGTAAGATCTTGGACACCCCACGTTCATGAAACAACTTGGACAACCAGGCAAGTTCTGTTGCTAGTCGACGCAGAGATCTATACTCGACTTCTGCACTTGATAAAGAAACAATGGACTGTTTCTTGGCTTTCCAAGACACAGGACAGCCACCAAATGTGATGTAGAAGCCACTTACTGATCAATGAGTATGAGTACAGGCGGCCCAATCTGAATCACCGTAACCTTGCAGCTCCAATTTAGAAGAAGAATTCAAGAAAATTCCCAAATCAAATTTGCCACGTAAGTACTTGAGAGAATGAAATGCAGCTTTCAAGTGATCAGAAGTGGGCTTTTGCATAAATTGGCTCAAATACTAGACTGTAAAAGCAAGGTCAGAGCGAGTGTGGGTGAGGAAGTTCAATTTACCCACCAAATGACGAAACTGAATTGGATTAGAAAGTAAAGGAGCTGACGAGTTGTGTAGATTCAAGCCAACCTCTAGAGGAGCAGTAGCAGTGTCCGAACCAAAATCATACTCAAAAAGTAACTCGGAAATGAATTTCTTTTGAGTCATCACCAAACCATTAGGAACTCTAATGAATTCAATGTCAAGAAAGTAATGTTAAGGACCCAAATCATTTATTTTAACGTTTCGGCTATATACACCGCAAATCCCCACGTCCTTAAGGACGTGGTGGGGCGGCGTCTGGCGCCGGCGAAGGAGGCCGAGCAGTGGCCGAGGAGGAGGGTGGTGGTGGTGGGGCGGCGTATGGCGGCGGCGATGGAGGCGGAGCAGTGGCAGAGGCGGACGACGGTCTATTACCGCCGCGAAAGCGTCGGACCATTGAGGTGTTCCCGATCCCGACTCCACCGGTATGTTATTTGAATTACTTTTTGTTTGATTTATTTTTAGAGTTTTAAAATATAATTTGATAGATTATAATAGAAGTTTATAGAATATATGATTGATAATATATATTGTTTGATAGAATATAATTGAAAATATATTTTTTGATTTATGTATATATTATAATGTTTTTTTATAGTATATAGTTTGATAGAAAAGAATATAGTTGTAATTTGATAGAATATAATAGATAGTATATATTCAAATACATAGAAAAAAATTACAATTGAAAGACAATAAAAAACATTAAAATATATTATAACTAGTTATTTTCCCGAACCATGTTCGGGTTTCGTCATAATATTTTTGGTCGAGTTTGACGCCCCACACAAAATACTCAGCCACGCCAATTTTTCCATAACATACCATTTTGCCCATACTCCTCCCCGTGTTGTTTTTTAAAATCTTCAGTTGTTATGGAGAAATCTTTTATCAAAAAGATCGATACTTCGAATTTGATAAAACAAAAATGTAGATCGACTGCTTCTACACTTCTCTAAACATCTACGTACCTTACTTGAAAGAAAAGAAAAAAAACTCTTGTATTTCTTGGCCTAAGAATCCAATACTAACGATCCGAAACAACATAAAGAAACCCATACTCCTCAGTCCTCACCATGGAAGAGGATGGCCGGATAGATAATCTTAGTGCTTCGAAGTTATGGTTCAATATTGAGAGAGCTACACTCTTTAATCTAACACATAAGTATATCCATAGTTAAGTTATTAATTCATACTCCAAGCTAGCTAATATATTAAGGGTCCGAAATAGCATAAACAAACCCGTGTACCAAACATGCATGTGATTTTTGGTATTTGTTATTCCTATTGTATTTAATATTCAAGCCCGATTTTCATCGCTATAATATATTTCACACCATGTCTGCGAATCGGGCTCAATAAAATGAATGATTTATGTTTTTACTCGTTTTAAAGTTGTGTGTATTTTCATGGGAATCAAATTATTCTAAATTGACCTACAGTGGCGATTTATTTTCAGATGGGACTTTTTGGTTTTTTTTATTCTTATTTTATTTAATATTGAAACCTTATTTTACCCACCATAATATATTTTACACCATACCTTTGAACTGGACTAAAGAAAATAAATTATTTATGTTTATACTCATTTTAAGGTCGTTTGTATTTTTAATCGGAATCTAATTATTCTAAGTTGACCTGTATTAGATGATTTCTTGGGTTTGCAAAATAAAAATGCAGATATAGTTATACTATCTACTATATATGCTATAACAACAAATAAAATTAAACACCTGAACTTCTTCATTCTGAAAGTGTTTCTCGATTGTGTCCATGATTTGATTCGCCTGTGCACATAATTTTCTGCAGAAATCAGCAGAAGATGATTTTGCTCCATCCTTCTGTATGCTTTCTCAACATTTTATAGCTTATATTATCTACATAGAAAGGCATACTCCTCGTTTAAATTCAATGTGCTCCAAGGACTTATCGTAGACCCTGTTCTCGACTACCAAGCAACACATATTCACCTTGAAGCTCATACCGGCTATAGCTTTGCTCCAACACATTTTTCTCAACAGTTATTTACACAGAAAGGCATCACACCTACATCAATCTCACAGAATAAAATAGGAACAGAACAAAAAACTATTTGGCAGCTTTGGATGCCCCTTAATTTCAACCAAATCAAACCCTAATTTTCACATAATACTTGATTGAAATCAAAATCCCCAGTAACAACCAACAAAGCCCTAATTAAAAAAATTAGAACAAATTCAACTACACACTTAGCGATTTAGTTCCATCGGTGCCGCCTCTGAGTCAAGAATAGGTGCAGATGTTTACTTTGAATCCTCTAGCCGTCGTCTAGGCCGTCTCTCGCAACCTTGGTCGGTTCTCTCACCCTGCGCCGACTTCAGGATACAACAAATAAAGAAGGGGATACGAAAATGCAAAATCCATGAAATCAAAACTTTGCCTACATAGGAGACTAAAGACCATAGAAGAGGCATGACTACATACAAATTTCTCCTACCCCTAAACTAAAAGTAAAAAAAAAAAAAGCACTAACTTATCCGGGTTCGTAGTTGTTTAATTGGAGGACAGGCAAACATGCCTATAGACTACAACGTTACACGCCTATAAGAACTCCACGAAGCATCTGCAGAGCATGTGAAGCACCAATGAAAAATGAATCTCAATAATGGGAAATTTCATTACATCTTGTATCACCACAATTCCTTGCCTATGAGGCTATGACAGACAACACCTATTTTGTGAGCTAGATATCATAATTAATCAAAAGCCCTAAGAGTTTTCTTTCTCACACCAACAAATGTCACTCAATTCTAATTAATCAAAAGCACAATTTGGAAGCCATCATAATAAACAACGATACACCATTGCTCCCAACTTTCAGAATTTTTAGAAAAAAAAATCAAATACATACCCGGATTTGATCACAATCTCTACTGAAGTTATAAATTGGAATTGAATAGTGGAAATCTAGCCTAAGCAAACTTAAAACCTAAATTCCTAATTCAAGTCCCAAAAATCCAAAACCCTCAATTGCATTTGCAAGCAACCACATAACAATTTAATCGAGATTAAGAGGAGGGAGAGGACCTGTCAAGGCGTTGTACCATTCTCTGATAGATGTTGTTGCATCGAGTCAATTCTCTATCAAGGTTGCCGCTGGGTGAGCTCGTGCATTGCCATCGTCCTCTCCTTGACCCGGTGACTACGTGAACGATCCGTAACCAATAGCCACCACCATCGGATGCGCTCATTGGGGCTAGTAAATCGATCGCTTCATTCCAATATGAAAATCTAACAAAATCTTTCAAAGACAAAGATAGAGAGGGACTCAAATGAATAGAGAGGAGAGACTATATGGTTTCAAACTTTAGATCGGTACCTTGGATGCTCCAATTTTCAAATAAGTGGCCCCTGCTATAGCAGTTCCAAGAGGTGAAAACTAAAATTGGAGGAGAACATAGATTTGGGAGTGATTTAATAGATATATAATTTCAAGAAGTACCTTTTTTATTTGACATCTTCTCTCCCTTTACCGGCATCTGAAATCTTGGCGAAACCCTAATTCTCCACTCTCTATTTCTTGCACTCTCTCTGTCTCCCCTTTCCACCATTGCTAATTCTAGGCAAAACTGACAGTACTCTATTTCTTCTAAGATGTTGAAACGGGTAAGGGAGAACGAAGATCGAGTAGAAAAAGAAGCGGTTTTAGATAGAAGAAAGAGAAAGTTAAGAATAAAAGATTAGCATTTGTTACCAGAGGAAGTAGGGCTGGAAATCACTCGTGGGTGACCGATTCACCCGACCTATCCGACCCGATTATTAGGGTGAACTCGAAAAAAATCGGGTGATGGATGGGTGATGGGTCGGGTGAAATGGGTGATATAGTTTTCACCCATTACCCGACCCATCACCCGACCCATCACCCGACCCATTACCCAACCCGCTTAACCACCCGATTATTACAGAGGCTAGTGTATAAATAATATAATTTAACATAACTAACATATTTCTCATTTTCTACCTCTAGTTTCTCCATTTTCCAAGTGTTCTTGTTCAAAAAGGTTTTATAAAATATACCGATAGGGTGTAAGCAATTTGACTCTTTCCAACGACTTTGTTAGCATTTACTGTATTAATCCATGATTAACCAAATTGTATTTTTCCAATTTGTCATGAGATTTATATATAACAATAATCCTCTTTATGCAAAGATATTAAAGAAATGCGACACATGAGTCGAATTTCTAAGGACATAGTTTTTCTATACTTTTATCTATTTATTATATCTAGTAACCGAGTTAAATTCATCTCATTTAGTTTGATATATTAAATGTCTAATACTAATTTTGTAAGTCAAGGATAGTGTTATAATGTACTAATAAGTCTTTTATTCATTTAGTAAGATTCATACGTTGACATGATTTATAAAATTATTGAATATGAATGATTTTTTGGTATGTCTTGTGACTCATTTTCTGTAAATTTCTTTCACCCGATTCACCACCCGATTCACCCGATGGGTCGGGTGATGGGTGAAACATTAGACGGGTGGATGATGGGTCGGGTGAAAAAATGGGTTCACCCATCTATCACCTGACCCATTTCCACCCATAAGAGGAAGAAGGAGAATGTGGGTTATTACGGAGTATTTTTTTAGATAATTTTTTAATTTTGCTCCACTATTGACACGTGGCTTATTTTTTAATAAAAAAGTTGCTTCAGAGAGAAATAGAGGGTTTTTGAGAGAGGGAGGGTGATACACATGCACCTAGTATATGTGTAAATTTCTACACCTCCAATCAAATGTTACCATTTATTTTAATTTTTTTAAATCATAAATTAATAAAAATCTTAAGTTTAATTTAAAATAGGTAGTGGCCTAGTGGGATTTACATTAGAAATAACTGTTTAGTTTTATTTTAAACTAAATTTTCTTAACATTTTTTTAATGTAATTTACGTGGGTTGGTTTAATAAAATTTTAAACTTTGATTGAATAAAATTATCGATTTTATTATAAGCAGTGATAAATATCATACATTCATGCATATTATGAATACATAGTATTAAAAGGGGGAAAATCATATCACTAAACTGAATTTATAATATTTTTAAATAGCAAAAATAAGTACTTATATTTTTAACTTAACCTATATCATGTATTTCGCATAAAATTATCAATATTTCATACTTAAAAATTTATAAAAATACATTCTAATTATAAAATATTGACAATTTAATTAACCAACTCTTTTTAAATTAATTAATCCAACAACTAAACAAAAAATATGAAATTAAATAATAAGTCCAGTGTAATAAACATTGATATACTAATTATATTTAAACAACTACTTGTTTTGAAATTAGAAATAAAAATATATGTTACATAAAAAAAAAATGAAAATTCATCCCTTTCAAGTTTCAACCTATTAAATTTTAAAATGAAAATACGGTTACTTTTTCAAACACCACTACATTTTTTTTTTCAAAAAACTTTTTTTTTTCTTTTAATAACACATGGCGAGTTTTAATTCGTAGTGTAAAAGTAGACACATACACTTAGTGGGAAGGTGGGTGAGAATGGTTGAAAACTGTATTTCTTAGGATTGCTCAGCTATTGACACGTGGCGCAATATTTTACAAAGACATTGCTTCTAAAATTATAAGTATAAGGGGTGGATACTTCAAAAGTATTTAATTAACATTCAAATATATTTGAATATATTAAAATATAGTCAAATACATAAAAATAAATTTATATTGAAAGATAATAAAAAATATTAAAATACTTCAAAATTATTTAATTAACATTAAAATATATTTAAATATATTCAAATACATAAAAATAAATTTATATTTAAAGATAATAAAAAACATTAAAAAATATTAAAATACTTCAAAATTATTTAATTAACATTAAAATATATTTAAATATATTGGAATATATTCAAATACATAAAAATAAATTAAAATTGAATACAATAAAAAAAATTAAAATATAATTGTAATGCTTAATTAACATTAAAATATAATAAAAGACAATAAAACATATGAAAATATATTAAAATACATCAAAAGACATTAAAATACATTAAAATATACTGAAAAGACATTAATATTCAACTGGATCATAATAACATGCAGGGAGGCTCATGAGGGGTGATGGTACCCTTCGGCCTATTAGGTTCGACGACCGGGCAGCGGTCAGCCAGGTACAGGAGTCTACGGCACCCCCCGATCAGACAGTCGACGATCTACTTGCGTCTGCAGAGCGCTTACAGCCGTCGATGGGGACGCCCCCGGCCGACGAGCACGACAGCTTCTGGAAGGGTCTGCGAGGTTGGGATCGTTCGGGCGATGCGATGATGGGGTTGCAGCCTTCTTTAGAGCCCGCTGATGTTTTGAGTAGATGTATTACCGACGTAGTCGGTGGGCGACGGGCCGACATGGGTAGACCGCCTACTCGTGTTCCACCGACCATCCCGGAGGCATCTACTTCAGCCGTTCCGGAGACTTCTACTTCGGTCGTGCCGCCAGCAGCTTTTACTTCAGCCGTGCCAAAGGCTTCTACATCCGGCACACACGAGCCCGAGCCTTCGGCCTCCGCCACACCAGCGGCGATCTCCTTGGACTCTGCAGATGATGTGATCCCTGACGTCGTTGAGGAGGCTGACGACGGTCAGGAGGGGCAGGCTCAGGGCGAGGGGGCCCACAGGTAGAGCCCGAGCCCATCCCTGCACAGGCTGCCGCACCGGCTGTGCAGGTCGACCCTTTATTGCCGCCGGGAGAGCTGCTTGTGTCTTACAGGCATCACCGTGCGTAACAGGTGTAGAGAGATCCTACGGTGGAGCTGCCGCTGCTGAAGTTCCACCACCGGGCGACTCACTTGCAGCCTTTCGAGCCCTACATATTTGAGGGCCCGGGGACCTGGGTGCAGGATCTGCTCCCATCCGGCATCCCCCAGCTGAGGTCCCTCCACTGGCAGTGTGTCGACGAGTTCACTTGCACGGCCTTTTTGGAGCATTGGCACCCGGAGACCAGCTCCTTCCACTTTCCATGGGGCGAGATGACCATCACGCTCCACGATGTTGCCTGTCTGATGGGACTTCCGATTGATGGCCAGCCCTGCACGTCACATCTGCCCGCGAGCGCTTTGGTCCCCGCCATCGCGGAGTACTACCAGCTCACCCCTGCGACTTTGAAGTCGTACAGACACGCTGGCGGCCCTCCAGTGACTGGGTTTACTACCCAGTGGCAGCAGAGACACGGGCCGCTCGTCGACCCCGCCCCCGCCGATGACCCAGAGGCCGCGGCTGATCCTGAGCAGATTCGGCTGCGCACGCATATGGGAGGGGGGAAGCCCCAGGATGACCCTGCACAGCGTCTGTTTTTGCACAGTACGTACATGGCCATCGCTCTCGCCGCGACTTTGTTTGTGGACAAGTCGCAAAGTCGGATCCCATGGAGGATATTCGGCCTTATTTGGGACATCCCACATACGGCCACCCTTGCATGGGCTGCAGGTGCCCTCGCATGTCTCTACAGGGGCCTAGGCGAGGCTACCCGCTCAGGTGCGAAGGGCATATACAGCTGCACGCCGATCCTACAGGTACGAGACCGTTGAATTAGAGTTTTAGTTTATAAATATTTAAATTATATGCTAACGACATACTTTTTTGTGTCAAGGCTTGGATATGGGCGTACTTCCCTCGCTTCCGAGGTGATTTGTCCAGCGACCTGGCTAGAAAGGATGACCCTCGCTTCTACGCGAAGTTCATCGGTCCGAAGGCGCCACAACGCATGAAGGACGACGCGAAGCTGAAGAAGATCCGGGAGCTGCGGGACGAGGTGGACCGTCTTACCGGCTGATGTATGTATTCGAGACTCTATCTATATCACTTATAATTCTTAGATGTGAATTACATCTGATTTGTTTAATTGTATGTCGAGTGGATGCCTTTTGGGCGTGATCTGGACTTCGACGGTCAGTACCGTCAGTCAACCTATCGGGGCACCATCACCTTTTACGGGGAGGAGGAGCCGTATATGCCCGATAGGTGCCTCCGGCAGTTCGGACGGGTCCAGGGGATCCCGCAGGCCGTCATCGCGCCGGATCAGGTCTGCCGCGACACAACCCTGAAGAACGCGAGGTACATCGCCGTGTTTGCTCAGGGCCACAACAGGTGGCAGGACCTGCAGGACGAGGGTCGCTTCTACAGGCTGGCCGAGCACAGGCGCACCAGCGAGGATTGCCAGGCCGGTGTCACTGCAGATTACTTGCCTTGGTACGCGTCGCAGAGCCGGTCGTACGTGCTGCCGACCACGCCACCCCATCCCGACCCGCTAGCGCCCGTCCACCCGATCGACATGGACCCATGGGTAGACCTCCCTCAGCCTCTCGTCATCGGTCCGGCGCTGTTAGCCCGCTTTCGTGAGGTCGAGGGCTATTTGAGGGCCCTGGCTAGCGACCCTCGCATTGAGGAGCTAGTGGACGAGGTGACAGAGATTTTGGATCATGTTGTACGCCATCCTGTAGACTAGTGATGTACTTTTGCAGTTTCTATCTTGATATTATACTTTTATATTACGGATTTTGTATCTATCTCTATATTTCTATCTCGAGTAGACTCTTCTCATTTCTTCCGAGTCATATTGAACGTAAACATCAAAAACGAAAACGTTAATATGATAAGGTTGCTCGATAACGAAAACGAAAACGTTAATATAATAAGGTTGCCCGATAACGAAAACGTGAAACCAGATTGTGTATGTTGTTTATAATGTTTTCCTGAATATTTTGGTTAGGAACTTCCCTCAGGATTTGTGAAGGAGCACAGAAAGAGATTGTCGAAGTAGATCGACACTCTTGCGACTACCTTGGAGATCCATATCCTCATATTTGATACAACTACCTTAAAGACGTGCTAGAGTTTAGGGTTTGGCTAGGGTTTAAGGGTTTGGCTAGGGTTTAGGGTAAGGAAACTGCACGTGGTCAAGGACGTGCTTGCACGTGCAAGCACGTCCTTGACCACGTGCAGTTTCCTTACCCTAAACCCTAACCTAGCCAAACCCTAAAACCCTAGCCAAACCCTAAACCCTAGCACGTCTTTAAGGACGTGCTAGGGTTCTGCTTACAATTAACGCAACAGTGCCTATTTGAAGCGAAGGAGGACAACTTGATTCCGCACTCCAAAACAAAGTCCGACTTCTTTCGATATATTCTTTCGTCGTTAGAATCGTTATGGCCGAGCTGCAAAGCAATCCATGTCTCCAAGTATCCCAGGTACGGATAGGTTTCGTAGAGTGAACATATTTCGTATTCCTTCAGTTTTTTTCATATTTCCAATTATGTGAATATAGTTTCGAGACTTTACATCTGAGTTCTCGGACCCAAAGGTTTGGAATGACCGTGACGAAATGGTTACGCATTTCAAGGACTTGGGTCGGAGACACTGCATGATTCTAGTAATCAAGCGGTCTTGGACGAGGGCGTCGAATCGTCCAGGCGGGGTTCTCCTTGCTTGCGAGCAGTTTGGGGAGTACCGACCACGCGGGAGGAAGCTCCGGAGCACGCAGTCGAAGATAAGTGGTTGTCCATTCTCTCTACACGGACACGAAGCTCCGCCGGGTCACTGGGTTATGACGGTAACCCACGGTGTTCATAACCACGGGCTTTCCACGAGCTTGAAGGGTCATGCCATCGCCGGACAGATGACAGAGGGGGAGAAGAAGATGGCGGGGTGGATGAAGGAAATTGGCACTCCTCCAAAATCCATTGGGTACGGATTGAGGCAGTTGGATGAGACCAGCGTCACGTCAAGGAAGAGCCTTACCAACACGCTCGCCATGGTGGTCGCCGAAGAAAGAGGTAGTCGGACGATGACCCAGGATACCTTGCACCATCTGCGGAAAAGAAGGTACTACTACGACTTCAGACGACATCCGGATGACGACAACGTCTTGAGCAACCTCTTCCTCGCGCATCCCGACGGGATACGCCTTTTCCGAAGGTTCCATTACGTCATCATAATGGACAACACATACAAAACAAATGCGTAAGTTACTTAATTACGATTACATTATTGCACATATAGCCAATTATAAAGTATTTTATATGTAACATATTTACCTTTGCAGATATGGGATTCCTTTGTGCGAGGTGGTCGGGTTCACACCCTCAGGCAATACTTACTGCATCGCCTATGCCTTCATGTCGCAAGAGAACGAAGACACATACGCATGGGACGGTTCAGCCTCAAGCTATCATGACTGATCGAGAGCTAGGTCTCTTGGCGGCGCTGAATGTTGTCTTCCCCGACGTCCAGCATCTCCTTTATTGGTTACACGTGACGAGAAGATGCGAGGAAGCTGCTCTGAAGATCACGAAAAATTTAAACCACGCTGTCATCTTTAAGGGCAACTGTTGGGGGCTGTTCGAATCGAGGACGGAGGAATCATTCAACCGATGTCGTCGGGCGCTACACACTGCATGGCACCCATTCCCAGGTGTGGTGGCGTATTTAGAGTCGGTTTGGCTTCCATACAGCAGGAGCATCGTACAATGCTACGTAGATAATGTCTTCCATCTCGGCATCCGTACGACAAACAGGTACAACCTTACTTCATATCTCCCATTACAATATGATATAATATCGAATATTTAGTGGTATGTACTTCAATGTGTACAGAGTTGAGGGTCAACACAAGGTTCTGAAAGAGGCACTTCACTCATCGACTGGTGACTTCCGCATCGTGATCGATGAAATCCATAGAGTTAACGATTGTCAACTGCATGAGCTGCAAACTGCTTTGGAGATCGACCGCTTCAAATGGCCAACAGCGGCGTATAAAGTCAACCTTTTCGATGAGGTAAAGACTTTAATCTCCAAAAAGTGCTTCGATTATCTGTACAAGATGTGGCAGGACGTCGTGAACCAAAAGGTTCCTCCGGTATGCACAGACCGACATTGGAGGGTTTGTTACGGGATCCCTTGTGTCCATGAGATTCAGGCATACGTCAACTCCGGTACTCCAATACCCGCCGAGGACATCCACCCGTTCTGGATGGATTTGTCATGGACTGACCTCGACGACACCCCACTGCCGTATGAGCTGTCATCTTCATACACGGATTCCAACGATGTATGCGAGGATGAGCTGCACCCACCCTCATTAGCAAGTGTCCGAAGGAAGGGGAGGCCTCGGGGGTCGAGGAATGCCTGCAGAACCAACCCGTTGCCATACGAGGAGGTAAGGGAAAGGTTTGAGAGAGAAGAAGCGCGTGTTGCTCGAAATGCTGCTCGGCCTCGTCCACAAGCGACCTCAGCTCGACGTGGACGTGATGATGTGTTCGGAGGGTTCAACTGGGGTCGAAGCAACGTTGATCCCTTCATGTTCGGTCATATTGAGACGGTGAGGGACACTGTTGGAGATGGTCATTGTGGCTACCGTGCTTTGGCGGCTTTGATATCACCGATCGGCGAGACTGCTTTCCCGGAACTCAAAACGTTACTATGCAATCACTTGGAGGATCACGCCGATCTGTACGCCGGTTGTTATATGGGAGGGTACCCATTCCAGCAGTTCGTCGACTACCAGAGATGGGCGGGAGCTGTGCATGGTGATAGGAGACGGTGGATAGAGCTACCCATTATGAGTTTAGTATTTGCAACGGTATATCAGATTCCTCTCGTCGTCCTAGCTTGGCATCATCCGTTCACATGTCTCCCCATGATCTCGCCGACACCTGCTAACAACCCTCAATCAGCAACTCTTGGTGTAGCCTGCATCGGAAACCAAGACCATTTTGCCGTGGTACGACTTCAAACATCTTTTTTATTACCTATTCATGCTTTTCATATATATATATATGTCAATACTCTAACTCTAATTTTTTATTCTCATAGATCTGGTTGCGTCCTAACGCTCCTCTTCCGCCGCTTCCGCTAGAATGGGTCGAACATCATCATCCGAGTGTCGAAGGATGGGATGCTCCGTTTCAAGCTCAGATTGAGAAATTTCGAGCCTTGCGTTCCGAGTCCGGCCGTCCTTTACTATTTTCCTAGATTGTATTCCACAACTTTATTAAAATTATGAATGTAAACCTTTTTTTCCGTTCCTTGTAACGTTATTCGCATATTATCCGAATGAAAACCTTAACAATTCTCGTGTTCTATTTAATTTGACCCTAAATCCTTCAAATCCTATAAACACTTCAATTTTATCAATTAACATTACAAAAACGTCGGAAAACCTAAACCCTAACCCTAAACCCAAAACCCTAAACGCAAATCCCTAACTAGGGTTTGCACGTCCTTAACAACGTGCAAGCATTGCACGTCCTTAAGGACGTGCTTGCACGTTGTTAAGGACGTGCAAGGCTTTCCTAGTGGACGTGCACAGTCCCAGACTTGCATGTCCTTAAAGACGTGCAAATCCTTAATCCGGATTTACGGTGTATATAGTGACACCCTATTTTAAATTGGTCATCCAAAAAGGCCTTCAGGTTTTTGATGGCAGATAGATTGTCTCCAGTGACGAGAATGTCGTCAACATAAACTGCTAAGAACACTACTAATCCATTGCATTTACGATAAAAGAGGGAATGGTCATTTTGAGAATGAGTGTAACCCTGAGAATGCAATGAATCAGATAGCTTAGCATACCATTGACGAGAAGCTTGGCGAAGACCATAAAGAGATTTGTTCAATCTACAAACCAAAGAAGAATCCGATGTCTGCATACCAGGAAGTGCTCTCATGTAAACCTCTTCGTGTAGATCCCCATGTAAAAACGCGTTGTTGACATCCAATTAAGCCATATGCCAATTGCGTTTGAGAGCAACAACAACCAAAGCCCGAATGGTTGTGAGCTTCACAACTGCGGAAAAGGTTTAAGTGAAATCAATACATGCTCACTGTGTACAACCTTTGATAACCAGACGTGCCTTGTGTCGATCAATTGTACCATCTGCCCTTAATTTCAGTTTGAAAACCCACTTGCAAGCAATTGGCTTCTTGCCGGGTGGAAGAGGAACTAAATCCCAAGTGTTGTTGAGCTCTAAGGCAGTGAATTCTTTATTCATGGTTTCCTGCCAAACTGGTGACCGAGCTGCCTCAAAATAAATACTAGGTTTATGAAGGACAGATAAATTTGAAAGAAAATAATGAATATTTGAATTCAAAACACTGGCACAAATGGTAGGAGGTTTAAAACAAGCAGAGGTAATTGTGTTTGAGCAATCAAATGATGTCAAAATGGGCATTTGAAGTGAGCTAAAGAAAAATACTTGCTCTGCATAAATGTACAACACTTTTGAATTCAGATACCCGGACGGATATAATGCGGAAGTCACAAAAATTAGGGTACCCTGCAAAAATAGGCTACCCGGGTGGATACTATGCGGAGATTGAAATCGGAGATGAAGGTGATCGAGTATGGGTTAGGGCTAAGGTAGAGTACCCTAATAGGGGTGGAAATGGAGCGGATTATGGGTGAAAATTATCATTTCAACACCTTCCCCACGGATATAAAGATTCACTCTCCCACCTCGCTCCATCATCCACAAACCCTCCACCTCCATCCAACTCATTCGGATAAGCGGATGGTGCGGATGATTATTGGATATTCAATAAAACGAACTAAATATTTTTATTTTCAAATATAAAATGAAATCTTTGTGTCATAACATACTCACCTATTACCCATTTCATCCATCACCCTTCAACAGCTTTTTACGGGTTTTCGCCTACAAAAATAATGCGGGTGGGGCAGTGAATTGGATATCCATGCTCCATTTTCAACCCTAAACCGATCGCACGAAGAGCCGGCTTCGGGCCTTCGTCGACTTCGGGTATTTGTGTACAAATGTCGGGTACCCATTGCACAAAAATCACGAGTTCGGGTACCTGAATAAATATTCCCCTTTTTTTCCCCAAAATTTTGGGGGGAAAACAATTGAAATAAATATTTATTCACTCTCGCTCGCAGTCCGATCGTCCCCACTGTCGGATTCAAACCGTTTCTCCTCCTTCATCAAGGCGATTTAGCACGGCGTCCGCCTTTCCGGCGCTTGTACCGTGCCGCTTCCCGTCTTCTACCGTCTCTCTCCGAGGTCGCTCGATCGGTTTTCTCAAGGTAATCTACTTCTGAATCCCCCCCCCCCCCCCCCCCCCCCCCCCCCAAAATCGTTAAACCCTTAGATTTAGCAATTCATTTTGGTGATTGGAATTGCTGGTATAGCCTATAGGATTAGGGTTATATTTGATTGTTTAATGAGTGAAACTAGTAGCTTACTTGTTGAAAAACAAAAGAAAAGTTGATGTTGCAATCGAATCGAATCTGACAGGGATAGTGAAACCCTAAAATGTGATGGTAGAAGCGACGAATTAAGCCAATGTTCTACGAACTCATACTGATCAGCTTTCGTTTTTCTTTACTTTTATCCTATACATGATGCCTTATTAGACATCAGAAATGGACGCGGCGTCAAGATCCAATGTCGGAACCACCAAAACAGACAGCAATGCACTCAAACTCATCAACAAACGAATCCAAGTTCTGCGCAAGGAACACAATCTCATTCTGCAAAAGGTGAAATCCCTAAGCAAGAAGCGGCGAAAGGTACTTCGTTCCAAGTACAGGGTCATGGGTCAGATTGACGAGCTCGAGAAGCTTTCCAAGGAAATCTCTTCCTCCCACGGCTGTAAGGGACACCTTCCTTTCAACTCCCAGTTGGTCAATGTGAATGTTAGTCCTTCTGATGCAGACATGGAGGGGTCGGATGAGACTGATTCAGCTGCCTGCATTGCCAAGCGAAGAAGAAAAGATGCTGAGGTGGTGGTGACAAAGCCGATTGAAAATGAAAGGTATCTTTGTGTCTCAAATGGCTTTGCGATCTTTTGTTTGGATCTCAAGCAGAGCAAATATCAGGGCTTCAGCAATGCTCGTGACATACCACCCCTTCCTAAAATCGCTACTCTTAACTTGCTCGAGGAGCATCGCCCCATCTCAGTGTGTTTATTCAAATCGGGACCAGATGCATACGTGATTGGCGGGAAGGTGCCTCCTCTCTCGGTGGAGGACCCAAATCCCTTGTGGGGTGAGGATCACACAAACTCATCATGTGTCATCCACAGCCTATCTCTCGTGAATGGTACTCTCTCGCTCTCTAAATCCAATATTGGCAAACTGAAGAAGCCCAAGGTTTGGCCTATAGTCGAGAAGATTGATGACCAAATACACGTGTTCGACACCGTTCCTTGCGATTTGTTTTCTAAAATACCTGATTGGATCTTTTCCCATGAGGTGCTCACACTTGATGGCCGCTGGATCAAAGTTCCAACAATTAGCGCTAGGGACAATTGTTACATAGATTATCACTTAGTGGTTAGTGACCGCATCTTTGCATTAACTAATGGAGATTCACTGGTGTTCGACTCCAAGATGAAGAAATGGACAGCACATTCAGTATGTGCGTGTCAGGATCCCTTCTCCGTCAAACAAGTGTGGCAGATTCTTCATCTTGGATATGCAAGGTGTGCTGGAGAATTTCCACGCGGAGAACCAAATGTCCCACTCTATGTGCTGATTGCAGTTGGGATGGAGGGTCCAAATGATAATATGCTCGCAATAGCCTACCTTGTCACTGCAAATGGCCAGGTTCTCTGCTTTCAGTGCCTACCCCATTTCTTTAATGGACCTCTGCAGCCCTGTGACTTGTTAAAAGGTACGATGATAAATGTTGACGAGGAAGGGAAGACAATGTGCGCCCTTCTTAGCTCAGTTATATGCTCATACCCACCGGACAGATGTTTTCGTGAATGTCTTTTCATCTATACTTTCACTGTGGAGATTCTCACTGAACATGCCACGAAGGTTCATCAACAAATCCGGGAGAATGCAAATGAGGATTGTCCCTTTGAGCAGGAGTTTGTGCGCGTTGCTCTCAAGGACAATTATGTATTTAAAACAGATGGTGAGAGCGAATATGATGAGATGATCCGATTGCTCGCTGTGCAAGCTTGCTTCCTCTAATATTCCTGGTTAGAATTATTATTATTATGGCTTAAACTGGTTGAAGGGTCATGTATGTGGGTGTCTTAATCTCTTTTTTCTGTATTAGAAATATCCAAGTGCAGTTGAAGGTTAATGTTGTTTTCAGTCTAAAAACTTCAAGGGATACCAGATGATTAATGTTGATGAGCTTCATGTTGATTATTGTTGATGAGGTTAATTTCAATTTGTGACTGTTTGTTGTTCAAGGGATACATCAGTGACTTGTTTTCCTCGCGCCATAGATTGCACTCATTTTAACTCAGTTGGGCTTAACCAAATATGAGTTTAAAGTGCAATGCAAAGTGAGATCTTGCCCCTTCTCATATGCAACCTCAACAGTAAAAAGATGTATACAAAGACTCCTTGCAAGTCATGCGACTCAAGACGAAGTATTTACAGTTGTTAATGCCTCCCCAACTACCGGTGTCAGTATCTTGCTCTCCTTCATTCATTATACTTGCCCCTTTTCTCCTCTATTTAATAGAGGCTTGACTCTCTTGTATTCTTCACCTCTGCACACATCCCATGCTATTGGTTTTCATCTCATTACAGCCATCAACCAGATACAGTCCAAGCAATGGCACTCCTGTTGCTCACTCTAGCGTTTGCCTTAGCCATGGTTGTGGTTGAGGCTTCTGCAAGGGCGGAGGTTGCTCTCTCTTACTCTGTCAAGGGTTCAGTCTTGTGTGTTGACTGTCATCCCAACTATGACTACACAGGTTCGGTTTTTCGGTTTCTGATCTTTTCGTCGTTGATTTCATTCCATTTCATATCCGGCATAATTTTTGTTACCATCTTGCAACAGGAACCAGAGTCACAGTCACTTGTGACCCAGCAAAAAGCCCGGTTATTGCAATCGCCAAAACCGATGGCTCCTTCGAGGCCAAGCTGTCACTGAATCCTCAGTCCCTGGCCAACTGCCAAGCCAGGCTCCTTGGCGGTCCAAAGCAGCTCTACGCAAAGCAAGCAAGCATGGTCTCCAAGCTCGTCAAGAGCAACACAGACACGTACACCACCAGCACCGCCCTGGCATTTGCCAGCGCCTGTTCGACGCTGACAAAGTCTAGGAAATGTGGGGCAGAGTTGGGATCATCGAAGACGGTAGATCTGCCTATCCCCCCGGAGTATGGGATGCCACCGACGAGGTACTACATCCCGGTGCTTCCCATAATAGGCATACCGTGAATCACGATCCTTGGTCGAAGGAGATCGATGTGGTACAACTCACATGATCGAAGTGATGCGATCTGTTCTAGCTTTAATTTCTTCAGTATGTGAGTGAGTGTTTGTGTGTGTGTTGCTTGTTCACAAACCAAGTGCAGTTAGTTTGTGTTAGAAGCTCAGATTCACGGTTTGTTGGTTGTACCTGTTCCTGTTAGAAACAATGCTGTGTGTACTCTTTCTATCATATAGTATGTTGTAAGATGTATCAAAAGGTAAGTTGTTAGTTTGCAGCCAATCACAATGGACTCAACTTATGTAGCCTGTATGTATTTTTGCACCTTGTTTGAAAGTAGATATTTTTGTGTTATTTTTAGACATTCTATTTTTTTTTTGGAAGCCAAATAAAATTAGGAAGTCTGCCGACAAGTCGACTTCTTTCCTAGAGCGTTCGAGCGGACGTGGACCCGAAGTTCTGGATCAGCCACCAAGCTATCATCGGCGGGGATGTAGTAAGCCAGACGCGCAATCATGTCAGCAATCACATTTGAATCCCTGAAAATATGACGAATAACAACATTAGAAATGAATTTAAGATTTAAAAGTGTATCGGTCATCGTTAACTCGATATTCCAAGGGCACGACCACTCGACCAGTCCCCCAGAAGAGTCTTTATGACGACCAAACAATTTCCCTCTATCAAGAGATTACGAATTCCCATATTTCTAGCCCTAGCAACACCCATATGAAGACCTAATACTTCGGCGAAGACCGCTAAAGTGTTATTACAAGTGCCCGATCCGAGCGAGGATATTTTAGACATTGACATTGTATCAACTCAAATAGCAGGTGATTATACACTTGACAATATTTTAATCGTGTATACATAAAATATCTGAATTGTGAATAGTGTAGGTAGAGTACATTGAATCGATATGGCTCTGGTGAACATCAGTAGTTAATAAATGCGTACAGATCGAGTGGACTATCAGCAGCAGCAGCAGCAACAAACAACAAAAAAGGTGAGAGAGGAGACAGACATAAATGAATTATGAATGCAAGGAAGAAAGAGATGGGACTCTTATTCAAGTCGAACGTTCGAGATTTTAGGATTGAAGCAAAACAATGGGGATTGGATCATAGATCCTTGAAATATAATTAAAAATAAAAATGCATATATATGTAAAAATATAGTATATAATAAAGTGTCTTAATTTAAAGTTATAAAATTATGAAAAATATGACGGTCACGTATTGTCTCGTAAATAATGAGATTTGAACATTTGACCTCTTATAAGGGTTATCTCTCCCTTACCACTAGGGCAAAGGGTCATTGGTATAATGTAGGTAGCTTTTCGGAGGTTATGTACATTTAAACACCTTAAAACCAACTAATGAAACAAAACAAATGTTTATAGAAAATACACATTTTTATTTTAAAAAAAAAACTAGGGAGCATGCTCGTGCGTACATGGTTCAATAAATTTGAGTTTTAATGTATTAAAGATTTACATACTTGGTTCTTATTAACGAAAATAAGAGCAACTAGTATGATCCCCGCGTCATGACGCGATTTTTATAAATAAAATCTTACTAATATATTAAATTAATATTATAACATAATTGTAAAAGTTCAGATAATTAAATATTTTGAATTAAACTCATGGGTTGAGAAAACGATTAAATTAGTATATATAGATATAGATTACTAATATTAATTTTATGTTTTCTTATTATTAATTTTATGTTTTGAATTAATCCCATTGTTTTTTTTAGAAAAAAACTACTAAAATTATAATTTCAGCTAAGATCACTGTTTTGAATTAAGCTCAATAATTAGTAAAATTAAAGCAAAAAGAGAATTAAAGGAAAAAGAAGAAAAAAAATGAGAATTAAAAAAATCAAAGAAAAATGGCAAAAAAAAAAGATTTGTCAAGAATCCTAAAATTCCTCTAAGCTTGACACATCATCCTAAACTCTTCTAAATTAAGAGTTTATAGTTAGTAAAATTAAAGCAAAAAGAGAATTAAAGGAAAAAGAAGAAAAAAAATGAGAATTAAAGAAAATCAAAGAAAAATGGCAAAAAAAAAAGATTTGTAAAGACTCCTAAAATTCCTCTAAGCTTGACACATCATCCTAAACTCTTCTAAATTAAGAGTTTATATAGATGTTTTTTTTAGAAAAAAACTACTAAAATTATAATTTCAGCTAAGATCACTGTTTTGAATTAAGCTCAATAATTAGTAAAATTAAAGCAAAAAGAGAATTAAAGGAAAAAGAAGAAGAAAAAAATGAGAATTAAAAAAATCAAAGAAAAATGGCAAAAAAAAAAGATTTGTCAAGAATCCTAAAATTCCTCTAAGCTTGACACATCATCCTAAACTCTTCTAAATTAAGAGTTTATAGTTAGTAAAATTAAAGCAAAAAGAGAATTAAAGGAAAAAGAAGAAAAAAATGAGAATTAAAGAAAATCAAAGAAAAATGGCAAAAAAAAAAAGATTTGTCAAGACTCCTAAAATTCCTCTAAGCTTGACACATCATCCTAAACTCTTCTAAATTAAGAATTTATATAGATATAGAAGACTTGTGGGCTTGTTTTTGTTGTTATTATTATTATTAAAGAGTTTTAAAGGGAAATACCTTTTTAGGGGTTAAATTCAGTTTCCAAACACTCTGATTTGGGTTTCTCTCTGGCTTTCTCTTCATAGGGGGCCTTAAGGGGCTTCTGGGCAGCTTCAGCCAAGACAGTTATGGCCATCTCCAATGGCTATGTAATGGTCTGGGTGAATCCAGTTTCTTCAACTTAATCACAACCAAAAACTTTACCCAAACTTTGCAAAAAAAATTCCAACAAATCTTAAAACAACCTTTCAAGCAAAAGTTTGTTCTTAACAACTTTACCAATGCAGTTAAGCAAGGCATGCTCCTTGGGGAAACCCATCACAACACACAGATCAACGACAAACATTGATTGCATGTCACAATTTTCAACTTAAAAGGGAGTTTCTAATCGTTTTTTGCTTAACCCACAGTTGCTACAAATGCAAATCTCTAATTAAATCCCTTTATTGTTTTCTTGAAGGGATTAAAACTACTGATTGCCTACCTAATTATCCCCCTAAATGCAATTTTAATAGGTATAATAAACATGCAACCCCGGTGATTGGTCATTGGGAGGCGGTGCCTAGCGAAAATGAAACTGGAGGGAGTGATTTCTCTCTAATTCCTGTTTCCCAGACCAATGAAGGGGAGGAAAAACAGATTTTTGGCCAAATCCACAAGAAATCAAAGGCAGGAAGAATGCATCTAGACATCCTAAGTGATCATCTCGAAGCGTCGTTCTGCTATCAAGATCAAAAAGGTATGATTACTACTAGATCCTTGTTTATTTCAAAGATTTTAGATACCTATCGCCTTTCTACTACTAGATTTCTTGCATGCACCACCTCTTACAACACTAATCCTTCCTCTATAAATTGGCAAGATTCTGTGATCAATATTCCTTACAACGTCCTTCTTCTCCTTTACAATCTGAATCTCTATTCTCCCATTTGGCTCATGGATCATCAAGTGTCCTACGTTGATGCTCTCATCAATTCCACCAGGCATGGACTCTCCCAAGAGTCTATGCATCAAACCACTCATACTACTGAACCCATCCTTTCCCTTGCTCTTGAATCTCATGTGCTGGCTTCCCAGAGCTCGGAAACCCACCCCATTCCTGCTATCCGCATCAACTCTATTCAATCTCTGGATGCCTACCCTGTTATCACCACTCAAGCTGCGGATCCTTACTCCATTCCCGAAGTTAAGGATCTCCACCACAAACTCTCGGATTTCAGCTTGATTGGCGGCTTTGTTCAAGCGCCAATTGAGATCAAGCAAGTCATGGGGAAAATGAAAGTTGAATGGAAATCCTTGAAAGGCAGCTGGAGGATGGACACGATTGGGAACGAATGGTTCATCTTCCGCTTCGCCAACAAAGATGATAGAGCTATGGTGTGGAACAACAGACCCTACCACATTCAGGGGTCCTTGCTTGTGATGTACCCTTGGACTGACACCTTCAACCCCATGGAGGAAGATACAACTACTGCTGATGTTTGGATCCATATCCCGGGCATGCCTCATCAGTTCTACTCCACTGAAGCCATCGACTACATCCTGACCCGGGGAGGTGTTGGCTCCCTCATCAGAATTGATCAAGCCTCGAATACCAGGAACAAGCTCAGGTTTGTGCGTGACTGTGTAAATGTTTCTCTGCTTAACAAGCTTACTACCTTTATCTTCATCAGAAAGAATGAATTTGAGACTGTTAGACTAAGAATTTGGTATGAGGATTTTTCTAATGGTTGTGGGTGTTGTGGGGCTTACGATCATTCCTATGATTCCTGCCCCCTCAATGCCCCTAGGCCCAGAAAGATCAACCTCGTGCTTGAAGAGAACCCTTCTGTTGACCTGCTAGCCCATCCCTCTAATGCCAATGCCAACAGGCATACCACTGATCACAGGCACCTCAATGTGCCAAATGCCCCTACCCATCACAACCACAATGATGACCTTGTTGTTTCCCATACCATGGTCCCAAGGCATGGTGACTTTGGTCTCTTACCCATGACCAACCTTCCCCCTATTCAAACCAGAATTGCTCCAAGTCAGATGTCCAACCCAAACTTCACCAATGAGTTGATTAACCAGCTGATCTCTCTCAACAACATCCATGCTTCCAAGCTTGCTGCTAATTGCTCCACCCCTCCTTTTGCCATTGCTCCTTCCATCTTACACACGATCATGGCCTCGGGCAACCACCACTCTGGCTCCACTTCTAATGCTTCCCCTGAAGGTACTCTTAAAGATCTTATTAAAGCTCATAACAAAGGTAAAATGCTGGCTACTCGTATTGACTCTGAGGAATCCCACTTATCTCTCAAATCTGACAACTCTGTCGTCCGGAAGATGGGTAGAATTATGATCCAACCTGCTGAGGATGACATGACTGTCAACAATATGAACCAGTTCAAGAGAAAGGAAGACGATGATCAGATTGAAACCTCCTCCCCAGCTACTAAGAAGTCGAGAAAGAAAAGAGCTAATGACAATCGACTTTCATGCTATTGGTGTGGTTGTTGAGCTGACTAAAGCCCCCCCTAATCTAAATAATAATGGCCAGATTTGTAACAACCACCCTCCCTTCTGTCCTATGAATGTAATCTGGCCTTATGTTGTTTTCTTTAGATGCAATCTTTATGACGAAATGGCTTCCCTCCCACTGTTTTCATCCTTTGCTGGGAGGGCATGTTATCAAAATATTAATATTAAGCTTAACCTTTGTTATTATGATCTGTTTTGCACCCTTCTCTGTGTTTTTTGGTTTTGTCTAAGACCTTGGCTCCCTCTGTGGCTTGGGAGCTTGGCACACTGACTTGTTGTTAATGACTGCTACCCCTGGCTTGTGGTGGTTTCTTTCGACCCTTGCACTCTTATTTATCTACTGCATTCAGGTATGTCGGCTCTTACCTTATTTTTTGTGTCCTATTCAAACTATAAGCGCAACCCCATAGATCTCCTGGTAGCTTCTGTGGTGGTGAGCTATCTCAAAACTTTGTAGTTCGGACTGCAACCCAACCATCTTATTAAACCTCATTGCAACATCTACAGATCAAATCTCAATAACCCAATTGTGCAACATCAAACTTTTCATCCTGGAAATCTCAAAGCTTCATCTCAACCATCAAAATATATACTAGGAGTAATACAAAACGTAATTGGATCAAATGGCTTTAAGGAAATCAGAGCAACCCCTAAGATAAAAACATTAAAAGCCAGACTATATGTGAACTCCACAGTTCAGAAGACTTATCAACATAGCCTTTATGAGCCAACAGGCAACCCCAAAAATAGTTTTTATGATTAATGTTGGATTCTGGAATACTAGGGGTTCGAAAAGACCCCTGTTCTGGCAAGAAATCAGCCTCTTGAGACAAGCAAATAAACTTGACATTCTAGCTTTAGTGGAAACAAAGTCGTCAGAAGCTCCTTCCAATACTCAACTCAGAATTTTGGGATTCCATAAAGCTATATGTATAAGATCAAATGGATATAGTGGTGGTATCTGCATTCTCTCCAAACAAAACAAACATCTAGAAGGAGCCTCAATTATGAATCAGAATGAGAGAAGTATCACCACCACATCAGGACTTGGTCCCAAGTCCTGATGTCAATCCAATCCGAAAGGCTTCCGATTATCATTGTTGGAGACTTGAACAACATTGAGGACGACACTGAGAAAGTAGGGGGAATTATGCCCTCTCTTGCAAGGTTTCGGAGATTAAAACATATCAAATCTGAAATAAATCTCCATACTACACCCTACCTTGGGTCTTCTTTTACATGGAGAAAGCACAACAACAATAAATCCAGCACAAATACTTACGAGCGTCTTGACAGAGTTCTGCTTCATCAAGACATAGCACTCAAGTTCAAAGACCTTAAAGTACAATACCATCCTTTCTCAAGCCCAGACAATTGTCCGATCACCTTCCATATTGGTAACCATATGATAAACAAAGAAGCTCCATTTAGATTTGAAATGGCGTGGACTACCAACCCCTTCTACAAAACCATGGTAGAAAGTGTGTGGAAAAACAAACTTAATGGATCCTTTGCTTACAAATTTATGAAGAAACAAAAACTACTAAAAAACAATACAAAAAAGTGGTGTAAAACTAGAACTAATAATATGACCAAACAATTGCTAAAAATCGATAAGGACATCCTTGAGCTTCAACTAAATCTACCCTGGGGTACCATCACAACAGTTGATAATGCAAGACTAATCAGATTGGAAAATAAAAAACAATAGATGCTGGATTATAATCACAAATTTTGGAAACAGAGGGCAAAGATAAAGCATCTATGCTTAGCTGATAAAAATACGAAATACTACCAAACCTCGGTTAAAATCAAAAACTTTAGAAAAACCACCTCAGTTTTTGAAACAAAGGATGGCACTATCCTCAATCATCCAACTGACATCTCGGAACAAATCACCAAAGAAATGACTACAGATTTATAAATCATAAACTAAACAAAATCCATCCAAACCAAATTGTAAACATACAACCACAGATTACACAAGTAGATAATTCATTATTAATTAAACCTCCGTCAAATCTGGAAATCAAATAGACAGTAGAAGAAATGGCTACTGACAAATCTCCAGGGCCAGATGGCTACCCGCCTGAATTCTACACCCATTTCTGGAACATAGTTGGCCCGTCTCTCTGTAAAACTGTTAAAGCTTTTTTCCACTCCGAAACCCTCTTAGAGGAAATAAACCAAACCTTTATTGCGCTTATCCCAAAAAATAGATAATATGAAAAACGTTAATCACTTCAGACCCATTAGCTTATGCAACACTATCTATAAGATTATAACAAAGATTCTAGCAAACAGGCTCAAACCAATACTTCCTAGAATTATTAGCCCGTTTCAAGGGGCTTTTGTGGAAGGAAGATCCATCCAAGACAACACCTTAATTGCACATGAAGTCTTTCATAACTTTCATAGAAAAAAAGGTAAGCAGGGCTGGATGGCGCTAAAGCTTGACATGGAAAAAGCCTATGATAAGCTTAATTGGAGTTTTATTGAAGCAACTCTGATCAAATTTGGTTTCCATCCCAAATGGATAAATTGGGTTATGAAATGTATAACCACAACTACCTTCTCGGTATTGGTTAACAATTGCCCAGGAAAACTGATAAGGCATGTTTCCAATAGGCATTATAGGTTAGTTTAGTTGCATTTCATTGTTATATAATCATGTTTTAGTGTTAATTAGATTAGCATTCATTTTGTGGGAAAGTTCGGAATCTACGCTATTTCGATGATTTTATGTAGATTCGTAGATCCGAGGCAAAGAACACGAGGAACGGAGCTAAGTAAGGCTAAGGCGAGACTTGGGAGAGCTTAAGGAAGAAGTCCCGAAGAGAACGGAACAACCCAAGGAGCAACGGAGAACGAAATCGAGGTCTAAGAGCGAAAACAAGGGCGAGTCGCGAAAGCTGTCCGCCCGGCGAGCTGAACTTGTAACGCACTTTTCGGAGGCCTCGGATGTCCGATCGACGCATATGAGCATGCGTTGGAAATCTCTTTCGAAGATCTACGTGATGGTGTACTGTTGGATTTTCGCCGACAGCGAATTTCTTTCCGCTACAGCGGATCAAGTCAGCAACATCGTGCGGGAAGGTGTCCTGAGCAGAACTCGCTGCCAGCGGATGGGATCTCGCTGCCAGTGTGTGGAGTCATCCGGAGCATGTCCAGGAGCCGGCACGTCTCGCTTCTAGCGAATGGAGTTCGCTGCCAGCGAGTCGAGTCAGCCCGGCCGACCAGGCAGCATTCGCTGCAGCGAGCCACTCGTTGCCGCGGAAAAAGTCGCTGCCAACGAGAATCACCAGGGCGACGGAGACTCGGCAACTCGCGGCAGCCGGAGGAGCAACTCGCGACAGCGGGAGGAGCAGCTCACGGAAGCGGAAAGGAAGGACCCGATGAAACTTGAAAATATTCCAAGGCATGGACATTCGCTGACAGCGAGTGTGGTAGCGAGATGGTAGCGAAAATCCAAGAGTAGCTTGTTTGAGGCCATTCGCTGCTAGCGGAAATTTTCGCTGCCAGCGGAATCCGACGCCGAGTTAAATTAGGAAAGTTCTATCTTTTATCTAGTTTGTTTAGGAAGCTTTTATCTTTTATCTATCTTTTACCTTATTTATTCAAGTATTTAGGCTTATAAATAGGATGTTTAGGGTAAGTTTTAATTAATTTTGAAGTAGAGAAATCACCATTGAAGAGAAGAAAGTTTAGGTAAGCCATGTTTGGCTAATTTTGTAGTTTCCGCCTACACTTTCAAGACTTGGTTGGTGGTTTGTGAGTTTCTAATTCAAGTTATTTTTCCTCTTTAATTCTTTCAACTTCTTTGTGTGATATTGATTATGTTATTGATGTTATCTTGATTAGCTACCTTGATAATATTGATTTCATGCTAGGATTTAATACTTTCGTATTTGTGTTATTTCCTGTAGTAGCACGCATAAGATTGTGGATTCCGTGTTTGAAGCATGATTATGTAGGGAGTTGACATATATCTTAAACATTGATTTACCGTGTTTAATTGGTGTTATTTATATGCTCAAGTTCTTGGGACTATTTGCTATCTCTTTGTTAAATCTTGACCGCGTTAAGGTTGCATTGAGGTGTAAGGGATTAATTGGACTCGTAGGACTTTTAATCTATATAAACCAAGACGGGAGGAATTCGTAGGAAACGATAATAGCTTGAAAAGGATTCGATGATCAATAAAACCAACCAAAGTCGAGAACTTGTAGGTGGAAACGCTTTTCTTCTATCCTTTATTTGCTTTTGTCAATATTATTTTCTTTTATTTTCATTCATAAAAATCTTTTCTTTTTATATTGATAAATACACAATATTTAGAAATACTTGATTCTCTAGGGTTCGACCCCTTACTTGCATACTATACTAGTTTGTTTGTTTGGGATTTATTTTTAGCGAGGTGAATCAACGACTTTTACCTCCGTCAAAAACACTTCAAACCAACCAGAGGAATTAGACAAGGTGACCCTCTAGCACCCTATATCTTCGTACTTATGATGGAAAGTCTAGCTCGAAAGTTACATAAGGAGGCCCAGCTGGATGATGCATTGATAGGCATAAAGATAACAAAAAACGGTACTCCTATCCCCTTCTTAACTTTTGCTGATGATACTCTCATTTTCTCTAAAGCCTCTTTCAAATGTCTCCATACTATACAGAACATGTTAACAATTTCTCTAACCTATCTAGACTAATAATAAATTTCAACAAAAGTTCTCTCCAAGTCTCGACAAATGTTACCTCAAACTTAGCCAATAGTCTAGCTCAACAAATGAATATACCGGTGTCCAAAACTATGAAAAAATACCTTGGAATCCCCATCATAAGTGGAAGAGTTAAGAATTGTGTCTTTGAAGAGGCTATCGATAGCCTTAAGAAGCAACTTTCAAAATGGAAAGCCTCATCTCTATCACAAGCTTGTAGAGCAATTTTAATACAAGCGAATCTTAGTTCTAAGACAAACTATTTAATGCAGAATTTCATGCTACCAAAAGGGGTGCTTAACCAAATAGACCAGATAAATAAGAATTTTTTTTGGAATAAGCTATCCTCTCAACGCTACAACCCTCTTATTAGCTAGGAAAAGATTTGCAAACCAAAGAATGAAGGTGGTCTTGGCTTCAAGACAGCTGGAGAAATGAGTATCACTTTGCAGATGAAACTACTTTGGAAACTATACTCAAATCCGGACAATATATGGACTAAACTCATGAAAGAAAAATATTTGCAAACTGAGACAATTAGACAAAGATCGACTCAAAACACTTCTTGGCAATTTGGTAGACTGCTAAACCTTAGAGACAAATTTCATAAAAGATTACTATGGATCATTGGTAATGGGGAAGACATTAGCGTTTGGGATGACCCTTGGCTTCTTGACCATGATCTAACAAGATATAAGAATGATCAAAACCATAGCCTAAGGGTGTCTGATCTAATTATAAATCTAACTCAGTGGAATGTCCCCCTTCTTGTGAGACTTTTTCCTCAACACATAGCAAACAACATACAAGAAATCAAAATTCCGGAATGGAAGCCTAGAGATAGACTGATTTGGAAGCCTAATCCAAATGGACACTTTACAACTAAATCTGCATACCAACTAATCAAGGAAACACAACAAGACGAATATGATTATAAATGGATCTGGAAGCTCAAGGTTCCACCCCGAGTACAAAATCTTGTCTGGAAAATAGCTATTGATGGGCTAGCTACAAAATGCAGGCTTATTAGGTATTTCAACAGAGTTCCTTCTCATTGTTTCTTGTGTAATATTGAGGATGAAGATATACACCATCTATTCTTAAATTGCCAAGTAACAAAATCGATAATTAGAAATTACGAACAAGTAACAAATAAATCCTTTTTATATCTCCAAAACACTAACCTCTTTATGAATGATTTTTTATCTATTAGCGATAAAATTACAAACTTTGAAGAATTATGTTTCATCTGGCAGACAGTATGGGAAACAAGGAATAACATAATTTTTAACAACAAGAAGCTAGCCAATCCATCGATCACGGTTCAGAGGGTAATAGATGAAGTTACTAACTGGGAAAAAACAAAGGATGAGACGGTAAAGACGAACCAGAAGAATAAGAGGCAGAAGAGTAAATGGGAAAAACCGCCAAATCCAATACTAAAAATAAATGTTGATGGCTTAGTGCGTCCCACTGGCCAGTGTTATGTGGGAGGGGTCATCAGGGACTCCAATGGTCATGTTATCGATATTTTTTCTAAGACCGAGCTCTATTCTCCAAACCGAGGTTTCAGCTATATGCACAGGTATGCAGAGAGCGATTGAAAGAAGCTTCAGGCAAGTCATAATCGAAGGTGACAATCTAGAGGCAGTGAAAGCAATAACGGGAGTGAAAACAACAAACTGGGAGATCTTGCGCCAAGTGGAAGGAATCAAGCTTCTATCCAACTCCTTTGAGCATATTGAATTTAAAAATTGTTATAGAGAAGCAAATAGAGCTGCAGATTTCATTGTTAAGAGTAGAAGGATCTGTAATTTGTCTACTCTCCCTTTGAACATGGATCTTTGTAACATCATCTTCCAAGATGATCAAGGTCGTGTTCTGTTTTCTTAACAGAACCTTCCTATTGTTTGTCCATTGTAAAAAAAAGAGTTTTAAAGGGGAAATGTTTAAAAAATTTATGTGACTTATTATTATAAAATAACCTAAAAAATTTGGCAAAAAAAAAAAATCATCTAACAATATATGACCTTGAAATATGGTTATCAAATTTAATTTTAATTAAATTGTGTTGAATTGAAATTATTGTTCATTGACAAATAATATAATTATATATTTAATCTAAGAAATAAATATTATGTAAATAGTTATTTTTCCACTACTTTTATCTTGCAAAACAAATTCTACCACTATTTGAACCTAACTCTTTTAGTTTTGACTTGATGCAATTACTATGTATATATTTTTCTTATCGATTGATCCTTATTGATGCTCTTTCACTGTGATTTCATTCTCCTCATTATCATATGTTTTCATCAATATTGCTTCTCTACAGTAACATCAGCAAACATAATATAAAAATTATGATTTCATTCTCCTCGTTTTGTCTATATTGATATTGCTTTTTATCTACGAAATTCTTTTCATTATAATATTTTTGTTCCTCATAATGAAACTATGTCAAATGTATAAGGTTTTTTTTTATCAGGTAATAATCCGAGTGGAATAATCCTACCCGATAGCATCCTTGCGAATGAGGTCTTGAAGACTTGTATCAGTGTAAATGTTGAAGCCCCCGGAAGAGCGGCAAATGTGTGCAACATTATCAGCCACTCTGTTTCCATTTCGGGGCACGTGAGAGAAGGAGACTTATCTCACACTCGACAACAATGTTTTGATATCGGACATCACCAATTCAATTTCTCATGCACATGTGGAATTTGTTTTAGATGATTTATGATTATAAGATAGTCCCCTTCAATTTGTAACTTGTTTATTCCCAATTCACGAGTTTGGATTATTTCATGTCTTAATGTCAAAACCTCAGCTTTCAGTGGGGACATGTGAAAAATCATAGTTTTGTGGGATTTTTAATATAAAAAAAATAGAATTTTTAGGATCGCAAAATCCTATTCATCCACTAAGATTCTAAAGCTCTCATAGTAGATCCTACAAAAAAGAAAGATTTTATAACAAATCTAGATTAGACTCGTGAGCTAAGATCGTAGGATCTTAAGATTATAAAGAGATGCATGAAGATTCTAGCAACCATGAGTCGAACAAATCACCTCATTAGAAATGAGTAAAGTTTAAATTTAGACTCGATGTTAAAAATTATATTCAATTTAATTCGTAAATGAATATATTTAATTTAATTCGTAAATGAACGAGTTTAATCTATGTTTTTTTTTCCAAACATAAAAGTGTTTTTATTTTTATTTTATTTTTGATATAAATGAAAATGTGGACGAGTCAGTCCCTACTAGACCACCAACTAAGAGTATAATTTTGGACGAGGATGTAGAAGTTTCTATCTAATTGAATATCTGGTGGGGCATCAATCTAGAAGAGACGCGAGATACAATTAATATATCTTTTGTTTTTTTATTAGGAAAGAATTCGGGTGAACAAGATCTGTCCAACAGCATCCTTACGAATGAGGTTTGAAAGACCAGAATTGTTATATATATCGACACCCCTTGCAGAGTGACAAAGGTGTGCAACCTTATCCGCCACTCTATTGCCAATCCGGGAAACTTGAAAGAAGGAAACTTCTTTCATAGTCGATAGTAAAGTTTTAACATCTGACAGAATGATCTCAATTTTCCAAGGGCATTTAGCGCGGTTGTTTACATGATTTATGATTATGCTGGAGTCACCCTTGATATGGAGTTTGTCGATTCGAAGTCGGATAGCGTGTTGGACTCCTAATTTCAAGGCTAGTGCTTCAGCTTTGATGATGCATTGTTTTCCCAGTTTTTGATAATATATGATTATTGGTCGACCTTCTCAGTCCCGAATAATGGCCTTCGTTGAACTGTTCAAATTTGTGAAGGTAGACCCATCAAAATTTAATTTTAGAGTTTTCATTGGGAATTTTTGCCATTGTGTTTTCCGATTGATGTGTTTCTGTTTTGGCCATGTATTTTGCGGGCGAGGGGGCATTTCTAACTAACGTAATAACTTTAAAATATACAATATATAATATAAATTCCATGAAATATAAATTCGAACCAAATGAGAAACATTTTCTGAATCGAACCCAAATGAATGGGCTTATATAAAACCCCATAAAGAGATAAGTAGGAAGTCAATTGGCTGGTGAGTGGTGACCCATTTGACCTACACAGATACAAGCCAGAGGGAGTTCTTGCTTATTTAATACTCCTACGGACTGGAGTAGTTTTTTTTTTCCCCACATTTAATGCTAACTAGTTGAAGTGCGGTCTCCATAAATTGGCAAAATTGCTACTGAAAAATACGGAGTATTGTACACAGTACTTACAATTTTTTATTTTTTTTGGTGACGACTTACAATTTTATTCGGGGCTGTTCTCCACATGGTCAATATTTTGCCAGACGCACGGTACCGACCCCGGAAGCTTGATACGGCATGGAAAACGTCAATGTCAAATGTCCAGGTCGACATACCGGGTGCCGATGCCGAATCTCCAGGTCGGCAGGCACGGACTGATGAAAGGGAAGCCCGATTGGACGGTCAACCTGACACACGTCCCATCCTGCAACGTGTCCCGTCCTCTGATGCCAATGCCGAATCTCCAGGTCGGCATGTCCCATCAGATTGTGGCGTCAGGCATCTTGCAGCGAACCATGGCAGGAAATCTTGCAGCTTTACGTCCCGTCAGTCCCTGCCGATGCCGAACTCCCAGGTCGGCATGGGGGATGCCGATCTACTTACCTTCTTCATAAGCGAGTTGCAAGCCTCACGCCCGGGTGTAATTGTCTTCAAGAGAGATTCGAAGGAGACATGGTGAAGTGGCGCAACTTTCTAGCTCAAACGAGGGACCGCGAAGGGTCTTCTTCACCTCAACCCACGCCGAATGATCCTCGAGCACAAGCCGCAGCCGAGGTATGTCGAGATTTAATGTTAATTTTATGTTATTATAGGTCTAGATTTTAATGAAATAAAGATAAAATGTAGGTTTAGTTATGTAAAATTTACATATGGAATTTTTAATGCAATTATAAATGGAATTTAGATATGGAAATGTAGATTTAAATGGAATTTAGAGAAATGTAGGTTGAGTAATGTGATTTAGATATGGAATTTATGTTCACATAATGGATAATTATTTTTCACATAGTTTATAGATAATTAATATTATATGTTCAAATAATGGATAATTCAGTATGAAAGACAAAAATAATGGATAATTTAGTATGAAAGACAAAAATAATGGATAATTTAGTATGAAACTTGATAAAATGTGGTCCAACTATGTGAAAATTATAAATAATATTGCATTTGATATGCTAGGTTGATATAACACAAAGGTGGATTATTTTGATTATATTTAAAATAATATTGCATTTGTTCAAATAATATTGCATTTGAGTGGCATGAAAATTATAAATAATATTGCATTTGATATGCTAGGTTAATTTAGTATGAAACTTGATAAATGTTTAGTATGTTATTTAACTTTACAATATGATTTATGAAATAAGTTACGGATGTCAGTCCTTATAAAAATCATTTTGCTAATGTAGGCAATAAGGCGGGCCGTATCCCAGCGCGAACAGGTAAGGCCAACCGCGTCTCTAAGGCGAGGTGATAGGCCTTTAGAGTCGGCTCGTGCGAAAACGTCTGCCATTAGACAACCGGAAATTGAACCACCGGTGCAGGAGCCCGCGCGGGCTAGCACATCGTTTCTAGGGCGCAACAATGAGGATTTTCTCGCCGATTACAGCGTCAACGAGGTCGATACATCACAGGTGCCAGAGACCCAGCATAGCCCCGACTCCGACTTCATGCATCATACGACTTCGTGGGGAGACGCATGGCACCAGACCCCCGAGTAAACGCCCGTGCTGGGACCTGAACAGTGGCGGATGTGGCCGGGAATGACCACTCAGCCCATCTGTGACGTGGGTGCGTCCTCATCCAACCCAGTTGTTGGTACATCGACACCAGCGTTTGACACCTTCGGGGTAGGTGACCAATTTGGGGGTGTATCCAGTACAGACCCCTTGCATAACCCCAATTGCCGCCCAGGGTATTTGGACAAGTTGAACGTTCGGGATGTGGACGACGGCCGCCCCAAGTTTGTCGAGCCACTTCGACACTACAAGACTCACATGTGTCACAGCCTGTGGATAAATGAGGTGGGTGTACTTGTATGAAGGATTTGTAAACATTTATGGTTATTGCGTGTGCAACTGTTTAGCTGAATATATCATTATATGGTTTGTAGGCGGTGGAGATGCATGTAAAGAGCATCAGGCGTGGAGAAAGGTTTCAAACAATGCGCAGATGGCCTCGTGAAGCAAACAAGTGGAACTTGTGGTATTTGGCGATGCACAGTGGGTTACATGTGTTGGATGACATAAGTTGTGACACAGTAGATCACTGTCTGATCCAAGCCTTCCTATATCGGTGGCATCCGGAGACTAACAACTTCCATCTCCCATGGGGGGAGATGGAAATTACCTTGCATGATGTGCACAAGTTGTTTGGTCTGCAAATCGACGGACGCGCACTGGTTCCTACCCTTTCAAACATTGTACGACAGCAGTGGCTGACATAAAACTTCCACTTCACCACGCACGACTTCGTACCAAGTGGGAATTCATTTTTCCACAGCAGCCTGGATTTGCACCCGACGGATCTATTGCTCAACCCACAGACACCCCATCAGGTAATCGCAACAAGATATCTGTTGGAGGTTCTTGGCTGCTTAGTGCTGAACGACAGAACCACCACATCCATATCTATAGCTGTGTTGGACTTCGTGACAGATCATACACGCACATCAGAGTACGCTTGGGGAACGGGTGTCCTAGCTTATCTGTATCGGCAGCTGGGGATCTCGTCGAGGTCCGGGATGTCTACCATTGGTGGGTGTACTGCTCTGCTGCAGGTATGACTCCATCCCCTACATATGTTGTGTTTAATTATTTAATATTAGTCAATGACTTACATGTATTATGGTCTTTCAGTATTGAATCTTTGCTCACTTCCCAATGTTCGCACTCGGCGTATGTGAGGACCCGGCGGACCATGGAAACCCATGCTGGGCAAAGCGATACGCTACTCGACCCACACCAAATGTGACATCTGCGGGGACTCTGAATTTCATCAAACAACTTGAAACAATGTGTGCCGAGGACCTCATGTTCATGCCCTACGGTCCTCTAGATTTCGATGGGTTTTACCGAGTATCTCAGTACAGAGGAATAATACAATTTTTCGGAGTCTTGGAAGCCTACATGTCGGACCAAGTTCTGCGCCAGTTTGGGTATGTGCAGACAGTCCAGATGGATCCCCCTACAAGAAGTGAGACCCCCACAGGCCAAGGGCCTCAAGCTGCGCAGGCACCCAGTGGACGAGCATTGGGATGACCACTTAATTGTTCCAACTGTGTACATCTCATTCATTGGACATAGATCAGCGCTTGAGCCTCACGCTGTTTCAGCAGAGTACATGGAGTGGTATGGTGAGCACGTCCATCCATTTGTTTTCAGAAGCTCACGCCAACAGCTACCGGAAACAAATGCTCCGCATGTTGCCGTGTACGATCAGTGGGTACGTATGAATAATACCAATGACCTTTCATTTTAGTTGGTTTGTTTAATACATTGTTAGTGATCACCATCATATTGTTTGATATGTAGTGTTTTGGGGTATTGATGTCTCGTCTGGAATCTATGTTGGCTCGGGGTGATCAATTGTTTACTGATCCTGAGATTCGGGCATACATCAGGGAAGCGCGTGGTGAGGTTTTGCATGTGGCGCCTACTCAGGTTCGTGTCTCTCAGTTCTACTAATTTATGCCAGACGCCTAATGAGTGGCATGGAAATGGAATCGCGATCACGTACTTGGACCCTAGTAGTTGTTTATGTTTTGCCATTGTAGTTATCATGTTGTTCCTGTACTCTGTTTGGGATTGTGCTATGTTTCAATTTGTTCTTCTAATTAAACTTGTTCAAAGTAAAGTACAATATGTTGTAGGAGTGTAACAGCTTATCAAAAATATTTCAATTTGTTTATCATAATATCAAACCTTATCAACATTGTTATTTCGCAATTCTTAAATATTAGTTGTACGTATTGCGGATACTTTAATATTGCATAATATTAGTTGTACATAGCTGCATCAATTCAAATCCATTAAGTACGCTATGTGAAAAGCAAATCATCACAACTCCTGGCCCGCTCTTTCCACTTGACGGTAGTTGATGTATTGTTGAATGCGCTCGTTGTATTGGGTATCCCAGCCATTCACACTTGGGTGGTGGAAATGCGACCATTCTGGTACAATAGGAGGAAGTGGTGACCCTTGTAATACCATGCTTTGTCGTTCTCCCTCGCCTACTCGATGCAGGCGGAAAATCCAAGTCGACATCTGGACTATCTCGAGCCCCTCCGTACTTATCACACACAAAATGAAAGGTACCCAATCCACTCATTTTGTTCTTCCATGACCGAGTAATCACAAATACCATGTTTTTTTTTATCTTCCTTACATGTCAAAGAGCTGGCAATACCCGACCCGATTCGAGAAAACCGATCTGAATGATTCGATACCGAACCCGATCGACACCCGAATAAATTTTAAAAAGTACGGAACCGAGGCTGACCGATCCGACCCGAAATCCGCCCGAACCCGATAGCAAACCGAATCCGATATTAACCCGAACTCGATTATACCCGAATAAACCGACCCGACAACAACCCGAAAACCGAATCACCCGACCCGATTATATCTGACACCCGAAATTACCCGAACCCAATTATATCCGACACCCGAAATCACCCGAACCCGATTATATCCGACATCCGAAATCACTCAAACCCGATTATATTCGACACTTGAAATAACCTGAATATTTCCCCTCCAAGTTAACTTAATGCCCTTTAACATTGTTTTTTTCCCTCGTAATGGTTCAATTTTCTACCTTATACCAATAATATTATCACAAATTAAATAAGTTTTATTTAGACAAGTGATTAATTATATATTTTATTTTTACCCCTAGCCCCAAATTGAGCCCCAGATTAGCGGAAAGAGATTAAGAGAAGTAGAGAACTGAGAGATCAGAGATGTAATTGTAAATGTAAAATGAATTTCTTAATTTAGTATATTTTATATAAATGTAAAGTAAATGAAAAAGTAAAGTAAAAGTGTAAAACGTTCCCTCCCATAACTTTTCATTTCCTTCGAGTTCCCTCCCATCCCAAATTAACATTGAGTTTTATTTCCCTCCCAAATTTTCATTTCCCTCCCAAATTTTCGTTATTTTATTTATTTTATATCTTTTTTTTTTCGTTTATTGATCAAATGATATGTAATACATATTCCATGAATTTCTTTTTTTTTATCATGTAACTTTCAAATATTGAGTTATAGTTATAAATAATTTTAAATTTATTCCATCTTTTTTTATTAATTCTCTTACTGAGGTGGTATATTTTTCTGCTTTATAATTTTTATTCCTTTTTAAAACTTATATATTTAAAAAATATTTAAGTTTTTTAGTTGTTATAAATTATATATTATATGATCAATGAAGAAATTAATATACTCTTAAACAATAGATTTGTAAGTATTTTTTTTTAGGACGATATAATTGAAAATATAAGTTAAAACTATTCTAGTGGACATTTTCTTTTCCATTTATCTAATAATTCATTCTTTAGCAATAAAAATTTTCAACTAACCATTCAAAGTATATTATATATATTTATTGAATCTTAATTATCAAATTAGATGATATGAAGTTTGGATAAATCTTACTTTGGAGCAATGTCATAAGTTCATAACATTTGATAATTCTCGTTTAGATGAGCTAGAAATCTTGTCTCGTTTAAGTGGTGTACTAATGCATGTTTTATTGTTAAACAAGAAAAAACAACCTATATAAACTTAGTTTAAAATAAAATCATAAAACTTATCTAGAGCCGAGCTCGAGCCGGGCTCTTTTCGAGCATTAAGCTATCCTATTTGCTACAAACACGGTAACTTAGTGGACATTGGTTCAGTTTTTTAGTTGTTATAGAATATTTTATTACATATATGATCGGTGAAGAAATATACTCTTTAACCTTGTTAGGCCGATATAAAGGAAAATATAAGTTAAAACTGTTTTAGTGGACATTTTCTTTTCTATTTATCTAGGAATTCATTCTTTAGCAATAATAAATGTTCAACTAACCATTCAAAATATATTATAGTTATTGAATCTTAGTTATCAAATTAGATGATATATAATGTTTGGATAAATCTTACTTTGGAGCAATGTCATAACATCTGATAATTCTCGTTTAGATGGTAGGAATCTTGTCTCGTTTAAGTGGTGTACGAATGTATGTTTTATTGTTAAACAAGAAAAAAATAACACATATATAAACTTACCTAAAAAGTAAAAACTACCTAAAAACACTTAAAATAATGAATGTTATTTCATTTTGATTTCAAAATGACATCGAACAAGCTCCAAATTACCTTAAAACACAAATGTAGACATATATTCTAAAAACGAAACTAAAAAGTACATAAAAGACATGGAAAATATATAAGAATGACTTAAAACCGAACTTAAAACTATATCCCATAACACATAGAATACGATGATATCACTGTCATATATGAGAAGGGTAGATAGGGGATGAACAGATCAAATGGGATAATAGCAAACAAATTGGTCTATGAACTATGTATATGTATCAATCAATGACCCATTTTCATCCCTACATTTAACACTCTAAATAATTTGAATAAGATTATTGACTTATTTTAATAGTGATAAACTGATAAATTTTATATATTGATTTACTTCATTTGATTTTAGTGTCACGTATGAATATATGATCAATTGATCACTATTAATATTACTATAAAGTACATATACACATTATTATTTTTTGTGTGTATTTATATATAATTTGATTAAGAATTGATAAGAAATAGCTTTTTGTATAAAAAGATTAACATTTCCTATATAAATTATTATTATAAATATGACTACAAATCCAAAACATCTTGACTAATGATGAGTTACAACTTATAATTGCAAATTTTGAATCAAATTGAAGTTTCAATAAAATTAAAGTTTGGTTTAACTAAATTTTATTTTATTTATCCAATTTGAGTCATACGGTCTGATTTAATAGAAACATGATTTAAGTGAAACTCAATTTGACGGAAACTCGATTCAAACGAAATTCGGTTCTTCCAAAAAAAGAAACTTGATTTAAGCGAAACTCTGTTCAACTAAAACTCCATTTGACCAAAACCCATTTCAACCGAAACCTGATTCAACCAAAGTCCGGTTTGACCGAAGCTCGGTTTAACCGAAATCCGATTGGACCGAAATTCAATTGGACCGAAGCCCGATTTGAACGAAGCCCGGTTCAACCGAAACCCGATTTGACCGAAATCCGAAATTGCTCGATCAAATTGCAACCGAAAACCCGATTGTATCCGAAAAATATAATGCTCGAATGAACCCGACCCGACTCGACACGGCCCGAATTGTTATCACACCTGATATCAACCCGAGTCCGATTTGACCCGAAATCGATTAACCCGACCCGAACCCGACCCGACTCGCCCGATTGCCACCATTCAAGCCCATGCCTTCATGTTTACTTGATCAGCCCAATAACCATCAACTGTAAACATCGAACCATATTCTGTACCCACATCAAGAGGTTGGTTTTGTTTCTGCATAATGTTACTTATGTACTAAGAACTTTTTCGCACACAATCTCACTATATGGAATTTTACAAAATATTATCAATAACGCTATATTATATGATGATCTCGTTTTACACAACTATGCTTTATTATGATTCGATTCAAACAACATATCCATAATTATATAAACGTTCCCTCTATATAAACAACTTTGTTTGATCACTATAGCTAAAAATATATGTAAATTTTCCGCTATATTATGATTCTATTAAAACAACATATTCATAATTATATAAAAATTTCCGATATATATATATATATATATATATATATATATATATATATATATATATATATATATATATATTCGTTTTACAAACTTTAACAATGTATGAAAAATTTATCTCGAGATTCTTCACGAGCTCATCCGGATCACTATAGCTAAAAATGTCGAACGGTAAATCACCTCCGCCATCTTCTTCCGGTAACGCCATTTTTCTCCGATGCTATGATGAAATTTGTAACCGAAAATAATTCCGACCATGCTTCTATTTATAGGCCTTTCAACATACTCGGTTAATGGGTGCCGACTTGGTCATTCGGGTTCGGCAGCCTTTGGTGCCGACTTGGTCATTCGGATTCGGCAACCTTTTGTGCCGACTTGGGCCCTCGGGTTCGGCAAAACTTGTGCCGACTTGGGTACTCGACATCGGCACCGTGCCGATGGCGAGATGAAGCCATACGTGCCGATAACAAAACGGATTTTATTTATACTCCGGGTATATTTTTTAGATCACAGATATTTTATTATTTTAAAGTGCTATGTATATATATTTTAATAAATAATTTCATTACTTTATTTAATGAATATGTTAATTTTGACGAATAAAATTAGTAATAATGCAACTTAAAATAATTCAAACTTTAGAAGAATGAAATAGGAGTACCACAAAACAACCTTTTTTTTTTTGGTCAGGGAAAAAAAAAGAACATGTACACATTAATAGTCATGTGTAGTATATACTTATCTGGTATCCATGATCGAGTTTTCGTGTAGTTTGCAGAATAACCTTCGGATTTCTCAGTTGATGATATTTTTCTGTTGTGCATGTATGAGATGAAAGTGAAACTCTTTGACCCAAGTTCTGCACTATCTGCTAGTGTTACAACACTTCAAATTTCAAATAGGAAATATGAAAGACACCATTGGATCGAGAATTGCATGGAAAATTAACCAAAGACGAAAAGGTGAATGTGGCACTTAAGTGTTGGTTTTTCGAAGTAAGGTTGTGTTTGAAAATTAACAACAACCTACCATGGTTGAAATGAAGCTATTCTTGCAACAACAACAACAAAGATGGAGGGATGTGCAAAATCTTTACGAAGATGAGGAATCCAATATAGCCAAGATACAGACAAAATTGACAAAGAGGAGAAAAACTAGATCAAATTTAATTTTGATGGATTTATGATTTATCGAACATGTGAAAGCACAATAGACTTTATTAATTTTAAGAAATGAATCCCAAGACAATGAGTATAGGCTACGAAATTTGTGGGATCCAATCTACAACCAAAATTGAAGCACTTGTGTTCTTCTCAAGGGAGTCAAAAGGGACAACAACTTAGGCAGGGGCGGAGCGGGGGGCTAGGGGGTCACGTGAGAGCTTCGTTTTGATATATAATATGCCTTAATCCGACATCCGAGTAAAAAGTTATAAACATTTAAGGATTAAAGACATATTAATCACTTTAATTTTATTTTTTAGGCTATAATGTTTTTATATTTTACTTAAATTAACATTTAAATACTATAATTCATCTCGAGAGCTTCGAAATGAGAGGTTATACTAATCATTCCGACAATTAGATAAGAAATTACGCAAGTTTAAATTTTTTATATCTGGTTATACATTATTATATGTTATGAGTGCAACAAGTTATATATATTAACTAGGGTTTTTATTTGAGCCAAACAAGTCTAGTATTGATGTTTGATTATATTTAACTCATTTAGAATCAAGTCAAGCTCGAGTCGAACCTATATTTGAAATTGAGCTCATACTTGACTTATTTAGTAAATGAATGAGCTTGAGTTGAGTGCTTTTTTTTTTTTGCAAGTATTATGTCACTTTAATTGCTCATGAAATAGTAACTTATTATAAAATTTGTAGATGGGGTGATTACCTCGATGTCCAAAATTTTGGGTTTTATTAGGAAAATGTCCACCACCCTCTCCATATTAGCAAAATGTCCACCCTAAAATAAAGTTGCTGAAACTCATGTGTCACCCTCTATTTCATCAGTTTTTTTTCGCTTTTTTTTTCACTTTTTTTTCGCGTTTCCAGAGTTGCTGAAACCCTGTGCCACCCTCTGTTTCAGCAGTTTTTTTTCACTTTTTTTTTCGTTTTTTTTCTTTTCTCGTTTCCAGGGTTGCTGAAACCCCTATGTCACCCTCTGTTTCAGCAGTTTTTTTTTCCGCATTGCAGAAACCCTGATTTCGGCACTGCTGTTGATGCTGAAACCCCGATTTCAGCACTGTTGTTGATGCTGAAACCCTGATTTCAGTACTGTTGTTGATGCTGAAACCCCGATTTCAGCAACGTAGCTGATGCCGAAACCCCGGTTTCAGCAACGTTGTTGATGCTGAAATTGGGGTTTCAGCAACATTGTTGATGCTGAAAACCCAATTTCAGCAACTTTATTGATGCTGAAACCTCGATTTCAGCAATGTTGCTGATGCTGAAATGGTTATTGCTGACACCGGGGTTGCTGAAACCGTGTTGCGGGATATAAAATTTAGCATATGCGGGATTCGAACCCACGTATTCGCACATAAGCACATTGCTCTACCGTTGAACTTTTTTGGTAAACAAACCTGAGAGCATGGAGCTCCCAGACCCACCGAAATGGGTTCTTATTAAAAAGCCAACACTGGCAAACCGGGAATCAGGCGAGCTCTTAGGATCAACACAAGCGGGTCGAAGTGACACCCCTTGCGTCCTTCCCTAAGATCTCGATCGATCCATCCGGAGGAGAGTTCAAATACAAGCAACCTAGCGGGAAAGAAAAAGCAGAGGAAGCAAGAAAGTCTGCGAGAGCATTAGCTTCCCGGTAAATATGACGAAATTGGACAACCCAATCTCTACTAACGAAGCCTTGGCAAAGGGTCACAAGGCTGGCGCACGGGTGCGCAAGTTTCACCGTCTTCCTCAAGAGCAGGATGGCAGTCTCCGAGTCCGATTCACACACAATTCTTCTACACCCCGCCGACCAAGCCAACTCCAGGCCTTTAGCGATGCCCCACAGCTCCGCCGCCACAACCGAGCAGGCTCCAATATTGTGTACAAAGCCTTTCACCCATCTTCCATCCTCATCCCTTATGACTCCACCTGCAGTAGCAAGCCCATCCCTTGAGACCGCCCCATCCGAGTTGAGTTTAAACCAGCCATGGGTAGGCCGGCTCCACCCAATTTCAGTAGGCATTCGGACTTTGGAGTTCTGGCTACCTCTCAGCTTGTTCCGAGCTTTCTGGTACTCGAGGGCCGAAAGATAGCAGCTATCCCAAGAGACCGACGCTCCCCGAGCTCCCATGAATATCGCCTCGTTCCTCTGCATCCAAAGCCTCCAGAAAGCCGTCGCAAAGACCGCATTCCAATCCACTCCGTCGCCCACCTTCATAGTTGTGAGGATGTTGACGCGCAACCAGGCCGCGAAGGGCAAGGAGAAGAACTCAGAATCCATCCGAGCCCTCTCCACTTGCATCCAAACCGAATTCGCAGTAACACATTCTCTAAACAAGTGGATAGTAGTCTCATCATCATTCAGACAAATAGAGCAAATGCATGAGTTACCTAGGTGCCGACGAAAGCGTTCCGCGTTTGTGAGGATTCCTCCCATACTGGCCTGCCATATGAAGCAACGGATGCGCTCATTGACCTTCAGGCGCCAGATCGCCATGAAGAAACCCGCATCCGGATGTTGCACATCGTTCACCTTGCAGAGTATATCATACCCGGACTTCACCGAGTAATCTCCGTCAACAGTCTTCGTCCAACTCAGGGAGTCTTCATGGTCCATCGTGGTGACAGTGGCAAGCTTCAGTAGCAGGGAAGCCGGCAATGAACCAGAAAAGCGATGCCAATCCCAGCCACCATTCAGCGAGCGAAACTCCGCAACCAAAGTATCATCAGGAATGCTCGAATCCACCAGATCTCCAAGTGCAGCATCGTGGATCCACTTATCCTTCCAGAAGCGGATGCTCTTGCCATCCCCAAGAGCCCATGAAACATTCGGGTAGATCACCAATCTCAGCGCCTTAGCTATACCTTTCCACAAAGGTGAGGCAGCATTCGAATCGCCCAAGGCCCGATTAACATACTTACAAGCCAAGATATCCTTCCACATCCCCTTACCGTCCTGTAGAAACCTCCATCCAGTTTTCGCGACCAAGGCCAAGTTTACTTCCTCCATCTTCCTAAAACCGAGCCCACCCTGGGACTTAGGCTTCGTAACTTCAGTCCAGGCCACTTTATGCATCTTTCGCTTGTCCGACGTCGACCCCCACAGAAAACTTCTACATAACTTCTCGATCTTCAAGCATAAATCCTTGGGGAAGAGGACAGAGGACATCGAAAAGACGGGGAGGGAAGAGAGGACCTTCCTTACCAGAGTCGACCTCCCGGCGAAGCTCAACGTACTCCTCTTCCAACCAGCCAGCTTTGCGTTAAACTTATCCAGGACAGACATGAAAGTATTGCCAGTGACGCGATTGTGGAGGATAGGAACACCAAGGTAGGTACCGAGGTCGGCAGTAGCTTCAATCCCGCCAGCCACCTGGATCCTATCCATAACCACATCACTCACATTGCGAGACACAAAAACTTTGGACTTAGCCAAACTAACCTTCTGGCCCGAGTGACCACAAAAGAGCTCCAAACACCTCTTAACCACCTTCACTTGCGTGACCGAAGCTTCCGCAAAGAGAAGGATATCGTCGGCGAAGAAAAGATGTGAGAGTTTGGGACCACCCCGAGCAATTTTGATAGGTTTCCAATCACCACGCTCCACCGCCTCCAAGATGATGTGATTCAATCTTTCCATACACAAGATGAAGATATATGGAGAGATCAGGTCGCCTTGTCGGATCCCCCGAGACGGGCTGAATTGTTCAGTGGCTTCCCCATTCCACAACACTTGTATCCTCGGGGTTCTAATACAGGCCATTATCCAATTAATCCAAACTCTCGGAAACCCCGCATGACCGAGCGTATCTTCGATGAAGTTCCAACTCAACCTGTCATACGCCTTCTCAAGATCGAGTTTCAAACACATCCATCCTTTCACCCCTTTCTTTCTCTTCATAGAATGAACCACCTCCTGAGCAATAATAATGTTGTCAGAAATGAGTCTCCCAGGGATGAAACTCCCCTGCAGCGGCCCCACAATCTTACCCATGTACGGTTGAATCCTAGTTGCGAGCATCGTGGTGATAGCCTTGTACACGACATTACAAAGGCTAATCGGACGAAAGTTCTGGATTTTCTCCGGCTTACTCACCTTCGGGAGCAGGGCGATAAGAGTGTTGTTAACCCCAATAGGAAGCACGGCTGTCCGGAAGAAATCTTTGACAAAACTAATAACAGAGGAACCCACCGTATCCCAGCACTTGTGGAAGAAAATGGGCTGAAATCCATCGATCCCCGGGGATTTGTACGCGCCCCTCGACTTGAAGGCTCTCCAGATTTCCTCGGAAGTAACCTCAACACAAAGCCCTTCCCAATCCATATTCGACAGCTGCAGAAAGGCGCTGTCAAGAGGCTCACCACAACCACTGCCGGCAGGTTCACAGTACAAGCTTTTGAAGAAATTGACTGCCAACACCTCCATATCCTGCTTAGAGTCCACCCATCTGTCATCATCACCACGGAGACCTTCCACCCTGTTTTTCTTACGGCGAACGACAGTCGAGGTGTGAAAAAACTTGGTATTACGATCACCAAAAGCGAGCCATTGTTCCCTCGATTTCTGGAACCACAAGATCTCCTCTTGCTCGAGAGTCGCATCGAGGGCAGCACGAATTTTATCTTCCCAATCCTTGACCGGTTTGGAGTGATCTCTAGACGCCTTACGCTGGGCATTGTCCAGTGCATTCATAAGAGCGCTCTTGCGGACTTGGATCCTACCGAAGACATCCTTATTCCATTTAGTGAGATCAATTTGGAGCTTATCCAAGGCAGCTGGGGCTGGGCAATCATTTCTCCACTTCGCACCCACGAATTCAGAGAATTTGTCATGACTAAGCCAAGCCACCTCGAACCTAAACGGACGACGCTTCTTATTCATGATGATTCTCGGTTGCAACTCCAAAAGGAGAGGACAATGGTCAGACGAGTAGCGAGGGAGGTGTCAAACCCGGGCATCGGGCCAGAAGAGCCTCCCCTCCACATTGGTGAAAATTCTATCAAGGCGCTTCGACACCGTGATACCTCCCAAAACAACTTTACTCCAAGTAAAGTCCTGTCCCGAGAAACCCAAATCAACGAGGCCGAACTTGTTCGTAATATCGCGAAACACATGAGATTCCCTGTGTATGGCTCCAGTCCCACCAAACGTCTCATGGGTATCCAAAATGCAATTGAAATCGCCTCCAATAATAAGGGGACTGGACACCGATTCCAAGCACGTCTCGAGCTCAGCCCAGAACGGAGCCCTTCTAGCAACAGTGGGGGGAGCATAGACGGCAATCAAGTGCGCTCTGGTACCCCCGGTCAACCAGGAGGCATGGATAAAGTTGGCAATCTTCTCATGGATAGTGATATCACACTTCTGATCGTCCTACAAGAGCCACACCCCACCAGAGAAACCGATAGCTTCAATACGAGCGCAGCCAGGGAAATTAAGTGTCTTACAGACCTTGTCCGCTTGCGTCCCCGAGACCCTGGTTTCGACGAGCCCAATAACGTCAGTGGAGCAACTTTTCCTGATATATCGAATCGCACTTTGGAATCTCTTCTTACCTGCACCAAAGCAATTCCAAAGAAGGAAATTAAAGGAAGGATCAGCCATCAAAGCACACGCAAAAGGAAGAACAACACACAAAAACAACAGAAGAAAACTGGAATTTAAATATCCTGATCAAGGGGAGTCGTCTCCTCTCCCTGCTTCTCCCTTCGACCATCCAGGTTTACTCCCAATGTCGGGCCCTTCGCCGAATCGCTAGCCTTCTGTCCCTAAAATTTTCCGACTAACGACGACGCCGTAGTAGCGCCCTCCTGTCTAGCCCATAAGAACTCTGATCCCTGGCAGACCGGCTGAGAATGAACAAGAGACATCTCGATCCTCTTTCCCTTCTCCCTCTCGCATATGTTAACCAGGTAAAGACTGCCCTCCGAAGCTTTCAAATCCACGCCTTTAACCTCTTTCTGCTGTCTCTTCTTGCTCACGGTAGACACTTGCATTAATTTCTTATTCCTGACTGGGCCATTCTTCACTTGTTGGGCTATCGCCACTCCATCTCTATTAGGACTCTTTTTCTTGGTCCTGGCCTTTTGGCCCAACACCTTAGGCCCATCATCTTTCCTATTCTCCTTACTCACAGATTTCTCTGGATACACAATCTCAACCGACGGCGCATTAACACCTTGGTTATTAATCCCCTCGGAAACCCTAACTTTCTCATCATTACTTGCACCCTCCCCATGTAGCTTAGGGGTCTCATCCCTAGTAACGGTCGATTTGTTTTTATGGCGCGTAGACTCATTCGCCACCGACCCCGATTTGTTCCTCCTATCCTTCCCGGGATCCGCCGCCGGTTATTTCTGCCTCTGCTTTCCCATCTCTTCCTCTTGGTGTTTCGCTTTCAGTTTACCCGGCCTACGCCGGTGGGAGACTTTCATCCATGGTCCATGGGACCCCTCTCTGTCCTCTTCCCCAGTGTTCCCCGCGTACTGTAGCCCAGACACAGGCGCGACTGACACTTCCTCCCTTCTATCCTCAGTGCGAACCACCTCCTCCCTCACCATGGAAGGGCATCGACTTTTCATGTGCCCTACTCTCCCACAACCAAAGCAGATGGTTGGGAGTCCCTCATACTCAAGGAGAAATTTCTCCCCATTGATGATCACCGCGCCCTTGAGCGGCTCTTCCAGATTAATCTCGACGCAGACCCGGGCGAAGTTACCCCTATTGGTATAGACAGTTCTGTGATCGACCTTAATCGACTTGCCCAGACTCGCCGCTATCTTCATCAACACGTCCTCTTGATACAGGACCATAGGGAGATCAAGAATTCTGATCCAGGTCGGGACAGTTTTGATAACCTCGGACGGTTTGAAGTCCGGGGTCCAAGCCCTGATGATCAGACACTTACCAAAAACCGACCAAGGGCCCTCCGTCAGCACTCTCATACGACCCTCCTTGCACTCGAACCTCACGAGGAAATTGCCATAGGGGAGGTCGACTATCTACATTCTATAAAACTCCCTCCACATCTCGCGCAACTTCTTCTCCATAAACAAAAAGAGGTATCTTAGCTCCGAGGAACAGAATGACCAGGGAATTATCCCACACTCCAGCCAACGCCTCCATAACTTTAGCATCAATTGCAATCACCGGGTCGCCCCCAGCTCCATGTGGGAAAGAGATTTCAATCTTGCCTTTAAGGAAGTCTTCGCAGACAAGGGTTTTCTGTTGGGAGAAACCTCCCAACACAACTTTATCTTTCCACGACGTCCCCGCCAGCAGCATCGAGGGCGTAGCCGGGACAGTCCCTCCATTCCCAGGGTCGGGTTCCGCCGACAGTGGTGGCTCCGTCCCCCCGTCCGTTTGCATCGCCACCGGTTGAGAACTGGCGGTCTCAGGGACCACCGAGAGGCTCTCTTGGGATATAACACGTTTTGTCTTTCCACTCTGCTCATCGGGCGGTTGCGGCGGGGGTTCACTCGGTGGTACCGGAGCAGGGAAAGAAAAGATAGGTTTTCCTAGATTCATACTGGAGAGACACGCGCCGCGCGTTGTTTTTACTAACAGTCTGCGACAAATGCATGCTCTATCGTTGAACTAAGAGGCTTTTAAAGAAGATTTAAAGCAAGTTGAGCACACAATAGAACAATCCAAAAATAATGCGGACAACAATTATATAGACACACAAATTCACTAGGTACCCGAAAAATACACTAAAAAGACGCGGAAAACAATATAAAATTTTAGCATTTCAGCATTATACAAACAAGTAGTAATTCTAATAATTACGCATTTCACTATCCTTGAGGTGTTTCCACCCTAATAAATCAAGTCAACCACAATGACGACTTACATAAGTAGTAATTCTACCACAATGATTAGCATATTTCTTGTTGTTGCTTGTTACACCCTTGACTTCAGCAAAAAAGACGTTCATCCACCTTGTGTGACAAGCCTATTTCAATTAAACAGGGCCACAACATGATATCAAATTCGACGGAAAACTTATCGGAAAGAGGTACGGAAGATTGCTTTTTCCTCCTGCATCGAACCACCAGCATCTTCTATGATGAAATCAAACCGCCTCCATCTCTGCAGAGCCACAATTCCACCACGCGCCGTTGATCCGATGACCAAATCGGATTTGAAGTGGAGTTTGATCGATTGCGGCGGATTTGAAGGAAGTCGGATTTGAAGCCAGATGTGATGAGTGACATCGATTTTCTACAAATTGATGCGGAAATCGAATAGATCGATGAATCCGCCTCCGCCTCTGCCAAATCTCCAATAGAAAGAAATAGTGATCGAAAGAGGAGAACGGAGGGAGCAGATCTGAATCCAATTCCCGATCTGGAACGGTGAGATGCCATAATCGAATTCGTCCTTCAACAATATCGTCGCCGCCTCCTCTGCTATGTGCATCCCTCTCCTCTGCATTTAGATTTGAAATATCGTCGCTAGAATTTCCGACCGGTGGACGGAGATCTCAGAGATTTGAGGGAGAAAGAGAGGAGGAAGCGAGGAACCAATTAGCAATTTGAGCGAGAGAGGCGAACAGGAAAGAGGCCGACGAGCTCCACTGCGTTGTTCTCCCGCTCAGATCTGAAGGTTCAAATGCAGATCCGGTGGATATCAGAGAGAGAAGACGACGAGGAGCGTATGAGAGAGAGAGAGAAGACGACGAGGAGCGTATGAGAGAGAGAGAAGACGACGAGGAGAGGAGCGAGAGAGAAGTGGCGCGCGGCGGTGGTGGTGAGGAACGGTGGCGCCGGCGACAAGATTATCAGAAGGAGGAATCGGGGGAAAAGGAAGGAGGAGAAGAATCGGCAGCGGGGGCCATCAAGCAAATTTAACAAGGGTGGTGGACAATCCGTTAATTTGGTCGAAAATTTCACCAAATTCATGCTATTTGAGTTTCAACCGAGCGGAGCCGAAGTTTGAATCAAGCATAAAAATGTGCTCATACTAAACTCATTTTGTAAATAATGCTCGAGATGAACTTTTATTGAGCAAAACTCGAGCCCATTAAGCTCTAGCTACTTAGCTCATATAACAACCATAATCTTAACTTAATGTTTATTATAAAGAAAATCGATGGAGCTCTCCTCCGTTCTCCTCTCCTTCTCCTCCTTTGGTACTTTCTTCTTCTCCAATCTCCCTCGATCTCCCTCTATCGCGTTAATCCGACATCCGAGTAAAAAGTTATAAACATTTAAAGATTAAAGACATATTAAAATCACTTTAATTTTATTTCAATAGGCTATAATGTTTTTATATCTTACTTAAATTAATATTTACATACTATAATTCATCTCGAGAGCTTCAAAATGAGAGGTTATACTAATCATTCCGACAATTAGATAAGAAGTTACGCAAGTTTAAATTTTTTATATCTGGTTATAAATTATTATATGTTATGAGTGCAACAAGTTATATATATTAACTAGGGCTTTTATTTGAGCCAAACAAGTCTAATATTGATGTTTGATTATATTTAGCTCATTTAGAAACAAGTCAAACTTGAGTCAAACCTATATTTGAAATTGAGCTCATACTTAACTTATTTAGTAAATGAATGAGCTTGAGTTGAGTGCTTTTTTTTTTTGCAAGTATTATGCCACTTTTTTTTTTTGATTAGGAAATAATTCGAGACCGGACAGACCCGGACCTCGAGAAGCCGACAAAGTCGGCAGACGGCAAGCCGTCTAAACATACAACATAGCAAAAGAAAATACAAGATGGAAACAGAATACAGTCACCTAATACAACAAAAGAACTACACAATAAACCCGGAAAACCCCAGACCCTAAGCACGCCAGCGGACACAGTAGCGAGAAGAAGGAGACCCGACATGGAGAAGTGGATAGCGAGCGCATGGGACAACATAGCTGACACGATGTCTCGCCGCCGGAAAGACGAAAAGCAGAAATCCACGTAGGGCAAAGACGACTCATGGGGAAGTGTGGATCACACGACGTTCCCTCCACCTAGATGAAGGATCTTCGGAGACCACGAATACCACCGACACGATCACTTCGATTAACCAGGGCCGCAGAACTGCTCCTCAACCGAAACTAACCACGAATCCAACAGACAGAACTCCAACCAACCCGAGAAAGTGAAGCACGACCGCGAGAGGACGAAGAGCGCAAGAAAATTCCGGAATTTATTTACACAAGTTATTTTATTTTTTACTTTATTTTATTTTATTTTTTAACAATCAAATCGGGTTGTCCCGGGCCCAAGGCATAACACACAAGACTGAATCCACCGGGCTCGGGCTACCTTCGGGCCCAAGGCAAGCCCGAAGTCAAAAGAAAGCCCGAAGCCAAAGCACACAAGGTTTTAGCAGAGTCTGAAAAACGCCGCCGAGGGGAGACCAGGCAAGACCACGACTGAGCTTGCTCAGAGAGGACCGACAGTCGGCCAAAAGGAAGGGATGAGCACGAGGGTCAACAACTGAACAAGAGGAGAGAGATAGCGAAGGCAGAGTAACCACCGAGCCAGGACCAAGGCATGCCAAATTAGACACCCCGGGGAGGGAGGCCATACGAGGTGGGGGTGGATGAAGGCCGAGAACCCAGGAGGTGCGGTAGATGGGAGGGCAACGCAGCGCACCGGGAGGGGAAGACGAATCCACATCAGGGCGGAAGCATCACCTCAACCAGCACCGCCAAAGGCCTGAAGCAAGGGCTACGAGCATCGATTGAAAGTTTTAAAGCAAATTCGGGCTCAAGAAGAGCAGGAATGGAGGAAGGGAGACGCCGGACGGCAAACCCCTAAACCAATTGAAAGATATATATGGTACTCCGAAGACAGATTCGGATTTGGTCCGGCGAGAATCAGAGAGGATTATCGCAATTAAGATGAACGGAACCCGACCCAAAGCAAGGGCCACGCCGAAGGAGAGACCGCAACGGCGCCGTTGCGGATAGGGTGAGTTGTGGGCGGTCGGGACCGAGGAGGTCGGCTGAAGCGGAGTTAGCCGAGGAGGAGCAACCGAGGAGAAGCGGAGCAACCAACCGAATCGAGAATCTCCGAAGAGAGGAAATGGGGCTTTCCGAAGAGAGATTTAGGCTCTCCGAAGAGAGATTTAGGCTCTCCGAGGAGAGATTTGAGTTATCCAAAGAGAGATATAGCCGGAGGTGAAGACCGGAGCTCACCGGACCACCGCCATGAGAGGAAAGAAAGTTTCCTTCTTCCACTAAAAAAGAGAGCATTTTTGCTCCTTTAATTTGTCTAGTATTATGCCACTTTACTTGCTCATGACATAGTAACTTATTAGAAAAATTTATAAATTTCACCAAATTCATGCTATTTGAGTTTCAATCGAGCCGAGCCGAATTTGAATCAAGCATAAAAATGTGTTCATAATAAACTCATTTTGTAAATAATGCCGAGACAAGGTTTTATTGAGCAAAACTCGAGCCAATTAAGCTCTAGCTACTTAGCTCATATAACAACCATAATCTTAACTTAATGTTTATTATATTGCGTTTCCTATACTAATTTAGTTGTTTTTTTTATATTTCATTTATATATTTATATTTCTTTTTTTTAGGCGCAAAAAAAATGATACTCCCTCTGTTAATTAAAACTTGTCGTTTACTATTCATGCATCCTTTTTTAGAATGATGAAAACTATATAAAATATTAATATATTTCTAAATTTGTTTTTATAAATTCATACTTAATCGTAATAAGTATGAAATTATGTAAACAAATTATTTAAAAAGTTAATATTTTATATAGTTTTTAACACCTAAAAAAGCGTGCGTAAATAGTAAAACGTCAAGTTTTAATTAACAGAGGGAGTAGCGTTTTTATCATAAACCGGTGACATTTTATCTTAAAATAACATCATTAATTATCGTATTATATATAATTGGGAAAACTAATTAAAATACCTCCACCTTTGGGGGTATGGTAAAAATATATCCTCAACTTTCAAATGTAATAAAAATATCCCGACCTTTGAGGGTGGTGGTAATATATCACCGTGTGTTTTCTCACGGGTCAAAAATGCTGACAAGACAGCCTACGTGGATTTTTTTTACAAGACAACATACGTGGAAGCTTTTTTTACAAATTAGCACTAAAATTGGGTTTTCTTGATCAGTTTCTTCAGGAAAAAAAGAAAACGATAACAAGTTAAACCCGAAAAACGAAATTGATTCAACCAAGCAACTAATCTGGTCAAAATTGCCTCAAATTAACACCACACGACTATTCCTAACACCAAACCGACAACAAAACTAAACCAACAACAACAACAACAAAAAAGAGGGGGGGGAAAACTTACCCACCCAAATCCGTGAACGAATCAAATGGGAAGAAGATGTGACAGAGAGACAGCTCAAAATATTCAACCACGAGGGAGGAAGACTGACATTGAAGAGGAACCATGAGCTACTTGGAAGACCTGGAAGACAATTCAAGAGACGACCACGCACGGTCCACGGAAGAAGATATGAGGGAGGAAAAGGCGTTGGGTATGAACCCGGTCCAATTCTTTATTTTTTTTCCTAAGGACACTGTTCAAGAAAACCCTTGTAAAAAAATCCGCGTAGGCTGCCTTGTCAGCATTTTTGACTCGTGAAAAAACTTGTGGTAATATATTACCACTATCCGCAAAGGTCGGGATATTTTTATTACATTTGAAAGTTGAGGATATCTTTTTACCATATCCCCAAAGGTGGGGGTATTTTAATTAGTTTTCCCTATATAATTCTTCATGTCAATTTAATCCAACACAATATCATACATTTATGACGGCGCCACCCCTCCAAAAAATTTCTGGCTCCGCCACTGAACTTAGGTACTACATATATCGAAATTGGAGGCGGTCGACTTGCTATGATCAACTCTATTAGTAGAAAATGGGATTAATTGTCATTGGAAAATTAAAATGATGATCTCAAATGCGCTTTGTTCACCTCATCATTCACAAATGTCTCTTTCCTACATGTTCCCCGAGATGGTAATGTGATTGCAGATAAAATTGCACATATGTGTCGCCACGCTTGAGAAACTGCTATTTTGGAACACCCCAGTTAATCGACCTTATCCACAAGAACGCACTCGATAAGAAAACAATGAACTTATTTCACTTCTACCAACTGAATTATTTCCTTATAAAAATGTTAAATAAAGCATTCGACAAGTCAAACTCGGAATTATTTCCTTTATTTTATATTTTGTGTCTTAGGTTTGTATTGTATGTATGATGATGGTTAGCTCTTGTGTCGACCTATCTACCGATCTTTTTTGTGGCTTATATTTTGTTGCCCCATTTCTCGAATACTTTCTTGTATAAAAAACGTAATTAAGTTCTTTTTTTAGAGATCAAAGCCAGTCAGCTTATTCCATTTCCTAAATATATACGGTTATCCTTCTATCGACTTGTCAGTCGGGGTTCTGATAAGTCTGACCTCGAATCTTTACCTAATACAGTAAAAAAAATATTCCTAAATATATAAACAGGTGTATTTATTGTAAGATTTATCAAAAGCTCTGGTTATATTAATTGTATTCTCAAGTGTATCTAATTAACAAGGGTACATCGCCTTTTATAGGCAAGAGAGGCCTAATATGATCAAAGATAATAGACAGCCGTAAGGGCCGTATTACAAAGGAGCCACAACAGGTACAGTAAATATATAGTAGTAGGAGGTGAATAATTCATCTATATCACAACACTCCCCCTTGAATATTCACCTCTAAAGCTGGGAGTAAATAATGCTGCCGCCTCAATAAAACCTCGCTAAGGAAAACCCAGAAGGGAAAAAGCCAAAGCTTAGGAAAAATAGTACGACTTGCTTTGTACGCTTCTGGGATACTATACTACCTCATTAAAAACCTTGTCAGGAAAAACCCTGTGGGATAAAAACCTGAGTCAAGGGAAAAAGAGTGCAGTGCGTACTATTTTCTCCCCCTCAATTTAATGCGCCTCTCGGAGTTGACACATCCCGATTTTTTACACAATTTCTTTCAACCTGTTTGGGGGTAGTGACTTTGTGAATAGATCAGCAGGATTATCACTTGATCGGATTTGTTGTATATTCACTATGCCTTCTTTCTCTAGATCATGAGTTGAGAAGAGCTTCGGTGAAATATGCTTTGTCCGGTCTCCTTTGATGTATCCTTCCTTCACTTGAGTGATGCATGCAGAATTGTCTTCATAAATAATGTTTGGGCTTCCAGCGATTGATCTCAATCTGCATTCTCCTTGTATATACTTAACTATGGATCTCAACCAAACACACTCTCTTCCAGCTTCATATAGAGCAATTAACTCAGCGTGGTTTGAGGATGTAGCGGTAAGAGTCTGCTTTGTTGACTTCCATGAGATCGTCGTATCTCCATAGGTGAATACATAACCATTTTGAGATCTTGCTTTGTGATGATATGAAAGATATCCTGCATCTGCATACCCAACAAGAGTGGCATTTGCATGATTACGATAATACAAACCAAGATCATGTGTACCTCGCAGATATCGAAATACATGCTTGATTCCGTTCCAATGTCTTTTTGTTGGAGCTGAGCTATATCTGGTCTAGTATTATTTACCAAGAACATCAATGCACCAATTACACTTAAGTAAGGAACTTCTGGGCCAAGAATTTCTTCATCTTCTTCTCTAGGTCGAAAGTGATCATCTTGTATACCAAGAGAACGAACTACCATAGGTGATGTTAATGGGTGTGCCTTGTCCATGTAAAATATCTTTAAGATTTTCTTGGTATAAGTACTTTGATGAACAAATATTCCATCTTTTAAATGCTCAATTTGTAAACCAATACAAAATTTGGTTCTACCGAGGTCTTTCATTTCAAATTCTTTCATCAAATATTTTGCAGTGCTTTTGACGTACCTATAATATTCAAATCATCAACATATACTGCAATAATAACAAAACCATTTTTGGAATGCTTTATAAAGACACATGGACAGATAGCATTATTGTTGTATCTTTCTTTAATAAGATATTCACTTAATCGATTATACCACATCCTTTCAGATTGCTTAAGACCATATAACGATCTTTGCAACTTTATAGAGAACATTTCTCTATTCTCTGTATTCTGCATCTGAGGCATTTTTAGTCCTTTTGGGACTTTCATGTATATGTCACTATCAAGTGATCCATATAAATATGCAGTTACGACATCCATTAGTCGCATATGTAGTCCTTCTGAGATAGTTAGGCTAATTAAAAATCTCAATGTAGTTGCATCAACTACTGGGGAATATGTTTGTTCATAATCTATCCCGGGTATTTGAGAAAAACCTTGGGCTACAAGCCTTGCTTTGTACCTCACAATTTCATTTTTCTCATTTCGCTTTCTTACGAATACCCATTTATAGCCTACTGGCTTTACACCTCTTGGTGTAAGCTTAACAGGACCAAAAACTTCACGTTTTCCTAATGACTTTAACTCAGCCTAGATTGCCTCTTTCCATTTTGGCCAGTCATTTCTGCGACGACATTCGTCGACACTTTGTGGCTCAATGTCATTGTCATCAAAAATTATTTTCGTGGCAACAGAGTATGCAAACACCTCATTAAGGATAATATCCTTTCTATTCCATTGTATTCTGGTAGAAACATAATTTATAGAAATTTCATAATTATCAATGTTTCTATCCTCATCCAGAATACTTTTGTTATCTAATGCGCCCTTCGCATTTTCCGAGATGTCTTTATCACATTCCTCTTGTATTTTGGCATTTTCTCCCCCTAAATTTATCAATGGGACAATTTTCATGACTTCCTCTTGACGTCTACTTTTCCTTGGTTTTAAATCTTTAGAACCAAGAGGCATGCCACGTTTTCGTTGTATCGTGGACTCATTTACGAGTTGCTGCCCAGCTGTTTGTCTCTCAGGAATTTCAATCCTTTCAGGGGCATGTATAGCAGGCACATGTGACTTTGTCACTTTCTTTGTGTCTGTAAACGAATCCGATAATTGATTCGCTATACTCTGTAAATGTATAATTTTATCTACTTCTTGTTCACACACTTTAGTACGTGGATCCATGTGAGATAATAATGGAGCATTCCACGTAATTTCTTTGCTCTTTTCTCCACCTAAAGTTGGGAATAGATTTTCATCAAAATGACAATCAGCAAACCTTGCTGTAAATAAATCTCCCGTTGTTGGTTCAAGGTACTTAATTATCGATGTAGATTCAAAACCAACATAAATTCCCAATCTCCTTTGTGGACCCATTTTTGTACGTTGTGGTGGAGCAATAGGTACATAAACTGCACATCCAAAAATTCTCAAATGAGATATATTTGGCTCTTTACCAATCACAAGTTGTAATGGGGATTATTTGTGATAAGCGGTTGGTCTTATCCTAACCAACGCCGCTGCATGTAAAATAGCATGTCCCCAGACAGATGATGGCAGTTTAGACTTCATTAATAATGGTCTAGCGATTATTTGTAATCGCTTTATCAAAGATTCAGCAAGACCATTTTGTGTGAACATGAGCCACTGAATGCTCAATTTCAATCCCATTTAATTTGACATACAATAGTCACTAAATGTTTGGGATGTAAATTCTCCTGCATTATCAAGTCTTATTTTCTTGATTGTATAATCCGGAAATTGAGCTCGTAACCGGATAATTTGTGCAAGGAGTTTAGCAAAAGCTGTATTTCTTGATGATCAGAGACTCACATGTGACCATCTTGTTGATGCATCTATTAGCACCATAAAATATCGAAATGGTCCACACGGTGGAACTATTGGTCCACATATATCTCCTTGTATTCTTTCTAAGAACACTGGAGACTCATTCTCAAGTTTACTCTTGGAAGGCCTGATTATTAATTTACCAAGTGAACAACCAGTACAATTGAAATCATTCGATCTGAGAAATTTCACATTCTTCAGTGAATGTCCATTTGAACTTTCAATAATTCTATGCATCATAACATTTCTTGGATGACCCAAACGATCATGCCATAATGTGAACATCCTTTTATCATCTGACTTTTCAGATGTTACATTTACTTCTATTGGACTTATATATGTATAATATAGTCCAGAAGAATAAGCTAGTAGCTTTTCTAGGATGTTCTTCTTGCCATTTCTATATCCAGTGATACATAGATATTCTTTTCCACCTTGATTCATGGTTTCCATATGAAACCCATTCAGACGCATATCTTTGAAACTCAAAAAGTTTCTACGAGATTGACTTGAATATAATGCGTCATTTATAATCAGTTTTGTCCCTTCAGGGAGCAAAATACAAGCTCTTCCAGAGCCTTCTATCATCTTTGCCACACCGGATATTGTTCTGACATTTGTCTCGATTAATGTCAATTGTGTGAAGTATTCTTTGCTTCTCAAGATGGTGTGGGTAGTGGCACTGTCTACCAAACATTGATCTTTGCCACTTGGTTTAACTTCACTTATATCCATATATTCAATATAAAAAGAGATATAATTAAAACTTTAATACATTTTTATTCATTAATAATATATAACAAGTACATTAAAAGTAATGTAGAAAGTAAACACACTGCGATATGTTACAAAAGTAAACTGTATCGAAATAAAAGTACCGATATTTAATAGTACATAGTATCACTAAGTCCAAAATCTCCATCTCCATCAGGAGTATTTGCGAAGAAACCAGAGATGTCCAGATCGAGCTCAGGTAGAGTGTTATTGACAAAATTACTCTCCACCTTCTTTCTTTTGTTCTTGGATGTCTGATACAGCTCAACCAAATGTTTAGCTGTGCGACATACCTTCGCCCAGTGGCCTGTCATGCCACATCTGTAACATGGAGATTTGGATTTCTGAGTAGATCCTGATGGATCTTTCCGGACCATCAGCTTATCATTCCCCTTTGAAGAGGATGCTCCGGGAGCTTTGTGCCACTGATTAGTAGCAAAGCTTCTATCGCGATTACGACCACAACCTCTTCCACGACCTCGACCTCTACCGCGATTATTCCCATCTCCACGGTTATTCGTATTCCAGCCACCATCTCCCTGAGATGTATATTGACTTGGGAACATTCCATGTGCTGCATTCGTCTCAGTATATGGAGCAGCACCAGTAGGCCTTAGGTTGTGGTTCTTCATCAGAAGTTCATTATTTTGCTCAGCCACAAGTAATACTGATATCAAATCAGAATACTTTGTAAAACCCCTCTCTCTATATTGTTGTTGCAACAGCACATTTGATGCGTGCATTGTAGAGAAGGTTTTATCGAGCATATTTTCTTCAGAGATTTTCTGCCCACATAAACGTAACTGAGACGTGATCCTGAATAAGGCAGAATTAAAATCACTGACAAACTTAAAATCCTGGAACCTCAGATTTCTCTACTCATATGTGGCTTTTGGGAGTAAAACTTTCTCCTGATGCTCATATCTCTGACTTAAGTTCTCCCATAACTCTTTAGGATCTTCCACCAGCAAGTATTCAGACTTAAGGCTTTCATTCACATGATGGCGCAAAAATATAATCGCCTTTGCCTTATCTTGCGGTGAAGTATCGTTATTTTCAGAGATAGTTTCCAGTAGGACATGAGCTTGGAGGTGAGACAGTGAATCAACCCTTCATTCAAGATATCTCTGGCCCGATAAGTCGAGAATATCAAATTCCCGCTTTGTAAGATTTGCCATTGAATTAACTACAAATAAAATCATATGAATTAATATTGACATAATTAATTATCATATAAATTTAATTTATGGGTTAAGATGACATATATTATATCTCATTACTATATATGTAAATGCTATAAACAAATATAATAACATTATATATACATACATACATGGATTATATATATTTTATACATGCATGTGTTCATACCGTGTGTGTGTGTATATATATATATATATATATATATATATATATATATATATATATATATATATATATATATATATGATATATGCATGCATGTTATATCTTAACATAACATATATACATCATACATGCTTTGAAAATATTACTGTAATAGGTAAGTATGTATGTATACTGAATATATATACATGCATATAATATACTATACATATGTATTGTATCTATATATATATATATATATATATATATATATATATATATAGAGAGAGAGAGAGAGAGAGAGAGAGAGAGAGAGAGAGAGAGAGAGAGAGATAGAGAGAGAGGATGGTTCAGGGGTAATCAAGACTTATTGTGTAATATTTGAACACATCTGGGTCATTGATTGAATGAAATGGATGGATGAGATTAATAGGCAATTTTATTTTTTTTTTAATTAAAGTTTAGTGGGGCCTACCTCTTTTTTTTGCCCACTCGCTGGATTGGGGACGTGTGTAGTGCGCTCTCCTTAAATTATTCGATGATATATCTGGATTATACGATCGTATCGACGAATTGTGCAATAGTATATCAGGATTATTCGATGGTATCGCTTGATTATTCGATGGTATAGCTTGATTATTCGATGATATCGCTTGATTATTCGATAGTATAGCTTAATTATTCGATGGTGTTACAGTAGTATAACTAAAATTATTCGATGGTATCACATGATTATTTGATGGTATCGCGTGATTATTTGATAGTATCGATGCATTTTTAATTCATATGATTGTCAAATAAAAAGAACAAATCACGAAGCACAAAATCACAAAATCGATCCATACATATGAATAATTCGGCATTCTCCCCGAATATGTCTTTCAATCGAGCAATTAAATCAAGCAATTGCAAACAAAAACGATTTCAATTAATCACAAACCTAGACTCCGAATCCACCACCAGGGAAACCTCCCAACTGCAAATCCACAACTACCGGAAAACCTCCCGACTGCAGATCCACCACCAGGGTAAACCTCCCGACTGCAAATCCACCACCAGGGAGTCACCCGTGGAGTGCGAACCCCTCGAAACAGATCCCTCACGTCGAGATAGAGGATCGAAGCCTCTGTTGCCACCGAAGTAGGTGTTGCTCCTGCTGCCATCGAAGTGAACGAGGGGATTAGACAGAGGAAGCAGCGCCATCTCGTCCATCTGACTGAATCGAAGCCACCAGATCGGTGACGGCAACTGATCGTTCAAATCAGAGAGGGGAGGTTGACAGACGAGCAAGATTTTGAAAGAAGGGAGGAGGAAAGAGGTCGGCGAGCTGGATCTCCATCGCCATCGCTTCTGCCTTCCCCATCTGCACCGCCATCGCTATCACCATCGCCCGCTCCGCCATCTCCTTCGCCGCCGCCTTCGCTAGCCGCCTTCGTCATCTCCCGATCTCCATCGCATCCGCCATCCACCATCGCATCAACCCATCACCATCTCATCCGCCATCCACCATCGCCATCGCATCCACCATGGAGTCGGCATCTCCCGATCGCCTTTCGCCTCTGGATTGGGGAGAAGAGGCGTTTTGATTTTATACAGTCTGGGGAAATTGATTAGGGTTGAGATGGGTGATGTACACGCGCAGTGATTGGAATTGGTGGGGGTGGATTTTCCATTTCCATTTTCAATTAATAAATATTTGAGATTAATCTCAGCCATCCAATATCTTTAAATCAACGGCTGGGATCTGTTCACACACACACGCACGCACGCGCGCGCACACACACACACACAAAGCAGATGTTGCGTTTAGAAGTGATAGAACAAGCTATCTAGTATGTAGGAAAGTGAAGCACGTGATGTGATTATGATATGTGATGTAAAATGGGAAGTGAACATTCTACCGATTGACAACACACTCGTCCTTCAAATTTTTAAACCGTGTATCATCACTATATGTTCAAGCTTTCTTCAAAGCACTCTCATTTTCTCATAGTATATACCAACCTCCAAATAAAAAAAAACTCTCTTTTGGAAAAAATAAACAAGACATCAAAATTTCCAGTAGAAAAATTTTCCCATCTTCAAGTATGAGGTATTTGAAGATCATCAAAGAAGTGAAGAACAAGAGTATATTAAGCATGGATTTCCAAGTTCAAGAGGTAATTATGGGTGGAAAAACATCTTCCAAATTTTACATACTAGGGGGCATGCCCGTGCATACGCACGGGACACAATTTAAGCAGATCGAATCATATGGTATTAAAGTTTATCAAATCATATAGTATTAAAGTTTTATATGATTGGTTCTTATTAGCGGAAATTATATCAAAGAAATAATTATATATAGTTAAACTACGTGGAATTGAATTTATTATGAATATATTTGGTTTATATAGATTTGAGAAGAAAGCTCAGTATTATTTATAGTCATCCATAATATATTTATAAATAAGCTTAACATTTTGAGCTCTTCTCTTCCAATCATGAAGTGAAAGATTTTGCAAGTATGCATCTCTAATCTCTATGCAAGTATATAAGAGGAAAAATGTAAATAAATAAGGTACATAACTACTCCATGTATTTTTTTTAAAATTTTTTTACTTTATATATGCCTCTGTGCTTATACATATATTTCAACGCACTACAACTACAACCACACTCATTAAACTAAAGGTGACATACTAATATCAATTGAATAGAGAGAGAGAGAGATTGGTCCATTAATATATTTATTTCTCGTTAAGATCCCGCCATGGTGAATATGATTCTTCTTTCAACAATGGTGCATGGTTGTAAGTTTTTCCATATATCAACAAAAAAAAATCAAAATAGAGAAAAATAATAATTAAAGATTATTTAAACAAATAAGAAATAATATATGATATAAAATAACAAAAAAGGAAAATAAAATCATATATAATCTACTATATAAATAAGAAAGTGCAATAAAAAAATAAATTAATTATAGAAAAAAATAAACAAAAATAGGGGAAAACAAATAAATGATGAATAAAACCTCCAAATATGAGTCTTCTTACAACAATGGTTCATAAAAACTTAATAGCAATTAAAGAAAACTAAAAACCCTATATTATTATAAAAAAATTAAGAAATGCAAAATAAAATATGATAGTATAAAGTAACAACATAAAAACTGAAAAATAAAATCATGCATAATATCATAATAGAAATAAGAAAGTACAATGAAACAATATATTAAAGCAATAAATAATAAAAAATTGTAAGAAAAAAAAGAATAGAAAATGCCACCTAACAATATATGATTCATCTCTTATTTGTTTGCAAAAAAATTGAGTTTTAGAAGATAACATTGACACAATTGACTATTTATAAGAAAAATCCAACATTTAACCAAAGAAAAACTCTCAACCTTTGGACTAACCCATTTTAATTTTCTATTTATCATCTCTAAAAAGTAAAATTAATGCGATGTATGTTTCATTTAACAAAAAAAAAAAACTTCTACCCCTTTGACTACCCTATTTAAAGCATTGATTGGCAATTATAGTAATTTTTTATTTGAAATAAAAAATTTGGGTAAACATTAATATAAAAATATGAGAGAAATATAATAAAAAATTTATCATTATTATATTGTATTTTTTGCCAAAGAGAAAATAATTATTACAGAAAAATAATAATTAAAGAATATTTAATCAAATAAGAAATATGATATAAAGTAACAACAAAAACAGTTGAAAAATAAAATCATATATAATCTACTATATAAATAAGAAAGTGCAATAAATAATAAATTAATTAAAGAAAAAAAGTCAAAAATAGGGGAAAAATAAATAAATGATGAATAAAACCTCCAAATATGAGTCTTCTTGCAACAATGGTTTATCAAAACCTAATAGGAATTAGAGAAAATGAAAAATCATATATTATTTCAACAAATAAGAAATGCAAAATAAAATATGATATAAAGTAACATCATAAAAAATGAAAAATAAAACCATGCCTAAGATCATAATAGAAATAAGAAAGTGCATTGAACAATATATTAAAGCCATAAATAAATAAAAATTGGAAGAAAAAAAAAGTGATGAACAAAAGTGTCACCTAACAATATATGATATCTCTCTCATTTGTTTGACGAACATTGAAATAATTGACTATTTATAAGAAAAATCTAGCATTTAACCAAAGAAAAACTCCCAACCTTTTGACTAACCCACTTTAATTTCCTATTTATCATCTTTAAAAAGTAAAATTAATGTGATGCATTATTCATTTGACAAAAAAAACTTCCACCCATTTGACTACCCTATTTAAAGCATTGTTTGACCATTATAGCCATTTTTTATTTGACATAAAAAAAGTTGGGTGGCATTAATATAAAATTATGAGACAAATATAATCAAAACTTTGTCATTATTATATTTTATTTTCGGTCAAAAAGATAACAATTATTAGGGAAAAATAATAATTAAAGAATAATTAAAAATTAAGAAATGATAAAATGATACAAAGTAACGACAAAAACAATTGAAAAATATAATCATATATAAATAATCAAGAAATTACAATAAATAAATAAATTAATTAAACCAAACAAATAAACAAAAATAGGGGAAAGTTTAAGTGATAGGAAAAACATAGACAATATAGAATTTTTATATATAAAAAAATAGGAGTCTAAAACACCTTAACCACAACTCAAAACTAAAAAGAAGAGATTCCACAAAAAAAAATTAAAATAAAATAAATTCCAACAAAACTAAAAATAAAGAAAATAAAAGTTCAAGTAAAGGATTGTATTACAACCACTCACCTTAGATTTTATTTATCAATATGAGCTTCTTTTTTTTCACCAATGAAACTTCTCAATATGTACTTCTTCTTTTTAACCAATAACACTATAAAAAATACAATAAACAAAAAGAAAATATTAGTATGAAAGTTGAAAACAATATCAATCAACAAACGATAGATTAGGATAATAGAAATTCAATATTATATCAAAAAATCTATTTTGACATAATATGAGAATGAAAGAAAAAGAAAGAGTTGATTTGATTGTAAAAAGATGAGGTGTGTCTTTATTTAGCATAAGCATGCTTTAATTGAATTAGGAGTTTCAATTTTTTACTTATTATTTAAGGAAAATAAATTTCAAATTAAATAGGCTAAAGGTGTTACATTTTTTGTATTCAATGTTTGTTGGAGTTACTTTTTTATGTTATTGGTTGTTTACTCTTTATAAACTATACATGTTACATATGAAAAATTATACCATTAGTATATGAGAGAAAAGAAATTTAATCAAATTAAAATATAATATTTTGTATGATTAAGATCATAATATATTCTATAAAGAATGGGCACAAAGATAATATTTTGAAATTAGTTGAAAATAAATAGTAACAAAAAGATTATGATGATGGTAAAATAAATTATTTCATCCACACATTCGTATAGTATAAACTATATATGATAAATTTTTATTAAAAAAACTCAAAGTTTTTTTTAAAACATTACATATAATCAAAAAACATATAATGTTCTCCACATTTTGAATGTGAGACAAAAATATTATAGCAAGGTGGCTAGTGATTACACAATATTTTATAGCAAGGTTGTGAGATTAAATTCAACATTTAATCCCACCGTGCAGATAACCGGTTAAGCGGATAACCGAGAACACAATTATAGCATTTATGGTGGGCTGAACACAACTTTTACTAGATATATATATTATAGATTCCACCTTTGTCTACCCTATCCTCGTATTTCCCTTCTCACTTTTTTTCTTTAAATTACCACCACTCCTTTCATTTTTAATAACATCTCATCTCTCTACAAACCTTTTCTTCTTTAAATTACCCATCACTTCTTTTACTTTTACAATTATCTCATCTTCATCATCATCAACCTCATCTCCTCCGACCTCCTACAAACCACCATGAACTCCTCCGACCGATTCGATCTTGAGATACTATTAGCAAGGTAATAATCTATGCGGTTATATTCATTCTGTTATTTTGGTGGAGGTTTGTTGGGCTCTAAGAAGAAATAAAATCCGGTGATTTTGGTGAAGATCCGACGGAGAGGTAAGAAGAAATCGTTTTTTTTTAGTTTAAAACTTGTATTAGTTTTCAAGTTTGGACCGATTTGGTTGTAAATTTGTTTTGGATCTAATAAAATACCGGGTTTATGTCTCATATCTTGTATGAATTTTTCCTTCTTCCTTGTTACTATTTCGTAGAACATAACCGACCCATATAAATGGTGATTTGTGTTTTACGAGTTGAAAACTTTGATTTTCAGAAGAAGATTCAAAACTTTACGAGTTTATGTTGTAGAAGATCCCTTAATTAAGGGCAACTACAAAGCATACTTCTCATAATCAGTTTCTATACGAAAATAATTAAGCAAATCAGTAGATTTTGGATTTCTACCTTGTATTTGTTGGCTTACTCAGTTAGATCTGAAGAACACTTGTGCTGATAACGTATTGTAAGATTTATCAAACACTCTGATTGTATTAATTGTATTCTCAAGTGTATCTAATTAACGAGCGGGTACATTGCCTTTTATAGGCAAGGGAGGCCTAATATGATCAAAGATAATAGACGGCCGTAAGAGCCGTATTACAAAGGAGCCGCAACAGGTATAGTAAATATACATAGTAGGAGGTGAATAATTCATCTACATATATCAAAACAGTTTTAAGTTTTTAAAATTTTACTGTAGCATTTTAATAATTCGGGATACAGTGTTTGGTTGAGTCTTTTGGAAGCATCTGTTCTCGCACACAGATCTCAAACTCCTCCCTCCGACCCTTTCCACAATCCACATCCGCCTTTCTACTTCTTCACGTTTCTTCGCCGGCCTCCGTAGACTCGCCGGGTGATTCCCCTGCCGTTATCCGACGCCGGAGCTTCTACCACCGCCCCAATCTGTGGTACGGAGAACGATCTTGCAATCGGATCTCGCTTTGCGTCAGATGGCGATCCTTTACGCGGTGGTTTCCAGGGGTACCACCGTCCTCGCCGAGTTTAGCGCCGTCACCGGAAACACTGGCGCTGTGTCTCGCCGGATTCTAGAGAAGCTCCCTCTGGATGCCGATACAAGGCTTTGCTTCTCTCAGGATCGATATATCTTTCATATTCTCAGAGCTGATGGTATTACCTTCCTCTGTATGGCCAATGAAACCTTTGGAAGTATGTAGCCTTTCTCTCTCAACTCTAATTTTGATAAATTTTTCAGTTTGGTAGGTTTAATTGTTCAATTTTGGCTTTGCTGATCGTGATCTTTGACCGTAGATGTTAGTTGGAACTGAGATGAAGATAGTGTTAGAAATTTGGGGCAATCGAATTGCTTGTAAGGATCGTTACATTGGGCGAGTTTGCTACTTTAGAATTGTTTGAATTGGAAAATTCTTTATCACGAGTTGGTTGGTGGTGTGATTCAGTTGTGAAATTTTATATCTTTCTCATCGTTTTCAATGTAGAAAAAGAAGAAGTTCTACAGTAATAGGAGGATAAAACAACTAAATCTTTTTAGCAATGAAAAGGAACTCAATTTTCTCTTCACAATGAAAAGGAAGCTACTAAATTTAATGGTACTTTTATGATAATGTTATTCAAGTATGGTGAGAAATTTTTGCCTGACCTTGGGATATTGGGTAATGTATTACCGTTGCTCATATCGAAATGAAAAGCTACCCTCATTGGAAATGGATGAAGACCCTTATGCCTACAAATTCCTCATCCTTCTTACCAAAGATGATAGGTTATCACTTGTCAACATGACAATGGACAACCTTATATCTGGTAGATCCGGTAGTTTGTTAACTGTATATGACTTTATGTTAATTAACTTCTGATTCCTATCTTTTGGCCATAAGAAGGTTTGAAATTGAGAAATATGATGTAGTTGTGTGATGACATTGAATTTAGTTGTGTTGATCTTAAGAGCTAATTATTTATTGAAGAGCAGTTGAACTGAATTAATGCCCTTTTGGATGAAAAGTGGATTAGTGTCTTGCAATGTGTTCGTTCTTTAGAAAAAATTCATTTTCTTCCTCTGTGGGTAATGTCCCCATGATATATCACTAGTGCTGATGGATGGAGGGAAAATCTGTTACTTATTATGTATGATTTTCTTGGACTTTGTCTTCCTGGTCATTATGGTTGATTGATTTGTATCTTTTGCAATTGTTGTATATGAGCTGAACATATATGGTTGTGTGGTATATAGGAAGAATCCCATTCTCATATTTGGAGGATATTCACATGCGGTTCATGAAAAATTATGGCAGAGTAGCAAAGCATGCACCTGCCTATGCTATGAATGATGAGTTCTCTAGAGTTCTACACCAACAGATGGAATTCTTTTCCAGTAACCCTAGTGCAGATACTCTCAATCGTGTTAGAGGGGAAGTGAATGAGGCAAGTGTTATCTGTTATACTGTGTTCTACTTTATTTTTTTCATTAGTCTTGTATTTATGAAAATATTTATTCAAAAATATCTTTGAGACTTCTAATTGCTGGGCATCTAATGTATAATTGCATGGAGTGCTGGACTTTCTCTTTACTTTCTGCTTAAATTGTTTTAAAAAATTGTGCCTTTTAAAAAAATCTTGATGCCCAATTTGTGACCTAGTATGTAGTAACCAGTAAGTACTATGTATTATCCATTTCATTCCTTGTGCCAGACATGTTTGAACGATGAAAATGATCAATACAGTGGAACATGTTGATTTTTATGGATGGGCTGTTTAGTGTTTACCTATTATCTGTTGCATTGGTTTTGGTTGACAAGTTATCTACATCACGTGTTTGATATTCTATCAGCCTGTCAGTATGAACTACCATGTGAACTGGTTTCCTAAAAAAAATAAACTTGCCCTTGTCAGTTCCAATGACCTCAAACAATTGTACGAGCTTGTTGTTAATTAGATTAGATGCATGTTTTCTGTCTATTTTCTAATTTTTTACAGGCTCTGGGTTTCACCTCAAGAGTCTTCTGTTCTCTTATTTATCTTCTACTTCTTGCTTGCTCTTTTACTGATATAGCTCTACTTAGTGTTTCTTGCGTTCTGTTAACATAATTCTTACAAGGGTTAATCACTGCATCCAGATCCGCACAATCATGGTAGACAACATTGAGAAGATACTGGAGAGGGGTGACCGGATTGAGCTTCTAGTAGATAAAACTGCAACAATGCAAGATAGTGCTTTCCACTTCAGGAAACAGTCCAAGCGATTGCGTCGTGCACTTTGGTTCAAAAATGCAAAGCTATTGTAAGCATCTATATAAATTAGAGCACTTAACATCAGGCCTCCAAACCACAAACAAATGCATGAAATAGACAGTCTAATTTTCTCTTGCCAAGCATTTGGACTCTGATTTCATATTATCCAGGAAGTGACAAGGTTTCAAAGTTCAGATATGAAATGAACGTAAACAAAAGAATTGAAATTGCTCATACAGTCAAATAACTTCCCCCCTAATGTGATTTGAAGAACCTTGTATTCCTTGACTTATTGCTTCTATATGTCACTGATAAAACTCCCGTGTTATCAGAACTATCCATTTCCTAGGGTCTGAAGACTGAACCCTTTGGGAAGTAATGGATTTTTATGTTTTCTAATTAGCTTAAAATTGTTTCTTGACAGGGCTTGGTTGACAGTTCTGATTCTTGTAGTGCTGTACATAATCATTGCTGCTTGTTGTGGAGGAATTACATTACCGAACTGCAGATCCTGATTTGTGACTTCACGGCCTTCAAACATGAAGAGTTACACAAATTAGCATCATCTCAGATTCTGTCATCCTTCATGGTGGATAGATCAAGGACCAAAAGCGCTGCTTTAGTTTTTGTCGTTTGGAAATGTGTGGAGTTGGAGAGTAATTATTCATGTCAAAAAGTCTCCAAATCATTGTTCTCGTGTGTTTCACTGTGGTCATGCTTTTGGAGTACTCTTCCACAAATCCATGATGGATAGCTTTTTCCATCAAGTTGAAATCTTTGTTTCTTGCTTGTATATTAATTGAATTCTTGTAAAAGCTCTTGGTTTGGATGATGATACGATTGCAATGTAAGTTAAATTTTGATTTTTCCAGCCCATCTCCGACTCTGCTTCTCTTTTTGCTTCTTCTCTTGAGTGCCTGTTGCTTGTGAATGATGGATACTTGATTTGGTGCCACTGAATTCAAAGGAACACACCCACCTCTTGTCTTATCTTCTCCTTTCATATACATAGTTTCAGGTGCTGTGGTGCATAAAGTGATGGCTTGGTAGCCCCTGTAAACGCCATGCTCCTCCAACATAGCTGGCTTGAAATAATGTCAGGAGTTACATTACACCCAATCACCATATACAATCTGGAAAAATGCAAAAAGGTCTCTGAAACTTTATACAATCTATGTGGAGCAAGTGAATCAAGTAAGCAACCACTCCTCTCTTGATATATTCCCTTAAAGTTGCTGCCTTGCTGCAATGTACCTACTATCCTTTATAGTAGAGCTAACCCATTAACCTAACCTACTACATTCCTTGTATTAATACACACACTTGTGGACTAACATTGCATCTCTTGCTCCATCTTTCATAGTTTCTCATCTGTTGTAGGCTTCAGAAACAATCTTACAAAATGACACGCGAATCATCCACCGTTGTCATTGAGGAAGGGAAGTCTGCAGCTGCCACAGCTACAACGAAGGCAGTGGCGATGAGGGCAGGAGGAGGTTTGGGACGTGGCATTGCTGCCTTAGACTTCATACTGAGGCTATGTGCCCTTATAGCTGCCCTTGCTGCAACTATCACCATGGGGACTACTGGCCAAACCCTCCCCTTCTTCACTCAGTTCTTCCAGTTCCAAGCCAACTACAGCGACCTCCCTGCGCTCTCGTATGCCTCGCCTAATCTCTACTTCAGTGAACTCGGTTTCATTGTTCATTTGAACTGAACTTGTTGGTTTTATTTCACAGGTTTTTTGTGGTTGCAAATGGGATAGCAAGTGGGTATCTTGTACTCTCCTTGCCATTCTCCATAGTCACCATTGTAAGACCACATCTCTTAGGAGTGAGGCTCCTTCTCCTCATCTTGGACACGGTAAGCTCCAAAACACGTCGAAGCCTACGCAATTTTGACTCATGTTAGATCATTCAACACATATCTTGTGCAGATTGCAGTGGCTCTGACGATGGCGGGTGCAAGCTCAGCAGCGGCCATAGTCTACCTTGCGCACAAGGGGAACGTGAACACCAACTGGCTCGCCATCTGCCAGCAGTTTGGCGGATTCTGCCAGCGTGTGAGTGGCGCAGTGGTGGCTTCCTTCATCGCGACTTTCATATTCGTTCTCTTGGTCATCCTTTCATCCGTGGCTCTGAGAAGAAACTGAAGGGGAGATACAGCCCTGTGATTAAAGCTTGTCTCTTGGAAGCCCCCAAAGGGCTGTTGATATTCACCATGGATGTGATGGTCTCATGGTTCTCAGCTGTGATGAATGTTTATAACTCCTTTTCTTTGCCTTGTTATGCTTTAAGCACATACCACATTGTGTAGTTCCTTCCCTTTGTAATGTTTCCTTCCATTTGGCTAAATGCAACAAAGTTTCTTAATCAATCAAATTAGTCAAAATTTTAAGACTTTCTCAATCAATCAAATTCAACTAGTTCTTTGTTGGCGTTTGGAAACAAATGGTTACATAACATACTCGATCCAAACATTAGTCAATTTGTGTTAAATTGGATATAAATGGTGACATGAAGATAACATAATCAAGATCCAAAAACCTTAGACAGGGAATATATCTAATCTACTTTTATATAACTCCGTAGTATTCAATTTTAAAAAAATAACTCATAAAAATGATTTTTTTTTTTAATTTTCATACAAATACCATATATTTCCTTGCACCTATTTTATTTCCCTACAGGATTTCAAAAGCATCAATTACTCATTAAGTGAATTAAAATTTCCAAATTTACTATAGGCTAGTGTCACAAGCACGCACGAAGCCCGTGCGGCGTCCCAATGACATCACTGGTTTCGTCATGCTTTAAGCTCAGCAGGAGAGTAGCTTCATCCCTCAACTAGTTGAATATACCCTTCATTACCGTCAAGTCCTCGCCTACTTATAAGCTCCCCAAACTTAACCGAGTAAACATGTCTGAACATCCGAATGGCCATCACTTTAACTCTCCACACAACGCTACTGAAGCATATTCTACCTTTATATCACCAGCATGTGTACAAATACGAGGTCGCAGACCGTGTCAATGGATTGAGATTCGGATGACACTAGATCGATCCATCAAGTACAAAATAATTCAATTTTGAATATAAACATTTTTCATTTTTTGGGACTCTAATTGCTTCCTACAGGTTTAACTGAACTGCCCAAAGTAGTAACATTGTAGATTTACAGAGACTTCAGTTTAGAGGAAGAAGTTCATTGCAAGTGCGAAATTCTCCGACCGTGAAAATAAAGACACGTGTGCAACCCGTACAACCCAACTGCCGCCGCCGAGGAAGTCGCCGACCGCCGTGACGCCGGCGCCACGTGGCCGCGTCTCCTTGTAGGATTGAAAGCTGCCTCCCGTTTTGTTTTTTTCTCTCTCTCACCTTCACCCCTCTCTCTCTCTCGCTCACCCCAAAAATTGCCTTCCCGAGTCGTCGCTTAAAAATCAGAGCTTTTTAAACCAGACCCCTAGATTGTTCTCTCCGTTCGGTCACATCCTCCGATCTTCCTCTTCCTTGGTGGACCTTTCACAGGTCAGTCATCTCTTATTGCTAACTTCTACCTCGTCTGATGTGCCTTTCTTTGATTTCATGTTTTAGGTCGAGAAAGGTCTCTCCTTTTTAGGTGGATTGGCGGATTGATTGAGAAGTTTTCGTTGAATGTTAATCTTAATTTCACATTAGGGTTTTTCTTTGCGGTGGTTTTTGAAATCTGTGTTTACGGAAATCCGATGCCTTTTGTTTTGTTTATTCTGATTGCAGATTAGGGTTTCTTGTCGGGCGCTGCTAATTTTTCGTCTGTTTCACTGAATTCTGTTTATTTCTACTAGAAATTCAAGTTCTTTGAAGGGTTCTGTACTAGTATAGCGAAGAATTAAAAAAAAAAGAATTACGAGGTCTGGTTCTCATGAGAATTGGAATGCTGAGATCGATTTGTGTGCAACTCAGGGCGACGACACCGCGTTGGACCAAAACCTTCTGCCGTGGGATTGGATTTACTGCTCCCAAGGTCAGGACCCGTAATAAACCCACAATTTGGGGGTTAGAGCTCTAATTTTGGTTGATTTTTGTCCTGTGGGTTTTCAATTGTTGAGAATTAGTGTTGAGAAATAGTTCAAGATGACTAGGATCTTGGTTCAGCGTGGTTCGGGAAGCTCGTCATCCAATCAGAATCGTTCATCACAGCCCAGTTCTTCAACAGCACCAGCTCAGTCCTTTGCTAATCCTCCCGAAGTTATTGACACTATTAAAGATGAAGATGCTTTGGAAGAAATTCAAGAACCCCTTAGTTCTGAAAATGTCTCACCTATGGTCTTTGATCAGAGTGATAACGCGAGTGATGAAAATGGTGTGGGTGATAAAGTTTGTACTGATGGTCTCGGTCAGGTTGACTTGGTGAGAGGTGTTAGTGGATTATCAATCCGAGAGCAAACTCCATACGAGAGTGATTGTAGGAGCTTTGATGCTAAACAAGGCGATGCAGACAGTTCGCAGCCCCCGCCTCCTCCGATTCCACCTCCTAGACCTTTGTCGTCAAGCACCGCCAGTACTGGTTGGTCTGGACCATCTAGAAGGGCTGCTGGTTGGCCTGCCTTATCTAGGGCTTCTCCAACTGGCTCAAGGCCATCTTCACCGAGATCTCACTGCGAAAGTGAAGGTTACAATAGCGCTGATGAGAGGAGCCCTCGTTTTGCTTCCTCTTATAATGACATTGTAAGTTCTGTTGTTTCTCCAATATTTTTTTTGACATAAGAGCTGTCTGCCATCTGATAATATTGTGCTCAAATATCGGATATCTATGGATATACATGTACATTTTAGTACAAGTTTATTTAGTGTTGGGTTGTTCAGTTTGAATTATTTTCTTGCTAGCCTCCAATTACATGATCATTGCATAGCTATGGCTGTTTGTTTGTTGGATTACATCTTTTTGCCTTTTACCAGTAACTGCCTTTCCCTCCAGATTCAAACAGAGGGGGTGTGGAACTAGGACTTCATTGTTTGGTTAGTTCAACTTGGGACGAACCAGTTGCCTGTTCTCGTATGCTGGTTGGAATCTGTACAATAGTAGTCATGGTTTTGTGAGTTTTGAGTTGTGACGTTTCATTTAGCAGGATCCTTATAGTATTCTTCCAATTTATTTGCGCTGTAATGGTGGCAAGTTTCGTTATAAATTCAATTATGTATGCTGATATATGATAATGCTAAGTGATAACCTCTTCTCAAGTTCTGATCTTATATGTATAAGTTGTTGGAAAAATACTTTTATTTTCTTCTACACCTGCACCTGTTTAGGGTACCATTTGTATCAAGGTTAGCTGAAAAGAGCAAGTAAGAAAGACTTGATGAAGCATAATTTTTCTTATAGTTACAACCAAAAAAGTGAAAAAGAAAGTTGTATAGATTGGTCTGATATGAGAGTTAATGTGAACAGTTTGTTTGATTTATAAGAAAGACCTATGTTACAATGATGGCTAATCCCTTGGATCTGAGCATTTTTGTGGCGTTGTTTGCTGTTCCATTTTGTCACTGATAATTTGTTTAATCATTCTGTCTCAGGAGAGAGAAAGACAATTTGAGATTGATATCAGAAGATCAAAGGGCTTAGAGGTGAAGAGGATGTTAGAGGATGGTAATTGTCTGTTTCGTGCTGTTGCAGATCAAGTATACGGAGATCCTGAAGAATATGATTTGGCCAGACAAATGTGCATAGATTATATGGTATGTGTCATGGCAGTATAAACGTATTCCTTTTCGGTTTGTTGCAGTAGAGATGCAATTCATGATACGTTACTTGTGCTGCTGACAAACTACTCTTCTCCAATTGCCGTGCTTATGATATTTATTCCTTTTCCTAGGAGCGGGAGCATGACCACTTTTCTCAATTTATAACAGAAGGCTTTACTTCTTATTGCAAGAGAAAAAGAAGAGATAAGGTATAGGACTTGATCGTCATGATTATCGCTTATTTATCAGTTGGCATCTTAAAGCAATGCAGTATTTTGTGTGATGTGCGGTATTCTTCTTTTCAAGGACGTACAAGCATTAGACTTTTGTTTGTTACCTCGATTAGAGTGATGTATTTTTCAGCAAATTTCCTTTAATTTTAGTCTCTGAATGGCAGGTTTATGGAAACAATGTGGAGATCCAAGCGTTTTGTGAAATGTATAATCGGCCTATCCATATTTATTCATACAGTCCAGGTAATATTTAATCCTCAATGGATTATTAACTTCACGATAATATGAATTTGTTTCCTGTAATTTGAGTTTCCTCATATTTGTATCACTCTCCAGAGCCGATAAACATGTTCCATGGAAGTTACGGCACTGATCTTCCTCCCATACGGCTAAGTTATCATCATGGTAATCACTATAATTCACTTGTGGATCCCCGTCGTTTGACCGTTGGTGCAGGGCTTGGATTCGGCTCTCTTCATGGGGTAAGTCCATCACTAGCATCTTGCGTCTAGGTTTAACTGATGCTTCAGCTGTAGTATCCTAAACTGTGTTCTTGGATTATTAAGCCAAAACCAGAGCCTTCTCCAGTGTGCTTACATGGTGCTTAGTTATGATCTCATAGTCGGTATCGTTTCAACCTGAGTGTGTTGTCAATCTTGCAGAGAAATGCGGATAAGGATCAAGTCAAAGCTGCTATGAAGGCCCAGCAAGAACAGCAAATAGACAATGTAAGACCAGATTGCTACTATCTGCTCTTACCTGAACCCATTTTCACATGTCACCCTCCAGATCTTGTACATGCTAAAATGCTCCTTACAGGCACTAGTAGCCGAGGGCCGTTTCTACTCTGACCTGGAGCTCACCGAAAAGGAGATCGAGCGGATGGTAATGGAAGCTTCTAGAGCGGAGTATCTGTCCAATGCTGACAAATTCAACCAGCAAGTAAGCTGTCACGAGTCATCTACATCTGGTGCCGAACCATCCTCCTCGGGAGCCAGTAAGTAGCCCACTTTTCCCCTCATCCTCTTTTCTCCTTTTCCCAGCTCCTCAACTAAGCATTGTTGGTGCGTTCATGGAAACAGGGAGATCAGTGAGTGACAGCGAGAAGGAAGTCGCACAGTCAGGTACGAGCATGAACAGCAGCATGCAGATGGTGTTGTCAATGGGGTTCAGCTACCTTCAGGCCTTGGAAGCCTACAGCATATTCGGGGACGATGTCGACTCCATGGTTTGCTACCTTGTGGAGACTAGCAGCAGCAACCGGCTTAAAGGCAAGGCCACTGAGTAGAATGAAAGAAGTAAAAAAAAAAGTGCATCTCTTTGGATCTTGAAGTTGATATTTGCTATGGAAATTTCTTGCATCCCTTGGAGACTACCAAGTTGAATCTCAAATCTGGAGTTCTCATTGTATATGTCAATTCTAAGAATGTTTCAAGATCCTAAATAATCCAGCTACTTTTCTTCTGGCATTTTGTTTGTGAATTTTGCATATTTTCTCAGGATAATGGACATCTTCATTGATTTTAGTGTTTTTCCCCATCAGTGTGGTCTAACATATCGTCTATATATAGATTCAGTTTGATACAAATTCACCAGAGTTGAAGATTCGAAACGTTTTAAGCATTCGAATTCAACCAAAAGTATACAGATTCGTCTACCATACTGGATTTAAGGTTTGTTGATGCTAGTTCTTGCATTTCATTTGATCCAAATGTGTAAGATTTGTGAGTTTTAGCTATCCTTGAACTTGAAGTTTATCTGATCAGAAGTTTGCAAGAGCAAGGATCAGAATTTCCTCCAACAACTTCCGATCAATGTGAAGAGTTCCGACTTCTGAGAGAAATTTCTCTTTCAACAAAGGCAATGCTTCAGAACAATTGTTCTGCACAGCTCAAATATACCATCAAACCTACACCAGTTTTCATTACTCTCTCTCCATTAATCAGTTCATAAAAAACATGTTGTGTCATTCCATTCTATCTACGAGGGTTCATTCACACAACAAAATCACATCTACTGCAGAAAGTTAACTAGACGACGATTCTACTTGCTGGAGTCCGACTTGACTGCTCTATGAAGCCAAAAGATAACCCACAAAAATCAATTCGGCAGCAAGCAGTTCAGACAGGAACTGACACAGTTGTACTTGATTTACATTCATATCATATCATACCAAGCGTCCATGCCCCTTTGATCTCTTACGAGGCTTTGACTCCGTACTTGGATGCATAGGTTGCTGCATTTTGTCTTAGGATTATCTGCCCCTTGTTTTCAACATCATTGTTCCTGATTTGTAAACAAGGATATCAGAAGCATACGGTTCAACAAAAGTATTATAAGCGCAATTCACAATAGGAGATGCTGATCAGCTCAGGTCAGAACCCGTCTATTCGAACTAGAAAAGAACAATGGCTTACTTGACAAGAGGGTCCAGGAACTTCACTGCAGCTCTTGCTGAATGCACAACCATTTTCGTAACCTGCATTGCACAAACGCTCGAGTCATATGTAGAAGTAATAGCAACTAACATGTACACTAGAAAGTCTAGAATGTAGGGAAACGGAATACAGAACTATACCTCTAACTCGTCTGCATTGCACAATCGTAAGTAAATTGCTCCCGCTTGTTCAAACATTTGATAACTATAGTCACTCTATACTAAACGATCAATATGAGTCAGACTCCATAGAATTTGATCAATCTCTTTTTCTGGCATTAGGGTGGAGAAATGAAACGAGTAAACTCTCTCTTCATCCAAAAACCAATCACAGGTCTCGATCCAGAATTCTATTTCATCATGAGTCTGAAACCTTTGCCCATTTCTTATCCATGAATAGATCTCTTTACTTGTATGACTTAGATATCTCGTATTTCTCGAAAAAGTTATTCGATTGATGGGATTTGGTATGATACTTATGAGATCGATGAGATTGAAAAATATCTTCCGTAGAAATTTGACCCCATAAGCGGGACCACCACCAAATAGCGCAAAACCCAGTATTTCCGCTATAAAATCTTCTAATTGTTCCCGAGCAACTAGAAAGAGATTCTTTAACCAGAAAGAATTCGGTTCAGGTTTAGAATACCCATCCACAAGTTTGTACACCTCAATCGTGCAGGAAAAAAAGATGTAGCTGCAGGTAAAAGTAAAATTAATTGTGAAAGATGTGATTCCAAAACTCTATTAAAACTTTAGAGAAAGGCATATGTTATTAGCCATGTCTTTACCATATAGATATTTCTGTTCATGTCACATATAAGTAAACAAAGCATATTTCTTATACGTTTCGATCATCATAGTGCAGATTTTTTCATAGGTTGGGAATAGAAAAATACAAAAGAAAGACGAAGCAGGAAAAAAGATGCCTTATTTATCATAATAATGCATAATTCTCTGGTATGAATTTGCATAAGATGTTCTTCGATCATGTATAACAAACTATCATCCAAAATGCCCAAAACGAATACCTTGAATTTTGGCCTTGATCTCTTTCTCCAGCATTTGCTCCTGATTAACAAGCTCGTCTAGCTCAGTTGGTAGAGCGCAAGGCTCTTAACCTTGTGGTCGTGGGTTCGAGCCCCACGGTGGGCGTTTGATCATCCCTTTTTTTTTAAAAAAAAAAATCAATTGAACAAGCATTTCTCTTTTTTGTTGCACTCAAATTTTGCCTTGTTTACTATCTGCAAGGAAGCATCAATTACAGATGGGAAAAATGGTATAAACATGGTCAGAAGGTCAGAAAGTCAGAAACTAATAATTGAAGTGTAGGCAGCCTCGTTATATAGCTTCGACGCTACGCTCAAATAACAACCTTCAACACTGACTTCCTCAAACTTTAGAAAGTGCAATCAAACTCCCAAAAATTTCATTTCAAATTTACCATGAATAGACTCACTAAGAAAACTATACTAGTGAATAAAGGTGTAACTGTCCCGCTGTCAGAAGAATGGAGACGGACCAAGTTAATTCCTTTTTACAAGAACAAGGATAGGGTAATGTGCAGCAATGCGGGAACTACAGAGGTATTAAACTCCTTAGCCACACAATGAAGATATGGGAGAGAGTTATTGAGCTGAGGTTGCGAAGGAGTGTTTGTGTGTCAGAGAACCAGTCCGGTTTTATGCCAGAGCGATCGACTACAGAAGCCTTACACTTAATGAGACGTTTAGTGGAGAAATACAGCGAAAGGAAGAGAAATCTTCACATGGTTTTTGTCGATTTGGAGAAAGCTTACGACAAAGTGCCGAGATAGCTCATTTGGTAGTGTTTCCAAGCTAAGGGTGTTCCAAGATCATACACCAAGATCATCAAAGACATGTACGAGGGCGCGTTGACTAGTGTTGCCACCTCTGTAGGGGACACTAAGTACTTCCCAGTGAGGGTAGGGCTTCATCAAGGTTCGGCCCTTAGTCCTTTCCTTTTCACTTTGGTCATGGACGTAGTGTCAGAGCCTATCCAAGAGGAGGTTCCATGGTGTATGCTCTTTGCAGATGACATTGTGTTAGTGGATGAAACGAGAACTGGGGTGAGCAGGAAGTTAGAGAGGTGGAGAGAGACGTTGGAAGGCAAGGGCTTCTGAGTAGATCAAAGACGGAATATGTGGAGTTCATATTGGGAGGAGAGGAAGACGTAGAGCAAGCCGTAATGTTGGGTGAGGATATTGTCCCGAGAAAGGATAACTTCAAGTACTTAGGGTCGGTGTTGCAGAGTGACGGTGGTGTGGACATGGATATCAGACATCGGATTCAAAGAGGATGGCAGAAGTGGAGGGCGACATCAGGGGTCTTATATATGCGATAGGAGAGTGCCCCCAAAGCTCAAGGGAAAATTCTACAAAGTGGTAGTTAGGCCTGCTATGTTGTATGGGGATGAGGTTTGGGCAACTACAAAGGCACAAGAGTAGAGACTTATGGTGGTAGAGATGAGGATGATCAGATGGATGAGTGGTTTTACTAGACTTGACAGGATCAGAAACGAAGTTATTCGTGACAAAGTGGGAGTATGTAGTATCCGAGATGAGTTACGGGAGTCAAGGCTTTGTTGGTTTGGTCATGTGCAGAGAAGAGAGACGAGCGCGCCAGTTCGTAGGTGTGACGGTTTGGAGATCGATAGAGTAAGACGGAGCAGAGGGAGATCGAAGAAGAGTTGGAGGGAGGTGATAAGACAAGATTGTGCCCTTCTGAACCTTACCGAGAGCATGGTTATGGATAGACGCATTGGAGGAGAGTTGTCCACGTCGGAGAGAGTTAGACTGGGCCTCATATGAGTGACAGAGACCATATCTCCCGTTCGCACACCATGTCATCATCTTTTTTAGTTTCGTTTGTTTCATTTGCCATTTTGTTTTTCTATGAGTTTATATTTTGTTTTTTAGTTTTGTTTGTTATATTTGCCTTTTTTTCTATGAGTTTATATTTGTTGGTGTCTGGGCCACTAGGAAACACTCTCTCGACGACGTCGGGGAAAGAATGTGTACAATTTGGCCCCCCAGACCATGCCTCGGAGGGACAAACTGAGTATGTTGTTGTTGTTGTTGTTATCCCGCTGACTTACAACTTTTGTAACAATATCTATATTATAATACTAAAGGAGAAGTCATCTACGACATGTGGCGGCTTCTCCTTTAATGTAGCGTTTTTTTTTAATTTAAGATTAATTGATTTATTTTAATGCATTTTTAATTGATTTATTTTCTTTGTTTGTTATTTTATTGTTAAAATCTAAACTTATCTAATCTAATTTAGAGGAGATCCTAACCAAATCTTAAAAAATCAAGGTGATGTAAATATATAGGATTGATTTGGATGAGGCTATCGGTAGCGTTTTTTTTGTAAGATTAATTGATTAATTTTAATTGTTTGTTAATTTTTAATTGATTTATTTTAATTGTTTGTTAATTTATTATTAAAAATCTATACTTATCTAATTTAGAGGAAATCCTAACCAAATCTTCAAATATCAACGTGATGTAAATATATATGATTGATTTTGATCCCCTCAACCTGCTATGGGTAGATTTTTTGTATTTTGAAGATTAATTGATTTATTTTAATTGTTTGTTAATTTTTAATTAATCTATTTTAATTGTTTGTTAATTTATCGTTAAAATCTAAACTTATCTAATATAATTTAGAGGAGATCATAACCAAATCTTAAAAAATCAAGGTGATGTAAATATATAGGAATATAGGATTGATTTGGATGAGGCTAGCGGTAGCCTCTTTTTTTTTGAAGATTAATTGATTAATTTTAATTGTTTGTTAATTTTTAATTGATTTATTTTAATTGTTTGTTAATTTATTGTTAAAATCTATACTTATCTAATTTAGAGGAGATCCTAACCAAATCTTCAAATATCAACATGATGTAAATATATATGATTGATTTTGATCCCCTCAACCTGCTATCGGTAGATTTTTTGTATTTTGAAGATTAATTGATTTATTTTAATTGTTGGTTAATTTTTAATTAATTTATTTTAATTGTTTGTTAATTTATCGTTAAAATATAAACTTATATAATCTAATTTAGAGGAGATCCTAACCGGCTAAATCTTTAAAAATCAACTTGATGTCAATCCCCTTTCCGTGCTCTCTTCATTTAAATTCTTGAACAAATTTGTTTAATTGATTTATTTGGATCCCCTCAGACAACAGGTTGAACAAGACTAAGGTGATGTCAATCTCCTTTATGTGATCTCTTCATTTTAATTCTTTGGAACTAGCTATTATCCCAATATGTGTTAATTGTTTGAGACTAGCTATTATCCCAATATGTGTTCATGCTGAGATTTTTAGCATTTGTAGATAATTATGCATTCTTTGATCTAATTGCGGCTATATGCAGAGAATCACGCGATGTTAAAAAAAAAAGGCAAGACGCCCATAGAGAACAACGGTAATGTGAAAAGGAGAGGTAGGTTAAATATTATATCCCTATAATCTATTATCGTTAAGTACTTAATTTATTAACACTGCAATCATCTTCTTCACTTCATTGATTCTTTATTATAAAACTGATTTTTTTAGGCGGTGGCCAATTTCATTACCTGGACGAGTTACTACCACAACAAGAAACCACCTCAAGAATTCGATGGAATATAATTGTTCGTGTTTTAAGAATGTTGAAAACTCTAAGCTAAAATGATCCTGGAACAGTTCATTCGATTGACATTATTTTGATAGATGAAAAGGTATTTGTGTTTAAAGATTGATTATTTTATTTTCTTTTGGTAGTGAGATTGATTAGTGTGTTTACTGTTTGTCTTTAGGTTTGTTATATTTCAACTTCAGTGACTAGCGTTCGGAAAGTCCTAGACTACGAAATCAAAAATATATATAAATCATCATCATCATATCTGTACATACTTCATCTAATAAATAGATCATCTTTTGTTAGTTTTTTTCCATCCTTTATAGCATTAGTGTGTTTAAGCGAATTAGTGTTTAGGCGTACCAATTAATGATTCCTTCGTACTTTATGTTGTCTATCTTTTAATTAGTTTCGATTTATTGAAATTGGGTATTGGGTGCCTTCTCCTTTAATGTAGGATTTTAAATTTAAATTATTCATTAATTTAAATTTAAAATCATACATGTCATTTTCTCCATTTTTTGCATTTTCTTTTAATTCCTTTAAATACAAAATCAGTTGAGATATTCTCGATATTTCTTTTGGTTGGTTTAGATATTCTCCGGATAAGATAAAAATTAAATAATATTTATCTTAACAAATCTATGATTTTTTTTTTTGGTAATAACAAATCTTTGATTTTCACACATATCTTAACAAATTTTTTATCTTCTCGGTTGATTAAAATCAAAGATTTTCCTGTCATGCATTACATTTTCCATCTAATTTTAATTTTTATAACTTTTAATGTTTTTGTTGCTAATTATACCATCAAGATCGATATATTTATTGATCAAAAAATAAAATCCCTAGGGCCGGCCCAGGTGGAATAGATTTAATTTCTTCATGAAGAAAATGCATTACATTTTCCATCTAATTTTAATTTTTATAACTTTTGATGTTTATGTTGCTAATTATACCATCAATATCAATATATTTATTGATCAAAAAATAAAATCCCTAGGGTCGGCCCAGGTGGAATAGATTTAATTTCTTCATGAAGAAAATGCATTACATTTTCCATCTAATTTTAATTTTTTTAACTTTTGATGTTTATGTTGCTAATTATACCATCAATATCAATATATTTATTGATCAAAAAATAAAATCTCTAGGGTTGGCCCCGGAGGAATGGATTTAATTTTTTCATACAATTATATCTATATCAGTGTGATTCATGAAGAAAATTCATTCCACCATTCTTGATTGCCAAAACATCATTTACATGACAAAACATTATCACCATTATATACTTTGATCCATTTAAAAGATTCAATTTTTTTTAATTAGCTCAATTGTATCTCAAACTTATTGTTTAGGTTTATTTTTTTAAATTGCATTATTTATTTAGTTTCATTATTATTGTAACGGCCCGGAATTATGATTTCCGGGTTACGTTTCAAGGGATAAAACCCCTTGTTCGGATCTTGCAATCCAGGTACGGGTCGAGGTTTCAAACTCATTTTTATGATCAGTAATAAAGAGGGATTTCGAACCCTGAAAATATCGTAGGGTCATTGGGTACCCTTAACCTGTCCTAGGGACTAACTCACGAAATTCATTTCAAACGGAAGCAAAATTAAGATACAAAGCGCCACGACAGAGCCGGATCAAAACTAAAACATAAGTGAATGGTTACCATTTATAATGAGTTAGAGATTTAGCCAGGTTATTCGATTCGCAAAAAGGGTACCCCGTCATATAGACATAAACTTTTCTAATGCATTTAGAATATAATTGCCCGAAAAAATGTGGCCCTTAAATTGAAAAAGGTCATTGATTAAGTTCATTATATTTTCCTTCATTGTTAAAAGGCCACCAAGTTCGTTCACAAAATTATTTGTTTCCCATTACATTGCTCAAATAGCTACCATTCGGATCAATCAAATCGGTTAATATCATATTGTTTCTCGCTTCCAAGTTCGAATAGAGTTTCAAAGCAAATCACATTAGTTCAAAAAACCCTAAACAAAACCTGATGGATTAGTAATAGCAAGTTCAGAAAACCCCAATTCAGCAATTGAGCAAATCCCTAATTGAACTAAGGAGCTGCTTAACATAAAGAAGTTCAAAAAACCCTAAAAATCCAAATCCCTCATGGATTAGTGATAGCAATTCAGACGAGAAGAAGACAAGAACGCGATTAAAATCGCACCTATTAAAATCGAACCAATCTTCAGAAATCGTACAATTCAAAACAGAGAGGAAATCTTCAGAAATTGCACAATTCAAAACAGAGAGGAAATCTTCAGAAATCGCACCAATCTTCACAAATTTCAGAGAGGAAATTGACCTACTGCTCGACGAGGAGGACTGCTGGTGGCTAAAGCGACGTCGACAAGGACTGATTGAGACGAGGACTGTTGGTGGCTGAAGCGACGCTCGACGACCTACTGCTCGTCGATGGTGAGGGCGGTCGGAAGTAGGGCTGGTCGGAGGCGAGGGCGGTCGGAAGTCGTGCTGGACTGCTGGTCGACGGGCCGACGGCTAACTGCAGGGAGACGATCGGAAGTAGCAGGCTGTTCAATTAGGGATTTGGATTTTGTCGATCAGTAGCGGGGGCTTGAAAATCAGGCAACTATTTCCCTAAAAAACAATTATTTACATGGTTTTTTTTTCCGAGATAGAGGGCAAGCAAATTCGATCAGCGCGGGTTTTACACTTACACCGCGCTTTTTAATATAAATGCTAATAGATGTTTAATTTAACATCGCTTTTTCATAAAAACGCTAAGAGTAGTTTATCTTTAACATCTCTTATCTTATATAACCGCTATGCTTCCAAAAATATATTTAAAAAATAAAAATTTAAATGCATTATCAGCGGTTGTCTATAAAAAGCGCTATCCTTCCCATCAATTAACGGCAGTTTTAAATAAGCGCTTTTAAATTTCCGCTATTAATTAATGATTTTGTACTAGTGTCATGACTCGATTGACTCAGGGTACCCGATGAGGTTGGGCTACCCTATGACCCTAGCAAAGACTCTAGGACTATCACAGATAACGTCCGTTCTGTTTCAAACGCAATAAGTAAGCAGATGCTCATTCAATTAGTGCAACCTAAACAGGATACTACATGGCATGCTTTTATGCATATGCAACACCTAACATAAAATGCAACAACAGGCATGAATGTCCAACCTGAGTAAGCCCCCTAGGGAACTTACCTGAAATGCCGAACGGCAAAACATAACGCAAGCGGAGTCCAACAAGCAACAATCACCTAACAAATATACGGATGTGCATAAGTCTATCTAAATCACACAAGACGCCCCTAACTATCACACATAACTTCACATATCTCATTTCCGGTCATTCCGTCTTATTTCATCATATATCATTTCATGCTCATCTCATCTCGTCATATAATATCTCATCCATCATCTCATTCATAAAGTAAACCAATTTGCACAATGCCATAACCAAGTTCTCAAACAGAAGGGCTACACTTCCTAAGCCCTTTTTCCACACAACCAACCATAAACAAGGCCACACTTCCTAGACCTTTTCCTCACACAACCAAGCTCATACAATCAAGAACAAGTTAGGATACATACTCAAATGGTGGAAGGTGGAGAAGGGATGAATCCTAAGTCTCACTCTCAAGAAGTTTCCCGAACACACCTTGAACACATGAAACCGAAAATAGTGTAAGTGTTTACATCCAACTCCAAACCTTACCAAAACTTGTAAAACTGAACTTAAGACACTTATAAACATAAAAATGAGCAAACAAGAGTGTAAAGCCTTAGCTTTATACCTCAAGTGTTCAAAATAAACAAGAATCAAGCTGGAAAAGCCATGTTTAAGATTCCCGACTTTGAGATCTTGTATCTCCTTAACCACTATGATTTTGAGGATGAAGTAAACACCAAAGTTGCTCAAAACAGTGCATATAACAGATCCAAAATAAGAGAAAAGGCCGAAATGCAGAAATAAAGGAGATAAACACCCTCAAGTTTGGGATAAAAGACAAAAACCCTTACAATGTCTCAACTTGGTGGATCCATATCTTCCTCTCTAGGACGAGTTTGAAGATTATTCCAAAGCCAAAGTTGCTCACTTTGGTGCAAGGTTTTGATCTAAAGCAAGCATGAAGAGTGAAAATGAGCTGTGAAAGAAACAAACATGCTCAAAAGAGAGGGCATAAGTGAAAACGCAACTTTTAAGATATGAGTCTTTCATGGTTGATTCCAAAAGCAAACATGTAGCTTATCTACCCAACAACTCAGGGAAAGAGGTATTCCTCATAGATAAGCCATTGTTATGGCCATTTTTCATGAAAGAAGAAGCTTGAAATAAAAAAAAATGGTAAGTTCTTTGTTTTTCAACCAAAATCAACGATTCCACTTGCACAAGCTTATTTTCCATGCTCTAAAGCTCAGGGGAGAACTTGCTTCCGAGTCCTCCAAGTGTAGGGTGGGTTTCGAAGCTTGAGAAGGGCCATTAATGGTGAAAAGTCGAAAATGAAATAAAGCTTAAACTTTATGGGATCTAAGGCTTGGGTTAGCTTATTTGAGCTCATATGAACTTATTTCAAGCATAACATAGCCTCATCACATCCCGGAATCAAAAGAACGAAGGTTGGGAAAATCTGGAAAAATGGAGTGGAAGTTTGTGAAAGGAATCACGAAATTGCACCTTAAAATCTGTTGAAAAACACTATTAGAACCTCAAGGAAAGTAAAGGAATCGAAAAGGAGGAGGAAAGCATAGATGTTTTTAGAGAAACCGGTTTTCACCTCACCCTGCGAGACCCCTGCTGTAACTGCGGATTTCGGCTCCAAGATGAGCTCGATCTTGCTGTTTTATGGCTCAGGTGTGTAGACGGAAGTGAGTAGAAGAAGAGGGAAGAAGAACGAAGCAAAACGGCTGAGAATTGAGAGAGAAATCAGGGTTTGAAGTAGGGTAGTTGCATTGCTTTTTATAGGTCGAAATCTGGAATTTTTGTACGGAAAGAGGAAGAAGAAAGGTAAATAGTGTCCAAAATCGGTATTTATGTTAGAAAAATTGAATTTAAAATATTTCCACCACATAAATAAACAACATGAGATATAAACTTTATAAAAAGTATTTTAAAATTTTTGAATTAAAATTTTCCGCAAAAATTCAATTAAAGGCATATAAAGGTTAAAATATAAGGTAATGTCTCGTATTACCCTTCAAATAATAATAAAATATTATTTAAAATTCGAGCCTTTACAATTATTCTAATATTATTAGCATTATATTGATACTAATAATATTTACAAGTTTTACCAATATTGCATAACTTTATGTTGATACTTTATTCTAATGCTTAAAGTTTCTTATTATTTAGCATATTTATTTATTTTTAGTATTCAACATGTTAGAGGATGATTTTTTTTTATTATATTGTGATACTTATAATATTTATGTCAAAAATAATGAACGACATTATATAAACATATATTTTAAAACAAAGATCTGTGCAATGCACGGGGTACTAAGCTAGTATATGAATAAAAGACATGCCCTCCAGATGATTTCGAATTAAGATTGACCGGAGAATTGGACAAACTATTTAAGGTGTTATCACAACAGATCGAACAATTAAAAGATTTTCTCAAAACTTAGCAAATCCCAAAAGACAACCGTCACCGGGGTTTATGGAACATCATAAACAAAATTGTATCCAACGATGACAACTACATATGAAATGCAGTTTGAAGAGAGAGTTCAAACACATAAACGAGAAGTACAAACTTGTATTAAACTTTGAACAACAGTTTTACAAACGATTCAAGCTTAAAACGAAGGGATAAATGAAAAACGATTAGCCTCAACTAGGACACCAGTCACCAAGGTTAGAACCGAAGGGAAATCGGGCTTCAAATCTCACAAGCTCTCGAATACACTCAGTGTTTGGATATGAAGGGAGCTCTACCTACGCTCAAGAGCACAAGGGTATCGAAACCCTAGCAGAGCTCAAGAGACAAGAGAGACGAGATGGAGGAGCTCTCAGAGAATCTCTCTCTCTCTCTTGTCGGTGTTTAGGGTTTGCAAACCCTCTTAAACCCGAACCAAGTGGAACGACGTCGTTGAAGGTTCAACGGTCAGGAGATCCACAAGCAAGGAGTTGGGCTTCCTCCAAAGCCGGGCTGAGATCATGTTTGGACCAAACGCCCAAACACAATACAATCAACCTTACAAACACACACCCTTACAAGTTATGCATCAACAAGCACACACACAAACACTTAGGATTACAAAGGTTATGAGATGAGCCTAACAACATACATATAGACCAAAGAAAATAAGACATGTTACAACAAATAAAGGACTCCAAAACAATGTGTTAGGAAGAGATGGAATCAAAGGAATTGCAGCTATTTAAACACAACACTTGCAACTAATTAAACACAACACAAAGACGTAGAAAAAACTTAGATATAGTATACCAAACCAACGGTTGGTGTTTTCAAGATCGATTTTGATGGCCCTAAGTTGCCATTAGGTTAGGCGATGCAAGCTACGTTATCCTAAATCACCTTGATCGATTCATGTCCTCTAATGCATCCCTTCTTTTGTGAATCTATTTCGACCTTAGTGACCGAAGCCCTTACACTCCTAACAGTGGGCAGAGATCCAAGCTTCCAGCGGATTGTGCTTAAAAGCGACACCCTCACGATAATTAATTCTGGTTTTGGTGTGTGGCATTCCTTTTAGAGATAGAGATGATTGTCATGTAGGCGTAGTACATGTTGCAATGTTTCGAAGAAGTTTCATGCAAACATATTTTATGTGAAGTGAACTAGGTTGGAGACAAGGTGGCTCGGTTAAGACACGTGATGAACCCGGACCATTAACAACGCATCTAGAGTTCTCAACCCTCATCTATAAAGATACTATTGTGGATTAGCAAGACATATAACATCAATCAAATCCTTATCTTGTATTTTAAAAAAAAACATCTTACTTATCTATTAATTTTTACCTTCTTAATTTCTCTAAACATCTTAAATTGTAAATACTATCAACTTTTCATTTTCGATTTCGAACCTGGTATCATATTTTTATAAACAAAAAAAAATTATATGCAAAACCTTTCATAAAAAAATGTTCAGATTTGAAAATCCATCCAATAGGTAATTATCGCAATTAAGATCTCCTACATCACTATATGCTCCACTCCCTACAACACAAAATTGTTTTGACATTTATTTAATCTTAAAAAAATTATAAAAATTATATTTACATTACTAACCTCTCTTTTTATATATCTATAAAATTATATTTTTAAAAATCATGTTTTACAATTTTTAAAAATTAAAAAGGCAACATTTAACAAATTATAATTATTAAAAATTTTAAAACATGATTTTTCAAAATAAAATTTTATGAATATATAACAATAGATGTTAGTAATATAAATATAATTTTTATAATTTTTTTTAAGATTAAATAAATGTCAAAACAATTTTGTGTTATAGGGAGTGGAGCATGTGGTGATGTAGAAGATCTTTACTGGTAATTATCGTGATAAAATTGGTCATTAATGACAAGGATTTTTGTTTGTACACGGATTTACCTAAAGTCTGGTGGAGAGGGGCAAATTGGTCATTACAGACGAGGCATGATCGGCATCGGCCACCCTCTCTATCTAAAAGGTACGCCGTCCCGCCCCGTCCCCAGCCACCGCCCACCCTCTCTCTCCCTCATCTCCTCTTTGCTTGTTTGTGCAGTCACATTCGACCAACCCTTTCGGTATCCAGGCTGATAGATTCCGATTAAGATCGACCCTAATCGAAGCTGCAATCAGTGCTGAGTCTAATCGGGGGTGGAAATTAAAACCTAGACTGGAATCAGGAGAATCAGGGTTTCTTTTGAGTTTCCGCGAATCGGTGAAAGTTGATTAAGCGGAAATGTCTCAGGGCGGTAAGTTGATGCCGAATCTGGATCAGAACAGTACCAAGCTTCTCAATCTCACTGTTCTCCAGCGAATCGATCCCTTTGTCGAAGAGATTCTCTTCACTGCCGCTCATGTCACCTTCTACGAATTCAACATCGATTCTAGCCAATGGGTTCGTCTTTCTCTCCCTCCACCCTTCCTCTCTCGTAATTGAAGGCTTTCGTGCTTGATTCTATCTCATTGTGCTATCTGCAGAGTCGGAAGGACGTCGAAGGATCCTTATTTGTTGTCAAAAGGTCAGGCTTTACTCCTCCTATGCTTTTTTTTTTCGTTTTAATTGTGCTTTTTCAAGTACGATGTTTTCTCAATCTCCGTTTGTTTGCTTCTGTTATTTCAGGAATACTCAACCTAGGTTTCAGTTTATTGTTATGAATCGTCGAAATACAGGTCAGTAAATACTCTTATTGTTGATGGCTTGATGCAATTTCCAGAATCGAACTCCATAATAGTGTTGGCTTGCTTTACTCATTCTATGGATTAGCAATCTAGTAGATGAAGAGTGATCTTACTGAAGCTGGAAGCCTGGAATTATGTGAACAAGCTAGTAAAGTTCATGAGGTTTGTAGTGAGTAGATCAAGGATTGGAGCATATTATTACTTCTTTTTTCGATGTGATTGAAATTTGAGATAGAAGGATCGTGGGGTAAGCACTTTGATGATCTTGAATTAGTCGCCGAATCGCATATAACGACATACCTTATATGTCAATCGCTGAGTTGCATATAACGACTTACCTTGCATGTAAAGTTGGGGTCGTTATCGAAATAGTCAATATCTAAATAGAAAACACTTGTAAGGTTTATATGTTAAAGATTGTTGATGGATTAGAATTTAATTTAGAATGAGATCTACTTATTCTGCCCCAAGCAGTCGAGCGCTAGCCATATACTGACTTTTCAGTTATGTATCATTGAGAATGTATCTTCAGTATATAGACTAGTTGTTGTTTAGCGACTACTTGACATTTTGATGGATTATATGCTTGCATACAATGTTTGATTTACTTGCAGAAAATTTGGTGGAGAATCTTCTGGGAGACTTTGAGTATGAAATCCAGGTGCCGTACTTGCTTTATCGCAATGCTGCCCAAGAGGTAAATGGAATTTGGTTCTATAATGCACGAGAATGCGAAGAGGTTGCAAATCTCTTTACAAGGTATTTTTTCTGTTAATATCAATTGTATTTCCATCCTTGCGGTCTTGCTCTTATTTCATTAAAAAGAGTTCATCTCATTCCGCTTTCTGCACATTTTATGACATTTTTCGCCCTTTCCTGGCAGGATACTGAATGCCTACTCTAAAGTGCCAGCAAAGTCTAAAGTGTCACCTTCTAAAACGCAAGTGCTGCAGATAACAACTGTTTTTCCTCTTTTTTTTTGGTCCAAACCCATAAGTTTTGAATCATTGTTGCTTTGTTTGTTATCTTCCTTTCCCTATGTGGGCAGTATTTCTTCAGACCAAGGCCTAATTGGGTGATTGTATTCTTCTAGTGAATTTGAGGAGCTTGAAGCAGTTCCATCAATGGCTGTGATGGATGGTCCTCTAGAGCCGCCGCCTCCATCCACTGCTTCAAATGTCAATGATGTTCCTGACGATCATGCCTTTGTTAACTTCTTTAGTGTATGCACTTCTCTCTCAATTTTATTTACAAGTAACTAGTCCTGGCTTGTTATTCAAACTTATGCTTAGTCATGTCACTGGTTGATCTTCATCTGCCATTTTGCTTTTTTGTTCTGCATATTTCCCGATTGCTCATTAGACCTGCAGATGTCTGGAAACTTAGCAAGTAGTTCAATGTCTTCTGTTTGATATCAAACAACATTAAGTTCTAGCTTTGAGCAAGTTATGTCTACTCTTGCCAGCTGAATTTTGATATCAAACTTCATTTAGGTCTCTGAGTTTACAAGCTCAATACATTTGTCAATGAACATGTTGATAACTTGATATGAATATATATTATATAAATTAATTCTTTGATGCTATTGAATGATCAGTTTCTTTCATTGTCCAGTATGATTCTTTTTGTTTCCCATGTGTATACACCTATCAAGCAAATCAAGGATTAGCCTTTTGAGTGTGTAGATGGTTGATGTAGGTGCCCAACCCCGCTTTTTGATGTTGGTGCCCAACTCTGCTAACATTTTAAATACTGAATCTTTTGATGCCTAATGTCAAGAATATCTATGCAGTCAGCTATGACAATGGGAAACCCTTCAAATCCAGCAATCGCAGGCCAACTATACTCGAGTGCAGCTGCACCTCATCCCAGCCATCCAGCCAACGCTCCTCCCATCATTCCATCTCCCCCAGCAGCACCCATGCCTGTCCAATCATCTCCGTTAATGTCATTATTCGAAACATCAGAAACAATCAACAAAAACAACCAAACGTCAGCAAATCTTGTGAAACCATCCTCATTTTTCACCCCTGCTCTCTCTCCCTCTCCCTCTCCCTCTCCGTTGATGATCGCACCAGTCTCTTCATCAACACCACCTACAGCCCCTTTACACCCTCCTTTGACCCTCCAACGCCCATACGGCACTCCCCTGCTTCAACCATTCCCCCCACCAACACCACCGCCGTCTCTGACTCCCCCCACTGCACCGCCCCAGAACTATGGCCCCGTCATCAGCAGAGACAAGGTCCGCGAGGCTCTCTTGATGCTTGTTCAGGTATGCAAATATCATCCGTGCAATGTTATTTACTTGTTGATCAGCTTAGTATGCTGCAGTCAGTGCAAGCGAGTTTTTGGACCTGGTTCATGATGCGTTAGGGTGTGTTTGGCATGGCTTAAACGTCATCTTTTTACCATGTTTTTACACCTCATTTTCAGTTTAGCAGACACTAATTGCCCTTGAACTGGATGTAAATGGCAGGACAATCAATTTATTGACATGGTGTACCGAGCTCTGCTGAATTCTCATCAATCATGAGCCAGTTGAAGTCCCTCATATTGTATAGCCTTGGCTATTTTGATTTTTCTTACTGTTGTGAGTTGTGTAGCTCCATGAAACATCACTTGCCGTTCTAGATGGTTGTGCCTCAGAATTATTTTTCTTTTATAAATTTAATATTACGTGCCAAATTAATTTTGTTCATGCTCCCATTATTGTTCAAGACTTCAAGCTATTGTTAAAAAACTGGGGTATTAATCAGATGTATCCACAATGAATTTGACGTTACCCTCACCTAAAAAATCACAAAAGTTCAATGTTATGTAAAATGCTGAACTTGGTCTGATTTGTCCAAACTCCAAAATGTTGTATTGCAACTCTTTTACATAAAGTCTTCCCTTCAATGCGACTTTTCTTGATCATTTTATAACGGAAAAGTTAAATACACTTGTAATTTTTATCGGATATGCCGCTAATGGGTCCTTAAGGGTCCGCATGTATCCAATAAAAATTAACGGTGTATCTAACAACCCCGGTTAAAAATGGTTTTCAATTGACCATTGCAATTCCTAATGACGATAGTAGACGTTATTGAATTCTCACTAATGCTCTTTAAAAAAAAAAGAATTCTCACTACAAAAATTTATTGTAATTACCAATGATGGTAGTGGACATTATCACGAATTCTTCCTAAGAAAAAATTATACAGACGATAGTAGACGTTATTGAATTCTCACTACTGCTTTTAAAAAAAAAAAAAGAATTCTCACTGCAAAAATGTATTGTAATTACCATGATGGTAGTAGACATTATCACGAATTCTTCATAAGAAAAAATTATGGAGACGATAGTAGACGTTATCGAATTCTCAATACAAAAATGTATTGTAATTACCAATGAATGATGGTAGTAGACATTATCACGAATTCTTCCTAAGAAAAAATTATACAGTAACACATTGGTTGATATAATGTGAATTTGTTGAAAGGATGCGAAGATTAAGATAGTGTCAGTTGCATCAATAGTCATAGGGATAGTTGAAAAGATACGTGGGAACAATTTTACATTGTAGAGGGAATTTTTTTTCAAAATATTCAAAAAAAAATAAATAATTAATAAAATATTCAAACTTTTAAAATATTTATAAAAATATTCATTTTTTGCAGGTCTCTCAGAAAAACGCGGTCTGAGACCGCGTTTTATTAAGAATGTGAAAATTTTGAAATTGAAGGAAAAGAAAACAAAAAATTAACAATAAAAACGCGGTCTGAGACCGCGTTTTTAATGTTAATTTTATTTCGGGATAAATTACGTAATTTTTTAATTTTTTTACCCTAAAACGCGGAGTAGACCCGCGCCTCTCTCTTTTTTTCTTTTTCTTTTTTTAATTGAGGAAGAGGGAAGACGGCCAGACGGGGTAAACATGAGCTCCACCGCTGGACGGCCGAAGGAGGAAAGAACAGCGCCGGAGGAGGAAGGAGGAGAGGCCGGAGGAAGGTGGAGGCGCCGGATCCCGCTTGAAGGAGAGAGATCGGAGCCCGGAGGTCGCTGGGAAGGAGGAGAGAGGAGGCGATTTTCGAGCAGCCACCGGAGGCGATCTCCGACCTCTCGAGTGCCCGCGGAAGAGGAGAGAGGAGGCGAGCAGGCGCCGCAGCATCCTCTCGAGCGCCACCGGCCGTCAGCCTCCTCCTTCCTCCTCTCGGCGTAGCAGCCTCCTCCTTCCTCCTCCCGCGCCTCCTCCTTCTTCCTCCGTCGACCTCCGACCCCGATGCCCTCTCTCCTTTCTCTTCCTTCCCGGCCACATCCTTCCTCCGGCCTCTCCTTCCAACGGGATCTGGCGCCCCCTCCTTCTTCCGGCTTCTCCTCCTTCCTCCTCCGGCATGGTTCCTTCCTCTGGCGGCTGAGCAACCGACCTCCATTAACCCTCGTCTCCCCTTTTCCTCAAAAAAAAAAATAAAAAAAAATGAAGAGACGCGGAGTAAACCCGCGTTTTTAGGGTAAATAAATTAAAAAATTACGTAATTTATCCCGAAATAAAATTAACAATAAAAACGCGGTCTGAATAAAAACGCGGTCTCAGACCGCGTTTTTATTGTTAATTTTTTGTCTCCTTTTCCTTCAATTTCAAAATTTTCACCTTCTTAATAAAACGCGGTCTGAGACCGCGTTTTTCTGAGAGACCTGCAAAAAATGAATAGTTTTGTAAATATTTTAAAAGTTTGAATATTTTGTTAATTATTTATTTTTGTGTGAATATTTTGAAAAAAAATTCTTGTAGAGGTATATATAATCCTTTCTCATAGGATTTATGTGAAATATGAAAAGTATTGGCAAAAAGGAAAAATGTGATTAGTAAAAAAAATAAGATTTAAGTAAAATTGACATGTAAACAAAAACTTTCATGTTTTAAGAGTTTATATAGAATCGGGGCGGATATTTTCACCGCTAATTTTTACTATTTTCACCGCTAATCACCGCATAGGTTGACGGTGATCTTAATCCGGTTTTCCTAAGCCCACCGCATATACATGCAATGGATGTGTTGACCGTATACGTATGAGGTGACAACACCCACCGCATCGGTAAACAGTGGAACTTACCGCATACGTATGCGGTGGGTTTTGGGCAATTGAAAATCGTTTGTAGAAGTTATCCAAAACCGTCGCCATAACCCACCGCATGTGTATAAAGTGGGTTTTGGACCGTTATGGCGACGGTTCAAATCCACAGTATACCTGTGGTTGATTATGACGACGATTTTGGACCGGAACGGCGACGGTTGAAATCCACTGTTATGGCGATGGTTCAAACCCACCACATATGTTGGCGGTAGGTAACGTGTCCGGTGCGGTCCGGTCACCACCGGTGGGCCTATATACTCCTCAACCCACCGAAAAGTATGGCGGTGGCCACCATCAACCTATGCGGTGACCTCGTTGACTGTCATTAAATCCACCATCAACTTATGCGGTGATTAGGGGTGAAAATAGTAAAAATTAGCGGTGAAGATATAATCACCCATATAGATAGATAGATATAGATATAAATTACTCCCAAATTAGCATTAACACAACCATATACTTGTTGTTTTTTCTTCCAAAACAAACCTACAACAATGAGACGAGTTGACAAAAACTTCAGCCGCTTTTACCAACGGTATTGAGTTTAAATTCTATATCATATCATCAAAAATCTATTATAACAGACAGTAGGTCTGTAGGGCACTTCCTTGTTAACGTTTAGGTTTATAAGGTGATTTTGTATAAAATCTTATTTGTGGGGATGATTTTGTGAAAAATGACATGTTTAAGGGTTGATTTTTAAAATCCATGATACGGGGTTAGCCGTAGGATGGTCTGATCTTCGACAATCAAGACTTAAAGACAATAACGGAAGAAAAAGACTCAAGAACACCAAGTTCACACTCGATGTCGACCAAATAACAAAGAAAACGCAGCAACTTGACTTCAACAACAGTGACTCGAAATCGACTATAATGAAGGGACTAAGACTCGATTTGAACAAATATGAAAGACTCGAAATTGAAAGAACAAAGACCGATAGAAGGGTGATTCGAACTAAGGTAGAACGAGATAAAGACCCCATACCCCTAAGAGGGTAGGAACCAAGTATCAACGACTACAAAGCCCGCCTCTTCAACCTTACACAACCAAGCGGACAACTTGGAGGCACAAGGAGGGAAACTTGTGATTACCAGGATCACCAAGCTCTCGCGAGGTTGATGAACTCAAAGCAAACCAAGCAAGATCTATACCAATTGTTGCAATCGATGAGCCACGTTTCGAATCGATTGACTTTCAACTCACGTGTTTCACACAGGACTGTATTTCTCAAAGATGAATAGCGTGAGTTTGACAATGGAAGAATCGGCTTCTTATAACCCTATAGAGGCTGATTTCTAATAAAAATAATAAATAAAGGAATTAATTTAAATTACCTAAAATAACTTAAGCAAAAAAGGTCTCTAAAAATAGTACTAACAAAGAAAGTTCCAAGACTTAGTTTATTCCTGTCAAAACAGTGACACATTGCAAAGATGTTGATTTTAGGCCAATCTCTAGGTCGAATCTGGAAAAACCTTCAACATCAAAGTTGTAGATATCTTCGTCCTCATTCGTACAAGGTATGACACGCCTCAATCCGATTAATATTGACTCCGTACGACTCATTTTACTGAGACGTTGAAAAGCTGTCAAACTGCTGAACGAATCTAAAAATGAACGACCCATCAAGCTTGCACCTTTGGATCTTCTCCCATGGTGGAGCCTTCTTCTTCCTCTTGAGGATGACATCATTCTCACGAGCTCAAATCATAGGTCCATCCCCAATTATAGATGTGTCCGAAGGTGTCTTGGATGGTCCCGCATCATTCCCCCTTTCTTGAAAAGGATTCGACCTCAAATCTAAGGTCGCATAAGAATCCGCAAATGCATCCATTTGAGCTCCTGGATCAAATACCGCATGCCTATGGAAACTCCTCTCAAGACCGATTGTAGTAGGGGTTGGCCACGTTTGGATGGTTTTGATCTTGGCGTCGCCATCTTGGAGACCATTAGAGCTTTCTACAAAACCAAGAAAAGAAACTTGATTAGTGCACAATTCATATTTCATTTCATCTGCATAAGGTTCTAATTGAATATGCACTTTAGCTTGTTCATTTATCTCTAAGTTTCCATCCAATGCTAGCAAGTTTTTTTCCTTTTTCAAGGCGCGTTGGATTGTCAATCATATCAAGGCTAGCAATATTAGAACAAGTTTCACTATCAATGATCATATTACATATTCTGCCTTTTTCTAAGCATTTAGTATGACACAAATCTTCACTTTGATTATCATCACAAGGCATAGGTTGAACACTTAAAACTTTATGAACAATCAAAGAATCATCATGCTCATATTCAATGCAATCATCTTTAGAGGCAAGTAAACTAAGATCTTGATCATTATTAACATGCTCAACATTTTCACCACTAGAATTTTCAGATCCATTTTTGCCTAGGTGATTAATCATGAAAGTCTTCTTATTTGGACAATCCTTCATAACATGTCATCTACCTTGGCATATAAAGCAAGAAATGTACATAGGTTTAAGAGTAGAAGAGTTATGATTACTCTCTTTAGGGCCAGTAGATGCCCCAGAAGAATGTCGTGCCTCTATTGCCGTCAATCTTTCATTGATCCGTACCAATTTCTCATTCATGGCTTCCAACTGTTTGATCATCTCAGTTCGAGTAATCATGTTGTTGCCCTGGTTAGACATGGCAAATAAAGACAAACAAAGAACTATGTGACAGTTAGTAAAAATATAAACAATCTCACAAGTGTTTCGCTCATACTCTTCTCTCTAATTGGTATGACAAGCTTGTTAGGGCAATCCGCTTTGGGCAAATCAACACTCAAGCAAGGACTTAACAATGCAAGGTAAGAGAACAAGAGAAAGGACAAAACAAAACAACCGAAAAGTTCCAACAGAAGAGAAGTATCGAGTCGAAAGTATGGGGTATCGACTCGGTAGGGTGGGGTACCGACTCGATATGTGAGCACTGGTGACTAAGGTCGATATCGACCTACTGACCCGAAATCGACCAAAGAGGAACTCGACAGAAACCAGACACTCGAGCAGAACTCGAGCGACACTCGACCAGCACAAAAGGCACTCGACCAGAACTGGAATGGCACTCAACACTTGCAAAAAGAGCACTCGACCAGCACCAGAAACACTCGACACAGCAAGATAACAAAAGAAAAGAAAGGAAAGAAAAGAAACTTGGACTTTTACCTCTTTTTTTTTTATTCAAACCCTTAGCAAGGACGTTGTAGTTGCAAGGTAGGGCTTAAAAAAAAGTTTGTGTTTTGGGAGGTATGTGTTTAAGGCTTTTTCGAGTAGGGATATGAAATTTTCACCAAGAATGGTCCTTGAAGTTTCTTGCACTAAATCTCAACAATATTTTTTTTGAAGCTACTTTTGCCCCTAGTGAATCTTATCCTCCTAGGTCAAAGCTTTGAATGTATTCTTTTTGTTTTTTTTTTTAATTTTTCGGACTTTTTTTTTTATAACCTAATGCAAGAACTATCTATGAAATAAAGGACTCTCAAAAATTATAAGCTAAGGTGAAAGAAAAATAAAATATGTAGCCCTAATGAAATATATATAGGTGAGGGTTTGGCTAACTTTGGTAAGTATATCTATTAAGCCTTTTTATAATCTATGATAGATAATTGGGATTTGGGAATATATCTACCACAAATTTCAGCAACTTTAATAAGGCAATTAAAAAAAAGATAGAACAAGATAGCCAAAGATAGAAAGCAAACTAGAGTTTGAGATTTTGTGTCCTTGGAACTGTCGACTATAAGTTCCACTTCAAACTATGGTGTCGGTTGCACTAAGGACTAATTGGCTCCAATGGCTGCTGTACGTGGGTCACAGTTGGTGTGTATTTAGGCTAAGTGCAACCACAATCATCACAAACAAACAAAGGTTAATGCAATCAAATTCAAAAAAATTTCAAGAAGTAAAAACCAAGAAACAAGAAAAGACTCTATTTTTGTAGGGTTTTGTGTTTAAGAATGAAAAGATACAACTTTTGATGTCGGAAACCTAAGCTCTGATGCCAATTTGATACGGGGTTAGCCGTAGGATGGCCCGATCTTCGACAATCAAGACTTAAAGATAAGAACGGAAGCAAAAGACTCAAGAACACCAAGTTCACACTCGATGTCGACCAAATAACAAAGAAAACGCAGCAACTTGACTTCGACAACAGTGACTCGAAATCGACTATAATGAAGGGACTAAGACTCGATTTGAACAAATATGAAAGACTCGAAATTGAAAGAACAAAGACCGATAGAAGGGTGATTCGAACTAAGGTAGAACGAGATAAAGACCCCAAGCCTCCTAAGAGGGTAGGAACCAAGTATCAATGACTACAAAGCCCGCCTCTACAACCTTACACAACCAAGCGGGCAACTTGGAGGCACAAGGAGGGGACTTGTGATCACTAGGATCACCAAGATCTTGCGATGTTGATGAACTCAAAGCAAACCAAGCAAGATCTATACCAATTGTTGCAATCGATGAGCCACACTTCGAATCGATTGACTTTCCACTCATGTGTTTCACACAAGACTGTATTTCTCAAAGATGAATAACGTGAGTTTGACAATAGAAGAATCGGCTTCTTATAACCCTAAGGAGGCTGATTTCTAATAAAAATAATAAATAAAGGAATTAATTAAAATACCCCTAAATTACCTAAAATAATTTAAGTAAAGAAGGTCTCTAAAAATAGTAACAAAGAAAGTTCCAACACTTAGTTTATTCCCGTCAAAACAGTGACACCTTGCAAAGATGTTGATTTTCGTTCAATCTTTAGGTCGAATCTGGAAAAACCTTCAACAGCAAAGTTGTAGATCTCTTCGTCGTGGTTCCTACGAGGTATGGCACGCCTCATTCCGATTAATATTGACTCCATACAACTCATTTTACTGAGACGTCGAAAAGCTGTCAAACTGCTGAACGAATCTAAAAACGAACGACCCATGAAGCTTGCATCTTTGGACCTTCTCCCATGGTGAAACCTTCTTCTTCCTCTTGAGGATGACATCATTCTCACGAGTTCGAATCATAAGTCCATCCCCAATTATAGATGTTTCCGAAGGTGTCTTGGATGGTCCCGCATCAATCCATCTTAATACAAACTACAAAGTCGATCATGTTGATGTCATAACATTGTTTAATGCATATTTAACCTATTTACAAATAAAATAATCAACAAACTCTCAAATTCAAACACTTTAATAAACAAAAATTAAATATACATTTTTTTTTTATACAAGGTAAGATTTTGGGTTGTGTCAGATCCTGCTGATCCACCACCCAATAGCGTCATTTCGGACGAGAGCTTGGAGCTCAGAATGAGGTAAGGGCGAGTCAAGATCAAGATGATGTCGAAGGTTAGCCACCTTGTCCGCGACCTTATTGAGTTATCTGAAGACATGCGTACACAAGGAGGATTGTAAATTCTGGAGGAGGCACCTGGAGTCAACAATAATCATTTCGATCTCCCAAGGGCAGCTCCAGACATCATTTATGCCATTGATTACCGCAAGGCAATCGCCTTCGACCTCGATCCTAGTAATACCTAGTTGATGAGCAGCTACAAGCCCATAATGGAGGGCAAGATCTTCGGCCTTTATCGCCGACATCTTGCCACAAAGGGAGCCTCTACAGAACACAACAGAGCCATTGTGATCACGAATAACTACTCATGTCAAAGCCTCACCCAAGAAAGCACAGAAACATCAAAATTTAGCTTGAAACCTTCGGCCACAGGCTTGTGCCATCTCAAATTTTTCCTTCTCCTTTGAGTAGGTTGTGTGACATTTTCCTTTTTGATTTGTATCCTCCCAGAATTTCCTTTTGGATTCTTCCCATTGTATTAATTGATATTTCATATATTGTTCCTGCTTTTGTCTATTTGCAAACCCTTGATCATCGAAAACAATCTTATTTCTAATTGTCTATAAACTCCACCAGATAATGGCAAGTTTTGTTTTTTTTGTGTTGTGGACAACTTTACGAAGATCTCTGTTGTGATTTCTTTCATAGTTTTGTTCATTGTTTGAGTGTTTTGTATTGTTCTTCCGATCTGTTGGTCTATCTTCCAAATTAGTTCCCTTGAATATTGACAGTTTATGAAGATGTGTTCAGAGTCTTCATCGTTAAGATTGCAAAGACTGCAGGAGAGGGGAACTGCAACCCCTTTCTCGGCCCCAGCCAGTCTAATCTTGGTGGGGGTTCCATCCATGACAACCTTTCAAAAAAAAAAATTGGCGTAACTTTATAAAACCACCCTTTATTTCACCTTTTGTTCACAAAACCACCCGTTATTTTCTAAATTACACTTAACCACCCGTTATTCATGAAAACCTATCAAGGCACCACCCATCTCCGATCCTCTATGTTAGCAGGTTTGAAATGATAGATAAAGGGCTATATTAACCTTAACCTTTTATAAGCCTATTACTTGTAACTAGATCTGTCAAACGGGTCATTCGGGTCGGTTTCGGGTCACTTCGAGTCTCGAGTAAAACGGGTTCCGGGTATATCTGGGTTAACTCGAACCCGAGTTTGACCGGGTTTCGGGTCGATTTCAAGTTTGTCAATTTTTTCTTTTTTTTTTAAATTAAAAAATCATGATTTGATAATTTTGCGATAATTTTAAAGTTCTAAAATTAAAGGCGTTGTTCATAAGTTGATTAAGTTCTAGTGCTTGTAATTATATACGATATCTGATCTAAAATATTTTATTTTATTATTTCTCGTACTTTTTAATAAAATGTAATAATATATAAATATCAAAATTTTAAATAATTTTTTAAAAATAATTTTATTACAAATTTTATATTTTATATATTATTACATTTTATTAAAAAAACATTTGATTTTTAGTATTTCTCATGATTTTTAATAAAATGTAATAATATATAAAATATAAAAATTTTAAATAATTTTTAAAAAATAATTTCATGTAATTAGTAATAAGCATAGAACTGTTTTAATATTTTAATATTTTTTAGAATTTTTATCTTCTTACAAAAATGTGTTGAAAAATAAAAAATCGAATACTATCGATCAAGCGGAGTATTACACAATACAAATAAATATAAAAGTTGAAACCCAAATTAAAATCTCATAGAACTAACATCTACTCATCATCATCGGTTATTCGGCCTTGATTCCCAATTTCGTCATCATTGAACAAATATTGTGCGGTAGCATTGAGCAAAGAGAACAAAGTATGCCATCCTTGAGCCAGAATCGTAGAACACGAAAGCCGAAAGAAAGAGGCAGGTGGGACAGAGAGGAATTGGAGATGGCCAAATGAGATGGGTGGGAAATTGATATGTTCTTGAAATAGGTTTATATAAGGTTAAGGCTAATATAGCCATTTACCACTCATTTTAGGGCAGCTAACAGGAGAATCGAAGATGGGTGGTGACTTGATAGGTTTTCATGAATAACGGGTGGTTAAGTATAATTTAAAAAATAACGGGTGGTTATGTGAACAAAAGTGAAATAAATGGTGGTTTTATGAAGTTACGCCCAAAAAAAATTTGTTATCTTTGGAAAGCAATCAATATTCGGTGGATTTTTTTTTATATATAAAAAAACAAGTATAAATCGCAAAGAAACTCGGAATTGCATTCTCCATCTCATTTGCTTGGCGCTCGTTCGAAAACCGCCAATCTTCGTTAAGTGCATTCCCAAACTCCGCCGGAGAAGAAGAAGCACAGGATTCAGACAGAAGGAGAGAATGGATATAGAAGATGTCCAATCCACCACTAAGCGGAGAATCGCCACTCATACCCACATCACAGGCCTTGGTCTCGACGTATGCTCCCTCGAAAGCGCTCACCACTCGAAACTCGAAAGTGCTCTAGGGTTTAAGGGGTTTAGGGTATTTGGGGTTTCGTTTTTCACTTTGCCTTGCGAGTTCGTTTCCTAATTGCTGAGTTTGTTTTGGGAGGGGGTCTTTTAATTTTGATGAAAAATCGTTACTTTATTATACAGTCGTGATTCGTGAACCCTAATAGACGGATTACTGCGTGTCTAGGTGAATGGGAATGCCCTTCCCCTGGCTTCTGGATTTGTGGGTCAGCCACAGGCAAGAGAAGCCGCCGGGTTCGTAGTCGATATGATAAGGCAGAAGAAAATGGCTGGCAGAGCAGTCCTCCTTGCCGGCCCGCCTGGTACGGGCAAGACAGCTCTTGCTCTTGGGATATCACAGGAGCTCGGGAGTAAGGTAAACAGTAAACACATTTAAGAATCACTTTTCCATCTTGATTGTATCCGTTTGATTTGATTGTATGCACTTGCACTGCTTTGTAATTGATAGGTTATCTTGGTAAGGTTATTGGACATATTGTATTGGTGGCTGGTTTGACATATTCTGTTTTGTCGGTTCCTTTCTTCCCTATGGTTGGATCAGAAGTATACTCATCTGAAGTAAAGAAAACTGAGATTCTGATGGCAAATCTCCGCAGAGCTATTGGTTTGCGTATCAAGGAAAATAAGACGGTGTACGAAGGCGAGGCAAGTTTTTAAACGTCTTGTGGAAGATTTCTGTTATAATGTTATTATGTTGTTGTTGTTGTTTCTTGTGATGGTTGGCTGTTGATATAGAGCAAAGGTAATATGTTTGTCTCTCTTGTGTATATGGGGGTGGGTTGGAAACTTGGAAGAGCTGGTGATGATAGACACGTGTAATTTTGTCAATTATTCACTTCTATAAATGATACTGCCTTTTGTGTTAACATAAGTCACTGTTGTGTGTATGAAACTTGACCAGTCCATATTGTAGGTGCTGTATGTCTAAAGCTCTTTGAGGGTCTTAGATATCTTCTCTGTGGAGTTCTGCTAGTGCTGATAAGTTGCTGATTTTTCCCCTTCTTTTTCATTCTCACAGGTGACTGAACTTACACCCGAAGAAACTGAAAGTGTGGCAGGTGGCTATGGCAAAGCCATTAGCAAAGTTAATATTGTGCTCAAAACTGTCAAGGGGATGCAGAGGGTGTTGTTAGATCCTACTATTTATGATGCACTGATAAAAGAAAAGGCAATCCTTCTGTTTCCCTTTCATTTCATTTCATTGTAAATATACTTTTTATATGGTGGGGTTCTATTGGCTATTTGACCTCTTTTCACACGTGAATTGTTTTCTCCCTTTGTGTTTAAATCTGACAGACTCACGGCCAAAAGAATAAGAATGTTCCTAAGATTTCTATCATACATATCCTTTAAATATGCCTATTAAGCTTTTAATGTGGTTCGTGCATTCATTTTGGCATGCTCTTAATTATTGCCATTTAGTATTTCTAATTTCAATTGCATCTGTAGGTGGCAGTTGGAGATGTCATATACATTGAAGCTAATAGTGGTGCAGTGAAGCGAGTGGGGAGAAGTGATGCTTTTGCTACAGAGTTCGATCTTGAGGCAGAAGAATATGTTCCACTTCCTAAGGGTGAGGTTTGCAAGCAAAAGGAGATTGTACAGGTACAGTCAATGTGATCCTTGTGATATTCACTCAATCCTCTTTTGATTATTTAATTCCATTTTTTTCTGGTTGTTAATTTGCCCATGTTGAAATGATCAAATCTCGGACTAATTTTACAAATTTACATTAATTAGTAATTTCTTATAGTGTATCACAACTTACTTTTTGTAACTCGTATTACTCAACTCTTGGTAAATGCATTTCATGTGTAAGTGTTAGTGTGATGCTGTTTTTAATTCCTATGGTTTGATTTCTCTCCTTCAGGATGTGACATTGCATGATCTGGATGTTGCAAATGCGCGTCCTCAAGGTGGCCATGATATTATGTCTTTAATGGGTCAGATGATGAGGCCTCGACAAACTGAAACTACAGATAGATTACGACAGGAAATCAACAAGGTACTTGTTTGGACTTTGGACACGCTTCTAGGTTATATAGTACACCTCTGTTTGGATGTTCAAAATATGTAGATATTTTTGTATTTGATATCAGAATTAAATCATCTTGGAACATGTCTGGGAAGTTTGCTATTATCGTTGAATTCCTCAGACATGCACATACACGTGTCTGTTTTGGGTTATTTGTTTGTTCTTTGTTGGACTTTATGGGCCAGTATTTGTTTTAGCTCAACAGCTCCCATTGCAGGTAGTTAATCGCTACATTGATGAAGGTGTGGTTGAGCTCGTGCTTGGGGTTTTGTTCATTGATGAGGTATTTCATTTGAACCTCTGCATTTTTTTGTTCTTTATTTTGTGGTCTTCAATGATTGTACCAATGTTATGTTCTGGACAGGTACATATGCTGGACATTGAATGCTTTTCATACTTGAATCGTGCTCTAGAAAGCCCACTGTCTCCTATCGTGATCTTTGCAACAAACAGGGGAATATGTGACATAAGGTACGTAGATTTATGGGTATAACGATTAACTGTCTATGTAGAAACTACAGGATTGTTGCACTGCAAAGAATGAAAGAAAAAGTGTCATGTGATTATGGAGTGAATTTATGAAAAGTAAACAAAAAAATGGGGATTTGCGTTCCTTTTTTTATGAGTTATGAACTTGTTTCTTTTGCAGGGGAATCACAATGACAAGTCCCCATGGAATACCAGCTGACTTGATGGACCGTTTAGTAATTATTCGAGCAGATACATATGGACCTGCAGAGATGATACAGGTCCTTCCAGGCCGCCACTGTCTCAATTGCTATCTACACAGTCTTCACCACATTTCTCATGCTCTACTAATTTCTACCGTTATGTACATTTATGATCAGATCTTAGCAATCCGTGCTCAGGTGGAGGAACTGACCATAGATGAAGAGGGTCTTGCTTATCTTGGAGAGATTGCACAGCGAGCGTCCTTGAGGTCTTGAACATACTCCAAACTTCTGTCACCCTCCTGCATCTAGATAGACATAGCCCTATTTTTTTTAAAAGAAATAATCCTTGGAAATTAAAGAACTTGCCTCCTCTTAATTTAATTTCAACAGGCACGCAGTTCAACTTCTGTCACCCTCCAGCATCATTGGTCGGATGAATGGACGAGATAACATCTGCAAGGTAATCAAGTAGATATACTATTTTATTCTTTCCCAAGATTTTAGTTGCTGACTGATAAATATCGTATCATCAGGCCGATATTGAAGAAGCCAGCTGTCTATACCTGGACGCAAAGTCATCCGCAAGGCTTCTTCAGGAGCAGCGGGATAGGTACATATCCTGATCACACTTTGATATTTTAGAGAGCCTTGGCAACTGTCAGGGCGATTTTTCTACACTGCAGTTTTACAAACTTCACAGATGCCTGTGATCCCCGTCATGATTGTGAATGGATGAACTTGGAATTCAAATTAATTTTTTAGGTTGTTCATATTGACAGATGAAATATATTAGTCTTGTATAGATCTCTTTCTTGGACTGTAGCTTTTAGCATGAGCATTGTGTATATAACCTTTGTTCAGGAGACATTGATATATGATTTTTCTCACCTCTTTAACCAGCAATTTCATTCATGCAGTTTACAATTTCCTCTACATTTGCCATGTTTCTGTGATTTCCGTTTTTGTCTGATTCGGTTCACATCTTAGAACTCCTAGGGGGTTGGTGGTTTTCTGGGATTTCAGTGCTTGATTGCTCTTTTGCAGTGCAGTGTAGTTCTCATTCTTGATCACATCTTACATGATTCTCATATGATCTTCTGATATGTATGATGTGTGTAAGAGAGATTGAGAAAAGAGATTAGGAAAAAACTGAACTGCCCATGGCGGGACTCGAACCCACAACCACATTATCAGATTTGTTGAAAGCTGACCACTCGTGGTGAGTGGTGGTGTAAACACCGAATCATGCGCTCTACCATTGAGCTACACGGGCATCGTTGTCCACATTAGAATGCAAGATCATATGAATGTGGAAATCGGTTGCTTGTGATCCTCGTTGTGACCGAGAATGGATGGATTGATTGTTGAATGTGGAAGTCAAATGATCTTTTTGGGTCTTTCTTGAAGAATAGATAGATTGGTAATTGGTCTTGATTGAATGATTGTGGTCTTTTTGGCTCTTGACTTTCATAAAAAAGGGGGAAAAAGTTATGCCCATGGCCGGACTCAAACCGACAACCACATAGTCCCGATTAGAGTTGGCTAACCACTCGTGGTGAGTGGTGGTGTAAACACCTTACATTATGCGCTCTACCATTGAGCTACACGGGCATTTTGTTTTCTTTCTCATTTTTTTTTTTGAAACGGAAAAAATTTGACTATAGAGCTATGCCCTATCAGCCAAGACTAGAGCTCTGTTACTGAGATAGGGAAAATCCCGTCATCATAGCACAAGGGCATTCTGGTCTTTTAACAATAAATTTGAGTATTCAATATGACATTGATGCTTCCGTTTCGCCTATTGATTACGATAGCGGTTTCGTGCATTAAGAGCATTGACCGAATTAAATACGGTAACGGTTTCTTTTATTTAATATCGTAACGGTTTCTTTCATTTAATACTCGACTAGTATAAATAGTAGAAGAGAGACTCGGATTGAGGAAAAACAACGACTGACTTGAGCGTCGGAGGGTCCTCCGGGGGGAAAAGCCCCACCCCGACCTTGTTTGTTGTTCTTGTTTTGCAGGCTACGGTTCGGATGGAGTCGAGGATCAAGATCGATCTCCTTCAACCACGATGATGCGGATTTTATGCATCACAATTGGCACCGTCTGTGGGAATCCGATCAAAAAGTCCTAGAATCGGAACCCTAATGAACGAGACTGAAGTGTCTTACCACCGTGACGGGGTGTCAGGGGCACAACCAGGTGCTCGGTGCCCATGAACGCCGGGCTTGCAGCGAAGCTTTTCCGAGGGCACAGGGGCATGCCGGACCACCCCTCGGGCCACCACCGCTCTTCGCCTAATCCCCGATCCTGGCATCTGCCGCTAGGCCATCGTCCCGGTGCAGGTGGATGGCTCGACTTCATATGGGGCTTGTCAAACGGTGACGGCCGACGGAGGACAGGTCGGCGACGATGGATGGGAGAAGCCGAGAAGGGACGGGATTCGGAGCTCGATCAACAAGCAGGCGATGGGCGGAGATGGATCTCCGCAGCGACGGCCGACGGAGGTCAGAGCCCGACAACCGACGATTGGAGATGGATCTCCGTGGCCGACAATTGGAGATGGATCTCCGCGTTCGACGATTGGAGATGGAGATCGGCGCCGGCGATGGGCGGAGATGCACTCAGCGACGGCGGGGCGACAGACGGGACGGAATTCGCCCCTTTTCTGCTTACGTTCGACTTCAGCGAGGTTCGACTCCCTCCTGTGTTAGCCCGTGTGAGATGGTGAGTCCTTCGGCCATCCGTCGATCCTTCGTCGTGCCGAACGACCGCCTCTCGGGCTCGGAAGGGCTGAGGATGCAGTTTGAGGACCATCTACCGCCGCCGCTCTCTCACGTTCTAAAAGTCGGATGAAGGAGATGGTAAACTAGGTTAATTAAGAAACTTGCCTCAAGGATTTTATATATTGCAATGGAGATCCGGACTTTCCAGACAATTACTTAAAAGGTCCAAACTTCAAGAATGGAAGGTAAGTGACCCTCTTCCGACCTATTATTTATTGAGGTAGAAGTGAATTTTAATTGTAGTCAAATTCAACAAGGATTTCCTAAATCCTATCGGCCATATTTACTAGGTTATATGATTTTACTTACACTTACCCGTCTAACCTTCGCACTAATCGGATGAAATACGAGTGAAATGATCTATTTGACTGTTTATTCTATATTGATTGATATTAGTTTACGCGAGTCACAACCTAGTTGTGAGACACGAATGCATGACCGGTCGTATTTTATATTTCATGCTAAGTTGCGTGCAGGGACATATAACATGTTAGGGGCACTACACATTACAATATTAACCTTCTAACGAGTTAATTGCTTTGAATTATGTAGAACTGCAATGTTTTTGATCAAGTCCAATGACTGTAGATGTCATGAAACGACGTCTCCAAAGTTGCAACAATTATTCAAAAAAAGTGAAGATTCGCCACTTATGCACTTGTTTAAATTGAGTTTTGTTTGTTCTGTTTTTATGTGTACTATACACATTAAAAAATCCATTAAACATTATTATTATTACCTCATCAATATCTCACACTGGGCTCCTAATGGGATGGTCTAATGATGTGGAGTAAGAGGAGGGGTTAGAGGTTTGGGTTCGTTCTAAGCCTCCACTTCTTTTCTTTTCTTGGGTGAAAATCAAAGTTTGCCACGCATTTGGAGTTTGTCATCAAAATAGTGAGTTTTCTCGTCATAAAAAATGCCTCACCATTTGTGTGAATGGAAGGAGAGTCATATTACCCAAATCATCACAAGTCATGTATAAAACATGATTGGGAATTTTGAACGGTAGCCACGAATTCTTGCGTAATTCGCGTGGTAAGGTTTTAATAAACTTCATGTTAAGTTTTGGGTGTTGTTACTTGTTAGATACACCGCAAATCCCCCATCGAAAGTGTACATCGGAATTAACTTGCAAGCCTTTTCAATTAATTAGCACGTTAAAAAAATTAATTAACCCACTTCAACCCTGCACGTCGGAATTAACGTGGAGGATTTGTGGTGTATTTAGTTTACACTTTTCAATCTTACCACACGAAAACTATTATTATCGTTATTATTATTATTTTATGATACTGTACAAGGTAAGGGTTTGGGGCCGGTTAACCGCGGTTAACCCACCGCCTAATGACGTCCCAACGGACGAGATCATCGATCTCAGCTGGCACACAGTCTACAACGAAATGCGAGGCCAACCCCAGATCGATGCACCAACCGAAGAGCCACCTGGTTGCCCTCCCGGAATTTAAATGATCAATCACACGAAAACTATTATTATTCTTACTTACGTCTCAAAATTAAAATGATTTATTATTTCTCAAGTTTTTTTTTAAAAAAATGAATAAAGAATAGAAACTATATAAAATATTAAAATATTGATTAATTTTTTAAATATATATATATATACCATTAATATTTTACTATATATATTTTAAAATTTTAAAAATATATTGAAAAGTAAATTAACATGAATTAACAGATGGGTACAGTATTACATAAATAAAAAATTCAAATAACATAAAGAATCTGTGGGGAAACGCTCTGTTTTTCCTCTCTCACCGGAAAACTTTTGAAGAACACAATCTTCGACCACCTCTTCGGAGGCTGATTACCCCCTCTTCGGAGGTCAATAACCCCTCCTTGCAGGCCAAAAATCCTCTTCGGAGGCTAATAAACTCCTCTTAGGAGACCAAAAACCCTCTTCGGAGGTCGAAAATCGTTCTTGTCTCTTTCTTTTCGTCGGGGTCAACAACCTCCTCTTCGGAGGTCGGTTTCTCCCTCGCGGGTCCGAGGTCGGTTGTCCTGTCTACCTTTGCCGCCTCCTTCCCTCCTTCTGGTTGGGTGTTGAAGGTCCCCTTGGTTTTGGTGTGGATTGGGTTCCCGTCCCGTCTGCTCTTCTCCGTCCCGCCGGTTGCATTTGCTGGTGGCGTTCTCCGCGCTCATGCCTCCCAAACCCTCCTCGGAATTACGGGGTCAATTTCCCCCATCCTACCTTCTCCTCTCCCGCCTCCATTCTCCTCTTCCCTCCTCGGAGTCCTCGTGTTCTCTGTCCTGGGGCTGCTGCTGCCGACGTCACCCCTGGTGTCGCTTGGTCTCTCCCATCGGCTTTCGAGGTCTCCTCCCCCCCGGACTCGCTGTCTCCTCTCCCCCTTCTCGGAATCTGTATGGTTTTCGGCCGGGGTGGGGGTGGTGATTCTAGTTTTCTCCGGCGCCGCCTCGTTGCTGCCGGCTCCATCCATCGCGTTCCGGCCCTCTCTCTGGCCATCTTCGTGGCCTCGTCATTTCTATTTGGGGATGTGCGTAGCCTTGGTCTTCTCCCTTCTGTTGGCTCGAGCTTTCTTTTACTTTTGGGCTTGCCTTGGGCCCGAAGGTGGCCCGGACATGGTGGATTAAGTCTTGTGTGCTTTGGCCCAAACATTTTATTTTGGCCCAAGCTGCACAAGAAATTAAAATAATTAAATTATAATAAAACCAAATTATTAAAAATAAATTTCTGTATTTTGGAAATTTATCGGCTCAAATATAATTTCACATCTATTATTATAATTGGTTTTAATAATAATTAAATAACTCCGAGTTGGGTTAGCTATTTTCTGCTTGGGTTTCTGGTGCGCTTTGATTTAGGCAATGTGTGGCCCTACGTTTAGCGTGACTGGACTTTCTTTCCGCGTGATGGAGTTCTGGCAGTCGGAGTCGGGACAGGCTGTGGCCGTGGCAGTGTGTATCGAGACGTCTCCTTTTTTCGGAAGACTGTTTCCTTGAAGGTTCGTCTTCACTGCCCACGAGTTTTCTCCTGATGTGTCGCTGGCTTGCGGTGCTACCGCCGGGAAGTGCTTGACTTTCGTCTTTCGTCTACGTCCTCATCCCTTTCGGTCTGGATGTTTTTAGTTTCGCTTTTGTAGGGTGTGTTTGTTTGTATCTGACACCATCTTTGTATTTTGTGTGACGATTTTCTGTCTGGGTCAGCCATCGAGGTACAGACTTGTTTGAACTCGAATTTTTACCTAATAAAAAAAAAAAAAAAAAAAAAATTCAAAATCAGTGACGAATAAAATATGATGATTTTTTAGAGGGGGCCAATCCAACAATCGAAGAGGGTACAAATTGACGGATGAAACATACTCCTAGGTTGAAACTCCATCAAGCACACACACGTCTGTGAAGAATCATCCACTCATCCAGCAGGCTGAGGCTCAGTCGGTCCTATATTTATCCCAGTTTGCAACTCGGAGGATAAGCTTGAAAGCTCCTCCTCTTTCTTCCCCAATTCTCCAGGACGTCAATCAAACCTAGGTAGGTACTTTCCCTGCTCTTTTCCATCTCTTGCTCGCCATTAATGGCTTTGGTGTACTCATCTAGTGCTGCAACACACACCCCACACACACATGGAGGAAGAACTTGGTGAATAAGCAAAACCCCCCCAAAATCTGGCCCGATTAATTCAAGTAGCCCGGAAAAACCCTAAATTGAAATCGCTATCAATCATGCCCTGCGCCGCTCTACACCATCTAGATCCGCCTCCAACCTCAAAAGGTTGCTTGCTGATGTTTCATTTATAAAAATTAGAGATTTACACTCATTCTGATCAGTGGTTGTTTTTATCAGAATGAAAATCAGGCAGTTGTTGGTGAGAGCTTGTCAAGGATATGGCAGATTTGAGGTATTTACATTCCTTTTGCTTATTTTTGGTTTCCAATTTAGCTGTATGTATTGGTTGCCTAAGTCAGCTGTTCACCTTTTTCCCTTAATAGAGGTTGATACTTGATACTGATAGTTACCCTGTATTCCTGTAGTTCCTGTTTAAACTGTCATCATGCTAATTGTGGTTTCTCTGTGCTTTTAGTCCTCATTTATGGCTTTTATGTTTCCCTTAAAACTGTAACTCTTTCAAAAGAGACTGTACCATGCTGAAATTGCCTTTTGGATCCAGTAACCAACTCCTGGAGTTCTTTGTTTAACTGAGTTCTATCTAGTATCTACTCCTTGAAATATTATTGTTTCGAATTACATAATGGTTACATTGTTGGGTGAAATTCTTGTTTGAGTGTGAAGACTTTTTGCATCTTGTTGCCAGGTCAGTAGCGGAACTCGAACATGTCTGGTTCATCATGATCATCAAGGTTTCAGTAGTGGTAGGAGAAATATGTGTTCAACCGCTTGTCCTACGAAGTTCGAGGATGCATCAAAGGAAGATGCACTTTCGAATATGTTAGTTGATTCATTCGGAAGGGTGCACACTTATTTGAGAATCTCCTTGACCGAGCGTTGCAATCTTAGATGTCAATATTGCATGCCTGCAGATGGGGTGGAGCTCACTCCGAGTCCTCAGATTCTCACCCAAGAGGAAACCCTTCGTTTGGCCAGTCTTTTTGTCAGTGCTGGTGTTAATAAAATACGTTTAACAGGAGGTGAGCCAACCATTAGAAAGGACATCGAAGAAATGTGCTTGCGTTTGTCTGAGCTGAAAGGGCTGAAGACCCTTTCCATGACAACCAATGGTATAACTCTTGCCAGGAAGCTGCCAAAATTGAGAGAATGCGGGCTTACTTCATTGAACATCAGCTTAGACACTCTAGTTGCAGCAAAGTTCGAGTTCATGACTCGGCGTAAAGGACATCATCGTGTCATGGAATCCATCAATAAGGCTATAGACCTTGGGTACAACCCTGTGAAAGTCAACTGTGTCGTTATGCGTGGTTTCAATGACGATGAAATCTGCGATTTTGTTGAGCTGACGCGGGAGAAACCAGTTAATGTCAGATTTATCGAGTTCATGCCTTTTGATGGCAACGTTTGGAACTCCAAGAAACTTGTATCTTACTCAGAAATGTTTCAGAGAGTGATTGAGAAGTTTCCGAGTTTAAGAAGACTCAACGATCACCCCACTGAGACAGCCAAGAACTTCAAGCTTGATGGACATCTTGGAACTGTCTCTTTTATAACCTCAATGACTGAGCATTTCTGTGCAGGCTGCAACAGATTGAGGCTATTAGCAGATGGGAATTTTAAGGTTTGCCTCTTTGGGCCCTCAGAGGTAAGCCTCAGAGATCCTCTCCGTTCTGGTGCTGATGATAGCGAGCTAGTGGAAATAATCGGCAGTGCAGTGAAGAGGAAAAAGGCCGCTCATGCTGGGATGTTTGACATTGCGAAAACAGCCAATAGGCCTATGATACACATTGGTGGCTGACATCCGCAAAGGTACGGAAAAACACAGAATAAGTTGAATGATCTTTGCTGCAATCTATTTACAGAGATTCAACATCACTCAGTCTGGGTTTGTATCTTATGTTACAAAAATATTTGTATTTGTGTAAGTTCATAAGAGTCAATACAACATGTAATGCATTACCCCAAGCATCTGAAATAAATACTTCTGTTATGGCCTTATTTTCATCCAGTCTGTATCGTCGACTGACAACCAGAAAGCTTGCCAGTCAAGAGGTTCTCCTGATCAGTATCTCCCTTCTTCAAAACTCTTTTTATATGGTTTGAATTGAATCTGCTTTATATGTTCTTGATTGCTGTAGTGAAATGTAAAGAATCTGAGATGATTTTGATGCAATGCAAACACATACTGTATGAGATTGGGGCAGAGAATCTGATAAAAGGTGTAGCCATGACCTGCAGATCATGATTCCTGACTGAGTACTGACTACTGACCCAGAAGAAAGTTTTGCTTGCACTTTGTTTGGCTGCAACTAAAAGAAGAAAATAAAAGTTGTTGGAAATCAATTGCTACTATTTTTTTTTTTTCCTGACCAGTAAATAATGATATTCCCTCACTCCTTAAAGAAAGAGAAAGGGTATGAATTTTGTATGCCCCCACAATCTTAAAACCTCTTGTAGGTATCAAAGCTTACAAAATTACACTGCAGTGACATTTAAAGGGTGTTTTTTTCCCCAACTTGGTAATAAAAACTAGATTTTGGCATGGCACTGTAATTGCTATGGTAACTTTCCAAATTCACATAGTTATCTGAACACTGAAGTACAAAGTGAAAGGTGTGGAAGGCAGTGATAAGAGAGGGCAATCCCAAATCAGTAGACTGAAAAAGGAAAAGAGGGTAACAAAGTGCAATGCAGTGAAGTCACCTTGCCCAGTAAAAATGCCAAAAATTAAAGAAGAAGAAGAGGGAAAGCAAAAGGGAATGCAGAGAAAACTCCATTTTTTCTTTGACAAGCTGCAAGAAACAACATTGCAAAGGCATTCTTTGTTGATTTCTGCCAATTTCTAAAGTTTATTCCATTATCTATTTTGCTGCTTTTGGGTGGGAGAGGTGTCATTTGTCAAGCAATTTATTGCAATCTGACATAGACTCATATCATAAGAGGACCACTTTGGGAGAGAGGTCCTGAAACCAGGCTAACTACTGTAGGGGGATCAACCAAGACAAAATACTTATACCCTTAAATCATCCTTAAAATTGATGCCATCTTTGGCTTTAAACATTGTTATATAACTGCAATCATTCATTCAAATACCTTCCAAGAAGTAAGAGAAAGTGTTCAATTCAAAGATTAAAAAAAAAAAAAGGGTGTCAACTGTCAAAGGCTCAAAATGTCTTGTATGGTTTGCAAAAAAGGGTTTATTTCATGGATCCACCTCCTTCAATTCACATTGATTTCCATCTTTTTTTTCAATAACCAGAGATTTCAAACGGAATTCTTTTTTAATAATTTGATGATGGAGATCCCTAGAGATGAAAGAGGATATCTTGTAATAAGATCAAATTGGAGTAAAGAGCCAAACATTGGAGGATTCAGAAATGGAATAATATCTAAAAACAAAGGACAAGAGAGCTAGCTAATGTATAGATCTGATAGGAAATCAGGCCACAGGCGTGGGACTTATTAGGGTTTGGAGATAAGGGTAATGGGCCATCCCCTACAAATATAAGTTCAAATACAAATACAACCCTTTTATTGAGGGGATTCACAATCACATTATTGGGGCTAATTCGTTAAATCATGAATTAGATATTTCGAAATTAAAATCAAATTGTATACATACAAATGTTAACACTTAAAATTCATGAACACTTGCGATTTACAACTAATTACAGTAATTTATCAGTGCAATCTCTATAGGAGGAAGGACAGTTAATTGGGGAGTGGAGTTGTTTTGAATTGCAAAATACAGTAGTTGAGGGAAAGAAAGAGAGACAAAAAAAGAAAAAGGAAAAATGAAGGGTGGGCAGGAGGCAGAAGGTGGAGGGTCCCATAACTAAGGTACGGTGTTGAAGAAGAGAGAACGAGAGTGGGCCCCAGCGGGAGTGTCCCTTTATAATATATGCATGTAATGTAATGTAACGTAATACATGTATGTATGAAGCCATGACTCAATTACTTTGGGCAATGCAATATAATTTTTTGAATATAGTATAGTATAAGATGAATGATGATATTTGGATGGATGGGTGCCCAATTATTACTCTCTACAAGTCCTTTCCTCTATTTTCTACGCTCTTTTTCTTTTCTATTTTCCTTTGTTTTTTTTTTAAAAAAAATGGAAACTTTTAATTTAATACGCTCGCAAAAAATTCAAAAGTGCAGTTAAAATATATGCATTCTACCTATGTACAGTCTTATACTGTATACATACTAGGAAAAAAAAGGTTGCTACATGCAATTTGTATCCCCATTCCCCACTGCATAGAATCATAATTTTCCTTTTTGACAAATTTTGAATAATAATAAAAGCTATATTAATTATTAAATATAAAATATTTTATTAATTTTTTAAAAATAATTTTTTAATCTATGGATTTATTTTTAAAAATATATATATTTTATTAAAAAAATTAATTTCTTAAAAAACATGATATAAAGTCAAATATTAAGTTTTACTATAATATAGATGAAATATTATGAGAAATGATGTTGAGATGTGCATCTCATACATAAGTAAATAGAATAAAATTTAGGGCGGTGTACTATTCTTCATTAATCAATTGATTTTATGATAAAAATTATCGAAATTTCTAGTATAGGTGTATTGAAAAAATGTAACAGACTAGTTGATAAACTATCAAACATGAGTTAATTATCTCTTGTAGTCTCTACTTTATTGGATCAAATTTTTTAAGTTGTTACATGAACTTATTAGATAAAAATTTCAAATTAACAATCCAAAGATTTTAGGTTGTATTGTATAAATAGATAGCGGATATCCAGAATTCTAACCATTGACCTTTAAGTATTATCCACAAGTTTTTTCTGACTTGTTGATACCAAATACATGCATGATGCACCATTCCATTCCCATCTTGCTCGACACCATATTAGCTATAGGTATTAGGCCAGTCCAAATGTTTTGGCTTCTATCTTGGACCCATCCCTAATTAATTTCTTTGGTCGATTATGGGTGTATACATTGTAAATAAATTAAATGAGTTTTAATCCAAAAGAATCTCCTTAAATTAACCTAATTTAATTACCATATCAAATTCACATTCATTCCACAAACTTTATATACGACTAGCTAATTAATTACTTAAAAGATTACCAATTTTATATACTTTGTTTGAATGATGTCAATAAACTCAATTATCCATGATAAAGTAGGTAAAATCCATTTGAACTCATTTTTATATAAAGATTTACTCTATCAGTTAATTAAAAAATATATAATTTAAAATTATATACTCATTTATTATTATTATTTTCGTGTCTAAATCCACCTCAATCGATCGGGTTCAGCCGCTCAAAATTATTATGTTTTTAAAAGGATTTAAATTTCGATCACTATAACCACAAATCAATTTATGATTGGATATATAGTTGCTAGCTCAAAAATAATTTTATGATTGGATACTCTAATTATTATTTTTTTACTTAATGGCAAGGAACAACTAATATCATACTATTAATAATTGCAATAGATAATTATGTAAAGTCAACAATTAAATATTCAAAATAACACATTTTCATTAATAAAGGGAGTATTTTCTAAAGAACAAAATATAACCCAACTTAAACTACACCCAATACCCATTTTTTCTATTCAAAGTAAAATTGAATTTTATACCGTATAGTATAGGTCCTTTATTACCTATAAATAAAATAAAATAAAAATTCATTATAAACAAACATCCCATCACATCAAATAATCCATTTATTCTATTTGGTATTTTATTCAATAAAACATCAAATAATACATTTTACATACGGAGTATTACATACTCCTATCTCCACATGCACCGGTGTGAATGTGTGCTTGAAATCTTGAAATTGAATGCCTCCCATCTCCCCTCCTCCCCCCTCCCTCCACGTTTCCTCTTTTCCCATCTTCTTCCCTCTCAAGTCATCCAAAAACGAAATCAAACCCTTCAATTTCACTTTCAGGCAGCTTCTCACCCCCAATCCAAATCAAAATTAAACCCAAAGCACGCATTTTTAATTTCCCCCTTCCTCTTTGTGTTGGTGGTGGTGGACAGGCCAATTGTAGGGTCCAACAGCTCCTCCCCTTTCACCGTAATCTAGGCTTCTTAAACTCCAATCACTCTTGTTTGAATACTCTTTTCAGTTTTTCATCTGCCAACAGCAAAGCTACTTAAATCCGGCTATGAACATAACCTCTCAATTTCGCCTCAATTTGAACCCTAATTTCTGCTCCCAATTGGGTGCCAGACAATGCCAAGGAGGAATGTAGACAGGAAAACTGGTGGGTATTGCAAGATCAGAAAAAGGGTTTCTTCTTCATCCTCACCTGCAAATTCTTCCTCTTTGGTGAGGAATTACAGGCTTAAAAGGGAGATCTTGGTGGCACCATTACCCACTTGGAAGATGGCCTTGAGATCTCCCTCTGTGGCTATACTTAGCCCGGCTGGGGATAAGGGCAAAGAGGCTCAGATGTCTGCAAGGAGATTGGCTGCAACTTTGTGGGAATTCAATGGTGGTCCTGAAGAAGAGAAGGAGAACTGCAAAGGAACACATACCCCTGTTTGCAAGGTGAGAGCTTTTTCACTCAATTGACTGTTTTGAATCTCCAATGGTTGTTTGTTTGATTGATTGATTGTTTTGGTTTGGATTTTGAAGAGGGAGGGATCTAAGAAAGCCAGGCACAGAAGGAGATCATATGAGAAGCTTCAGCTCATTGAGTATGTTGGAGAAGGCAAAGATTCAGTTCACCATGGTGCCTTTAAGGTATATTTTTGTTGTTCTTGTTTATTTATTTTTTAAATTTACTTTTATCTTTCTGTTTAATTTTGAGTCTGTAGATTGCTTTGATTTACCTTCTTGAAGGAGCTCCTTTTAGGATATTTGCCCTTGATTGTGTGGTGTGGTGGTCAAGGTAAAAACTTTTGGAAGTACACCTTTAATTTATGGCTAAATTTTGAAAACTTGGTCCTTTTTTGGGACCACAAATTCATTTGATCAACTTGCTAGTCCTTTTCATTGATAGAGAAGTGTAAAAGATAGATCCTGTTGGTTATAAGGGTAATGTATTACTTCAATTTTCGCTAATCCGTTGTTTGATGTTCATGAAGTCTAAAGGCTGTGTCGGAAAACCGAAAAAAAAAAAGGTGCAATCTTTTTATTTGATCTTAGCTGTTGCCTGTTGTGTAGGTTGGAAGCCATAGTGCAGTGGACATGGCAGGTTCAATCGCGGCGCGATTGAAGGATGTGAGAACCGGCCTCACCACATCAAAGGAGCTTGTCAAGGTGCTATTCAGAATGTGGAGTCAGGAAGAGGCGAATTCATCGAGTCTAAACCTGGTTTCGGCATTGAGGGCTGAGATTGACAGAGCCAGGCATCAGTTGGACCAGTTGATGCACGAAAAGAGGTACAGCCAGAGGGAGATTGATGCCTTGCTGAAGCAATTTGCTTCCGAGAAGGTGGCTTGGAAGAGCAAGGAGCAGGATAGGATTTCCAATGCGGTTTCCTCGGTGGCAAGGGAGCTTGAGATTGAGAGGAAGCTGAGGAGGCAAACCGAGAGGCTGAACAAGACGCTAGGCCGAGAACTGGCGGATACAAAGGCTCAATTGGATAAAGCAGTGGAGGATCTTGGCTGTGAGAGAAGGGCAAGGGAGATACTGGAGAAAACGTGCGATGAGCTAGCAAGCGGGCTAGGAGACGATAGAGATCACGAGGTGGAGGCATTGAAGAGGGAGTGTGATCAAGTCAGAGAAGAGACCGAGAGGGAGAAGCAAATGCTTCAGCTCGCTGATGTATTGCGCGAGGAGAGAGTTCAGATGAAGCTGGCAGACGCGAGGTATGAGTATGAGGAGAAGAATGCAGCACTCGAGAGGCTGAGGAGCGAGCTTGAGGCTTACCTAGGAGGGAATGCGAATGCAAGGGATAGTAACGGAGAAAGGAGACGACACACTGATCATGATGGTGAGGTAGAGGAAGACGGAGGGGAGGATTTGGGCGAGGGTGAGCTGCATTCGATTGAGCTAAGCATGGACAACCTCAGCAAGAGCTACAAATGGAGCTTTGCGAATGAGGGCTCTGCCGCGGATTCAAGGAGGGCCTCGGTGGAGGAAATGTTCAAGGGAAGGAGGTCGCTTTGCGAGAAGATCCAATGGGAAAGCATCTGTCTGCAAAGGAAAACTAAAGATGGCATTGATTGGGACTTCACCATGACCAACAACAGCAGCAGGAAATCGAATGCTAATGGTTTCGACAAGGGCAGATTATCGGAGGCTAGTTCTTCACAAGGCGAAAGAAGCGATCATAGATCAATCAAAGGCCGAGAAGATCAGGTGCTGTTATCGAGCTCTAGTGGTGGTCAAGGCTCTTCCGGTTCAAGGCCACAATCCCCACCGGAAGTAGGAGATTCGAAAACGTCTAGTGTCGATTCAGGGGATCGGATTCATGGAGACAATGATGGGGGAACCTAGAGGTTGTCATTTTGATCATTCTTATTTTCTGTTGTGTTTTCTTGATTGCTGATTTAGGGCTTCTATCAAGCATTCTCAAGCATAGAGAACATTATGATCTTTGCCCTTATCTTCATTGTATGAATGAAAAATGAGGACAATTTTCATTTTTTCCCATGATAAAGTTTTGCAATGCAATTTTTTTTTCCGATACAAACAATAATTTGGATGGTGCTAGACTAGCATCCAATAGCATCTTGACGGATGATGATGTTGAGTTCTCTGCCTGTCCGGAGATATGGACGGAAAGGGTCTGAAACCGCCGAGCAATACGATCCGCACATCTGTTGACTTCACGGAAGACGTGTGAGAATAACATCGCACAAGAACATCTGTGATGAGCATCTCAAGCTTTGCAATGCAATTGTTATGAGAGTGTTATCTCTGTTTCCGAACAAAGAGAAGTTATCCTACATAAAGCAACTAATCGGAAGAAAAAAAATGGCAACTATTCGCCTTATAAGGTCTGTCATCTCATCAAATGTCTTGTTGGATTATCATGAGTATCAGAGTCTCCTTTGTGGATCCGACTAATCTCATATAGCTAAGATAAGAGTGTTTGGACCCTTGCCAAATAGGAAGATCCAACAAGGCAACTACCTTTGCCATGTTCCTTGGTGTTGCTTGCCCGTTAGGATTGGAATTAATTAGGGTAAGTTAGTTGGTCAAGAAAAGGTCTTTACATAAAGGGGAGATATGTATATTGATGTTCATGAGAATCATAACACATAAGAGGGAAATAGCTTAATGAATTAAAAATGAAGTATGGCTTGGTAAAAGATGCCTATTGTGGAGTTTGAACTACCTATCTACTTTACTAATGATCCTCAAAAGCTTGGAAGCTATAAGTCTATATGACTGAGCCTTTTTTTAAGCTGCTGCAGATAAATTTCACATGTGCTCCCAAGGACAATGATGCTGAATCTTTAACTAGAGGTAAAAAGAAACAAATATTAATGGTTAAATTTGGGGAAGAAACACTTGATACCTTAATTAACCCAATTTGAACTAATCTATACAGTATTAAAGTACTATCAATGATCCACCCTACCTAGGCTTTCGATTCGAAATACAAAACTACCTCATTTGTAATTGATCCAAATATGAAAGGGCGATACTATTCACACAATCATTTTCTCGATAAGGACATGAATTCTGAAACCACGGCGAATTGAAAGACTTCCACAATTAGACATGAGTAAAGGTTGAGGGTCGACCCGAACCCAACAAGTTTTAATCCGACGGGAATCCAAAGGATCGTCGACCGACATGTTAGGATCAACAAGGGTAAGGATTTGGCAGGTTAAGGATGTGCTAATTTTGACCCGGTGGGTGGAACCTGTCAGGTCATCTATTTTTTGAAAAAAAATCAAGGTGAAGAGGAAGAGAAATTCGACGCATTCTAGAATGGTGGAACCGTCCAGAGAGATCCCGATTTCCTACTCTGTAGGCAATCACTCGTCAAATACTCGCCGCTCATTGCTCAACTGTAGCAGTGGATCAACTTTTTAGTAGACCTGAGCAAACATGGGCCAACCCGCCTGACCTGTCCAACTCGCCCGAGTGGTCAAATATTGAGTGAGAAGAGATCAAGACTCTTACTCGAGACGCTAGAAGGTTAAGTTTGCCTAAACGATTAGAAGAGGGCAGAGATGAGGATTCAAAAGAATGACCACTTAATCAAGTTAGACCATGACGGTGAGGAGTTCGACGATGGCACAATGGTCGGGAGCTCAGATGCAAAGCAAGGCAGATAGTCCTAGCATTGGATAAGGTAAGTGGGGATCAGAGCGAAGGTACAGAACTACGTGAGCTTTGATTCCTCTTTCCCAAGAAGATACGTAGACAATTAGAAAACCAGTCCAAACCATTCTTTCTTTTTAAACTAAAAAAAATATTTTTTTTAAAATTAAATGACATGCATGTCATGACCTGACGGGTCAAAAGATTGACCTTGACTCGACGGGTCACCATAACCCATCGATCCATAGCTTAAAAGAGTCAGGGTCAAATTCAGGAACATCCTGACTCTTGATCCGACGAGACTGACTCGTGCTCATGCCTATCCACAATTTAAAAACCATAATGGAAAGTGTTTTCCACATTTTAAGAAATTATCATTCACCTTCCATTTAGTGAGAAATTTACCGTCTTAATATCAATTTGAATATGGAAACAACTCGAGTTAATTACATTCGATCATTTTCACAATGGAAGAACTGAATTAATGTCATCTGTACCGACTTACCTAGGAAACTTAATTGACTTGAAAAAAAACTAATATAATTGTATTAATAGGCCTAAGAAAACTTGTGAAGTCTATATACTAAATTAAGATCACATGCATGAAAATTATTAGGTAGAGAGGAGGAAAGAATTCAATGAAGGTTGATGTGCACATGCCTCGCTCTAACTTACAAATAAAACAAAAACAAAAAAACTATAGTGTACCATATGACTTTATAACTTGAATCATCTCACATGGAAGCTGTTCATCTTTGAAAACTGCATTTACATATAAATTCATTTGTTTATAGTTAAACAATGGAATCTAGCTAACAAAAGCACAAGAGAGCAACACACTTGTTCAATAATAGCAATGAAGAGGTCAGAGCCTAATTAGCCTCCAACCTTATGTGTCACAAAGTCAAAAGTTATGGCATGGGTTTAACTTATTTTTATAATTACAATACACATGCCATAAGGCCCATAACTTTTTTGGATAATTAATGAGTACTGTAATGAACAAGAAAGTATATATATGTATGGATATATTAATATTGCAGTTGATTGGTCTTGTCACTTGGGGAAAAGTTATAGGATCCTTACTATGACTTTACATATGCATTTAATTCATTGGTTTTATATCCCTAATGAAAATCTAAGACCCTGATGGAATATGGTATGAATTAATGGCTGAAATTTGAAGAGATTGGAATATTTGGTCCATGTCATATACGTAGTATATTTCATACTCTTGTCAAATTGGGGTCATTTGGTTGGACGTGGGGGATAGGAAAGGAAATGATTACTTTATAACGAATAGAAAGAAAAGATAAAGGGTTAAATTTTAATTTTGTTTGGTAGATCAACTAAATGAATCATTGAATTTTTAGTCTTCGTTGCAAATTTATACGACAATTCATTTGCAAGTCATTCTGACCATATTCTCGTCGAAAAAAGCTTCATTTGCAGGCCTTCCTCTTCGCATTCTCCATGTTTAACTCCAAAAGTCAAATCTTTCCCTTTTTTTGAGGGGAGGGTAGATTTGGTCTCCTTCTCTTTCAACTCAGGACGCCTTCAATTCCCGCACTCAGGCACGGAACCAAGTAGGCTAAAATCGCCTTATACAGTGAACAAATTTTTAAGAGTTATTAATATCACATGTATACTACATATATACACACCTAGAAAGAAAAAAACTAGCAAAGAGAAAAATCAAAACCTATGATCAGGTGTTTTACTTATATTAAATTATTTTATAAAAAGCATATGCACAAATGTGATCAGGTGTTTTACTTATATTAAATTATTTTATAAAAAGCATATGCACAAATGTGCGAGCACTAACTTAATGTTATTAGTATAAGAATTTAACAAACAACTTATTTCCTTCTAAACTCAATCAATTGCAAAAACAAATTTATCAATTTCTACTTCAAATATAAATTCAATGAATTAAAGAAGTCCATTGCAAAGATTCATCCATTCCATTAACATGCTTGAAATTACCTTTAGTTGGGGGTGAGAAAGACTTGTGAGTGATGAGCTGTCTGTGGTGACAACCAAACTAACGAAGGAAAAATAAAACTCCATGCGCAACAAGTGGGAATTGAACCTTGGTAGATCACAATACACCCATTTTAGACTTTGAAAACCAACTAAGCTACCCCAACTTTGTGATACATGTTGCTTCTTATTACATAACTTCTGAATTTTTGGAGTGGGTTGCAGCAAAGCTCAGCCCACCCCTTGGTCCGTGCCTGCTCGCACTACCGATTTCTGCATTAATTGGCTAATTCATTCACCAATTGGCGACTTCAGCTCCTTCCCGCACTCATAGCAACTTCAATTTCCTGCGGGTCCTTTGATGAATTTGAACAACTCTACAATTTCTTCCCTAATTGAGAAACTCCATGATTTGACTTTCTCAAAAATGTGAGAAATTGATAATTAAGAATTTGTCAAACTATGAATCTGGGATCCATTGATGAATCAAAGAGAGAAACAGATTGGGAGCGTGAAAGGGAAGGAAAGCAACTGAATGTTGCAACTGAATTTCTTGCCTTTTGTTGTGTAACAGAATGAGTATTTATACACATATGAGGTGATCCCCTATGATGCAACACAGTGAGGACTCACCGAGCTTAGCTTGTATACATCAAGCTGATATTGATCTTAACACCCCCCCTAAAACTGGGAAGGGAGACATTCCTAGTTTGGAAAGCAAATTGTTCTGTTGGGATGATGCCAATTTCTTTGTAAAAACGTCAGCCATTTTGAGTGGTGGATGGAATTATGATGTTGGAAGGGAAATCACAATCTGTAGGTATAGGAGAGACCACAGGCAAGGGAGAAGAGGGATCCAAACCAAAAGAGTTTGAATGAAATGGAAAGAAGTACTCGTGGAAAGCAACATCTCTAGAATGAAATATGGCATGAGAAAGAAGATTAAGGAGCTTTTATGAACTTTTGCCAAAGGAGTATCCCAAAAACACACAAGGGACAACTCTAGATTGAAATTTATCTCTGTCCCTTTTCAGTGTATTGACATAACACAAACAGCCAAAAACTTTCAAATGAGTGTAAGATGGAGGCTTGTGAAATAGCAGTTCATAAGGTGTAGAATTGTTCAAGGAGGGTAAAGGTGATCGATTGATCAGGTATGTAGCTGTCAACAGACATTCACCCCTAGTATTTGAGAGGAAGATTGGATTGAAATTTGAGGGCACGAGCAACCTCTAGAAGGTGTTTATGTTTCCTCTCAACAACACCGTTTTGTTGAGGAGATTCAACACAACTTGTTTGATGAATAATTCCTTCAAGATGAAAGAAGGTTTGAGTGGAAGAATCCCAGAATTCAGCTGCATTATCTGATCTGAAGGCTTTAATATTTTTCTGGAACCGTGTTTTGATCAAATCAACAAATTTTTTTAGAATGGAAAGGGCATTGCTTTTGTGAGACATGAGATAGGTCCAAGTGCAGCAAGAATGATCATCAACAATTTTTAAGAAATATCGAAATCCATCATGAGTGGTGTGTTTATAGGGTCCCCATGTGTCAATATGCACCAAATCAAAAGGATAAGCAGTTCTAGAATGATGCATAGAAAATGAAGGCCTATGTTGCTTGGCCATTGGACATATTTGACAAATGAAATCATGTTTGGGAGAAATAGAGGCATCTATATGATGCAACTGATGAAAGGGAACATGCCCCATCCTACAATGTAACAAAGTGGATTTACAAGCCACATTGACATTATTGAAAGTAGAAGGAGAAGTAACAGAAGAGGCTTCAAGGCTCTGTGTCACCAGCATATCTTGAGGATCCTTAGTTGCAACATAAAGGCCTTTACACTCATTGCCAAGGAGAAATGGTTGCTTCATCAAAGGGGCCTGAATGAAGCATTTGTCAGGGGTAAAAATGATGTGAGAATGCAGATCTGTAGCAAGTTTCCTTACTGATATAAGGTTGAAATAGAAACCAGGGACATGGAGAACATTTTTAAGAGTGATTTGAGATGCTAAGGAGACAGTGCCAACATTAGAGATGGAGCACTGTCTTCCATTTGGCATGGTAATAAAGGAAGATTTATCAATGGGTTTATGGAAGGTAAAGGAATGTAAATGTGGAGTAATATGGTCTGTTGCTCCACTATCAATGATCCAAACTGAATTATGACTAAAAGAAAAGAGACAAGCACCCGTACCTGCTAATATAGCCTTGGACTGATCAATGTCTGACTTGCTAAGAAGTGAAATAAGTCTCTCATACTGTGCTTGTGTCAAGGAAGTAGCAGGTGCTGATGCAGGCTTGGAAGATGCAGGCGCATGAGTTGAAGATGATGACGACGAAGGACCTTTCCCTGGAGGATATCCAATAAGCTTCCAACATCTTTCAATAGAGTGTCCAGTATACTTGCAGTGATCACATACTGTCTTTGCAGGAGGCTGGTAACCTGGCGGATATCCATGGATCTTCCAGCATCGATCCATGGAGTGGCCTGAAACTTTGCAGTGATCACAAAAGGAAGGTTTCCTGGGGTTGCTGGAAGTAGGAGCCTGAGGTTTGGTTCCATTAGGTGTTGAAGACTTGGACTGAGAAGCAAAAGCCATGGAATTGTTGGAATTCGACTGAGAGGATCCAGTGGACACAGATCTCTGATCTTCCTCTTGAAGAAGGAACTTGTAAACCTCATCAAGAGACGGTGGTGGCACCATCATCAAGATATTGCCTCTCACGATGCTGTAGGACTCATTTAATCCCATCAAGAACTGCATAACTTGCTGTTCTTCAAGGAGCTTCAACATAATGGTGTTGGATCCACACTCGCAAACACGATTTTCCACAAGGAGTCTGTACTCATCCCAGATCTTCTTGCGTTTTGTAAAATAAGCAGTAATCGAAAGATTTTCTTGAGAAATGAAAGCGGATTCTTTCTGAACTTGGAATAACCTTGTGCGACTGGCTTTGCAGAAGCGAGCACCGAGTTCGTCCCAAACTTGCTTCGTTGTTCTGTAGTAGAGCACAGATTCGGCAATGTCTTTGTCAATGGAGTGAAACAACCAGGCGATCACCATGTGATTGACGCGATCCCACTGCGCCATGGTCGGACCAGAAGCAGGACGCTGACAGGAGCTGGTGACGAAGCTTAATTTGTTTCTGGCGAATAGAGAAACTTCACATGATCGCTTCCAATGGCTGTAATTGCCATCGGTGAGCAATCGAGTTGATAATACGAAGTCAGGGCGATCAGAATGGTGGAGAGACAACTCATCATTGATGGAATCAACAACAACTTGTTCGTCGGCCATGGAAGCGACAATCAGAGAGCTGAGAAGATGCAATTGACGACGAAATTGGAACCGAGATTGAGCGCGGAAGCGTAGAATTGACTAGGATCGAGTTGATCTAGCCTGATACCATGTCAAACTATGAATCTGGGATCCATTGATGAATCAAAGAGAGAAACAGATTGGGAGCGTGAAAGGGAAGGAAAGCAACTGAATGTTGCAACTGAATTACTTGCCTTTTGCTGTGTAACAGAATGAGTATTTATACACATATGAGGTGATCCCCTGTGATGCAACACAGTGAGGACTCACCGAGCTTAGCTTGTATACATCAAGCTGATATTGATCTTAACAGAATTCGTGATTTATAGAACCAGTCAATGGCGGACATCCGATGCAAAGTAGTGAAGCATCAATGGACACGGAGATCCGGTGATTCAGACTCATTTTCGATCGTGTGGAGACAGAGAGATCAAACGAGAGAATATGGAGGTTCAATAGAGAGGTTAGGGACAAGCATTGAACAAATGATAGGGAATAATTAAAATTTTGGGGTAAATAAATCGGAGTAATCATTTACCTGTGAAAACACAAACAATCCTTTGAAGAGTTCAAACAAACGGCACTAAGGAGGACTAAGTATATGACATACGTAGCTAATGTAGTAGTATACGTACTGCTGTAATGTAAACAATGTAGAAGAATCCAAAGTTTGGAGTTATGTTGAATTTTTTTTTTGGTTGTAAGTTTGAGATTGATGATTTTAATATAAAAATTCAAGGCCAGATTTATTTTATTTTTGGTTGTAAGATAGGTTTCACTTTTTTAACCTAAAAACTATCCTAACTCCCAATTTGCATATACCCATGCCTTTTGAGTTTATAAATGTACGTCAATTCGATGATTTGGTCCCTTTTATTGGCGTAAACACAAAATGTTGTTAATTCTTTAAGACAATTCGGAGTATATAATAACATTGAACAAACCAGTGACAACGGATCTTGAAACTTTTATTTGAACGGGTAAAAAATTACCATCGAAAATTTATCTGTAAATGATAGATTATATAGGTCTTATATTGTATAGTGGGTCCAAATGCCCAATACCTTGTAACCTATATATATCTTTGTCTAATTAATGAAACCCTCAACGAGGACTTTATATCAATCTTGTGTTCTCACATGGTATCAAAGCATTTTCTTCCCCACGGAACCCTAATTTGAACCTCCCGTCGCCGGCGTTATCCCCTCGCCGCCGATCTCTCTCTCTCCCCTCGCATCACTCAGCCTCACCGTCCTCCTCTCTCGAATCATCCCGTGAAGCCGAGCATTGAGCCGCCGTCCTGCCTCCCTCTCCAATCGTTGCCCAACTACCGCCGGACTACCGCACTCGCCTCAACCGCTGCAGTCACCGCCCTTGTAGTCACAACCCCTCGCCGGAAGCACCCCCAGCCATGCCGAGCCCCGTGTGCATGCGTCTCGGATTTCCGTTGTCCGAGTGTCGCTCGCGATTGCCGCGGTCCACAATCGCCGGACCACCACACCCGCTTCCTGTCTGCCGCCCCTGTCGCGATTGGCGAAGCTGCTGCCTATGCTAATGTGACATCTGCTCGAGCGTCGCCAATCGCCGCCTGCCGTGAGCTATCGCCGCCGAGGAGCTCGTCCATTCGTCCCTCTGTTCTTCGCTGTACGCAAGTCAAGGAGGAAGAAAGCAGAGAGTTTTCAATTTCTCTTATAGAAATTACAGAAACATCCCTTATATTTATACTATTTCCGTTTTCAGCCCTAAGTTAATTATATATTAAAAAAAAAAGAAAAAAAATGTTCTCCTCCGACATTAGCATAGGCAGCAGCTTCGCCAACAGCAGCGGCCGCGGCATACGTGGACTGGTGGCCCTCGTCCTTGGAACGCCGCCCCTTGATGGTCCCCGGTGCCTGGCTTCAACCCTCATTGGATGCACTTCGGCCCTCCTGTCCCTCAACATGCTGATTCTCAAGCCTATCTGACATCGTCTGATCAAGGCTATGTTCCGCCTAATGGGTATCACGTCTTCTCCTTTATGCAGCCGACATCTCCCGACTCTTCTTGGTACATGGACACTGGTGCCACCTCCTAAATGACGAACTCCTCAGGTAGCCTCTCATCTATTTCCTTTAAAGGCCCTGCACACTCTATTATCGTCGACAATGGTGGTCGTCTTGCTACTTCGGGGATTCAACCCGTCCATTTTGGACCCGAAATCCGAATGAACCGAACCTGATTAAATCGAAACCCAGTAAGACTCGAACCCGTTATAACCGAAACCCGAAATAACCCGAACTTTAAGATACATTCTAGTGAATTTTTTTAAATGAATGTTCAAATAATGAAACTCGAGACAACCGAAATCCGATACAACCGAAACCTGATACAACTGAAACCCGAACCCGACCCAACCGAATGGCCAAATTATTAGATATTACCCGAAAACCGAATGACCAGAAACCTGATTAACCGAACCCAAACCCGACCCGACCCGCCCGATTGCCACATCTAGTTGGCCACGCCAAATTACAGACCCCAACCCACCGACTACACCTTAACAATGTCCTCATTGCCCCAAAGATTGTCAAAAACCTTATCTCTGTCTGTTGGTTCACTACTGACAAAAACGTTTCTCTTCCATTTGATCCCTTTGGTTTCTCTGTGAACGATCTTACTACGGGGGTTACTCGCATGAGATGTAACAGCATCGGGGAGCTCTACCCTGTCACACCACCTCTTGCGTCCAGTCAGTCGTGCCCAGTCGCCCTCTCGACATCGTCGTCCAGCCTGTGGCATGCACGCTTGGGTCATCCCGGTGCTGCCATTCTAGACGTCCTCCGTTCTCAAAGTCTTGTCACCTGTACTAAAGACCTACGCTCTAGTTTATGCTCTTCCTGCCAGCTAGGCAAACATGCAAGACTGTCGTTCCAACGGTCTTTGAACTCCACCCTTGCTCCTTTTGATATTATTCATAGTGACATTTGGACCTCTCCTGTGCATAGCAAGAAGGGTCACAAGTACTACCTCTTATTTCTTGATGATTACACTCATTTCTTATGGGTTTTTCCGTTGCATTTCAAGTCCCAAGTGTTTCCTGTCTTTGCCAAATTCCATGCCTACATCACAACACAGTTTCACACTTCCATCAAATGTTTCCAATGTGACAATGGTCGTGAATTTGACAACAAAGACTTTCACTCTTTCTTCGCCACAAATGGCATCTCTTATCGCTTGTCTTGCCCCTATACTTCCCAGTAGAATGGCAAGGATGAACGAATCATCAGAACGGTACCATAACCAACATGATGTGCTCTCTCCTCTTCCACGCATCTATTCCCCTTACCTATTGGCCTTACGCCTTATCAACCACATGTTATCTCCTCAACATTCTCCCATCTACTGCCCTACACCATCGCTCGCCAACACAGGCCCTCTAGTGCACCTTGTCTAGGTATGATCACCCTTGTGTCGTGGTCCGCGAAGCGACAATCTGTGGTGTCTCGCTCTAGCGCCGAGGCAGAGTACAGAGGTGTCGCCAACGTTGTCTCCGAGTTCTCTTGGCTGCGCAATCTCCTTCTTGAGCTCTGCTGCCCTCTTCAGAAGACCACCCTGGTCTACACCGACAACGTCTTCGCCGTCTATCTGGCCAACAACCTAGTCCAGCATCAGCGAATGAAGCACATTGAGCTCGATCTCCACTTCGTTTGGGACAAGGTTGCTCTTGGACATGTTCGTGTTCTTCATCTCCCGTCCTCCTATCAGTACGCTGATATGTTCACCAAGGGTTTACCTCGCCAGTTGTTACTCGATTTTCGGTCCAGTCTCACAGTACGGGACCCTTCACTTTCGACTGCAGGGGGTTTGATAGATTACATAGGTCTCATATTGTATAGTGGGCCCAAATGCCCAATACCTTGTAACCTATATATATCTTTGTCTAATGAATGAAACCCTCAACGAGGACTTTACATCAATCTTGTATTCTCACAGTAAAATTAATTTTTTTTAAAGAAATACTCAATATCATGAATATGTAACTAGAATAAAAACATTAATTGTTCTTTCTGGCTTGGCCTCTGCAGGGTTTGTAATCAGGGACGCTGAGGGGAGGATTTTTGCGTGTGGCGCCAAACGGTGCGAGAGGATGTCTGCGCTTCAGGCTGAGGCTGCCGGTCTGCAGCATGGGTTGCTGGAAGCTCGTTGGCTTGGGATCCGTAGTCTTGTTGTGGAAGGTGACTGCCTCGCGTTTGTTAACGCAATCAACAGTGTCTGGTCAATTCCTTGGGAGATTGAGATTCTTCTCTCGGATTCTCTCCGCTTGTTTCGCTGTTTTGAGGTGTCTTCTGTTACTCATATCTTTAGGGAAAGCCAATAGGGCAGCTGATCGTCTCGCTCACCTGGCCTTAGAGTCCGCTCCGTCGTCCTGGAGTTCTGATTCTGTGTTCCAAACTCTCGTCCGCAAGGACGCTCTTGGGTGGTGGTACAACCGCAGTTGACCCCCTAAACTCTCGCCTGTATAAAAAAAATTGTTTTAAAATATTTCAATATAACCTACTAATATGAAGTTATCGAGTTTAATTATAGTATTATTAAGGTATAAAATGTAACAAACGATAATTCTGATAGAAGTAACTTAGTTTGGAAAATGATATGGAGTATGAAATAATTTATGTCTATACACTCTTGAAACGTTTACAACTTTTTGTTCAGGTGTCTGATTTGGGCTTATAATATATCAAATCGAAGCTATTGACGTGAGGAACCTGTATATTAAATTTTTTTTTTCCGATTGGGGGGCGACTGCCACCACTGGACCTAATATAGATCCGCCTCTAGATCAAACCCGATAATTTCAAGCATATATGCGAGAGTTTTGCTAGGTCAACACAGTTAGCTACACAAGTGATCGATGAGGCATGTTTTATATTTTTTTTGGTGGCATGAGACATGTCTTATATACTGGGTACATATATATGTCATATTGTCATGTCATGTATGACATTAATTACTTAGAAGGCATAAGCTACAGTTTCAATCACGTGCAAGTTTAATTATTGTTGAGAAATGTGAATAAAGACTAAAAAAGGTCCACATCGAAAATTTGAACATATAATAAATCTTAGTATATAAGTTGATGAGCTACTTATGCGTCTATACAAAACCTAGACCCTAGTCATTGACCTTAGAAGCCCAGTCAAAGCCAAACGGTACCGATTAATATACATAGCATTGTGTATTAATTTTTTTTTTGATAAGGAAATAATTCGAGACCGGACAGGCCCGAACCTCGAGAGGCCGACAAAGTCGGCAGACGGCAAGCCGTCTAAACATAAAACAACGAATTAGAAAATATAACATAAAATACATCAAAAGAGCACCCAAAGTAAACCCGGAAAAAACCCAAGACCTAAGCAAACCAGCGGACACAACATCGAGAGGAAGGAATTCGTCGTAGAGAAGTGGATAGCGAGCGCATGGGACAGCTTTAGCTGACACGATGTCTCGCCAACGGAAATACGGAAAGCAGAAATCCTCGTAAGGCAAAGGAGACTCCTGGGGAAGTGTGGATCACACGACGTTCCCCCCACCTGGATGAGGGATCTTCGGAGACCACAAACACCACCAACACGATCACGTCGATCAACCAAGGCCGCATAACTACTCCTCAACCGAAACTAACCACGAACCAACAGACGGACACCAAACCACACGAGCATATGAAGCACAGCCGCAAGGAGGACGAAGATCGCGGGAAGAATCTGGACTTAATTTTTTTTTTTTTTGATTAGGAAAAAATTCGGGTGGGCTGGCCCTACCCGGCAGCATCCTTGCGGATGAGGTCAAGAAGACCTGAGTCATTTTTAATATCGACTCCTCGGGCAGAATAATCCGGACTTAATTAATTATATGTAAACATAACCCTTTTTTTGTTTTTTTTTTCAATTAGTTCGGGTTGCCCCGGGCCCAAGGCTAAACCTTGGGCCCAAAGCACAGCCTGAAAAAGGGTACGCAATTGGAGACAACACATTGGAGAAACGCAGCAGGCAGCAGGGCATCGGAGAAGCCAGAAAGGAGTCCTCGAAAAGCCAGAGTACCATGGAGCCAAGAGGGGAAGGCCGACACACCAGCAGGTCGGCGACGGAAGTGAGAAACCGGGCCATAGTCAGCGGGAACACACCGCAACTAGGTGACGAAGCCAAGGAGAAGGCTGAGAATTGCTAGCGGTGGACCCGAAGGGCGAACCAGGAGGAGCAAGCCCCGGGCGAGGCCACCACCGACGAGGGAGGAGCAGTAGAGGCGTCACCTAGGCGAGCCAATGACAGATTCAACTGGGACAGGCCAGCACAAAACTCAAAAACCGAAAATCGAAGGGCTTGAGTTCTCAATCGATGGAAATCAATAATGGATACATGATCCACATCTAAAAACCTGCAAAAGCCCCAAAAGAATTGGGATTTATAGATCAAAGAAAAGAGATTGCCATGGAACGAGGAGGGGGAACGAGCCCTAGACGGAAGAGCGCGAAATAGCGCCGACCGTAAGGGAGATTGAACAATCGCCATAGAGCGTCGGTCGGAGAGGAGCCCGGAGCGACGACGGCAGGGAGACAACCGCCAGTGGAGGCCGATCGTGGAAGGTTGGGAGCGAAGGCAGACAACCTCGCCGGCGGTATTCAAGAAAAGACACCCGAATGGGGTGGCTTAGGACTCCCGGAGGAGATTAGGGCCTCCCGATGGAGATTTAGGGTTTCCGAATGAGATTTAGGGCTCCCAAAGGAGATTAATGTGCTCGGCACCCAAAATCAGTGATGGAAAGCGAATGACGGAGCAAGGAGGTGCGGCGGAGGAAGGGCTGAGGAGGAGGGGCGGCGCACTCTCAAAAAGCATGTGGTTGATCATTTATAGCATTGTATATTAAATAGGTTGAAGATGGATCGATCATCGATCACCTTCACTAGCTAGTAGTTGAGAGAGTACGTACAGTCAACTATATATTAGCTTAACCACCCAATTGAGTCATCATCTCTGGCCACTAGAAAACGACGTGCCTATATACTTCATAAACCTCGATCCATCACATTCTCATTTTAATCACTCAATATATATAAGGTTGGTTTACATAACCTTTATTGTGTACACGTATTATTCATTTATTTTCTCATAATTATTTATCTATTTTCACCTAATTTTTCGTTTACGATATATATCTCATTTTAACAAATAATCACTTGATAATCGGCAGAATTAGTTAATAATCACATACGGAGTATTGTTTTTTAATTTCATCAATTAGTTTTCTTAATTTGGTCAAATGACTAGTAACTAGTTCATTCGAATAAGTTAGGCGTGGCCACGGGTTCGACCCGGCGGGTCAAGGGTCGGGGAAGGGCGAGCCGAACCCTAACCCGGGAATTTCACGGGTTGGCGGGTTCGGATCACCCGGCGAGTCAAAGGGTCGAAGGGTCGACCCGACGGGTACCCAGCGGGTTGAACCGACGAGTTTGGCCCAGGTTGGACGGGTTTGCACTTGTTCGGAATTGTTGAGAACGGGTATTGAACGCATATATGTTTCAAATATATCCTTTCGTGTTTACAAATCAGAACTTTAGGTACAAAATACATATTACATCTTATAATTTTCAAGACTACAAGTCTACAAGACCACAACTATAACTCTAAGTTTATAAGACTACAATACGATTGTACAATTTGTGTATTAGTGAGTGTGGTGGGGGGGGGGGGGGGGGGGGGGAGGGGGAGGAAGAAGGGCTTGAATCGGTTTCCCGATTGCCTACGTATCCTCCCGGGGTTGAGGAATCAAAGCCCACGTAGTTCTTTTACCTGTGTATGTCTGAACCCCCGGCACGTTAATCCCGTCTTGAAGGGCTATTTCTACGTTCATTGAAATAAAACAAAAAAGGTTTGATGTAGGCATGTAAACGTGGCTGAAAGTCCGAGTTGCGGTGTAAAAAACTTTGAAAACCTCCACAACATCTCGGGCCTGAGTCCAAACCTCCGCAAAGATGTTTGACCCTTCGATGTTTTGTGTTGCAAAACCGGAAAGAAGTTCCTTGTAAGCGATGAAATCATAAATCATTTTGTAAGTCGAGTTCCACCGAGTGCAAACGTCCTTGGGGAACTGTTTTGGGCGAGTTTAGTGAGAGCGACAATAAGCGCTCCTCTGCTGGCGAAGCTGTTTGCTTCGCCAAAATGCCCGCAAAACAAATCGAATTGGTTCAACAACACCTTGTAAATAGTTTAAACCATCTTGCACACATAAGTTTAAAATATGAGGGGCGCAACGGATGTGGAAAAACTTACCGCCTATCCCGGGTTGACAGTTTTGGATTAATTCCGGGATAGATGCGGTGTTGGCAGAAGCGTTGTCAAAACCGATACTAAAAACTCTTTTAGTCAATCTGTATTCTTGTAAAACGTTTAAAAGGACACGTGCTATGTTTCGTGCTGTGTGTGCTTCGTCGAAAACTCGAAAAGTAAAACACGTTTGTGCAATTGAAAACGTTGATCAACCCAATGACAAATTATCTTATAAAACACTATTCTTTAAATCATTCAAACACAAGTTTATTGTAAACCGACATACGAATACAAGTTCACAAATCACAACTCACATTCACTGATTCACATCACATAAAAAGTTAAAAACTTAAAACATAAACTTACTACATAACTACAATACTAGGACTTAGGAATCCTAGACTTAGGAACACTAGACTATTTACCACCACTCGTCCCACTCGAGCCCAATGCGCCATCGTTCTTGATCTTATCGGAGTGCTTCTTGGTGATGTGAAGCTTCAAATTACCATATCCAAGGTTATTTGTCACATTGTACTTGTGAACGCAATGACGACAAACGACTTTGAACTTTCCGCCGGCTTGCTCCACCTTCTCGTAATGATCTCGAAACAACATTGTCCGAAGGTTGTCACCAGATCTAGTTGCGTCGGACATGATTACGACTTACGAGCTTATGAAATAAAATTGATAGGTGATTGATGGATTGGATGAGAATATATGTGATTTGTGACATGAAAGAGTCGGCTATTTATAGCCCCGAGCCTAAGCTCCCACTTAACTAGCCGTTACAACGGCTAATTTTTTTAAAAAAAATCTTCCGACCAGTGGGCCCCACGGCAACGGTAATTTTTTTCAAAATAAATGGACCCGCCGGGTCACCGGGTTACAAAACCCCGACCCTAACCCGCTACCCGTTACCCGTCCCCACCTGCCTACCCATCAACCCGGACACGCCGGGTTAATGACCCGGTCACGGGTTGACCCGTAACCCGTGACCACGCTTAGAATAAATGTCGACTATCGATCATTGATTCCGGCATTGGGCCAAGTCACTGTAGATCGAGCAATTCTTTTTTGAGTTTTTTCGCTTAAAGGATAAGAGTAACAAATATTGATAAGTTATTTTAAGAAATTCAACAAAATACAAATCCCAACTAGCTAGCCAGGCAGGACTCCTGATTCGCGATTGGAAGTAGTCGGAAGTTAGTTGACCACCGCCCATGGCGTCTGAATCGGGCGGTTCTGGGGGACTAACACACAGCTACCAAGCTGTGCAACCTCCGCTACCACCACGCGTCCCTTTCTCCGTCCTCGTCATCCCCACGTGTCGTCTCACCGCCTCCCTTATGCACTGCAACTTCAGTGAGCTACAGAGAGATCCTCCTTTCCCCCCTGTGCCATAAAAAAGCAAAATCCCTATCTTTTCTCTGCTACCTTTTGGAGAATCAATCGTCCGTCAACAAACCTAAAGTGTTTTTGTCGAAGCCGTGAAGAAAATTCTTTCTTGATTGATTCCCTGCTTGCTTTCCAAGTTTCATCCTCGTCCAACAAAAAGGAAAAACAGAGGTAATTGCGAAACAGGGGGCGATGGGGATGTCGAAGGAGGCCGAGATATCGATCGCGGCGACGTCCATGTTTCCGGGGTTCAGGTTCAGCCCCACCGACGAAGAGCTTCTCCTCTTCTACCTCAAGAAGAAAGTCGACGGCTTTGGCCAGTGCGTTGAGGTCATAAACGAGGTTGACATCTGCAAGCACGAACCTTGGGACCTTCCAGGTTAGGGTTTCTCACTCACTTCTGTTCTATCCAAATTTTGCATCTTTCTAACTCGAATTTAATTAGAAATTGGAATTCAATTGGGGGATTGATTATCTGTTTATGAGTGCTGCTGTTGGTTGATCAGCCAAGTCGATCATCAAGTCGGATCACGAGTGGTTCTTCTTTTCGCCTCGCGGGAAGAAGTACCCGAACGGGTCACAGAGCAAGAGGGCCACCGAAATCGGGTACTGGAAAGCCACCGAAAAAGAGCGCGGTGTGAAATCCGGATCGGAGATCGTCGGAACGAAGAGGACATTGGTGTTCCACATCGGCCGCGCCCCGAGAGGGGAGCGAACCGAGTGGATTATGCACGAGTACTGCCTCCTAGGGAACCCTCAGGTGAGATCCTGGATGAAACAATGTATGATCTTAGCCTGATTACCGATATAACCCGAGTGGCTTCGTTTGATTTCGTGTAGGATTCGATGGTCGTTTGCCGCATTAGGCGAAAGAACGACACCGCTAGCGGTAATGTGACCGAGAACTGGGATGTCGGGGAGTCGATTCCATCGTTACCGGAGGCGGAGGGCGCGTCCTCCGGATCTGGTTGGGACCCGAACAGGGTGTGTACCGATAAGGCGGTTCAATGCGGTTCAAAGAAGTGCACGAGCAGCCACAGCTCTCACTCGGTGGAGCTGACGAACGATCTTACATTTGAATCGGGCCACAAGTTGAAGGATGACGGGATGGAACCCGAATCATCGAGCCAACGGAAGGTAAAATTGCATCTCGCATTTGCCTCTTCCATTACTCTGCAATGAGATTTTCCTTGTTGTCTTAGCTGGATCATGATGGTGACGCCGAAGACGACTGCTTTGCCGACATCTTGAAAGACAACATCATCGAGCTGGACGACAATGCGCTATCCACGAGGGAGACTACTATGCCAGGGCATGGGTACCAGCATTTTGACACGAGCATACAGAAATCGGAAGCAATGTATGGGCCTCCTGTTGGACAATAATTCATATTTCAAATATATGAAAATGTGGTTTGGGCTAAATAGTGGAATGTTCCGGAAGAATGTGAAATGTAGCGGAAGTCCCCGGAACATGGTGGAATATTCTAGAAGCCCATAGAAGAGTGTGGAAGACTCCGGAAGTGTGTGGAACCTTATGGAAGATTCCGGAACCATGAATACATGGTAGAGAAGTCTAGAAATAAAGAGGAGCAATCAAGGTCTAGAATAATCTAGGAGAATGGTGAGGTCTAGTGAGCCTAGATTTTTCTAGTCCTTTGTAGGAGATGCATGAAGGTGATGCAACCAACATTGGCTCCTATAAATAGGCCATGGGTAGTTGCATTTTGTAGTGTGTGAGGAAGTGTGAGTCTCCTCAAGTTGTGTAGTGTGTGGAGTTGTGAGTCGAGTGAATCCTCACAAGTGAAGTGTGAGTGAGTTGGTCAAGAGTGGTGAGTGTCGGTGAGATCGAGTCTTGTATCGTGCGAGAGTTGTACAAAATACATTTGTACATTAATACAAGTCGTCGTTTGTAAGTGAAGCCTGATCCATCCGAGTCACACGTGATCGAGTGTTAGCTACCCGTGTTTTTCCCAACAGTGGTATCAGAGCCAGGTTGCGAAGGTTGTCGGAGTCGGAAAATCGGTGTAGCATTTGTTGGTAAAAGGATTCCGTGTTAACGAGATGGCATCAAGTGTGATGAAGACGTTCGAGATCCCACTCTTTGATGGCAAGACCAACTTCACGATGTGGCAGAGCACGATTCAAGACGTAATGGTGCAACAAGGTCTTGATCAAGCTCTTGAGGAGGAGAAACCCACATCCATGAACGAGAGAGAGTGGAGTAGACTCCAGAAGAAGGCGGTGAGTACCATCCGGTTGGCGCTTGCTCCCGAGATCAAGTCCAGTGTGATGAAGGAGACCTCGCCAAAGGCGTTGTGGGAGAAGCTCGAGAGCATTTACGCGTCGAAGTCGTTGATGAACCGGTTGTGCTTGAAGATGGAGTTATACTCGCTCAGGATGGAGGAAGGAGGTAACCTTCATGACCACATTAACTCTTTTAATCAACTAGTATGCCAGTTGATGAATGCTGATGATAATATTAAGGATGAGGAACAAGCATTATTGTTGTTAGCGTCATTACCGAGGTCCTACAAGCCTTTGATGCAGACGTTGCTTGTAGGAAGGACGACTCTCACTCTAGAGGAGGTAACGGATGCGTTACGAGAGAGTGAGAGGATGATGAAGAATGACGCTCTCAACAATGGAGGGGATCGCATACTAGTTGCGGAGAATCGAGAGCGAGGGAGGAGCCAGTCGAGGGGGAATGGTCACCAGAGGTGGAGATCCGAATCACGTCCACGTCGTGACCCGGATAATGTAGAGTCGAGGAATGGTGACCCAAGATGGAGACCACAATCATATCAACGTCGGGATTTTAGTGATGTGGAGTGTTATTATTGTGGGGAGAAGGGTCACATACAAGTGAGGTGTCCGCAATTCAGGGAGGACGTGAAGATGTTAACAAAGACGTCCTTGCGGAAGAATGATGATGGCTCCCAAACGAATGTGGTCAGTGCGGTTGATGGTGAAGTTGGTGGTTATGAGGAGGTGTACTTAGGAACGAGTGAAGAGGTTGCTAAGTCTGAGTGGGTGATGGATAATGCTGCGTCGATGCATATTTGCAGGGATCAAGCTTTATTTGACACCTTGAAGACTGATGGAGAGTTTGGTCATTGCAACCTAGCGAGTGGAGAGAAGTTGAGAGTTAAAGGAATCGGGAGTGTGAGGATGAGGCTCCATGACGGTACACGCCAGACTCTTCATAACGTGAGGTACGTGCCTTCAAGCAATGTTAATATACTTTCATTGGGTGCGATGACGAATGAGGGATATGAGTATGTTGGCACGAAGAGTTGGTGCAAGGTGTTTAAGGGAAGACGCTTGATCATGCAAGGGAGGAAGAATGGGAAGAACATTTGTTTCTGCGAAGGACAAGTCGTGCAGAGGAGATATCATGACAAGGAGATCAAGGTGCAGAGGAAAGTGCGGTTTAAGGATGAGGCGGAGATATTTGAAATATGAATTAAGGGAGGAATTGTTGGACAATAATTCATATTTCAAATATATGAAAATGTGGTTTGGGCTAAATAGTGGAATGTTCCGGAAGAATGTGAAATGTAGCGGAAGTCCCCGGAACATGGTGGAATATTCTAGAAGCCCATAGAAGAGTGTGGAAGACTCCGGAAGTGTGTGGAACCTTATGGAAGATTCCGGAACCATGAATACATGGTAGAGAAGTCTAGAAATAAAGAGGAGCAATCAAGGTCTAGAATAATCTAGGAGAATGGTGAGGTCTAGTGAGCCTAGATTTTTCTAGTCCTTTGTAGGAGATGCATGAAGGTGATGCAACCAACATTGGCTCCTATAAATAGGCCATGGGTAGTTGCATTTTGTAGTGTGTGAGGAAGTGTGAGTCTCCTCAAGTTGTGTAGTGTGTGGAGTTGTGAGTCGAGTGAATCCTCACAAGTGAAGTGTGAGTGAGTTGGTCAAGAGTGGTGAGTGTCGGTGAGATCGAGTCTTGTATCGTGCGAGAGTTGTACAAAATACATTTGTACATTAATACAAGTCGTCGTTTGTAAGTGAAGCCTGATCCATCCGAGTCACACGTGATCGAGTGTTAGCTACCCGTGTTTTTCCCAACACCTCCGGTGCACCCTTTCATGTCGCAAATAAACCTTTCGCAGGGAACAGCTAACAGGAGAATAAGGCTGGAGAAGCCAAGGGGCGAGCTCCGTGAGCCCAAGGACGGGGACTCGGATGTGAACGAAGTAGAAGGGGACGGTAGTAGTAGTAGCTTGGAGACGGGAACGAAGCTTTCGATAAGGTACCGAAAGAAAACGAGTCAGTTGTATGCGATGATGTTCTTGATCAGATTGGTGGCTATGTTGCTCATCGTCTTGGGAAGCCCTTGGCAAGCCGGTTTCTGCCTTTGTCCTCCTCCTCCCTGATCGACGACGGGGATTGGGGGCAGTCGGGTATTATGCATTTCTTGTGTGTTAAAACGACTCGCTTTTTATGCTACAAGGGTTGTAATCGTACTAATGATAGTGTGTACTATATTATTTGGCAACGGAAATTGAACCACAACTAGTGAAATGATTTTAGTGTTAGTTTAGACTAAAAGTGAATGGGATATTAAACCATACGAAATTACGAATATTGTGAGATCAATTGATGTATGCAATTTAAGCCTGTTACATAATTGTTGATGAGTGAAATTGAACAGTAACAGGACCGTCACATAATTGTTGATGAGTGGAATTGAAGAGTAACATAATATAATATTCTACTCCGTGTGCTGTGCTCTCTGAATGGCGAGAGAGAGAAGCAGAAGCCCGGAGCGAAGCCGGAGTCCGGGACGGAGGTTTGATAACCGGGAATCCAATAAACCTCCCGACCCTTTCCTGGAGTCTGTCACATAATTGTTGATGAGTGGAATTGAAGAGTAACCTAATATAATATATACATTTTTTTTATTAGGAAATAATTTGGATAGGATTGCCCTACCCAATAGCATCCTTTCGGATGAGATCCTGCAGATCTAGATTAGAGGTGATGGAATACCCCGAAACAGAATGGCCAAGGTGTGAAACCTTGTCAGCCACTCTGTTCCCAGAACGGGGTACATGGGAAAAGAGCACTTTCCCCATGCCAGTTAAGGAAGTTGTTATGTCAGACATCAACAACTCAATTTCCCATGGACAGTGGTGTCGGTTTTGTAGATAGTCAATGATAATTTTCGAGTCTCCTTCGATAATAAGATCTGGTATGTGTAATTTTTTTGCTTCCAGAACCCCAAGTTTGAGGGTCAGGGCCTCAGCAACCAACGGGGACCTGGAGCCAAGCTTCTGGAATGCAATCTGTATTGGTTTGCCTTGCCAGTCACGAATGATTATGCCAGCAGAGCTTTCCTGTGTAAGCCATGTTGATCCATCAAAGTTCAATTTAAACACTCCCTCCGGAGGCTTTTTCCATTTAGCTTTCCTATTTCCTTTCCTTTGGCCTGTTGGTGTTTTGGTATTTTTGCATTGCTGGTGGTGGTCAGAGTTATCATCCTCCTCCCACTGCAGAGCACGTTCCTAGTTTGCAGATTGGCATTTAATGAATTCAGTCATGGTTGTGGTTGTAGGAAATTTCTCTTGTCTGAAGGTCAACCTGTTCCGGAAATACCATTTAGACCACCATACAGTAGCTAGCTTCTGTATTTTGTCTCTCGAAACTGAGGCTCCTAGCCAAGTTAGGACCTGGCAAAAATATATATTCGTCATTGTGGTTTGCATCAGTTGGCTATATTCATGGTTGTTCAAACATTGCTTAACCATTTCGCTTTCGCATTCAAGTAAACAATGGACGTCATCTTCCCGAACATCATTACAGATGTCACATGTAACAGGAACAGGAACCCCCCTGCTTGCGAGACGGGCCTTTGTCGGTAATCCGTTCTGGCTGATTTTCCATAGAAACATCTTGATCTTAGGTTGCACATTAATCTTCCATATCCATGCATTTTCATTCTTTCGTTCCGATGTTGTTTTCGTTAGCAATTTATATGTTGAGCTGGTTGTAAACCAACCTTTTTTGTCTGGCCACCATTACAGTCGATCCTCAAGAGGGTTAACTGGAATGGGTATGGATGTGATGTCCTTGACTATAGATGTGGGTAATCTGGATTCAAGTTTCTCCGTCCACCAACGACCTCTCAGAATATAATCACAAACTAATTCTTCGTGATTATAGGAGGGGAGGCAGTCGTCACGGTCCTTGATTGTCCTAGTATCAACCCAGTTGTCTGTCTAGAAATTAACTGGTTTTCCATTCCCAATAGACCAAATGAGTCCAGATTTAAATTGATTGATTAAATTTGTCAGTTTTGCCCAATTCCAAGATGTGTTGCCTTGCTTCTTATAGTTCAATAAATGTGAGTTTTTAAGATATTTTTACTGAATCACCCGGGCCCATATGTAAGGATTCATTCATTTCTTTAGCCTTTCGAATTCCAAGGCCGCCTCCACTCTTAGATTTACATATCTTATTCTAGCCAATTAAAGGTTTGTGCTGAGCATCCTTATTCCAGAAAAATTGTCGGTTTATTTGATCCAGTTCCTTGTGGATCGTGGTTGGTAGCATGAAATTTTGCATTGTGTACAACAATTTCGTTGCAAGATTTGATCTGATCAGAACGGCTCGTCCTTGTTGCGACAGAGTATCCGCTCTCCATTTACTCAATTGGTCATTTGAGTTACAGATGATGTCTTTGAAGGTATCCTTGTTGACTTTTCCATTTATGATTGGGCAACCTAAATATTTTCAAGCGAGTGAACATGGGAGATGCCCAAGACTCCACATAATTCGGTGATGCGAGAGTTGACAATGCCAGAGGTCACTTGGAATGCAGATTTATGATAATTGACCTTTTGTCCTGAGATTTGACAATACCCTTGCAGGATATTTTTTGTTTTTTGGCACGCCATGGAGGATCCTTTTGCAAAGATAAAAATATCATCAGCGAACGCAAAGAAAGGAACAATCGGACTATTGTTCCCAAAACGAAACCCCATGAGACGGTCAGGGTTATGTGATTCCATGGCCAAACGTCGAGCAAGTACCTCAGCGCCAAGGATGAATAAGAAAGGCGAAAGAGGGTCGCTTTGCCTGAGCCCTCTAGTAGGGAAGAATAGATCAGTTGGTCCATTATTAACCAGAACTGAGAAGGATACCGTAGAGATGCATTCCTGAATCCAACCCACAAAGGTCGGATGAAAGCCAAATTTTCGGAGTACAAGTTCAGTAAATTTCCAATCGACTCGATCGTAAGCCTTTTCCATGTCCAGTTTCATTGCAATCCATCCTTCGTTCCCTTTTCTGCTTTTGAAAGAGTGAAAGATTTCGTGTGCAATTAGTACCTTATCTTGAATAGCTCTGTCCGAGACAAAGGCTCCCTGGAGTGGGTTGATGAGTTTACCTATGACCCGTTTTAATCTTTCTGCCAATATTTTCGATATTATTTTGTATATTGTTGAGCATAAGCTAATTGGTCTAAAATGTGTTGTTGTTGTTGGATTTTCGCATTTTGGAATGAGCGTTATAAACGTGTGGTTTACCTGATTTAGTAGTTTTCCTGAATGAAAAAAACCTTTAACCGCCCTTGTTACTGACGGTCCAACAATATCCCAGTATGCTTTATAGAACTCTGTCGTCATGCCATCAGGCCCTGGTGCTTTGTTCCTTCCCATACTGAAGTTCGCATTCTTTATTTCTCCATTGGATGGAATACTAGTTAGTAAATTATTGTCTTCCTCGGTTATTTCCTCTGTTACCAATTGAAGATATTCATTTAGTTTGTCGTGGTTTATGTTTTCTTTAGAAAATCTCCTTTGGAACTCCCTTCTGATTTCATTACTAACATTTACATTTCCTATAATTTGAGTTCCTTCTGTTGTTGTAATTGTTCTGATTGCTTTTCTGTTCCTTTTTCCAGAAGCTATTCGGTGTGATAACTCCCTCCATTGATGAAAATCGGAATAAAGTTTCAAAGGCCTTGACAGGATGTTTGTGTCAAAGGTCTTGGAGCTTCAACAGTTGATGAAATCCAAAACTTGTTATATATATCCGAATATTATTTAATATTATCATATACTTCCTTTATATTATATATATGTGTAACTAATCTTTCAGGAAGTATTTTCGAAATTACTTCTTTCCTTATGGTGCATATTGAGGAGATCTAAATTGAGAGATCATATCTTCGAAGTGTCCAAAAATAGAAGATCCGGGCGCGCCATGATCCAAACTAGCCGTTGTTGAAGATCCTTATGCGCCATATTGCTTCTATAAAGGAAAGGAAGGAGAAGACAGAACACACAAGTGCTACACGAGCTTTCATTCATTCAAGCGAGATCTGTCTTCCAAGTGTACTCTTTGCTAGCGCTCAAGAGTTTGTTGTTTCATTTCAAAGCATTTGAGAGATACACTGTGAGCTTATAGGATATATTCATTTATAGTGTTACTCGAGAGTTTGTAACTCGGGAAGTTGCACTAGGCTATTGATTTGTGAGAGTAAGAGGATTGTACTAGATAGCTGAGAGAGGTGGGGCTCTTCTAGATTGGTCTAGGACTCCAAGGGAACGTGAGTTGACTAGATTGCAATTGTATAGGAGAGAGGCTTCTCGGTGAGCTATTAGGATCCTAAGCTAAGCGAATCAATAAAGCCTTTTGAATCCTAGGGTTGTGGAAGAACCCTATGCGGGGACGTAGGCCAAGTTCGTGCCGAACCTCGTAAACAATTACTCGTGTCCTTTATCTATTGCTTTACCTTATTTCCGTACTTGGTTCGGTTGTCTAACTTTGTGATTCAGGTTTAATCTCAAAGGGTTTTATACGAGCTCCAAAAGTCTTGAGACTTTCTGCGAAAAACGGGCATACTCTATTCAATCCCCCTTCTAGAGTATTTCTGTATTACATTGTTTTATATTATCGAACCTTCAATTGATATCAGAGCTTTACTCACTGCTTTTGATCTAACAATCTTGTGAGTTTTCGATCATGTCTGGTGAAGCAAGCGGAGGATTTGCACAAGGAAGGTCCATGAGCAAACCACCACTCTTTGTAGGAAACAACTTTTTCCACTGGAGATCCTTGATGAAAATGTTCATTATAGATCAAGATCTGGAACTTTGGAACATTATTGAGAATGGTCCGAAGATTCCAGAGAAAGAAGGACCAAATGGAATCAAAGTCGCAAAGAAGGAGTCTGAATACATCCAAGAAGATCTTGAACTCATCTCCAAAAACTACAGGGCTATTAACTTACTTTATTGTGGTCTTAGCACTGATGAGTTTAACCGTATTTCATCTTGTAGGTCAGCTAAAGAGATTTGGGACAAACTGGTCGTCACCTATGAAGGAACGAGCCAAGTGAAAGACACCAAGATCAGCATCTTCCTTCGAAAGTACGAGCTCTTCAAGATGAAGCCTGATGAGACAATCAAGGCCATGTTCACACGATTCATAGAAATCACCAACAACCTTGACTCTCTCGGCAAGAGCTTTACCAACGTTGAGAAAGTGAGGAAGATACTGAGGTGCCTCCCAAAGGAAAAATGGGGTCCAAAAGTAACAACCATTGAGGAAGCACAGGACCTCACCACTTTACCCCTTGATGATCTACTTGGGAAGCTGATCACGCATGAGATGATCCTTAATGAAGACGATGGAGAACTTCCAACTAGCACTAAGAACTTGGCACTCAAGTCTAAGAAAGATGAGCCTAAAGATGGATCTGATTCCGAAGAAGAGGATGACGATGAGGATGATCCTTTTGCTCTTATCACAAGAGGCCTTGCTCGAATCCTGAAAATGAAGAAGCAATTCAACAACAAGGATGGATCAGAGTCTTCAAAATTTCGAGGTAAGCCTCAATACAACAAGTATGAAAAGAAGACTAAACCGTTGTTTTGTTTTGAATGTGGTGAAACATATCATCTTGTGAAGGACTGCCCTCAAAAGACAAAGAGCCAGTCCAAGAAGGGTGACAAATGGAAGAAGAAAGCCATGGTGGCAACTTGGAGTGATTCCGACTCTGACTCCGATGATGAGAAGGCTAACATTTGTCTTATGGCCTCAGAAGATGAATCCCACGATGAAAAGCTTGAAGCTACTGTAAGAGAACTTATGACAAGTCCAAAAGAGGTATTATCAGAATTCCTTTCCAATATGATTGCCAATGAAGAGAAGCTTATTGCCCAAACTAACATTCTTATTAAGAGAACTGTGGATCAGGAAAGAACTATTGAGGATCTGTCTATGAGGGTTAAATGTCTTGAAGCTTCTTATTCAGGTCTTGACATTAAATTCAAGACGCTTGACTCGGAGAAATCTGAACTCAAGCAAGATCTCTCCTCTCTAAGAAATGAGCATCATGACTTAGAGAACGAGAAGATCTCCCTGAATAATAAGATTCAAGACCAACGGACATCCCTCATAAGTTTTACCAAATCCAAAGGTACTCTCGATAGGATGTTGGGTGAGCAACAAAGCTCTCTAAACAAAAGTGGTATTGGTTACAATCCAAGGTTTTTAAAGAAGCAACACATTACCACTTTTGTAAAGGCAAAAGGAAGCAGAACCTCTCATATATGTCACCAATGTGCTAGAAAGGGACATGTAAAAGAGACCTGCCCCTATAGAAGAAAGGATTCATATATTACTCACAATACATTTCCTGTTCATTTGAGAAAAGAACGGATAACACAAGTTTGGGTTCCAAAAGGCACTATTTTACCAAATATGGTTTACCCCAACAATGGATCCAAATTTGCTTATTGGTCTAGCCACAAAGGTTGATGTTTGTCTTGCAGGAGATCACCAAGGTGAAAGAACACAAATGGATTATTGATAGTGGATGCTCGAGGCATATGAGTGGGAACAATTCTTTCTTTCATGATCTAAAGAAGCAATCCACGGGAACAATCACTCTTGGTGACAAAGGAAAATGCGACATCGTTGGTATTGGTAGTGTTGGAAGCGATTCCAGCCATAGTATTAAAAATGTCTATCTTGTTAATGGTTTAAAGTATAACATGATTAGTGTCTCTCAATTATGTGATAGTGGCAATAATGTCAGATTTAACAAGAAAAGATGTATAGTATGCAGAGAAGATACAGGTGAAGTGATATTGACTGCATATCGTTACAACAATATATACGCCGTAAATGTTGATCAAGTGGCACAAGGAAGCTTAACCTGTCTAAAGGCTTTGACGGAAGATCCAAAGCTCTGGCACAGGAGACTCGGTCATGTGAGTCCACATACACTACAGAAGCTTGTGTCCAAAGGGCTTGTAAGAGGGCTACCTGAAATGGACTTCAAAGGTATTGATATGTGCAATGCATGCACACAAGGTAAACAAACACGTAGCTCTTTCAAACCCAAAAAGGTTGTAAGTTCTTCTAGACCCCTTGAACTTTTACATATGGATTTATGTGGTCCTATGCGAGTCAAATCTCCCAATGGTAAAAAGTACATGCTAGTTGTTGTTGATGATTTTTCTATATATACTTGGGTTGCTTTTTTAAAAGAAAAATCAGAGGCCTTATTTGAGTTTTCAAAACTTTGTAAGGAGTTGCAATCTTTAAGAAATGAGCCCATAGTGTCAATTCGGAGTGATCATGGTAGGGAGTTTGATCAACTTCAGTTTGATTTGTTTTGTGCTATATATGGCATCTCCCATAACTTTTCTGCTCCTAGGACACCTCAACAAAACGGGGTTGTGGAACGCAAGAACCGCACCTTAGAGGATATGGCCAGGACTATGCTTTTAGAAAATGCATTACCTAAAACCTATTGGGCTGAAGCTGTTAACACAGCTAACTACATTTTGAATCGTTGTCTTATTTGTTCCATCTTAAAGAAAACTCCTTATGAACTTTTCAAAGGCCGCAAACCACTTATATCTTATTTTAAACCCTTTGGCTGTACTTGTTTTGTTCATAACAATGGAAAAGATAACCTTGGGAAATTTGATGCGCGTAGTGATGAAGGTATATTTCTTGGCTACTCCACGAGTAGCAAAGCTTATAGAGTCTTCAATAAAAGGACCCAGTTAGTTGAAGAAAGTATACATGTTATTTTTTATGAATGCAATGACGGTGCTTTGAGTGAAAGTGTTGCAGATATAGATCTTAACATCCATGAAGAGAACGAGGAAGGTGATGATGCTGCTACCAAGAACACAGAGAAGAGGAACATGCAGGAACAAATTCTTAACACTGAAGAATTGGCCCAAGGTGTTGAAGATTCGTCCAAAGCCCTTGGTGTCCAATCCAACAGTGTTGAGACGTCAGAAAGTGCTGTAACTGAACCTAACAGGACCACGGAGTTAGATGTACCACAAGTCAATCCTACCGGTGTCACGAATCAAGGAGCTGAAACTAACAAAAGGAAATTCAAATACTCCTCATCACACTCATTAAAGGATATCATTTCTGACCCTACTTCTAGTGTTCAAACTCGTTCTAAACTTAAAGATCTTTGTGCTTTTCACGCGTTTGTTTCTCTTATTGAGCCAAAGAAGGTAGATGAGGCACTTCAAGAGCCAGACTGGATCATTGCTATGCAAAGTGAGCTTAACGAATTTGAAAGAAATAAAGTCTGGACCTTGAAGCCTAGGCCAAAGCATCAATCAGTCATTGGAACACGATGGGTTTTTCGAAACAAGCTAGATGAGAATGGTAAGATTGTAAGAAACAAGGCAAGGCTTGCTGCTCAAGGCTACAATCAAGAGGAAGGTATTGACTACGAGGAGACCTTTGCTCCCGTAGCCAGGCTTGAAGCTATTCGCATTTTATTAGCATTTGCATCTTTTATGAGTATAAAGTTATATCAAATGGATGTCAAGTGTGCTTTTCTTAATGGTTTCTTAGAGGAAGAAGTTTATGTGGCTCAACCCCCAGGTTTTGAAAGTTCAGAATTTCCCAATCATGTTTATAAACTTGACAAAGCGCTTTATGGTTTGAAATAAGCCCCAAGAGCTTGGTATGAGCGCTTGTCAAAATATCTTTTAGAAAATGATTTTAAAAGGGGGTTGATCGACAAGACTCTTTTTATCAAGACCAAAGGAAAGGACATGTTGGCTATTCAAATTTATGTTGATGATATATTATTTGGTGCTACTAACACATCTTTGTGCAAGGAATTTTCTGACATCATGTGTAGTGAATTCGAGATGAGCTTGATGGGTGAACTCAACTTCTTTTTGGGATTACAAGTTTATCAATCCAAGAAAGGGATCTTTGTCAACCAAAGCAAGTACACTAAGGATCTCTTGAAGAAGTTCAAGATGGATCAATCCAAAGCAGCCAAGACTCTCATGAGCTCAACATTGTCTCTAGATCAAGACAAGACTGGGAAAAGTGTCAATCAAAAGGAGTATCGAGGAATGATTGGATCTTTATTATATCTCACGGCTAGTAGACCTGATATCATGTTTAGTGTTTGCATGTGTGCTAGGTTTCAAGCTGATCCTAAAAAATCTCACCTCGTGGCTGTGAAAAGGATCTTTCGTTATCTCAATGACACTAAAGAGCTTGGACTATGGTACCCAAAGCAAAAGGATTTCACATTAATTGGATATGCTGATGCAGATTTTGCAGGCTATAAGGTGGATAGGAAGAGCACATCAGGATGTTGCCAATTCCTAGGAGCATCCTTGATCAGTTGGCACTCAAAGAAACAAAACTCAGTCGCTCTATCCACTGCAGAAGCCGAATACATTGCAGCTGGAGCCTGTTGCTCCCAAATCCTTTGGATAGCTCAACAAATGCGAGATCTTGGCATCAACCTCAAAGGCATTCCAATTAAGTGTGACAATACAAGTGCCATCTTCATCACTAAGAATCTTGTTCAGCATTCAAGGACCAAACATATTGATGTAAGACATCATTTCATTAGAGACCATGTCGAAAAAGGTGATGTGTCCATTTCGTTTATTTCAACTGATTATCAATGGGCTGACATTTTTACTAAGCCTTTGGCAGAGGACAGGTTCACCTTCATAAGACGAGAGATTGGGATGCTTAACAAGGATGCACTTTCGTAAGGGGAGCATTCCCTTACGAAAGATAAATTCTACTTAGTGTCAAGACCCTTGAGAATTATGTCAAGGTTTGTGAACTAAATGGTAGATCATATATATCGGATCACATATATTTGATTAATATCTTTTTAGATATTTAATCAATTATATTTTTATCGGATTTCAAAATTGCCTTTTATGTTATTTTTTTTAAACCGTTGAGATATCTTAATTTTGGAACTAAATCCTTTAGTTATTCAGTCCGATTTTAATGGAAAAGTTTGAATTTTGAATTGGAAACCTTTCAAATTTTGGCAATGATATCATTTCTTCCTTTGAACTCTAAACCCGCCCCATCACTCCATCATCTCTCTCTACTTATACCCAAGTATGTACCCGATTCCATCACATTCTCAAAACTTATCCAAACCCTTTCACTTTCTCCTTCTTCAACCTCTCAACCTATTCTAAGAAAACCCTACCTGATTTCCTCCATGGCACCCAAAACAAAGAAAGCTTCCACACCCAAAAGACTTGGCGCCACCCCCAAGGGACGTCAGGTCACTGCCACCTCTCCCACACCTGAACCCACTCCTCAAGCCATTATCCCAACTGTTGTCCAGAGCACCATCGCTGAGAGCACGACCACTGTTACCAAGGGCTCTCAAAAGCGCTCTGCTAAGAAGCCCCTCAGTGCTAAACAGAAAGGGAAAAAGAAGATCTTAGCTGAGGAGGTGGACGAGGAAGAGGAGGAAGATGATCTCGACGCTACTCTGGAAAGAGATGCTGCCAAGGAAGCCGGAGAGGAAGCCTTGAAGAAGAAAAAGGGCGATGAGGAGGCCGAGCTTGCAAGGAAACTGGCAGAGGAGGAAGCTGAGAGGATTCGGAAGGAAGCCGAAGCCGAGAAGGTTCCATCTGAAGAGGAGCCTAAGGAAGAAGACGAAGAGCAAGAGGGTTCTGGAGAGGACGAGGAAGCTGAAGGAGATGAAGCGGGGTCCGGTGAGGACTCGGGGTCTGAGGAAGAGGAGGAAGAATCTCTCTCGCCTTCTCCTCCTCCCCCGTCTCCAAAGAAGCGGAAAGCCCCAACTGCTGTCAAGCCTCCATCTCCCAAGCACACCAGGAAGGGCACCCACAGAAGTCTTGAAGCGTATGCCAAGAGAGCTGCTCCGACAATTGCTCGCAGGAAGAATGCCGACCCTCTTGCATACATCCAGGTAAACCAATCCTTGCCCTCCTCTTGGTTTGAAGATGCTGAGACTGCTGGTAAGTGGGTAGATGAGTTTCGAACTCGTAGGATTTGTTGTTCTGATTTTTTGGATATTGAGTTCTTCGAAGCTTTGAAGTTACCCTGCATTGATCTTCTCAAAAAATCCCCAGCCTGGACCCTTCTCAATCTTGAAACCGTTTACTATCCCCAGCTTACCCGCCTGTTCTACATTAACCTAAAAGCCAAAAACGACACCAATGGTTGGTCTTTGGAGTCTGTTGTCAAAGGGGTTAGAATCTCTTTCAACTCCAATGACTTTGCAGATTTCCTTGGCCTACCTATCCCATGTCCACCTTCTGAAATACATCCCTCAAAAGAAAACTGCATCATTCTTGCTCGAGCCAAGTACCTCCTACCCGAAGCATCCAACAACACCTCAAAGCAACTCACTCACTCATCCCTTACCCTTGAGGCAAAAATTATTTTCAACATCATTGTTCGATGCCTCTTACCCCGTCTTAACTCTGGCTCACTCCTTACTGATAATGCCATGGTCCTACTCTATCGCATCCTAAATGGCCTTGACCTTGATCTAGCCAACACTATCCTTGGAACCATGGCTCATGCTAGAAAAGCTAGAAAAAGACTCTCCCCTCCCTTTCACCACCCTTTTTTACCCCTCTCTTCAAAGCTTCTGGAATTGATGTAAAAAATGAAGAACATTGCTGGTTTTTGGAAACAATTTCAAAACTTTTGGTGACTGTTTTACCTCCTCCCTTTGTTGAAAGACAAAAAGGGGGAGATGATCTATGGTTGTTTAGACTTGAAAACCTTTCTTCTTGAAGGTCTTGGAAGACCTTGGTTTTTTATTTTTGGCTTTCGGTTGGATGGCTTTTTCATGCTTTAAAATTTGATCCAACATTTGTCTAACCCATGCAGGTACTTAGTCTGATTTCTATTATATTATTTATGCTTGACTAAGTTGCAGAGATGCACAGGTTTTGTCTTTCATCAAGGGGGAGATTGATAACTCCCTCCCTTGATGAAAATCGGAATAAAGTTTCAAAGGCCTTGGAGCTTCAATAGTTGATGAAATCCAAAACTTGTTCTATATGTCCGAATATTATTTAATATTATTATATACTTCCTTTATATTATATATATGTGTAACTAATCTTTCAGGAAGTATTTTTGAAATCACTTCTTTCCTTATGGTGCATATTGAGGAGATCCAAATTGAGAGATCATATCTTCGAAGTGTCCAAAAATAGAAGATTCGGGCGCGCCATGATCCAAACTAGCCGTTGTTGAAGATCCGGTGTTGAAGATCCTTATGCGCCATGTTGCTTCTATAAAGGAAAGGAAGGAGAAGACGGAACACACAAGTGCTACACGAGCTTTCATTCATTCAAGCGAGATCTGTCTTCCAAGTGTACTCTCTGCTAGCGCTCAAGAGTTTGCTGTTTCATTTCAAAGCCTTTGAGAGATACACTGTGAGCTTATAGGATATATTCATTTATAGTGTTACTCGAGAGTTTGTAACTCGGGAAGTTGCACGAGACTATTGATTTGTGAGAGTAAGAGGATTGTACTAGATAGCTGAGAGAGGTGGGGCTCTTCTAGATTGGTCTAGGACTCCAAGGGAACGTGAGTTGACTAGATTGCAATTGTATAGGAGAGAGGCTTCTCGGTGAGCTATTAGGATCCTAAGCTAAGCAAATCAATAAAGCCTTTTGAATCCTAAGGTTGTGGAAGAACCCTAGGCGGGGACGTAGGCCAAGTTCGTGCCGAACCTCGTAAACAATTACTCGTGTCCTTTATCTATTGCTTTACCTGATTTCCGCACTTGGTTCGATTGTCTAACTTTGTGATTCAGGTTTAATCTCAAAGGGTTTTATACGAGCTCCAAAAGTCTTGAGACTTTCTGCGAAAAACGGGCATACTCTATTCAACCCCCCTTCTAGAGTATTTCTATATTACCTTGTTTTATATTATCGAACCTTCACGGTGAAAATAGGCTGTGTTTGAATCTGCTGGCTTAATATGATTCGTTTTCGCTCTTTGGCTCCAATAGTTTTTTTGAAATAAAAGGAGCTTATCCTTTTTAATGATAAGGTTTTTCTCTTTGTTAATCGGGCGACGGTTCCCATGGTTGGTTGATTCCGTTTGGATTTTTAGTAGCTGTTCCTCCACATCTGTAATTGCCTGAAGATGTTCCCAAATGTTTTCTTATTCTACTCCTTTGCCTTTTGTTTTAGTAGCCTAGTTTTCCTTACAAGCTGGAACATGGCCGAGCCAGGGCAGGCAAAACGCCAAGATTGTTTTACAATATTCCTAAAATCCTTTCGTTTTGTCCATATGTTCTCAAATTTGAAAGGTGGGGATTTATAGGTAGTTTTAGAGTTCAATTCAATTGTAATTGGGCAGTGATCCGATAGGGAGAACGCCCCATTCTTGGTAGATAAAAGCGGGTATTTATGTATAACTTCATGGTGCACCAATACCCGATCCAGTTTTTCTCGGATATTTCCTTCTTCCATTTGCTTTTTCCTCCAAGTAAACACGTTGCCCCAGAATGGGATTTCCATTAGGGAACAGTCATTTTTTAAGTTTGTCAATCTGGTAAGTCTTCCTGGATGTGTATCAGCACCACCTTCTTTTTCTGCAAAGGATCCAATCTCATTCAGATCCCCCATGACTAAACATGGAAGAGATTCATTTTTTATTTCTTCTGTTAGTGCTGTCCAAATATAGGATACAGTGAAATTCTTCCAGTTGGTTGCTGTATTTAACCTTTATGATTTTGGATGCTTGAGAGATTAATTCAATTTTCTCATTTATCATAACGTTTTCCTTCCAGAGTAATCCCAGACCCCCAGATTTGCCAATCGCTGGGGACCAGATAGCACGATCAAACCCAGCACAACGCCAATGTGCGGGATCTGGAATATTTTCTGTTTTCGTTTCTGCTAAAGCCAGTAACTGTATGTGTTCAGAATTTCACCAAGTGCTAATGCTAGTCCAAAAAGTTCTCCTCCCAATCCCTCTACAATTCCAGTAACTTATTTTCATTGTAAACCTTTGTTTGTTTGAATCGATGCATTTACTCGATCCAAAGGAGGTTTATGAGATAAGGGTATTACAGAATAGTGACAAAAGGCCATGGCCCTATTTTGGAATTCTATTTCCAAGCAGTGGATCATCAAATTAAGTATTATTATCGGCACCCCTCCAAAATATATTCAATTTCAAATAATTCGATCCTATTTTTGAAAGTGGTTTGATTGCATTATCGTGAATCAATGCATGTTTTTGTAAGGAATGTAATAAACCTGATTGATATTGAATCTTACGAACCGGAAGCACAAGCTCTCGAGACGTAGTCCCAATGTAGATCCTAGGAGGCTTCCTCCAATCATGATGAAAGGTGTTGGAACGAGCCCAACGTTTTGGGTTGCAAAGGGGGCCGATGGCAAGTGTCGCAAAAGGTCTGTTAGTTTGCACAGGTTGAACCTTTGGGATACTGATTGTCCTGTTTTTGACATGTGCTATCACATAGCAACACTCGGTAAAGCACAAGGGGTATCCTAAACATAGCACTAGAGTGCATATATAATATCGATATATCGGATACAATTTCAAAGGAGGGAGGAGTTCCCAGAAGTGAATCCCCCGACCGACCCAGTTTATCCTACAAACCCATACATAACATCTTCGCAATCCGACAAAGTTTCTAATTTCTCCTAGAAATTTACAGGGAATAGGAGAATACAACCAGTAGTAATGCATCATAGCCACACACATACCAGACTAACACGGCTTAGGAGTAATTGAAAGATAGCAGGTTTGATTATCATATAGGTTGATAGACCATCAGTTAAGAGAACTTACACCACCATGAGCCATCTCCGGAAAGACGCCCCCAATGTTCCTTGAAGGATTAATCATCATTCTTCATTTTCTTGTTGCCACACCCCATCAGAGAGGATGCAGCCGTATCGGTCTCCACTTCACCTGCCTTGCGCTTGCTTGACTCAGAGTTGGAAGGGGTTGCAACCTTCAATTCCTCCAGTTTCTTGGTCATGGATGAGGAGGTAGAAAACAAACCTGGGGACGCGCTGGAGTGACTCGGTAAGAGCAGCCGGGTTGCTAAGATCAGGGAGGTCATACTCCACATCAGGAGGAATGTACTGGAGAAAGACATCGAAGTCAGCTTGAGAGAATTCCTCTACTGGGTTCAAGCCGTCCACAGACAGCTCTTGCTCGACGTCCTCCAGCTTCATGTAAAACTCATCATCGTCATCAAACGTAAGAGCAAGTTCATGGTTGGCCAACAGCTCATTGAAGATCTCATCATTTGGGATGTCCGACATCATTGGAGGAATGGGCTCAAATGAGACATAATCCGCCAGGGGAGCATGTGTAGCAGCAGAGATGGGAGCAACTGGGGGGTCAGATTCCACCAGAGGAGCAAAGCTCCTCATCCCAGTGAAAGCCCGGCCCCCAGAGGAGCTCGAGTGATGAGACAAGAAGGACTCTAACTTGTAGGAAACATTGATGTCTACGCATTTGAAAATATCAGCTTTGGTGATACCAATCTTCATAGTAGGTGGGTCATGCTTTCTGCGAGAGGCAACAGAAATCCATTCACCAGGCTCCTCGCCAGTTTGAGCCTCCTGCCTAGCGGGCACACCATCCCCACCCGGCGCCACAGGCTGCCCTGCAGCAGGATGAGGACCGCGCCCCCTCAGCGGACAGTCACTGAAGAAGTGATCAAGCTTTTCACAGCTACCACAGCCTTCCGGAAACTCCTCCAAGAACACCGGGTACTCAATCAGGCGATCTTCCTCATCGGGGACCATGACAAACTTGTTGGGAATCTTGGTGATATCCACATTGACGCAGATCCGAGGGTATCGAACTCGCTTGCCTTTAGCCGTAAAAGCATCGAGTTTAACGACCTTACCAAAGCCATTTTCTTCGACAATAGATGTGAGCACAGCTTCAATGATATACTCGGCCGGGAGACCGGGTATTCGAATCCACATTTGTTGGTTGAATCTTCATCAGCTACCACTTGTTTGCCTTTCTTCTTTGCTCCGAGAGCCATGACTCCAACAACAAGACACAGATTAGTCACAAGCACCAAGAGATTATAAGAAACGATTGAAATAGAGAGGAGTTGAAAGTGCACAGAACACCCAACGAGCCCCAATTTATAGATGGATTTTTGAAGAGAAAGAACTCTGATTGGACGAACACCATACCTCTGCAGATTCGCCATTAATGCCCTCAAACATCCTCCAAGACCATACACACAAAGCGGCGGGGCTAGCCATACCGAGATCCCCCTGTAGCATCCTTCCAATTTGATTTTTCCTTGGGGCGGAAGGCACCAATCGGCCATCCACCACCACCATTTACTCCACAGGATCCATAATCTTTCATTCGGCTCACTAGATTTGCAACAGCTCATCGCCCCATTAATTTCATACTTAATTCTTTGGCCAGTGGCGCACACAAGGAAAGCTCTGAGAAACTCACAGTTGAGCCTAGAACTCTCAATTGATGGTGGAGTGGCCACGATGATGACGATGGGAACAGTAACCCCATCATTGCAAGACGGATTGGGGATCAAGTCGAGAGATTTTGGGGCTGGATTGCGATTAGAGTTCCCCGCCGCAGGGGAGGTGTTTTGGAGAGGGTATTCGCTCATCGGGTCTCTGAAGAGAGCGCTTTGGTTTCTTCTTCAGATCAATATAATATATACATACTTTATATACACTTAATGTAACTGTATATACATTGTATGGACTGACTTCTCTTTATATATATTTGTAACCATATATATAGTGTACGTATATATACTTACTGTATATACACTGCATATATATATATACATTGTATGGACTGACTTCTGTTTATATATATTTGTAACCATATATATAGTGTACGTATATATACTTACTGTATATACAATGCATATATATATATATATTGTATGGACTGACTTCTCTTTATATATATTTGTAACCATATATATAGTGTATATATACTTACTGTATATACAATGCATATATATATATATATATATATATATATATATATATATATATATATATAGAGAGAGAGAGAGAGAGAGAGAGAGAGAGAGAGAGGGTGGTTCATGGGTACTCATCCCTTATTGTGTAATATGAGAACACATCCTGGGAGTTGATTAATTGAAATGGGTGGCTGAGATTAATAGCCAATTTAACCTTTTTCTTTAATTAAAAATCAGTGGGACCCACAAATTTCCTTCCTCACTTGCTGCGTTGGGGCGCGTGTATTTTTTGTTTTTAAATTATTCGACGGTATCGCTGGATTATTCGATCATATTGACGGATTATGCGATGGTATCGTTGTATTTTTCAAATCGGCTAGCATCCTGAAAACGCCTCTAAATTTTTACCTAAAAATTATTCAATGGTATCACTTGATTATTCGATCGTATCACTTGATTATTCGATGGTACAACTTGATTATTCGATGGTGTTGTAGTGTTATAACTAAAAATTATTCAATGGTATCACATGATTATTCGATAGTATCCCATGATTATTCGATAGTATCGATGTATTTTTCTATCATATGACTGGCAACATAAAAAAACTTAATTAAAAGGAATATTTATCTTAAAAGGAATTGTATCTAAACTATCTAAATATCTTCATGTGTGGATAAATCTTCTTTCCATGGATAGACCTTGATAGACTCGGATAGAACATGATAGAACTCGGACATCTCGCAACCCAACAGCCCAACTCATGATCGGACAGGCCCAACAGCGTCGCGGCCCAGAAAGGTGTTACTCGATATCGAGTAATTTCCTCGATAGCGAGGAAAGGTGGACATCGACTTGGGCTTCTGGCTTCTCGGGTAACTGGTTCTCGACATGGCTCGGACATGTGGTGATGGGGTTGTCGATATCGAGTAAACTACTCGATATCGAGGAATGGCTGCTCGGTATGTCTAGGTCTTCGGCTTCTCGATCAGGTACTCTCCTCAGTCTATACATATGAATAATTCGGCTTTTCCCCCGAATATCTCTTTCAATCAAGCAATTAAATCAATTGCAAACAAAAAGGATTTCAACTAATCACAAACCCTAGACTCCAAATCCACCACCATCGGAAAACCTCCCCGACTGCAGATCTACCACCAGGGAGTCGCCTCACCATCTCGCCTCGCTGGATTTCGACCTAAACCTCACCATCTCTCTCGATCAAAGCCGCCCCCTCCCTCCTGTACTCAGCACCCAGAACCAGCCGCCACCACCACCTGCAGCACCATCGCCGGCGACCTCCTGCCTAGATCCACCCACCGGTGCACCCACGAACCACCACGCAACCCTCATCCTCTACTTTCTCTCCTCGCAGAACTTACGCAGCCCCTGTCAGCACTCCTTTGCTCTCCAGATCCGGCCACCTCTCACCACCACCGATCACCACCTCGCCCAGATCTGGCCTCCCTGAGCAGGATCTCCATCGCCATCGCCTTCGAATGCCGTTCGCCTTAGAGACAAAGAGAAGCTTACCGGAGAAGGGCGATTGAAGAACAACTACATAGGGGGTCTCTCCGATCTCAGTGAAAGAGATGCATCCACGGGGAGGAGGGCGGCGCGAAGGCGAGATCTCGGCGTGTGTGGGATGATGAAGGCGAGGACGGCGGAGCGAGGGTGCCTCCCGCCCTGGTCGTTGTCTTCATCTTCTTCCTGGCACTCCCGAGTGCCGAACTTCCGATCGCTCTCTCATCTCCTGGGTTGAAAAAACTAATTGGGTGGGATCGATAGGGTTTGGGTAGGGTGAAACACGCGCTTTATACATGGGTGGGATTGTGTTTTTTACCTTTTAATTAACAATTAATCTAAATACTCAAAAAATCTCAGCCATCCAATTTCCCTAAATCAATGGATGAGATTTGTTCTCATGATACATTTTAAGGGTTGTTCTCATATGATCTATCCTCTATATAGAGAGAGGTATATATATATGTGTGTAACTATATTTGTATACTTTATATTGGAATATGTGTATATATACTGTATTTTATATATATTTGTATACTTTAAATTATTTTTTTATGGAAATTCGGTTCTATTATCTTAAATTCGAACCGAACACAAACCGAACCGGCAAATAACCGAACCGAACCGAACCTAATACTTTCGATTCGGCTTTCGGTTTGAAAATTTTGAGATTTTCGGTTCGGTTAGGTTTTAGACCGATGCAGAACCCTAATTCCAATCACCATCTTTGGGGTTTCATACCCGAGCAATGGATCCAACAACCCAACCGCTTACCCGTCCTTGGAAGAAGCCAGGAGCGTGAAGAAAGGAGCAGAGGCAAGCTATCTTGGGAAACTCATCAGCGGCGGTAGTAAGGGGTTTGCCATCCAATACTCCAACCCCGCTTACCAGGAATTTGAAAGCGAGGATACCTATGACACGGAAGATGAGATGATGCCGGAAGATGACAACCCAAAATGCCCAACGATCACTCTGAATGCGGAAGAGAAACGTGAGATGTGGAAGCCGTGGCGGGATACTCTGATAATAAAGTTATTTGAAAAAGGGCATGGGTATATGCAGTTACATCGTCGCCTCTCTCAGAAGTGGGCAATCACTGCCCCCTTCAAACTAGTGGATGTGGGAAATGACTACTATGTGGCCCGATTCGCGAACAAGAGGGATTACAATCATGTGCTGATGCAAGGCCCATGGATGCTAGGAGACAATTACTTAACCATCGGGAGATGGGTGCCAAGGTTGATCTAACCAAGCCCCTACTCTCAAAATTCAAACTTGATGGCAAAACGTAGCCTATCCAATACGAAGGGTTAAAGATGATTTGTTTTGCCTGCGGAAAAGTGGGTCATGAGGCGGCAAGCTATGGGAATATGGAGGAAGTACCTCCTAAGCGTGAGCCAGGACATGAAACAGAGAGGGGAGGAGTGACGAGAGGGTTTCTCGACCAAATAAATTTATAGTCAAGACCCCGCTATAGGATCGTCCTCAGGAGAGAAGTCGGCGGTTCTAGGTTTAGTGTGTTTTGGGGTTCAGGAATAGCGGGAAGCAGTGATGAGGGTGGATGTCAACAAAGAATAGAGGGGTCAATGTCGAGAGATGGAGTGGGAATGGTGGTTTGATGTCGTGTGGAATATGTGCCGAATAAAAATAACAAATAAAGATGCAAACTTCCAAGGTTAGGGATCACCACAACAATAAATATATGTGCAGATCATAAATCACATAAAGATGCATGTTTTATATCAAATAACTTTCGTTATTAACAAATAGGAATATAGAGGCTTTCACATAAACCCTAAGTGTTACTACCCTTTTCTTAATTAGGATCAACCAACTTTCGCAAGCAAAGCCTAATTACTATCCAAATTTATAATTAATTCACTTTCGCTTCATAATTGCAAATAAGGAATTGTCCTCGACTGTCGCAAAGGATTAAGCACATAGGTAGATGATAATAAAGACATACAAATTTATGGATTTATAAATCAAACACACATATCTATGTTGGGATCACCCCAACCCTATAATAAGGAAATTAGAAACAAAACATAATGAAAGAAATTAACTTTAACATAAAATAAACTAAAACTTACAACTGTTCGTCTTCTTCCTTCTCCTTCTCTCTCTCTCTCTCTCTCTCTCTCTCTCTCTCTCTCTCTCTCTCTCTCCTTGCGCCCTAAGACGACTTGACTTCAATGAATGAAAATCAGCCTCCTAGGGCTTTATTTATAGGCTTCTAATCCTTGCTATTCAAGGATAGAAAGTCTATCTATATCTAAATCTAATTATCTACTTGCTTTAAGGTAAATAAATGGATTTAGGAATTAAATCTAAAAGGGAAAAATAAATCTAAATAGGTAAGTCTTCTTCATGTCGATAGATCTCGTCTTCCATAGATAGAACTTGATGGAATCGGATAGACTTGGCTTCCTTCAGCCCCAAGGATTCCCAAACCGAGTAGGATAGTCAAACCGCGTAACGCGCTCCCGGACACGGCTCCTCGATCTCGAGTAGGGCTCCTCGACATCGAGTAGAATTCGTCGTCGACTGGGCTGGCTCGGCGTCTCGACTAGCTGGTGCTCGACAGGCTCGGACATGGCTCCTGGGCGTCGTCGATCTCGACTAAGCCTCCTCGAGGTCGAGTAGAGGTGGTGATCGGCTTCTCCATTTTCCGCTTCTCGGCTTGTCTCAACTCATCGACTCCGGACATGGCCTCTCAGTGTCGTCGATCTCGACTAGGTGGTACTCGAGATCGAGTAGGATCCGGGAGTCGGGTTGTCTCTGACTCAGTGTCCTCGATCAGCTCTTCTCGACCAGGTGTGCTCGGACAGCCCTCGTCGAGATCGAGAAGATGTACTCGAGATCGAGTAGAGTTCTCTCAGCTTTCTGCTCTGTTCTTGAAACGCACTTTCCCGAGTTCTCGTTCGCCGGATTGACGCATATGACCATGCGTTGGAAAGCTCTTTCCGAGGGCTACAACTCTCATGTAGACATCAAAGCTTGATTCAGAACGAAGAATGGTGAAAAATGGTCTTTTCTCCAGCTGCACCATTCTTAGCTTCTCCATGAGTTTCCTTTAAGCTCCAAAGTGTGTCCAATTTCTGCGAAATATAACCAAAACTTGTGTAGACCTCCATATATTGCAAATAAGTATAAACTATACAGATTCTGTATTATTCTAACCCAATATGCATGAAATGCATGCAGAAATCGATATAAAAGTAAGTGTAAAACATGGCAAATTCAGCTCACAACAAACACCCCGTACTTAAGCTTGCTTGTCCTCAAGCAATAGTTTTATTTGTCATTCAGGGGAAGAAATAAAAACTCTCAACATCTTAGATTCATTTTCATATGTCCCTGCAATCAATTACCATCCTCGAAAAGGTACTAGTGTCACAGATCCATGCATGTGCAATTATACAAAAGCAACATCTACTCACAAAAGGAGGGTTATGCAAAACATTCATTCGTGACAAAGCATTAATAATCAAGAGGACTTTAATTTAAGCTCAATAAGGAGTAGATTGGTAAAAGGCTAAAGGTGAGCAATTTTTGGGAATGTGGTGCTTATGATCCGGGGAAATGGAGTATTTCCAAACTGAATTTCATACCACATTCTTTCTCATAAGATTCATCACCTTTCATAATACTTTTATCAATAATAATGCTTTTACCTCTCTAACCTCAGCACTGCCTTCTCGCGAGTCGCAAACATGGGTGTCATGAATGGCCCCGGATACTTAGTGCTTTGGACTCCTCACAATGTGTCCCATCTCACTGAACTATTATCTCAGAGAGCAGGGTCAATCTACCTTTATCTCCTGAGGTGATTGGATTTTTTCTCACTCATTAAAATTTTCATATATTTCAAACAATTTCCCAACATACTCCAATAATGATAACAACACAAACACCATATAACATCTCCATAATGCAACATCATTCTCAACATAATCCCCGGATAAGGTAAAGAATGGCAAATATTTAGATCATGTGGAGCAATATATGAAATAAGGCATATTATGGCTTTTGTGATGTGTAAGCATAGGTAAGGCTATGATATAAACAATATGAGCATTATATGGAAATATAAAGTCCTCCATCATCTTATCATGCAACATGTCAAAAGCAACTTCAAATTTTACCTCCTTTTATGGTTTTCAAGAAAATATGCACTTCATTGTGACTTCCCCTTACTAGGCAATTTCATGCTATATCTCTAATGAATCCAATTTTGCATCGTCGGGTTCAATAAAGCTTCCATGACATTATTCAAAATTTTCAATGGGGGTCATTTTTCAAACTTTTGGAAAACATGCATGTAAGCACATAAATCAATAATGCATTCCAAAATAGCCATGTAGCAATTCAAAGAAATAAATTCTAAATATGCACACATAATGTCAAAATATGGCAAATATGCATAAAGTAAGCCCTTCCCCCACCCCATACTTAAACATTACAGTGTCCTCACTGTATAAAAACAAGGGTAAAGAAAGGAACTCACTAGACAGGGGTGCAGGGCCTCTCAATTTTGAATAAAAGGAACTGCCTGGGCCGAGTCTGAATATAGCTTATCCATGGACCTGAAAAGTGCAGAAGACATATACCCACAATAGAAAAAGTAAAAATGTTCAAAACCAAAAACAAACAAAAGCAACAATGTCCAAAAGTCCCAAAAATAAATGTCTATTTACAAGCTCTAGATTTTATAGTCGCTAGGCCGACTTCTTCATTAATCATTAGTCTGGCTCATCTTTGTCCGCAGGTATAGGTGGATCTGGTGGTTCCTCCGGTGGTGGGAAGCGTGGGATGTCATCCGGGGGCATCATGTGAAGAAGCTTAAACCTCCCCGAGTGGACGCTCCATGGCTCCACCCATCCATCTTCCTGGGCTCCAGCTAGCATGCATAAAGGAATATATAAAGGAAATTTGCATACCTCATCATCATACATCTTCCGCTCCATTGGTTGATCTGTATGCCTCCACCACAACAAAACGGTTGAGTGGGAAGAGATATTTCCACCTCATCGTGCGAAGCTTCATGCCACTTTGCTAGGACCCCATACTTGAATATGAACATCGGTTGCTCAAAATCATCGGGGATAGCCTTCACTTTGTAAGGTAAAAGCAATCTTGGAATGCCCTGGGAAACAATGTCCAACTTCTTCTCTTCTAGTGCTTCTTCTTCTTGGGATCCCTCATATGATTCATCAACAATAGGTAGCAAAGTAGGAATGAAATTCGAGGAAGGATATACCTGGTTGTCGACATCGAGTGGGTCAATTGGCTCGTCGAGAGGAGGGCATGGTCCTTTAGACTTAATGGAAGCCTCAAGCCTTCGGATTTCGTCTTCCAGCCGAGCTATTTCCCTTAATCGTGACTCCTCCACTGCGATCCTATTTCTCCGTCTCAAATCTTGATACCATTCTTCCCATGCAGGATTCCCTTCGACAAAGTCTTCCATCTTTGTACCTAAGCTTTGAAATCACAATCAAGAACACAAATTAGTGGCAAAAGCTTGGCACCTAGTTGGTACCGGTGAGGTAGGTGGTGGTAGGGTATGTGATAGGGTAAGAAAAAGGGATGGGCTTTTCTGAACCTTAAACACAATTAAACTAGGCGCGATTGATATCTCCCCGGCAACGGCGCCAATTTGACGAGAGGGTTTCTCGACCAAATAAATTTGTAGTCAAGACCCCGCTATAGGATCGTGGAGTCAGGTTCGTCCTCAGGAGAGAAGTCAGCGGTTCTGAGTTTAGTGTGTTTTGGGGTTCAGGAATAGCGGGAAGCGGTGATGAGGGTGGATGTCAACAAAGAATAGAGGGGTCAATGTCGAGGGATGGAGGGGGAATGGTGGTTTGATGTCGTGTGGAATATGTGCCGAATAAAAATAACAAATAAAGATGCAAACTTCCAAGGTTAGGGATCACCACAACAATAAATATATGTGCAGATCATAAATCACATAAAGATGCATGTTTTATATCAAATAACTTTCGTTATTAACAAATAGGAATATAGAGGCTTTCACATAAACCCTAAGTGTTACTACCCTTTTCTTAATTAGGATCAACCAACTTTCGCAAGCAAAGCCTAATTACTATCCAAATTCATAATTAATTCACTTTCGCTTCATAATTGCAAATAAGGAATTGTCCTCGACTGTCGCAAAGGATTAAGCACATAGGTAGATGATAATAAAGACATACAAATTCATGGATTTATAAATCAAACACACATATCTATGTTGGGATCACCCCAACCCTATAATAAGGAAATTAGAAACAAAACATAATGAAAGAAATTAACTTTAACATAAAATAAACTAAAACTTACAACTGTTCGTCTTCTTCCTTCTCCTTTTCTCTCTCTCTCTCTCTCTCTCTCTCTCTCTCTCTCTCTCTCTCTCTCTCTCCTTGCGCCCTAAGACGACTTGACTTCAATGAATGAAAATCAGCCCCCTAGGGCTTTATTTATAGGCTTCTAATCCTTGCTATTCAAGGATAGAAAGTCTATCTATATCTAAATCTAATTATCTACTTGCTTTAAGGTAAATAAATGGATTTAGGAATTAAATCTAAAAGGGAAAAATAAATCTAAATAGGTAAGTCTTCTTCATGTCGATAGATCTCGTCTTCCATAGATAGAACTTGATGGAATCGGATAGACTTGGCTTCCTTCAGCCCCAAGGATTCCCAAACCGAGTAGGATAGTCAAACCGCGTAACGCGCTCCCGGACACGGCTCCTCGATCTCGAGTAGGGCTCCTCGACATCGAGTAGAATTCGTCGTCGACTGGGCTGGCTCGGCGTCTCCACTGGCTGGTGCTCGACAGGCTCGGACATGGCTCCTAGGCGTCGTCGATCTCAACTAAGCCTCCTCGAGATCGAGTAGAGGTGGTGCTCGGCTTCTCGGTTTTCCGCTTCTCGACTTGTCTCAACTCATCGACTCCGGACATGGCCTCTCAGTGTCGTCGATCTCGACTAGGTGGTACTCGAGATCGAGTAGGATCCGGGAGTCGGGTTGTCTCTGACTCAGTGTCCTCGATCAGCTCTGCTCGACCAGGTGTGCTCGGACAGCCCTCGTCGAGATCGAGTAGATGTACTCGAGATCGAGTAGAGTTCTCTCAGCTTTTTGCTCTTTTCTTGAAACGCACTTTCCCGAGTTCTCGTTCGTCGGATTGACGCATATGACCATGCGTCGGAAAGCTCTTTCCGAGGGCTACAACTCTCATGAAGACATCAAAGCTTGATTCAGAACGAAGAATGGTGAAAAATGGCCTTTTCTTCAGCTGCACCATTCTTAGCTTCTCCATGAGTTTCCTTTAAGCTCCAAAGTGTGTCCGATTTCTGCGAAATATAACCAAAACTTGTGTAGACCTCCATATATTGCAAATAAGTGTAAACTATACAGATTCTGTATTATTCTAACCCAATATGCATGAAATGCATGCAGAAATCGATTTAAAAGTAAGTGTAAAACATGGCAAATTCAGCTCACAACAAGGAGCACTAGTGGTTGTGAGTGAAGATAAACATGGAGACTGGATGCTTGTAAAGAAGACAACGAGGAAAAAAGGTTTGCCTGAAGAAGCCGGCCAGAGCAAAGCTCCAAGCCCGGCGAGTACCGGCGACGGCCAGGCCTCCCAGATGACGGAAAACACAAATGGGAAGTCCGAAAAATCAGGCGCCAGCAATTCAGAAGATGCCGGTAATTCAGGCATAGCACAATCATCGCGATTTGCAACCCTTGAATATCTCTCTGAAAAAGGCAATGAGGAGGATGAAGATATCACGGAGAATGCTCCAAAAGGAAAGAAAATCGCCGAGGATGAAGCAAAAGATAAAGAAAAACTAACTTACCAAAATGAAGCCTTGGGGAATAAGGTTGACCCGAAAAGGACGGCTAAATCCGACACCTAAAAGTCTGGAAGCTCCCCCCTAAAAAAAATAAACACGTACCAGAAAAAACAAACAGAGTCTAAAAAGAAGACAATACAGGGCACCTCCAATGACCCATAGATGTCTCACAAGGATCCCCCCATGTCTTCCCCACATCTAAGCAAACCCACCAATTACCAACCATCGACCACAAACAGACCCACCAAAAAAAACCCACCTACACAAACCGGCCCAACACAAAAGCCACCAACTACTGACGATGCCGCTAAGAGTGGAGGTTTTTCGGATCCCATCACGCCAAAGTTTTCTGTTATCAAACCACCAGACGGGGCCAATTTCAGCTTCCGTGCCGAGAATCTCGAACCGGATGGTAGTGGAGTTCCTCCCAATGATAATGGAAACAAGACCAATTTTATGTCGGGTGTCCCTACCCCAAATCGTCAATGATGCGCTCGATCGAGCCGAGACCTTGTGTCCAAGTTTGGATCAACCATTGCTTGACCGTTTGAACAATAGTTTACTGATGTTAGACGGACTTAGCATACTGGTGTGGAATACCTGCGGGGCAGAAAGTGATGAATTTATCAACGCACTTCGCGAACTAATTCGGATGCACAGACCCAAAGTTGTGGCTATTGTGGAGCCAAGAATTAGTGGGGCCACAACAGATCGTGTCTGTGCGAGAATTGGCTATGATAGCTACATCCGGAAGGAGGCTGAAGATTTCTCGGGAGGTATCTGGCTCTTTTGGCGTAGTACATAAGGCCTTCGATGTCAGCGGTGCAAGATAGGCCTTTTAAGTTCCAAGCCGGATGGCTTCTCCATGAGAACTTCTAGGAGTTCTTGACGAATCGATGGCAGCCAATGGCTAATGCGTGCACAACACTCGCAGCTTTGGCTAAACATCTATCAGACTGGAATAGGGATGTATTTGGCAACATTTTCAAGCGCAAAAGGATCCTCTGAGGCCGGCTGGAGAGGGTGAGAAGAAAACTCGCTATTCGGGTATGTAATCACTATATTCGGCTCGAGAAGGAAATATGTACTGAACTTGAAATAGTGCTGCAGCAGGAGCAATTACTTTGGTTTCAAAAGTTCTGCGAGAACTTCTTACTAAATGGGGATCGAAACACACGCTATTATCATCTTTCTACAGTTATTCGCCGCAATGCAATAAGGACCACGACGCTCAAGGATAGCAGAGGAGAGTGGACGGAGGACTACATTGAGATCCAAAGTATGATGCTCAATTTTTTTGCAAACCTTTACACAGCTGAGCCTCACCCTCCTGACTTAAACTTTACCAAGGCCCGAATAGCTTTCCCAAGACTGTCCGAGCAGCAAGCGATGGTGTTGGCTGAACCATTTAGAGGAATCGAGGTTTGGGAAGCGCTGAAACTGATGGGTCCGTATAAGGCGCCAGGGCCGGATGGCTATCCAGCTCTATTTTACCAAAGGAATTGGGGGATAGTTGGCCCCCAAATTGAATGCTCTGTTCATCGTCTGCTGAATGAAGGCCTATTCCCTGAGAATATAGGGAACCCGCTGATGGTTCTAATCCCGAAAACCCAACAGCCTGAGATCCCCGGTCACTTTCGCCCAATTTCACTGCTTAATGTGATCTTCATAGAGGCAACTAAGATGATTGTGAGCCACCTTAAACCAGTGCTCCCCATTTGATCTCATTGTCTCAAGCTAGTTTTATACTAGGAAGACAGATAATTGATAACGTGGTAGTGGTTCATGAGGTACTGAATTCCATGACACAACGCAGAGGAGGCAAGCAATGGATGATTATTAAAATCGACCTTGAGAAAGTCTACGATCGAATCCGATGTGATTTTTTGCGTGAGGTGCTCAACAAAGCCCACCTCTTACCCCATCTGGTAGACGTCATTATGAAGTGCCAAATAGAGGGGAGGGTCGAAGTGCTATGGAATGGAGCAAAGGCAGGGAACTTCACGCCGTCTCGGGGCATACGGCAAGGACATCCACTCTCGCCGTCTCTCTTTGACATGTGCATGGAGGTCCTCTCGCATACAAACCAATCAGCTGTAAGTGGTGGGCTGTGTAAGCCAATTTCGGTTGAAGGGATCAGCCTATCCCATATTTTCTTCGCAAATGATCTAGTTTTGTTTGCGGAAGCTTCGAGAGACCAAGGTGCCATCATCAAACAATGCCTCCAACAATTTTATGCAGCGTCGGGTGAGAAGGTTAACTTCTCCAAGAGTAGTGTCTTGTTCAGTCGTGAAGTCCCTGAGTCGATGCAACAAACCATCGTCAATGAAATGTCGATACCGATCTCGATAGACTTTGGCAACTACTTGGGAGTCCCGACATCGTGCGGAAGAATGACCAGTGAAAGGTATCATTTTCTCCTGGACAAGGTGACAAATAGATTGAGAGGGTGGCAATCTAGCGCTCTATCCTTTGCGGGAAGAATTACGCTTGCCCGATCGGTACTCTCCAGCCTCCCAATCTATGTTATGCAATCAACTTTACTCCCAAGAGGGGTCTGTGATAGCATAGATAAGCTTATAAGAGGATTTATATGGGGATCAACCGCGGAGCAAAGAAAGAGTCACCTGTTGTCATGGAACATACTGAAACAACCAATTCAGGAGGAGGGGCTTGGCATCCGAGCTATGAGAGAAGCTAACCAAGGCACCAAGCGATCCTTACCAAACTCTGTTGGCGCCTTTTGCAACAGCCGGACTCTTTGTGGAGTAAAGTGGTGAGAGGGAAGTACTGCGATGGAAGGCCGGACGTAGACATGTTTGAGAACCGACCAGGATGTTCGAGAGTGTGGAATGCGATTCGCCATGGCGCGGAGCTGTTGGTTCCGGGGCTGTGAGTTTCTATTGGGAATGGGGAATCCACCCTATTTTGGATGCACTCGTGGCTGATCGAAGAGCCCCTTATGAGAAAAGCACTCAGGCCAATCTCAGAATCACTTTTGGGGGCTACGGTGGCAGAACTTTGGGACAACAATGGTTGGAAATGGGAAATCATCTCCCCGTTGCTCCCACCTCTCATTCGGATGCAACTACAATCCATCTGAGTAAGAGCAGATCCTGATGCTAGAGACCGCATTTTTTGGGGACATTCATCATCTGGAGAATACTCAACAGCCTTGGCAATCCGTTTAATCCAAGAGAGTACAGTAGCCAACTCGATGATAGGCTGGAAACACATAGGCGCATCTCGTCCCAACAAAGAGTAAGAGCCTTCGTCTACATAGCAACTCATGATAGGTTCTTGTGCAATTCGAATCGGGTACGCAGGCACCTAGCCGAGTCAAATGCATGTTCGCGATGTGGGCTGGAGGAAACAGGGATTCATGTTTTGAGGGACTGTCAGGAGGTCAAGAGAGAGTAGGTTAACCTACTGGCGGCACGCTCTCGACAAGTTTTTTTCCAGTGTATGAGCTTGCAACAATGGATTATGGATAACACAAAAAAAGGAGGACAAATGGAGTTCAACCTTTGCATATATGCTCTGGTATGCCTGGGAGTGCATAAATTCTTTGATCTTCGAGAGGAAAGAATTGATTAACGGATTAGCGGCTACGGTAGTCAAGAAGGTGAGCATCTACTCCACCATTAGCTCTAAAGCTACATCATTACACAAGCTCGATTCGCAGCCTAACCATTCGATTACTAGATGGTCCCCCCCATCTGGTAACTGGGTGAAACTGAACACCGACGGGGTGTCCAAGGGAAACCCGGGCATCACTGGAGGGGGAGGCCTCATCCGGGGATGTGAGGGAGAAATATTGAGGGAGTTCACCTTCCAATTTGGCCACTGCTCGGCCCTCACGGCGGAGCTCTGGGCAGTCTTTCCTGGCTTACAATTAGCTTCATGCATGGGCTTCTCTCAGTTACAAGTTGAAACGGATTCCACCACTGTTTGCAATCTGCTCACTTCTCGACATCATACACCCCACACAGATTACCATCTTGTTGATCAATGTCGTAGTCTCGTCCGGAACGCTAATTGGGAGGTCAAGGTCAGCACCATCCGTCGCCAAGCCAACGATGCGGCTGACTCTCTAGCCAACTGGTCTCTTCAGATGACGAGCGCCTATGCTGAACACACTTCTCTTCCTAGTTTCATTCTAGCTTCTTTTGAAGATGTACCCAGACTCCAAAACTAGTTTCATATATTTTAATAAATAAGGGGCACTAGCCCTACTATAAGCACCAAATATATATATATATATATATATTCTACTGTGGTTTCGCAACTATAACGTTACATCTTCTCCATTTTTTCCCACTCTTTATAATATTTTGACGTTTCATTTATTTTTGCTTTTAAATAATTTTTTATTTTATCAATCTTTTTCTTCAAAGGTTTCATATTTCTATTCCACAACCATGAGTTTACCACATCCTTCTCCTTTTCTCATTTATCTATATTCATCCTATACTTTCCACCAAATATTATTTAAATATAAATAAATAAAGCATCAATTTTTGCACATGGTACAACACTCTTTACCTCTCCACACCAAGGTAACTCTAACTTTCATTTACCTTAATATATAAGGTAACCTTAAGTAATGAAAACTCTTGGTTGTGGAGGGAAACACTAAAAAATAGTGGTTTATATATCTTTTACGATTATTATTATTCCCCTTAACATTAGATATTGTGTACTTCTTTCTTGGTTTTGGGCTTCATTAATTTCAAAATAATATTGTAATAACCATTTTTAAACCCTAAAACGAATTTTAAATCTCAACTTCTGTATTGATTTTACAAATTGAGTATTACCGGAGTACAATGTTCTAAAAAACGTATAGCAGATATTTGGCGGTAGGATAGGGTCAAGAGTCTAGGCGGGTCTTGGCGACCTTGAAAGCCTTGACGGAGGAGCGAAGCCAAGAATTTAGGCGGGGACCTAGCCGCCTAGTAGACCTGAGCATGGGCCGAACCGGGCGGGCTTGGACCGGGCCTCTGGCATTTTTGCAGCCCAGTGGACCGAGCTGGGCTTGGGCCAGGCCCGGGTTTTGGGCCTATTGCCTTGTCCAAGCCCGCCCTGGTTGGCGGGCTGGGCCGCCCGCCGGACCTAACGGGCTTTTTTTCTAAAGAATGATTCGAGATGGAAACCCTACCCGATAGCATTTGGTTATATAACGCAATATCAATTCTTTTTTAATCAGAAAATAATTCAAAAGACTACACAATTAATATACATACACACTATATATACATACACACTCTAATATATACTGTATATATTAATATACAATGTAGTGTATACTTGTATTACACATATATAGACACTGTACGTGTAATATATAAATAAATATATATAGTAAGTATTAGGATAAAAAATATCATTATATATATGTGTGTATAATATTACTCCGTATAATATTAATATATACCGGGCCGGGCCTGACGGCCCGTTTGGGCCTCATACTCTGCCCAAACCCAACCCGGTGGGCCTGACGGCCCGTTTGGGCCGATTGCTTTATCCAAGCCCGTCTTTTTTCTCGGGCGGGTTAGCCCAGGTTTGCTCAGATCTACCGCCTAGGTGAGCCTTGAAAGATTTTTTAGAACAGTGCCGAAGTATCAAATTTCAACTTTTTATCAATGAATTATTTGATCCAACATCTAGGTGGTTTGGATTCAAAAGTGTTTATATAGTTATAATGTAATTATAAACGTTATAAAGTCTCTTAATATAATTTAAAATGTGATATAATAAAAACGATGTGAAATATAAAATTGGTCTTTTTTTATAGGTTTAATTTAGTGGATGTCCAAAAAAATGGACATAATTAAGTAAATGTCCACTTTTTTAAAAAATTAGGTAAATGTCCATATTTGAAACTTTTACCCTTCATTCCCATCCCTTACCCTTCCCTTCCCCCTTTGACCCTTACCCTCCCCTTCCCCTTTGACTATTTTTAATTTTGATATTGACTAGTCAACATTGACCAATTAAGTCATTGCCTAGATTTGATGACAATTATTTTTGGTGAAAGCGGTTTCTGATAAAAAAATTTGGTGACAATCATTTTTTTGGTGACATTTTTTTTCCTGGTGACAATTTTGGAGTAAATTTTTTCTGATGACAATTGATTTTTTTTCTTGGTGACAATTGTTGGTGACAATTTTTTCGGTGACAGATTTCGGTCAAGGCCTACATTCAATTTTTTGGTGACAGTTGAGTATATTTTTCTAGTGATAGTTAATTGTGACAATTATTTTGGTGACAATTGATTTTTTGTGACATTTTATTTTTTCCGGTGACAGTTAGGGGAAAATCTTTTCTAGTGACAATTGATTTTCTTTTTTTCTTGTGATAATTGTTGGTGACAAAAAAAATTTGGGTGACAATTGATTTTCTTCTAGGGACAGTTGCTAATAACACTTTTCATCAGTGACAAATGAGGTTTTTCTGCTAATAGATGATTTTCTCGATGACAATTGTTGGTGACAACTATTAATGACGAGGTTGATGACAATATATTGTCACCATGATATTGTAACCTTAAAAAAATTGTCACCATAACATTATACATCACCAAGACATTGTCACCAACTACAGAACACTGTTTTGATATTGTTTAATCAACCGTATTGTCACCAACTTATAAAAACATTGTCACCAACCTCTTTTCAATAATCTATTGACACCAACAATAAAACAGTGCAACCAACCTATTTTCATCAAGCTTTGGTCATAATCTATTATCACCAATTACAAAATTTTGTCACCAATCTAGTGTCAACCGCCTATTTTTAGAAATTAATTGTCACCAACGACAAAACAGTGTCACTAACCAATTGTCACCAACTACAAAACACTTTCATCAAACTAAAATGTTTACAATGCTAATGTTATCACATTTGTCATCTAATAGTAACACATTTTTGTTACAAAACTGAAACCCTAAACAAGGGGATCATAGACCCAAGAGGGGCTAAACCTGAGCAGACAAAAATTTGATGTACAATATAGTTTAGGGTTTAGGGTTTAGTCTTTAGGGTTTAGGGTCAAGGCTCTAAACCCTAAATCCTAAACCCTAAAATGTGTGTACAGTACCAATGTTATCAGATTTGTCATCTAATATTAACCCATTTTTGTTACGAAACTGAAACCCTAGAACTAGGGGAGCATAGACCCTAGAGGGGCTAAACTTGAGCAAACGAATAATTCGATGTACAATACTATAATGGCATCACATTTTTCATCTAATATTAACGCATTTTTGTTACAATAATAACCCTAAGTAGATGAAATTTGATGTACAGTTTAACTTTGTAATACTTAATTGTCAGACTACATGAACTTGCAAAAATATCAAAACAAAGGGAACAGTTGAGACATTCATACTTAATATCCAAAATAGCAAGACCCTCTATAGCTATCCTCTCTCTATACGCATCCATATACTTGTTTGAAATAGCTTCAATACCACCATGAAATGCAAGACCCTCGATATATTTGATGGTATACATACCACAACTTCCACTACAATTGAACAGAATGATAACGAAAATTACATTGTAGCTAAATGAGATATAAATTTCATTTGTCACCAAAACAGAATATATATATAACTCTACCAATTGTCACCAATCTAAAAAAAACAACAAAATAACAACATATATAAATTCCATTTGTCACCAAAACAGAATATATAACTCTACCAATTGTCACCAATCTAAAAATAACAACATAAATTCCATTTGTCACCAAAACGGACTATATAACTCTACCAATTGTCACCAATCTAAAAATAACAACATAAATTCCATTTGTCACCAAAACAAGCACATAAGCAAATAAACTCAAACTCCACCGTCATCCAATGTTCTAAAAGGCGCTAGGCGGCCGCTAGGCGATGGGTGGCCGCCTAGCGCCTAGGCGGTTAGGCGGGTGCCTAGGCGGCGCCTAGGCGGACTTAGAACAAATTTGATTATTTCCTTATATTTTGACGAATAACACTTGTCAATAATTCATATAATGTAATAATAATCCATAATATCACTCATAAACCCAAATTTGTAGTAGTTAACTAACACTAAAGTAAATAAACGCAAAAGTACATGTCTGACTAACAACTCTAAACCTCCTAAAATCCAAAACTATAAGTTCGACTGAAAAGCAAATGCATCCCGACATGGGGGATAAAAAAACCCTAAGTCAACTAATCATATGCTTAGAAGCGCAAATTGAATAATCGTTGGACTAGGCGGTGCCTAGGCGGGCCCAGGCGGCGCCTAGGCGGGACTAGTCGGGCCCAGGCGGCACCTAGGCGGGACCAGACGGTGCCTAGGCGGCGCCTAGGCGGGACTAGGCGGTTCCTGGACGAATTTCCGCCTAGAGGTCCGCCTAGGCTTAAAAATTCCTAGGTCCCGTCCCGCCTAGCGCCTAGGCGGCGCCCAGGCGCAATTTTTAGAACACTGCCGTCATCAATTTCAATCTGTTTGGTCAAAGATCCATCTCTGCATATATATGAGAACATAAGCAAATAAACTCAAACTCTACCGTCATCAAGTTCAATCTGTTTGGTCAAAGATCCATCTTTGTATATATATATATGAGAACCAGGTCTCCATCTCAATCTCATAGCAAATAGATTTAAGTAGAAACCAATTAAATCAAATAGAAACTGAAATTAACAAACAGAAATTGAAATTGAAAGGAAATGAAGAAGACATCAGACATCTCATCCGACAATCAAGTACTCATCGATCGCCGCTTCATCTCTCTCAAATTACCACCGACCCCATCCCTAGTGCGACGCCTCCAACTCACCATAGGTCGACGCCCTCACCGCTCCCGTCTCACCGCCTCCTCCAGGTTCCTCCTCCTCTCTCCTTCCCGTCGGCTAATCCGCTCCCAATCTAGCGTCGTCGCTGCTGCCGCATCATCTAGATCCGGCAGAAGTCGTCGCCAGAGCAGCGGAGGAGATCAAGGATCGAATGCTCGGTGTGTGTAAAGCCATGTCTAGGGCTCATGTTTATGCTGATGTCAATGTTCGCCTCCCCAAGGAGTACTAAGATTATGAACCGCTCGCTATTCAGTGGGGGTAATGAAATTCGATTCACGATTTCTTGAATTCCCTACACTATGTGCCTTTTGATTTCGCCTTGCATCTCTAAGACGGCGACTTTGCCGGAGACAGTAGCAGTGGCGGACGAATTTGGCGAAGAATGGTAGGATCTTTCGATGTCGAGGTCGACGATGTGCTTGATCTGGCGATCAGCGGAGATGAAGGAGAGGAAATCGGAGAGGGGGGAGAGCGGATCAGATTTGGTGGTGATGACGGTGGCGATCGTGGCAGTGGTAACAGATGGAATGGAGGAAGAAGAAGGGGGGAGACGGGGCTGTGATTCAGAGGCGGTGAGGGAAGCCATGAACTGAAGGAAGAAAAGTGTTAAATTAAAATAGGGGTAGTTTAGGTATTAAGATAAAATTATGGACATTTACTTAATTGTTAAATAAAAATGGACATTTACTTAATTACAAATCCTAAATGGATATTCTACCAAATTTCCCCCTTTTTATAACACAATATAAGAATCTAAATTAAGAAAGATTCCTTGCAAAAAAAATGAATTCGGGTGTGTTTGGATTCCAATGCAATCATTTAAAAAGTGTTTGTTTAACACATTTTTAAATGTGTTTAAAATAACGTAAATTTTAAATAAAATACCTTATAAATTTTGTTAGTTAAGCATTCACTATTTCTTGAAGTTTATAACTACATCATAAATTTAATATGATTGATTGACACAATTTATAATTAATTTTATCTAAAATTTATGTTATTTCAAACACGTTGTAAAATGTATTAACCAAACAATATTTGAGTGATTAGGATTATAATTACATTATAATTATAATGAACTGAAATCCAAACACACTCTAAGAATCTAATTTAAATATAACTAAAACATTTTAATTAGGAAAATATGTTTCATAATATTTTAATTAGGTTGGAAAACCCCATTTAAAAAAACTTAATCAGATTCTAGAATCCACAAAAAAAAATACAATAATAATACGAGTAATATAAGGTGCACGCGTATTCTCTCTCCTCTTCTACGCAACCCCCTAAACCCTTACCTTCCCTCTCAGATTTCTTCATCTCGAATTTGATCTCCGATCATGACGATTGGTTCCGGAGGATCTAGCGTTGTCGGTATTTCTCTCTGATTTCCTTTCTCTCTACGATTCGCCTTTTTTTTAAACATTAATCTGGGGTTTCTAGTTGGAATTTACTTTTCGCCATCAATTTAGATTGAATCGTCTTTGTGATTTCGATCCGTTCCTGTTCTTCTTCTTCTTCTTAAGCTGATCTATTGCCTAGGTGTGCGAATTTGTTTGTGTTGTGTTGAATCATGATGATCCGGTGTTTTTTTTTTTCTGAAACAGTTATGGTTTTTTCTGGGAATTTTCTGGTCATCTCTGGCTAATTTTGCCTTTTACTCGGGGCGTGTTTATATGTCCCATCGTCGAGGCTTTTTTCATCTCGAAACAATTTAGATCTGCTTCTTTTATTCTCACAAAGAGGTCAATATGTTTAATGTTGGGGTATTAGTCAAGATGCATCATGTGCTTCAAAGCTTAGATGGTTCTTCGATGTTAGGGAAGCTTGAGAACTGGTTTTTAACTGTTGTCAATTCAGTAAACTTTATGGATTTCTAATTTTCCACAGTATTGGGTTATTTGCATCCTTTGTAGACATATTTTGATGCATTTTGTTCAAATTGGAAGCTAAATTTGGAGGTTTGCTATGAAATAGGAAAATAGAGCTCTGGATGGGTGTTGAGTAAACATACCTATAGAGGAAGGTATTTATTTGTGAACTCAAGATGAGGTTGGGAAAGTTGATTTTTGTCAATGGCTTTCAAATTAGTTTGTGCCAAACAGGATTAGATTTGTTTTCACTGTGTTTTAAGTTACTTTCAACCTCTTGTACCACTTTTGTATGTCACCAACATCTTATCAAAGTTCCCTTCTACGAGAGCTATCGGTTCATCATGCAATATTGAATTATTGTAAATTTGTAAGGAATTAATGCATACTGGCTTAATTGAGATATCATTTATATATGTATATAATATTACTATATTAGCCTCTACTAAAACAATCCAAAAATGAGCATATTCTTTTTGAAAGGTTAATATTTTGAAGAGCGTGTATTTGGTTAAATTGAAGTGTGTCATATCTTTAGATTCTGCTATTTCTCTTTTACAATCTGAAGAGGTGAGAAACTTGATGGAAAATTACCTGCAAATTACCCTTTCCCCCTTCATTCTTGCAACCTGTGGTTTGTTATCCATCAGTGCCTAAAATCCTCTATTTGAAACGTGAGTTGATAGATGTCCCTACTCCGGTACTCCCTACATTATGCCTCATGAGAAAGTCTTGATTTCAATATGAATTTTCAAGTGTTTTTTTATACGGTGTGGCAGTCCCTAGAAATTTTAGATTACTGGAGGAACTTGAACGCGGAGAGAAGGGAATTGGAGATGGCAGTGTTAGTTATGGAATGGATGATGGAGATGATATTTACATGCGCTCTTGGACTGGTACAATAATTGGCCCTCATAATGTAAGCTTCTTTCCCTTTTTCCCCCAACTGTCCCTATAATTTCATAACTCATGGATGAATGGAAGTTTGATTAGCTCCCTTGTAGTCTGCAAATGATATTCTCCTTTATATATAAAGATTGTGCTTCAGCTTTCCTTCAAACTTCTTTATCTTACATTACACAGCTAGTAAAGTACAAAATTAAGAGAATGGTTTTGAAATGCTTAAATGCTTGACTTACTAAGTATGATAAGATTTGGATACATGTACTGGCAACAGAAAAAACTGGTCTTTTGTTTGTCTCGACTCTTTTGCAACTTCATCAGTTCTGATATATCACTGTGCGAGTTTATGTAAGAAAGTAACGTGGACAAGGAATTTAAGAGATGTACTTGTTACTTAAGGATTTGTATTTGGCTAAGGCTTCTTAGGTCTTGGTTTGATTGGAAGTTTGTTTAACATGAGAGATGCAACAAGTGAAATCACAAGTTATGACTTGTGAGTTCTAGTTTTAATTTTAATGTCTTGCGATCTGCATATGGGGTATGTGTAACTTCTTTATCTGTGTATATATGAAGAGATAAAACTCCAAATTAGGAGACCATAACATAGCAATGGCCACATGGTCGACCACATGGAAATGATTCTAGGACTGGATATTTTTTGACTGTTGATCGTGCCTAATATTTGCTGTTTAACTGAACTAGATTATTTGCCACTCTGCCTTTTGTGCGTTTAACTATAGATGGTCTGTTATCTGAATTCTAAAATGAAGCTAGAAACTGCAAATTAGCTGGGACTGGGAGCCTCATCTATAAATTACTATATTAAATTCACATTGTTTAGTTTGTTAAGATACTTGGTCAGCATTAAGGCAATGCCTGTTTTGGACCTTTTCACTTTTCTGACGTGAGCTCATATTTTGCAGACTGTCCATGAAGGTCGTATTTATCAGTTGAAACTCTTCTGCGACAAGGATTACCCGGAGAAACCTCCCAGTGTTCGTTTCCACACCCGGGTCAATATGACTTGTGTGAATCCTGAGACTGGAGTGGTAAGTTTTCTTTTAAAAAAAATACTATTCAAACAATATGAATAAGGTCTCCAATGACTGATGTAGGGATAAGTTCCGTCAGCGAACTCAATTTGAGAAGGTTGTGTAAACTGTGCCTTTTCTAAATGTAGATTAAGATGACCAAGTGATGGATAATTGTGATCTATATAGGTTGAACCAAGGAAATTTGGAATGCTCTCGAATTGGCAGCGGGAGTTTACCATGGAGGACATTCTAACCCAGCTGAGGAAAGAAATGGCTGCCTCCCACAACCGAAAGCTGGTCCAGCCTCCTGAAGGAACCTATTTCTAGGTGCACAAGCCCTCCATGTTACTTAGCTCTGATTGTATCCAACTTCAAATCTTATGGTATGTTTTGGTACATAGTTATGCCTACTCTTAACCCTTGCAAACTGCTGAAGGGTGTCTTGTTTCAACAACTTGACTCGGAGGTTGGGCGGTGTTGAACTGGGATTGTTCTAGATGGGTGTAACTCTCATGCCCTTTATATGTATCTGGCTAAACTAGTCCAGTTCGCGTTGTGATTTGCACTTATCAAGTCCCGGCTTATTTGCATGCTGCGATTCCTGAATCCTGACATGAAATTCATTCTGGTGGAGCTTAGGTGGGTGATGGGAAATCGAAAGCTCTCATTTGGGAGTAACACAATCTGCAAACTCTGAAGGGGGGACAGTTTTCCTCTGACTGGCCTGTATATGAGTTCAGGCATTTGGCAACCGGTGGTCGTGTCGCCTGACAGTGTCTAGGTGTAATGGCTCGGGCGTTAATGGGTCACTGGGTCAGGCATTCAAGTACGACGTACAATCAGTATCCGAAATTGGCGGGGAGGTGCATATTTAACTATTTAACAGAAAAATAAAGCATCTACACATTAATCTTATCCTATGATAGCTTTGAAGTGGTTGACTTAAATCGGTTGACATTTTAAAATTAAGAAACTACACACCGTTTATAACCCTCTGTTCCTAGATGCTCCTAGGATGATGATTAGATGCCAAATTTATCATTAGGCTCTACCTTTTTGTATTAATAAATACTACGTAGTTACTAATATTGATTCCAATTAATCTAATTGGAAAATTGTAAGTTATAGTGTATGATCGTAGCCTTCAAAAGAAAACTCTATTGCAACAGAACTAATCATCCAAAAGAGACTCACTGTGAATTAAACCAACATAGTATACAAGTTGATGGCCTATTGTTTCTACCGACAATTGGTTTTAGGATAGAAACTATATATTTATTTGCTAAGCTACTAGCGCTTAAACTATACATATTAGCATATTCAATAAGATTGATCAGCCCTTCTTCCATTTAAGGTTCAAACTGCAGGATTGTATATTTGTATTAGCACCCTTATTAATTCCTACCTACACGTCAACTCATAATACATTGTATATGTTCTAGTTCAAGTACTCAAATGAACATTTTATGAATGTACCATGCCCCATGTTTAGTTCTAGGTATATGTCTATTATGGTGGAGGAGGAGGATCGAATTGGTGACATTTGCGAAGTGACAAACTATTTATCCCTTAAGAAGTACCAACAAGTTGACTTATTAAATGGCGGGAAACAGAGGCGGATCTAGGGGGTCCTAGGGGGTCACGTGACCCCCTCCTCATAAAAAAAAATTACCTAGGTTTATTCTCAGTGACGGATCCAGAAATTTTTTCGGGGTGGGCATAACTTTTTTTATGGATAATTTTTATATTATTTTATAATAACTAATTTTCAATAAACATATATGAAGAGAATAATTTAAATTTGTAAGAAAAAATATTATTATTTAATTATAAAATACAAAATAAATTATAAGAATTTTAAAATAATGGGAAATGGATTGAGAAAAAAACAAATGAAAATATGTGTCTATTGAGATTTGAATAAGGGTTTATTGGTTTCTATTTAAAATGGGGTGGACTCAACCACTAAATCACTAAAGATACTTGTATTTCACTTCTTTGTATTTCACTTCTCAATTTTTTCATATAGCACATATATTCTTGTATTTTTTTTCGGATCGGGGTGGGCGACGGCCCGGTGTCGCCCACCCTTGGATCCGCCCCTGTATTCTCCTCGTCGATAGCTTCGTTTTGATATATAATACGACATAATCCGACATCTGAGTCAAACGTTATGAATGTTTAAAAATTTCAGCAATATTAATCATTTTAGTTTTATTTCAATATACTATAATACTTTAATATGTTACTTAAATTGACATTCACATATTATAATTCATCTCGAGAGATTCGAAACCATAGGTTATATTACTTATTTTGAGAATATGGTGAGAAGTTACGCAAGTTTAAATTTTTTGTATCTAGTTATACATTATTACATGTTAATAATGCAATGTTTATTTATTGCGTTTTATATCTTTATTTTTCGTTTTTTATCCTTATTTTCGTTTTATATATTTGTAGTATTTTCGAAACCATATGTTGACACTAGTTTGTACTATCGATCACGTTGCGTTTTGTACTATCGATCACGTTGTATTTTGCGATTTTTTTTCTCGATCTTATTGTCAACTACTATGGTGACCCCCCACTCAAAACTTTCTGGCTTCGCCTTGGCGTGAAATTAGATAAAACCATCCATTAAATGGTTTTTGTTAACAAATCACCACATGTTGTCTATTTCTATTAGGATTATGTCAAATATATATGATATTATAATATTTTACGCTTTATATTTAAATTAGAATCTCAAATAGATTTAAAAATGAAATTTACCAAAAATTTAAAAAAATATTATTTAAAACACTTGATGTATATATGAACAAATTATGCTATTTCATTCTTTAAAAATGGCTATAAATTTTAAATATATTTTATAGACTACTTTTTAATCAAAATTAAAATAACTTTATAAGTCATTAGCATTTTTTAAATTTAATAGTATTTTTCATATTTATAATTTATGTCACATTTTCTTTCATTTTTAAACATCTACACTATATACTAAAAATGAAAAAAACTATCTATATAAGTTTTTAAAAATATTTTGTAGGCATAAAAGTATTTTTTTATTAAAAGTATCTTTTTTTATTTTGATTAAATTTTTAAATAAAATTCAATAATATTTTCCACATATAATGATTATGGATTTGTTAGTTGTAGATTTCAATAAAGTGGAAAAGTAAAGTAATAATTAGGGATATAAGTATATTTTTGTTTGTTTTAATTTACTTTCTTATAAAATGTGCACATATCTAAAGTGACATGTTTTAATCAACGAAGAGAGTATTGTATATGATTGATATGATAGTTGTTTACCAAATAGAATCGGTGATTGGATTAGCCAAAACAAAGGCAAAATGATTGGTGCAAATATTTTTGATTTGGCAAAAGATATATATGTAAAGAGTAAATCTTGTAAAAGCATATAAAAGTTAAGATATCAATATATATATATATATATATACACAAAAATATACACATGTATATAATAATAAACAAATAATATCATTACCATAGATAATAAAATAATTATTAAAATTAATTAATTAAAAATAGGTGGTAAAAAAATAACACATGACACAATATTAGTCGAAAAAAATGTGGAAAAATATTGAAGCAGTGATAGTGCAACTTTTGCATTATTATTATTATTATTTTTTATTTTTTTTTGAAACGGAAAGAATTTGGCTGTGAGGCATAGCCCTACAAGCCAAGAGCATCCTTGCGGATGAGACTGCGAAGCAGAGAGTCGTCAGGAACAAGTGCATTGTGGAAAGCACAGGACATATGCGATAAATGGTCCGCAACCTGGTTTGCCTACCGGAAGACATGACGAATCTCAACTGAAGCGAAGAGGCCCAGCGATACTAGATGCGATAAACGATCTGCAACTTTTACATTTGTATTGCATAGATGGAGGCTTAGCTATTCCTTTTAAGAAAATAAATACTGCAAGCGGTTTTTTTTTTTTTTTTAATTTTCCCAACTATTCCTCTTTAACTATGATATTTAATCCCACATATAGAACTCATTTGGTTGGCAACCCAAAAACCTAAGAAGTAGAAATTTGAAGGAAGTATGAGAAATTAATGTGTTTGGTTGATATTTTTGAAATTGAAAAACGTATGAATTCAACATCCCGGGAAGTAGGGGTGTTATTCGAGTCGAACGAGCCGAGTAGTGGGCTGCTCATATTCGACTCGTTTCTGTTCGAGCTCTAGCTCGAGCTCGAGCTCGAATTTTTGTCGAGCTTAGAAGTGAGCTCGAACTCGGCTCGTGAGTATTTGAACAAGCTCGAGCTCTTTTTGCTCTTTTTTGTCGAATCGAGCTCAAGCTCGGTTGAACTCGTGCTATTATTGTAGCTTGTTTTTGCTGGAAGATCGTTTCTGAGCTCGTTTTTAGCTCGTGAGCTCGTTTTATTGTTGTAGCTTGTCTGAGCTTATTTGAGCTACTCGAGCTCGTACTCGGCTGGAGCTTGATTCGAGCTCAGAAACCCGCTCGAACTCGGCTCGTTTTTCTAATGTGAACGAGCTCGAGCCAAGTTTTTCGAGTCAAATCCGAGCAGCTCGTGTTCACATAACACCCCTACCGGGAAGTTGAATTTCTCAAAATGGAGGAAGTTCACTTACTTAATCACCATAGGTAAGTTCAACTTTTTTTATTTTGTATTTGAAAATTTTCAATTCCCCCTTTTAATCCTCTAAAATAAAAAAAAATCAACCAAACATATTTTCACAATTCCCATCAATTAGATTTCCCGGGAGTTTCTATTCTCACATTGAACCAAACCAACCCTAACATTGAGTCAAAAAAAGGGGAAAGGTTTGAAAATCCAAATTGATATTTGAATTATTTATTTATACTTGACCAAAGAATAGAATATCGGCCGGGAGATCCAAACCTCCCGGAAATTTTGGATAGTCAAGTATGGGACCTTTTTTTTTTTTAATATAAAAACAAATAGATAGGTAACTCATACTCAGATCCATATATATAAGGTTCGTCTAAATTTGACGGTCTAATAAAAAAAAAATATATTATTCTTTTGGTAATGTAGGTAGTTTTTAGTAGGGTTTGATTTTAATATTTTATAGTTTTAAATAAAATATTTTATTTTAATTAGCTTTTGAAATTAGATTTTCAAAAGCTATCCACTATAAACTTTTCAGAACTCTTCTTATTTTCTCATACCTCATTAGCTAGTTTGCATCAATTACTCTATCAACTGGATTACAAAACAACTTACTAGCTTATAAATACTCTAATTTAAAATATATTTAACACATTTAATCCATCAGTTTCATCTACTCCATTAGCTTCAGCTATCATATCAGCTACGTGTCATAAAAAAAACTCAATAGTCACAGTTTTTCTATCCATGTCAAAGAAGTTTGATTTGAAAAGATTTTTCAAAATTAAATTACTTTAGTTTTTAAAAAAATTACTTCCCTTTACTAAACATAATTTATATAATTTCTTATATCATATACTCTTGGAGCATAGAATAGAAAGACCGATGTAGTTAAGTCAACGTACAACCACCATTTTCATAATCGAGTGGGTGCCCTCCTGACTGAGCTATCGAAGCTGGCAAGCGCCTTCACGGATTGTCGATGGAGCTTTGTGAGATGGAAGGGAAACCAAGCTGCTCATTTTGTAACACAGCGGAGACACACAAACTGTTATTTTAGTTTTTCGGAAGACGATTTGCATCCGACACTTTTTAACATTGTTTTTGACGATTTGATGATTACGGAATAAGATAGCATAATTTTTAATTAAAAAATTTGAGCGGGATCGAACGGAATCCCGCTCGATTAAAGTTAAGTTAACTAAATGCATATATTATCACTCAATTCCTTCTATTTCTTAGATGTTTAATTGTTATTGTAAATCAAATCATTAGTTGGGTTACAAAATGAGTAGCTTGGTTTCCCTTCCGTCTCACATATCTCATCAACTAGTTTGCATCAGCTACTTTATTAGTTGGGTTACAAAACATCTTACTAGCTTATAAATACTTTAATTTAACACACTTAACATATATTTAACACACTTAATTCATAAGTTATCTCATTAGCTACGTGTTCCCAAAGAGATTAATAGTCGGGGTTTTTCTATCCCAAATCAAAGAAGTTTGATTTGGAAAGATTTTTAAAAATTAAATTATTTTAGTTTTTTTTAAAAATTACTCCCTTTTCCGAAATCTAATTTACATAATTTCTTACTACTTCCGTCCAAAAATACACGCCCCTTTACTATTTATGCACGTTTTTTTAGAATAAGTTTATAATTATTAAAAAAAATAAAAAAAGTTAATATTTTATATAGTTGTAACTCCTAAAAAAACGTATATGAATAATAAAGGGACATGTATTTTTGGACGGATGGAGTATATCATATACTCTTCGAGCATAGAATAGAAGGGCCGATATAGTCCAGTCAATGTACAAACATCATTTTCATAAGCTCAATCGAGCGGGATCGAACTGAATACCGCTCGATTAAAGTTAAGTTAATTAAATGCATATATTATCTCTACTCAATTCCTTCTATTTCTCAGTGTTCTAGAAATCGCGCCTAGGCACCGCCTATGCGGTGCCTGGGCGCTAGGCGGGAGGCCTTCCTAGCCTAGACACCGCCTATGTGGCGCCTGGACGCTAGGCGGGAGGCCTTTCTAGCCTAGACACCGCCTATGCGGCGCCTGGACGCTAGGCGGGAGGCCTTCCTAGCCTAGACACCGCCTATGCGGCGCCTGGACGCTAGGCGGGAGGCCTCCTAGGAATTTTTACGCCTAGGCGGACCTCTAGGCGGTTTTCCGCCTAGACACTGTCTTGTCCCGCCTAGTCCTGCCTAGAACCCGCCTAACCCGACGATCATTTAATTTTAGCTTCTAGACATGTGATTAGTCGCCATATGGGTTTTTCCCCCATAAGTAGGGATGTATTTGCTTTTGAGTCGAATCTATGGTTTTGGATTTTAAGAGGCTTAGAGTCGCTAGTCGGACACGTATTTTTGCATTTATTTACATTAGTGTTAGTTAAGCACCACAAATTTTGGTTTATAAGTGATATTATATATTATTATTACATTATATGAATTATTGACATGTGTTATGTGTTAAAATATAAAAAAATAATTACGTTTGTTCTAGGTGCCGCCTAGGCACCCGCCTAGGCACTAGACGGCCACCCACTGCCTAACGGCCGCCTAGCACCTTTAGAACATTGCTATTTCTTAGATTTTTGTTATTGTAAATCAAATCATTTAGTATATATGAATAAAAAGTCAGTATTTAATTACCTTATCCCAACCAACTTAAACATAATTACTTAGTTTTATATGGACGATATGGGCATTAATCGTGTTTCTCCATTTAAGGTACTGAGTCTCACTCACCCTTTCTCCATCAATATCTCATTGCGAATTAGTGAAGGTGCATTAGATCTTAATCAGTAATTACAGACACTTTTACAGTTTACATTAATCAAGATACGGAGTACATATGTATTCATCATCTTCTTTTTTTGTCATTTTGTGCACAATCTGGATGGATGAGATAATCTTCTTTGTAATCATCTATCCTTCGAATACAAGTTACATCACTGATAATTAATTCGATCTAACAGTAAAAAAAAAAAACCCTAAAAGCGAAAAAGAAAGGAACTTTTTATGAAAGAAGCTAACTTGTACTTGCAGTTTGAGTTCCAACTCAAATCACATGGTGAATCCGTAATCTAAACGATTGATCGATCGGCATATATATTATGTACTCGTTAATTCGATTCGTATTAAGTTACAGATTTCAGAAATTAAATGCGCGCAGGCCCCATCTTGTTTTAATTAGTTGGGGACGGAGATCACTTGGACAAATCAATGTGATCACATGGGGAGTGGTTAGCCACGCCATTGACAACTACTTGCAACAATCCTCTTCTTTGGGGCATTTCGTCGAACACCTTACCTCCATCTCATTCTCCGGCGCCGGCGACATGACGGCCCTCCAGATCTCGGAGAAAGCGCGGATGATGGCGCCGTGGTGGCAGGGGGAGTTGAGGCGGAGGAAGCAGGCGAGGAGATCCTGCAGATCTTGCTTCTCGAAGATCTCCTTCTCGAAGATCACCTGAAGCATCGAGTGCTTGAAATCGAGGTAGGGGTCCTCGGAGTCCTTGACGACGGCGAGCGTCTCATCGAGGCGGGAGGAGGAGCAATTCGAAACCCTCCGAGCGAAGGTCGGGTCCCGGGAGGGTTGAGGATCCGCTTCGTCGTCGTCGTCGTTGTCGTTGTCGTCATTGTGGATGTCGAGGGAGAAGGTGGTGGAAGTGTATCCGCCGTCGTCGGGGGAAGGGGAGGGGCGGCCGATGTTTTCGCGGTCGGACGTGGTGGTTGTTGTGGTGGTGGTGGTGGAGGAGGGGTCGTGGCGGAAGGAGAGGGAGGGAGGGGAGGTAGGCTGGAGTTTGGGGAGCGGGAGGTGGACGTCGGGGAGATTGAGGCGGTGGCGGCGGCTGCCACAGCCGCCGCAGCTGAGGGTGGAGGAGAGGCTTTTGAGGAGGGCTTTGGCTTTGTTCTTGGCGGTGTTGGTGGGTGGCATTTTTTTAGGGCGGCAGTTTGGGTGTACAATAGAAAGTGAGGAGATCAAATCTAATATAGGTAGGTCTATATAGTTGCTTACCCTACCTTTTTATATTTTTACCTCTCTTTATTATTATAAATACAATAATTTTTTTTTATTATTTTTAGTCGAAATCTACTATATATAGAATCGTCTATCGACTTAGTCGGCCTTCGAGTTTCAAACCTATCTGAACTCGAATTCTTATCTAATCAATAAAAAAAACATAACAGGATGGTAGTTTGTATTAGTTATTGTCTTTTTTTTTCTTAATTTTATCTTAGAAGAAAATTTGTGACAGTATTATGTGTGGTTATATATTAAATAAAATGTGAGATGTTGCTTTTTGAAGAAAAGATGGGAAATCTACTATATGAAATAGATTAGTTAGAAGGGTGAAATTAGTGAAGAAGGTTGTTGAGTTAAGAGTTATATATAAAAGGGGAGGAAAGTTGGGAAACTTGGTTGAGTTGAGAAGTGAAGAGAAAGGGAAGATGATGAGAAAACAAAGGGAGAGGGAGAGGGAGAGGGGCCCTAAGTTAATGGGGTCACCCTTGATAAGGTTAGGAGGTTTAGGTTGCATGTGGAGGTCACTCACCCCACCATTTATTTAACTCCCATAAATTGGGTGCCCCATCTTGGAAGCAAAATCATACCCTCTTTGAACTACTTCATTTATTAGGTGAATCTCATATTATTCACATATACAACGTATATATATAAGGTTCAACCCGATCCGAATCCGACGTACCCACCCATATTTTGTATTTCAGATTGAATTTTTCTGTCGTGATTTCACTGATTTGTTGGTTGCAAAATCGATGTTACCGTTATTCAACTGGCCTAGAATGGATAAAAAAAGTATTGCTATTTACACGGTCATTTTCTCTCATTTTGCACGAAAAGTATTGGCAATAGCGTATTACGGGTTCGCGGTAGAAAAAAAAAATTAATAGCGTTCGCGGAGTACGAGTTCGCAGAAATCTCTCTCCAACTCAACCATGGCAGAATCTCTCCAACTCAACAATGGCGCACCTCGTCAACTTCCTCACCTTCCCCCTCTCAATCATCACCCTCGGAGGCGGGATCTAGCTCACCACCCGCGCCACCTCCACCGATTGCCTTAGCCGCTCATCATCGGCGCCGCCATCGTCGTCGTCTCCCTCGCCGGTATCTCCCGCCGCGCCTCTCCGAAGACTTCTCTGACCAGTACTCCGCCTTCCTCGTCTCTGGCCTACCACTGCCTCATCTTCTGCCACCTCGCTCTCCACCAGTACTCTGTCTTCATCATCTCCGGCCTCATTTCCTCCCTCTTCCTCTTTTTCGGCGTCCTTCCGCCGATGCAAATTGATCCAAATCGAAGCCATGGCATGGCAAATTGCAGCGATTCTTCAAATCGAACCTACAAAATCGAAGCCTGAGCAGGGCAAATTGCTGCAATTCTTCAAATTCAAACCTCAAAATTGGAGGACTTCACGCTTCTCTGAGAATCTCAAAAAAAAATAATCCGCAACCGCGCACTCTGAATCTGCGATTGAAAATCATGTAAATGGCGAAAAATTCACCGTGTAAATAGTAATACTCATAAAAAAAAAATCTTTTTCAGGAAACAAATTTTAAAACTTGATATAGATGATCAAGACTCGGGATGATTGGCACCTTAGTTAACAATCGAAGATTTATTTTCGGCCTAAAGAGCATCGAAGAATTATTTTCAGTCTAAAGATGCAATATATATAATGCACAGAAAAGATTCACAATATTTGTTGTTGATTTATTGTATGTATTTAGCTAAGATATAGATATTTATCATTTTGGTATGTTAATTATTTAAAATAATATTATCAAATATCATTTTCTACTAGCAAGTCCATATAAACATATAACTTTAAAGAATTGAAAATAATCAGATTTTATATAGTTTAATAAAAATTGATACCTAAGACTTTCCGTTCTACATATAATTATTGACCAATTAATTAGGTTGACCAATTAAATTCCAAAGATTAATTTGTTCAACAAATTTTCAACTCGAGCAATCCACACAACTGAACAAGACGAATTTAAACCCTAAACTAACCATGATTTTGAATCGAATTTTCTTATTTTAATCAAAGGGGCCATGCCCTAACGAAACAAGTGTTGCACAATATATAATGCAAAAATCTTAAGGGCTCGTTTGGTATCGATGTCTAGATATCAAGATAATGATATCTGTATCGATATACAAATATCGGTATCAAAACATCGGTTTTGGTAAGATTTCGATATCGGGTGTATCGATATACAGATATCGGTATCAAAACATCGGTTTTGGTAAGATTTCGATATCGGGTGTATCGATATACATATATCGGTATAAAAACATCGGTTTTGGTAAGATATCGATATAGGGTGGTATCGATATAAGTGATACCTCCCAAAAATCAGTATAATAACCATAACATACCAATCAACATACCCAATTGAACATTTTTCAATACCAAACGGGCCCTAAGGATTGAGTGAATATATAACATCTCCATAACCATCAACATACCCAATTGAACATTTTTCGGAAATACTATAAAGCAAACTGAAAATACTATATAGCTAGATTGCATCCACAATTGAAGCCGACGAATCTTTATTTTGACAATATAATTAAGTAAATTAAATAAATACTTTTCCAAGTAAAAAAAACCCTGATCAAATTGAACCAACATTGCCTAGCTACCACGAAGAAATTAAAACCCTAATTAATTAAGTCAAAAGAGAATCAACAGCTTCTAAAATTTACAAACCAAATTAACCTAAATTAATGGAGAAATCACCACTACAAGTCAAATAGAGTTAATTAGGAAACAACCGTACCACCTAAAATCAATGGCGTTTCCAGGTAAACTTTACTTGTTCTTGTCAACGAATCAAAGATCCTACCTACCTATACTCCATCAGCAAACTCGATTCGCAACGGTGCGCAACAAACGCCACTGGAGGAACCTCAGCAAGATAACGAACCGCTTGATGAATGCCTCCATGAAGCGATTGCGACCTCGATGGTTCGTGGAGGACCGGCTAGGGTAGAGGAGCTCCATCAGGCTCTCTTCAATGGCGATCAAGTTGCTTTCGATGTCGGGATAGGGCTTAGACCACAACGTCGCCTTCTTCCACCACGGGGAAGCTTTCGGTGAGTAAGGCAGGATGTCGTCGAAGCTCGTGTACCGTCTGACCGATGGCTCATCGTCGTCTTCAGGCTCCGAACTGTCGGTGGACGACTTGAAGACTTTGTGGATGAGCATTGTTGGGAGTCAATGGAATTGACGATTGTGAGTAATCTCTGTGGAAAAAAAGTGGTTTAACAGATTCGAGAGATATTTTATAGGGAGGAGATCTTTGATTCGACAAAAAGATTCTATGGTGATTTGTTGGTTGCAAAATATGGGGTTATTGAATAGCGATGGACCGGGAGGATATATAGGCCCAAATAAATTCAACTGATTAAGTAAAATTTAACGAGTAATTAATTTACATAAATTCTGTTTAGCGGAAGGTGTTTTTGTTGTTCAGCGCTGACATGGTCACAAATTTTTTTTTTTTTGGTCCAGTGACATGGTCACAATAACTAACACTGTGACCAGTGTCATTGTTGATCGTTGCAACCAATATAGACACATTATAAGTTTAAGGGCATATAATTATTGCGACTAATATGACATCTAGTCATTGCGACCAACAAAGACCGCAGGTTTATCCCCTACCTCATTCGTCAAAATCAGTTAGCCCAAAATTCTAACCAAAATGCAAAATTCGACCATTTTTCCCATAGGCGTTTATATATTACGGTGTACAAGATTACACCACTTTTAACAACTTTTGAAATAATTAATCACACTCTCAAATCAAACGACTATTTTAACGAAGAAGTTAACAATCATGCCTTAACTAGTTCAGTTCCCGTGCCCAAGGCACGGTCTTTTTTAAAAATCTAATTATGTACAATATCAAACATTAATTTTCACATAACCTTTTCATTTTAGAGATACAATGACACACTGTTGGAATTATTTGACTCTTTTTTTTTTTTTATCTTAGATCGATGGTAGAGATCTTCATATGAAGTTTCCTTCAATTCCATTGTATTAAAGAAAGAATATGACAAATCAAATATAGGTCTTTTAAAAATGGACTATCTCATTATATTATATAGTACATTTTATGATGACAAGGAGATAGTATCAATAAAATTGTGAACTAAATTTATAAGTCATTAGCGTGTCTTATACAATTAGGTGATTATTCCTTGATTTATTTTTAACAAAGAAACACTAAAATAAAAAATATTCACATTTTAATAAAAATAATTTAAATATGAATAATATATACGGAGTAGTAATAAAATATAATTTATTAATAAATTGCATAAATACGTGGGTAAAACAAATTATTTATATAATTGGAAAATTTGTCTACATCTTGATTTAGTTATTATCCTAAATGGTCAAATCTTAACTAAAACATATAATAAAGTATTGTTTAAATTGTAAAATATTCCAAGAAATATATTGTTATTTAAATTTCAAAACAATCCAATAAAATAAATACCTATTTAATCGATGCTAATTGAAGATAAGGATTTCAATTTGTATTGGATCATGGTAAAATATTCGTTGTAACAACCAAATAGGATTACAGAACACACCACTTAAATATTACGAAGTAATTATTTATTTATTTAAAGAAAACAAATTCCGAAAATACCATAATTTAACATGAAGGATTGGTGAAATAATATGACACCACATAGAACTGAAATTAGAAGGGAATATAACACGGGACTAAGAAAAAACACGAACTCGGCTTCTTATCCACTCTTTGAACTTTTGCTTTTCCAACTGTGAATAACACGAACTCGAATTTGTAGTTTCCTTTTGCCTTTAGATCATTCAATAAAGTTAAACCGTTCTTCATCTTCGAACTCAACAATAAAAACATTGTTAGAATCGATTATAAAGCAATAAAAAAATGTAAAGGTTTAAAATTCAAATCGTTAGTAACATTTTATCAATGGATTCGAATACCTACAAAAATTGAAAATTACAAAAACATGGTTAGAATTTGATAAAAAAATGCAATAGAATGATCAGAGTAGAGGTTTTTAAGAAATGGAAAGGTGACTCGCCGATTATCGTCAAACTTCACTACGAGAAAAGAGGGCTTGGGCGACAAAATCAAATATCTAGGGTGACATTACAATTTTTGTCGCCAAAAACTAGAATTGCGTGACTAAAATACGATTAGTCGCACAATTATAGTGTATGGCGACAAGAAAAATGTTTCATTGCCCATTGCACGCATTGGCGACAAAATGATGGGTTATCGCCTTTGATGTCTTTTTTTGTGATGAAATTAGTTTTTTGTCGCACAAGCAATTTTCTTTTGAGCGACAAATACATTTTAGTCGCCGAAAACAAGCATTGTGCGACAGAAGCAAACTTGTCGCCTTAATTGAAAGGGTTGTGCGACAAATACATATTTGTCGCCCTTAAAGAACATATTGTGCAACAAATATATATTTGTCATCCTACAGAAGGGTCCTAGTGTGACAAATAGCTGTTTTGTCGCCCTACCTGCAGGTTTTGTGCAACAAAATCACATTTGTTGCTCTAATGGAAAGTCTTTGTGCGACAATTACGTGTTTGTCACCATATTTGAAGGGTTTTGTGCGACAAATTAATGTTTGTCACCCTTAGATTAAGGTTTTATATGACACCTTGCCTAACATTATTGCGTAATATCTTATTTGTTGTCCAGAGCATCCGTGTTAGTGTGTATATATAGTAATTATGAGGAAAAAAGAGAGTTTTTTAATGAAAAAAATGAATAACTAATTAATTATTTAAAATGTGCATAACTAGTAAATTAATAATATATTTTTTTAGAACGGTGGGAGTTTAATTAATTAAACTTACCATATTTATTTACTAGATTTGTCAAAATTAACGTGACCTGACTCGAAAAACGTACCTGACCGGTCCGAATGCCCAGAAATTTATGGGATTCAACCCAGTGTTTTAGACCAAGATCCAATATCATCATATTCTACATTTTATAGGATATAATTTATAGTCGTTATTAAGTCATTTTTATATGTTTTGCATGTCAATATAGTTTTTGATTTTGTTTTTAGAATAGATGTTTACACTTGTGTACATTTTATGTGTTTTTAGGTAATTTGGAGCTTTTGTTTGATGTAATTAATTTTGAAATCATGATGAAATAAGATTCATAAAAACAAGTTTGAGATCTTCACAGACGCTGGAAAAGTATTGCATAGCGGTCCCATGTACTAAGAATCAATCTAAGAAGAGCTTATTGTCGAGTCGATGTTTTCCGTACAATTCCTGCTTGGTGATGTCTAGGTAAAATGAGTCATTTGAGCCCTAAAAAAATCGGATCGAGTCGTTTTATAGCTTGTTGAAAAGCTTATTGAAAGATATACAACTTTGATGTTGAACATTTTGGCAAATTTGACCTAAAATATAGAAAAATCGAGCGAAGAAGTTGATGTGGACTCAAAGTTCTGACCCGATCGATATCCATATATACCGACCCGGAATGACGAAATTTTCGAAGCTACGAAGTTCCGGGTTGGTCTCTTAAAGTTTCGGGTTGGAATACTTCTAATTCAAAATGTTGTAATTAACTTCCGGGTCGATATCCAAGTCTTTTATGGAGTCGGAATATGTCGTCTGAAGATTCCGACCCGAAATCATAAAGTTCTAACCCGGAATCCTTGAAGGGATATCATATCTATATATATGTGGTTTATTTAAGATATTTTTATCTTGCAAATCCTTAAATTCCTTATAGTTAGATTTTATTTCATGATATTATAATTTAATTTTAATTATGTTTTAATATTCTTACAAAGTCCTTATAAAGTGTTTGTTTTTTTCTCGTTGGATCGACCCAAAACCAGAACAAAACTTGGTGTAACTCGATCTAAAACCCAATTGATCTGAAAACCTATTTATCTGAAACAAAAATGATCCGAATTGAATGACCAAAATAAAAAATTAATCCCCTCCGATCCATATATAATACACGTTGTTTGACAGTCACATGATTTTTGAGTTAATCCGAAAGGGAAGTTCTTCACAGTCACATGATTTGTTCAAATCGATAGATACTTGTTTGATTACTATAGAAATAACTTATAAATTGACTGAAAGGAGTGAAATTGTCAAAGCATGCGTTTCTATTTCTAGTCTTAGTGGCAGGGACCTTGAGTATTGTGAACTGTGAATGGAAGGAATTTGCTTCCAAATGTTTTAAATTCAGTCGTAGTAGGTTCAAATGCCAACGTTTTGAGCTCGGTCGGGCGGGTTGTTGGCGATGTCTATGGAGCTAAACTTACCGATGGTGTTTTGTAGAGTACCATCTACTGTGTCATCTGTAGTGTGTTAGTTTAGGTGATATTTAGTCATTAGGATGTAGCACATTTTGTTCGTTGTTTGTAGGCAATTTAGGTTGGTGTGTGGGTAGTATTTTACTAATTGTGTATGTGCTGTATAGGTGGGGTAGTGGTAGCTTTATTTCTAATTACATATATTTATATGCTACTATTATATATCCATATATTTATATAGCTATTATATGAATATATGTTTATATATACTATGTAGTTGTTATATGAATACCAATTGATCTACTCGCATCAATTGACCGACATACTTATCACGATTTCTTTTAATCAGGAACCATCGTCTTTGATTGGGAGGCATCATTGTATTCGCTTGCAAGGTCGATCGCTTCATTAGGTAGGTCTCTAAAAATAGCTTGATTGCTCAGGTTTTCAATCATAATTTGGTTGTTGATCTTTACAATTTCAAACCCGTTGTTAAGAGATGTGGGTAAATCTATCAGAAAGTAATTAAAGTTAACTTATTGTATCGATTATCATGTACACTAACTTACCCGTCTTTCCTAAAAAAAGAAGAAAGCTGCTATTTTTAAGGAATGAACAAGAAATTTATTTCTTCTTAGATTTTTTTTCTTTCCCAAATTCACTTATTCTATCATTTGGTATTACGTGGATTTACATAAAATTACCAAATTCAGTTCAAACCCCTTCGTACACGTATGGTTTAAATCATTTTGTATTCAGTGTACATTTATGTGATTTTCGTTTCTGGTTTTGCAAGGCATTTTCCTTTCTCTCACTGGAAATCAGTTGGGCATGGCAAGATGAAAAGGAAGAGGACGCTGAAACACATTTGCGGCCATGGCAAGATGAAATTCCTATCATTAACGAGGTCACTGAAGAGAGTGATGATTTGATTTCTATTGTTAGAAATGACGTGGAACCAGATATCACTAGTATTGATGAGGTTAATTTGGTGGGACACCAAGGTGATGAAAATGAACACGATGAGGAGGAGGAGGAGACCGAGGAAGAGGAGGAGCAACACTGGGACGATGAGTTAGATGAGGAAGACGAAATTGAAGAAGACAATGATTTAAATGTTGGGGATGATGATATAGATTAAGGTAAGGGAGATATAGTTAATAGTTTGACAAATTTATCATTGCAACTTACATATGGCTGTTGTATCATGATTCTGGATACCGTTTCAATATGTAAGTTGAGTCACATATATTTGAGTCAAATGGGAAATAAGTTATTGTTGCCTTTAGGTTTCTTAACTACACTTTAGTTTTTTAGGATTGATGAACAGCTGGTGTGCAAATGCCCTCTCATTCTATTATGATTATGATGCTTTTCTATTTCTTTACTTCATTTTGCTTAGTGATTTAAGGAAATCATTTTCATCCCCCTTTCCAATCTTACTGTAGCATGTTCTAGAAGATGTTAAACAATTGTACGACGGTGAAAGCTTTTCCAAGATAACCTTTCCTGTTGCCTTCAGTCTTTTTTGGGAGATCAGCGACCACATTTAGTCCAGGTGTTTGTCTCATTGACATTGCTTCAGGCTAATTATCAGAATTCTGCCTCTTTCTTTCGTTTGATGTTTTCCGTGATATTGCACCACAATTGTAATGTAATGTACATGTGTGTGTTCGCAAGAAATTAGTCGATGTCGATTGTGCTGTTTATATATGTTGAGAACCTTTTGTTCTATTTAAATATGTTGAGATAACTTTTGACATCTAGAACTGCAAGCTTTTTCTCAGTCCTTTATGTTTCTGAGATTTGTGTGGCTTTGCTTGTGAAATAAAGGAAAATTGAAACTGGTGATTATCGTTGAGTTGTATAGAGGAATATTGAAAGTTGTGATTATCATTGAGGTGTAGATTGTTAGTCCTTTGAGATTATATGTTTTAGTTTCTATGGTTTTATTATGTCTTGATTAGTAGATAGCTCTACAATCTAAATGGATTTTTGGTGCTCTTTGTTCTCATCATTATCTTCTATTTGCAGGGATATGAGTTCTTCACTAGAGCAACCAACTCATCAGCAGCAGCAGCCTGGACATACTGTGAATTCTCAGCAAGAGAACCTTTCATATCGCAAAAAACGCAGATTACAATAGTCACAACAATCGAATGGTTTGTTAAAGCTAATTGATTACATGTATTCTTTTATTAGTAATAATTTAAGTGCTTAACCATTGATGTGATTTGGAAAAATAAAGGAAAGAAGAAACGTGGGAATACTCGAGGTATTAAGTGGCAGAATGAGCAGAACCGCACTCCTGGAGTTAAGCCTTCATGTCGTATAACTACGGATATGAATAGATTTATTTGTGAGAAGTCAGATCAGTTTATCACTGAACTAGGTACTTGGGTGCGGAATTTGTTACCATTACGTTGCAGGTATGAAAACACATGTCAAAAAAATGTTGTCAAATCTATTAAATGTACATATCTTACTTTACAAGTAGTAGTTCATCTCATTTTGACCTATTTTCTATAACCAAATTATTAGCTACCTGCAGGAACTCACTCCCTCCCAAAAAAAAAACCAACTCACCATTTTTAGCTTTTCATATAACTTAATTTGGTTTAGTTTTAGTGAAAAGTCAGCACTTCAATTTGAAATTGTTGTTTCTCTTTGACATGTTCTTTGATTTAATTATTATCTCTATTCATTGTATATTACTATATCTTACATATTCTTTATCCTAACTATATATAGGAGATGGAAAGATATGGACAAGACATGTAAAGAGAGATTAATCAAGAAGATCAAGGTAAAATATGCTTACTATAAAAACAATACTAATGTTTGGTGAATTTATTATAAGTACAGGCTGAATGGAATTTGCCGGAAGGAGCTACTGTTGATAATGCTATAGAGAACCAGTGCATGATACTTTATTGACAATGGCGATACCGACTTAAAGAAAAGTTTTTTGATGGGTTTTCCATTGCTGATGCATTGAAGAATTGCCCTGCTGATGTTAATTCTGAAGATTGGAAATGGGTCGTAGAGAAGTATTGGGGGTCTGAGAAGCAAAAGGTTTGTCAAGCATTACAACTTTTCTCACCCTCATTGTTTCTTTGATGGATTGCAATAGAATTACTTTATATGATTTCATCTTAACTGACTATAATGTTTGAAAATTTATGGTTATGATGTGTTATAGCATGTTAGTGAAGCAAATCGATCAAATAGGTCCAAGCAAAAGGTGATGTCTATTCAAGGATCTAAGTCAACAGCTAGAATTCTTGATTGTCTGGTAAGTTACCACTTTATGTTGTTGTTTTGTTTGATGTTAGTTCCCACCTACATAGAGTTCCATTTCTTATGTTGTCACACTTTCAATCTTTCATGCCAAAAACAAATTAAAGTTTAAGCATTATTAAGTCTTTTTACTTTGCAGCGAAAAAATATATTTCATACCACTGCGTCGCAAGCACCAGCCACACAAAATCCTGAAGTAGGAACTGATGGATCCACAGAAGTCACTGAAGGAGCTAGTGAACCACCACCACCACCTCCATTACTTGAACCTGAGTATGTTAGATTGTGGGAAGTGACCAAAAGGTATCATATCTTTACCTTAAAAGTATATTTTACCATAAAATAATTAATATCATCAAAATTTATGCTTATAATCTATTTTATTGTATTTAAATTAGGCATAAAGATAAATCAATGGACAAGTTTGCTGAGGAGAAATTAGAAGAATTTAAACAACTCCATGAGGAGCAACTCGAATTATATGGTGCTGATAACCTAACGGTTGAAGAAGCATATCTGCGAGTGTTAGGATCAAGCTCGGGCTATATAAAGGGTTTAGGAGCTGGACCTAAACCACCCAAGTCCATGAGAGATAGGACATCGGCATATGGTGAAGGTGATGCACATATTGCAACTCAAATGGCAGAGCAATTCGATCAACTGGAAAGGCATTCAAGAGAGAGGGAAATTCAATTGAAAGAGCAAATTGAAGCACTTCAACAAAATAAAGTTGTGATGATGGAAGAGATTGAAAAGATGAAACAAGATGCAGCAACCAGAGAAGAAAGAATGAAAGAGCGAGAGGAAAAAATGGAGGCTGACATGAAAGAGCGAGAGGAGAAAATGAAGGATTATATTCTTCAAATGATGCAAGAGCAAGTGCGTTCAATCACATCAGGGAACTTCCAGCACCAGAAATGAGGTACATATTTAGCTTTCCATTTAAGATACATTCACCTAATAAGTTTGATTTAGCTTTCTATATATTTTATGTTCTTGGGTACTTGCGATCTAGATTATGTTATTGGGTATATTCTACATCGAGATAGATCATGTTTTTAGTTGAACTATTTTACAATATAAGTGGTTGGATAGGGATGTTCATTTTGATGCTCTGTTTGGTTGGGTAATGATGCTCATTTTGATGCATTTTTTGGTTGGATAGGGATGGGTAACCATATAACATTGACATATATAATGATATTATGTGTTTTTATGCATTGCTATTCTAATATTTTCTTGATTTTGCCAATGTAGATAATGTTTTCAGGGGGTTTACGAGTTGGATTAAACTGTTGACTGTTTGCTAGTGCGCAATTTACTGTTACGGGGAATGAAGACCATTTGCTGGCTTTTTACTATGAAGTTAATTAGTATGTTTTCCTAATGAACCTACAAATATTAGATGGATTCATATAATTCTTGTTTTTATTTTTGGTAGTTTAACTTGTGATGGACACAAGTTTTGAAAGTATTTTCGTAAAACTACGTTAGTCGTACACCTTTATGGTTTCAACTAGATATTGAAGTTATTTAATTATTTCGACTTCTACTTTTCTCTAAATACAAGCTTGATATGTGTTTCTTTCATGTATTCGATTTTAAATAGGTGTCAATTGCGGCATAAATATGAAAAAATGGTCATTTTGTATGATATTTGGTCCTTAAAAATTTGGGTGACAAAATATGTAATTTCATCATGATAGATTAGGGCTACAAAAATTATGGTTTGTCACCAAAGAAAGGGGCGACAAATTCTACAAATTGTCACCAAACATATAACTAGCAATTCAATCATATTTTGGGCGACAAAAGCGAAATTTAGTTGCCAACGAGTTTGAATGACGAATTAGAGAATTTGTCACCGATGAATATGGGCGACCAAATAGAGTAAACGTCACTGAAGAGTTTGGGTGAGAAAATAGCCTATTTGTCTATGGGCTACGAATTAAATCATTTGTCACCAAATACTTTGGGTGACGAAATATTGTATTTGTCACCGTAGACATTGGGTGACGAAATAGTGTATTCGTCACCGTAGACTTTGGGCTATGAATAATGTATTTGTCACTATAGAATTTGGGCTACAAACAAGGCTATTTGTTGCAAAAGTTTTTGTGCGACTAAGCAAGTTATTTGTCACCAAAGAGGTTGGGCTACAATTCATAATAATTGTCACCGAAGTGTTAGGGCGACAAAGTCATATATTCGTCATTGAAAGATTTGGGCATCAAAAAATGATTTCGTCACAAATCATAATATAGAGTGACGAAAAAAAGTTTTGTCACGCAAGACTTTGGGCAACGGGTAAGGTGCGACAAACGTGTGACGACATTATGTTCGTCACGGTATTGTTTGGGCGACAAAATTATGACTTTTGGTGACTAATATTTTTGTCGCCCAAAATGTTTTTTCTTGTAGTGCTTATAATAATTGTCAAGGGTATGGAATGGATAAAATAGAAATAGAAAATGTTTTAAACTAAATGAGATAATTAAAATAATTGGTAAAGATAATTATTAAGGATATAATTAGGATCCCTTAAATATCTAAACTAACTAACCATAATATCTAGATATTCAAATCAATTAATATTATTAATTATTATATTAATAAAGATTAATAGATAAATAGATATTGACTTAATTTTTAATTGGATTATACTAAATAATTTAATTAAACCCTAACTAAAAATCCCTACATTAAGGCCTCGTTTGGTTAGTCAATTAAAAACACAGGAAGTTAAAAAACCCAGGAAGTAGGATATATTCCTGTGTTTGGTTGACAGAATGATATAGGAATTCAACTTCCCAGGAATTTCAATTCCTACAAATCGTAGAAAGTTCACTTACCTAGGAGGGACTAGGTAAGTTCAACTTCCCCCATTTTTTAACATGAATTTATTTATTTCCCTCTTTATATCACTAAAAACCAAAATTCAACCAAACAACTTTGTTTAATTCATGGGAAGTGCATTTCACGGGAATTCAATTCATGGGAAGTAAGTTCCCGGGAATTGTACTTCCCGCATTCAACCAAACGAACCCTAAAGGAGAAGCCGCCACATGTCTTAGGCGACTTCTCCTTTAGTATTATAACTAGCATAGACGCACGGGATTTGTAAAATATATTATGTTGTTCTAAAAGATATTATCATAATTTATCTACATTATATATTATAATAATAATAATAATAATAATAATAATAATAATAATAATAATATGATAATATGAAAACGATATAGAAAAATAATATTAAATCCAAACTTCAAAATGATAAATATACTAAATTGGTCTTGCTCACTTGATTCACATCTTCGATCAATAATTAAAAGTGTGCTATATAGATCACGATAACTTCATTAATCCACAATGTTGGAGAATTCATAGCGTCGTTGCACAATTTTGGTTTTGGAGGTATTATCGGGTTTAAGAAACCTGTAAAATAAATATAGTCCATATTAAGATGGTATATTAAGTAATAATAGATACAATAAATAAGTAAAATAAGGCGCGCATTACCTTCTTTGATATGCATTAGTGTCGGGAAAAAAATCGGATTTATATACAACTTTGTCACATCGGCTAAATTAAAGTTGACAATATTCTCTCATCTACACACAACAAAAGTTAAACATATAAAAGTAAAGAATGCATGTTCACGAGGTAAAATAAAAGAAATTATAATATATTATTGATAATATTGAGAAATAAGGTCATTAGAAATTATAATTATTGGTAATATTGAGAAATAATGTCAATAAATATAGTTAAGGGAAAACTAATTAAAATACCCCCACCTTTGGGGGTATGGTAAAAATATATCCTTAACTTTCAAATGTAATAAAAATATCCCAACCTTTGAGGGTAGTGGTAATATATTACCCCAAGTTTTTTCATGAGTAAAAAATGATGACAAGGCAGCATACGTGAATTTTTTTTCAAGGGTTCTCTTAAACAGTGTCCTTAGAAAAAAAATAAAGAGCTTAACTGGGTTCATATCCAACGTATATCCAACGTCTTTTCCTCCCTCATGTCTTCTTTCGTGATCGCCTCTTGAATTGGCTTCCGAGTCTTCCAGATAGCTATGGTTCCTCTTCAATGTCAGTCTTCATCCCTCATGGTCGACTATCTTGAGCTATCTCTCTCACATCTTCTTCATCTCTGATTTGTTCACGGACTTGATTGGGTAAGTTTGATTTTTTTTCCCTCTTCGTTGTTATTGTCGGTTTAGTTTTTTTGTCGGTTTGGTGTTAGGAATAGTCGTGTTGTGTTAATTTGAGGCAATTTTGACCGGATTAGTTGTTTTGTTGAATCAATTTCATTTTTTGGGTTTAATTTGTTATTGTTTTATTTTTTTCCCTAAGGAAACCGTTCAAAAAAACCAAATTTTCGTGCTAATTTGTAAAAAAGGCTTTCAAGTATGTTGTCTTGTCAAAAAAATCCACGTATGCTACCTTGTCAGCATTTTTGATCCGTGAGAAAACACATGAAAATATATTACCACCATCATCAAAGGTCGGGATATTTTTATTACGTTTGAAAGTTGAGGATATATTTTTACCATACCCCCAAAGGTGGGGGTATTTTAATTAGTTTTCTCTATAGTTAAATAAGAAATATGATTTGAAACTTATGTCCAACATCTTTTACAATATATAAGAAATTGAAATATATCAATGATGTATCTATTCAGCTCCATATTGATGGGTATATATATAGTTGTTTAAATAATTAAGAACCAACATGTCACTTCAATATACGATTCTTGTGAAAGATTTAAATATTAAAGGTGGCAAAACAAATAACTAATAACAAAATATACAAATCAATGCATATAAAAATGAACTTGCCTATCATTCTTCACAATAAGATCAACTCTACCAAGTGTGAGTAGAGATATATGATGAACTTTTTTTATATGTAAATGGATAAATATTGGATTTTAACAAATTACTGTATAAATAATTTAGCAATAAAAATACCACCAAAATTTTGAGATAGTAGAAATCCTACCAAATACGGGTAAAATGAGATTGTAATTTCTTTTGTTTGTAATTAGATAAACATTGTATTTTAAGAAATCATTGTATAAATAATTCAGTAGTAAATATCCCACCAAATTTTTTTAGATATCATTAGAAATCCTACCATATACGGGTAAAATGAGATTGCAATATTTTTTATTTGTAAATGGAAAAAAAATTAGATTTTAAAAAATCAATTTATAAATAATTCAGAAGAAAAAATCCCACCAAATTTTCGAGATAAGTAGAAATCTTACCAAAAACGGGTAAAATGAGATTACAATCGTTTTTTGTCTGTAAATAGAAAAAAGATGGATTTTAACAACCGCTGTGTTTGAATCAAATAGTAAAACCCACACAATCATTGATGTTTGGGAGATTAGTAGTGATGTGAAGAACACCAATTCAACGTTCCTACATATACATCAAGATAGAGCTCCAATTCAACCTCGGCAATAATCGACTACAATGCTGGATCAGCATATGCATCGAGAGAAGTCACTACGGAAATAGATGTGCATCAAGAAGCAATATTCCATCAATGGATAACTTATTGTCATCACCCAGCAACAAATATAACTTAGCGTCTGAAAAGTGGTCGATTACAATGTTGGTGTTGTTGCAGGAGGATGGTCAAGTATGAAATAAATATGAAATAAAGTTCAGACTGACTTCCCTGTCTCAGCAAATAAATACAAGACTTCCTCCCGTTGTAGTAAGAGAATAGTCAGGATCGAATCCACGAGGAAGCACGTCAGCAGTTCTCAGGTAGCTGTAAATTCTCACAGAAGCAGCAGAAAAGACAGAAACACAGAAAGGAAAGAAACAAATAAACCCGGCAAGGGCAACTAAAACAAAAGCAAAGAAATAAAGCAAAGACAAAGCAAAAACTAAAAGCAAAGCAAAGGCGTACTCGATCTCGACAACAGCTTCCTCGAGATCGACAAGACAGTGAACAACAGAAACTCAGAAAGTGAAAATCGACGAAAACAGAAGAAAACCAACTCGACCTAGACCAGCTTCTACTCGAGATCGACAAAGGTTGTACTCGATCTCGACAAGGCTTACTCTATGTCGACAAGAAACAGAAACTTTAATTTGCAAAATCTCGAACAAAACTCAGAATCTCGACAGAAATAAACTCAATATGCTAAAAGACTTCCAAAGCCAGGGTTTCAACACCACAACGATAACCATGCAAAGTAACACACAAAGGCATAAAAGATCATGCTTTCCATCAAATAACTTTCGTCATTAACAAATAGGCATATAGAGGCTTTCGCATAAACCCTAATTGTTACTAACCCTTTTTCACATAATTAATCCAAGTTGCATTAAGATTACTTTCGCTTCAATAACACAAACAAGGATCACCTTCAACTCTCGCAAAAGAATCATGCTCATAGGGATAGAAGATGAATCGCACAAAAAGATCTGACCTTTATCGCATCGCCTCACATGGCCACCGTTGGGCTCACCCCAGCCCCAGAAGTGGGTGGACTACTCACGCCTCATTGCAATAACAGACATTGATTTGAAAGAAACTTGCATTAAAACTAAATTCAAAGCCTTTTACAATCCTGGCAATCAACTTTCGCAGAAAGCCAAAACCCTAAAAACCTTAGAACTCCTAAACTTCTCTGTGGAACTACTTGTCTTTTTCTGAAAATTGATGATTAAAACTGAGCCCCTAGGGCCTTATTTATAGGCTTCATTCCCTAGCTATTCTAGGAAAGAAGATATCTATCTCTATCTAAAATTATATCTAAAACTTGAAAGGATAAATAAATTATTTTATGGAAATAAATCTAAAAGGAAAAGATAAAACTAAATAGGGTAAGTCTTCATGATGTTGATAGATCTTGTCTCCTTGGAGAGAACTTGATGGATTAGGATAGAATCTCGGCCAAATCGACTCCTTTGCGCCCAAGGAATCTCAAGTCTACTCGGACAGGTCTTCGTCGACGCGTTTCCGGACACTGGTCTACTCGACCTCGACAAGGGCTCGTCGACCTCGAGTAGGGTGGATCGTCGACTAGACTTCCTGGCTAGCTCTGCTCGATGCGGCTCAGTCTTGGCTCCTGGTGCTCGTCGACCTCGACAAGGCGTAGTCGACCTCGAGTAGAAAAGTGTTGCCGACTAGGTCTCCTCGGGTAGGTTTACTCGACTGGCTCGGATCTGGACTCAGGCGCTCGTCGATCTCGACCAACTCTTGTCGAGATCGAGTTGGTTGTACTCCCTTCCGCTTCCGCGAGTTGCCTCTTCCGCTGCCGCGAGTAGGCTTCTTTGTCGACTTGGTGCATCCCGCTGGCAGCGCGTTTTTTCGCGGCAGCGAGCGGTCCGCTGCAGCGAGTCGAGTCGCTGGCAGCGAGTTGCATCTGGTCATCCTCGTGTAGGTTTGTCGATCTCGACAAGGGTTGGTCGAGATCGAGTAAAGGTGTGCTCGGCTTCTCGTCCTCAGCTTCTCGGGCAGCTTCTCTCTTCGTCGACTCCGGGTGTGGCACTGGGCTTCGTCGATCTCGACAAGGGTTCGTCGAGATCGAGTAGACTTGCGGAGCTGGGTTGTCTGGCTTTCTCGATCAGGCTTGCTCGACCAAGGTTCTGTTGCTTCCTTCACCTTGGACTTCTGTAGTGGTTTTCCGAGCTTTTCCGACCTTCTGTAGAATTGCTGTAAAATGCTTCGATTTCTGCGAATTAAACAGAAACTAGTGTAGATTCCATAATTTGGCAAATAAACATAAACTACATAGATTCTGTACTATCTTAGCCCAAATGAATGAAATGCATGCAGAAATCGATATAAAAGTTACTGTAAAACATGGCAGATTCAGCTCACAACAGTTGGATCCCCTTTTCTTGAGCAATTGATTTTCGAAGCGTGCATTCGTCTCGAACACGTCAGGCTTCCTCCAATTCAACTTGGGCAATGATCTTCTAAATAACAAAGATATTAAGTTTTAACACAAAATAAATGAGAAAAAATAAATAAAATTTACAATAGAAAGTAATTAATTGGTTAATTTAATTAAAAAAATTAAATATCTTAGATTTAAAAAAATCATTTTATAAATAATTCAGTAGAAAAAATCCCACAAAATTTCCGAGATAAGTAGAAATCTTACCAAAAACGGGTAAAATGATATTACAATCGTTTTTTGTCTGCAAATAGAAAAAAGATGGATCTTAACAACTGCTATGTTTGAATCAAATAGTAAAACCCACATAATTCAACAATCATTGATGTTTGGGAGATTAATAGTGATGTGAAGAACACCAATTCAACGTTCCTACATATGCATCAAGATAGAGCTCCAATTCAACCTGGGCAATGATCGACTACAATGCTGGATCGGCATATGCATCAAGAGAAGTCAATACAGAAATAGATGCGCATCAAGAAGCAAGATTCCATCAATGGATAACTTATTGTCATCACCCAGCAACAAATCTAACTTAGCGTCTGAAAAGTGATCAATTACAATGTTGGATCCCCGTTTCTTGAGCACTTTGTTTTCGAAGCGTGCCTTCGTCTCGAACACGTCAAGCTTCCTCCAATTCAACTTGGACAATGATCTTCTAAATAACAAAGATATTAAGTTTTAACACAAAATAAATGAGAAAAAATAAATAAAATTTACAATAGAAAGTAATTAATTGGTTAATTTAATTAAAAAAATTTAAATATCTTTAATTCAAACGGGTAAAAAAAAATGGGGAAATTAATATTCTAATAAATTTGTTAAATTATCATTAAATTTATTTTAATTAATAATTGATTAAATTCTGTTAGTTATATAGGTGGTGTCACACTTAATGAAAAACTGACACGTAAGCCTTGATTTAAGGTGAGGTTGTCACGTGTATCTTTCACATCTGTTTTAGTATTATATTAGAATTAGATATTAGATAATAAACACAAAGTTGCAAAAATCAATTAGGAAGAGGTATACATAAAATCACGTAAGAAGGGGTAGAAATAAAATCATGTGCGTATGGGTGAGATCAATTACGTTTTGGAGATTGATATTTATAGGAATATAGGTCGAGATATGATACTTTTGTTAATATATTTTTACTCCTTTAAAGTGGCCAATCTAAATTAATTACAAATCTCGAGCGTTTCACTTAAATTATCAATTTAAGTGAAATATTTTACAATTGGTATTTAAAAATTTTTAAATCACTTTAATTCAGGAAAAAAGATATTAGATTTATTTTAATTAATAATTGATTAAATTGAATTAGTTATTTAGGTGGAGCCATGTTAAAAGATAACTTGCCACGTAAGCTTGGTTTAAAGAGGTGGCGCCATGTGGCATCCTTAGCATCTGTTTTAGTATTATATTAGATATTAGATATTAGATATTGATTTTGTTAAATCTTCACTATTTTAATTAAAATTTTAAAATTCCGTATTTTAATTCTTCTAATATACAATATCTAAACAAATATTTTTTTTTATTAATTCTCATAATTTATAATTTGTGTGAATGGAGTTCTTAGATAGTTGAATCGGTCGGCAAACACATCCCTTGCAGGCAAAGCCCAATTGAGTTACATGCCCAAGCCCAACGACATTTCAGGCCCATATACAGGAAGCCGCTCTCTGCTCTCCACCCAAACCCTAGTAGTAGTTGGTATTTGCGGTTCCGCGCAGGAGGTTTTCACTTTCAGAGCTCAATCCCTAGTAATCATGGTATGTTCTCCGTTCTGTTGTATCGTTTTTCGGCGTTCTCCAATCTCCCCTATCGCTGTCTATCTTACTCTATCCGCTGCTATTTGTCTCTTTTCTCAGACTTTCAAGAGGAGGAACGGAGGACGCAACAAGCACGGCCGTGGCCATGTCAAATTCATTCGCTGCTCCAACTGCGGCAAGTGCTGCCCCAAGGTTAAGGTCGATTCGATTCAATTCGTTCGTGTTTACCTTCAATTTTCCGGTTAGATCTGACATAGATGTTTCGTCTTCAAGGACAAGGCCATTAAGAGATTCCTTGTGAGGAACATCGTCGAGCAAGCCGCTGTTAGGGATGTTCAGGAAGCCTGTGTTTACGATGGTTAGATTTTCGATTTAATTTCTCCCTTCTTCCATTTTACCGGCTGTCGATGTATTGTGATCTCCTGATTTTGAAATATCTTAATCGGCTACAGGATACACCCTCCCCAAGCTCTACACCAAGATCCAGCACTGTGTTTCTTGCGCCATCCACTCTCACGTTGTTAGGGTTCGTTCTACCACTGACAGGAGGGTTCGCGAGCCCCCACAGCGCTACAGGCGCAGGGTACGTAGATATCTATCTCTTTAACAATTACACGCTGTAAGAGATTTTATTGATGTTATTGTGTAATTGATACTCTGATTATTGACATGAATCAGTAATATCTGACCCATGAATGAAGGTAATTGTTGAGAAAGCCTTTGATGATTATATGAATGCTGTGTGAAGTAGAATATGTTCGTTGAATCTGTACGATTAGGTTTGCCTTGTATTTAGTTTGTACAGTCTGATACATGAATAGATAATGCTTTTTAGTCTATTTGGATAATGCTTTGAACTCAATGTTCAGCTGTGTGAAGTAGAATGTGTTCGTGTAATCTGTTCGATTAGGTTTGCCTTAAATTTAGGTTTGTACAGTCTCATACATGAATAGATAATGCTTTTTAGTCTATTTGGATCATGCCTTTAACTCAATGTTCAGCTGGATGTGGTTTAGCTAGTAAAGCTTGCATTACATTAATCAATCTGTTTTACTGTTTTACAGGATGACTTGCCCAAGACTGGTGGACCTCCAGGTGCTCCAAGGCCCGGCGGACCTCCAGGTGGTGCTCCAAGGCCTGCTGCAGCTTGAGGCTCCATTTTAGGTTTTTTAAATCAAATTTTTGTGCACTGGTCAAGCTGGTAACCAAACCAGACATTATGGTTGTTGCTTTGAGTTTTATCTTATAATCGACATTATTGCAGTTTTTGCTGTTCTATTAGTGGTTTATTTGTTGAGTTGGCTTTTTCACAAATTTTACCTTCCCAATATGTGCACTGTGTTATAGGGATGCCCCTGTGCCTATCTCACCTTTGTTTAGAGTTTTTATCAATCTTATGCATTATCACCTTCTGCAGTCCATTGTTTGGAAAGGGAGAGACTTTTAGTTGCTTCTGTAGGCAATGGCAAATGCTAAAATACAATAAAGAGTTGGTCTTCTCGTTGGTGAGGCTACTTTTTTAATTTTGCACTGCTGAAGAAATTCACCAGTGTGTTGTGTTACAACTTACAACTCTTTGGCCCCATTATCTTAGTCCCAAGGCATGTTATATAACATGAAAGTTGCGTCATGTCACGTCTAGCTACTATTTCCTGGTGCGAAGCATAATACCAAATTTGCAAGTTTGTGTGCAAATCCAACTCTAGTTTATGTTTTGCAATTATGGTGACTGTATACTATTGGGTTATCTTATGAAGAAGTAAACTTGCACTTTTAAAGCTGCTCTCCTCTGCCATGTATGCGTATAATCTTGATCTAAAAAACCGATTCAAGTGAAGTATAGACGCCTCATAAACCCTTACCTCGATCCAGATAGTCAATGTCTAAACCGAGATCCTACGATAAGTTCGATTAGAACATTTCTCCTGGCCGTCCTGTGTGTTTTTTTGGAAACTTAATCAAATTTGTTTACTCAATGTGGGACATCTATTAACCTCATGGCATCACTAAACAGCGTAATTTTGCGGCTTGTTTTTTTTTTTTTAATAAAATGAAAAGGAATTCGTCGCACCGGACATGCTAGTGAATCGAATCGTTATGAAAAAGAATGAAAACCAGATACAAGACAAAGATATACATTGAGTAAAAAGGACGACATTAGCATTGGCGAACGAAGTTGGAACGTAACAATTGGTACTTGGTAGAGGCAAACCAGTGGTGAACGAAAGTGGAGACCTACTCGATCGTCAACGAGTCAGATCTAGAGTTACTCGATCGTCAACAAACCGTCAGTCATATCACGTCCACGACCTCTCGCAAGTCTTGATTGTCAACGAACCGTCAGTCATACCTCTCGCAAGGTGAGAAAAGAAAGATAAGACCGCAAGGCTCAAATTAAGACCACGGCTACAAATCAAACATCCTAGTACCCAAGAATTCAATCGATTTAAAAATCTTTGTTTAATTAAGTCAAAAGAAAATCAATAGCTTCTCAAATTTACAAACTAAATTAAACCAAATTAATGGAAAAATCACCACTACAACTCAGATAGAGTTGATTAGGAAACAAAACAACCATACCACCTAAAATCAATAATGGCGTTTCCATGCAAACTTTACTTGTTTTTGTCAACGAAAAAATCAAAGTTCCTAACTACCTAGCTACAATCCGTCAGCAAACTCGATTCGAACAAAGGCCTCCATGAAAGATTGCGTCGATGGTTCATGGAGGACCGGCTAGGGCGATTGCGTCGATGGTTCATGGAGGACCGACTAGGGTAGAGGAGGGCCATAAGGCTCTCTTCCATGGCGATCAAGTTGCTTTCGATGTCGGGATAGGGCTTAGACCACAATGTAGCCTTCTTCCACCATGGGGAAGCTTTCGACGAGGAAGACAGGATGTCGTCGAAGCTTGTGTATCGTCTGACCAATGGCTCATCATCGTCTTCGGGTGTAAACCCAGATGCCGGCTAGAGCGCAGGCAAGAATACGAAACAGGATGGTAAAGAACACAACACGATTTGTTTACGCGGTTCGAGTGTTAAAACTCTACGTCCGCAGAGTCTTAAGAAGGAGAGACTCAGGCTTGGAATCCACTAGTTCTTTTTAGCGATTACAGATATGGTTGCAAGTACAACTTCAGAATACAGATTCAAGCATAACAAGCAAATACAAGGTGCACACAAGAGAAGAAACGATCTAGAAGAGAAGAAACGAAGAACTCCCCCAGATCTGGCAGTTGGAATCCAGATCTATCGCTGGGAATCACAAGAAACTCAATGGACTCGGAGCCTCGAGCTTCGTCGTCGTCTTCAACCCCAGATCTAGAGTCCTTGATGAAAGATGAGCTCTAGATCAGAGATCTTCGTCGCAGATCGTCGTCGGAGAGCCCTCACGGAGAAACCCTAGCTCGCGACGCTCAGACTTCTCTCTCTCTCTCTCTCTCTCTCTCTCTCTCTCTCTCTCTCTCTCTCTCTCTCTCTCTCTCTCTCTCTGGCTTACCTTGCAAGCTCCAACTGACGGTATGAGGGAACCCTAGCGAGCTTCCCCTTATATAGACGATCCTCTTCATGGAACGCGACGTTTCATTAACGAGACACTCCTCTGATGGAGCTAAGGAGCTGGGCCGAGTTCAATGGGTTTGATCGCCCCCCCAAACCAAACCAAACATACAATATAACATAATAACAAGATAATATGCAATATGTATGTATATGATGTTATGCACGAAATTTAACCTAAGTATTCACAAGTGTTACATGTCGGCTTATATAGGATATATTATATACGAGTATATGACCCGGAACCCAAAGTTTCCGGATTAATACTTCAAGTCTATAATATATTCTATATTACCCTTACTATGTTTCCTTATCTATACTTAGACTATATGCTAAAGTAATACTTGCCATCCAATATCTATAGCGGGATAGTGTCGAGATTAAGAATGGACTTTACAATTTGCCATCTTAATTTGAACACTTATCCCTAGTAATCAAAACATAGTGGATTGTGATCTGACTTGTGTGAACATCTTATCCGTCATCGAATCTATACTACATGTGTTAAGGATCGAGGAGGTTCTTCGATGTGAAGAAAATCCCTGCAGAAGCAAAACTTGTTAGAAGGTACCACCTTAGTACCAAAGTCAGCTGGGTTTTCTTCTCCTTTGATCTTCTTGGCATCTATCTCAGAGGCTTCTATCCTATTGCGGATGAAATGGAACCTAACATCTATATGCTTGGTTCTCTCGTGATACATCGAGTCCTTACAAAGGTATAGGGCACTCTGACTGTTAGTGAAGATTACAGGCTTAAAGGCTTTCCTATGTATCTCTCCAAGGATACCATTTAACCAGATGGCCTCTTTAGCTACTTCTCTAGCAACCATATACTCGGCCTCAGTTGAGGATAACACTACAACGGTTTGTTGCTGCGGTTTCCAGCATATACAGTTCCCATCCCAGGTAAAGCAATAAGTTATGGTAGACTTTCTATTGTCCTTGTTACTAGAGAAATCAACATCTACATACCCATAAATCTGATCAGGAGAGGTATAGGGCTTGTAGACTAGACACAGGTTTCTAGTACCGGAAATGTACCTAAGAAGATATTTAATAGCATTCTAGTGATCCATTACGGGGTTAGACGTAAACCTGCTAAGGACACTTATAGAGAAAGCTAGATCAGGACTGGTGCAGAGCATGGCATATATCACGGATCCTACGACAACCTCATAAGGGATTTTGGCCATTTGTTGGATATCAGAGACTTAGTGGGGCAATCTTTCTTAGTAAGCTCGAGGTGCCCTCCTAAGGGTATGGCTGTAGGTTTGGAGTTGATCATGTTGAACCTCTCTAAGACCTTAAGGACATAATCATCTTGAGATAACCAAATGGTCTTGTTTGAACGATCCCTAATGATGTTGACGCCTAAGATTTTCTTAGCAGAACCTAGATCCTTCATGTCAAAATACTTTTGTAGATCAGTTTTTACCCCACTGATTGAGGGGAGGGAATTACTAATCAAAAGTATGTGATCGACATATAGAAGAACATAGATTGCATTCTTAGTGGCAGGACGGATGTAGTACAAACAATTATCATAACTGCTTCTACGAAACCCTAGACCTTTGATCACCTTATCGGAATTAAGGTTCCATTGCCTAGGAGACTGCTTAGGACCGTAGATAGACTTCTTAAGGAGACAGACATGGTCGGGTTTTGTTCTGTCTATGAAACCCTTAGGTTGATGCATGTATATGGTTTCATCTAAGTCCCCATGAAGGAAGGCAGTCTTAACGTCCATCTGCTCTAATTCCCAATCATACACAACTACCATGGATATATAGAAAGGAGACGCATGGTTTTATACTTTACTACGGGTGCGAATATATCATTGTAGTCTAGACCTTCCCTTTGGGTAAAACCTTTGGCTACTATGCGGGCTTTGAACTTAGGAGGATCCTTGGGGTCTAAAGCTTCTTTGAGTTTGAAGATCCACTTAGAGTCTATAAGTCTGGTTTTAGGAGGTCTAGGAACTAAAACCCAAGTGTGATTAGGGATGGAAATTTCACCCGCACCCGACGGATATCCGTTTCACCCGACCCGAAAAAGTGGGTGAAAATCCGAAATAAAGTGGATATTAAATGGGTAATGGGTGAACGGGTGATGGGTCGGGTTGGATCCGGGTGAAGACATTTCCCACCCGTCACCGGACCCATCACCCGACCCGTCACCGGACTTATAATATGATATGTGAAGTTACCAATATACCCCATAAACCCTAATTCAAGATACCTATCAAATGATTAAAATGGAAATATCTTGTTATAAAGTAAGTTATGCAATATTTATTTGAAGATATGCAATGCAATTGGCTCCTAATTAAAATGGAAACGCAAATGCAATGGGATCCTAATTATTGTTTATTCATCGATGTGTTCGACATATGTTTTTCAATAATTTTTTTGATGAATTTGATGTCTTGTATTTCACCCGAATTATCACCCGATCACCCGGTGGGTGATGGGTGGATGGGGCGGGTGAAATATTTTGTGGGTGATGGGTCGGGTAGGGTGAAGGGTTTTGGGTGGTAGATCGGGTGATGAAAGGAGATCATCCACCCATCACCCGACCTATTGTCATCCCTATATGTGATTATGGTTCATGGAAGCTATTTCTTCTCTCATAGCCTTCGACCACTCAGACGCATGAGCATTAGATTCGACTGACTCAAAGGAACTAGGGGTTGTGGGGTGCCTAACAGTGTCAGCAGTAAGCAAGGCATACTCAACAATATAGTTAGCATAATTCCTATTAGGGATCCTAACCCTAGGCTCCCTATCCCTAATCAGCTGCCAATCATCCAAATTAGTATCATGCAAACCAGAAGAAGGGAGGGAGGAGAAACTAGAGAAGTTAGTTAACATGCCATTTACATCACGAGATGAGGAGGGAGATGCATGTAAAGAATCAGAATTTAAAGAATCTGGCTCTAATGGATCCCCATCTTCTGGTCCATTTCCATCTTCTTGTGATGGTGTCTGAACTGCTTCTTCTGAATCTATGTCCTCTTGCTCAATAGGTTCTCCATCTTCTTCCTGTTGCCCCCCTTGTAATGTGGAGGGAGTGGCAGCTGATAGCGATAGACCAATATCAAACTCAAGGTCTGCAACCTTTGCTTCATTAGCTAAGTCTGCACTTAATGTCCTTTTGTTCAGCTGCTCGGTACATGTGGCTTGAGATGCTGATTTTAGTACTTGTTTAAAGGGGAAATCATGTTCATTAAATTTAACACTTCTAGCAACAATGACTTTGTAACTCCTAGGCTGCAAAAGCAGCACTCTATAACCTTTAACCCCTTCAGGGTAACCCAACAAAATACCCTTTTTAGCTCTAGGTTCTAACTTTCCTTGAGAGAAATAAGCATACATAGAGCAACCAAAAGGTTTCAAATAAGTCAGGTTGGGGATTTCTTTCTCCACATCTCCTGAGGTGTCTTAAAATTTATGACACTTGAGGGGGATCTATTGATGAGGTATGCAGCTGTGTGAACAACTTCACCCCACAGACTTGGTTTAAGGCCAGCACTAAACAACAAACATCTAGTCTTTTCCAATAGAGTTCTGTTTATACGCTCTGCTATCCCATTTTGTTTTGGTGTGCCAGAGACAATCAGATGCCTTTTGATCCCATTTGATTGACAATAGGAATCAAAATCAGTATTACAAAACTCAAGGCCATTATCAGTTTTTAGGCATTTCAATTTAAAACCAGATTGAGATTCAGTCATGTTCTTCCAGGTTTTAAATGCATCAAAAGCATGGTGTTTAGACTTAAGCAGAGTAATCCACACTTTCCTAGAATAATGATCAATAAAGCTTATAAAATACTTCATGCCACTAAAAGTATCAACTTGGACAGGGCCCCACAGACCAGAATGCACATATTCAAGAGGAGCAGAAGCCACATAAGTTGATCTAGGAAATTTAAGTCTAGCAGATTTGCCAAGAACACAATTCTCACAAAAGTCAATGTTTGCAGGTTTCTTAGGCAATAAACCATGTTTATACAGATGGAACATGCCAGTATTAATTACCAATATGTCCTAGCCTTTCATTCCAAATCTTAGTATCGGATCATGACATTCGAATGCATAGAATTAATCTCAGTAGGTGAAGCAAGAATATGAAACAAACCTTTTACCCTTTTTGCTTTCATAATAGCCTTACGCTTGCAATATATAGTTCTAATTCCATCTTTAGAATCAACATTACAGCCAAGTAATACAAGAGAAGATTCAGACATTAGATTTCTTCTAAGTTTAGGCACATATTTCACATTAGTAAAGACTCTAACCACACCATCATGCATGAGTAAGAGGACAGACCCCTCACCTTTAATCTCTAAGGATGTATCATCTCCTAACATGACATCACCAGAAATGTTCTCATTTAAAGTTCTAAACATGTTTTTATTAGGAGAAGCATGCATGGTACAACCAGAATCAAGAATCCATGTATCAGATGTAGCAAATTCAGCACACATAAACAATTCAGCAGGATAGTTACTCATGGATTCAAGCACAGCAGCAGACAATTCAGTTTTATTTTGTTTAGCTAATTGTTCAACCCTTTTCTTTTTCCTGCAGCCCTTAACCCAGTGTCCAACATTACCACAGTAGTTGCACTTAGAATTAGGATCATATTTATCAGACTTCTCAGGTTTAGAGTTATCCTTTTTGTCCTTTTTGTTTTTCTTAGACTTTTTACCTTTCTTTTCAAATTTGTTTTGTTGGGTAAACATAACTTTAGATTTATCTTGTTTTTCAGTCTTGGCAGAGAGGCCCTTAATCTTAAGAACCTTCATTATCTCGTTTTTCTCAATTATAGCCTCAATGATCTTATCTTTAGATAACTCATTCCTACTAAACTGGATAATATCTTTGAAGTTTTCAAAATTTTCAGGTAAAGAGTTAAGCAAGAGGATAGCTTGATGAGTGTCTTTTATAACATCTTTACATCGTTCTAATTCTTGGGTCATTTTAAGGAACTTGTCAAGGTTGTCATCTAAAGTCAGATTCACATCCATCTTAAAAGTAAACAACCGACACAGCAAAGAAATCCTGGAGGGCAAAGATTTAGTGAGAAATAGCTCCTCCAGAGCGGACCAGAGAAGTTGAGCAGAAGAGAATTTTACCACCTGACGGGCTATGCCGTCAGTTAACCTTAACATGATTTCAGAGTGAGCTTTGAGGTCAAGCTCAAGATCAGCTTCAGCAGCTTCCTCTTCTTTCACTTGCTTGGCCATCTCTTCGGGTGTGAGACCAGAACCACCACCATCAGGTTCATCAATCTTGATGCCTGGGTGGAGTTTCTTTGCGAGAGTCTCAGGGTGTTTGACTGGATGTGTGATGGCCTTCCAACAACCCTCTTTGATCAAGATAGCTCTCATTTTGACTTGCCACATGGCAAAGTCAATAACTCCATCGAAAGATTTGATGCAAAAGATGTTAGTAGCAGCGGAAACGACATGATCTACAAATAGTACACAAGATTCTAGAATATAAACCCTAGAATCTAAGAGACAGCCTGTGATACGTCAGATAGGGGAGGAATGACACCAAGCGTTGATGCTCTATCTAGGTCCACCCAGTGCCCTGCCTCCGAATCTAGTCCTTGAAGCCAAGAGTGACTCATTTGTTTCGAATCGCGGCACTCAAGCTCTAGTATCACAGGAACAGGCTCTGATACCACAATGTAAACCCAGATGCCGGCTAGAGCGCAACCAAGAATCAGAAACAGTAACCTAAAGAACACATCAAGATTTGTTTACGCGGTTCGAGTGTTAAAACTCTACGTCCGTGGGGTTTCAAGAAGGAGAGACTCAGGCCTGGAATCCACCAGTTCTTTTTAATTAGCGATTACAGATATGGTTGCAAGTACAACATCAGAATACAGATTCAAGCATAACAAGCAAATACAAGGTGCACACAAGAGAAGAAACGATCTAGAAGAGAAGAAATGAAGAACTCCCTCATATCTGGCAGTTGGAAACCAGATCTATCGCCGGGAATCACAAGAAACTCAAGGGACTCGGAGCCTCGAGCTTCGTCGTCGTCTTCAACCCCAGATCTAGAGTCCTTGATGAAGGATGAGCTCTAGATCGGAGATCTTCATCGCAAATCGTCCTCGGAGAGCCCTCGCGGAGAAACCCTAGCTCGCGGCACTCAGACCTCTCTCTCTGGCTTACCTTGCAAGCTCCAACTGACGGTATGAGGGAACCCTAGCGAGCTTCCCCTTATATAGACGATCCTCTTCATGGAACGCGACGTTTCATTAACGAGACACTCCTCTGATGGAGCTAAGGAGCTGGGCCGAGTTCAATGGGTTTGATCGCCCCCCCAAACCAAACCAAACATACAATATAACATAATAGCAAGATAATATGCAATATGTATGTATATGATGTTATGCACGAAATTTAACCTAAGTATTAGCAAGTATAACATGTCGGCTTATATAGGATATATTATATACGAGTATATGACCCGGAACCCAAAGTTTTCGGATTAATACTTCAAGTCTATAATATATTCTATATTACCCTTACTATGTTTCCTTATCTATACTTAGACTACATGATAAAGTAATACTTGCCATCCAATATCTATAGCAGGATAGTGTCGAGATTAAGAATGGACTTTAAAGACAAGGGCTAGCTTGAAGGTTTTATGGATGAGCATTTTTGGCTCAACGAGTTTGAAAATCATGATCTCCGTAGATAAAATAAGTTTTTTTTTGGATTAGGTAAGAATTCGATGGCCAGACAGGCCTGGCTCATCGAGAGGCCGACAGAGTTGGCAGACGGAAAACCGTCGAGCATACAATCTAAAGTGAACGGTGCAATACAAAAGTGATAACTAAACAACCCCGAACGAACAAACGAACCTAACCAAATGAGAGCAGAGAACAACACGGACAAACCCCGGAGCCAAGCGCCACCAAGCGATGACACCACTGGCCAGCGGTACATCAGGAGTCCCTCCTGCGGGCGATGAAGACAAACCTCCAAGGAAATTTTCGGAATACGGAGTCACTTCGATGCACACCGCCACGACCCCAGCCAGACCCGACACCGGACACCAGAGTCCCTACTCAGACTACGACCGTCAAGAACACCTGGAATCGTCGCCGAGAGCCACCCTGTATATAACGCACCAAAAAACCCTTACGGGAGATTGTCAGGACCCTTACGGGTGGGTTACTCATACCCTTTCGGGTTTTTTTCCTCTTTTTTTTTTAATAAATTTCCACAAACTTGGGCCCGAAGAATCCAACCTTGGGGCCCAAAGGACACAAACTTGGGCCCAAATGACCCAATCTTGGGCCCCAAGGAGATTACGGGTCGGGTACTAGGGCCAACCGGGTCCAAGGTAACCCACTTGCCACCAGAACGCACTAGAACGCAAGAAGCAAAACAAAACTCAACACATTCCGACCGGCAACGCCTACAGAAGCCGCCGACCAAAGGAGACCGCCAACGCCGACGATACAGCAAGGTGCACAAAAGAAGTGGACAACGACACCACCAAATCGGCCATCGGAGCAAAGCACCGACGAGAGGGAAAGAGGCGACGAGAAGCACGGGATGAATCGAAAGCCCAGAAGCCGTCAGAAAGATGAAATCAACGACAACCCGAGATGGCAGACGGAACACCACTCATCCAGGAAAGAGGAGACCAGACGACGGCGAGACAAGTCGAAACAGCCCTATCGAAGCGAAGTCGACCAACCGGACACGAGGATAGCAACGAGATCGACGAGCCCCAAATTGACAATCGAAACGGGAATAATCAAGCCCGGGAACTCAAGATCAACCACGAACAAGGTCGATCAGAGTGCACAATAGGAGGATTGAAGATGATGATTTTCACAAAGATGGTTTGACTACCAAATTGGGGGTTTTTCACAAAGAGAGTTTCTCTCTCTTATGAGAGAGAAACTCTCCCCTAGATAAAATAAGTGGTTTAAAAGATTTTAGAGATATTATATATAGGGTAAAATATATCATCAGTCCACAACCTTTTCTAAATGAGTCCCTAACCATCCGTCTTTATTAACACAGAACAAAACCCAATAAGAATTGTGAATAGGAGGTATACCTGGTAAACTATTAAATTTATTTATTAAAAAAAATTAATAAGAATTATGAGAAACTCTTTATTGACACACAACAAAACCCAATAATCCAAGATTTGTTAATTCATACAAACAATGTATTCAATAAATTTGCTGAATATAAACAAATAGTTTAACTTCAAATATTTAAACATTTGTATTTATATGATTCAAGTCATATTCACTTCAACTTTATACTGTGTATATTAGTTATTTCAAGAAATTAAGTCAAACAAACCTCAATGACCTTTCTCTATATACATTCGAAATAACACTTAATCATACTAAATTGAATATGTAATTAAAATTGAGATTCTAAGACCAACATTTGATTACTTCCAACTAATATTTAAAATCAATTTTTTTATATTTCTATATCTATATTTATATATAAAAGAGAGGATTTCTTACCAATCCTTAATTTTAAATAGGGAAATTCCGTTTGGTACCCCCGAGTTTTTTACAATTTCGGATGGTGTCCAACACTTTTTTTTTGTCCGGATGGTACCCCTGAGTTTTGTCAAAAGTCCGGCCCATGCCCAAAACTCATAGTTTCTTCTTTTTAATGAATAAAACCACCCATTATTTTTATTTTTTCATAAATATGCCCATTTACTTTTAACATTGAACAAAACTACATATTAATTAACAAAATTCAACACAAAAGTGACAAAACCAACTTTATTTTTTAAAATTTTACAAAATCACATATTATTTCCAAAATTTTTATTGCAATATTTCCAAAATTTTTAATTGCAGTATTTTTAACACATATTATTTTTCAAAACAATATTTAACTTATATCTCATTAACTTTAAACATTTGTAAATGTGATTGATCAATTTAACCAAATGCTTGATTATAATTTTTTTGAAAAAGAAAAGTAAATTTTATTTATTTATTTTTCTTCTTGTAAAAGAAAAATATAATAAGAGATTAATCATTCTTATTTTATTAGGTTTTATGTATTCCAAACAAAAGAAATGAATAACACCTTCTTTTATTACACAAGAAATGATTTTGTGTATTTTTCAAAGCATAAAGGGTGGGTTTACACAAAGTATGGTTTTACAAAGTATTTTTTTATAATGTATAGGTTAACTATTTTTGTTCACATAATAAGATAGTGGATTTGTGCAAAATTTCACTACTACAATAACAACCTAATGTAGCGCATCTCTCCAGCGGTTTTTTCAATTGTAGCGGTGTAGGTGGCGGTTTATTCTTTTGTAGCGGTTTAAGTGGCGGTTTCAATAATGTATTACTTACTTCCCCTATGGTGGCGGTTTTTAAAAACCTAAAGTGGCGGTTTTAACTTTTATCTATTGTGGCGCTTTTTATGATCTATGGTGGCGGTTCTGAAGATCTATTGTGGCGGTTTTTTAAAACCTAATGTAGCGTTTTTAGATCTACCTTTTCCCAAAACCATTTAACCCTAATATATTGTATCAGCTCCTTGAGAAGTGAGAGAGAGCGCCGCTCAACTCTTCTATCCATCCTCTTCCTCCTCAGATCTCTCCATCCAAGCTCTAAAGAGCCCCCCTTCAATAGCCTCTTGCCTTTTTTGCTCTCTTTGTCTCACCCACTTTCTTTTGCTCTCTTTCCATCTCAAATTTCCATCTTCAATGGCATCGATCTCCCACTAAACTTGTCTTCTCTAAGTGCTCGGTACTTATAAAAATTTGATTTTCAAGCTCAATCTGCCCAAGTAATGGAAATTTGATATGAAAAATCCTCGTTTATTATTTTTGTGGTTTCATTTGCTATCATGATGTTCTGCAAGTGTACTTATCGAAGTAGGCAATCTATTTTTCAATCATTCAAGCATAATATGAGATACGCTCAATGAACTTAACTATTCTCATGATGATTAATGTTGCTAACTAACACAATATATTCTTTTAAAAAAAATTAAAATGTGGTTCTAGACACGTTGTAGTTTATGTCGCTAAATTATAAGAAACTCGATCATAATATAGTAGACTTTAGTCTTAATAGGGTTGATATCCTTATTTTAGTATACGTGTGTTTATTTATTTATTTTGATAAGGAAAATTTTCAGGTAGGTTATACTTATACATGCTTTTATTACAATGACAAGGTGGGAGCATTAGAATATAAAATTTAAGCTTATTAAATTACAAGTAATTCTAGTTTTTGCTACAAGTTCACCTGGTTTTATTTTATTATAGGATGTTTTGCAATTCTATATATATTATAATCTTTATCATCTGTTTTTGGCAGGAGTTCAATGTATGTTAGAATCCCTTGACCTTGTGCTATATATATGTGGTATATGGTGGTTTAAATGGAAGTTGTCGCCAATGAAGAGAAGATTAGTTTGGACGACTTTAGTTTTTGACAATTTTTTTAATGTATCGATCTGCGATAGATTGAGATTTCTATGTTTTAGCTTTTACATTTTCCTTGTAGAATTGGTGCAAGTCTAAATCGGTGATAATTGTATGTTTATGTATATATGCACATTGGAACATATTTCTATGGTGAGATTTGTATTAATGTGTAATTTATTTTTAAATTATGATATTGTTATTATAACTACACATATCTGCATATTATGGTAATTGATATAACTAAATAAAAGCAAATATAGCTGTTATAAGAACCGCCACATAAGATTAGAAAATGTAAACATACAATTAGATAAAACCGCCACCTTAGACTCATATATGCGTCGCCTAATGGTATTCACTTACCGTTCCTTGATCACCCTTTTGTGGCGGTTTATACATGGTATTGTAGCGGTTTTGTGACTTGAGTGAAAACCGCCACATTAGCTCAATAAAACCGCCACATTAGAGCTAATGCAGCGGCAGCAGATGTAGCGGCTATAAAACCGCCACATTAGCCTTTATGAGGCGGTTTTCCATTTTCTTGTAGCGTTTTTTGACCGCTACCTTAGTTCATTTATGTAGTAATTTTGTAAATAATGGGTGATTATGTACATGCAATATTTGACAAATAATGAGATTTATTTTTTATAAAATATGAAAAATATGTAACAGATCTTTTGTGTAATGTCAAAAATAATAGTTGATTTTCTTCAAAAAATTTTTTGGAAAGAATGGGTATTTTTTGCTACAACTTTGGCAATAATGTGTGATCTTATTAATTTTAAAAAATAAAGGTGATTTTGTCAAATTTGTTTTGAATTTAGTTAAATGATAAGTAGTTTTGTTTAATGTTAAAAGTAAATGGGCATATTTATGAAAAAATAAAAACAATGGGTGGTTTTATTCATTAAAAAGAAGAAACTATGAGTTTTGGGCATGAGCCGGACTTTTGACAAAACTCAGGGGTACCATCCGGACAAAAAAAAAGTGTGGGACACCATCCGGAATTGTCAAAAACTCGGGGTACCAAACGGAATTTCCCTTTTAAATAATAACAGAAAATAACATTATGATGAAAGACAAAGGAATTATGATGAAAGACAATAGGTTTAACCCCGTTATAAATACATATATAGAAGAGTAAAAGATTAACCATTTCAGAATGGCTCACCGGAAAGGACTAGTACTCATAGGTCTCCGGTTCGAACCCCGGAATGACCGCTCTTTATTTACATATTCAAGAAGAGTAAAAGATTAGGCTTATATACATATAACATATACCATAAACTCCACATTGAAGGTGACTCCATGATAATCATAAACCACCTAAATTGCCACTCTGTCCGGGATATCGATATTAACAACGATTCTGGTCTTCTAGACCTCATCCATAAGGATGCCTTCGGGTAGAGCTCGCTTGCCCGAATTCTTTCCTAATAATAAAAAAAAAAGTATTGATCAATTGTGTGTCTTGTGATATATCAACCCATACAAATATAAGAATAATATCATTGGCTCTAAGCATAAGATAAATCTATCTAACGGTAATTAAAAACCTTATATAAGTAAAGTGTATATATCTTGTAAATCCACATAATAATATTATAATAATTTTTATTGTATTTTTAATTATCTATTTACTAAAAACTCGTATAATAAAATTTTCAATCAACGAATCGTGCAAAATTCTAAATATTACACTCTTTTTTATGCTTACAAAATCTGATCCATATCACCTAAGATTCACACCCAATAAAAAAAATCATTACATTGATCATTACAATTTATACATAAAATTTGATTTATTTTATCCTCATTTTGTATACTCTACAAACAAATAGCCCTTATATCTCGCCAAATTTATACAATGATCTTTAATCCTTGGAGGCTCTTGCCAAATCCCTTATATCTCGGGATGTTAGTTAATTAGATCTTCTTAACTACTTTATTCCCGCGCAATTAGTCAAGAACCATATCCATCAAACTAAATCAAGCAATTTCATCAAGCTAAAGTAGCCTACATTGCGTATATAGAAATAGCAAAGACCAACTGCAGTAATCTCAAACGTACTATAGCTAGAAAATCACGATTTAACAGATCGTGATTAAGCCCTAATTAACCCTAATCGACTGGGATCGAATTGAAGATCGATCAACGATCTAGCACAAAACATATGAATTAGAGATCGAAAGGGGCGGTGGGATCAAGCTGCTTGCAAATACAGAGGTAAACAAGAAACACAAGCCGATCCTTGGCCGCCGTCCGGTGAACGTTGTTGTTGCTCAGAAAGTACTTCAAATCCTCATGCTTACAGCACCCCACCATCTGCCCAAGAAACAAGAAAAGCCAATTCGTCTTCTCCTCCCCGGCGATCTCCGCGCCCTCACCGCGTTCTTCTCGTTGCAATGCCGGCAGTCCGGCAACGCCGGGTTCATCCACTCCGGCGGGGCGCGGTGGAGCATCTCCTTCTTATTCATCAAGATGTGCCCTCCGATCTTGCCGAACTCCTCGAAGAGGTCGAACCCCATCTCGTAGCTCTTCTGGCACTTCTTGCACCGGACCTTGCCTGTCACCGACACGAGTCCGCTCCTCCTCATATCAGGTGGTTCGCGTCGTGCACCCTGCACGGTCGGTCGGTGGCCCACGGGTAGGGCGGCGGGATCCTGTCGGCATTGTCTCCGCCTCCGGACGGCTTCTTCCTTACGCAGCGGGTTTTTGGGGGTTGGTTGGGTTTGCGGCCGCCGCGGCGCAGGTTCGGTGTATCAGGCGGGGGTCGTGCTGCGGCGGCAGGAGTTATCGGTGGTTCGTTGTAGAGGGAGAGGCCGAGGGTGAGTTGGAGGGGATCCTCATCGCCGCCTGCAGTTGGCGGAGGGGAAAGATTGGTGGACATGGCGATGAATCGATCGGAATCGGAGTGATTAATGTCAGGTTTTGACATAAACTCATTCCGATGGATGAATGGTAATTTATAGAGCCGTTTCGTTTGGTGTAAAGTCGATCTTAAGCTCCTAGATTTTCGTTTGATGGTTTCAATTTTATATATTTAGGGTGTGTTTGGATTTGACTGTATTTTAATTATAATGTAATTATTTTACCTCGTTTTATATTAACGTTTGGTTTTAAAAATAAAAATCTCGTAAAAACCAAGGTAAATCCGTAATTTAACCAAATAATCACATAAAAAGAGATAGAATAATTGCATTATAATTAATACATTGTAAAATCCGAAAACTCCCTAATTTAAATAGGGGTTGATAGTTACACCGCTAATTTTCACTGAATACACCGCTAATCTTCGTAACTACTTGCGGAACAAGCTCCGCAACAGCTTGCGGACATCGCCGAACGTCTAGCCAAACAGCGTGTTACAATGTGCCAAACAACCTTTATTCTGCAACTATTTGCGGACTAAAAAAAATGTTCCGCAACAACATGCGGAGTAAACATGGTGCTTGTCAACCAGCAATGAAGAGCAAGTTCAAAAAAAAAAAAGTTCCGCACCAAGATGCGGACCATTTAGATTTTTTTTTTTTAATTTTTTTTTTACATATAGGCTAGGTACTCCGCATCCTAACGTGGATCTCTCTCCGCAACGTCTTGCAGACGTTTTGTCGATGACCTTTTAGGGCGTGTTTGGCCCGATGCCCGGTGATGTCCGCAAGGGGTAGCGGAACTCGGTCCGCAGGGGGTTGCGAAGTTTAGCGGTGTGTCCAGTAAAAATTAACGGTGTATTGAGCTTTTCCATTTAAATAACTTAAAAATTAGATTAACCAAACAACACCTTATCTTTTTGCATTATAAACATAATGCAAAACACCACCTTATATGTCAACAATATCATTCATTGAGTACAACAATTTTTTTTCTTTTGGTGGGATAAGTACAACTTATACGCAATTTTTTATATTTACTAGCCTTATTACTTACCCGCGTGTTACGCGGTATATTTATAAACATTATTTTATCAGATATGTTATCTTTAAAATTATGAAGATTAAAAATAATTGAAAACTTTATGGAAAATCAATATACAATCCATTAAAATATATTAATTAAATAAATAACGTCATTAACAAATTTAAAGATAAAAATAAATAAATTGTGTTGCAACTAATAAAAATGTATAAAACTTAATAAAATATAAAAAGTGTTTATTAACATTAACAATTATATATAAAAAAGAGACAATTGTCGCAGTAGCGTAAACATTTTGATGAAAAAAAAGGAACAATTTTTTTTAGAAAAAAAAGTATTACTATTTGCTTGACTAAAATAATCAACCTAAACCAGATAGCCAAACTCAAGCAACTTAAACCAACAATCATACACAAACAGAATATAAAATAATCAAGCACAAAGAACACCAGATTTACGTGAAAAACCCCAAAACGAGGAAAAACCAAAAGAGCCAGAAACTTCCACTATCAACAACAACAAGTAAGTACAATCTTATCTAAACAAAGCTATAGGCATATAACATCATCAAGTATCAACAAGCTTAGCCAAATCTCCAATTTTTATCACCCAATTAGTGGAAATCAACAAAACCCAAGAGAGGACACTAGCAAAGGGGATCTGAGATTGGAGGCTCAAAACGACGATCCAACAGTAGAAAATGAAGCTTATGATGAGATGAACAACATAACAGAAAATCGTCCCAATCGAAGGTCGTTTATTCGTCGATCGAGACACTTCCAGGTAGGCTTAACATATACATACGAATTTCTCCAACTCTTTCTTTTTCTCCCTTTCTCACACCTTGTTTCTCTTCCTTACTTTCCCAAATGAAAAGGTATCCCCTTTTATAAAAGAGGTAAAACATCACATGGTAAAAATAAATTATTGTGTATTTGTTGATAAAAAAAAATGTACGATGGATTAAATAAATTATTGTGTATTTGTTGATAAAAAAAAGAGATAAAATTATTGCGAGGTTATATTTGTTCATATTGATAAGTAAAATAACTCAAGTTAAATAATAGATTTTACGGAATTTTCGTCTGGTGCCCCTGAGGTAAGGCTAAATTCACCGGGTGTATAAAAGTTTTGCATAATTCACGAAATGCCCCTGAGGTTTCTAATTTTTTCGCGTCGTGCCTCTCTGTCCATTCTGTTAACATTTTCCTTAAAAAAATTTAATGAATTTAATAGAACCGCAGGTCGCGAGAGCGAGAGAGAAGACGAAGGGCGAAAAGCGAAGGGCGACGAGCGACGAGCGAAGAGGGAGAGACCGAGAGAGCGAGGCGAGGGGTCCGATACACGACGCCGACCAGATTGACGCCGGTGGAGCTCAGTTGGTGCCAAATGTGGAGGTGAGTATTGCTCAGTTTAATCTAGGGTTTGGGGATTTTGAGATTAGGGGTGATGATTTGAATTCTTGAAATTCAATATCGATTGCACCCGTTCAAGATCAAATCTTGCAGACTCTTAAGCTTCCCAGTGTTAAGAGGTATTTCACCAATCAGATTGTTCGAGCTCATGTCAAGAAGGGTTAGTTGGGTGCAGTCACCGACTTTGGCTGGAATCACTCCTGTGTGATTAGAATCTGAAATGGTGAGAATTTTAGGCGGGGTAGTGGGAAGAGATTGGAAGGGAAGGGGAGATCAGGTTGGTAAGCAGATTGGATTTTTATTTGAGTGACAAAGCTATCAGAAGATAATGTAATGTAGGACTATTTACAAGGGCTTGGGTTATTTGAGGAATTCTATTAGCCACCAGAGCCTAAATGGAATTTCGTACGGGGCAATTTAAGTAATTGAGATTTGAGAATGATTGAGATGGTTGGGTTGCTAACAAATTGGGTCAATAGTTGCAGCCTTGGAAAATGCCATCTTTAATAAGTATGATGTTATTTACATGTTCCTGATTGAATTAGTTTTGTGTTCATTTTCTTGCCTGAACTTAAAATGAAATTGGCTTCGTGTTTATTACATATGTGAAACACATACAGTATATAATTGGAAGAGTAGTATCTTGAATTTTATACTTATACTTTTGGATGAGATTAATCTTATCATGTGAGGTTTACATGTATTTTTACTGTTTTACGCCAACCAAGCAATAAAGCTGATGTACTAGCTTGTTGAATTGTTGGAATTGAATATTAGCATGCACGTGAAGTATTGTTGGTTTAGAAATTGAAATCGATTTCTTGAAGCAATTTATTACGTTTCTAAGCCTATTAGCTCAAATAGTAGAGCATTGTGCTCACGCACAAGGATGCAGGTTCAAATCCCGCATAGGCTATTTGTTTTACTTCAATCCATTTGCTAGCTATTACTAAGTACAAAACACATCTGAGTACAAATCATCAAATGAGTGACATGCTATTACTGCCCATATATTTTGTACGCAAAACACATGATAATTTGTATAAAAAAACGCATTACAAAACAGGCTTATGATACAAGCCTAAACTACTGTCCATTCTCCCTCATGATCAACGGATCAAGCTTGTTTTCTGGCTCAACAGTAGCATCTGATTTGCCTTCTATCTCCGTTTTGATTTTCTTTCGCAACACTCTCTTTGTTCTAGTTTTACTGCTACTTGCTTCATTGCTTGATAGCTCATAATAGCCCGTGTGTCTGGTGCTGCTACCTCAAGTTTAGAAGCATCAGTAGCAGACACACTGCTAGCTGGAGTTGTTTCATTGCGCTTTACATCAGAACTAACTGTTTCCTCTGTTGTACTTGTAGTTATCCCCTTGGAAATCCAGATTTGTTTAGCTCCTGTACCCTCCTTTAGTTGCTGCAACCGACATCTCTAGACAATGCCCAAAGATTTTACATCTGCTATAGATCGGATGCCTCCATTCAAAGTTAATCTTCTGCTCATAAGCTCTCCCATTAACATCTTTAATTTCAATCTTCGTAACAAGCGCTTCCTCTGCAGTCACTTCCACTAGCAACATTGTGTATGACAGACGATGGAGTACCATTGTTGTAATAGATTGGCTCAAGGTCAGGAACAAACACCCAAAGCGGAATCCGTTCAGACGAGCTCCACGCAATGGGCATACCAAGGCTCCATATTTTTAGCAGCAAGGAACGTGAGCCATCTATATACCAAGGACTATGACTTAGAACCCAATCTCGATCAGCAAACATAGGCTTAGGTTATATACGTGTTTAGCATTCTTTAAAGGAAATTCCTAATGGATACAATAAGTTAGAATAACTCCATTCCATGAAAATTATCTTCGATGGCCAAGCACAAAAGAGAGGAAAATAACAAACCTGATCACCAGCTCTCCTTGATGCGAAACCATGGTTGCCAACTGTGTGAAAATATTTCCTAGCTCATGAATGGTTGACTCCACATTTTGTAAGGCTTCCGCTCAGCCTTGCATGTAACTGTCCTGCAATGAAACCAATTGTTGTCGCTGTTACTGCTGGTTTTGTGACTGTTGTTGCAACAACGGCTGAGATTCCCCATCTACTTGCTTGCTGAAATCACAAGCCAAAATCAGATTAAACATGTACCATGGCAGGGTTTTTGACAATAAACTCCATTTAGAGAATGACAGCCACATTTTCAATTTGAATTGTTCTCTAATTATCAAACAAACAGCATGCTTTTATTTTTACTTAAAAAAACTAAGCATCGAGCTATTACACTCCAAATTGCCTTTCTAGCAATTAATCCAGGAAGATTTATCATTTTTTAGTGATCATTTTTTTAGTGATCGGCAAGAGTTTGGAATCGAAAGACAAAGACACCATTATCTTTTTGAAAATCTTTGGGCTCTGAATTTTCCCTTCAATTTCCACAAACACTTTCATCTTACCAAACATGACAACATTGCCTGAAATGACCCCAGTTAACATGGTTTTCCAATCGTCTTCCTTCTCTCTGGTGTCTTCCTTTCTAATTTTCAGTTTCCTTTTACACAAATCCGGGTGTACAATAAGCTTCTCAGCAGCCTGAATATTTCGATTTTCCTTGAGGAAGCTTAGTGAATGACCTCTCTAGAACGGGTGTGTTCTCCTTAGCCTGGAAGTTTCATTTGACAGCTTCGTATATGTACAGGGGATTCTTCTGCTTCTCAGAATTCGCATCTTCTCCATTTTTAGGGTTTTCGCTCTGCAATTTTAGTCCTCCTGTATCACTAGTTCACTACCATATGCTACCTCCAATGGCTCCTTCCCTTTTCACTTCTTGTGTGTATCAAGTTGCTTGTATTGAATATGCTTGGAGCTTCCCTTCCCAGCGACATTTAATTTCTGAGCTACCTAAAAATGTTGTCGTCATTCATGGTGTTCGTATTTGCAACTGATGTGTCATTTTTGCGGTTCTGCCCATCGGATTGAATCTCACTGGCCCTAGTATTGTATCACTTCGCAGCTTCAAGCCCATAAGAGAGGATAAACCCAGCCTACCCGCGCCGGCGACCACCGGGGCACCCACCGTTGTGAGGTCAAGGATGGTCGGAGATCGCCCCCAATTTCCTTTTGCTTTTAACAAATTAACGACGTTATAACTATTTTTGAATAAAGTGGACTGAGGGGCATATGGCGAAAATTTACGAAACCTCAGGGGTATTTGGCAAAATATTCCAAAGTTTTGTACACCTGGTGAATTTAGCCTTACCTGAAGGGCACCGTGCAAAAATTCCGTAGATTTTATAACCACTTATGATATAAAAATTAATTATATGATGTATTTTATAACCAATTCATATATAAAATTAATTGTATGATAGATTTTGTAATCACTTAGAGGACTGAGGATGGCACATAGATAAATAGATTAGTTTGTTGTATGAAATGTCCTAAAATTATTGGATACTCATTAATTGGCGTGTCAAAAAAACCCGGACCAGATTGCACTAGAAAAAAACACGTAAGCGAATCACACTAGAGCCCGTCATATAGGATTTACCTGTCTCTGTTTTAGTATTATATATATTGATATGCATATAAGTTGTTGTACTTATCCTCCAAAAAAAAAAGTTGTTGTACTCAACGAAAAATATCATCTTTTTATGCTATTGTTTGTTGAGTACAACCATTTTTTTTTTCTTTTGGTGGGATAAGTACAACTTATACGCAATTTTATATATTTATATGCGTATATGTTGCTGTACTTATCCCACAAAAAAATGTTGTTGTACTCAATGAACAATATCATCTTTTTATGATATTGTTTTTTTTATTAGGAAAGAATTTAGAAAGTCATAGACTAACTGAGAGCATCTTTACGGACGAGGTCTAGAAGACCTTGATCAGTAACGAAATAAGATGCCCCAGCAGAGTGACCAAGGTGTGCGGACTTTTTTGTCACTCGATTGTCAATGCGGGGCACATAAGAGTATGAGATCTCTCTAAATTTTGTTAATAAAGTTCTAATATCCGACATAAGAAGCTCAATTTTCCAAGGACAGGGAGAACCCTTTTTTAGATGATTTATAATGATGAGGGAATCACCCTCAGTATGGATTTTTGGAAGCCTAAGCTCAAGGTTTTGGAGATCCCAGACTTCAAGGCCAAAGCCTCAGCCATAATTGCAGTTTGCTTACCAACCCGCTCACCCCAGTAGAAGATGGGTTGACCAAACCAATCCCGAATGATGAACCCGGTAGAGTTGTTTCTATTTGACAGGGAGGATCCGTCAAATTTTAATTTATACCAACCAGCCTTTTGCCTGAGCCATTTAGTCTTTATCTTTATATGTCGCAAGATCATCTTGCCTTGTCTTGGTTCTAGGTTTTGTAGGTTGTTGTTTTGTCGTTCCCTATTTGACAGAGGCAGTGGACAGCAGCGTCGAATCGCTCCTCCTTTCTCTCCTCAGGTTTTTCGTCTCTCTCGCTTCACTGCCGTGTATCGTCTCTCTCCCTCATCCTTTCACCTTCTACATCAGGTCATGAATAGTTCCAAACGACCAGACTTTTTATTTGCACGAATTGGCCAGGCCATTTTGGGCCAATGTTTCACCCTCTTGGCTATTTGTGCAAATAGGCCTATTTTTTAACCTATTTTGTGCAATTTCCTCTTCTAAAATTTGATGATAGAATGGTTGAGATCAAATTAGACTAAATCTTTTTAAAAAAAAAAATTGTTTATAGCGACAAGGTGTGACATTTTGAAGAAACACCGACGAGAGTAGCCTCGAGTGCGCCCATTAACGAAAAGAGGTTGATTTAATGTTTGTAGCTAAGATAAATATTTATCATTTAAAAAATTGTTTATAGCAACAAGGTGTGACATTTTGAAGAAACACCGATGTTTTATTTATGGAGAAAACGAGAGTAGCCAAATTTTAGCATTTTACACAAGTATGTGGGACCGATATCACCAAAGTTTTAAAAGGGTAATTATGCATATGCATACCTTAGGATAGAACTTACTTATTTTCTTTTCTACTCCCTCCATCTTAAAATACTTGTTAGTTTAAGAACGATAAAAACTATATACTTATCTATCTATAGATAGATGACACCTTAGTTAACCATCGAAGATTTATTAACGAAAAGATGTGGATTTATGTTTTTAGCTAGGATAGAAATATTTATCATAAAGGGATGTTGATTTATCGTATTTAGCTAGGATAGAAATATTTATCATAAAGATGTTGATCTATCGTTTTTACCTAAGATAGAAATATTTATCATTTTGCTATCTTATTTAAAACAAGATTATCAAATCTCCTTTTGTACTAGTAAATCCATACAAATATATATATATATATATACACCTTGTGCACCCCCTTAGGGTGTACTTTGTGCACAAATCCTGGCCATTGATGGAGAGGGAATGGAAGGCAAGGATTAAAAGTGATTTTTTTTTTATACTTTTTAATTTGTGAACCCCCCTTGCCAAAAAAACACTCACCCTCTCTCACTCTCTCCCACCCTCTTACGTGAAACTCACCTTCCATTCTCTTTCTTTTTTTTTTTTAAGCTGCTTGTTTACACAAATTATTCACCCATCATATTTGTATATATTTTTTAAAACAACCCCGATTCCATTTCTCTTGAAAATTCGTCAATTCAACCGAATAATATTTTATATTCTATCGAATAATATTATTTTATCATTTTATCTTTTTTCATCCAGCTTAGATGAAAAATCACCAATTCTACTGAATAATTAGTCAATATTTCGTTTTTCTTTCCAAATAATCTTTTATATTTTACCGAATAATGCTTCAAAATTAACCGAATAATATTTCATATTTTATAAACCCCATATTCATAAAAAAAATTACTACCAATTTCTATGAATAATTATTCATTGTCACCAAATAATGAATAATTTCATCGAATAATTAACAACTCTTTAACAGTAACAACCAAAATTCGACTCATTCATATGAACAATTAAAGAATAATGAACCGATGCACTCGAACTACATTTCAATCGGACGGAGGTCCGGAACGAAGAATTCTCAATGAAAAAAGTGCGATCTTCCGGCCACCATCACCACCTGCAGACCAACCATCGAAGAGTCCAAACCCCCCACAAAACCACCCTCTTCGTACCTCCACTAAACCACCGTCTCCTTGCCAAGATCACCACACCCGCCGCCTCCCTGCCCGTCTCCGGCCACCATCACCACCTGCAAACCACCACAAAACCACCGTCTCCCTGCCCAGATCAACCCACCTGCCGCCGGCATCATCCCTGCCCAGATCCGGCACCACCTTCACCCGACAGCCCACGCAGCCCCCTTCGCCCTCACCTCACAACCACCACAACCGCCCTTCCTCTCGCTTTTCCGACCACCACTGCCCCCCTCCGGCGTACGTACGCAACTGCCCCTGCCGGCCCGCACCGAATCCACCATATCCGTCCCCTGCCGCCATCAACAGTACCCACCTCGCCTCCGCCGCCTTGCCTCCCTGCCGAATCACATCCTCGCCTCCTCCAAACACGCCCTGCCTCAACTCGATTTTGGGACTCCACGAAGATGAAGAAGCAATCGATTTGGGGACTCTGCCACCGCTCCAATTGATTTCAGCAGATCCCAGATCTCCTTGTTGAAGTGGCCGAACATGAGAGGTCGCCATGGATTGGAGAGCTCCCTCCCGAATTTCTTCAACTGCTCCAGCGTTTTGAAGGGGGTAATCAGGCGGCTCTCTGGTTCTCACTTTGTAGAAAGAGAGAGATTAGGGCTAATTGAGGAGAGTGTTTCACACGTAGAATTTGGGTGGAGTGATTTATTTTTAAGATGGGTCCCACTTTTTTCTTTTAAAAAAAATCTGAATTTAAGATTAAATCTAAACCATTGATTTGATTGTATTCAAAGGCCCAGATCTGTGCACAAAGTACACCCTAAGGGGTGTGCATAAGTTACCCATTCTCTCTCTCTCTCTCTATATATATATATAGAGAGAGAGAGAGAGAGGTTGGGTCATGTGTTAACATCCCTTATTGTGTTTTGTGTTAACAAATCTGGGCCTTTGATTGATTAGAAATGGATGGGTGAGATTAATTAACATTTTTTCTTTTTATTTAAAAAAAAGAGTAGGTCCCACCACTTTAATAGCCAACTTGCTGTAGAGGAAGCGCGTGCGTTGATTTTTTTTAGGTAACGTTTTTTTTGTGGGGATGAGGAGATTTTGCTTCCACTATGCGTTCAATGAAAGTATTCGCTAGGATAATAGTAATTATTCGCTAAATTGATTGTTATTATTCGTCTATAAATATGAGTTATCAATAATAGCAAAAGGGTTGATCAATTTTTCAACTATTCGCTAGGCTGATAGTAATTATTCGCCAAGTTGACAGTAATTATTCGCTAGGTTAAAAGAATATATAAATGTAATTCTTGATTTCCACCTCTAATTAACCACATACATATGAATAATTCTTTACTATCACCGAATAATTCCTTATTATTACCGAATAGAAACTGTGAACTTGTCGAATAATTCCTCACTATCACCGAAAAATTCATTATTATTACCGAATAGAAACTATGAACTTGTCGAATAATGACTCTGAACATGAGATTAATAGAACAATCATATGAATTCCACCGAATAATTGCTTATTATCACCGAATATAAACTATGAAGTTGTCGAATACAAAGACAAAAATGTTGATTCAACAAAAAAAAACCCTGAAATTCAAAGACAAAAATGTTGATTCAACAAAGAAGAAAAGGAAAAAAAAAAAAAAAGATGACTTGAAGATAGAGGAAGTTATCAACCATTGCAGCGTAGCCGAACGCGGGGCGGGGCGGCGGAGCCATTGCAGTGGCGGTGCCACCTAGGGTGCGGAGCCATTGCAGCAGCATCGGCGGAGCCATTGCAACAGCGGCGGAGCCAAAGACGGCGGCGCGGCGTTTCATCGTCATCGTCACTGTCACAGGCGGTTTCTGGCGATGTGCGATTTCTGGCGATGTGCGGTTTCTGGCGGCATCATCGTCATCGTCATGGTTGCAGCAGTGGCGGTTTCTGGCGATGTGCGATTGTTCCGCAACGGCTCCGGCTCCGGCGTTTCATCGAGGAAGATGGTTGCAGCGGCGGCGGTTTCCGACGACGTGCGATTGTTCCGCAATGGCGTTTCTCTTGATCTCTGCTTTCTCTGTTCCGCGGATGTCGCCATCGTCTTCCTCAAATTGAGAGTCGAGGAGGGAGGCCGGTGCTGGCCACCATCTCGAATTCGAGCGAGGGAGGCCGATAGAAGAGACGGTGTTCCCATCGCCATCGCTTCCGCCTTTTGAAGATGATGGATTGTGATTAGGGTTGAGATTATGATACACGCGACTTTGTAGAGTTATGGGGTTTATTTTTTTCATTTTTATTTTTAATTAATAAAAATTACAGAAAAATCTCAGCCTTTCATTTTTACTCAATCAACGCCTCATATTTGTTAACACAAAACATTTTAAGACTTGTAAACATTTGATTCATTCTCTCTCTCTCTCTCTCTCTCTCTCTCTCTCTCTCTCTCTCTCTCTCTCTATATATATATATATATATATATGGTGTGGTTCCAGAGTGCACACTCCTTATAGTGTACCTTGTGCACAAATCTGGACCGCTGATAAAATCTAATGGATGGCCATGATTAAAAGGATTTTTTCTTTTTTTATTTATTTAAGTTGTGGGACCCGCATGGGTAAAAAGCAACCACTCTCCCCTCACTCTCCTTTGTGCAATGCGTGAAACTACTCCCCACCCCACCATTCTTTTTTTTTTTAATTTATTTTTTTTGTATGCCGTTGTTTTTTAATTATTTTTTTTTAAATATGAGTGATTTTTTTTTGTGGGAATCACCTGATTTCATTTGTCTTTTAAATTTGTCAATTCAACCGAATAATGTTTCACATACTACCGAATAATGTTATGTTAATTTTTCCATCCAATTCAGATGAAAATTTATCAATTTCACTGAATAATTTGTTATATCCTACCGAATAATATTTTGTTTTTTTTTCCATCAGTTTTAGATAAAAAAAACTCCAATTCCCTAAATAATACTTAAGATTTATACGAATAATGCTTCATATTTTACCGAATAATAATTCACTTCATATTTTACCGAATAATAATTCACATTTCACCGAATAATGTTTAGTTATACTCATGCGATGAAGATTTTTTTTTTATATTGTTTTCAAACCGAAGAATCCCTTACTGGCGAATAATGAATCAGATTTCACCGAATAATTAACCAACTAATGACTACTATGGACCGAAATTGAATACATATGTCTGAATAATTGACGCTCAAAAACCTTAGACTAAATTCGACAAGGATCTCCTAAAAGCTCGTTTGGTTGACGTTCTAAAAACCCAGGAAGTAGTAATTTCCAGGAATTGGAGAAAATACCAGCGTTTGGTTGGGTTTTTTGTTACAGAAAAATCCAGAAAGTTGAATTCCTGGGAATTTGAATTCCTCCATTTTGGAGGAAGTGCACTTACCTAGTTCCCCCTAGGCAAGTTCCAATTCCACCCTTTTTAATAGGAAAATTCTATTTTCTTATTTCAATTCCTATAATCCAAAATCTAAAACCAAACACAATTTCTAAATTCCCATGATTTTCAATTTACGGGAATTGAATTCCTAGGAAGTTAGCTTCCCGGGAACTATACTTCCCACGTCTAACCAAACGAGCCCTAATTATGCATCTCCACCACCATCCGAGTCCAAAAGAGGATATATAAATTAAGTACTCCGGCGACGTCGAACAGGCCATCGGATTGCAGACCTTGCCACTCTTCATCAGATGTGAGTGAGCTGCTCGCTGGCAACATGGCAACATCTCTTAATTATGCATCTCCTAATTATGCATCCAAACTAATTAAATTATTGAAACTGGTATAGATACCTAATCAATCGCAAAGCTTTTAAATTATTGAAACTGGCATTGCACATACCTAATCAATAGCAAAGCAACCATGGCAGAATCCCGTCAGTGCTCGTGAACGCCCAGATTTTAGGGTTATATTGATTCTCTCACGCGCTCCACGTTCAACTGAATGAGAATGAAATTAATTTTTTAATTTTTTTTAAAATAACTCAAGACACGTGCCATCATCGTATCTCTCCATTTAATATAGATCAAAGGCTCATGTTTGTGCACAAAGTCCACCCTAAGCGGTGTACACAATATACCTATTCTCTCTCTATATATATATAATTTAAAGCATTAAAAATAATCAGATTTTATAATTTAATAAAAATAAATACCTAAGACTTACAATACTGCATTATTGACCAATTAAATTCCATAGTTGAATATGTTCAACAAATTTTCAACTCGAGCAATCCACACAACTAAACAAGACGAATTTAAACCATAAACTAACCTTGATTTTGAATCGATTTTCTTTTCATTTCTTATTTTTGGCAAAGGCCGGGGTCATGCTCTAATTAACCAAAGTGTTGCACAATAATCCTGCAAAAATCTAAATCTTGAGTGATAGCAATCCAACAAGCTTCATTGCCACATGAAGCAAATTAAAAGTCAAAAGAAAATCAGTGACTAGGAACCTGAAATTTACATCCAAATTAAACTAAATTAACCCTAAGCGCGCGCTATGCATCGAAAAATCACCATTACAAGTCAAACCTAAAATCAATGGCGGGCTTCCGTAGGATCAAAGCTCCTAATTACTTCCTATAATCCGTCAGCAAAGTTGTTTAACGGTGCGCAACAATCGCCATTGGAGGAACCAGAGGAAGATATCGAACCGCTTCATGAATGCCTCCATGAAACGATTGCGTCGTCGATTGTTCGTGGAGGACCGGCTAGAGTAGAGGAGGGCCATGATGCTCTCTTCGATGGCGATCAAGTTGCTTTCGATGTCGGGATAGGGCTTAGACCACAATGTCGCCTTCTTCCACCACGGTGTAGCTTTCGACGAGTAAGGCAGGATGTCGTCCAAGCTCGTGTATCGTGTGACCGATGGCTCGTCATCGTCGGGCTCCGAGCTGCCGGTGGGCGTCAAAGGCAACGGCTTCAACGCTTTGTGGATGAGCATTGTTCGCGCTCAGATTGAAGATCTTATGAGTGAGGAAATAAAGCAATTTAGAAGATTCCGGAGATATTATATATAGAGGAGATCTCGTTAGAATAAAAACAGTTGCAAAAATTCTATCTTTTTATTGGAAATATAGATTTTTTTTTTTATCATAACCGGAACATAGTAATTAACATAAAAAGATATTAACGGTAACACTAATTGGATTCGATTAATCTCTAGATAGATTTGGATTAGATTTAGCGGTGGGAGAGTGTATTAAGAGAATGCAATTTTCTTTTGATAGTCGAGAGATTCGACTTCCGGCCGATTTGGAGAAATACATCAAATCGGTGTTCGGTTTGCAAAAGTATACCCGTTTTATATGTTAAAAAATAGGTTATTTGTGCTAAAAAATAATGACGGATTTTACCTTTAAATTTAAATATAAAAATCATTAAAAGAAGTATTATGAATTAAAAGAGGATTAAAAAATAAAAAAAAATATATATATATTAAAATAATGTTTTTAATATATTTTTCTCGGAAATTTAAGAATAATAAAACTAGCCGGATGAAAATCATTGCCTTATTAAGATAATCAATTATTGACAAGGATGTATTTGTTGTTGACAGGATATATGTTTTTTATGACAAACCAGATATCTAATAATAACATGATGGAGTCTATAATAGAAAAGAAAATAAAGATACGATTTTATCCATACCATAACTATAAATTAAAGGTCTACCCAAGATGACAAAGTTATTTGTTCCAAATGACAGGAAAAATGTTTATAGTGACAGGCTTCATGTTAATTCTGACAGGATTAAACCTATAATCGGGGAGAGAATCAATGATGATACGGTCAATCATATCTTCAGGATTATTAACCATATTTACAAAACGATTGTCAATATATATCTTCAGTATAATTATCCATAGTGACAGGATAAATGGGGTTCTCGACAATCTTAAATATGAATACTGACAGGATTTGATCAAAAATCAGCGGGAGATTGCGTAAAGATACGGTTTTGACCTAAATCATAACAACTAGATTTTTAACCCTATCCAGACAAGTCGCAGGATGGCCTGATGGAGCCGGAGGGTTGGTCTGCTCTTGGGGTCGAGGCCGGAGCCGGAGACTCATTGCGCCGGATTGCTCGCACAACGACGGAGGGTATGGGCGGCGACGGTCGGGGCGCTTGTTTGTTCTGGTTAGCAATTGGGATTGGGTCGGTCGGGGACGCGGAAGTGTAGGCACATGCGACGGAGCCGGAGACTCGGGCTCTAGTCCGAGCGTCGGATACCTGGGGTTGGGGCCGACGGAGCCGAAGAGGGACGGGATTGTGTGTTTTTGGTTAGGGTTTGGATTGGGATTTGGGGGTCGGGTCTATCAGTCCGGATTAAGGGGATTGAGATTTTAATTTTTTTTTTACTTCCAGATTTTTATTATTATTTGATTATTTAATATAATTTAAAACTATCAGAAAATTGAAAAATACTTAAAATATTTAACTTTTATTTTTCCTGATTTTTTGGGGTGGTGGGTAGTTTTGATAATAAAATAAGGTATTTTTGCAAATTTTCATATATTGATGCAATTGTTTTCAAACCTAGCTATTTTTGCAAACCAAATATCAAAGTGGGGTAACTAGTAGTAATTCCCCTTTTTTATTTATATATGGCATCCCAATCTTTCAAGAGCTTTACAAGGTAATCCTGAGATTTAAACAAATTTAAGGTGACTTTTTAAAGAATGGTTTTTCTATCCTATAACTCAAATGCATAGGATAAGATTCCCGTTTAGAAAAAAATATGTCTTTAATTAAAATGCATTAGTCAAATTTTAAATTGGATTCTTAGGATCGATTATTTTTAGTAGGGTATCTTTTTCAATTATCCTATAGCAGTTTAAAAGAATACCAAATTTTGGTGGTTATATGAAAAAAGAAATTTATGAGTTATTTGGCGTAATCTTACAGAAAATTTAAAGGATTTTTATTGCAAATTTGGTTACCATGGGAAATTTATCAAAACTGGACATGTTGTGATGTGAAATGACAAAATTTATCCACGTCAAAAGTTTACAAAAATCAAACTTAATACACCCCGGTCTTATATAAGTCATTGAGCTGCTGCTGCTATTGTCAACTGGTTTTAGGTTGAAATTTCATTGTGCTTTACTAGCATAAGCCCATCTGTTCGAGACAAGGAGCCCAATTCCATCAGGCCTCAAAGGCCCAATGCTCCACCATAGCCCATACATTGAACCCTGTAGAATCCCTAGTTGGAAGTATATCTCTCAGTGTATAAATATATTGTAATCTCCAGGAATCATCAATGAACAACGAGACAATCAATTGCAGATCCCTAGAAACCTTTATGGTATCAGAGCCCTCAGACCAACGTCTTTAAAGGAGCTCCATGGATCCAAATCAACTGGCGGCTATCATCTCCCAGGTGCAAACCACCATGGCCACCGCTCCAAACACATCACAATCCCCTTCCACACCAAGTTTTCATACCCTCAACACTGTAAAGCTTTCATCCGAAAATTTTTCTATTTGGGTTAAGCAGGTTACTGCCTATCTTCGAGCCCAACAGCTCTTTGCCTTTGTCGATGGCTCGTTTCCGTGTCCTGCACTCACCTCGGCGACGGAGTCTGCTCACACCGACTGGCTTTCCAAGGATCAGTTAATCATTGCTCTACTCTCCTCCTCATTCAGGGAAGCAGTGATTGTCCATACCCTGGAGTGTACAACATCCAAGGAAATTTGGGACAAAGTCCATGAGCTTTATGTCGCTCGTTCTCACGCCCAGGTGGTTCAGACAAGGCTACAACTTGCTAGTCTCAAGAAGGGCAACGAGCCGGTCACTGAGTATTATAATTGAGGTAAGGCCCTTGTTCTTTCTCTTCAAGCCGCCGGTCAGCCGGTTTCAGATGATGAGTTTGTGATTTACCTTCTTGCTGGACTCGGAACCGATTACGATGCTATGGTTACTACTCTCACTACCCTTCCGGCCATGGCTACACTGGGTAATGTCCTACACTACATGATGCTCCAGGAGAATCGTTTAGCCCGTAAAACTGTTGAACTACAAGCCAATACCCAACTCTCCCTAAACACAACCTCAACAAATTCAAACTCAGACTCCTCAAAGGGAGACAAAATCGAAAGGGGTGACAAGAGTGACAGAGGGGGCCGTTCAGACTTCAGGGGAGGCCGGGGCTCTCAGGGCAGAGGATCCAACATAGGCGGCTATCGAGGAGGCCGCGGTGGTCGCTCCGGGAATAATTTTGCCGGTTACCCTGACCACCGTCCGACCTGCCAACTTTGCAATCGGCCCGGCCACACCGTCTTCAACTGCTGGCACCGCTTCGACCGAGCGTTTCAAGCCCCGCCCCCCGCAGTCCTTTCAAGCGAACCACACTCATTCTTCGTGGTTTCCCGACACGGCTGCTACCAATCACTTCACTCCGGATCTTGCAAACTTGAGGATCGACAACAGCCCCTATCACGGAACTGAGACAGTGTCCCTCGGCGATGGTTCTTCAATCCCTATCCAACATCACGGTTCCTCATTTCTTCAATTTCCCAATCGCACCTTTACTCTTTCTAATTTGCTTCATACGCCTGCTCTCAATAAAAACTTGCTCTCTGTTAATCAATTCTGCCGAGACAATCAAGTCTTTTTTGAATTTCACTCTTCTGAATTTTTTGTGAAGGATTCGGCGACCAGGGCCACACTTCTCAGGTAGGGGTGGAAATGGGGCGGGTTATGGGGGGAAATTGTCATTCCGTCACCCGCCCCACGGGTATAAATCTTCACCCGCCCCGCTCCATCACCCGCAAATCCTTCACCCGCATCCAACCCGTGCGAGTGAGCGGGTGGTGGGGGTGATTATTGGATATCCAATAAGAAGACTAATTATTTTTATTTTAAAACATTATACGAATTTTTTCCTTATAAAAAAACATACTAACATATCAAGTTCGGATTTAAAAATACGTGAAGTATACATAACTAATAAAATAGAAAATATTTCGGTTTTTACTTTAACAATACGTGGAAAATATAAAACTTATAAAATAAAAAACAAAGAGACTATTCTCAATAAGATCACAACATAGAAACATTTTTGGATTAACTACGTAATTTAATTTTCAAATTAACTAAGACATTTTCGAACATTATAAGCACAAATATAAAAACACAATATATAATTAATGTGAGGAAGTGATATCAAAACAAAGAAATTTAGGGTTTTTAAGGGATAGAAAAGTAAAATGATATGTTTAATTGGGTTATTGGATTCTTATTGGGTGATTATTGGTGCGGGTTAATAGAGCGGGTTATGGGGCGGGTTATTGGAGCGGGTATTGGGTGAAAAATCATCATCCATACCCGCCCCGCCATCCACTTCACCTGTCACCCGCATCATCCGTCACCCGCTTTTTGCGGGTTTTCACCCGCAAAAAAAATGCGGGTAAAGCGGGTGAATTGGATATCCGTCCCCCATTTCCAGCCCTATTCTCAGGGGTATCGTTGAGGGCGGCTTGTACGTGCTGCCTGCTACCATGCGTTCACCACCATCCCAGTCCTCCACCATCTCCACTGCTGCAACATCTCTGTCGGTTTCTAATTTGTCGTCTTCAGTCTGGCATATGCAGCTAGGGCATCCCTCTCGCCTCATCACCAAGCAAATAATAAGTCACTTTAATTTAGGCCCAGTTGAGTCTTTGGCCCAGTCGGACCCAATTTGTCCCGGTTGTTCTTGGGCAAAAGCCCATGCATTACCACACCCTTCTAGTCAGTCCAAGTCTCAATTTCCTTTGCAACTCTTATTTTGTGATGTATGGGGACCCTCCCACCTTGAGTCTCTTAATGCAAACAAATATTACCTTTCGGTTGTTGATGATTTCTCCAATTTCATTTGGCTATTTCCATTTCAATCAAAATCTCAAGTCACCGGGATTCTCACTACATTCATTAAGTTGGTCATGAATCAATTTTTCCGAAATGTCATTGCCATTCAAACCGATAATGGCACCGAGTTCCTCCCTCTAAGACCCCTCTTTCAATCCTTGGGCATTGCTCATCGCCTCACGTGCCCATACTCCCATCAACAAAATGGAAGTGTCGAGAGTCGCCATCGCCGTATTGTGGACACCGGCCTTACCCTCCTTAAACATGCCTCTCTCCCGCTTCCTTATTGGGAGTTTGCATTCGCCACCGCCGCCTATTTAATCAATCGGCTTCCCACACCCACGCTCAACTCTCGGTCCCCCTATGAGGTACTGTTTTCTACGCCTCCCGATTACAAATTCCTCAAAGTATTTGAATGCCTTTGTTTTCCAAATCTCCGCCCATATAATAAAAACAAGCTTGCCTTCCGCTCCACTCCCACCCTCTTTCTAGGCTATAGCTCCAACCACCGAGGGTATACATGTTATGATTGGGTGAACCGACGTACCTACATATCCCGGGATGTGATTTTTCATGAACATATATTCCCATTTGCGTTGCCTAAGTCTCAGTCAACGCCCGCATCTCCTCCTGCCTCGGCCTCATTGCCATTATTTTCCCAGTTACCTAGCTCATTTCCCACATATCCTACATGCCCACTTTCTCCACAAAATAATAGCCCATCTTCCTCACAATATAACAGCCCACCTTCTACTCCTATAGGCCCACCTTCCCCACAAGACACAAGCCCATCTTCCCCACAAAATCCTAACCCATCTCCAACACAACCCTCAAGCCCAATTCAAACACAAAATGTTCACCCTATGCTTACGAGGGCTAAAGACAATGTTCATCGTCCGAAGTTGAGACATGACGGCACAACTCCTTGGCCGCATCACCCACAGGCGTCTTCCACCTCCCTAATCCCAGAAGAACCGACATCCTACACCGAGGCATCCAAACATCTACCGTGGCGTCAGGCTATGGAAACTGAATTCCGAGCCCTTCTCGACACTCACACATGGGACCTTGTTCCTCCCACTCCCAAACACAATGTTCTTGGTGTTAAATGGGTATTCAAGACTAAACGGAACTCGGATGGCTCAATTGAACGGAGGAAGGCGAGACTGGTTGCAAAGGGGTATCATCAACAGGAGGGTATCGATTATCAAGAAACCTTCATTCCGATGGCTAAGCCGTCTACAATCCGACTCTTGTTCTCTCTGGCAGCTATGTATGGTTGGTCAGTGCAACAATTAGACGTTCAAAACGCCTTCTTACACGGTACCCTGACAGAAGATGTGTTCGTCGCTCAACCTCCAGGTTTCACTAATCCTCAATACCCTTCTCACGTCTGTAAACTTTGCAAATCCTTGTATGGCTTGAAACAGGCCCCCCGGGCCTGGTTCGCTGAATTAAGCAAAGCCCTTATTTCCTTCGGCTTCACACCCTCTCAGGCCGATTACTCGCTATTCTCCTATCGCCTGGGTCCTTATTCTGTTTTCGTTTTAGTGTATGTTGACGACCTCCTTGTGTTTGCCAGTTCTAACCACCTATCTACCAAGTTTGTTGCAGCTTTGTCCAACAGCTTTCCAGTCAAGGATTTAGGCCCTGCTCGGTTTTTCCTTGGCGTTGAGGTCACCAGGGACTCCACCGGGTTTCATCTCAGTCAGTCCAAGCACATCAATGACTTAGTTCACCGTGCTGGCATGGACTCCTGCAAGCCAGTATCAACTCCGATGGCTACGAATTTTGATGACAACGACAATGCGGAGGCGTTTGACAATCCTCAGCTCTTCAGGAGCATTGTAGGCAGCCTCCAATACCTACAATTCACACGACCTGATGTTGCTTTTGCCGTAAATCGGGTCTCACAGTTCATGCATAAGCCCTCGATAATTCACTGGCAAGCAGTCAAGAGGATCATTCGATATCTTCATCATACCGCCTCTCTTCAGCTTCACATTGCCAAACATCAAGATCACAAGCTCTCTGCCTTTAGTGATGCAGATTGGGGCGGCAATCGCCTTGACAGGCGTTCCATCAGTGCCTATTGCCTCTTTCATGGTCCAAACTTGATCTCTTGGTCCACTAAGAAGCAACCGAAAGTCTCTCGTTCCTCAACAGAGGCGGAGTATCGTGCGCTGGCCAATGCTACTTGTGAAGCCATTTGGCTCCAGATTTTGCTTGCTGATCTCAAGATTGGTCTTCCTCATTCACCAACCCTCTAGTGCGACAATATTAGAGCTACTTACCTCGCTGTCAATCCGGTGTTACATCATCGCATCAAGCACCTTTCTTTGGATTATCACTTTGTTCGAGAACGGGTTGCTAATGGATCCCTTCGTGCGGCCTTCATATCCTCAAAAGATCAAGTAGCTGACTTGCTTACAAAACCACTCTCATCGGCTGCGTTCACTGCTAATCGTTCCTCCCTCTGCTTACACCAGCTCGGACCGAGGGGGGGGGGGGTACTAGCATAAGACCATCTGTTCGAGACAAGGAGCCCAATTCCATCAAGCCTCAAAGGCCCAATGCTCCACCATAGCCCATACATTGAACCCTGTAGAATCCCTAGTTGGAAGTATATCTCTCAGTGTATAAATATATTGTAATCTCCAGGAATCATCAATGAACAACGAGACAATCAATTGCAGATCCCTAGAAACCTTTATGCTTATGTGCTAGACTTAGAGCACATCAGTCTTATGATAGAACCTCGCTGGAACTGGACTTAGAGCACACATGCACACACGACCCCCGGTCATTGGTCCGAGTTGGACTTTAATAGACCCCCGGTCATTGGTCCAAGTTGGTTACCATTGCTAGAGTATCTCAACTGAAAAAATTGCAAGTTGTAAGGCCCGTAATCGACAGGGATGGTGGAGCGGCAACGGGAGTGCCAGCAGACTCTGCGTACGAGGGCGGAGAATCTGGCGGATGCCAAGCGAGGCAGCCTCAGTGATAGGTCATCGAGGGACTAGTAGTGATGGCCCTCTCCTCTGTCGATCGACACTTTAGCGTTGTCAAGGTAGTGGCCCAGGCTAAAGGGACGACCGTTGGCGTTGCTTCTTGGCTTTGGTATGGTTTGACTTACAGAACTTGAACTCGGTGTCTCCTAGGCTGAACCGGAGAAGGGATTATAAATCCCTAAGGCCTGATCATCATAATCTAAAACATTTTGTTTCTTGTAGGAATTGGAAATTCAGCGAGAGATGCTAAAAAGATCAATCTTGTCAATAACCTCACTCTTATCTAATCAACATTAACCTCAAAATTTGTAATAGAGTTACACAAAGATTTAACTTTTCACAATTCCACATGGATAAGCACCCTGTTATAACCCCAAAAGAAGTTTGTGACATAGCAATTGGTTTCCAAACTTTCCATGAAACTAACCTTGGAAATTGGAATTACCAACTCCCCTGTCTCGAAGAGGTCAACCATTTGCTATTCTCATTGAGTAAACGAGTCCACCAATGCAACCTATACTCGTCCTGCAAACCTAGCATAGTACTTGAATTTCACCAGTCAAAATGCATCAGTTAAGCTCAGGCCCTTGCTAGCGAGCCATCTTAGGCTCTTCAAGCTGAACACTGGATTGAAACCCTGTTAATCACTGTGAATTGAATGGCTCCGTGCTATGGTGTATGCTGAAGATGTCGGGTGAGTCCATGTAGCGACTTGTATCCTACTTGGATAGTGTCTATTGATTCTAATCAGAAATGTTTCTTACTCCACTGATCGCCCAGAAAAGTTTTAACTCCCTGTAGTGTTAGTCTGTGGTGCTTCTGCAGCAGAAGATGCTGTAGTTTGTGGCTGCGGTGAGCTTACACCAGCTGTGGTGCAGTCTGTTCCAAATTGGTTCCATCTAACGCCTGCCACAGTCAAGGAACCAAGTTTATCCTTTTTAGTTATGATTTCTTTGTGTTCATTTAAGGGTCATGGTGCAATGGATAGATTCTAAATATATATAACAGGTCCAAAGTTAGGAAAAATACATTCTGTCCTCCATATGTCGGTAATGCTAAAGTCGGCATCTGATTGCAGCCAGTAATCTGGTTCATTCTGCAAAGAGAAAGACATGTCTATAAGACAGGGGGACAAGAAGCAAGTCCAATAAACATTTGCAAAGATAGCACACTTGACAACCAGGAATTCAAGAAATGTGTGTTAAGAACAATTCCAGAAGACAAAGCAACAACCTCGGCAATCCATCAAGCGAAAAGTTAAAGTTCATCAACACTGTTTCTTCATAGTCCATACCGTATGATCATTGAAAGGAACTTGCACAATTCAAGCTGAAAATCTAGTAGCAAATTCTAACTCTGTGTTTGCAAATTTCTGATGTGTAATCATCAAATGACGAGTGAACCGTAGTAATTAGTAAACTTACATCAACATCAGGAACAATCTTCAAGATGCCGCTTACAAAGTCCTGAGAAGCATTAGCAACTGAACATATCATATCAGCTTCTTGCTCTTGCATCTCTATTCCTTGCTCTCCATTTTCCATTGTGATCATTGATGTTTCATTAGATAGAGCATTTGCTGGGACATTAGGAGCTGCATCAACACCATGCAGCTCCTCAAACTTCTCTACAAATTGGCTGAAACAGAGGAAACAAATTAAGTTGGTAAAACATACCGACGTCAAACAAGCTGTCTATATATATGATTCGAAAACTAAAATAAAGGGGCACAGTGTAAGATATCTCAACTCTCTTCCATATAAGTGAACACCAGCTTATTTGACAACAAAGATGAAGCTATTTATACTAAATCTAAAACTGAACCATGCGTAAGATGAATATCATTTACTAGTCAGCCTTCACTTTGATTTGAAGCTCCTATGGCTTACACAAAACCTCACACACGAGAAGCTAAATACTTCAAGAACATCACATTGCGATTATCTAACAGAAAAAAAACACAAGTCCCTGCTCTATTTCTCATGAATACCGAATTGAGCAATCCAAAAGGATTCAAAATTAGCATAGTAATTTGGCAACGACAAATAAACAAAATGTTCTGCAAGACAATCTAAGAGAATTATAGAAGCTAAAATGCTACCTGACAAGGTAGACGTCTATGGGGCCCATTGTGCTTCGAAGGACCATTCTGTATCTCTGTCGGGGATAGTCAGCCTAAGCAGTAACATTAAGTTGTAAATATCAGTAGACATAAAGCAAGTAGTAGTTAAAAAGTACAAGTTCTCAGCAAGTATAACATATATTTATTTCAGTTTCTCAGCTTCAACTTACCTCGTCAGGATCTGGAACCTTCAAGGTTGTCCCATGAGGAGCCTTAACTGCTAGTAAAGTATCGTTCTGTAATTAGCAATTATTAAGAGTGGACGTTGAAGGTCAGACAGGAAAGCAAAATCACCAGAAAGAAGCCAAGAAGAGTTAATCATTAAGATCAAAAACAAAAATGAAAGAGAAGACCAAACCAGAAAGCATGGTAAGCCCTTTATGTCTTCCTCTGTTACATAGAGCCACCTAAGCAGTGATATGAAAACAACGCAAAATTCAGCCAATGAATAATAGCTATATTACAGAAAATTTATAAAACAAAAACCTACTTCTGATTGTTTTCATCTTCACTCAACTCTTCTATTCTTTCTTGCATGACTCTGCACAAGCAAAACCAATAATATCTCACATTAGATAATCCAAAAGAATAGCAGTAATATTCTCCTAATTTTTTTACCTTATTTGTTCATCCAATCTACTTTCCTCCATGGAAAGGTTCTGTACTTCTGCCTGCAAGAGAGAAGAACATGAGAATCTTGAAAGAAAAATAAGTCAAAGGAAGACCACAAACTGCAAGAGAAAAAGGCAAAGCAAATACCACTGAAAATACATAAACGACACATAAACAGTAAGGGAATGGATATTTTGAGATATGATACCTGTAAGCTAAAGACACTATCATTCACTTCTCCTGGCCTTTCAACATCAAGCCCTCTGATTAATCATCAACAAGTAGTTCAATATATTGTGAAATAGGTTTGACTTCAATTAGAAAATTTAACCAGTATCAGAAGCAGCTCCAATTTTTTAATGGTATATATAGCATATACGTACTTCCATCGAATCCTATTTTTAATATTTTTCTCTATCAGGCCAATTCCTTCTAGGACATTTGTGATATCATAAATTCGCCTCTTCTGGACCTGAACTCAAAAGCAAATACATTCAAATATTCAATCACTCAAGAGTGAATTTGTGAATAAAGTTAGAAAAGGTAAAAATAATGACCTCTAAAGTTTCAGCAGCTTTGTTTAAATCAATGATACCATCTTCAGCATGTGTTATCAAGTTAATGAACTTCTTTGTCAACATACCTAGTCAGAATATACCAAAAATGGGAAAGTTATAACCTTCCCAGTAAGATATTTGAAAAGCAATTGAAGTACACAATCAGATATGTTAGGATAATAATTCGAAGGGAAAGCAATTACCGAGGGAGCTATCATAGCGACAAGAGCCAACTGGAGTAAGATTATTAGCTGGAGATCCTGCAAAGAGATGAACTGTTTCTTAACAAAAGATTGTTTTTTTTTCTGAAATGGCAAAAGATTGTTTTTTTCTTAAAGAAGAAAACTCCATCTCATATCTTCCAAGTACAATTTCTAGAAGTACAGTCTCACCAACTCTAGAAATTGGGGTTTGAGCCTGAGGTGCTGATGTCCTGGCTTTTGAAATCCTTGATGCAAGTTGTCCTTTACCTCCTCTACCTGACACTGGTGTTTGAAGAGGACTGTTAATTAGCTCAGTGTATCCTGTGTGTACAGCCCATTCAGTGAATTCAGCAACATGTTCAGCTTCTTCAATCTTTCGCTTCATTGGCTGGTAAAACATAAGCATGGGAAATTTTCCAATCTAGAGTTAGTAGAAGAAAGACACAGCACGAATAAGCAACAATGTAGTTTCATGACAGGAGCGATCTCAACAATGAAGTTAAGGTCAACACTAGAGAATTTGAGCAAATATCAATTACAGTAGCAGTGATACCCACATTGGTAAAATAAGGAAACATCTCAAACTTAACTTTATATCCATATTCCTTCATTAATGCAAGTAACACGCGTAGCTATCCTCAGTGTAACATTAGGACTAAGAACCACTAAAGACTCTCTAAATGAGTAACTAACAGTTCAGCATCTCTATTTTAGAAATTTGAATGTCATAAACACACCCAAAAGAGCTCTGTCATAGTATCCAAAAGAGCAAGAAAGTAATAGTATTAGATTATTATTATTCAATAAACTATAAACATGCACAATCAGGAATATGGATAGTATGTCTGACATCTGATAAAATTGGAACGATACTGAGGAATATGGATAGTATAAACAACAGACAAAGGTATCACAGGCTGTAACAGTTCAATAGCTCATAAAATCAGCAGATCAGCTGGACCAGTTAACCATCACCCTTTACATCAACAGGAAGTCAGGAACCAATCTAGTCTCACAAACACCATATCAAGCATTAAAGACTGCACCAAGCATCATGCACAGCAGACTATTTTTTATATTTTTAAAATCAACAATATCTTACCCCGCCAAAACCTAAAGAAAGGCCTCGAAATTAAATGGCAACCACAAACAGAAGTAGATCGTCACACATCATTTTCACAACAAGTAGCTTATCAGACAAATAGGACTACATAAATTCAAACAGGAATCCGGAAGCAAACTTCAATTTCACATAGTTCAAGAGGAGCTCACAGGAGTGTTCTCGAAGATAGCATCAGCGGGCTCGAGTATGCGATAGTCGCCAGAAGCGGCGGCGGGTGAGGAAGAAAAGATATTGTAGTCTGATGGATGCACAACCGGAGGCTTCAGCGGCGAGAATGGGAGCTGGCCCTCAAGAGGTGGCTTTAGTGGAAGTGATGACGGCTGTCGCAGCTGCAGGTGGTGCTGCGGTTGCTGATTAGTAGCGCTAGAGCTCGACATCGAAGTAGAAACCTCCGAAAACTGGTGGAGACAAGGGAAATTGGACCGATCGTTGAATAGCTGCGAGGATTTGAGGGCTCCTGAGGGTTTGGGGGACGGAGAATAAGGGGAAATTGGTTAAAGACAGGGAGGGAGAGACGCACGGGGGAAAGGAGTAAGATCGAGGAGGAAGTGGAGGGGATCTGGAGGTGGTCGTGGTGGAGAAGACGGGATGCCGGTGGCGAGGGCGGCGGTGGCCGGAAATGGCAAGCGGTGGGAGAGGGGGGGTGGGGAGAAGGAAACGAGGGAAGGGGGAGAATTCGGTTGTGGAGGGAACTGAGGCACTGAGCAGCACTCGCACGATTCGCAAATGCCTGCCTTAATTTAATTTCCTTTTCTCTTTTTATTTTTTATTGCTAATTATTAAAGCGGAAATTTCTAAACTAACGTTTACAAATTTAATACAGGTAAATTGAACTAAATAAATAGAACTCCGTATAACTCTGGGATAGTTGCTGAAGATAGTATAAATTTTAAGTTTCTAAAAAGCAATAAAATTACTTTCAATTATATTTTAAACATTAACCACTCCATGGGATCTAAAGTATAAGTGTTATCAATTAATTTGGTGTTTTTATAAAACAATTAATTTTTATCCAAACTTAATACAGTATAATTTGTATACAATTAATTTGGTAATGACCTATTTTTTATAAATAAAAAAATTACCTATAAAATATATTTGTATATATAATTGTCATTTGTACATTATTGAAATAAAAAATACTGCATAACATAAGTTAAACGTGCACGTGTCAGCTTCTAATTAAAAAAATTTCTCTCCAAAAATTTTAGAGTAAATTACACATAACCACCCTTAAATTATGTTAGTTTTTACATAACCACCGATAAAATTATAAATTATAGAAAACTACCCGTAAATTACATTTATTTATAAAAGACAACCCACCCATTAAACATGTATTTGTTTTGTTTGAAAAAACTAAAATACCCCTAATTCAAGCTTATTTTTTAAAGGAAAGACTGAGATGGCAATAGGGCGGGTCGGGTAGGGTTTCGGGTAAAGTCTAATAATTTGGTCATTCGGTTGGGTTCGGGTTTCGATTGTCTCGGGTTTCAGTTATTTCGAGTTTCGATTGTCTCAAATTTTCATTATTTAAAATATTCATTTTAAAAAATGTACTATAATGTATCTTAAAATTCAGGTTATTTCGGGTTTCGGTTATAACGGGTTCAAGTCTTAATAGGTTTCGGTTGAATCGGGTTCGGTTTATTCGGATTTCGGGTCCAAAATGAGTCGGGTTGGGTCGGTGTTCAGGACAATCGGTTCCGAGCCGACCGGGTCGGGTTTTCATGTTCAGGTCAGGTTTTGTCGTCTCTAGGAAAGTTATTGTATGTATTTTATGATTTATTTTGACATTTTATCTTGAAAAAAGCAAGGAATTTAAGCATTGTATAACATATATAAATGCTCAAATCAATATATATGCATCAGATTTGCAATGTGAAGGGCAAAGATTTGCAATTGCACACCTTGACCACTCTGCATCGGGTGTCGATATTTACAACTATTTTGGTCTTTTAGACCTCATCCGTAAGGATGCCGTCGGGTAGAGTTTGCTCGCACTAATTCTTTCCTAATAAAAAAAACAACTAGACAATTAATAAATAAGTGGTCTTTTGAAAATAAATCTAATTTATGAATGGTTTCCTATAATTCAAAATTTTATAGGTGGTTATATGAAAACTAACTTAATTTATGGGTGATTATGTGTAATTTACCCAAAGTTTTAATCCATCTTTTTTTTTTTGAGCTCAAAGCTTGGCAGCTTCATTCCATTTCTTTCAAAATAATAAAAAATAATCAAGATTACATCGTCTGGATGGAAGTGAATAAAAAATAGAGTTGCATTTGATGTAATGATAGCTATGAGTCCAGTCCAACACACCGAATCCAAAGTCCGGCTCTGCTGTAGAGTTTTAGTCAATCCTAGTATGTAACATATTGTTAATAAAAACATATCGTTTTTAGAAGTAAAATATTATTAAGAAAAATATACCATTTTTTTTTCCAAAATTACCTTTCTAATAATTAGAGATTTGTTAGATACGTAGTATAGTTTTCAATAAAGTGAAAAAAGTAAAGTATTCTCTCCGTCTCAAAATATTTGTCGTTTTATTTTTTGACACGTTTTTTAAGAAGCTAAAAACTCTATAAAATATTGATTTTTTAAATAATTTTATAGATAAATGTATTAAGTATGAAATTATTTTTTAAAATTAATAAAATCATTGATATTTTATATAGTTTTTACCATTATTAAAAAACGTGCCAAAAACAAAACGACAAGTTTTGCGAGACAAAGATAGTAATAATTATGAGTATAAGTGTATTTTTTGTTTGCTTTTAGTTCCGTTTTTAAAAAATGTGCAAATGTCTAAAAATACATGTTTTAATTAATAGAGGGAATACATAATACCTTGCCTCAGTCAGGGTGGCTCACTGGTGGAGAACAAGGAGGGTGTCAGGAGGTCTCGGGTTCGATCCTACCTCCGCCCCTTTCCTTGGATTAAAATCCAAGGTTTGCCTTGCTTCTTTCTAGTGGGTCGAGCCGGTCAGCGCAAGCCGTTTTACATGCGTTTTACCTAGTGCATGGCTCTTGCCGGCTGGGTCACGTGCCCGAGGTTCGCCACCCAAGGTGGGTTCCTCGTCATAAAAAAAAACATAATTTTGTAGTGCCACGTATTTATGCATAGGAGTGTTTTTATTATCCCACACCATGACGTGATTTTGTTTGAAAAAAAAACTATTAACATTATAACAAATTACTTATTATAAAATAAATTAATATATTAGCAAACATTAAAATAAAATTAGAAAGATTGAGTTGATAAAGTAATAAATATATAAAAAAAATCTTAAAATGAAGGTGGTTATAATACAAAGCAAAATGTTTCTCGAGATATAGATTGAATCAAATCTCCAATTCGTTAATCGAGAAAAAAAAAACTCCGTAAATGCTATTAGTGGGCTGTAAATATGGGCTAGTTACGGTAGATGGGTTGATAGACCGATAGTTCATACTTCCGAGTTCCGATCTATTATTCGGAAGGTATCAACTATCAGTAAGGGTGTTATTCGAGTAGATCGAATCGAGTATTTAAACGGTCATGCTCCTCGTTTTTTATCGAGCCAAGCTCTATTTTTGTTTCAAGTTTACGTACGGGTATTTGCTCCTATTCAGCTCACGAGTATTTGAAAAACGAGCAGAACATTGAACACAGCTTATGAAAGTACATTAAAGACTTCGTATTTCTAACACTTTGGATTAAATTCATTAAGCACGAGCACAAGCTACTTGAAAGTTCATCAAAAGAAGACGGGATCAAGTTTCGGAGCAAGTTACAGTCTACACAGCTTGATGAGATGAAGCAGATAACATTTGGAGAAAGGTGTTCATGTTCGAACTCCCATCCGAGCTACTTGAACAGAGGTCTAAGCTCGGGATCATTCATATCCAGGTCTAACCATCCGTAAAGTCTCATGAACTCAACATAGTGGTCAGGCGGTGTCAGCGAAGGGTGGTTTCTAGGAGTGAAGTTTTGCATCATCTGGATGTCGCGATCAAGCCAATAAAGAAGGTGAGGATCCAAAGGAGGCAAGATCTTCAAGCGAGGCTCTTCCTTGGCCCCCTGTTTCCTGGTCTCCGGCTTCGCTGGCTTGTTGCCCATTCTATTAGACTCTCTCTCCAAAAGGAACCGTGCTTGCTCGAAATCTGTGACTACATTCAGATGCACAAATGCAAAGATTAAAAGGCTTATGAATTATTGCAGTCAGAAAGAAAATAAGTTCAGTGCTGTCATGGAAACAGCAACAAGTAAGTTGAGACTGGTAGGAAGAACATTTCCTTTTCTCGTAAGGCACTAACCTAATGGCTATTGCTAACTCGAAGCAAATGCAGACTGCATAGTGTGGCCTCTAACCGATTACCGGAACAACGAACACTGGTAAGGTATACTGGATTACTGGTAATGTGACATCAATCAGAAACTTGATTACCTTATTTTCATTTTGGCATCAAGGAACAAGGAAACAACAAACTTTTGACCAATTGCAAAGATTAAATGGACATCAGAGACTCCAGATTCCACAATTCAGATGAGTAAGGGGAGCTGTGTTCATATCCAACCAGTAATTCCCTAAACCTTTCTATATTGCTAGGTCAAATTGATTATCACAGGCAAACAACTGTTCATCCAATCCAGTGTGGGCAATTAATCATATACAAGTATACAACTTAGGAAGGGGGGTTTCGTCTCCCAGAAATGCAACAGATATAGAAATTACCAAGCTGATTTAGGCCAAACTAGATGACGCCGTGACTCCATTCGAGTTAATTTTAGGGGAGGATTTTGGACATCTCAAGTTCACCGGGAACACAAAATTGTGCAAGTGAGACGATTCGAAAAGAGTAATTTAGGCGAAATTTTGATCAATCGTAAACATTATAATTGCATCAAAACAGATTAAATTGAAGGAAGAAATCAAGCAATCCGAAGAAAGGAAGGCGAAATCGAGTCACATATAGTATAAGAAAGAGAGAATTTCAGAGTCACGTACCAGAAATCGAAGGGCGAGGCGAGGACGGAGCGGGAAACAGCGAACTGGACTACTAACAGGCTATGGCTATCAGCTGCTGCGTGACCAAGCAAGGAGAGTTTGTATAGCTCTCCTCTCCTCCAAGGCTCCAACCCCTCCCCCTCGCAACCTTCAAATAAAAAAGATAAAAGCAAAATAAAACTTAAAAAATAATTTAAAAAAAAATGAAAATGTTTGTAAGGGAATAGAAGATACTCCGTAATAAAACAATGACTGAAACCCCAAAAGGGCTTTATCTAATTCCCAAAAGGGTTTGATTAAATCCCGTAAGGGTTTGACTATATTCTTATAGGTAAAATCTTGCTGGCGTTTTGTTCGAGCAGCTTGCGGCTCTGCTTCCGATGCTTGTAGGAGGTCTTCTGCCTGGTTGGGGGGCGTGGAGTCTGGAGTCGGGACTGGCTGGGGTCGAGGTGGTGCGTTCAAGATGACTCCGTATCAAGGATTGAGTTTCCTTGGAGTTCGTCTGCACTACCCACAGGAGTTAGAGTCCTGTTGTACCGCTGGCTCGCGGTGCCACTTTTCGGTGGTGCTTGACTTCGTTCTTCGGCAGCTTCATCAGCTTTATTGGGAGTTGGTCTTCTTGGGTCATCTTGTTGTAGAGTTTATTTCTGCTTGTTTCATTTCGCTTGTTATCTGTATTTCTGTTTTTAGGTTGTACGTATGATGGTTCGCCGTCTGCCGACTTTGTCAACCTCTCGATGAGTCAGGCCTGTCTGACCTTCGAATTTTTACCTAATCAAAAAAAAAAAAAAAAAACAATGACTGAAACCCTACAGTTAAGTTTGGGACATTGAATTATTTCCGGTTCAAAAAAAAAAAAAAAAAAAAAGACTGAAACCCTACAATCTACGCGCCTCACACGCCCCGTTACTCTTTCCTCTTCCCAGACTATCGCCGCCGTCTCACACCGGCCTGTTTCTACTCGGCTTCTTCCCCACTTGCCCTGCTCCTACCTGCATATCTCTTCCAATTTCATTAATCGCAAAAAAAAAATCAGGGGGTAGCTCCCTCTTACATCGATTGCAAATCGAATCTGAGTTCTAAAAACTCGAATGCTTTCGTCTGTGGCATCGGTGCCCTAGCTGGTGCCCTGGCGTGTTGTTACTTGACCACCGTGGTTCACTTCTCCTGCAAATCGAGCAAGTGGGTCAAATGGGGTTGCTTCCGTTTTGGTCAGTGTGTGCTTTGGCCCTGGCGGTGGGGGTTCGGTTGAAGGGGGCTTTCGCTTTCTCCTCCGCTCCTCAAAGTCCGTCGGCTACGGTGGTGGTCTGGATATATCTTCGATGGTGGCTCTCCTCTGTGTTCGATGCGACTTCTACTCCATTACACCCTGAATTCGACCTCCGACCAGGACTATCGTTTGAAGCCATATCCCTTTTGCATCTTTGCTTGCAATTGCTACTGCTATGTTCGTAGTACTTATCTCTGTGATTTGTGGAACCTCATTTGGCCAAAACCTGGCTATGTCAACCTTTATATAATTATTGGCTTCACAAGCCCCCTTTTGTTGTCACCTGGGTTTACTCATAAAGTTTGGATGATGGTCGGTACTGTTTTCAACAACTTCACATGGTGTATACATTACAAACTACTTGTACTCTTTTACCACTTGAGGATGCTCACACGGCACTCATTCAAAACTAAGTTACTCAACATTAACGGAAGGAATCTGTTGGATCTCAATTCACTCTGTACGGGCTCTCACCCAAATACCTTCTTTCCTCTCAGCTCGTCTGTTTCACCTGCTTACAAGCAAGTTATGCATAAATTTCATACGACAATTTGGTTTGGGAATCTCCCTTCCCATTATAGCCAGCTGGTGTTTTCTGTTAAGTCTTGTGTTGGCTTGTTCTTTAATCTACACTTTTCGGTCCAATGCTTGTTTCCTCCATATTTCTACTTCTATTTGTTTGGTATTTGTTGTTTCTCGTTTTCTGTATTCAGGTGCTGCTCGTCCCTCATTGGATTCTGTCTGGTTTGGGGATTCTCCTTTTGCAATGGTGGTTGTTTCCGCCGCCCTCTAGCGGTGGGCGGGGTCCTCATCCTTCCAGTGCTCTTGCCCTCTGCCCAGATGATGCCTTCCCAGTGCTGTTACTCTACTGTTGTGCCTACCGTGGTAGTCTCGGCTTGTTGGTGTTGCCCTCTGTATGATCTGAGTTGGGATCAATTGGATTCTATTGTAATCTTTACCCACAATAAGCAATGTCTTTCTATGGTTACTACTACCCATTGCTTTGTTATTTATTTTGTGCGTAATCTAATATGTGTTTACCCGACTCGAAGTACGCTTGCTTTGCTAAGTGAATTGTCCTTATCGGACATGCTCAGTTCTTTGTCCTTACCGGACATGATAAACCATCAACGAAGTCTTACCAACCCAAAACGAACTAGCTTACAAGGCACACCCTTTTCATAAAAAGTTGTGACATGTTCGTTGCTTTCGCCTTTGTGTTCTGTGTGTTACATATCTCAACCCTTGTAACCGCATTTGCTTGTCTTAGACTAAGTGCTACACCCTTGCTTTACTCTAACTGTTTTGGAATACCCAACCTATTATCCAACACAATTTATAAATGGGTCTTACCAGGCCGCACCACTCTTACTCAGAGTTTATTTACAATTCAAGTGAGTCGTAATCTCGATCACGAAATTCGTTTAATTTAGTCGGACACTCACATGTTGACAGATCCTTGGATTCCCCACCTCGTTTTAAACAACTCATCCCTACGGACCACACAAGACCATCTTGCTCCCACCACGAGCTGTTTTCAAAGCCAGCCAGGCAAACCTATACCCCACTTAATGTCTAAAATAACATTTCATAATGTTATGAACATACATTTTTCCTCACACACGTCTTTTCAAATCACGACTGAACTTGTACAAATCATTTACTTCAACCAAACCATCTCTCTCATGGTTCCTTTCTTTAAGACGGAGCACGCCGTTCCTAGATTAGTACAAACTGTTCGCCCAAAAAGGTTTTTATGAATATATGCACCTGGAACTCACTCGGCATCCGGAGCCGTAATTTCTGGACAAATGTAGATAGTTTCTGTCAAAATAATAATATCAATGTTCTAGCTCTTTTAGAAACCAAGACTGATAAGGTTCCTTCCGAAAGCACACTGCGTAAATGTGGTTTCTCGAATGTTTATTTTGACTCGACTATTGGTTTTTTCTGGGGGCATCTGTCTTCTGTGGAAAGATATCCCTGCCTCACAAGGATCCATTGAACTTATTTCGGTTCACCACCGATTGATTCCCTTTAACTACTCGGACTACGCTACAAAGCGGTGTTTTGCAGTTCTTGTGGTCTATGCCCCACCAGATGAGCGTCGCAAATCACCCTTCTGGGATACGATCTCCCTTTATATACAGTCACTTGTTATTCCCTTCTGCATTATGGGAGACCTTAACGAAATAGCTTCCCCAACTGATAAACTTGGAGGAGTCTATTCTTCGACGTCGCGTTTCACGCGCTTACTAGATTTAAAGAACAGACTATCACTTCTAGAAGTACCATCTAGCGGGGGCCAGTTTACTTGGCAATGAAAATCGAAAGATGTGGTCATTTGTTTGGAAAAACTTGATCGCCTACTAATCCACACGAACATGCTTACCATATTTGACTCACTTCATACACAGATCCATCCCTTTACTAGATCTGATCATGCTCCGATCTCCACAGATTTTCGTCACAACATTCAACCTAAGAATATACCATTTAAGTTCGAATTGGCTTGGGCCTCAAGGGCTGATTACAGAAACTTAGTCTTGCAAGCTTGGAGAGCAAACCCACAAGGTTCTTTGATGTTTAAATTGCTTCAGAAGGCAAAAGTTCTTAAAAAAACTATCCAAAACCTGGCATAAGAAGACAGTACGCAATATTCATAACCAAATTCTAGTAACGGATCAAAAGCTCCTTAGTTTACAGACATCTCTTATCTCAAATTATAACAATCAGGATGTTCAAATCCTAAAAGAATTACTCAACAAAAGAGAACGAATGCTTGACTTTCACCGTCGCTATTGGAGCCAGCGGGCTAAAGTTAAACATACCAAACTTAATGACTCAAATTCAGGCTACTTCCATAAGATCGCTACTGCAAAAAGAGGTAGGAAAATGATCAAATCTATCCTACTTCCCGGTGGGGAATCCACTGCTGATTTCCACACAATCCAACAGGAATTTGTCCGCGACTTCAAAGCTCGTTTCAGAGCCTCTTCGACCCCTGTTTCGGTTCTGTCTCCAGACCTAGCGGTCATCCCATCCTTAGTTTCACAAGCAGATAACGACATGCTCTCGGATCCTGTTACAAACAATGAGATTAAAGCTGCTGTATTTTATATGAGCCCGGATAAGGCTTCGGGCCCTGATGGCTTCCCAGCTGGTTTCTACCAAAAGTTCTGGCCTACAGTTGGGCCCTCTGTAATTAAAGCCGTCAAAGCTTTCTTCACCAGTGACATGTTACTGCGTCAGACGAACCATACTTTCATTACGCTTCTACCGAAATGCGATGACCCGACTGCAGTAAACCACTACAGACCTATCAGTCTATGCTCTACAATTTACAAAATCATAGTTAAAGTAATTTCAGCACGGTTAACCAAGATATTTGACAAACTTATACACCCCCTCCAGGGAGCTTTCACAAAAGGGAGATCTATCCAGGACAATATTCTGATTGCTCATGAGGCTTTGCATTCGTTTCGGATGAAAAAAGGCAAAATGGGCATGGTTGCTCTCAAGTTAGATATGGAAAAGGCATACTATCGCATTGAATGGTCCTTTCTGTTCCAAGTTTTATCTAAGTATGGGTTCAATGACCTCTTTATTAACATAATAAAGGAATGTGTTTCAACTGTATCCTACTCGGTCCTCGTTAATGATGAACCAACCACAGTATTTAAACCCACTAGAGGTTTAAGACAAGGAGATCCCCTCTCCCCTTTCCTCTTTATCCTAGCCTTTGAGGTATTAGCACGTACACTGCATAACAAAGGGCTAGCTAGTAAGGACCTGGGTATCTCTTTCGGTCGTTCGAGTATCAAGGTTCCTTTTCTAGCGTTTGCTGATGATATTCTTATTTTCTGCAAAGCCTCCCATTTGGCATGTTCTTCTGTACTGTCCATTTTAGACAGATACTATTTAATTTCGGGACAAAAGGTGAACCTGCACAAATCCAGCTTCCAAGTGTCTCCTAACACGACTGCTGCCGCCATAGCGTCTACTATTGCAGTACTTGGCATTCCCGGACTAATAATTTTGACAAATATTTGGGTTGCCTATCGTTAACGGTAGGACCAATAGGGACACATTCGATGATGTGGTTCTCAAGACCAAAAATCAACTCACAAAATGGAAAGCATCAAATCTTTCAGCCGAAGGGAGACGGGTGCTTATCAAAGAAAATCTGAGTGCCAAACCGATTTTTCTTATGCAAGCCTTCCTGCTACCCTCTCATGTTCTTCATGAACCTGACAAAGTGTATAGACAATTCTTTTGGAACAAAACCTCTAAAGCTCCACCGCTGATTAGCTGGGACAAAATATGTTCAGACACTATGAAAGGGGGTTTGGGGATTCATAAGGCGGAGTCTATGAATATTGCTCTCCAGATGAAGCTCCTTTGGAAAATTATTTCTGAACCAGACAATATCTGGGTTCGTGTCATCTCACAAAAATACCTTAAAGGCCACGAACTTTCCAGTTATATCAAAAAAGGTAATACCTCGTGGCAATGGTCCCGCCTTATGTCCATCAGACCTCAGTTCCTCCCAGCTCTTCAGTGGAGGGTCAGAAATGGGGAATCAATTGATTTTTGGTCCCAAAACTGGGCCTTCGAGAAGCCGTTGATTTCCAAAACAGTGAGTCCCATCCCGGATAATCTCTTGGGAGTGTCAGTGGCTCACTTCATCACCAACCGCCAGTGGAACAAAACACTTATAAAGGACTCATTAGCAAATATTCTGAAACAAGATGTTATCGACCACATCATGGGTCTAACTTTGCCTAGCAACCAAATCACAAATCGCCTATATTGGGGCCCCAACAAAAATGGCTGGTTCTCAACCGCCTCTGCCAACTCCTTCTTTTCTGTAAACACCGGGTCGCTGATATCATCATATTCTACATACTATAGGTAATAGTTTATAGTCATTTTTATATGGTTTGCATGTCTTTTATATAGGTTTTGGTTTAGTTTCTAGAATAGATGTCTACACTCGTGTTTCATTTGTTTTCAGGGGATTTGGAGCTTGTTCGATGTCAATTTGGAATCATGATGGAATAAGATTCATTGAAGCCAAGTTTGAGATGTTCATGGACGCCGAAAGAGTCTTGCATAGTGGTCTCAAGTGCTAGAAATCAAGCTAAGAAGAGCCCATTGTCGAACCGACATATTTTGGACAATTCCTGCTTGGCGACGTCTCAGTAAAATGAGTCGTTTGAGCTCCACAAAATTTGGATCGAGATGTTCTATAGCTTGTTGGAAAGCTGATTCAAATACCTACAACTTTCATGTTGAGCAATTTTGCAAATTCGGCCTGAAAAATGGAGGAATTGAGCCAAGAAGCTGACGCTGAGTCAAAGTATAATCACCGAAACTTGCAATTTGCTATTCTTATTTCCTTATTCCGTCAAAAATCACTTCCGTTATTTGGCTTAGTAACTAGTTGAGGTTCTGCAATTGGTATTCACACGGTCCTTGAGATTCAACACTCGATTACTACAATTGACACCGTACGCTTGCGGGGTGTTGGTTTTAGACCGATCAAGTTTTTGGCGCCGTTGCCGGGGACTGTCGATAATATCAGTTGTGTAACAACAATTAATTTTTCTAAGTCTTTTTGTTATTTTTGATTTGTTTTCTTTTGTTTGTGGTTTCAGGTTTGTGCCGTGACTTTTATGCGAAGATCTAGAAGCTTAGGAAATCTCTTACCGTTTGATCCTGAGATTGAACGGACTTTTCGCACAAGGCTTGCTGCACAAAGAGCCAGGGATCACAAGATGGGAGAGAACTTGAACAACCAGCAACTGGTTAACAATGCTGTTGCGCCGCAGACTCTAGGGCAATGGATGAACCCCACACAATTTGTTCCTACTCCTAGGGTTGTGTTTCCAGCAATTAACATTAACAACTTTGAGCTGAAGCCCGCTCTCATCAACATGATTGCTCAGAATCAATTTGGAGGTGGTCCTGATGAGAATCCTCACCAGCATTTAACCACTTTTAAGGAGCTGATGAACACAGTGAAGATGCACAATGTTACGGCGGAAGACCTCATGCTGCGAGGTTTCTCATTCTCTTTGCGGGGACGAGCAAAGAATTGGTACAATTCAATCACCGCCAACACTATCACAACATGGGAGATGCTTACTTCTGAGTTCTTGGACAAATTCTTTCCGCCGAGCAAGATTGCTGAGCTGAGGAACAAAATTCACTCTTTTGAGATGCAAGCTGGAGAGAATCTTTATGAAACATGGGAAAGGCTCAAGGACCTTTTGCTTGATTGCCCTCAACATGGAGAGCCGAAAATCAATCTTTTGGAGATCTTTTATAAGGGTCTTAATGACGCTACCAGGGTACTCATTGATTCCTCATCTGGAGGAACCTTTGTGGATAAGACTGCAGACGAAGCTTGGAATTTTCTTGAAAAGACCGCTAAGCACTATGGAAGATACTCATCATCTAGAGGGTCTTTGAATTCGAAAAGGCAAGCTGGGCTGTTTGAGGTAAACACGGAGACATATAGGGATGCCAAGTTTGATGCTCTCTCCTCTGAAGTCAAGAGCATAAAGAAGATGCTTGAAAATGTAATCCCTACAAGGCCAGCAGCGTCTTCAGTTTCAAAATCTGCAGTACGTTGTCAATGTTGTGGCGCTACCACTCACACCATCTCGACCTGCGAGTTGTTTGCTTCCCAGAATAGTGACCTGATAGAGGAAGAAGCTAACTATGCTGGAAATTTCAATAGGGGTCAAGGCTACAACAACAACTACAACTATAACCCCCGTGCTAGAGATCATCCAGGCTTCTCCTATGCTAACAATCAGGGAGCTCAAAACCCACCTCCTGGATTCCAACAAAGGCAACAGGGAAACCAAGCACCAACTCGAGAGACATCATCACCCAGCGTAGAGGAGATGCTAAAGCAAGTACTGGCTAATCAAAATGCAACAGAAGCCAGGAATCGAGAAGTAGAAGCTAAGACTGAGGCGCGATTCAAGATGCTTGAAACTCAAATGGCTCAACTGGCCCTCAACACTCCTAGACCATCCGGTCACTTGCCAGGAAAGAGTGATGAAAATCCAAAGGGTCATATAGCTGCAGTGACCCTAAGAAGTGGAAAACAACTGGAGGAAGTGCAGAAGCCTGAGACATCCAAGGCTAAGGAAGTGCAAACATCACACCAACAAGGGGAAGTTAAGGCACCAGAACAGCCAGAGAAGGAGGCGTCATATGTGCCACCACCGCCATTCAAACCGCCCCTTCCATTTCCGCAAAAGAGGAATCAAGCCCTGCTGGAAAAGAAATATGAGAATTTTATGGAGGTTCTCAAGAAACTACATCTGAACATTCCATTCACTGAAGCTTTGAAAGAGATGCCATCATATGCGAAATTCCTTAAGGAGATCCTCTCCAACAAAAGGAAGCTCAACGAAGGTGAAGTTGCAACTCTTGGTAAGGAAAGCACGGCATTGATCCAGAACAAGATGCCACCCAAGCTCAAGGATCCAGGTAGTTTCTGTGTCCTTATTACTGTTGGTGACTTCCGTTATAATGCTTTATGTGATTTAGGTGCTAGCGTTAGTGTACTTCCACTATCGATTTTCAAAAAGCTTGATTTTGGCGAACTTAAGCCAACTAAAATGCAACTCTGGATGGCGGATAGGACAGTTGCTCACCCGGAAGGCACCCTGGAGGATATTCCCATTCGATTAGATAAATTCTATGTGCCTATTGATTTTGTTGTTCTTGATATTGATGCTAATTATCCTGTGCCTATTATACTTGGTAGACCATTTTTAGCTACTGCAGGAACATAAATTTTTGTCCGGCAAGGAATCCTCGCATTTAATGTTGGGGATGAGAGAATTGAGTATAATTTTAATAGGACTGTGAAAAACCCTGCTTTTGAGGATGAATATTGCAAGGATGATGAGGTAGACAAGGGTGTGCAAGAGCATATGATGTCGATCATCATACATGATCCACTTGAAGCTTGCCTAACCGCTGGCGTCATGACTCGAGACCATGAACCACGTCTGGCTGAAGCTGTGGAGGACTTGGAAGCATCGCCTGAGGCACCCGAGCTCGAAGGAACCCTCCCGGAAAGCTTAGGACTCGAAGCCCAGAAAGTATCGAGTCGGAACCCCCAAGGTATCGAGTCGGAAGAACGGGAAATTCCAATTCACGAAGAATTAGCTCGATACAATGAAAGTACCAAGTCGATACCTACAGGTACCGAGTCGATACATACAAGTACCGAGTCGATACTTTTGTTGCCAGAAGGAAAATCCGAATCGGCGTCTGCTGTTCCTCCTACGCTCGATCTGAAACCACTTCCCGCTTCTTTAAGGTACGAATTCCTAGGCCCTAACTCTACATACCCTGTCATTATCAATGCTAATTTGAGTGATATAGAGGTTGAAAAACTTTTATCTGTCATTCGATTACATAGAAAAGCTATAGGGTATTCAATTGATAATTTGAAAGGGATTCCACCTTCTTTGTGCATGCATAGAATTTTCATGGAGGATAATCATAAACCCACTATAGAGCATCAAAGACGACTTAATCCCAACATGAAAGAAGTAGTGCTAAAGGAGGTTCTGAAATTATTAGATGCGGGAATAATTTTCCCTATTTCTGATAGTAACTGAGTTAGTCCTGTTCATGTGGTTCCTAAAAAGGGAGGTATGACTGTTGTTAAAAACCAAAATGATGAGTTAATTCCTACTAGGACTGTAACTGGCTAGAGAATGTGCATTGATTATAGAAAACTGAATACAGCTACTAGAAAAGACCATTTTCCACTTCCCTTTATTGATCAAGTCTTAGAAAGGTTAGCTAAGCATTCACACTTTTGCTATCTTGATGGATACAGTGGGTTCTGGCAAATTCCTATTCACCCAGATGACCAAGAAAAGACAACCTTTACTTGTCCTTATGGAACCTTTGCATATAGAAGGATGCCTTTTGGTTTGTGCAATGCACCCGCTACTTTTCAAAGATGCATGATGGCTATATTCTATGACATGATTGAGGATATTATGGAAGTGTTTATGGATGATTTTTCTGTGTATGGTTCTTCCTTTGATGCATGTTTGTCCAACCTGGCTAGAGTTTTAAAAAGGTGTGAAGAGACTAATTTGGTTTTGAATTGGGAAAAATGTCATTTTATGGTGAATGAAGGTATTGTTCTTGGTCACCTAGTTTCTAGTAGAGGAATAGAAGTGGATAAAGCAAAAATTGAAGTGATTGAGAAATTGCCACCTCCAACCTCTATCAAAGGAATTAGGAGTTTCTTAGGTCATGCTGGCTTTTATAGGAGGTTCATTCGTGATTTTTCTAAAATTGCTAAGCCATTGACTAACCAAAACGCCAAAACATAGGATGTTTTCATGGTTGTTGAGGGCTTTTATAGGAATTAGGAGTTTCTTAGGTCATGCTGGCTTTTATAGGAGGTACCCATAACCTATTACAAGTTGAAGTAGAACAATAGTTTTGGGGATATTTCAATGATTCTATAACTCAGACTAGCCTAAAAGCGCCAAAACATAGGATGTTTTCATGGTTGTTGAGGGCTTGCAGGGAGCAGGTCTTCCTCATTTTTGTAGATCGGGAATCATTTTTTCCCCTTTAATAAAAGCCCCAAAATATGGGGTGTGAACAACTTGGCCTATTAGAACAATGGGCATCCCATGGAAAAGTTAAACCTTCAAAATCAAAGCAAGTTCATACTGATTTTGATACAGGGTTACAAAAGGCATGAGTGTTTCATCTTGTTGTTATATTCAGTTTTAAATGTGACCCTAATGAAACATGACTAGGTTGTTTCCTTTCCATGTAAATGCTGTGTCATTATTTATTTCGGTTTGTCTAACCTATGCCTTAAATGCATAGGTTAAGAAGCCGAATTAAGAACCTGTATCCCTAAATAACATGTTTTTGCAGGTACCTTGATCAAGCAATGGCTCCATCTCAGTTTCCTTATTTCGGCCGGAGAGCTAGAGGTGATTCTTTCTTCCTTTAACAGAACTTCTCTCTGAAAATGACTATATACCTGAAATAGGAGCCGAGTTTGTAGTATCTTAATAGTCCATCTCAGTTTCCTGATTTCGGACGGAGAGCTAGAGGTGATTCTTTCTTCCTTTAACAGAACTTCTCTCTGAAAATGACTATATACCTGAAATAGGAGCGGAGTTTGTAGTATCTTAATAGAAATCTAAAATGGATGACTCAAATAGGCCTGAATGAGTAATATGTTCTATCAGGTTATAAAGGTTCATATAATTAGCCAGTAATGCGTTTTGGTTATTATATATTTGCTTAAGAGGAACTTCAGCAAGAGGAACTACATACTGATTTTGGGAATCTATGATTATTTCTTTCTATGATTTGCCTTTATTATGCTAGCAAGACTTTGGATGTTGCTCAGATGAACTACACCACCACAAAAAAGGAATTGCTTGCAGTAGTCTATGCCTTTGAGAAGTTTCGGTCATACCTCGTCGGTTCTAAGGTGATTGTTTACACCGACCATGCTGCAGTCCGCTACTTGTTGCAGAAGAAGGATGCCAAACCACGTCCAATTTTTCATGTCAGAGAGGAGTTGCAAACATTGAGAGTTTTAGACTCTTTCAGAGATTTCTCCTTGAAGGTTTGTTTTGCTGGATTCAAGAATAAGTTCTTTTAATCTAGTTTTATATCCTTTCATCATGAATTCTTTGATTATGTCTGAATCCATGTCTGGCTAATTTCCTTGTTCTGGGGTTGGGGTGATCCCAACGATGCTGAGATAGACATGTGCGTATGATTGCCTGAATGAATTCTATTGTTTGTTTGATTCGATCCATGAGTGCTTAGTTCGATCAATTCCATGATTGATTGGAATCCTTTTGATGTTCAACATGCGCCGGCTGCGAATTGAGATTGGATATATAGATAAAGTTGTTAATTTTATTAGAAAACATGGATTTAACTTGAGAATTGTTTATGAGCAATCTATTTAATTCTCTTGAGGATAATAAACTATCGTAGACAACCTAGGTTTGAATTGATTATGCGGATCGCGCCTGCGATTGTTTGATCGATTTGCTCTCTAGGGCCTAAGTGCTTAATGAGTCCAATTTGATTGATTAATCTACAACAAGCGCAAGCTGAGTGGTAATTGAATGAAATGGACATAGTTATTGCGAGATGCGTAGGCTGAGCGATAATGGATTTAGATAGTTTACCTTCAAATATCTCTTTTCAATTTGTTCAGGCATGAAAATTATATAGTCTATCGAGGATGCATTGTTGTGGTGAACCTTGACTCTGGAATGTTTCACATCATATATTCACAAAACTTACAATTTGTCATTTCCCTGCTTCTTATTCTCTTATTCGTTCAAAAATCACTTTTTCTATTCGGCTTAGTAAACTGGTTGAGGTTCTGCAATTGGTATTCACACAGTCCCTGATATTCGACACTCGATTACTACAATTGACACCGTACGCTTGCGGGGTGTTGGTTTTAGACCGATCAAGTTTTTGGCGCCGTTGCCGGGGAAAGAATTTGTCCAAGAACTCAGATTTTCGTCTACTAATACCATTTTGAAAAATTTGTATCACATTAAAGAAAAAAAATGTCATCAAAATACTACATTGACAAAATATCATAAAAAATATATAAAAAAAGGGCATCAATGATCAACGTGACATTACTGTAAACAAAAAATGTCATCAATGTTTTAAAAAAGTGACATTAAAAAAGTGTCATCCAATCATTCCATTAGAAAAGTAGCTTCAAAGTGAAAATAAAATATAGTAAAATTTTGGCATCAAAACGGTAAAATATGGCATCACTAAAAAAAAAAAAAAGGCATCAAAATGGGTTGGTCAACGTTGACCGGTCAACGGTCAACGTTGATCGGTTAATGGTCAACCGTTGACCGGTCAATGGTCAAACAGTTGACCATTGACCAACCCATCCTATTGGGAAGGGGGCTAGGGCAAAACTAATTAAATTGATTTAGGGCCTAAGTGCCCTATTGAATATTCAAAAAAGGCCAAGTACCAAAATCACCCAAGAATATATTTATATTATACCTTAATATTTATTTAAATCTAAAATTTAAAATTTAAAATAATACTACGTAATCTATCTATATATTACTTAAAACCAAAGCCTTTTGGCCACGTGTCGCATTCTCGCGATCCGGTATTATTGGCAACATCTATTTTATATATTTAATATATTTTTCAACCATCTATATCTATATATTACTTAAAACCAAAGCCTTTTGACCACGTGTCGCATCCCCGCGATCCGGTATTTTTGGCAACATCTATTTTATATATTTAATATATTTTTCAACCATCTATATCTATCTATATCTATATCTATATATTACTTAAAACCAAAGCCTTTTGGCCACATGTCGCATCCTCGCGATCTGGTATTTTTGGCAACATCTATTTTATATATTTAATATATTTTTCAACCAATCTATATATTACTTAAAACCAAAGCCTTTTGGCCACATGTCGCATCCTCGCGATCTGGTATTTTTGGCAACATCTATTTTATATATTTAATATATTTTTCAACCAATAGGATTAATTCAAAACTTTTTACATTTTTCAACCATCTATCGATATATTACTTAAAACCAAAGCATTTTGGCCACGTGTCGCATCCTCGCGAGCCGGTATTTTTGGCAACATCTATTTTATATATTTAATATATTTTTCAACCATCTATATCTATATCTATATATTGCTTAAAACCAAAGCCTTTTGGCCACGTGTCACATCTTCGCGATCCGGTATTTTTGGCAACATCTATTTTATATATTTAATATATTTTTCAATCATCTATATCTATATATTACTTAAAACCAAAGCCTTTGGGCCACGTGTTGCATCCTCGCGATTCGGTATTTTTGGCAACATCTATTTTATATATTGAGGAAATTGCACTAAATAGACCAAAAAATGGGCTTATTTGCACAAATAGCCAAGAGGGTGAAAAATTGGCTTAAAATAGCCTGGCCATATTTTGCAAATATAACAACCGGTTTTTTGGAACTGTTCACAACCGGGATTAGCAGGTGACCGTCTCCCTCCTTCTTTCCTTTCACTCTGCCAATCTCAAGGCCGCTTCCGACCACCCGTCTCTCTCTTTCTTGCTTCGGTGCCACCACAACCTTGCCCGTTCCGACACGCCGCCGTTGCCGCCCCATCTTACATTGATTTCACAAAGGAGGAACAACCTTTCGCCAATTTCCCAGATCTTGAGCGGGCTCACCTCCGAGGTCGCAAACATGGCGGTTCCAGTCGAAGAAGCCATCGCCGCCCTCTCTACATTCCTCTCTCGCTCCCTTTCCCTCCCTCTCTCCTCCCTCCTTCCGTCGCCGCTGCCAGCGAATTCGGTGTGCTGAGAAGGAGTCAGACGCCCTCCGCTCCAACAAATCCTTCCTTGACGTCGTCGAACTCGTCGTTTGCACTCCAGGTTTGTACACCTCATCCCAGGTACTGGTTGGTTTCTACTTCCCTTGTCCTCTTTAACAGCTTCTCCTTTTCTGTTCCGAATTGGGTTTCTGCCAATTTAGCTTTTCTGTTAGTTTTTGTTGCTGGATCTAGACCTGTCGCAGTTTGCACGCCAGGTGTTTGTTAAAATGTCTGAACCACTGTTTAAAGTCGGTGTAGCAACTGAGTACTGACAATGGGCTCTATGATTTGTTTGTTGACTTTTCACTTTCATTTTCAATGAAATTAAGCATTGGAAATTAACAATTTGTAGTGTTGATGTACCCATAACCTGTTACAAGTTGAAGTAGAACAATAGTTTTGGGGATATTTCAATGATTCTATAACTCAGACTAGCCTAAAAGCGCCAAAACATAGGATGTTTTCATGGTTGTTGAGGGCTTGCAGGGAGCAGGTCTTCCTCATTTTTGTAGATCGGGAATCATTTTTTCCCCTTTAATAAAAGCCCCAAAATATGGGGTGTGAACAACTTGGCCTATTAGAACAATGGGCATCCCATGGAAAAGTTAAACCTTCAAAATCAAAGCAAGTTCATACTGATTTTGATACAGGGTTACAAAAGGCATGAGTGTTTCATCTTGTTGTTATATTCAGTTTTAAATGTGACCCTAATGAAACATGACTAGGTTGTTTCCTTTCCATGTAAATGCTGTGTCATTATTTATTTCGGTTTGTCTAACCTATGCCTTAAATGCATAGGTTAAGAAGCCGAATTAAGAACCTGTATCCCTAAATAACATGTTTTTGCAGGTACCTTGATCAAGCAATGGCTCCATCTCAGTTTCCTTATTTCGGCCGGAGAGCTAGAGGTGATTCTTTCTTCCTTTAACAGAACTTCTCTCTGAAAATGACTATATACCTGAAATAGGAGCCGAGTTTGTAGTATCTTAATAGTCCATCTCAGTTTCCTGATTTCGGCCGGAGAGCTAGAGGTGATTCTTTCTTCCTTTAACAGAACTTCTCTCTGAAAATGACTATATACCTGAAATAGGAGCGGAGTTTGTAGTATCTTAATAGAAATCTAAAATGGATGACTCAAATAGGCCTGAATGAGTAATATGTTCTATCAGGTTATAAAGGTTCATATAATTAGCCAGTAATGCGTTTTGGTTATTATATATTTGCTTAAGAGGAACTTCAGCAAGAGGAACTACATACTGATTTTGGGAATCTATGATTATTTCTTTCTATGATTTGCCTTTATTATGGGTTAAATGTGTGTTTATGTAACATACAAGTTCGGTGATAGTAAAATATTTTCCTTGATCATATATTGCACTGCGTTATATATGTCAACCTTTAATATGCTAATTTGGCTGTTATCTCAAGTCTCAGTGTTCTGTTAATAGATCTTTTCCCAAGATAAGCACCTAAAAGCTTTCATAATTGAGGAAGTTTACTATTATTATCTTTGATTAGGTGTGCAGCTTTAGCAAATTACACCTTTTTCTGTCATATTTATGGTTTTATTAGATGTACTCAGCTTTGGGCAAGTTTGAGATGTCACTGGTCTTGTATCAAAGGGCTTTATGTATATTGGAACATTCATATGGTTTGTACTGATCTTAATATGCATTCATAATGAAGATGGATGGAAAATAGCCTATTAGCTCAATTGGTAGAGCGTTGTGTTTGCACACAAAGATGTGAGTTCGACTCTCACATAGGCTAATACGGAGTAAGCGTTCATATCTCTATGGACTTATACGATTTAACATGGTAGGAAATATATACACTAATGGCAGGACAAATTTATGAATCTGGTACGACAAATTTATGAATTATGAATATCTCTGAACTTATAAAATTATGAACTTGGTAGGAAATATATAGACTAGTGGTAGGACAAATTTGTGAATCTGGTAGGATAAATATACGATATTGGTATGATAAAAATGTAATTACCGAAATTCCTAAGTGTATAACTTGACATTAATGGTAGGATAGATGTACACGAATGGTAAGATATATTTGTACTATTGGCAAATAAGTAGAATTAATATTGACCAATCCACAAATCCCAGACTAGTAATCATTGAGGCGTGAATTGACCATAATCTCAATCTCAATTACCAATCCATAAATCTCAATCTCACCCCAATTTCTATCAATCAAATTCATGAATCCAATCTAATTCAATGCTAGAACGACCGAATTAAAGCCTCTACTCTTGGATATAATGTTACTTAGGTTTCCTTCATCTTATGTTGTAGACTGGAAGCCCTCTACCCTTGGTTGTTTTTCTAAAAAATGTGGAATATAATTTGCTACGGTTTCTAGCTTGATTTTCCTAAAAAGCTATTTAAATTGGCATGATAGATGCACAAAAATGGTAGGATAGATGAAAACAAATGGTAGGAGAAAACAACGATATCGGTAGGATCAGAATGGTAGGATTGATGAAAACTAATTGTAGAAGAAAACAACGATATTGGTAGGATCATAATGGAAACCCAGTAATTCCTGTATAACTTGTCACTAATGGTAGGACAGATGCACACTAATGTTACGATATATTTATACTATTGGAAAAATGTAAATGCATAATTGACTTTATGAAAAAAATTTACTTCCACATGAATCTCAAAAAAGCAAAAGGAGAAGGTAGGCTCCACAGGCAGAGACTGAAGTTATTTCCTGTCAAGTTCGTAATCGTATAAGTTCAGAGAGATTTATGAATTTGTCCTAACATGTTCGTAAATTTGTCCTACCATTATTATTATATATATTTTCTGCCAGGTTCATAATTGTATAAGTTTAGAGAGATTCATGAACACATACTCCGTATTAGCCTATGTGAGAGTCGAACTCACATCTTTGTGTGCAAACACAACGCTTTACCAATTGAGCTAATAGACTATTTTCAATGAGTCCTTATGATCGTCTAGGCATCAAGAAGTGATAATTTCGCAGGAAGCAAAAATAGCGCTTGAATTTGTTATCTTAATTTACTCATGAATCGTGATGGTAAAAGTAAGGGCTTTAATTATTTGCTTTAATGGCTAGGTTGTATTATTAGTTAATGATGTTGATTATGCCATACAATTATTTTATTTCTTTTGCCTGGTCACTGAACATCATACATGATGTTGGGTGTGTTGAGTCTGATGTGTTAGAAATCATCAGTTTAATTGGTTTTGATTATTGTTGGTTACTTGGTTTCATTTGTAGCTTTTCTTAAGATTCATAGCATGGCTAAATGTCTAAAAATAGATTGCTGTTATGAAGGTGTCTTCAATATCTGGTCTCCTTCGAGTGCATTTTGCACTCATAATGTTCTTATGATAGGTTGCCAACTGTAGCATTTTTAATCATTTGCTTTTGAATCGGCTGCAATGTACAATATTGTTCTTTGCTAGGACTTATAGAAACCTACCATGATTACTGATTTCCCGATCCCCTTGTGCTTTTATGTTTTTAGGTCCTAGACAATTTCCGTGGCAATGTCCACACTCGTCTAATGAAACTGAATGAAGGCATTGTGCATGCCATATTATTGGCATTGGCTGGACTTAGAAGGCTAAGTATGACTGAAGTTATGACTTCTGTATTGTCAATTGATGAGATGCTCCCAGCTTTTGCTCAAGGCGCAATTGGAATTGCTTGTCGAAATGATGATGATAAGATGGTATGCTTGTTTTGCCTACTTATTCTCTATATGTTAAAAGGAAAAGGGTGCAAGAATTGAGGAATGAATAGGAGGATATATAGATTGACCAAATAAAATGGAAGGAATTTAGTTTGACAAATGAAATACTAGAAAAGTAAACTCATAGTTTGTTTCTGCAATGATATGGTCATAAAATCAAAGTGTCATTGTTCGTTTTGACCCCCTCTTTCTACACGTGTTCCAATTATAGTTTTTCATAGTTTTGAAAGATTTGATAGTTTTAATTATGGTTGATATGTTTTCCAGATGGTTCAAAGCCTGCTAATTTGGGTCTGGATCAGGAAGCACATAGAGCGCAGAAGTGGAGAGCTTCTGCAAATGGTAGAAATGGGATGAAAAGCCGCAATGGAATCTTCTTCATGCCCCTTCATCTATTATACCCCTTCATAATCATCCCGGAATGGTAGTATTGAGGAAGGTTCTTTACGGTTCATTACATGTAAAGTCATATGATTGGCTGGATGTACTTGATATTATATACTAGTAGTAATTGATGTCATTGTCTTATGGTATTTTTCAAAGATAACTTTGAGTGGATCTATTACAAGTGCTTGCATTATTGTGTGTAAATATTCTAAAATTAACAATATGCAAAAAACAGGGATAGACAACGGCTAGTTTAACTGTTGTCATTAGTTCGTTCAAATTTAAAAATATGTTATTCATAACGGTTGAAATATATATATATACAACGGTTATATTGTATATAGACAACAATTTATTTATATTTAGACAACGGCTAAATGGAGTTTAGACAACGGTTATTTGGTACATACACAATGGTTAAACGGAATTTAGACAACGGGAATATGGGATATAAACATCGGTTATATAGCACATAGACAACGGTTATAGTCCACCTAGACAACAATTAGATTGTACATAAACAACGGTTATATAACACATAATCAACGGTTTAATGACACTTAAACAACGGTTATATGACACATAAACAATGGTTATAACTGTGTAATATTGATTGTTGAAAATTTTGGAGACTCATATACAACGGTTATATAGTATCGTAGACAACGGTTATAACCGTTGTTTATAAAAACCGTTGTCATAGATTCAACCGTTGTTTCATCTAAAAACGCACTGACATAGACAACAATGTAATAACCATTGTTTTTGTTAATAAATAACCGTTGTGTAAGACCTTTTTTGTACTAGTGAAGATCACTTACACATCGCTGCCACTGTCATCGGACAAACTTCTTGCACTTTTTCAGGTATGAAAGGACAGTTGTAAACTATTGGTAGGACGAAAATATTCTATTGGTAGGATGAGGACTGTATCGTTTCCTAGAATGAACGGGTAACTTTTTCCTCGTCCTTTCCGCTTTTTGCAGAGCATATTATGGTGTTTCAGATCCTCCTTTCAAGCTTATATATGTTTTTTGGGGACACTCATCAATGCAATCATTGCATTTTCCCCTCATAAATGCTCCCCTCTTTTCTCAAAAGAGGAATTCTGTTTTGGCGCCAAAAGTACACTGACAGCCCGCTAAATCAGCTACAGTGAATCCCCTCCAGATTCTTTCCAAAATATCTCCAGGTATGGAAAGACAGGTTTAGCCTATTGGTAGGACAAATTAATTCTATTGGTAAGATGGACAGTCTACAGTTTTCTGAAATGAACGAAGGATGCCTTTTGGTGCCACATGTCACTGATATCTACTGACAGCTACAGTGTAGCTACAGTGTACCCCACCTTCACCTGCAACTTCCTCTCCCGGTTGCTATTTTTATTTGCAAAAAATGGCCACTTTCTACCCCATGCAAATAATCAAGGCACATGGCTAGTTGTGCAAAGTTTTTTTTTTATATGGCTAATTATGCAAATTGGCCTTATATATTTAATATATTTTTCAACCAATAGTATTAATTCAAAACTTTTTACATTTTTCAACCAGTAGGATTAATTCAAAATTTTTTAAATCTATCTATATAACCTCTTAAAACCAAATCTTTTTTTTTGACGTGTCGCTCTCTCCACGATTTTTGGATTTTGGACCAGTGAGCTTATTTCGTTTATTTTCTTCCTTTTACCTTTGTCTTTCCCTATAGTATTCACACATTGGACTATTAGGGTTACAGTTATACCTCCTCCGCCTCATTCACCACTTCCTTTTGGGGATTTCAATTGTCGTGAATCCTCCGTCGATTTCAGCTCTTCCTCCTTGCATCTGCTGATTCAATCACACGGGACTTCTTCTTCCTCCTCTGCCGAGGCTCTACTAGAGGTTCGTTCATCTTCCTCCTCTTCTCCTCGGTTGCGTTTATGCCTTAATTTTCTTCCCTCCGGTGATTTTCTTCCTCTATTCATTCTAGGTTAGGGTGTTAGATGTTGGGGGATTTCAATTGGATTTTGCCGATTCACAAAAGATCTTCCTGCTGCAATTTTGCCCGTGGTCGATTCCAAATCTTAATTCGCCGTCCGCTTGAGGTGGATTCTCTGCCATATCTTTTTTTTTTTTTTCTAATTTTGATTTTCCCTTGCCATTCTACTTTGATTCTTACTATGAAAATTATCCTCTGAATCCCCTTTTTTTTAGGACGTCGTTCGTTATTCTGCAGTGATTCGGTCTTCGATCAACTAATTAATGACCGTTTCTCCGTTTATTTTAGGTTAATCCTTTCTGCTCTTCTTCACAACGTTTTTTCCCATTGGAAACTAGGAAATGCTAATTAGGAATTTGAATCATATCATGGATGCAAAATCTGTCATCTTACTACGAAAAGCTAGAGTTGTTTCCTCTATCATGAAGCTATAGCTCCTTTGTACTGGTTTAAATTTTTCCTCTTTTCGATGAAACCTTGGCAATGTATCTATTAGTAATTTCCATCATTGTTATGAAGATGTATTTAGGAGTCAATTTTTCAGATTCAAGTTAACGAGTATGTGTACTTTAGCTAATACTATGAAATGCATAGGTGTAACTATTGAATTGGTGTTTAGTGAGCAATCATAATTGACTTGATACTAGGGAGTGTATTGTGCCTATGATAATTATGTTTTGGTACGACAGTGTCAAAGTTAGGGGAATGGATAATTTCATAAGGCTATATGTTACATTTCTTTAGAGGTTATTCCTACAACTCTTTATCTTTTTTATTTCTTAATTTGTTTTTTTTTAAATCTAATAGGATAAAATTTATCAAATGATCATTTTCTCTCAAATGATCTTTTTTTCCCATTTCTTATTAGGATAAAATTCATAATTTGATTTTTTTTTTGTATTTCTTAATTTATTTTTTCGAATTCAAATTCTTATTAAGATATGTTTCCAAAAATACTGATCCTTTCCATTGTCTATTCTTATATATTTATTTATATGTTTCCACAAATACAGATTCTTTCCTGATCAATTATATATTTCTTGATTTTTTCTTTCCTTTCTTTTTTTTTTAAAAAAAAATTCTTTCCTTTCCCATATCCTCACATATGTCTATTCTTATAACAATTTTCTATAATTCTACTAATGGGATCTTCTTTCTAAATATATATACATTTCATATTCTTTCCTCGATCATGCCTAAGAATTTGATATTGTTTCCTCACATTTTCCACCTCTGATAAAAAAAATTTAAATATAAAATTTTCAGAATATTTTTTTCCATGTCAATTACCTAAAGTCAAATTTGACAATATAAATGTATATATATCTTTTTTTAAATATAGAACACGGGGGCCTACAAATTTACAAATCATCCTAAGCGCATTGTCGTGACTAATTCAACCATCATCACTAAATGTGAGGATCTTCCAGTATCCCTCAATGGATTGCATTTCCAACATTTTAAGGATATAATATCAAGGACCATACCATTAGATTGTTTATTTGGTATTCACTTAAAACTATTCTGATTCCTTATTATATCATATTTATATTTCTCATTATTAATCATTGCTTGGGTTGTCATGATCACTAGCAATTATAGCATTGTTCTTATTTCGATCCGTTGAGAGCTTTCAACTTTGAACTTATTCAGGGACTTACTAATGTTGTGCGAGACGCTTTTCTTTGCCAAAATGAGCATGAATGGCGGCAGGATTCTGCAGTCGTTACAAAGTGGTTACCAAGATGTCATTGGTATTGATTTCTTCTTTTGCTTTTATGTTTGATACACATTATTTGTTAACAGGGGACATTTCTTCCATTAATTATCCACCAACGATACTTTAAGTAGGTATATGGCTGACATGGTTGACTGTTCGCTGTTCTCTAATGGTATTTGACATAAATGTTAAAATTTAAATATATTTGTGGGTTCCCGTTTGAGATAATATACTTGGGAGTTTCATGTGGCGCTAAGTTGGCTGATGCATTGTGCAGATGTTTCAGGCTTTGGCAAGAGATCGGCTTGAACATTTGAATGCTTCTCCTGATCCGGTTTCCCCCCATTGAGTTTTATATGACCTGAGTTTGGTAATTCATTGAATATCCTTTCTCTTTTGTAATTTTATTCCTAAACCCACTTCTGTATTTCTGTTGTTTTCTTCAACATCTATAATTGTCTTCTTCAAATCTGTTTATCAAATTTCGCTTTAATTTTGTTGTAAAATTCAGCTTAGCTAATTCAGTTTCCATTCTTTTATATAAATTCAGCTTAGCTAATTTTGTCGCTGCTTCAAGGGAATGCTTAGCTAATTCAGCTTAGCTAATTTTATCAAATTTTGTTTATTGCATTGACAACGTTCACATTCTTTTGTTTGTTTGATTCTTTGTGATCGTTCTCTTAATGAAATGTTTTTTTAAATTATCATCTTCTGCTACTGTTTTTTGTATTGTGGACTTGCTTTTCTTTTTCTTTTCCTCTTCTCTACATTGAAACACTATTTATTTTTGCCTTAGTTGGAAATGCTGTAAGCCCTCTAATTGAAATCGTTTAGTTCATTTTTTATTTCTTTTGTGACACCCTTGTGCCAAATAATTCATGCACCTTAGCCTTCTTCCAAATCAATATATAAAAAGGCCTCAATACTGCATATGTTGTAGTAGCTTTAATATGAAAATAAAATGCTGACATATTTTTCATGGGCTATTCTTTATATGCTTTCAATTAATTAAATATTTTTATGCTTTATATCAGATAGTTTTATGCACCTTAGCCTTCTGATGTTTTCCTCTGGTTTTAGGTCTGTCATTTGCTCTCATTGCTGTCAAACATGTTTGTGGGTTCATTTGTTAATCTCTTATACTTACTTTTCAATCTCTTGGATGTTGCAGCTATTCTGTAGACACATATTTATGTCAACAAAGGTTCCTACTGTCGTGAAACTTTATAAACAAGCATTGTTGGAGAAAAAAGTGTGGTTAATAAACAATTGGCCTCCAAAGTAGAGGGGAGGCACGAACTGGATGTTGTCACAACATATGTAAGTGTCAATTTGTCACTCTTTACTTTGCTTTTGCTTTACTAAATGACTATATGAATTGTCAGGACAAAATCATTTAAACATATACTCCGTATATACTTTTGTATACCTACTTATTCTATTTATTTACTTTATACAATTAAGTTTGATAAGGCTCTTTTATACTTATATATTTATTCAATTTTATTTTCATTCCACCCCTTCGTATAAAATCAACCTCTTTTTTTTCTAGGATCTGCAGGGACGAAATATAAAACAACTCCAAGCCTTTCCAATCATTTTTGTTAGATTGTTTCTTTGAGAAAACTTATAATAAATATTTTATGTTTTGTTTTTCTATTTCTTTGAGCAAACTTAAAATCAACCTTTTTTAGGCTGTTGGATATATTATTTTGTGAGATACATTACTCATTGTAACTAAGTGAATGTCATTCTTCCTTATAATAGATATCTTATATTCTATTTATTATTTCCAGTATACTGAAATATATATATACTCCTATGTTGTTCTTAACTAATCGGTTTTAGTTCGTCTTATATCATTTCGTACATTGCATCCATCTAAAATTATAAACTTTTTATATTTACATTTAATTTGTATATCATGTATTATTAACCTATAAATGATCTCTATCATACAAATTCATCCATTTGTATTCATCAATATTTTTTTTTCCAGGATTTGCATGGACGAAGTCTACATCACCAACTCAATCTGTGTCTTTTCTAAACACATATGTCGTTCAATTATAATTTTGTTGTTTTATACTTTCCAAACATTTGTTTATATTTTATTTGGTCATTCCTTATAATAAATATTATATATTCTCTCTTCCTTTTTTCATCGCAACCGCGCCATGGCGCGGGTATTACACTAGTGTATATATATATATATATATATATATATATATATATATATATATATATATATATATATATATATATATATATATATATATATATATATATATATATATATATATATATATATATATATATATATATATATATATATTACTTAAAACCAAAGCATTTTGGCCACGTGTCGCATCCTCGCGATCCGGTATTTTTGGCAACATCTATTTTATATATTTAATATATTTTTCAACCAATAGGATTAATTCAAAACTTTTTAAAATAAAGTTAATACTAACTATATAATATTATTTCATTCTATTTTTATTATACAATATCATTTCAAGCTATTTTCTTTAAACAATGGGATGAATTTTAAAAACTTTTTTTAAAAATATATATTGTACGTTCCAAATATATGATTTTTTTGGAGCAATCAATATCTATATATATATATATAATGAAAACTATTTTTGGTTTTATAATAACCTTAATTTTTGGAATTTCACCCACCAAGCCTAATCTATATAAAATGTCAAATGATAAATGATAAAAATTTTAACCATTTTTTTAACCAATGTGCTTTATTTATCAAATCTTTTTTTTTTTCGAACATGGAAATTAGGACGAGACGGGGGGAAAAACACTCTCTTCCTGTTGATTGGTTTCCTGTACTTCTTCTGGGTTTTCTTGGGTCCTTGATCTATCTCTCAAGCCTCTACCTCCAATGGGGGTGGTTTGGCTTGAGCAGATACCCTTCTTTTAACATATTCTTAACAAAAAGCTCAAACCTCACCTCCCCAAATTTTCCCTGCAAACCCCCCTCCAAAGTTCATCTAGAGAATTTATGTTCTGAATGGGAAATGAGAATCATGCCTGATCTTGGTTCCGATGATAGCCGTTTGCTATTGAAGGCTCACGGGTGTGATTATCATTTCCAAAAAAGTGATACCTAATTAATGCATGTTAACCAAAATTGGAGAAGGGCTTTCCCCCTTTTCCCCCAAAAAATCTTTTATTCATCTACAAAATCAACCCACAGCTCAAAATTTTCCCACAAAAACCTCTTAAAACAACTCTTCTCTCCCCTAATCATGATTTTAGATGCAGATTAAGGCCTAATAATCAGCATGCAGTGAAGATTACTGGTAAAAAAAAGGGTGGTGGAGTGGCTCGTTAGACCTCCCCTCTACAACAACAACTTGCTACCTGGGAAGATGCAACAACTGGAAAGGGGAAGCCCTCTCTCAACCGATCTCAACAAGAAATCCAACCGACGGAGGCTGAACCTGGACTTAGAAGAAATGCAGTATTAAAATATGTGGGCACAACCTACGGGAGGAAAGATATGATTTCTGCTATAATCCTTGCTAGTCTCGAAACAGTAGCTCCTCACTCTTTCCGAGTTATCTATGTCGATTACACTTACACCTGCATGCATGTTTATACCATTATTAATAGAGTTGATTGCTATTGCTTATCCACACATCTCTCCTTTCTCCTCTCGAATCTCATTATTGATCACCTTCTGTCCTTCCTTATGGAGCAACAACTGTCGTTTGTTGAAGCCCTGAACAATACCACCAGACAAGGCATTTCTTTTGAAACTCAGCCTAACCACACCCAAAAAGTGGAGCCCTCGCTCCCACTTGCTCTTGACAATGCCACTGGGAAGGAGTGGATCAAAGCTCAGCCTATTCTAAATAATACGCCCCAGTTATTCTATATTATTCTCTTTTATTCTAAGTACTTGTTATTGTGTTGGTTCTGGATTATTTGTTGTTGGTTGTATTGTTGTTGGCTCTTGTTTTGCCTTTCCCAGCCTGTTGGTCTTTATGTTGGGAGACTCTCTCTTTATCCTATCTGTATCGGCTTTTCCTTTTATATTGTTTGCCCTCCTCTTTGCCTCTCTTTGTCTGTCTGGTGCTTGTTATGTTTTCATGTTTGCCTAAGCAGGAAATCAAGACTCACTCATGGCAGGCAAGGTTCTACCCCAGCTTGTAAGTTGGGAAGTACTCGGCTCCAAACTAGAGGTATAATCTTTTTTTTTTACTCTCCAAACCTTGGGCGATGCTCCATACCATCTTTTCTCTTCGATGGTGTGGTGGCAAGCCACACAAACCTTTACTACAAATCAACCTCCAACAAACATCTTATGAAACTTCACTCAAAACCAATCAGAGGTATTCTAGCCGTCAATTACAGGTCTTACTCAGTCACACACTCAACAGGGATCAGGAAGTCTCAAGAGAAAATCAAGATTGCTTCCGCAAGCTATAAAATTTGCTTCTCAACTGATGTTCTGATTGCAAATAAAAATCAAATGATCATTCAGCTTTCTAGTATTCCCCTTCACATTTGTAATCTTAAAGTTAGCAGGAATAAACACAAATTTTATTTCCAATGGAATCCTGATGATTAATATTGGTTATTGGAATATAAGAGGGACTAAACGTCTCCTCCTCTGCCAAGAGCTAAACCTCATTAGAAACAGTAACAAACTCGACATCCTTGTGTTAGCTGAAACAAAGACCACAATTGGCCCCTCACAGGCTCAACTGAAAGATTCAGGTTTCCATAGAGCCCTTTGTATCGCTTCGGTTGGTACTAAGGGTGGCCTATGGGCTCTATATAAACAAAACACCTTTGATGATAGTGCAATCTTAGAGTTATCTACAAGATACATTATGATCAAACTGAGCATTGAAAATCATAGTCTTGCCCTTCTATTTGTCTATGCTCCTTCCATTGAGTATAAAAAAGATCAATTCTGGAATGAAATCTACACTGTTGTCCACAAACACCACCTTCCTGTCTTTATTATTGGAGATCTCAACGAGATCGAAAATGATACAGAGAAAGTGGGAGGTGTTACACCCAACCTATCAAGGTTCAGAAGATTAAGCAACATAAAAGAAGAACTTAACCTCCTCACTCTCCCTTTCCGTGGCTCCCCCTTCACTTGGAGAAAGAACAAGCAAAGCACAAACAACACATATGAGAGACTTGATAGAATCCTAGCTCATCAAGATATAATTAACTGGTTCCCCTCTCTTCGAACCAAGCATCATACATTCTCTTCATCGGATCATTGTCCCATTACCCTTCAAGTTGGGAATTCGGAACCCCGTAAGGGATCCCCGTTCAGATTTGAGATGGCATGGACAACAAATCAAATTTATTAACAAATGGTAAGACAAGTTTGGAATAACAAACTCAATGGCTCCCATGCCTACAAACTTATGCGCAAGCAAAAGCTACTAAAGGTAAACACAAAAAATTGGTGTAAGAACAGTATGAACAATATAACAAGACAGCTTGAGCAAGTAGAATCCCAAATATTGAATTTCCAAAACAAACTACCCTGGGGAGATATAACTAACAGTGAGAAGCTAAAACTAGAAAGAATGGAACATAAAAAACATAGGCTTATAGAATATAACTACAAATTTTGGAAACAACGAGCCAAAACAAAACATCTCAACCTTTCTGACAGAAACACGAAATTTTTCCAGTCTTCGGTAAGAGTTAGAAACTTTAAACAAATTAGGCCAAACAATTTCGGACCCCGATAGTATTGCCGACCACATTACCAAGGAGATGTCCGAAAGATCATTGGTAATCAACAAAGATGCATTGATCCACAAGAGATTTGGAACATTCAACCGCAAATCACGGATGTCGAAAATATGAATCTAATAGCAAGTCCAACCTCATCTGAGATTAAAAGTATAATAGATGAAATGGCAGAAGACAAAACCCCAGGCCCTGATGGTTATCCACCGGAATTTTACAAAAAATATTGGCACATAGTAGGAGATTCTCTATGTAAGACTGTCAAATCTTTCTTCCACTCGGGGAATCTACTATCCGAAATCAATCAAACTTTTATAGCCCTCATCCCAAAAATAGACAACCCCTCAAACATAAATCACTATCGCCCGATCAGTCTTTGTAACACTGTCTACAAGGTAATCTCCAAAATCTTAGCAAATAGATTAAAACCTATCCTCCTGAAAATTATCAACCCATTTCAAGGAGCCTTTGTGAAAGGTAGATCAATCCAAGATAATACCCTTATAACCCATGAAATTTTTCACAGTTTTCACAAACAAAAAGGTAGAAAGGCATGGATGGCCTTAAAGCTAGACATGGAAAAAGCGTACGACAAAATCAACTGGAATTTCATTAAAACAGTTCTAAACAAATTGGGTTTCCACCCAAGTTGGATAGACTGGGTGATGAAATGTATCTCCTCAACTACCTTCTCAGTCCTTGTAAACAATAGACCGAGCAAGCAATTCAACCCAAACAGAGGTATAAGACAAGGTGATCCCATAGCTCCTTATATTTTTGTGATATTCATGGAAAGCCTTGCAAGAGAATTACATAAGGAAGCTCTCATTGAGGACTCCTTGGTTGGCATCAAACTAACAAAAGATGGCACCCCAATACCTTTCCTCACATTTGCAGATGACACAATCATCTTTGCGAAGGCAGCTCACACAAGCCTTAATACGATACAAAATGTAATAAACAAATTTTCCAACCTTTCGGGTCTTACAATAAATTATAACAAAAGTTCTATCCAATTCTCCAGGAATATTAACCAAAATCTGGCTAGGGACCTAGCTCAAAGCATGGGCATCCCTATATCAAAAACTCTTGAAAAATACCTTGGAATATCAATTATAAATGGACGCATTAAAAACAACATGTTTGAAGAAGCAATCCAAAGCCTCAAAAAACAATTATCAAAATGGAAGGCATCTACTCTATCCCAAGCGGGCAAAGCAGTTCTTATACAAGCAAACCTGAGCTCCAAAATGAATTATTTAATGCAAAACTTCCTCCTACCAAAGGGTATTCTAAACCAGATTGACCAAATAAATAAAAACTTCTTCTGGAATAAACTTCACTCTGAAAGATACACACCCCTGATCTCTTGGGACAAAATTTGTAAAAGCAAACACCAAGGTGGCCTAGGTATTAGAAAAGCTGAAGAACTTAATGAAAGTCTCCAAATGAAGCTCCTTTGAAAAATCTACACAGACGATACTAACATCTGGGTAAGAATAGTTAAAGAGAAGTATCTAGTAAACCATGGAATTCAACAAAGAACAAACCATGACACCTCCTGGCAGTTTGGTAGGCTTCTCTCCCTCCGGGAAAAATTCGAACAAGGACTCTTATGGCTAGTAGCAGTGGCGGCCGCATGACTCTCTGAAAGGTGGGGTGGAATTTTACAGGGTCGTTCAATCGATTTTGGAGGCCCTGTACAATTATTAAAATGAGGCCTACAATATTATAGTCATTCTTACAAATGAATATTATTATTTATGTAAGGGTATTTGAGTTCTTACAACACTAAATTAATTCTCTTAACTTTAAAATATTTCTGGTTATAAAGTTCATTGTAGAGATTTTTTACAATAAAAAGTTTATATTTATGTCATTATTGTCATATGATATAGTACAAATAGTATAGATCATTATATAATTTGAAATATTTTTTTCTACAAAGGTTTCAATGAATTATAAGTCAATTTTATTCTAATTTTTTTAATTAGCCTATTTTATGGATTCTAATTAATTTCAAGTAAATTTAATTTGTTTAATAGGATGTTGAAAATTTGAATGCTTTTGTAGAGTATAAAATATTAATTTATGAAATCTTATATATTACTAAAGTTGAGAAAAATAACTTGAAACGTCATCATCCTATAATTGAAATAAAGAAAAGGATAACAAAAGCATTAAGGAAAACAAGAAATAAAAGGGGAGCAGTGGGGAATCGAACCTAGACTCTTTGATGTCATTTAATTTTCTCTTATTTCCATTTACCAAGTGAGCTAACTGGATTAATTGATTCAATTTTTATTCTAATTTTACTTATTACAAAAATACAATATATAAATAAAATATTTTTTTTTCTAAACTCCCGGGTTCGTGGGTCGAAGGGTGGGGCGGCCGCGTACACGCGCCCCATCCTGTGGCCGCCCCTGGCTAGTAGGAAATGGTCAATCCATCAATGTCTGGAATGATCCATGGATCCCAAATACACGTCTAACAAACTTCTTAAACAACCACGATCCAAATATGAAGGTGAGTGACCTCATCTTAAATAATAAAACTTGGAATACTCAATCAATCCACAATATGTTTCCGACTAATATTCAGAATTAAATTTTCAAAATCTACATACCAGACTGGCAAGTCCAAGACAAGCTAATTTGGAAACCTGATCCCTCTGGAAAATTCTCCACAAAATCGGCTAAGACGATCATAGGAAATGAAGAACAAATAGTGAGGGACAAAAAATGGATATGGAGGCTGAATCTACCTCCAAGACAAAAGAATTTTCTTTGGAAGATCATGTTAGATGACCTTCTAATGAAAGAAAGACTAAACAGGTTCTTTAATAGAGTCCCAAGCCAATGCTGCTTATGCAACCAGAAAAACGAAGACCTACACCATCTTCTCTTGGGATGCCAATATTCTAGAGAAGTAATTGCTCAATATGAACAGAGTGTAAAAGTTTACTTTCAACTCCCAAAAAGGGATGGTAACCTAGTTAATTTAGAACAAATTAAAGAAAATAACCACAATTTTAACGAACTTGTCTTCATATGGCTAACCATCTGGGAGGCTAGAAACAATCACATTTTCAAAACTAAAAACCTAACCCCTCCCAAAATACTAAGTCATACGGCTATCTCTGCCATTAAAGATTGGAACTACGCAAACCAGGAAAATAGTAAACCAGGGAAAAAGAACAAAAGACTAAGAGCAAAATGGATTAAACCTCAAAGAACTATCTATAAAATTAATGTAGATGGCTCCGTGAAACCCACGGGCGCCTGTCAGGTAGGGGGAGTCATTCGAGACTCTCATGGTCATATTAAGGATATTTTTTACCAGGTAACGGGAAGAGGAAGTATCCTCCAAACCGAAGCTTATGCTATTCAAATAGGTATGGAGCACGCCGCAAGACTAGGAATGAGAAGAATTGTCATTGAATGAGACAACCAAGAGATCATAAAAGCCATCAAGGAAGGGAAGAACATAAGATGGGAAGTCCTACGTCAAGTTTAGCATATCAATCATCTCAAAGCCCACTTCGATCATATTGAGTTCAACCATTGCTACAGAGAAGCTACCAAGATTGCTGATTACATAGCTAGAACCGGTATCATTACTGATAGGAATACTATCCCTTTTAATATGGACCTTTGTACCATCATCCTGACGTCAGGATGATCCAGGGAGTGAATTACATTTTGTGTAGTTTCCCCTACTGTTTGCCTACTGTAAAAAAAAATCTTTTTTTTTCTATTTTAACAAAAACTAATATTGGTTAAATACGCGTCATGGCGCGGGAACTATACTAGTAAAACATTAAAAACTAAGAATTCAGATGTTGCGCCAGGGAGTGCTACTGTATTTTGAGTATTGAACTTCAATATATAATGACAACAGGGAGTGCTACTGTATTTAGAGTATTAGACTTCAATATATAATGGGATTTGTAATACTAGCCTACTGTTTTTTTCATTTTTAATGAGATTATTAAGACTTTAATTTATACATTTTTACTTGTTATTTTTTTTTATTGTGTTTTAATCTTTTTTTACGAGGGACAAATCCCGTCCCGTGAGGGATAAGACCCGGCGGGATTTGAAAAAAAAAACTCAATCCCGTCCCGATCCCGTCCCGTAAAAAATACGAGGGACGGGATGCGGGATTACCCCAATCCCGTCCCGCCGCGTCCCATGCCCACTCCTAGTTATACCTTTTCAAGTTTTTTTTTTTGGTAAATGTACTCTTGAAGATTTTGTTTTTGTTATGACATATTTGCCCTTGATTTGATTGTAACAACTAATCGACTAATTAATTCTAATCCCTTTGACGCTCATGCCATTCCATCAACTCTCGTTTTTTTTCCATTCCTCTCTTCAATTAAGCGACGTTCATCCCATTGCATATTCCTTGAGGTACGGCGATTGCGAAGACATTGAAAGTTGGTAAATTTGATTTATTTGTTTTTGTAGCTGTTATTGTAACTTCCATGGTATAATAAACTCTAATTTGAGAACCCTAATTCAACCACGGGAGTTAGGCGCCCCGATACAGACACAAAAACTTGTCATCACTGTTTGTGATTTTCAAAAAAGAATGACGATGCAGGGTAAATGAAAGAATGAAGATGTAGGGTAGATGGAAGCTTCAGGGAATCGATATCTTACCTACGGATATTGTATTCGCTTCTTGTTAGTTAAGGACAATAATTTAGGTTACAATAATCGTTATCTATTTTTACAATAAATGTATGCTACTTTAATTGATACATGTCTTTACCAGAATTCGGTCATTACAGGAAATCATTCATTACAATAATTGTATGCTATTGTAGGTGGTTATAGTACGTAATAGGTACAAAAATTCGTTCATTACAGTAAATCATTCATTACAAGAATTGTATGCTACTTTAGTTGGTTATAGTTATTTCTTGTAATACAACTATACAAGACAAATGTGGGTATAGTAATGGGTAAAAGATTTCATTCATTACATGAATTGATTACAAGAATATTGTTGTATTACAGGATTGTGATTTCTTGTAAGTAACTCATGGCACTGTATATTACAATAATATTATTGTATTGCAGGAATTGATTACATGAATATTATTGTATTACAGGAGTGTGATTTCTTGTAAGTAACTCAATGTTGGAGGTTCATTGTGTGGTTGAACCTGGGATGATATGGACCCTCCGTCATCTTGTTTGGTCATCTCTACGCTGCAAACTTGAAAAAGAAACAAAAATTGTTACAATACAATCATTTGCACACAATAATTTAGGGTAGAATTGGTCGATAAACGATTCTAATTAAATAATTTGAAGAGTAACATACGTTACCTATAACCTTTTTTTTTTTTTAAAGTGGTACCCTAGAAAATTCTCCGTTGATAATAATCCCTTCATCCATTAATCCATTTTTTAAAGTGGTACCCTAGAAAATTCTTCGTTGATAATAATCCCTTCATCCATCAATCCGTCTACAGTAATCTAGCTGAGTAGTTTTTAAAAGGATAAAGTTTGTTAAAATATCTTCATCCACCAATCCTTTTAAAAAAGGATTAAAAAAATTTTTATGATAAAATTTGATTTGTTAAAAATATCTTCATCATCAATCATTTTAAAAAGGGATAAAAATTAAAAAGGATAAAAAGTGATTTTAAGGGTAAATAGATAATATCCATCTTTAAAAAAGTACAATTACCTATAACAAAATTAAAAGAGTACAATTACTTAAAAAAACTTCAAAAGGGTATACTCCACCCAATTTCCTCTAAAAATAATTCTTAAAATTTGTTGGGGATTATTAATTCATCTCTTGGGAAGACCAAGTCTAAAGGTAGTATAAAACTGACAAATCTATTTCATATATTTTGTTTAAATATTACTCCATGCGTTAATTAAAACTTGACGTTTTACTTTTCACATACGTTTTTTTAATTGTTAAAAACTGTATAAAATATTATCTTTTTTAATATATTTTTTTATAATGTCATACTTATTAAAATTAAGGATGAATTTATAAAAACAAATGTAAAAAAACATTAATATTTTATATAGTTTTTATCATTCTAAAAAAACGTGCATAAATCGTAAACGACAAGTTTTAATTATCAGAAGGAGTATATTATACTACAATATTGTTTATAACTTACAAGGGCAAATTTGCCGAAAAGATGCATCACTTTCAAATAAATTGAAAAAATATCATTTGTAAACAAGTGTTTCACATTGAAGGTAAACAATTCATATATGTAAGTCATTGGTTGGACTATTTCGGACCGAACAAGCTGAGTATTACTTGTTCATATTCAATTTATTTAGGACATGAATGAGCTCGAGCCGAGCCTAAATTTTGACTTGGGCTTAAAAGTTTGCTCATACTCGGCTCCTTTAGGAAATGAACGAGTTTGAGCCAAGCTTTTTTTGAGCTTTAAGAAGTTCTACTTGCTCGATCATTATACAGTAAGTTAAAGAAAAATTTAGAAATTCCATAAAATTCGAGCTTAATTCGAACGAGCCGAGCTTTTGACCAAGCTTAAAAATGTGCTCATACTCGACTCGTTTAGAAAATGAATGAGCTCGATCCGAGTTTTTATCGAGAGAGTACGAGTCGAATTCGAGCTCCTTGTGTTTACATAACACCCCTAGTCAATGGTCTACTCCTCTTAGAACCAATGGTCGAAATATCGGGTATCGGGGTATTATTGGTTGAGGATAAAAAGGATATATTGGGGATATATCGGATTTATCAGATTGACAAATTTTTACCTATAAATATTATATTTATACTTCAATCGAAAAATTCTCCCTAATCAGTGACAAATACAGTGACCACAGTATATTCATTTGCTCCAAATCAGTTCCAAATTCAACTAATCTAACGAAATCGGATAGACTAATTACCACAAGTACACAATCACAAGTCCACAACACAAATAGACATACTGTTATTCTAAATTGCTCATAAAATCATAATGAAATCAACCTAAGAAGCAGCCCGACATACCTTGAATGTGTCGGTGCAGAGGCTGCCGGAAAGATCAGGGGAGGCCAGAGATGATCAGGGGAGGCCGGAGAGGATCAGGGGAGGTCGGAGAGGCTGAGACTCGCACAGACGCACAGACGCACTCGCACACTGTCGGAGAGGAAGCAGCAGGCCGCACCAGACAGGAGGCAGTAGGCCACGCCGGAGAGGAAAGGTTGGCCGCCGACCGGAGAAGAACCAGCAGGCCAGGCCAGTCGGAGAAAAAGCCCGAGCGCAGTTCACCTCTTCGCAAATCGCAAGCCCTAGGGTTGTTCGTGTTTGGAAGTTGCCAGTTGGATTGGAATTGATTTCTTAGATTGTGCCTATTTTTTTTAATTTTTTCAAAAAATAAAAAAACAAAAACGAAGTCGTATCCAAAACCGATAAATCGGTCAACCCGATATTGACCGATATATCGGGCGTTGACCCGATAAATAGCGTTGACCGATATATGTCAACCGATACCCCGATATCGTATCGTGTTCTAAATATCCCTGATATATCCGATATTTAGAACACTGCTTAGAACATGCCAATAGCTTTCCTAAAAAATTCTCTAAAATAGTGAATTATCAACCATATCTTCTAATTTTGTTTAGCCCAATTCTAATCGTTTTCTCATTATATATCGAGTTTACCTCAAAATATACATAAATTTTCCCAAATAATTTAGACAATTAATGCTATCCATTTTTTCTCCTCGTTCTCTATTTTGAAGAAGGTAATAAAAAAATTATTGGACAAAAACTATATATTCCAATATTATTAAAAAAATTAAGATTGGGAATTTGTTAGGCTTGCTTTTTATTGCTAATTAATTTTATATTAATAAAAGTTAATAAAGTATATTGGGCTACGGCTAGTAGCATATGCATATGTGATAGAGTCCAAGTCGGACTCTAATTATTCACTTGGTTAATATGTGGCGTAAAATGGCTCAGTGAGAGGCAGATCCAAACGGGGGCATGTGGGGTGCGTGCTCCGTCCTCATCCGACGAACCCCCTATATGGATTCTCCTCGTCGATGGCTTCGTTTTGATATATAATACGCATTAATCCGATATCTGAGTAAAAAGTTATGAATGTTTGAAAATTGAAGGTATATTAATCATTTTAAATCTTGTTTAAATAACCCACAATGTTTTTATATTTTATTTAGATTGATAGATCTTTGAAATGAGAGGTTATATTAAAATTCAACAATTAGGTAAGAAATTGCGAAATTTTAAATAAGGGAAAATGTCAGATTTTCTACTTAGTAAGATATTAGTGATGTTTCTAAAAAGATGATCGATGTATAAATTCACAAAGCTTTTGATTTAGTATGTCGTCTCATTGTGTTATCGATTACAAAAAGTATATTGGAAAGAGCTTTCTCTGCTATGGGTATTATCAAAGCCATATTTGTGCAACAAGATAAGATAAGATTTTCTCTATGTGAGTTTTGTCTGCTAAATTGAAAAAGATATTTTCAAACGTAATGATAATTAATGAGGTTATCATTTAACATTTTTAGGGTATGGTAAATTCATAAAATTGATTTATCTCTGTCGAGTTGAACTATTTTATGATAAAATTCTAATTAGCAATGCCGAATTTTTTGTCCTAGTGAACTCTTTTATTTTTTATCGCTATTTTGTAGTGTTGAAGACGTTATGTGTTGTACGAGTTCGTGTTATTCATTGTCGTTTATCATCGGTGTGCCCCCACCCTCTTCGGGTTCTGGCTCCGCCACTAGGCCTAGTGATATATGTTTCATATAAGAGAGATTTAGGTTGGGTCGCAGAGGATTTGACAGAGATAGTATCCATTTCCCACCCACGTGGTTCTTCTACTATCTTTCACCACCCCGTTCTTACGACATACTTCTTATTTTTGTTTTTATTTTTTTCTATTCTCTTTCACTATGTCATGTGTTTTACTTGTCTCTGTGGTTTGTTATGTGTTCATTGGGTCACTTGAAAATACTCTTGTAGAAGCATGAAACTGATGTAAAGTCCTCCTTGAGGGTTTCATTCATTAGATAATCATATATATAGGTTTCAAGAGATTGGGCCTTTTGGCCCACTATACAATATGATATCTGTGTAATCTATCAAACCCCGGCAGTCGAAAGTGGAGGGTCCCGTACAGTGAGACTAGACCGAAAATCGAGGAACAACTGCCGAGGTAAACCCTTGGTGAAAATATTAGCGTACTGATAGGAGGACGGGACATGAAGAACACGAATATGTCCAAGAGCAACCTTGTCTCGAACAAAGTGTAGATCGAGCTCAATGTGCTTCGTGCGCTGATGTTGGACTGGGTTGCTGGCCAGATAGACGGCGGAGACGTTGTCGGTGTAGACCAGGGTGGCCTTCTGAAGAGGGCAACAGAGCTCAAGGAGGAGATTGCGCAGCCATGAGTACTCTGAGACAACGTTGGCGACGCCCATGTACTCAGTATCGGCGCTAGAGCAAGACACCACAAACTGACGCTTCGCTGACCACGACACAAGGGTGTCGTTGAGGAAGACACGGTAGCTAGACGTGGAGCGACGTGTGTCAAGACAACCACCCCAATCCGCATCAGTGTAAGCGACAAGGTCATGCTGAGAGGAAGGGGTGATCGTGGTGCCCAGCTCGAGGGTACCGCTGATGTACCGGATGATCCGCTTCAAGGCCTGAAAGTGCGATTCCCTGGGCGCATGCATAAACAGGCAGATCTGCTGAACGGCGTAACTGATGTCTGGCCGAGTAAACGTAAGATACTGCAACGCACCGGCAAGACTCCGGTACAACGTCGGATCATCAAATAGAGGACTAGAGTGAGCACTGAGCTTGTTGGAGGTATCCACAACGGTGACGATTGGCTTGCAGTTGCTCATCTTGGCCCAAGCAACAATTTCGGCAACATACTTACTCTGAGAGAGAAACAAACCAGACGCATGACGCTGCACGGCGATGCCCAAGAAGTAAGACAACGAACCCAGATCAGACATGGCAAACTCGGCACTCAACTGGGCAATAATAGACGTCCGAAAGCATCATAAGAGGCGGTGAGGATGATGTCGTCGACATATAGTAACAGAAAGACCATGTCTGTGCCTATGCGATAGATAAACAGAGACGTATCCGAGTGGTTGCCAACGAAGCCCAAGCGTAGCAGATGAGATGCAAAGTGCTGGAACCATGCTCGCGGAGCCTGTTTCAGACCATGTAGAGAGCGCTTCAGGAGAAAAACGTGCTTGGGACGATCAGTATCAACGAACCCCGGCGGCTGAAACATGTAAATTGTCTCATTCAGATGGTCATGCAGAAAGGGGTTCTTGACATCCAGCTGATGAATAGCCCAATGTCACGATAACGCTAAGCTCAGCACCACTCGGATAGTGGCAGGCTTGACCACGGAGCTGAATGTCTCATCACAATCAATACCTGTCTGATGAGATCGACCGTTAACCACAAGACAAGCTTTGTAGCGTTCCAATGACCCATCAGAACGGAACTTGTGGCAGAAGAGCCACATGCAGCGAATGACATTCGCCTCAGGAGGGCGAGGAATTAGAACCCATGTACCATTCTGTGTAAGGGCCCTGTACTCATCGAGCATAGCCGCTTGCCACTTCGGGTCGAGGAGGGCTGTTTTGTGGGAGGTGGGGATGGGGGAGAGCGAGGTCGAGTTTGAGGCAGGAGGGACATGGGAAAGGGTGGAGGCTGGGAGGGTCTGTGCGACGAGCGCAGCACAAGGTTGCGGCTGCGACAAAGAAGCCGCAACAGAGAGGTATGTCGCGGGCGCAGCACTATGCTGCGGCCGCGACAATTGGTGTGACGGGAGGTGTGGTCGGGAGGTATAATCAGGGGAGGTGTTGGTGGGGTGATCGGAGGCGTGCATAGAGACGATCTGACGAGGTCTGTGCGGACTGGTGGTAGGAGGAGGAGGTGGCGGTGGGGGCGGTGTAAGGGGAGAGGTAGGAGCACTGATAGAGCTCTAGGGAAAGAAAAAGTGTGGGAAGGGAGACTCTGACTCAGACTGGGACATAGTAGGTGTGGGAGATAGGAGAGGAGGAGAAGAAAAGGGAAAGCGAGACTCATCAAAAGTGACATGACGTGACATAATAAGTTTATGGCTCCGCACATCGAGGCAAAGGTAACCGCGATGATCATATGGATAGCCGATGAAGACACATGGAGTGGAGCATGGGTGGAGTTTGTGTGGGGCAGTAGAGGACTGGTTTGGGAAGCACAAGGACCCGAAGGTACGAAGGTGATCATACCTAGGTAGGGTGCCATATAGTGCATGAGTGGGCGAGCGATGTTGTAGGGTAGTAGATGGGAGGATGTTGAGGAGATAACATGTGGTTGATAAGGCGTGAGGCCAATAGGCAAGGGGAATATATGGATGCGTGAAAGAGGAGAGAGTGCATCATGTTGGTTATAGTTCTAATGATTCGTTCAGCCTTGCCATTCTACTGGGAAGTATAGGGGCTAGACAACCGATAGGAGATCCCATTTGTGGTGAAGAAAGTATGAAAGTCTTTGTTATCAATGTAAAGGCTCGGATTTTCAAATCCTAATTTTTCGGAAAAAGACGATTAAAAAGAAATTATGTCGAATTTAAAACTCATTTAACGGATTCTGATCGAAATATAAAAATTGGACGAATAATTTCCGTCGTTTTACCTCGAAAATTCAAAATAATTATTGGATGGCGATATCCTCTTCTATTTTATAAATCTAATTGATCGAGAAAGCGAGAGCCGGAGAAGCTAACATTCGGAAACTAATTTCGGGGTTCGAAATTTGCGTATTCATGATTTATTTCCGGGTATTGATTTTAACCATTCCCACACTCTATCCTTACCAACTCCCTCACCTCCCCATACCTCCTTCAAATCACCATCATACCCATCGGTTTCATTCAACATCACATTCATCACCGTCACTCACCATCACTCATCGTCACCATAACCATCGCCCCATCATCGTTGCCGCACCTTCAACTACCACACACACCACCGTCTCCCCTTCCTTCTTCCCTCCTTCCACCTCGAGCTGCCAGCGGAAGGTCCCACACACCCCTCGGAGCAACCACCAGCAGCCGAAGCAGTCTAGAAGCTCCCCAGCGCCGCCGAAGGCCACCGGAACCTCGTCGCCCCGTTCGAGCGCGAATAGTCTTCCGGTAAGCCGTTCTCCTTCGTTTCCGATCCAAATAACCCCTGAGCTCCTCCATCACACTCACCCATGTCCGGCGCAGGTCCGACGAGCCATCGCGAGCCACCGACGAAGTCCAGAACTTAGATCGAGAGCTCCGAAGTCGCGAACATCCTCGGTGAGCGTTCGAAACTCATTCCTTTCCCTTGGTTCGTTTCTATTCTTTTCTTGTCCTCGGGTGGTCGAAGAGTGCGAGAGGGCTTAGTGTGGAGAGGGTGGGCGAGATCGAGAGCTCCGGCGAGTATCGAGGGCGGCGAGGTGAGCTCGTGAGAGCCGTGAGGGAGCCGGGTCGCGGGGCGAGAGAGCAAGGCGAGAGCGCGGAAGCAGCGGGCACATGAGAGCGGGAGCGAGCGAGCTGGGCGGGACCATGGAGTCGGAGCCGGTGAGCCACGACGTCGCCGGCGGGGTCGAGCTCCAATGGCGCAGCGGAAGCGCTTTCGAAACGAAGGAGGAAGAAGAAGTCGTTTGGCATGTGGGCCCCCCTTTCCTAATTTTATATTATTTATTAACTTTGAATCGGTTTGGGTTAAAAATTAGCGGGTTCGGTTCGGTTGGATTTAAATGGGTTTGGTTCGATTCGGTTCGGGTTATACCTTCATTTAATTATTTAATGGTAACTAAATAAAATATAATATTATTCAAGGTTTAAAATATATTATTTTGGACTTATAGATTTTAAAAGTAATTTGAAAAAGAATTTCAAAGATCAGATAGTAATTTAATAAATACGTAGTAATTGAAAAAGGAATTCTGCAAGTAATTTCAAGGGTCGGAATACTTAACTATTTAACTAGATTTTGAAACCGTTTTGGAACTAACTTGGGAATACGACTTATTCGATGACTAACTAGCATGATAATATGAGCGTTTGACTAACAACATGATATGTGTGACTAATAGCATGACTTGCGATGATTTACTATAAGAGATTAAATGTTAGATATTCTGATGTTGATGATATATATCCGTATGCCAAGTGCGAGTATGAAACGGTAATATGTGAAATCGGCTAAGTATGGTATGGAGGTTGTCATTAGCTGATGAGGATGTTGTTATGATCGAAATGAGACAAGACGAGAATTGAAGATGAGATGAAAATGTTAATAATGACAATATGGTTGAGCTATAATATGTGTTTGGATCTTATATGTTTCATATGTGACTTGTGTGCTTTGTGTGAATTAGACTTAGACTTATTACGTTATTTTTGGGTTTTCTAGGTGATCTTTGATATGTTGGATTGCTTGAAATTGCTGATTATTGTTTGGATTCTGCGCTTCTCCAGGTAAGTACCTCTGTGGCTTACTCAGTAACCAGTACCTCCTGCCTGATGTGTCATATAGTATGTAGGTGTTGCATATGCATAAGAGCATGTCATGTAGTATCATGCTTAGGAATTGCATTTACGAATGAGCATCCTTATTCTGTATGCGTTTGAATACAGAACGGCTGTTATCTGTGAGTCCTAGAGTCCTTGCTAGGGTCATAGGGCAGCCCAGCTTCATCGGGTATTGTCCTCCTCGAGTCATTTATATATATCACGAGATACGAGATGGGCATGAGATATGATATGATGATGAGATATGATATGATGATGAGATTTGATATGATTATAGCATCGAACTGGCCAGTCTCCACCTTGTCTGGAAGAGGGGTGGTGGTAAAAGAGGGATATACCGCTTAATATTCTTTGTTAAGGCCTTCCTCAATATTATGCACATATGAATTAGGAGCATGATAGTGTGGTTAATATTCCAGTACCGCATGAAGGCATCCTTTATTCTAGGTGTAGGCGTATTATATGTCCTCAGCGCAGTCAGAGGACCCGCGGGCGGACTCTTGGCCTGACTTGGTGGTATAGTTTCAGGTACCCCATACACTGCTTGATTTTGTGCTATTATGACGGGGTCTATTCATATGGCGGAGAGTGAGTGTTTGAAACCCGACTTCACCAGATTCATGCTTTTGAGATTTCTCCCTACCTATACTCCGTTTTGACCCGGCTCTGCCGTGGCACTGGTTGTATCATTTTCTGAACTCATGCCTTTTCATGATGAATGATTTTCCGCGTTGTAGACTTAGGACAGGTATAGGGGTTTACCCCGGGGTCTCCAACGGACCTTCCGGATTTGGGTGTGAAATCCTACTTTAAACTACAACCCTTCAGTTTCAAACCTTCAACCTGTACTCGGGGCGCAAGATCCCAACGAGGGGTTTCATCCCTCGAAACGTAACTCGGGAATCATAATCCCGGGCCGTTACAAAGGTGGTATCAGAGCGAGGTTTTGCAATCCGAGTACCTAACGTTGAAGATGGTTTTGAAAATCGCCTAATGTTTTCAAATGGTTTTGAAAAATGTTTTCAAAAGGGCAAAATGAATTTAATTGGACTTAAACCTAAAATGAATAAAGGGGAAACAATCTCGTGGGTAGAGACTAGAGCGATAGACATCTCTTATGGATGTAGAACTCGGGAAACGGTAGGCAAAATAATAGCTTTTATTTACAGATGGGCCTAGAAGACTCCAAGGAACACCACGGAGGTTGGAGTGTTGAGTAGGAGGCCGGTAGGTTTTGCCCCTCCGGTCAGCCGTCCCTCGAAGGACGGCATAGATAGTCTCTATGCTTATGTTTATATATATACCTATATACAATTGGGCCCGAGAGCGTTCCTCCTCGAAGAGGATTATATTAATATTGTTGACTACTTCCGTGATGAGTGCTCTATTGTGCGTAGGATAACGAACTAATCAGTATGCCTTGACATGAATCATGTGTTGAATAACTGTGCAAACGGGATGGTGGGAGAAAACCTTGTTCTTATGTAATCGGAATTCCTGTTTTGTCGAAATAGCCCTTTCATAATTCAAACCCCCTGATGGTTCTGACTCTGTCATCCGCCCCACCAAAACGTCTAGGCATGTTAGCAAGGGTCGAGAAGCATCCTCTCCCCCTGTTTAGAGTCTTGTTTCGTATCCCACAATCGATGCTTCTATCGAGTCTCATACTTGTGATTGGGGTCTTTCACGGGAAATTTGGGTCGGTCAACTAAATACCTTCGGACATCATGTCAGATGTGAGGGTTACCTGAGTATGTTAGTGGGAGTGAGGATTTTAAATCGTTTTGAGATAGAAGTTAGTTGTCTTATGGAGTCATCCCTTTCGATCCTCGTAATGGCCAACCATGTCTTCTTGTAACAAGAGTCTAAACACGAGTTTTACCCTCACCTCTCGGAAACGGCGTGAATGTCTTTGTGTCAAGCGAGTCATACTAGCGTTCCACGGGAAAACGGGGTGGTGAGTCGGTGATTGTCCTTAGAGAATTCTATCAAGTTATAATGATGGCCTCCTTGTGATTTCATGAAATTGTATATTGGTATAATTCAGCATGACTTGCCTGGTACCTTGCATGGTTGCATTTATGAGTAGATGTATGTGTCGTATGTATTGAATCCCCATGATTACCGTCTCCCTATGAACTAGGTCCATGATAGTGTGCTCAACTCTCATTGTATGTTAAAACGTGAATTGGATGACTTAGCATGCCAGATTAACCTAATTGGACCTCATTTGTTGTGTACATGTTTAATGAGTATTTCTAGTATCATGTAAGACATATACCTCCCCATTATAGGCCCTCGTATGATTGTGTGACGTCCTAGTCTTACTATGCGAATATAGATGTATGTGATGACATAGTTGCTATACCAACCCTGCATGAACTGACCATACCCTTAGCATGATTTTTAGGGTACATCTCAGCATGCTTTCCGTAATATTATGACTTGCTTAATTGTGTATCTAAATGAGTGATAAGTCGTGCATATGATATCCTGTGATGTTTGTTAGATCTTGCATAACTTGGGTAATATGTGTCCCATGTCAGTCTGTGCATACATGTTCTTAGTCTGTCAAGCATGATTGATGAATGAAATGATAAGTTGCTAGCTTGTTCTGCGCACATATAAAGATGATTATATGAACATGTTATGAATGCGTAAATCGATATTCCTTGAGATAGGTGCATACTAGTGTGAAATAATGTGATAATATCTCTTGATTTTTATGTGTTTGCGTGCCATAATTATAAGAGCATCGTTGTAACTCTCGGGTTGGGATCTTATCCTTGGTCTCGTCGTCCCTAGTCCTTGTCCACGTCTGAACTCTTAAGGAATTGTGTTGTCCGCCCTTGTCTCTCCCCTATCTCCGTAACTTCTAACCATTGCGATCCTTCGATGAGCGCCGATATGCAAGAAAGGACCGACGACCAAGTGGCACCGGAGCGGCGCAACCGAAGTGTGATGGGTCCATGACCCCTTAGGCCCCAGGAATAACGTCACCGATGGCAAAAAGGACGAATATGCTTCAAAGATGACAATCGTTAACAGATTCATTCCAGCAGACACGAGGAAGAGCATTCTTAATTCAAATTGTGGATTCTTCTATACTAATCGGAATTGATGTTTTGTGATAGGCCTAGAACTGACATAATTGAATGTGTGATGACAGATGTGCTGAATTGGTAGCAATGATTGCGTGACTAACTTGTTTCGATGACGATGTGCCTTGGTGCTTGGTATACTGACTTGCGGGTGAGTAGGTTATGGGTTATATGTATGGGAGTGCTTTCTTCTTGAGCTTGAGTCATGAGATTCTTCAGTGAAACGGGTTGAAAAATGGCAGGTGGATTAAGGTATTCGGATTGGGTCTTTGGTCGTGTGAGTTGGGGTGCAGAAAGGATGCGTTAGCTTGGGTAGAGCTGAGTGAGTTGGGATGTGTGAAAGATATCAGTCTGTGAGTATAGATAAGCTTTCAGGTAGGTCTTAGGTGAGCAGGGAGTCTAGTATGGGGAGATTTTGAGAGAGATGTCCAAGTGAGAAGTGGTAGTCTAAGAAGGTAGTGTGTGCGGGTAGTATAAGAGAGTGGTTGACTAAGATCTGGACTAGTTTCATTAGGGTGATCTTGAGATAGGGTGTAGGTAGAGGTAGTTAGGATAGTTCTAGAGGTGGATGGGCAAGCTAGGAGTTGATCGGGGGATTCTTGAGGGGAGGTGTTGTGAGACGGATTGGTGTGCTAAGGAAGTTGTCTAGATAGTCTATGAGCGGAACGTGGGTGGTGTCAAGGATGATCGATTAAGGAATGTCTGAGGAATCGTAGAATTTGGGACTAGGTGGTGTGTGCTGTGAGTGGGAGCGTTTTCGGTAAGGGATGAGGTTGAGGAGTTGTTAAGGAAGAGTAGTATGAGGTTGCTAGGGAAATTATCGATCGGGGATGTTAGGTTGTTCATATCAGGGTTGTTCGTGTAATGAGTATTTGTGGGTTGTTTGGATAGGATTGGTAATGCTTGGGGAATTTATGAGTGAAGGATCTCTAGATGCGTTGTTGAAGGATTTTGGCATAGGGAATTAATCGGGATTTATGAGTGGATGTCATTGTGGCCATTGAGGTAATTGAGGATGTGAGATGAATCTTCGAGGAAAGACTGGTAGCTAAGCAAGGATGTAGTTTAGATTCCTAGTAAGACTATGGGCTTAAGGTTGAGATAGAGAGATTATGCGCATGGATTTAGGGACTAGGCAAAGCAGAAGGTATTGAGGACGCTAGAGAGATTTTTGAAGGTTGGTGATGTTGCGGTGCTTAAGAAATTCGGACAAGGATGTCATAGGAATTCGGTGAAAATGATGATCGGTACATAAGGGTTTAAGTGGTAGAGGTTTCGAATTTTAAGGAAGTGCGATCTGAGGCAATTTGGGGAAACATGCGGAGTTGAGGAAACTAGTCTAGCTAGGTACAGTATGCCGGGAAGAGGATCTAGAGTGGGTCGGCTTGATGGTCATGGTGATTCGTGGTTGGGAGTACCACTAGTTGAGTTCTACATTGGAATTGGTCGGGAGTGTCAGGTGTGAGATGGTCAGCATGAGTTGGGTCCTTAGAGGTGGATGATTCGTGAGGGTGTGCTTGATAGGGAGTCTTGGTAGATGGACGAGGTGGTGAACTTGACAGAATAGGGAATTGGGAAATTGTGAGCTCCGGGATGTGGATTTTAGATGGTTGAGTGAAAGGTCAGGACTTGGGCTTTGGATATTGAAGTGGATTGATCTCTAGATTGATTGATGGCATAAGAGTTGGGGTGCCTAGTAATTGGTTGTGATGTAAGCCTTGAATTGCGGATAGTTATAAAGGTAGAGAGTTGTAAGCTAAGCAGAATGCAATGGTATTTAGAATTAGTATCGGATTTGAGTTGGTAGACCTCAGTGAAGTTGATCTTAATGCAAGAGCTGATGGGTAGTGGTCGTGTCTTGTCATGATTGGTAGTTATAGACAGGTTCTCTTGAGGATGTGATATAGCGTATGCTTTACTTGGAGCTGAATATGGGGCGAATTCTATGCTATAGACGATGTTGATTCTCTGATGTGTCGTCTTTGACAATAGGGAACTGTAGTACTAATATAGTTATCCCTAAACTCGATGGAATGCTACTGTACGGAAGCAGTTGTTTACCTCTAATGCGATGACGCTTGGTAGTTAGAATGAGTATGATGTACTTATCTGATTGATATGACGTGCTTATATGATTGATATGGTGTGTAACTTCCGTGAGATGATGTGACAAATTCTACCATATATGATACGATGCTAGATATGCTATGTGGCTATTCTTGAGGTGATTATGTTATGCTATTAGACATGAGATGCTATTGTTATTCGATGTATATACATGATGCTTGATGATGGAAATGATAGAAACTGAACTGTTGAACTTTGATTCTGACTTGGAACCTAGGAAGGGAATATGGGATTAGCCTTTAGAGGTGGATGGTAGGATGAATAGAGGGGTTAGAAATGCTTTTGACTAATGCCGAACTTGAAGTTTTGAACGGTGTTTTAAAGAGAACGTTGTGAAGTTTTGAGTTATGATATGACCGAAGGGTCGGAGTAAGGATGTGATAGGGGCCCATATTACATTCTTGCTACGGTCTGTTGGGGATATTATGATCACGGCAACGGTTCTGTGAGTATCTCATAGAGGCACTTATGAGATGCTTACGGGATCAACGACATGAACCTTGGACTCACCAATTTCAAACTCCATCCCCTATTTTAAGATGATTTTAGTCTCGAGGACGAGACTTGTTTTTAGAGGTGGATGATGTAAAGGCTCGGATTTTCAAATCCTAATTTTTCGGAAAAAGACGATTAAAAAGAAATTATGTCGAATTTAAAACTCATTTAACGGATTCTGATCGAAATATAAAAATTTGGACGAATAATTTCCGTCGTTTTACCTCGAAAATTCAAAATAATTATTGGATGGCGATATCCTCTTCTATTTTATAAATCTAATTGATCGAGAAAGCGAGAGCCGGAGAAACTAACATTCGGAAACTAATTTCGGGGTTCGAAATTTGCGTATTCATGATTTATTTCCGGGTATTGATTTTAACCATTCCCACACTCTATCCTTACCAACTCCCTCACCTCCCCATACCTCCTTCAAATCACCATCATCCCCATCAGTTTCATTCAACATCACATTCATCACCGTCACTCACCATCACTCATCGTCACCATAACCATCTCCCCATCATCGTTGCCGCACCTTCAACTACCACACACACCACCGTCTCCCCTCCCTTCTTCCCTCCTTCCACCTCGAGCTACCAGCGGAAGGTCCCACGCACCCCTCGGAGCAACCACCAGCAGCCGAAGCAGTCTAGAAGCTCCCCAGCGCCGCCGAAGGCCACCGGAACCCCGTCGCCCCGTTCGAGCGCGAACAGTCTTCCGGTAAACCGTTCTCCTTCGTTTCCGATCCAAATAACCCCTGAGCTCCTCCATCACACTCACCCATGTCCGGCGCAGGTCCGACGAGCCATCACGAGCCACCGACGAAGTCCAGAACTCCGATCGAGAGCTCCGAAGTCGCGAACATCCTCGGTGAGCGTTCAAAACTCATTCCTTTCCCTTGGTTCGTTTCTATTCTTTTCTTGTCCTCGGGTGGTCGAAGAGTGTGTGAGGGCTTAGTGTGGAGAGGGTGGGCGAGATAGAGAGCTCCGGCGAGTATCGAGGGCGGCGAGGTGAGCTCGTGAGAGTCGTGAGGGAGCCGGGTCGCAGGGCGAGAGAGCAAGGCGAGAGCGCGCGAGCAGCGGGCACATGAGAGCGGGAGCGAGCGAGCTGGGCGGGACCATGGAGTCGGAGCCGGTGAGCCACGACGTCGCCGGCGGGGTCGAGCTCCAATGGCGCAGCAGAAGCGCTTTCGAAACGAAGGAGGAAGAAGAAGTCGTTTGGCATGTCGGCCCCCCTTTCCTAATTTTATATTATTTATTAACTTTGAATCGGTTTGGGTTAAAAATTAGCGGGTTCGGTTCAGTTGGATTTAAATGGGTTTGGTTCGGTCCGGTTCGGGTTATCCCCTCATTTAATTATTTAATGGTAACTAAATAAAATATAATATTATTCGGGGTTTAAAATATATTATTTTGGACTTATAGATTTTAAAAGTAATTTGAAAAAGAATTTCAAAGATCGGATAGTAATTTAATAAATACGTAGTAATTGAAAAAGGAATTCTGCAAGTAATTTCAAGGGTCGGAATACTTAACTATTTAACTAGATTTTGAAACCGTTTTGGAACTAACTTGGGAATACGACTTATTCGATGACTAACTAGCATGATAATATGAGCGTTTGACTAACAACATGATATGTGTGACTAATAGCATGACTTGCGATGATTTACTATAAGAGATTAAATGTTAGATATTCTGATGTTGATGATATATATCCGTATGCCAAGTGCGAGTATGAAACGGTAATATGTGAAATCGGCTAAGTATGGTATGGAGGTTGTCATTAGCTGATGAGGATGTTGTTATGATCGAAATGAGACAAGACGAGAATTGAAGATGAGATGAAAATGTTAATAATGACAATATGGTTGAGCTATAATATGTGTTTGGATCTTATATGTTTCATATGTGACTTGTGTGCTTTGTGTGAATTAGACTTAGACTTATTACGTTATTTTTGGGTTTTCTAGGTGATCTTTGATATGTTGGATTGCTTGAAATTGCTGATTATTGTTTGGATTCTGCGCTTCTCCAGGTAAGTACCTCTGTGGCTTACTCAGTAACCAGTACCTCCTGCCTGATGTGTCATATAGTATGTAGGTGTTGCATATGCATAAGAGCATGCCATGTAGTATCATGCTTAGGAATTGCATTTACGAATGAGCATCCTTATTCTGTATGCGTTTGAATACAGAACGGCCGTTATCTGTGAGTCCTAGAGTCCTTGCTAGGGTCATAGGGCAGCCCAGCTTCATCGGGTATTGTCCTCCTCGAGTCATTTATATATATCACGAGATACGAGATGGGCATGAGATATGATATGATGATGAGATATGATATGATGATGAGATTTGATATGATTATAGCATCGAACTGGCCAGTCTCCACCTTGTCTGGAAGAGGGGTGGTGGTAAAAGAGGGATATACCGCTTAATATTCTTTGTTAAGGCCTTCCTCAATATTATGCACATATGAATTAGGAGCATGATAGTGTGGTTAATATTCCAGTACCGCATGAAGGCATCCTTTATTCTAGGTGTAGGCGTATTATATGTCCTCAGCGCAGTCAGAGGACCCGCGGGCGGACTCTTGGCCTGACTTGGTGGTATAGTTTCAGGTACCCCATACACTGCTTGATTTTGTGCTATTATGACGGGGTCTATTCATATGGCGGAGAGTGAGTGTTTGAAACCCGACTTCACCAGATTCATGCTTTTGAGATTTCTCCCTACCTATACTCCGTTTTGACCCGGCTCTGCCGTGGCACTGGTTGTATCATTTTCTGAACTCATGCCTTTTCATGATGAATGATTTTCCGCGTTGTAGACTTAGGACAGGTATAGGGGTTTACCCCGGGGTCTCCAACGGACCTTCCGGATTTGGGTGTGAAATCCTACTTTAAACTACAACCCTTCAGTTTCAAACCTTCAACCTGTACTCGGGGCGCAAGATCCCAACGAGGGGTTTCATCCCTCGAAACGTAACTCGGGAATCATAATCCCGGGCCGTTACAATCAAATTCACGGCCATTGTCACATTGGAAGCATTTGATGGATGTTTGAAATTGTGTTTTGATGTAAGCATGAAATTTGACAAAGATAGGAAACACTTGAGACTTGAAATGCAACGGGAAAACCCATAATAAATGACTATAATCATCCAGAAACAAGAGGTAGTACTTGTGATCCTCCTTGCTAGGCACAGGAGAGGTCCAAGTGTTCAAAGACCGTTGAAATGGCAATCTGGCATGCTTGCCTAACTGACATGAAGAACATAAACTAGAGCGAGGCTCTTTATTACATTTGACTAACTCTTAGAACGAAGCAAATCTAAAACCGCAGCACTGGGATGGCCAAGGCGTGCATGCCACAAACTGGACGACGATGCCGAGAGGGCGACCGGACACGACGGACGGGACGGTGAGGGCAACGACACAGGATAGAGCTCCCCGGTGCTGTTACATCTCAGGCGAGTAACCCTCGTAGTAATTAGATCCTTCACAGAGAAACCAAACAGATCAAACACAAGAGAAACATTATTGCCAGTGGTGAACCGACTGACAGAGATAAGGTTTTTGACTAGTTTGGGGGCAATGAGGACATTTTTGAGGTGTAAAAGGTTGGTTGAGGTCTGTAATGTGGCGTGGCCAATACCCGAAGTAGCAAGGTGACCACCATTGCCGACGATAATAGAGTGTGCAGGACCCTTCAAAGAGATAGAAGAAAGAGTACTTGAGGAGTTCGTCATATGGGAGGTCGCGCCAGTGTCCATGTACCAAGCGGAGTCAGGAGGTGTCAGCTGCATAGAAGAGAAGACGTGATGCACATCAGTCGGAGCGTAGCCTTGATCGGAGGAAGACGGGTAGGCCTGGTGACCGACGGATCGAGGAGCTGGACCCAACAAGCCCGCTCCCTGCTGACTGTTGGGATACGGGCAAGGTGGGCGATATGACGGAGGCGGGTAACCATAGGGCATCCAAGGAGGGTTGAAGCCGGGGGCGGGAGACCAAAAGGGGCGAGGTGAATCCGCCCATTGCTGCGCGGACTGGTCATTGCTGCGGCTTCGCTGCAGGGCATAGGATTCGTCCATGTCACTTGACGAGACCAGGGCCGTTTTGTCCTTGGCGGCGTCGGTGGTCTGACGGTGAAGGCGAGTCTCCTCCAGGATCAACTGAGACCGGGTTTTCTCGAAGGTGGGGATAGGTTCTGTCTGCTGAATATGAGTAGCAACAACATTGTATTCAGAGAGAAGATCCAAAAGTACTTGGAGGACAAGGCGAGTAGCGCTAGGTTTGGAGTCGACGGCGGCTAATTGATGAGACAGGGTTTTGAGATGCTGACAGTAGGCGGATATCGACGGGAAAGATGCAAGCTTGCAACTTGAGAATTCGTGCTCTAAGTAGACGACACGGGTGGACTTGTTGTCCTGAAAGAGATTCTGAAGCTTGGTCTAGGCACCCAAAGCGTTGTCTTTGGGGTCGAGGATGGTTGTCAATAAATCTTTGGAGATGGTGTTGAAGATCCATTGTGAAGAGATCGTCGTCCTCAGTGGCGGGACGATCGATAGAAGAATCGATATGGTAGAGGACCTTATGAGCCTTGACATGGGTCGTGAAGAGGTGAGACCACATGGTGTAGGAGCTAGATTCATGAACAAGGATGATCGGAATGCAGTTTTTGATGTTTGAGATCGTGAGAGCGGAGTGGAATGGTGGCTTGGTAGGGGGAGTGTCGGCCATTGGGAGAGGTCGGTAGGGCTAGAGAGATAGAGGAATGCCGAGAGAGGGAGAGGTCGGCAGCAGTGGGAGGGGCGGGCCGGTGAGGCGAGGGGAGGAGAGAGAGAGATCGGCGGCAAGAAGAGAGATAGGGAGGGCCGACGGCGGCGGCTAGCGGGGTGGGGAAGAAAAATTAGGGTTTAGGTTGTGATACCATGCTCTCATACCATGAAGAAGCATGAAACTGATGTAAAATCTTCCTTGAGGGTTTCATTCATTATACAATCATATATATAGCTTACAAGAGATTGGGCCTTTTGACTCACTATACAATATGCCATCTATGTAATATATCAACTCTCTCGATGTAGTCAAAAAAGAGTGTGTACAACTTGGTATCCTAAACCCCGATGTTGTTCCCATAGAGTTTCATTAAAACTCTACCGGTAGAGTTAAATAAATCTCAGCCCTTGATCTCAATTAATGGCCAAGATTGAAACAATTAAAAATTCTATTTTTAATTAGAAAAAGGGACAAAAGAATAAAAAAAAGACAAGATATGGAGAGAATCGGAGAGAGCAAACCCGTCAATGGGATTCAATGGTGCGCAAGGAGATAAGGGCTGCCCGAACGTTCGATCTCGTCGATGGCTGGGTCGGGCTCTCATTAAATCGTTCTTGCCTCGTTGATATGGACAGCCTCGCCTACCGGAGAACTCGTAGCTTTGCTTCTAACTGGCTCCACGATGGATATTGCTCCCTCTCCGACCCTAATTACGATGGATATTGCTCCCTTGTTTGCCTCCCTTTGAAGATAGAGATCCAGAATTACGATGGTGGACTAGGCAACTCCTCTTGAAGATACCTCTATCAGGTCTGTGAACCCTAATTTGTCAATCCGTAAATTCTAATCTCTGTTTTGATCCCTAATTTATCCGATCAATATGAGGGGTTTATTTCATTATTATCCCTAAATTAATTTGTGCAAGTTGGTTGGTTTGATTGCACTTAGTTTTGCTGCCTCGTTTGGTTGCTTGGATTAGTTGTCAATGGCCTGAGAACTGTTTGTTGTCAATTAGCATAGTTTGCTGAATTTTTGTTGTCAATTCCTGAGTTTTAATTTGCAAGAGTAAGTATGCCCCTGTTACTGGATTCCCAATGCCTAGTTTGGTTGCTTGGATTAGTTGTATATCTCTATACTTGTGCTACTGAAAAGCCTGCAATGAATTGAAGAGCCAAGGCAAAAAAACCTTCAAAATCAGGAGTAGTATATGTGCTTTATTAATGCCTCAATAAAATCACCTTGACAGTGTTAGTTTGTGTGGAGAATTTGGAAAACTAGATCACCATGAATAGAGAGATATGAGAAAACTGAATTCATTGAATTGTACGGAGTACAAAGATGAGTTTTTATACACAATATGCAAGTGCCAAGGTGTAAAGATCTAAGCCATACAATATGATCGATAGATCTTAGCCACACAGGCTTAACTGCAGGCTTGAGCACAGGTGATCTGGTGTTTGACTTAGGCTTGGACTAGAGCTGGTTGCTGGTTGTTGCTCTGTAGTCCATCAGACAGTAGCCTTGACTGTGCTATAATGACATGAAAATCCAGTATACCGTAATGATCTCTTTAGAGATCAGTCATTCATGTTAAAATACGATAAATTACCCGCTCTCTATATTCAATGTTTCAATATCTACTCTGACAGGCTTATTCATAGTCTTCTCCGAGTTTTCAAAATTTCAGGCAGGCTTTCTACCATGGGATGTGGAGGAAGGGCACTTCCTTTGCTGATTGTGTAAAGAACAATTAATCTATTGTGATTTATGATGTAATTTTGTAGCCTATTAGCTCAAACGGTAGAGCTATGTGTTTTTACACATCGGTGTGGGTTCGAATCCCACATAGGCTTCAAAACTTGTAAATGGCTAAGATTGAATCAATTGCCAAATTATATATGAGATACAACAATACAAAAAAAAAACATCTGAAAAAATTCAAATCTTTTGGCAGTTCAAGATGGATCAGGTAAACTAGACCAAATCACTGGATGAGTTGAAGATTCGTGCCTGCAACAACTCACTCACTGCAATCAATGCCCTCCTCACCATTGTTGTGAGACTAATTTGCCATGTTTTACACTTACTTTTATATCGATTTCTGCATACATTGCATGCATTTGGGTTAGAATAATACAGAATCTGTGTAGTTTACACTTATTTGCAATATATGGAGGTCTGCACAAGTTTTTGTTATATTTCGCAGAAATCGAACGCACTTTGGAGCTTAAAAGAAACTCATGGAGAGGCTAAGAATGGTGCAGCTGGAGAAAAGGCCATTTTTCACCGTTCTTCGTTCTGAATCAAGCATTGATGTCTTCATGAGAGTTGTAGCCCTCGGAAAGAGCTTTCCAACGCATGGTCATATGCGTCAATCTGACGAACGAGGACTCGGGAAAGTGTGTTTCAACAACAGAGTAGAAAGCTGAGAGAACTCTACTCGAGATCGACTAGCCTCTACTCGATCTCGACAAAGGCTGTCCGAGCACACCTGGTCAAGCAGAGCTGATCGAGGAAACTGAGTCAGAGACAACCCGATCCCGGAACCCTACTCGATCTCGAGGAGGCCTTGTCGAGATCGACCACACTTCGACGCCATGTCCGGAGTCGACGAGCCGTGCCAAGTCGAGAAGCCGAAAACGGAGAAGCCGAGCGCCACCTCTACTCGATCTCGAGGAGGCTTGGTCGAGATCGACGAGCCAGGAGCCAAGATCCGAGCCATGTCGAGCAGAGCCACCCAGCCAGCCCCAGTCGACGACCACCGTACTCGATCTCGAGGAGCCCTACTCGAGATTGACGAGCTGCTTCCTGAAACCGCGTACGCGCCTTGAGCTGTCTGTGTCGAGTTGGGAGTCCTTGGGGCCGAAGGAGATCGAGATGGCCGAGATCTATCCTACATCTATCAAGTTCTATCCATGAAAGTCAAGATCTATCAACATGAAGACATCTTACCTATTTTAGATTTATCTTTCCCTTTTAGATTTAATTCCTAAATTGCTTTTATTTATCTTTTAAAGTTTTAGATATAATTTTAGATATAGATAGATATCTTATATCCTTGAGTAGCAAGGTTTAGAAGCCTATAAATAAAGCCCTTGGGGCTGAGTTTTAATCATTCAATTCCAGAGAGAAGTAAGTAGGAGAAGTAGAGAGAGAGAGTGAGCGGCCGATTGGAGTTGTGAAGCGAGAGCGGAATTGGCTTCAAGCGGTTGTAAACTTTGGTTTATTTTAATGCAATTAGTTTTCTTTCAATCGATTATGTCTGAGTTTGCGATGAAGCGCGAGTAGTCCACCCACTTCTAGGGTTGGGGCGAGCCCGATGATAGCCATGCACGCTTGAGGTAAAAATCTGACTTTTATCATGTTTTGAGCATCTACTACTTGTTTATGTGTTTATTACCCATCTAATGGAGATCCATGCTAACAACTTGGATTGTAAACATAAAATCAGTAGAGACAATTAGGGTTTCTTGAAAGAGTTGTCTAATTGTTGGAAAAGGCGAAAGCTTGTCCTTTGATGCGATTCACATGATTATCTGTTTATCTCTACCTTGTGCATGCTTGGTTATCGTTGTTGCAAACCCCAATCTTGGAAGTCCTTTTTTATACAGTTTATTTCGAAGTCCCAAAGCCATTGCCTTTACTTTATTTCTTTGTTTCGTTTTTCTGCCCTTACTCGATCTCGACCAAGTCTGGTCGACCTCGAGTTACTGATATTCGATCTAGCATCGTTGTAGCTTCTGTGTGCAGGTACTCGACAAAGCCCAACTCGACGTCGACGAAGCCTACTCAATATCGAGTAGCCTCTAGTCGAGATCGACTACAACCTGTACTTGCTGCTGCGCTGTGCTCGACTATCCGATCTTCTGTCGACTAACTCTAGTCGAGATCGAGGACATCTGTGGTCGACTTCCGTGAGATTTCTCCGCTGCCTAGGATCCGCTGACACGCTTCCTCGTGGATCGATCCTGACTTCCCGCTGCTACATCAGGAGGAGGTCTTGTAATTATTTGCAAGGGACGGAATCTGGTTTGCCTTAGTTTATTTATATTCTATTTTGCATACTCGATTTCCTCCTACCAACAACCATCAATCCGCAAACCCTTTCCACCAACATCATCTCCACTTCCTCCTAACTCGTGCTCTAAACGATCAACAATACAGAAAAAATTCAAAACTTTTGGCAATTCAAGATGGATCACATAAACTACTTTTAGCAGACAAATTCCAAAACCAAAAAACTTGGCAAGTACAGCTGCACATAAAGAAACAGAAAATTTCATGACAGCATTAATGCACAGAAACAATAAATAATACTGAAGCTCCAAAAAAAGGATGTCATTACAATCTAACAAAGACATTGTCAAAATAGAAAATTTCATGATAGCATACTATGCTACTAACACAATCTTGTTAGAAGCCATGTTGTTTTTTCTGAACTAGAGCTTTCATTTGATGATCTTCCTCCCATAATCATCAATCATAGACCTACATTAATGTATTATAGGTTATAACTCAAACTCACCTAGTATATAAACAAAAGTAAAGCAAACAAAAAAATAGGATAAATATTATACATACCAAGGCTAATATTTGATACATTATTTAAAAAATCATGATAAGTATGTTGAGTAGATTCCCTGTTCATATCCTGTATCAAACAATTCTTGTTAGAAACTTCAAAGACATTTTTAGAATAACTATATAAGAGAAAAAAAATTGAAATTACACTTGATTTGAAAGACATGTACCCTCTAGGGAATTAAAACAGAGCATCACTTCAGGACCTTCATTGGTTGGCCCCTAAACAAAACCACAAAATCTGTTATGAAAAAATGAAAAGGTAAAAAAGGACTTCACTGCATTTTTTTACACAAATAAATAAAAACATAAGTTCTTGGTTATATATAGTATACCTCTAATGGTTGATTTCCTTTGTCTTCTTGATGTTGTTTCTTCTTCTTCTTTCTTTTCTTGCTCACAACAGATTGTTCTTCAATATTATGAACTTGCAAGTTCTTTCTCTTCCTCATATGTAGTTTTTCAGTCCAAGATTTTAATCGTCGCCCTCCTTTCTGCCCTTCTTTTTTCTTTAAGCCAACATTGCGAGGAATTACTGCAGCATCTTGCTGAACACTTTCATTAAGATCAGGAACTAGTGGAGCAGATCCATGCCCTTCATCTTGCATGCTTGACAACATCTTATCAATCTCAGCAATCAAAGTATTCAATTTGCCGTCTAAAAACACTGAGGAATCTTCAAAATTAGCAGCACGAGAAGCTAAACTCACAAATTTCCGTCACAGAGCTCTATATCTTCGTGTTGCACTCAGTTGTGGATCCTCAAGAACAATTCTCCCACTGATATCTCTCATTGTATCACTTCGTGCCTCATTAGTCCATCGCTTTAAAATGTATTTCTGAGGTATTAATTTAGTGTTCATCGTATCAAGGACTTTTAAAGCATGAGCACATAATATTCCCATTCTCTCAAACATTTTGCATTCACAAGAAACTGTTTGAGTCAAAGGATCACCCGAAACTGTATAATGCACATCGGCAACGTTATTGTGTCATCAATATTAGAAATTGCAATGACATACTTGTTAGTTTGTTGGCCTTCAACTGGTGGCTTGATGTATGCAGCAGTAGACCAGTCATACTCTTCTTGAAAAGCTTCAAAAGTCTTAGGAGTGTACAACTGACCTGCTTGCTTGAGTAAGGGCGTCCTCCTCATTTTCATTCTAGGCAAATTTTCTCGAGAAGCAAATTCAGAATTAATCTCATTCTGTCGTTTCAGCCTAAGAACACGCTCAAAGTGCTTGAAGAATCGCATTATATCCATTTTGCAATTTAGATAACCTTTCAAATCTCGGTTGAAACTTTCACTTAATTGTGTGCTTCACATACCCAAAGAATGCACATCTTGCATGTAACATTCTGCCCACTTTTTCTTCAAGGCGTAAATACTTTCCAACCAAGAAACTTTTTTCACCTTTCCACGCAAAGCATTGAAAGCTTCTTCGAATTTATCAACTTCCTTAAAATCATACATACATGCCTTAAAATCTTGAAGAACATTTGACCCATCATGAATCAAGTGCTTCAATGCATTTTCCATTATATGCCATGTGCATAATCCATGTGAAGTATTTGACATAACCTCACTTATAGCCTTTCCCATAGCAATGTCTTGATCCGTGAAAATGGTCTTCGGTTGCTTATTGTCATGCGTCGCCATAAATGTCTCAAATAACCATCTAAAAGATTCCATGGTTTCATCATACAAAAGTGCAGCTCCAAAAACAACAACTTCTCTGAAATGATTAAAACCAACAAAGACACCAAGAGGCCTATGTTCTTTGTTTGTACCGAATGTAGTATCAAAGGCAACCACAACTCCAAATGAAGCATAATCTATAAGCATCTTTGCATCAGCCCAGAATATATTAGTTATTTGCTCTTCATTATCCAACTGAATTGAGTATTGAAACGAAGGATTCTCCACAGTTTGGATACGAAAGTACCTCAATAAACTTGCAGGATTATAGAATTGATGTAAAGTCCTCCTTAGGGTTTTCATTCATTGATATAACATATATATATAGGTTACAAAGGTATTGAGCCTTAATGGGCTTTTAGCCCACTATACAATATTAAGACCTATGTAATCTATCAAACCCCCGCAGTCGAAACTGGAGGGGGTCGTACAGTGAGACTGGAGCGAAAATCAATGAACAACTGTCTAGGTAAACCCTTGGTGAATATATATCATCGTACTGATACGAGGACGGGACATGTAGAACGCGGACATGTCCTATGGCAACCTTGTCCCTGACGAAGTGGAGATCAAGCTCAATGTGCTTCGTGCGTTGATGCTGGACCGGGTTGCTAGCCAGATAGACGGCAGAGATGTTATCAGTGTAGACCAGAGTGGCTTTCATAAGAGGGCAACAGAGCTCAAGCAGGAGATTGCGGAGCCAAGAGCACTCGGAGACAACGTTGGCAACGCCCCTGTATTCGGCCTCAGCGCTGGAGCGAGACACGACAGACTGACGCTTGGCCGACCACAACACAAGGGTGTCGTTGAGGAAGACACAGTAACCAGACGTGGAGCGACGTGTGTCAAGACAACCACCCCAATCCGCATCAGTGTAAGCAACAAGGTCAAGCTTAGAGGAAGGAGTGATCGTGGTGCCGAGCTCGAGTGTGCCGCTGATGTACCGAATGATCCGCTTTAAGGCATGAAAGTGGGGTTCCCTGGGTGCATGCATGAACAAGCAGATCTGCTGAACGGCGTAACTGATATCAGGTCTGGTGAAGGTGAGATACTGAAGAGGACCAGCAAGGCTCCTGTACAATGCCGGATCATCAACCAAAGGACCAGAGTGAGCGCTGAGCTTGTTGGATGTATCGACAGGGGTGGCGACAGGATTGCAGTTACTCATCTTAGCCCGAGCAACAATCTCAGTAGCATACTTACTCTGTGAGAGGAATAGCCCAGACGCATGCCGCTGAACAAGAACTCCCAAGAAGTAAGACAACTGACCCAAATCTGACATAGCGAATTCAGCACTCAGCTGTGAAATAATCGACGTCCGAAGAGCATCAGAAGAGGCGGTGAAAATGATGTCGTCAACATACAGTAACAGAAATGCCATGTCGGAGCCTCTGCGATAGATGAACAGGGACGAATCCGAGCGGCTGCCAATGAAACCCAAGCGGAGAAGATGAGAAGCAAAGCGCTGGAACCAAGCTCGCGGAGCCTGTTTCAGACCATACAGAGAGCGCTTCAGGAGACAGACGTGCTTGGGACGATCAGCATCAGTAAATCCCGGCGGCTGAAACATGTAGACTGTCTCATTCAGGTGACCATGCAGAAAAGCGTTCTTGACATCCAGCTGATGAATGGCCCATTTGCGCGACAGAGCTAAGCTCAATACCACTCGGATAGTGGCAGGCTTGACCACGGGGCTGAAGGTCTCATCACAATCAATACCTACCTGCTGAGATCGACCGTTGATGACAAGACGTGCTTTATAGCGCTCCAACGTCCCATCAGAGCGGAACTTGTGATGGAAGAGTCACATACAGCGAACGACGTTCGCCGCTGGAGGGCGAGGGACAAGAACCCAAGTACCATTCTTTGTAAGGGCCCTGTATTCGTCGAGCATAGCCGCCTGCCAATTCGGGTCGAGGAGGGCTGTTTTGTGGGAGGTGGGGATGGGGGACAGGGAGGTCGAGGTGGAGGAAGGGGTTGAGTGGGAGTCGGGAGGGACGGGGGCAAGGGGGGCGGAGCGGGGTTGATTTGCAGCGGGCGCCGCCAGTGTGTGGGAGAGAGGGTAAGGATGGTTTAGTTGATTGGCTGCGGGCGCCGCATTTTGCGGCGGGCGCAACATTACAATATGGCGATCCGACGGAGGGATGTAGGCATGGTGTTGAGCGGAGGGGTGATGTGTGGTAGTCATCGAGACGATTTGACGGGGTCGGAAGACACCAGAGACGCTGCGGGTGTGTGATCTGGTGGGGGGTAGTGGTGGTGGGGGGGGAGGGGGAGAGGCAGGAGCACCGGGAGAGCTCTGGGGAAGAAGAAAATGCGGGAATGGTGACTCAGACTCTGACGGAGACACGGTGAGTGTGGGAGTCGCAAAGGGGAATCGCGACTCATCAAAGGTGACATGGCGAGAGAGAATGATCTTGTGGGTCTTGATATCGAGGCAGATGTAACCGCGATGATCAGACGGGTAGCCAAGAAAGACACAAGGGGTGGAGCGTGGGTAAAGCTTGTGAGGGGCGGTGGATGATTGATTTGGAAAACACAAGCATCCAAAGGTACGAAGGTGATCATACCTGGGTAAAGTGAAATACAGTGCCTGAAATGGTGAGCGATGGTGGAGGGTGGTGGAAGGTAGGATGTTTAGGAAGTAGCACGTGGTGGCTAAGGCATAAGGCCAAAAGTGAGGGGGAATGGATGCGTGGAAGAGGAGAGTGCGCATCATATTGGTAATGGTTCGGATGATTCGTTCGGCCTTGCCATTTTGTTGGGATGTGTAGGGGCAGGACAAGCGATAGGAGATCCCATTGGTATTGAAGAAAGTGTGAAAATCTTTTTTGTCAAATTCACGACCATTGTCGCATTGAAAGCACTTGATAGAGGTGTGAAATTGTGTTTTGATGTAAGCGTGGAATTTGGAAAAGATAGGAAACACTTGAGATTTAAAGTGCAAAGGGAAAACCCATAAGAAATGTGTATAATCATCCAGAAACAACAGGTAATACTTATGACCCTCCTTGCTAGGCACAGGAGATGTCCAAATATCACTATGAATAATATCAAAAGGTGCAAAAGTAGTGTTCAAAGAACGCTGAAAAGGAAGTCTGGCATGCTTGCCTAACTGACAAGAAGAACATAAACTAGAGCGATGCTCTTTATGACATTGGACAAGACTCTTAGAACGAAGTAAATCTAAAACTGCAGGACTGGGATGACCAAGGCGTGCATGCCAAAGGCTGGATGATGATGCCAAGAGGGCGACCGGACACGACTGACTGGACGCGGGAGGTGGTGTGACAGGGTAGAGCTCCCCGGTGCTGTTACATCTCATTCGAGTAACCCCCGTAGTAAGATCGTTCACAGAGAAACCATAGGGATCAAACGTAAGGGAAACGTTGTTGTCAGTAGTGAACCGACGGACAGAAATAAGGTTTTTGACAATCTTTAGGGCAATGAGGACATCGTTAAGGTGTAGTGGGTGGGTTGGGGTCTGTAATGTGGCGTGACCGATCCCCGAAGTAGCAAGACGACCACCATTTCCGACGATAATAGAGTGTGCAGGACCCTTAAAAGAAAGAGATGAGAGGTTACCTGAGGAATTCGTCATGTGGGAGGTGGCGCCAGTGTCCATGTACCAAGAAGAGTCTGAAGGTGTCGGCTGCATAGAGGAGAAGGCGTGATGCCCATCCGGCGGAACAACGCGATGATCAGACGATGTCAGATAGGCCCGAGGTCGCGGGGCAGGAGAGCCGGAGTGTAGCCAATGAGGGTTGAAGCCAGGCACCGGGGACCATCGAGGGGCGGCGGTCAAAGGAGGAGGGTCGCGAGTGACGCGGTGGCCGCTGCGGATGTGGATGCCGCGGGCACAGCAGAAAAGGTCGGACATTTTTTTTTTTTGATGTAGAAGGAAGCGAGAGCGAGAGGCGGCAAGAGGGAGAGAGCCGGGCTCGAGAGTAAGAGCGAGGGGGGGAGGTAGGACGGCGGAGAGGAGGAGCCGTGAGGCGAGGGGAGAGAGAGAGAGGCGGCGAGGAGACGACGCCGGCGGCGGTAATAGGAGGGGTGGGGCGGGAGGATCAAACTAGGGTTCCGTGAGGAAGAAAAGGTTGTGATACCATGCAGGATTATAGAATTGATGTAAAGTCCTCCTTAGGGTTTTCATTCATTGATATAATATATATATATATATATATATATAGAGATTACAAAGGTATTGAGCCTTAATGGGCTTTTAGCCCACTATACAATATTAAGACCTATGTAATCTATCAAAACTACCAGCCTCCCCGTACATCAGATTTCGTTGCCGCTTTCTCTGCAGATAATTTCTGTGATCTTGATGGGTGTAGCCTAAATTAGTTGATCCTCCAACATGTGCTCCTATAAATTCATGAGCTACTCTAGGATTGATACCAGAGTCATCCGCAAGATCAATCTGAATTGCCTCTGCTTCAGTTATGTTTCTTTGTGACCTCAGTAGGTGACTGGTCTTTGGAAAATGAAGGAGGTGATTGTGCTCGGATACAAAATCATGTACTTTGTATTTCTTCGTTTCCTTGATCAGTGAAAAACCAATCCGTACTTTGTATCATGTTCTAGTTCCAACCCGGTCTCGTTTACCCAAGTTATCTCCCTTGCCAATAGAACGATGACCCTCTTTAGCACATACAAATCTTCTCGAAGTCACCTCTCCACTCTTATTCTTATCCTCATAATGTTTGCGGACATTAAATCCCATCTTTCCTCCATATTCTTTCCAGAATTTCCATACATCCTCTACAAAATCAAACACCATGCCTATTTTGGGGGTCGATACGACCGAAGTCCCCATGTCTATTTTGATACTACACTGGGACGAGAGAACCTTTGGGCATTGAATTGATAGAATTACAATGAATCAGCCTACAAAGACCATAAATTGGTGCAAAATTAGTACTCCGAATTTGATATAAGTCAATATTAGGAAGAATGAACTGATAGAATGATGAAACTACAGTACAGAGGAGATGAATTTCACCTTAACTGATCAAGCGATAAAGCTGGCGGGAAGAAGGAAAATATGATGAGCAGGCGTATCAAGCTAGCGTATCAGGCAGTTACTTTCTCCATGATTTTTTTCCTTTTTAATTATCGCCTATTATCCTATTATATTGATAAATCTTGGCCATTAATTGAGATCAAGGGCTGAGATTTATTTAACTCTACCGGTAGAGTTTTAATGAAACTCTATAGGAACAGCACCGCCTAAACCCTACCTAGACGGAATAATTGGAAAGGTGATTGTTGTTGTTATTATTATTATTATTATTAATCACGCCCATTAATTTTTGCTCATTTTGAATAAATTTATTTTTCCCGCTTATAATTCACCTCAGGACTAAATTCATCATTTTCCAATTTTTAACCCGCAAGAAACTGTGAGAAACCGAGAATTTCGAGCCGGGTCGTATCAAATCGAGAGTCGTGTCGGGTTTATTTTATTTTTGTTTATAAGGTCGAGATTCACCACTTTACACAAAAGTTTAAGCCATTGAGTAAAGGTTTTTCCCTTTTCTTATATTTTGGTTTGGTTTTACCCTGTTTTCACGTGGGACTCCCACAAACCCCAACAGAAACCGGAATCCATGGTATGGTTCCAAATTGAAACCAAATAAGAACATGGATTTATCATTTGTATATTAACAAGGGCAAAATCGGTGGGAATTAAGAGCAATTGGTGGAGTATTTGGGAAGCTAAGTCACATCCATCTCTTTCTCCTGGAGGGCTACAAAAATGGGTGAATAACGCCGAACGTCGGCCTTTGTGAACATCTGGAAGGACAATATACAATATATAGGGGCCGACCTCTTGGCAGCGCGGATGGACACCCTGTTTAATTAGCTCCACCCTCCCTCTTGTACGTTGTGGTCCCTCGTCTTATATATTGACGCCGATAGCCACACTTGGATCAGGCCAGGTGCACCCTACCCGTTACTTTCGGTTGACATTGCCGAGCATATATAGTAACAAAGACTGGACTCGCGATTGTTCCACATACATTACCAAAACTATAAATTCAACCATACAATTAAGTAATTATTAATACATGTAGGTGGGTCAAATAAGGATAACCAAGCGTTCATATCGGTCTGAGTTGCGACTTCCGAATTTCGACTGTTTTTATTACAAAAAACAGTACATATATATATATATATATATATATATATATATATATATATATATATAAATATAATACACGTACGTACGTAGCACACACAAATTATATATATATATATATATATATATATATATATATATATATATATATATATATATATATATATATATATATATATATATATATATATATATATATATATATATATATAAATATAATACACGTACGTACGTAGCACACACAAATTTCAGACTTTATATTGTACCTCTTATTTTTTCTTCCAATACTTCAAATCTAATTGCCTAGCTGACTGTACGTTGTGCTGTTTTTTGAAGACGAGGAAATTGAGAAATCCACAATTTTTTTTTTGCCCCTGTATATTGCATTAAGCTTTCTAGAAACACTATTTGTACTTTTAGCACTTTTTTTAAAAAGATTTTTGTTAAGGGTACTTATTGTGGATCGGAGAGTTTGAAAATAATGAAAATATGGTTATTATTATTATTATTCAAAGTGTTTACATGAAATTGGATGGGAGCCCCGACCACACATAACCGCTTGAGAAGTCACATGACATCATCTCTAGTTAAAGCAACTCTAGTTAAAGTATGACAAGTATCCTTACTATACTCAGGTATACCCTTAGTGACCCCACATAACCGCTTGAGAAGTCACATAACATCATCTCCTAATTCGCCAATAGTAGAGAAGGAAAACAGTAGAAAGTGATATTCGTTGTCTCTTCCTGATACTTTTTTCTTTTGTTTTCAGCAACCACTTTGATCGGCCTACCTAGAATCAAACCTAACAAACCAGAAGAGCTAAAGAATATGGTCCATTTCAAGGTTCCATTATTATTATTATTATTATTATTATTATTATTATTATTATTATTATTATTTAGCTTTTTAAGGTTCCATTTCTACCAAAATTAATATATAATAGGGTCTGTTTGGCAATATAAGTAGCTTTTCGGACTTTTCGGTTTAAATATTACTCCATCCGTTAATTAAAACTTGTCATTTTAGAAATCTAACACTTATTAATAAAACAAATAAAAATACACTTATATCCCTAATTAGTAGTCTACTTTTTTTACTTTATCAAAAACTGCAACTAACAATTATCTAATCATTACAAGGTCAGGGCAATATCGTAAAGTAGATGACAAAATACTTAAAATAACAAGTTTTTCTTAATAAGATTTACCTCCTAAAACGACAAGTTTAATTTAATTAATGGAGGGATTATAAATTTTTAAATGAAATAAATATAAAATTTTCACTCACTTAGATTTTTTAATTGAATTTTCAAAAGCTACCCATCTCTATTTTTTTTATATTCATAAATGTATTTATTTTCTTCTTTATTAATTTGTATCAATTACTCTATAAGTTAATATTATTAAGCACTTTATTAGCTTATAAACAATTGGGTTTAACCTATCCAATTAAATCATTTTCAGGTACCATTATATCTAAGGTAACCTTAAAAAAAAACTCTAACTGATCAAATCAGTTTCTCAATGCATGTGGATAGACTATATATTGACCATTCTCGTTAGAGAAATTCTAAAATTGTTATATAAATAGTTATTTAATTATATTATAGACCAGTTTTATCATTAAAATAAGATGTGAAAAATATAAAAACACTATCTTTTATTATTGCCTTTTTAAAATGTTTTATACATTCTTATAAAATACGTAGTATTGTTTTTTCAAAATCAGTGCAAGTTGGATTAATGATATATAATACCATTTTTAAGACCCTAAATTTGATTTTTTTTTTTTAAAAAAAATTAATTAGTTTAGCCTTTTTTAAAGGGTGATTTTGGTAGAGGGCCTTTTTTGAATATTCAATTAAGCACTTAGCCCCTAAATCAAATTAATTAGTTTTGCCTTATACCCCTTCCCAATAGAGTGGGTTGGTCAATGGTCAACGGTTAACCATTGACCGGTCAACGGTTGACCATTGACCGGTCAACGGTTGACCATTGACCGGTCAACGTTGACCGTTGACCGGTCAACGTTGACCAACCCATTTTGATGCCAATTTTTATTTTTATTTTTATTTTTATTTTTATTATTTTTTTTTTTTTTTAGTGATGTCATTTTTTATCGTTTTGATGCCAAAATTTTACTATATTTTATTTTCACTTTGATGCCACTTTTTAATGAAATGATTGGATGACACTTTTTTAATGTCACTTTTTTTAAACCTTGATGACATTTTTTGTTTACAGTAATGTCACGTTGACCATTGATGCCATTTTTTTTACTGTTAACGACTGATGCCACTTTTTTTTATGTCAATTTTTTGATGATATTTTTTTTACCGTGATGCCATATTTTTGATGATATTTTTTCAAATTAGTATTTTGATGACATTTTTTTCTTTAATGTGATACAAATTTTTCAAAATGGTATTTTGATGTCATTTTTATAATGTAATTATTTGATGCCATTTTTTTTTAATCAAATCGATTGATGCCACATGTTTTTAATTTAATCAATTGTATATCGATTTATTTTCATCGATTATACTTTCATTCACTGATTACACGTTTGTGATTACACTTCAATGATGCAATCACTTGTGGTGACACGCTTGTGATGACATTCTTTGTTGATGATATTTTTATACAATTGATGACATATGAGCTTGATACGTAGCTACACTTCATTGATGACACATTTGTAAGTACAATTAATTGATCTCAATCATTTGTGATGATATTTTTATAAAATTGGTAACATTAAAGTATGAATTGTGGAATCAAAATAGTCACCGAACAAGGCAATACGATCGCTTAACATCAAAACCTCAGGAGTTAATGATGACAACAAATTGTTTATATTTTATTGGCCACTAAAATTTTCGAAATGACAAGGGAAGTTGTTTTCAAAATGTTCAACATTCTCAAGCGGATAATGGATATATGCATATGGCATGGAACCACTCTCAAACCAACCATTAAATACCTGCAGAGGGTCATTAATTAACATAAAGCATATAAATGTTTAATTGATATAAGAAATTCATTTAACTTCATCAAAAATGTATAATGAATTCTACATTCTCAAAACACCATCCTTACATATAATATTATATCTGAATAAAAAATGAGAGCTTGAGCCTGCCACAAGTAGCTTATAGCAACAGTACAAAACGTACATGAAAAGACTTACAAGCAAAAATAAACATGTTAATCAAACTCTAGTCACTATATGTTGTAAGCCCGTCCCCTGATCTCCTTGTATTTCCTGTAACCCCTACTGCTGATTTGTGTGCAATTCTTATGCCCAACACCCTACATCAGTAAATACTCCAAGATGCTGCAGAAATATTGCTTCTTGAGGACAAGTCGGAAATTGCATTAGTCCAACATCAACCATCAATAGAAAGTAACACCCCAGTGATATTACTAACATTATTAAGCAAGAAGCTCGTATAATGGCATCCAGAAGAACAAAGTTAACATTATTAAGCATCAATACAAAGGTTCCATAAGAATCAGTAATCTAAAATTGCAGCAGAATCACAAATCTAAATTAGTAGGCTAAGCCAAAAGTTGATAGCAATTAATAGCAAACAATTCAGATGATTCCAAGAGGGAATGTGGTTAAAATCACCCTGATTCCAATTCACCTATTTTAGAGTTGTTAAAAGAAAAAAGATGAGAGAAAGAAACTATCAATCCAGAAATACATTCTGTAATAGGTGTTTATGCCTAATGCCAGAGAATACATTCTGCTAGAACATCAATAATGATAGGACTCAAAAGTAAAACCAAACGCAAAAATAATATATTAGATTAATAGCCTTTCTTTGTAGCTTTAAGCATGATTCCAATCTATTAGAAAAGAAATTTTACCTCGAGTAGCAGCATCCACACCTCTTCTTTGCCAAAACCAAAATCATATACATTCCTATTCTCTCACATAAGACACTAAATCACAACATACCACATGAATGCAAGCATCAAACTTGTCCCAATCCCAAAAGCCGAAATTACAGCTCACAAATTGAAGTAGATTTCTAAAACCTAAATTTCTCACAAACCCTAAATTTCTAAAAACCTCACAACAATCACAAAAATTGGTTTACAAATCTGAAATTACAACTATAATATAACAAATTATTGATTATAGAAAGGGATTAACACAAATAAAATGTGAAATTTTGCCAAAATAAAAATAAATCGAACCTACACTGTTACTGTTATTGCTTCGTGATTTCCTGTGGCCTGTGAGGCGTTGAGGCCGTGAGGCGGCTGAGAGAGACGGCGGCGACGCTTGGCAGTGGCTGCAACAGAGGGAGGCGGATGCGGGGGAGGGAGGCGGCGCTGGGCAGTGGATCTGGGACTCTAGGAGTGAGGGCGAGAGAGCGAGGAGCAACGCAGGGATCGGACTGAGACCGTGAGGCGGTTGCAGAAAAGGGAGGTGACTCCGGGCAGGGGCTGCGGGAGAGGAAGGCGGCTGCGTGGGAGGGAGGCAGCGCTGCCGGTAGGCAGTGGATCTGGACTAGGAGCGAGAGCGCTGCCGACGGAGAGCGAGAGCGAGATCTGGACTGTGGAGCAACCCGCGTACGGACAAAGCCACCGCCGACAGTAATCGGAGGACGAAGACACAAACTGGCGGAGATTGATGGAGAGATCGAAGAACAGAGATGGGAGAACGAAGAGGAAGAAGGCGAGATCACCTGAGAACGCGTGAGCAGAGCGGATGGAGTAACCGAGGAAAGGTCGGGAAAGTGAATAAGCAATTAAGAAGGGCGAAGCAACCTAATAAAACATTTAATGGGCCTATCTAGCTAACCAACTATGCTTAAAGGTCCATTTCAACAAATTCCCTTTTTTTTAAATTCAATTTTTAGAGTTGCTTGTTTTTTTTAAGGAATCTTTCCCAATTTATGGTCTTATCATATGCTCTTAATTAAGGTATAGGATAGAAAAACCGATGATAATAAAATATAGATATATAGAAAGATTTGCATGCCTAATTGTAGTTTTTTATTTGTAATAGTTTATTGTGTTCGATCATTAATACATTATACTTTGTCTTTTTTGTTATGCATCAATATCAATATATTACATAATACTTTCAAAAAACTAGCATATACCTTGTTATACATCTGATGTGATCATTAAAAAATAACTAACTTCCAACATTTTACACTTTTTCAAAACTTGTTATACACCTGATGTGATCATTAAAAAATAACTAACTTCCAACATTTTACATATAGTTTTAAATAAAATAAATATAAGATTTTTTTTTTGTTTGGTGAACTATATATATAACGATTTCTAGCTATATATAAAATCAACTCAAACAGTACGACGTCGTACTCTAAATTATGAACAGAGTTTCAAACTAAATGTAATTAATTAATTAAGAGCAACCCCAACAGTTTCTCCATATTAAGTTTTTAGGGAATGTTAAGACTGGTTTTGATCCAATAGGTTCTCCATTATATTTTTCAAAATAGAGAATGAGGAGAAAAAATAGAGATCATTCCCTGAATTTGAAGAAACCTCTATATATTTTGGAGTAAACTCCAAAATGAAAAAGCTGTTGGAATTTGCCTCCAAAAAAAATCAGAATATGTGATTTATAAATCTCCATTTTAGAGAATTTTTTAGGGAAACTCTTGGGCATGCTCTACACCTCCTCAGCTCGATTCCTGATTTCAATTCCAATTCCCTGTTAGAGAAGTCCAACATCTTCTCTAAAAAGTTATCCAAAATAGAGAATTAGAAATCACATATTCTGAACTTTTTAGGGTTGAATTACAACAGATTCTTCATTATGGAGTTTTTCCTAAAATATATAAAGTTTTTCCCAAATTTAGGGAATGATCTCATTTTTTCTTCCTATTCTTTATTTTAGAGAATGTAATGGGGAAGCCGTTAGATCAAAATCAATCTTAATATTCTCCAAAAATTCAATACGAAGAATTTGTTTGGGTTGCTTTTAGGGTTTGAATTTTGTAGCTGGATTAAAGTAGATGATAATATTGTAAATACACTACACTGGCATATATGACACTTGATCGGGTTCGAATTAAGAGCCACCTCGATCGGTCATTTTAATTAAACTTAGTACGTACCATTATTACATACCGCGGGTATCTCTTTGAACATCAAGAACACGTAATCTACCAAGACTAATTTAAAAGAAAAGACGTGCGCAGCTAACCGATCGAGAACAATAAACCCTAAAAATGTAAAATCGGGCTTACACGAATCAGATCTATATTATATGCTGGGCTTCTAGCACATGTGAGGTCAATCCCATGGATCACTAGCTGGTCTTGAAGGGCAAGTTCTTGATAAGATCCCTGAAGGAATCGGGGTCGCAGGGGATGCGGAGGACGCCCTCCTGGTCGTACCCGAACTCCTCCGCCGACATCTCCAAGAGGGCCACGATCGACGGATGTCCGATGAACTGCGCCGGGATCAGGAACCTCTCTCCGTCAACAGCCCCGTCGACCCCCGGGCCCACCAACACCGGCACGTACCCCTTCCTCGTCCTGCCGTGGCTGCTGCCTTCCCCGCCTCTCGGAGGAGACGGCGTCCTCATCGGGTTTGTTCTCCGCCCCATCGTGTATATATACAGCTGACCGGACTTGTGTTGCCTCTAATATATCTTTCACATATATATATACACACATATAGAGATAGTATTATATATGTATTGAAGGAGGGTGATGAGTAGGGGTATTTCTATGTATGAAATGAATTAAAGGGCCCGGGAGTCAACTGTAATTAGTAGAACTGTGTTAATTAAGGCTTAATATATATATATATATAAAATTAAAAATTAATAAATGTATATGTATAGGGAGGATGTAAATGGGTTGTGTTGGGTCGTGATAGATGTTCTGGTTAAATTTGAATGAAGGGTCAGCGGTAAACGATGAGTACTGAAGGTCAACGCTACCTCTTTCCTCTGATCTCATACAGTCAACTTGATGCACGCCCATCCTTTTTATGTACATTTACTTTCTACCCGGCCTCGGTAATTAATTAATTAATTAATCCTCCTTTTATTTTGTTTGTTAGCTAGGGATTAGGGATTAGGGAGTAGTATGGAGTCAGCTAAGATAAGATTTGAGTCAAGCTTATCCACGATTTTACCTCAATCTCAAAAATCGATCAGATACATATATATAGATGAGTGAAGGTGAGTTTGACAAGAAACCATCGTTTCTAATATTTCCTTTAAGTTACTGTATAAAATTAATATGACTCCCGCGTCATGGTGCGTTTTTTTTAAATTAAAATATTATATATAAAAATATTAATAAATATTTAAGATAAAAATCATTAAAAAAAATTTTACAATAAATGTATCTTATAATTATCTCAGAAAATGATTTTTTAAAAATCTTATGTAAAGCATAATACATAAATATAAATATTTTAAATTACTCAGTAATAATAATATCAATATCATTATAACATTGTTTAAATATGATGTGTTATAATCAATAGTTATATTCAATGTTTTGAATTAAGCCCAATAGTTAGTAAATAAATTTGATTGAGCTCAATAGTTATATTAGATTGAATACAATGTTTTGAATTAAGCCCAATTGTTAGTAAAATAAAAGAAAAAAGAGAATTAGAGGAGAAAGAAGAAAAAAATGAGAATTAAAGAAAATCAAAGAAAAATGGGAAAATAAAAATGATTAGTTAAGACTCCTAAAATGCCTCTAAGATTGACACATCATCCTAAACTCTTCTAAATTAAGAGTTTATATAGATATAGATAACTAAACCCTCGGTTTCAGCCTACAAAAAATTATTGAAAAAATTCTCTAAATTTAAAGGAAGGGTTAAAATATGTAAAATTAAACACATTCACCCCTTCCAGTGCCTACCTATTTGTTCATTGGTTGTTGTCTATTGATTTAATTAAGTTATTGTAATTTTATTTATTAAATTATGAATTTATGCAATTATTATATTGTATAATAAATGTAGAAATTTGTATAATAGAGAAGTTGTTGGAGTTGTGTAATTTTTTTATAGATATTTTGCTATTTTGTTCTTTATTTTATAGATTTTTTGGAGGGACTGTTACAAATCTAGTTAATTTTTAAGTTAAGATTTATGGATCAATATTCTAATCATTACTCTCCTTCCCTCGTTTTCCATATAAAATTTATTTCCTTTCACCCCATTTACGATACCAATTTAAATAACTTCACCTCCCCTTCTATTTTGATTAATTTTTTAAACTTCCAACACATCCAGTCTAGATATGTTGATATACACTTGAATGTTGTTCTTCTTTAAGTCGAGCATCTTAATCTCTTCATAGCTCACTCTTTCTTTCTTTTTCACCTATTTTGATATATCATTTTAATTAAAGTCGATTGAGTCTGATGGAGACAATACATTTGAGGAAGGTCATGTATTAATGTATACAAATGTCCACATATCCTATGCCCTTTGATAAGAGGTTACAAATAGAAAGATTTTTTAAATTTAAATAATTTTAATAATTTTTAATAATGTTTTTCTAGAGTCCATGCATCCAAATATAGAGAATCTTTCCAAATTTGAGCTGCTTATCCTATGCTCTTCGGAAATAGGATAGAAAAACCGTTTCAAATAATTCCTAAATCTATATTATAGTTTTAGAAAAAAGCCAGAAAAATGTGGAGTTGTGTAGTAAATGTATTAGGTGAGTTTCTTCCTTTTTTGCCTAAAATTTCTACCGCAAGAAACAAACAGTCTAATTATTTATTTATTTTTTACCTAAGAGTTTTCCATTTTCTTCTGGTTTAGTAGTCTCTGCTGATAGATCTGTTTGAACAAATACCTCGGTGATTTATGCCGAAAATTTCGGATTCAGAAAGGGTTTGTTACGGGTAAAGGAGTTGCAACTATCTACACTTCTGATCGAATGAGACAACTTACTAGTGATAAAAGCTCTACTGGGGATTGGAAATGCCCCTGGACAATAGAGATGCTACAAACTGATATATTGTCTGATATCTCGTCCTTTACTTATATTGTTATTCGTCATATTTTCAGGAAATCGAATGTTGTGGCTGACTACCTTGCTCGTAGTGCCCATGTATCCCCTGCCGACGTTTGCTGTGAGGATGATCCAGAACTGCTAGTTCTCGTCCAGAAGGATGCGCTAGGAAGGACCTCTGCTGCGGCCGACCCGACCTAATTCTTATCTTGCCAAAAAAAAAAAAAAAAAAAATGGAGTGTCCGTGGGCCGTATCGTACGGGTCAATGTTCACCCAAACAACAGTTAGTCAAAAGTTTGCATCTTTACCATTGTCAGGAATGGTGTTTTGGCTCAATACTACTTTTTTTTTTCATAGTGCTCTTTCCAGCCATGGAATTTTTTTCTAATAGTCAAATTTGATATATATTTCATTTAATTATTTTTTAAAAGTAATTACTTAAGCTACAAATTTAGTCGCACTATACACATTGTGATTGTTAACTATACATAAGATGACCAAAAAAATAGCTATCTGGGGACCAAACATTTGGGTTTGCCGCCCTCATATATATTATATTACAAAGGGGTGATAGCCGCTACTTCATTTTGGAAGTTTCGGATTTTAGTTGATGTGAATTTTTACTAGATTCGGTGGTGTTTAGATGTCGAAATATGGATGAGTAATTGTTAAGGTGTGGGTTGATATTGATTAGAAAAAACACTTTATATCGGTTACAAGACAAAAAATATTGATTATTTATAAAAGTAGCTAACACCTTCTTTTTTAATTAAAAAAAAAAAACAGCTCCAAATTGTTTCCACTTCCATCTTAAAAGAGACAGTTTTCCATTTGTGGTTAGTTTGATATCCATTTGCTGTGTAATATTTAAAAAAACAATTAAAGAAATTTAATTTTGAAAATCTAAACCGAGTGGATACACTTTTTAAATGAATATGTTACACGGAAACAGGAATCAGAAGGAAAGCGGAAACGAAAAAACGATAATCCAAATATTTGTAGGAAACAAAAACGCCGAGAAAACGGCAACCTGAATTATATGTTCATTTAAAGGTCTAAATAAGAGTAATAAATGTATCACTATGTCAATGATGTCTTACACATAGAATGCAACATTAGGCTACAAATTGAAATGTTTAATACTGTGATAAACAGAGTCCTTACTCCTTAACATAAATCAATATAGCCATGTCAAACATCTTACATGTCCTTACTCCTCTTCGACTTCATCAGCTGCAAAGTCGGTTTGTTGGCTTTGTTCAACCTTATGACTTCTACTAGGATCGCTAATTGTATTTGAAGATGACATAGTGAGAGCCAAGAAGAAGAGAATTGAGCAAGTGAGAGTTTACCAGGATAGCACACCGAGTAGAGAAAGAGAGGGGGTCGTGGAAAGGGAGGAGAGGAGGGAAGACCAGAAATAGAAGAGAAGGAGGCGGCAAGGTTAGAGAAAAACGGGAGTTTCAAACGAGAGGAAGAAGAAGCATGATTTAAACTTTAGATTTTTTCCCTTCAATTATAAAATTATTGAAAACATCACCTAGTAAGGTATAAACGTTTCTAACAAAGCAAAAAAGGTCAAGGTTTAACAATTTTTTAGTCAACGAAATGGTCAAAGTTTTTAACCTCTCCTAAATATTTCTGAGGCGTTTGACTGTAGTTTCAGAATTTCTTCATATTTAAAAGAAAAAATGACCAAGAATAATACCAACTATCGCTCGTGAACCAAAAATAATACGAAGTTTAAAATTCACTAATTAGTATACAAACTATCTTATATTAAACCAATATCAACACAATAGCTAAAATTTACCAATGAAAAATAATCTGGACTTAAAATATAATTAACAAAAAGTTTGGGAGAAATTGTAAAATTAAAAGAACTCATCTTCATCAATGGAGGCTCGAGCAAGGATGGGAAGGGAACCCTAAATCTGAAATTTGAAGGGTTTTTGTTTGAATTAGCCATCAAAGTTAACAAATTTGAAATTCCTATCTTAAAATCTACTAAAGCCCTTCCTTAATTGAAAGAAAAAATCAGATGGAAATTTTGTGTTCTTCGTAGTTGAGGTTGCAGGGTGGAAGGGACGGTGTTGAGAGACGTCGTGGCGGTGACAGTGAGCGAGCACAGAGACGAACTGCGAGAAGACGGTGCAGGCGTCGGCCTCGGAGAAGGGAGCGGCTGCGGAGAGGCGGTCGAAGAGGGTGGAGGACTCGCTGAGGTCGGAGACAATGACGGCGGTGGGAGTCGGAGCTCCTGCGTAGAGGTTGTAGATCTGGAGGATCTTGGGGTGCGGGAAGAGGAGGAGGAGGAAGAGTTCGGGGTGCGTCGAGGGAGTCGCCGGCGAGAGAGCGCTTGTCGAGGGACTTGACAACGAAGGAGGCACCGGAGGAGGGGGAGAAGCGGCGGTGGAAAGGAGGAAGATGATGAACAGTCACACCAATTTTACAAAATTTTCCCAAATTTCTTATTAATTATATTTTGGCCAAATTGCAGGAAACCACCCTTTAAATAGAGCGATTTGTAATAAACCACCCTTTAAATTTAAAATTGCAGAAAATCACCCACTAAAGCATAATTGATTGCAAATCACCACCTGTCTCATTTTACCGTCAACTTTTCCATTTAGATGTTGTTAACATGTGGAAAATTACCCTTATAACCCTATAGTTTCATTGGATTTTGAACGGAGAATTTGGGGAAAATTTTGGAATTGACTTTGGAAAGCTCGTACAAGTCTACAAGATCCCCAATTTGAACAAGAGGAAGATAGATGAAATTGAAGAATGAGCAACCTAGTAGCAGTCTAGCAGATGCAATTGAATGGGGAAGAATGGGACATTGAACCAGAAGAGAGCAATGAAATGGGGGAATTTGAGGATTAGCCTATTTTATTTTATTTTTCAAATAGATCGATTTTCCGCTACTTCACCACCGCAATACCGAGGAGGAAGATCTACTGGCAATGACTTCGAACTCGGTCGGAAGTAGTGGTTGTGCTCGCCGTCGAGTGCTTCTTGTCGGATTGCTTCCCGTAGCCGATGACGGTGGTCGTCGTGGTGGAGCTCGGTGATGTCTAGTGATTCCAACGGCTGAAAAGTGCTTGGATGTTCCAAACCCTTAACCCTTGAATGATTTTCTCAATTTATGCTTTTTTTTTCTGGCAAGAAGAAGCCATAGGCCGGGTTGGAATGTTCCAAACCTTTAACCCTTGAATATGTATTGTACTGCTACTTTTGATTAGAAGCTTATGGCATCCTTGTGAAAATTTGATAACCAAATAAGGGTGTTTTAGTCTTTTAAGTAAAAGATGGATGAAACCCTAACATAATCAAAGGGTGGGTGGTGATTTGCAAACATTTGGGCTTTAGTGGGTGGTTTACTGCAATTTTACATTTAAGGGGTGGTTTAATGCAAATCGCCCTATCTAAAGGGTGGTTTCCTGCAATTTAGCCTCTTTTTTTTTTTCTTTAATTTATTTATTTATTTATTTATTTGATGACGTGGAGGTTCCGAGGTTATCGACTAGTCCTCCACGGGCCGAGCACTAGCCTACAAAGCACTCGAGCCGGGTAAGCCAAGCGGCAAGCCGCAAGACAGGCTAACCCATGTCATGGCAAACCAAGGCATGAGTACCCACTCAAGCACAAATTGCTCCTAGTGGGATTTGAACCCTTGACCTCATTGTAGTGAGGCACAAGGAAGCACCTCACTCTTACCATTAGCCTTTAAAATATTACACCGCTCATCCATCCATAACTTTAAAATTACGATTTTTGGACTAAGTATAACTTTTGGACACTATATTTTTTTTTTTTTTCCGAAACTTCAGGGTGACCGGGTGAAATATCTGAATCTCTTGCCTATCATGTGAATCACGCGAAATCCCATGATTATCTCGCGAAATTTCCGTTTTTTAAATATATTTTTATTAGTTAAAAATATAAATTGGATTAAACCTTGTTTTAAATCGTGTTTTATCCTAAATTAATTATAACTAGTACAATTCCCGCGCCATGCCGCGGTTTTTTAAAACTAAAATATTAATAATATATATAAATATATTATAAAATACTAATAAAACTTAAGATAAAAAAAAAACTTTACTTTACCATAAATGTATCTTATAATTCTGAAATAATTTTTTTTATATCTCGTCTAAAGTATAATACATAAATGTAGATATTTTAAATCACCCGGTAATAATAATATCAATATCATTGTAATTTTTTTAGAAATTTAGAAATCTGAATTATGCATTTAAATGTGATGTGTCACAACTAATAATTATATTCAATGTTTTGAATTAAACTCAATAGTTAGTACATAAATGTGAGTTAAGCCTAATGGTTATACGGAGTATTAGATTGAATTCAATGTTTTGAATTAAACCCAATTGTTAGTAAATATGTTAAGAATAAAAGAGAATGGAGTATTAAAAATAATTAATGGAAAAAAGAGAAAAGGAGAAATAAAAAATCAAGGAAAAAAAGATAATTGGTTAATATTCCTAAAACTCCTTTAAGATTGACATGTAAGCAAAGTTTTCTAAATTAAGGTTATATATAGATTGTTAGTAAATATGTTAAGAATAAAAGAGAATGAATGATTAAAAAAAATTAATGGAAAAAAGAGAAAAGGAGAAATAAAAAAATCAAGAAAAAAAACATAATTTGTTAATATTCCTAAAACTCCTCTAAGATTGACACGTAAGCAAAGTATTCTAAATTAAGGTTATATATAGATTTGCTGTTTTTTTTATCCACTTTTAGATTTTATTTCTTGTGAATGAAGTGATATCCCTATAAATTTTGAATATTTTTATAAACATTTTCAAATTGTGATTTTTTTTATAAATTTTTATTTTCTTTGAATATTTTGAGAAAAAAAGATTCCCTGGTTAATTAAAAATAGGTAATCCAGTTGGTTAATTATGTGACTTGTCGTTGTAATAGAATTCAAATGCTTGCTCGTTTATTCCTAACATGAAATAAATGTAAGCCGTCTATATTTATACATAAACACTGTACAATAGTTTTGTTCGTCAATATTTCCTAATTAATTATCACTTTCTAATTGCAAGTCCACTTTCAAATAAAGTTCCCCACTTTACCCCGTAAACCGGACTCCTTGAGTCCTTGTTGGTACATCAGTGCAATCCGTGAGGCTTCGATCTTCAACATTTGACGATCGGGATTTAGGTTTTGAAATCTCTTTTTTAATAGGAAAATAAAAGTGAAATAAAATGGCTTAGTAAATAATGAATTTTATATTGACTTAGGATAGAGTTGTGAAAATATATGTATTTAGGTATTATAATTGATAAAATATTATTTACAAATTCATATTTTAAATTTATTTACTTTTAATTTAAAAGTTCACTAATCATTTAATAACTCTATATAAATTAGATGTCATATTGCTAATATAAATATTTTTTTACACGATCTTTCTATACTATATCATAAAAGCATAGGATAAACAAATTACATTTTACAACGGATGAGTGAAGCACGCTCCAACTTCTCTCTAAACAAGAGAGAGAAACCAATGGGAGGTCCAAAGATATGAACCCTAGCCGCCACAACCAAACCTCCAGGCCCCGGCCTCGCTTCTCGGTCGTTTTCTATGGCAGTGATTAATTTATAAAGAAGGAAATGTCAAATGAAAACTTTAATCTCCTCCTTCGGGAGTCTAAACCTCCTTCGGGAGCCCAAACCTCCTTCGGGAGCCGTCACCTCCTCCTCCTGGAGCACCACCTTGCCCTCATCTCCTAAGTCGGTGTCTCCGACCATCGCCGGTTGTGTGAACCAGGCTTTTAACCCCTCTTCGGAGGCCATTAACCCCTCTTCGGAGGTCGGATCCCCTCGCACCTCGTCAGAGGTTCCCAATCCCCTCTTCGGAGGTCGGCTTCCTGCCTCGCCGGTCCTTGCCCGGATGGGTGGTCCCCTCGCTTCGCCTCCTTCATTCATCACTCGGGTTTGGCGAAGTTCACCCATCGTTGCCTGTCTGGGTGGCATCCCCTTTTGTGTTTGCTCTTCCACAGAGCGGATCATTACCAATTTCGAGTTGGGGTTTTGGGGGCTGTTGTGGATTTCCGTCCTTAATTTCAGTCATTCTCATCCCTTTCTTGGTCTAATCTGGTTCTTCAGAACCCAAATTACGCAATTTTTGGTCTAGGCGGTGCGGGTGGACCTTGGTCTCTCCGCGCTTGCTCCTCCTGTTGTCGTGGCCGCGTTGGGTGGTGGTGTACCGGGTTCTAGTTGCTCCGGCCTAGTGCTTGGTGCTGCTGCTCCCTAATGTCCCTAATGCGGGTCGAAGATGGATAAAGTCAATCAGGGACCTCGGGAGTCCGAAAGAGGCGAACAACACTCGAGGATCGGTGGATATGTAACAGAAATCCCCAATCGAGTAAGTGATGTCAAGTGGGAATGAGATATGAGATCTCAGTACAGAGATTAGAGAGGAAGAGAATAGGAAGAAGGAGATATTTTCATTAGTTGATTATGAACTAGGAAATACAGCTTATATAAGCCTTGAACCAGACTTGACAATTAACATATAAAATATAACGAGAACCGGGTTCATTACTAAAATAAAATAATAACCCACACATTAAACCCTGCATCAGTACTCCACTCCTCAAGAGATCATTGTCCTCAATGATCAAAATCAATATGGCACCAACAGCCCCTGTGATGAATTTCATTTGCAAGCTTCGATGTTTTCCTCCGGGATCGAAAACAAAGGAGGTTGCACTGGTGGTCCATGTCCTTGTCCCTGCTTCAATTTCTTCATATACTATAATTCCCCCTTTATATTTTGGGTTCCAGGAGCTCCATAGCTGCCACATTCTCCTAACCATTGGGTTTTGAACACCAATTGTAGTACTAACAATTGGGTAGAGCGGCAAACTTGCATCTAGGTCTCCAACTGTAGCCTTTTGATTCTCAATGAAATGCACTAAAGTTGGGGACTTACTGATTAGATCAAAGACATTATAGCCAGTGATCCGATGAGCTGGCTCATTTAAGAGCCGAATTACTGGGAATTTGTATGCCACATTGCAACTGATCATGGGTATAGTTCTGGCTTCAATTGCTCCATATACCATGAGCCCCCTTCCAAACTTATGTTGTCCATCGATTCCATGTCTAACATCAACATTACCAGCAACTGCGGTTGAGGCATGGGGAAGTGATTCAACCAAACCATGACCCGAAATATGAGCAGCAATATAGTACCCATCACCTTTGAAGTTTGCAATCAAATGTGCGGTAGTGGAATCAGCTATAACAATGGGAAACAGATGGGCTTTGATCACAAGTAATCTTCCACCCGGATCGAAAACAAAGGAGATAGCACCTTCATTGCACTTGGTGATCAGCTCTTTGTAAATCAGTAGTACTAAATCCAGAAGCAAGGTAATGGGTGGGCTGATTCGGCCTAAAAGGCAAGCTGCAACCATGAAGCTTGTCAATACCTTGTCAACACCATGAAGCTGCCTCCATATGCACCGTATGTTAGATAGCTCTGTGAGGAACCAGGTTTCTGGAGGCTCAACAACCCTACTGAGTCGGGAAAATTGATGAACACAACCATTCCCTTGAGCTCTTGAATTATCTTCGATCATGGTCAATCCAAATTGGAGACTCTCTCCCCCGCCAGGGTCAAGAGACAAACCATGGAGAGTACTTAAACTGATTTCCACATAGTAGATAGCATAATCTGCCCCAATGAGCATTAACAAATTCCCTCCTCGATCAAGAATCATCAATTCCTTCTCACGGTGAATGTGTAGTCCTAGCTTCTTCAAAATAGAGCTTAACAAAGCTTGCTCCAATTCAGATTTAGAAGCATAGCGTGTAGCTTCATCAGCAAGGAGTTCTGTATCAATTTCAGTGCCAAGGGAATCAAATCGAAGAGGTCTCGATCCCTTATATCTAATCCCATGGTCAAAAATAAATCCTATAAAACAATCACTGCTGAGCAGACCAATATCAAATGCTCCAAGAGCAAGCAAATGACGTACCAAAATGAGCAAGCTCTCTAGCATCAATCCACCTTCGGGATCAAAAATCGAAATATCAATGCGATCTCTCATCAAATCCTTTGAAGCAGCTCTTCTAAGACTACGAGAATCGTTAGCGCACACAATTCCCAAAATTTCCAGCCCTTCTAAGTAAGACAAACTCTCCTCCTAGGGCTCAAATCCTAGATTGAATATGTGATAAGTGTTGTCCAAAGCAAGATATGTTTCACTGCACATTATCTACACCTTCTTCAACATATTGATCAACTTATCAGGGGTAGCAACATCAATTTCAACCCCCTTAGCTATAATTCCAGGATAAAAAACAAGATGCAATTCAAATGAATCGCACAACACAGCAGCACCATGCTTGGTTAGCTTGAACACTTTCAATCCGCAGTTAGCAACAATCAGGCACTCTCCTCCCGGATCAAAACAAAGTAACTCCTCACCATAATTTGTTGCAACTTGAACACTGTCAATTAGGGAATTACCTGCAAAGAAGCTTGGTAGTCGGAGATTCTCATTCATTTCCTTATTAACCACAATCTCCTCGCTCTTTGTTGGTGCAAACAATTTGTCGAACACTTGGCGAGCATTCGATCTGATGAGCTCTTTTGCTAGAGCAAGATTGACGCCTCTGGTCTTGGATGATTCCTCTAGCACACTAGTACATATTTTCCCTTTTTATGACGTTTAAAAAACGCCATAAAAGCATAAACATGGCATTTTTCAACGCCATGCCTCAACGTCGTCGAAGCCGACGCCGTCTTTTAGTCAACATTTTCATAGCGTTTTGACAAACGCCATAGAAAACCAAACCATGGCGTTTTTTAAACGCCATAGATATCTTTTAAAAATAAAAAAAAATCAAAAGTTGCACAATCTATGGCATTTTTAAAACGCCATGGAATTGTATTTATTTAAAAAAAATTACAATCAAAATATACCATCGATCAGTTACTGACAGTCACATCATATACAAATCCACATGTTTGCATTTTGCAAGACACTATCCAAGAAGCTAAAGTCGAGAAAAACTACCTCTGTGCCAAAGTTTTTGTACTATGAACAAATGAAAAAGTTGAATTTGGAGTAACATCTGCATCATTCATTCAGCTATTTCAGTTCTCATATTTGCGTCGTTTCCAGAAATGGGAGGCCTTAGAATATGAAAGAGCAGGCTAGACCAGTCAGAAGTGAAGTCACCAGCAAGGACAGGAAGTTTACTGTGTCGTTGTCAAGTATATCCAGGCCCGCAGTCTTCAACACAGTCGGTCCCTTCTTCCATACAACCTTCATTGTACAATTTCATATAGGATTAGCTAAGAGGAGTGGACGATTTCATTTAAACATGACAAATGAAATCCATTCCTTTTTTAGACAAAGATGCTGAAATAACCTTCTTTCGGGCAAGGCAATATCCTCTAAACTGCTGCTCTGTAGTCAGGTGAGAATGAGTCGTAATTGCACAATGTTCACCCACCACAGTGAGTGGAAGTATCAAGAATTGTTTGAATGCAGCATAGGTTGAGCACCGATTCGTCAAAAGACTCAGGAAAACAAATGCAACTCCAACAAATCTGCCAGATGATATCCTTGTTACATCGTGAATTTTATCCTGACATACAGGATGAATATAACCAAAATGATTAGATTAATACAAAAAATAGAGGCAGAAAACATTGATGTATTGTTTTTACTTCTTTTTCTTACAATCATGTTTTTGGGTCACCAAATAAGGCAACATTACTGCTCTTTATGGATGTGAAGATGCAGAACACATTAAAGAAAAGCATAGCAACAATGCAGACAACATTGGTAAGGATATACACACCATTAAATTTGTAATCCCCAGAGTTCTTGCATCAACCTGCACCCATAGGTCGGATGTCCTATGGGTACAGGTTGATGGATATATAACATTTAATTTCTATAGTAAACCTTTAATTTCTATAGTAAATCTCAAATTAAGCAAATGATGGATAAACTGCTCACTAGCTTAGAAATAAATGTAAAATACCTGAAAATGATTATCTAATTGGCCTTCCACTTTATGAAACTGGAATTGAGATCATTAAGTTGTAAACAACCATCAATGATTATAAAAACTCGTGCCTAGTTAAAACCTAATGTCAAAAGTTAGAACAACACAATATTAGCTGCTTTGCTGAGGTTTAATCATCTCAAATGAGCATAAATTGATCAAATATACCAGTACTAACCTCAAGAAATGCCTTCTGAAGCTCTGGAGTGATCTTAGCAATTGATTCTGCATGCTTTTTAGCATCTGCAAGAGAAGCTCAGCGTCGCTCCACTTCTAGTTTACCTTATCATCATATAATGCAGAGCATTTGTTACTATAAGATAAGATACAAGCAACAACAATACATTCGTGAACCTGCTAAATGAAACTAGAAAATAAAATCCTAATAACTACTACTGTGTAAAACTAGGAACTTCTGAGGATCAATTTTTCTCTTCCACAAAAACTTACCAAATTCAAGATAAAATCAAAACCAGAGAACAAGATGCACATGTTATAGAATGAACATCTAGCCAACACAAGAAACTCAGGAGCATAAATTATCACTTACAATTCTGCAAGTTTGTCGACAATTGCAGCGCAAATTTCTCATGTTGTTTTGTATCATGTTCAACTTCTTTCATCTAAATGTTAATGAGACAGGAACCCAAATAAATAAATAAAATATGTTAGATGGGTGCCTTGGGGAGGGAGGGAGGCAGCAACAATATGCAAGCGAAAATATCCATGTTATTGAAGATTTCAATTGCACTGTTTACTGGATGAGATATCTATCACTAGTATCATTGAAAGGTTGAGCTTCAAGAGTTCAAGAGATACATAGTCCAGCAGATTTCATAAGAATTACATACAAGGTGACTGTTGTGAGCCTAATTTGCCATGTTTTACACTTACTTTTATATCGATTTCTGCATACATTGCATGCATTTGGATTAGAATAATACAGAATCTGTGTATTTTACACTTATTTGCAATATATGGAGGTCTACACAAGTTTTGGTTATATTTCGCAAAAATCGGACGCACTTTGGAGATTAAAGGAAACTCATGGAGAAGCTAAGAATGGTGCAGCTGGAAAAAAGACCATTTTTCGGTATTCATCATTCGAAATCAAGCTTTGATGTCTTCATGAAAGTTGTAGCCCTCGAAAAGAGCTTTCCAACGCATGGAAGACTTTGTCGAAGGGAATCCTGCATGGGAAGAATGGTATCAAGATTTGAGACGAAGAAATAGGATCGCAGTGGAGGAGTCACGATTAAGGGAAATAGCTCGGCTGGAAGACGAAATCCGAAGGCCTGAGGCTTCCATTAAGTCTAAAAGACCATGCCCTCCTCTCGACGAGCCAATTGACCCACTCAATGTCAACAACCAGGTATGTCCTTCCTCAAATTTCATTCCTACTTTGCTACCTATTGTTGATGAATCATATGAAGGATCCCAAGAAGAAGAAGCACTAGAAGAGAAGAAGTTGGACATTGTTGCCCAGGGCATTCCAAGATCGCTTTTACCTTACAAAGTGAAGGCTATCCCCGATGATTTTGAGCAACCGATGTTCATATTCAAGTAGGGGTCCTAGCAAAGTGGCATGAAGCTCCGCACGATGAGGTGGAAATATCTCTTCCCACTCCACCGTTTTGCTTTGGTGGAGACGCACAAACAAATCAACCAATGGAGCGGAAGAGGTATGATGATGAGGTATGCAAATTTCCTTTATATATTCCTTTATGCATGGTAGCTGGAGCCTAGGAAGATGAATGAGTGGAGCCATGGAGCGTCCACTCGGGGAGGTTTAAGCTTCTTCACATGATGCCCCCGGATGACATCCCACGCTTCCCACCACCGGAGGAACCACCAGATCCACCTATACCTCCGGACAAAGATGAACCAGGCTAATGCTTAATGAAGAAGTCGGCCTAGCGACTATAAAATCTAGAGCTTGTAAATAGACATTTATTTTTGGGACTTTTGGACATTGTTGCTTTTGTTTGTTTTTGGTTTTGAACATTTTTAGTTTTTCTATTGTGGGTATATGTCTTCTGCACTTTTCAGGTCCATGGATAAGCTATATTCAGACTCAGCCCAGGCGGTTCCTTTTATTTAAAATTGAGAGGCCCTGCACCGATGTCTAGTGAGTTCCTTTCTTTACCCTTGTTTTTATACAGTGAGGACACTGTAATGTTTAAGTATGGGGTGGGGGAAGGGCTTAATTTATGCATATTTGGCTTTATTTGACATTTTTTGTGCATATTTAGAGTTTATTTCTTGAATTGCTTATACATGGCTATTTTGGAATTCATTATTAATTTATGTGCTTATATGCATGTTTTCCAAAGTTTATAAAAATGACCCCCATTGAAAATTTTGATTAGTGTCATGGAAGCTTAAATTGAACTCGACGATGCAAAAAATTTGATTCATTAGAGATATATCATGAAATTGCCTAGTAAAGAAAAGTCACAATGAAATGCATATTTTCTTGAAAACCATGAAAGGATGTAAAATTTGAAGTTGCTTTTGACATGTTGCATGATAAGATGATGGAGGACTTTATATTTCCATATAATGCTCACATTGTTTATAATCCTAGCCTTACCTATGCTTATGCATCACAAAAGCCATATTATGCCTTGTTTCAATTATTGCTCCACATGTTCTAAATATTGCCCATTCTTTACCTTATCCGGGGATTATGTTGAGAATGAAAGTTACATTATGGAGTTATTATATCGTTGTTGTGTTGTTATTATCATTATTGGAGTTTGGCGGGAAATTGTTTGAAAAATACATGGAAAATTTAATGAGTGAAAGAAAATCCAATCACCTCAGGAGATAAAGGTAGATTGACCCTGCTCTCTAAGATAATAGTTTGGAGAGATGGGACACATTGTGAGGAGTCCAAAGCACTAAGTATCCGGGGCCATTCATGACACCCATGTTTGCGACTCGCGAGAAGGCAGTGCTGAGGTTAGAGAGGTAAAAGCATTATTATTGATAAAAGCATTATGAAAGGTGATGAATCTTATGGAGAAGGAATGTGGAAATTCAGTTTGGAAATACTCCATTTCCCCAGATCATTAGCACCACATTGCCAAAAATTGTCCACCTTTAGCCTTTTACCAATTCTACTCCTTATTTGAGCTTAAATTAAAGTCCTCTTGATTATCAATGCTTTGTCACATGAATTGTTTTTGCATAACCCACCTTTTGTGAGTAGATGTTGCTTTTGTATATTTGCACATGCATGGATCTGTGACACTAGTACCTTTTCGAGGATGATAATTAATTGCAGGGGACATATGAGAATGAATCTAAGATGTTGAGAGTTTGAATTCTTCCCCTAAATGACAATTAAAAGTATTGCTTGAGGACAAGCAAGCTTAAGTATGGGGTGTTTGTTGTGAGCCTAATTTGTCATGTTTTACACTTACTTTTATATCGATTTCTGCATACATTGCATGCATTTGGGTTAGAATAATACAAAATCTGTGTATTTTACACTTATTTGCAATATATGGAGGTCTACACAAGTTTTGGTTATATTTCGCAGAAATCGGACGCACTTTGGAGCTTAAAGGAAACTCATGGAGAAGCTAAGAATGGTGCAGCTGGAAAAAAGGCCATTTTTCGGTATTCATCATTCAAAATCAAGCTTTGATGTCTTCATGAAAGTTGTATCCCTCGAAAAGAACTTTCCAACGAATAGTCCTATGCGTCAATCCGACAAACGAGGACTCGGGAAAGTGCGTTTGAAGAATAGAGCAGAAAGCTAAGAGAACTCTACTCGAGATCGACTCGCCTCTACCCGATCTCGACGAGGGCTGTCCGAGCACACCTGGTCGAGCAGAGCTGATCGAGGACACTGAGTTAGAGACAACCCGATCCCGGAACCGTACTCGATCTCGAGGAGGCCTTGTCGAGATCGACCACACTTCGACGCCATGTCCGGAGTCGACAAGTTGTGTCAAGTCGAGAAGCCGAGCACCACCTCTACTCGATCTCGAGGAGGCTTGGTCGAGATCGACGATCCAGGAGCCAAGATCCGAGCCATGTCGAGCAGAGCCGCCCAGCTAGCCCCAGTCGACTACCACCGTACTCGATCTCGAGGAGCCCTACTCGAGATCGACGAGCCGCGTCCTGAAACCGCGTACGCGCCTTGAGCTGTCCGTGTTGAGTTGGGAGTCCTTGGGGCCGAAGGAGATCGAGATGGCCGAGATCTATCCTACATCTATCAAGTTCTATCCATGAAAGTCAAGATCTATCAACATGAAGACATCTTACCTATTTTAGATTTATTTTTTCCCTTTTAGATTTAATTCCTAAATTGCTTTTATTTATCTTTTAAAGTTTTAGATATAATTTTAGATATAGATAGATATCTTCTATCCTTGGATAGCAAGGATTAGAAGGCTATAAATAAAGCCCTGTGGGGCTGATTTTCATTCATTCAAGAAAAGTCGTCTTAGGGCGCAAGGAGGAAGCAGAGGAGAGAGGGAGGAGAGAGAGAAAGAGAGAGAAAGAGGAGAGAGGAGGCGAGAGAGGAGGAACGTTTGGAAGGTTTTGTAAGTTTTAGTTTATTTTATGTTAAAGTTAATTTCTTTTATGATGGTTTGTTTCTAATTTCCTTCTTCTAGGGTTGGGGTGATCCCAACATAGATATGTGTGTTTGATTTATAAATCCATGAATTTATATGTCTTTAGCATCATCTACCTATGTGCTTAATCCTTTGCGAGAGTTGAGGAAATTCCTTATTCATGATATTGAAGCGAAAGTGATCTTATTATGAATTGGATAGTAATTAAGGTTTATTTGCGAGAGCCGACTAATCCTAATTAAGAAAAGGTAGAAACAAATTAGGTTTTTATGCGAGAGCCTCTATCACCTAAATTGTTGGAATTTGCGAAAGTCGATTCCTTGATATAAAGCATGCATATTTATGTGATTTATGATCTACACATATGTTTATTGTTGTGGTGATCCCTAACCTTGGAAGTTTGCATCTTCATTTGTTTTACTTTATTATTTTTATTCGGCACATATTCTACCCGACACCAACCACCATTCCCTCTCCATCCATCGACATCGACTCTTCTATTCTTTATCGACAACAACCTCCCCACCTTTTCCCGCTATCCCTGAACCCCAAAACACACTAAACCTAGAACCGTTGACTTCTCTCCTGAGGACGAACCTGACTCCACTATCCTATAGTGGGGTCTTGACTACAAATTTATTTGGTCGAGAAACCCTCTCGTCAAATTGGAGATAAAGAATAAAAATCTTCACCTGATTTCTTTTGACAAGGTAATGACACAAATGCGACCAACTATTCATTACCCATCCTAAGGTGATGTCCCAAAAGCAATCAGACAAAAGATCAACTAACTAATATACGTTAAGCAACTAGTAACATGGTAGAGATTCTTCAATCTTCTTTTTTTTTCCATTGTGCGCTTGTGAAAGAGAGAGAGAGAGAGGATGCATGTAAATGTAATGATTCGTAGCACAGTTAAATTAATGTAAACATACTACTTTGATTACCTTTGCATCCATTTCAACAAAGGACATATGGCTTGCAGCAAACCTCCACTTCAATACAAGAGCTTCCATGAGGAGTTTCTGCCAAAAAGGTGCAAGGGTGGATGCATTTTATCTAGTAACAATTCATCATATTAAGTTCATGTCAAAATAGTTCTAACCTTAACATCCTTTGCATTCTTCTGAACTGTGGGTTCTCCTCAAAGACATTGAACAAACCACCATATATATAATTGCATCTTTGAATAACAAAATTCAACAAAAAGTACCACATACAAACAACCAAAGATACAGAGAAGATGAGAAGGTACCATAGGTGAACACCTAAGCCCTTCAAATATGGCCAAACTCCTTATTGAAATTGTTGAAGATGTGAGCCGAGAAACTGCCATTTCACCTGCAATTCCAACCTCACCCAAAATCAAAGTTCAATTTTTTTTTAAAAAAAAACTAAACATTGTAACATCAAAATATAAAACACAACAGACATAAGAAAAAAAAACCCCATAAAATGAATGAATTTGGGGCAAAAATTAGAGACCCATCTCAGAAAGATGAGGAAGAGGTGAGGGGGTGGGGTGTTAGAAGAGAACTTGGAACACCTATTGCACGGGCATCAATGAGTGGCACCCTCAAATATGTGACCGCGACAACGAATTAAGCCCTAAATCCAACGAAGATGGAGCACCAATTAAAGCAATCAGAGGGAGGCACAAACACAGAGTGAGAGAGAGAGCTTACCGTTCGTTGCGAACAGGGAGGCCTCGCGAGGAACAACGCCGGCAGAAACAGGGCGGAAGCGAGTCCTGGCGGAGAAGGTAGAGGAGGAGCAGGACCTGGCGAGTCAGAGGACGTCTATGGTGGCTTGAAAGTCGCCAAGGAAAAGCTTGCAGATGAGAGACACAATAGATTTGGAGAGAAAGAGCTTTATGCTTTCATGGAGAAAGAAGGGAGGCCTGGAGTCTCTCGATAGAAAAGAAATGGGTGGATTTAGCCATTTAGGGTTTTATTTTTGTTTGCCCCTTAGCGCATGTTTGGCAACATGTTTTGAAAGGTTTTAAAAGGTTTCATGAGGTTCCCAAAAAAAAAAAGATCTGTCAATGGTGTTTGGCTATCAGGTTTGATGAGGTGTAGTTGCAGGTTTCATGAGGTGAAATTTGGTGATTTTGGCAACCTTCCCAGGGGAGCTTCGGATGGGTTTTATATCAGGTGCCAATTTATTGTTCATTTTTGCCCTTGGTAATCAGCTCATCAACAATGGCTTCCTCCTCCCCCACCTTCCTCCTCCCACTCTCCCTTCTCCTCCTCACTCCCTCCGCCCTCTCCTCCCAAACCTGCAATTCCCAAAATTTCAGCACCCCTGGAAAGAGCTTCACCTCCTGCACCGACCTCCCTACCTCTCCGCCACCCTCCACTGGACCTTCAACTCCGCCGCATCCACCCTCTCCATGGCAGCCCCTCCCTCCTCCACCTCCGGCTGGGTCGCCTGGGCCATCAACCCCACCGCCGCCGCCATGGCCGACTCCTAGACCCTCCTTCTCTCGCCATCCATCTTCGATTGTTCGCCGATTGAGATTTATGATTTGGCAATTCGAGGTTTTGTCTGCAAGTCGATAGGAAACCAGCAAATAGAAACGATGGGTAGGTGAGGGCATTTCAGTAATTTTACCCATAAATTCATCTCCCAAACCATATAACTACCAAACACCATTCAGGTTTTTTAAAAGGCTATTTTAAAAAATAAACTCCACCTCCTACACCTCCATAAACCCCATAAATAATATCCACCTCCTAAAAAAACTCCAACCCCTAAAAAAAACCCTTTTTGCCAAACACGCGTAGTTGTTGCCCAAAATTTCGGATTGAAAAAACTACCCCCATTTTTATGACGTTTTATAAACGTCATAAAATTTATGGCGTTTTTAAAACGCCGTAAATTACTTTATAAATTTTACAATTGAAAAGCATGACGTTTTATAAACGCCATAGATTTTACGGCGTTTGTAAAACGCCGTAAATAAATTACATTCTAAAAAGTTATAGCGTTTTTATATTTAAACGTCATAAAAGGTATTTTTAATGGCATTTTATGAAAAACGCCATCTTTTAAATGTCATCAATGACTGTATTTGTAGTAGTGGCAAACCATTGCTGTAGACACTCAAGCATGCCCCTCCCGGATCAAAAAGCATCAACTCATCCTGTTTATCAACCACCTTCATTGGCAATTCATCGAGCCGTTGGCGAACAGATCCCTCTTGAGTATCAGCCCATAGCATGGGCACTTCTTCGAGCACACCCTGCTTAGCCACCATAAGGGATTCCTTTGCGTCTCCGTTTTCATTCGAGAGATCCGTTTCCTCGTCGTTCATTGATTTAGGCCTTTCGTCGAACAGTTGGTGAGCAGCGGAATTCACGAGTTCCTTTGCAAGGATTGGATTCACAACGACGTCAGACGCTGGCATCTCGTCGATCTGAATTGCTTGTTCCTCATTCGTCATCTCCTCAACTGATTTCTGTCCCGTAGGTGAAAGAGATGAACCACCCTCTTGCTCTTGATGGATCGAAGGACTGAAGTGGTCTATCCGCGATTGAAGCATCTCCTTAATTTCCATAAACGACTGAGATTGCTTCTGGTCGTCGGACATGGTTGAATGGTCAGAGAACCGAAGGCTCTGATACCAATTATGCGGGTCGAAGATGGATAAAGTCAATCAGGGACCTCGGGAGTCCGAAAGAGGCGAACAACACTCAAGGATCGGTGGATGTGTAACAGAAATCCCCAATCGAGCAAGTGATGTCAAGTGGGAATGAGATATGAGATCTCAGTACAGAGATTAGAGAGGAAGAGAATAGGAAGAAGGAGATATTTTCATTAGTTGATTATGAAATAGGAAATACAACTTATATAAGCCTTGAACCAGACTTGACAATTAACATATAAAATATAACGAGACCGGGTTCATTACTAAAATAAAATAATAACCCACACACTAAACCCTGCATCAGTCCCCCTTACGTCGATTCTGCTCGGTCGCCGGATGCCCTCAAATCGGCCTTGGCGTCTCGCGCCTCCTGTAGCCCTGGCTCTCCTATGGCGCATACGCCTGGTGTCGGCTTGTCTCGGGCCTTGGCAGCGCCGGTCGCTTCCTTGCTAGTCTCATGGGCGGCGTCACCGGCATTGTTGCCCTAGGCTTTTGTGCGGCGCATTTCCTGTCAACCTATCCCTACGTTTCCTACTTTCTCTTTGGGCACATGGGATCCCCTTGGGCCTTTGTAGGCCCGTTCCCAATCCTTTGGGTCCAAGTCACCTCCTTGGGTCAAAGTTGACCCAACCTCTTATAATAATAAATGGTTAAATATTTAATCATAATAACACTATATTAAATAATTCCCGGTCGGGCTAGTTATTTCCCGCTTGGGTTTCTGGTGCGTTCGATTCAGATGATGTGTAGCTCTGCGTTTGGTGTGACTATACTTTCTTTCCGCGTGATGAGGTTCTGGCAGTCGGAGTCGAGACAGGCTGGGACCGCGGCAGTGTGTATCGTTGCGTCTCTTTTTTCCGGAAGGTTGTTTCCTTGGAGGTTCGTCTTCACTGCCCACAGGTGTCTCCTGATGTGTCGCTGGCATGCGGTGCTGCCTCCGGGAGTGCTTGGCTTTCGTCTTTCGTCTACGTCCTCATCCCTTTCGGTCTGATTGTTTTTAGTTTCGCCTTTATAGAGTGTTATTGCTTGTATCTTGCACTATCTTTGTATTTTGTGTTTGTTTAGACGATTTTTCATCTGCCGACTTGTCGGCCTTCAATGTTCAGGTTTGTCTGACATCGAATTTTTTCCTAATAAAAAAAATAAAAATAAAATAAAAGCATAGGATAAGTAAACCATGTTGAGAAAGATTCCCTATAAAAACATTATTAATAATGGCTAAAATAATTTAAATTTGAAAAATCTTTCTAAATGTAATCTCTTAACCTATGTCCTTGGGACATAAGTCAGAAAAAACGTTTTTAAAACCTATTAATATAAATTAAATATTGTAAGAGGTTTTTCAACACATTCTCTAATGGTGTAGGATAAGAGTCTTATTTTGGAAATTATTTCTCTAATAAAAGTGTTTGACCATATTTTAAATTAAATTCTTAAGGTTTTTTTTTTTACAATAAATCTTTCTCAATTTAGATTTTTATCCTATACTTTTAGGATATATGATAATTAAAAACATCTATTTGAGTGATTTTCTACGGTTTCAATTATTGTGAGTAATTTGAAAAAAGAAGAGGATGATATATTGGATCGTTAAGTGAAACAATAATATATTTAACGGTTGGATTTAAATGTAATATAAAGTCACCACTTCACTATTTGAGATTAAGCACCACATTAAGATGATGATGAGTTGGTGAGTGTGAAAAGAATATTACTATATAGCTACTATTACTTCTTTTTTTACATGTACAAACTTTGTGTAAAGTAAATGGGGTGTAAAGTAAAAAGAAGGGTTAGCTTGTTTAATATACTCCTACTACGGGGTATTGTCCAAATTTAACAATTCAATAACTTGCAAAAAGAAAACCTTTTAACAAAAAATGTTAAAAAAATTTCACGATTTTTAAAATTAAAATAAAAAATAAAAATAAACGTACTAAATGTCCTAAGATTATAGAATTGCTAGTAAATGTCAATTATTTTTTCATAATACCAACACTACCTTCCCTTTAATCTGTACTCCTCTCTCAGTCAGATCTGGGTGAATCCGCTCATTTTCTTCACCGTCTTCCTCCCAAATCCCATGGCCAGATCGCCGCCGGAGAAGTACTGCACCTCCAGGATCGCAGCAAGGACCAGGTATTGTACCTTCGGGATCCCGATCTCGACAGATCCGTTCAGATTTCTACACCTTTCCTCCTTTGTTTCCTCTCGGTAAAGATCCAGTTGCAGATCGAGTTCTCTTCCTTTGAGATTTTTCGAATCGTGATCGAATTTCCCCAAGCGGATCTAAGGTAAGGAGCTTGTTCTGATGTCGCCAGTGGCATATTGGTCGTCGGTGCTGGAAGAGGTGCCGTCACTTCTTCTCCTCCGACAGGGACTACTCTTAACGGCGCCGTTGAATTCTTCCTCAAGTCCCACGGTTACACCTTCCTCATCTCCCAGATTGAGGTCTTGTTCGTCGTCGTTGCATTCGCTCCGATTCCCACTGATTGTTCCAGATCTGCCGGACTTACACGACAGTGTCTATGACCTCGGAGCAATTTTTTAATCTCGTTGTGAAATTGCTTCGTGGTTCATCCGATTTCATTTTGCTCACAAAGTCAAAGCCTCAATTGGGATTTATTTTCCATTGTTTATTGATCGGATTAGCCTTGATTTAATTAATCTTTGTTAATCAATTCCATTTGAATTGCAATTTGAAGGGTTTATTGAAGATCTGAGATTGGAGATTAAGCTTTGACTTGCATCTTCGTTGTTGGGTGTATACGTTGTTTTATTTTGATTACAGTGTGACCACCTTTTTTTTTTTTGTTACATGGTGGCACCACTATGTAACAAAAAGTAGGTGTAGACTCCGAACATCTAATTACAATTCAGCCCACATAACTTAAGAATTAAAACCTAACCCAACACCTAATTACAAATTCAGCCCATAAGATTCCAATTTGGCAATTTCCGCACTTTGGCCATTCAGCTTCTCGGATCCAATCCAATCATGTTCGCTCCTTCGTATCAACTCTTGTAATTTCCACAATAATAGCCTCAAAATGCCTGAAATCAATAAAAAGTAGGTGTAGACTCCGAAATTGCAAAATAAAATAAATAAAGTATAAAATATGATAAATATGCATGAAAATGACCAAAACTAATATGCAAATGCAATCCTAAAATATGACTAAAATAGATGCTATCACTTACCCATTCATATATTAGAGGAGAATTATCACCATATTTATTTTGACTTCTCATTAAGCTCTATAGAGGTTGTGCTTCCCTTATCATATGATTTCTCTTTGATTATAGTGTCTATGATCATGTTTTTATAGTGGTCGCAATATCTATGACTTTATTTTTATTATGGTGACAAAAGGAATTACATTTTTAATATTTTTAATTATGGTTACACTACTTTAAAAAAAATATAGAAAACTAGAAATTAAAAATTAGAGAAGAACTGTCATCACATGTATTTTGACTTCTCATTAGCCCTATAGAGTTTGTGCTTCCCATTTCCAGTGTCTATGATCATGTTTTTGTTTTGATTATAGTGTCTATAACCCCGTTTTTAGTTTGGTTTGTTTTTATTACAGTGTCTATAACCCCGTTTTTATTTTGGTTACAACGTCTATGAATTCATATAGGGTTTAGGTTCAAGTACATGATGGGAGCGAAATCTTGGTCGTTTAATGACACCAAAATAAAAATAAAAATTATAATTGAAATCACTACCACCTCTCAAGTCTCACCCACCTTCCTGTATATTTGTCTGAATATTGTTTCAGTGCAGTGTACCAATTTTTTTTACAAGTAAACACACCTATATGAACTCAAATTTGTCAAACATAGCAAATTTCTATGAGTTTTTAATTGAACATCATAAATCATGCGTTGTCAACTCACAAGATTAACCACTAATTTGTCAAACATACCAATTTTCTATGGGTTTTTAATTGAACATATAGGTTTACAGTACTACAATAATGAATTAGGAGTAGTAAATTAGGAGGAGAATAAGGAGACCGAAACAGGGGTGTTGAATGTAGTGTGGAGCAACATCGTCAGTCGTCACCGCTGCCGCCGCCTTCAATTGTGTCCACCGCCCCCGCCTTGTCCCATCGGCGACCACACTCTCCTCCTCCGCCGCCGCCTCTCCGATGTTCCGATTGAAGTCCTCAACCACTCCTTCTCCGCGCTCTTCGCAGCCATGGCCGCCACCGGCGTCGAGCGCCGGATTCCCTCTCGCTCAAGTTCTCGCACTCGTCGATCTCCTCCTCCCCCAATTGAAGAATTCCAGATTTCATCCTCGATCTCCTCCTCCTCCTCGATCTCCTTCCTTCAAATCCGAGATTCAATTCCGCCATCGACGAAGCCGTGTAGCCACATCTTCTTCCTGATTTTCACCATTGAATTTGCTCCCATCTCGCTCCAGCAGATCTCGCTCCCATCTTCTTCCTCGATTCCGCCAGATCTCGCTCCACCGCTTCATCTTATTTTAATTTGGGGAATGGGAAGAAAGAAACGGGATTACTAAGACAGGGTAAAATTGAAAAAAGTGGACACTCACCTAATATTTCAACCCTTTTATCTTAGGTCTTTAATTTTGGTCATCAAAAGTACACTTACCAAAATAACCCTAAAATTAATGAGATTTTGACTGGTAGAGTATCCCGTTTAGGACACATTAATAAATCTCGACATTAATTCCTATTAATTACTTGATAGTTGATATTATAGCAACGTTTCGGCTATATACACCGCAAATCCGCACGTCCTTAACGACGTACATGCACGTCGTAATTAACGTGCAAGGTGGATAGACCCTAAAGCGTGCCTACGTGCACGCCCGTATTTTTTTTAAAAAAAAAAACCTATATGCACGTCCTTAAGGACGTGCATGCACATCCTTAACAAAGTGCAACAAAGTGCATGCACTTTATTAAGGATGTGCATGCACTTTTTTATTCTAAATCAACACCCTGCATGTATGCAAAATTCATTAACTTAAAGAAAAATGATAAATCAAATTTATAAAATATATATGAATGAATAAAATCTAATTTCATAAACTTATGTGATTCAATCAAAACCAATTCTATAAGTGTTACCTATATTAATCCATACTTTTCTTTTTGTATTCCAAATGAGCACCCTGCATCTATGCAAAATTCGTAAACTTAAAGAATTTATTAGATAATATAAGGTTTTATAGTATTATTATAAGAATTTATTAGATAATATAAGGTGTTACCTATATCAATCCATACTTTAATAATAAAGGTTTTATAGTATTATTATAAGAATTTATTAGATAATATAAGGTTTTATTCAACACTTATTAGTTACTTATATGATTATTAATTAGTCATTTTAAATAAAAAATTACAATAGATAATTATTAATTAGTCATTTTAAATAATTATAATGTTTTCTCTTATAAAACTTATAGCATGTACCAATTATATTCTATCTTCATTTGGAATAAATTAACTATTTTATGAATCTGAAAATAAGGTCTCAAAAATATTATACCCATTAGTTAATATAAGGTTTTATCCAATAATTATTAGTTATTTATATGATTTTTCCTCAAAACATACACTTATAGTATTCTTATAATAATTTATTAGTTAATATAAGGTTTTATCTAGTACTTATTAGTTACTTATGTTATTTTTCCTTAAAACACACGCTTATAGTATACTTATAACAATATATTAGTTCATGTAAGGATTTATCCAACAATTATTATTTACTTATATGATTTATCCTCAAAACACACACTTATAGTATTCTCATAACAAAATATTAGTTAATATAAGGTTTTATCCAACTATTATTAGTTACTTATATTATTTTACTTAAAATACACACTTATAGTATTCTTATAACAATATACTTCTTATTAGTTAATATAAGGTTTTATCCGATATAAGGTTTAGGGTTTAGGGTTTAGGGTTTGGGGTTGTTTAGCAAAATCATATAAGGAACTATTGTTGGAAAAAACTTATATTAACTAATAAATTGTTATAAAAATACTTATATTAACTAATAAATTGTTATAAAAATACTATAAGTGTGTGTTGTAAGGTCTTAATGGCGAATATAAGATTTTATCCAACAAATATTAGTTATTTATATGATTTTTTTCTCAAAACATACATTTGTAGTATTATTATAAGAATTTATTAGATAATATAAGGTCTTTTATAATTTATATATATATAATTCTAAAAATTTATAAGATTAAAAGAATCTCACTTTGATAAACTAATATCTATATTTTAATTTATATATACTCGTATATTTATTATATTCGTAAAAGAAGAGAAATGGTAGGTGGAACAAGGGGAAAATGAAAAATAAAAATAAAAACACAAAGTGTCCCCATGGAGGGTCGAACCCAGGTCTCCACCACTTTCCTCCCAATACCAATCCACTATACCAGATTATGTTATTGTCTTTTTTAAAAAGTATTTAATTAATCTATTAAATTTAATAGCTTAGTAATAAAATGTATCACGATTCACGAGATACATTTATTGGGAGATAAAATAGCACATGGATCAAGTATATTAGCCACCGGATAAGAATTGAAATGGACGATTAGGATTGTATTTTATTACTCTTCTTACTTATTCTAAAAATATACTCCGTATATGATATAAAATCCAAAAATATCTTTTAAAAATATAATTATGGGTCCACATCAACTTAAATATTTTAAAAAATATATAATTTAAATAAATAATTTCCTTATTTAATAAAAAAATTTAAAATTACATTAGATAATTATTAATTAGTCATTTTAAATAATTATAATGTTCTCTCTTATAAAACTTAAAAATATAATGTTCTCTCTTATGAAAAATAAAATTTGTTTGATTAAAAATGTAATTAAGAATAAAGTTCGGTAGAAAATTACAAAACTTAGAAAATTCATCTTCTTCCTCGTTAACTAGTGGTCAGCCTCCATGGATCTGCTACAAGCCTACAATGGAGAAATGTGAACCAAATCCAAAATTGAGTATACCAAAATGTTCCTCTTTTGATGTTGATCGATCTGATATATTCAATTGCAATGAACAGTTGAAAAAATCATCCCAAACGACACCAAATTCGATTTGGGGCAAAATGAACTTGGACGAAACGGGGCTTAATTCGTTGATCATATCACAAGTTAAACACGTTTTAGACATTGGGATGTTGAATAGCAGTTAAACGAGGGCTGAATTCGTTGATCATCTTTCACTTTGAACAACGTCAGTTTTGAATCGTTGGAGGCTTCAATCTCTTAAAGGACTTGCTGAACGGCATTGGGCGAATTCGTATAGTCATGACGGAGATGGTGGTGGCACCAGGCAGAGGAATACCAGGGTGACGGAGACGTTGGCGGCGAAGAGGGCGGAGCCGCGTAGGAAGACCAGGTCAATAGAGATGGTGGCGCCATGGCGGCACCAGGCAGAGGAACGCTGCATATGATGCTGCATTTTACTGTTTGATTTTTTTGTTTTTTTAAATAAAAAATATTTTTCTAAGACCCTAAAATATGTATTAAACACGGTTTGAAATCGCTTTTTTATATAAAAATATTTTTTTCCCGCTTTGTTCAAATTTATGGATTTACCCAAAAAATTTCTCTGATAAAACCGCAACAAATGAATATTTTTATAAATATATTTGAAATTGTGAATATTTTGATAAATAAATATTTTATAGTGAATATTTTGAAAAATGATTATATATTATACATATAATAATATAATAAATAAAAAGTTGTGTTCACCTTCAATTTAAAACTAATTCATTATATTTTTTGCTCAAAATGATTCGTCTTTTATATTTTTTTAATTTCTATTCCATACAATGTTAAAAACATGTCTACAGCTCAATTGATCAAACATCAAACTTACTATGAGAACCTAATTGATCAAACATCAAACTATGTACGAGATAAATTCAAACATCTAACAACATAAAATTTCAACTTGTGAAAAAATATATTTCACATTTTTAACCAGTATGATAAATTCAAAACAAACTTTTTTTTTCAATCCATGTCTAATTATGATATCTAGCAATATTATATATATATTACTTTATGATTTTGACTTACTTTATCATTTATACTAACAATATTTTTTGAATAAAAAATATGTATAACTTAGTACTAAATTTTTTATTATATATAACTTAGTACTAAATTTTTTATTATAGTGTCTTTTGGGGTTGAACTTAGTGTGCTCATTTGAACAAAATCGAAAAGTTTGGGTGGGTATACAAGAACTAGGGTGTTCATTTGATAGAGAAAATTTCTTTTTTAGACAATTACGTAAGAAATAGGGTGCTATTTTTAAAAATATAGGAAGTTTAAGCATCAGATTGTAAGAACAAAATGCTCTCTACATAAAGCCCATACCAATATAGCCCAATATCATCATCAGATTCCCAAAAAACCCTAAAGTCGCTCGCTAGATACTTTGCCCTCTTCACCGCCACTATCTCCGTCGCCTCTGCCCGCTGCCGCCACCATCTCTGTTGCCCTGGTCTTTCTTCGCCCACTTCTGTCACCATTCCCGTCGACCTGATCTTTTCCGCTCGCTGCCGCAACCATCACCGCCGATTTGGTCTTCCTCCGCAACTTCGCCCTCTTCGTCGCCAAAAACTCTGTCGCCTGGTCTTCCTCTGACCGGTGTCGGTTTTGAATCGTTGTCAACCTCTCCATCGCCCTGGTTTTTGTGAACATGTCTATTTTTTATTTCACCCTCGTCTCTGTCCACCTCGATCCTTTGTCCAAAATTTGTGAAATCTCTGAATTAGGGATAACATCGTTTAAACTCATTTTTATCCGAAATCTCAAAATTGGTTATGTAAATCTACATAACAACACATATGGAAGCTCTTAGAATGTATTTGGTTGAGTTTTCAGCGAGATTATAGGGGTTGAATTTCACCCATTTTTACGGACGGGAGGTTGAAGATGATGAGGTTGAACCGGTTCGGTTCACTTTTTTTCGTCTCCCCTGGGCTCAGTTCAGTGAACCAACTTAGACCACAAATTATACTCCGTATTACATGTAATCATATATCCACTTATATATGTTGGAATTTATTTATTTTAGGGCAAATTGCATAAAATAGTACGAACTTTAGGAGTGGTTGCACTCAGTGGCACGAACTTAAAAAAATGCAAAAATAATCACCAACTTTGGTGTTTAGTTGTGGTCAGTGGCACGTATACCCCTTATCTCGCTAATGTGGACTAGTGGGGGTGCTTACATGAAAAAAAAATTCATTAAAAAGGCATATAGCGATATATGAATTAGTGAGAATGCTTACATGTCTTTTTTTAAAAAAAAATTAAAAGACATAAAAGACGTGCCAAAATTATGAAACTAGCTAGGTTCTAATTTTATTAGTTATTTCATGTAATTCCAAATCAGAGATAATTGTGACAAATATAGCATTTGTAAATTAAAATAACTAGTACCAAATTTTAATTTGCAAATGTTATATTTGTCACAATTATCTTTGATTTGGAATTACATGCAATAAAAAATAAAATTGGAACCTAGCTGGTTTTATAATTTTGGCACATCTTTTATGTCTTTTAATTTAAAAAAAAAACATATAAGCATTCTCATTAATTCATATCTCGCTATATGTCTTTTTAATTAAAAAAATTCCATGTAAGCACCCTCACTAGTCCACATTAACGAGATAGGGGTATACGTGCCACTGACCGCAACTAAACATCAAAGTTGGTGATTATTTTTGTATTATTTTAAGTTCGTGCCACTGAGTGCAACCAACCCCAAAGTTCGTACTATTTTATGCAATTTTCCCATTATTTTATTTAATTTAAAATGCATAAATTAAATAATTAGAATAATAAGGGGTTTTATCAATTATCACTTTAAATAAATTCTTATAATTATTTTACTTAGAATAACAATGAAAATTATTCTAAAACTTTACCTATTTTACTTAATTAAATCCAAAATTTCCATTGGAAATGAGTGAGGTAAGAGACATTAATTGTTGATGCTATAATCAAGGTTGTCTACTATTCCAATTACTCCCCTAAAAGCCGCAGGTAATTATTACCCTACCATCTTATTTTTCATTTTTTTTAAAGTTGACTTACTTTTGACCAAAAGAATGTTACAATTTTACCCCTAAATAAGCTTACTAGAGGGTAAGAGAATCATTATCCCTAAATAATCCAACTATAAAAGTAGTTGTTGAATGTAGCATAAAACTTTAATGTTTCGAAAAATGGGTAGAGTTTGAATAAAAAAAAAGTATAACACTAAACGGTTAAACGAATGAAAATACTCTATTATATTAATGTAAATATTATATTTTATTAGTATAAGGTTGTTTAAGTATGAATATAGTATAAATATGAGTAGTTATACAAACATATATATGGAGTATAATATAAAATAAATACTCCATCCGTTCCAAATTAAGTGTCGTTTGTCTTTTTCTACACGCTTTTTGATGAGGTAAAAACACTATAAAATATTATTTTTTTAATCAATTTTTTTTAATAATTTCATACTTGGCATTCATAAGTATAAATTTATAAAAACAAATTCATTAAAAAAATAATATTTTATATAGTTTTTACCTCTTTAAAACGCGTGCTAAAAAGTCAAACGATTTTTATTTTGAAACAGAGGGAGTAATATCATATTTATATTAACACACAAGACACAATCATATTCATATTTATATACGGAGTAATTCATTTCAAATTTTTATTTCACTAAAACTTTTGCCTTGGATGAAGAACATAAAAAGAAGCAAGTGATGGATCCTAGGAACCTTCCTACCAATTACCAATAACGTTACCCTTTTTTCCCTTTCCCAATAAACATTCCACTTCCCTTTTACTCCGTAGTTTTTTGCAAACTCTTCATTTAAAATCAGTGTATTGAATATCGTGACATACATTCCGTATCTTCAGTATATACGTATTTTTAAATCCATGGTCATGTACTCATGTGCATTGTATTGAACAGGGCCACATACATTCCGTATCAAAAATAAATAAAAAATCCCATAAATTTAAAGTTTCGATTAAAACAAATAACCACTCCTAACTCCAAACTCATTTCAAAGAGTACACACGAAGAAGACGCACTAATCTGGTATGAGTGATCAATTAACTCCACTCAAAGACAAGAACAATTATTGAATCGCTGATATGATATTATGGATGTCATAATCAACTATTGGAGCGCTAACAAAATTGACAACCCAACCCGGCCTTTAAATTCACTGTACCATTGCTAATCAATTATCATTCCTAGATCCACAATTTCGCCATCAATTCCTTTACCACGAAGTAACTAATCAACCTATATTGGGTGGCTATCCATCAATTCCAATCACCCAACTCATCATCCCATCCCTACCAAACAAAATTCATAAAGCGAAATCCCCAATTTCAAGCTTCCACTCAATTCCCCCAAATTCAATTTCAATCCAGTATGTATTCAGTATTCATATTCAAGATTTAAAGAGGATCAATTACAGTAATAGACAGAGTGCTCTGTTTTTGAAATCGGAATATATATTATTGCTAATTGAACAATTAATTGAAAGAAATTAACTGTGAAAATTGAGGAACCCTAAACATCAACCTGGCAACTGGTGGCGAGCTGGTACTTGATGCCGGATCCGATGGGAACGCCGTTGCTGCGGCTGCCGAAAGTGATGTAAGCGGGGCAATTGACCCAGAGGTGGTACCTGCCGGAGATCCAGGTGCCGACCTTCCACTTGACGCGTCCGCTGAGCTTGACGTTGACGAGAGCGAGGCCGGCGTTCTGGTCCTGGGCGAGGGAGGAGGCGAGGAAGGGGGCGACGGGGACGGAGGAGCCGTAGAGGAAGGGGGACCAGACGACGACGTCGTGGTGGCCCTGGTAGGTGGCGGGGATGGAGGTGGGGAGGGTGATCTGCTGGTTGCGGTAGGAGACGTAGGCGTCGAGGGACTCGTAGTAGACGCCGATGCGGTCGTTGGGGTTGCGGGTGGAGATGGTGACCTGGAAGGTGGTGGTCAGGAGGTTGGGCTGGGTCACGTTGAAGGCGTAGACGGTGGCGTCTTGGAGGATGAAGCGGGGCTTGGTCGGCCGCAGGATCAGCCAGACTAGCAGGATTACGAACAGGATCAGGATAATTAGGGCTAGTAGCCCCGCCAGGATTCGCCCGATCGGACTCTTGCCGCCGTCGTCGTCCTCGTGGTGGCCGCAGTCTTTGGACATTATTGGTGGTGGCGGTGAAGGAAGGTAGAGTGGGGAGGAAGATTCTTGAAGTGGGGATGGGGAGGAGAGTTTTGTAGGGAGAGAGAAGGTTGTTAAAGTGGACGGTGGAAGAAGGCTGGTAGGAAGTGTAGAGTAGTGATGAGTGATGACCTTAATATGTAACTATATATGAGGTTGTTTCCATAGAAATGAAAATTTTATTTTATTTGTTTTAGAATAATAAAATTTATATATAAAAAAAGGAGAAAGGATTAAGATTAGAGAAAATTTGCTAAAATATCACCCTAATCTAATCTAATTAAGTTAATAGCATAGTAACTTTTAGAATTTGCCGTTCTAACACCCTATTAATTTTTATTAGCCCCTTAGCAGCTTTACTCTTTCTCAAATTGGTACCTGTTGAAATGGGGGGAAGGTTATAGCTTTTTCTCAAATTGGTGTTTGGTGTTTGGGAGCTGTGGCGCGTGGGTCAGAGTTGCAAGGACGGGAGAGAGTTTGCGAGGCTTCGTCGGTGGGGGCTGGGTGTCGGATTGACGGGATTTGGGCTCGGGATGGCCGGAACTGGTGGCCAAGGAGGGCGGATCTGGTGAGGGAGCGCCGGATCTGGTGTGGAGGCGCCGGATCTGAGCCGAGGACGAGCGAGACGGAGCGAGCGAGTCCAGATCTGAGCGAGGGAAGGAGGCGGTGACGAGCGAGTGGGGGAGCGAGGGAGGGAACGAGCGGCGGAGCGTCCGGAGCGAGCGAGGTCAATCGGCCGGAGCGAGGGATCCAGGAGCGGCGGCCGGAGTGAGGGATTGACGAGCGGCGGCCGGCGGCGAGCTATCGAGGAGCGTACAGAGGTTCTGAGGTTGAAGAAGGATATTTTACAAAATTACAAAAATTAACCCATAAATAGCAATTTTTGTAAAATTACAAAAATTAACCCATAAATATAAGAATGAAAAAAACTATCTGTATTTTATTATATGATTCACTTCTTCTATATTTTTATATGCAATCGGGATGTGCGACTCGATCAGTCCATATATGTGCACAACGTAAAGTTATTTTTGCAAAACAAAAAGTTCTGAAACGAAAAAAACAGCGGAAAAAATTTATATTTTGCACAACATATGATGTAAGAGTTGCACGACTTTGGTGTAAGAGTTGCACGCCTCTGTGGTAAGAGTTGCACGACTCTTGTTTTAAGAGCTGACTGAGTTATTCGATACAAATGTCATCAATGAAGTATAATCACAAACGTGTCATCAGTAAATAAAAAGTAGAATCGATGAAAATATATCGATATATAATTGATTAAGTTAAAAAAAAAAGTGGCATCAAACGATTTGATTAAAAAAATGGCATCAAATAATTACATTCGAAAAATGGCATCAAAACACTGATTTGAAAAAGTTGCATCACATTAAAGAAAAAATTGTCATCAAAACATTACATTGAAAAAATATGGCATCACGAAAACATTACCTTCAAAAAATATGGCATCATCAGTAAATAAAAAGTAGAATCGATGAAAATATATCGATATATAATTGATTAAATTAAAAAAAAAATGGCATCAAACGATTTGATTAAAAAAATGGCATCAAATAATTACAGTAGAAAAATGGAATCAAACACTGATTTGGCGAAGTCGAATCAGCGGATGTTGAAGAAAATGGCATCAATGTGGCATCACAGTAAACAAAAAAATATCAGCAAGATTTGAAAAAAGTGGCATTAAAAAAGTGTCATCAATCCATTTTATTAGAAAAGTGACATTAAAGCGAAAATAAAATGTAAAAAAAATGGCATCAAAACGACAAAAAATGGCATCATAGGTATAAAAAAAAAAAAAGTTGACTGACGTTGACCTTGATAGTCAAATTGGGAAGGGTGCTAGGTTAGTTAATTAACTTTGTTTGGGTGTTAGTTAGCTAATTAGTTATTTATAATGTGTTAGTTGTTAAAATAACCCTTTGGATTACCTTTTCAAAAATAGTCATTTGTTTAGGAATTCTTACAAATGAGGTTTAAAAGACTTGAGTAGTTATGGATTTAAACATTATGGGTCTAATAAATATGGTCTACAACCTTATATATAACTATGGTCTGGTAAAAATTTGAAAATAATCATTTATTTTTGTGAATTTTCAATTGTTTTCGTAATATTCTCTTAAGTCTTAAATATTGGTTGTGAGGTTTATTTGTTTGATTGGATGGATATAGTATTATGTAAGGTACCTTAATTTTTGAGAAAATACTTAAAAAAAAAATTGTATTAACTATGAATTACTCCCTCCGTCCAAAAATATATTGCCTTTTAGGTTCTTGCACGCGAATTAAGGAACCTATTTTACCTCTTAATTACTACCTACACATCTAAAAACTTAAAATGTACTTTAGAGGTAATAAAGTAAAAAAAATGTACTTTAAAGGCAATAATTACTACATACACATCTAAAAGTCCATGTATTTCCGACAAAATTTCGAGACCTAAAAGGCCATCTATTCTTGAACGGAGGGAGTAAAAAATCAAAAACAGTTGGTTGAACTTGAAAAGATAAATAAGATCGGATATCCTAATATAGTACTACTACAAATAGAAGATTTGATGTGTGTGTGTGGGGGGTGGGGGGGGGGGGGGGGGTGTGGGGAATACTTACCTAATCATTCCCAAGTGCCAAGTGTTTTTACTGTAGTCTATGTTTTAATACATGTGAATGATGTAACGGTGAATGATATTAAGGGTTAGATTATTGTTATGTGGTATTGTTGTAGGCTAATGTAAAACACGCGTTCCGGCTATATACACCGCAAATCATACACGTCCTTAATTAAAAGGCTTTAAGGATGTGCAATATTAGACACAAGGCTTGCATGTCCTTAAGGACGTCCAATATTAACCTTATAATTTGCGGTATATATAGCAACACCCAAAACAGCAAAACACGGTTGAAAATGGAATGATGATTGGGTTAATGGGTGAATATGATCCAATTAAGTTAAGCCCAATACAAGTCCTAAATGAACACGGGTTTCGTTACTTTCGTACACGTGTGAAACGTCTATAGTTCAATTTATGTTTCTTTTGCCCAAATTTGATTGCATTTTGGTAAATTGGTATACACTATACGCCATCGCCAATATAACAAAAATTGTTATATTGGATGTTCATGGTTTGAAATTATGTGATTTTAATAAATAAAAAATAAAAGGAATTAAATTTTCCTATTTGGCTAAATAAATTAGAGAAATTCAATTAAAAATCATAAAAAAATAGACATAAAATTGGTGAGAAATGTAAGGAAAATAAATCTCACTAAATTGGTGGAATTTGATGGGGGAAAAAAATCAAATTTAAAGTCAATATTGAACGACATTACTCTCATCATACGAACAAAAATAATTTTCTACTGTATTATTTCTCTCTTAAAAATAAACACAGGATTTTTTTTCTTTTCAGATTCTCGCATCTTCTCCCCCTTTACATTCTTTTCATCTTACGATGCCATCCTTTTCAAAAACTGGAATATCCAGTTTCGTCATGTGTTTCGCGAAGTTAATCGCGTCGCGGATGACCTAGCGAGTCTAGCTTTATGACATGGTTTATTTGTATTGTTTGATCTTCCGATTAGTGTCTCTAGCTACTCGCAAAATGATGTAAGGAGCCAGACTATCCCCCGTTTGCTGACTACTTAGCTCATTTTATTTCAATAAAAGCGCGACTAAATACACGGAGAGCACCGCCTCTCCTTTTGGCCAAAAAATAAATAAATCATTTTCATCTTTTTTTTTTTGCAAAGTTTCTTTTCCCTTCCTTTCAACTCGTTACTAATTTGCCAAAACACAATGTATATGTTTGACATAAGAGTTAACTAGATGAAATGATGACCAATTAGTTAGGTTAGAGTTAGAGCATCCCAACAATAGAAAAAAAAATTTAAAGTTCTTGAAGGGATTAAAATATTATTTTTTTGCCTAATAGATTTTCATTCTTAAAAATAGAAAAGCAAAGCAAGTAGCACTATCTAAAACTAAACAATTTTCCAAAATTTTACTACCTCCGAAATACATGTCATTTGGCTTTTCAACACGTATTTTAAGAAGGTAAAAACTATATAAAAAATCAACTTTTTTGAAATTATTTTTTTACAACTTAATATTTGTTGGTAATAAGTATTAAATTGTAAAAAAATAATAATAAAATAGTTAATATATTATATAGTTTTTAACTCCTTAAAATACATGTCAAAAAGTTAAACGACATGTATTTTGGATCAGAGGGAGTAAAATAGAGAAGTTGTTGGAGTTTAAGCAAAAGTAATTTAGATCGAGAACATGTGTTTTATTCTTATTTAGGAGAAATTTAGGAAAGAGGGTCTTATTAGTAGCAGCATTGTCGTGACAATGAATCTAATATAGAATTGGACCTCCTAATTGTTTTTATCAACTAATCTTCAACAATTATCAATAATGTGAAAATCGGGGTGAGAGAAGCTAGACCGGGTATCAAAGTAGGGAACAAGCAGAAGTTCAAACAGTTTCTACAATCAAGCTAGCTGAAATGCCGGTTGTGAACCTTGGCAAATTGCTTAAAGTTTAGACATTAAAGCGTGCAATGTATCTTACGAGAACATGCAATGTACCTTAACAACAGGGGCGGAACCTGAGTTATATATTCGAGGGGGCCAAAAAAATATTCGAAATTTTTATATCACATTCACACCAACTTTTAAAATTATTGTTCTAAAAAGTTAATAGTGAGATTTTGAACCCTTGTTTTGTGGATTAAAATACCTCCTATTTACCAACTATGCTAGAGAAATTAGTTATTAAAATACCCTTTTACTCCTAAATGTAATAACAATTTTTTTACATATAACATTAATTTTTTATCGCCCGGAGGGGCCACGGCCACCTCCTGCCTCCAAAGAGTTTTGCCCCTCCTTAACAAGAACATATATGCTCGAACAAAGTGGCTAGTGGATCCCTTGAGGATCCCACCACCCTGACAGATTCAAAATTTTTGTTAGGGATGGCTAAATATATTGAAGTTTTTGAAAAATTATATATATATATATAGGGTGAGGTTAAAGTGAAAATAGGGTTATTAGGGAATAAGCTGCGCGGGTCTGGCTTAAAAAAAAATTGAACAGGACCGGTTTGAAAGAAAAATGGGTCGGACGGGTTAGAAAGTCGGAAACAAAAGGCCATTGTCTTCTACCACTCCCTTCTCCTTCCGATTCATTCTGCCATGGATCGATCCATCGTTGCTCTCCTTCTCCCCTCCCTTGTCCTCACCACCAGCATAGTTCTCATCTACGACAGAACAGCAACCAGCGCGGTACTCAACAGCCCCATCTCGGGCAACAACGATGATGGCGTAATTCAACCTGCGCCTCCCACCAGTGTCGTCGATCAGGTGATGATGTCGGCGTCATCGATCACCTACTTCAACCCGTGCCTCCAGGTACGCATCTCTCCCCCCTCTCTTACTCGAATTTAGTATTTCCTTTCAATTTTCGTGATCTCGCTTTTTCGTTCATAGATGGAATTTAGGATTGGGTCATTTGGATGCTGCAATTGCAATCGGCGGTTTCAAAATTGAACAGGGAGCCCTAATTGGTGATTCCCTAATTGGTTTGAAAGAATGAATCTGGGAGGATGACCATGATACTGATTCTATGAGTTTTGGTTTAAATTTCTAACCTAAGTATAAGGTGTAGTTATTGTATCATTGATGCCTTTGAAGTGTTCGATGAAATGTTTAAATGGAAAAGGCATTTTAGGGTTAATGTATTCTTCCAATGGAGATGTTCAATTTTTATTTTCCTGCATTTCAAGAGATCGAGAATATTTTTCGCACGTCACTGGTGTAGCTAGTGTTTTTTTTTTTTTTATCCAGATAGCATGGAATCCATGACATCCTCAAAGAGTAGAGCTCCTTAGCTCAATATATGAAAGTGTTTTTTTAATCACCAATGGAAGCCTAGCTACTACAATAGTTTATTAGAAACTATCATCAATCCAGGAGATAGGATTAGGCCTTATTGCTTTATTGAGTCTTATCTAGTACTCCAGTGTCATGTAATTTGTTTGACTGTTTGAAATTAGCACAGAGGCCATACTTGAGGGTTCTACAGAGCAACTGGATGCTAGGATCCACAATGATGAGAAATGTGAGAGGAGAATTGACAAGATGGATATTGAAATTGAAGAACTTCAATCTGTTTTATCAAACTTACAAGTCTGTCATTTTCTTGTCTACATGCCTCTGAGAGCATAGATTTATCTGCAATTTTAATTAATTAATCAGCACTGAGGCGATGAAATGATTTAGCCCGTCTTTACCTGACAATCTTCATGTTTAATGTAATTTTAACTGCCCGGAAATCATGTGGTTGAGTTCATCAGTCATGTACTTTATACAGATCTTTGTTGCTGATAGATACCAATGTGGGTGATGGCTGATCTTATTTGACCTATGCTGCTTTACTCAATCTGTTCACCTCTTTCCACTCCCATCGGCCGTCTCAGTTTTTGTTAGATATATTAAGGAATATATTGAGCTGTGTTTATACAGTTTTATGTATTTGAAGAGTGGTTCCTCTATAGAAATTTCTCTCTGATCATGGTTTGACTTTATGAACAAAATGTAGCTGCAGAAGAAGAAAGGGTTAAGGAACTACAGATAGAGGTACTTCTTCTATAATTATAAGAATTAGGATATATTGTGGTTTTGCTCATTTTCATTTCAAGGAACACCAAGCTATAAAGAGTTTTTTTAAACTACCTTTGTTTTCACTTATCTTTAAAACTTTATAACAAAATTGCATTTTTAACACTTCTCTTTAAAACTTTAGAGCAAAATTATAAGAATTAGGATATACTAGTGTAATACCCGTGCCTTCAAGGCACGGGAGCTTGATCCATTTTAATTTGAACATCATTTTATATATCTATATAATACATATTAATATATATACGTGTTTACAAAAAAAATATGTATAAAGTTTTTTTTTTATAATTTTTAAATTAGTTGGAAAGAGATACGATACAATTTTGAAAATGACTTAATAAGGTAAAGTAGTAATAATACTCAAACACACCACCTAATATAATTTGAAATAAATATATAATTATTATCATTAGCATAGATCTAAAAAGTAAAATATAAGCTCCCGTACAAATATTAAAAAATCATAAGCACATGATTGTGTGAATAATTTTGAAGTTATGTAGATGTACATAACTTATTCATTATTTTCATGAGAAAGATGGTTAGAAAGAGAGAGAAATAAATAGTGAAAATAAAGGTAAGATGGTAAAAAAAAAAAGATCCTTAAAGGTAGAAAAGTGATCTAAGAAGCCTCATCCAAGATGTAAAATAAGCATTAGTAATGCTTGTGAGTCTTAAAATATTATTTATTTTTCGATAGTCATTTAAGATGTCTAAAATAATTAAATTAAAAAAAACACTTTTTGGCTCTAATTGATTTTTATAAATAATTTTTGAAATCGAATATTTACAAATTGATTATTACATGTTCGTTGTATGTAGACATTGTGGGGAATATTGCAATTGGTTAAATATGATAAATCAACAATTTCAATATCCAAGACTAAAATCAGCCAAGACTTGATGAATGTTCAGTGTACGTAGACGATTAAAATATATCACAAATTGACATACAACATATCAAATTAATTAATATTTTAGTAAAAAAATTAGGAAACAAAATATGTTTAAAATAGGAAACAGATATTTTAAAATTTCAGCAATAATATTGACCAATAAGAAAATACAATTTGAATAAAAAAATTCAAATTTAATTGTGAGCGTGACACATCAACAAAAAATATCTATATAATACGTAAAATTTGAAAACAATAAGGTAATGTAGTAAACATGTCTCAATATTTATGGAAATATAACCGGAAAAAAAAGGGAATGGATTCAAATCCTATTTAAAATAGGAAACAAATATTTTAAAGTTTCCATAATAATATTGACCAATAAGAAAATCTCATTTGAATAAAAAATTCAACTTTAATTTTGGGTGTGACATGTCAGCAAAATGCTAGCAGAATTAGTAATATATATTGCAATCGGAAAATAAAAAATGGAAACATGTCTCAATATTTACGGCAATATAACCAAAAATAAATAAAAAAGGGAATGGATTCAAATCATATTTAAAATAGGAAACAAATATTTTAAAGTTTCCATAATAATATTGACAAATAAGAAAATCTCATTTGAATAAAAAATTCAACTTTAATTGTAGGCGTGACACGTCAGCAAAATGCTAGCAGAATTAGTAATATTAATAGATAGATAGATATATATTGCAATCGGAAAATAAAAAATGGAAACATGTCTCAATATTTACGGCAATATAACCAAAAATAAATAAAAAAGGGAATGGATTCAAATCATATTTAAAATAGGAAACAAATATTTTAAAGTTTCCATAATAATATTGACCAATAAGAAAATATAATTTGAATAAAAAATTCAACTTTAATTGTAGGCGTGACATGTCAGCAAAATGCTAGCAGAATTAGTAATAGATATATTGCAATTGGGAAAAAAAAATGGAAACATGTCTCAATATTTACGGCAATATAATCGAAAAAAAAAGAATGAATTCAAATCATATTTAAATTAGGAAACAAATATATTCAACTTTAATTGTGGGCGTAACACGTCAGCAAAATGCTAGCAGAATTAGTAATATTAATAGATTGCATTTTTAACACTCATCTTTAAAACTTTATAACAAAATTGCAATTTAAGCTGCCTTAGTTTTAACTGTTCCTGAAAATATAAGCCTATTAGCTCAATGGTAAACATCACTTTTGTCTGTCAGTTGGTAGGTTTTAAATTTTTAATGTACTCTGGATCCAAGTACCCAGCTGTGCCTTTCACCAGCGTAAACACATGGTTCAATTTCTTCCATGTTTTCTCAATCGACCTTTACAGATTCACTGTTGAACACAATTTATGCTGGATGAGTCGGAAATGGAGGAGGTTGATGTATATAAACTAGAGGAGCAGGCTGGCTGTAACGGCCCAGAATTATGATTTTCGGGTTACGTTTCAAGGGATAAAACCCCTTGTTCGGATCTTGCAATCCAGGTACGAGTCGAGGATTCAAACTCATTTTATGATTAGTAGAAAGAGGGATTTCAAACCCTAAAAGTCACGAAGGGTCGTTGGGTACCCTTAACCTGTCTTAGGACTATGTCGCGAAATTTAATTCAAATGAAAGTAAAGCGGAAGCAAAGTTAAGATACAAAGTGTCACGACAGAGCCGGGTCAAAACCAAAACATAAGCGAATTATTACCATTTACACCAAGTTAGAGAATTAGCCAGGTTCTTCGATTCGCAAAAAGGGAACCCCGTCATATAGACATCGAGCAATCAAATCTGCAGAAGATACCTTAAAAAAAGAACGGGGAAAGGAGTCAGATCGAGCCACTCATGCGGGACCGGCAGTCCTCGCTGAGGCCACATAGTATGTGCTATACCTAATAAAGATGCTCTAATGCAGTATGAAAGTTAAACACACTAGCATGTTCCTAGTTATAATAATGTGTAAAAATACTATAAAGGGCCCAAGACAATGCCAAGTGGCATATCCCTCTCCTACCTCCACCCCCTTCCGATAGGGCGGAGACTGGCCAGCTCGTGAATGCATTCCATCATAATCGGGCGACACGCATGCCTAACCCGCTCCACAATAAAGCCCGCAGGCATCTCATAATATAAGGAAGTTCATGACTCGATTGACTCAGGGTACCCGATGAGGCTGGGCTACCCTATGACCCTAGCAAAGACTCTAGGACTATCATAGATAACGGCCGTTCTGTTTCAAACGCATAAAGTAAGAAGATGCTCATTCAATTAGTGCAACCTAAACAGGATACTACATGGCATGCTTTTATGCATATGCAACACCTAACATAAAATGCAACAACAGGTATGAATGTCCAACCTGAGTAAGCCCCCTAGGGAACTTACCTGAAGATGCAGAACAACAGGATAATACAAGCAAGGGCCCAAATGCAAGTCCAAAGCAATCCAAAAGCAATACACACCTATCATCAAGTCATTTCAATAAGCTATTGAACCAACATTCACATACACACACGAACCCAAGTTCTCAATATCCTCAAAACCATCGATGGTAAAACCATTTTTCAAAACCTTTCCGATTTGGTCAACCAAAAACATTCTTCCAATCAAAACCATTGATAAAACATACCAGCAATATTTCCAACTTCCTTCTCAAAACAACATCATCAGACCAAGACAAAGGATCCCGACATTAAACATTTAATCCTTAAAACCAATACCTCAAAATCATATTATAGAATTAATACCGGCATTTTATTTCAAAACCTTGACTTTAATGTTAACCGTTTCCAAAATAAATCCATCCTTATAAATCACATTTATAAATCAAAACCAACAAATCACTTTACAATTTTCCAATATTGCATAAAATACATATTTCAAACAATATTACATTTAAACAATTTCATAGTATTTAAAATTTCAGAAATTATATAATAACTTTTCCAGAAAATAATATCTCAACAAATAATAATAATCACATAATTAAATAAATACTAACATGTAACATAGTCTATATATAACATGTAAGAGATAACCATTTAAAACCTTTAAGTAAGGCCCAACACACAACTCGGAATTAAAAGGCCCTAACCGGCCCAAAATGGAAACCGGATCTTGACTCCCCCAAACTGAAAACCCATTTGATAAATGATATGACCCGTTTTACTAACCCGGATCCGGCCCACCTTCCAGCCCAACATAGAGAAAGAAAGAAGGAAAGAGGACTCACCTTCAACCTGGGAAGCGGACGCCGCGACGGAGAGACGAAGGAGAGGAAGGAGAACCTCAAGCCATCGGCGGTCCGCTCGGCCTAAATTTTATCTACCCAGAAACTCGAAATGAGAATCCGACCACACTTAACACAGAAAGGGGGGAGCGAGAGCAAGAGGGAAGGGAGGAGAAGAGCTTTACCGAGGTGGAAGTTCTCGCCGGAAAAAGGGTCGTCGGAGTTGAATTAAGCTTCGTCGGAGTCAAAATCAAAGTGTTCTCGGCCTAGATTGAAGGTGAGAATGAGAAAGGAGGAACTTTGCTCAGGATTTTCGATTGAAGGTGGGAGGGAGCTTACCGGCGGTTCGAATGGGAAGAACAGGGAAGGGAGGTGCTCGGGGAAGGCATCGGCGCCGGCTTCTGCTCCTGGACTGGCCGGCTTCACTTCGAGGTTGCTGGCGGCGAGGAGAAGTGGGAGACAAGGCAGCCTGGCGGCTGCTGCTGTTCGACCGAAGTGGTTGTGGTGGTGGTTGTTACTCGGTGAAACAGAGGAGAGGGGGGAGGGGGTGGAGGTTGCGGCCTCGACGGAGCCCGGGGAAAGGTGGTTGCTGGTGGCGGTTTCAAGAGGGGTGCCGTGGTGGTGGTGTCTGAGCCGAAGAACAAAGGAGGAGGAAGGGAGCTGCTGGGTGCTTCTGGTTTTGTGCAGGAAACAATTGGGAGAGAGGAATGATGTCTCTTTTGAAATCAAAATGACAGAGGGGGGAACCAATTAGCCTTTGTTTTCTTTTCTAGTTATGGGTGGTCAGCATGGATAAAAGAATGAGCCAAGGTAGGTGTTTGGCTTGATGGGGGAAAGAAACAAGAAATTAGCTGTGTGTCCCAAGCCAAAAATAATACCCAGAAATAAACCTTAAAATCCGCGCTCTCTCTCTCTCGACCTTATCCCGACTCGATCAAATTTGATTTGTAAATCATTATCGAAATTAAATTAATCTATTCAGACTCGCAACTCGAAAGCGGAATCAAATTCCGTTAAAATCAGAATTCTAAAACGATGCCGGAATGATTTTAAAATACGATTTTTAAGGCGAAGATGATGATTTTCAAATATCCGATTTTTTTTTTGACCCAAATCCCTTTTATTTTATTATTTATTAAAATTTATTATTTAAAAATCTGAGCCTTTACACTGGCGAGGTGCTGAAAGATCTTGATACAAATCAACAAGAAACGCTCAACATAATAAACGAACTAGAACTCACAAAAACTCTTATCGAAGAGCTCAAACTCAAGCTTCAGAACGAAGCATCCCAACTCAATTCGGTATGATCTGGGGCAGTTGCGTTGGAGCTGAATCAGGTGAAGCAAAACCTCAGCTAGAGCACGAACAATCTGGAAGCGATCGGAGCTTCAATCGAGCACGCAAATAGGAGGAAGATGTCGCTGAAGTATCCCACTGCCTAAAGTTGCACTTCTATCTCTTGCTTTTGCGCGCGCGCGCACACACACACACACACATATATATATATTCTAAAGTTACACTTTATACTCTTATTTATGCAATTTTTAATCTTGTGTTGTAATCTTATTTATTCACTTTATTATCTTAGTCATGTACTTTGTACTCTTATTTGAGCACTTTATTCTATATCAATGGATTAAACAACATCAAAATGACATTGATTAGAGAGATGTCCTCTTGTGAGCATCTAGTTAGATAATTACCTCTAGACTAGTATTATATCCTTTGACCAAGAAGTTTTATAATCTTAATTGTGCACTTTATATTATTATTCATGCACTTCATTGTTTTATTCTTGCACTTTTTTTATTTTATTTATGCACTTTATAATCTTAATTGTACACTGCATACTATTTTATTCATGCACTTTATCAATTTATTTATGCACTTTGTCATTTTAGTATTGCACTTTATAGTATTATTCTTGCACTTCTTTATACTAACTGTGCACAATTACACTTTGTATATGCACATTTTTAAATGTGCACTTTATAATATTATTTTTTCACTTTATAATCATATCCTAGGACTAAGATCTATAAGCTCAAATTGGAAAGAGCGTCTGGACAAATTGTTGTTCAGGAGGTTGGTGGTTCGAGTCCACCTAGATCTATTCATGCCATTCGGAGTATTATTCATGTAATTTATAGTTTTATTTATACATTTTATAATATTATTTACTCACTTTGTATTTGATCAAAAGTAGAAGTAAACACTTATTGATATTAGTTATGCACTTTATAATATTATTCTTGCACTTTTATTATATTAATTGTGCACTTTAAATTATTAAATGTGCACTTTATAATCTTAATTGTGTACTTCATATCCTTATTAATACACTTCATCATTTTGTTCTTCCACTTTATCATTTTATTTATCCATTTTATAATCTTAATTATGTACTTCATATCCTTATTCATACACTTCATATTATTATTAATACACCATCATTTTATTCTTGCACTTTGTCATTTTATTTGCACAACATAATATTATATTTGCACAACTTAAAGTTATATTTGCACAATATAATGTTATATTCGCACAACATAATATTATATGTGCACAACGTAACATTATATTATTGGATATGCAAAACATAATGTTACATTTGCAAAACATAGTGTTATATTTGCACAACTTAAAGTTATATTTGCACAATATAATGTTATATTCGCACAACATAATATTATATGTGCACAACGTAACATTATATTATTAGATATGCACAACATAATGTTACATTTGCAAAACATAGTGTTATATTTGCACAACTTAAAGTTATATTTGCACAATATAATGTTATATTCGCACAACATAATATTATATGTGCACAACGTAACATTATATTATTAGATATGCACAACATAATGTTACATTTGCAAAACATAGTGTTATATTTGCACAACTTAAAGTTATATTTGCACAATATAATTTTATATTCGCACAACATAATATTATATGTGCACAACGTAACATTATATTATTAGATATGCACAACATAATGTTACATTTGCAAAACATAGTGTTATATTTTCACAACTTAAAGTTATATTTGCACAATATAATGTTATATTCGCACAACATAATATTATATGTGCACAACATAACATTATATTATTAGATATGCACAACATAATGTTACATTTGCAAAACATAGTGTTATGTATATTTGCACAATATAATGTTATATTCGCACAATATAATGTTATATTCGCACAACATAATTTTATATGTGCACAACGTAACATTATATTATTAGATATGCACAACATAATGTTACATTTGCACAACATTATGTTACATTTGCAAAACATAGTCTTAAGCCCCATTTTCATTTGAACCTTTACCTATATATATATATATATATATAGATAGAGAGAGAGAGAGAGAGAGAGGACGGATCAAATGTTTACAAGTCTTATTGTGTTTTGTGTTAACAAATCTGAGCCATTGGATGGGGAGAAATGAATGGCCTAGATTATTTCAATATATTAACTTAATTATTAATGAATTGGAAAATAAACCCACCCAACCCTACCCCAAAGCGCGTGTATAAGAAACCCTAATCCAAGCCATACGCCTGTGCCCGCTTTAATTCATCTTCAACCTCTTGCTTTCCGTCTCTGCGTTCGATCTTCAAGCCAAGCCATATACGCCTATGCCTTCGAACAGATCGAGGCTCGATTCAATTTTTTTTCTATGGTGGCAATGGCGATGGTGATGGCGGATTTCGCGCGCAGTGGGAGGTGGCCTCAGTTGTGGTTTCGATTTGGCCCTCAATGGCGGCGATTGCACCACCGCTAAGCCTCCTCGCCTCGCCGCACACCCCCGCGGCCTCCCTTGCTCGGATTCGAGGTTGGATACACACAAATCTGGTGTTGCCGCTAATTAACCCTCCTCAACTACCTCCATTAACGAAGATGGTGGCCGAGAAGTATCGACAATCAGAGGCGGTGATGGGCGGTTGTTCGTGGGCGTCGCGGGCTCGACCTGCTGTTCTCCGGGCAAGGCTGCACTACCGTGGTCTCGGCGACAAGGTGATGGTCAGGAGGTGGTGATCTGTGGAGGCGGCTCGCTCACGGGAGTAGTGGGAGCCGTCATGGCTTTGAGAGAATTGAGAGGGGGAGAGGAGGACGGTGATGACGGGGGACGTTGAATTGGTTTTGGGTTGTTGGAAAACCCTAAGAGATTTGACGTTGAATTGGTTTTGGGTTGTTATTCGATAAGATTAAGGAATGATTCATTGATATGCAATAAATATTCGATGGAATGAGATAGGTTATTCGTTACTATTTGGTTATGATTTCATGTTCAGAGTCAATATTCGGTAAGTTCATAGTTTTTATTCGTTGATAATACATAATTATTCATATGTATTTAGTTAATTAGATGTGGGAAATCAAGAATTACATTTACATACTCTTTCAACCCAGTGAATAATTACTATCAACTTAGCGAATAATTACTATCAATCTAGTGAATAGTTGCAAAATTGACCAACCCTTTTGCTATTATCTAAATGATAACTCCTCTTTACGGATGAATAATAACGATTAATTTAGCGAATATTTACTATTAACCTAGCGAATAGTTGCAAAATTGACCAACTCATTTTCTATTATCTAACGAATAATAAGTATAAGTTAACGAATATTTTTTATCACCTTATCGAATAGTTCAAACAGTGCATCACACAAAAAACAACGTTATCCCACCAAAAAAATGTTACGCAAAAAAAAAAAGTACAACACACGCACGTAATTTAGCAAGTGAGCAAGGAAAGAAGTGGGTCCCAGTGAGGAGCATTTTGATTGGTTGACACTGTGGGGCTCACAGGTGGGGCAGTTTTGATAGTAAACTGCAATTTTACCCAAGCTTTATAGAAATTACGAAATTGTTCAAACTTTTTATGATTGTATCAAAGTGAAATAACAAATGTTTTTAAATGACTTTTAATAGTACTAATTACCATAATCTACTAACTATATTATGAATAATAAGTTTTCTGTGGTTTTAAGCCCACAACGCTCTCCAACTAAAACTTCAAGTTAAAGAGGTTTGACCCATACCTGAACGCAGTTACTCTGGACCGCCGGCGTTCCTGTAGCTTCCGACTTTCTAGAGGTGGCTAACCTTCAACCAGGCCTCCCTTAGTTCAGATTGAGCACAGATCTATTTCGTTTCCTACCTCAGACCGTTGTCTATAGCTTTTGGTTTTGATTTTGAGAGGGTGAAGGGATTTGAATCAAGAAAACAAAGTATTCAGAACACAGTGTTCAATTAAGTAGCTTTCCCTTTCTTAAAAACAAACTTTATTGAATATGGGAAATATTACAACACACAAGCACTCTTAACTAAGAAATTAAACACACTTAACACTCTTATGGTCCATTGAAGGGTTTTGAACCTTAGAGTGATGGAAACACCAATCTACTCAAATTCAAAACGCTTCTACTTCTCTTTCTGATTTACAAGACTCTTTCTCTCTTCTCATATGGTTTTCTCTCTCTCTGGAATTCGGTGTCTTGAGAGGTCTGAGAATGGCTCTATTTATAGAGCTGGAGAGAGAGCATTGGATACCTTTCAACGTCTCTTTTTTACAAATGGCCGACAGATGGGCCCCTACTCAGAAAGCAATAAAAGCACACAGTGCTGACTCAATAATACCACTCTCATGCTAAACAGTAAAAAGAAAAAGACAAAGCATGTAAAGGCTGACTAGATTCTTCAATAATTTAGCTGCATTCGTCCAGGTTCCAGACTTCTTCTTCACCCATGTTGGCTTCCAAATCATCATCATCATTAGCATAATCTTGTACTAAATCCAGAGTATTATCAACCTCTAGGTCTCGTTCATTGTCTAGATCGAGATCAAGCATTAATCCTTCAGTGTACTCTCGATCCCAAGCAATTAGCATATCAATCATTCTTTCATGACCTTCTTTATCTAAAAAGTGACCGGTTTCTATCTGTGCTAGATAAAGCTCAATGGACTCAGATCTGTCTATAGCTTGTTGCATTAATGGCTTGAGTTGTGAACTTACGATAAAGGCTGTATTTCCAACTTTGAATATCCCACAATCAGTGTGTCGATATTTGGTGATGTAGTAGTAGATGTAAAAGAACCCTTTCGCTCTGGCCACCCATGGATGCCTTACTGTATCCAGACGCCCTTCTACTGGATCTTCCACGAACCAATATTCTTCTGAGAACAAAATGAGAATTAAATAATGTGGTAACCAGGTTTTCCCTGGTTAACATCCAAGCAGACACAATGAACTCGACACCCTTCTATCTCCTTCATGCGTTCGAACTTAACAGCTCTAAGGAAGACCTTCTTTTGGAACTTGGTGAAGTATTTGAGCATGATGCTCTCTTCTTCTTCCTTTGGCCACCGTTGGTTAATTTTATAGAGTCCGCTACACATTCTATATTTCCATGATTTTAAGTAATCTACATCTTCAGCTGGCATGATGGGTAATGATAATCCTCCCAATCCTGCACGGTTGTTTGTTACAAAATGTGTAAATCATTTGTCTACTGCTGCTGGCAGTCTTCTGATCCTTTCAGATACCTCCCAGTAGAAGTGTCTGAAATCTCTCATCCTCCATCTCTTACATATTTCTTCCTGGAGTTCAACGGGTAGCTGAAGAACTTTTATTATCATTTCCATGGTTAGGAATCTTATAACCGTTCTGTGTCTCGTTTCTAAGAGTCCACGGCGGTATCTATTGGTAGTAAAGTTTCCAAAATCAACAGAAATATAAAAACTAGGAGGGGAAACCCATCTCTGGTATTCTCTTATCTCGCCTAGGAGATCAACATCGTGTGGGTGGAACACCCACCTCGGATTTTCCCACCGAGTTTGACGCCTTTGATCCATCAGCTAATTCTCTAGTTAGGCTGTCTGCTAGAGAATTTTTTGATCCCTGCACATGTTCAATAGTGAAAGTGAATTGATTAAGGGATAACTGCCAACGCAGGAGTCTCCCATGCGCTTTCACATTATCAAGATTATTATTTATGAAACCCAATATTCCTTTACAATTTTTTATGACTGTAAAAGGTTTAGGAGCTAAGAAGATTATAAACTTCTGTATTCCACGATAAATTGCAAGAATCTTCTTTTTCATGACAGTGTAATTATATTCAGATTTATTGAAGCTGCCACTGCTATACCTGCAAAGCTTATTATCTTTCTTTAGTTTCAAAACAGCTCCCCAATGATAATCGCTAGCATTTGTTTCGAGAACTAACTCATCTTCTTCATTAGGTAAAGTCAATATTGGAAGTTTTTCACATCTTCTTTTCAGCTCTTGGACTATTTTAGTGTCTAAGTGAGTCCAACTCCAAACTTGATCTTTCTTTAATTTAATCTGTAGAGGTTTTCTTAACTTGGCTAGATCTTTAATAAAATCAGAGGCATAAGTAAGACAACCTAGAAATCTTTCTAGTTGTTTTCTATCCTTGATTTCATTAGGAAATTTTTCTACCTCTTCCAGAATATGTTTTTGCAAGACAATTTGGCATGCTTTAATTTTTAATCCTAGAAACTCAATTTCAGGCTAAGCATACACTACTAGAATTCTGGGATTTAACATCGGATAATTAACATCAGTCAGAAAAACAGGTGATGTTAAATAGATTTTGAACATCGGTTAAAAAAATTATGATGTTGAAAATAAAAGTGACACCACACCAATTTATTGACCGATGTAAAAACAAAATTTTAGGATAAAATTAAACGAGTGGGATTGGAATTTGGACCACGTGAAATCCCGCCCATCTCAAATACAAGCGGGCTCATTTAACACTTTGAATTTTTTTTTTAAAGTTTGTATTTGTTTCTTAAAAAAAAAACACAGATCGAAGGGTTAGCCCCTTTCCTCTCCGTCTCGACTCCCGCTCCCGCGACTCCTTCTTGTTCATCACCCCCAACCTCTTCCTTCTCCAATCTCGCCGGCTGACTCTCTCTCTCTAGATCTCATATGCTAGCAGAGATCCCTCGCCTCCGTCCTCGGTGCACCTGCACTGCCTCTCCCTCTCTTTGTTAAATGAACCACGACCGCTTCCTCTTCCAATTTCAGATCTAGGAGCTTTCACTATGGCCTTCCTCTCGGTCTCCGCCCCCTGTTCCTCACTCCCTCGAAGGTTAGGGTTTCTGAACTCGTCGTCAATCAGGGGACGGATGTCGATGCCAACACCAGAGGGCCGAAAGATTTGAGGCTGAAATCATCAATGGAGGAGACACATGTTGTCAGGTTGGCGTTCTAATTTCTTGTTTGCTAATTTAGGGTTTGTACTTATCGTTTTGGTTGATTTCTTCTCCCCTTTAGTTTCTCCATTAGGTTTATCGATTTTGGTTTCTCCATTAAGCCCTGATCTGATATAGTAGCTTTGCGATGCCCAGGAGACTTATTGAAGGTTTTAATCTTTTTTTTGGCTCTTCTTTTTCTTGAAGGTTTTGTAAGGGCTTGATACTGCATTGAATTATACATGTGAGATGGATGAATGTTTGAGCACTTTGAATGTGAACCTTAAGTTCATGAGAGTGGATATTGAATCCGTACGTCTTTCAAACAATTTCTGTTTGATTTACATTCCCTTGTATCCTCTTTACAAATCCATTTATTCTACCATTACATTCATCTTATTTTATTTCGTCCATTGACTAGAATTCTATGATTATCTTTGAAATTGTTACTATGATTCTTTTTCTTAAATTGGATTTGCAATGAAGGTTTTGGTTGTATGAAGCATCTGCTTGAATTATGTTATGTCTGTTATTGATAATGTTTCTATCGTAACCAAACATGATGACGAAGATAATGCAATTCATAAATTGTTCGCTACATGGTTAAAGAATTCTCTCTTCTGCTTGTTGATTCCTTTTACACCTAACCCAGGTAGAAGCCTTAAATAACAGCTTGGAGTTTCAAAGTGTAAATGGTAAGTTGAATCTGGAACTTGGCCAACTTCTTGAGAAGCTTGAGATTCTTTATGAGGTATGTCAGTTTGTTACACACCTTGGTCTTGTATCTTTTGAATCACTAATCAGATGGCACTATGGCGAGCACCATACACAATTTCTAAAAATTCGGTTTTATGTTTGGTTTGGTTCAACCATAACGATTCTATGCAGCAACTTAGAATTGACACTTTAATTAATTATTTTCTTAGAATTGCAACAAATTAAATGGTGATGGTTAGGTAGGAATCGAGTAATAGTTTTGATGAAATGAATTGAACCATAATTATTTTCTTAGAATTAAATGGTGATGTTACTCTTGTTTCCTCATGGGTGAGGTTACTTCTCTCATTGCAATTATCTCTCCTCCCTCTTGAAACTTTTATGTCTATTTCAGCATCAGGGCCATATGTGGTATGAATTTGGTAAAAAAAAATTGTGTTCATGGCTCAGATTCTGATTTATCTGCTGAAAGAGAGATTAACTTCTTCTTTGACAAACCTGCTGGTCATTTCCCATCTTGAAATAGAAAACAATATTGATTAGCATTTTGATTACACTGTCTTGTATAATTTAGAAAAGTTGAAAAATATTTTAATAAAAAGTCTAGAATGAAGAGAGGTGCACCTATGGGTTCAACTATTCAGATTGCTGAATGTTATTTCCCTTGTGATATGTAAGAAATGCAGTTGAACAAAGTTGGCTTGGGCTTGCTTTAAGCACAAAGTACTTGTAATTTCAGCATATAATATCTAAATGGATTGAATCGGAAAGGGTATATCCCAAGATTTCTAACAAATTTGCACATTAGTATGGACTATAGAGTCCATGCTCTCAACTGTGCTTCTTTTCATTTTGTGCAATGGATTTATGTTTCTCTCAAGAGGAGCAAAAAGTAATTGAAGCGAAGATAAGAATGCGACAACGAGAACTCCGGGAGGAGGAAGAAAGAATGCATAAAAGATAATTAAGAAACAAGTTCTTCAGTTGGGGTTACACATGCTAAAAACATCAACAACGCCAAACCTATAGTTGTTGAATGAGAAACACTTGTCTCTTCTTGGGACTCGATTGCTACTCCGTTGCTTAGCCCCTCATTTATCATCCAACAAAACAGGTCAATATTATGCTTTTTGGCCTTCATTATCTTTTATTTTTCCCTGGGGAATTTCAGGTTATTACCTAAGCAGTTGTAACAGCATGTAAAATGCAATTGGAAAGTGTCTTGGTGAGACAACATCTTTGCTATATCATGCCTTCTGGCTAATTATAAAGATTTTAGGAGCTGGTAAAGCATGTAAAATGCAATCAGTTAACATTGAGTGACATTGCAAAGCTTGGTATCATGTTTTGATTTTTTAAAAGCTTTGAGAAACTAAAAGAATGAGAATGTGGTAATTGTCTTTCTGACTTGGTTGATTTAATGAGTGCCTGAAAGGGGGAAGGCGCGAACAATGTCATTTTTTGGATTGGTATTCGGATGATTTTACCTATAATGTTGTTTATTGAATGACCTTTTAACTAAAATTAGTACTAAATATTGAAGGAAACATTATGAAATTTATACATACATTTGTTGATTTCATTGGATTATTGCTCTAGTTGCTTAATTTTTCAGAAGTCAAATTACTTTTCCACTTTTAAGTTTTAACTTGACCATGTTATGAAATTTATAAAGGTTTATATGGAGAATGAAGTTATTGACTCACCTTGCTATGAAATTTATATATACAGTCCATTATGCTAATTAGTTCAACTAATAAAAGTAAAAAACCTTTTATTGATTGAATTTTACCTCATAGTTATTCACGTGCCTTTGATCATCAAGGTTGTTTTTCTCAATGGTATCCAAATTCTTTGTCGCGGTGGTTGCATTATTTCTCTTATTTTTCTTTTGTTTGCTTTCTTTGTTGTGGAGGCTCCAACAAGCTAGGCAACGGAGCGTCAAGCGGTAGATGTTTAAGCAGCAAAGCTTCCAACTGAAGAAGATCACCAAGCAACTGTCTACCATGGGCAGTGATACCCCCTTGAACTTTTCCATCAGGGCAGGTTCCACCAAGGAGCTGTCTTTATGGGTTCAAATATGATATTTGATTTGAAAAATGCACCACAGATATTTCAGAGAATAATGGACAATGTCTGAGATTTCTACCAAATAAACTCAGGAAATAATGCCTTTTTACCAAAGCATACTGAACATCTGCTGTCTACAAAGGCACATAATTCATATTTATTGAACCCTTCTAAGCAAATACTTATTGGGATATAAATGCTATTGGGGTTGGTAATTCTATAATTTTTCTTTAGTGTCTCTTTGTTGACATGTTCAAGGCCTTCCTCTACCCTCATATTATCTCCATAGAGATGTTTGAGGTCTAGCACTTCCATTCTCATTCCTAATTCGTCTTCAAATAAAGAATCTGTGAGAGATTCTTTTAAATCTTTAGCCCTTGGATCATTTTCATAGACAGGTTCACTAATGGTTTTAGTGGAATACCCTATTAGCTTTCCTTTTGGCTCGGAACTAGATGATCCTTATTGATTTTCTCTAACATTTTGGACTATTGGGGGAATTGATGTTATTCATTCCCTAAATGGGCTAGAACCTAAGTCTAGACTATGTCTAGAGGGTTCTTTCAAAATTTTATTTTCTAACCTCTTGTTTAATGCTGCTATCATGCTCGCTATGTCTTCATCTACCACAAACGATTTGTCTTTTATGCTTGTAGTAGCTCCCTGATTCCTTGGAGTAATACTAAGATTAGGATTGAACCTAAAACTAGTGTTTCTGGATAAGCTTGGACATCTAGAGAGACTGACTGGTGGTTTAGCATTCGTATGGATTCTACCTTCTTCATCTATGGTTAAAACCTTATTACTGCTAGTACCCGTCGAATTTTCAAATGCGTTTATCCAAATGGTCTTAAGTCTTATTTGATCAAGTTTTAGCTTAACAGGTACAACTTCTTTGCTTGGACCTACAACCTCGTGTTTCTCAGCTTCTACTATATGGCATTTTTGTGGAGGATTTGTAGTATTCTCAAGTTTATAAACTACCTTCCACTTTAATTGTAAAGGACAAATTCTCTTATGCATACTAATACCCTCTGTTAACAATTTTATAGCTAAGAACTTAGATGCATAATGATCTTCTAGACTAACATAATAGTTAGGCCTACAGATCCAAGAAACTGCTCCTTGACTTAAATTACACACTATAACACTGATGCATTGGTCACTAAACTTTTTATTCCTAATGTCACAAACAAAATTAATGCATTGCACATCTTTTCCATAGTCTTGTAATGGATTTATAATTACTTGGATGCCACATATGAAAATATATTTTTTTTTTTTATCTTTGTTATGTTTTTTAATGTTCGCCCAATTGATTAAGTTTACTTTAGTTGCTTGATTTTCATTATTCTTGACAGTTACATCTCCAGACATTTCTTCGCAAACATACTTAGCATATTTAGAGAACAATATTTTTTTAACAAACTGTTCTTTAGCGATAATCGGGAAATCAACCCCTGATCTAGTCATTTCTTCAACTTGTTCCTCATCTATAGAGGTTTCAGCTTGCTGAAGTTGAGCTAAGGTGGTCATTTCATATTCATCAGATAACTCACTAGGGGATTCTCCTTCCATCATTTCATTAATTTCTTCACCTTCTATTGATTCAGTTTCAGATTCTATATCTTCTTCAAACTTTTCTTTTATTATTTCTACTATCCCTTTGTTATTTCTTAGGGCTAGATCTACTGCTTCATCTTCAGATAGCTCGATATAATCCAAACTTCCTAAGGCTTCTGCTAGTCTATTGTTCTTCTTGTTTTTGCATTCATTAGCATAATGACCTGATTCTCCGCATGCCCAACATTTGCAATTGTTCTTTTTCTCAGGACAGAACGAGGCTTTCTGGAAAAACCTCCTATTTTTAGAGAATGGTTTTTTATAACACTTCTTATAATATTTTTCACCTCTTTGTTTATTGAAACTTTTTCCCTTATAGTTTCTTTTTCCTTGGTAATCTCTATTATTACATCCCCATTCTGTTGGCGTCTCCCAACAAGTTAAGAATTGTTTTTTCATTCTTTGGGTGCTTCTTACGTCTCGACATTTTTTCTCGACCCATTTCCTAACATAGGAAATTCTGTTACCAAGAGTATCTTTATCTCCATTTTTAATTAACTCTCGATACTCTTCACTTATTTGTTCATTAATTGGGGCATGAAGTTTATCAAAGAACATTTGCAGATTAGTGCTGTTTTCCCCTATCTTATAGTAATACTTCTCGAATTCTGTTATGTAATTATCAACATATTTCGAGATTATTTAAAGTTCTTTGCCATTTTAAGGCTTCCTTATCTTCATCTTCTTTTTCTCCAATGAACTCGTCTTCTATTAAATCACATATTAATGTGAACATCGTTACTGGGCTTGCCAAATTCCTAAGTTCTTGTTTTGGTTCATCACCAATAGCTCCATACCAGTCGGCAATACATCAATAGAAACTATGTTCTATGTAATTAAGGAATTGAGAAGAGTTCCATCATACGTTCATGTTTAATACACTCATCCTACTTTTCTTCCAGAACTCTATGATTTCACGCCTATTCCTTACACCATCTAGATTTAATTTATACCCTGTTTCACTTATGGGTTCTAGATTAATTTCTCTTTGATTTTGTCTATGGTTTGGCATAAGGCTTACTCCAAATCTTTCCTTCTTTTCCAGAAATTCTTTAGGCTTTAACCTAGGTATGTAATTACTAGTTGAACCATGTTCATATCGTCTGTAATGTCTTCTAGCTTCATTTCGTTCTACTGGTTCATTCTCCTTCAACCTTCTTTGTCTTAAAATTTCATTTAACCTTTTTTGGACTTTAGATATGGGAATGTTTTCCATGTCTTCTTCATCTGAGTTCTTTTCAGACTCGTCGTTGCTCATGACTTCTTGGTTCATAAAGTTGGTTTCAATAACTTTTTGTTTCTGTAATTTCATCTTCCATTCTGGGTCATCAAACTTAGTGCTAAATCTCTTTATTTGTCGAATTGGATGTTGATTCATTTTAGGGTTTTGATTCTCGTCTTGATCTTCTTCTACCATTGCCTTGTTTTTTATATTATCTAATTTAGTAGAAAACTTATTTCTGGATTTTTTAAATGGATAACTGTATTTAAAAGGATTTCCTTTCTTGATTTCACCACCTGATGTTAGGCTTATCTGATGGATAATTTCGTTAATGGCTTTTAGATTTGTTGAGTGGTGTACTTTGCCTATTTCTTTTACAGTCTTAAATATTTTACTGCTAATCTCAATATATAATTGTTCTAATTTTTTAACTTCGAGTTTTAAATCTATAAGTTGGTCTGAAATGGCATTCAAAATTGCTCCAAAATGCTTATCGTTTATATCTAAATGTAAAGCACGAGGATAAGTCTTATGGGGGCAATTAGTAGACACCTCCAGATTGTCTTATAGATAAATACAGATTATTTTTAATTAACTAGGCTCTGATACCAAATTACAGGATCACTGATAATAATAAGATAAATACGGAATATTAAAGATAACTTAAAATAATACACAAATTAAAATTCTAAACTAGTGGTTATTCTATGTAATTTTTGGTTTTTTGGTTGGATTTTAGTTGAAAAGTGGAGGGATCCACTGTTAAAAAGCAGCCAATAGGATTAGTCCTTTTGGTTTTCATTATAAGAAATGGTCCTCACCCGAGTCAATCCATATATATATATATATATATATATATATATATATATATATATATATATATATATATATATATATATATATATATATATATATATATATATATATATATATATATAAGCAAGGTTAAAGGGGTTTCAATTCATAACTTTAAGACAATAAATACCCTTCTTTACCAGCAACCCCAACAGATGTGTTAAAGTAGAGAAAAGAGGGATGTTAGAGAAAAATACCCCTTTTTTTCTCCCCAACAGATTCTGCAAAATAGAGAAAGGGATGAAAAGTGAGAAAAAAATCTGTAAATTTGTGGGAAGAAATTTCATCTGTATAATTGAATGTGTGCACTTCTCCCCGTGGTTAATTTATTGATTTTCACTTCTTCTTCTCTAATGTAGGTTCAAGTTAATTTATTGCCGCAATTCTTCTTCTCTATTGACGGTGAATCTTCTTCCAGGTATGTGATTTTAGGTATGTTCGACTGATTTCGATTTGTTCTCTACTGCATGCCACTGTTTCAGATTTCGATTTCAATTTCTTCTCTACCGCCACTGTTTCCAGGTTTGTGATTTTAGGGCTGTTTGATTTCTTCTTCTACTATAGGATCGATTTCACTTGTAGGATTTCTTCTTCTATTGTAGGTATATGATGATTCTATTGTAGGATTTCGCTTGCCCCTTTTTCACTCGATTTCGATTTCCATTGCTTCTGAATTTCGACTGCTCTCTGTTGATTTTGCTTGCTGTCATTTCTTCTAATGTAGGATTTCGCTTGCTCTTGTTGTCAAGTGTTGTTTCTTCTTGTTTCTGAATTTTCGGGACTGTTGTTGCTTCTGAATTTCGAGCGCCCTTGTTGCTTTTGCTGATTTCGCTTGCTCTTTGTTGATTTCGAGTGATGTTGCTTCTGAATTTCATCTTGTTTTTTGGTGTTGTTGCTTCGGAATTTCGAGTGTGCTCTTGTTGCCTCTGAATTGCTTCTTGTGTTCTGTTGATTTCGAGTGCTATTGCAGAGTGTTGTTGCTTCTGAATCTCATCTTGTGTTCATGTGTTTTCGAGCGTTGTTGTCGTGCCGTTGCTTCCAAGCATCATTCTTGTGTTCATGGGAATCCGATCATCATTCTTGCAATCAAGACTAGGCCGGCTTGGAGTGGCACTGTCTGTGTTGATCATTCACATTATCACATTTATTGCAATCATGACTACTCTGTCTTCATTTTTGTTGTTGGTAGTGTGGATTTTTTAATGGTGAAAATTATTTTCTTAATAAAAGCATTTATTATATTACAAATTTTTGTATTTAATACGGAGTATAACATATCATAAATTCAGAAATTTGTATAATAGAAAAGCCGTTGAAGTTAGTGTAAATTTTTTAAGAGATTTTGATATTTTTATATCTATTTTAGAGAAATTTTACAAAATTTGTTGGGCTTGCTCTAAACTAAACTATTTTCTTAATTCTGTACTACTTTAAAACTCTTTTATATTTAAAATGAGTAAACATCATAAAGAAAAAATAAAAAAATGTCGATTTTTCTTTCAAACTAGGGGGACTAAGACCACCCCAAATCTCCCTCGATCCGCCACTTCCTAGGGTTACCTTTATCGGTATTCAATTTGACCAAGCCACTTCGCGGAGGAGACCAAGCACGAGGACTTGATCCAGCCGGATGCAGCCCAATCTAGTAGAGAACACCCCAAGTTGTTTAACCACACCATTTCTCCCAAGCTAAACACAGTCTCAGTAAAAAGTAAGCAAGCTGACGAACTTATATACCGGACGGCCACACCTCAATTTGAGATTGTAGACTCTTTTTTGGTCATACGACACCCATATAAGCTTTTTTTTTATACCTTGTATAATTAAACAATAAAAGCTCATGTGAGTGGTGGAAATTAGATCAATATACGTACATGTCATGTGGGTATATTTGGGGGAGGGGGACCTTATCTTATGAGCTCAGTTTTGTTGTAACGCATATGACAATTTCATTTTTAGGTGTATAAGATCGAGCGTCCTCTTCATGCCCCCAAATTGCCCATTTTCCACATCCTTTTGATGCTTCTTTTTCGGTTACCCAACACATGGCCATCTCATTTTCTCATTTATATATACGTCTTACGGTGTTAAGACGTGTGGGGCGACTCTTATATGAACATTAAATGAATCCATCCTCACCTCCGCCATCGCCACCTTTACAGATTAATGTAACATGGTGAGACCAAAGTAAATCGACCTTGCTTCCACCGGCCTTGCCACCAATGAAGTAAACCCAAAGGCGGAGCATCTTGGGGGTCGGAGGCGGCCCCTGCCCCGGCCTGCAAACAAATAATAACAGCCAAAAAATCTAAAATTCATTTCTTGATTATAAGATCATCCACATCAATGAAACTCTATAGGATTTTTTAACTCTACTTTTTTACTTTCTTTTTATTCTTTATCCGTTTAAGAACTCATTATAATTTTTGACTCACATCCGTCAAATCCATACAAGTTCCTTAATTAATTTTATATTTATAATTATTTTAAAATCTAATTTTATATTTATAATTATTTTAAAATCTAAAATTCGTTTTTGATTTTCCATTTTACACACTAGTAAAGACTAAGTGCTCGTTTGGATAAATGTAGAAAGTCTACTTCCTGAGAATTTAATTCCTAGGAAGTCTACTTCCCATGAATTACACTTTCTGAAATTTTAATAAACATGTTTGGTTGAAAAATGAAAAAATGGTGGATTTGATGTAGTGAGATAAATATGGGATTTTTATTAGTAAGAAAAGGGTGGAAGTTGTCTTACCATGTACCCCCTTGGTAATTTCAATTCCTGTATTTCACAGGAAGTTCAATTCCCGGGAATTTCAATTCCTGGGTCTTTGGAGAAGAATTTTTTTAACCAAACGCAGATATTCTGTCTAACTTCCTGGGATATTCAACTTTCTGGATTTTTCAAACCAATCCAAACGAGCACTAATTTCATGGACACAAGTCTCCATTTTTACCTTCTCTCCGTTGTTAGAAGTTCTTTACTACCGAACACGTCGATCACATCGTTCTTTAACTTTTTTTTCTCTCTTATTTATTATATTAATTGATTTCTTGTATTTTGAGGTTGAACACCCAGATTTCAATGCTCTAAAAAAAGGGTTCAAAATCCACCACTAGACGAACCCACAAGTCCAATGCTCCTATTGCAATAATAGATGTTAGAAGAAAAATAGGACAACAATTAAGTTTAATCTTAGAAAGATTAAAAGAAAAAAATTGAATGGGACCCAATTAACGGGTAACAACTTTAGTCAATGGATGATCCTTCAAAAATCAATGAGGTTACCGACTTTAATTAGTGGATCGGTAAAATGTCATTTCTATTCTCTTTATTATCTTGTTTAAGAATTAATATTTGATTTTGTTGGACTCAAAGAAAGATTTCTTATCTCCATCAAATCTCTATTTACTGCTTGCCTTTCAACAATCAATTTGATTGTCGAAACGTAATTCGAGTGTTTATTTTCATTGGCATCGTTAATTTCTATGAACTAAAAGGATTAGATGGAGTATACAGTAAGGGTATGTTTTACTATAGTTCCAAAATTCATTGCAATTTTCCGGGAAACTAGCAAGAGATCAATCATTGAGTCCTTGTTTTGTGGTCAATATTTTTGTAAAGAAATATTAAATAAACTCAACCAAATTTATAAAATCCCGTGAGTGACAAATAGCAGTACCCGCACTATGTGCGATTTTTTAAATTTAAATAAATTTAATATATATTAATACCGTTCAATAGACTAATTAACGTCTTTCATCACTTGTAATTTTTTTTATTAGGTAAGCATTCGAGTTCAGAGATATCTGAAACTCGATGGCCGGCTAAGTCGGCAAACGGAAGAATCGTCTAGAAAATATAGCATACAACAAAACATAATGGTGCAGACTCAGACACACGCACTCTACAAAAAACGAAACCAAGAAAACCTAAACCAAATTGGATGTGGCCGAAGATGACGGACGAAGTCAAGCCCCACACTGAAGTAGAACCGTAGGTCAGCGATACATCAGGACCCGATTATCCTGTGGGCAGTGAGGACGAAACTCCTGGGAAGCAGTCACCCCGAGTAATGGAGACGCCACGATACACACTACCACGACCCCAACCCCAACCTATCCCGACTCCGACAACCGAACAAAAACCAAGGAGAAGATTGCCAAGTCACGCCATCGTAGAGCTGCACAAACGCTTGAGTAAAAAGCACCAATAATCCCTATCGGGATTTGATCAACCCTAATGGGATTTCATACACGCCCAAACAAGCGGGATTTTAAACCGTTGCGGGAGTTTAATCGAAATATATATAAATATATAAATACATATATCACTTATTAATTGTTATGTAATTAACATAGAATTTGATTATTTAATTTTCATAGGCATAAACAATTTGATATTTTATTATATAAATATAATCTTAGACAACTTATTATTTCAAAATTTATGAAGTTTTATATCTCATACAATGTGTTTTTTCGATTTAATCGAACCGAAAATCGAAATGAAAAATTCTTTGAACTGAAAAATCAGTTCAAACTGAAAAAATGAACAGCCCTAACTTACGGTGAGTAGCTAAATCAAATTCCAAAAGTTAATTAAATTAAAATCTTATCTTTACCTAGTTAAAACTAGAGGGAATATCACAAAATAACCCAAAAAAACGGGTTTATTGCGGTGTTAACCCAACTCGGTTTTAAATTGGGTGAAACCGGATATTGGGGAAAATCTTGCAATCGGTAGGAGGTAAGGGAGGGGGGTGCACCCTTCCACTGCGCGACACCCGGTAGAATTAGACTGAGAGAGAGAGAAAGAGAGAGAGAGGGAGAGGGAAAATACAAGTCTCGTCTGCAGAGGAGGGAGAGAGATCAGTAAGGATAGGATAGAGAGAGATGAAAAAGTCATTTCTCCTCTGCTACTTTACTGTTGCTTTTTCACTTCGAAGGAGAAATTGGGCGGGGGTTTATTTGCAGGTTGACGTGTAAGCAGTTAGTTTTAACTGGACACCCAAAGCAAAACGACATGACACATATTGGAATCGACTGGACAAGAGTTATCAGAGAAACAGATTCACTATCGACTTCGGAAGAAAATGGGCAAGCTTGCTTTTGATAAAGGTTATGTGAGAGGTGTCTCCCTCAAATCTGAAGCAAATTTACCCATTTTCTATCTGAAGTCGATGGTGAATTTGTTTCTCCGATAACTCTTTTCCAGTCGATTCCAATATGTGTCATGTCGTTTTGCTTTAGGTGTCCAGTTAAAACTAATTGCTTACATGTCAACATGCAAATAAATCCCCGCTCAATTGCTTCTTCTTTTATGGTTTTTATCTGAAACTTAATATTTAATTCAAATTATATTAATGTCCCCTCACTGTTACTCTTCCATCTCTCTCTGTCATATCCTCACTAATCTCTCTCTCTCTCCTCTCTACAACATTACTTTTCTTTTTTTCACTCCTCTCTCTCTTTTTCTCTCCTCTGCAGACTTTCTTTTGCTTTCCTCTCTCTCTCTCTCTCTCTCTCTCTCTCTGATTTTTTATCAAAAGTAAACTTACCCATTTTCTATATATCCAAAGTCGATGGTGAATTAATTGTTTCTCTGATAACTTTTGTCCAATCAGTTCCAATAGGTGGCACGTCGTTTTGCTTTTGGTGTCCAGTTAAAACTAATTGCTTACACGTCAAACTGCAAATAAACCCCAACCCACTTGCTTCTTCTTCGATGGTTTTTCTCTGAAACTTAAGATTTTATTCAAATTATATTAATGCCCCCTTACCGTCACTCTTCTCCCTCTATCTCTGTCTATGTCTTATCCCCTTTGTCCTCTCTCTTTTTACCGCATGGGCTTAGGGGGGAGGTTGTTATATTGTTCATTAATCAATTAAAAAAAAAACAAAGCGGTTCACCAAACTTCTGCGAGGGCTCCTCCACTTCGATTCCACCTTCTCTACTCCAAATTCGGTCTCCACTCACCTCGAATTGACCTGGAAAAGCCATCAGAACGAAGGTGAAGGACGAAGGCATCCAAGCGGACGATTGCTTGTAACTCAAAGTACAATCGTCAATTATAGTTACAAGAATTCGTTCATTACAATAATTTTAGGTATAAGTAATTAGTTACAAGAATCAAATATGTCACAACAAATTAGTAACAATAATGAGATTGTGTTGATTACAATTATAATTACAATAATTAAGAACGATTACAAGAAATTAACTACAATACAAATTATTAAGGTTACACTCATCTAGAGTTATATTTAAAAATTGTAATTAAGGTTTTAACATATGGTAATTAAGGTTTCAATAAATTACACTAGATTACAATAGTTTTCAACATATGTCGTTTAAACTATTGTAATCTAGATTACACTGATGTAGGATTACAATATGTCTCATTCTCCTTTCTCGTCCGCATCTGCCGTTGAAGGACGTATTGGACCAACTAGGTTGACAACTGGACATGCGAACCAATCCTCGCGATTGCGACCAACGGGGTTGCCATCAAACGCTTCCAGTCCTCCTCGCTCAGGTAATTGTCGAGGTTGGCAAGTAACTGGGATCACCCGTACTGATTGACCCGTCCCTTGTAATGGCTGTCCTCGGGGACATCATAAATGGCATGCACAATGGGGTGAAAATGTCAGTCACGCATCGACAATAAGAAATTCTGTTGATCAACACTATGCAAACCATACCTCACATGTTGTCTGTGAATGGGGAATCCTTTTTACAGAGCGGCTAGTCGACATGTTCTCCTTTGCTGGATGTCCTGCAGAATTGGGAAGCAAAACCTTAAGACGCTTCACACAAAGCCTGTATATAATGACACCAGTCACAATGCACATGACAATAAGATTATCTAACACGACACCAGTTTCAATGCACATGATTGCAAACCATTTCCCACCCTACACATATCAACTGCCGCATGCATGCCACCCCTAAACATATAAAATGTCTCCGCATTTAGAGCAAACTTTGTAAGCTTTTATAAGGTTCAACCGGATATACGTCGAGGTAGTTTCGACTTCTACATGACAGGAAGAGTTATAAACATGACATCTGACTACTACACACATGACGGAAATCAAAGTGTCGACAAATCCATTAAATGTTCAAAGGTATCTCAAGATTAAACATATCCAAGTCGCCCTACTCCTGGTATTTCGTGTTCCACATTGTCGTTCCCCAGTTTTCCCAATTCCCCCCATTCCCCCAATTTCCCTATCTAGCTACAACCAATATAGCTACTTTCCTCCATTTCACCCCATCCATCCCCAATTTTACCCTTTCAATAACAACTGTTAATTTCCCCCAATTTCCCTTCTATCCCCCTCGTAAAAAACCCTGTTCCGAAACTTTTCATCCCTTGATTTTTACATGCCGATGGTTACTTCTTACATGACAGAGGGAACCTAGAATAGAAATTTCGTTCTTCATCCCATTTCAAACAATGGCAAACACATTTGGTTCTTCCACTCGACTCCTCGCCCTATCAATTTGTGCAATCGGTAAATAATCGGTGGCGTTAGGGTTTACTTACTTGATAACTGAAGGTTTGTCCCTTGTATTCGGTGTCTATGGCCTGTTTGATGTCTTCTTCTTCTTCTCCTTTGCCGACTTTGTCTTGTTCTTCTTCGAACTTCTTCCTCCTCTTCCTTCCATTTTCAATTTTCTGATAAAGAGAGAGAGAGATAACAACTCTAGGCCTCCCCCTTTCCCTTTATTAAGCCTCTCTCGTCGACAATTGAGTTGACAGGTTTTTTAAAAACATGGCAATTCTCTTCCCATCCACACGTCTCACTCTATCTCCTCTATAAATGCAGTCGGTCTCTCCCTCTATTGTAACCGGTTGGGATGCCATTTTTAAGGGGTTAGGGTTAAGTTTTTGCAATTAATATGGATATGGGGCGGATATGGGATATGGGGTGCAAACCCAACCAGATTTTTGGGTTAGTTTTGTAAATACCTCTTAAAACTATAGAATATTAAAACCAAAAGTTTGAAGTTACTTATATTACCAAACGGATCCTTAAAATCTATTAAGAATTTTAAAATTCTTTTTCTATTGAAATGATTAATTTTTTTATTAAGGTAATATAATTCTAGATTTCCCATGTTGTGCTGTGGTTAATTATTTTAGGAATAAAATTTCTCACAAAAAATATTAAAATAATATATTGTCACAATTTATAAAAAGTTATCATAAGCAACAATTTGATTTATTGCTGTCATATTTTAAATAACTTTAATTATACTATTAAAATAATTTTTATTTTATACTTCCAACACACTTCTATCGTTAATAGTTTAATTCTCACATAAATTCAGATTTATTACCCTTATATTTTTAATAGGTTTCTTTTTAGATAATACATGTAATTTTATAATATTGTTTTAAATTATTTTCGTGTAAGGGACTATACACTTGTGTTAATTTGGTAGATGGTTTCCAGCTAAGACCACACATCTTATTAGCTTCAATTCAACAATAAGTATATATATAAGATGACAATTTTTAGGAGAAAATGAAAGCTTTCGGTTGCAAACGCAGCTATCCATCCATCACAATTCACAAAGAAGAAGACAATTTTGTACATTATATATTATATTTTTTTTATGATAGTCTTTATCCATGTGCTAATTCTTCTTCTTTCTTCACATTATTCCCTATATATCACCAAAAATACATATACATATACATATACATATATAGACCCTACATACTATAGGTTTTATGTAATTGGCATTTGGCTAATATGTAATTCTAATTTATCACAATAATTATTTTCATCATAAAGCGACACTGTAGAGGACACTGTAGAAACTCAAATATGTTGGCATTCGTTCATTCTAGCAGAAACTTTTGCAGTTTATACAGGTATAAGACTGGCAGTGGAGATAAGGATTCGTAGAGTAATAGTTGAAAGTGATTGTGCAATCATCGTCAATGTCATCAATAAAGTGAACAATATACCATGGGAGGTCGCTCAAATAATCCGAGAGATCCATTCGTTAAACAAAGATTTTGAGAGCGTCACATTTCAGCACTGCTATAGAGAGGCAAATGATACAACTTATTTTCTTGCTAAATCTCAGTTGAATTGTACTTTTATTTTGAGTTCCTGTTGTTGTGAGTTCCAGAATATCATCTTGCGAGATGATCATGGATGTCGTTAGTACATCCAATTTATTGCCTACTATAAAAAAAAAAAATTATGTTGACAATTACATACACAGTATATATAGAAAATGATATAAAAAAAATGTTGCATAAATTAAATAAACCCATAAATGACCTTCTTTGTAGGTTCTCATGTATAAAAATTAATAATCTTTTTTTTTTTTGAAATCAAACGTGCTTTCATTCCAAATCTAATTCCGCCAGTTCAAAAACTTTGGCCGGAATATCAGTTACAAACATTTGTTCATCCCCGATACTAGGACAGATACGAGCTACAAAGTGAGCTACGGCATTACCCGATCTACGAACATGCATAAACTAACATGACACAAACGAAGATGCTAAACAACGGATATAAGACAATATACTTCCTAGATAAGATAAGTCGGTTGAGGTGGAACGGATGCCTGAAACTACCACAAGAGAGTCCGACTCCACTTCGACAGATGTAGCGCCCATCGCGAGAACCTTCAAGAGCCCAGCAATGATGCCCATTGCCTCAGCCTCATCAGGTCGCCAGTCCCCTTTGCGACGTTCCACTGCAACAAGACTAACAAAACCATAGGAATCTCGAACCACCACACCTAGACCAATTGTCGTGGGTCCCAGAAACGCCGCGTCCGTGTTGACCTTGACAGTCCCATGTGACGGAGGCACCCAGCTCGACTTCAGCTCAACACCCACCCGCGGCACACGTGGGATTGGCGCAACCACCTCCTCACGTGGGATTGGCGCAATCCCTCCCTCCCCGAACACCTGCCGATTCCTAACGGTCCATGCCACCCACGTCAAGATGAAGAACATCCCCAACCCCTCTGTGCCATTTTGGCGCAACACAGCCTTCGCCAGCTCGAGAACTGATTGAGCATTTGACCCCAAAATAGTCGGCAATAGTGACGACTCTTCCCACACAATCTCTGCACACGGACATGAAAAAATGGCATGCCAGCATGTTTCTTGCGCTAACCCACATCTGTCACAAAGTGACGACACCACAATCGACGTACGAAATTTGAAGCCATGAAATTCCAAGTTCCAAACCAATGTATTTAAGTCTCAGTATTTCATGAACAAAAAATAAATACTTAAGTTATATTGATTGACCGCTTTACATACATGATGGTATTGGTTTTGCAAACCATTTCGAAATGGCTCACCGAAAATGACTTGTGTGTAGTACTCATAGATTTTCGGTTCGAATCTCGGATGACCACTCTTTATTTACCAATTCAAGGTATTGGTTTTGCAATCCGACTATAGAAGTTTTCGAGTTCGCGTTTGTTTGATGCAATGAGTTGATTATTAACCATGAGTTTATTGTACTGATAATCAAACAAGGATGAGTTCAACTTTTCATAACGAAATTATGTGATATGGAATATTATATAAAATTATCTAAGTTTTGATATTTGGGTTAAAGATTTTTTAGGAGCATAAACAATAGTACAAGCCACAAAAGAGTGAGTAAGAATATTTGTTATAAATACGAGTCCAAACATATTATGGGGCCTACTAGAAATGTGTTTATGACTTGTTAGAATGGGAGATCAATTCAATATATATATACCAACTTTGAATCCTACATTTTGGCTTGACTTCTAAGTCACACCACAACCACCGATCGATTCACACCCTACTATATTTGTATATTTTTCTATATCTACGAGGCACATTTTAAGTTTTGTTTTTACCTTTCTTTAGGCTAAAGTTGTCACTTCTAGTGTAAAATAATCTCTAATTATCCACTAAACAACGAAACATTTGTTATCTCTCATCTCATCATATGGTAAAAAATTGATCACTCTCATACCTATAAGTCCTTGATCATCCTGTTAAATCCCGGTAAAAAAAAATTGGTCACTCTCATACCTATAAATCCTCGATCATCCCTGTTAAGTTCCGGTAAGCGCGGCACTCTATACCGTGTTATGTGCGCTAATCAAGCCGAGTACACAAGACCAGTTGGATTCTATCCTAAAACCAAATGAAAGTAGAAGAAAGAGTCCATCAACTTATATTCAAGGTTTGGATACACTATATTATTTTTTCATATTTAACAATCCCTATCATTTTATATCCAAAATGGCAAGCTATTCTTTTTTATTAGAAAAGAATTCGGGCGAGCGAGCTCTACCCGATGGCATTTTTACGGATGAGGTCTAGAAGATCAGAATCGTTGTGAATATCGACACTCCATGCAGAGTAGCAAAGATGTGTAACCTTATCAGCAACTCTATTGCCTAATCGGAGAACATGAAAGAAGGAAACTTCTTTCATAGTCGATAGTAAAAGTTTAACATCTGATAAGATCAGTTCAATTTCTCAAGGGCATTTAGATGTTTTATTTAGGTGGTTTATAATTACCATAGAGTCACCTTCAATGTGGAGTTTGTTGATACGGAGTTGTAGAGCCCGATGGATTCTCAGTTTAAGAGCAAGAGCTTCTGCTTTCAAGGGGCTTTGAGTGCCAAGTTTTTTATAACATATGTGTATCTGACGTCCTTCATAGTCCTAGATTATAGCTCCAGCCAAGCTGACATTGTTTGAAATTGTGGATCCATCAAAATTTAGCTTGAAAGTTCCCTTAGTGGGAGGTTTGCGCCATGTATTGTTAGCATGCTTTCTTTTCGTCCTTGGGTACGTGCTTGGAGATTTATGTGCGTAAGGAGAAGTCCTCATCCAAGCTATACTCGAAGCAAGATATTTTACTCAAATTCTCCTTATGGATTTAAATAATACGAAATGAACTATCTCTATGAGGTAAAATGACACGCTAATTATTACAACAACAACAACATTATCCCAATAAATCCCGTCGAAACAGAGTTTAAAAGATACAAGTTTTCGCAACCTGTTATGAAGTACTAGCTAGCTAGTTAAAAGATTATAGATGCATTTTCAAACATTTGGTGAATCGGATCTAATTGGATTACTATTCTAAGCAGACATTGTCTTCTATCAATCATGAGAAACATATGAACTTTCCATGTGTCCAATTTCTTTTAACCAAATTCTTATATATAATTAAGTATCTAACTAACTAGGTGGTGGTACAAAGGGTGAGTGACCCTACACAATTGAAGCCACAAGGAGGCAAAGGACACATATCTAAATCAGCAATGCATTATTAGTTATTCCTTTGTTCAAAAGCAATTTTTTTCATTTTAAAGCTTTATAATAAAAAACAGAGGAATAAAGTTAACAAAATCCACATTAAGATAAGAAAGGATACATATGAATATTCCCTTGAGGGTTCCATGTAAAGCTGCATTTATAGATGAATCCTTCAACTTTAATGTGTTATGTCTTACCTTGAAGATGAATAAGATACTTATCAGCATCTGTAAAATAAAATAAAGAGGAATTTAAACTTTAAAGAAACTAAGAAAGGAAGATAAGAAAAGGTGGGTAAAGATGAAAATGCTAGGAAAGAGTAGAAGAGTTGATCAACTGTCAATCTGTCATGGTGTCCTCCATTGTTGGATAATGTTAACTTTGTATGTGGAGATTTTGTGTTTAATTGAATCAATTTTGAGGATGAAGAATCTGAAAACTCCATTGTTGGAGCTTCAAAGCTCTGGAGTGAAAGAACAAAGAACATAAATTTGATCACCATCTAATTTTGTAGAACAATGGAATAATCCACTAGTATAATACCTAATAGTATGATTTAAAGAGACTAAGATAGAACAAGGTTGAACACAAATTGTTGGAGCATTTGTTTTAGGGCAAATTGCATAAAATAACACGAACTTTAGGGGTGGTTGCACTGATTGGCACAAACTTAAAAAAATACAAAAATAATCACCAACTTTGGGGTTTTGTTGCGGTCAATGGCACATACCCCATATCTCACTAATGTGGACTAGTGGAGGTGCTTACATGAAATTTTTTTAATTAAAAAGGCATATAGCGAGATATGAATTAGTGGAAATGCTTACATGAATTTATATATATATATATATATATATATATATATATATATATATATATATATATATATATATATATATATATATATATATATATATATATATATATATAAGATGTGCCCAAATTATGAAACTAGCTAGATTCCATTTTTATTTTTTATTTCATGTAATTCCAAATCAAAGATAATTGTGACAAATATAACATTTGCAAATTAAAATAACTTGTACCAAATTTTAATTTGAAAATGTTATATTTGTCACAATTATCTTTGATTTGGAATTACATGAAATAAAAAATAAAAATGGAACCTAGCTAGTTTCATAATTTGGGCACGTCTTTTATGTCTTATAATTTAAAAAAAAAATCCATGTAAGCATTCCCACTAATTCATATCTCGCTATATGCCTTTTTAATTAAAAAAATTTCATCCATATCTCGCTAAATACCTTTTCAATTAAAAAAATTCCACGTAAGCACCCCCACTAGTCCACATTAGTGAGATAGGAGGTACTGCCACCGACCGCAACTAAACCCCAAAGTTGGTAATTATTTTTGTATTTTTTTAAGTTCGTGCCACTGAGTGCAACTATGCCTAATGTTCGTGCTATTTTATGCAATTTACCCTTTGTTTTATGATCACCATCTAATTTTTTTTATTTTTTTTTTTTTGCTGCATTCACCAACAACAACAAAATTATGATCTCAAACAATTGGATTTAAATTATTGTTGACAAATGGTGATGCAATCTGGGGGATGCCATTCAAAGTGATGAATATTAAAAATAGCCTATGATTGTCTTATATTGTTATTTTAGTTAATTTTAGTATATTTTAATATTTCATATGTATCTTGTTAGGATTTAAGTTTATACTTTTAGATTTGAGTTTATATATCTTGTTATAGGTTTTGACTCATTTGAGTATTAAAGTAATACAAGCCTAAGAGGCGCATCTTACGCTGAAAATCAAACTCACTCTAAAACACAAAAGCCATAAGTTTTCAACTTGTTCGTGAGACATGAACCCTAAGGAATGTGAGATTCGTTCAAAAGTTGATTCTCGAGATCCATCAAGTGTTTTTTAGATTCAAGCAATTGAGGGATTGAATTCGACTACCATTCAATCAATCGGGCCATCCATCCTCCGTGAGATTCGCATCGCCATCAAATGGTATAATTGTTTGACGAAGCTGAATTTTCATTGTCTTAGAGCTTTTTCAACTACATCAATCTTTAATTTATAAACACCATAACACTAAAAAAATAGTATATTGTTGGAGTCTTGGAGATGGTTAATCCACTTATACAAGGATGAACAAATCCATGTGGTTTATAGAGAGCCTCTATACAAGCCATGACGCATAAAACGCAACATTAAACAAACAAAGCACACAAGCTCCTTTCTCAGTAGGTGAAATGGACAACAATCCTCACCTGCTGACCCGGTGGCACCAATGGCCGAAGCTCGGCAAACCCACAAGCATTCTGAAACTTGCCTGTACCACCAGTGACTGACAGCTGAGACATGGTGGTTCCAATGTTGTAGACCCCAAAGAAGTTGATGCTGTCGCCATATTCGCCACCCTCAAGCATGGCAGTGAACGCCATCAGCTGAGCTTGCCACATACACACCCTGAGCCCTCCCAAGGTTCTGCGTGCCCAATACAGGTGAACTTGTGAGCACATCGTCGATGACTGTGATGGTGCCGAACCCCAGGCCTAGGCCATCCGGTGCTAGCTGCCCCAGCTGGTTGTTGACAACAGTCCTTGCATTGGTTGTTCCAGCAAAGGCACTGCCTGCTAGCCCTGTTCCAAGCGGGACACCGTTGATCCCATTCTTTAGAATCTGAAAGCCCAGGGGCCTTGCAAAGGGCACCTGACCACTGTAGATGTTCCCGAGCAGGCCAGTGATCGGCCTTGCTGTTGGGCTGCTCCCTCCGAGTATGTCATGCATGTAGAACTCAATGACAGGTGCTGCAGCTGCTGCTCCTGGGGCCAGACCATCAGCATTCATGCTACTTGTTGCGTGCATTACAGCTACAAGGAACACAATGAGCCGAGAAAATGGGATTTGTTTGCACATCTTCGGACTTTTCCTCGCTTCCTAAGGTGTTTTGTTTCTGTGGTTGATTGTTTTGGATGAACTTGGGAGTTGGATACAAGAGTTGTAAGTACAGATGGCTTGTATAGGAAGAGGAGAAAGGCGATATTGTGGAGTTGTTTTGTGGTTGATTAGTTGAGTTCTCAACTGTTCATTCTCCAAGGACTCAAAACTCAACTAATCCATTACAATATTACATCCATGGCTCCTGTTTCATTTTCTGTGATTTTTAAAATTTTGATTATGTTAATGTTACAATGAAACAACAAGATCGATTTTACAGAGACAACTCTGCAGAAAGGCCTGAATGAATCTCATGTAAAACTTAGAGAACAAGGACTTAAGTTGGTCTCTATAGCTGGTAGAAACCGGGAAGTCTAAGTTGAGTACCGATATTTCATCATTTACTGCTTCTTAACCATAGAATTAGCCCTTTAAAGTTTAAAGGGCTTTAACAATGGCAGGTGGGGTTCAAAACTGAAAATTTTAACAGTTCAGCTAGCAACCATAGCAAGCACCAAAAGCATATCTCACGTGCAGAAGCACTTCCATAGACTCTGAAATGGCAAATGATCAACACAGAGCAACCAGCAAGCACAACCACAGGCACCTTCATGATGCAAAAGCACCCTCATTACCTCACTCACAAAGGCTTAGATGATGACAGGTGAGGGAAAATCAGGCGACTTCTCAGTGTGGAAAAAAACAGACTTTAATCGGAAAGATGTTCAATAACATCACTGGTGGATCCTGTTCTACAAGTTAAGAACAACAATGATCAGCAGTTACAGCAGCTTATGAAAGCTGGCCTGTATCTTGGTTGAAAAGAACTGCTTTGTGTACACCGAATTCACAAATATACACAAAAATCATTGAACAAGATTCTATGATATGCTATGTATCTTTATTCAAAAGATGCACTAACAAGTAAATACTCGTTATCAAAATTTACAGATCATGTGTTGATTTGTATGATAACAATCTCAAAACCTTTATGTAAACCACCCTCTCACGTGCAAGAATGCAGAAATCAAGTACAAGTTGCATCTTCAAATGCACCCAAACAAGATTTTGCATCATGGCCTGACATACAAGTAAAATAGCACCGCCAGAAAAATCGATTGAGCCAAGAGCACAGACATGTCATGGCTGAAAGCGAATTAATTTCGTAACTTGGTTACAAATCCCTTAGATTCAAAGTGACATCCATCAATTGCATAATTTCCAAGGAAAGCTCTACACAGCAATCAAAGAAAAGATAAAATGAAAGAACATGAGGGGCTGATCATCCCTGCATTGACATACTTATAACACTTCTTACATTGAAATTTTAAAAAATACAAATAATGGGAATGCCCCTTGATACAACTTCTTCTACATCTCCTGCCACATGCCCACATGTAGCAATATTTCACAGAAAGACATCTAGTCAGCCTCTGTAGCTTTCACAATAAGTAAAATCCCCAATGAACCCTAATCAACCAAAAAGAAATTAGTCCTCAGGCTCACCTAGCCCCCACAAATCATCAGTGGAGATACCAATCCAGAAACATCAGTAAACACAACGAAACAAAAGAGCTGTACAAATTCCATAGCATCTATTATGTCATAAAGACAAGCGTGGAATTAGCTATTAGCCTGTACTACCATCTCCCAATTTCAAACAATCTTGACCTCCTAGTTTTCGCTATACCATCGAATTCCAGTCGAAATCAGCATCATAAACGAAACAAGTAGAGAAAAGTCGCCAGTTTTGCTTACTCGGAGTCAGTCAGAGATGCACATAGCATTCCCGGGGGTTGCCAAGCATCACACCTGTTGCAGCGTCCGACATCCCCATCGGCGTATGTAAGCAGAAAACCCAAAGCATCCCCCGCCTGGTGCTCCACCACCCGGGGGTCTTGAAATGAGTGACGGCACTAATCACGAAATCGAATCTCAAACTGTTGCCGTTCCTGTCCGAATTGAGCTCGGTTATCACATTTTGGTCGGCATACGCCCCGGAGGCGATCATATTCGCGGCCAGATTCGAGGCCGCCTTGGTGCCCTGATCGAACGGCGGGAGCCGATTCTGAGCCAAAAGCTCGGACTTGTAGTAGACGGAGCCCTCCATCAGGTTGTAGTAGACGTGCATTTTGGTGTTAGGGTTGTAGGCGTTGAAATTGGCGGTCCAATTGCCAGAGATCTGGGAGGTGGACGTGTTGAGGCGGGAAACGGAAAACGCGGTGAGGTGGAATTGGGGAACCCTAGGGCGGAAGACGATCCAGAAGATGAAGAGGACGATGAGGAAGACGAGGAAGAGGTTGATGATTAAGGAGCACAAGCAGCTGGCGAGGGAGCGGCTCGGGGGAGGGTGGTGGGCCTGGTGGTACTGGTTGGGCGGGGGGGCGTTGTTGTAGTAGTAGGGGTTGGGCTGGCCGGGCGGCGGGGGGCCGTAGGGGTAGGGGTAGGGAGGGGCGCCGGGCTGAGGCGGTGGATAGCCGCCGGGGTTGTTCTGGGGGCTGGCGGCCATCGCGGATCGATCGCCGGAGGGATTAGGGTTTGGAGGTGGTTACGGGGGAGGGAATTGGGGATTTTGGAGGGAGGAGGGCATTGGGAGAGTGGCGGGAGTGGTGATGGGGGAGAGGAAATCAAATCTTTTTCTTTTTCCTTTTTTTTATTGGTTGGATTTTATTATTTTTTGCCAAAAAAAAAGAAAAAGGTTTTAGATTTAGATTTTGCTATCCAATGTCGGGTGAGGGATGAGTGTTAAAATGGAGATTTTATCCATCTCTCCTATATTTATGCCTATGCTAAATTTTGATTTTTCACTATATTTTAGGAGATTCTAAAGGTTGATTTAAAAGCATTTCTAAAAGTTTTGAAGGCCGATTTGCATAAATACACCAAATTGGTGTTCGATTTGCAAAAGTATACCCGTTTTCTGAGGATAGCAAAAATAGGATAGGTGTGTCATTTGTACTAAAAAAAAGGGTCATTTGTGCTAAAAAATAATGAATTAAAAGAAAAGTAAAAAATATATAAAATAATGAAATATATATTAAACTAATATTTTAATATTTTTTATCAGAAATTTAAAAATAAGTAAACTAGCCGGATGAAAATTGATGTCCTAGTAAGAGAATTAATAGTGACAGGAATAAAATTTGTTATTGACAGGATATAGGTTCTTTATGACAAAGCTAATAATTAATAATGACATGATGAAGTCTATAATAGGGAAGATAATAAAGACACGATTTTATCCATATCATAACAGAAATTAAAGGTATGTCCAAGATGACAAGTTATTTGTTCACATCGACAGGAGTAATGTTTATAGTGACAAGGCTGTAGGTTTACTTTGACAGGATTGAAGCTATAATTGGGGAGAGAATCGCTGAAGATACGGTAAATCATATCTTCAGGATTATTAACCATATTTATAAAAGGATTGTCAAAATATATCTTGAAACCATAATATTATCACATTGACAGGATGAATATTGTCATTGACAATCCAAATATGAATATTGACAGGATATGATAAAAAAATCGGCGGGAGATCGAGTAAAGAGATAGGGCTAAGGTCGGAGGGTTGGTCGGGCTGCTCCTGGGGTCAAGCACGGGTTAAGACAGTAGAGGCCGACGATGGAGCCGGAGCCAGAGAATGATTGCGTCGGAGAGTGAGCGATGCGACGAAGGGTGAGGACAACGACGGAGCCGGAGAATTAGTGATGGCTAAGGTCAGAGCGCCTGAGACTTAGGGTTGGTCAGGCGGCTCTTGTGTGTTCGGGTTAGGGATTGAGATTGGGTCGGTCGGGGGCTAACTGTTAGGGATTGGGATTGGAATTATTTTTTATTTTTTTAATTCCAGATTTTTTTATTTAATTATTTAATATAATTTAAAAATATAAGAAAAATTATAAATACCAAAAATATTTAACTTTTTTTTTTCCTGAATTTTTGGGGTGGTGGGTAGTTTTGATAATTAAATAAAGTATTTTTGCAAATTTTCATATATTGATGCAATTGTTTTCAAACCTAGGTATTTTTGCAAACCAAATATCAAAGTGGGGTATTTACTAGTAATTCCCCAGTTTTGAATTCTCTAAATTATTTGAAAATATATTTGGAATTATTGAGACATAAAAACATGGGGAATTAGTAGTAAATACCCTACTTTCATAATCATGTTGCAAAAATACTTGCTTTTGAAAATAATTGCACTCATGTATAAAACTTTGCAAAAATACCCTATTCAATTAGCAAAGTTGCCCAACACCCAAAAAATCAGAAAATAAAAAAATAAAATATATTTGGTATTTATCTTTTTTCTTTTATATTAAAATATTATTAAATAATAAAAATAAATTAAAAGAATTAAAATTGTAAAAGCACTACAATTCCTAACCCACCCCCAATCCGCAACACTCGAACCTCCGAGCGGTTTTAGCCCGCCCTCACTCTCCGCCGGTTCCGGCTCGTCGCCCTCACACTCCAGGGCCATCAGCCCATCACCCTCGTCATCTGGCGATGTGTCGATTCATTGGCCTCGTATTGCCCTATCAAAAGAGGAACCCTATAACAGCATCCCACCGCCGCCACCGTCCATTGGAGAAAACGCCCAAATCAGCCCGGATCCTCACCTGAATCAAAGACCCAAGGCCACCATGAAGCTGAAAGAACATACCGTTTCAAGGATATTACATGTGATGAAAGAAGGGGTCAGATTCGAAACATCGAATCAAGAAGTCAAGCCATCTTCATAATCGATTTCACAGCCTGCTCTCAGATCTGACGGTTTTGCAAAGGGGACAAGGGAACTTCTGCCTTCCTTGTTGTTGTTGCTACCAGCTCTCAGTCCAAGCCGCGCGAATTTCAGATTTGGAAAAAAAAGATCAGGCATGGGAGGGCAGAAACAAAATCTATTTGGCCAACTAATCCTACAGAAGTCCGGAAAATCGAGGAAGAAAGAAGATTAGATGAAAGGAAAAGGAGCCGAGAAAAGAGGGAGCAAGTCTTCCGTCTCCCTTTGTGCGCAAGTGATTTGGAGATGCAAATCGAGCTGGATGAGGAAGATGCTAAAAGCAAAAGAAACGAGAAATTGAGAAGAGATGTGCTTTGGAGAAGATTGAGCTGGTGGCGAGTTGCTCTTGTGTTCCAGGCGCATGTCTCTTCGGTAATTCCAGGTTTTCTTCTCCCTTTTTTTATTCTGATGAGTTGATAAAAACTCATCTGCTGAATTGGAATTATATTTACATCTCAATTATGACTATTGACAAGGATTTATACTCTTGCTCATTCTACCAATTATCCTCTGAACCTTTCAATAATCTCTCTCTGAATCGGATTAGCTTAAATGAAACCTTGAACTCTAGAATTAATAATGGAGATATTGAATGTAGGCATAGACATGGAGAATTATTTCCTCTGGAAAATGTCTTTGAGTTCTTGAATGATTGTTGTTTGCCTTTGATGACGAGGTATGAATTTGCGTCGGTCTATTTGAAGGAAATTGATCCTGGAAAATGGAACATATCTCTGAAATCCTTCCTTTTCTTCCGATGTCTGATTATATTGCTTCCTGATTTCTGATTTCTGCGGTTCTTCCTCTATGAACACATTTGCTGATCCTGGTGGCAGACTCTAAAAAAAAAAAAAGGAACCCAAAGCAGGACTCCTGCTCCAACAAATGGCATGGAAGATGTAAATGGTGGATGGTTTGATTACAGGTGACAATCTCGGCTAACTTCTAGGACTATTACAAGAGGAGGGAAGGAGGCGAAAGCAAGTTCTTCGGGGGCAAAGGGTAAAAGGAAGAGGATTGTTGAGTCACATGACTCAAATGACATGGAAGATGTGGGTACTAGTAGAAGCAAGTTGAAACCTAAAACATCTACTCCTCAAATAGAGGTGAAAGTTAGTACAACTCATCTTTAATATAGTTCAAATTATTTATGTAAGCTATTTAGTTACTTTCTACGGAAGCTGATGCTGAATATTCATATATGGTGGCGTCTGCGTCTTCAGATGGGTCTATACGTGTCTGGGATGTTTGCTCTGCCGCCAAAGAGAGCTCAACACCTTTAGCTGAAGTTAACACAAAATCAAGGCTTACTTGCCTTGCTGGTTCTACTCTCAATCTCAAGTGTAAGTAATCCTCTTCAGCATAAAACTAATCAGTTTTTTCGATGTTTGGTAGTTTTATGCTTACACTAAAGAACATTGATGGTTTTTTCACTAGCTTAAAATTTGTTTTTAATTTGATCTTTATTTCCATATACAGCTTCGAAAAGGCCCCAAGTGAAGAATGGTGTTTCAGAGGTAAAAAGAGCATGAAGCAGTGGCTAAATATTCATAACTTCCAAGTTTAGTCCATGAACCTTGACTGCACAAGTTTGTTTCTATTGCACATTCATAGGGAACACAGATAAATTTGTTGTTGTAATCTAACTGAAGTGGGAGATGGAGTTTATGATTCGGTTAGAATCAATTCAGTTTTGGCCTTAGGGATGTGATGCCCCCTTTTGATGTATTGTCAGTTTTTTGTTATAGTGAAATTCAGAAGTGATGTGTGTCCATTAGCTAAACTTTGTTTTGAACATCTTCAGCTTTGGAAGGTCTTAAAGTTGAGTTCTTGTTGATTCCATTCAAATTGCTTGAGTGGCACCCCTTTGCTTCATAGTCATTTTCATTTCTGTACAACATCTTTGAAGCTCATTACCATAACTTCTGCACGGCTGCACTATTGGTGAGGCAACATATTAGGGTTAATAATCTAGTGGTTGTGATTCCCGCCGATTTTTTTATTATATCTTGTCAATATTCATATTTAGGATGTCAAGGACAATATTCAACATGTCAATGTGATAATATTATGGTTTGAAGATATATATATTGACAATCCTTTTGTAAATATGGTTAATAATCCTGAAGATATGATTTACCGTATCTTAGTGGTTCTTTCCCGGTTTATAGCTTCAATACTGTCAAAGTAAACCTACAGCCTTGTCACTATGAACATTACTCCTGTCATTATGAACAAATAACTTTGTCATATTGGACAGACCTTTAATTTCTAGTTATGATATGGATAAAATCGTATCTTTATTCTCTTCCTTGTTATAGACTTCATATCCTGTCATTATTAATTACGAGCTTTGTCATAAAGAACGTACATCCTGTCAAAAAGAAATTTTATTCCTGTCACTATTAATTCTCTTACTAAAGCAATAATTTTCATCCGGCTAGTTTTATTATTTTTAAATTTTTGAGAAAAAAATATTTAAAACATTATTTTAATATATATTTCAATTTTTTTTATATTCAGCATTATTTTTTAGCACAAATGACTCATAATTATTATTCAGCATTATTTTTTAGCACAAATGACTCATTAAAAACATTTCTTTTAACTCATAATTATTATTTTAATGATTTTTACATTTAAATTTAAAGGTAAAATCAATCATTATTTTTTAGCACAAATGACCTATTTTTTAGCACAAATGACTCACCTATCCTATTTTTGCTATTATCAGAAAACGGGTATACTTTTGCAAACTGAACATTGATTTGGTGTATTTCTGCAAATCGGCCTAAAAACATTGAATATAACATATATTTAATTGATAGTTTAGAGTTAAAATGAGGCATCATTTCGTATAGAATAAAACCAATATATGGGTTAAAGTTATCTCTCTTACAACTATGTTAAATATCACTCAATTTTCCATTATCTTGGTGATGAGGTGATTCGATTTGGTTAATGTGATGCAGAAGATGTTAAGGGTTTGTTTGGATAGATATCATTACAAGTTGTAATATACTCCGTATTGGTTATAAATATTAGCAAGATGATAGAGTTCCGTTATATTTAAAAAAGTGAAGTAAAAAACTAGCTAGCTTCTCTCTCTCTCTCTCTATAAACCGATTTTGTATTAGTGACAAGCAACTCTATACTTTCAAAAGGATTTAAATTGGGAAATTTTGTGTGGTGCCCATGAATTTTTACGAATTCCGCGTGATATACAAAGTTTTGAAAATTTTCGTGTGGTGCCCACGGCATTTTGTAAAAGTCCACATGGTACCCACGAGGTTTTTCAAAATTTTATGTGATAACAATAATGAGTTTTAATATTGAAAAATTGAGATTAAAATTATATTATTGTACATTATAATTTTACAAAACACTCTATAAGATTGTGTATTGGTTTGAACTTTTTTAAAACTATTTTTTTATATAAATTTTCTTAGAGAATAAACTAACCACTTTTTTTCTCAAAAATCTTGCGTCTTTAATTTTTATTTGCTCTCAATATTTTGTTTTTATTATTAGGAAATGAGGGAAAAAAAGAACTATGGAGTATTACCCATTCACCGTTGAAAAAAATTAATACAAAATTTTAAAATTACAAGAAGATATAGACACTTTTCACCGTTAAACCAACTTTCATATGAAACAATTTTTCGATGAATTTTTTGACGTGGTAACCGGGGTTGAAGAATTTAATAACGTGGAGTGACATCATAAATTCCCAAAATTCAATTATTTTGTAAAAAAAATTAACCAATTTAATTTTATAATTTATTCATATTTTAGAGCTAATTATTTACTTATCAAATTTTATAAAAATTAAAATTGGGCATTTAAGAATGTGACGCCATACTATTTTCCTATTTTTAATACTCAATTAAAATGTGAAACTTTTAATTGTGTATAACAAATTATCTCATATGAAAATTGGTTTAATATGGAAAAGGGTACATGCATATCTTCTTGTAATCTTCAAATTTTCTATTAATATTGGTTAATTGTAAATGGATAATATTACTACATAGTTCTTATTATTTTTTCCTCATTTTCTTATAAATAAAATCTAAATATTAAGAACAAATAAAAATTAAATAAGTAAGATTTTTGAGAAAAAAATTGGCTAATTTGTAGGTAATAAAACGTATATAAAAATTTATTTTTTAAAAAGATTCAAACTAATACACAATCTTGTTAAATATTTTCCAAATAATATACAATAATATAATTTTTAATCTCAATTTTTCAATATTAAAACCCATTATTGCTATCACATAAACTTTTGAAAAACCTTGTGGGCACCATGTGGACTTTTACAAAACTTCATGGGCACCACGCGGAATTTTTCAGAACTTTGTATACCACGCGGAATTTGTAAAGGTTCATGGGCACCACGCGGAATTTCCCATTTAAATTTTACGAAATTTTCGCCTGGTACCCTTGGGGTAAGGTTAAATTCGTGGGGTGTACAAAACTTTTGCATAATTCGCCAAATGCCCCTGAGGTTTATGTTGTTTTCGCCTCGTGCCCCTCAATTGAGTTTTTTAGAAAAACGTTAACCCACCGTTAAATAATACTCGTAGTTAATTCTTCAAGGGCCATTCACGTCGGAGAGAGGCAAGGAGCTAGGGGAGGGGGCAACTAGACGACTCAACGTCGATGGAGGGAGAGGATGCTGATGCCGACAACTCCAACGGCTCGATCTTGAGGCAAGCCTCTCTTTTCAATTTCAACTTTGGGGATATAGAATTTTAAGGTTTAGAGTTTTTTCAATTTGTGATTTTTTTGAGATTATCGTTTTAAGATCTTCGAATTGGGGTTTGTTGGTTGGTTTTATGGATCAATTATATGTTAAATTGTGACATCTAATTGAGTTCAATCCCATCTCAAATTCTAGTTTTGCTGTTTTATGGTTTTGGGATCTAGGGCTTTACTTGTTTTTGAATTTAGTATACGTTGTTTTGGTCGATTGAGGGTTTACTAATGAAAGAAATCTATCCCATCTATTCGATTTTGTGTTCAATTTGTTGTTGTATGACATTTTACCCCTATAATGCAAGTATAACAACAACTTATCTTTACCGAAGTGGACCTTCACTCTCCTATAATGCAGCACGGGCAACAAATTTAATGAGTACAAGCAAACAATAAACAATTTCACAACCAATTCCCAAAACTCAGTAATATATAAAATCAATTAATCCCAAAACAAAGCCTAAACAAATAACTGAATTCAATTCTAGATGGAATCACACCCAAACACAGCAGAACAACTAATTTCAAATCTCCTACACACAATCTACCAACAAATTATCCCCAATTCAGTAAATTAGCATCCTAGATTGGAAGATGGAGGTCACATACTTGCACTTACCCGATGGAAATCTAAGTTAGAAGACTCTGATTCGGATATCAGTTGGCAATTGTGAGAGAATTGAACGAGCAATGGCAGGAGCAAGCAACGATTCCCAGGGAAATTTCCAGGAGCGGTGGTGGTGCGACCGGAGGAGACAGGTTTGGCGTGGCATCTACTGCAGTCGTTGGCTTCGCTAGCGTTGGAGATGAGGCAGGCGGAGAAGTAGTTGGCAGAGGGAGTGGAGGTCTGGTGGTGGGGCAGCGCTGGTGAGAGCCAGTGGTGAAGAAACGAGGGAGGAGGAGCCTGTGATCTAGAGAGAGGTGAGGCCGGCGACCTCTGAGCAGGAGTCGCTGGCAAGTGGGTGGACGCCTGGACGGACAGAAGAGAAGGGAGAGGGGAGGCAAGGCGATGGAGATCTGAGAGGAGGGTTCTTCGGTTCTTCCGTTTTTTTTTTTTTTAATAATTTACTTTTTTTCAAACGGTTCCGTTAGGTAAATGACCTAGGGGCACCAGGCGAAACATTTCCAAACTTCAGGGGTATTTGGCGAATTATACCAAACTATTGTATACCATGCGAAAAAGCCCTTATCTCAGGGGTATTTGACGAAATTACCGTAAATTTTACTATGTGACTAAATTATGATGGGTGCTGGCTTGTTTCTCCAATTATTTCCATCTTGAATCACTTTTTTATAGATCCCTTGAAGAAGCCATTTTTGGGCTGTTATGGGCTGGTTGTTGGGTCTATGGCCCATCTAGGTCCAACTCAATTAAAGCCACAAGAGGGCAAGCAGCAGCTGCAAACGAAGGGAAGAAGAGAGAAAGAATAGAGAGGAGAGAATAGATAGGAGGTTTGTTGGTTTTCTTAACTATTAGTCTACTACTCGAATTTACTAGTGTGCTTTCCAACCATGGTTTTTAGCTCAACACTGGTCTCCTAATCAATATTTTTATGGAAGTAATGAAGTCAATTTTAAACAAGCTAGCAAAATCTGACCCGATCCGACCCACCCGAACCCAGATCCGATCAGAATCCGAAAATCTAGTGTCATGCACATTCCAAATCCCAACCGAGCCCGACCCATTTTGATCTGATACCCGAATGGACACGAATTAACATAGACAAACCCGACCCGAACAAGACCCGACGCATCCTTATAATTACTTTAATTTTCTTATTTTTAAACATTCAAATAACATGAATTGCATATAATGAGAATTAATATAACTAAATAAATGAAGTTTAATAGTCCATAATTAAGATAAACAAAAATATCATTCTAGCTTCTTATATTTGCTATACCAACCGAACATACAATATACTCGACATATGACCCGATCAAACATATGGCTGGACCTGGATGGGTATACCCGAATCCAACCCAAACCGAACAACCCGATTGCCACCTTTGTTAATTTAAAAATATCATTCCAGCTTCTTCTTTTTGCTATAAAAGATGCCATTATAGATTTTTAAAGTGATAATTAATTTTGAATTATGATATTTCTTGTCTAAAATTGTGTATATTGAGTATTTTGATATAAAAAAAAACAATTTTTTTATATTGTTTAATCATTAAATTTGTAAAAAAAATAAATTAAGTTAGTTTAAGTGTATTTTATTTTCTTTAATAGGTGTTGAAATTTAAAATAACATCTCTTTATTACATTTTGAGTCCAAATTAGTTTTTCAGCTCCGAAGCTAGCATTTTGACCGAATTTCAAAACCATACTTTTTTACTGGATAATTTGTATATAAATTAATAAATTCTAAAATTTGTATTATCTTTTCTTCAAAGGTAATACTAGTTATTTTTTCTTATACCATAAAGTTTTGAGGAAAATTTCCATCCATAAAATAGGACTTTTGAATAAGCCAACATGTTTTTTTTGGTTGAAAGAATAGCCAACTTTTGAATAACCAACATATGTAATTACCTTTTTTTTTTGAGGATATAAGTTAGTTAAATCATTTAAAAAATTGCATATAAATGTGTATGCCACTAAATGTAACATATATGTGTGATTAAGTTGGTGATATACCCGGCAATAGGTCACCTTTTGAGTGTAGTAGCTCTTCAACTTATAGGTTACACACTTGAGAGTTGAGAGTTGAGAGTTGAGAGTTGAGAGCCAGTGCTTTAGAATTGCCAAAAGGAAAGGAATATAAAAAAAAACATTGAGACAATTCCTACAACTTAAAAAAGACATTACATAAAGTACAACAAGTACATACGTACGGATAGATAAATGTAACTTTAATTAATTTGTTTGTGGTTCAATTAAAGATCAAACATGAATTCAGTAAATAGAATGGAATTTGGAATGGATTGGTGTATCAGATTCCCAATTATCAACAATACGAATATTTTGTTAAAAAGATGAGATCAGGACGCAATTCCTTCTCTATTTCACACGACATCTTCCTTCACATTAGTCAAACTTTGTTTTTTTTTAAATAAAAAAAACTTTTACCTTTTACTCCCTCCGTTTCAAAATAAAAGTCGTTTCTATTTTTTCTGCACGCTTTTTGAGAAGATAAAAACACTATAAAATATTTTTTTTTGATCAATTTTTTAAAATAATTTCATAATTAGTAGTCATAAGTAGGGGTGGGCGCAAATCCCGCAAATCCCGGATCCGTCCCTGTCCCGTCCCGATCCCGGTGGGATTTGAAAAAAAAATAACGAATCCCGTCCCGGTCCCGTCCCGCAAAAATTACGCGGGACGAGGATTCCTTATCCCGCAAATCCTGTGCCGCATATATATATATATATATATATATATATATATATATATATATATATATATATATATATATATATATATATATATATATATATATATAGTATGGATCATATGTACTCACCTCTTATTGTGGGGCCCACATGGTAAATGGGGCCCACATGGTAAATGGGGGTACTTGCCAAGTGAAGCGCGCGTGCTGGGTGAACATGTCGGGCAGAGGCGGAGGCGAATTGGAGGAGCCTCAAATCTCGAACACCAGGCGGAGGCGAATCGGGGGAGCCTCAGATCTTGCACTCCAGGCGGAGGCTGAGGGAAATCGGGGCAACTGCTCTCCTCTACTCTCTTCACTGTGTTCCCTCCTCGTTCTTAAAGTTTATCATCCTCTCATCCTTCTTTTCTCTGTGGCAATCTCCTTCTTCTCTTCTCTTGCTTTGCTTTTATTTTGTTGTATTCCTACTCCTTCAATTCTTTTCTCAGCGGTGATGTTCAATTCGTTCATATTCTGACGAGAGGTTTGTAGATTAGGGTTCTTTGCTTAAGTTGCTGAAATTTCAAGGTCTTGCTAGGGTTCCTGAATTGATTTTTTATTTTTAGAGCTAGGGTTTCTGGCTTTCTTCCATTTCTCCCTCTCCAAGATTCGAAATCCATGTATTTATAGGCTAATGACATTCCCTTTGATTCTTTAGTGAAATTTCTCATTGTCTTTCTCACAATTTGTGTGATTCTCTGCTGACATTAATTGCCACACGCTACACGGTTGCTTAGCTGAAAGTTTACAATGCAGGCTTTGTTTGGTTTGTGTTATTTCTTTAATTTGTGCTGAACTTGTTGATTTTATGATATGAAGAAATGCATACCAAACAGTAGATATCATATATCAGGCTAATATAAATATCTTGCAATATACCGAACTAAGGATATCAAGATATCATCTAATATTCGATATCAGTATTTAGATATCAATACCAAGAGCAATTTTTCCATGTTGTTTTTGGATTTTCTTTTCCAATTTTCCCCCTTTTATTGATTAATTTGCCTTTGCCTTCTGATGATAATCAAGACTGACTTTATTCATATTTTTCCCTAAAATGAGAGATGAAACATGGCAATCTCAGTAGCCGAATTGAATTATACAAGGCATTTCCTTGTTTGATACAAAGTGAAATATTTGCTCTACTTCGTCGGCAACTGTATATATCTGGTTTATGCTAAATGGAGTTCTAAGGCCTTTGCTAGATTGAGCAATAATAAATGGGGGAAAGCAGAAACTATTTGAGCTTGTTAGTCATATTCACATTGCTTATTAAAACAATTTTTTAGTGTAGTGGTACTTGTTTATAATATTCAATATTTGTAAATCATGCAGATGGGTAGATGGGATGAAATATTATCACTCCCTGTATGTGGGTTGAAAGCCATCAGAGTTGTGTATTCTTTTATGAGCTGGATACAGATGATGCTATAAGCCTCAGTATGTGGGTTGAAAGCCATCAGAGTTGTGTATTCTTTTATCAAGATTTCTCTGAAAACAATCCTTTCACCATTGGTATCCAAACTGAATGGCAGTTGCAGCAAATGATCCGGTTGTGCAGAAGGGGATGAACGATTGTTGGTAGCTGAATATATCCCAAATGATACTCTTTCAAAGCATCTTGGTCTTGAGGGGAAAAATCATATCCCAAGCTGATGGCTTTCTTGGTCTTTTGACGTTGGGCAGACTATTCATTGTACATTACTAACTTTTTTTTAATGAAATTTCTGAGAAATCAGAAAGGGAAGAACTGCACTGTGTTCATGACCTGATGCATTCATTGTTATCCATCAATTGTGTATACCGTGTTTAGTGGTTGATTGCTGACTATGCATTTGTAATAAAGTCGATTTCTGACTATGCATTTGTAATAAATTGTTTATAAAGTGGTTCTAATTTTTTTTCTTGATCCAATAATGTGGTTCTAATTAACCGTCAATATGTCTGACGGAAAAAAAAGTCACGTTCAAATTTATTATCTATGATAAATATGTCGATACAATTGAATAATCTCATAATACCGTTGATTAATTGAGTGATAGAAATTAATAACCCACATTTCACTAGAAAATTAGAATATATACGCCAATGGAAATCATTTATTATCTATGATAAATCTATCGATACAATCGCATGCATAATCTTATAATACTGTCGAATAATTGAGCAATACAATCGAATAACCCGCATTTCACTAGAAAATTAGAATAGATACACCAATGGAAATCCCTTATTATCTATGATAAATCTATCGATACAATCGCATAAACTTACAATACCGCCGAATAATTGAGCAATACAATCAAATAACCCGCATTTCACTAGAAGATTAGAATAGATACACCAATGGAAATCCCTTATTATCTATGATAAATCTATCGATACAATCGAATAATCTCATAATACCGTTCAATAATTGAGCGATACAATCGAATAACCCGCATTTCACTAGAAGATTAGAATAGATACAACAATGGAAATCCCTTATTATCTATGATAAATCTATCGATACAATCGAATAATCTTATAATACCGTCGAATAATTGAGCGATACAATCGAATAACCCGCATTTCACTAGAAGATTAGAATAGATACAACAATGGAAATCCCTTATTATCTATGATAAATCTATCGATACAATCGAATAATCTTATAATATCATCGAGTAATTGAGCGATACAATCGAACAACCCGCATTTCACTAGAAGGTTAGATACATCAATGTGATAGTGACTTGGACCTATAAACTCAATCACTTGAGCATAAATCATTCACAGAAAATCTAGAAAAGCTTCAGCATTGTACCAATACTATCTAGACTCTACAGTCTCTACCCTTCGGGGCAATATATCCCTTTGATTTGGAGCGGAAACATTCTATTTTGCCTCTTTTGGTACCAATGACAAATTCTAGTGATTTCTCAATGAATCGTTATAGTCAGGATCGTAAAATTCAAATTTAAGCAAAATTAAGCAGTCACGAAACAAGAGCAGCAACAAATAAAAAACATAAAATTAGATTTTGTATGATAAATGTGTTAATACAATCGAATAATCTCATAATACCATCGAATAATTGAACGATACAATTGAATACTAAACAAAATCCCAAATTCGACCCTACAAGACTCCAGATTTCGACCCATTGATGAACTAGCTTACCCATTGATGAACTCAAACACTCGGAATCGCACACCGAAGAAGAGGAGCCCTCATTGTGCGCCTCCGCCTCGCCGACGCTGCTCATGTGCACCCCTTGCCACCGCAATTGTCATCAGTTGAGCCGGAATCCATGAATAATTTCGTTCAAAAACATAAACCCCAACTTCATCACTATAAACATTTAACAATCGATCCCAAATACTCAATAAAATTGGGGCTTACCCATCAAGCACTCGGAATTGTACCCGGAATCGCACAAGGAGGCCCTCACCATCAGGTAACTTTAACTTAGATTTTGTATGATAAATGTGTTGATACAATCGAATAATCTCATAATACCATCGAATAATTGAACGATACAATGGAATACTAAACAAAATCCCAAATTCGACCCTACAAGATTCCAGATTTCGACCCATTGATGAACTAGCTTACCCATTGATGAACTCAAACACTCAGAATCGCACACCGAAGAAGAGGAGTCCTCGTTGTGCGCCTCCGCCTCGCCGACGTTGCTCATGTGCACCCCTTGCCACCACAATTGTCGTCGGTTGAGCCGGAATCCATGAATAATTTCGTTCAAAAACACAAATCTCAACTTCATCACTATAAACATTTAACAATCGATCCCAAATACTCAATAAAATTGGGGCTTACCCATCAAGCACTCGGAATTGTACTCGGAATCGCACAAGGAGGCCCTCACCATCACCAGAGTTGAACAACCACTCGGAATCGCACACCGGAGAAGAGGAGTCCTCGCTGTGCTCCTCCGCCTCGCCGACGCGGCTCAGGTGCAACCCTTTCCGCCGGTTGAGCCGGAACCGCACCTGTTCCTCCTAACACCAACCGCCGATTTCACAGCCAGAATCGCCGGGATGGATGAGCCGCCGGTAGCAGCTCCTCCACCAGGGTCGTGCTCGGAATCCGACTTCGGCTCCCTGAGATCTCATGTGCGGGATCGGCCTCAACGGCTTTGGGTGTTGGGTTTGGGTTCGAGTTCGCCGATCGCCGCTCTCTCTCTCTTTCTTCTGGATCGAAAATAGTGGGGTAGGGTTTGGGTGACTTGCTTTCACGCGCAGGGGTAAAACTTGGTTATGTGTTTTGGGGCTTTTTCCTTTTTAATTTCAACCACCCGATTCTATAGAATCAACGGTCTAGATTTGTGTACTTGATACACAATAAGGGGTGAGTACACCGGAACCATCCCCTATATATATATATAGGATGGATCAAATGTTAACAAGTCTTATTGTGTTTTGTGTTAACAAATCCAAGCTCTTAATTGATGGAAAACGGATGGCCTAGATTATCTCAAAATTTAAATCAATTTTTAATTTATCAAGATGGATCCCACCAAAAAATTGCATTACTCTCAATATTTTGGAGCGTGTGTACAATCCCTTATATATTCTACCATTACCCTAATTAATTGACCGATCAAAATCTCCTCCTTGCTCTATAACCCTACGAGCCGGCGATCGGCGACTTCTTCAATGGATAGAGGCGGTTGGGGGTGAGGGATGGTGACGAGTCGGCGACAGAACGAAGATGACGGTTGCCGGCGATCGGCAACTTCTTCAATCGATAGAGGCGGTTGGGGTGAGGGATGGTGACGAGTCGGCGACAGAACGAAGATGACGACAGATCTTATTGTTGGTGACGATGGAGGCGAGGCTGGGAGGGATGATGTCGACAGAGGGAGGATGACTGAGGGAGGGACGAAACCGTAAGATCTGGGCAGTGGTGGTGGCCATGGAGGACGATGGAGGCGAGACTGGTCCGAATATCTACGACTCCGGCCGCGTCTGGCTCAGAGCGGCGAGGAGGCATCTCGTCGAAGGGATGGCAAGGTATGATGGCAACGATCTTGCAAGGCAAATCTCTAGGTCCAATTTAGTTTCGAAGCTTTTCGATTTCTCGTTTCCTTTAGTGAATTGCTCTTCTTAGTTCTCACCTCTTTAGTGAATTTGGAATTTCTTGCCATTAATCAGTTTTCTAGGATTAATATAAGATTTCTCCTGCTTCATTGTTGGATGCATAGTGTTTAGACCTGTCAAACGGGTCATTCCGGTCGGGTTCGGGTCGGGTCACTCCGAGTCTCGGGTAAAACGGGTCCCGGGTAAAACGGGTTTCGGGTTTTTCGGGTTGACTAGAACCCGGGTTTGATCGGGTTTCGGGCGGGTTCGGGTCGATTTCGGGTTTGTCAATTTTTTCTTTTTTAAATTAAAAAAATCATAATTTGATAATTTTGCAATAAATTTTAATTAAATATAAAAAAATTTAATTATATTTAATTATAAATCAACCGGGTCACCGGGTCAATCGGGTCAAAATTACCGGGTCAATCGGGTCACCGGGTCCAAACCCAGATTACCCGGAAAATTTCCAGGTTTTCGGGTTCGGGGCGAAAAAAATTCCCGGGTCAAAATTTCCGGGTCTTGACCCAAAAAATTTCGGTCGGTCGGGTCGGGTCACCGGGTCGGGTTGTGTTTTGACAGGTCTAATAGTGTTTGATCGATTTATTTTTATGGGGTTGCTTCATTGTTCGTGATTGCTTGCTCTTATACAATTTTTTGTGCTTTTATGTTTTATCTGTTAATTATATTTTGGGAATTTGGGTAACGGTGTAATGAATAGCCTGTCATACATGATTTTAGGATTGCATTTGTGGTGGTTTTTGTAACGGCCCGGGATTATGATTCCCGAGTTACGTTTCGAGGGATTAAACCCCTCGTTAGGACCTTGCACCCCGAGTACAGGTTGAAGGTTTCAAAACTTACTTTAATGTTTTAAAAGGGGGATTTCATACCCAAAATCGAAGGGATCGTTGGAATCCCCGGGGAAGTCCCCTGTACCTGTCGTAAGTCTAAGCGTGGAAATCAGAAATCATGCGACTAGCGGAAACAAGTGTAATACAAAAGTATGCCACGACAGAGCCGGGTCAAAACGGAGTCTAAGGTGTAAATCCGAAAAGTATAATCAGAGTCTGGTGAAGTCTATACTCCAGCGCTCACTCTCCGCCGACAAAATGACCCGCGCAATAAGCAAACAACACCGATAGGATGAACATACATAATACCTAAAAAAAAATTGATATGGGGCGGGATCAGATCGATGCCCACTTAACTCTGCATCCCAACCATAAGTACACATATATGCTATTCCTAATAAAGATGCTTCTAGATGCATCGCGGAATATTAACACACTAACATGCTCCTAAGAACAAGTGCATAATAATAATAAGGCCTTAGCACAGAATACCAAGTGGTATATCCCTCTCCTACCTCCACCCCTTCCGATAGGTGGAGACTGGCCAGCTCGTGAATGCATTCATTCATAATAGGGCGGCACGCATGCCTAACCCGCTCCACAATAAAGCCCGCAGGCATATCATAATATAAGGAAGTTCATGACTCGATTGACTCAGGACGGGACCCGATGAGACTAGGTCGTCCTATAACCCTAGCAATGACTCTAGTTACTTCACAGATAACGGCCGTTCTGTTTACATACACATAAAGAAATAGAATGCTCAACAGTCGATGCAACCTAGCATGGTACTACATGGCATGCTGATCATGAATGCAAGCACTTAGTATATCATGCACCTAAAGCAGGGAATAGCTCTATTCAATCTGAGTAAGCTCCGAAGAGACTTACCTGGTATCGCAGAACAGCAAAAGGCAATCAACCAGGCAATATGAAATCCGACACGTCACAGATGGTCACCTAACAAGTATAAGCACATCGATGAGTCTATCTCTAAAGCACACAAAGCATAGAATCATCACACACACAACTTCACCACTTAACATGATAACCGTCACATCATCATTTCCATAATATCAACCTTATCTCATAATCTATCATCTCAATATAATTCTCCAATTCATCCTTAACCAATTTGCATGCCATCATTTCAAAACCTTACTTAGCATATAATTGCACATCTTCAACATACTCATATAACCTTTAACCACAATAATAAATCACCACAATATCATATATTAAATCTCAAAACAACATTTTATATTTTAATCCCAATAATTTACATACTACTTCTAACATCACTTTATTTTAACATCTTTATAAAATATTTATAAAATCCCAACAATATTTATTAAATCAAAACATCCCTTTTTAATTTACTAATCCAACCTTATTTTATTTTAAATTACCAAAAACCACCCTCTTATTTTATAAAAGGACCAAAACCGGCCCTATTGCTACGCCACCAAACCGAGCCCCATTGTTCTATTATAGCCAAACCGGCCCTTTTCTTTTAAATGAACCCAGCCCTATGTTATTTAAACCCAACCTAACCCTCTTGATAAATGGAACCCAAAAAAAAATAGGCCCAATTCGGTTTGTCTAAGATGTCCCAAAACCCGGCCCATCTGGATTAGGCCCAACTAAGCCTCTTATTTCCCATTACACCAAAACCGGGTTTAGGGAATAAAAGGAAGGGAGAGGGCCGGGCTGACGTGTAAAAAAAAAGGAGGTGGGGTCCAGGTGAGGTGGCGTGTGATGTGGCCAAGGGAGGCCCACAGTCCTCTTCTTCCTCTACCTATGGCCGAAAGAACAGAGAAGAAGCAGGGGAGACGCCCAGGTGCGGCGGAGGGGAAGAAAAGAAGGGAGGAGGGGAGCTCCGGCGGCGGTGCTCCGGGCTCCGGCCACCCGGTCTCGCCGGCCGTCCCTCCACACACGCACGAAGCAAGACGGAAGGGAAGAAGAAGGAAGGGAGAAGACTCACCGAGGGGGTTTCGAGGACGTCGGAGTTTGTCGGAGCTCGCCGGAGACTCGATCCGCTGCGTCGGAGATGGAGGAACCTCGGATTCGACCTAGGAGAGTGAAGGAAGGTCAAAGGAGGGTTCTTTAATGGGATTTCGATTAGAACGAGAGGTCGAAGCTTACCGAGGGCGTTCGAAAACAGGGGAAGAAGAAGGAGGGGGCTGCGTTCTCGGGCTCGGTCTCCGGGGGTGCTGGCGGCGAAGGCGACGACGGGGAGGAGGTGCGTGGCAGCGGTGCGTGGTGAAGGTGGCGTGGTGGAGGTGGGAGCTCAAAGAAATGGCTTGGGCTTGCTTGTGACAGTGAGATGCCGAGAAAGAGAGAGGGAATGGTATGTGGGTTGTAAGGTTGAAAAGAACCTGATTTTTCAAAGGTCAAATTGCAACACAAAGAGATCTCATTTTTGGGTAGAGTGAGGTGTTGTTTGTTTGCTAGAATAAGAGAAACCAAATAGAGAGGGAGGGGAGGTGAGGATAAGATTTTACCTCAATTAGGAGGTGATGAGTTGGATTAGGATAAGAAAGGCGAAAGAAGACGGAATTGGGGTCTTGAGTCGGAGATTTAAATTTCTGCTGATTGGTCGTTCAAAACCCGAAATGAAAGACGGAATTGATTTTTAAATCGGAAAATTTGGGTCGGAATTTATTTTAAATTCATTTTGATTTTCTTTTTTCCGAAAATTAATATTTTTAAAAATCCGAGCCTTTACAGTTTTGTTTCAGAGGAGACGACAACGATTTTGGATGGGTTATGGTGAAGGGTAGTTGACAAATTTGGGCTAAAGGATTAAGCTTCATGTTCATGAACTTATCGACTATTCGGCAAGTTCAAAGTCATTATTCGTTGATAATAAGGAATTATTCATATGTATATGTGGGTAATTAGATGCGGGAAATCAAGAATTATTTTACATTCTCTTTCAACCTAGCGAATAATCACTATCAACTTAGCGAATAATTACTATCACTCTAGTGAATAGTTACAAAATTGACCAACCCTTTTGCTATTATCTAAACGATAACTCATTTTTACTGGCGAATAATAACGATCAATTTAGCGAATAATTACTATTAACCTAGCGAATAATTGCAAAATTGACCAACCATTTTCTTTACACATGAATAATAACTATAAATTAGCGAATAATTAATATCACCTTGTCGAATAATTATATGGAGGTTTGTTGAAATTCAAACTCGGTCTAAAATTGTGTATGAATTTATCGACTATTCGGCAAGTTCATAGTCATTATTCGTTGATAATAAGAAATTATTCATATGTATGTGGGTAATTAGATGTGGGATTATCGAAATTCAAACTCCGTTTAAAATTGTTCATGAATTTATCAAATATTCGCCAAATTTAGAGTCATTGGTAATTAGATGTGGGATTATCGAAATTCAAACTCTGTTTAAAATTGTTCATGAATTTATCAAATATTCTCCAAATTTAGAGTCATTATTCGTTGATAATATGGAATTATTCGGTAATTTATTTGTCATTATTCATCGAACACACAGTCCAAGCGAAATCTCATCATCCCTGCAAAAAAAAGCGTTCCCTAAAAAAAAGTAACGCACGCGCTTTGCTTCAGCAAGTTGCCTATAAAAGTGGTGGGGTCTACCTTTTTTTTTTAAAATAAAAAGAGAAAGTCTCAATTAATCCCATCCATCCATTTTTAATAAATCAATGGCCATATTTGTTAACACAAAACACAATAAGGGGTGTGTACACCTGACCCAACCTCTATATATATATATATATGTATGTATATATATATATATATATGTATATATATATATATATGTATATATATATATAATTTTATATATACTATACTTAAAAATATACATATATATATATATATATATATATATATATATATATATATATATATATATATATATATATATATATATATATATATATATATATATATTTGTACATACTGTACTCTTTCACTTTGTGTACATACATAATATAAATATATTATGTATATACATACTGTATTCTTTAGTCTTTGTCTACATACATAATCTGTATGCATACGTACTGTAATCTTTGTCTACATACATACAATATACGTATATATATACTGCATACTTTGTATTAGTGTATTATATATATTGTGTATAATTATATGTATAAAAATTGTAAAATGTAAAAAATATTAACAATTTATATATCGCCTTTGAAAACCACAAAATATATAGAAATTTTAGATTTTTTATAATGTTTTTTTATTTGAGGGACAGGGCCCGTCCCGTCCCGCGAGGGACAAGGCCCACGCGGGATTGAAAAAAAAGTAGTGAATCCCGTCCCGCAAAAATTACGCGGGACGACCCTAATCCCGTCCCGTCTCGCGCCCACCCCTAGTCATAAGTATAAACTTATCGAAAAAAATTCATTAAAAAAAATATTTTATATAGTTTTTACCTCATAAAAATGCGTGCTAAAAAGTCAAACGACTTTTATTATGAAACGGAGGGAGTATTTGTTAATCTCTTTTAACTATGATATTTAACCCCACATATACTATACTTGTGAAGATACTGACATATTCCACGGTTTCAAAATATAGATTACTTGATTTTTTTACACATTATTAAAAAAAACTATAAAATATTAATTTTTAAAAATATATATACTCCTTCCATTCAGAAATATAAGTCATTTTAAGCTTCGATTTTTGTTTAAAAATATAAGTAATTTTAGGTTTTCTAGGTATTGAGATATGAGAATTGTTACTTTTTTACTTTTTACTCAGATTTTATTGGTTGACGAGGGTTGTTGATAATTAGCGAGGGATATAAATGGAATAAATTTATTATTTTCTTAATTTGTGTGCAAATGTTTAAAATGACTTATATTTTTTAATGAGTGTGTGTAGTACTTATTACTAGTTATTAGTAATGAGTATGAAATTATTTTTAAAAAATAATAAAAATATTAATATATAGATGGATATGATAAATAGATAGATAATATATTTTTTTTGTAGTAAAGATAACAAAATCTTGCAACAATTCTTAGTCCCACCAGTCTTTTATCTGCATATATGCCCCAAATTTTGAATTGATCCCACTTTTATCAAATTTGTGCGGTTGTGCCTGCCTTTACCATTCACTTTTATGGTTGGATGTATTTTGTAATTTTAGACTTTATTGAGAAGATGGTGATGAATTGGATACAGTGAAATGGCATTATCTGAGTTACAAAAGGCTAGTTACGTTTATGTTGTTTGGAGCTATTTAGAGTCATATCCTGTATTTGTTTACAAGACGGACTAAGAAGAACTACTCCCAATAAGTTGAGGACGCTGACGAATAACGAAGTCTCATTTCATGGTTATGGTTTGTATGGTTGATAAAAGTACACAAAGTATAAGAGTAGAAAAACCCCTACACAATGACTTAAATTTTTGTATTAAAAGGGTAGATTTCGACTTTATAACCAAAAACAAAATAAATCTGATCCAACCAGATTTCTTAGAATTTTACAATGTAAATTAATGAAGTTGAATAAGCAAATGCATATGATTATGAATCCAATTTTGTATTTGTATAACCGGGCAGTTAGTGCTTCACATCTATTGATATTTACACTTCAACATTTTGACCATTCATTTCTAAATCCATTGAACTCAAATCTCCATCCCCATTACTACATTCAACTGCAATCACAACAGGATCCGGGCAACCAGTACTACTTGACATCACCTCATTTCCGCAACCGGATAGCTTCATAGTCCCCTCGAATCGGGCCAGGCAAGCTAGCTCATCCGCGGCCTCTGCCATCTCCTCCGTGCACTCCACAATCCCTCCAAGTAGCGTGGCCACTGTGGCCACCGCCACAAGCCCTGGAAGCTCGTCTCCCTGCCTTGTGCTGGCCGATGATTCAAGCCACAACTTGAGCTTCTCCGTGGCTTCCTTTGCCCTTGCAATGTGGGTGCTTATCGAGCTAGGCCGCGGACTTGCCATTGCTTTAACTGCACTTGCCAGTGCCTTCAGCGCCTTGCTGCATTCTGAACTCATTGTCATGTACGCGGTACCTATTTCTTCGCTCATCTTTAGGGGCCCCTAGACACATTTATATGTCACAACCATAACAAGTTTAGGTTAAGTTTATACATAGTATATATAGATAGCTATATGATGAGGTTGGATCCCTGTAATTTGTAGGCAATGAAATTATTCGTAGGTACTAAACGATTATTCGTGCATAATAATGTAATTCTTTATATGTATAAATAAGTGCAATGATTCGTATTTAACAAAAGATTATTCATATGCATATACATATGAATAATCACTTAGTACCTACGAATAATGTCACTGTTCACAAGTTACTTTTAAACGCAGTCGTTTGATCTTCTTAATTCGACGCTCTAGATTTGTTCACAAATTACACAGTAAGGGATGCTTACACATGATCTATCCTCGCTATATGATCATGCATATGTCTTATCTTTACCTGAATCTCGGATATAACATAGGTGTTGAGAGTGTCTATGCGGTATGAGCATTTCCGAGCAAGTGCTCCTAGTTGAAGGTAGTTCTTCCATGGATGATGGAGCTTGAACTTGCCATGAGGCGGCTCCCACAACGCGAAATTAGCCTGCATTGCAAGGAGTACTCATATCATGTTAAAGATCTCGGCTACTTAGCCTATATATGTGCTTGAGTGACAAACTAAGACGAGCACAACGATAGACGTACTAAGGTCTCCTCGGTGCCTTTGGAGTTGAGCACTGATCTATATCCCTGCATCAAAACTGAAGAACACTTGTGATCATGATCTTTGTTTGCCATGCTCTCCGGCGAGCTAAGATATATAGTTCCGAAACCTGCCAATTCAATAGCTAGTTATTTCAAAGGAGATGAAATTCAAGTGCCAAATGAAAATGTGTTTCCAAATATGTGTATATATATATATATACCTTCCAAGTAATTGGCAACGCTTTCGATGTTGCGCGCAACCAAGTTATGTAGATCCTCTCCAGCCCAGGCGGGGCAAACGAGAGTGGATACAAGCAGGGAGGTGAGGCCACCAATGGCAATGGTGGCAAGCCTCTTGTGTGCCATCTCCATGATTTCGACTTGTCGGATTCCGGTGATTGATAGTATACAAAATGTGAGCATGAACACCACCAAGCCATAGTCATACCGAGCCTTCATCTTTGGGAAGAACCTTATAAATGTACACGTTACAGCTGCATTCACATACCAAAATACACCATTTCGATCAGTAATTGAACAGAAATCAATACTACTAAAAACCGGTCCAAAATCCCCAAAAACAAACCGGGTTTTTTCTTGAAAAATCTTTAAAAAAAATATTAATCTAAGTCAAATCAAACCGGATTGAATTTTATTAAATTGGAAAAACCTTGATCACGAAAAATCTCAAAAAAAATAAAATAAAAATAAAGTACACCAAACCGAACCGGGTTTAATGTATCAAATTGGAAAACCCTATGACTCGGTAATCACTCGAACCCGGTCCAGTTCATATATCATTGGGTGGTTCATATTCTAACGAAGATGTGGTGAAACACACCTTGAAGGAAGACGAAGAGGCCAATGACAAAGGGCTCGATCTTCTTGCTGCATAGGCCGGCGAGGAGGTGGGCCCCGACTCCAAGGACCCCTGCTAGCAACGTCGCGAGAGCCCGGTTCAGCCCTTTTCCTAGCGTTGCACCTACAAGTCCCAATCAAGTTTTGGCGAGTCCATTTCAATCTAATTATATGTGCAAAAAATGTGAAAACTACGTAGCATGTAGCTAGATTCTAGAATGTATCCTTACCGACGTAGAACTCGAATACGACGACAACAGTAATAACCGCCCACATGGCTGAGACACCGAAGCTGTTGTAGAGGGGTTGGAAGTAGTAGAACAGCGAGACTAGGGTTAGTGCAAGGGCTACTTTGAGGGAATGAACCACTCTACGAGGATCATCCTTTGCGAGCTTCGTTATGTTCGTTGCAGTGCCCTTAATGCGGCCTCTAAAGCTCTCGAGAGCCGTCTCTATGGTGTGCAACGAACGAGCTACGATACTCGACTTGTTATGGTCATCAGAGGCAGACCACATTGTCATGATCAGTGGTATCAAGGAAGCCAAATGGGTGTGTTTGCATACAAACTTAAAGAGTACAATTAAGAGAGGTGAAGTGAAAGATGGATAGATGGAGGGGTAGTAAGAGGTATATATGTTATGTGGCTTATGACTTATGAGAAGGGCAATACATCTTAAGCCTCTTATTTATAGTGAGAGTTACCTATACAACATACAAAAGAATTAGAATATGAACTTATTTCATAAATAATTTTTTTTTAAAAAAAAACAGAAAAGAATATGAACTTATACCTTGTAAAAAATTAAAGGTTTTATATGTTTTTGCATCATCATAGTAGTATAATGTTGAATAAAATCATGACAAATATTGATTGTTGGTGCGAATATTATTGATGAATGTAAATTTAATACTCCATTCGTCTTAAAATATAGGCCGGTTGACTTTTTAACACTTTTTTAACAAGCATAAAAATTCTATAAAATATTAATTTTTAATAAATTTTAAAAAATATGTTCATATATAATGAGTATTAAATTAATTTAATATTTTATATAGTTTTTATTTTTAAAAAAAGTTGTAAAAAAAATTAAATGATCTATATTTTGAGACTTTATCAATTGGATCTGATAACTTTTGACGACTTTTTAACTATATAAGTGAGGCTATATTGGATATGCTAATCGATAAAGTTGTTAAATTTGTTGTCAAATTTGAAATTAGTATTTCATTTTTGGCAATCAAGATCTCCTACATCGCTTCACTCCCTACAACACAAAAATGTTTTGACATTTATTTAATCTTAAAAAAAATTATAAAAATTATATTTATATTACTAACATCTATATTTATATATTCATAAAATTATATTTTTTAAAATAATGTTTTAAAATTTTTAAAAATTAAAAAGGCAATATTTAACAAATTATAATTATTAAAAAATTTAAAACATGATTTTTCAAAATAAAATTTTATGAATATATAAAAATAGATTTTAGTAATATAAATATAATTTTTTTAAGATTAAATAAATCCCAAAATATTTTTGTGTTGTAGGGAGTGAAGTATATAGTGATGTAGGGGATCTTGATTGCATTTTTGGGAGCCTAAACTTGAGGTTTTGATTTTTTTTTTTTTTTTTTTTAAAAAAGAGTTAGATGATGGATGGAGTTGGGTAAATATTAAGGGCATCTAAATGTTTGATTGAAAAGTGGGGAATGCCCATTCAGCATATGAAAAAGGTGGATCGAAGTGTACGTTCATCGATCGATGTACAGCTCATGACAGTGTAAAATTAGAGGTAGATTTAAGAAGATGGTGACTAGCTACAGCTTCAGAACAAATCAACTGTAAATATTCCATTCCAATGTTACCCTTAATTGCAAGCCCTAAACGTGCACGAGTTTATTGTACGTATATCCATCAATCTATGCATATCGATCAATCTGTCAACATCTACTTTCCCTTTTTGTTTGGGATAATGAATTAATTAGTGTACAACACACACTGCAACTTAATTTAAGTTTACTTCCATCACTTTTTTAACTTTCGATTACTCATTACTGTACTTATGTTTATTGTACCAAATTGCTACTTAATGAGAATATAGTATTCAATACAGAACTGGACATCGAGCACATTACCAAGTTCACTCGATATCTGGTAGTGTGTAAATATCGAGTGAATGTCTTGAGAGAATGTCGAGTGTATCTTCTGTTGTCTTAAGTGAGTTAGTGTGTATAAATAGGTGCCTTAGCACTTGTAACTGATTCATTCAATCAATAACAGAAAATCACATTCTCCCAAACTCTCTCTCTAACAAACTCTCCGGAAGACGTCCGCCATTGATGAAGGCGATTAGAGCTTGATCTGAGCTCAATCTACCTTCTAATTGGCTTGTTTTCTTATGGTATCATAGTGCACGGAAAGATCTGAAGCTAGCGAAACATAAAACGTCGTTGCGATGGATGAAGGAGCACAAATCCATGGCAGTCACGGAAACAACAATAGCAACATCAATAGCATGAATGATCCTCTGTGTTTATCTAATTCGGATCATCCAGGGGCGCGACTTGCGGTGAGTGTACGTGTTCAATGGATCGAATTTTCTCAGTTGGAGCCGAGGTGTACAGATGGATCTTGGCGCCAAGTTCAAAATTGGATTCATTGATGGCAGCTCGAATCAAGAAGATGTTCCTCCTGGAGATCTGCATCGATGAAAATGCTGCGATTACATGGTACAATGTTGGTTTCTAAATTCAATGGTGCCGAATCTTTCTAAGGGATTCATGTATGTTGAGTCATCACGAGAGTTTTGGCTTGAGATCATCAAAAGGTATACTCAATACAATGGTCCTCTTTTATATCAATTGAATAAAAATTTGTGTACGTAATACAGTGCAAGGTGGATTGATTGTCACTGATTACTATGGGAAAATCAAGAAACTGTGGAACAAGATCCTTAGTTTGGAGGGAGTTCCAAAATGCACTTGTGGTGCTTTCACAAGATGTTCTTGTGAAATGAAGAAGAAGATGATAGAATTGGATAGTCATAATAAATTGCTTCAATTTCTGATGGGGTTAAATGACACGTATGATAGTGCAAGAAATCAGATTCTTGCAACCGAGCCTCTGCCGACTGTGGAGAAGACATATTATCTGGTTCAACAAGTTGCAACTGGTGTTGAAGGTGATGGTAAACATCAGTTTTCATATGCCAGTGCTAGTGCTCTATCAGTTTCCAAGGGAGCTGGTGATAGAAAGCCTACAAAGAAGGAGAAGTATGATAAATTTGACAAGAAATGCACTCATTATGGTATGAAAGGCCATACAGTTGAGAGGTGTTTCAAAATCATTGGTTACCCCGAGTGGTTTAAGAATCCGATGGGTAAAAGTGAAGCAAGAACTACTGCTGCTGTTTCAGGATTGTTTGATTCTCTTTTGGGAGAACAATTTGAGTGTTCAGACAAGCAAGGTCATATGGATATGTCCTTTGATGTATGCCAAGAATTCTTGAAGGCAATGAAGGGAAAGGAAGTCATGCCTTCAACCAGTTTTGCAGGTTTAATCTTTGCTTTGAATATATTCTTCTAAATTCAATTTTGAGAATTCAAATCTGTGGATCATAGACTCGGGGGCAAGTGATCACATGACCTGCGATAGTCATTTTTTTAGAAATAGGAGACTTCTTGCTCGGCCTATTAGTGTTTGCTTACCTGATGGTTTTGTTAGACAAGTTAAAGAAGTTGGTGATGTAATGTTAACTTGTGGGATGATTTTGAAAGAAGTCTTTTTCATTCATGAGTTCAAAATCAATTTGCTATCAGTAGGGAGGCTGGTTGATGACACTGAACTTGATGTGGTATTTACAAGATCCAAATGTATGTTTCAGGCCCTTAAGAGTGGCAAGACTGCGTTCAGTACTAACAGAATTACAAGGAAGCTTTACAAAGCTCAGCTAGTAGCAGATGTCAGTATTGGAGCTGGAGATACTCATGTTGCTGGAGTTGTTGATTGCAATAAATCTGTAACAAGTACTTTGTTTCACACTAGATTGGGACATATTTCATTTTCTAAGTTGCAACATGTTGAAGGTTGCAAATTGACAGTTGATTCAAACCCTGTTTGTGAGCCTTGTGTATTGGGCAAACATCATTCACTTCCTTTTGTGTTGAGTAGTTATATTGCTAAGGACAAATTTGAGTTGATTCATATTGATTTGTGAGGACCTTATAGGGTTCAAAATATTAATGGAGCTTGATATTTTCTTACCATATTGGATGATTTCAGCAGGGCTGTTTGGACACATTTGACATCTGATAAAACACAAGTTGCTGGTGTGATTTCAGATTTCATTATGATGGTTGAGACCCAGTTTCATGCCTTAGTTAAAATAATCCGTACTGATCATGGCACTGAGTTTTTAAATTGTCAGAATTTTATGAGACCAAAGGGTATTTTGTATCAACAGTCTGCTTCTTATGTGCCACAACAAAATGGGAGAGTAGAAAGGAAGCATAGGCATTTTATTGAGGCTGCTAGAACTATTAGACTTCATGCTTCTTTGCCTTTGAAATTCGGGGGGGGGGGGGGGGGGGGGGGGGGGGTTCTGGCAGCTACTTATCTAATCAATTTGATGCCTTCTTCAGTCTTGAAATGGTCCACACCTTATGAAAATTTGTATGGTAAGTTGCCTAAATATAGTCATTTAAAGGGGGTTGAATGTTTATGTTTTGCCTTGGTCAAGGGTCCTAGACAGGACAAATTTGCTTCTAAGGCTAGAAAATGTGTGTTTATTGGGTATCCTCCAGTCCATAAATCATACAAAGTCTATGACTTAGATAACAATAAGGTCATTATCAGTAGAGATGTTCTATTTTATGAGACATCTTTTCCATTTGCAAATACGCATTCCCAGTGTTCTATGCCCACACCTATACCAACTTTACCTTTAGTCAATCCTACACATACCCCTTTCCATGATACCTCTCTTACATTGCCTTCTGTATCTGACAGAGTTTCAAACACATATTTGTCCTCATCCTCATCACATGATGTTACTCAACCAGTCATACCTAAGAACTTATCTCCTATACCACTCGCCTCTCCTATTTTACAACCTCCTCCACCATAACCACGTGCTTCCACTCGGCCTGTTAGACAAACACACATCCCTCCTCACCTCAAATACTTTTATTGTCCCACTCTTTCCTCTTCTATGTCAAACTCCTTTATGGTTTCTGCTCTAGACAATCAGTCTTTCTATCCACCAGAATACATTGCTTCCTTGGCCAATGTCTTGTCATTACATGAGCCATCTTCATATAATCAAGCCAAGCATGATCCTCATTGGATTGAAGCTATGCAAAAGGAGTTGCATGCACTAGAAACTAATCACACTTGGGAATTGACATCATTACCTCTTGGGAAGGTTCCCATTCGATGCAAATGGGTGTTCAACATCAAATTCAGGCCTGATGGAACTGTGGACCGTTATAAAGCTCGATTGGTAGCTAAAGGCTACAATCAGATCAAATGGAAAGATTTCAAACACACCTTCTCTCCAGTGGCCAAATTTACTAACGTCAGATTACTAATTGCTTTGGAAACTATGAGGTAGTGGCATGTTCATCGGCTAGACATCAACAATGCCTTCTTACATGGGTTTCTAGATGAGGAAGTTTATATGGAAATTCCTCCTAGCTATCAATGTGACTTTAAGGGCAAGGTATGCAAGCTCAAACATTCACTCTATGGCCTTAAACAGGCATCACACCAGTGGAATATTGAATTGTCCAAATTTTTCATTGGACATGGCTATGAAAAGTCTATGTTTGATTTTTCATTATTCATCAAGAAGGTGCCTTCTGGTTTAGTGGTGATTCTAGTGTACGTTGATGACCTTCTGATCACAGAAGATGATGAGAAGGAAATACAGTTGATCAAAACTGCATTACATACAACCTTTACTATTAAGGACTTGGGAGAGGTCCGATACTTTCTTGGCCTAGAAGTTTCAAGAACAAAGAAGGGTATTTTTCTCAATCAGCAAAAGTACATCCTAGACATCCTAAAGGATACAAAAATGGAGGATTGCAAGTCTTCTCCATTTCTTATGCCTCAAGGCTTAAAGCTCAGTACAGAGGTGGGAGATGAATTGGAGGATATATCCTGAGCAATACACACATCTTATAGGTCGTCTATTGTATATCCACATGACCAGATCCGATATTTCTTACTCAGTTCAGCACCTGAGTCAGTTCATGGACACACCTAGAGTTCCCCATTGGGAAGCAGCATTACATGTTGTCCGGTATTTGAAAGGAACCTTCAATCTGGGATTGTTATATCCGTCTTCCAACCATCTTGATCTTCATGCCTTTTGTGATGCAAATTGGGGGAACTGTATGTTTACAGGGAGGTCTTTATCTGGGTTTTGTGTTTTCATGGGTTTGGCTTTAGTCTCTTGGAAGACAAAGAAGCAACCAACATTGTCTAAGTCTTCAACTGAAGCCGAATATAGGTGCTTGTCCAAGACATCTGGAGAATTAGTGTGGCTTGACTCCATACTATAAGGTCTGCATTGCTCCATTCCTAAACCAATTCCTCTCTTTTGCGACAATAAGGCGGCTATCCACATTGCTTAAAATCCAATTTTCCATGAGCGGACAAAGCACTTGCGCCTTGATTGTCACTATGCCAGGGAACGTCTTTAGGAAGGTTTTTTGACACCTCTGTTTGTTCGATCTTAAAATCAAATAGCCGACATCTTTACTAAGCCATTGGGAGAGGATCATCATCAGCGTCTCGCTTCCAAGCTTGGACTTGTTGCTACCACTGGTCCAGCTTGAGGAGGGGATAATGAGAATATAGTATTCAATACAGAACTCGACATCGAGCACATTACCAAGTTCACTCGATATCGGGTAGTGTGTAAATATCGAGTGAATGTCTTGAGAGAATGTCGAGTGTATCTTCTATTGTCTTGAGTGAGTTAGTGTGTATAAATAGGTGCCTTAGAACTTGTAACTGATTCATTCAATCAATAACAGAAAATCACATTCTCCCAAACTCTCTCTCTAACAACTCTCCAGAAGATGTCCACCATTGATGAAGGCGACTAGAGCTTGATCTGAGCTCAATCTACCTTCTAATTGGCTCGTTTTTTTACTACTTCATTCGTACGATAAAATTAAATTACTCCCTCCGTTTCAAAATAAAAGTCGTTTAACTTTTCTACACGCATTTTGAGGAGGTAAAAACTATATAAAATATTATTTTTTTAATGAATTTTTTTCAATAAGTTTATACTTATGACTTGGAAGTTACCCCACCTGTTACACCCAGTCGTTTAACTTTTCTATTTTCTTATTTCAATTCATATAATTCAAAATCCAAAACCAAACCCAATTTCTCAATTCCCATGATTTTCAATTTACGGGAATTGAATTCCTAGGAAGTTAACTTCCTAGGAACTATACGTCCCACGTTTAACCAAACGAGCCCTAATAGCTTGGAAATGTGGAATTTGTAATTTAGGTTATACAACGTGCAAGCAAATTAAACTCCATCTAAGAGGATTCGAATTAGAATATCCATAAAAATTGCAAAATCTAACCTCCCCCTCAAAACCTCCCGGTTACCCCACCTGTTACACCCAGTGGTGGGGGGGGGGGGGGGAGAGAGAGAAGCAATAGGGAATTAATCGTCCATCACTGTCATCCATCCAAAACCCTTTCTCTCTATGCATCTCTCCACCTTTCTCCATTGAAGAGCTTATTTATTCTTTGATTTCTCTGTCTTCTATCTCTCTGCCTTCGAGGGTGATAGGAGCTCGAATTCAACCTGCGCCGCTGGTGTAAATCGCCGCCGGAGCATCGCTTTGATGGCTTCGTCCTTCACCTTCGTTCTGATGGCTTTTCCATGTCAATTTGAGGTGAATGAAGGCCGGATTTGGAGTAGAGGAGGTGGAATCTAAGTGGAGGAGCTCTCGCAGAGGCTTGGTGAACCGCTTTGTTTTTTTATTGATGAATGAACAATATATCAACTTTCCACTCTATGGTTTCTTACTGGACACCCTTTGGTACTCTACTGCACACCCAATGATTTCCTGTTGGACACCCTATGGTTGTTTTCTGTCTTGCGTGTTGTTCAATGTTTCACTGGTTCTAGTGTCTCCCTCCCCCCTAAGCCTAGGTAGTAAAAAAAAAAAAAAAGAGGACATAGGGGTTAAGACAGAGACAGAGATAGAGGGGGGAAGAGTGATGGTAAAGGGGCATTAATATAATTTGAATTAAATCTTAAGTTTCAGAGAAAAACCATCGAAGAAGAAGCAAGTGGGATGGGGTTTATTTGCAGTTTGACGTGTAGGCAGTTAGTTTTAAATGGACACCAAAAGCAAAACGACATGCCACTTATTGGAACCGACTTGACAAGAGTTATCGGAGAAACAGATTCACTGACTTCAGATAGAAAATGGATAAGTTTGATTTCGATAAAAAAAACCAGAGAGAGAGAGGAAAGCAAGAGAGAGTTTGCAGATGAGAGAGAAAGTCTAAAGAGGACAGAGAGAGATGAGTGGAAAAAAAAATTGCAGAGGAGAGAGAGATTAGTGAGGATAGGACAGAGAGAGATGGAAGTGTCATCTCTCCTCTGCGACTTTATTGTTGCCTTTTCACTTCGAAAAAGAAGCAATTGAGCGAGGGTTTATTTGCAGGTTGATGTGTAAGCAGTTAGTTTTAACTGGACACCCAAAACAAAATCACATGACACATATTGGAATCGACTGGACAAGAGTTATCGAAGAAATAGATTCACCATCGACTTCAGATAGAAAATGGGTAAATTTGCTTCAGATTTGAAGGAGACACCTCTCGCATAACCTTTATCGAAAGCAAATTTGCCCATTTTCTATCCGAAGTCGATGGTGAATCTGTTTCTCTTATCTCTCTCTTTCCTCTGCAACTTTACTTTTCTTTTTTCACTCCTCTCTCTCTTTCTTCTATCCTTTCTCAATTGCTTTTTTTCTCTCTCTCTGCCTCTCTCCTCTGCAAATGGTACTTGCTTTATCCCCTCCCCCCCTATCTCTCTCTCTCTGATTTTTGCTAGGTGTCGACCAGTGGAAGGTCAAACACCCTCCTCACTTACCTACTACCGGGGTAACCTTTTATGGAGAATAAGCTATGCATTTGTGTTAGCTTGAGTGATCAGTTGCACTAAGCTCTCCTCTATCTTTCCCTTAACATTTTTACTTGTCTTTTTCTCGGCTGTAATAAGAGACTTTGTCCCATGTACTTGTCACATAACACCTTGTAGGGAACCTATTTAAGGGGTTGTCTCCCACCCTTTGAGGTAGGGTTTTGGGATCATGTGCATTGAATGAATGGCGGCTATAGCATTCGATTATTCCTTTCCTCCTCGATCACCAAGTCACTAAACATTTGTTCATTTTCATACATGTTCATACTTGATCTTGCTTGATTTAGATAGTTTGCTCAAATCTTCATATGGTATCAGAGCTTGAGGTTGTGTTTGAGAGGTAATCTGGTTTATTACTCGCTGTTTGCTGCGTTGCTTATGTTCACTATCACTGGAAGCTCTAATTCTGCAGACACAGTTGTTGAAGATATGTCTAATATTCAAGGAAATTCTGGAGATCCTTTGTTCTTGTCAAATTCAGATCATCCAAGTGCACAGCTGGTTAGTGGTTGCTATTCCATTTGATGGAAGCAACTATATGACTTGGAGCTGAGGGGTGATTATGGCCCTTGGTGCTAAGTGTAAGATTGGATTTATTAATGGCTCTTGTGTTAGACCTGCCGTGGGAAATGCAGATCTAGAGAGATGGATAAGGGTTGATTACATGGTAAGATGTTGTTTGTTGAATTCTATGACTAAGAACCTAGCTGAAGGTTTTATGTTTTTATATTCTTCTAAACTCCTATGGGAGGATATTATGGAGAGGTTTGGACAGACAAATGCACCTCTTATTTTTCAGATCAAAAGAAGACTTGGGAATATTGTGCAGGGTAATATGAATCTTGCAAATCTCTATAATTTGTTCAAGAGGAACTGGGATGAGCTGCAAGTCTTAGAGTGTATTCCAGAGTGTGTTTGTGGTGCCCTGTCTAATTGTACTTGTGATCTGAAAAAGAGATTTACTGAAATTGAGTCTCACAATAGGCTTATGCAGTTGTTGATGACTCTTAATGAGAAGTATGTTGCTGCTAGGAATTCCATATTGGCCACATATCCTTTGCCTAGTCTTAACAAGGCATACTCTATTTTGCAGCAAGTAGAGAGGGGAAATGAGGCTTCTACTAACTCTAATTATCAAGGAATGAATACAGATTCTAGTTCCATGATTGCTAACAGAAGTGGCAATAGATATCAGTACAAGCCATCTAGTGGTGGTGGTGCTCCTTTTAAGAAGGAAGTGAAAGACTGGAGAGAATTGAAGAGAATCAAACTGAATTCTACCTGTTCTTATTGCAATATGAAGGGACATCCTGTTGAGCAATGCTTCAAATTGCATGGGATACCTAATTGGTTTAAAGAGCTCAAAGAGAAAGAGAAAAATGGCATGAGCAGTGGAACAACTGGAAGGAGATCTGCAAATGCAGCTGGATCTATGGATTCCCAAGTACAAAACAATCCTCTTGAGGATGATGCATGAGGGAATATAGATTCAGTTATGGTGAATGTTTTGTATCAGGAGATCCTTAAGAAGATGAGGGGCAAGAATCATATAGAAGGCAACAATGGATCATCTGCCAATTTTGCAGGTATGCTATCTTTTAATAATGCCAATATTGTCTTGAAAGAGAGACCTATGAGTGAATGGATAGTGGATACTGAAGCTACAGATCACATGGTGTTTGATTGTCATATTTTATGTAGCAAAAGAAGATTGCACAGGCCAGTTCATATTGGTTTGCCTGATGGGTCAATTAAATCTGTTACAGAACAAGGGCAAATGCAGTTGACTGATGCTATTAACCTAAATGATGTGTTGTTAGTGCTTGGCTTTAAACACATATTGTTGTCAGTTGGGAAAATTCTTGATGAAACTGATCTTATAGCTATATTCACAAAATCTTCTTGTTATTTCCAGGACCCTGGATCTAAGAGGATTTTACTGTCTGGAGTAAGAGAGCATGGGCTATACAAGATTCACTCAGAGGATCATGGTGGCATAGAAGCTGATGAGAGACTTTTGAGAAGTTGTAATAAAGTTAGTTTAAGTTTGGAGATAATTCATGCTAGGCTTGGTCATAGTTCTGTGGCTAAGCTAAGACATTTGAAGATGTTTAGTTCTTCAGTTTTGGATAATTTTGATTGTGAATCTTGCTCTTTATCTAAGCATCATAGACTTTCATTTCAGAGATGTGTGTATATTGCCAATAGGCCTTTTCATCTAATGCATATGGATTTATGGGGTCCATATAAATGTGTCACATATGATGGTTGCTCTTATTTCCTTACTATCCTTGATGATTGTACTAGGGTAACTTGGACTCTTTTAATTAAGAGTGAGTTGCAGGTCTTCAAAGCAATAAGTGATTTTCTAGCTTATGTGGAGAATCAGTTTGCTAGCTCAGTTAAGAGTGTGATAACTGATAATGGGACATAATTTTTTCAAAAACAGTGTGTGGACTTGTTTGCTTCTAAGGGTATTGTTCACCAGAAAACCATTCCCTACACTCCCCAACAGAATGGGAGAGTGGAAAGAAAAAACAGACATCTTGTTGAGACATAAAGATGTTTGAGAATACATGCGGGCTTACCTATGAGATTTTGGGGAGAGTGTGTGCTTGCAGCCACTCACCTTATAAACAAGATGTCTACTGAAGTCTTGAACTAGGTATCTCTTCATGAAAAGTTATTCAATAAGCCAGCCAGTTATGATGAGCTAAGAGTTATTGGGTGTTTATGCTATGCACCAGTGGGATATAACAAGAAAAAGACAAGTAAAAATGCTAAGGGAAAGATAGAGGAGAGCTTAGTGCAGCTGATCACTCAAGCTAATGCAAATGCATAGAGAATAAGCTATGCATTTGCATTTGCATTAGCTTGAGTGATCAGCTGCACTAAGCTCTCCTCCATCTTTCCCTTAGCATTTTTACTTGTCTTTTTCTCGATTGTAATAAGGGACTTTGTCCCATGTTCTTGTCACATGACACCTTATAGGGGACCTATTTAAGGGATTGTCTCACACCCTTTGAGGTAGGGTTTTGGGATCATGTGCATTGAATGAATGGCAGCTATGGCAGCCGATTATTCCTTTCCTCCTTGGTCACCAAGTCACTAAACATTTGTTCATTTTCATACATGTTCATACTTGATCTTGCTTGATTTAGATAGTTTGCTCAAATCTTCACACCTTTTACCCTCATATCCGGTTTGGTCTAATTTCAAATCGGATTGGGTTAACCTTGCAAAAAAAAAGGGTTTTTTGGGTCATTTTGTGTTATATCTAATTGATGTTGTTACCAACTCAAACCCTCAAACTTATACTCCAATAAATTATAAAAACAGTCAGCAGAAAAATTGAAATATGAATATTTTTTTGAGGAAAGGGTACTAACTAGACCAAAAATTGGGCATATTTGCACAATTAGACCACAAGGTAAAAAAATGAGCCAAAATTCCCCTTCTACCCCCAAGCAAATAAAAACGCCGGTTTTTTGGCACTGTTTGGAACCTATTGTAGCAGGTAAGCAGTGCGGTGAGGGATGGGTTGCAAATTGCCCTATCCGATACCCCTGTCACCGCGTATACCATGACCCTCCCCGTTGCTACTCCCCTACAAATCATTCGCTTGCCCTCTCTCTAAAAATCGACATGTCAATCTGTCCAGCTTACCTTCCACCTAATTATAGACGATGAAGGAGAAGGAGAACACCGAAGGTTGATGACGATGGTGGAGATGCGATGCCCAACGGTTGAACGGTGTCCGGAAGGCGGCGGCGGCGGCGCTGTTGGGGATGGTAGGGATTAGGACGATGATTGCTGATAGGTATGAGTTTCAATTTGGAGTTTTTATGTCCAAATTCTCCTCGCTTCAACTCCTTTATATCTGAGCTAGGAGCTTTGTTGGGCGATTGTCGTTTGCTTGGCTGGCTCTTGTGTTGGAGCTGTTGGAGGACTACACGGCGCTGCTGGTAAGGGTGTTGTAGAAACTTCGATGGATGAGGATGAATTTCAGCAACTTCACTGATTTTCATATCTATCTTGTTCAATTTCTGGTAAATCCATCTCTCCTCGATTTCTATCTTTTCAATTTCTGGTATCTGCTCTAAAGTTTTTGGCTGAATCATGTGAACTTTTAATCCCCTCTTTTTTTTTGTTGATTCTAGCGAGCTTAGTGTTTCAAATGCCTACCAACTGTTTGTTGAAAGTCCTCAAAGAACACTTATGTATTCAATGTTAGAAATGTTGTCTTTGTGTCTTTATTTATTTATGGAAAACTGAACCTACTTAGAACAATTATGAACTTGGTTTGAGAAAAACTGAACCAACCTTGAAAATATGAAAAGAAATGACCCATGGACTTAGTTCATTGATGTTTTTAATCTCAATCTTGGGAGTCAAGTTTGAAAACATAATCGAAAAGCAGCAGTGGAAATCGAAAAGATTTAATGAATTGGGAGGAAATAACTATTAGCCCAATTTGATCCATGGATGTTTTTTTTATGTTGTGTATATAAAGCTTTATGTTGCAATCTCCTTAGCAATCTTGATATTGATTTGCCTTTTCACTTCTAGCTCTCTCACGATGATAATCAATCTGTTGATGCCTGCTTTTTCATATGATTTTGATGTGGCCTGTTTGTTCTCTGATATGTCTTGCAGCTGAATTAGATTCTTATGCCTAATCCATTTGATAGACCTTGTCATGTTCTTTTGCTTCAAGCTGCTCTTGCCGAAGGTTTGCCAAACTACCCCTGCAGCTCTGGTTGCTCCATTTGATTTCTGTGGTAGTGAGTAACAATATGCAACTTGATTCCTTGTTTTGGGTTCGGAGATGGTTAGCCCATTCATAACCGTAAATAGTCTATTATCTCAATTGGTAGAGCATTTTGCATGCACACAAAGATGTGAGTTCGACTCTCACATAGGCTAATACGGAGTATGTGTTCATATCTCTCTGTACTTATACGATTGAACATGGTAGGAAATATATACACTAGTGGCAGGACAAATTTGTTAATCTGGTAAGACAAATTTATAAATATCTCTGAACTTATAAAATTATGAACTGGTAGGAAATATATACACTAGTGGTAGGACAAATTTGTGAATCTAGTAGGACAAATTTATGAATTATGAATATCTCTGAACATATAAAATTATGAACTTGGTAGGAAATATATAGACTAGTGGTAGGACAAATTTGTGAACCTGGTAGGATAAATATACGATATTGGTATGATAAAAATGTAATCACCGAAATTCCTAAGTGTATAACTTGACACTAATGGTAGGATAGATGTACACGAATGGTAAGATATATTTGTACTATTGGCAAAGAAGTAGAATTAATATTGACCAATCCACAAATCCCAGACTAGTAATCATTGAGGCGTGAATTGACCATAATCTCAATCTCAATTACCAATCCATAATTCCCAATCTCAATCCAATTTCTATCAATCAAAATTCATGAATCCAATCTAATTCAGTGCTAGAACGACTGAATTAGAGCACCTACCCTTGGATATAATGTTACTTAGGTTTCCTTCATCTTCTGTTGTAGACTGGAAACCATCTACCCTTGGTTGTTTTTCAGAAAAATGTGGAACATAATTTGCTACGGTTTATAGCATGATTTTCCTTGAAAGCTAGTTAAATTGGTATGATAGATGCACAAAAATGGTAGGATAGATGAAAACTAATGGTAGGAGAACACACCGATATCGGTAGGATCAGAATGGTAGGATTGATGGAAACTAATGGTAGGAGAAAACAACGATATTGGTAGGATCATAATGGAAACCCAGTAATTCCTGTATAACTTGACATTAATGGTAGGATAGATGCACACTGATGGTACGATATATTTATACTATTGGAAAAATGTAAATGCATAATTGACTTTACGAAAAAAAATTTACTTCCACATGAATCTCAGAAAAGCAAAAGGAGAAGGCAGGCTCCACAGGCAGAGACTGAAGTTATATGAACCACAGATGCAAAAACTATACATGGATATATCGTGTGTGATGATGAATCTCAAGCTATGGTCCCTATCCTGGATAAAGTTAGTGCTGCACTGAAAGACAAGATCCAAGTAGTGAATATTGACACTCAAAAGTACTCAGTCATCGCTGACAAGTTCATGATCATCATGTAGAGAAAGAAAATTGAGTAAAACCTAGTCTAGAGAGATTTATGAATTTGTCTTACCATGTTCACGGATTTGTCCTACCACCAATGTATATATTTCCTGTCATGTTCATAATCGTATAAGTTCAGAGAGATTTATGAATTTGCCATAACATGTTCGTAAATTTGTCCTACCATTAATAAATATATTTTCTGCCAGGGTCATAATTGTATAAGTTTAGAGAGATTCATGAACACATACTCCGTATTAGCCTATGTGAGAGTCGAACTCACATCTTTGTGTGCAAACACAACGCTCTACCAATTGAGCTAATAGACTATTTTCAATGGGTTCTTATGATCGTTTGGGCATCAAGAAGTGATAATTTCGCAGGAAGCAAAAATAGCGCTTGAATTTGTAATCTTAATTTGCAAGTTATTCAATTGATAAAAAAGAGAGAGTATAAATTACGAACTCTCTGCAACTGGTCTCGTAAAACCGTAATCTTAGGGTAGTTTTGTTATAAGAAAAAAGAACAAGTACAAAGGATAAGTACAAGATCACTTACCCATCGCTGCCACTGTCATCGAACAAACTTCTTGCACTTTTTCAGGTATGAAAGGACAGTTGTACACTATTGGTAGGACGGAAATATTCTATTGGTAGGATAGGGACTGTATCGTTTCCTGGAATGAACATGTAACTTTTTCCCCGCCCTTTCCGCTTCTCTCCTACTTTACCTCACTTTTTGCAGAGCATGTTATGGTGTTTCAGATCATCCTCTCAAGCTTATATATGTTCTTGGGGGACACTCATCAATAGAATCATTGCATTTTCCCCTCATAAATGCTCCCCCTTTTCCCCAAAGGAGGAACCCTATTTTGGCGTCAAAACTACACTGACAGCCCGCCAAATCAGCTACGGTGAATCCCCTCCAGATTCTCTCCAAAATATCTCCATGTATGGAAAGACATGTTTAGCCTATTGGTAGGACCAATTAATTCTATTGGTAAGATAGACAGTCTACAGTTTTCTGAAACAAACGGATGATGCCTTTTGGTGCCACATGTCACTGACAGCTACTGACACCTACAATGTATCTACAGTGCCGGCCTCACCTTCACCTGCTACTTCCTCCCCCGGTGGTATTTTTACATTTGCAAAAATATACCACTTTCTACCCCTAACCAATAAAAAGGGACATGGCTAGTTTAGCAAAAAGGCCCATTTTTTAATCTAGTTATGCAAAAGACCTATTTTTTTTTATAAAAAACTTATAATCCAATAAATTGAGAGCCAAGCCCTCAATTTATTATTTCATTCCAATATTCTGTATCGTACGTTAATGGTTATATCACGACTTCTAATCATCGAGGAATTAATTCGTTTCCAATCTCTTTTGAGGATAATTTTATGTCCAATTAATTGTCGACAAAGATAGGTAAAATATGGTTTCGTGTGTTATTTAAGATAGGTACATATGCTTGATTTATATGGATGGTGTAATCAGAAATACGAAAAATCTCAACATTTGCCTACATTTCATTCTTATTCTCGGTTGGGAATCTAATTAGGATTTGGAAGAGGATATATAAAATATTTTAAAATATATATAAAGCTAGAGTGAAGTCTAAACTTATAACAGACTAATTAAGCTTTTATTAAAATATAAATTCCAAATTTATATTATAAAAATATATAAAATCAACACGACCCTCGTCTTATATTATCCAACCGAGATTTTAAAGATTTAATATCGCGCAAATTAAATCAGCTCCCCCCCTCCAAACTATTTGCATTATGTATCTTTTTCTTCATAATATAATTGTTTTTATTTTGGTTTTTTAAGTGTTTGGTTGACTTATTATTTTAATTCATATTTTAGGAACTAATGTTTTATTTGTACAATCAAATGCTTGTAAAAATAAGATAATAAATAATTATATTATAATTTTATATATTGGCTCCCTGGAACTGATGTCTTAAACTTTGATATGAAATGTTATTTTCATTGTGCTCTCACTGCTTCCTTGTGTTTACTTGTCTCTTTATTTGTTACTAATGTTTGACTTCATTATAAACATACAAAATGTTAATATCATAAATTTTTTCTAAATCTAAGTAGTCCAGAGTTCGAAATAATCGTCTCGTTGGTAAAAGGGAAAAAAAAATGATACAAATATATCCCACTAAAATCCAATTGATTTTATAATGGAATCCACTAGTTATGTATGCTCAGTTTGATTAACGCATAATTTGATCGAATCGACTCCCACTTTCACATATATGATCCACCGATATTTTACTAGTTATGTATGCTCAGTTTGATTAACGCATAATTTGATCGAATCGACTCCCACTTTCACATATATGATCCACCGATATTTTACAGTGATAAAAAAAATTAAGATGTTTCCTCTTTAACTTTCTTCATTTGTGAATTAGAGCCCATTTGGTATTGATGTATATCTAGATATCAGATATCGGATAATCAGCCTCGATATATGATATATATAGTGTTTGGTATCCCCTATATCAAGTGATATCTAATATCTATGTTTGATATCGCATCATATCGATATCGCTTGATATTTGGGCCTATTTGATATACTGATTTTGAGGAAGGTACTACATGATATCAATATTACCGATATCGATATCGATTTCTTGATATCAACTAGACATGTCAAACGGGTCATTCAGGTTGGGTTCGGGTCGGGTCACTTCGGGTTTCGGGTAAAACGGGTCTCGAGTAAAACGGGTTCCGGATTTTTCTGGTTGACTCGAACTCGGGTTTGACCGGGTTTCAGGTCATTTCGGGTTTGTCAATTTTTTCTTTTTTAAATTAAAAAAATCATTATGTGATAATTTTGTGATAAATTTTAATTATATATAAAAATATTAATTATATATAATTATAAATCAACCGGGTCAATCGGGTCACCGGGTCGAAACCCAAATTACCCGGAAAATTTCCGGTTTTTCGGGTTCGTGTTGAAAAAAAATTCGGGTCAAAATTTCTAGGTTCGGGTCGGAAATTTTTCGGATCAGTCGGGTCGGGTCACCGGATCGGATTGTGTTTTGACGGGTCTAATATCAACCGATATTTACATCTTTGATATTAATATTTTGATATCAAGATATCTTGATATCTATATCAAATGATGGATATCAATGTCATCTTCGATCCAGTTCAAGTTTTGGCTCTGATGATGCCGAAAACCCACTTGCATTGTGCAATATCAAATACTCTACGTGCCAAATTAGAGCGAAAAAATCATTGTTTTTTCCCCAATAAATGTTTGGTTCTCATCGATTTTGTTTTTCCTGTCAAACAACAGTTAGATACCGGATAAATATTTTGATTATTTTTATGAAATAATAAATAAAATGGCATGGATGGTGGAAATTACGTTTGGCTATTTTTGTGGTTGAGATGCCAAAACAGACTTTCTATTTTATTTTATTTTATTTTATTTATCCTGCATCATTTTAAATGACAGCATATATAAATGTAGCAGCCTTAATTACCTTGTTGAGATGTATTGGTCGATGGAGATTTGATGAGAGGAACATGAAGAATATGTGCCCTTTTCACATATATAGAGTATAAAGATGGGCCATATTTAGGGGTGATATTCGAGCCGAACGAGCCGAGCTTGACCTGTTCAAGCTTGGCTCGAAGGAAAAACGAGTCGAGCCGAGCTCGAGCCTAAAAATTACACGAGCTTTTATTTGTGCTCAAGCTCGGCTCGCGAGCCCAAATCTAAACTCGAGCTCGGCTTGATAAGCTCAATCAAGCCAAACGAACGAGCCTAAGCTCGTTCAAGCTCGCCATATGAGCTCGTTCAAGCTCGTGAGGGATGTACGTTGAAGCCCATGCAATTAAAGTGTCATTGAGGATTTACAAAAAAAAAATATAGAAATTCCTTGAAAATCCAAATTCAATTAATCAATTGAGAGGAGAAATTGATTCGGAAGCAATTACAGACTTACAGTGGTACATGAGAGGAGGAATTGAATACATTAAATAATTGAAAATTCAAATTCACAAGTCCTGAATTAGTTAGATAACCCAAATCGCAAGTTCATGCAAGTGAAGAGGAGAAATTAAAGCAAAGACAAATTGGGAGAGGATGAAGTAATTATATATATAAGCAAACTGTAAGAGGGATTAAGAAGGAGTTGAGTCCACCGCTGCCGAGACTAATCAAGATCTCTGTGGAGAGCAGATGCAAGCAGCAGCGAAGCGAAGGCACGATTGAAAGCACAAATCAGATCTGGGCGAGAGATTCAAATCTGAGACACGACCTCCATGGATGCCGGCCAGATCTGAGCAGAAGGGTAGCCGCAGCAACTGGATCTAGGAGAGAGGTTTAGATCTAGGTAGGAGAAGGAAGATACGACCGGAGCAAGTGGAGATTTCAGCAGTAGTTCATCAGCGTGACGAACAACGAGTTCGCCGGCGAGGTGATTGAAACCCCGAGCAGCAATTCGCCGGGCACAAGGAGGGACTAGGTTGAGGGAGAAGAAGGGAATGAGGTGAGGAGAAAGTAGGGATTGAAAATGAACGGAGGGTCTTCAGGACAGACGGCTACTGAAACCCCAAGCGCCTAATACAACCCTAGGGGCAATCTTGTATTTTCGCCCAACGAGCTTCCGAGCTCGGCTCGGGCTCGGCTCGAGCTCGGTTCGAGCCCAAAACCCTGTTCAAGCTCGGCTTGTTTAGTGCATTCGAACGAGCGCGAGTCGAGCTTTTTCGAGACGAGCCCGAGCCGAGCTCGAGCTGTTCGACTCAAGTAACAGCCCTAGCCATATTTTCCTCAAAATGTAATTTTTGTTTCCAAATATATACCAATTTAAGCAACACCATACAAAATATATATCCCTCCTAAAAAAACAAAAACTTTAAAAGGGTTCACCAACCAAAAAAAAACACAATAAGATGGGCCTACTGACATATTCTTTCCATCTCGTGGTCTTTGACAAGGGGACCCTCTCTCCCCCTTTTCTGTTCATCCTTGGTGCCAAAATTCTCGTCATGAGACTTTCTGTTGAAGACTCTTCCATTAGCAACCCGCTTGGCTTCTCCTTTGGTAGAAATGGCCCCCATATTCCTTTCCTTTCTTTCGTGGATGACATTATCATCTTTGCTAGAGAGAGCATGGAGGCAGGACAGAAAGTGAGAACAATAATGGGTGCTTACTATAAAGCCTTTGGACAAAAAGTCAACTACCATAAGTCGAGTTTCCAAACCACTAAAGGTATATCCAACATTAGAATCGCTGAACTACGAAATTGTCTGAATATTAGTAACGAAAATTCGCTAAAAAAATATCTCGGATGTCCTACTGTCAATGGTAGAGTAAACAAAAATATGTTCGAAGATATTGTCTGTAAGTCTAAAGAACAGCTTTGCAATTGGCGTGCAAGCACCTTATCTCAACAAGGTCGCGCGGTCCTAATCAACTCAAACCTGTCAGCTAAACTGCAGTACATTATGCATAAATTTATGCTATCAAATTCAATACATAAAGAGCTAGACCAAATAAATAGGAAATTTTTCTGGAACAAAGATCTTCAGTATCGGCCCCTTATTAGTTGGGATAGGGTATGTCATCCAAAAAAATATGGCGGTTTAGGCATCAGAAAAGCAAAACAAATGAATGAGGCCCTCCGCCCTCCAAATGAAGATACTTTGGAAAATTCTGGCAGAGCCCGATAATGTTTGGATAAAGTTGATTAAACACAAGTACCTACGATTGACTTCCATCTTTGAGTATAAGAAAGGTGGGGATATGTCCTGGCAATGGCCGAAACTAACCTCTCTAATTGACAAATTTAAGTCCAGTCTTATTTGGTCAATTGGAAATGGAAAAACTATCAAATTTTGGATAGATAATTGGATTACAACTTCCACCCTGCAGTCTTGGGAAGACCGTCCCCAAAATATTAACTCAGATGAAAATGTTAGCGACTACATTCTGGGTGGTAGATGGTGGTCGGAGAAACTTCAAAATGTGTTACCCACAAACATCGTCAAACAAATAATGGACGTCCCGCTGCCCATATCCTCCTTTGAGGACCGCTTATACTGGTGGCATGATAGAGCTGGATGGTTCACAACGTCGAGTGCTTACAAGCTTATCACTTCGCAATCATTCTGTGCAGCTGACAACAATGCATGGATTTGGAACATCGACGTTCCGCCAAAGATAAAAAAAAACTTTCTATGGAAAATTTGCCTGGATGGTCTCCCGACTGCTTCGAGGCTTGCTTCACGGGGTGTTTCCGTGCCTCCACTTGTAGCCTTTGTAATGGTGCGGCCGAGGACGTGGTTCACATCCTAATCGAGTGTCCATTTATCCGTTCTCTGCACCAATTAACTCAACTCTTGAGAACATGATCTATCAAAATCGGAATATAAAATCTATTATTTCTTTCTTAGGGAGCAACCTCAGTGTTGAGGCTAAAATGGAGCTTGCCTTTGTGTGGTGGAATAGTTGGTACAATCGAAACCAACTCGTTTTTAGGAATATTTGTATCCCTCTGAGGGCTACCACACTACAGTTCATTAAAACTCAAATTCACAATTGGAAGAAAAGAACTTACCAACTGGAATCTGGTCTAGAATCAGATCATACATTACCTAACCAAGAAAACATGCACCAAGGCAAAAGGAAAAAGAGTAAGTATACTAAATGGTGTAAACCTCCAATTGGAATCTTCAAGCTAAATTTTGATGGTTCTTCGCTATCTAATAACGACAGCTCAGCGGGTGCAGTTAGCCAGGACTGGGAAGGCCGACCTATCAACATAAGCTTTCAGAAACTTGGCTTTCAAAGTCCTCTCAAGGCCGAGGCGCTAGCGTTAAAACTAGAAATCCAACAGGCTACCCATCTTCGTATTTAAAAAATCCACATTGAGGGTGACTCATTCATAATCATAAATCATTTAAATAAACAAACTACATGCCCGTGGGAATTTGAGCTCCTACTGTCAGATGTGAAACTGTCACTATCGACCATGAAAGAAGTTTTCTTCTTTCATGTTCCTCGGTTGGCAGTAGCGGAACATGGTTGAGGCGGGAGGTGGCCATGGCCCCCCGGACGTAAAAAAATTAATGTTACATGTAATGTATTTTTATGATATGTAAATAGTAAAAGAGTAGCTTAACAACTAATTACTCTAGTTTAGCTGGTAAATGATGGGTATTTTAATCAACAAGTTGGTGGTTCAAATCTCCTTTTAGAAATAATATGTTTTTTAAATTGTTTTATAGTTGGTATAAAACAAACAAAAAAACCCAAAATATTTGTTGGCCCTCCCGATCAGACATCTTAAGTTCCACCACTACCGGTTGGCAATAGAGTGGCGAATAAGGTTGCACATCTTTTTCACTCTGTTTGGGGTGTCGATATTCAAAACAACTCAGGTCTTCTTGACCTCATCCGCAATGATGTTGTCGGGTAGAGCATGCTCACCCGATTTTTTTTCTAATAAAAAAAAACAATAAGATGGGCCCACCTCGCACCCAAATAGGTTCAACAACAGGATTAAAGGGCCTGGATAATAATTTGTTTAGTATTAGTTTAAATGATTCCTTCTCGGTTTTCAGTTTGGTTCCGGAATTTTGCACACTTATTTTCTTTTGATATTTGATCTTCCCTTTTTGCCATGTATTTGTTCTTGTTCCCTCTTTTGGCGTCGAGTCGCTACTTCGGCGTGGGTGCGTTTAGTTCCGAGTTGGGTTGCAGTATCGGACGTCCTGTGTGATCGAGAGGATCGTGGTTGTGTTTGTAGTCTGTGAAGATCTCTCATCTAGGTGGGGGCAACGTCGGTGGTCCACACTTTCCCAGGTTTTGCCATTTCCGGTGGTGGGTTACTGACTTCGCCTTCTCGGCGTCGAGACTTATAGTCTTATATGGGTTCTTAGGGTTATTTCTTTCATCTATGTTAATTTGTGTGTTTATTATGTTGTATGTTGGCGGTTAGTCCGTCTGCCGATTCGTCGGATTCTCGAGCTTCGGGCTTGTCTAAGCTCAAATTTTTACCGAATAAAAAAGGTATTAAAGTATTCTCTCACGAGAAAGTACTGTGTTTCCAGATTCGATTCCAGATTCGAACCTCGAATCTCTTATTTAGGATAAAGAATCCTCAACCAACTCATCACGCTCCTTGTGAGTAATATTTGTGCTTTTCTCCTTGATATCATTCAGAACATTTTTTTGTACATCTAATTTGAGGTGACATTGAATTTTACATGATTGGAAATTTGTGTGCCTTGTTTCGTTCCAATTTTATCATGATGTCTCCGAAGAGACAATTTTTGTGCCTTGTGTCTATTGGCATATATGATATATTGGTTCATATGCTAAGTTTAGACTAACCACTTGTGCAGTTGTACCTTGTTAACTTAAACAAGGCGGGAAATTGCAAATATTACCGATGCAATCACTTGCACAGACCTTTCAACGACATGCACCCTAATACTGATTTATTAGTTGGTCAATTTTAATGAAGTTTCACAAATTTAGATTCTAAGTCATGGTTGTTCTGTATAAGAAAACAGAACTCTGAAGTCTGACCTAGTAATATAAAAGCCAAATAGATCCAATGGACCAATATAACTTGAAACTTTCATGAAACTTGGCAGAACCCGTTTTAGATTCATCAGATTATACATATATACAGGATTTCTACCAATCAGGCCTGAAGATCAGCCAAGAAGCAAGCAATCTATTCGTATTCTCGAGGAAGCAAGATACGTGAACACGAACAAAGACGACCTGATGATCCAACGAGTACAACACTGGCAAAAGAGAAACATTTCAAGTGCAAAACGACGAATAAAATGGAAAGCACTAGCATTCATGAATCACTCAACTAACTCCCAAGTTTAAAAACAACTGAAAGAGTACACCCTACGGCCTACATTGTTTGGACCGTCCGAACCTGATAAACCAACACCTGAAATGTGAAAGCCCAGCCAACCCCTTGTCGTATACCAACACCCCAAACCCAGCTATATTGTATACCAACACCCCAGACCATCTCCCTCTCCCCCTTTTTACTACTTACTTACACAGCTTGCAGGCATGTACCCCATTTTCAAGGCCATAAAAAGCAATTAAGAAGAGAAATTCCTAAGAAAAGAAAAAAGAAACCAACAATTTTAACCACCAATACAAGTGGTACCTAAAACTTTGTTCAAGTCGCGACCACCGATTTAAGAAGAGTTCTTCAGAATCATAAAAAAATGTCTGACCTCAAGACCTCCAAGGACAGGCTTCAGACAAGTTAGAATAAACTGGGCAGATGGGGAAGATTGTTGATCATGGCAAGAGCTAGCACAAGTCTTGCTCTCAACACCTCCAAAGTAGGGCAATATTTACCCTAACCGTTGCCTGTCCGGTAGCTGCTCAGTTTCCCGGAGCAGAGGTTGCCGGATCAAAAGTGGGATGGATGAATGTGCTGTAATCATTAAAGCCTTCATTTGTCGGAACATTGCTTCCCTTCATTGTGTGGTCCAGTAGATGAACTAATGAAAGAAATATCTCCATTCTCGTGATATCCCTGTTTGCCTGTATGTGAAGAATGTATTCATCAAACCAAATAACCCGAAGAAGCCAAACATTTTATCAAAGGGATATGCAGGTTGTACAAACTGAATGGGTGATCACTATTTTTCATACCTCAACTGCAAAGTGTGCCCAGATCTTGTCATTCCTTTTGTCAATCACTCCCTTTAAGATAGTCAGACCCATTCCTCTGATCACATCAGCGATCTCCAAAAAGAAACCTCGCTCTTCACATAGCATCTGAAGACAAGCCCACTTCTTAGACCAGCCAACAGACATGTTGATAAACACCTAAAAGGAACAAGTGTAGGCAAACAGAACAATCCATCTATATAAAAATCGCAGCTTACCTCCACAAGGAATTGAGAGGGTGGATGTAGGTCCTCGACTATTATGGGGCACATACTAGCTTGGGAACCAACTTCATATGCCCATGTTGCACCTCCATCAAAGTTGCCCTTCAGGAGCAATGCACCATCTTCATCAATAATCTGCAAGTTTGTCAAAAAAAAAAAAAAATTGATATAAGAATGAATGATTAAGATCCCTATTTAAACTGCTTCTCCCTGCACGGTCTTCTTGCACATTACATCTTTTAATGTGAAAGAAAGGAGTAAAAACACAATAATATGCTGATGGACTCTAATAAAAACTTTTAGTTGTACAACCACTTAGTATATTGCTAAAATGGCATAACAAGAGGCATACATCTGTCATCAGTATGTGGGGTAAGTGACCCCTGATGCATTAAGTGGGGAAAATGTTAGTATTTCCCAACAATGGGAAATAATGATCTTCCAAATATGAGTAAATCAACAGTATAATTTGGAGCATCAGTAAATCTAGAAACAGGGTCTCAGCAGGAGGCATTAATCCTGGACTCGAGGAGTGTTTCCAAGAAAATATACAGTTGTCGAGGAATGAACAGGGTTAATAGAGGAGGACAGTCTATACCTTGGACTTCACTGTTTGTTTCAGCTTGTCAGCATGCTTGTTTACACTTTGTAAGAAAAGCATATGCTTTATGGTTCGCTCCAAGAGTGCATCTATGCTACACTGAAAAGGATGAAAAATCCAATAATAACAATGAGCTTCAGAAAAAGATTAAAATTAACATAACATATTTGCAAACTTGATTATAACACACGAGAAAGAGCCAAAGATCACCTTGGCCCCATTGGGTATGATTTCACGCAATTCTGTCAGACGGTCTTGGATCATTTGACGATCTTTTGGCCTTGGTTTAGAATTCTCTCCAGGTTTGAGCTTTCTGCGTGTTGGCTTTCCAATGACATTGAACTTCTTCGAATTAGCAGTAGCAACAGTATTTTCAAGTTTCACAGTTGGCCCCTGGTCAACCCAAGAACTGACTTGTGATCCACTGTAGGAAGATGTTTGAGCACAATTTTCCACAACGTTCTTTCCAAATACACGTCTGGTGGAAGCAGCTCCAATATCAACAGATCCCATAGAAGGCATAGAATGTCCCAACAGCTCATGCCTCTGATGCGAGGTGCTAAGACCAAACATTGGGTAACTATTAGGGACAGAGGAAATACTGCCCCTTGTCAAAGTCGTCCTGCGGGACAAGTTCTCACTTGAGGACTGCTTTTCAGCAGCAGCTTGAACCCCAGTTACGACTGCATCTAATAGATGATCAGAGCCAGATGCTGAGAGCATAACACTTTCTGACATGCTATTACAATCAGTATAAGGAAATGAGGCCAAGTCTTGGGACTTCTCCTTCATCTGATTTGCCATGTCCAGTCCACCTTTGCTTGATTTGCAGATATAGCCCTCTAGGATTTTGCTTTTGAAGTTGATACCCAAAGCATCAAACAAATCTTCTCCTGCTGAAGGCTGGATACCAGACAGAGAAGTCATACATGACGCATCATCACTTCCATAACATAATTTGTTAAAACCGGGGATAATGTCAACAGATGGCATCTGATCAGTCTGTTTGGATACAGCAATATTTAGGCCTTCGTACAAATCTTTCTGTATGTACTTGTCTGGAACACCAACAGGGTACAAACAGGCTGAAAACACACCCCCACTAACTGGTTGATTTTGATCTACCAAACTAGAGAAATCATCAACTATCCTGTTAGAAGGCTTGGCAATCTGAACCCCTGATCCAGCTGATGTCCAACAATCTGAGAACTGATATTCATTAGCATGGATCTGCGATTGGACGGTACTGCTAGAAGCAACAGACTTTTGCCCAGTACTATACTGAGAACCCAAATCTACCACTACATTTTTTTGACGCAGCTCATCACAGCAAGCACTTGCAACAGCTTGACCATGACTTAATCCAGAATGTGGATCATATGAAGAAGTTTGCTGTTTCAGAAACACATCTGGTGCCAAAGGGATCACTTCAGCTTGATTAACTTTATTAGCAACTTTTCCTTTCAAAGCTTGGCTTGAGTTGGCATTTGCAATTGTAGATGGTTGGCACTGGCTTCCATAAGATATAGACGTGCTTTGGTTATGCATCGCAAGTGTTGAGGTAGTAGGCTTCAGATTATCGTGAATCTTACTAGACAAAGAATATGATGCCTGGTTAACAAGCATTGAATCTTGGAAAAAATCTACATGGGTGTCACCATCAAATCCCACATTTGAGCTGAAAGGCTTCACATTCCCATATGGATCCATAGAAACAGAATTCATTTGATGGAACGGTGACCCAAACTCTTGTTGCAGAATCAACGTCTTCACATCTTGTATAAAACCAACATTCTCCATCGTCTAATGACAAAATGACGAATTTTAATTATCAGAATGACTCTTCACAACAACAACAAAAATGAAGGTGAAAATAGGGAAAATAACGCAGTCAGTGCATTGATAGAAGATTTTGGTATTCTCCAGGATTCTGTTATTTCTGTATGTTAAACAAACACATGTGGCACACATAATCATTGATTGCTTATTTGGGGGAAAAAAACTCATTGATTAGTAACGTCCAGGAATTAAAACTTGTCACATTTTCTGGATTTCACTCCACTCATAGCATGAATAGCAATACTGAAACGATTTTGACAAATAGATCCCTTTGAGAAAAAGAAAAGATGAAGAAAACAGCTTACAGCCAATGGAGAGCCAAGCTGAATAACTCCATGTGGTATTACAGGAATAACTGCAACTGTCTGCAGATAAAAACAGCTGAAATGCGTTAGCTTTGAAACCCCATAGAAAACTTCATAACACAAAAGGTTCCTTAAAAATAACCAATAATGGTACCTGCATGCCAGCTGAAAATTGCAGATTTACCTCATTAACAACCTAATGCACGCACAATGATTAAAATCACACACACTTGATAGAGGAATTTAAAGTTCGAGCAATAATATTTATATTCAACTAATGAGAAAAGAAAATGCAAATATTGGCATGTTTTCGAGCATACCTCTGGTGGATGCAACATCTCATTGAAACATCCAGAGACAATCCACTCGTGATTTCCAGTGAATGCAGTGCGACCTACCAACCTGAAACGTCTAATGAATAAGTATGCATAGACACAAGCTATAGCTTTGAAAAGCACTAACTCGAAGGCAACAATCCTTACCCTTCTCCAACCAAATGAACCTGATTTGCCATCATCATTTTATTAACAAGCAAATGCACCCCTTCTCCCGTGTGAGTAATCTGCTGAGCATAAGCCTCATGAGAAAGCCAACAATTTTGAAGCTGTTTCAACGTTAGTCCTTGGCTTCCACTCTTAGAATTACCAGGTGGAACAGAACATGACATGACTTCGTAATAACAATCTTCCCATATCAAAAGCCTGAAAAGGAACAAGCAACACGAGTTAATGTTACCGTAGTAGATAGACAGCAGCCCAGCAACCCTTATATGACTTCAACCCTCTATTTGCATGGCATTGATAAATAGAAGATGTAGCAGGTTTTAAGCAGATATATTTAACATAAGTCTATCATCAGTTAATTTGGCCTTTATCATACAACAACAAAGGGATGCAAACAACAAATCAAGCTTCTGAAATAATTTGATTACTAACAAATAATACTCTGGGAAATTGGATACCCATGAAGACATAGCAGACTAAACTGGGCATAAAAGTCCAAACAGTATACATAAATTATAAATACAATCCAGAGAACACCAATAAAATCAGAGCAACGTAACCAACAAAACAGAGAGATGTAAAGAAAACCTGCAGCCGAGTAAATGGAGTTATTCTCAAGACCAGTACGGGACAATTAAAACACTCACTTTCAACATATTATTTCCTGCCATCTGGTAATAGATAATGACTCTCCAATCAAGCAAGAGAGGAAGCAACAAATGCAGACAGTAACATAACATACACAAGCAACGATTAATTTTGCGCTCAACTTTCAAAACTGAGTAAAAGACGTTTTATAGATGAACAAGTGCATTGCACTGCATTCAATTAAACTTAGTAACAAACATCTGTGAAACTTACTTGGGGTTTTGACAACCGATCTTCCAGAAAACAGCATAAGACCACTGATTGCCACCACAGATAGTCTTCAAAGCTTGTTTCAGCCGGTAACCCATCGCTTTCGGCCTGGGGAGGGGAATTAACTAATAAAGACTGTTTTGAATTCGAAATCGTCGCTGTCCAGCACCAGAAAACTGTAGATGGAGACGTTTGTACGAGCGCTAGACAGGAAGAGATAAGAAAAGAGCTCCAGACCGAAAATAACAACACGCAATCAAGAGGCTCAGAGCCGAATACCACCGTACATTCCTGATTCCTCTCCTTCAAGTGACAAAACCTAACTTCCTCGACACGAACCTCTCCCCGCCTGTTTCGTCCTTAATCCGCCGCTTCTTTTCCTCACTGGATCCAAACTTTCTGCGATCAAGCTCCGGCAACCGGCCATTATCCGGCGAGATAGTTGATAGAGGAGGAGAGAAGATGCAGAAACTCTCTCCAGAAACGGAGAGAGAGTGCGAGTGTGAGAGAGAGAAAGAGAAAGTGCGAACGAGGCAGAGCAAAGCGCTTTGCGTAAAGCGGCAAAGAAAAGTAGAAAAGCCTACACTATACCACAAGCTTTAAGCTCACAGTCAAACACAGCTCCCTCCATTTTCAGCTGAACAAAACAACGCCGAGAAAACGAAATCACAGACGAAAAAGCAACAGAAAATTACAAATCGAATCAGAATTCCGAGAAACAACACTTCGGTTTCCGAAAACGAAGAAAGCGAATCCGAAACCAAAATCCCCTGAGTGCGATGCGACCGCGATTGTCCTTGCTCAACCGCTAAAGGAAGCTTGTGGTGCGTTCGCGGTGGTTGGTGAGGTGGTGCTTTGCTTTGGCCCCCTTCGCTCTTCGTCTTTATCCACCACAGCTGTGATTTTTCACAGAGAAAAACTGAGGAACAAGACGAGTGCGGTATCACTTTAACTCACTGGCTCCACATTGGTGGACGGAAAAGGGCGCGAGGGTTGGAGTGATTTACGAAACTGCCACTCTGCGCATTTGTCGTTTCCCGGTGGGGCGCTGTTTTTGAGGGAGAAGTGGGGGTCGAGTGGCTTTGACATCTGCCCTCGCTTTTGGGTTTAATTACGGAAATGACACCCCGGGTAAGGTTGTCGCATTTGAGAATGTGGGAACACGAACAGGACTTGTGACGCCGTCGCCCGATGCCACGTGTCCCACTGTGACGACAATATTCATTGAATTCAATTATTACTCTCCCGGTAATTCCACCTTGTGGATTATATTTATTCTTACCATTTGATATGGTTTTTTTTTTTAATAAATCTAATAATTATAAAATCTTTTAAAAATTGATACTCCGTATCAATGTATCATTATCCATCACACTCAATAGGGGAAAATAATGAAGTAAAAAAAATATTAATCTTAATAAGAAATGTTATAATCAACCACCTTGAAAACCTAAAGTAATCAAAATTAGCATGTTAAAGCATTTATCAAAGGAGCAAGGAAAGAAAATTGAGCAATATTTGATATTTTATTTTATTTGAAATTATAATTATTATTGAGAGATTTAGTGTTAGAACTTAGAATATTTCTCCCAAGTCAATTCTAAAAGACTAAAAATAATACTCCGTAGATTATAAGAAACGGTGAGACTTATATACTAGTTTAAACTTTTGTATTAAATTGTGGATTCCAATCTTAAAATCATAATAATAATAATAAATAATGAATATTACTCAATATGTGTTTGCCCGTTAATGACCCGTCAAATATTTGACGGCTGTGATTATCACAAAAAAAAGATCTTTTGTTTAAAGTTTGGTCTTGGTCATTTTTATACGAGTATGATATCTTAACCCAATGGTGCTGAACCAAGATGCTTTTTAAACCTTTCATAATCACAATTAGTCTATTAATTAATTACCGGTTTGTGTAGTTATCATTACTCTTAACAACTAGCTTAATCTTTTAATATAGTAGGATTTAGGTGGGGACTTCCATGGGAATGTCTCAAACAAGATTATCTTTTTATATCCATCCGACTTGGATTTTAAACAATCATTTTTAGGCCAACAAACAACACCTTTAAAAAGTTATAAATAAAATTTCTTATTTTTTAAATTCTAACAGTCTCTTCATTTTAAAGCTTTTTAATTTAAAAAAAAAGGATAATTCTACAATTTGGAATTTGTTGGATTAAAAAATGGTCCAAAAGTTCTGATATTGTTAAATCACGGTAGGTCATCCGATGTGGGGGGCCACGCACGCCAAGCGCATACACGCCAACCAAGTCGAACACACAAGCCAAGTGGGGTTCCATTCTAAAACCAATTGGTGTTAGGTGGGGTAGTCCACCGACTTATATGCAAGGCTTGGATTCATTTTGTAATTAATGTGAGACACTCTCAAATCATAATCTCCACGCATAATTAAATGATATGCCATATAACTTAACTAACTTTCATTTAGATTTAATTAAGTGGGGTTTCATTTTAAAGGTATTTTTTAAAGGGGTATTTCTTAATAACTAAAAACACTCAAGTCATTTTGCGTAAATTATCCAAAATCAATTTGAAGGGCTTCCTCAATCTGTTCTGAATGAGATTAACCACGTACACACCCTGAATCGTGATTCCATATATTAATAATATGATTGTTCAAAAGTGTGTGTTTTTTCTCGTCTTTTTTTTCTTAGGTTGGGATAGTAAATTTCAGCTTTCCTATCAAGAATTTCTGTATTTCATTTTTGTGCTATTTCTATAGGCCATATTAAAAAAAATTTATTTTTCTTGCAATTTTTTTAATTAAAAATATTATAATTGTCCTTTCTCTCCTGTAAAAGTTTGTTTATTTTATTATAGGCGAAATTGCATAAAATAACCCTTTAAATATGGCATTTTGTGAAAAACCACCACTTAAAACGAAAATTGCAGAAAACCACTTGTTAAAACCATTTTCTTTACAAAGTCTATCACCAAATTTTCGTTAATTTTTACCTTTTTAAAAGATTTTCAAAAGTAAAAAACTCTATAAAATATCATTTTTTATATACAATTTCATAACTTATTAGTGAAAACACTCTATAAAAAAAAGATATAATAGATGTTTTATATAATTGAAAAAGTGCATATTACTAAAGGGCAACAATTAGTTGATTGGTCTCATGGTGTGACTTTACAAAGAAAATGATTTTAACGGATGGTTTTCGGCAATTTTAGTTTTAAGAGCTGATTTTTCACAAAATACCTTATTTAAAGGGCCATTTTCTGCAATTTTGCCTTTATTATAATACACTCATAATAATTTAACTACTTTATGTATATAAAAAGGTCTAGTTAATTTATAAATCAACCATAAAATATACTCTGTAAAATAACAATAATAACAACCCAATATATATATTCCATTAGGGAGCAGATCTAGTTAATTTATAAATCAACCATATGCGTCCATGTACACAATTTTAATCATCGGATTTTAATAGTCCATTATAATTAGGTTTAAGTTTGAACCCTAATTTGTTGGGTATCTATCAATTCTCAAGGAGGAGGGAGAGAGAAGAGAAGCATGCATGAAAAGATGAGCCTTCATAGTTGGTGCCACATGATCGAGCTTTATGTTCCTTGCTTTTTGGCATATAGAATAACATATCTGCTCTCTTGTTTTTATTTCTTTTTTTTGGTATGTGGTTAGTTTTTCATATTTTATATATTTTTATCCTACTTTTAATCCTTGTAAATTCCATGGGTAACCGAGTTAAAAAACGATTGCATGTGAAGGTATTATATCGAATTAGTAATCTACTAATTATAGGCTACCACCTATGTCTTTATTTATTCATCTTCACATATGTCCTCTTTTTTAATTAAGTTTGCTATATACAGTACATTGTAGCTAGGGTGATAATCTTTAGACCCTTAAATTTTACTATGTGCACCACAAAAAAAAAAATCGTCCTTTAATTTATTTATAAATTCGTGCGCCTCTTAAGGCGTAAAGCTATGACTCAAGAGTAGCAGCTGACCTGTGACCTTTGATGAGTGGCTCTTTGACTTATGAGGAGTACGTCTATAACTCACGATGAATAGAAACTTCACAAACTAATAATATTTTTCCCTTTTAATTAATAATAACAATATTTTTTATATTATATATTGTTTTATTTTCTTTCAATTATTATTTAGAATGAAGATAATTGGGTAAAATTATATAAAAATATCCAATAACACTTCATAATATATTCATTTCATAATATTTTATCTTAAACGTTTCATAATAACATTAGATAATATTCTATCTTAACATTTTCATAATATATTCATTAGCTAAGTTAAATCATGACTTATAAATTTTTAACTCTTGACATTTCATAATATTTTATCTTCAATATTTCATAATATGTTCGTTACCTAAACATTTCATAATGCATCTTAAACATTTCATAATATATAATATATTCATTAGCTAAGTTGAAATCCTCCATATATGTCGTCGAATTTAACGTAGATTCGTGTATGTTTGAATAAATTAATTTATAAATTGGGTGTTAGGGTCAAATTTATTTCAATTATAACAAATTAAAAGATCTTGTATGTACATTAATATATTCTCCTTTGACTATCATCTTCGAGTTAATTAGCATGAACAAAATACTAAGAAGTTACACTGAAAAGATATTATAAGAATTAATTTTAATTTTCTATAATTAAAATAAAAAAATACTTACAAAATCACCTAATTACTTTTCCAAAAAGCTTGCTAATTTATTTTCCAAAAAAATATAGTAATATGTTGCGCCTCTTGATTCACACCCATGTGACTCATGAGGAGCAGAGTTGTGACTCGAGAGAGGCAAGGTATCAAAAAATAAAAATAACATACACCATAAGAGGCGCAGATCTACGTACGCCATAAGAGGCGCAAGAATTATAGTGAAAAACAACTAAATGAAATTTGTGGTGAATATAGTAATTTTTTGGGTGTGTATAATAACCGCTATAGTTTGGATCTTTATTTTTAGTGGAAAAATCTATGTCTAATGCTTTTTTTAAAATCATTAACTATTAAATCGAGTGTGTTTTGTTTTACAGTAGGCAAAAATTAGGATGTACTACCGACATTCATGATTATCTAACATGATGATGTTCTAAAACTCACAACAAGAACTCAAAATAAAATTACAGCTCAACTGAGATTTCGCAAGAAAATCAGCTGCACAACTCGCCTCTCTATAGCAATGTTGGAATGTGATGATCTCAAAATCTTCGCTTAATGATCGGATTTCCTGAACTATTTGCACCACCTCCCATGGAATATTTTTCCCTGATTAATGGCATTGATAACAATTGAGCAATCACTCTCAACTATGGCTTTCCGAATCCCAAGCTCCGTTGCCACTCTTAGACCTGTATAAACTGCAAACGCTTCTGCTAGAATGACAGAACTCATTCTCACATTACATTTATGAATCCTAATTAATAACTTGACCATGATTATTCCTCATATTGCATCCAATCTGAGGTTGGCAACCAAATTTGACCGAAGCATCTACATTAATTTTAACGACACTTATTGGGAGCAATTCCAAATTATTTTATCAGGAGATCTAATACGTTTTGGTAATTTGGTTTTCACCAGTTCCTTACTCCAACATGAAATCTTATCAATAGTTTGAATTAAGACATTGCCAATACTCTTATCAGAACCTTTGCGAAAAATAATTCTATTTCACATCTCCCAAATAGACTGCCATAAATGGCATAGGTTTGTAAAATCTATATTAAGAGCCCTAGTATTTATAATATTTTTTAAGACATCCCTTGTTAAATTTGGTATTGTAAAACATTTTTTCAATTTAACACCCAGATTTTGTATAAGGGATCTGGTAACCTGACAATTAAACAATAAATGATTTGTATCTTCTATCTCAGAATTACAAAGAGAACATGTACTCGGAACTCTATTTATATATCTATTTAGACGAACAGTAGTAGGTAATATATCTAAAATGATTTTCCAAATGAAATTTTTAATACTCGGAGCAAGGTTAAGTTTCCAAATCCAGTCAGCTGAGATTTTTTTTTATATTCCTTGTATTAAAGAGAGGTGATGTGGATCTAACAGAAAAGTTCTCATTATTATTGTAAATCCAAATTAACTTGTCAAGCATATCATTTATAGTTATCATATGAACAATATGAGAGGGAAATATATTGTTCAATTTATCAGTATCCCAAGAATTCAAATTTGTAAATAAATCACACACCTTTAAATTAGGGTCGCCATCATTCCTAAAGCACTATAGATATTATTATCACCATATGAAATTGTATATATTTCTAGTTGCAAATGTTCTAATAGCTAATAAATTACTTACATGGCCTAGCCAGAGGGTCCTTGCTTTGTGTGTCTTGTACCACTTCAAGGGCTCATCATATTGAGGCCTGCCGTCGCCGAATTCCTCTGCTGGGGGAACACGATCAGGATCATCTGCGTGTACATCCTCTTCAGTGTCCCGCCCAAGTTCTTCAGCTTGGTCCTGCTAACATGAAGATTACCCGAATTGGAAACTTGAACCCGCCATGGGTGCAGTTAAGGGTATCTGGGGAGCTGAAGATTGCCCGACTTGGAAGTTAGGACCCACCACGGGTGCAGTATTAGGAACTCGGACTTCTGGGTGTTAGTAGGTCGCTACTGGAGTCTGGAAAAAATCTGCAACCACTGATCTAGTCCAATCCGAATCCTGTGGTAATGCCCAACCCCACTGTTCAGGTTGTTCGACAACAAGTTGTTGCGCAACCGGGGGATCTAATGGCACACTGATGTCAACGTACATGTCTTGTGCCGGATGGAAACCAGCACCCCTCATGGATCCAACGTCAGCTTCCGCATCTGAGTCGGAAAGAGGTTGGTCCCCAACAAACTCGCCTTGTGATAAACTAACCCAAGCAGGGGGATCTGTTCCTACCGCAACGCCCGGAGGCTGTAAAGCCGAGGTACTGGCTCGAGCGGGCTGAATATCGCCCTGTCTATCTCTATCGCCTCTTCGCGCTGAAGCAGTTGGGCGAACCCTCTCTCTTTGTGAAACTGCCCGTCTCAGTGTCTGTTTCAAATTCACAACTTCATATAAACTATGTGCTTTAAATTTAATCAACCCATACACTGATACACATATTCCTATAACTAATCACGTTCACATTTATTCGCAAGTTCATATAAACAATTCCCTCTGAACTAATATATATGCATGACATTGCACTTAAAATTATATTCCAGTTACAATTTTGAGTTTCATGTCTTCATAATTTTTAACTATTATCTTCTTCATTTCCTAAATTTTATTTTAACTACTACTTTCCCTCAAAACATTGTCATTCATCTACAATAAATAAACACAAATCATACCTATACTTCAAAATTACTAACAATTTACATTTTCGTTTCTTAAAGTTTAATTTCACCTAATAATCTTAAAATTACATACAATTCCACATAAATACTTAACCAATAATACTACAATTCAACAAATTTCATTTCAATTCAACAAATCTTGTTTTAAACTCATCAATACTACTACTAATACTATAATTTTGATTTCAACTACCTTTTTTTTTTTTTTTTAAAATCTGTTTTCAAATCTTGTTTTTTTTTTAAATCTGATTACACATACAATAAATCTGGGTGTTTAACCCATTATCTTAGACAAATTTTTGTTTTTCAAATCGTGTTCTAATTAGTTCCGCAATTTGATTTCACCTAAGTACAAATCATATAATTACACATACAATTTCACATAAAATCATACAAATTAAACCAAAACTAACCTCGCTCATTTGCTCAACACGAGGGTCGATCGTCGAGGCCGACTCGCCCTCTCCGGCTCCACCACGCAGGCGTAATACTTTTTTCCATGCTTTGAGTCCTTTCCACCCCATAGTTGGGAGATGAACAAACAAGGTGGAGTTGTATATGGGTTACCGGATTTTCGGCATGAAAGGGGAAGAACTCCCCCCTCTACGGTTTTGATTTTGGAGGCCGAAATGAAGATGAAAGTGTCGGGTTTTATAGCAGTAGAGGTCACCTTCCCACAATTTACAGTTCCGTGGCCGCCACCGCTTGGAAGAATCCCACAGGACTACCCGGTAGGTCTACACGGCAAGCCTAGTGCGTTGGGAAGGAGGAGACCTCTCACGGTTTACGGAACCGTGGCCGCATGATGTCTGATGGGGAATCTCGCAGATAGAGGAATCAGACCTAGGGTCATCGGGAATATGCGTCGGCGTGCCAAACCTCCCACAATTTTCAGAACTGTGGCCGCCGATGGATTTGGCCTTTTTTGGGCCTTTTTCTTTTTGGTTTACTAAACTGTGACTGTCAAACTCCTACGAAAATCAACACCGTGGCCACGAAAATTCTTACGGTTTTCAAAACTAAAACCATGAAATTTTCTACGGTTTTCATTTCCGTAGCCGGCACCGTGTGGTTGGCGATATTTTGACCGTGCGAAGAGTCCCCCCTAAATAAATCAATTAGAAAGTAGAAATTAAGTATATTAATTTATAATAATTGTCAGACCAAGTTAATATCAGATCGTTCATGACTAATTCATGGTTTAGATGGATACGAGTTAGGTAATATAATGTACTCCGTATTACATTTTTTTTAACAAAAACAATTATAGTTAAACTATAAGGAGTATGTGTTCATGTTGAGTTATTTGGGTCCTTTCTGGATCTTAAACTGGTTCTTTACAAAGTAAAGTTGGTACTTTAAAGTTCTAATTATTTGAGAGTTTTTTTTTTTTTTGCAAACTAAAGTCATTTTTTTTAGGTAATGTGCAAAAGTAATCTTTTAAGTAAGATCATATTTCAAATTAAACGATCGTGGCTAGCTTGAATCAATTTACTGATATTTTTTTTAAAGTTAGCTATTAAAATGTTCTTTTGTCATTCTGAGTAAAATATTGACATAGATGGTGTTGACTGTTGACTGGTATTTTCACAGCCAAGATCCCCTACTCCCCTTTTCCTACTCTCTTTCCTACATCACAAAAATATTTAACAATTATTTAATCTTAAAAAAATTAAAAAATTATATTTATATTCCTAATCTCTATTTTTTATATATTTATAAAATTTTATTTTGAAAAATCATGTTTTACAATTTTTAAAAATTAAAAAGGAAATATTTTACAAAATACAATTTTTAAAATAACGATTTAAAATAATAGATATCATTTGTGTTTGATAAATCGAGAGACTTGACAAACGGACTACCCGTCATGATACAATATAAAGGAAAAACAATCAAGCGAAAAGTAAAAAACAAAGATCTAAACATTTCCTGTGCATAACATCAATCCGAATAGGCACATGACAAAGTCCATGAAAACTCAAGGTAGGATCGTCAATAACGAGAACACGAGAAAGTTAATAAACTTCTACGACATCTCGTTGTTGGAAAAACGGGAACAGAAATCCATCAAGGAAAAATATACTTCTCATAACGCTTCTCCACCTAAATGAAAGATTTTTAAATGTCCGAACACTACCACCATAGACCATCCACAATGAGTTTTTGGTAAAATGTACACAGTTGCACTAGATGTGTAAAAATACACATCATTTTTTTTTTAACAATTTGCTCCATTGATAAAATGTGCATTTTTTACACAGCATTCAAATACAATTCATTTAAAACGGAAAGAAATATAAAATCATAAAAAAAAACTCAACCAATGAAATTATCTTAAACTCAACCAATTAAATTGTCGTTTTTGCACATAAAGGATGTGATGTGCTCAAATTCACACATCAAATGCTCAAACGTACATGTACATTTGACAACCAATAAAATTTAAAATATTTAAAAAAATATACATTTATATATTTACTTGTGTGGATGGTCTTAAGACTCTTAACCGATCGAATGATTAGAATTGAATACGGATCGGAGTATGTAACTTATCTTCTGCTCAATGCATTTTACCATATATGTGAACTCGTGAATATCGACACTGCCTTTCACTCCCCTAAATAAGGAAGTCTTAAGAAATAAGAATAGATGACGTGATTATTATGTCATAAATGATAGTGCAACGTACCTATAACCTATGGGTAGGAACTAGGAAGGGTAACGCGTAATTTGTAGGACATGTATTGATAATGTCTCATATGATTTGTATGGTCGCCATCGTACTAGAACGAAATCATTAAGCTGGTGGGACCCGCCCAGGGGTAGTCACCACTCACCAGTCATCAATATACACTTTACTTTCAATTGAAGCATAACCACACTACCACGGTGACTATCATTTCCCCTTAGCCTCCTCTCAACTTAGGGCTTATCTGTTTGAATAGAAAGAAAATGAATTAAATTTTATATAAAAAATTTGTATGAACAACATTTTTTTGAGTCTAGAGAAAGAGAGAGGGTAATATATAGTTAGAATATCATAGTATATTCTTTAAAAATTGTGTTCGGAGCTGAAACGACCTATTTTCATGAACCGAGAGATTAATTTATATAGTACATTTTACCCAAAAATGTTAAATAAAATCTAATAAACTTACCTATATTTTAACAAACTATCAACAATTTAATATTATAAGGGTTCTTTAATTGTAAATCGAATTCTTTTTAATCATCATGAAGCATCAATTTATGCATGCAACATCTCATGGCCGGTTTACTTTCATTTGTTTTTAATTTTTTTAGGGAAAAGCCAGACACTTAAGTTATTTATAGTATAGTTCACACGCTTTAGTTTCCTAATTTTCGTTTATCTTTAAATAGTATAGTTCACACACATATTACCCATATCAAAAAAAAAAAAAAAAAAAAAGGGAGAGTGAAAAAATTGAGTATTGATGATTTGCGCCAAAAATCATCTAATTTACAAATATGGCCCATTTTATTGTTTATTTCTTTTTTATTAAAATTATTATTTATAATTATTTGTCTTAAAAATGTGCTACTGTTAATTCGTTAACATCTTTCATTAATGAGAATAAGCGAAGTATATATTAAATAAATCATGATTATAGACTAAACAATCGTTATCGGAAGTCTGTCGCTTAAAACCATTACATGTATGATCCATGAACAATTATGATAGTTTCACTCCTTTTCGACGTCTTCGTCCATTAGACCGATTAATTAGTACGTCGCTTATCATTAATGTTAATTAGTTAGAGACTACTAGTAATATATTATTACTTTTTTTGGTGGAATTAGTATTATTATATATAACGATTTCGATGTGTTAATATGTTCAGTAAGTCAAGATTCTCAGGCCGGCGTTTTTGTCATGGCTTTCCGTCATATCAACTTTGTAGATTTTAGGGCATTTTTTACTCCATTTTTTTTTTTACGATTATTTCTTTCTTTTTATAATTTACATTAGGTAATATCCCGTTGAAAATGACTCTCTAACGGTCCTAAAATTAAGCTCACTTTAGACCTTATTTTCACATGTGAAAAATTAATCTCACTTAAGTTTATAATACTAATGTAAGATTAAAATCTAAATGAACTTTTTAATGAAAAAAGATATATCAAAATTATAGATAAAAAAAATTGTTTGACAGATAAATTTCGTAGAGATATGTAAAGTTTTTTTTATTGAAAATCGCAAAAAACTTTATCAGATAATTAATTTGAAAACCTTATTCAATAAGCTCGTGTGCAACAAATTCTAAATGTTTCATTCCATGCCGAACAAAATATAAGGTAAAAAAGAAGCAAAAGAGGGGCAAATTTGTTGTTTCATGTCAAACAAAATCTCAAAATAAAATAATTAAAATTAAATCAAGCAAGGTTTAATTAGGACGTTTTTAAACATAAAATACTACAGTATTTTTTAATGATAACTTGTAAATAAATGTCACGTCAAATATCCAGAAAATAGATATGGTGAATTTGGGCCTGTAGAAGCGATGGATAATTGGACTTGGGCCCATTAAGATGTGGTGGTGCAGATTCGACGGTGGTGGGGTGGCGCACTCACAACTCAACCACCCACCTAACCCCAAAGTTTTATATATATATATATATATATATATATATATATATAGAGAGAGAGAGAGAGAGAGAGAGAGAGAGAGAGAGAGAGTTAGAGTTTAAATGACTCCCAAATCTTCCTAATGTGATTTTAACTAACTATACGCCCAATTAATTAATTTCACTATTAAAATACCCTCTTTACTCTTTATTATATAACTTAGGAATTTGGAATGCAACTTTGAACTTTTAATCATTTATTTTATTATTGTGTTTGTTTTAAGATTTTGTATATATCTCCATTGTCCCACATTGTTATCAGATTAGTAATTTCCAAGCAAAAGTATTATATTATATGATATTATAAAAATGAAAGTGAGCATGTTTTTTTTGGAATAAGATGAAAATGAGCATGTTAGTCAATAGGCCATGGCGTTGATAGCTTGTAGAGTTGTCGCTTGTCAATGTGATGATATCTATGTCCATTTATCTAAAACTCTATACACAAAAATATATTAATATAATATTTTAAAATTATATTTATTATTTATAGAAAAAAACCTGTTAGAAATATAAAAAATAATAAATCTGAATTATAATTTGATAATTTAACTACTAGGGAACAAAGTTTGTGGAAAATATAAAATAAAAATTATTCTAGAAATAAATAATTCATTCTACAAAAAATTAATATAAATATAAATAAAATAACATCTATCTAATAATTAATTTTGATATAAATAATTTTTCTACTAAAATATAATCTTTTAAAATAATGTTTTAAATAATTTAATTCTTATTCTTGTTAATTATATTTTTATATGTAATAATAATAAGTCACCTTATTATTATTATTATTATTATGAAACTGAAAATAATTTGATATTTTACAATATTTTTAACTTTTTAAAATACGTATCAAAAAATTAAGTGACTTAAATTTTGCTACGAATATTTTTTAACCTCGTGGATGGGTGGATAACATAACTATCAGTTTATCTTTAACTGTAATTAATCCCATACTTGTACAATAGATGTATAATATTTTTATTAAGTTTAGTGACAAATTAGAAAAAGGTTGAGAGTGAATTTTAGGTTTTGTATAGACATTCTTTCAATTTTATCAATCATTTTTTTTAATGACGAGAAAACTCATGATGGTAAATCCGGACATGTGAGGTAGTTGGCAAGAGCCACGCACCGGGTAAAACGGCTTGTGCCAATCAACTCAACCCATTGATAGAGAGCAAGGGGATAGTGATTGAACCCAAGACTTCCTAACCCCCTCGTGCTTCACACCACTAGACCACCCCGGCCGGGCTTTATGAATCAAAATTTCAAATTGACTACTAGAACATGATGTTACCAAAGGGCATCATGCCATCATCTGAAATTCTGAATAGAGAAGTCATTAATTTAGGCAATATTGGCGTGGGCTTCATTATAGTGAACCTCTAATAGGCCCAAAATAAATGGGCCGAAATACTTTGGTTTGGTTTAAGTTCAATTGTCCAAAAATATTCATTAGTTTGGTGGACACTAATCAAATTCAACCCAAATATTTCCATGAACATTTTTCTTCTTCTAGGTTATGGGTTTGAGTCTGCAAAACGAGTGATTTTTAATCTGCAAAAAAAGTTAAAAACTATCATCATATTCAATAATGATTGCAAATTTGGACACAAGCTTTGTTTCTGGGCTGCAAATCACCTGCCCTCTAAAATGTCCCCTCCATTCCTCCAACTCCATTCCCTTCACAAACCCCAATTAAAAAAAAAAGAAAAATTAAATTAAATTTAAACAGCAGATTAAAAGGATTAAAAAATTAACCTTCATGTGAGAGGAGACAGAATAATGGGACAAACTCGGAGATAGGAGATTCGCACCCCAAAACCTTATCTCGACCCCAATCTCCGTACCATAAAATTATAATACCGCTAAATTAATAAATATTATTTTTATATAAAAATACATCGAGTTTATAAATGGTCATTATAACATGTTTGAAAAAAATCTCAAAAATTCACCATCTCCATCTACCCCTGCATCCACATATACCACATATACATCTATTAATAAAGGCCAAATTGCAGAAAACCACCCTTTAAATATGCTGTTTTGTGTGAAACCATCCCTTAAAATGAAAATTCCAGAAAACCACCCTTTAAAACCTTTTTGTTTGCAAAGTCACATCCATCACCCATTTTTCGTTAATTAAATGTTAAAGTGTGTGGAAATTTAATTATACCCCTTATTATTATTATTTTACTCATTTCAATTGATATTAGTTGATATTTAACTTTTAACATGTTTTTCAAAAGTAATTTTTTTAATAAAATATCATTTTTTAAATATAATTTCATAATTATCAGTAAAAACACTCTATAAAAAATAGATATGATTGATGTTTTATACGGAGTATATTTTAAAAAGTGTATATTACTAAAGGGCTACTCAAAGAAAATAAATTTTAAAAAAATGATATGTTATATAGTTTTTATTATTCTAAAATAGGTTCACTATTCCACATACATTTTTAGAATAATAAAAACTATATGAAACATTATTTTAAAAAAAAATTATTTTCTTCAAGTAGCCCTAGTATTACACATTTTTTTATATGTATAAAACATAAATTACACATCGATTTTTTATAAAGTTTTTTTGTAAGTATGAAATTATTTAAAAAAACATTTTTTTATATTTATAGTGTTTTTTGCTTTTGAAAAACATGTTAAAAGTTAAATATCAACTAATATCAATTAAAATGAGTAAAATAATAATAATAATAAGGGGTATAATTAAATTTCCACACACTTTAACATTTAATTAACGAAAATTGGGTGATGGGTGTGACTTTGCAAACAAAACGGTTTTAAAGGGTGGTTTTCTGGAATTTTCGTTTTAAGGGGTGGTTTCACGCAAAACAGCATATTTAAAGGGTGGTTTTCTGCAATTTGGCCATTAATAAATGTACCACCCTAAGTCTAATTAGTTGGGATGATGGACTTTCAAGTCACACTAAGAAATGCTTTTGCAAAACTATCCAAGATTATAAGATAGAATATTTTAAATATCAATCCAATAACATATAACTACGGCATGGATTATGGAATCCTTGGTGATTGAATCGGATTGTGCTAGCAAGATCAAGAATGTGCTAATGTGTGGCTCGTCACGACTCACAAGCAATCGAGGCATTGAGGAATCAATGCAAGAGTTGTTCTTTCGCCTACATCCGATGGGGTGAAAATAAGGTAGCTCATCTTAGATATGTGCTTCCTATGGTGAATTTGCACGAGGGACATTGTTTTGCATACCTTTGTGTTATATGACAAAACAAATTATGCTCCTTGTAGAAGCTGGTTCGGATTAAATCTATTTAGATTTACCTCAACGTAATTGGTCGACCCATTTCTCTTAAAAAAAAACAAATTTAAATTAATTAATAATTGCTATAAAAATAATTCTTAATCTATATTCTTATGTGTGTCGAAAAGTCTCATACCTTGTAGTTTAGATCAGTAGAAGGAAAATAGAAGGAAAGGCACATAAAGGTAAAGGGGTATCGACTTCCATTTGCAGCTAAAAACGCCCAAAATCTAGTGGATAGGATTAATCCTTAATATGTTGCTTGGATTTATACCACTGCTTGGGTGACACATTCAATGTGGTCAAGAATTTTTCAATTTAAAACAACACAAAAGATGGAAAGATATTCATTCATTTCATAGCATAAACTTTAAACCTTCCATTAAAAATTATTAAATCAAAATGGATTTTCTAACCTATACTCTCATAAATAGGTTAAATATGTCAATTTAAAAAACCATTTTTCTAGACCCTAAATTTAGAAAAAAATTTAAACTTTTAATTATTTTATCATTTTTTTAAATTAGATTTTTTGGATCACTTGCCTTTTTTTGTAGGGAATCTTTCTCAATTTAGTAGGATATAAGATAGAAAAACCGTTTAAAAAATATTCCACTAGTTATATATGTTTAGCCAATTTTTAAGTATATTTTTAGAATTCACATAGTTTCTTTTAAAAAATTTATTTCCTAATATTATATATTTAACCAATGGGCGTATAGTATAGGTTATACAAACTTAAACTAAAATTATAAGGAAATTATGTATCAATGAACATGTTAGGACACCATATGGATCCATATAGTATAAATACATGATGTATAGCTCAAAACAATTCATTCAATATACATCATTAGTGATAATTCACTCTCTTACTCTCTCGTGGTTGTTAGGCTCAACTAACTGAAGCTTAACAAGTGGTATCAGCAGCTTGAAGATTCTTGATCATGGCAGACGGAACAAGGCTCAAAACCTGCGAGAAGATGGACTCTCAGATTCTTCATCTCCAACAGGTCACGACAACGACGAATGAACGATTACTGGAAGCAATTCAGAGACAAGAAGCGCAACACCAAGCAATCATCGACCTCAAGAAGTCATCGGAGGATTTCAAGAAAGATCTCCAATCCAGATTAGATCACTCGGTGGCTCAAATCACAGACTGGATGAAGGTGCTGGCGCAGCGATCGGCAAATCTAGGCAATCCTGGAGGTGCACAGATGGAGCAGCAAGACAAGACTCCACCGATTGGCAATCGGGACGTCCACGAGGAGGCGTATGCTAACGCCTATAGACCACCGCCGATGAGAAACAAAGGTAATTTCAATGGGTCCTTAGCTAATCTCAATCGTTTTCCGAAGGTGGATTTCCCACAGTTTGATGGAAAAAAACCAAGAAGTTGGGTTAGGAAATGCGAGAAGTACTTCTCTCTGTTTGGAATCCAAGATCAGTAGAAAGTAGAGCTTGCGGCAATGTATATGCAGGATAGAGCTGATACCTGGATCCAGGGGTATTTGATGCAGAAAAGAGGGGTTAGATGGAAGGAGATGAGCGAGGCTTTGTGTATTCGATTCGGGGAGAAACAAGGCGTTGAGATCGTGGAGGAATTCAACAAGCTCTGTCAATTGAGCGAATTGGAGGACTAAAATGAAAAGTTTGAAGAACTGCGCGCCGGGATGCTGTCATACAACCCTCAATTGCCGGAGAGCTACTTTGTGACGAGCTATATCAGCGGGCTGAAGGACGAACTCAAGCCCCTGGTCAAGCTGGGACGACCACATGACCTTGCCGAGAGCTTGGAACTCGCCAAATTACACAACGATGCAGTCCAGGCATTGGTCAAATTGAGTAAGCCCTCCTGGAAAGCAAGTGGTAACTGGAATCTTGATCAGAATTGCAATGGTCCAAAGAGTGGTTTGGAGACTAAAAGAAACCCAGGCCTGTGCTTTCGATGCGGGGACAGATACTTTGTGAGGCATCGTTGCAAGAACTCCAATGTGAAATTCATGGCTGGCCAAGAAACTGATTCAGTGGAGGATGGGGTAGTTGAGGTCTACACAGCATAAGAAGATACAATTCATAAGGAAGAAGATGGCGGATTTGTGCGAGCACTCACTGGGAATGAAGGATCAAACACTTCAATTATGGTAAAAGGATATGTAGGAAAAAGATTGATCAATGTCTTGATCGATAGCGGTTCCACTCACAACTTTGTTGACCCTCTGATAGCAAAAGAAGTTGGGTTTAGACTGTCACCTGCTAACTTGATGGTAGTCGAAGGACTGAACAAGGGCAAGCTGTACTGCAGACAGGAATGCAAAGCCTTCAAATGGATGATGCAAGGTGAGAGTTATGCATTTGATATAAGAGCCCTCAAGGTAGGTGAATTTGAGCTGTTGTTGGGAGTCAATTGGATGAAGAATTACAGCCCCGTCCAATTTGATTACAACAAAATCACTATTGCTTTCTCTAAGGAAGGAAAGAGAGTAGAGCTGCAGGGAATTGTGGACCACAATAAAGGACCATCAGTGAGGCATCTCACAGGGAAAGAATTGCAGGTATTAGTGAGGGACTAGGAACTGGAATACATCTCAGAAGTGGTCCAATCCTTCCAGTTGTGTGCAAAGGGGGAATCTGTACCTACTGAAGTGCAGGAGGTGTTGGATCAATTCAAACAAGTCTTTGAAGAACCCTCTAGCTTACCACCAGAGAGAGGGTGTGAGCATAGCATCCCACTGAAGCCAGGGACCCAGGCTATATGCTCTAAACCATATAGATACCCTCATAACCAGAAGGATGAGATTGAGAAACAGATCAAGGTGATGTTGTCATCTGGGTTGATCAGGCCTAGCCAAAGTCCATTTGCATCTCCTACCTTGCCAGTGAAGAAAAAGGATGAGACTTGGAGGTTTTGTGTAGACTATAGAAGGTTGAATGAGGCCACTGTGAAGGATAAATTTCCTATTCCCAACATTGAAGAACTGTTGGATGAGCTACATGGAGCTGCAGTCTTCTCTAAACTTGATTTGAGAGCTGGATATCACCAAGTGAGAGTAGTGGAAAAGGACATTCCTAAGACTGCCTTTAGGACCCATAATGGTCATTACGAGTTCAATGTCATGCCCTTTGGGTTGACAAACGCTCCAACCACTTTTCAGTCCCTAATGAATGTGGTTTTTGCTGAATTTTTGAGGAAATATGTACTGGTGTTCTTTGATGACATTTTGATTTACAGTTCCTAAATTAGTGAACACATTGAGCACCTGAGAGCACTACTGGGCAACATGAGAAAACACCAACTGTATGCAAAGATGTCCAATGCAGTTTTGCTGTGTCAAAGGTGGAATACTTGAGGCATGTAATCTCTGCAGAGGGGGTAGCAACTGATCATACCAAAATAGAAGCTATTGTAAAATGGCCAATTCCAAAAAATGAGAAGTTTTTTGGGTTTGGTAGGCTATTATAGAAGGTTCATCAGGAACTTTGGGGTGATATGTAGACCACTCACTAACATGTTGAACAAAGATGCTTTCTTCTGGAGTCCAGAAAGTGAGAATGCATTTAGCATAATCAGGGAGACTCTAGCTTCACCACCTATGCTAGCACTTCCAGATTTCTCCTTACCATTCCAAGTAGAAGCTGATGCCTGTGAAGTGGGTATTGGAGCAGTATTGATGCAGCAAGGGAGGCCTCTAGCCTTCATTAGCAAAGCACTCCATGACCAACACATATTGATGTCCACCTATGAGAAGGAACTACTAGCCATACTGTATGCAATAGACAAATGGCGCCACTACCTGGAGCCATGTCATTTCACCATCATAACAGACCACCAGAGCTTGAGGCATTTGCTTGATCAACATGTCACCACTCACCTACAGAAGAAGGCCATCAGGAAATTGCTGGGGCTGAGCTACTCCATTCAGTATAGGATGAGGAAGAGTAATTGTGTTGCTGATGCTCTATCAAGAAGGGTCTATCAACATAGGACAATGAAGAGCTTGAGAAAGAAACTGCCTCCTGTAAAGCACTAGTGATGATCAGGCCAACTTGGTTATAGGAAGTAGTAGAGAGCTACATAGGTGATAATGAAATATCAGAAGCAGCGACTGCATCAGCAATTGATCCTAACTCTCCATTTAAATGGCAAGGAGAGATTTTGAGGTACAAAGGCAGACTTGTGGTGGGACAAGGTCAAGATCTGAGAGCAAAGATAGTCTTGGCCTTGCACACTGGAGTAATAGGGGGCCACTCAGGAGTAAGAGCTACATATCAGAGGGTGAAATCACTATTTTTTTGGCCTAAATTGAAGGAGTATATAGAGAAAGTAGTCAGAGAATGTGATGTATGCCAAAGGCATAAACATGAGACTTCTGCATACCTTGGGTTATTGCAGCCATTGCCAATTCCTGAAGCTCCTTGGCACTCAATTGGAATGGATTTTGTGGAGGGATTACCAAAATCCGAGGGGTATGATGTGATACCGGTGATAGTGGATAGACTCACCAAGTATGCACACTTTTTGCTGCTAAGTCACCCCTTCTCAGCAAACCAAGTGGATGAGTTGTTCATGGACAACATTTACAAGTTACATGGCTTACCTCAAGACATTGTCTCTGACAGAGACAAGGTGTTCACTAGCCATTTGTGGAGGGAACTCTTCACCAAACTTGGTACCTCCCTCAAACTGTCTACAACTTATCACCCTCAAACCGACGGGCAAACTGAAAGGGTTAACCAGTGCTTAGAGAGCTACCTAAGATGTATGACTTCAGCCTTGCCAAAGAAGTGGGCACAATGGATCTCTCTAGCTGAATGGTGGTACAACACCTGCTACCACACAGCACTCAAGATGTCTCCTTTCCAGGCACTGTATGGATACTCACCTCCCCAAATAGGGGTAAGGAATGGCAGCATCACAACAGCTTTTGTGGAAGACTGGATGCTTGACAGAGAGAGGGCATTACAGGTGTTAAAAGATGGATTGAAGGAAGCTCAGGGTCGCATGAAATTCTTTGCTTATGCTAGGAGATCAGAAAGAACACTGCAGGTGGGAGAGATGGTCTACATCAAGCTCCAACCATATAGGCAAACTTCACTGGCTCTAAGGAAGTGCCTAAAGCTTAGTGCCAAATACTATGGACCATTTGAAGTGATTCAGAGGATAGGAGAGACAACCTACAAACTAGCACTACCTGAATCTTCAAGGATCCACCCTGTATTCCATGTTTCACAGCTGAAGAAGAGAATTGGGCCAACCATCACAGCCCAACCGCAACTCCCCAGCACTGATGAGGCTGGCTTGATCACTGTGGCACCAGAGGCTGTCCTTGATACTCGAGTACACCACCTAGCCAACAATGAACCTGTGGTGGAGTGGCTAGTGAAGTGGGCCAACATGCCAGCAGAGGAAGCAACTTGGGAGCCAGCTGGGCATATCCTACATCAATTTCCCGAATTCTCCTTACCTTAGACCTTGTGGTCAAGGTCTTTTCATAGGAAGGGAGGTGATGTTAGGACACTATATGGATCCATATAGTATAAATACATGATGTATAGCTCAAAACAATTCATTCAATATACATCATTAGTGATAATTCACTCTCTTACTCTCTCATGGTTGTTAGGCTCAACTAACTGAAGCTTAACAGAACATTGTTACACTTTTATAAAAGTTAATGTTGTAGATCGATCTCTCTCTCATACACACACGAAATTGTTGTATGATATGAAATATAGTGTACATTGTGAGGTGGTGAGTAACCAGTAAAAATGTAAGATGGAAGAAGTTTAATTCAACCAATGACCATGGTTGGGATACATTCAAGGAATTGGATGCTTACATTATGATCTTTCAAACCATGTTTGATTGCGGAAAATATTGGATCATGTCATGAACAAACCTTGAGACAAGACTTTACGATAGGGGATCATTGTTATAGCTCAGATGTACAAAGATGATTGTAATGGCTATAAATAGGGGTTCTGTACATGAGCTGAACATGCATGAATTGAATCAAATCCTCCTATACTCCCTACCTTACTCTTTCCTTACTTTCCCTTTCCTCACTCTCCCTTACCTTCCTAACCGAATCTCCCGCCCAATTCCTTGGGCCATTACAATTTGGTATCAAAGCTACGATTCTTGGCACACGCACGACGACGACAATGACGGAAGGAACGCGATCAAAATCCATTGAGTTACAGCTTCAAGAATTCAAGGATGACATGAAGTCGTTCAGGGATGATTTGAAGGCAATTGTGGCTTCCACGATGCAATCTGTCAATGATTCTTAGAAGCATAGGGTCGATCATGCTCGAGAAATGATGGATTTCAAGAAGCACATGGAAGATTGGGCCAAAGAGATGTGGGAATTCCGCTCGGTAACAGATCAAAGATTGGAACAACTTACAGAGCTTGTGTGTAATCCTCCTCGCCGGGAGAAATCACCGGAGAAACCGGATCCAGGGGGCGAAATAGCAATCAAGAACAAGTATCTGGAGACAACGCATGTAACCGCGACGAGTGAAGATCGATGTGAGATGTTGAGTACTCGTCGGGCAGCAGTGTGATAGGCCAACGAGAATGGGATCTCACAACCACCAGAGTTCAGTTCAGAGACAATCCGAGCATGTGCAGAATGGAGGTCCTTTTGATGGCATTAGAGGTAATCGCTTTCCGAAGCTTGATTTTCAAAATTTTGACGGAAAAAGGCCTAGAAGCTGGATTAGGAAATGTGACAAGTTCTTTAGGGTTATGCGATCAATAGATCCAAGATTGGATGGGGGGAATTCCGTGATGACCTTTGTTCAAGATTTGGGGAGCGAAGGGAGACGAAGATTGTCACTGAGTTCAACAAGATTGAACAGGGAGAGGATCTTGAAGAATATAATGAGAGATTTGAGGATTTGAGAGCAAGTATGTTAGCGTTTAATCCCCTATTGACATAATCATATTTTGTGTCCAGTTACATTTGATATGTTGCGAATCCCGAACCTTCACCTGCGGGCTTAGAATCAAGATTTGGAATCAAGATTACGACGTCGAGTGTGTGGCCCAATCTTGCATTAGCTATTATATGTTGTTTCTTTGAAGCCAAATCCAAATTACGATCGGATCCGCGTCCAATCTCGTACTTGATCTTGCGATGATATAAATCGAATGACTTCCTTTAATTAATTAACAAGAATCTTCTACCGACCTCCTAGTGGAATAGTCGATCATGTGCCGAGATCAATTCAAGCGCATTAACGTACTTGCTCTACTTGCAAGCCCGTCCAATAGCATGTTCAAAAAGCCCAACGAAACAGGATCCCAAATTTCCTAGGGCCCCATATAAAAATTTATTAGTACTTATATTATTTGTTGTCTAGATAATCACATTGATGGGTTGTCTTAATGGTTAGTGGCCCAACCAAATTTAACCAATTACCCACAGATTGTGGGTCGAATCTCAACCCTCTTCAATTTTTTGTTTTTAATCTTTTTATCTTTTTTTTTATATAGAAAACTATATTGGACTTTCTTATTAACTACTTTTAATTAGTTTTTGACCTTCTTATTAACTAATTTTATTTGTTACTTTAATACATCCTCAAATTACATTATTTTTTGGGCCTTCTTATCAACTATTTATAATTATTTTTGGGGCCTTCTCATTAAGTATTTTTATTTGTTAATTTAACACAACCTCATGTTATATTGACATATGTTAACAGTAAAAAAAAAAACTAAATAACTAATAGAAGGTAGTTCTACATTAAATTTATTTTTGTCTTCTTTTATTTTTCAAATATAAATTTATTCAATACTAATTTACTCTCCTACATGTTTGTGATTTATTAGTAAAATAGTTATATTTGAATTTTTCATAGGGTTTTAAAAAAAAACTCGATAAAATATTGGCTTTTAAAATATTATTTATAATAATTTCATATATTTTTATATTTTATATAATTTTTATCTTAATAAAAAAAATATATAAAAATTAAATATTTTAATGCATAAGTAGTATTGAACAGGAACCCAAAATCATTGGACGGCCTGACTTGACCTCCTAGTGCATCCTTGATCAATTAATTAGGGGAAGACTCCAAATTAATATTAATCAAGTATGTAAATTTCACTTCAATGGAATCCTTACGAGGCACGTCTTCGGTACACCAAACTTTGAACGTAATTAATTTGAGAGCGAGTGTAAGAAGTGTTGGGGATTGAAGATCGAATAACCTTTAGCCAAAGGGCTTCTTCAATTCTATAATTCAATCTCATTTTATTAAATGAATGAAAGCATATAAATAGTGTACGAACTAGGGTTTGGTTGGCTTCCTTAGAGACTAAGGATTGTTTTGCCAAACTTTATCCTAACTAAATAAAACTTATCCTAACTAATTAAATGTAATCTAAAATCCTATTATTGACAATAATAAAATATGATAATTAAGAAAGCCTAAAGAATAGACTCTCCTAATCATCTTATTTAACCTAACTAAGTAATACTAAAAATAGATAATTCCATAATTAGACTCCACCTAACATAGAAGTTACTAAAAATAGAATATATATATATATAAAAAATATAAATAATAAACTAATTAACCTCGTTTCTTCGATGACTCCCAAGGTGGAGCCTTCTTCTTCTGCTTGAGGATGACATCAACATTAGTGGATTGAGGCACGAAATTAGATCTCTAGTGTAATTGGGGAGGCCAACGTCGATGGCTGCAGTGATGGAGAAGGCAAGATTACACAACACTTGAGTGTAGGCCTTAGTGAGATTAACCAAGGGCTCGTGGAGGTCATCTGGTGGTGGTGAAAGTTATTCTAGGACTTCCAATTGGAGCAAACAAATTACTGCAAAAGGAGATGGAAAGGATCTGGGTTCTTCTGTCAAGACATTGGGGCAACAGTTCAATCTGAAGAAAAATGTTGATGGGAAGAAGGGTCTCTGCTACAAATGTGGTGATAAGTACTTCTATGGCCACAAGTGTAAATCACAATCTTTACACAGTTTGATAGCCCAGGAAGTTAGTGATAAAGAGGTGACTGATTCCTTATTACCTTCTGAGTGGAAGAATGCAGAACTGGAAGAACAAGAGGAACATGAGATTTATGTTCATGCTCTTACTGGAGGAGAGTCAGGGACTACCATTAGAGTCAAAGGATCTGCCAGAGGAAAAGAGATGAATATCCTCATTGAAAGTGGTGCTACACATAGTTTCCTTGATTCAAGAGTAGCTCAAGAAGCCGACTTTGAGATCATTAAGGCATCTTTGATGGAGGTGAGTACTCTCAATGGAACTATGCTTAGCAGTAAAGTGTGTAAAGGATTTGAATGGGAGATGCAAGGAAGAAAATATGCTTATGATATTAGGATATTGAAAATGGGGGGCAGTGATATGATTCTTGGATTAGATTGGTTGTTTGGTTTTAATCCAGTATTATTTGATTTTCTTGAAGTCCAAATCTCTTTCTTCAAGAATGGGAGGAAGGTGATAGTCAAGGGGATTAAGGACTGCAAGGAAGATAATGTGGCTAGTATAAGGATACTTACATGAAGGCAAATTCAGAAATTGATCAGACATGGGGGACCAGAGTTAGTTGTGGAATTGGGGCAGGTCTGCAATGTGCAATAGCTGTAACCAGACTTACCAAAAGCGGTAAAGGGAGTCTTGGATGATTTCCAAGACGTGTTTGAGGAGCCTAAAGAATTACCCCCTGAGCGTGGTCATGAGCATGCCATCAAGTTGAAGGAAGGTACACAAACAGTTTCATCAAGACCTTATAGGTACCCTTACTTCCAAAAAGCAGAAATTGAAAGGCAAGTAGCTGAGATGTTGAGCAGTAGGGTGGTTAAAGTCAGTCACAATCCATTTGCAGCTCCTGTTTTACTGGTAAAGAAGAAAGATGGAAGTTGGAGGATGTGTGCAGACTATAGGAAATTGAATGAGGCCACATTGAAGGACAATTTTCTCATCCCTCATACTGAAGATCTATTAGATGAGCTTAAAGGAGCAACTATTTTCTCTAAACTGGATCTCATATCAGGGTATCACCAAGTGAGAATGGTTGAAGGTGATATTGAGAAAACAACATTTAGAACACATCATGGCCATTATGAATTTCGTGTTATGCCCTTTGGCCTCACTAATGCTCCAACTACTTTTCAAGCCCTGATGAATGATGTGTTTGCAGTAATGTTGAGGAAATTCGTGTTGGTTTTTTTTAATGACATCTTGGTGTATAGTAAGGATGTTGAGCAACATGTACAACATTTGGTAATTGTGTTAAGTACATTGAGGCAACACAAACTGTTTGTCAAACGTTCTAAGTGTGAATTTGCTCAACCAAGGGTGGAGTACCTGGGTCACTTCATTTCAAAAAATGGAGTATCCACTAACCCTAGGAAGATAGATGACATGCTTCATTGGCATGTCCCAACCAATGTGAAGGCATTAAGAGGATTTCTGGGGCTCTCTGGTTATTACAGAAGGTTCATAAGAGGATATGGTATTATTGCAAAGCCATTGACTGATCTTCTTAAGAAGGATTCGTTTGTGTGGTCCAAGGAGGTAGTAGAAGCTTTCAAGAAACTGAAACTGCTCTTAACTTCATCTTCTGTGTTGGGATTACCAGACTTCTCAAAACCCTTTGTAGTGGAAGCGGACGCTTGTGATGGAGGCATATGGGCAGTACTGATGCAGGATGGACGTCCACTGGCTTTCTTGAGTCAAGCTCTACATGGTAAAGCTCTACTCTTATCTACTTATGAGAAGGAATTATTGGCCATTCTGTTAGCAATTGAGAAGTGGAGACATTATTTGGAAGCGGGGTCTTTTGTGATTAGAACAGATCACCAACCTTTGAAACACCTGTTGGAGCAACGCTTGACAACTCAGTTACAAAAGAAAGCTGTAAAGAAATTACTGGGCTTGAGTTACACTATCTGTTATAAAAAAGATGTGGACAATAGAGTTGCATACGCTTTATCAAGGAGAGAATGGACACATCAAGAGGAATGTAATGCTATTCTAATGGTTCAACCTGAGTGGATTAAAGAGGTCACAGACAGCTATGAGGGTGATCAAATGGTCCAACAATTGATGATATATAACTGCTACCCAGGATACTGTAGGGTCATTCACAATTGCAAAAAGGGTTATTACGCTACAAAGGGAGATTGTATATTGGTAGCAATGAGCAATTGAGAATGAAGCTATTGACTGTGGTACACGAGAAAGTCATGGGAGGACACTCGGGTATTCAGGGAACATATCAGAGACTCAATACCTTATTTTACTAGCCTTCCATGAAAGCTGCAGTTGCCAAATTTGCGAGGGAGTGTGATGTTTGTCAGAGGAGCAAGAATCAGAATGTCCTGTCTCTTGGACTATTGCAGCCATTACCAATTCCCTCTTCATCTTAGAGCCATGTTAGCACGGACTTTGTGGAGGGATTACCACGTTCTAAGGGTAAGGATGTGATCTTGGTAGTGGTAGATAGGCTGACTAAATACGCCCATTTCATTGCCTTGCGTCACCTCTTCACTGCTGAGAAAGTGGCTACTGCATTTATGGACAATGTATACAAGTTGCACGGGCTGCCAGAATGCATTGTGTCAGACAGGGGAAGAGTATTTTTGAGCAATTTCTGGCAACATTTGTTCAAAATCTTGGGGACTAAACTACACATGAGCACTGCTTACCATCCCCAAACTAATGGCCAGATAGAAAGGGTAAATAGATGCCTATAAACCTTCCTGCGATGTATGACTTCAAATCAACCCTCGAAGTGGTTAGATTGGTTGTTCTTGGTCGAGTTTTGGTACAACACGAACTTTTATACATCTCTCCAAATGTCTCCTTTTATGGCATTGTATGGGACTGCACCTGCTCGGATGGGTTTGGTGCCACTGAATTCTGGGAATTGCACAGCATTAGGATGGTTGCAGGCTAGAGGCAGCATATGATTGATCAGATCAGGCATAAATTGCAGCAAGCCCATGCTCGTATAAAGTTCTTTGCATACATGCATAGATCAGAGAGGGAGCTTAAGGTGGGTGACATGGTTTATCTGAAATTGCAGCCATATCGCCATACATCAGTGTCATTGCGAAGGAATCTTAAGTTAAGCTCCAAGTTCTATGGTTCATTCAGGGTTATTGAGAAAATAGGACCAGTAGCTTACAAGCCCGAATTGCCATCTTCTTCACTCATTTATCCGGTTTTCCATGTGTCTCAATTGAAGCTCAAGGTAGAAGAAGGGCAAGCAGTGTCCACAGTGCTTACCAGTACCAACGAGGAGGGGGATATTGAGGCACGACCAGAGTCAATTGTGGACACTAGGGTCATCTACTTGGCTAATGGCGATCCAGTGACTGAATGGCTCATCAGGTGAAAGAACTTGGATGCTGAGCAAGCAACGTGGGAACCAGCTGCTCACATTTTACATCAGTTCCCGAATTTCCCACTTCAGCCTTGAGACAAGGCCTTACATTGGGGAAGCAATGTCATGAACAAGCCTTGATACAAGGCTTTATGATAGGAGAGCATTGTTATAACTTAGATGTACAAAGATGATTGTAATGGCTATAAATATGGGTTTTATACATGAGCTGAACATGCATGAATTGAATCAAATCCTCCTATACTCCCTACCTTACTCTTTCCTTACTTTCCCTTTCCTCACTCTCCCTTACCTTCCTAACCGAATCTCCCGCCCAATTCCTTAGGCCATTACAGATTATTATACCCGATCCTAACATTTAGGGGTCCCTTTATATTATGGGGTCATAACACAATCAATAAGTACTAAACTTTAACATGTATATTTTTTTTGAGATCAGACAGACCTAAATTTCAGTAGACCGATAAGTTAACAGACCGGAAACCGTCGAACTTACAATATAAACCATAAAAGGTACACTCAACAAAACGACGAATCTAAGTAAATTTAATCATCAATAGAGTTACTATTAAAAAAATTAAATAGTTCTCATACCACTAAATGTTGATTGCCAATCAAGAATGTACAATTAATACTATACCATATGCTTTTGTACGATTTAGCTTCTTAATAGTGCACAATAAAATGTTGTTATATACTGTATGATTATTCTGATACCATCCTGAGATTTCCCTTTCAAGTAAAAGCAAGATGTTACGCATCATACATTTTAGTCACAGTCAATGTTTCATCTTTTCCTATTTTTGTTAACTTTTGTCTGGAGCTCTTTAATTTATGTCCACACCTATTTATTTATTAATTAATGTTATTTTGGAATCCCATTCAATTCATAGCACTAATGGGGACAATGCAACTGCGAATCTTGAATTCCCTAGCTAAGGTCATTTCAAACGTTACAAATAAACTTATTCAGCCACATATCAATCCATATATACTTGATCATGAAATTAATTACAGGTTCAGTCTAATTTATAGCTTCATTTCAAGGATTTCCATAATTCCATCCCTGTTTGATTTTTTTTTTCAAAGATAATTTTTTTTAATGAATGACAGGAAGAATTTCTTTTAAAAAATAAAATAAAATCCTAAATTATGCTCTAAATATGTGATGATAATAATATTAAGAATTTCTTTTGAACTCATCTAAATAATGTTTTCCCAACATTTTTACAATTGTTTCCATCCTAGTTTCCACAAAAACTAATAATTTCAGGCTTTTTTGCTTTCTACATATGGTTCTATAGTTCACTTGTCAAATTTAAAGCATATTATATACATATAAATATAATTTTAGTACTAAGAAGTAGGATTAAGTAAATTTCAAAAAAGAAGAAGTAGGATTAAACCGCTATATATTTTCCATTTCTAAAAAAAAAAACCACCCCATCCGTTTGTCAAACATGTCATTTTAGCTTCTTTATCAAATTTTAATACCCTTATTTAGTACATTACTTTTTTACTTTATCGAAAATTAAAACCAACAATCTACTAATTATTACAATGATATTTTTGTAAATTAAAGATCGAAATACCTATAAAAACATATTTTTTTAAAACAAAATTAACACTCTTAAACATGTTTTGGGGAGGAGTATTTTCCTATATTTAAGTATTCATGTTTGAAAAAAATATTAAACAAATAAATCTGTAAAGAAGATGCACTACTTAACTATGGTGTTAAATCTAAAATTGTTATGATCTAGTGTAAATTGAAATGGGAGTGGGGCCCGGTTGAGACCTATAAATAACTGACCCGCACGAGCATCTCCTCATTCATCAGTCGTCACTCACCATACAGTTGAGCTCCTCTTCTGCATCTCCTTGCATAAAACCTCACCATAAAAACAGAGCACTCTGTATTTTTGCCGATACTCTGCAATCTCAACAAAGATGGCAACTTGCTTGACCAAAGCATTGAGTTTACCATCCACCCGCTGCAGAAAGGCGTCGGATGATCATCTCCCGGCCTTTTCCAATCTCTCCCAATCCGCATTCGAAGTCAAGAAGCCAGTCGCCGTGGTGGATCTATGGACCTCCATTACTATCTCAAAAACAGAGCTCCCTCCGCCGTACATTCACCCCCTGGTTAAGCGGTCGGCGGACTCGCTCAGCAAGAAGAGCCTCGAGATGTGCACCGAGTCCCTCGGGTCCGAGACCGGCTCCGACGGATTCACCCTGTCGGAGGAAGAATTCGGATCAGATCCGCCCAAATTCGGCCGCTTTACTAGCCGCAGCGCAAAGATCTGGATCAACGGCAACTGCAGGGCGCCCTTGCCCCCGGCGCTTCCATCGTCGAAGCTGCAGATGCGGTGCCACAGGCAGAATGGGAGGCTGGTGGTGGAGGCCGTCACAAGGCCGTCGACTCCGAGCTGCTTTCGGGCCGAGCGGCAAGGCGGCCGCCTCCTCCTCACGCTCTCCGCCCCCCGCCCTTGCGAGCAGGAAATTCCTAATTCAGAGGACGAAGAAATAGTACCGCCGGGCAATGATGTGGCAACAGAGACCGCATTGGCCGGCTACCTGAACCCGTACACGAGCTACAGGACGGTGAATTCTGAGCGAGAACAACTGCAAGAGAAAGTTAGGGTTAGGGTTAGGGCTCCCTCCTGTAGAAGATCCCTCCTTTTGTTGAAGGAAACCCAATGCATTGCCATCTGATCCGATCACCGATCACCTTATCAGGAATTTAATAATTGATCTCGAATAAATGTAATTAATCACTACCCCGCCCTCCTCTTGTTTGGAATCTGTAAATTCTGGTGTTAATGGATTGAGAATCTGCAGGACAGATGCAGGTCGAAATTAAGAAATCAAAATTCAAGGCAATGTTATACGTATTCAGTTAGCAACAGATTCAGAAACACTCCAATTTTATGACAGTAAAAATCAACAAACTCAAGCAAATGTGACGATTGTGCAGATTTGCTCCCCAATTATCAGAAGATCGCCAAGAAAGATGTTCAATTTTTCAACTCATACCTGTCGACGTTGAGGCCCTTCCACATCCATGGCGATATAGACCAACTTATTGTCTCGATCCAGGAGCTCATTCAATTTCAACGCCTCGGTGTGGAACTTATTGTCACGGAGGTACGAAGCACAAGCACTAATGGGACGGAAAGGCTCGAAGTCAATTTGTTACTTTTTTTTCCATCCCCGTCGTCTGGAGTAGAGCACGCACGAGTCCATTGAGAGGGACGCCGTTGTGCTCTACTCCAAAAGGGCACACCAAGAAGTCGACGAGTACATTGAGATGTTTTCTCTGATCATGCCACCGCATAAACTTTTATACATCGGCTCTTTACCTCGTATAATTGGATAGATAATTTAATAGATGTCATATCTTATAAAAAGGTTGAATATTAAAATATTAAAGATGTGGGAGAAAATCGACATGTTAAAAAAAATACGACTTACACTAAAATATACACGTATGGAAAGAGTGTGAAGCAACCAATTTCACAAATCTTTTTAACATTTTTATGATCTAGAAAACCACCGACCCTAACAACCGTTTTGCGAAGTGTCGTTGACATTCGTTGCCGTATTTTTTTTTTACCTCACACCATCGCTATTAGAATCTCGATCCGGAGCTTTAGAATTTTAAGATCCTACACATAAGTCTGATCCACAAATTCTGTTGTGAATCGATACTAGAATCTTGATCATAATAACCTTGCATCACACACTTGAGAGCATCTCTAACATTGTTTTTGTAGAGAGTACTTTTTCCTCCAAAAACTCTAAAAAAATGATTATTTTATAGCATTAATATTATTTATAATATATAATAAATGTTAAAATTTATAAAATGGAGAAATTGTTGCAGTTGTAGTATAAATTTTTTAGAAATTAAGAAATTTTGATTTTTTTCTCTGTTTTTATTTTATTTTATTTATTTATTTTGGTTACAAGGTGAAGATTTGGGATGTGTCAACCACGGTTGTACCACCACCCAAGAGCGTCCTTGCGGACGAGAGTCTGGAACTCAAGGTCGGAACTCCAAGGGGAAGTAATGCAATCCAAGGCCAGGTGAGCAAGACGATCAGCTGCCCTGTTGGCCTCTTTGAAGACGTGGGAGATAGAGACCGTCTCAAAGGAACTGAACATCCGAAATAAGCATCTCGATCTCCCAAGGCATCGACCAAGTTCCTTTGATCGCATTCACAATTGCGAGACAATCACCTTCCATAGCAAGTCTTCGAATCCCTCTCTTCTGAGCTTCCACCAGTCTGAGATGTAATGCAACCGCCTCAGCTTGTAATGCCGACACCTTCCCGCATCTTTTGGCATCGCAAGCGATCAATCTTCCTTCATCATCTCTTATCAAGAAACCTGCAGAAGCGCCGCCAGAAGATATTTTAGCACCATCAAAATTGAGCTTGAAACTACCTTCCTCAGGTTTACGCCATCTAATGATGTTTCTTTGACGAGGGTTATTCTTTGGTTTTATTGTTTTTTGTGATTACGTCTTCTTCATCTGGGCTATCTTGTTTGGATTTTTCCTAGCTTTTCATGTGATGATGAATTGTTTCAATCACTTTGTCTATTGTTCTTATGCTTTGGTTTTCAAATATGATCTTGTTTCTTTTAGTCCAAATACTCCACCAGGAGACGGAGAGAGTGGCTTTTTGTTCAGAGCTAAGTTGTCGGAAAAGTTCGTTGGTGACAGTCTTTATACTTTTATTGCTTTTGTCAATATTTCTAATTAGTCGCTCAATATTCTTGTCCAAAGAGCCTATTATTCGTAATGTTGTCAGACACTCCATCAGAAGGTGGATAGCGTCTTCCTCCATAGAGTTACAAAGGACACAGTCCATGGGAGTGTGTATACCTTTGTATCTTAGTCTTGTTTTGGTCGGGAGTCCATCTAGTACCATTTTCCATAGGAAATTTCTCATCTTGGGCAGACAGTCGATTTTCCAAATCCCATTGAAGAGATCTATTTCATTTCCATTGGAGTTTGTAATAAAATCTAGCGCACTAGAAGTAGTGAACCAACCATTTAGGTTTGGTTTCCAGTATAGTCTATCCTCGAATTCCTGCGATGGAAGAGGGATATTAATAATTGTTTCTATAATATCTGATGGCGGCACTTCTTGTAGCTTATCTACATTCCATGTCTTGTTTGGCCGTAGATAGTTTTTAACTTTTTCTTGGTCATCTATGCTAAGAGTCATTTGGTGGTCCTCAAGCTTTCTATCGTCGTTTAACCATTTGTCCTTCCAAAACTTTATCGTTTTTCCGTTTCCAATCTGCCATATGAGACCTGAGCAGAATTCTTCTTTTAATTCAATTAATTTAGCCCATTGCCACGACAAATTTTTCTTCTTCTTATAGTCCCAGATTTGGTCATCTTTTAAGTATTTTTATCTAATTATCCTAACCCATTGGTTGTGGGGTTTCGCAAGAATTTTCCATAAAAGTTTCATTGGCAGGGCTTTGTCCATGTCCTTTGTTTTATGAAGTCTCAATCCTCCTAGTTTTTTTGATTTGCATATTTTGTCCCATCCTACTAATGGTTTGTAATTGGGGTCCTTGTTCCAGAAAAATCACCTGTTTAGTTTATCTAAGTCATTGTGGACATTTGTCGGGAGCATGAAGTTTTGCATTATATAGTTTGGCTTGGCTAGTAGGTTCGCTTTTATGAGAACCGTCCTTCTCTGTTGAGACAATGAATTCACTTTCTATTTTTTCAGTTGCATTTTTGTTTTTCCTACTACATTTTCAAAGGTTTCTTTGTTGACCCTGCCATTTATGATAGGGCAGCCTAGGTATTTGTCCATAGCCACTTGGTTCGTTATAAGAAGCGTGAAGAGTCTATAAGGTGATAAATAATACTCTAGAAGGGGGGGGGGGGATGAATAGAGTATGCTCGTTTTTTCGCAATGTAAGAAAACTTAAAGTAGTTGCAACATAGTTTGTCAAGACCTTGATGTGCAATCAGATCTTGGCAAGGCAAAAACGAATATAATAAATTAAATGCGGAATAAGAAGGACACACGAATTGTTAACGAGGTTCGGCACGAACTTGACCTACGTCCCCGCCTAGGGTTATCCAACCCGTAGGATTCAAACCTCTATATTTCACCTTCCTTGAGACTAGAACTTCCTAGGAGAACTTCCATTCTCATATACAAAGTCTCACAACTTCTATTCTAGCTCTCAACTTAACAAGTGAAATAGAGGAACCCACTACACACCAATGTGTGCTATGACGAGTGAAACAAATGACTTGTACAATAACGGTTGTGTTTCTCTCAACACTCAAAACCAACCACACTAAGCGCAATTAGTATACGAGAGAATGCTTTGCTACTTCTTAATGCTTTCTGATGAATGTTTGCTTCGATTATCTTCTTCTACCATTTGCGACGTATATATAGCTGTCCAAAGAAAACCGTTGGAGTTTGAATTTCGTCCGAAAATACTTCATTCCAAGTCCAGAAGACGCTCCTCTTGTTTTGGTGCAAATCGGCAAGCCTTGATCTTTAAGGATTCTTCTTTCCTTAAGGAGATGATCTGATATGTGATGTGGATCAAGATGACCTTCTGTGGGTCAAACAATGATCTTGATCCAGGCGAGCTCTCAAGACCGATTCGAGAGTCATTGATGACAAAGAATGTCGTTCTCAAGAGGAATAAGAAGGCGCCGCCATGGATTAAAGAAAAGATATTATTTAATTATTATTATTATTATTAATTTTTAGTTATTTCCATATTTAGTAACTCCTATGTAGTTGGAGCTATTTATGGATCTCTTAGTTTTAGTAATACTTAGTTAGGTGAATAAAATGGAAAAGAAAAGTTTATCTCTTCTAGATATTTTCCTTGTCCACTAAGTAGGAATATTTATCTAAGATTATTATTAGGATTTAATATTTATCTAAGCCAAAACTCTATCTTTTACAAAGACAGAATTGGTGTAGTTCCCTATTTAAACTCTTGTATTTTCATTGATTTAATTAGATTGGAAAATTATATTGTGGAACCTTAATAGGATTTTAAGGTTTCTACAATTCCTCCAATCCAAAGGCTTTCTATCCCCTTGGTTCTTAGTTTACTCGGCAACACAAGATCCCCCACAAACACAATCAAATTCAATCGGCAAAACACACGTCCAAACACAAGAACAAAAGCTGTCCAGAAACCGTCGCAACAGCAGGCCAGAACCGTCACGCCAGCCACTGGCAGCGCCCGCAGCATCCGTCGCCACCACTGTTGCCGTTGCTGCTGCTGCACCAGTTCTGTCACTGTTTTACTTTTTGCCTTAGTTTTTATTTGTTTGTTTTCCTTTCTTTCACAATAGTTTCAAGTCCCTATTGTAATTAATTGTAAACATCGAGAATAGCGAGAATAATTGCAAGATCGAGCCAACAACAAGTTTGGGTTCTTTATTTCGAGCCCACAGACGAAGGATCGGGGATTCCAAACGTATCAATATGGCAATTGGAAGATCTTTCTCAATGGATGTGGGCCCAATACTTATTCGATATTCAAGCCCAATAAAATAGACCCATCTCATTAGATAAAGTCCTGCAGGTTAGCTTTTGATAGATATAAAATAGCAAGCCCAAACTTAAAACATGATATAACATATAAGTTGTTCGTAATGTAGAGTGCAATGCAAGGTCCTGGTTTCAAGGTCTTGAAACCAATACAATATTTTGTCTTTCATCATCCCTTGATGTCACCCTGCAAGTTAGTGTCAAGATCTTATAATCAAGGTGGAGTCTTCAAAGTGTACTTTGGATCTGTTGTCTTTGGTTGGAAGAAACCCCTTTCGTTACTTGGAACGCAGATATATGAAAGTTCACCTTTTGTCCCGAAATCTGACAATATTCGTCAATTATTTTTTTAACTGTTGCGCAAGAATCCTGAGTTGCTTTAGCAAAAATCATAATATCATCTGCGAAAGACAGGAACGGGATTCGGGTTCCGTTTGGGGTCATCTTAAAGCCTATTGAGTATGTTGTTTCATTGCACTGTTGTTGTAGTTTTCTTGCTAGGATTTCCACCCCTAAAATGAAAAGGTAGGGGGGAATTGGGTCACCTTGCCTTAGTCCTCTTTGTGTTCGAAAGGTCTCAGTGGATTCATCATTGACTAAATAGAGAAAGAGACAGTTTGGATGCATTCCTTAATCCATCCCATGATTTTTCCAGAGAACCCGATTTTTTCCATAACCGCTAGCAAAAAGCTCCAGTTCACTCTATCATAGGCTTTTTCCATGTCAAGTTTTATTGCTATCCATCCTTGTCTACATGTCCTTGTTCTGAAGGACTGAAAGATTTCGGGAGCTATAAGAACATTATCTTGAATAGCTCGATCAGCAACGAACACACCTTGAAGAGGGTGAATGATTTTCATAAGAATCGTTTTCATTCTTCCCGCAAGTATTTTTGCAATCGCTTTGTAGATAGTGAAGCATAGGCTAATTGGTCTATAGTTGTTCATTGTTGTCCGATTATCGCATTTTGGGATTAAAGAGATAAAGGTCTGGTTTATTTGGCGTAACATTCTCCCTGATTTGAAAAAGCCTTTAATGGCCTTAATGACTGATGGTCCTACAATGTCCCAGTATTTTCTATAGAATTCTGCTATCATCCCGTCGGGACCCGGGGATTTATCTTTTCCAATAGAAAAGAAAGCAGATTTTATCTCCAGATTGGTGACCGCCTTTGTAAGGTTTTTGTTGTCCTCTGTCGTGATCTCTTTGTCTATTAGGAATAGATACTCTTGGAGTAATCTGTTGTTGATGTTTTCTTTTTTGAATCTTTTTTCAAAATCGTCTTTGATTTCCTTTTTGATGTTTTCCTCGCCGGTTATTTCTATGCCTTCTTGTGTTCTAATTTCCCTTATTATTTTTCTATTCCTTCTTCCCGACGCAACATTGTGTTGGTATCCAGTGTTTGAGTCCGATAGTTTCAAGTGTTTTGTCTTTGCGCGTTGGCTCCAGTATTGTTTGTGATAATTAAGTAGTTGTTCTTTTTCTTTATTAGTTGTTGTTGTCATTTATTGTTATCATTTTGTTGGGGGGTTGTTCGTTACACCGCTAATTTTTACTGGATACACCGCTAATCTACGCATACAGATGCGGAACTAAATACGCAACCTCTTGCGTACATCAGCGGGGGGCAGGCCAAACAGGGTGTTTGATACAATATTACTACTCATAAGGTTGCGTAACTAGGGGACACTGTTTACAAGTCCGCCAAATAAGGTCTTACGGTGGTGTTTTGTTCAGCAATACGTTGCGGACCTAAGGCAACATTGATTTGCCGTATGACAGACATTGTACTCCTTACCTGATCATCGGTATAATAGTTGTAGTTATGTTGGTTAAAGAATAATTCGTTGAGAACGTGACACATTCATAGAAAGTCATAAATAATCCTTAGAATAAGTGTATTGAATTGTAGTTGTAATAAACAAAAGACAGTGACACGAGTAACACATCGAAAAATCACAGGTAGAACAGGGGGGGCCCATCTCAAAGTCGAAAGGGACGATATTGGTTGATTTTTTCTAGAAACGGTTGATCCCATCCAACAACGCTCTGTTGTCGGTGCCGATACCACTCAGGGTATATGGGTGGGAGCAATGAGTCGTCACGCAACCATACATGTGGAAAGAGTAAAATGAATACGTCGCAGATTGCCAAGTTTGCTTTCTGTGGCGGAGGGTCGCGTGCATTGAGAGGGAGTAGAAGCATCGGATAGTTCCTGTTGAGGATGACTAAGGGCGTCTGGAATCTTGTGGCGAAGACGAAACCCATCATAGGACACTCCATCCAGTACTCTCGGTCGGCAATGGGATCGGTGAAGGTACATTTAAAAATGTAGTCGTCCAGTCGCGGTTCGTGGCTATAAACGTGTCGATGCTCTGTCATCTCCTGTGCGAGGGCGAGGCGGACTTGTTTCCACTTATTCTCACCCAGACCAAGGATCTCAGCAAATGCTCGATATCCGCAATGGCCGTCAGACCCGACGTTCTTCACTCTGTTGATGAAGATTGTCATGAATGGGTCGATGTCATCATATGCCCAGGGGAAATGAGTCTGCACGACCGGTACGGTTGATGGGGCCTCCACGTCGGCTATGTTGGAAGCCGCCTCTTCGTCGCGCATCACATCTGTGGAGTCGTTCTGGTCACGGCCGCGGCCACGCCCGCGGCCTCTTTCATGTGGACGCGGTGCCTGTGCCCTCTCCTGACGACGAGTTCGACGTGGACGCGGTACGGTTCATGGGGACGGAGTCCGACGACGAGTCCTGCTGAATGCCCTTCCAATCCAACTGCTTCCAAAACATGTGAATCTGGCTCGGCATAATAGGCGTACTATCTTGGATGCAGCGATATATGTCATGAGTACATGGTAGCCCGTACGAGACTCTCCAAAACTGGTCGGTGCATTCTGAGGTCGATGGAGTGGCTTTGACCTTCTGATATAGTGCGTTTAGAAGGTCGTAGCATCGCGTTGAGATCCTATCTCGGACCCAGCAAAATATGTCAACGTTGTGCACCACGTGTTGCGGTCCCTATTTAGTGACGCTCTGACCTCTAAAATTTGATCCTTCATCAACAAGTCGATCGCTGCGAACACTGACAGGCCTAAGGTCGTTATGCCTAATCAAAGTAAATTCCTAAGATGCAAACTATAACAAGTATAGTAGGTAAGTTAGGGTCGAACCCACAGGGAAACAGAATCAATTGTAAGAGCAAGTATTATTACCCAAAAGTAACCAATTCAAGGGGGAGTTTTGTGTGTAAACAATAGTGACAGGACAAGTTGCAATAAGAGGTTGCGAATATATGATGGAAAAGTATCACACCAGGTAATTATCCGCACAACAATTGAGATGGTTCATCATCGCATTCTATGAGTCTCAAGTTCTAATGTCCAGTAATTGTTCTCAATTCAGATCGTGTAATAGCTTTTAGTCCTACCAGTCCTAAAAGCACTTATCACCAAATTACAAGGGAAAACCTTCACCGAATAATAAAGCGATAGCATTCAAACATGAATTATAATGAGATACAAGCGATTCTAACAACCCGTTAAAATAGCCTGTAATCGAATCTCCTTCACAATCTACCACAAGCAACCTGCGTATGACGATTGGGTTTGCTACAATGAATCTACAACCCCAAACCTGGAATTGGAGACCCTAGCAATATGACTAGTATCGATAAACCTAGGTGATCAATCCAGATTAACCAATAATAAGCAATCAAGCAATAAGCTCAGGAGATCGAAACAATTAACAAAGGACGAACAAGAGTAGAACACTCACAACCAAATCAATCGAAGGCTTCAAAGAACCAAGTGCAACAACGGAGAGTTAGTTCTCCATAGGGTTTGTGAGATTAAGAAAAAAAACTACGTCTCTGGAAAATAACCTAATAATCTCTAAAAACTTCCGTTCGGAAATAATATATATCCTACTTAAAGTGTTTAAAATCCCGTAAAAATATAATATTAAAACTAATAAGATCGGGAAAAATCGGATAAGAATCCGTCTCCAGGGACTGACGCGGGCGCGTCAGTAGCAGCGCGGGCGCGCCAGTGTCTCATCTTGCTACTTCCATCTGGTGCATCGACGCGGGCACTTCCTCCTAGCGGCGTGGGCGCGCCAGTTGCAGCGTGGGCGCGCCAGTTGCAGCGCGGCCGCGCCAAGGTCACCAGCTGGAGCTGCTTCCGAACTTCTTCACTTCAACTCTTCTGTAACTTGCATGATCCTATGATTTCTTCAACTTCTTCAACAGGTTCTGAATCACCAAGTTCATACAAATATCTCTCACAATGACATGTAAATGATGACAAAAACTACTAAATGCGCTATAGAATATATCGCATGTCAAATTCCCCTATACTTAAACCTTTACTCGTCCCGAGTAAGCATAGAAGCTAAGCCTACTCTCACCATAAATCTCAAAGGTTCACAGACAGTACAAGGAAAATGAACACTAAGTACTAGTAGTTTCCACCATCTCAACAATCAGCACAAAAGACAATCAAAATAGGAAATGAGACTTACAATTGTATCTCAACCATCTACACCTTATAGCTCCCAGTGGCCTACCCGAAAACCTCCTTATCACTCCACTTCTTATGTCGCCTTCACCAAGAGATCAATCCTAAACACTCAAAGTAAACGCTCATCTTGCCAAGGCGCCCTTTCGGGTTTTCACCAAGCCACTCTTTTTTTTTTTTTTTTTTCAAAGATGGTACTCACATAAACATTCTCACTTTCCTCAAGTCTTATATTGCCAAAGCCTAAGGCTCGCCAGACTACCTGCTTTTTGCCTGAGTCGCCCTTTCGGGTTTTCAACTCATCCCAGGATTTTGATTGCTTTCTTTTTTCTTTTTTTTTTTTTTCTTTTTTTTTTTTTTCAGAATAACAAGTGCAGAATCTGTACACAAATAATGCGGAAATGAAATATGTACAAGATATGTAAGTCCTTTCCCTCCCCCATACTTGAATGAAGCATTGTCCTCAATGTGAAAGAAGACAGAAATAAGTAGGGAGGAAGGGACCAGAAGGACTCACTGAGGGGGTGGATAGTGGCGAGAGTAATCCTCTCGCATGCGGCGAAGCTCTTCCCTCATCTCTCTGAACTCGCCAAAGCCTTCTAGGATGTCGGCCTGCTGGTGGAGAATCTGGTTCGTCACTGTCGTCAAACTCCCCACGTCTTGGCGCAGAAGGCCAATCTGATCAACCAGGTAGCCCCACTGGTGAGGCTGCTGATGGGCATCCTGAAAAGCTTGTGGGGGCCAAGTAAATTCCTAAGATGCAAACTATAACAAGTATAGTAGGTAAGTTAGGGTCGAACCCACAGGGAAACAGAATCAATTGTAAGAGCAAGTATTATTACCCAAAAGTAACCAATTCAAGGGGGAGTTTTGTGTGTAAACAATAGTGACAGGACAAGTTGCAATAAGAGGTTGCGAATATATGATGGAAAAGTATCACACCAGGTAATTATCCGCACAACAATTGAGATGGTTCATCATCGCATTCTATGAGTCTCAAGTTCTAATGTCCAGTAATTGTTCTCAATTCAGATCGTGTAATAGCTTTTAGTCCTACCAGTCCTAAAAGCACTTATCACCAAATTACAAGGGAAAACCTTCACCGAATAATAAAGCGATAGCATTCAAACATGAATTATAATGAGATACAAGCGATTCTAACAACCCGTTAAAATAGCCTGTAATCGAATCTCCTTCACAATCTACCACAAGCAACCTGCGTATGACGATTGGGTTTACTACAATGAATCTACAACCCCAAACCTGGAATTGGAGACCCTAGCAATATGACTAGTATCGATAAACCTAGGTGATCAATCCAGATTAACCAATAATAAGCAATCAAGCAATAAGCTCAGGAGATCGAAACAATTAACAAAGGACGAACAAGAGTAGAACACTCACAACCAAATCAATCGAAGGCTTCAAAGAACCAAGTGCAACAACGGAGAGTTAGTTCTCCATAGGGTTTGTGAGATTAAGAAAAGGAAACTACGTCTCTGGAAAATAACCTAATAATCTCTAAAAACTTCCGTTCGAAAATAATATATATCCTACTTAAAGGGTTTAAAATCCCGTAAAAATATAATATTAAAACTAATAAGATCGGGAAAAATCGGATAAGAATCCGTCTCCAGGGACTGACGCGGGCGCGTCAGTAGCAGCGCGGGCGCGCCAGTGTCTCATCTTGCTACTTCCATCTGGTGCATCGACGCGGGCACTTCCTCCTAGCGGCGTGGGCGCGCCAGTTGCAGCGTGGGCGCGCCAGTTGCAGCGTGGGCGCGCCAGTTGCAGCGTGGGCGCGCCAGTTGCAGCGCGGCCGCGCCAAGGTCACCAGCTGGAGCTGCTTCCGAACTTCTTCACTTCAACTCTTCTGTAACTTGCATGATCCTATGATTTCTTCAACTTCTTCAACAGGTTCTGAATCACCAAGTTCATACAAATATCTCTCACAATGACATGTAAATGATGACAAAAACTACTAAATGCGCTATAGAATATATCGCATGTCAAACACGCAACCGAAGTCTCCTACGGGGGACTGCAACGCGTTTTTCAACGGTGAGTGTGCGGACTCGACCCTTAAATGGAAATTCCATTTTGTTCAGCTTAGCATAAAATATATACGTGAAAACGTAAAGGTATAGATTGAGGAGGGCAGTGAATTGAAAACCTGTTTGTGGTCCTCGTCTCTAAGTGAAGGCTGGTGTCCACCCAAGCTCTGACAATTTTGTTTCAGTGATGCAGGAGCCACGTAGAGGAGAGGTACTGCATCAATCCGGGGATGTGGTTCCACTTGGCATATATCCACCGGCGCCGTGACTCGTACGACTCAGGGGATTTCGACTCGAACACAACTCTACAGTCATTCTTGAACTTTCGCATTGTTTCTAAGTCGCGGGTCCGTTCGAAGGCCGCTTGCTCGCACCCCCACAGAACATGGACCCAGCATAATATATGGTTGACTGTGGGGAAGGAAGCGGCAATCGCACCAAGTAGACCAAGCTCCCTGTCAGTGACGATAGCCTCCGGTGTCTTGTCTCCGTAGAGGAAGCGGAGATGGTTGAGGGCCCAAGTGTAAGACTCTCTGGTCTCATTGCAGAGGAAAGCGAAAGCTATGCTGAAGTTCATCCCCGTGCATGTGAAGCCGATGAACTCAACCAATGGCATTTTGTACCTTCAGATGTGGCAGAAAAAAAATGTGAGTTGAAACTCAGGCGACAAATATTAGATGAAATTTGTTGCAAAGAAGACCGCAGTTAAAGGGAATGCCATGAAGACGTACTGGTTGGTTTTGTACGTGCTATCGATTTCGACGACATACGAAAATAGTTTCAGCAAATGCTGGGCGTCCGGGTGGGTGAAGAAAATACCTCCTACCACGTCGGAGTCAGGCCTCTTCCTTACAACGCAGAAGTACCGCTTGGCCTTCATTTGGTGTAGAACGTCTTGGGTGATGGTCCTGTCACCTCGAGCTTGGAACTTAAGCTTGGCCTTGGCGTTATACAGCTGACGTCGTGATGTAACACATCCCTCTTCTGAGTGCGGCAACGAGTATATCGACTTTGGCGGTGTCCCATGCGACGATAACATCTTCACGACCTCCAATGCCTGCGGGTGGATACGCCCACGGTAGGCGTGACCTAGTAGAATATCTGGAAGGTCGTGGTTGTGCGTTCCAGATAAAACGTACATGTGCCACTTTCCGCGTTGGAATTCCCAACCCATTAAAGAGAATGGACAATTTGTGAGTTTCGTGTTACCCTTCTTCGTTGCCTCGCCGCGATCCCTACGTTCTCTCACCTTCTTCCTCGGTTCATAGATGCCGAATTTTTCACACGCGAGGAGTACGCTACCGAGGAGGCGTTCGGTTGACGGCCACGGTCTCTTGATCACTAGCACCATTTTCAGATGAGTAGCGGCTGCGTCTTGGAATGTTTGAACCATCTCGTCATGATTTGTCCACTCCCGGTTGGTTGTAAAAATATCTGTGAAATCTGGCATTTCTACTGAGGCGTTGACGTCTGCGTCCTATTCAATTTTGTGAGTTGCATGCATGAGTTAGACGGAGAGTAACAAATTTGTTGTTGTGAATGTGATGAAAATGGTAGGAAATCAAGCATACCTCGTCGACGGAGAACTGTTCTATTGGTACGTCATCGACGTAAACGGGTTCGACGGGATCGGCAGAAGACATGGCAACGCAAACCCAAATAGGAGATGCGGGGGGGGGGGGGGGGGGGGGATTTGAGAGGAGAGAAAGATTTCGACGATTGGGGAATCAAGCGACGCTTACTATTTGCTGTCAGCTGTAATCGACAATTATAGTATTTGCCAATGGGCCTAATTACTCCGCAACGTCCTGCGAAGAGGAACGACACGTAATAAGGGGCCCACATGATGCGACAAGACCGTTGAAAGGCGCGTTTAGTTCCGCAACCAATTGCGTAGTAGTGGGAATGCACTACGGAGCAGGTTGCGTAATAGTACGCCACAAAGTGCGGAACAATGGAGGCGCGCGGAGGCGGTAGGCAACATGGGCCATTCTCCGCATGAAGGTGCGGACGGAAGGCGACCGTTACAAAAGCGCGTGCCGTAACGCATCATCATGCGTAATGTATTCGGCCGTTGCCACTGGACAAATTTGAAATTTGAACGGCTTAAATGGTCAGCAACGTCGTGCGTTGGTATTATGCGATGAATTTTCCAAACGTGACATATACAACATGTTACTAATACTAGTGCAGATTGTCAATGGTAAATATTGATACGTCGATGGATAATGAATAACTATAAAGATTTGAGAAAATTTTCATAATTGATCACTATTTTGTAATCATTTCACAACTGCATTATGTGGGAGTTTAGAAAAAAGAGGAAAGCGGGTGGTTAGAGAGAGAAACTCTCAAAGAAGGTTTTCCTTCTTGCCTTCCCCCTTGCTCCAGCGAGCCCCTTTCCGACCACCTCTCGGCTTTCCGGTCACATCATCTCACCGGAGAAGCTTCCCCTCCCTCTTTCCTCTCTCCCTCCTCGCTGATCCCCCCTTCCCGCTTTACCTTAATCTGAACCGCCATTGACGACATTTATTGCGAGCTACCCACTGGTAGTTGGAGACATTAACTCCCCTCCCCACTACTCATCTTCATCTCTTTCTTCTCCCCCCCTTATAATCTTCGAACTCCCCATATCGGTTTCTCTGCTACGCCCAAAAGGTCCTCCGCCTCAGGCGGCAGCACCGTCACCGGTGACAAGTCGGTAAAGTAATCTCTGGTATACAGAGAAGCTCTCCCAATTTTGGAAAAAAAACTAGCCGTTACACCTTGTGAGATAGCCGTTGCCTCTATCCAAACTAGCCGTTAGGCTCCCAACGGTCACAAGATTTTCAAAATTGGAAGGGTTGACTTTGTTGACCTCCACCATCCCCAAACTACCATTCTACTCTGACCTTCTCCGACTGACGATGACCTACTAGTGTCCAGTCGCCGGTGTCAACCTCGCTACTGCCCCTCCTTCCCCCTTGCCTACCCCCCCCCCCCCCTTCTCCCTCTGTCGTGCTCACACCCTTCTCCCTCAGAGAAACTGAGGGGTGAATAGTGCTCTCGACAGTTTTTTTCGACCAAGGGGTTACCCTGCCTACTCCTTAGCTGAAATCAAACCCTCTGATAATCTTCCCTACCCCACACGGCCTTCATGCCTTACCAATTTCTGTCCTAATCGTCTGTGCAGAAAACCCCCAAATTGTGTCCATGGTTACTGATACGAGGTTTCAGTGATTTCAAAACTTGCTAGAGGGGGTAACTATTTCTCCATTTCTTCACAAATTGTTATCTTATCTCTTCTCCCCACAATCTCCCTACCTTCCAGCCTTACGAATTTCACATTTGGAGGTGCTTTGAGAAAACCCCTCTTTCCTAGGGTTTTGCTCGATGGAAAACCTGTTCAAAGACCTACCCTCCGTTGCTCTCTGCCAAAATTAAAGTTGGCAATCTTTTCTACCATCTTGCGTGCGATTGTGGCCTTGCTAATTTCTACTAAGATAGTGTGAGGAAGAAAGTCCAATTCCACGAGCACTCTAGGCAACAGAGTTAGAGACGAAGTGACCTTTCTGAACTAAAGGTCACTAATACTCAAGGAAAGCACGAATTGACCACCAAGCAACATTCATATAGCCTTGACGGACTACACGCCTTGAGAATTGATGAATTGGGGTCCAACCCTTGAAACCCCCAAATTCTAGGGCTACTGGCGACAGTGTTTCCTGACAACAAGTGAAGAACTCACTATGAGCAAAGAGAAGACCCCGGAATCGGGCAAACGGGGAGTCTGCCTCACCCCAACACCAATTCCAGCTGCTAAGGGTGGCCCATCGAGCTCCAAACTCACTGTTTTGGGCACTCTTCCGAAGATCTCCCTCCTTTCCTAGCTACAGTCCACACCACAGAAGCAAGGTGATGAGCTACAACCTCCAGGCACCCCCCCTTCATCAGCCTTCCTCCCCTACGAGACTCCAAAGGTAACACTCTCTTCCACCCTCCCCCCGGATCTAGCCGGGTCCTCTAGGCTAGAAATTGATGTGAAGAATATCCCTAAGGAGGGACAAACTACTTGCTCTATGGTAGAAAAGATCCCAAGGGAGGGACATTTGTGTGCTAATAATCCTGTTTCTCAGAAGATCCCTATGGAGGGACATTTACTTGCTTCTTCTGCTCCTGACCCCCCCCCCCCCCCAAACCAATACACACACACTGCCAGAATATAAAGATAACCCTCCCATTGATGTGACACAAGATGATACAACTGGGTTGGACACAAGTGCAACTGCTGAGATCCAACCCATCAGTAACCTCTCCAATGACAGTTTGGATACTGGGATAAATGTTCAGAGAATGGTTTTGAGCTTAGATGTTGATGATGCAACCTCTGTCTTGGTTCCCTTAGTCACAAATCCCCACCCCCCCACCCCCCACCCTATCCCCTCCTTCTTCCTCCACCTTGCCAAATTCTAACCCCTCCTCTGACCAGAACACTTCACCCTTGACAACCACTCAAGAACCTACACCTGCAGAGGCTTACAATAAAACTTGTCCCAACTTTACTAATTCCTCAGGAGCCCACCCCAGACCTGATTCTGTAAACCCACCCCCCACACCTAATCCTGCTATCCTCCAAGGTGCCTGGGCTTTGAACCATAACCTCACTGGCTCACATAGGAAAGCTAGAGGTTTCAAGCTTGAGTATGGAGCTTCAGGGTCTGGAGATACAATTAAAGCCTCAAGGAGTGATTGTTTGACTTTAGAGGAGGCATGGGGTTTCTCACTAATAGGATATGTTGTGGGAAGATTCCCTGGATTGCAAACTATTGGCAAGATTAAAGACAACTGGCCAAAACATCAGTTCAACAACCAAGGAGGGTGGCTAATGTTTAAGTTTTACAATGAGGAAGATAGAGACCTTGTGTTGATGAAAGGACCAGTTACAGGCCCTGGATATACATTACTCCTCAAGTGTGTCCCTGAAAGGTTCACTTTTGATAAAGCTTTGTTCTCTAAACTGCCTATTTGGATTAGAATCCATAAGCTACCCATATAGTTCTGGACCCCCACCATGCTACAAAGAATTGCCTCCAAAATTGGGGATCCATTGATGACTGACTCCTATACTGAACAGAGATCAAACCAGCTATTTGCACGGGTGTTAGTTGAGATGGATTGCTCAGTTGAACTCAAAAAGGTTGTGCACATTGATTTTACTGATGCTCCAGATCATACATGTTTCATAGAGTACGAGAACTTACCACCTAGATGCAACAACTGCACTTCATATGGACATGAAACAGTCAAATGTCCAACAACAAAGAATACTACACAAACAAGAGTGAGACAGGTCTACATGGAAAAAGGTCCTACTGGAATCAGAACACAAGTCTCACAGCCTAGCACATCTCCTGGCCCTACCTCTTCCTCCAACCCTGCTACCACTCCCCTTTCTAACCCCAACCCCCTTTCTAACTCCCTTTTGCAACCTCCCATTCTTTCCACTCAACATACTGGAACCTCCTCTTCACCCACTGGCAACCCCTTACCTGTCAACCCCCCTTCTCCCAGGTCACAACCTCCCTTACTTCCAACCCCCCTGAAGGCATCTCCCTGTCATTACTCTTCCTTTCTTCCCTCCACCTCAACCCCCTTCCCAGGCATCTCAGAGAACCTCTCCTCCTGTCTCCCATTCCACTAGAGCTAAGTTTAAGTCATCCCTTTTCTCTTCTATTGATAGGATTAACAAAGCCTACCAAAGAAAGAGAGCCCCTTCCCCTCCTCCTACCAGAGCTGTGAACCTAAAGTATGTGCAGGATGTGGCTAGATATGCCTCATCAAAATTGGAGACAGAACTGCAAAGTCTGGAAAAACAAAAAGCTAATGAGAATACTGCCAGAAGTACAACTCAGAAAAAAGTTTCCTTTGCAGATCAGAACACCTTTCATGTGCTTGAAAGCTTGGATCCCTCCCAAGACCTCCCTGATGATCTGATTATGAATGGAGAGCAGAACATTACCACTAGTACAACTACCAACTCCAGCTCCACAGGATATAGTAATGAACAACAACAAGGGCGGCTCAAGTTGGTTTGGCACCCTGCAGATAAAGTCAGAAGAAGTAGCAGACTAAACAAAATGGGTACAACTGATGTTCAAAAAGAGAGAACTCCACGGGAAAATGAGGCCAGTTACTTGAGCATAGAGGATGATGATGAGAATCATGACAACAGACAGATGGTTTTAGGTCTAAAGTACTGGCCAATCCAGAAAATTAGAAAGGAAGGTGGTAATGAAAAAGGGCCTAGCACCCTTCAAAAACCTCACAAATGATTATAGCCTCTTGGAATGTAAGGGGTTGGAGCAGCACCCCTAAACACAGAGCTGTGAGGGATTTCTTACAAGAAAAAAATATTGCCTTCTTAGGAATTGTTGAGACAAAATTAGATGAGAATAAACTGAGATCTATCATGAACAAAAGTTTCAGTCAATGGAGTTTTAGACATAATTTTTACTATAGTGCTGCAGGCAGAATTGTTATTTTGTGGGATAGCCAGAGAGTTAACTTTAGAATTCATATGATAACTGATCAGCTGATCTGTGGAGAAATCAGATGCATAACAATAGGCCAATCTTTTCTCCCGGCTCAAGTTTATGGACTGCACTCAGTAGTTAAAAGGAGAGGTTTATGGAATGACTTAAAAACTGTGATTAATGGGGTTCTAGGACCTTGGATTGTGCAAGGTGACTTCAATGCTGTAATGAGATCTTGTGAGAGAAAGAATGGGTCCACTGTTACAGCCTATGAAATTGCTGATCTATGGGATGTCTGTACAGAGCTTGATTTACATGATGCTACAAGTCAGGGTTTGGAGCATACTTGGTTTCAGGGAAGGAAATCTACAAAAATTGATAGGGTTATGATAAATGGAGAGTGGGATTTACAGAACCTACACTGCCAGGCTACCTTCCTCTTACCTAAGCCCTCCTTTGACCATGTCCAAGTAATTGTTGAAGTTTTGGAACAGCAGCAGAACAAGAAAAGGCCTTTTAAATACTTCAACATGTGGGGAAAAACTGAAAATTTCCTTCCAATTGTACAGGAGAACTGGAATTTCCATGGCAATGGTTCTGAGCAGTTTGTGCTTTGTAAACTTCTCCAGGGTTTAAAGAGGCCTCTGAAATGGCTAAATAAATCTCAGTTTTCTAATATCAAAGACAGAGCCTCTAGTACTTTACATTCCATATGCTCAGAACCATTTCAGAGGCCTCTGAAATGGTTCTGAGCATATGGAATGTAAAGTACAATATTGAATACAAATTATATATTATGAAATGGCTTTCAGTATTTTTACAATGTAGATTAAATACAATTACACTGCGATGTAACACAATTGAAACAATTGAAAGTATATATTATCAATTGAAACAATTATGTTACACTGAGAAGTAACACAATTACATTACACTGAAACAATTACGTTACATTGAAACAATTACGTTACATTACTAAAACTTAAACGTGTATACTATTTTGTGGTATCCACCGGTAGCGCGTTTGCTGTTGGTTGTATATGTGCACCCAAACTCGGCGTCCACACGAGTTGAGCTCTACATGTGCATACCCTCGCAGCGTGAGCCAGAATACGACCAGTCTGCTACAACATTCTGCGCAACTTGGTCTATTCAATTCCAAATCTCTATACAGTTCGAAACATAAATTGACTTCAAACCACACATATATGAAATACTGTTGCAAATGACACATATGTTGATGTGAGGACCGACAACATATGGACTGCGTATATCTTCGCATCACATTGCGCAGATATATGCGGATATATACGCATCCCATTTCCATTTGTTAGAGAGGATTATTTTGACAGGCAATTATTGTAATGAATGAACTCGCCAACTTGGATAGTGTCGCAGTATATTTTTGTAAGGGTCCACATGTTATCGCGTATATATACGCAGTATGTAGCGTATATTCAGACTTAGCTTTGAAAACCTCTGCTTCGTTGTGGGTTCCTTATATCTATATAAATGCAGCACCATTAATCTTGAGCATATGCTTTAACAGTCAGTCACATGTACAACACTGATATATTCTCCCACATTGTACAGTCTAAGGTAAAGATCATGGAAGCTCTTTGAGGTAGGGACGATGAAAATACACCGCCGGTTGTGTAACCTCAAACTCTCGCCCTGTCAGGGGTGGGTCGACCGGTCGATGTGGTGGATTCTCGGGTGCTGGAAGAAGCGATATAGCCAGTTCGGCACTAACATGATAGTGCGGACCGCCGACGAATGGCTCTTCCTCCTTCGCAGTAGGGGACACGTTGAGACAATGTGTCCCGTACGACAAAATATTGCGGAATATCTGCGCACTTACATGCGTAGAATGTACGCATTTCCACGTGCACATGTTACGCATCCACGTGCGTAACTTCTGTAGAGGCCTCCCCTTCCCTTGACATACGAATACACAGTTGTGTTAGTGTTATTGTATTCATTGTTCTTTCATGTAGCGTTTTCTTTTTGCCTAAGTTTATCCATGAAAGATGTTACGAAGTCTTTACAAAGTTTTGTAACGATCGGTGAAACACTTCGATTATAATGCGATATAAGAAAAATGGTCTTCCTTTGTGAGTAGTACGTATTCTTTACGACACCTGCGGAGGTTGTCCAATTTTCCGATTAATAATGTACGAACAAGCACACTTCTGGGACGGAGAAGATGGAGAGCGGGCCTCTAACTCACGTTATACTCTATGTTGTGACAGTGACGATCTAAGGTTAACGAAAAATACTAACTCTGATATAGTGTTGAGTACGATGTATTTGCACAATAGTTATGATCGGTTAACGTAATATATTAGTTCACGTCATTCTCTACGGTGTCGTAGTTGTCCTGGGGTGATCAAATGGGTTCATGCTTGCATAACAAGTGAGGGTCGGGTGCATTGTTTGTGGTCACTTCTTAAGTAGCTATGCATCCTCATGCGTATCAGCACGTGGTGACCGAAACTGCACGGTAGGGCCCACTTGCATCGAAACCAGGCGCTCCCCAACTTTAAATGATACGCATCAGAATGCGTAGCTGTACGGTCGACAGACAATGCAGGTCTCGTACCGAACCAGCGCATGCTTGGGAACTTGCTGTCCTAATTACGCATCGCAATGCGGATCTGTACGGTCGACAGACATTACAGGTCCCGTACCGAACCAGCGCATGCTTGGGAAATTGTTGTCCTAATTACGCATCGTAATGCGGATCTATATCTATTGGGCTGACAGAAACTGCAGGCCAAGACAGGGTCTGGTTTTGTGAGCGGAATCTGCCATGTTTTACAGTAACTTTTATGTCGTTTTCTACATATATTTCATGCATTTGGGCTAGAATAGTACAGAATCTATGTAGTTTATGTTTATTTTCCAAATTATGGAATCTACACCAGTTTCTGTTTAAATTTGCATAATTCGAGGAAATTTACAGCAGTTTTGAGAAAAGACGAAAAGCTCAGAAATCAACTACAGAAGTCCAAAGTCAAGAAGCAGCGGAACCAGGATGAATCAAGCTGGAGCCCAGAGTTACTCGATATCGAGTTCTTTTACTCGATATCGACAAAGGATGTCCGAGCAGAGCTGATCGAGGAAGCTGAAGACGAAGCCAACCCGACTCCGGAGCTTTACTCGATATCGAGTAAACTACTCGATATCGACAAACCTGAAAGCCATGCCCTGAGTCGAGGAGCCATGTCAAGTCGAGAAGCCGAAGACCTGGAGATGTCGAGCACTAGTTACTCGATATCGAGTATACTACTCGATATCGACAAGACCAGCAACGCCTGTCCGAGCTAGATCGGGGAGAAGTTGCTCGACAACACCAGGCCAAGCAAGTCGATGACACAAGTTTACTCGATATCGACTAAATTTGTCGATATCGAGGACCCCAGCACCACACTTCCGAGCCGGATTGAGGACCAGCTACCCAAGACAACCAGCCAGCTGAAGTCGACGACGAAGGTTAGTCGATATCGAGGACTTTACTCGATATCGAGGAGTGCTGTTCGACGCGGTTTTAGATTGCTTAGAGCCAAAGAAGAAGATTATATCCACATCTATCAAGTTCTATCGATGGAGAGAAGATTTACCCACACATGGAAGATTTACCTCTTTGGATTTAATTCCTTTATTCTATTTATTTATCTTTAAGCTTTTAGATATTTAGATATAGATATAGATAGGATCTTCTTTCCTAATTAGTGAGGGAATGAAGCCTATAAATAAAGCCTTAGGGGCTGGTTTTTAGTCATTCAATTTCAGAGAGAACAAGTAAGTAGTTACATAGAGAGAGAGAGAGAGAGTTTGTGGCGAGCAAGGTGGAAAGACGAAAGCGGATTTGGCTTGTTCGGTTGTAAGCTTTCTTTGGTTTATTTTAATGCAAGTTAGTTTCTTTTGTTTATTAATGAGTTTCTTGATAATGAAGAGCGAGTAGTCCACCCACTTCTAGGGTCGGGGTGAGCCCGACGGTGGCCATGTAAGATGATGCGGTAAAGGTACAAGCTTTTTATGCAATTCGTCTTCTATCCCTATGAGCATGATTCTTTTGCGAAAGTTGAAGGTGATCCTTGTTTGTATTATTGAAGCAAAAGCGATCTTAATGCAACTTGGGTTAATTATGTGAAAAGGGTTAGTAACAATTAGGGTTTATCCGAAAGCCCCTATATTCCTATTTGTTAATAACGGAAGTTATTTGATGAAAAGCATGATCTTTTATGCCTTTATGTGTTACTTTGCATGGTTATCGTTGTGGTGTTGATACCCTGGCTTTGGAAGTCTTTAAGTTTATTGAGTTTATTCACCAAAATCTGAGTTCTGTGTTCGAAGTTTGCATTTTTACAGTTTCTGTCTTTGTCGATATCGAGGAGGGTTTAACTCGATACTGGTTTTTGCTGAGTCTTCTGTCTGTTGGTCGATTTCTGCTGTCTGTTGTTGACTTGCTGTAGTCGATATCGAGGACTGTTGCTCGATACCGAGTAGCTTCTGTGTCCTTGCTTTAGTTTCTGCTTTTGTGTGTTATTTCTGTCTTTCTTTCTGTCTTTCTGTTTTCTTTTCTATCTGTGAGATTTACAGCTACCTGAGATCCGCTGACACGCTTCCTCGTGGATCGATCCTGACTTCCCATTGCTGCATAGGGAGGGAGTCTTGTAATTATTTGCGTGGGCACGAATCTGGTTTGACTTATATTTTATTATATTTTAAACTTGATTTCCTTATATCAACACCTGGATGTCTCGTGAGGCCGTCCTATGAAGCCTTTACGCATCGTCATGCGTAACGGTCGCATATCGGCACAAACGACAGTTGATCCGCAGCAAATTGCGCAATACAATGCGTACAAGTATATATACATCCACATGCAGTCTGTTAATATTTGTGTTACAGTCATTTAAATGTATTGAACTTCCACATTCTCCTTTGTAAAGTTAGAACATAACAAAAGAGCATGGAAGCACTTTGGAGTTAGGAGGCGAGAAGACACCGCTAGTCTTGTAAATTCCACTTCTCGTCCCGTTGTCGTAGGGTCGAACATGTATCGATTATGAAGTGATTTGAACAAGTACCAGATTGGCGTTGCCTATTCGTCGATTGTTCAACTAACGAAAGAAGACTGGTATGCAGTTTTTGGTCAGTCGCATGTACGTATCTACGACGAAGTTGTCAGTTACTGCGATAGAGTGTAAATAATTCTTAAACTAGACAATTTGGTGGTCACTGAATTTCGTGTATACCCTTACATTGTTGTTCTACAACCATCATATGTAATGTAAAATACAATATCGAATAAAAATTATATATGATCATTTGGTTTCACTATTGTTACAATGTAGATTTCATACAACGTAATAGTAATGCAATGGACATGACGGATGGAGAACCAGTAGGTTTATACATAGAGCCAATTGTGACGGAAATAGCAATGTCGTTGGAAAACAAGAATAATTACTGCAGCTGCCGGTCGAGTAGATTCAATTCTTGTCAGACGAGAGTTCTCTTGTATTTCAATCAAAGTGTTTTACCGATCCTTCTCCACCTTCGTGCACGTACGAGTATGAAACAACAATCTTTGCAAATGAGCAAAAAACGCCCATTTTGAAAGATGTGTGCAACTTCCGGGCCCCGACGTACTCTATTTATAGGCTGAAGTGACACGGACAGCGAATACATATGCATAAACATGCGTTTAAGGTGAGCTACGCAGAATTATGCGGACTTGAACGCGGTCGCACGCGTGTCTCTCCGCATCGACATATGTACTACTCCCCCGGCACAACACCTAATTCTAATGCATAGCTCCGCGTACGAATGCGGATATTGACGTCATCTGCCACTTCATGGTGGGGTCACATACAGCTATCAGTATAAATACTTCAATATTCCTCATTAGCATATGTTCATATACGCATGTGAATGTACTTCAGTACAACATCAACGAAAGTAAAGATCACGGAAGCACTTTGAGGTAGCAACGATGTACATGCACCGTCGGTTCCATAACCTCCAACTCTCGTCCTACCGTGGTTGGGTCGATCTGTCCATGTGGTCGATTCTTCGGGTATTTGAACAAGGAAGGCAACTTATTGGTACTGACATTTGAGTGCGTAACGATGAAGAATGGCTTGTCGCCCATCTGAATACGGAACATTTTGCGACAACGTGTCCCATATCATATTGTTACTCCCATACTCCTTCGATTGTTCATTTATCTGCAAGCAGCCTATTGACGTTGCGCTAATTTCCTTTGCGATAGTCTTGTGTATCAATTGGTATTTATATGTAGTTCGTTTATTCTGCTATTTGTTTTTTCTCAACTGATTGTAAACACCAAAACATAGACATCGAATTTCGACGTTCCGCCAAGGACATACGCATCGGCTTGCGTAGATATTCTGACGTAGTGCATTACGCATGTATATGCGTGACCATCACACATACCTCAATAGTTCGAAATCACCCAACCATGTCGACAGTTAGCTCAATAGTTTGAAATATCCCAACGACAATGTCACAAGGTTCCAATTAGCGACGATTCTTAATAGTTCGAAATCATGCGAACGATAGACAGAAATACTTCAAAATTAATTGATGTAAAGGTATCCCTTACAATTTGATTTTGTAAGCGTGATAGCGCATAAAAATTGAAATAACATTGTCGTTTTCGATGGGTGACATGGAAGTTCAATACGGGCTGGTGTATCCAATAGAGCAGGTTCCGACTGACTCTTCTGCGGGCTTTGGGTAGATCTGAATTTCTATCTGTTGGAACGCATACGTCGTCATCTCTTCTTGGGCGGGGCGTATTGCTAAATCAACTGCAAAAGATGTGACGTCTCGAATTCGAGAGATAGAAACGTCGTTGTACAAAACGGCCAGCATATTCTTTATCTTCTTGTGGATAGTTTGGAAGTATTTCGTAGGGTCGTCCTCACACTCCTTGCGGCCAAACATCACTGTCGTTGATGATAAAGACATCCGAACACCACGCACGGTTAGTAGGTTGCACCGGAAAGAATGGTCATATTGGTTGTGTTTGCAGTTGCATGCGCAATTTTCAGGTGGACGCCGGTGTTTGTCCACCGTAACGATGAAATGGGTTCCATCGGTGAACTCCCCGGGTTTATCAATTGTGGGCGAGCTTCCAGGATACATATCTCACTACCTTGTTGGTGATCTCTAAGTGGGGACCGTTCATGGCAATTTTATAGGGCAATTTCATGGTCCCCGCCACAAATTCCGCTACGCACTGCGTAGGTAACGCATCACAAATTGTTAAATTCCGCACCTCAATGTGTAACATAGCGCCTGAACACAGACATCTCTACTTGTACAGTGCATGTATTGATCGTAGGCTGTCTTTTGTGGGTGCATGCATCGGGTGAGTTGTCGTGCATCCATGGATACGTGGCAAGATAAACATTATTCCGCATGCCGATGCGCAGTGTATCATGCATTGTATTCAATACACATGCATTGCATTCAATACTCCGATTCACTACGCAACCGGATGCGGAACTATATAACCACCTTCATTTGCCTATATAAAGACCAACATCCGAGAATTGCAGTCCAAACCCAAGCCATAGCCTCCCACAACTACCAGGGCAGTTCAAGCCGAAACAAATTCACATCTGCAACCCCGGCATTTTCCGACAATGTCTTCTACCGAAGTTGAAATTCCGCGGGAGGACTTGTTCATCCGTCACTACGAGAAGAAGGTGATAGCAGGAACCACCTTCCATGCAACATGCCATCACTGTGGCCACCGCTACAAAGTGACGAATAATCTACAGTGCTGACATCTGAAGAGGCACATCACCACCAAACATTCCAACGAGGTCTAAGTCATAGGCGATCATTATCTGTAGTTGCTTTTGTCTGTTGGAAACTTGGCTTATTTACATCTTTAAAGTTTTAAGAAAGTGGGTTGTTAAACATAATATAATATTTTGGTGTTTTCATTTTAACATGTCCTTATGTAGTTCCGTTTGTTAAAGATGATCTACAACCTGTGTTGATGATTTTCGTTTTCATTTTTACTGCACTCGTCATCAGGCGACGGTAAATCCGCGTAACAACGCGTACTTCTGTTATAGGCTACGCACGGAAATGTGTAGCCTATAACAGAAGTACGGGTTGTGCACAACACTTAGCGGCGGTCATGTAGTCCTCTCTATGCATCTGATATACGTCCGCAACCGGCTGTGGAACATTCGAGCTGCCGTCTAACAACGTAATCAAATGTACCCTCATGTTTGTATTCTCTTCAAACAATACAGCAATGTAACTTTCGTTTAAATTAAATACTTGGTAGATGACAGGTGAATAAAGATGCATATCACAAATCCGGGTACATTACATTACAAAGTTACAACAATTAAGGAACATTACGACTGAAACATAGAAACGGGTATAGTCCATATAATTTTATCGAAGCATCTAACAACAACGTGTACATTACATTCAAACATTTATGTTATAATGTGACATAAACAATTACATTAAACTGAAACAATTACGTTACATTGAAATAATTACGTTACATTAAAACAATAACGTGTATACTGTTTTGGGGTATTCACTGGTATTGTGTTTGCTGCAAGTTGTATACGTGCAGCCAAACTCGGCGTCCATACCATTTGAGCTCTACATCTACATACCCTCGCAGCTTTAGCCAGAATACGACCTGTCTGCTACAACATTCTGCGCAGCGTGGTCTACTCAATACCAAAGTGTTTCACCGATCTCTACACACGTCGAAACGTAAATTGACTTCAAACCACACATATAATGAAATACCTTTGCCAATGACTCATATGTGTGGATGGAAGGACCGACAGCAATTGGACACATATTTATAGGGAATTTTGTCCTCCGCAAAAGTTACGCAGTCTTTCGGGACAAAACGCGGATATATACGCATGCAATTTCGTAGTTGTTGTCGTGCTTGCGGAGGTGTGTTTTCTCCCTGTTGGGGTTCTGATTCATGCTCATTCAAGGACATGTTTATCTCATCGGGAATGAGCAAAGTCCAAACGGTTATGTCATATCTACTTTATCAAATGAAACTACATCGATAGAAAACAAAACTCTATCCACAAGATATGCTTAATCTTAAAATTTAAGTTAAGATTAAATCAAAAAAAAATGGGTTGTTACAATTATGGAGAAAAAAATCTGACGGGAATGATCGAAGTCCGAACATTTATCTCATATCTACTTTATCAAATGAAACTACATCGACAGAAAATGAAACTTCATCCACAAGATATGCTTAATCTTCAAATTTAAGTTAAGATTAAATCAAATAAAATGGGTTTTTACAATTGTGGAGGGGATTGGGGTAATATTTTACAGGAGAGCTTCGAGCGATGGTGACCGCGAGCATTAGATACTAGGCGAGGTTCGAGGTGACACATATGGAGGCTCGAGGTGCCAGATCTTTAGAGAGCGGACTAGAGACGAAACGAAGGAGAGGAGACACCCGTCTTGCAACATACATGTCGTGGCCGGAGGGAGGAAGCTCGTACGGGCCGATTAAATGTCGTGGCCAGAGGGACAAAGCTAGTCTAACAACCAGCACACACCCCACCTGTCGGCTCTCCCCCGCAACCTGTCCACTCCCCCTCCGCAACCTGTCTACTCCGCTCCGCGTATTTAAAATCAAAGTACTTCCCTAATCTTTAAAGTGTTTATTTCAAATGTGAGATATACCATTTGGAAAGCATCGCTGTCTGGAAATTAGACCATTCCACTACATGCTTCTGAGGTTTAGCAGCACATTTCGAACGACTATGAAAACAGTCATTGCCAGAAATGTGTGAAACATCCAGAGCACGACGACTCTATTTATAGGGTGAAATGACGCCAACCACCGAACGATCTACGGTATGACCCAGGGTGCAGATGCTTCCGCACCTAGTTGCGGATGGCTCCGCACCATAACGTATAACTTAACGCATAGAAATGCGGACCATATCGAAGTGACATGCGGACCATATCGAAGTGACATGTGGACTTGTAGGTGCCACAGGTCTCCCCTGAATACTTATAGAGTCACGGACGAAGTTGCTTTATCTCACACGATACGCAGCTTCATGCGTATCTCACCAGCCGGACGTGTATTGCGTAATCTTTACGCATCCAGACGTGTAGCTTGGCCCGAAGTACAAGCTCGCAGCAGAGAGTTAGCTCTCGGCAATGTCCAATGAATGGGCAAGGTTGCTATCTGTACGCAACATATCGCGGTTTTATACGCATGTTTTTGCGTATGTCTACGCACCCATTTGCGATTTTATCCGCACATAGTCAAGGTTACTGAAATATTTCTCCTCCATTATAAATACCCGAGGATTGTGTTGTTAATCATTGAGCCATTGTCGGTATCATAGGTGCCGAACACGTTTGGGCCAATGAGTTATTTTCAAGGGTTGAACAGGGAGCGTAATCCTCAAATATAAGTTATGTAAGGGTCATGAAAGCACTTTGAAGACAATTGTTTATTTTGCATTTCATTAGGGTTTCGTGCAACACATTCTATCCAAATGACGGGATGTCCACGGCCACCTCGAGAGGGTCAAGTTGGCTGCTCTGCGTCAACCTCGTCATGGCAGGTCGACTCGCGAGTGAATCTGGTGAATCGATTCTATTAAATGCTTATCAGATTGAGAGCATCCCCATCCGCTGCCTTTTGTAGACTTCTTAGTTGTGGATTTGCATTGCGCAATTTGAGGCGTGTTGTTTCGCGGTTGTCTGCGTCTTCACTCCGCATGCTAATGCGTAATTACCCACGAATATCGCCAAAACCACCTCGGAATTTAACTGCCCACCGCTGTTGTGTAGCTACCTATAAATACGGTCACTTGGCTTGCTAGACACTTACAGACGCAATCGTTTCTGTACTATCATTCTTTCAATCTAAATGCTCGCCACATTCGTAAATTCCAGCAACACGGTGTGAAGATCATGGAAGCACTTTGACTTTATGGTGACAAAAGGAAATCGTCGGTTTGCCTTCTTGGATCCATCATCTCAGAATGTCTCGGATCACCTGTGTAACCATTGACTCTCAGCCCGACATGGTGGTTCCGAAGTACTGAGAAATGCTCGATTTCATCTAAGAATCAAACTTTACGAAGTGAAGTTTGTAATAGGTGTGTATTATATTATAGTCGTTTAAATTGTAATCGTTGGAATGGACATGATTTTGTGGTGTTCTTTGGTTCAATTGTCATTGTCACATCTCAATACATAATCGATTATGACGACTACTTCCCAAGTATTGTGCGTTGGCGAGACGCAATATGTCGCAATGAATGCGGTATGCTCATTCTAATGTCAGTATCGAACGTAACCACGTATTCAACGCGGATAGTTTTGCAGTATTTTTATTTTGAGGTCCGCATGTTATTGCGAAACATCACGCATTTCGCCGCGGAACCATACACGGTATTAATCGACGGCTTCGGCGCTTAGCGCCAACCACCGTGTGAGGCCGGCATTTACAAAACTGTTATCTACTGTTATATCTACTGTTATCAAATCAAACTACATCGATGGAAAACAAAACTGCACTACTAGAAATTTGTGATTTAACATCGGCTAATAACCGATGTCTTTCAAAAAAAAAATCGATGTCTATGTGGGTGTTGTAAAAAGTCAAAAGTTTTGCACATCGTCCAAAGCCCGATGTCTATATAATTTATAACATCGTTTCTTATTATAAAAACGATATGTTCAATAATTTATAACATCACTTGTATAGAAATCCTACATATGTATATTCATTTTCTCTCTATAATTTGTAATGTTATTTTTCACCACAAAATTTGGCTATATGGAATAAATACAAAACCGATGTTATTACATATATTGAAATCAGTTTTTGATTTAAAAACCGTTGTTTATATATAGTAAAGACATCCTAAATTATTAGTGAATCAGATGTGTTTAGTTCGTACAACTAGTGTGTTTAGGTCATAAAAATGATGTTTTTAGTTCGTAAAATTGATGTTTTTTGTACGTAAAGCTGATGTGTTTAGTTTGTAAAACTGATGTTTTTAGTACATAACACTGATGTTTTTAGTTTGTAAAACTGATGTCTTTCGTTACAATAAATCGTTGTCTATTGCTCGTAAATCCGATGTGCAATCTCCTGTCTATATATAATATATATACATACATATACACTAGACCACAATAATAACCAAAGAGAACATGTTCTATCTATATATACACATACATCAGACGACAGTACCAACCAAAGAGAACATGTTTTCATAACATGTTTCAAAACTTGTATATAAGTTGCTCACTTGAAGAACAAGGTAAAGTCACTACTAGAAATATCTTATTTAACATAAAGTAGTACATATTGATCTATCAAAAGACAATATTCTATAATTGAGAACATCAGATCAATGCATCTCTCCACCAGCTTCCAGAAAAAATAGCAAGAGAAGCTTATGTGTTACCAACGATTTGAGAATGGCTCTGCATTCACAGTCCTTAGCCACTGCAAAAAAAAAAAAAAGAGTTAACCTGTAAAGAAGTCAACCCTATTAATGCTAAGCCACTTAACAACCAGTACTATTGAATTTGATAATGGGATGAAACTTCCAGTTAGGCCAAAGGGTTTCTCTAACTCAAAAACACGAAATTCGGTTTTCAACTCTAAAAATAAGGATAAGACACCATTGAATACAAAAATCATTCAAAATTTCAGGTTCAAATAATCCAGCCAAATCTATGAACCTGTTAGTGTATATTCTTGCATCATCAACATTAGGAGTTGAACAAGTAAAAATCAGCACAAATTAAGTTAAAATGAAGCACATGATTATCAATAACACATAAATAAGAAAGGTATAGTCAAATTCCAAAATGAAGCCATAATCTAATTGAAACACTTACTTTGTCAATAAGGGGCATTAGATCTTAACTTCACAAGTTGTAAATTCAGTCCAACTTTTACCTAAAATTAAACATGTATATATTAGGAGTTTAAAAAAATTAGGAGTTGAAAAAATAAATCTATGCACAGGAGCGCAGAGTATATATTAGGAGCTGAAAAAATCAAATGGTTTAATACTTTTATGAGGCTCTCACTAGCTAATTGCACAGTGAAACATTTGATTCCAACAGCTAACTATTTGACACAATGAAACATTTGATTCCAAAAACCACAGATAATAAGAAGTGAAATAAGACACGAAAAGAAATTCACCTTAAATGTTGTTGGGTACATAAAAACCCTAACCTTGTCACCCTGATAACCAGACAAAACAAGTTAGGCATCCATTATCATACATCTCCTCAATCAAATAAAATAAAGAGCTTTGGGAGATGACATAAATTTCAGATAATCCACAGACTATGTAGCTGCACCTGATCGAACAAAATGAATGGTTAAAATGAATGATTTAAATTAAATGAATACCTGATCTGGATCTTTTATTGCACTTTGGTATTCACCATTTGCAGAAACCTCAGCAATTGAGTTGAGCGAATTCTCTTTAGGGATTCACACATTGTCAAACCTAAGAGAAAGAAAAATAAATGTTAACAAACTCGGCAAATTTTTACATGAATTCAAACTCACACATCATTGTAATGAAATTTGTTGTGCACTTCAGATGCTATACCAGATTGATCGAAGCAAAAGCACTATTATCTAGTCTAATTCATTTAATCATAGTCAAATCTGGCCACATCATGACCCTATCCCCATTCCAAGAATCAAAAGATGCAAAAAAAGGTTTTGGCAAGAGTATCAGTAGGAGTGGCCTCTCCATAGTCCTGAAACAATGGTACTAAAACATTTATGCACAATATCATCAGAAATTGTCCTTTTTTTGCCTTTCTAAAATATTACGTGTACATAATATCATCTGAAGTATTATGAATTTCTGTGAATTGACGAAAAAAGAAAGAGAGATTCGACATAATATAGCCCAGAAAACACCCCGAATCCACCTTGCTAAAGTTTCAACCCTAAGCATTATATATATGAAAAGAGAGAGTCTAAGAAAACCATATACAGTCATGTAAAGTGTTATCTCTCGCATCATTTCCAGACTCACTGGCCTATTGAATCAAGCAGTCTCTATAGTTAAACACAGGTTCAAAGTAAGCATAAGCCCTTTAACATAAAGGGAGGTACATCCACATAACTGTCAAGCAAAGATTAAGAGAACTTAAGAACATCTTGGAGCTATAGTCGCAGCACAAAGAATTACGTTTCCTCGGTGTCAGTAGGCACACCATCCACCACCCTCCTGAAAATATAAAGAGACAACGAGAATACATGTTAAACCTAAATAGGCTGATCAGTGAACGAACATGTGGGGGGAGAGAGGAAAACACGTGCAAGAAGAGAAGATGTGATCTGAAACTCACCAGTGAAAGTACGTGCTTTTGACCATTGCTCAAAATGTGTGTGCCCTCAGGATTTAGATCTTTGTTATGACAGCTGAAACAAAAGGTTAGTGAATAAGACTACAATCTTATTTGATACAGTATGAACAATGCTAATATCATTTGACACAGTACAAAACAATGACAGAAACTGAAAAGAGAAGACACAATCCTTGTATTCATTGCCATGCTCGCATGGAATCCATAACTACTCGCCAGAACATTCAGTCTTTTTCACTACGATGTTTGAGGAGATAATCAAGTTTTTACAAACAACTGGTGTGTATATAGGAGCAGGAACAAAATAAAGAAAAGTATCTAGGTGCAAGAAAGCTGGAAAACTAAATTATGACAATTATCCCTGTATTCCACATTTCCACCATCCATTGGATAACAGCAAGCAAACCAAGCTGATGACATAAGTACAACTAGGTGCTAAACATACATGGCACCACTCTACCCAAGATAAATAATCTTAGTGCTATAACCGTATGTTGATCTTGACTTAACGATTTTGGAGGATGGGACAAAAAGGGGAAATACAGGCTGACAAGTTTAGTCAAAGCTTACAACCCTGAAACGTAGGTGAAAAAGGACCATGGCTGAAAATTGAATCCACATATACTGCAACCAAAACTCTTCAATTTTTTTTTTGATACAACCAAAACTCACAAGTAATTATACAGCCATTAACAAGATCCCAGTATATCAGCAGTTGACTACTTGAATAAAGGTAATAAGTTAGCAGTGAAAAGAGAGAAGTTGGATAATTACCCTTCACACAACTGGAAGTTCTTGCATTGACTACAATACCATCGCTTTCCAGATGCTATGACTTCATGACAATAAGTGCAGATAAAGTGCAAGTAGACAATGATGAAATCCTCTTTTGTGGAAGCAAGTGTTTGGCTCAACTACAACCATATAGAAAACAATATTAGAACAGAAAATCAACAAACATTAGTGGCTGCAGCCTTCGGATTTTAATCATGCTAGCTTATAGAAGTTGTAAACTCTCAGGAAGTAAAAAATCATGAGAATCCTATTTCCACATCATATACATAAAATCTTGAAAAAATGTTGAACGAGATAACATAACCAATCACTTTAAAAAAAATATAATACCCAATACATTGCACACATGACAAACAAAGGAATAGCTACCAATTTACCAGGACCATGTAAATTTGGAGATAGGAAGAGAAAATAAGCAAAATCGTTAAGATGCTCAACTTCAACTTTATCTGAAATACATAACCTCAATCAAGCATTTAAATACAGGCAAATCTGCAAGGAAATTGGTTCTAGCAATACAAATTAAATGAAAAGATCATGGAATTCCTCACAGAATTCAACTTCCCGAAGGGTTAAGATACGACTTCAGTAATAAGGGATCAAATGTAGAAAATCATGCATTCACAGGTAAACAGAAATGTCATCAAACAATCAGAGAGAACTCACTTCGTGCATCAGTAAGATATCTTTAGCATCGCCTTCAGTGACAGTAGGGTCCATATGCCCCATTGCTTTCAAACTCCTCCGTTTCATTTTCATAACCTTCTTTTGCAAATTTCCACCACACTCTTTCTCAATTTTGTTAATCATACTGTCAACGATGCTAGACCAATAATCACCATCAAAGTATGGTAAATGAGCAGTTGTTACTTTGGTGTTGCATCCTTCATTGGGTACAAAAAACTGCTTATATATATTTGAGGAATTTATAACGATCTTTTCTTCGGTTGCTTTTCTTAGCATTGATAGATACCTACACCATAAACAAACAAAAAGAAGAATCAGAGTTTGATAGAGCACTTGAAGAAAATTACACTAATTACATGTGCATTTGAGGTTAAAAGGTCAATCTGCCATCTTCAAATAATTTAACAGCTATCAGATATACTTCCAATTATGGTCCTTGGTTGAACAATGAAAGCAAACAATTTGAACATGTTGCCTCACATCCTTTATTTTGTTGCACCAGTTGAGATCCACTACATGCCAAGATTTGGTTACACTAACCTCTGATATAAAAAGAATTGACTGGGTTTCCACCTTAGCTATATAGTTGAAGCACAAGATTTAGATTCCAGAAAATACACAAAGTAAAAACGATAAAAATAAATAAAAAAAAGACAAAAAAAACTCTTCTATCTAAAACAAACCTTGACCTAAAACTTTAAATTATGCGGATTTCACAGCAATCCAGCAACAGAATCGTGAACAACTGGGCAATGCATTTGATTTGACTAGAAATGAATCTAAAGAGAACATCGAAAGAGGATAATCCAGAATCAAACAAAATAATTTCAATGTCAATTGGAGAAAAGAGGCAAGAAACGAACCTATCATTTTGCCGATGAGACTGAAATTGTCCTTGGCTTCCTCGATGAATCAAGCAGTCTCTACAAAAATTATTCCTCAAAACCGACAATTAGAGGCAAACCTAACCATAAATTGATGGATAGATGACAGATCTGAGGTTTTGACAATCTCACTTGTTTTAAAATCGAAGAGTAACCTAATTTTAAAATCGACAAAAAAAGAAGCTGAGAAGTGAGGATAGGGGAAACATTGTACCGGAGAGAGAAGTGACGCTCTCCATAGCAGTCACTGCCTCAACGTCGACGACCTCGGATCTAGGGTTCGTCGTGCTCGCTCGGATCTAGGTTTCTTGGTGACATCACGAGGAGACGAAGAGGTCCAATTTTTGGCGGATTCAGATCTGGTGTAGGCGGTGCACCTCGTCGTGATTGGTCTCGGAAGTTGAGTCTACGGGGACGGATTGAGGCAGCGGGAGAAGCGACGATGCTCAGAGTCTGGAGTCTAAAGAGGAGACACGACAACGAGAATAAAGGGTTTCGCTACTGAGAGATGGGAACGAGAGACAAGAAGCGGGATTTCCCCGGAGAGGCTACATCCCTACCGGAGTCACCCTCAGTTCGAAAGCCGGCGAGAGTGGAGAAGGAAGGGGTTGTGGGGAATAGAGAGGAGTTAGAGGAGGAAGCCAGATTTTGCTGTCGCGGGAGGCTCAGTCGGGCTTGGGTTTAGAAGAGGGAGTGAAGGGTTTGGGGGTGTGTTTCTTTTGTCTTCCAAAATTTCTAAGTGTTGAATAATTTGAGTGTATTTCATATGGGCGGGATTTGTCCCGCCCTTATTTTTTTCCAAAAACTTCTTTTTAACATCGGTCAAAAAATAATGTGGTGTTTATTTTATTTTTAACATCACAAATTTTTTAACCGATGTCAAAAAACTGTTTTACATGGAAGGTTTTTCTGACCGATGTTAATGAACCGATGTTAAATAGCAGAATTCTAGTAGTGTTGTATAAACAAGATATGCTACACTTTAACATTATTAAGCCAATATTTAATCAAAGAAAAGGCATTGTTACAATTGTGGAGGGGATCTGGCTAATATTTTTAGAGTGATTTTCCAGATCTTATGCCTGCCAGGGTTCGAGGGTTCGAACGCAAGACCTTTGGTTTTATAGGCAAACCTAAAGCCACTGAGACTACCAGGTTGGCGATTGGAGGCGTAAGCTTCGAGCGAGGTGACATATATGGAGGCTCGAGGTCACAAATCTTAAGAGATAGGACTCGAGATGAGACAGAGGAGAGGAGACACCCGCCTTGCCGCATACATGTCGTCGCCGGAGGGACAAGGCTAGTCTAATAGCCAGCACACATCCCACCTGTCAGCTCCCATCCGCAACCTGTCCACTCCCCCTCCGCAACCTGTCCACACCGCTCTGCGTATCTGAAATCAAAGTACTTCCCTGATCTTTTAAGTGTTCATTTCATATGAGAGATATAAGGTTTGTAAAGCATTGTTGTATGGAAATTACACTATTCAGCTATATGCTTATGAGGTTTAGCAGCCCTATCTGAAACGAGTATGAAAACAATCATTGCTAGAATAGGGTGCAACTTCCGAAGCACGATCGACTCTATTTATAGGGTGAAATGACGGTTGGCCCCAAGGTTCAGATGCATCCGCACCTTTTTGCGGATGGATCCGTATCTTGTTCATGGTTCCGCAACATGTTTTATTGCTACGCCATTTAGTGCGGAACCTATACGCAACCAGACGTGTAGAAGTTCACCTGAACCATTTCTTTATACTCCTGTTACGCATCTAAGCGCTTGTGACGAAGTTAATCTCAATAGATACGCAACATCATGCGTAAGCCAACAAACTGCGAATATTCACAACCCCTACCACATCGACATGCGTGTAACTCCAAGGGTTCATATGGCTCCGCATCTAGTTGCGGATGGCTCCGCATCGTAACGTGTAGCTCCACACATAGATGTTGCGTAAACAACCGCACTGTCATGCGGACCACACCAAAGTGACATGCGGGCTTCGAGATGCCACAAGTCTCCCCTGCATATTTAAAGAGTCAAGAATGACGTTACTTTCGGAATTGTAGGTGAAATGAAATTCAAGTCTAAATTGGTACTCAGTCATTCACTACTTCATTTTATTGCCCATTTACAACTGTTGTAAGGATCATGGAAGCACTTTGTCGCGAACTAGTTCTGGCTTACAGCATCCATGGCAACAACCCCAATCAGAATGTCTTTCCGTATTTAGGTCGCCAGCCGAAGCAATTGTTTATCGATTATATTATTTCAGAGGCTTGTTTTGACAGCCAATTATTGTAATGATTTCACTCGTTAATGAGATTGTGTTATATTTTGACAATAGGCAATAGGTTACAATACAATGTCAAACATCATATTTTATCGAGACGAAATTTAGTGCGTAAGTGTTACGCATGAAGACGTGTAGACGTTTATCTCAATCTCAAGAGGAAATGTTACGCATCATGACGCGTGCAGCGGAGGTTATCCGACTAGATACGCAACTTCATGCGTAGCTATCCGTACGAGACCACCAGCACAAATCTGACTGGCCTGACCCATGCCAGTGCCCGAGTTTGTCGGAGGTTATCAGATTAGATACGCAACTACATGCGTAGCTATCCAACCTCAACCCCCAACACAAATCTGACTGGCATGACCCCCCATGCCAGTGCACGAGTTTGTCGGAGTTTATTAGACTCGATATGCAACTGAATGCGTAGCTAACCAACCTCAAACCCCCCACCACAAATCTGACTAGCCTGACCCATGCCAGTGCACGAGTTTGTCGGAGGTTATCAGACTAGATACGTAACTGCATGCGTAGCTATCAAACCTCAACCCCCAACACAAATCTGACTGGCCTGACCCCCCATGCAAGTTCACGAGTTTGTCGGAGATTGTCAGACTCGATACGCAACTGAATGCGTAGCTAACCAACCTCAACCCCTAACACAAATCTGACTTGCCTGACCCCCAATGCCAGTTCACGAGTTTGGAAGAGTTTATCAGACTAGATACACAACTGCATGCGTAGCTATCCATTCTCAACCCCCGCCTCAAATCTGACTGGCCTGACTCATGCCAGTGCACGAGTGTGTCGGGGTTTATCTCAGTAGCTACACCTCATCCTGCGTAGCAGCCACTCTGACCCCACCGCCACATATCTGACTGGATCAACCGAGTCGAACTGCACGCCTGCGTCGGACTTTATCTCCGTAGATACGCACATTCATGTGTAGCTTGCCGCCATCTATGCAGTTGTATGCGTATGGTTCCGCACCTACTTGCGGTTGTATCCGCAAATAATCAGGGTGGCCAAACTATTGCTCAACCATTATAAATACACGACGACTGTGTAATGAACCACTGAGTCATTGTCGATATCATAGGTTCGGAACACGTTTGGGCCAATGGGATATTTTCAAGGGTTAAACAGTGAGCATACTCCCCCAACTATAAGTTATGTAAGGGTCATGGAAGCACTTTGATAACACTTGTTTATTTGGGATTTGGTTAGGGTTTCGTGCGACACACTCGATGTAAATAACGGGACGAGCCGTTCACGGTGGGGCCCAACACTCTCTCCAGCCTGCGCCGTTTGCCTCAGCAATGATCCGCAATATCATAAGGGGGAGTGGAGGGCAAACTCGTGGATCTCCATATCCACGGCGAGAGAGCCGCAGGCACTGCATCAATCCCAATGTGATCGACTCGATCATGGACTCGTAGGGAAGACTCATGGAATTCCACGGCCACTTCGAGAGGGTCAAGTTTTCTGCTCTGCGTCAATCCCGTCAGGACCGACTCCTAAGTGAAAGTGGTCCCGCTAACCCTATCGAAGCCAAGGTTCGAACCCAAGACTTAGGATTACAAAGCAAAGTAGAGTAGATATTCGAACCCAATGTTCGAACCCAAGACTATTATGTGATTATTTTTGTCATTGTTCTCGTTCTCACATATACCACTGGAAGTGGCCAATGTATCAGTGTAAAAGGAGATATTTTGTAATGAAGAAACATATTGCAAAAACACAAACATTAAAACATAGTCCGAACAATTGTGATTGATATTTCTTGAATTTCTTCGAAATGAACATAGTCCGAACAATTGTGTAATATGTACTGTCTCCAAATCAAACTACATCGACTGAAAAGAAACTCCATACACAACATATGCTTAATCTTAAATTTTAAGCCAAGATCTAATCAAACAACATGTCTTATTACAATTGTCTATGGGATGTGGTAATATTTTAGAGGAAAGCTTCGAGCGAGTGCGACCGCGATCGTCATCTACTTCACTTGTGGAGGGCCGAAACGAGACGATGGCGGAGACGAAGACGAGACGGAGACTGAGACGGAGGATAGGACACACACTAGCCAGAGGGACGAAGCTCGTTCGGGCCGCTGACATGCCGTGGACGGAGGGACAAAACTAGTTGAAGAGCTAGCAAGCACCCCCACCTGTCCACTCCCCTCCGCAACCTCTCCACTCCCCCTACGCAAGCGTGCCACTCCGCCCCGCATATCCAAAATCAAAGTACTTCCATGATCTTTAAAGTTTTTATTTCATACGGGAGATATAAGGTCTGAAAAGCATCGTTGTATGGGAATTAGACCATTCCACTATATGCTTATGAGGTTGAGCATCCCCATCCACTGCCTTTTATAGACGTTTGAGTTCCGCAGGTAAATGCGGATATATATATTGCGCTATGTAGTGCGGATCGTTTCGCAGTTGCATGCGTCTCTTTTCCCCTTATTAATGCGGTTGGGGACTGCCCACCACTGTAGTGTAGCTGCGTATAAATACGGTAACTTGCTTGCTAGGTACTTACAATGGGTGTATATTATGTTGTAGTCGTTTATATTGCAATCGTTGCAATGTACATAATTTTGGGGTATGTCTTGTTTCAATTCTCATTGTCCCAACCCAGTAATGATAACCTTGTTTCGTAGCGGGAAAGTGGATGCGTGGAAGATACATCGAGCAAGGGCCATTTTGTAGCGGATGATGCGAAACATATCATTTTGTATGCGTACAATATAATTGAAAGAACGTTACAAATTTGAACCGACTTTAGGATTGAAACACCATTTCATAGAAATACGCACACATCTGTCTTCACCGATCTCTCCTTCACGTAAGGCAATGAAAGTGCTTCACCGATCTGTCATTGTTATCGTATGAGACGAGAAAATTTCACCTTCGTTGAATTGTATGTACACATAATTTGTATGGCAAAGTGCTTCACCGATCTCTCCTTTACCAAATGTAATAGACATTGCCAAAATTTATTTGCAACCTTCATTCCGTTGTAGATAATGTGTGACCCCATAAAATTTGTAACAAATTATTAATATATCGATTTAAATACAAACTAGTCTATACCTCAATTATCATTTACAATACTGCATAAAGGCAATTAAAGTAACAACACATAATATACATCATAAAGAAACTCTTCACTATTTGTCCTTTTCACTTACCATAATAGCACTGCCCTTGACAAGGCGGATGGAGAACCAGCAGGTGTAAGTTAGCACCAATCGCTCTGGGTATCACAATTCTGTATGGACCACAAGAGTGATTACTGCAACTCCCTGACCAGCTGATTCATTTCCATCACTAGCAGCTTCATATCCATACAAATCAAAGTGATTCCGTGATCTTTTGATAGTTAATGTATGAATACATATTATGGAGGTGGGTGAGAAATGTACCGTAGTATGAGCCATGATATGGGGATACGGTTGGTCCGGCCTGTATTTATAGGCGTCCATCAGATTTACGCAGCTAGGTGCGTAACAAGTGGCCTCGTTAGTTGCGTGCTTATAAGCGTCCCACCTACCCTTCCCAGAATTGTGTCGGTCGTGTAGTTACGCATTTTCATGCGTAACTCAACAGTCGACACAATTCAAGTGTACGTGATGGGACATCCGTTGGAGTTACGGGGGCGACCGCGACCGTAAGTCTGTCGTGGTACGGTGCAACATGTCCCGACAATGGAGTCGGGTAAACAAATACCAGATTTGTGTTGCCTATTTGTCGATTGTGCATGTAACGGCCGAAGACTGCGTAGAAGTCTTCGGTCACTCGCATGTAACGGCCAATGTATCAGTGTAAATACGCGGATATTTTGTAATCAACTAACTACACACAAGAAACATATTGGAAAAACACAAACATTGAAACATAGTACGAACAATTGTGATTGCTATTTCTTGAATTTCTTGGAAATGAACATAGTCCGAACAATTGTGTAATATGTACCGTAACCAAATCAAACTACATCGACTGCAAAAATACCCCTTACACAATATATGCTTAATCTAAAATATTAAGCCAAGATCAAATCAAACAACATGCCTTATTACAATTGTCGAGGGGATGGGGTAATATTTTAGAGGTAAGCTTCGAGCGAGGGCGACAGCGACCGTCATATCTTATGTAGAGTGCCGAAGCGAGGTGATGACGGAGACAGAGACGATACGGAGACAGAGACAGAGGAGACGGAGGATGGGAGACACCCTAACGAAGGGACAAAGCTCGTCCGGCCCGCTGACATGCCATGGCCGGAGGGACGAAACTAGTTTCAAATCCAGCAGGCACCCCACCTATCCGCTCCCCTCCGCAACCTCTTCACTCCCCCTCCGCAAGCGTGCCAATCAAAGTACTTCCTTGATCTTTAAAGTGTTCATTTCATACGGGAGATATAAGGTTTGAAAAGCATCGTTGTATGGGAATTAAAATATTCCACTATATGCTTATGAGGTCCAGCATCCCCATCCATTGCCTTTTATAGACGTCTGAGTTCCGCAAATATATGTGGATATATATTGCGCAATGTGGTGCGGATCGTTTTGCAGTTTCCTGCGTCTCTTTTCCCCTTCTTAATGCCAATGGGGACTGCATACCACTGTTGTGTAGCTGCGTATAAATACGGTCACTTGCTTGCTATGCGTACAATATAATTGAAAGTACAATATAATTGAAAGTACGTTACAAATTTGAACCGACGTTATGATTGAAACACCATTTCACTTGTTGTGCGGCTCTGTTACGCAGGTAGGTACGTAACCAGGGGCCTCGTTAGTTGCGTCCTCATAAGCGTCCCACCTACCATTCCCAGAATTGTGCGACCCGTTCAATTCCGCATAGTCATGCGTAACTCAATGACCGACACAATTTGGCATATCGGACTGGGCATGGGTTTGAGATACTGCGAACACTTCGCATATAGCCGCGTACATAACCGCAAGGGAATGCGGATCCAACCACAACGACATCCGGTCCTCGGCTAAATGATTGCGAACATGTATATATACATGACTATTTCTTCTGCTAATATGTACATTTAACACATTTGAATGTTTTTCACTGCAACATCCTCTTTTTTACCATCGTTCCGCCAGGACCAACGATCATGGAAGCACTTTGGAGTTAGGGGGGCGACAAGGCACCGCCAGTCTGTCGTGGTACGGTCCAACATGTCCCGACAATGAAGTCTGGTAAACAAATACCAGATTTGTGTTGCCTATTCGTCGATTGTGCATGTAACGTCCGAAGAATGCGTAGCAGTTCTTGGTCACTCGCATGAACGTATCTACGGCGAATTGCTCTTCTCCCCTCAATAATGTCACTCAATTCGTGCCATAGACGTTAAAGAGTTCCCATACTAAGCACTTTGTTATTTAGTGAATTTCATGTCTATTCTTACAGTGTCGTTGAACGCACCTCATATCGAATGTTGATCACCAAATGTAATGGAAATTCTAAGGGCGTTGTCCAATGTTGTTATGCATATCGCACCTAAAGACATAAAGTAACAGTACTATTTAGACATAAAAACAATATACAATCCACACAATTGTACACATTCCGAACTCAACCCTTCGCCTCCATCATGTCGTTTTTGGGATCACTTGAATCTTAAGCTCATTGAATGAAAAGGTTCGGACCTCCATATTTGCTTCCCTAACAAGTACTCTCGCATGCTGGGCCACATCGACGTGGTCATGTTCGCTTAACTCTGGAAAGAATGATCGAATATGTTCTAGAAGAAGGGCTCCGGCCCTCTAGTAATACGCTCCAGGAATACCCTGATGAAACTGGTTGCAGTAAGCGCAACCAAACTGCAAGGGAGCGGATATGTGAGTTTCATTTACACACTCCACTCGAAATAGTGTGCATGGATGGATGCCACTGTATTCTGGATTGCGTCAAGCACAATCGCACTCGTCAAGCGGCGTCGAATACCGATCCCATTTAATTACAAAATCAATGCGTGGGTTGGAACCTCGATGTTCAGTTGTCACCGGCTCCATACGCATTAAGTAAAATGTGGAGTTGTGTAATTCATATATGTAACAATTGGGGTGTTTATAAAGCACGTCAGAGGTGGGGCGTAGGCGACAAAAACAACAGAAGGGGCTCATAATTAGCGCATGCAAATGCGTATGAAAACGCAACCCAATGCGTATATATACGCAAGCCAATGCATATACATACGCAACTCAATGTGAATATGCGGTGTTCCAGTCAAATTGCACTTCCGGCGGGCAAGCGCATCCTTCCATTGACATTGGGCCCATGACCTCTTCATGAGGGCCACATCTGCTTGCGAAACTACACAATCGAGACAAGCTCTATAAAGGACCTAACCCACGGACCTAGCCAGTTGATACATGTTGAATGCATGATTGAATCGAACAAAGGACAGTGTATATATTTTATAGACATGCGTATGTAGTTGTTAGTGAAAGCTTCAAGCGAGTGCGACTGCGACCGTCATATTGCGTCGGAGTGATACAAATAGTTACGCAGCTTCATGTGTATCATTCAACCCTCAACCTCCGACAGAAATCTGGCGGGTCTGACCCGGGCTAGTGCACGCTTGTGTGGGACTTTATCTCCTTTAATACGCATCTACATGCGTAGCTTTCCACCTGCTTCCGGTTCGAACCCAATGATAGAACCCCCACCTAACTTTACTATGCAAAGCAGACATATGTACACCTATGAAGTTCCCATTCTGAAATTTTTTTTAATTGTTTATATTAATTCTTACAATGTCGTTGTACACACTTCATATCAAAGGTAATTTGCAAAATCTATTGGAAATTCTAAATGCGTTTCCCAACAGATAATTTACTTTATTACATTGAAATAATTTTACAACAACAGAAAATGGATTTTCATAGTTTTCGTACAAAATATAACAAACGTGTTTACATCATAAACTCATCAGATACACCAACGAGTAGGCACGAGGTTCACCCGGTTGTTGTTGAAACGCCATTATTGATCCAGGTAGACGCCAACATTTACACATGGCGGCGTTAGAGGTGAAACCGTGCTTACCCAGGGATATTTCAACCTCCCAACCCTGTTGGACGAAGTGATGTCGAACTCACAGCTCATTGGATCCTCTGAGCTGTAACGACGTCTACATGATTTCGCCACCTGCGACGGGAGTTTTCTATTATTCCACTCAAAGTGTTACACCGATCCTTCACCACCTCCCTCTTTGAAATTACCGTTTGGAATGAGTATTTTACAACAAACAATTCGGACGAGTAAGAAACAACCATTTTGAGAAATGGGTGCAACTTCCCGAGCACGACCAACTATATTTATAGGCTGAAATGCCGCCAACCTACGAACGAACTAGGGTAAGCCCCACGATTCGAATATTTCTGCACCTTTGTGCGGATATTTCCACACCCCCTTGCGGACCGCTCCGCACATTATTGCGTATATCTCCAAAGCGATGCTACGACCTCCTCAACGCACTATACCAGAAGGTTCAAGCCACTCCACCGACCCAAGAATGCACCTGTGTGCGGATTTTTATGCACCTAGTTGCGGATACCTCCACTAGAGCAGGGCAAAATTTGGATCGGACCGGGACCAGACCGGAAATTACGGTCTTTGGATCGGACCGGAATATTACGGTCTGGTCCATGGTCCAAGAAAAGTTGATTTCCGATTTCCGGTCCAAACCCAGGACCAGACCGGAATTTCCGGTCCAGACCGGAATTGGACCGGAATTCCTAACATTTAAAAAAAAAAAAAAGGTGAGGGAGGCGTGACTTTTTTTCCTTCTTCTGTACGCGTTTCATCAGTTTCACTTTCATCTCTTCCCATTTCACTTCATCTTGGCCGCCGCCCTCTCACATCTCAACCCTCGCTCCTCAGTCTTTCACTTCGGCGTCACCGTCTAATCCCTTGTGCTCTCGCCAGTCTCTCTCTCTCTCTCTCTCTCTCTCTCTCTCTCTCTTAGCCAGCCCTCACCCCTCGGTCCCGAACCTCACCAGTCGCACTAGCACCGGCCACAGCCAAATCCGGCCACTCCCGCTGGCCGTCTTTTCCAATCTTCCGTTCTTCCTCTTCTCCCTGTACCTCTACACGCCCGTGCTTCCCTGTCGATCGCTACCTTCACCATCGCCGACGGCATCTGTTTCTCCATCGCCGCCGACACGACGTCGTTTCCGATCCCTCCGGCATCCAGCACCACTCCATCGTCCATAGAGAATGACAATAACTATTTATAGATCGGGAATTAACAAGATTAGATATGGATTTTAGGATTTGTTAATCGAATTGAAAGTGAAGAAGCTAGGGTTTGGAATTGGGGTGGTTGGGAAACGGTCCAATCGGTCTTTCCGGTCCGTGGACCGGAAAACCCGGGACCATATTTCTCAGTCCCAGTCCGATCCGCGGTCCAAGTTTTGGAAAATTCCGGTCCATCGGATCGGACCGGAACCGGATGCCTAGCCCTAACCTCCACACCCACTTGCGGCCTGCTCCGCATCTTAATGAGTATATCTCCGGCGTCGGAGTACCCCTGCCGAGGTTCACCCGGCAGGGGTGAACCTTCTGGTATAGTGTGTTGAGGAGGATCTCAACGCGAAGCTACGACCTCCTCAACGCACTATACCAGAAGGTACAAGCCACTCCAACCACCCAAGAATGCACCTGTGTGCGGATTTTTACGCACCTATTTGCGGATACCTTCAGACCCACTTGCAGCCTGCTCCGCATCTTAATGCGTATATCTCCGACGTCGGAGGACCCTGCCGAGGGGTAGTAGTCCCATTGCTGAAGCATCCGCAACTTCACCGTGGGTTGTTGGTGACAGTAATGAGGACGTCATCGTATGGATCATGGATTTTATTCCGCATACCATACCTATGGAAATCAAATAACATAAGCAACATAGGCTGAAACGAAACAATTTTAACAAACTATCAGTTACCGGATTACGAAGTCGCCACCTCAAATATACGAAGTAGCTACCTCAAATGCCGCCCAAATCAAAGTGTTACACCGATCTTTGCCCCTTTTGGAATTCTGGAGTTGAAAACATTTGACTTTCGTGGTTGATGAAGGGAAAGTATGTCCGTGCAGGTTTTTATACACAAGTCCCCAATGGTGCGCACCATTATGTGTAACCGCTACGCAAATTACTGCGTATCTTCACGCGTGGTATTGCGTCGGAGTGACGCAAATAGTTACGCAGATGCATGCGTAACATTCCTCCCTCATCCCCGACAGAAATCTGGCGGGTCTGACCCGGGCTAGTGCACGCTTGTGTGGGACTTTATCTCCTTTAATACGCATCTACATGTGTAGCTTTCCGCCTGCTTCCGGTTCGAACCCAATGATAGAACCCCCCACCTAACTTTACTAAGCAAAACAGACATATGTACACATATGGAGTTCCCATTCTGGAATTTTTTTTTAATTGTTTATATTAATTGCTATTTACTGAATTTAATGTCAATTCTTACAATGTCGTTGTACACACTTCATATCAAATGTAATTTGCAAAATCTAATGGAAATAATTTTACTATTATTGCACTCAAATATAACAAACGTGGATTTTTGAAATAATTTACTTTATTACATCGAAATAATTTTACAACAACAGAAAATTGATTTTCATAGTTTTAGTACAAATATAACAAACGTGTTTACATCATAAACTCATCAGATACACCAACGAGTAGGCACGAGGTTCACACGGTTGTTGTTGAACCGCCATTATTGATCCAGGTAGACGCCAACATTTACACATGGCGGCGTTAGAGGTGATACCGTGCTTACCTAGGGATATATCAAACTCCCAATCCTGTCGGACGAAGTCACGTCGTAATCACAGCTCATTGGATCCCCTGAGCTATAACGACGTCTAGATGACCTCCGCAGGCATCGACGGGAGTTTTCTATTATTGCACTCAAAGTGTTTCACCGATCCTTTACCATCACCCTATTTCATAATACGGTCGAACGAATATGACACAACAAACATTTCGGACGAGGAACAAACAACCATTTCCAAAAATGAGTGCAACTTCCCGAGCACGACCAATTGTATTTATAGAGTGAAATGCCGCAAACCTACAGACGACCTACGGTTTTCGAACGATTCCTCAGTCAGTTGCGGATATTTCCACACCCAGTTGCATATTGCTCTGCACCAACCTTCGGACGAATCCGCACTCTGTTGCGTATTGATTTGGCGTGGGAGTTCCCCTGTCGTGGGGTATCATTCCACACTGAACCCCCCGACACAAATCTGACGGGCCTGACCCACTCCAGTGCACGCTTTTGTGCGACTTTCTCTCCTTCAATACGCATCTGCATGCGTAGCTCACATCGGGCCACTACTTACACCGCACGCTACTTACACCTAAATTCAGAATGTAGCAATATAGAAGGATTTATTTTGTTATCAAGTACATGCACATAAGAAACATATTGCAAGGACACAAACATTGACATTAACTACACCAATATCACCACTAAAGGAGATTTTGAGATTACAACCCTTATGGAGATGTGGACATTACATGTACCCAGCCACTCGCCTTATCAGATTTGCACCATTGTCACGCCTCACGCTATCACCGAAAAAGATACTGCATTGGCCCAGATTGTATTTCCCACGTTATTTGATTCAGGAAACGGCCACTGTACCTTACAGATACCCCCACCTCTCTACTCCCAACCGCAACCTTTCCACTCTACCCCGCGACGCTGAAATCATAGTACTTCCATGATCTTAAAAGTGTTTGTATGAAATTGGACATATAAGGTGAGTAAAGCATTGTTGTTTCGTGATGACACCATTCCTCTATTTGCTTTTGAGGTAGAGCACCTCTCTCTGACGCTGCATGCCTTTTATAGACGTCTGCGTTCTACATGTCACATGGGGATCAATTGCGTAGTTTAATGCGGAGAGTTGCGCGGTGTAATGCGTATCTCGCACGTTTCACAACAACATTAATTGCTTTAAAACATTCTCTATTTGCAAAACAACGTTCTGTATACATGCAACTACATTTTCGATAACAACCCGGCCTTTCCGAATACATGCAAATACATTTACGATATTAACCCCGACTTTCCGAATACAATTAAATGAAGACACGCATTATGAAGAAGTTACTTATATACGCTCGATCTAATATAAGTATCAACCGTAACAACGCGTTGACATCCATTCAAAGCGTCACGACGGTTTAAATTCCATTCAAAACAAACAACACGTATGTACGAAAGTTCAAACCCGGGATGCAAACACAAATCCAACCACAGTTATGCAAAACCACAACTCCACAACTGATCAACACAAAAGTTGCCACAGAACAAAATAAATGTACGCGTACACATACGTCACTGCTTCTGCACAAATGACGGATCAGCGGTGTAGTATCGCCCTACAATGCGCCTAATCTCAGCCCTCAATGTATCCTCCGGCTCCGACAGAAGACGGGTCAACTCAGCCTCCACCGCGTCAAATCGATCTGCCACATCTGCTGCACGGGGTGGAAGGATGGAAGTCGCAGAAGGGCCCTCCGCCAGAACGGCCTGTGCCTCCTCCCGAACGGGCGCCGGCTCATCCGGAATAATCGGCTCCGGTTCTGGAGGGATGACGGACGAAGGGAGGATGCAGACATGTGACCTCGGGTGAAACCACTCCAGGTACCCTTCCATCGACGCCCATGGACGCTCTACAGGAGCCATCGGTGTGGCCTCGAGGTCAACCACGTGCGCATGGCGGTCAGCCCAGTGGTTCGCCTCCCCCGGCATCACAAGCTTGTACGAGCGGTGTGGTCGCGCATCCCGTACCGCTCGCACAGGAATAAAGGGGTCCATCGGGATGCCCTGCATGCGGCCAAACTGGTGTACCACCCTATCAGGCATGTATGGCTCTACCCCCTCCGCCAATGTGATCGTCCCGCGGTAGGCCGACACTCTGTGGACCCCCTGAAGATCCAAGTCGCGCCCGAACGGCATCCAACATACCTATGATCATAATATATAGATATAAGTTACACAATTACATTGTTACAACTCTGATAGTCAACGATTATATATAATTCACACTGTAAGTCCAACGTCACATACCGATCGGGGTCCGCACTGGTCAATGTCCCAGTGTAGGGATGTAATCCGCCCTTGGTCCCGCCTCGGGGTCGTTGTCGGCACGAAACGAGCCACGTACCTCGCATCAACCCTCATCTCAACCGTCGGCGCAAGTGTGCCATGCTGAACAGGAAAATAATTGTATATTCAGGCCTGCATGGAAAGTCATTTTAATCAAAGTCAGTCACTATCTAAAATTTTTAATTTCATTGTAAATACAGTTGAACCGTACGATGATCTACGCCATTACCTGTAGCAGGAGCGGGCAGCCGCACATCCCTTTCGCCCTCCTTCGCGTTCCCTTCCCCATAGCTCTGTACTGGTACACCAACGCCGCAGCCCCTATGCATATCCCCCCGTCGCTGCAGGGTCTCTGCACATGTAGATCAATGGCACACGTATCTTATCCTTCGACTTGTCGATCATCACCGTCGACGAAAGAAGGTACGCCAACCACAACGTCGCGACCCTCTGGCAACCGACCCCATCCTTCGGGAGGCCTGCGTCGATGTACGCTGCTATCTTCTCCTTCAGCTCCTTTTGTGGGATCCCACCCGTCGTCCTCCACTTGTTCACCCGATGCAGTGACCACCCAAAGCTCTGCGCCACCCACTCAGCGGCCCCCAACACATCTACGTCCATCACCACCTGCGCACCCTCTATAGCCAGCCCAAACAACAACTGCACATCGTGCAGAGTAATCGTCATCTCACCCCACTCGAAGTGAAACGAGTTCGTCTCCGGCTGCCACCGCTCCATGAAAATCTGACACAGGCCATGGTCGACGTGGCTCCAACTCAGATCCAACAACCCCACCAGCCCGCTCTGCGCAACTAAGGGAACCCAGGTCTTCCTTCCACGCTCAAAGGCCTGTCGTAACCAACTGATCGTCTTACCCCGCCTATGCACGTCCACCAGTACAGGTGGGTCGTCCGGCGCCGCCCAAATCCTCCGCGCCACATGAGCGACAAAGCTCAACAACAACGACTTATCCTCCGGCCCCCCGCCAAACACCTCATCCGGGTCATCCTCCTCAGACGAACTGGCTCCACCCTGCTCACCAGCCCGGCCACCACCATCGTTGTCATGCTGATCATGCGGGCCATCCGGCTCCTGGTGAGCATCCTGCTCATAGGGAACACCCTCATCGTGGGGAGCATGGTACTCCTCCAGAACCGCACCCTCCCTCGCAGCAGACGCATACGTCCTCGCTTCTGATGCGGATCCGCACGCAGAACCCACTTCAGGGGACCTCTCCGCACCGTCGTCTCCATATTCATCCGTCCAAGCGAGTCCGCGCGCTCTCGTCGACGGCGGCCCCCATGGAGGAGGCTCCATCGGCAATACCATCTGTAGGTTTGGCCCCTGCATCTCAGGAGTCCTCATACAAGCCTGTAACTCTCCCACCAACTCTCCCACTCGTGCAGGGTCGGGCTGGTCGGCATCCGCAGGCGTCTCCACGTCCACCGCATGCGACTTCACGTCCACCGTCTTCGTCTCTACCACTACCATCTCCGTCTCCAGTACTGCATCAGCTGGAGGCTCTATAACAGCTCTCTTCACCTTCTTCTCAAACTTTCCACGCGCTGAGGCTGAAACAATCCGTCCAATAGTCCGATCTCCTTCTCCGGCACCCTCATGCCTACGCTTACGACTTTTCTGCAACTCCGCCATGAACTTTTCCCTCTCCTGTCATTCTAATCGTTGTCATTTTTTATAATTATTTTTATTATTCAAACTATTCCACATTATAATGTATATTTCACGTTGTTTACTATAACGCTTTCCACATTTGTAATTTATGTATTTGTACTCTCCATTTTGTCATCGAATTATCTGTTTTATATTACGCATATGTAATTACAGCTCAACTTAATATACTTATAATGTACGTGTCTACTATTTCTAACGATTATTTTCATTCTCTATTTTCCGACAATTATATTTCCCATATTCTGCTATTTATTCCTATATTTGGTACCTTTAGTTCACACATACTAACAGATTATTTTCTTCTCACTATTACAATTTACTCAACCCTCAAACATAGGCATAATTGAAAAGTAATGAAAACTACAAAGAATCATCAACGCAATACTTACCGACGCCAATAATGTTTTTCTTGCTCGCGGGCGCAAGACTCTCTTCCCTTCAACCGCTGCCGCCCTCGCCGCCGCCGTCCTCGCTGCCACATACGTCGCGTCCGACGCAACCTTGTCCGGCTCTACCGCACCCGTCTCCCTCACTGCCTCCTCCACCATCGCTGTAACCCTATCCGCCACCCCGCCGCCACAGACGTCGCGTCCGCGTCCGCCGCCCTTTCTTCCCCCGCCGCCCTTTCCTCCTCCGTCGCCCTTTCTTCCCCCGCCGCCCTTTCCTCCTCCGCCGCCCTGCTCAGAGCCGCATCTTCCTCCTCTTCCCGCTGCATCACCGCACACGCCGTCTCAATCGACACCTCCCGGACCCCTGGCCGACCCCTTCTACGCCCTCTCCACCCCGACCCCCATCACCGACCAAATCCCCGCCACCTAATTGCCTCGGCGCCATCTCGACCTGCACTTGCCCCTCCGAGATCGTCCTCACTTGCTCCGTCGCCCTGCCCAACTCCTCCGCCTCCATTGCCGCCCTCTCCCCGTCTCTCCAGTCCAACGACTCAAAGATTTCCTCCATCGTAGGCTCGTCACCGGCTATCAGCACCACAGGCGTACCCGCCGGCCCTCCACCGCCGCCCTCGCCTCCTGTACCCCTCTTTCCGCCCCTTCCTTCACCCGCCATTCTCTTCTCCGCCTGTTGGAATCACAAACCGTCGTCGCTCTCGGAATCGGAGTTCGAAAGTCGTACCACCGATTGCCGTTCCGAATCGTACTTGATATGCCTCGTTCTCCACACCCTGATGCGCAACTGCTTTTGAATTTCAAATACACCGTATTACGCAACTCGATGCAGAGTCCATTCGTATTCCCTTATGCCGCGTTTGGTTTCATTCCTAGATATTCCGCATTCATTCGCGTATCCGGTTTCGCAACCCACCGCGGAATGTTTGGTGTGGGGATGTTAGGGCGCGTTTGGTTCGACGCAAGGCTAGTTACGCAACGTGGTGCGTAGCAAGTTCCGCAGCTTGTTGCGTAGATTAGCGGTGTATCCAGTAAAAATTAGCGGTGTATTTAGCTTTTCCGTTTTGTTGTCCTTGGCTGTTGTCTTTTTGTAGTTCTAGTAATTTTTCTTCTGCCTCCCGTAGTTGTCTAAATATATTACCGAATGTTTTCTTATTCCATTCTTTCGTAAGTCTTTTCAACAGTTGAATTTTTTTCATTACATTAAACATGTAGGAGCCCTCATAGTTCGTTCTCCATGCTTGGGAGACTATGTTTTTGTAATCTCTCCTAGAAAGCCACATTTTCTCAAACTTAAAAGGTCTAGCCTTTATTCGATCAGTCGTTTGGAGTTGTACAGAAATTGGGCAATGGTCCGAGGTCGAGAATGCGTGGTTCCTTGTAGCGATATTTGGGTACCATTGAAGTATTTAATCTTGTATCAATGTTCTATCCAGCTTTTCATAGATATTGTTCACATCCGTCTTATTTTTTCTTCATGTGAAAACATTTCCACAGGAGGGAATATCCAGCAAGTTACATTGATCTTTGAAGGAAAGTAGTCTATCAAAGCGGGAAGGGTAAAGAGAAATACCGCCCTTCTTTTCACTAGAACATTGAATCTCATTGAGATCGCCCATCAAAATGATTGGTATTGTCTGGTTTTGAATGTAGGATGTCAAGAACGGTCAGAAAGAGACCTTATCTCTCGCATGAGGAGGGGCATAAACAAAACAAACCGCAAAAGTTATCCCTCTGTCTTTATTTTCAATTTTTAATGTGATAAAGCGTTCGTATGTGCATGGAAGTAATTGCATCATCGGTCATCTGGTAGTTTTTCCATAGCACGCAAAATCCCCCCAGCCCTACCGACAGCTTGGGTAAAGCAGTTAGAGTCAAACCCAACTTTTTTCCAAATTGCATAAAGGGGCTGGATATTAGTTTTAGTTTCCAAAAGAGCTAGAATTTGGATATTTTCGATTTTGCATAGGATTTCAATATTTTTCCATCTATTTCTTTTTCCAATGTACAACAATTCCACGAGCAAATTTTCATCCTAGATACAATTTATAATGTGGGTCATGCTTTCTATTTTCATTTGTGCAAAAACGGTTTTTTGGGTTTCGAGTTTGTTCGTTTTCGAAGGTAAATCCCTTAAGTCTATTTTTTAATTGTCTTGGTCATTGTCGAGCACTTGTTTTTTTACTCTGCTCTCTTTCTTTTTGTCAATTTTCATTGTCTTGCTTTCTTTCTCTTCAGTCGGTTTAATCCCACCATAAGCGATGGGATCAACCACGATGGGCATTTGGTTCGTACAGTTTTCCTGGTTCATGAATTTGCATGGTTCCCAAATAGTTTTTTTCCACGGTGGGATCAACCACGATGGGAATTTGGTTCGGATTTCTTGATTTGGTTCTATGTTGGCAAATTCTTCCCGGTCAACATAAAAAGAGATAAAGGTATGGAGGGAAATAACATGCCATGTGCACCTAACCTCCAAAAGATAGGAAGATGAATATTTAATGCTTTCATGTTTACTGTTCAAGAACTGATCACCTTTCATGATTTTCAGTTCCCTAATCAAGAGGTTATGGGATATCAAAGTAGCTATATGGTCAAGATTGCTTTCAATTTTCTTTTCTTCGTTGAGGTGACCCCTAGTCGAGCCTCTCTGCTTTCCTTTTCTTTGAGGAGTGAGCCAATAGCTCCAATTGTTGTTTCTCTTTTCTTTTCCTGAGCATTTGAGTACCTGAGTAGTTTCTTTCAATGCTTTAACATCACATTTTGGTGTTGAACCACTTAGAATTCAAGTTGTTTTCTTGTTCTTGAATCTGATGTTTTGCTCGTTCATGAGTTTCCTTTGATTCATTTTGGGATCAACAACGATCTGCGGGTTCAGCTTGGGTACCATAAACACCATATCAGTGTTGTCATATTGGTTTAGAGGGGATATAGAAAGCCCCAAGAATTTTTCATTCTAAGCTGTCATCTTTGGGTCATTTCTCGGAGGATTCCTGCACACAACACACCACAACCAGAGGGCAAAGAACACGCAAACAAGAACTAACCAGAAGCAAATAGACCTCTTTAAAAATCTAACAAAAGGAACAAGAGCATAACAAGTTAAACCAAATCGCCCATTTTTTCCGTTGTCATCTTGGTCCACTTTGTGTGATTCAACTTCCATTGGGTCATGAGTAGTCAAATGGTTCTCAGATAACATTTCAACAAGAGCAATGGATAGTTTAACAAAATTTTCATTTTTAGATGTTTTGAGATTAAGTTTCAAAAGGCAAATATCATTTTCTCTTTTATAGATGGAAGATGCATCACATAACTTTTCTACAATTATAATCCAGGAAAGGGTTATGATTTTGGCCTGGGAGTTATCGGAGATGCTCTAACAACAATATACTTTCCATATTATTGTATTATTAACATTGTAAAACTTAAAAATAATATATCTTTCATGTTGTTTTACTTGTACTTATTTTTAAATAGTAACGCTAATATATTTAAATATTAAATTTAATAAAAAAATATAGATGGTCTAAAAATGTAAAAGCGGTATATTTTCACATATTTTTATTTAATAAAAGTTATTATATTATTAATATTGTGCACTGGCATATTTTGTCTTTTTTTTACTGAATAAAAGTAATCATGGATTATTAATGGTGTGTTTGGATTCCATTGTATTTTCATTATAATGCAATTATTTTACCTCGTTTTATATGTCCGTTTGGATGTAACAATAAAAATCTAGTAAAAACCGAGGTAAAACCGTAATTTAACCAAATAATCACATAGATCGAGATAAAATAATTACATTTTAATTAATATATCGTGGAATCCAAAAATATCATAATTTAAACACCTTAAATTTTTTATTAACCAAACAACACCTTATTATTTTACATTATAATGATAATGCATTTGAAATCCAAACACACCCCAATATTGTTTATTTGTTTGCTTTAACATCTTTCGATTTTTTAGACCCTCGATTGATTTTTACAATATTCTATAAAGTGAAAAAGAATTTGAATGTAATTTACCTATACATATCATGATTGTTTTTTGCCATAAAGAAAAGGTACATTGTAATTGTAATTACAATGTAATCCAAACATACCGTCACATCTCATTCAACAATATCCCTAGCACATATCCTGTATTTATAGACAAAACATAAAGAATAATTCTAACTACACTTTTGTTTATGCATTTAATTAATCCACTATAATAAAATAGTATATAAAGATTCTTATATATTCTCACCAAAAAATAAAGATTCTTATTGAAATAAGAAAAATAAGTCTAAGGGCATATATCCTTGTCTTTTACCCAGTGATGATCGGGTGGGATCTACGCTTATCTTTTATCCTAACTAACGGAATCGCACATTAATTAAATCTATTAATATATTAATTAAACAAATTCCACCATAAATAAGGATGAATCATTTAGGCCTCATTTGGTTTAACGCGAAGTTACTGCCTAAGAATTCCCAAGATCGAATCACATTTATCAAGAGAAAATATGTTTGATTGATTTTAGATGGTATGAATTAAAATAAGGAATTGAAAATTTCTAATTATAAAATAAGGAATTGAGTAGGTAAGGTAAATTCCTTTCAAATTGAGAAATTTGAATTCCTAGAAATTTCTGGGTTTTCCAGTGACAACACCCCCCCCCCCCCTATATGTATATTGGGTACGTATGGAGCGATGTAGAAAAAATGACTAAAATTATAAACAAGTTGAAATTGAAAAATTATGTAAAATAAAGGTTAAAAGATTATGAAATAATATAAACTTGTATGGGCATAAAAGAGTTTACTTATTAAAAAAAAGTGGAGTTTATTTGGTTATTATTAGGGGTATTATGGTAATTTCAAACCAAATAGACTAAAAACACTCAAAAAAATATCACAATAGTGTCCTTGCGAACGGAATCCTCGAGCTCGGCAGGGCAACATGCAGAAGTGAAGGACGAGGACAACCCAACATGCGCTAACCTGTCTGCAACCCCTGGTTGCCTTCCCAAAAGGTGTGGGAGAAAGAAACAACCTCGAAAGCTTTGCAGAGATCGAGGGCATCGGTGGTCATCATTTCAATAATCCAAGGGCACGTACCAATCTCATAAAGAGCATTAATGGCAGCCAAGCAGTTTCCTTCCACCTCGAAAGCTAGATAAACCCTTCTTCACAGCTTCCATAAGACTAGCATGAAGACCGAGACACTCAGCTTAGAGAGGAGAAACATTCCCAAGGGGGCACAGGAAACCACTCTACTAAGGCAATCACGGATGACAAAACCAAAGCCAGCTTGCCCAGAAGCGACCTTTTGCACCATCAAAATTAAGTGTCAGAATCCTTCGGTAGGTTTGTTCCATTTAACTTTTTTTCCGATATCAGAAACTATTTCGAGGATTGTGTTGTGCTGTGGGGATTTTGTCATCCTCTGGATCATCTTTTTAGTCTTTTTCCAGGATATCCTATATTGGATTATATATTTTACCCACTGTTCCATATTTCTGACATCTTGGTTTGCAAAAAAGGTTTTGTTCCTCATAGACCAAATCCGCCATAAGGAATAAGCTAGTACCGATTTCTGATTTGGAGCTAGTTGGGAGAAGATTTCAATTATTATCGCCTTATAGGTCTTATTGTTTTTGTCAATATTTCTAATTATTCTTTCAATATGTTTGTCCATCCAATTATGATTGACCGTACCAAAGCACATTTACTGACTTGGGCGTCATAGTTACCTTCGAGGACTTTAACCTCGCCCCTTGATCGTGTCTTTGATTTAGATTTCTATCATCGTCAATTTAAGGATATGAACGATTTTCTGTCATTTCGCTTATATATATGGTGACATTTTAGTTATGTTAAACACAGCCACAACCACAAGTATATATATGTATAGGATCAGCTTTTGAATTTGCTTTTCTTATATAAAAAAATCTCTCTTTTTGAGCTTGTTATGTGGGCACAATTTCTTGGTTTTTTTTAGATTCTCAACCCTCTCCATTAACATAAAATTCCCATGGCTTAGGAGGTATATATTTCTTGATTCTTTGTTTTTGGTCTCCATTATATATATTTCTTGATACTTGGAAACAATTTACATGTACATAAGAACTAATGGACTGAAAATTTTCATTTTATTTTGGTTATGCATGTTGCAAGCTAATGATAAGAAGGCATCTACTGATTTTACCTTTTCATTTTCTTTATTGTGGATTAATTCTTTAGTCTTCCACTTTTATAGAATTTTTTTCCACAGTAAATTAAACAAAACAAACAAACAAATTATATGACCAAACTATAAGATAGATTCATGACAAGAAAAAAAAAACCCACCATTTTCTTCATCAATGAAATATTTGTGCCATTTCCTCTCCGGCCTTTGAAACAGTGTTTGTATTCCAGAAGGGAAAGGAAAAGCTGTGTTGTTGTTTAAATTTCATTTGGACGCCATAATATAATTATAATGCAATAATTTAACTAACTTATCTCCATTTTTATGAAATTTTTAATTATAAAATCAACCACTCTAATAAATCGAAATAAAATAATTGCATTATAATAATTGCGTTATAAAATTGAAACAAAACCAATAATTACAACTTTTAAGAGTGAAATAATGCCTTAAAATGACTGCAAACTACTTCTTAAATACATTTTGCACAAAACTAGCCGTTAAATTGAAAATTCTAGGAAACCATCGTTTAAAAGCTAGATGTTTGCAAAAGGATACCCATCCCACTTTTTATGTTAAGTTTGATGTTAAAAGTACAAAATTATTATTTTACCCCTTCATCACAATATCCTAGTTAATCTCTTGACAATTCTCAAATGTTTTATTTTTTATTTAGTTGGTTTAAAGTTGGTCTTCCATAATTTAGTTGGTTCGAAGTTCTTTAAAATGTTCATTCTTCACCTCTCAGTCCTCCCTCAAATGGAAAATAAAAGTTATTGAAGTTTCTTTTATCTTTCAAATATATTAAAAATAAAAGGGTAAAATGGTAATATCACATACTTAATAGCAATCTTAACGAATAAGTAAAAGTGTGATCTTTTGCAAGTATCTAGCTTTTTAACGATAGTTTCCTAGAATTTTTAATTTAAGTGTTAGTTTTTGTGCAAACGGGGTATTTAAAGCTTAATGTACCTAAGAAACGTCAAATGGGCCCAATGGGCCTTGGAGATGGGCTTGTGAATAAAAGAAGCCCAATAGATGTGAAAGATGCCGAGGTTATCGCTAAGGGTCCGGATAGGGTGGAGCCCCACCCGTTCCCTATTCGGGTCCGTCAAGTTTTGCAGTTCAGGTTCCAAAATTCCCTATAGGCAGAGCCTTTGGAGAGGGAGATTGAGAGAGGGGGAGATGGGAGAGACGACAAAGGAAGACGATTTGCTTCTCAAAAGCTTCTTCGCCGAAGTTGGCGAAGTGGAGAGGGACAATGAAGTTATCAGGTTAATTCCCTATTTCCCAGTATCTGTTGTGTGTATCGTGTGGCGTAAGCTTTTTTGCCTAATCGAACTCCTGATTGCTTGTAATTGTGAGCGGTTTTGTGTTCGGGATTTGCGTTTTGGGCGCCTCAAATTCAATGAAGGGTGATCGCGGCTGTTGACTTGTAGATTGCTTTGAACATGATCCCCTAGGGTTTTCATTGAAGCTATGGAAATAAATTGGGAGTGGTATAAGGTTGCGTTTAGATGCCGATGTAGGGGTTTCAATAAAATTTTGTATTTTTAGCCGTGAGTAGGTAGTTCAGTATTTTGTGCTTGCCAGGCTTTAATAGTTAATACTTGTTCTGCTCAGTGCCGAGGATCTTTGCAGATCTCATAAGCTGTGGAAAGCTTGAAATTGGATGCTAATTCATTTTTTTGTCTGTGTTTTTAATTTATTCAGAAACTTTGAAAATTGATAGCTGAATGGAATTGAATGAGGGTAAGCAGGAAACATAAGTAGAAATTTGCCAGTAGAAATATAGATAAGCAAATCGTGTGTATTTCTAAGACTGATTATCTTTGATCATATTACTCTGATTATGTTGCTTGACAAGTGATTCGGAAAATTGTAGGATTCTTTCATGCTTCAAGTTGAACCCATTTGAACATCTCAATCTGCCTTTTGATTCCTCAGCAGAAGATGTCAAGAAGCAATATCGTAAGGTTAGTCTTTGTGTTTCTTCTGATTGAGAAAGTTTGCAATTTTATTTGCACTGCTCTAGTCTTTAAAAACATTTAATCAATTGCCTGGTGTCTGTAGTTATCACTGCTTGTTCACCCTGACAAGTGCAAACATCCACGAGCACAAGAGGCTTTTGGAGGTATACTTCATATTGCGCATTTGTTCTGTTAAAAAAAATATTAGTTTTTTCATGCTATTTTCAATAATGACTTCAGCCTAGTTTATCTTGAAATAGGATGCTCCAATTTAAGCCGCCTTAATAATTAAAATGTTTCAAGCTAGTTAGTTTGAAGTAATTTGTGTAAGGTCTTTTTGTTTGTCTTTTCTTGAGAATTAAGTTGGTTATTTATCATTTCTCAAGTGCTTTCTTGCTTTGCCCATGATAACTTTTGAATTCCACTTATTTTGTTAAAGGATTTAATGGCAATGTGATGTTTGCTTGCAGCATTGGCAAAAGCTCAACAGCTTCTTTTAGATCAACAAGAAAGAGATTATATTCTCAGCCAAGTTAAATCAGCTAAAGGTTTGTGGTGTAAATTACGCCTGTATATCTCTCTGTCACATTTTACAAAAATGGAAAAGCACGTGTTCTTCACTAAGCAGCCTGCGTACATTGCTTTTGTTTATGCTCCTCTGCCATTTCCTTTTCCAAATTTTTTTGGCTTGGATCTGTAGGACAGTAGTAGTCTCGTTTGCAATTATTATTAGTTTGACTAGTACATTCTTTTGGTGTATAGAGGAACTGCTAGCACAGTGGAAGAAAAAAGTTAAAAAAGACACGACTTCTAAATTGAAGTCAATCGTTGATGAGGTATGTTTTGTTTTTCTAGATTTTTCTTTTATGTTGAACATAATGATCAATTGAAAATTTTTAGAATAACTATGCAATTTACAGAAGATAGCAAGGTAGTTTTGACAAGGCTTGCTTTCTTGACAGAAATTTGAGGAAAAGCATGAGAATTCAGATGGCTTCCAACAGCAGCTAAAGCTGAAAGTTAGAGAATTACTGACTGAACAAGAGTGGAGGAGGAGAAAAATGGCGATGAGAGTATGTTGACACTTGGTCACGTCTAAGCTTTCTTAAGATCTTTGTATTACTTTGAAGATTTAGGCTCATCTGTTTCTGGCATTATAGATATCAGAAGAAGAAGGTAGGCTGAAGAAGGAAGAAGAGGAGGAGAAAGAGAAGTGGAAAAGGAAACGTGAGCATGAAGAGCAGTGGGAAGGGACAAGAGAGAAAAGGGTTGGTCTTTCTGCTTTTCTTTCCTACTTTGACATTGCCATATGCTTTATGATTTCCTTATGGGAATTACTGGATGCATAGATTAACTAATGAATCCTATTTACATTTCTACCCACAGGTATCTAGCTGGAGAGATTTTATGAAGGGTGGGAAGAAGGTAGGTGTACTTGTGCTTACATTATGGCTCTTTTGCTTGTTCTACGGCAAATAACAAGAAATAAGTTGCCTCCTTCAAAACCGTGTAGTTATGAGAATGTTGGCATTCAGCCATTCACGCAGCATTGCCATCTTCCCTGTTAAGTTCGACATAAGATGCCCAACTTTAATGAACAACAATCCAAAAAAAAAAAACTTGATTTTTCCATATAAACAATTGCATCCACCCAAATGAGATTCGTACCTATTGGGAGCATACTGACGGGTGTTCACTGACTCTTTGCAGGCAAAGAAAGGAGAGCTGCGGCCACCCAAGCTCAAGACGGAGGATCCCAACAAGTCTTATGTACAAAGGCCTGTCAAGAAAGGCTAATGCTACCTTGCTGTGTCGCGATGATAACCTGAAGATCTGATTGCTCTTTAAGCTCTTTGTACCAAAGCATAATTTGTATTTAGGCATATCAGGAACTTGGAATTAGTAGGCTTCCTTTCGAACCCAACTATATGCTGGCATTTATTCATGTTTCCATCTGATAAAGAAGTTTGTGCCAAAATGTTTGCTTGTAATTGGGATCCCATTGATGGTTCATGAAATCTTGATCTAATACATGCATTAGGAACTGAAACCGTCGGAAAGAGGGTTGGTTGTGTTTAGCAAAACTTTTCGTTCAGTCATATATGGTGTACCAAAAGTCCTTCATGGATCATGGCTTCTTATAGGTTGGTTCTTGTCTGTTTTAACTTGTAATTTGCGGGATCTAAATTTTACTAGGTGGGGGTAGTTTCTTTGCCACATTTTTTCCCAATATTGAAGAAAAATGTATCAACCAAGTAAATCAACTAATCCAGCCATCAAGGTACGGAATTTTTATCCCTTGATTAAAAATAATAGTAATAAAAAAACAACAGGGTTGTCAATTGCACATAATTAATGAAATGATTTACACTCTTTAAAATTGCAAATTACACAAATGAGGGCACTCCTCTATTATACACATCCACAGCTCATCAAATTTTAACACAACATTACAGTTTCACTAATCACGGATGCAACTATCGGAGGACCAAAAATAATCGAAAAAAGGACCTAATCAGAAGGGGTCAACCATACTAAACCACATAAAACAAGAGAAAACGGCACAAACTGTGAATCCTCTGCTACTCCATGTACAAAAGGCAACTTCGACAAACTCCAGAAACAGCAAACTTTTCAAGCACATCCGGTGAAGGTGAAAGGCAACACCCCTGGTCTATCAGCATCAAAATCTCGTTGCTTTCAAGACGCAGCAATTTGAGTAGACTGAATGATTTCTTTGTATGCTTTTGAATGTTTTAGCAGATCACAAGCTCAGGACAATTTATATACAGCCCCACGCTATATTTTACCAAAACCTGAGGGAGGACCAGCATGATCCTGAAGTCTAAACATCACTTCCACTCGGACTGCTCTAAATCCAAGCAAGAGATCCCCGATCATTTGCTGTTGGGGGTCGGCCTCTAGTTGGAGTTGGTGGGCGGTTAGCATTTAGTTCCTGTTTCACAAATATTTTTTTGAAGGGTGAATATTGTAGATATAGCGTTGACTTGAGTAATAAATTACACAAAAAGAGTCTTAACCTGCATCCAAGTGTCTTCTATATGGCGTTCAGGTGATGCTTCTGGTGATGAAACTACTGGTGGCAATGGGTGTATGAGTTTTGGGACAACCACCAAATCCCTGCCTAAAACTAAAATAGCCCCTGCGTTGTTTGCAGTGCCTATAAAAAGGTAAGAAATGCCTTAGAATGGCTAATGCTCTCAGTTTAACACTAATATAACCAAAATATAATAAAATGGAACTGCTAGGCAAGTGACTAAAACTATGCACATACCACAATAGTTGGTGGCTGAAAAGAGGGTAATCAAGTGTCCCTGAGCAAATCGTTCAAACCCATCCATTACACATTCATGTGCACGTATGATCAATTGAAGATCATTGTTGTTGCAGAATTCTATAACACGGTCAGGCTGCAATGCAATAGAGCAGGCACAGTTTAAGTCATTGGGACAAAGTATACAACAGCCTACTAAAGCAAGATGATAACTGCATGATGCACCACAAGCTAAAGACATGAAACAGTTTGATTTGTATTCTCACTCATGGCTATCTTGGCAGAAATGCATCACAAGAACATGTTCACAATTACAAAGATGCTTTCTTTCCTGCATCAGTTAAGGCATGGTGATGATATGTTTCATAGAATGGTTGCAGATTGCATAAAAACAATCGCTTGATCTAACACCAAATATGATGAATTCGAACAATATGTGCAATGTTAGCTGGACCAGTGCACTTTCCTCGGCAAGAGAAAGAACATAAAATTACAAGTGAACCTCCTACGAAACTATGATTTTTTTTAAAAAAAATACAGTTGAAAAGAATTCTCTTCTAGGGCTCTTGAACTACTAAACTGGAGCAGCTATTTATGGCATATACTAGATTTGCAGGTTTCAACACTGTTAACTATTTCAATATCCTCAACAGTGAAAAAGATGAAGAAAAAGAGAGAAGCGTACACACCCCAAATGTGACCAAACCAGGACCCCTGGCATTTGGTCTCAATCCTTCAACACCATCATTCTCTGTTGGATCAGACCTGCAAAATATATTTCATGCACAAACTTACAAAACTGAATCAATGCACACCTGACAAAACATGCATAAGGAGAAGTTATCACCTACCACAACAAATCCATAAGAACAATTGAGCCTGCTTCCATAGTGATTGGGCGCTGAATATTCTCAATCTGCTCTACATGATTAATTGACCGTCCAATGCCACCATGCATACAGATTATTTTCTTCTCAATTAGGGCAGCCAGAGGAAGCCAGTTGAATAATCTGTTCATCCGATGCCATGTCCAAATCCCATCTCTCTCACCCTGTTCAAAATATCAGAAGATCTGATAACTACACCCTTCAAAGTTCTACTGTATGATGGTTTTGGATGAAAAAACAATGTCATACCATCCTCTCAATGCATTCTATTCTAAATCCAAAAAGAGCATTGATGTCCGCAGCTTCATGATTTCCTCGAATTAAATGTACATTGTTGGGATATTCAACCTGATAAGATTTAAGCAGGATGATTACTATACATTAGCAGTAAATGCAATACAGATGAAAATTGGAGAACACTTTACAGAAAGGGGTGATACCTTTAGAGAAAGTAAAAGAATAATAGTCTCCAAGCTATGTTGGCCCCGGTCAACATAGTCTCCAAGAAAGAGATAATCTATATAGCTGAACAAATTGAGGTAGGATTAGGATCAATCATTTCAGCAGGAAAGGAGGGCAGAGATGTTACAATAAAAGCATTAAATAGGAAAATTATGATAAATAATAATACAAGAAGATTCCAATATTTCACCATCCGAAGTATTAACTCGGAAAGTTCTTAACTAACTCAAAGTTCTTGCAAATAAATTACCTTTGAATAAATATATGCAAAAATAAAAGCATATAAATTGGATTATGCAAGCACTTACGCAATATCTCCTGCTGTTGATGGGGCACCATACTCGTCAAAAAGCCTCATAAGATCTCCAAACTGTCCATGTAAATCACCGAAGATTTTAATAGGAGCCCTTAGTTGAAGAACACTTGGTTCACTGGAAAAAATTCGCTCAGCAGCATCACAAAGCTCGGCAATCTCACTGCAGTCCAAGAAGAACTGCCGACGTACTGGAGGCTTCCATCCACGGGGCTTCAAAAGATGTGCTACAACCTGGTAAGAATATGATGGTTGCATAAGAATGAGATTACTATTACAGCTATAACGTCAATTATATTAGTATTAATTAAACAAAGCAGAACTCGAAGTATTACCATTACAGCTTACAAGTCAGCATAAATTGCATTACCATAACCAAAAAAAAACACTACCCAGCTAATCTGGATCCTGGGAGTTAAAGAAATACCACTCAAACAAGTTAAAGGAAATCACCAAGTAAGACGGGCCAAGGTAAAGGAAAGATGATGAGAAACTACTCAAAATTTTAAGATATAAGAAGATATAAGTACAATATATTGCTGGCCTTAGCCCTGCAGAGATGTGTCACAGATCAGGATCCAGAAAAAAATATGCCAAAAAGCTTAAATATCATCGTTTAGGAATTCAAAGAAAATACCAACCTTCTTTGGAACACTATTGATGGACATTTGCCTATCTAGTAGTTTCCTAGCAGCAGTCACATTCTCTGGTGTTCCGTAACCCACCCGCCTACCTTCATTCTCAAACTGATCAATTGAAAGTTGTCTAACCAAGCCACCCAAAGCGCCTCCAGTTTCTGCAGCTACAACTACCTGAAACACCAAAATTCATTAGGCAATCTCAAATCAACATCCTTGAGGTAAAACAAATCTGCAATTTGATACTGACAGCTCGATGATGAAGTCTAACTCCAGGTGGAGTACTATTATTATTTGTGGAAGATTCAGGCTTGATCATGGTTAACATCTGTTTCCCACTAGGTGTTGCCTCAGCACCTCGGTCTCTCTCTGGAAGTTCAACGTCTCCATTAACTTGGCGTGCTTTAGCAGCAGCTAACGTAGCAGTGATGGCTTCTGCTTCTGCTGCTGAGGCTTCAACCAGATACTCAACACCTTTACTACGTCTCCTGCAGTGACCCTGAACGTTAGAATCTCTGCAAATCTTATATAATGTTCATGTATTGAGAAAAAGACAAGTAATTTACCGGGATCCTTGAATCATGGCATTTTCAGGACTTATATCAGCATACATATCACCATTTACAGGAGGGGCAACAGGAGTCCCAAGCACAACTGCACCATCAGGAGCAGCCACATGTGCAGATTTCCTTGCTTCTTCATCTATGGAAGACCTCCCAGACAAACGCCCTGGGGGTACATCAGATGCAGCAGCTGCAGCAGCTGCATGAGAGGCAGCAGTTGTTGTCTCAGCAGCAGCGAGATCTTCAGCCACTAATAAATCATCAAGTAGCACACCTGGTACAAATAAATTTAGAGTGATCAATACCTCCACAAATGAATAACAAGGACAAGAATATTTTGACATTACATTGCTGAAAGCATGAGCCCAAGAACCCAAAATACAAAGATCACTAGAATCAGCATACCAAGTAAACAGATTCATAAAGTATGAGTTGGTGAACATTTTGATGTAAGAATCTAGAAAATACTAAGACAGTGAAGACAAATAAAAATCACAACAGACATTGCATCCATATAGATCTGTTAATCAAGTTAGACAGAACTTTCAAGCGAAAGTTTAGAGGTCATCCTTTTTGCAATTCAACATGCCCATAAAAATGAAGACAAACAAATACTCAAAATTTAAAGGTCAAGTAAAATGGACCCATTTCAGACAGACTAGCAATATGCCATAACTGGGGTTAGTTCAACCTTATTTAATAGGATCAATAACAAATGACTGAAACTAGTGTCCAGCGGTCATGAAGAGAACACACGAATTGTGACCTAAAATAAATATCATGTCTAGCTACAAGAAGGAAAGCAAAACCACAAACTACAAAACCACAAATTTCCTGGTAGTCATACGTGCTTTATATCACAAGGGAACTTATCATTACACCATACAATAAAATTTCTTACCACCACGTAAACCGCCATACAAAAAGATTAAGTCACCAATTGCAGCAGCAGCATGTCTGCAGCGCCTTGTTAATTCAACTGAAGCATCACCCCCAGCTGCATCAGCACTGTATCTGCCTGGTCTAGGACTGGTAACAACTGATTTTGTGTCACACCAAACTCCTGCCGCTGTATCTAAAACTGAACATAAAAAGGTGATGATGAAACTGTTATGACTCTTAGCGTAGGATCGAGTCACGGGTCGGGACACCCTAGGATCAATGGTGAATATGTGAAGGAAAAGGCTCGTCCTTGACAGAGCCCTTACTCTCAGAACTCTCGTTCTGTTAGGAATAAACTGCTTGCCTCTTATTCAATAATAAAACCTCTTATATAGGCAATACATAATAATAAGGAAAGGATAATAGAAGATCCTAATAATAAGGGAAGATAATTAAGCTATATCCTAAAATATAATCTTTAATTTAAGATAAACTAAACCCTAGAATAATATAATTATATAAATCTTTTAACTAGGCAAGCTTGGCAAGCATAGCAAATCTCTAGGCTGGTTTCCTCCTAGCATATTGCTTTCCTATAAAAGCATCCGTATCATCACTCCCCTTCTCGGCCTCAAGCTTGTCCTCAAGCTCAAATTCTGGATAAGCTTCTTGGAACTGTGCAGCTGGTTCCCATGTCGCATCCTCCTGTGAGCGGCCAGTCCACTGAACTAAGAACTCCCTCGTCCCCCGGTTGAGCCTACCGCGGATGACAGTCTCAGGGGTTGGAATAGCCTTACCATCGCAAATGAGTGGTAAATTCCCAACAGTTGTTGGGGGAGGCCCTTTATATTCTTTCAGTAGGGACACATGGAACACATCATGAATTCGACTCTTAGCCGGGAGGTCAAGCTTGTAAGCAACTAGCCCAACTTTGGCCAAGATTTTATAAGGGCCAAAATACTTTGGAAGAAGCTTATGATACTTTTGTCTAGCCACGGTTAGCCGCCGGTAGGGGTGTAGTCGCAGCCAAACCCAATCCCCCACTGCAAACTGCAACTCTCTATGCCTTGAATCATATGAAGCTTTCATGCGCTGCTGGGCTTGCAAAAGTTTGTCACGAGCGGTCTGGAGTACCACATCTCTGTCCCGCAGGACTTGATCAACAGCCTCCACCTTTGTTGACCCGACTGAATAGGAAAGGAGTCGAGGGGGTTCCCTGCCATAGACCAACTGAAACGGGGTAGTGCCAAGGGCAGTGTGATATGAGGTATTGTAGCAATACTCGGCCCAAGGTATCCAGTCCACCCACCGTTGAGGTCGATCTCCAGTCAAACACCGCAAGTACATCTCAATAGTGCGGTTAACAACCTCTGTTTGTCCGTCCGATTGAGGATGATAAGCAGACGAGAAGGCTAGCTTGGAGCCACTAAGGCGAAATAACTCCCTCCAGAACATACTTAAGAAAACTTTGTCTCGATCAGACACAATTGTTTCTGGTAGGCCATGCAATCTGAAAACCTCCGTGAAGAAAGTAGTAGCAACAGAGATAGCAGTAAAGGGGTGAGCCAAGGGTAAGAAATGAGCATACTTTGAAAGGCGATCGACCACCACCAGAAGAACTGACTTCCCGCGAACCTTAGGGAGTCCTTCCACAAAATCCATAGAGATATCAGCCCAAACCTGCTGTGGCACTTGGAGAGGTTGTAGTAATCCAGCGGGTTGCAGATTCTGCCACTTATGTTGTTGGCAAACTAAACAGTTCTGCACAAACTCCAGGACATCACTCTTCATTCCCTTCCAATAAAAATCTTGACGCAGGCGGTGTAAGGTCTTTTGGCTCCCTTCATGCGCCATTTCATGGATAGCCACCATGATAGTAGAAACAATGGGGGAAGTGGGCAATAAATAGACCTTTCCCTTGCGGAAAATCAAGTCCTTTTGTACCACCCATTCAGGCCCCAACTCTCCTTGTTCAATGTGGTTCCTCATTTGCACTAAATCTGGAGAGGTTTTTGTTTCTGCACGAATCCCATCCAGTATTTCCACTCTAGGAAACGATACTGCCATGAATTGAAGGGAATCTTCATCACGTCTAGATAATGCGTCGGCGACTTTATTCAGCTTTCCCGCCTTGAATTCCACTCGAAAATCAAAACCCATCAGTTTACTGAGCCAATGTTGTTGCGGTGACGTGGTAATTCGCTGCTCTAACAGATACTTGAGGCTGAAATGATCTGTACGAATGAGGAAGTGTCGACCCCAAAGATAAGGTCGCCAATGTGAGACAGCCTTCGCCAACCCTATCAGTTCTCGTTCATATGCAGCCAACTTGGCGTGACGTTCAGCGATCTTGCTGCTATAGAAGGCGATTGGGTGACTATTCTGCTGGATCACAGCCCCAAAGCCGCTACCCGAAGCATCACATTCTACCACAAATTCCTCATCAAAATTGGGCAATGTCAAGACCGGAGCAGTTGAAAGAGAGGCCTTCAATGCACCGAAAGCACAATCAGCTTCGGGACTCCACTTGAACGCATTCTTTTTCAGCAGGTTGGTTAGAGGGGCAGCCACTTGCCCATAATCTTTGATGAACTTCCTGTAATACCCAGCTAAACCCAGGAACCCTCTTAGAGCCTTTGTCGAATTAGGAGTTGGCCACTCTGTAATGGCCGTAATTTTTGTCGCGTCTACTTCCACCCCTGATCCATGGATGACATGGCCTAAATACGTCACTTGTGGTTGCCCGAAGAAACACTTAGACTTCTTCAAGAACAACTTGTTGTCACGTAAGAGGTCCAAAACTGTTCTCACATGTTGCATATGTTCCACCCAAGACTTGCTATAAATTAATATGTCGTCAAAGAAAACCAAGACAAACTGACGCAGATACTCTCGAAAAACTGCATTCATCAGGCTCTGAAAGGTTGAGGGAGCATTAGTCAGGCCGAAGGGCATAACTAAGAACTCAAAGTGCCCATGGTGCGTTCTGAAAGCAGTTTTCTTGACATCTGCAGGAGCCATTCGTATCTGATGGTAACCAGACCGTAAATCCAGTTTTGTAAAATGTTGTGCCCCGTGAAGCTCATCCAACAACTCATCCACAACCGGTATTGGGAATTTATCTTTGACTGTGCAAGCATTGAGCTCTCGGTAATCCACACAAAAACGCCATGAACCATCATGCTTCTTGACCAAAAGGACAGGAGATGAGAATGGGGACCTGCTGGGTCGAATGATGCCCTGTTGTAGCATTTGGGTGCACTGTTTCTCAATCCCATCCTTTTGAAAATGTGGGTACCTATAAGGCCGTACCACAACCGGTCCTGCCCCGGGTAAAAGTGGAATACGGTGGTCGCAATCACGACTGGGGGGTAATTCTGAGGGTTCCATAAACAAATCATTAAATTCAGCCAATAACGTCTCCAATTCTTCCTTGGCTGAATTGCGCGCCTCCATCAAACTAAGCCGTGGTTCTGAATCTGGAGGTTCTCCTCGCCACATGACTCTTTTTCCACCCAAGGCGAATTCCATGGTTAGAGAACTGAAATCCCACAAGATTGGTCCCAAAGTGCACAACCATTTCACTCCCAACACTACATCAAATCCATTTAAGGGAATGGTGTAAAAATCAGCTCGGAAAATGTCCTCGCCAACCTGAACTGATACTCCCTTACAAACCCCCATACATGGTACTCGTTCTCCATTTGCCACACACACTCGCAGCCCTGGTCTCTTCCAAACCTTCAACCCCAAACTTGATACCACACCTTCCCGCAGGAAGTTGTGTGTGCTGCCAGAGTCAACCAACACAGAAACAGTAACTCCCGATACGAGTGCCAACACTTGCATCGTAGAGGAGTTGCAACTCCCGCTGATAGCATTCAAAGAAATTTCAGGATCGACTACATTGTCTTCATCTGGGTCCCCGTATTCATCTGGCACCTCAACCCAAAACAACCTTTTACATCGATGCCCTCTCGTGTAGGATTCATCACAGTTGAAGCACAATCCTTTAGTCCTTCTTTCTGCCATTTCTGCTCTTGTTAAACGCTTGACAAACGGTGCGGAAGAGCTACCCCTAGATGTGTTGTTGCCCATTGATTTTTCCGGTTGCCCTCCGGTCCTCCAATTCGAACTTTTGTCAGATGATACCACTGCCTCCTTGGTATTGGACTTGGGAGTAGAACCGTTGATGTTGGGGCGCAGCGTCGCCTTCCCTTGCGAAACCCCTTGCTTGCGCTCTAATGATCGAGCCATATTCATGGCAATTCCGAGGTTTCCTGGTTGTTGCAGCTCAATGTCGATTCTGATTTCTTCTGTCAACCCGGCTGTAAACAGACTTACTTGTTGTCGCGGGGTAAGATCTGAGGTCCGAGCCAACAATGATTGAAACTGACGTTGATATTCTTCGACGGATCCTGTTTGCTTGAAATTTGCTAATTCTCCCAGGGGATTATTGCTCATGGGTGGCCCAAAGCGCACATGGCAACAATCCTTGAAACGCTCCCAGGTTAGATCAGCCTCCTCATTCTCTACTTGATCGTACCATAGTTGTGCCTCTCCCAACATATGGAACGCGGCTAGGGCTATCTTATCCACTTCCGCCGTCCTTTGGCCGGTGAAGAATTTTTCACATCTCTTCAACCATCCTAAAGGATCTTCAGTCCCATCATAAGTTGGAAATTCCATCTTGGAATACCGGGGTACCATAGCTCCTCCCAGATGCACTCCAGATCTGTTTCTTGAGGCAAAACCTCCAGCACTCGCGTGGATACCACTATTCTGACCCTCTGTATTGTTATTGTTGGTACCTGAGTTCTTCGCCGCTTCCGATTCTGTACTGTTGTTGCCTGAATCAGAATCCTTCCTTTCTTCCCGGATTGAATCGGTTAGTTGCGCCATCTGTTCTTCTAACGCACCTTGTCGTGCGGTCATCATCTCCATGAAAGCCTCTAACTTTGCTGTCAAATTGTCTGCGTCACCCATGACTTGTGGCTCTGATACCAAGTTGTTATGACTCTTAGCGTAGGATAGAGTCACGGGTCGGGACGCCCTAGGATCAATGGTGAATATGTGAAGGAAAAGGCTCGTCCTTGACAGAGCCCTTACTCTCAGAACTCTCGTTCTGTTAGGAATAAACTGCTTGCCTCTTATTCAATAATAAAACCTCTTATATAGGCAGTACATAATAATAAGGAAAGGATAATAGAAGATCCTAATAATAAGGGAAGATAATTAAGCTATATCCTAAAATATAATCTTTAATTTAAGATAAACTAAACCCTAGAATAATATAATTATATAAATCTTTTAACTAGGCAAGCTTGGCAAGCATAGCAAATCTCTAGGCTGGTTTCCTCCTAGCATATTGCTTTCCTATAAAAGCATCCGTATCAGAAACTTTGTCCGGTGCCATCGTTGGACATAAAAGGTGATGATGAAGCATGTCTCTAATTCATATCTTTCTATAACTTAAAGAGACTTTTGTTCCATGGAGAAAAACATGAATCAGGTTGACTAAAACTATTTAAACCAAGAAACACTGCAATTGATGATTGACAGGCAAGACAATAAAACAAATAAAGCACAAAGAACAAAGAAAAATGATGAATGACATACCAGCAATGCTAGATGAATCCTCCACCATACGCCCACCACCAAGTGCCCCTCCCGATACATGTAGACGTGCATTAACAAAAACCTGCAACTTATAATTTTGAGTTTTGTTACAGAGGCTGACTTAAGAAAAGAGTAAAATTCAACCAACCGCAGCATGCTGATATCTTGGAGATGGAGAAACACCAGGTGCAATAGCCCATTCCCAGCGACCATCCCTGTGCTTAGCAAGCCCATATGCATTTGCTAGTGGCTGCAGAATTAACAATAATTTGTCAAAAGCTCAAACTAGCCTAATGAGAGAACTGAGGACATTTAAATGTTTCTCCAAATCCAAACAAAAGCATCAAGATACTACCCTAGGCTAGCAATAGGCTAAAGTATCAAGTAAAGGTACACTCGCACACATGGGACCCAAAAGGATTTGCCAAGTGGTCAACCAATTCAACCCAGAAACACAAGAAAAAGGATTGCAAAAAGTACAATTGAGCCCAAGCATGGTATTTTCAAAAGGCACCTCATCATTCAGCCATCTCTTTCAAAATCAGATACTTGGCCTCGGAAAAAAATTCTTTATACAGGACAAAAGGCAGCCTAGAATTCAGTCAAAGAACAGTATCTACATTTTGACAATCTTATCAATCAAAATTTGATGTGTATCACAATTGTAAACCTATAATCAGCAATTTCCCGAATTGCTAGCAGCCAGCGGTCTACAGCAATTTTTTACCATTGATCCCCAGCTGGCAGCTGCTCCAGCTTGACTCCTTACATGAGTGTGTAGTATTAACCAAGTGATAGACTGGATGATATTGCAATATCTTCTCTCATCAATTCCATCCCCCCTATCCAAGTGATAGACTGGATGATATTGCAATATCTTCTCTCATCACAATTCCATCCCCCCTATCCATCAAGGGCATGTTCCTACCATTGCTCATCGATGTATAAAAATAGTATGCTCTTGCACAGGAAAGGCTATCCCATGCAGCCATGCTACTGAGGAATAAATGATTGAAAACATATCAACAAAACCTTAACCCAACAGAGGCATAAACTGTTAAATGGATCAGTTTTCTCCACTTAAATAATAAGAATGCTCCCGATAAACAGATCTAGACTACTTTTTTTCATAAGAAAAATAGATAAAGGTGTTCTATAAACAGATCTCCACTTAAATAGCATGGAAGGACAATATCTCCAGTAACTAGATTAATCACCACAGGCATACATCCTCTATAGTGAAGAGATAAAGGTGTTCTATAAAGAATGGCTCAAGCACAGATGCCAAAAACTGTGCAGACCCAGAGAACTTTAGAAGGTCTAATAGTCTAATAGTCTAATTGCACATGATTATTGACAGGAAATAAGCAGGGGTAGCTAGTTTGTGTTGGAGAATGCTATTTAACCAACAAGCAGTACCTATCTCAGAAAGAGACCAGATTCCATGATTAAGATGGAAATAAACAGCAGAAGTGGTTGATAAAAGCGATAAGCCTAATTGAGATGTATTCCATTAAAAATGTAATTATAAATGTAGCTGTGATGTTGAGAACATTTACACTCCTAAATGAATTCAAGAATTCCTATCAAACTTATGATACATGAATGTTCTAAAGACCGAAGTCCAAATTCGGCGGAAAACCTTTCATAAACTTGCACTTTTTTAACTGTAAAAGCAGCAAATTGCATCAGCACCTCATGGTCCTCTTAGCAAAAAATTCTGAACTTACCACACTATTTGCATCCCTTCCTCCACAAAGTAGGAGAAGACCATCAGAGCGTGCACTCGCCGTTGCATACCTATTCAAAGACCAAATGCACATATGAAATAGACAAAGTTAACAACCAATTTGCTCTTTTTCACTACATAATCCAACATCAAACATGGAGAAGCATTTCAGAGGTGATCTACCAAAATCGATCTTTGTATCCCCATAGAGGGCAAGGTGTTCATTATAGTTTTGCAAATTTAAAAACTATTATCAAGGAACTAAACAAAAATAATAGGAAAGAGATACCAAAATAAAACAGATCTTCTATGAAGTAATAATGGAATGAAATATTTTAGGAAGGTTTCTTTTTCATATTAACAAAGAGAGACAGATATTGAAAGAGCCTTTGGGAACACACTATTAGTCAAATAATGGATGGTTTGACACATAAAGGGAAAGGAAGCATGATGTCTGTAAACTGGCAAAATGGAGAAGATAATTTTTTTCCCAAGGCTGCCCATGTAGTATAAAAAGAATGACACTGATATCAATAAAATACGGCCACTCGAATTGTGGATATTCCTTTTATATCTCATCAAACAAAAAGTATATAAATATAAATGAAATGAGAGCCAAGAATTTACTGCCATCAAAAGTACAACAAACTTCAAGAAGTAAAACAAAAATATAAAACTTTCATCATATAAATATCAGTAAGTTGTTGTCTCTTTTAAAGATAAAGGCATACAGAACTAGGAGATTTTTTGAAATTGAACTCTTAAAATATTATCTCCATCATCCATTCAAGGTAAGCATAGGAACAAATTTTAAATGTATAAGCTACTTTTACCATAATGAGTAATCAATCTAGCCAAAAGCTTACCGGACCCCAATAATGCTAATAATGTGAATTCCGAAACATCATTCCACCATAGCCCCCTTTTAATTTAATATTTCATGTAAGATTCTTTCATCATATCAGTATCAAAATCAAAGAAGGAAAGAGATGTAGAAAATAAAAGCCAAGAACCTATAGATAGAAATTAGAAACATTGCATTTTATGCATGGAAACATATACCAAGAACCGATGAAAACCAATATCAAAATCAAAGAAGAAAAGAAATCTAGAAAATAAGAACCTATAGATAGAAACATTATATTTTATGCATACCAAATTACCAAGAACCGGTAAAAACCACAAAACTACACAGCGACCAAACATGAACCAACAATGATGACTTAACTCTGTCCCATTTTCTAAAAGTTCACAAGTGTAACGTAGGAAATTGATATATCCACAATTGAACTCTTGAATAGAAATACAAAACGCTTACATGCATGGAGGAGGGCCTTCACCTTCTGGCTCCAACTTCCTCCATTCATATGGTTTAGCAGCTGTGTCCAAGGCCCAAACATCAGCCAGAGGCCGCTTCCCTGTAATGCATTCATAAAATAATTAATATCTTAACAATATTTCAATAGTATAGAATGAAGTTAAATGAAATGAGTAACTAACCATCATTCCCACCAATAGCCATTAGATATCTTTGTCCCACAAGGGCCATAACATGGCCATAACGGGGTCCTGGACCAGGGCCTTGGACAACAACCCTAAGAAAGCAAAGGCAAGCATCAGCTATATGGACAAGATAAAATGAAATAAATAATTGCATTATACAATTAGAAACAAGAAGAGAGCATATTAAGTCATTAACAAAAAAAATAGCTTTTCAAGCACCTAACCTATGCCATCGAGGCCTTTGCTGTGTTAGGTCAAGAACATGAAGATCCTCAGCAGATAAACCTGCTGGACCAATGCCACCCTTCCAAGGAGAAAAAAGGAAGTTAGTTGCAATAAAACAAAAGTTTGCACTACAGTAGAACACATGACAACAAATACAACAAAATGGAGGCAGGCTACTGACTGACTAATTAGCATACCTGGATAACCACCATAGTTCCAACAGCAGTAGCCACGTGTGCAGCTCTTGGGGTGGGTGGCTCCCCAATAGGAGTAAGCCTAGATATTTAGCTATATCCGTTAATTACCATAATATAAGCAGGAAAAAAAGGATAGGAGAGAGTAGTGACCCAATGTGAGAAACACTGTAACACTGATGAGATAAAGATATAGAAGAAGAATGCACTGCTAGTGCTTACCTAGACCATTTATTAGTCAATACATCGTAGCAATGAACATCTGCAGTAGCACCTGCTAGTCCTGCAAAGTATAGATGCGATTATACAGAATGCAACTCCTTGTCATTAAACTAACATTTTAATCACAATGCAGTGACAGCTGCTAGAGTCAATCAGTCAATGCAAAAAGTTTAAGATGATTAAGATTACCGTATTAAAACACAATAAGCAAGTTTTTCAATAAGACAAGAAAAAACAAGGCCCTGCACTCATATGAGATAGGTATAGTTATAAAGTGATCTATATAAAGGTTTTTCTATATATTAAACATCTGCAGGTCTATTTTCAATGATTCCTTGGCTGATATTAACAGACCGTGTTCATTTCCTTAACACGAAGAGGAAAACTGAAAATAGAAGAGAGAGACAGATAAACCCCAAACAGGGCTGATTAAGAAAATCAAGGCAAAAAATGGAACATATTCAGCAGAGGGAGAGGTGGGAAAGAAACATCCCTCTGTAAGGCCTGAGTATACAAATTCATTGTAGCCTTTCTTTGAACTCTTTTAGATATCAAGTAACAACCATATGTTATCTGAGCCACCCACCATCAATTCAAAAACCACTGCTGCGACAAAGGGAAACTATGCCGCTTGAATTAATTGCAGTTTGTTTAAAGCAAGGATTTCTGTGCAACGTTGAACCAATTGACGAATTGATAAGTTTAAAAATCATTGATTGTGAAAAGGGCAAACAAGCCAAATGATCTCCCCTCAAAAAAAACACTCGGCACTCACCAACTACTAAACTGTACAACTTGTCATCTTACACGCTAGCTCCCCAGCAATGTAGTGTAGTGTTCTACTTCTACCAAGCCTAAAACCTAAGAGCCAACATACAGGAAAAAGAAAGCTTCATAAGAAGATTTAACATACTGATGCCAGGGCTTCCAGCCGGCGACGTAGGAGTACCAGAGGCGGCAGGGTTCCCTTCAAGCGCCGTAGCCCCTCCGAACAATATCAGCCTCGGCCCAATGTATCCAGGGGCTCCCTCCTCTCCCACAGGCGGCACCGCCGTCAGCGTATGCCCGCACCGAGGCCCGGACCCGTCCTCCTTCTTCTCAATAATAGCATTCACCACCGTATACATCGGAGCACAGCGCGGGCCAGACAGTGCACCCTGCTGCTGCACCGGCCGGCTCGGCAGCGAATTCGACGGCGACGCCGCCACTTCCGCCGGAGCAGGAGACTGCTCGTCCTCCTTCTCCGTCGGAGGTGTATACGGAGAGTTCTGATTCTGCGCGGGATCTTGATCCGTCTCCGGCGCCATAGACGTATCCACCTCCATAGATTTAATCAATAACTACAAAATAAAAAGTGCGATTGAAAAGGCTGGTTGGAGATCGGAGCCTGAATTGGCGCAATTAAGCATTTCGGATCAGCATAGCAATCGAAACCCTAGCTGAGATCGTGGCTTAGGTCCTCAGGATTGGAAGTTTCAACAGCCGATTGGAAAGAGGATTTGAAGAAAGAAGGAGAAACTGACAAAGGCGGCTTCCAGTTTTCAGTTCTCCGACTTTTCCCTCTCCCTCTCTCTCTCTCTCTCTGTTGAGTTGGCTCAGGTAATGGTGAGAGCGACGAAGTGACCCCAAATCCCTCCCCTCCCCCCCTCTCTCTCTCTCTTTCTTTCGGATTCTTTTTTTTAATTTAATTTGGCTTTTGTGTTGAACAGTTTGTGTTTCCCTCCCTCCCCAATGTCCCCATTGATGTTCGCCGCCACTTGCTGAAATTGGAGTTGGACCGATTTCAAGTAGAAACAAATCAGAGTCTGAGCGATGCACATCGACCCATTTATGAACAGTTGAACACCGCCACCCTAAATATTCATTTTCAATTAATTCCAAAAATGTAATTCTGTTAAACTCGGTTGGTTCTGGTACGGGTCAAGACGCTGGAGGGAGGTCGTGTGTGCGGGCCCACATACGGGAGACTCGAACAACACATAAACCCGAGCGGGGTTCCATCTCAAAACCAATTGGCAATGAGAGGAATAGCTCACCAACCTTATATGTTGTTTAAGTATTCTCTAAATTACCGATATGGAACAACCACCATTCCAACAAATTCATTGTCGGATATACATACCTCATACGAAGTACTGTATAACTGCATGAATTTCACTTGGCAAAGCTATATGCAACATACATAAATGTGTTAATTTCACTTGCCAAATCTATACACTATATGTGATATAGACAAAACATTCAAAAAATAGTGAACAGATTTTTTATCCGTTCAATATATAACGGATCATAAATCTGTTTATGTGTTTTTAAAAAAACAAGTTTAAAATATTTGGAAAGTATATATCCGTCCATTGTCAAAAAAATTTATAGTTTCAAGTTTTTTAAATTTTCATAATGATTATTTGACACGTGTTAAATTTGAGGGCAAACGGATCTATAATCCATTTTATACGAGTATATAATTATATATAGCACTTTTTTTGGTCGGCTGAGTATATATAGCACTTGATCTTGATGCTTGTAGCAACAACCATTTCACTATATCAATCACTCAACCAGCCTCACAAATCGCAGTGTAAAGTTATTAAGTACACGCTTCTTCTACTTATTTATAAAAAATATATTGTTATTAGCAGAGGCGGAACCAAGGGGGTATGGGGGAGCACGTGCCCTATTCCTCATTCGGTAAACTACCTAGGTGTATTCTCATCGTCGATGGCTTCATTTTGATATATAATACGCCATAATCCGACATTTGAGTAAAAAGTTATGAATGTTTGAAAATCATAGGTGTATTAATCACTTTATTTTTACTTTAATATATTATAATACTTTTATATTTTACTTAAATTGATATTCACATACTATAATTCATCTCGAGAGCTTCGAAACCATGGGTTATAATACTTATTTCGATAATTCATAAGAAGTTACGCAAGTTTAAATTTTTTATATTTAGTTATACACTATTACATCGATCTTAAAAACACAACAAATTAAATATTGACTCAATGTTTATTTATTGTGTTTTATATCCTTATTTTTGTTAGTTTTCTTTTCTTCGGCTATTTCATTTATTTATTTATATTTATTTATTTTTTAATGGGAAAAAATAAGAGAGTTTTATTTAGTACGCAGTATAGACCTCTAATTAGAAACGATGTACTCTTTAGTTTGTAATATCATTTAACACTAGTTTGTAATATCATTTGACACTAATTTATAATATCGAACACGTTATGTGTTTTACGAATTTTTTCTCAATATCGTCGTGTAGTATTTTTGTGCCCCTCCCCTCAAAACTTCTCGGCTCCATCCCTAGTTATTAGGAATTTAAGAAGTAACTATTGGGAATGCTTGTCTAAGACTCGTAATGATGTATCATTTGTCATGTAAAAGGGTGGTCAAGACTCTGGTTCTGTTTTGAAATGGCCGATTCTCAGGTTCTCTTTAAAATAAACTTTAACTCAAACTTACCATAGTAAACTTTCTATTTTTAGAATTGAAATAAATGATTTTATAAAATTGATGGAACTGTTGATTTATGTTTTTCTTTTTGTAAGACCTTACTTATAACGGTGATGATCTTCTAATCCGCTATCAATAAGAGACCTTAATTGCGGACTAGAGAATTCTCACCATATTAGTTTAACTGTTGGTAAATACTTGAATAGTATTTACCAATTGTCTATGTGCGTTTGGATCCCAATACAATTTAATTAATCCCTCCGTTCGGCAAAACTTGTCATTTTAACTCTTCACACAACTTTTAATAAAGTTAATAATTACACTCATTTTTTACTAATTTACCCTCATTTATTACTCTACTTTTTACTTAATCAAAAACTACAACTCACAACACATCAATCAAATCAATGGCATTTTGGTAAAGTAGAAGCAAAATTATTTAAAATGACAAGTTTTTTCGAACAAAAACAAAACTCTAAAACGACAAGTTTTGCCGAACGGAGGGAGTATAAAGCACTTATAATCATAACACTTGAGCAGTATTTGTTAACCTATTTTATATTAAAAGTAATATCAATTTTAAATAAAAATATCTTATAAGCTGTGTCGATTCGCTATTGTGTAAAGTTTGTAACTATATTTTAAATCTAATGTAATTAATTAATATAATTTATAATATATTTATTTAAATTTTACGTTATTTAAACCATATTGTAAAAAAAAAGGTTAATAAAACACAATGACTCTTGATGTACCGCTCGTTAGTGATGTCGCAACTTGGTGGTGATTGACGTCGATTCTTAGTCTACGTTGTTCCTAGTGTGTTTGAGTTTGGTTTGCTTGTTCGTCCGGAAATGTGTGCCTACTACTGTTGTATTGCACTTTTTGTTCTTGCGTTATATGTCTTGATGGATCGCCGCCTAATGACTTATACGGAAAGAAAAAAAAAGTTAACCAAATACTCCAAAGTACTGTAATACTTACGGAGTATACACTTGTAATCCAGGATGACATGATGTTAGATTGTTAGATGTTAGATTCCTTGTATACTTTGAATTTTGACGGACAAAGTGGGTTGAAAAGATTGTCCTTTCTCCTTGTAGCAACTGCATACATTGTTCAAAGTGTCATTTGGTCGGTAAAAGTAAACTTGTATTCACAGTAAAAGTGTACATACTTATATCACAAATTGAAGCAATTAAAATTTTGCTTTATGTATTGATTAAAATAAAAATGTATAAAATCACCATTACCTTTGTTCAATTTTGCTCAAAATCATCCTGAATTCAATCATAATTAAAAGGACAATTTATTTCCACCCAAAAACAAAATCAAGAATTGATGCAACATTCTAAATGGCCACATGGGAAGTTCACATGGAGTGTACAGGCGCCTTGATTTGGTTTTAAAAAAAAAAAATTGCAGTGAAAACCCCAAGTAAAAACAAACTGCAGCACTATCTAAGCAAAACTCAACTATGGGGATGAAGGTATCCAAAGTGAGCATCAATCAACCTCAATCTATAGTGACAGTAAAAGACACAGCAAGTGCTATCCACAAGTCACAACCATCATCATCTCTTTTATAAAAGTTGAAGAGCTTTGGTAGCACACCACTTTAGTTTTCTGTTTTTTAAGAGGGCATGGCCAAACCTTTCCAGCCTCAACCTCTCCTTTTACTGTTTTACACAGTGCTGGGATGGGATCCAAAATCCAGGCAGGTGCACACCATCAAAGCTTGAAACCCTTTTCTTATTACCTGAAAAGAGCTTCAGATTTTGCTCATGGAAGCTTTTCTTTAATGCCATGTTGATGGATGCATATTCCTGCAAATCTTGATCTGCTAATCCACCTTCATTTCTTTCTTTTTCTATTCAGATTTTGTATTAACAAAGACCTATTTGTGGAAGTCTTATTATAGTAGTTTGGTTGATAAGCGCAGCAATAATACTAAGCAGGCTTAATACAATTAATTTATCATCATAAATAGTAAACATAGCTGCAGAGACTTGCAATTCTAACAACAATTGGTATAAATATAGTATTATAAAGTCAGGTGAACGAACCCGCAAGGGCTTTAGACTCGAAGCTGATTTAAAGTACAACAGGATACATTATGGATTTATATGAAAGAGATATATGTACAACGCGCATCCAAGATAAACACGTTTTTAACCCTACTACCTCACTGCAGGATACACATTCCATCTTACTAACCATATAATGTTACAATCTAGAATTACACAGTTGCTGAGACGTAACAGGCAGGTTGAAGGAGGATGCGTGGTTCCCAATGGCTTTGGGATTCAACCGGAGCTCCAAGGTTGACGGAGCTGCCATAAGCCTTCAATGCTAGAAAGCTTGTCCGAGTCTCATTACTGAAACCTGTTAAAGATATAGCAAACATTACACAACAATCAAGTACTTCAAGAAGCCAGCTACTGAAAGCAATAACTGTAATACAGATCTGGTATCGAAGCTTTGAACTTTGAAGGATAGGATTTTGAGGGCTTAAATTCGAAATGACAAACTAGCATGCTTTTAGAGGTAAATGCACTCAGATGATATAGTCCGATATGCCCATTCTATGTTCAATCCGAATTAAACATTCAGGAGCCCCACAAACGCACATCGACACATAAATTCAGCTATTGCCAAGGATTGCATCCAATTGCCGTCATGATCAGGATGGTGCTGTTAACTTATTATGATGTACACATGACAGAGCTAAAAAAAGAAATATTTTTTTTTAAAAGAGAAGCAAGATTGTAACTTTGGAAGATTCATAAAGTGGTACTTGAAGAGGAGCCATCAGGTTGTACAGTGACTCCTTACCGACAGTAAAGCAAAACACACAACTACTGAAGCTTTGAAAGCACGCATTCATAGTGGTACAATCACAGAATCACAGTCACTTGAAGGGAAAGGAAACTAGAGATAGAATCAAAACCTAAAAATATCATTGAAAACTACAAACCCGGAAAAAAATCTACACAAAGGAATTCAAACAGCATTCAAGAATATGCCAAGTTCAAGCAAGGAATCCGAGGAGCTCACATACTACATCAGCAATTAAACATCTGAAACAAAAAAGCAGTAAAGGACTCAACAACATCAAACATGGCAACCGAGATGACACCAAACGAGCCCTTTATCCACTTCCTAACAAAATTCCTAATATTGACAGCTGATGAAACTAAACTAACTCATCAAACATTTTAAGGGTCAAACCAATTCAACAAGATCCAACCAGCCACATAAAAACAAATAAACACTCAACAAGATCACATGAAACAAAAATACAGAGCAAAGATAAAAAGGAGATCATTTACTCACCAGTAAGCAAAAAAAGGTGACACCTTAATCCTTGAGAATAACATCATCTGCAATATCCATCAACGGCTTCAAGCAATCGGGCGAAAACTTCCTCGCAAACAGGTAATCATAACTATAATTCGACTGCCTAAGGTTCTGAATCAACTCCGGGGAGATCTCACTCGGCTTATACGTATGCGGGTGCCCATTAACACTGTTAGTCCAATTCACATTGGTAAGCGAAAACCGGGTGCACCCATCCGGGTCCTCCATGGACAACAAAGTAGGAAAGTAATGCTCTTCAGGATAACAAGATTGGATCCTTAGGCAAGGCAATCTGAACTTCCTCCATAGCTTCCGATCTCTGAGCACCAAAAGAGCGTGCTTTTTGGTCAGTATAAAGAACTGCGACCCAACCCGAAAATCCCTAAATGGAACCTCTGGCAGCATCACATTTTTACCCCTGGCATTGTACCGATCGTGCAAGGTGGTTTCATTCGACAAGATCTCGATGAAGCTCGAGTACTTAACGGGGCTCCAGCTGAAAGATCGGGTGTGGAAGAGGGACTTGTAGACGTAGTCAAACGAGTGGATGGGGATGCAGTTCTGGGAGATAAAAGCGAAGTAGTAATTCATGGAGTCGTTGAGGATGGCATTGGCGAGAAGGCGACGAGCGGCGGAGATGAGCGTCGCCGAGGATCGCTCCGTGTGCTTGCTAGGTATGAATCTGTCGGTGAAGAAGCCTCCGGGATCACGGACGCGAGATTGGGGATCGGCGTGGATGTAGATATTGAAAAGATCGGGGTTTGTGGAATTGAAGAACCGGTCCCAGAGAGGGGAGAAGTGGAGATCGGTGTTGGTGAGGAAGAGGAAGGCGATCTTGAATCTAGGGTTTGAGGAGCCCAATCGGAAGAAGAACTGGGCGGAGGAGGAGGAAGGGCGGCGGTCTGCCGACAGTGCGCGGTTGAAGAGGGCCAAGTCGTCGAGCTCGTCGGGGATGGAGATGGGGAGCTGGCGGGGCGGGAGGAGTCTGGGAGCGAGGACGAAGATGATTGGAAGAGAGAGGAGGAGAGAGAACGTGAGGATGAATTTGGGCTGGAAAATCTGGGAGAAATGCGAATGCGAGTGCGAATGTGAATGGGAATGGGAATGCGAGTGTAAATGGGGCATCTCTGCAGATGAATCTGGGAATGTGAAATTGGGGGTTTAGTAGAGGGGGATGAACCTGGAGATAGGAACTGGAACTGGAATTGGAATTGGAATTGGAAATTCATTCCCAATTCCCATTTCCAACCATTCCAGTGGGAGGAATTGGGCTAGGGATTTTAACCGGTGCTCCGAATCTGTGTCAATGGAGGTCTCATTTCATGGTGGTGGTGTTCCTGTTTCTCTCAGAGTTCAAACTGATGAAGGAGAGGAGAGAGTGGAAGGCCCTGCAGATGGAGAGAGGGTAGGGTTAGGAAGGGGTGATGAATGCAGTGATGTTAACGGGGAAATAGGTATGCGGTATATGGGAAAGCTGCTGACGTCATGCTATGTAGCTAACGGAGTTACTAAATTTGCTATGCTGCTAACGGAGTTAATAATTTGCTAACGGAGTTACTGAATTTACAGTTTGTTGAGCAAACAATTAACGGAGCAAGTTTAGCGTTGGTAACGGAGTTGTGTTCTCTCTTTTTCTTTTTCTTTTTTTTTTAAATTATTAATGCCGGTGAGTTAAGGGCACCAACCGGATTTAGCTACTACTAACTTTCCATTAAATAAGAATACTCATAGTAACATTGTAACAACCACCAAAAATAAAAAATTTAATAAGACAAATTTAAATTAATTTACTTAACTTAGATTATGAACGGTGCCCTATATTTTTTATTTATTCATATGAAAACTTTTTTAAAAATTGATATTTTGTAAAAAACAAATAGCTTCTAGAAAACTATATTGGAAGTAAAAAGAAATCAAATCTATATAAAATACTAAAACAGAGGCCGTTGGAGCGACCTCGTGGCCACGGAATTTTCTGGATTAAACGGGATTATTTTTGCCTGCGTGGCATTTTCTGGATTAAAGCGATATTATATTTTTGGGTCACACCAATTAATAATCCAATATAGTTAGCTAAAAACTTATCTTTTTACATAATTTATTCAATATAACCTTATACCTTATATTTTAATTAGATTATGTGATTAAGATATTTATCCGTTTAACAAAATATATGTTTCAGATAAGATTTTACAAAATTGAATTCAATATCAATTGTTCCCTTGAAAACAAAGATCCGATTTTAGATTAATTAGCCCATTTTCAAATTCCCTAACAAAATTTTATCTAATATCTAAATACCTATATTTACTAATTTTGATGGATTATATATTATAAAAGTTACGAAGATAGGAAGATGTCTATATTATATAACCTTATCACGTAGATATGAAGAGTATTTTTTTAAAGCCCTATCTCAAATTCTCAACTTTTAACCCTATAAATATCACCTAATTTACATCCAATTCAATATACATACAACTACAATATATTTTTTAGTCTTCTTCTTTTCATTTGTTTACGTGTTTCTCCTCTAACTAATTTGATCAATATAGCTATATAATTTTTGAATTGTATGCTCTTTGATTTGTAGGTGTTCGTATTGCCATGCTTTTCATTTTGGAGTGAGTATAATGTAAGACTCCGGGGACTAAAGAAGCTCTAATCCCTGAGACTCGGAATGTATACATGTATACCGGTGGCAGGAGCATGGTATAAGTGTTATTTCAAGCATTTTCTAATTAGTTACTCCTTTTATTTTAAGATGTGCCTACTTTTAACATATATGTCCTTTTATTTTTTGCAGCGCGCCCAAGACAATATTTTGGAATTTGAGATAAATTAAGTTGATTGAGGGACATTGATGAAGAGTATTGGATATCATTAGCATAAGTAAGAATTTACATTGCCAATAGTATGCCCTTAATTGAGTACAACTGAGTATTATTATTTATTTAGAGCTCATGTAAAATAGATTGATGAGTCAAACGTCTTAATAAAATTTGTATATTAATGAAATGCTTTAATATTTGTATATGTTTTTAATATCAAATGCTTTAATATATATATATATATATATATATATATATATATATATATATATATATATATATATATATATATAAACTTCACAAAAGTGTAGGTAGTTAAATTTTATTTCATTTAAAAATATTTAGTGGTTCATATTGGTAGTTACGAGTATTAGTTAAGGTATCAAGTTTAATATAGTAGAAAACATATTTTATACATTGTTTTTAATGTCAAATGCATTAATATTAAAAAAATTATCTTTCAACCTATATTATAAAAGAAATCTATATACAATATATAATAGCGGATTCAAATCCGATAACTATCTAATATAAAAAAATATATTTATATATAGACTGTTAGTGGTATCATATCTTATCAAATATAATGGACAAATATAATGGAGCGTAACTAATTAATACATGATACAATTTCTTCTTTACATTTCTATAACAATTTGTACCAAATGGAGGAATAAACTAATTAATAGGGCCTAGAAAAAACAAGGGCATGATCAACCTGCGAGATTCTAAGAAGTTTTTAACTTAATAATTTATCTTTTTTAGATGAAATTAAATATATTTGTATAAATATTTAACCTTATATCTAAGTAGAAAATCTATCTATAATGGTATAATATATATATATATATATATATATATATATATATATATATATATATATATATATATATATATATATCATAATATTATAAATCTATATATCTATCTATCTATATCCATATCTATATAAAATACTAAAGCAGAGGCCAGACCTCTGGTGTGATTTCGCGTCCATAAAATTTTCTGGATTAATACTAAAACATGAAATTTTCTTGATTAAAATAAGATTATTTTTACTTATGTGTCATATTCTGGATTAGAGTGATATTATATTTTTGGATCACCTCAATTAATAAGTCAATATAAGTAGTAAAAAGACTTATCTTTTTAATCAAATAATCTATCCAATATAACCTTATATCTTAATTATGTTTTTTTTATTATAAATATTCAACGTTCATTTGCCGAATTTTGATTTTGCATTGCAACCGTGGGGCACAATCCCCTTTGGAATTCATCTGAATTCGGTGCCTGCGGCTCTAATTTTGCTTCCGTTGATTGACATTCAACAATGTCTTTGATATTCATAAGATTTGTAACTCCATTTTCTAAAGAGTGCAGCTTGGTATGATTGTCAGATGATCGTAATTTCATTGTAGGTTTAGAAGTTAGGTTCTTTTTATATTAATTTTTTCTTAGATTTTGTAGTTTAGATTGATTTTTATATATCTTTAGTATAAAAGTAGTTATGACTGATTTGTTTCTTTTAAATAAATCTTATTTATGTTTTCTCTACATTTTTTGTGAAAGATTTCTAAATAAAGACTAATTAAATATTTAAACTCCAAAGATGATATTATTCATACCGGCAATTATACTCTAATTTTGAGCAATTTGACATACGGCGTATAATCTATCTATCTACTACCATCTATGTAACTAAATTTAATTAATTTATGCTAAAACAATAGTGAATTGAAATATATCATGATGATTACGTATTTTGGTATAGTATTATCTAGATATAGCCACATAGGTTTAGAGATATATCATGATTAGCTTTTTATGTTAATTTTATACAGTAAGCTTTAAAAATATTACCTATCATCTTTTCTAGATATCTATATATCTATATATATCTATTCTAAAATACTAAAAAAAAGGTCTGAAATGGCCACTGGTGCGATTCACATACGTGATATTTCTAGATTAAAATGGTGTTATTTTTTCGTACGTGTCATATTTTGAATTAAAATGGTGTTATCTTATTTTTTTATTTGATCCATCTTATATCTATCCAATATTTGGTTCATTATTAATAAACCGATATAATTTTGTCATCTCAATTAATGAGTTAGAAAACTTATCTTTTTAGATCAAATAATCTATTCAATATTTGGTCAATTATCCTACGTTTTAGATCGAATTTTAGTTTATTGTAACCAGAGACCTGAAATGGCCTTTGGTGTGATTTCACATATGTGGAATTTTCTGGATTAAAACGAGATTATTTTTTGCTGAAATAGCAGTTCTTAATCAATAAATATGCTATAAAATTCACGTTAAAAAATTAGACTATAAAATTTTCAATTCAGAAAATATCACTTGAACTCATAACTCATATTAGAATGATTTTATTTTTATAAATTATAAAGTAAGCCTTATTAGTTAATTAATTAATTAATCATATATGATCAATCACCAATCTAATTTCTAATAAAAATATATATTATCCATTGAAAACAATAAGATTAAATTTGAATAATATTTTATCCAAAAATATTTGAACTTTTATAGTAACAATCTAAATTTAATATTAATGTCATTTAAAATTAATTGTCAAATTTATCAATAGATTTTGTTTTAAAAAAAAACATACGAGAATATAATAGTAAAAAAAATTTAACATGCCGTGCAAGAGCACGGGTAACATATACTAGTATATCTAATATCAATCTTCTATATACATATGTGACGGCGCGTGAGTGCATCTTGCAGAGCTTTCTCTCACCAGAAAGAAAATCTAATAAAAATAATTATTTTATTTCACCATTAAGGTTGTGTTTTCTTCTCTCTCCCCCAACACCACCCCCACCCTCATTTAGTAGGTCCACCTCCTCTCCATCCCCTACCTCCCCTCACCAAGATAGCTTTTTCTCCCCTATCTCCACCCCATTTCAGCCACCTCCACCCCCCTCCACCTCTTAAAAAAGCCTTCAGAAAACAGGCCCTAACTCATACAATTGGATATATAGATGGAAGGATATATAGATGGAATATCTTATAAAAGGAAAAAAAAAACTATATTAATACAACACAATCCATCCACGCTAGCATAGATATTTTAGTAAACTAATGTAATAAATATATTTTACATATTTAATAAAAAAAAATATCTATATATCTATATAATACCTTAAATTAGAAGATTTTGCTGATGTGTCATCTTCTCTTGATTTTAGTTAATTCAACAAATCCCTTATTTTCAATTTTTTTATTTTTCCCCTCTCCTACATTTAATTATTATTTCCTTTAATTATTATTTTTATTCTTTCATTTATCTTTTTCAATCAATCACATTCTTTCTTATATTTTCAACATATTTGTTAACTATCTATATAATACCTTAAATTAGAAGACTTTGCTGACGTGTCATCTTTTGATCTTCTCTTGATTTTAGCTAATTCAAAAAATCCCCTATTTTCTACTACGTATTTTTTTTTATCCCCCCCCCCCCTTTCATGCTATGACAAACGCTCTCTTTAAGAGTCTTTCCAAAAACCCACGCCGCCCTCTCCATCCTCCTCTTTCGGCGGATGAACTATCACTCTGACAAATCTCCTCTATCTGGTTGACTACTCTCCTCCTCGTCTCTCTCTTCAGTGCTTTCCCTCGTCCATCCATGACGGTGGGCTAGGTGGTCCGAGCAACGAACGCCATCTCCGGCCAAACCTCTCTCTTCGGAGAGAGCCCCAAATCTCTCTTCGGAGATGATATAGGGTTAGCCGTAGGATGGCCCGATCTTCGACAATCAAGACTCAAAGATAAGAACGGAAGCAAAAGACTCAAGAAACTCAAACAATGACTCGATATCGACAAAGGACAAATAAAACGCAGCAACTATGAACTCGAAATTAACAATAAGAAAGACCGATAGAAGGGTGATTCGAACTAAAGTAGAACGAGATAAAGACCCTAGACCTCCTAAGAGGGTAGGAACCAAGTATCAACGACTACATAGCCCGCCTCTACAACCTTACACAACCAAGCGGACAACTTGAAAGCACAAGGAGGGGACTTGTGATTACCAGGATCACCAAGCTTTCGCGAGGTTGATGAACTCAAAGCAAACCAAGCAAGATCAATAACCAATTTGCAATCGATGAGCAACGCTTTGAATCGATTGACTTTCTCACAGACGTGTTTCACACAAAAGTGTATTTTTTCTTAAGATAAATAACGTCTGTTTGACAATGGAAGAATCGGCCTCTTATAACCCTAAGGAGGCTGATTTCTTAAAGAAATAATAAATAAAAGAAATAATTAAAATAACCTCTAAATTTCCTAAAATAACTTAAATAAAGAAGGTCTCTAAAAATAGCAACAAAGAAAATTCCAACACTTAACAAATTCCCGTCTAAAACAGTGACAACATCAAAGAATGTGATTTTCGGTCAAGCTCTAAGTCGAATCTGGAAAAACCTTCAACAACAAAGTTGTAGATCTCTTCATCCTCGTTCCGACAAGGTATGGCACGATCTAATCTGATTAATATTGACTCCTTACGACTCATTTTATTGAGACGTCGAAAAGCTATCAAAATTCTGAACTAATCTAAAAACGTCAATAACCAAGCTTGCACCTTTGGATCTTTCTCCCATGGTGGAGTCTTCTTCTTCCTCTTGAGGATGACATCATTCTCATGAGCTCGAATCATAGGTCCATCCCCAAGTATAGATGTGTCCGAAGGTGTCTTGGATGGTGTCTTGGATGGTCTCGCATCAATCTCCCTTTCTTGAAAAGGATTCGTCCTCGAATCCAAGGTCGCATATGATTCCGCAAAGGCATCCACACGAGCTCCTGGATCGAAAACCTCATGCCCATGGAAACTCGTCTCAAGACCGATTGATGTAGGGATTGACCACTCCTTGATGGTTTTGATCTCAGCTTCGGCAACTTGTAGGCCAATAGAGCTCTCTACACAATCAACAAAAGAAACTTGATTACACTAGTACAAATTTGTAGATTAACGACACAAAATTTAAAGCGGTTTAAAAAAAACGCTGTTAATTAAAATTTCGCACAACGCTTTATAAAATAACCGCTAAGAACATTTTTTTAACAGCGCTTCATTCCAAAAAGCGTTGTCACAATTGGGAAGGATAGCGGTTTTTAAGTAAAAGCGCTGTTAATGTTTAAGGACAATATTTTTTAACAGCGTTTTATGCCAAAAAGCGTTGCCCCGACCAATTGGGAAGGATAGCGATTTTCAAGTAAAAATGTTGTTAATGTTTAATTTTAGTCTTAAAAAAACCCTAACTCCCTCTTTATATCTCACCAAGCACGTACTGCCTCCATTAACTCCTTTGTCTCACAGTCACCGCCTCTAACTCCCTCTTTGATCTCAAGTTCTCCATGTCGATTGCTAAAGTCGGATCTATAGCCGTGTTGCAAGGTCATGAAGAGCGGTGGATTGAGGATTGAAGAGTGGCTATTAGGAGTCGCCTTCCTCACCCACCGACGCCTCGAACGAGCTCGCAACTGCCTCCATGTCGGGTACGAATTCCGCCAGAACATAGTTGAGATACGTCGAAAGCTCGCCGCAGGGCAATGGCGGACCTAGGGGGTCCTAGGGGGTCACGTGTCCCCCTCCTCATCCGAAAAATTACCTAGGTGTATTCTCCTCGTCGATAGCTTCGCTTTGATATATAATACGACATAATCCGATATCTGAGTAAAAAGTTATGAATGTTTGAAAATTACAACAGTATTAATCACTTTAGTTTTATTTCAATATACTATAATACTTTAATATTTTACTTTAATTGACATTCACATATTATAATTCATCTCGAGAGCTTCGAAACCATAGGTTATATTACTTATTTTGAGAATATGGTAAGAAGTTACGCAAGTTTAAATTTTTTTATATCTAGTGATACATTATTACATGTTAATAATGCAATTTTTATTTATTGCGTTTTATATCTTTATTTTTCGTTTTTTATCCTTATTTTCGTATTATATATTTGTAGTATTTTCGAAACCATAGGTTGACACTAGTTTGTACTATCGATCACGTTGTGTTTTGCGATTTTTTTCTCGATCTTATTGTCGATTACTATGGTGACCCCCCGCTAAAAACTTTCTGGGTCCGCCACTGCCGCAGGGAGATCGCTGCAAGCAACTGCATCTAGGCCGGGTACGACTTTCTCCATAACATAGTCCAGGCCAATGCCAGGGACTCGCCGCAACGCAAGTCGAGATCCATCTTCAACCTAATGGTGCCATCAACAACATCTTCGATCTATTGATTTCGAAATTGCCAGATCCACCAGACCTGTTCTTGTTTTTTAGGCGTTTCAATATAGTTCTATGAGTTTTTAGGCTTTTCAACTCTATGAGTTTATATCCACCAGATCCGTTCTTGTTCAGTAGATTTTGATTTTTATGTAGGTCTTGTGTGCTGTGTAGTTTCTATTCAATTTCAGATTATTTTTTTCAAGTTTAATGTACTATGTAACTTCTAATTTGATTAATAAATGACTTTAGGTGTTTTAAGGTTCAGTGTAATTTTTCTTGTATTATTCTAGTGTTTTGAATTTTTTTAATGTCGAGTTTATGAATAAACGTGGATCTGGAAGTGAAGGAACTCAAGGAAGTGGTGTAGATTTGAAATGAGATGGTAATGGGGACAGGGGTGTAATGGTCATGGGTATTTAAATTGCCAAAAATGGGTGAGTGGATGGTATCGCTTTTTTTTTAAAATGAATTTTAACAGCGTTTGTTTCAAAAAACGCTTTCCTTCTGTTTGACAACAGCGCTTTTGAAAGACCGCTTTGAATAATGTTCTCAGCGCTCCAGTTAACAGCGCACTGAAAACCGCTATCCTTCTCAATAAAAAACCGCTCTTAATATGCTTTTTTGTACTAGTGTTAGTGCACAATTTATAATTCATATCATCTTCAAAATGTTCTAACTCAATATGCACTATAGGTTGTTCATTTATCTCTATGTTTCCATCAATGACTAGCAAGTTGTTATCCTTTTTCAAGGCTGAATTTCCAATTAATTCAAGGCTAGCAATATTAGAACAATCTTCACCATCAATGATCATATTAGAAACATTGTCGTTTTCTAAGCATTTAGTATGACACAAATCGTCTATTTGATTATCATCACAAGGCATAGGCTGAACACTTAAAAATTTATTAACAATCAAAGAATCATCATGCTCATATTCAATGCAATCATCTTTAGAGTGAAGTAAACTAAGATCTTGATCATTACTAACATGCTCAACATTTTCACCACTAGAATTTTCAGATCCATTTTTGCCTAGGTGAGTAATCATGAAAGTTTTCTTATTTGGGCAATTCTTCATAACATGTCCACTGCCTTGGCATATAAAGCAAGGAATGTACATAGGTTTAAGAGTAGAAGAGTTAGGATTACTCCATTTAGGGCCAGTAGATGCCTCAGAAGAATGTCGTGCCTCTACTGCCGTCAATCTTTCATTTATCCGTACCAATTTCTCATTCATGGCTTCCAACTGTTTGATCATCTCAACTCCAGTAATCATGTTGTTGCCCTGGTTAGACATGGCAAATAAAGACAAACAAAGAACTATGTGACAATTAGTAAAAATATAAACAATCTCACAAGTGTTTCGCTCACACTCTTTTCGCTAATTGGTATGACAAGCTTGTTGGGGCAATCCGCCTTGGGCAAATCAACACTCAAGCAAGAACTTAACAATGCAGGCAAAGAGATCAAGAGAATGGGCAAAACAAGACAACCGAAAAAATCCAACATAAGCAAGGTATCGACTCGGTACCTATGGGTTTCGACTGGGTATGAGTGAGTTTCGACTCGATATGACCAGGGATGTACTCGATAATGGAGAGAAAACAAAGGAAAATAAGGAAAAGAAAAAAAAAACTTGAAACTTTTACCTCTTTTGATTCAAACCTTTAGCAAGGACGTTGTAGTTGCAAGGTAGGGCTTAAAAAAAAAATTGTGTTTAGGAGGTATGTGTTTAAGGCTTTTTTTCGAGTGGGGCTATGAAAATTCACCAAAATTGGTCCTTGAAACTTCTTGCACTAGACTCGACAATCCCTTTTTTTTAAGCTACTTTTGCCCCTAGTGAATTTTATCCTCCTAGGTCAAAGCTTGAATGTATATTTTATTTTTGTTTTATTTTTGACAATTTCAGACTGTTTTTTTTTTTTACTAATCCAAGAAACTAAAAACTAGAATGAAGGACTCGAAACTATAGGTTAATGGTGAAAGAAAATAAAATTTGTAGCCCTTATGAAATATATATAGATGAAATATGGCTATCTTTGGTAAGTAGATCTATGAAAGCCTTTGTATAATTTATGATAGATAAAACAATTATATCTACCAAAAAAAAAAATTTAGAATTTAAATTAGGCAATCAAATAGATAGATCTAGGATAGAACAAGATAGAAAGCAACAACCAACTAGGGTTTCTTGTAGACAAAAATGGCGCCGATTAAGGTGAAGGAAGAAAGTCGATGTCGACTACTCCAAAGGCTGAGATCGGCCACTCTTGGTGAAGGTCTCGGTTGGCTTGGTGTTTAGGGCTAAGCAACCACAACCATCACAAACAAGAAAAAGGTTAATGCAATCAAAATTAAAGATTCAAGAAGTAAAGACCAAGAACAAAACAAAAAGACTCTATTTTGTAGTTTTTGTGTTTAGGAAAACAAAAGACACAACTTTTGATGTCGGAAACCAAAGCTCTGATGCCAATTTGATACGGGGTTAGCCGCAGGATGGCCTGATCTTCGACAATCAAGACTCAAAGACAAGAACGGATGCAAAAGACTCAAGAAACTCAAACAATGACTCGATATCGACAAAGGACAAACAAAACGCAGCAACTATGAACTCGAAATTAACAATAAGAAACACCGATATAAGGGTGATTCGAACTAAGTTAGAACGAGATAAAGACCCCAGGCCTCCTAAGAGGGTAGGAACCAAGTATCAACGACTACAAAGCCCGCCTCTACAACCTTACACAACCAAGCGGACAACTTGGAGGCACAAGGAGGGGACTTGTGATTACCAGGATCACCAAGCTCTCGCGAGGTTGTTGAACTCAAAGCAAACCAAGCAAGATTAAGAACCAATTTGCATTCGATGAGCAACGCATCGAATCGATTGACTTTTTCACAGATGTGTTTCACACAAAACTGTATTTTTTCTTAAGATAAATAACGTCCGTTTGACAATGGAAGAATCCGCCTCTTATAACCCTAAGGAGGCTGATTTCTTAAAGAAATAATAAATAAAATGAATAATTAAAATAACCTCTAAATTTCCTAAAATAGCTTAAAGAAAGAAGGTCTCTAAAAATAGCAACAAAGAAAATTCCAACACTTAACAAACTCCCGTCTAAAACAATGACAGCATCAAAGAATGTGATTTTCGGTCAAGCTCTAGGTCGAATCTGGAAAACACTTCAACATAAAAGTTGTAGCTTTCTTCATCCTCGTTCCGACAAGGTATGGCACGATCCCATCCGATTAATATTGACTCCGTATGACTCATTTTATTGAGACGTCGAAAAGCTGTCAAAATTCTGAACTAATCTAAAAACGTCAATAAACAAGCTTGCACCTTTGGACATTTCTCCCATGGTGGAGCCTTCTTCTTCCTCTTGAGGATGACATCATTCTCACGAGCTCGAATCATAGATCCATCCTAAAGTATAGATGTGTCCGAAGGTATCTTGGATGGTGTCTTGGATGGTCCCGCATCAGAAGAGCCCCAAATCCTCTCATCGGAGAGTGCTCGGTTGATTCCGGGACGGTTCTCCCGTCCTTTGGCGTCGACCCTTGTGCATCTGGCGGCGGTTTTGTATCGACTGCTCTCGATAATCCTTCCCCTCCATCCGGCTTGTTGATCGGCCGACTTAGTGTCTGGTGCCGTTTCTCCCTTCTCCGGCATAATAATCGGTGCAAATCGCCATCGAAAAACCTAACCACTTATCGTTGATTTTTTTATTTTCAACCCAAACCTAAAATTGTTTTGGGGCTTTTGTTAATCTGAGTCTCTTACCTCTAAATCTGCAATCTCATTGCATATCATGTAAGTTTCCACCCCTCCTTTTTCCCTTTGGATCGCTTGCCTGTCGGTTTCGCTAATCTTTCCTCCCGCCTTGCCCATCTACCTTCGGTGGCGGCGGCGGCGTGGTGGTTCGTGACCCTCGGCGACTTTCCGTCCCTTGCGTTTGTCTGGGTCGCCGGCGGTCTCCCTTCGGTTGCCTTGGCCGCTGGTGGCGATGTGTTGACGTTTGGCGTCCTCTACTTCTCGTGGTTTGTGCCTTGAAGGTTGTCCTTGGGCTTTTGGTGGCCCGGTGCATGTCAGATTTGAGCCCGTTGTTGCTTTGGGCTCAAGCTTCCTCTTTTGGGCCCAAAGCAACCTTTGAAAATTACAAATTAAAAAAAAAATACGGGTAGATTGTTTTGCACTTTTGCTTGTTGAAGCAAATGATAAAAAAAGTGTCTTTGGGGAATAAAAATTAAAATTAAAAATTAAATTAATCTTTACATACGTTTATAAATATATGTAAATAATCCTCGGTGTGGGCTAGGTTATCTCCCGCTCGGGTTTATGGTGCGTTTCGATTCAGGTGTTGTTGCTCTACGGTTTGGGGGGACTGGCTTTTCTTGTTCGGTTGATGGGGTTCTGGCTGTTCGGAGTCGGGTCAGGCTGGGGTCGTGGCGGTGTGTATCGAGGCGTCTCCTTTTCCCGGAATGCTGCTTCCTTGGAGGTTCGTCTTCACTGCCCACAGGTGCTTCTTGATGTACCGTTGGCCTGCGGTGTTTTCATTGGTAGCGCTTGGCTTTGTTCATACGTCTACGTCCGCATCTCGTCCGGTTTAGTTAGGCTTGTTTCTCTTTGTAGAGTTCATGTACTTGTTTCTTGCACTTTCGTTGTATTTTGTCTCCTTTTGACGATTTCCGTCTGCCGACTTGTTGGCCATCGAAGTTCAGGTTTGTCGGGCCTCGAATTATTTCCTAATAAAAAAAAATCACATTATTTCTTATATTTTCAACATATTTGTTAACTATTGGGTTTAATTCAAAACATTGAATTGAATTTAATATAGTTATGTATATCTTTATATCTATATAATATCTTAATTTAGAATACTTTTTGATGATGTGTCAATATCTTTTTTCTCTTTCATACATCTATATCACTATAATATCTTAATTTAAATTTTTTTTTGATAAAGTCTAACTTTATGGTAATCATTTTTACCATTTTCTTAAAGATGTCAAGTCTACCTTCATTATTTTATCATTACTTTTTTATCAATATTTTATAATATTAATTTGATATATTTATTAAAAAATTTATTTATTAAAATTGCGCCATGGCGCGTCGATTATAACTAGTTTTTATTTATATCTATATTATTTTTTAGAGGAAAAATTAATTTATATTTAAGTTAACATATTCTCCGTACACGGGACGTGATCTATACGAGTAGTATATATATAGAGTTTACAATCCTAAATTTTCCTCAGCTGTCAATCCATATTTTCCATTAAAATAGGATAAAACTAAAAATATTTCTTCATAGGGGATGTTCATCGGCTTCATACCGATCTTAACGGTTTGCTTATGCAAGCACTTATTACACAAATATCTTATATTCCATTGCCAATTTCTACATTCGCTGATCGTCTTTACTGGGGCCCAAACCCTACGGGATGGTTCTCAACCAAATCAGCTACCACAATTGTCACTAATAGTAACAACAGAAGTACATTCAATTGTGACTGGATTTGGGATCTAAAAATTCCCCCCAAATTAAAACACTTCCTTTGGAAAATGGCAACTGATAGTTTACCAACCAAACAACGCCTGTAGGTATCTCACATTGGGGTGCCTATGAACTGTGTATTCTGCGATTCTCTAACTGAATAAATGCAGCACCTGTTTTTGGATTGCCCGTTCACGAAATCAATTCTTAACCTGCTACCACATCCTATTGGAACAATTCAGCATCACAGTTTTGACTGTCAAAAACCAAATGTTATTCTAAACAACATTTACTCAAACATTTCAAGAACTTTCGCTACTGACATTTTCTATTCCTGGTGGGCTATTTGGTTCTTTAGGAATCAATTAACTTTCGGCAATATTCAAAACGTAGACATTAACCAAGTTCGCGTCTACATCAACACTACTAAGCATAGCTAGTTTGAAGCCTCCAGGTTTGATTTGCAAACTCAATCCTTCCTTACTTCTCCGTCTCATCCCAAAGGTAACAACAGGAAGAATGGATTGGCTACGACAGTGGGTCGACGGTATGTTCATTGGGATACCCCTCCTCCTCCCTTCTATAAACTGAATTTTGATGGCTCGTTAAGGTCATCTGGAGAGGCTGCCTACGACTTCGTGATTAGAGGGGCGACTGTGGTGGCGGCTGGCTCGGGCCGCTGCAACAACACTTCTGCTATGTTTTCTGAAGCACTAGCTCTTAGAAATGGGATGTTACGGGCTCGTCAGCTGGGGGTTAGACACCTTCTGGTTGAGGGTGACAATCTGCAAGTTGTCAATTCTCTGCTTGGGATTTGGTCCTGCCCGTGGAGTATTGAACTTGTTCTTGCGGATGTTCGGTTGATTAGTTATGGTTTTGACTCGTTTTCCATTCGTCATATTTTCAGGGAATCCAATGCTGTAGCTGATAGTAAAATTGTTTAAATTATCCCAACTTATCACTTGACCTAATTATATAATCTATAAGTATTTAGTATTTACTAACGCCGGTCATAATCTTCTGCATAGTTAGTTCTCTGAAAATAAAACAAAATGGATTTTTTAAATAGTAAAAGATATGATAATTATTTATGATAAATAAAAATATAATAAAAAGTGATTAAAAATTATATTGAATAAAATATTTTTTTTTAGGAAATTGTAAAAAATATATAATGGTAACTATAAGTAAAGATATAATAAATTGAATCTTGCGTAAAATGTAATTTTAAAAAATCCAACTAATAAATAACATCATTTTAAAATTATAAAAAATCATAAATTTTACGGACCTACCCTAGTTTTAGGCTTAAATCAACCACTAAAACAATCCACCTTACCTAACCAGAGCTATCCTACATACTCAACTCGAGCCCCACATATCTAAATGGGTGGTGACATATTTGGATTAAAATAAAGTTGGTGCAACGTATTGAAATTAAGAGAATGTATTTTTATGTGTAAAGCCCTTTTACACATAAAAATGTAAAGCTCTTAATTTCAATACTTTTGGACTCTAAAAATGTAAAGCCCTTTTACCCGTTGCTGATAGTTATCAAAGTCCGACTCGAACCGATGACTGAGGGTCGTGTGTACGGGCGCACATGCGCTAATAGCCTATCACACAAGCCGAGTGAGGTTCCATTATAAAACCAATTGACAATAGAATGAGTAGCCCACCGGCTCATATACTATGACTTGTTATGTTCAACTTTCCGATGTGAGACATTTTTAGTCTCATTCACATCTCTAACAAAAAGATTAATAAATAGTGATAACTGCTGATAACGTCAATTGGTTTGAGATTAGAATATTTCGTAAAGTATTGTACGAAACAAAATAAAATTTTAGATTTAATGCGACGATTTATTTACCGACATTGTAGGATTCCTCATTGATGAGTCCTACAATGTCGAACAACACCATGAAGTTGTGCCCAACAACCAGCACAAGCAACTTCTTCACCCCTATTTATACCATTTGTTAACACATCTTTCATGCTCTTGGTAGCGACTTTAGCAACTTTCTCCCCTCTTTTCAATGAAATTATTCAGGGAAATTACGCGTGGTGGCCATGAACTTTTACAAATTCCGCGTGGTATACAAAGTTTTGAAAAAATCTGTGTGGTGCCCACGAAGTTTTGTAAAAGTCCACATAATGCCCACAAGGTTTTTCAAAAGTTTATGTGATAACAATAATGGATTTTAATTTTGAAAAATTGAGATTAAAAATTATATTATTGTACATTTTTTGTAAAACACTTAACAAGATTGTGTAATAGTTTTAATCTTTATAAAAACTAATTTTTTATATATTTTTTCTTACCTATAAACTAACCAAATTTTTTTCTTAAAAATCTTACATATTTAATTTTTATTTGTTTAATATTTAGATTTTGTTTATAAGGAAATGAGCAAAAAATAATAAGAACTATGTAGTAATATTACCCATTTACAATGAACCAATATTAATAGAAAATTTGAAAAGTACAAGAAGATATACGCGTACACTTTTCCACATTAAACAATTTTCATATGAGATTCAAACCAACTTTCATATGAGATTCTCAATAAAAAAAATTAAAGACGTAAGATTTTTGAGAACAAAAAATGGGTTAGTTTATCTCTAAGAAAATTTATATAAAAAACAAAACTAGTGTACGCGTATAATGTACAATAATATAATTTTTAATCTCAATTTTTCAATATTAAAACCCATTATTGTTATCACATAAACTTTTGAAAAACCTCGTGCGCACCACGTGTGGACTTTTACAAAACTTCGTGGGCACCACACGGAATTTTTCAAAACTTTGTATATCATGCGGGATTTGTAAAAATTCGTGGGCACCACGCGTAATTTCCCAATTATTTACTACGTATTTGTTATGATTGATTTATTGTGCTTGATCTAAAATAAACGTGGCAGTGAAAAAATTTAGATGGAAGATCATGAGTAATCAGCAGCACACAACAAAATAGATTTGAACCTTTTATTGATTGGAAGACCAAATGAAAGGACAAAGCCACAAACACTACACCTTAGTTTGAACTTCGAAGAGCTGCTACAATTATCAGCTTCAGATGTACACTAGTTTTGGACTTGAAAGCAAATTGGGTAAAACCTAAAAGTATAAAGTTTATACTTAATGCTATTCGTGTGAGATGCCTACCTTTGCCTGCAGATACCAAAAAACATGTGACATAGAGAAGGATGGCTTCTCTCCAGCTTGTATACACAATCGCGCGACGTTTAGAAGATGTCTCAGCATCCTTGAATCGTAGCTGTTTCCTAGATCAGGATCTATCATATTATGCATAGATATGTTCAAGTGTGCCTCTTGGACCCACTCGATCACGTCCCCACTTCCCTTGTCTGATGATTGGCCAGTGATCAACTCAAGAAGGAGAGCGCCGAACTTGGGGGTTAGGTTTTTAATGGGCTGTACAGAATCTGTAAGATGGAATGCCATATGATAAACTTTGTTTTGTCAACAGAGGCATAAATACATGGTGTGTCTACTTCTTCAGGTAATTGAAAGGGAGTTTTACCTTCTGAATTTGACAATGGAGGATTTGATGAGCGGCTTACTGGACAGAGAAGGCTGATATCAGAAAGCTGTTGCAAAATGTGATCAGCAGACATTCAGATTTGAGTTAGCAAGTGAATGTTTTTTTTTCCCGCAGTATGACATTAGTTAAGTTACCTTTGCTGTAAATTGCTCGTCCAGTAGAATATCATTTGAACTGATGGAGACCTGATAAACTGGAGGATCACAAAATAAATGCAGATATTCCTGTAAAGAATAAGTAATTGAATATTCATTTTAGTGTTGGTCAATAACAATATTGTCTCTGCTTCAGTATAAACACAAGAGTTCAGCTTGTATAGTGTAAGCATTTTGATTTGAATGATTGAGATTGGGCTTGTTCATGTCAAGACCCCTACACTACAGTATATAGTGGAGTGCTATATGTTCATTGAGAGAGTGATTTACAAGATGATATTGCTATGGTCTACCAATTTCCTACAACTTCAGGATGTCCTAACATAATTCCGTATGCACTACCAAGAAAAAATGGTTTGAATGGTGTGGTGTGTCGATTGTTTGTAAGAAGCTGATATGGCATTTATTTGTGCTGATACGGCATATAATATATAATGTCTAAGTTGTTTGTGCCAAATGAAGCCTTTAGTTGCTAATGATTCGAGACATACTGTATTCATGAAAGTAGCCTAAGCCAGTACCTTGCCTTAATAGATGCAAATGAAGACACAATACTGTTGTCAGCTTACCAGTGCAGCTGCTACACCTAGAGCAATTTGTAATCTTGTCTTCCAATTCAATGGCGTCTTCAAAGGATCTACAAAAGAGTTCAGTGATAATTTAAGAGTTCTGCTTCACAATAAGTAGGCATTAACGTATCAAGGTGTTGCTTTACACATTACCATTCAAATGCTGCTTCAAACTTCCTAGTCCTGTAGTGTCAAAAACAAGAAAACTGAAAATAGAGAAAAGAGAGATTATAAGTATTTGGTTCAAAGCAGTGTATGGTTTCTCAATTAAACTGACAGTTGATAAATTTATTGTATCCGTAAGCAAGTGTAAAATATGATCAAAAGGAAAAGTGAGGACGCGCGCTAAGATACTATTGCCACAAAACTATTTACTCATTCAACTGAGACTGAGCAAATCCTAATCAGTCCAATCGAAAATCGAATAATCTTTAAGTGAAAGCATGACAGTTCTGTCGCTGCAGAATAAGAGAAGGAAAGTCTGATTAAGAGGGGATGGATAGGCTATCGAACCTTCTAGGTCCAATCGAATAACCTCTAAGTGCAACAAGGTGTCGATGATGCAAGCTTCCCAAGAGTTGGACATCCTTCAGGAATTCATCCTTGGCTTGATCAGCACCTGATAATTCTTTTACAATACAAGTAGAGTCATCCGGGAATCTAGCTTCATAATTGATCTCCTGTGGATTACTTGAAATGATTCTCCGGAATTCATCTGTTGCCCTCTTTAAATCCTTGTAGGAGTAATGCTTCAGAACAGATATCGTACCTATTATTTTGGACACATGGCAAGAAATATTAAGAGATTGTATGAGAAATTGTATAAAGATAGCCAAAAAATACTCTTTGTGCTGATTTCACATCAAGATTTCTTATAAGTCCATATACAAACAGTAGCTTGTAGTTTTGAAGTTCATCTCCGCTGTGTTGATCGACTCTGGTCACTGAATGTCAATTCTTAGTAAATTCAAGTGCCAAACAACCTATTCATAGCTTCCACTCGAACTTCCAATTTGAATTATATGGAGTATTCGATTACTGAAATCTAAATCTTGCATTGTCCTCGCTCTTTCAACTGTATCATCTAGGGAATGATCTGGAAAAACAATATATACAATCTATATGAACAATGGAACATATGTCACACGGGACAGAGACTTTACAGAGTCTGTAATCGCGGTCGAGAGATTGTGAAATCAACATCTCGATCAACTCCAATTCACAACATCAAAACCCCAATCACTGAGTTTGGAAATTATCAGTTTCAAAAGCAAGATCACTGGTTTCCAAAAAGGGGAAGAAAACGTGAGATCGCCAGCAGTTGATTTCCGATCTGATCGTAATTGCAAACACGCAAATACATATATGTTCCCCTACTTCTACAATTTCCCACAGCTAAGATCAAGAATCTAAATTATCGAGTTCGAACGCATTAAAATCGAGAAACCAGTAAAGAACTACAGATGCAAAAAAAAAGGTCAATTCCGAGGAGAAAGAGAAACGGAGAAAGTGAATTTAGAACCGAATTCCATCACTTACGAATGCGATCTCGGCGAAGGCAGGGAAGGAGGGTAAACTTTGGCTTGTGGGCCGGAGGATCGCCGGTTTCGCCGGCGGTAGTGTTCGCCATACGGATTTGGAGTTCCGGTGAACAATTGAAGGATTAACTGAGAAAGAAGCCAAAACCAAACTGTTTTTTCCATTGCTTTGCTTTTTCACTGCTTTTTTTTTACTTTAAGAATGTAAAGAGGGAGTGAATCGATTCTTCGTCTTTTTGTCGGTACAAGTCATTATGGAGAGAGAGAGGGGCTAGAGAGGAAGGTGTCCTTCAGCTGCAACAGCCTGCAAGTTGATGTGTTTTTAACTGAAAGAATCTTTTGAGCACGAGATCGATACGCCGGATTCAGCGCTCAAACGACGTCGCTTTTATCGGATCCGAATATTGACCCTGTTTGACTTGCTCCCCCTCCTCGGATTCCACTCCCTGTTAAAATACGGGTTATTTTTCAATCGCATACTAAGTTAGTAACAAATACAACAACTAATACGGAGAAAAGAGTATGTACACTTGTGATGGGGTAATTTTTGTTATTTTATATTGAGGAAATTGGGTGTAATATACCATTTTTAAATTTTGTTTTTGGTAATTGTATTTTTTTTAAGGTGGATATTACATATTTATCCTTATAATTAATTTTTACCTTTTTCAAATTTTATCATTTTTTAAAATATTGATGAAGAAGATATTGTTAACAAATCAGATTTTATCCTAAATTTTTTTTAATCTTTTTTTAAAAAGATTGGTGGATGGAGATATTTTAACAAGTTTTATCCTTTTAAAAACTACTCAGTTATATTCCTGCAGACGGATTATTAACGGAGAATTTTCTAGGGTACAACTTCAACAATTTTCTAGGTTACAGGTAACGTTACTTTACAAATTATTTAATTACAATCGTTTATCGATCCATTCTAACCTCAATTATTGTGTGCGAATGATTTTATTGTAACAATTTTTGTTTCTTTTTCCAGTTTGCAACCTAGAGATGACCGAACAAGATGAGGGAGGGTCCATATCATCCCAGGTTCAACCACAAATTGAACCTTCAACATTGAAGGTAAATCGACATACTATATAATTTAGGTATAGTCTAAGTCTAGGTAAGTGACAATATATTATAATAAAGATAAACATTACATTAATCATTCATGTAATACGATAATATAATGTCATGAGTTACTTACAAGAAATCACACTCCTGTAATTCAATAATATTCATGTAATCAATTCCTGTAATGAATGAACTCTTTTACCCATTACTATACCAACATTTGTCTTGTAGAGTTGTATCACAATAAATCACTATATCTCACTAAAGTAGCATACAATTCCTGTAATTAATGATTTACTATAATGAACGAATTCTTGTACCCATTACTATAACCAACTACAATATCATACAATTATTGTAATGAATGATTTCCTGTAATGACCGAATCCTGGTAAACACGGGTATCAAATAAGTAGCATACAATTATTATAAAAATAGATAACGATTATTGTAACCTAAATTATTGTCCCTAACAAACAAGAAGCGAAAACCGTAGTTAAGATATCTATTCCCTAAAGCTTCCATCTACCCTACATCTTCGCACTTTCATCTACTCTGCATCGTCGTTCTTTTTTGAAAATCACAAACGTTAATGACGAGTTTTTGTGTCTGTATCGGGCGCCTAACTCTCGTGGTTGAATTAGGGTTCTCAGATTAGAGTTTACTATACCATGGAAGTTACAATAACAATCACATAAACATATAAATCAAATTTACCAACCTTCAATGTCTTCGCAATCACCGTTCCCAATCACCGTACTTCAAAGAAGATGCAATGGGATGAGCGTCGCTTAATGGAAGAGAGGAATGGAAAAGAACAAGCGTTGATGGAATGGGATGAGTGTCAATGAATTTATTAGTTACAATCAAATCAAGGGCAAATTTGTCATAACAAAAACAAACTCTTCAAGGGTACATTTACCAAATAAAAACTTGAATTGGGTTTAACTACCCAATTTCGCTTATATTTTAAATAACTAGTTTCCACACGGGTCAATATTTTAAATATCTAATCTTAGATCTGGATAAATGAGGATTAACTCGCTCGGTCCAGTTCGTCGCCCGTAAAAACGGGTGGGAGTGGTCATCGAATTAAGCCTAGGCGGGATGCTTGTGGGTAAGGGTTTGAGAACAAATATAAACCCATTGCGAGCCGCTAAGCCCACGACGCTATTTTTTTTAATTAAAATAAATGTGTTTGAAAAAATTAAGATCAAATTAATTTTGATCCGAATAAAAAATTACTTACATATTAGAAGTATTTACATAATTTTATACAACAATTAACAAAACTAGCCTAGAACCCGTGCGCTACGCACGTGATTTTTAACATTCATCTACATAAACTCGTATTGTGTATCGGATATTAGCATAGTAATTATAAATACGCTTTAAATGATGTATAAAACATAGTACTCGATAAGATGTTGTCCAAAGAACTGTAATCCTTCCCCTAATTGTCCAAATTTTCTTTGTGGATCCATCTAAGGTGTTGATGGTATCTACGGGTGGTGCCATTTGAAACCTGTATCACGTAACCAAATAACGAAGTCAAATTAACAACACAAACAACATTGAAAGTTTTCCACTCGAAACACATCATGTTTGCTGAACAAACTGAGTAAACGTACATGCGCACTCTGGGATGGATGTTCGAAAATCGATTGAGAATCAACTTAAAAATATAAGTTCAATAAGTCACACCATTGAACAATGATTACAAAAAAATGAGGTAGAAGGATACCTTCAACAGATGTAGAAATGAATAAGAAAAATAGAAGAGCTCGTTTGTGTTTTTTGTTCCTCGGATTGGATGCCTCGTTATGAGCTTAGTGGGCGAGTGGGGGGAGTGGAATAACTAAGTAACTTCCATACTAATAAAAAAAGTGAAGGTAACTTCCATGTTGTATGTGTGTATAAGAAAAAGTGGGGGAGTGGGGGAGTGGGATAACTAAGTAACTTCCATACTAATAAAAAAAATTAGGATAACTTTCATGTCTATACTAAAAAAAACGTGGGTAGATATGTTTAATGAAGGTAAAAAAGAAAAGAAAAAAGAAAAAAAAACTACCAATTCCCCTAGCAGGATAAATAACTAGCAAATTAAAAGGGAGACGCCTAAATCCTCTCAATTTTCTATGGAAAAAAAAACTCCCCTGGGAGATGGAGAACGCGCTCTTGTACGCGCCCCCAATTTCCTTCTCTGAAAACTCATCTCAAGCCCTTGCTCCTTCAAGCTCTCCCCCCAAATCCCTTCGTTCAGGCTTAATCAGGCTAAATATGCTACAAATCCATGTACTATTCTCCCTCTTTGCTGGATCTGTGCTCAAATTTGGGACAAATCTTGTCTTCCCATACCGATTTCTTTTTGTTCGATGTGGTTGCGACCTTGCCCACATCTCTGTCAACCCGAATACTCCTCAGTTCGTGGTCCTTCTTTGGTGTTCCTGTTACAAATTCTTCAGTAGGGGGGAATCGAAGTTTCTTCTCCTCCCTCGGCGTTGCGGGATGTCTGTGGCTTGGTGGCCGGGGCCATCGGGCAGTTGGTGGTTGGGGATTGGGATGTTCAGAAGGCCTGTCAAGCTATCTGTGACGAAAGATTTTCGAAAGAGAAAGAAAGAGCTCTCCGGCGGTGTAGGTGGGGGTTCCATGGTTTTCTGGCCTTCATGTGGCGGTTGGTCAGGCCTCGGGGGTGCGTCTCTTCGGCTTGGTGGCGGGGTGTGGCTGTTGCTTCTCTTTTCTTGCTTCCCTTGCTTGATCGTTGGGCTCCTGAATATTGATCGTGTTGATCAGACTGTATTACTTACCATCAGGTTCGTCCCTACTCATACGACATTGTTCGCCTTTCTCAGCTCTACAAAACCTTAAAAGAATCTTTTATTTCTCACAAATGCTATGGTTAATATGCTGTCTTTGACTCAACAAACCACCGTTTATCGGTGCCCCAACAAAAACGTGAAGGAGCCATGTGCTTCTTCACCCTCTACCTCCCGAAAGGGCCCTCTGAAATTGATGGTTAAACAGGTGTCTGAAGGTTCTACATATCTGTCGAACCTTGTTGTGCTCCTCCTGGCATCAGTATCCTTGCGGATTGTGAGACTGCTTCCCGCTACTAAATTTTGTGTCTCTCCGTCTTGCTACAGGTTTGCTACAGTACATTACCTTTTGGCTCCTATGAAATATTATATAATCCCTTTAGTGAAATTCGTTTTCCCGACATCTGGTCTGGATAAACTTCTTTGTATGATACAGAACAGAACTCTCTCTTGGGGAGTGAACAAACCGATGAAAGTTGTGTTTGCTCTTTCACCATCTACATCCCGTAAAGGTTTGCAGAAATACTTGGACAAACTGTCTGCAGTTGCTTTGGCTTTGGATGTGGATTCTCCTGCGATCTCTGCGCTATCACGGTTCTACATCTACACCCTGGCTGGGAATATGTGCACTACTAGATTATGGGTTTTCTTCCCATTCTCAACTTATGATGCAACTTTTATTAATCCTGCTTGTGAACCTGTTCTTGTGAAACTGAATTTGTTTAAGGAAATTTTTGCACTAAGTGATGTTAAGAAGTCCTTCATTGATTTTCTTCTCTCTTTTGTGTTGTCACCGTGTGGCTATTTCCATACTGTTGTGCCTGCAGATATAATGTTTGGTTTCATCATTTTCCCTACAAAAAAAATGGGGTGATCTCCACCCAATTGGCGGCCTGTTCTACTCCGGCTGTTTACACGCTGTGTTGGGAGCCTAGTAATGGCTTACTCATGGCCAATCTATTTCCAAGTAGCAGCTCCTTGGGATGGGCTTTTAAGTTCTCCAATTTTAAGTGTAAACAAGGGAGTCGGATTGGTAGGTCCAGGTGGGCTGCGCCATCTGATTGGCTTCGGCCCTTCGTATGGGCCTATTGCCTGAAACAAGCTTGGAAACTAGGAAATTACTACCTTCAAACAACAAGGCTCACCATGAATAATTACTCATCACATTCGCTACAATGTCTCGATTTGAGGACTCGGAACATTAGTCCTTTAATCATTATAGGTTTTTTATGAAGATTTGCTTCTGGAACTGTCGAGGGATTGGTAAACGAACCTTTTGGATGGAAATTGATTCTATGTGTAAAAACGACCACATTCAAATCATGTCGTTAGCGGAAACAAAATCGGAAAATATCCCTGATGACAAATTATGGAGAAATATTGGTTTCGACGAAGGGGTATGGTCGCCGGCTGTTGGAAGATCTGGGGGAATTGGAGTCATCTGGAAATCTCATCAATTGCTAAATTTTTCTATTTCCATAGATATCCATGCTCCTCGCATCATCGGCCTCCGAATTGAGAGCCCCCAGGATGGATTTCCGATCCTAGCTCTGTTTGTATATGCACCTCCGACACCAATGGATAAAGATATATTTTGGGAAATGCTAACAACAATTGTAAATGATTCCACTATTCCGTGCATTGTGCTTGGGGACCTAAATGAAATTCTGTGCAACTCTGATAAACTCGGCGGGGCCCATACCCGGGTCACCAGGTTCTCGCGTCTAATCTCTTTTAAAAACGACTGCTCTCTCCTTGACCTTCCTACATTTGGAAACCCGTTCACTTGGAGGAAGAACCCGGACGAAGATTTCAATATCCGCGAAAAACTTGACCGAGTGCTTGTTCACCAACAGATCTAAGCATCATTCCCTAATTTGATAACCTATCATGGTGCCTTCTCTACCTCGGATCACTGCCCAATTTCCATATCTTTCGAGAACAATTCTATCTTCAAGGCACCACCTTTCAAATTCGAAAACGTCTGGCTGTTGCGGAAAGATTTTCGTAACATAGTCAAGCAATCCTGGAGGGCAACATGCCCTGGATCGGCTATGTTTCAATTAATGTTTAAACAAAAAATACTAAAAAACAAGGCAAAAGAATGGAATAAGACAAGCTTCGGCAACATCTTCCGTTAATTAAAAAACATAGACTCTGAGCTGCTGCGTATTCAGTCCACGAGACCTGGCTTTAACTCTAAAGCAGATCAAAAGAGAGAAAAGCAACTCATTGTGAAGAGGGATAAGCTCCTTTTATTTCAGAAATCTTTCTGGAGTCAAAGGGCTAAAACTAACCATTTAAAACTCTCAGATTCAAACACGGCTTATTTCCATCGAGTAGCTTCAAGACGACGACATAGAAAACAGATACGCAACATCCTATCCTCCACTGGTACGGTGGTCATGGGAGAAGAAAATGTTAGGACTGAGATAAAACGGGATTTTGAAATGAGGTTTAAGAAAGAGCCAACCGATGACGGCCTTCTTAACGAACTTCTGGAACTCATACAACCGGCCATCTCACCGGATGAAAACTGTTTTCTTACAACAATCCCGACTAATTCAGAAATTAAAACATCGGTGTTTAGTCTAGGCCGAAACAAGTCCCCAGGACCTGATGGATTCACGACTGAATTCTATACAAAATATTGGGATATAATCGGAAAATCGGTAATATGTGCGGTAAAAGGGTTTTTCCATTCCGGTAAAATGTTCCGACAAATTAACCATACTTTTATCTCCCTGCTTCCAAAGAGTGATGCTCCAACGACTACTAGTCACTACAGGCCCATCAGCCTTTGTTCCAATGTCTACAAAATAATTTCCAAAATTCTGACAAAAAGAATGAAAAAAGTTATTGGTAAACTTATACATCCACTTCAGGGTGCCTTTGTTTCAGACAGGGCTATACAGGACAACATCCTAATAGCGCATGAAATCTTCCACTCTTACAAGAATCGTAGGGGTCGGGAAGGATGGTTGGCCATAAAATTAGACATGGAAAAAGCCTACGATAGGGTGGACTGACACTTCCTCAAAAGTGTGCTGCTAAGATTCGGATTTCATGAAAGGTTTGTCGCGTGGATTATGGAATGCATTACGACTGTCTCATTCTCGGTGTTGGTTAACAATGGGCCTACGGACCTGTTTCTTCCGTCAAGAGGTATCCGCCAGGGCGATCCGCTATCCCCCTTTCTATTCATTTTAGGAGCAGAGGTTCTAGCCCGAAAACTAACAGCGGAAGCTAGCTTAGATAGATCTCAGCTAGGCTTCCCGATTGGCCGCAACGGGCCCCGTGTTCCGTTCCTCTCCTTTGCTGACGATATCATCATCTTCTCAAAGGGAAGCGTTGAAGCAGGGCACAAAGTAAAGACGATCATTGACTCTTACTGCAAAGTGTCTGGCCAAAAAGTCAATTACCACAAATCATGCTTCCAAGCAACTCGGGGGATTTCAAATCATAGGATTCTCCAGTTGCGTAATTGCCTCAACATTACTGAGGAAAACTCAATAGAAAAATATCTTGGTTGTCCTATTATCAATGGCAGAGTCACAAGTAGTACATTTGAAGACCTCATCTGTAAATCTAAACAACAACTGACAAAATGGAGGGCTAATACCCTCTCCCAGCAAGGTCGTGCTACACTAATAAACTCCAACCTCTCGGCTAAGCCTCTTCATGTGATGCAGAACTTTATGCTCCCTGCTTCTATGCATAAAGAACTTGACCAGATAAACCGCTCTTTCTTTTGGAATAAGGACCTTCAATACCGGCCGCTAATTAGCTGGGACAGGATATGCAAACCGAAACAGTTTGGGGGGCTAGGAATTCGTAAATCAAGTGATATGAATGTTGCTCTCCAAATGAAGCTCTTGTGGAAGATTCTGGCAGAGCCTAGTAATGTGTGGGTTACTCTGATTAGACATAAATACCTGCGTACCACAAGTATTTTCGAGTACAAAAGATCGGCATCGTGCTCCTGGCAATGGACCAAGCTATCGGAACTAATAGATAAATTTAAAACTGGCCTAATTTGGTCAGTAGGAAATGGACACTCAATAAAATTCTGGACAGATAATTGGATCTCTACCTCCCCTCTTCTGGCTAGAGAGAATTGTCCTCTAGATTATGATCAGGAAGAAACGGTTAGTGACTATATTTTGGGGGGCAAGTGGTGGACTGAAAAACTAAAACGGAACCTCCCTAACAATCTGGTACAAGACATTCTAGACATCCCGCTTCCTGCATCGGAATTACAAGATCGCCTATACTGGTGGCCGGATAGGGAAGGTTGGTTTACTACTGCCAGTGCACACAAATTGATTACATCTCAAGCCTCTGCAACCCCGGACAGTAATGACTGGATTTGGAAGATCGATACCCCTCCAAAAGTTAAGAACTTCCTTTGGAAAATAGCTCAGAATGGCCTCCCCACAGCCTCTAGGCTGTCCTATAGAGGTTCGGCGGTTCCTTCCACCTGTTCCCTATGTAATTTGGCGCCGGAGGACGAGGTCCATTTGTTTTTGGAATGTCCCTTTATCACATCAATTCACCAGCTGCCGATCCAAGATCAATCAATGGTTGCTTGCTTGATTGCCCAGTCCCGGGATATCAGGCCCACTCTATCTGCCCTTGGGAAGAGACTAAACTCCGCCGCCATATCCAGGCTTGCTTTCTGCTGGTGGTTGACATGGTATATTAGGAATCAATTTCTGTTCCAACAGACTACTATCCCAGAGAAAGATAAGACTATACAAATGATCCAAACTCATATAGACAACTGGAATAGAACATCTGTGCGGGAAATGGAATTTGAAGAAGAGCTTCGCACCCCTCGGCTGCACTCGGCAAAACAAAGTAAGAAACAACGTTCCGTTCATTGGCGGAAGCCTCCTAGGGGTACGTACAAACTAAACTTTGACGGTTCGACCCTTTCTAATGGCGATAGTTCAGCGGGTGCAATTATTAGGGATTGGGAAGGACAACCAGTTTCCATTCAGCACCAGCTGCTTGGAAAACAAAACCCCCTTAAAGCGGAGTCTTTAGCCCTAAAATTGGGTGTTCAAAAAGTTCGACAACTAAACATTCAAAGGATCCAAATTGAAGACGACTATAAGATCATCATCGACCATTTAAAGGGGAAATCTTCATGTCCATGGGAAATCGAACTAATCCTCTCGGATACACAATTACTGCTATCGACGGTGAAAGAAGCAATGTTCTTTCACATTCCTCGCATGGGCAATAGAGTGGCTGATAAGGTTGCACACCTTAGCCACTCTGTCCGAGGAGTCGATATTAAAAATGATTTTGGTCTTCTTGACCTCATCCGTAAGGATGCTGCCGGGTAGGGCTATCCCACCCGAATTCTTTCCCAATCAAAAAAAAAAAAAACTAGCAAATTAAAAAGAAAAAAAAACCTTATGAAAATGAATTTGAAACCTATAGAACGTGGGTAGATACTTCATACTAGATATGCTTGATGAAGGTAAGCTTTCTAAAATTAATTTCAAATTAATTCTTTATTGTATTTCTATTTTCTAGTAGGATAAATAACTACCAAATCCCCTAGCAATATTTTCAGTACTATAAATTCCAATTACTAGTACAAATTAAGTCTTTACATCTTTCAAATTAATTTTAAATTCCAACTTAAAATTAATTTGAAACGCGGGTTGCAATATTGGTGATTGAAAATCGGAATAATCAGAATCTAGTTTTTTAATATTTATAATTTTTTTGAGGGGTAGTTATGATGATCATATTTATACCGACATATTGGGCAAAATCAAGTAACACAAACATTAAAAAAATAAAAGGTAACACAAAATCAAGTAATATATATTACTGATCACTGACAACAAACATTCACATGTATTTACAACCTAAACCTAGTTTGTACAACATTTCAATTGTTCAACAACTCAAGGAGCATCGTTGGTAGCCATCGACAACTTAAACCGACATATTGGGCAAGATTGTTGATCCTGGATCCAGTCACATATGCAAACGTCATGGAAAAGGTGCCCACATGGCATTCGGGTGAGCATGGTTGTGTAATCCACCTCTTCCATACACATAGTGCACAATTGATCAATTGCGTCCGAAAATAGCCCCACACAGAGCGAATTTTCCCATAGTTTTTCCATAGATTACCTACAAATCATCACTTAATCATTAATCATGTAAAATATGGCAAATACATGAAATGCTTATTCAAGAGCTCAAAGACACCTAGACCAGAATCCATATTTTTTTACCAATATGGGCAGAATGAGCATCTTTACCAAGCTGCTCCAACTGAATATACAAACAACCATCAAATCTCACATCTCAGACCTCTTGTAGATGACTTCCAAAACCCACATGAAAAGCTAATTTGAATAGGAGATGGCAAAACAATACCTATGCCATCTACTCCATGATCATTTACAATTTCAAAATTCTTGTATGTGTATCCAACAAAGTTAACGTCTTTAGATGGTAACATCTGCAGCCAAAGAAAACAAATATATCTATACTATACGACACAATAAATAGGCTGCATAATGGATCGAAGAAAACAACAAACGTTTTGCACCAACCTTTCTCCATGCACTTGATTTTGGAGAAGTTGGAGCTTGACCATCAGTCTGAAACAATTAAAAGGGTCATGAAACCGAAACACTATAAAATTAGTAAGTTTGAATTTTGGAAACAAAAGGGAAGTCAAGAAACCTCTTCAAAATTTTCGAAGTTCCGAGTGTCCAACTCATCATTTACTTGTGGGATGAATGCGGCTTCTGTTTGATAGATCTTGCCCCACTCAACACTTTTAAACCATGGGAAAGGTTGGTGGATCCTAGAGAGATCAAATTGCTAGATCAAAAGCACGAAAGTGGGATGTTTCAGTTCGAATTGAGAATGAATAAAATCAAAAGCACAAAACCAAAATGAAGTAAACATAGAAATATACGGTAGACATCAAATTGTTGGATCATGTTGTATCACCGCCAGATATTTTGGTACATAGTGTTTATCTAGAAAAATTAGATACACAGGATTAATCATTCACATGAGGATGTTACACCCAAAACATTTAAGTCAACAAAACACCATCCAAATCCAAATTTTGATCTCTACCTTAATCGAATGCAGCGCTCTGCGCATCAACTACCAAAGAACGACGCTCCTTCATCTAGAGATTGATATGCATTATACAACTAAAACAAAACCAATGAGTTTTTCTCGTGATTCTCTCTATGACATTTCATCAAATAGGTGGAGTGCATGAGTAAATGATATTTCAAACCCATAAATTTTGAGAGCTTTCATTCCTCTAATCTTTAGATGTCATCAAACCCATGTAAATAGGCCGAGAGCAATACGAAATTGAATCCCTAGGCCCTTATTTTCGACAAAATTGATAGGTTCAATCATAAGAATTGCTTAATTCTAAAATCCCCAAATTGAATCCCTAGGCCCTTATTTTCGACAAAATTGATAGCTTCAATAATAAGAATTGCTTAATTTATAATGAAGAAGATGAATCATGAAACAAACAAAAAAACCGAAACAAAAAACCAACCTCAAATGCAACCATATGGAGAAGTCGAAGAATCGGCAGAGTGCGGCATGTGTTCTTGATATATTCAGAAGCTGCAAAATTACCCGATTCCAGGGTTCACGTAAGCTCATTATTCGACGGTGGTCCGGTGAAGCGGAAACCAGAAATTAGGGTTGGGGAAAATTTCCCACGAAAACCGTACCAAGACGTACCACCCGAACCAATTCTCAGAACTCGGCTTGGTAATGGTAATCAAAACAGAAAATTTGGGATTACCATTACCAACCGACTTTCATTTGGTTGGTACGGTAATTACCAACCAAATATTACCAATATATATTTAGGGGTTTTAAAATTATTTTTAAAAGCTTATTTCTATTGTTTTAAGATTTCAATAAGTCAGATCTAGGTTTTCAATTTTAACCCTTCTGCACATCGACACTTCCGCTAGCTCGGCCTCGGTTCCAATTTCCAGAAGTCGGCATGGAAAACTTCTATTGTTACTTTCAGAAAATGCTTTTAATCAAGGGAGGAATGTTAGCTCGATCTCGGTTCAGACTAAAACCTAAATTTTATTCGGAAGCTAGTAGACATTTTATTTTGAATATTATCGGGTCTATTTAAGTCTTTATATTGCTTTTGTGCTTAAATGTATGAACAATTTAAATATTTATGTTTCTACTTATAAATTTTAAATTTTAATTAAGTTGTATTGCCTTTGATTATTTGTATGTTTTTTTCTTCAACACAAAAAACATGGTAAAATACCATTACCAACACGTACCAGCCAACTTAATTGGTTACCAATTAAGTTGGTACAACCCCTTCGGTGGTTGGTAATGGTTTGGATTTTAAGATTACCAATTATAATTGGTTGGTACGTGGTAACGACAAAAACTAATTAGTATTGTACCAATTCCACCCCTATCAGAAATCGCACGACGACCTGGAGATTGGAGAAAGGGGATTAGAGAAAGGGGGGTTAGGAGTTAGAGAAGGAAGAAGAAAAAAAAACCTAACACAATCTCCAGTAGCTTCTTCCATTGCCGAATCCCGTCCCTGCGTTGCAAAGGGAAAGAGAGAGATCGTGGGAGAGAGAGAGACGGCCAAAGGGATCGGAAAGAGCAGGGCAAAAACAAAAGAAAAGGAAATTTTTTTAGAACTCCACGTGGATAGCCTACCTATCATCTAAAAGACTCAGTTTTAAAATATAGGAGGATAGTTTTAACCATGGTGTAATAAAATTAATAAATGAGAATTTATATGGAATATGAGATAGTGCTAAAACTGCCTAACGAATAGGCTCACAACTTTTACATTTGAATCAGTTTGTTTAACTTGCTTATATTTCAATTATTTGATGTGCTACATAATACGGGTAAACATTTGTTCTCATAAATTAATTAAGTAATTTGTATTAAATTTATCTTTTAAATATCATATCATACACTTGCGGACAACCGTGGGCCGCCCGGCCCGGTGTAGTGGACGGGCTTAGACAGACAGAGCGTCAAGCCCATGAATCGGGCTTAGCCCAGCCCGTGCATGCAATACCGAAAAAATATTTTGGTTAAAACCTCTCCCAAGTCCGCCCCACACCCGCATTTGCTCGGATCTATCGAATCTATATACATATATTTAGTATTTTAAGATAATATAAGATCTTATATGTATTTGAATTTGAAACAAGGTAAAAGAAGGCGAATGAGATCACTTGTGTCAAAACCCCCTACCCCTAAATGTCCATTCTCACCACTCGAATTATAAAGAATTTAAATAAATTAAGAAAAGGATAAAGGGAAGGGTGGATTGTGAGAGGGTATAGGCGGAGACATGGAGATTCCGGAACAACAGACTCGGATTGTGAAAGGAAATAATGAGAATCAAAAGGTATTGGGTTCAAACCCCCTCACCTTTTATTTGTTTTATTATATCATTATTCCTCACAACTATTTAAGTTAGAAATGTTATATTTAAATTATATATTTAACTTTTGCTTTCAATATTGTTTTAAAAATAAATTTTCTTGATTTCTTTCTATATTTTTAGTTTCTCTAAAATATTTCAATAAAAATGTCATATTTATATTTAAATTATATATTTAAAATTTTCTTTCAATATTGTTTTAAAAGTAATTATTCTTCATTTTGTTTTTCTATTTTTTTGTTGCTCTCGACTATTTAAATAAATAAATCACAATTTTAGTGTTTTTCAATATTAAAAAAATTATTCTTAATAGGTATATTGTCATGGAATGAGCCAAGCCCAATATCATTTGTACACACTATATAAACCAAGTTCAGTGGTTGAGCTTGGTATCGATATTCAGAACCCAATTTCCCTTACCTTCTCCTTTCTTTTCTATCTTCTTCTTCTCTTTCACCTAAAATCTCCCTTTCTTCACTCTTAATCCTCCATGAAAGCCTAAGCTTTCGCATATCCGACCTCCCTATCATGACATATACACGTACTCAAAAAAAAAAATTTCACGAAATATTTAAGCACCTCCTTGACCGAAATCCTGACTCAGCCACTGTATACATGTACTAAAATCAATGCATTATGTCTTACATGGCATGTTTTGATTGATTCTATGAAATTTTTTTATTGAATAATATGTTGTCGTAATTTATATAAAGTTATCATAAAACACAATCTATCTATCTATCTATAATTTAGCTAACTGATAAGAATATATATCAAAACTATTTCATAACCATACTTAACAAAAATATTAATAGATAGTAAATATTTTATGTGTTATTTTATTTATATATAGATTAATTTTTGGTGGAAATAGTTGTTTGTATCGAAATTAATTACTTCATAGTTATTTTATTTTTATGTATTATTTTATTTATAGAATGAATTATTTAGATCTAGAATAATTTTAATTATATAGTTTTCAAACACTTTGATCGTTATCAGTTTAATTATCACATTGTAATTCGTTTTTTTTTGGGTCATATTTATAATAAGATTTTTTATATAGATATATAGATGTAATTTTATAACATTTTGTTAATATATTCTTGTGCAAGAGATGAGACATAAACTAGTATATTGATAATATAGACAATTCAATATGATAAGAGCATATATCTATTCTATATCATTAATATTTTGCGATATATAAGATATATCATTGATATTTGGCGATATGTCAATGATATTTAATACATTTACTATGTAAACATTAAATTTTGAAGTTTATTTGGTAATTTTAAGGTATGAAATTTATTTAATTACTTAATGTTATATTATGTAGAAGAATAAGAGTAGAGATGAGGCATTGAAACGAGAGAATAAATCTCTATTGCTTCGGTATCATCTCAAGTAGGGTTACAATGCCTTATATAAGCAAGGAATACATAAGGATAAAGCCTCCATAAAGTCATCAACCATTTGTTTTCCACCATGTGGGAGTTAGAGTAGATGAATGGGTAGTAAGATGAAACATCCACAATTATGGTTTCATATATAACACTCACCCTTGGATGTACACCTCTAACATTACAAACAACCTCATTAAAATTCTCGCCTATAAAAAAACTCAATGGGGACAAAAACTAGGACTAAGGAAAAAGAGTACCTAGATGTCGTTTGATACGCTTTGATCATATTGTCTCGTTAAAAACCTTGTCAGGAAAACCCAGTGGGACAAAACCTGATCGAAGAGAAAAATAGTGCAGTGCGTATATTCTCCCCCTGAATTCAACATTCTTCCTGCAACTTTCTCATTCCGATAAGCTCGTCGAATTTCTTGATAATTCTGACTTCATGAGGTTCATGGTTGATTCTGATCATTGTCTTTGATGTGTACAAGCCGAAATGTCTTCATATATTGCAACTGACATTGACGCGCTCGACGTATATGTCTTGGTGTTAAGCTGCTTTCAATGCACAATCATAAGGTACTTCATGACCTAACGTGCACTTCATCATTTGATCAGAGGGGTCTATTGTATTAAATGACGCGTAAGTTGCCTCGTTAAAAACCTTACCTTGGAAACATCTAGTGGGATAAAACCCAAGATCAAGGAAAAGAGTACAACATTGTATGGTACTTCGGGACCTAATGCAATGTCACCATTTTCACAATTATAGGTACTTCTGGTACTCTTATAAGGATCTTTAATCAAATTGTATGTCACGGGGCTTTGACATTAATGCTTCAGGCATCTTCAATCGATCATTTTCATAATTTATATGCGTATGCAAGTAAAACGTCCATCATTTGCATTTAGATCCAAAATTATATTCACTTCTGGTGAATACATTCTCTATATAACCTTAATTTGATAGGTTTTGGTGCAATCAACTTGACTTTATATTTTATTTTGTACGAACACCCACTTAAAACAAAATGATGTTACACTTTCCGGTGTTGGAACTACAAGTTCAATGCCATCATGCTTAAAGAACTCATTCTTGCATGAATTTCCTTTTTCTAGCTCTTTACTATCATTTCGATGTCGACATCCATTATTTATTTGATGATCATCCTATTCTCATAGGCCCTTTCCACTTCTGGGGAATCGTATACCAAGAGCCTAGTGATCTCCAACACTACTAGTGTACTTGAGAGCCACTTGATATTCATTGAGTTGGAGTCACTACTACATATATAGTCTTTGATGACATTTAAAAGATGGCGTTTTTTTATTAAATGTCATTAAAAATATCTTTTATAGCGTTTAAATACAAAAACGCTATAATATTTAAGAGTGTAATTTATTAATGGCGTTTTACAAATGCCGTAAAATTTATGGCGTTTTAAAAACGCCATAGTTTTTAGATGTAAAATTTATGGAGTATTTCATGACGTTTTCAAAACACCGTAAAATTAACAACGTTTACAAAACGTCATGGAATTGGGGGCAAATTTTTCATTCTAAAATTTTAGCCAACAATTCGAGCGGCTGGGAGATTTTTTTTAAAAACCCTAAATGCAGCCCCTTTTCAATTGAGTCTATGGCATCGCCTCTTTCTCCCTGAAAACACACGATAGGCAACCATGGAGATCTATGGACTATGGCATCTCTATCTTTCGCTCTTTGACAATGGTAATTTTCCCAAAAATTCTGGCCTAAACTAGAGAGGCAAAACGAAGAACGCTCATAACCCTAAATCCCCTTAATCTCTTCATAGTCCGACTGCGAAAGCCTGCGATTTGTCTATCTTCAGAGTGCCTCAGTGCCTCACCTCTTTTTCCAATCTCTTGAGAGATCTATAACAATTAAGAAGGATAAGAATGCCGTCCAAAATCAAACGCGGAGAAGCGTTGTCGACTTTCCTGTACTCCGGTAACCCAGATCTTCACCACGTCTACGCCAGGAGTTGATTTAAAAGGTTAGGGTTTCCTCCTTTTTCTTATCTTGTTCTGACTTTGAAATAGTGATTTATTATCTGAATCCTTTATTCTCTTCAGATTGAAGCTTTGATTGAAAAGGTTAGGGTTTCTCCTTTTGTCATGAAATCAAAGGTTAGGGTTCCTTCTCTATCTTGCTTTACACATCTGACAAGAAGGGGAAAGGAAGTTGAGTAACCTCCAACTCTTAGACTTTCAATCATAATGAGACTGGCAAAATTTTCCAATTAGATTTGAAACGCACCTAGCAAGTTGGAGGACCATAGTACTATTGCAAAATTGATTTTTTTTTAATTCATATTTGAGAATGATCGGCACTACTTCTTGATAGTATTGAAAGTTCAAAGGTATGTGTTTGGTTATATATTTAGTCTAAACTACTGCATAGGAATTGTATATTATTTATGTGATGCATTTGAACACATTCTATGCTTGAGAAGCATCGATCAAGTAAGCCCTTTAATTGATCCAACTCTTTCATGTCAATTGCTTTCCTTGGTTTCATGGGTGTGGACCATAATTTTCTACTGCTTACATAATCAACTTATTTAACTTATCTATTAAGAATTCATTTTGGTAAAAAAAATATGATTAATCTAATGATCTGTTCAAGTAGTCAATAATGAACCGATGGTTCATTGTTGTACTGCAACTCTTTGTTTATAATCTAGGCTCTAATTTTATGTTTGATGATGTGAGAATTTGCTGTTATATTTTTTTGTATCCATGAAGTACATATTCAGATTTTATGCCATCTATTTCTAGCATTCTAATTTAAGTTTGATAGTTGTAACCCAGATGTGTTCCACTCTAAGAGTTGTTGCAAAACCTCTAGTTATAAATGTTGCTAGGAGAGGAGAGGAGCAGCTTGTTAACGACAAAACAAATTTAGCTTGTTTATTTATATATGCTAAAATAGATTTTTAATTTTATTTATATGTAAATAAATTTAAATGAATAAACAACTTATTAAAGTGATCTTTTACTTGTAGGTTTTATATTCAACAATATATTCCCATCACTACAGTTGCGTAATTAAGTAAATTGAGTGCTAAGCTCATTCTTGACGGGTAATGCTTGGTTATTTGTATCACATCCTTGCTTGTTGTGGTTTGTAGACAAGCTTATATGTTTTAGTAGTTTAGCTAAGTTCATGGCATTATCAACAAGATATATAATTTAGCAGATATATTGCTTCCTTACTGTTTTTTTCCAGACAGCCTTGCCATCGGAGATAATAGGGTTGCAATTGTCCAATGTTTATCTTTCACAAGCTCCGTTGGAGTGGGAGCTAAGTTTCTGGGAAAACATTATCACCAAGTAAAATGACTTCTACATATATTCTTTTTGAGAGAATTGGATGATTAAGACCCTTTACAATAATTTTAGTAGTTTATAAACCCCACATATAATTTTTTTAAGGAAATAGACCTTTTTAATGGAGTTATTACTTATTTACCCTTAAATGATTTTTGTAAAAAAAATTAATAGAATTAAATAATAAATTTTGAAAATGATTTTAAAAAATCTTTAAAGATAACGGCCAACACTGGGCTATTTGTGTTTATAATTCCATCAAATTCGGCCATTAGTTCCTCTCGACATGTGCACTTTTTGTTCATAATTCCATCAAATTCTCTATATGATTGCTAGAGTTAACTGTATAAGTATATGTACTTAGTATGCTTTCGAGAATTTTCATGATTTGGGGAAATTCTTGCTGTTTGTCATTGATTATTTCATGATGTTATTGCTATAAACGATAATTATATTTACGAAACTATAAACTTTAATTTTATTTGTTTATTATCACTATACTCAAAATTTTCACTAATTATCTATATGCTTACAATAACTTTTCCATTATGTTTACCATAATACTATTTATTGTAACACATTAACAATTACACTAACTTATCCATTTCACTACAATATGACATCACAATATAATATCATTTCTTGTAACACAATATGACATTACAATAACATGTTACCATAAAACTTTCTTTTTTATTATACTAAATTTTACACTTATTGTAACGGCCTATAATCACCTCCAACTCCTCTCTCACATACTACCACCGTTGCTAAAATTGTTCACTAATTTGGCACTCGTCTATTTTGATTTTGGCCTTTGTATTTGGATTTACGTATGCACTTTGAGATCTCATATGACTTCTCCTTGCTGACTTCAATTACAAAAGATATAGAATTGGTTGAGATTTTCCATTATCTTTTTTTTTTAAAAAAAAATCAAAATTAGTTTTATAATGGATATCAAGACAAAGGGTATTTATGTCATTACAAATAAAAAAGGTCTAAACTACAATAAAAATAAGAAAGGGGTCTATTTACCTCTACAATTAATGAATATAGTCTATATACCCCGTTCACTCATTCTTTTTCCTTTCTATTTGATTTTCATGTCTGTTGTATTTTGAATGTGCAAACAATATTTAATGCTTCTGTTTGAAAAGAATCTTTTCATTGACATTGTTGCACACTTTTTCTTTCCTTTTCCGGTTGTTAATGACTCGTTCAATATGGTAGGAAAAAAATTTAGAATTAGAGAAGACAATCAGGTAAGTCATGGTTGGATTCTAGAGCTGCTTTTATCAAGGTGATTTTGTTTTTGTGTTGCTTATTTATGGAAGGGCTAGCCAATCTTATTTTGCTCCTCTCAATATAATTTTCAAGTTCTTGTATGGAATCTTAAGGTATTCAGAACTTAATTGGCTGCAGCCTACATGGCACATTGTAGTGGGTGAAGGTAATCTTATCCCCTGCACATGCTCTTTTACTCATTACAGCTAGTGATGGTAGAATTAGTTGTGTTGACATTTCACTGCGATTTTCATCTGTTGTTCTTATATTTTGTATGAATATATGGATATGTATAGGCGTGGCCACGGGTTACGGGTCAACCCGTGACCCGCCGGGTCGTACAGGTCAACGACCCGCCGGGTTGACTCACCGGGTTGACCCACTGGGTTGACCCGCCGGGTCGGCCTATTTTAAAAAAAAAAAGCCGTTGGAGGTGGGGCCCACAGGTCGGAGCTATTTTTTTTTTAAAATATAGCCGTTGTAACGGCTAGTAGACTCGGGGCTATAAATACCCGACTCCTCCTATCACAAATCCCATCCAATCCATCAATCACCTATCATTCTATCAATTTAATTTTCAGAAGCTCGTACGTTGTAATCATGTCCGGTGACAACCTCAAAGAGGCGTTGTTTCAAGATCACTACGATAAGGCGGATGTGCAACCCGATCGATCATTCGTAGCCGTTTGTCGTCATTGTGCTAAAAGGTACAAGATGCGGAATAACCTTGGCCATGGTAATTTGAAGTATCACATCACCAACAAGCACCCCGAGAAGATTAAGAACGATGGCGCTTCGGGCTCGAGTGGAACGAGTGGTGGTAAAAACTAGTCTATTATTCCTATGTCCTAAGTCTTAATAATAAGTAGTGACTAGTGAGTATTGTAGACTTGTAGTAATGTAGTGAGTTTATGTTTTTTCGTTTTTATGTTATTATGTTATGTTATGTGAATCGGTGAATGTAAGTCGTGATTTGTAAACGTGTATTCGTCTTTCGGTTTACAATAAACTTGTGTTTGAATGATTCAAAGAATATTGTTTTATAAGATAATATTTTTACTAATTACCTAACAACTTAGAAAAAATTACCTAAACATTATATATTACATTTAAAAAGTTAAAAAAATAAAAATCTACATAAAATATATTGGAAACTTAACATATAAATTTAATTAAAAGTTAAGCTAGTTAACTACTAGCCAAACACCACCCAAGTGCAAATAAAAAAATAAAAAAATTGAATCGGGGCAACGTTCACATTTCCAACGGTCGACCCGCCAGGTCGACCGTTGGACCCGCCGAGTCGAACGTTGGACCCGGCGGGTCGACCGTTGCCCAACGGCTAGATTGGAGGGAAAGGCTCGGTTTTGGCTCTATAAATAGCCCCTTTCCCTCCCAATTCCAACCCACACCTCACTCATCTCCTCTAATCTCATCTCAATCTCTCTAATCCCTCTATAATCGCTCTCTAATCGCTCGATCTTGTCTCTCGTAATCTCCTAAGTCTCTTCAATTCAAAATGTCGGGTTTCATCAACCGAGTTACTAACCGAGCTACTAGGGGTGTTATACCGTCCTCCAGTGCCTTAACCATGTTATACCGTCCTCCAGTGCCTTCCAGTTCAAGCGGGTCACGAACCAGCATCACCGCTAGAACTAAGGCACTTGCCCGAGATATCTTTGGGTCAAAGAGGTCCAGATCGTCGTCGAGCCCCCACTCGGAGCTCGACGAATATTTGTCCACTAACTTTGATTTTCTCAGCGATGAAGAGGAAGATTTCGATGTCCTTGAGTGGTGGAGCCATCCCGAAAGACAAAGATTCCCGACGTTGCAGATAATCGCCCGACAAATACTTGGGGCACCTTGCTCCACCGTAGCCGTCGAGCAGCTTTTCAGTCGCGGAGGTCAGATTCTTTCGGAGAAGAGATCAAGGTTGCTTCCCGAGAACCTCGAAGCCCAAGTTTGCCTTGCAGATTGGAAGAAGGCGGAGATGCGGATGCAGAAGAACAACTTGGGGACTGATTCCGAGGATGATGACGGAATAGAGACAGAGTCCGTTGGGAGCTCCATTGATGGCGCGGTCACAGATGGCTCAGGAGGTGGAGGAGGATCCGACGATCAAGAAGACTAGAAGAGGAGGTAACCGGGCCGGGGTTCAGACATAAAGGTAAAAGAACTACGTGGGCTTTGATTCCTCACCCCCGGGAGGATACGTAGGCAGTCGGGAAACCGATTCAAGCCCTTCTTCCTTCCCCCCCAACACTCCCTAATACAAAAATTGTACAACTTTTTTGTAATTTGTAAAACTTATAGAGTTATAAGTTGTAGACTTTTTAGTTTTGAAAATTATAAGATGTAATATTACTTATTGTATTTTGTACATAAACACTAAAGAGTCAAGTTATGATTTGTGAACACGAAATGATATTTGTCAAACACATAGGCGTTCAATTCCCGTTCCCTTTCTCGACAAATTCGATCCGACAATTCAGATTCCGAGTCCGAAACAAGTGCAAACCCGTCCAACCCGGGTTCCAACTCGTCGGGTCGACCCGGCGAGTACCCGGCGGGTCTGACCCGTCGGGTCAACCCGTCGACCTGATGACCCGCCGGGTGACCCGAACCTGCCAACCCGTTGAAATCCCGGGTTAGGGTTCGGGTCGCCTTCCCCCGACCCTTGACCCGGCGGGTCGAACCCGTCGACCCGCCGGGTCTGACCCGTGGCCACGCCTAGATATGTACATGTTGGTAGTTGTGGATCTTTGCTATTTTTCTATATTTAACCTGGCAAACGATTTATCCATAACACTAAGTCATGTTTGTACACCAAAAAGAAGGGAGAAAAGAGGATTTGTTTTTGTTTTCTAGGTTCTTCTTTATCTCAGTTCTTTATTTGTTCAATCTTTTCACTTGTTCATTTCTAACTAACACTAATGTATATGTATCTTGCAGCATCTAATTGACTTAGCAAGATGTTTGTCAAAAGCTCTGGTCAAGAAGCACAAGATCGACTTCAAGATTGAAGCCTCGGTTGCCTTGCTTCATCACATAAATCAGTTTACATAGTAGAATGTAACTCAACGTTTGTATTTAGAAAGGGAGCCATTTTGAATGTATTCATTAATTTTTTTTTAAATAAGTAATTTTTCATGGCGTTTGAAAAACGCCATGAATTGTCTGAATATGAGTTTTTTTTAAATACTATATAAAAACCATGGCGTTTCTAAAACGTCATAGATTGTCTTTTCTATGACGTTTGTCAAACGCCATAAAATATTGGATAAAAGCACGGCGTCACCTTCAAGGGCGTTTGAGCATGGCGTTTAAAAATGCCATGGTAAGTCTTTTATGGCGTTTTTCAAACGCCGTAGAAAGGTATGTTTGTACTAGTGAGTTACTTCTGGAACTTTCAAATGAGCTAGAATGATTTGCGACTTTAATTATCACTTTCTTGGCCTTTAGTAAATGCTTATTTGTCAAACTACAAAATCAAGTCATATAATGAACTTCTGGTTCACTTGTATTTATCCGCGGATATGAATAGAGAAGTTGTTTCCGTACAATCTCTTTCTTAATATTTAGCATTATTTCATCTCCCCCTAAATACCGAGCATTTTATCACCAGTATAAAGCTTTAGGTATTTGATATCAATAGGGACTCAAACTCCATGTATCATCCAACTTCTTTGTGCTCATTCAAGACCTTTGAATGGCATGCTCTCTTTTGGAGATAATTAGGGATATGTTTTTGTGTCAAAATCGAAATGCAAACTAGCTTGCATGGGCCCATTTGACTAATTAACGACTCTTCTGGGTCGTCGTGATAACATTCTCTATCTATCTGTTTGTTTCATATGACCAAAGTGACAAGGCATCTATAATATTGGAATTACACTGGTCTATATGGTAGTGTTTCGTAGGTGTCTCATTGTATCCAATCAAGAGACATTAGAGACTTTGCATTTACTCTCAATATAGATGGTCTTATTGTTGATTTTGCCAAGATGATAGACCATATATGTTCGTTCACTCTTATTGAGGATCTTCAGGTCCTAGGATCTTCTGGTCCCTCTTAGTGGGTGTCTATGTGAATTTCAATGATCCCGCACATCATCGATTCACATGAGTGACCTGATGCCACAAAGAAAAAATATTTTTATCATTAACTAATTCTGGTTAGTGATAAGTTTCAATGGGATGAATGAGTGTCAAATAAACCATATATATACATTCTCATTTCTGTAAGACTTGCTTCTGGCTAGTCATATGAGATATTGGTGTTCAATACCATGTCAATTTATACATATGTGTCATTGTTACTTCAGGTAACAAGATCAATGCTCTTCTGGAGCTATATCGTATTCATCTTGGTTTTTCCATTCAAGATTGTTTGAGAAAACTTCAAGTTTTCAAAATTATTTGACACTTATAAAACTATAATATTCAACCATTGAACTTTGTATATGGTGATACATTTAATTAATTTAGATATCATTGAATGGGTATTGTCAGAACTTTCGTTGATGTCATACTTCATATACGAGTCATTTATAATCTTTTTCAAGACATTTAGAATTAACTGTATAACAACTACCTAGCTATAAGCAACAACAATAACATCGGTTGCGCGCTTAACCTTAACCTCTTTCGTACCCTCTACTAGCGAGGGGCATGCTTCAGGCTATGCTTAGAGAAATGTCAGGAAGTGACATTGTTAACCGGATTGTGTTATGAGGTTACTTCTATTGATTGTACCAACCGAATGATAATCGTTCTGAACTTGATAAAAAAACTCACATTCCATGTACTTCTTCAAGAGTACAAATAATAAGATCGATTAGAATCATATACTCTCTTCTGGAGTTTGTCAGAATCATATACTCTTCTACAGTTTATAAGAATCATTCACTCTTCTAGAGTTTATTAAAAATCCACCAGTAGAGTCTTCAGGCTCTTATGTTGGTGTTGAAAAACTTTACAATCTACGAGATTGTGGTAAACCTTTCTCCCAAATGTTTATTTGCCAATATTCGATTATATACTCCAAAAGATGATAAGTTACATTAAAAAATATAGTAAGTTGTCATATAAACATTGACCATATTCTTCAAGAAACGGTATGATCGATTATTGCTCACTTCAAGGAGAAGATAACTTGTATACATTCACTTTAATTTCTACACTTCTGGGTATTTGTGCAACTTTAAAATAAAACTCATACACTTATGGGTATGATTTTAAATAATTTTAGGAAGATATACAATATATCTCTTATCATTCATTTACTTTTGGAAATGAATATTGTCACTTCAGAGACAAATTTTTATTGATGAGAGAGAGACATTTTACGAATTTCCTTTTCATATACAACTCTTCAAGAGATGATTGTCGTTACTACAGAAACGATTTGTGATTATGTGTTCATCCTCTTCAAGGGATGAGTTTAGTTATTTCGAGAGATGATCATAAATAAATAAATAAATAGTTGATATAGGTAATAAAACTATAAAAAACATAAATAAATGAAATAAAATTAGCATATTGTCAACTTCTGGTGACAAACAATTAAACATCCCTACAAATACATGTTCGTCTACTTCCGGAGACTGTTGGAGATTGAAACCATCTACTACAGGAGATAAATTTCATCATGATATATAACCTAAAATATTTTATCTTCTTCAGGAGATAAATAAGAATTTCATCTTCTTCAAGAGATGTGATAATTGTGTTTACTTTATCTACTTCAGGAGATAAACTACCACTTTTTGGATGATATGCAAATTTAACAATTTATATCTACTTCGGGAGATAATGTTTGTCTACTTCTGGAGACAAAAAACAAACAATACAAATTGAAATGAATAATAAAACTGAAATAAATAAATAAGTTCATCACTACGGGGATGATTTTCAATCGTTACATCTACTTCAAGAGATGGTCCGTTCATCCACTTCGGGAGATGAGATGATTAGTCCGTTCGAGATGGTAGATTCATCTACTTCTGGAGATCATGAGATGAGTCCATATTCATCTACTTCGGGAGATGAGATGATTAGTCCGTTAATCTACTTTGGGAGATAAGGTTTTATCAATTGTTCATCACTTCGGGGACGAGATTTAATTTATCGGTTCATCGCTTCGGGGATGAGATTAATCTGGTCATCGCTTTTATCATATCATCACTACGGGGATGAAATTTAATTAATATAAAGTAATCTATGTATACACATCCTTTTCGGGGAATGAGACTAATTTATCATGCAAATTTGTTATCCACTTCGGGGGATATTCATGAATATTTGTGTACAAATTAGTAAGGATCATCTAAAGAAAATTTGCCAATTATATACAATGTATGGCCATTTAAGGGATAAAATTCACCACTTATCCACTCCATGGGAAAATATTCACCACTGCAGGGGTTCATAATTCACCACTTCAGGGATTCATATAACTTATATCTACACATCATCTTCGAGGATGTGTTCATATACTTCATAAGGACAAAATATGCAACCTTGAAAGTTTTAGACCGTTTTATGTAGTTATATAAAATATACTAGCCAATCTGTGATTTTTAAGAAATTTTGGGCCGGTTTCATGATTAATAAAAAAATTGCAAACAAAACCCATTACTTCGTCTTCCTCGTTATATTTGGAGGGAGCGGCGCCGCACCCCAAAAATTTAGAACATATAAAATTAGTAGCAGCAGCTATCATAAAGTAAATGTAGTTTAGTTGGTTTATTTTGAAAGCTCAATATGGAATTATTGTCATTATCCAAGGATCGATTCCCATCAAGTATTGTATCATAAATTGTCTGCCCAGGTAATTAGTTTTTTGTTTTTTTGCAATTGATTGAGTTAAGAAGCAAATAAGTTGTTTGTTAAATTTTTATATTAATCAAACTAGTTTAGTGTTTTATAAAATAATTTTATACAAATAACGTACCCATACATTTTTATTTTGCTCTTCAATCGTTTTTTATCTAGAAGTTTATATATGTGATATTAATAACTCTTCAAAATTTGTTCATTGTATATTTTATTTTTCTTTTTATTTGATATTAATAACTCTTCAAATTTTGTTCATTGTATAAGGTGATTTTACCCTACCTCGGTTTTCCCGGTTTCAGGAACTTCACCAACGCTTGCTATGTCCCTTTCCTATTCGGACATTAAAATCAAAACAGTTACATGATCGAGTATAGTCGGGTGTCGGCCAAGCATGAAAATAGTGTAAATAGAAAATTAAAATTAAAAAAAAAACTAGGTCGACGGCACCCTGGACGGTGATGGAATGGTCGTGACCGGAGTATTGATTGACGATGATGAGGCTGATGAGATTGGGGTCGAGATCGAGTATCGTCAAATCCCTTTTGGTCTGTCTAGATCCACAAGGGCAAGAGAAAAGCCAGTAAATAAAACAACAAATAAAGCTAAAAGGTTTAATGGTGAAACAAAGGTTCACACGGTAAACAACAAATTAGCAAATTAATTTGATAAGTAATTTGATCAGTCTGAATATCTAATACTTATCTTATTGATGCTGATTTTCAATCTCCGTTGAGCATTGAGTCTATTATTCTGATCGATAACGCGTTATAATATGTAGAAGAATAAGAGTAGAGATGAGACAATGAAAAGAGAGAATAAATCTCTATTGCTTGTGTATCATCTCAATTAGGGTTACAATGTCTTATATAGGCAAGGAATACATAAGGATAAAGCCTCAATGCAAGGTGAAACATAATTTTTTAACTAAATTATGGTAGATGAATGAGTAGTAAGGTGAAACATCCACAATTATGGTTTCATAACACATAATTTTTTTTATAGGTGTATAATAAATATAGTAATTTTAACTAAAATGAGCGAATACAATAAATTTGATATATCTCTTAATAGGGTTGCTATCAAAGACGGTCATTTTATCATCATATGCAAGGTGAACATCCCAACTTCGGAGGTCGATGATGATAAAAGATCAAATTGTCACCGACTTTTTATGTCGGCAAGGCTTCAGTAAGACATCACGAGTCAACAAGTTACCTCCGTCCACAAGCAAGTCACTTCTAGCACTTCCGACACCGACATTCCGTATCGATGATGCCTTGTTTAGATGTTGATGAGGCCCTTGTGCAAAATACCCACCCACCCTAGCCCCTCTCTTCACCATTTTCTTCGAGCTTTACCGGCTGCAGAAGTTGGTATCGACTAAACCCTTTGTCAACATCGAAAATCAAAAAATATATGGCGTATTTGACGATATCTTATCATCCCGATATCAAGTCCGATAGAGTATTGTAATTGGACATTTGTATTATTGATTCAGAGCCACAACAAATGTTCTCTAATCACATTTTTTTTGTTTTGCATTAATTGCCAATTGGCTCTCTTTCATTAATGCCAGAAGCCTCCAAATTCCCACCCTTCCTCCACACTTTCATTTCATATACCCTTTCCCAATCTCTCGCCACTGAGCACCTGAGCGATCGAACAAATGGCGGGCAAAACCCTAGAGTTTCTCAAGCTTCTCCTCTTCATCTGCGTCTCTCTGGGGTTTCCTTCAATCGAAGCCACGCCCATCAAATACTGTGGTGGGTTTCTCTACTTTGCTCCCTCTTATTTCAATCATTAGTTGTTTAGGTTCAATCTAAGCATCGACGATTCTGAAAAAGACCAAAATTGGTTAATTTCCGGAAATTGATTGCTCTATCTTCTTTCTATGGCACTTCTGTGCACAGTTGATTTCTTTGATTTTGCTGAATATGTTTGCTTATCTAGGGTTTGTTTGTAATTTTATATGCAGATAAAAAAGGGGATAATTATGCGGTGAAAGTGAAAGGTGTTGCGATCTCTCCTGATCCTGTGGCTTCTGGCAAGCCAGCCACCTTCAGTATCTCTGCTTCTACCGGTAAAAACATTTCCTGCTTGCTACCACTCAGATATGATGAAATATTGAATTTCATGAATTTGCACTTCCTTGCCACTGTTTGTTATGTGATCTTCTTGTTTATGAGCACTGGTTTACTGATTTCTCAATTCATACAGCATCTTTTACATGGTTGTTAAGCATGTCACTTGTCACAATTCAAGATAGATCATGTTCATTTGTGAATCTAAGGATCTCATGTGAACAACTCGTCCCCTTTGTTCGACTTTGCGAAGTTTTGGTAATCATTATCTGACATGGGAGACTAGAAAGTAAGAAAATCGTAACACTGGAAGGTGCATAAGGTTAGATCATATTGGCGCCTGAAACTTCCTGTTAAAGCAGCCCCCTGCAATAGGATATATACATTTATGTGTTAGATCTGGCGTATCCCGAATCATGGGTCTTCACTCTTCAAGGATTATTTTCACCTACCGAGTGCTGCTGTAAAAATGATAATATCTTTATTTCCTACAATCCACTCCAGACAACTTGGTGGCTAAAAAGCTGGATCTAATGTTAGGCTAGTTTGATGCTTCCATTTCTAGTTCGAGAGCATCTGTGGTACATCACAACCGTTCTTAGCTCTCTTAACTTGTCGCTCCAGACTCCCAAGAGTCCTCACACATGACAAGGAAACCTGCTTTTAAGAATAGATTGAGAGTTTTTTTGTTAATACCATCGAATCACAGTATACACTATACAGCATCAAACATTGGAGGATCCCGTTTCAGCTGATCTCTGCATAGTTCACGATGTATCAGTTGCTACATGTAACATAAATGCTTGCCTTCACATACATAATATGTTGCAAACCAATTTACAGCTAACAGAAGGGGTATAGGCAAAATTTGCACATGCTCCACTGCAATGCAGTGGTGTTTGAGAGAACAGCAGTCCTCTCTTTAAGGACTCTTCATGCCAAAATATGTTAGGAAAGTATTGTAGACAATGAATGAAAGTCTGCTATGCTAGCCTTCAACAACTCAAGCATGCCTATGCCTGGTGTGGAAATGGATGTTCTTTCGGCTATTGAATTGCACTTGATATTTTGTTTGTGTTTTGTGTAGGCAAAGACCTTTCTGGTGGGACAGTTGTGATCGATGTTTCATACTTTGGGGTGCATGTCCACACCGAAACTCATGACCTTTGCGAAGAGACATCCTGTCCGATCTCATCAGGCGATTTTGTTCTCTCACACTCCCAAACTTTGCCCTCATTCACCCCACCAGTAAGTCGATATTCTGCATGGGTTTAGATCTTACGGCACTTAGCTGGATGGAATTTCTAACTCCTTTGTCCCTAATATATCAACATGCTGCTTATTATCTGTCCATTTACGTGGGTGTGTTTTCCAGGGTTCTTATACACTCAAGATGCGGGTTCAGGATGGTAACGGACATCAGCTAACATGCATCACTTTCAATTTCAAAATCGGATTAGGAACATCTGTTGCCGATAGCTAAGCAATTCTCTGGGAATCTTTGTTGCTTTCTCGGGGTTCAGTTCCTACCCAGTGTGTGCAGGAGACAGTTGTTATTATGTATTCATCTTCCAGTTCTTTAGACGCATGCAGTGTTGCCCATGTACCTTTGTGCTGCTTGAAATAAGACGTAATTACTTGAAAAACATGTTGCTAAATCCAGATTCCAATAAAATTACCACGCCCAGATGTGCACTGTACAGGTATACAACTTTTGTGTGAATGAACAACCATAATGGCTTTTGGATTAACCGAAAATCAATCTGAATAACTAATAGCTAGCTAATAACCAACACTGTCTGCACCTATTTGTACAAATGAGCCAATACTTAATAAAACCCACAGCTTGACGCAGAAAACATGCAAAATTGAAGTAGATAGATATTAGTGTACAACAAAAACAAAAAACTTCCAAGTACCCAACAGCAAGTCAGTAACTAAAGGTCCACTTCATTATTGTCACCAAACATAGTTCAACCAATTACAAATAACAAGGGTCTCTTGGTTTGAAATCTGGGAGTGGAGTTTGTTCACAAGAGAAAAAAAGCACTGGTCACAAGTCACAACCATCATATTGAGAGAATCCCACAAGTATCAAAATACATGTAGAAATACATGTAGGATGGGATCATGATTAGAAACAAGAAAGTGCATTGTCGCTTAGGCCGTAGTCTGTGCCTCATTGCTTCTTGAATTGTTTTTTCGCCCCCAAACAGGGTTGCTCTCTATGAGTTGATGGGGCACAAGACGGCGTTCTCTTTTACTGAGTTTCTTGAAATTGTGTACTCTCAGTCTTGCTAATTGAGCTTCCTCTTCTGGGGTCATCTCTCTCACCACTACTGTCAGCCTGCTAACCGGCCTTATCATTATGCCAGACCTGCCTTTGGCATGATACGAGATTCTCTTTTTGTTAAGCCCCTTGCCAACATAGGCTTCAGCTGCAAATACACGAGGAACCTCCCTTTTAAAAAAAAGGGACCAAACACTGATGGGTATAATGACAGATGAACTTACCAACAACAAGCCGATCACGATCTAACCCGTGATTGTGAGTAGCATTTGCCCGTGCTGAATGTATCACCTGCATATGCAGTTATGCACACATATTCCTTAGCTACACTTCTATAAGCAAAAGGTGGAAATAAAGAATACGCAGGAGGCAGGATGTATGCACATTCCTTATCGAACACTTTCTCTTGCTATTGTAACTGCCTAAGTTTCATGACATCTTTTTTACAGCATTGTATTCAGGAGTTCAGAGAATTTTTTATTTTTATTTTTATTTATTTTTAATTTTTTTTTTGGGTGGGAAGAGTCCAGAGAAGTTGAAGATCAGGGTTGTTATTGCTTTCTTGATGAAAGAAAGCAGGATTGGAAAGTAACAATTATTCGTTAAGATTCCTACAGGAAAGCTGATCATTCTTTATAAATGAGAGATTTTCAGGATTCATTAGCCCCCAAAAAAAAAGGAAAAAAAGAGAGGATGAAACGAAAAAAGTTGGAGGACTCTCGACTTCAATCCGAACATTTTTTAATCCAATCTGGTACAACATTATGGCCAAATTGTTTGAGCTTGAACAGTTTGTACCTGGTAGACAGTTTTTGCAGCACGTTTCACGGTAAGTTGCATTTGCAACAAGGCATCTTCTACACGCATTCCTCGGACTACAGCAGCTACCAAATTAAGCTTCTTAGGGCTCTGAAAGTCACGGAAATAAACAGGATCATTCAGGATCAAGTTTAATTCCACACCAAGGATTGCAGAATGGTCACAAGTGTCAACTGTAATACTATCGACAACGAGGTTGTTTAATGCAAATATCAGATGAAAATACAACCCCAATAGACAGACTTCATATCATACTTGTACATAGCAACCCAGGTATGGAGATCATCTTACTTGCTTTATTCCCTTTAGCACTGCTAGGACTTTATCAGGCTTGGGAACTGCTGCTTGAGATTCAGCCTTCCCTGTGCCTAATCCTATAAGAGGGGTAAGCGGAGAAGGAACGGGTGTTGCACTAGAATCTGCCAGCAATTGTGTTGTGGTAGAAATCCTCTGAAAGAGAAATTAAAACCATTAGAGGCAATCAAAGAGTCAGGAAATACCTATTAGACCTTAATCACATAATCTACATTCTACACCAACGATTCCATGCAAGAATATACAAGCATTCAAAATTTGCTAAGCACTTCGCAACAAGTATCACAGGTGGCATCAAAACATGAAGTATCCTGATTCAATACCTCTAAACGAAGTTTACAAATACATAGAATTATCAGCAAACTTCTAAAATCAAAATATCTATTTGTCCACCAAGTACCATGGAGGGTGGATTGATCCATAAAACTAACTGTCATGAACAAAAACAACACAAGTCAACTAATACATTTGAGGGAAGAACCTGAAAGTTATAATGAAATATCTCACAATTCTTATGTAGTTATGTCTCTCCATTAACACAAATCAATCATTCTGATCCACCACCAAGTATCAAGGAAATCAGGAGAAAAAATGGCACTTGGCTCCATACATGATTGGGACGAACAAGTTCGAACAACAAAACCAGAATATATAGCCACATAGGGCACTAAGACGGGATGATGGTGCTCACCAGCTGTTGAAGATACTGTTGAAAGGGCCTTTGAATAACTGTAGATGGCAGCTCCAAAGATGTCGAAGCCCCTGGGGAGCAAACAAATTTCAGTTAAAAATACACCAGATGAAACTTAAACAATGCAACTTAACAAGCTGCACAGTTTGAAGCATCAATTAGAGCCGCTGATAAGGAATTTCGAAACAAGGATTAGGAGCTTGCTTATACCGATCGACCGCAATGGCTGGGTATGGAAATTCCGCAAATTTTCACCATTTCCACACAAATTCTGTTCTATCCTTCTACCGGCACTGCCGATTAACGATCGCAAATTATTCTGCCACCTCATTCTACTAGACGGGATACCAGAAAACTAACAGTTGCAAATCCTAATTAAAGCACCAACAGCGAATTCATCTGCAGACAGATGCAACGTCAAATCAGAAACAGTGCTTTTGAAGTCCGAATTTGTAAGGGTTTACTAGGTTTAGATTGATATGGGGAGGAGAGAAATTTCGGATTTACCTGTCAAAATGGGAAGAACTTGGAGATCGCCGGACAGCAAGGAGCTGGGGCTGAGGTTTAGGAAATTAGGGCTTTTCCGCTTTTGGTAGGCGGGTATGGATCTCCTCTCTTGGTTAAATTAAAACGGGTCACGCTATTTTCTTCATTGATAAACACCCACCTTTAAATTACAAAAACCCGCCCTTGAAATTGTAAAATGGGATTTTGCACAAAACCGCCTTCAAATTATAAATTTATAGAAAACTATCCCTAAATCTAGTTTTCGTTCAAATAACCATCCCCATGCGGCATGCCCCTTTATACGTGTAAAAAATATCAAGAAAAATAGTAAAATAGTACTAAACTATCACTATTAACAAATACTGTATTTAAGTAAATACTCCATACATTTTTATAATAAGTTTCATAAAAAAACACTAAATGTATGGATTGTTTTCTACAATTTTTTAATTTACGTGTATTTCATGAAAATTCTACATTTTAAGGGTGCATTTATATACGGAACGGATATATCCACCGCTAATTTTTACTATTTTCACCGCTAATCACCGCATAGGTATGCGGTGATCTTAATCCACTATTTCGCAGACCCACCGCATATACATGTGGTGGATCCGTTGACCGTATACAAACCCCCCGCATAGGTATGCGGTGGGTTATGGCGACGGTATACATGCGGTCAGTTTTTGGGCAATTGAAAACGGATTGTAGAAGTGGTCCAAAACCGTCGTCATAACCCACCGCATAGGTATGCGGTAGGTTATAGCGACGGTTTTGGACCGTTATGGCGACAGTTTTGACTGTTATGGCGACGGTTTAAACTCACCGTATACCTATACGTTGGGTTATGGTGATGGTTTTGGTTTTTATGGCGACGGTTTTGAACCTGTATACTCCTCGACCCACCGCAAAGGATTGCGGTGACCCACCACATACCTATGCGGTGGGATCGTTGACTGTCATTAAATCCATCGCATACCTATGCGGTGATTAGCGGTGGAAATAGTAAAAATTAGCGGTGAATTTATCATCACCCATTTATATACCTAGTAAAAAGAGAGGGATGCTTGAGATAGAAGGAGGAGTGAAAAAAAAATAAAAATTGGTGGAATATCCTTTTTAGAAAAGCTAATTAAGTAAATGTCCATATTTAAAGGGATATTAGGTAAGTGTTCACAATTTTAATGTAATCTCAACTCTACCCTTGGTATAAAAATTCTCATTGTCGTTCCTTCCCTCAGTACAACACGTTCCTTCGATCCTTCGTGTCTTTCCTTCGCTCTTACCACCAGGTCGCCCGCGTTTGGATCGAAGGGATCCACCAGTTCAGATCTATGCCACCGTCCTCCTCTCTCAAGTTCCTCATCCATGGTTCCTATCCTTCCTCCTTCCTCTTGGCGACACTAATCTCGATATTCGATCCATTTAGTGATCGATTATCGATCGTATGTCTGTCCGGTGCCTACGATCACCGGATCTCTCATCAATTCGATTGTGATCGGACATAGGATGTCCGTCGGGACACTCAGATCCAACACGGTTCTTTGGTACCGGTTGTCAGATCCAAGGCTTGAAGGTCCGTATAACACACATTTGGCGTAGCGAACAAATCCGATCAATGCAACCACGGTTGATTTGGATATGTCGTCGTTCAGGCACTGCACTTCGTCAAAGGTCACCGACATGGGTTCCAAGCTTTCCGATGTCGGTTTCACCAAGATCGATGTAGACGAGTTTCCCCTTTGTATCCCTCTCTTGTCTTGAGTTTAAAGATTCACTAGGTTTGACCATCTCTGACTCTCCCTATGTGATCACTGATCGTTCAATTGAGTTTGAAGAAAAATTTTGGTAAATTTGATGCATAATTAGCCTACATCGATCATCGTTCACAATCCAGTTGACCTGTTATTCCATGAACATTTATGTAATTTACCTCACTGCATCTAAAATTCTCTAGTTTTGATGATCTTTGACTCGCTTTTAAGACTATGTGATCGCTGATTGCGATCAATCAATTGAGTTATAAGAGAAAGTTGGTAAATTTGATTTAGTCTATAATTTGGGAGTAAATCGATCATGGTCCACAGTTCAGTGACATGTTATTCCATAAATATTTATATAATTCGCATTTTTTTTTATGTTTTGCTTTCGATCTGATACATTTCTATATGCTAATTAGGGTGATGTAGAACTCTCATAATTTGAGTTGTCACCAAAAAAAGTTGCCATCATATGCGTCACGTACCAATACCGTGAGCCCTAGTAAGGATGGTGACAGTGTGACCACTGATAAGGGTGGTGACATTGATAAGCGTGGTGAGGATAGAGTTTCAGTTTGGTGACAATATTTTGTTATTGGTGACAATAAATTACTGTTTGCCTAGTTTTACTCACTCTAGGGTATAATGTTTTGTCATTGGTGACAATCGATTACTATCTTGATGATATTTAGTGTGGTGATGACAATTTTTTTTTGTGATTACATGGTCTTGGGGACAAATATTCGTTGAAACAATATTTTGATGACAATAGGTTGATGCCATTATTTTATTGTTTGTAACAACAGATTACTAAAGTAGGTTGGTGACAATAGGGGTGGTGATAATGTTATCTATTTAGGGATAATAGATTGGCCGGTGACAATGTTTTTTAGTTGGTGACAATTGGTTTGTAACAATGTTTGGTGAAAGTGTTCACTTCTTGGTGAAAATAATTTGATGACAGTATTTTGTAGTTGTTGATAATATGTTTGTTTTGTAGTTGGTGATAGTATATAGTTAGTAAAAATTGGTGGTGATAATATTTTATAGTAGGTGACAAAAAGGTTGTGACAATGTTATGTAGTTGATGACAATGTTCTATAATTGATAACAATGGGTTAGTGACAACGTTCAGTAATACCAGGAAAAAATTACGTTAAATGCCACCAGAAAAAAAATAAAATGCCACCAAAAAAGTCAACTGTTACCAAAATAATTATCATAAATAATTGTCATCGGAAAAATATATATAACTGTCACCAAAAAACCGTCACCAAATGCAGACATTTACCAAAATAGGGGTTTGTGTGTTCCTATCTACTTCAAATGGATCATCCGGTTTAATGTTCTTCTTGATGAATCCAATTCGTTCTTACTTTATATGTTGTTCAATTTCAAGGGTTTATCATTGTTTGTTTGTTTTGGTGTCAATTGCTTGTTTGGTGACAATTAGTATATAGCTTGATTATACATCATCAATTTAAATGAGACTATAAGGGGTTTGCTTCATTGTTTGGTGACAAATGGAATTTATGTTGTTATTTTGTTTTTGTTTTTTAGATTAGTGACAATTGGTAGAGTTATATATTCTGTTTTGATGACAAATGGAATTTATGTTGTTTTTTAGATTGGTGACAATGGGTAGAGTTATATATTCTGTTTTGGTGACAAGTGGAATTTATGTTGTTATTTTGTTGTTTATTTTTGATTGGTGACAATTGGTAGAGTTATATATTCTGTTTTGGTGGCAAATAGAATTTATATCTCATTTAGCTATAATGTAATTTTCATTATCTTTCTGTTCAATTGTAGTGGAAGTTGTGGTATGTATACCATCAAATATATCGAGGGTCTTGCATTACATGGTGGTATTGAAGCTATTTCAGACAAGTATATGGATGCGTATAGAGAGAGAGGATGGCTATAGAGGGTCTTGCTATTTTGGATGTTAAGTGTAAATGTCTCAACTGTTCCCCTTTATTTTGATATTTTTGCAAGTTGATGTAGTCTGACAATTAAGTATTACAAAGTTAAATTTTACATCAAATTTCATCTACTTAGGGTTATTATTGTAACAAAAATGCGTTAATATTAGATGACAAATTGTGATGCCATTATACTATTATAGTATTGTACATCGAATTATTCGTTTGCTCAAGTTTAGCCCCTCTAGGGTCTATGTTCCCCTAGTTCTAGGGTTTCAGTTTCGTAACAAAAATGTGTTAATATTAGATGACAAATCTGATAACATTGGTATTGTACACACATTTTAGGGTTTAGGTCCTTTTCACTAAACCCTAAAGACTAAACCCTAAACCCTAAACGATATTGTACATCAAAATTTCGTCTGCTAAGATTTAGCCCCTCTTGGGTCTATGATCCCCTTGTTCTAGGGTTTCAGTTTTGTAACAAAAATGTGTTAATATTAGATGACAAATGTTATAACATTAACATTGTAAACATTTTTGTGTGATGAAAGTGCTTTGTAGTTGGTGACAATTGGTTGGTGACACTGTTTTGTCATTGGTGACAATTAATTTCTAAAAATAGGTGATTGACACTAAATTGGTGACAAAGTTTTGTAATTGGTGACAGTAGATTATTGACCAAAGCTTGATGAAAATAGGTTGGTTACACTGTTTTATTGTTGGTGTCAATAGATTACTGAAAAGAGGTTGGTGACAATGTTTTTTATAAGTTGGTGACAATACGGTTGATTAAACAATATGAAAACAGGGTTATGTAGTTGGTGACAATGTCTTGATGATGTATAATGTTACGGTGACAATTTTTTTAAAGTTACAATATCATTGTGACAATATATTTTCATCAACCTCGTCATTAATAGTTGTCACCGACATTTGTCATCAAGAAAATCATCTATTAGCCGAAAACCCCCATTTGTCACCGAGGAAAAGTGTTATTAGCAGCTGTCACCGGAAGAAAATCAACTGTCACTAGACCTGTAAAACGGGTCATTCGGGTCGGGTCACTTCGGGTTTCGGGTAAAACGGGTCTCGGGTAAAACGGGTTCCGGGTTTTTCGGGTTGACTCGAACCCGGGTTTGACTGGGTTTCGGGTCGATTTCGGGTTTGTCAAATTTTTTTTTTTAAATTAAAAAAAATATAATTTGATAATTTTGTGATAAATTTTAATTATATATATAAAAAATTAATTATATATAATTATAAATCAACCGGGTCGATCGGGTCACCGGGTAAATCGGGTCAAAATTACCGGGTCATTCGGGTCACCGGGTCGAAATCCAGATTACCCGGAAAATTTCAGGTTTTTCGGGTTCGGATCGAAAAACATTTTTGAGTCAAAATTTCCGGGTTCGGGTCGGAAATTTTTCGGGTCAGTCGGGTCGGGTCACTGGGTCGGGTTGTGTTTTGACAGGTCTAACTGTCACCCAATTTTTTTTTTGTCACCAACAATTATCACAAGAAAAAAAGAAAATCAATTGGTACTAGAAAAGATTTTCCCCTAAGTGTCATCGAAAAAATAAAATGTCACAAGAAATCAGTTGTCACCAAAATAATTGTCACAATTAACCGTCACCAGAAAAATATACTCAACTGTCACCAAAAAATTATCACCAAATGCAGGCGTTGACCGGAATGGTCAATGTTGACTAGTCAATGTTAAAATTAAAAATGCTCAAAGGGGAATGAGGAAGGGTTAGAAATGGGGGAGGAGGGGTATTTTGGGGAAAAATGGATATTTACTTAATTATGTAAAAAAGTGGACATTTATTTAATTTTGACATGAAAAATTGATATTCACCAAATTTAACCAAAAAAAAAGACAATGCCATTTGCATTGAATCGGTAAGAACCATTTGAACTATTTCGGAATGACTCACCGAAAAGAACTTGTGGGTAATATTTATAGGTCCGTGGTTCGAACCCCGGATGATCGCTCTTTACTTACCAATTCAAGGTAAGAACCATTTGCCCCCTAAACAAAAACCTCGAAATAAAATCATATCATAATTGAAGTAGATCCAATTAAAAAAAAAAGATTAATTCGAACTATATGTTTGACATCATTAGCTAGTTTTTTTTATACTTCTGTTTTTGATATTATATGAAAATTTTATGATAGTTCATCTACCCGACAACATCCTTACAGATGAGGACTGAAAGACAGACTAGAATTGTTGTAGATATCCACCCCCATGGCAGAGTGCAAATGTGTGCAACCTTATCAGCCACTCTATTGCCATTCAGGAGAACATGTTCTTCTTTCATAATCGATAGTAAAGTTTTAACATCTGACAGAATGAGCTCAATTTCCCAATGGCATTTAGCGCGGTTGTTTAGATGATTTATGATTATGCTGGAGTCACCCTCGATATGGAGTTTGGCGATTCAGAGTCGGATTATGTTGAACCATCTATTAACCCCTCACAACAATTTTATAATATTATCTTTTCCATTCCATGTGATATTCGGCGTTACACAAAATTATTTTAGACAAAAACTATTGATAAATTAAAAAAAAAATTATATCAATGTTATAGTTGATGATTCATACACAATCAATTTTTTGTAATTTTTTAAAGTAATTTTGATAACAATATTTGTATTTTGTGATTTCTACTCATATCTATATATAACCTTAATTTAAAAGGCTTTACTTACGTGTCAATCTTAGAGGAGTTTTAGGAATATTGACCAATTATGTTTTTTTCCTTGATTTTTTTATTTCTTCTTTTCTCTTTTTTCCATTAAATTTTTTTAATCCTCCATTCTCTTTTATTCTTAACATATTTACTAACAATTTATATATAACCTTAATTTAGAAGACTTTGCTTACGTGTCAATCGTAGAGGAGTTTTAGGAATATTGATCAATTATGTTTTTTTCCTTGATTTTTTTATGTCTCCTTTTCTCTTTTTTTCCATTAAATTTTTTTAATCCTCCATTCTCTTTTATTCTTAACATATTTACTAACAATCTATATCTATATATAACCTTAGTTTAGAAGACTTTGCTTACGTGTCAATCTTAGAGGAGTTTTAGGAAGATTGACCAATTATGTTTTTTTCCTTGATTTTTTTATTTCTCCTTTTCTCTTTTTTCCATTAAATTTTTTTAATCCTCCATTCTCTTTTATTCTTAACATATTTACTAACAATTTATATATAACCTTAATTTAGAAGACTTTGCTTACGTGTCAATCTTAGAGGAGTTTTAGGAATATTGACCAATTATGTTATTTTCCTTGATTTTTTTATGTCTCCTTTTCTCTTTTTTCCATTAATTTTTTTTAATCCTCCATTCTCTTTTATTCTTAACATATTTACTAACAATTGGGTTTAATTCAAAACATTGAATTCAATCTAATATAACCATTAGGCTTAATTCACATTTATCTACTAACTATCTATATATAACCTTAATTTCGAAGAATTTGCTTACGCGTCAATCTTAGAGGAGTTTTAGGAATATTGACAAATTATGTTTTTTTCTTGATTTTTTTATTTCTCCTTTTCTCTTTTTTTCCATTAATTTTTTTTAATCCTCCATTCTCTTTTATTCTTAACATATTTACTAACAATCTATATATAACCTTAATTTCGAAGACTTTGCTTACGTGTCAATCTTTAGAGGAGTTTTAGGAATATTGACCAATTATGTTTTTTTTCTTGATTTTTTTATTTCTCCTTTTCTCTTTTTTTCCATTAATTTTTTTTAATCCTCCATTCTCTTTTATTCTTAACATACTACCTCCGTCCAAAAATACATGACCTTTACTATTCATGCACGTTTTCTTAAGAAGGTAAAAACTATATAAAATATTAACTTTTTTATTAATTTTTTTTCATAATTACAAGCTTATCTTTTAACCCCTAAAAAAGCGTGCATGAATAGTAAAAGTCCATGTATTTTTGGACGGAGGGAGTATTTACTAACAATTGGGCTCAATTCAAAATATTGAATTCAATCTAATATAACCATTAGACTTAACTCACATTTATGTACTAACTATCGAGCTTAAATCAAAACATTGAATATAATTATTAGTTGTGACACATCACATTTAAATGCATGATTTGGATTTCAAAATTTCTAAAAAAGTTACAATGATGTTGATATTATTATTACTGGGTGATTTAAATTATCTACATTTATGTATTATACTTTAGACGAGATATAAAAAAAAATATTTCAGAATTATAAGATACATTTACGGTAAAGTTTTTTTTTTTATCTTAACTTTTATTAGTATTTTATTATATATTTATATATATTATTAATATTTTAGTTTTAAAAAACCGCGCCATGGCGCGGGAATTGTACTAGTTTTTTTCTTAAAAACAATATTCATGATTTTTTAAATTACTTTTTTTTTTCCAAATTTATATGAATCATTATAATTTTTTTTATGAATAATTTTGACCCAAAATAATTTTGTACAATAATAAGTATTATCCAATGTACAATAAGTGATCTTCATGTGCCCCGGATAGACAATCAAGTGGCTGACAAGGTTGCACACCTTTGCCACTCGGCCTGGGGCACTGATTTTCGAAATAATCCTGGTCTTCTTGACCTCATCCGAAAGGATGCTCTCGGGTAGAGTACGCTCACCCGAATTCTTTCCTAATAATAATAATAATAAAAAATAGCATGGTTTCACTTTGAATCTATTAAAGTAGACATGGTAAATATCACAAGTATCCCAAAAGTGAGGCTATTTTTTGTAATTTGCCTTTTGACAATGAATTAGGGTTGATTTGTAATTTACCCAGGCAAGTGCGACTGTTTTGATGCGTTATGTCTGGTAGAGGGAGGACTCGATAGGAGCGATTCAGATTTCAGAGAGAGAGAGAGAGAGATGGGAGAAAGCGCAGATTCATCGGCTTCCTTCTTCAAGAGACACTGGCATGGATGGAAGGGTTACTGGTGCGACCGATTTGCTTTCCTTGAAAACTATTCCAAGTTCACGATCCGCGAAAAGCCATTGCCGTCTTGGTCCGATTCCGATGTCGACGAATTCATCTCTTCTGATCCTGTTCACGGCCCCACTGTATGCGCCACCCTCCCTACTTTTTTAGCTCTGTTTCGATTTGATTTTGATCGAGATTTTTTTTTTAATCTCCGCTTCTGATTTGTTTTCATTTCGATTGATTCGTTTTCTTCCCCCTTTTATCCAGTGTGTTTGCATTTGTAGGTTTTATTTTCTTCTAATTAATTAGGTCTTAATGTTAGTTATCGAGCCTTTTGATGCCTTCAGTTTTACACAAACTAAGACTTTACCTCGGTTCCCATACCTGAGAACGTTGGATGTGTTTGAGATCGAGTTTTTTTATGGCTTCACAGGGCTGATACTGATATTTTTCGACTTTTTATGCATCTATCTATTGTATATTTAAAGTGTAGCTGATGTGAATGTGAGCTAAATCATAAGAAAGAAACAAGAATGTAGCAATTTGGATTATATTGAAACCCCCACCTTTTTGCTAAATGAAATAGTTGCTTTCTTTGTTAGTGCTCTGCTACTTATTGGTTTGTAATTGTTTGCTTGGAGGTTGGAAATAAGTTTAAGGCCTCAAGTTGGAATTTGACCAAAAAATTCTCCGTCTTATGAAAGGGCTAACATTTTGTTGTTGCTGTTATTTTGTGCCCAATAGCTGAAGACTGCTAGAGAAGCTATGAAGTTTGGTCTTACTGGTAGTGCTATAGGAGCAGTTTCTACTGCCGCTTTCTCCTGGAAGTACTCGAAGAGTCCCCATGGTAATTCTGATTTTAGGCATTTTATAATGTTGTCTTGTGCATTGATGCCGTAGAAGCTAAAATACTCATTTAAGTAAATTCTTCTGTCAGTCTTCATGCCTCTGTCCCGACATTTGACTTATTGGCTCACCCAACAATGTTTGTGTAGTTGTGTGTTTGCTAGTCTGTTGCTAGGTTAGCTGATACACATAGCCACAATGTTACTTTTCCCAATATCGTTGATGCCTCTTTCTCAACCTGATTTGAAAGTATAAGACATGTTTGGCCAGTTACTTTAACAAAGGAACTCTAGAAGAGAACTTTATTGAAATTGTGTTAAAGATGTGAGCCTGGCACTATCAAAAATAGAGAACCGGAACTGTTTTAGGAGTTTTCAAACTGTCTATGAGGTTATCATTTTGGGACTGTATCAAGTTGCAAAAATTCTTATCTTGTTTGCCTACCTTCACCGTGTAAGTACTAAGAGCATCCACAACCAAGGGTTTGTATTATCTTAAGGTAATTATAAGGTAAGCCCATGATTGTACGCAAAACCTTAAGGTAAAGGAAAGAAAGGGGTTACCTTGGTTAGAGAGTATCTTAGACCATGTGCAAAAGCACGATGTTTTTATTTATTTTTATGTTTTTTATTTAACTAATAATATTATGATTGGTGAAAATCATATAGTGGATATAAATAAATGAGAAAAGAAGAAGGATGAGGTAAACTCATGGTTTTGGAGTAAAAATATGAAAACCTTAAAAAAAGAGGTTGATAAAGTGGAAAATTATTTAAAAGAAAAATAAATAAGGTGTCAAAATATTATAGGGAGGGAGGAAAAGAAATAGAGAAGAGGTAACCTTATGATTGCGGATGGTCTAATGTTGTACCATTTGATGTAATTATGCGGTAGAGGATAAAATCAGGAAGCACACACGAATCCATCCCCTGAAGTTCACTCCCTAGCCAGTAGGCAAATGCCTAACTGGACGCCTGAGCACTGAAGCATAGGGCTATTCCCTTATACAAACTAATCTTCCCATGCTTAAAGTAACTACTCAAGTGAACTAACAAAGCCTGCCAATCACTCTAACAAACCCCATTTATAGTCCCAACCGACTTATTCTAGAGGCTTCTGACATTTTAGTCTTAAACACCGGGTAGGAGGCTTGCCCAAGTATGTAAAATTATGATTCAAAACTGCTGTCTCACTTATCATCAATTAGTCTGTCCTGTTTAGTGTTACTAGCCCGTTGCCACAAGCTGAGGCTTGTGGTTGCCTCCCTTTCCCCCACCCTCTACTTTCAAAACATCCATCTAGAGAGGCGGAAAAGGTGAGGAATGTGTGATTATAGTGATCTATTGGTGGTGGTTTGTGCTAAAACTTGAGATGTGGAGTTGGATTCTTAATTGAAATCTAGAGAGAAAGGGACAGAATTATGAAGGTGCTAATATTGTAGCGATTGCCGATTGGAAGTAAGGACCATGGAGGACGACCAATGGCTTGGATTTATCTTTTACAGTTGACATTTTTAATGACATCAGGCAAATAGAAGGCGTGTTTTTTTTAGCTAATGATTTTAAGCTTTGGCTAAAAATGCACACAATAAGTGTAGAACTTCTACAGTGCTACCCTTGTTGTACTTAGGTTCCTATGTTTTATGTTTAAAGAATATGAAATCTAGAGAAAGACAGATTATGAGGGTGGTATTATTGTAGTAATTGGAACTAAGGAATGCGGAGGAAGATTATTTAGGGCATGAATTTATCTTTTACAGCTCACAATTTTATTGTCATCGTGCAAATGGTAGACACTTTTTTATATAAAAAAAATAATGATTCTAAGCTTTTGGTTTTTTACCATCCATTCGAAACCTTTTTCACTTGAATGCATAGGTGGAACTGCTACTCTCCTTGTACAGTTGTACTTAACTTTACCATGTTTTATGTTAAAAAAATATGATTGCATACTGGACATGATTACATTTCATGCACCAAGGGTTATGACCTTTTCCTCCTCCATTTGTAGGTACTGTGCTCGCTTTAGGCGCAGGTGCTGTTTTTGGCTGGACATTTGCACAAGAAGCCGCAAACCACTGGCTGCAACTGTACAGGCTGGATACCCTAACTGCACAAGCCAAGTTCATGGAGTGGTGGGAAAAGAAGGCTACAGACCGCTCTTATTAGAAGTTGTGGCCACGAGGACCAAAGCTAAGTGTCATTCCTCAATAAGCCAAGATGCAGTCTTGTTAGATGTTTCCATTTACTGCACTCTGCAACCTCGTGCAGTTGCTGGGCTTTGTTGTTACTTGTTCAGTTTTTTCTTGTTCCTTGGACACTGGTACCTCGGGCATGAGTCCATTTGTTGAATATTGAGAATTTGGTGAAATTCCTTGCAATGAAGTGTTCAACGTTACAATATTAAGATGATTGGTATGTTTGTGATGTGTTTAAGATGTTGATGTAAGAAAGGAGGGAGTCCTCTATCTACTCACCTGATGAGGAAGTGGAAAGCCTTAGGGCTCGTTTGGTTAAACCGAGGAAGTTACTTCCTAGAAACTCAATTTTATAAGGTGCAAATCATACAAGAATTTGAGAAAGTATGTTTGGTAAGTCAATTTCCTCAAAATTGGGAATTTAAATTCCCAACAATTTAACTTTACAGTTTTTCTATGATAAAATAAAATCAAGCAAATGCATATATATTATATCTACTCAGATTTTTCTGTTTCGTTTGATTTTGGATTTCCAACCAAACAAACCCTTAGAAACAGGATCGGATGAATTCTGCTAAGGGCTTCTTTTGGGTATGTGATTGAATGTGATATTTGGGTAATCACTATGAATGATGAAACTGGAGGAAAATAAGGATTGGGTTGATAGGATAACTTAGGAATGTGAAAATAAATGGGTGATTCTTTAATGTTGCGCAAAACCTCAATTAATGGAATTTCTTTGGTGTTTCAATATCCCTAGAAATTCATAATTCTGAATGGACAACCAAATCTAGAAGACTAGCTAGAAGAAGGAAGAAGATGAGACAAAAAAGAAGCAGAAACTGATGGAGGGGGCTGAAAAAGCAATGGAAAAGGAGAAGATGGAGATCGATTGCATCTAAGAAAGTTAGGAGAAGAGCGAAGCATGTGACGATGAGAGTGTAGGCTAGTGACCGGTGGTGAGTTTAACAATTTGCTCACCTCGATTTGCTGATGTTTCATTACAAGTGTAAATTTGTTATCTGTTAGGCACAATTTCCTCATTCTTCAATTGTCCTCCAAATTCCGGGAGCTTGATTATTCAGGAAATTGTAAAGCAAGAGCTGCTGATATAACCTGTGTGCTGGTGCCTGGTGGCATTTTTTGTTTAGATTTTTTCCTTTCAACTTATGTAATTTGGGTTTATTTTTCAAATTTCTTGTGTTATTTTTATGCTTATAGTGATTGATGTCTTGCTTCCTTGATAGGAGGACTTGTGAAAAAAATATTCATTTTTGGCACTAAGGTATAGCTACTAAACTCAACAGCTTGCTCCCTTTTTTGGCACTAAGTTATATATTTTAACTCTGTCTAACTATATTCTGTTTTAGTTTTTAATTTTTAGTTATATATCCATATAGTTTGTGATGATGTTGCAGGTGAATGAACAATAAAAAGAGTTGAAGCCTACTTTTTATAGGATTATTTGAGTTGTCACGAGCATGTAGCTGGCTAATTTTACATAATCATTTTGTAATGATAATTTTACTTAGTTGTTAGAGCATAACAGAACCATTTATTTGTATTTGCTTAAGTGTATATATAACTTAGAAGGAAGGTCCTCACTTTGAATAGACAAATCAAGAAATGTAACTATTTTAAATAGAAGATCTTGACTTTGTATTTTCTTAATTGCCTATTTTTTTAAATAAATAAAATTTCATGGCGTTTGAAAAACGCCATAAATTTTTTAAAAGGAGAACCATGGCGTTTTTTAAAACGCTGTGTAATTTTTTTTTTTTAAAGAGAATCATGATGCTAAAAAGTGCCATGGATTTTAGCCTCAAATTTGTGTAGACAACAATGGCTTTTTTTAAACACCATGATTTTTTTTTGAGCAAAAGCCAAATCACTTGATTAAGTAATGTCTTTACACAGCAAGTCTGCTACGATTTGAGGACAATAAGCAACTGAATTAAAAAACATTGGGCTAACTGGTTTCATTCCTGTGAGCAAGTGAGCCACATGATTAGCCTCTCGTCGGACAAACTTCCATCCCATAACAGAATTGATAGCTAGGCTAGTGGTGACTGACATAACGGTTAACGAATAACGAGAGTAACACTAACCACTTTGTATGTTAGATAGTGTGTAATTGAACATTTACAAAGTAAAGACTTGAATCTTGATCTTTGTTGTTTCATCTTATGATAGAATGGATTTTGAAGGGAGAAAAGTCCAACTAAACAGATGATATGTTCTAGGCTCCTTAGAAGAGGAGGAGGTGCCTTGATGGTAAATATTTTAGATTTTGTTCTCTTAACATTTCTTTTTTTCCCTCCTGTTGTTGTTTAATATTGAAAACTAACCTCTTCCACTAGCTATTTACTCTCCACGTCATAAGCCTATCAAATAAGCGGTAACTAAAACTAAAGTGAAAAAATGTTAAAAATTTGATGGTTGTTTCGGCCCGTTTCACCACCGATGAAGATTTCTACATGTATTGTTGATCACTGCTTTTTTTTTCCAATGAGTATGGATTGCTGTTGTTTTCTTTTAGTTGCATAAATTATATTCTCCGAACATTTTTTTTCCAGTTGTAATACTTGATATACTGATATTAGTCTTAATACTTAAGTTAAATAATAAATGATTTATGTTTAATACTGCACCAATTTATTTTTATACTTTATTTAATAGAATTGATCAATTTTATAATATATAATATAAAAATCCCCAATTGTCAATTTTCAATATATATATATATATATATATATATATATATATATATATATATATATATATATATATATATATATATATATATATATATATATATATATATATATATAATTGGGCCCCAATTACCATTGCCCTGATGTAAAGCGACACACTCTTACCATACCTCATTCCAAATCAGATTAGAAGGTAATTAACACATGCTTAGTAAATATGGATAACAACTCATTATCTTTAATTGAAATTTGAAAGTTTCTCTATCTTGCTCTCTGTTTCCTGTTTTTCCAATTCAATTATGTAATACCCCGTCGCTCATCGAATATAATAAGGATGTTCAGAGTGATTTATAAGTAAATGTCACAAGAGATTTTCTTTTTTCATGCTTCATAGATGAGGGAGATTGTAGCACCCCATCCCTGACGTTCAGTACCTGATCACCGGAAGAACATTTAGATATCAAGTTCCGTTGGAACCGCAAGAACGCATCCCTGATTGCTATGCCTATGATGTATCTAAATATCCGCATTACCTTTATCTGCTGAGATCTTACGACTACGACACTATTGAGGCGACGTTTGAACGGCGCACGAGAGTCTAGAGGATGATATGTCGAGGTTATGAGGTGTCGGTGCCACAACCACCACCCGCTGCTTGCAAGCGCTTGGGATTCCCGGACTACATTTGGATTGCAAGCGCTCTGTCCGTGGCTGCGACTGCTGCAACTATTCTCCTCCGTCGGCATTGAGGCAAGTCGCTCTTTATCACTTCATGTGTGATTATGGTGGTTGCCTCCCTTTCCCCCACCCTATACTTTCAAAACTTTCATCCGGAGATGTGGAAAAGGTGTGGAATGTGTGATTATAGTGAATCTATTGGTGGTGGTTTGTGCTAAAACTTGAGATGTGGAGTTGAATTCTTAACTGAAATCTAGAGAGAAAGGGACAGAATTATTGATGTGCTAATATTGTAGCGATTGTCGATTGGAAGTAAGGAACACGGAAGACGATCAAGGGCTTAGATTTATCATTTACAATTAAGACATTTTTAATGACATCAGACAAATAGAAGGCGTGTTTTTTTAGCTAATGATTTTAAGCTTTGGCTAAAAATGCTTACAATAAGTGTAGAACTACTAGAGTGCTACCCTTCGTGTACTTAAGTTCCTATGTTTTACGTTTAAAGAATATGAAATCTAGAGAAAGACAGAATTATGAAGGTGGTATTATTGTAGTAATTGAAAGTAAGGAACATAGAGGAAGATTAAGGGCATGGATTTATCTTTTACAGCTCATAATTTTATTATCATCGTGCAAATGGTAGACATATCTTTTACAACTCATAATTTGTCTGAGATTGTTTTTCCAATTCAATTCTGTAACACCCCGTCTCACATTGAATATAATAAGGATGTTCAGAGTGATTTATAATTCAATGTCACAAGACCTCTTCATTTTCAGGATCCGGAGTGATTTTTAAGCCCATCTCATAAGAGCTTTTCATTTTCAAGCTCCATGTGAGGACATCAGACTTGAGAGAGGTACGTGACATAGGTTGATGTCTGTGATGATCTCGAGTCTTACAGATGGTATCAGAGCATACTCCATGCCCGAAGTTACTTCGACCGTATGCCCGGATACGCTTCTATGGGGTGCAGTCCCTTGGGCCTAATGAGGTTGTTAGTTCTTTAAATGAGAGAGATTGTAGCACTACATCCCACATTGGATATAATAAGAATGTTCGGAGTGATTTATAAGACCATGTCACAAGAACTTTTCCTTTTCATGCTTCATAGATGTGACGATCACGGTCCTACAAGACTTGACCTCTATCCCTAGCGTTTAGTACCTGTTCGCCGGAAGAAAATTCAGATATCAAGTTCCGTTGGAACTGCAAGAACACTTCTCGCACGTTCTACACTGCATTGTTGAGTTGCTGCAGCTTTTCAACGCGTTGTTGGATCATCCCAGTTACGTCTTAAGGGTAATGAACGTTGTGAACTCAAGGATGGTTCGCAAGTATGTGGTCGCGGCGTTTTAGGTAGATAGTGTCCATGGAACCCCTCTCCCGGGCCAATTGGTGACTTTGACTATGTGCGACGCCAAGAGCGTTTTTGAATTTCCAAGAGGAGGGCGAATAGGGTTTACGGATGATGAGAGCGTGGAGCATGTCTTACGACTCCTTAGCTGTTTTCGGGCTATACCAGGGTTGTGTCCGAAAGTAGACATAAAGAGTGGAATGGTGATCGATTCATCCAACGGTTATCAAGTCGTCAGTGTTAATTCTCCCTAGACAATTGGTGACCCTATCCCTGTGCGACGTAAAAAATGTTTATGAATTTCCGAGAGGAGTAAGAATAGGGTTTACTGAGCAGAGCGAGGAGGATGCCTTGCGACTCCTAAGTTGCTTTCGGGTTTTACTAGAGCTGTGTCCGGAATTAGATATAAACAGTGGAATGGTGCTCGATTCCTCCAGCAGCAACCAAGTCACATGTGTTAGTTGCACCCGGGATTGCTATGAATATGATATATCAGGATATCCAAATTATATTTTCTTGCTGAGGTCTTACGACTATGACAAGATTGAGGCGACATTTGAAATGCGAACGAGAATTTGGAGGCTAATATGTCAGGATTACGAGGTGCCGGTGCCACCGCCACCACACGCTGCTCGCAAGCGCTTGGGATTCTGGGAATTCATTTGGATTGCAAGCGTCATGTCCGTGGCTGTGACTGCTACAACTATTTTTCTCCGCCGGCGTCATTGAGGCAGGTCACTCTTTCTCATGTCTTTATATCTAAGAGCCAACCCAACTTCCATAAAGTCCGTTTTTTCCACATTGAGACATTGCTTGATTTTTAACCCTTGCCCTTGGCATTTGATGTGTGCCATCATCTTAGCCTTTGTGGGTGAGGCGCAGATGTAGATGAAGGTGCTTGTGTTTGTGCCTTGCTGGTTGCTTTTTGTTGGAACTCTGGTATATGTGTTTTCCACTCCATCCCATCTCCATTTCATTTTCATCAGGAATTTTTAACTGTCGACTTTCTGCATTTAGTCTGCTGGGCATCCAATTTCCTGGAGTATTATCTGTTAGTAATCAAATTGTTTCGGGGTTTCAAAAGCTTGATTTTGTTGTTTGCTTCTCTTTGCTGTTGTTGTTGTATGATAAAGGCCAAATTAAATGATCGTAGACTTTTGTTAGTATTAAAGTGATATATCTGCTTAAAACCTGCTACATCTTCAAGTAGTACAGACCTGCAAGAACTTGCTTACAGTGATAGTTGTGGAGAATTCATCCATTTACAGTGATACCCAAATCCAATTGATTCCTAATTAAAAAGCTCATATGATATAATTAACATAATCAGAAACCTATATACTTTGTCTTTTCATATGGGTTAATTTTGTTTAATCTGGACTGTCCATATAGAACAACATTATCTAGAAATACTTCTCATATGAGTTAATTTTGTTTAAGCATCTCAGTTTGTGTTTACATATGTAAATTTACTTGCCCAGTTTACCGTGTTGTTTCCATGAATGAAGGCATCCCCGTACTTCTTCTTTAGCTGCCCATTGGCATACTCCTCTATTTGCTCCATATATAGCTGTATTCATGTAACCATCAAGGCAAGCTAAGATACCAATCCAACACAAGGTAACCAAATGAGCATAAATTTTTGCACCAATTTTAAAAGATTTAACAACCTTATTGCCATTGAAGTAAGAATATACCCATAAGTAAAAATTCAAGTATGTACTGATTAAATGACGAAAGGCTTATTACTAAAACAACTATGATGGTGTTTTCCTATGCCCAAAGGTCATTATCTTATCTATCACAACATTAAAATCTTATAAATCAGTAGATAAATAATATCCCTAGACCATAGCATATTGTCACTGTTTATATCAATGCACGAGATCTTGAGTGACATATATATAGCAATGGTCTAATATCTGTTCCTCTCTCCGAGATGTTGAACTTGTCAATTGCCATCCTCTTGTTATCCTGCACATGGTCTCAATCTTTTAGCAGTCAGCACCCAATCCACCCATCACATTAAATCCAAGGTTTAGAGTTTTAGTACTGTATAAAAACTTGTATTCTTAATGTTGAACAATACCAAATATAGTCCCACAAACAAGTAACACATTGTATCATGTTTTGGTTCTCCCACACAACATACCAGTACCACCACCCTCCCCCACGCCGCTCCCTTGCCAACTACTTGTGCTCCTTAATCCTGGACCGTCTTCTGCCCTAAGATTCCCCAATTCCACCTCACCGCACTTTCCATCTCCCGCCTCAACACCTTCACCTCCCACATCTCCGGCAATTGGACCGCCAATTTCAACGCGTTCAACCCTAACACCAAAATGCACTACATTTGAAGATGCAACTTGTATTTGATTCTTGCATTCTTGCATGTGAGAGAGGGTGGTTTAGATGCAGGTTTTGAGATTGTTATCATACAAATCAACATATGACCTGTCAATTTTTATAACGAGTATTTGGTACGGAGGCCATCTGAGACATCCTCAAACAAATGATTTATGACTACAAAGGTGGTCGTTAGGAACTTCAAAGGGCTTATATAATTGATGTACATCCTAGAATTATATATGTTGTTTGTACGATTGGTCTGAACTTGTTGTAATGGACTATGATAAGTGCATAATTGTGTGTTGTTAATGGCTTCGCTTTCGTAGTACAAGTATTGACTCTCTTGAGAGGCAATTATATATGTTTTGTGCAGTGCTGGAGATAAGTGGTTGAGTATATATTCATGAAACTATTGCCAAAATGAGTGGAAGCAGATTCAGCTACAAGTCATTCGATTTCAATGCAACCTAATTGCCTACCAATTCTACAAAAATGGGTATACTAGGGGGCAGGGAGTTCAGTAATACATAACTGTTGCCTACAATATCCCAAAATGAACTCAACTTCCATCGTAATAAAAAAAGAAGTCTGCTTTCTCTAACATCTACCACACCGATCTTTCCAAATCTGCTGCGCAATCTCATCCCTTAGTGCCTCCATTTCCCTTGGCTGCTCGTCATCTGAGTCGGACGCATACAACGGGTCATCCTCATCATGGCCTGCATCATCGGGGTTGTCATACACTTCGTCTTCGTCGCCGTCCTCGTATGGGGCGTCATCGGATGGGGTGTTCTCCTAGAAGCGGGGGTCATCATCTTCCACCATTACCGGGTCGTCCGTTGTTTGCCGAATGTAGTTATGCAAAGCAAAGTATGTTGTTATTATGGCCACATGCTTCACAATTGGATACCTGGGTAGCTGGTGGAGGATCCTCCATTGGCTCTTAAGGACCCCGAAGGACAGCTTGATTGCGCTACGCAATGAAGAGTGCACTTTGTTGAATACTTCTTTTTCTCTTTTCGATGGCCCGACAACGAGTGTAAGACGATGGTACTTGGTGTTGGAGTATGGAATCATGTATCCAACACAGTCCGGATACCCCCTTGTCACACAAGTAGTATCGACCTTCATCAATCAGTTGAGGAAAATGGTGAGTCCCTAACGTGCATTTCACTGCACTTATGAAAGAGGGGTCAACACAAACCTGGTGGAGGATGTGGGAAGTTGAAAGCCGGTGTCCTCAACGTGTGATTGAAAACGCGTGCATCGTACGCACTCCCTTCCCATCCCACGATATTAAGGTGAATTAGAGGTCGAAATCACAAACGACAATGACGTTGAAGGTGCATAAACCTTTCCTGCTACAAAATCGGATCTGATCCCCTTACGATATGGTGGCTTGGATGTGAGTTCCATCTATGGCGCCAATGCACCCCTTGAAATAGGGTCAGTACTGATTGTCGTTTACGATTTGCAGGGTATGTCCTTGAAATGGGGATCTCGTGGCTTGATCAAATCCTTAGCCAGTCCATTGAACTCATTCGATTTTGCTCGGCCTGCAGATGGCATCAAGAACATCACCTATGGCCTTGGAGATGGTGTAGGTCGGCCGCTGGAAGCGTTCACATGAGTTACGATGGCTTTCAACCCAAACCATTGTGTTGACAAATATCGCAACCTTCTCATACACAGACAACTGGTATTAACCTCGTAGATGCTCTAACATTTTGCAAAGACGAATGAAGGCTTGTTTCTCCATACAAAAGGCATTGATACTCCTTGTTTCTGAGTGGTGTGTGTTAATTCTACCTTGATGATATATATATATATATATATATATATATATATATATATATATATATATATATATATATGAGAATGATCATTTGTAAACACTCCTTATAATATAATTTGTGAACAAATCTTAACCATTGAATGGAGTGAAATGAAGGGTGGAGATGTGTTCTAAATTAAAAAAAAAATTAATTAAAAAAATTATGGGACCCACGCTGCATTACACAAATAACCAACCCACCTTCTCACCTTCTCTTGGCTGGGCGTGAGACACACGCTGCATTAAATTTTTTTAGCAAATAGCAACCCACGTTGCACTAAAGAAAAATACGGTAAGTTGCTATTTTTTTAATTAATATTATATCGCCCTGATAAAAGAAATGTTTTACCTCCTACTAATTCGTAGGTATAGTTAAGAGTATATATCTATTGCATGTATCAATGGAATGCGGTAGGCAGTGCCGGTCCTATCATTTTATAGGCCCAGTGCGAACTAAAATTTTAAGGGTCCGATAAACATTAAAAAATAAAATTTTTGTATAACTTTATTAAAATTTCATATTATTTTTATATTTGAATTATTTTTCAAATTTAAGAAAAAAAAATATTTACTTTTTTTTTCTTAAAATTTTGTTATATTATACTACCTCCGTTCAGAAATAGATGTCGTTTGACTTTTTGACATGTTTTTAATGAGCGAAAAACTATATAAAATATTAACTTTTTAAACAATTTTTTTAATAATATGACACTTATTATTAATAAGTATTTATATTATATTAAAAAATTACAAAAAAAATTGAAATTTTATATAGTTTTTAACTCCTTAAAAAAACGTGTCAAAAAGTCAAACGACATCTATTTCTAAACGGAGGTAGTATATATAACATATATTTTTAATGGGCTCCTACCGAAAATTGACCCTGGGCAGTCGCCCACCCTGCCCCCCCCCCCCACCCTTTGGGCCGACACTGGCGGTAGGTTATTCGTATGTATGGTACAAATTATTCATAGCTATATAATTAATTAAAATTACGGTAAATATTATTCAAGAATACGGTAAAGATTATTCACATGTAAATATTTGATTAATCAGTTGAATATTAAGGATTATTCATGAATAAACTAAAGAGTGAAGTGTAATTCGAGTAATTATTATGCGCACATACCTTTTACTATAATTATTCGTAGGTATAGGTAAATATATTCATATTTATGTGATAGTTTATTCGATTAGAGGGGTAATCTCTAATTAATCGTCCTTTAAATACGAATAATTAATCGTCCTCTTAAATACGAAAAATATCTATAATTTAAGTCAATAATCTCCAAAATTTAACCGAATAATCTCCTAAATATAACTGAATTATCATCATTTACATATGAATAATCTCTCTAATTTAACCGAATAATTTAATTTCAACTAAATTATCTTGATAGCAAATGTATATAAAAAACTAATAAATTTAATCGAATAATTGTCCCATAAATATGAATAATTTTTTTAATTAAGTTGAACAATTGAATTTGAGCACAATTATGTTGATAACAACAAATGTTATCATCATTTAAATATAACTGAATTATCATCATTTACATATAAATAATCTCTCTAATTTAACCGAATAATTTAATTTCAACTAAATTATCTTGATAGCAAATGTATAAAAAAAACTAATAAATTTAATCGAATAATTGTCCCATAAATATGAATAATTTTTTTAATTAAGTTGAATAATTGAATTTGAGCACAATTATGTTGATAACAACAAATGTTAAAAAAAAAAAACGAAACAAACAAAATGTAGGAGTACGTATGCTGTTGCCTGTTATGGAAAATGGGGGTTGCGCACTTTTTTTTTTTTTTTTTTTTGGGAAGCAGATAAGGATTAGAAAACACGCCGACGACCCGACTTCTTTCCTCTGGATCATCAGTGAAGCTATCATCGGCAGGGACAGTGTAGGCCAAACGTGCAATCCTGTCGGCAACAGCATTAGAATCCCTGAAAATATGACGAATAGCAACATGAGAGAATGTATATAAATCAACAGTCGTATCAGCCATCAGCAGCTCGATATTCCAGGGGCAATTCCAGTCCCCCAGCAGAGCCTTTATGACGACCAAGCAATCTCCTTCGATCAGAAGGTTATTTATTCCCAGCGACTTTGCCTTGGAGACCCCCATCCGAAGGCCCATGGCCTCAGCGAAAACAGCGGAGCTATTATTACAAGGGCCCCCTCCTAGGGACAAAATATTTCCCATATGATCTCGAATCACGAAGCTGAAGGTTCCGACCCCAGACTGGCAGTAAGAGCCGTCAAAGTTTAGTTTGTAATATCCCGTCGGTGGTTTTTTCCATTTCTCAGACCTGAAAGTAGGCATGGCAGTTGGATTAGAGCTTGCAGTGGTTCCCCAGGTCCTAGTCCGAGGTTGATTTGTACTAATCGTCTCAGAGTCATCCACTCTGGCATTCCATGTTTGGTAAGTTGAGTTGCAGAAAATGGCTATAGCCTGGACATATGCATCGTTTATGTGTTGGAAAACTATTTGGTTTCGAAAATACCAAATACCCCACCAAGCAAAAGCAAGTTTAGTAAAGGCCTTGATGCCTAGTTTGGTGTAGATGTTATTTAGCAGTTGATTTGGTTTGATGTCTGAAACGATATCATCATTTGAGGGGTGGCTGATCTGGAGAGTTTTTGTTAGAGAGGTCGTTGTGGGGAATTGTACTAGAATATGAGTTGTAGATTCGAGAGTGCATCCACAGAAAATGCAACCGGAGGGCACCGAGACATGAGACCGTTGCAGTCTATCAGTGGTTGGGAGACCATCGCGGGCAATCTTCCAAAGGAAATGCCTTAACTTATATGGGATGTCCAATTTCCAGATCCAGCTGCAACCAAAATTCTGGTCACCCCCGTGATTTGGGATTAGCTTTGTCGCTGATGACGTGGAGAACCAACCATCTTTGCTAGATCCCCAGAATAGTCTGTCCGAGAAAAAATTGTGGGGCAAGTGAGTTGTTGTAATTTTGGATATGATATCCATGGTAAGTAGGCCTCGTAAGTCTGTCTCAAGTTTGGTAACGTTCCAAGTATTATTGTCGTTAATAAATATGTCAACCGTCCAATCCAAAATTCCCTCTGGAAGCGTTTGTATAGACATGTTCATCAACGGTTTTGGAGTTGCCCAAATGTCTGTCCAGAACTGAGCAGTCTTTCCGTCACCGATTGACCAGCGAAGGCCAAATTTGAAAAGATTGGTAATAGAGTTTAGTTTAGCCCAATGCCATGAGGTATTGCCCTTATGTTGGTATCGAAGAAGTGGGGCCCCTTTTAAATATTTTCCTGTTATTACTTTAACCCAGATGTTGTCTGGTTCTGCAATTAATTTCCACAATAATTTCATTTGTAATGCTATATTCATCGTTTCGGCCTTATAAATGCCTAGACCCCCCGCAAGGGTATCCGTGCATATCTTGTCCCAGCTAATCAGAGGAGTACTCTTTGCGTCTTTGTTCCAGAAAAATTGCCTATAGATCTTGTCCAACTCATGCAGGATTGACGAAGGCAAAAGGAAAGCTTGCATAAGGAACATCGGCTGAGCTGAAAGGTTAGCTTTAATTAGGACTTTCCTGCCTTCAACAGAAAGAGAGGAAGCTTTCCACTTTGAGAGTTGTTGCTTCGTTTTGAGGATGATATCCGCAAATGTATCTGTGTTGACACGTCCATTGATAATTGGACAACCTAGATATTTTTCTAGATTATTTGACTGGGGGATACCCAGAGCATTTGTAACGGTTTGGATGGTTGTGGTTGAAGTGTTAGGGGAAACTTGAAAGCTGGACTTATGGAGATTTACTTTTTGTCTAGAAATCAGACAGAATCGTTGGATTATGTTGGAGAACTCAAAACAAGTTGATTGGTTTGCTTTGCCGAAAAGCATGATATCGTCAGCGAAGGCAAGGAAGAGAATCTTAACCCCTCCTCCCCCCAAAGTGAAGCCTAAGTCTTTGGAGACGTTTGACCGTCGCTGTAAAGTTCTTGCCAGAACCTCTGCTGTGAGGATAAAGAGGAAAGGAGACAGAGGGTCTCCCTGCCTGAGTCCTCTTGACGGGACGAAAACTGTAGATGGTTCATCATTAATAAGTACTGAGTATGAAACTGTTTGTACACATTCCTTAATCCAGTGAACAAATTTTGAGTCGAAACCAAATTTTGTGAGCGTAGAGAAAAGGAAAGGCCACTCAATACGGTCGTAAGCCTTTTCCATATCTAGTTTGACTGCCATATAGCCGGCCTTTGCTTTAGTTAATCGAAACGAGTGAAAAATCTCGTGAGCAATGAGGATATTATCTTGGATCGACCGACCTTTAGTAAATGCACTTTGTAATGGGTGAATGAGTTTGTCAAAAACTGTCGACAGTCTAGCTGTTAAAATCTTGGAGATAATTTTGTAAACAGTAGAGCAGAGGCTGATTGGCCTAAAGTGACTGACAGTTTGAGGGTCGTCGTTTTTCTGGATAAGGGTTATGAACGTGTGATTAATTTGTCGCAACATCTTACCACTTGAAAAGAAAGCTTTAACTGCTTTAATAATCGAAGGTCCGACAATAACCCAGTAAGTTTGGTAGAAACCCGCTGGCATGCCGTCCGGGCCCGGAGCCTTGTCAGCACCAATCGAAAAGAGGGCAGTCTTAATATCTGCGTTGGTGATGGGCGCAGTGAGCATCTGGTTCTGCTGATCAGAGATCTCCCGATCAATGACAAGCAGATCATCGTCACAGGGGATATCATGGTTATAGGATGATTTGAATCTTTTTGAGAACCTGTCAACAAATTCGTTTTTGATTAAGTTATGGTCTGACAGAATCAGACCCGATTCCGTTGTAAGGACTTTAACGATTTTCCTTCCACGCTTTGCTGAAGCTATACGATGGAAATAACTGGAGTTTGTGTCATTTAATCTGATATGTTTAACCTTAGCACGTTGGCTCCAATACCGACGCTGAAAGTCGAGAATTCGTTCCCTCTTGTTGAGCAATCTCTTATGTCTGTCACTGAGCTCCTGGTTAGGGCTAATGAGTAACTTTTGTTGTAACTGTAGCAGTTGTTCATCTGTCTCGAAGATTTGTTTGTGAATATTGTTAAAAGTACGTTTATGCCAACGCTTTGCCAGGTCTTTTAGAAGGCTTGTTTTTTTAACGAGTTTAAACATGAAGGAACCTGTAGGGTTAAGTCTCCAAGCCTGACGCACGAGGTTTGTAAACTCAGGTTTAGTTGTCCAAGCCAATTCAAAGCGGAAAGGTTTCCTATTTATATGTGTCGTGGACCGCAGATCGATAGTAATTGGAGCATGGTCTGAGGTGGTGAACGGGTGGATTTTAACTCGAATGCCGTCGAAGGCTGAAATGACTTCGTTCTGAGCTAGTAAACGATATAGCTTGGCGAAGCTATTGTTAGGCGAATCCGATTTTCTTTTTTGCCAAGTATAGTTACCTCCATGAGTTGGTACTTCAGATAATTGTAGTGAATGTTTTATATCTTGTAGTCTTTTAAATCTTGCTGGGGACGGATGGATACCTCCCAACTTGTCTTCTGGTATTGAAATTTCATTTAGATCCCCTAAAATGCAGAAAGGAACAGTAAGTGGTAAGATTATCCCAAAATGCGTCCTTGGATCGATGATCCGGTGGTGCATAGACCACAAGAATTGCTGTCATTTTATTGACGTTCTTGTCAAGATAGTTTATGTGGATAATTCTTTGGTTAACCGACATGAGTGTAATCTCACCCTCTGAAATAGGAAGGTCTTTCCATAGTAGACAGATACCCCCAGAGAAGCCCCTAGCAGGATCAAAAGCAACATTTGAAAACCCACATTTCTTCCAGACGGCTTATGGGGGTAGTTTATTAGTTTTAGTCTCAAGCAGTGCTAAGACATTTATATAGTTGTTTTTGCAGAACAGTTCTGTATGAGTCCAGAAGTTTCTCCTCCTCACCCCCTACAGTTCCAAGAGCATATATTCATGGAAAACCTTGTTGTGCGCGTAACCGTTTGTACGTAACGTTATAGATGTCATTGAGATGCAATCTTTTTGCGGTTTTTGGCCTATTAGTCACAGTTTCGTTATGAACCGGGTAAGTTTTGGTTACTTTATAGCGGTGTGTACTAGATTGATGATCGGCAAGAGCACTTTGGTCCAAAGTGAATGTGATGTGCTGCATCGAGGCCAACACATGATTTGTACAATTTTGATTAAAATACCCATTATTGATCAAATTTTGTAGATATAAAAGAGTAATACAATTGGAGCATGTTGTGTCTGCATAGGGGTGTGAGTATTGAGCCTTGTGAGGCATGTGAGAAATGTGATTAGATTTTTGCAAGTCTTGTGAGACATTAAGGTGAGTTGTTACAGCCCCAAACATGAGTAAAGAGAGTGTGTAGTACAAATAGCTGTGTACAGCCCCAAGGTAGTAGTTAAACCTCAAATGAGTTATAAATGTAACTGGGTTTAGTTTAATAATACAGTTGGACAAGTGTGTATAGGCACATTCATACAAGTTTAGTGCCCGGTAAGGCTTATAATCAATTTGATAATGGGGAAACAAGGCTTGTGAGCCATCAAATGCAGCAGCAGATTGTTGGTAGAGTGAACAAGTGAAGCCACCAAACCAAGACAAGAAGATAGTCAGTCCTACGACGCCAAATTGCAGCCGAGAGTGGGGGAACCACAAGCACCCACGACACACCAAACTGCACCTATGAGGCAAACAACAGCAAGGAGAAGCCGAATAGAGACAGTAATGGTAGTTACCCAAGACAAAGTAATACGAACAATTGTGGTAACATAAGACGATAATCATATTAATAGCAATAGAGGGAATGAGATCCCATACAACGGTAGCACAACGATAAATTTTGGGATTGTGATCCCAAACATCAGAGGGAGATAACACTTGTAAGACAAAGGCTTGTAAATAAACAGGAGTGGTAAAGTTCATAATATTCTTAGTATTCATCGTGGCTTGTGTGCCAAAAGGGTGAATAAAGAGTTTGTGAAGCTTTAGTACCCAAATGGTCCGGTAGGACATAGGATGATTGATTTCTTTTGTGAGTAAGAGCATGATGCCAGCATAGACCCTTGCTTGTGAGCAAAACACACATGATATTCTTCCGAGGCTACATCGAAAAGGAAACAAATCCCTAAACAAAAGACTACACCCATCCAAAAAAACAACCATAACCAGCACATGAAAGTAAGACAAAGCGATGACTGTTTTAATGAAAAAGGATGAGTGGTTAAAAGTGAAACATACAAAACAAGTCCAAGACACACACCAAAAGAGATATAGCAAGGGGTAGCTATCACATAGGGTGGTATACACAACCCAAAGAACAACGCAGTCGGAACGTATAAAGCCAATTAGGCCGTAAAATAGAGTAAAGAAGATGTAATCAGAAGGGATATGGGTAGATCTTACCCGCATTGAAGAACCCATCCCAGGCGGGAAGAGCCAACAACCAAGAATGACAAACGCGAGACCAACTCGCTGAGTTTGGGTGTGTTGAAATTCCTGAGATCTGGAAGAACTTGTGGGATCCGATTCAGACGGCAAGAGAGTTTGTTGGGTGAGGGTAAGCGGTGGACCGAGCCACCGATGAATAAGAAAGGCGTGACCCACGGCGACAGAAACAGGAACAAGAAAGAGCCATCCCTTCCACTTCCCACCATTGCCCATTCGTCTTCGATTACGCCGATCAAGCAGCCCACACGACCAATTTTTGTGATTTGAAACGAAATCTTTCCAATTTGAGGAGAACTTCTCAAAACTCAAAGAGGGATAACGAAATTTGGAGATGTTGATTCTCTTGAAATTGATATGAATAGGAAGAAGATAAGGGAGAGACGACGGAGTGACATGAGATTGATTGGTGGTTGTGTGCGGGACTGCGGTTGGCGTCGGTAAGCTTGTTAGGGTTAGGGGAGGGAGACGACCCTGTGAGAGAGAGTAGTACAACGCGTGGAGCGCGTTCATTTTGTTTTTTTTTGTTTTTTTTTTTAGTCGTATCTTGGGTTCACGTTGAGTATTAGCTAGGGACCTATGAGGGTTGCGCACTTGCGCGTGAGTATGCAAATAGGTGGAGGTCCACCATTTTTTTTAAAAATAAAAAAGAAAATCAGGATTAATCTAAGCCTTTAATTTCTTTTGATTCAATGGTTGTGATTTGTTCACAATTTACATCCTAAGGAGTGTTTACACCATAACCACTATATATGTGATATATTTTTATATGATGGAAGACAAATAATACCAATCCGTTTATTTGTGCGAATTTATTTATTTATATGTTTTTATATATGAGGATATATTTGTTTTATTTGTTGAAAATATTAATTATTTATTTGCTTTAAAATATGGTTTCTTCTAGAAGCTTTTTATCTCCTAGGATTTAAATTCAAATTAGTTGTTGGAGATTTTGTTTCAGGATTTGATTTGATTGTGGGAGATTTGGGGTTGACTTTCTAGAAGCTTCTTTTAAGATTTTGTGGAGCAATCTTCAAATTCAAAAGGTTGGAATTCAACGATCATAAAATCAACCCCTAAAAATTCAGATTTTGTGGGAGTTCAAGCGGCTGAAGTTTAGGCATTCAAACGTTCAAATTCAAAAGCCCATGCGTTTATAAGAAGGACGGTGCAAGCGGAGAAAAAGACAACTCGAGCATTCAATCTACAAGCGTTCTCCATCCGTCTTTGATTCTCTCTTTCTCCATTGTTGTTCTTGCTTTTTTTTTAGAGTTTGAGAGTTTCTTGAGCTTTATCGTACAATTCATTAGGGTTATACTAAGGGTTCTCTACCCAAACGTATAAGATACTTCGGTATCAGTAAGACTTTGTTTCACTGGTGTGTTTGAGTTGTTAGATAGGAAGTAAGTTTAGAAGAAGGAAAGTTTTCTAAAGGTTGTACTAAGGTTTATACTAAGGGTTCACCCGTTTTACGAAGATCATTAATAACCTTGACTCATTGGGAAAAACTTTCGAGAATGAAGAGAAAGTTAAAAAGATACTCAAATGCTTGCCCAGAGCAAAGTGGGGTCTCAAGGTGACTGCAATAGAAGAAGCAAAAAACCTTAGCTCGCTGGCTCTTGATGATTTATTGGGCAAGTTAATTACCCATAAAATGATCCTCAATGAGGATGATGGGAAACTTCCCACAAATATAAAAAACTTGGCACTCGAGGCTAAGAAAGAGGAACAACCAGAAGATTCTGATAGTGATGATGAGGAAGATCCATTTGACTTGATCACAAGGGGACTTGCTCAGATTCTAAAGATGAATAATCAATTCTCAACCCGAGAATATGCGAGATCATCAAAGCATAACGGTAAGTCTTCTAACCCTAATAAAAGGACAAAAATTCTAACATGCTATGAATGTGGTGAAACAGATCACTTGATGAAGGAGTGTCATCAAACGAAGAAGAACAAGTAGAAGAAGAATGATCAAAAGAAAGAGGATTCAGATTCTTTAAGTGAATCGGATTTGGAAAATGATCCAGTAAATCTTTGCTTCATGGCAAAGATTGATGAAAATCACCAGGGTCGTCCAATGGATTTTGGAGGCCCTGTGCCAAACTTCTAAAATAAAAAAGTGGTAAAATATGTTAAATTTTTAAATAAAATATGATCGCACATTAACGATAAAAAAAATGGAAATAGGTAGGTATAATTTCATCAACTTTAACTTAAAAACATTCCATGCAACAATAATGAAAATAGTCGTCAACATCCGACATAATCATGCATGACTAATAATTTTAAAATATTATTAAATACTAATAAAAGTATAATAAGAGCATCTCCGACAATTTCCCCATTTTAGGGATTTTGGAGTTTTTGAAGAATTTTAAGGTATTTTTTGGTCCAACTAATTCTCCATCACATTCTTCAAAATATAGAAGCAGCAGAAAAAATGGAGAGAATTCTCTAAATCTGCAGCATTCTCCAAATCTTCGAAATGGAGAAGCTAGCTGTTGGAGTTTAAGCAAAAATAATTTGAAGAATTTGTATTTTGTTTCTCCATTTTTGAAAATTTTTTGGGAAGCCGTCGGAGATGTCTAACATATATTTGATACATGTTTAAAAGAAAAAAAAAATTAAGTTCAAATAGATTTCCCTCAAAAAAGTTAAAAATAGATTATTCAGTGTATAAATTAACCTAAAAAATCTAAATAAATTAAAACATTTTTGGGTGTTGAGTAGTATGATTTGACACCTCTTGAAACCTTATTTAAAAAAACGCTTATAAATGGAGTATATAAATACGTATATTTTAAAGTTTAAACAAATTTTGCAAATAAATACTGTACAAATTAAAACAAAAAAATGAAACCAGAAAGGTGGAAAAAGTTGAATATGCACACTGCTAATTGGAATCGATCACGGGATGTGTAGTTAAAATGCCTCTTTTCTTACCAATTCAGCGCAACCAATGTGCCAACAGAACAACATTTTAATTCAACAAAACATTTAATAATATACTAAAATTATTTAAATGAGGCTCCGTAAAATTGGAGGCCCGGTACGAACGCCCATCTTGTACATGCCTAGGGCCGGCCTTGAAAACCACGATCAATATCTAGATGGAGTGGTAAGAAATCTTTTATCTAGTCCTACTGCGGTTCTATCAGAATTTCTAAAAAAATATGATTTCAAATGAAGAAAATTGTAACAAAGAAATCATCACCTTGAAAGAGAAGGTAAATGATCAAGAGGTGTACATAAGGAAGCTGTCGCAGAAACTGCAAGATCTTGACAGTCAAAATTCAAATCTTATCACTGAGGGTAAGACCTTACGATCGGAAAATTCCGAACTTAAGGCAAACCTCTCATTTCTTAAGGCTCATAACAATGACCTTGAGAATGAAAAAGTGAAATTATTTGAAAAATGTCAAGATCAACAAACAACCCTGGTGCAATTCACTAGATCCAAAACCACTCTCGACAAGATGCTTGGAGAACAACAACTTTCCTTAAACCGAAGTGGTATAGGATACAACATGAATTTTCCTGTAAAACCTAGCTAATACCAAGTTTGTCAAAGCTAAAGTAAGTTGGTGATCTCCCACTTGTTTCTTTTGTTGCAAAAATGGTCATGTAAAGGAAACTTGTCCTTATAGGAGAACAAATCCTTACATTATTCGAAACACATTTCCTGTACGCTTAAATGAACGGATAAGACAGATTTGGGTTCCTAAAGGGACAAGGTTGCCTAACATGGTTTACCCCCATAATAGATCCAAATTGGTTTATTGGTTTAGCCGGAAAGGTTGATTGGTTGTTTTGCAGAATATCACCAAGATCAAAGAGCATAAATGGATTGGAACAATAACTCTTGGTGATAAAGGATAATTTTTTTTAATATATATAGATGTTTTTATTATGTGATGCTAATGATTCTCTCTGTTTAATATTTTCTTGAAGCTTAGTTGGTATGTTGACCAGGGAAACATTATCGTAGGGGGAATAATGCTGTCTACTAACATCTCAAGGTCTTGAGATCAGTTTCAAGGTCTTGACTGGGCGGTGAATTGGTGAAACTCGATGATGTCTACTAAATGAGATGGCTGGCTATCCAACAGACGAGGATATTGAACTTTACGAGGTTTTACCTCATCTAATCATTAGTTCTGTTCCGGATTTATTAGTTCGTGAATATACACTTGTATTCTAATGAAATTTTTAAGGTGCCTTCATCCGCTTAACTCCCTGTAGTTAAGTTTACTGTAGACAGGAACCATCCTCCTTTTCTTACATAGAAATAGTATAGTTCCTCTATTATGTAATCTGTACGATTGGACATCATCGAAAATCCAAAATTGTAACTTGTTTCTCTGTGGTTGTTCATCTGCTTATTCATTTGCCTGAATGTCCTAAATCAGCAATGGTAATCTGCAGGAAATCAAGTTTGAGCCAAATGTGATGTGTGAACACATTGACAAGAAGCAAACATTTGGAGCTTGTCAGCAATGGTATACTGTACATGCTTTATGGACACAGTTTCATGTTATATGAAACTCTTCCTGAAGCTTGAAGGTGATTGATATAATTTGTCAGCTCATGTCCATGCACCATGATAGCAAGAAGTCCATGGACACAATTTCATGTTAATTTAGGTTTTTAGTAGTCCTTGAAGATGAAGTAATAACTGATGCAATGCTCTTCTGGTGTTCTTTAATTTTACAGGTCAAAGCTACATACTTATGACGATGTGGTGGAAAGAGTAGCTCGCCAACTTGGGTTAGACGACCCGTCCAAAATCAGGCTTACATCTCACAACTGTTACTCCCAACAGCCAAAGCCTCAACCTATTAAGTATCGAGGTTTGGATCAATTATCTGACTTTCTGGTCCATTACAACCAGGTAATTAATTTTTGCAAATTTTTAGAAGTCGGTGCTTGTGAATACGTTGTCAGGAGAATCTGGTGCATGGGTAATATATTATTTCCCAACTTGCATTCGGCAGAGTTCAGACATCCTTTACTATGACAATGACATACCGCTTCCAGAGTTACAAAGTTTGAAGACACTGAAAGTTGCATTTCATCATGCCACAAAGGGTGAAGTGAGTGCATAGTATTTCCCCTAATGTTTTGTCAGTTTTCCAAGATCTTTTCCATTCAACCTTATTTCCCTTCACACTATTAGACAGGTTGAATTCTCTCATCCTGATGCTGAACTCAGACTTCTTCAAGTTTTCTACCATAAAATTTACAAGGAACTCCCTGATTGTTATCCACTTCAACTTGCTATCTTCCTTGAATATGAAGTAGCAAAATGATTTATTGTAATACATTTGGTGAATGAACATGCTGATTTTCCATTTCTGTGGATTTTAGTTGTTCTACACAACATTTAAAAACTCTTATCTTTCCTTTGTCGGTGATAAGGAAGGCTTCTTTGCATAGACATGTGAGCTCTGATGTTAGTGATAAGGAAGGCTACTATGTAGTTTCGCAATATAATAATACTTGTACTAAGCAGAGCTTTGTAACGTGTAAATTTAGGACTTCCATTTTATAGCTTCTTTTTTGTTAAAATTTGCAGATATTTCCACCTGGTGAAACGATTAACATTAATGATCAATATTGGACATTGCGAGCAGAAAATGTTAGTGTCTTGTATCGGTTCAAGCTTTCCATGTTATTTTGATGATAACTGCTTTGTTACATTTTTTAAAAAAAGTTTATGAACTTTTTTCTTGCCTGAAAAATACTAAATTAGTCAGGGCCATCTTATCTAGACATCTGAGATGAGCATTTTTTGTTATGACCTCAGATTCTGTCCTTTCTTCATCTTTGTGCTAGATTCCTGAAGAGGAAATCAAGATCGGTTAATTCATGTATATCATTTTACGAATGAAACAGCACAGAACCAAATGGTAACTATCTAACGTATGAAGTCTGATTACATCACCCTCCTTTCCTGTTGATGTCTGAACATTACTCATTAAAATTTCAAACGTTATTTGATATCTCCTGACCCTTGCTTATTTTTTTTATTCCTATTAATTTATAACAGCAGATACAAAACTTTGGTGATCCATGAAGGAGAAACTATAGCTGATTTCAAGGTCAGGATACAGAAAAAGCTGCAGGTACCGGATGAGGAATTCGCAAAGGTAAACAGCTCAGATCTTGCTCTGCCTAATAGGACTTGTGTTTCAAACCACATCAAAATCTCTGATAATTGGTTTGTTTCCTGCCCTTTCCTGCCTTGTTTTTTCTACCAGTGGAAGTTTCCATTCCTCTCATTTGGGCCGTCCAGAGTATCTTCAGGACTCGGACATCATCTCCAGCCGCTTTCAGGTTATTTTCCTTTAAATGTCGAATGCTCTCGGTTTTTTCCAAGATGCCCTCATTTTCTTACCTCTGTTTGTTCAAGGCAGCATCCGACTTCGCGTTTTGGGTGGTGGCTTTACATTCTTCAGCCTATATAGTTTGACTCAAGTTATTCCTTGTACAAGAAACTTCTCCGTCACTGTCTCAACTGTCATAATTGTGCCTTTAATTAGTGAATTTACATCTGACAATTGCTATACAGAAAAGGTGAAGAAGATCATATATGAGCATGAGCAGCTTAGTGAGTTTGAACATTCGGAGTTCTTTGAGGTGGTGAATGGTATTCTACAAAGTCGATGGCTTAAGAGTAACACACCTCTCCATTGTGTAGCACACTCCTTGAACCCAAGGTAAATAGTCTACCTTTAAATTTTAATCAACCTAGTAATTATTCAATTCATTTTTCTTAATTCTTACATTTTGATTCTTTAACTTCTTGAAGATATTATAGTCAAGAATGGCTTTGTGGGGATGCAGCTAGACATCCCCCTCATAGGGATGAAGAGATTTCGGTTGAACGCCGGAAATGTTTTAAAAGGCTCTTTCCAAATGAAGATGTGTATGATAAGATCATAGATGAATTTGCTGATTTCTCTCTCGAGGGAGGGGCTTTTAGTGATCCAAATGCTATTAAAAAGAAGTATTCAATGGATCCAAGAAAGTGGTGGGCAAACTTTGGAGCAGCAGCACCTAATCTTCAAGGATTAGCTCTTAAGTTACTTGGACAACCCACTTCTTCTTCATGTTGTGAAAGGAATTGGAGCACTTACTCTTTCATTCATTCTTTGAGGAGGAATAAACTCAATCCAAAGCGTGCAGAGGACCTCGTGTTTGTTCACAACAATCTTCGTCTCTTATCAAGGAACTCGGCACAATACCAAGAAGAAAAGACCAAAATGTGGGATGTTGGTGGTGATGAGTTTGGATCTTTTGAAGATACTGGGATTCTTGAATTCGCAAATCTCTCCCTTGATGAGCCAGAGATGGAGAGTGTGCTTGCTCAAGATCATGGAGAAATTTGATGTTATCATTCTTGGTTTTATATTGGCTTATTAACTATTGCTTTCCTCATCTTTATTTGGTTGAATTGTGGCATTGTTGAAGGGTTGAACAATTACTTTTCTATTTCCGAGTCGTTGACTCGTTATCTTTTTATGTGTTAGCTGGAGTTGGACATCATATATGTAACTCTTATAAAGATATATGTATTAGTCTTTGTGTGAGCTTTAAAATGACATATATCATATTGCCGTTTCCTCGTCGTTTCCTGATTTTTATTTTTTTAGAATTGCCGCTTCCACGTGTCGCGTGTCTGTGCAACCTAGGCTATACGGCATCTGCTTGTTTACTGTGCCTTGGATCTTTTAGATTTGCAAATATAACAAGGCTGTATAAACATGACCCCGGTTTTGGTCTTGTTCAATAATATTTCTGAACATTTTTTTTTAAAAATAAAAGTGATTTGAGACCTGGCCTAGTAAATCGGCAGATGGGCTTAATGTGTTTTTGTACATACAGGTGGTAATAGCTGGATATTTGACACAAGCTGTGAAAATTAAAGGCTTGGATTTGAATTGTTCAGATCAGCATCCAATAACAATTGCAAATGCCATCTGAAGCCAAGCTTTGAAAGGACAAATTGCTAATAAAGTTATTCAAGCTGAAGTAATCCCTCCCTTTGGCACCAGATGTGTTGCTGAAAAAGCAAACTTTTTCATATAATCCACATTCTGGATTAAGTCATGGTCAAGCTGTTGCAAATGCTTGCTGTGATGAGCTGCGTCAAAAAAATGTAGTGGTAGATGTGGGTTCACAGTATAGTACTGGGCAAAAACCTGTTGCTTCTAGCAGTACCGTCCAATCTCAGATCCATACTAATGAATATGAGTTCTCAGATTGCTGGACATCAGCTAGATCAGGGGTTCAGATTGCCAAATCTTCTAACAGGATAGTTAATGGCTTCTCTAGTTTGGTAGATCAGCCAGTTACTGGGGGTGTGCTTTCAGCCAGTTTGTACGAAGGCCTAAACAGACAGATGAGATGCCATCTGTTGACATTATCCCTGCTTTTAACAAATTATGTTATGGAAGTGACGATGCATATATCATGCATGTATGACTTCTCTCTGTGGCATACTGGTATCCAACCTTGAATAGGAGAAGATTTGTCTGATGCTTTGGGTATCAACTTCAAAAGCAAAATCCTAGAGGGCTAGATCTGCAAATCAAGCAAAGGTGGGATGTTCTCAGCATCTTGCTCTGATTATTTATTAGATGCAGGAGTCCCAAGAGGGCTATATGGCAAGTCATTTCCTTGTAGTCTTATACTGATTGTAATAGCATGTCAGAAAGTGGTATGTTCTCAGCATCTTGCTCTGATTATTTATTAGATGCAGTCGTAACTGGGGTTCAAGCTTCTGCTGAAAAACAGTCCTCAAGTGAGAACTTGACCTGCAGGAGGACTTTGACAAGGGGCAGTATTTCCTCTGTCCCTATTAGTTACCCAATGTTTGGTCTTAGCATCTCGCATCAGACACATGAGCTGTTAGGACATTCTATTCCTCCCATGGGATCTGTTGATATTGTAGTTGCTTCCACCAGACGTGTATTTGGAAAGAAGGGTGTGAAAAATAGTTGCTCATACGGTGGATCACAAGTCAGTTCCTGGGTTGAAACTTGAAAATACTGTTGCTACTGCTACTTTGAAGAATTCAATGTCATTGGAAAGCCAACGAGCAGAAAGCTCAAACCTGGAGAGAATTCTAAACCAGGGCCAAAAGATCGTCTGAAAGAACTGCGTGAAATCATACCCAATGGGACCAAGGTGATCTTCGGCTCTTTCTAGTGTCTTTTATTTTAGGTTTGAGAATATGTTATGTTAATTTTCTATTTTTCTGAAGCTCATTGTTCTTATTTGATTTTTCAGCGTAGCATAGATGCACTATTGTTATTGATGAAGATGGTGCATTGCTCTTGGAAGGCAACTTTGATGGAATGAAGCTGGATCCCAAGCTAGTATGTGCCCCATAATAGTCGAGGACCTACACTACATCCACCCTCTCAATTCCTTATCAACATGTTAGTTGGCCGGTCTAAGAAGTGGGCTTGTCTTCAGATGCTATGCGAAGAGGGATGTTTCTGTTTGGAGATCGCTGATCGATGTGATTAGAGGAATGGGTCTGACTATCTTAAAGGGAGTGATTGACAAAAGGAATGACAAGATCTGGGCACACTTTGCAGCTGAGACGCCGAAGCTGTTGTAGAGGAGGGGTTGGAAGTAGTAGAACAGCGAGACTAGGGTTAGTGCAAGGGCTACTTTGAGGGAATGGACTGCTCTACGAGGATCATCCTTTGAGAGCTTAGTTATGGATGCGGGCTCTAAAGCTCTCGAGAACCGTCTCCATGGTGTGCAACGAATCAGCTACAATACTCTACTTGTTATGGCATCAGAGGCAGACTACATTGTCATGATCAGTGGCATCAAGGAAGCCAAATGGGTGTGTTTGCATACAAACTTAAAGACTACAATTAAGAGAGGTGAAAAAGATGGAGAGATGGATGGATAGTGAGAGTATGTTATGTGGCTTATGACTTGTGAGAAGGGCAATGCATCTTAAGCCTCTTTCAAATACTAGTAAATCAACGGTTTGAAACAGAAAAGAATATGAACTTATACCTTGTAATAAATTAAAGGTTTTATATGTTTTTGCATCATAGATTCATAGGAGTATAATGTTGAATAAAACCATGACAAGTATTGATCGTTGGTGCGAATATTATTGATGAATGTAAATTAAATACTCCATTCATCTTTAAAATATATGTCGTTTGACTTTTTACCGTGTTTTTAATTAGTTAAAAAATGTATAAAATATAATTTTTTAAATAATTTTTTTAAAATATATTCATACTTATTACTACCTCCGTCCAAAAATACATTGCCTTTACTATTCACGCACGCTTTTTTAAGAAGGTAAAAACTATATAAAATATTAATTTTTTTATTAATTTTTTTTAATAATTACAAACTTATTGATAATAAGTTTGTAATTATTAAAAAAAATTAATAAAAAAATTAATATTTTATATAGTTTTTAACTCCTAAAAAAGCGTGCATGAATAGTAAAAGTCAATGTATTATAAAATTAATAAAAAAGTTAATATTTTATATAGTTTTTAATTCCTAAAAAAGCGTGCATGAATAGTAAAAGTCAATGTATTTTTGGACGGAGGGAGTAGTAAAGAGTGCGGTACCCGTGTGCGACGCACGTAATTTATAAACTATTATAATATATATATATATATAATACAAATTTACTACAATGACATTCCAGCGCTACGCGCAAGACAATATTTTTTATACCGACACATTTTATTAGGTTTATTTTGATATATTAATATTATTCTTAATACTTAAATTAAATAATAAATTATTTATCATGTTTAATACTACCCCAATTTATTTTTATACTTTATTTAATATAATTTTATAATATATATATATAATTCCCAAAATGTCAATTTTCAATGGAAAAAAATATATAATATATAGGGAAATTTACAGAAAACCACCCTTTAAACATGAGAGTTTTCACTTAACCATCCTTTAAATGGTCTTTCATTACAACTCACCACCCATTCATCTATTTTCACTAATTTATCATTAAATATACTATATTTTAATATTTTTAAACTCAAATTTGATTATAAATATATTAAAATTTTGAATTTAAGGGCTTGTTTATATTTTATGGATCATTTTATTTATTTTAAAATAATAATAATAATATAACCTAGAATTATTATCATAATTTATGTTTGAAAATGTTTACAACTTTTTAAAATATTATGTAAATTACTATTTTCTTTATAATATGATTAGAAATCATATTTTCTATTTATAAAGTTAAAAATAACCTTGAAATTATCATTTATTTATAGTTTAAATATTCCGTTCAATAATTAAACTTTGTTAAATATTTAAAAAAGTCTATAATTATATTTAAGTTATAAGATTAATCGATAACATAATTTTTTTAAATTAGAGAAATTTAAAGAAAAAAGTTATCTATAACAAATAAAATGGATTAAACTCATATTTTAAGTTGAAAAATATTAATTTTTTTTAAAAATATATAACTTTCTTTTTCTTTTAAAAAGAACTCCCATGTTTCTCTAAACATGAACGTATATCACCAAATCAACAATTATTCAAGAAATTTAATGGGTGGTTAAGTTGAAAATAGATGAATGGGTGGTGAGTAGTAATGAAAGGCCATTTAAAGGGTGGTTTTCTGTAATTTTAAATTTAAAGGATGGTTAAGTGAAAACTTCCATGTTTAAAGGGTGATTTTCTGTAAATTTCCCTAATATATATATATATATATATATATATATATATATATATATATAAAATATTTGGGCAAGCGCACCAGTGCGGTGCTTAATTCCAAATTATATGGAATTAGGAGTTATTAGAAGATAGTTAGAGCATCCACAATGGGGGTGTCTTAACCCCAAAATAAGAAACCAATTAATAAAAAAATGAAGAAGAGGGGAGAGGGGTTTAGGAATGATTTGAAACGTTTCTTACTAAGAAACCTTTAAAAACCGAGAGAAGGAAAGAAAAATGAGAGGAGGTGGGCCAACGGGGGGAGATGTGGGTCTCAATAAAAAAATAAAATGGGGTTTTAAAAGAGTTTTAGGCCCATGGGTAAAAAATTGTATTAAGTTTTTTAAGGAGAGAGAAATATAAAAAGTGGAGTTGAGGAACTCGAATGGGTTTCATGAATGCGGATGCTCTTAATGCGGGTTCTGGGTTCATTATAGATCTTTAATCGAGAAATCCAAATTTTTCCGGCGAAACGCTCCCCCGCCCAAATTCCAAATCTCCTCCGGCGAAACGCTCCTCCCAAATCTCTTCTCCCAATGTCTCCGGCGAAACGCCCAAATCTCTCCGTTGAATCCAATATGGTAGAGCATATTGTGTTCTAGACATGGCCACGAGCCATGGGTCGGGCGGGTCGACCCGTGACCCATCGGCTTAGGGTCCAAGGCCCAAGGGTCAAGGGTTGGCTCGGGTTGAGGGTTAGGGTTAGGGTCGGGAAAAAGATAACCCATGACTCGACGGGTCCAACCCGGGTCGACCCGGCCGGTCAACCCGCCATTTCAAAATATATTTTTTTTGAAAAATTTATTTTTAATACAATAATTTTATAATTATTATGTAAATTATATAAATTATTCTTAGAATAATTCATAATATTACATAAACTAATATGCAATGGCAATATGGGACAATTATTCTTAGAATATTTCATAATATTACATAAACTAATAAACTAATATGCAATGACAATGTGGGACAAATGAATTCCCATTCTTCTCCTTTTATAGAATTGAAAGTCTTCCTTCCATCCTCTCATTTCCAATGTGGGACAAAGACTACATTCCACATCGAAAATATGGAGTTATAATGGGAAGTCATGAGCCTATATATATGTATCCCACTATCCTATTTCTCCCACTTCACTTGTTTCCTACATTTCCTACATTGGAAATGAAGTTTAAGAAAAAATATATCCTCATATTTTTTCTTCTTACATCTCACATTGAAATTATTGTAGATGAAAGAATTGATATGGAGATATAAAATCTTCCCATATTTTTAACACTTTATATCAAAGTAATAAAATGTGTTGTGAAGATTTTATCTTCACATATCATTTATTTATTCATTTTTAATAGTTAATTTTTTTTTTTAAATTTTTTTTAAAAAAAATGTGACCAGCCGCCAGGTCAACGGGTCGACCCGAACCCGTCAACTCGTGACATTTTTTGGTTAGGGTTCGGGTCGTGTCCTCAGGTTCTCGACCCGGCGGGTCCGACCCGTCGCCATGTCTATTGTGTTCTTTGAATTCACGGACGACGTGGAACCAGAAACCCTAGATGCAACGATGGCATCCCTCAAAGAATTGCCCCCTGCCTGGCGTGCAATACTTGTTCGCCGGTGCAACATTCCGATACCAGGAACCGCAAGAGCGTTTTCCCAGGCCCGGCCCAGAGGCAAGGGCAGACTGGGTGATTGGCCAGAGCCCAAATAATTTTGGGGCCCAATAGTAAAAAAAATGTCTATGTATATGTAATATATGTGGCCCATATTTTTTGGTCCAGATTTAGTTATAACCCGTTTTAACTTTGAAGTAGAACTAAAAAAACAAATAGGCCCAAATGCGATCTAAATTTTTAAAAATGGCCCACATTTGAAACATCAACGCGGAGTATTAGAGTACTCTGTATCATTGCGTATAATATAAGCAGTAGGAATGACCCACATTTGAAACATTCACTGATTCACATAGAGTATTATAGTACGAAGTACTAAAAAAAAAAAGCAATTAAAATTTTTAAAAGTTCACTAAAAAAGAAAAAACCATTCTTACACAATTCATTCTTAAAATTTATGTTAAAAAAATGGTTCATTCCTAAATTTTAGTATAGTTATTTTTCATGTTTAACAAAATTAATTAAATTAATTCACTCATCCAAAAACAAAATTAATTAAATGTTATTTCAAAATCGATTCATGTGTATAAATATTTTTGAGGAAATTGCTTATATAAAATCTTTTTAATTATACTCCGTATGGCGTATAATTTATGACGTTGTTGCATATCGCATTACTATTGCACTAGGTACTTGTTAGAATTGTATTTTATTGTTGGAAATTAAATAGGTAAAAAATAGTACATATTTTTAATGATTTACCTGTTTAATTAATAGTTGAAATTTTTTTTTTCTATCAATTAATTATAGTTTAAATTATTGGGGCCCAAAAATTTTATCTGCCCGGGCCTCTATAATATTAGGATCGGCTCTGCGTTTTCCTCACCTTCTACACTGCAGTCTTGAGTCGCTGCATCTTTTCAACCAGTTCTTGAATCATCCCAGGTACACGTCAGCAGTATTGGACGTTGTGAAGTCGGGAATGGTCCGTAATTACGTGGCTGTCGCGTTTAGGTTCGATGGTGTTCATGATCACCCTCTCCTTAGACAATCGGTAACTTTGACTATCTGCAACGCCAGAAGTCTTGTTGAATTTACGAGAGGGGAGCGCATCAGGTTTAGGGGTGATCAGGGTGTAGAGCATGCCTTGCGGCTGCTTGGATGTTTTTAGGCTTCACCGAGTTTGTGCCCGGAGGTAGACACAAAACGTGGGATGGTGATCGATTCATCCCAAGGTTATCAAGTTGCCAGCGTGTGTTGCGCCTCTAATTGCCATGCCTATGATTAATCTGCATATCCGAATTACCTTGATCTGCTGAGATCGTATGACTACGCCACTATTGAGGCGACGTTTGAACAGCGCACGAGATCCTGGAGGATGATATGTCAATATTATGTGGTGCCGGTGCCACAACCACCACCCGCTCGCAAGTGCTTGGGATTCCCGAACTACATGTGAATTGCGAGCGCCCTGGCCGTGGCTGCGGCTTCCGCAGCTATTTTTATCCGTCAGCGTTGAGGCAAGTCGCTCTTTATCACGTCCTGTCTGTGGCTGTGTAGTTGTGTGTTTTGCTAATCTGTTACTATGTTATCTGATACACATAGCCACAATGTTACTTTCCCCAATATCATTGATGCCTCTTCAACTAAATCTTTAGCTCCTTAACTCGCATGTGCTTTGTGTTCTATCATCTGGTTTTTCAGGAAAATTCAATGTATGTGGTTCTGATAACTAGATTCTGGGTTATGTTCCACACCTGATTTGAAAGTATAAGATATGTTTGGCCAGTTACTTTAACAAAGGAACTCTAGAAGAGAACTTTATTGAAATTCTGTTAAAAATGTGAGTCTGGCACTGTCAAAAATAGAGAACTGGAACTGTTTTAGGAGTTTTCAAGCTGTCTATCTTCACCATGTAAGTACTAATGTTCTACCATTTGATGGAATTGTGTGATAGAGGATAAAATCAGGAAGCACACATACATGGATCCATCCCCTGAAGTTCACTCCATAGCCAGTAGGCAAATGCCTAACTGGATGCCTGAAGCATAGGGCTATTCCCTTATACAAACTAATCTTCCCATGCTTAAAGTAACTGCCCAAGTGACCTTTCAAAGCCTAGTCACTTCTAGTCACTCTAACAAAACCCCATTTACAGTCCCAACCAACTTATTCTAGAGGCTTCTGCCATTTTAGTCTTAAACACCTTGCAGGAGGCTTGCCTAAATACGGAACATTATGGTTCAAACCTGTTGTCTCACTTATCGGTTATCACCAATTAGTCTGTCCTGTTCAGTGTTACTAGCCAGTTGCCACCAGCTGTGGCTGGTGGTTGCCTCCCCTTTCCCCACCCTATACTTTCAAAACTTCCATATGGAGATGTGAAAAAGGCGTGGAATGTGTGATTATAGTGGATCTATTGGTGGTGGTTTGTGCTAAAACTTGAGATGTGGAGTTGGATTCTTAACTGAAATCTAGAGAGAAAGGGACAGAATTATTAAGGTGTTAATATTGTAGCGATTGTCGATTGGAAGTAAGGAACACGGAGGACGATCAAGGGCTTGGATTTATCATTTACAATTAAGACATTTTTAATGACATCAGGCAAATAGAAGACATGTTTTTTTTAGCTAATGATTTTAAGCTTTGGCTATAACCGCATACAATAAGTGTAGAACTGCTACAATCCACCCTTCTTGGACTCAGGTTCCTATGTTTTATGTTTAAAGAATATGAAATCTAGAGAAAGACAGAATTATGAAGGTGGTATTATAGTAGTAATAAGAAGTAAGGAACGCGGAGGAAGATTAATGGTATGCATTTATCTTTTACAACTCACAAATTTATTGTCGTCATGCAAATGATAGACATATATTATTATTTTTATAAAAATAATGATTCTAAGCTTTGGTTTTTCACCATCCATTCGAAAAACTTTTTCACTTGAATGCATAGGTGGAACTGCTAATCTCATTGTACAGTTGTACTTAATTTACCATGTTTTATGTTAAAAAATTATGATTGTCTACTTGACATGATTACATTTCATGCACCAAGGGTTATGACTTTGTCCTGCTCCATTTGTAGGTACTGTGCTCGCCTTAGGCGCAGGTGCTGTTTTTGGTTGGACATTCACACAAGAAGCAGCAAATCACTGGCTGCAACTGTACATGCTGGATATATACCCTAACTGCACAAGCCAAGTTCATGAAGTGGTGGGAAAAGAAGGCTACAGACCGCTTTTATTAGAAGTGGTGGCCACTAGGATCAAAGCTAAGTGTCATTTCGCAACATATAAGCCAAGATGCAGTCTTGTTAGATGTTTCCTTTGACTACACTCTGCAACCTCATGCAGTTGTTGGGCTTTGTTGCTACTTGTTCAATTTTTCTTGTTCATTGGGCACTTGCACCTCGGATGTGAGTCCATTTGTTGAATATTTGAGAATTTGGTGAAATTCCTTGCAATGAACTAATGAAGTGTTCAATGTTACAATATTAAGATGATTGGTTTGTTTGTGACGTGTTTAAGTTGTTGATGTAAGAAAAGAGGGAGTCCTCTATCTACTCACCTAAGGAGGAAGTGGAAAGCTTTAGGGCTCGTTTGTTTAAACTGAGGAAATTACTTCCTAGAAACTCAATTTTATAAAGTAAAAATAAATGAAATTATACAAGAATTGAGAAAATATGTTTGATAAGTCAATTTTCTCTAAAATTGGGAATTTAAATTCCCAACAATTTAACTTTACTGTTTTATGATAAAATAAAATCAAGCAAATGCATATAGACAAGCCTTATACACAGGCCCACTCTAGGAAGTAATTGTCAAATGACAAGGTCACTTCTCTCCAAGCTCTTCAATTCAATCTATGAAGAGTAAGTAATGTAAAACTTTTAAAATAGTGTTACAAATCTTGATTGTTGTTGCTTCTTCTGATATAGACTATATTTCAAAGGGTATGAGAAGTTCACGTAGATAGACTAGTGACGACTGACTAACGGTAAATGAGAGTAACACCAACCACTTTGTATGTTAAATAGTGAGTAATTGAATATTTACAAAGTAAAGACTTGAATCTTGATCTTTGTTGTTTCATCTTCTCTTTGAATGGTGAAAAGTCCAACTAGATAGTGATATGTTCTAGGCTCCTTCATTCATGGCCCAAAAGAGGGGGAGGTGCGTTGATAGTAAATATTTTAGATTTTATTCTGTTCACTTTTTTTTTTTTTCGTCCCCATGCTATTGTTTAATATTGAAAACTAACCTCTTCTACTAGCTATTTACTTTCCACGTCATTAGCCTATCCAATAAGCAGTAACTAAAACTAAAGTGAAAAAAATGATAAAAATTTGATGGTTGTTTTAGCCTGTTTCACTACCGATGAAAATTTCTACATGCCTTTTTTTTCCAATGAGTATGGATTACTATTGTTTCCTTTTAATTGCATAAATTATATTCTCCTAACATTTTTTTCTAGTTGTAATACTTGATATATTGATATTAGTCTTAATACTTAAGTTAAATAATAAATAATTTATGATTAATACTACGTCAATTGATTATTATACTTTATTTAATATAATTGATCAATTTTATAATATATAATATAAAAATCCCAAAATGTCAATTTCAATTGAAATATATATATATATATTTATTTATTTAAATAAATTAAATATTCACAATTAATATTCCTATATATATATCTATTATATATATAAGTATATATATGTAGGCCCACATGTATTATTTATATACATGCTTCTTATAGCAGCCGCCCCACATCATCTTTCAACCCAACAATTTTTCATACGGAACAAGTTGCTGCTAGAGCTTGCACACTTCTGTTCCATTTAACCCTGAGAAAATTTGCCCAACGTATCCATTTTTGGGCCTCTATTTGGAGAGTGTCTCCCACCCTTGTAAAATTAGGGATTTGTCCACCTACAAATTTCAGGACAAAATTACCCCTTAATTTCAGATCTCCATCGCCGTTTCAGCACCAAACTAAAACCCGACATTACCACCATAGATTTGTTGGAAATTCGTTCCTCTTCCTGCTCTCTCCCTCTCCTTTTGAAATCGGACATCGCCGTTTCAAAGGAAATTTGTTCATCTGATTTGCCTCCTCTGCGACAGGAAACGACGGTGAAGGAGACGACAACGGCGGTGGTGGAGGAAGATGGCGACATACAAAGGCGTATCCAACTTCAGGCGTTCTGGTACAGAGGCGGCATACAAAGGCATCTTCAACCGGCCATCTCGGATCTCTCTATTCTCCCTCCGTCAATGGCGAATTCAGAGAATCCAATTAGATGCTCCCTCCGTTCTGGTACAGATCTGCAAGCATGGTGTATCTATCAATGAGCTCCAACTCTTTGGCACATCACTTGCGGAAATGGCGGAAATCTAGACCGATCTAAGCAACAGATCTTCTCCGGAGATGACGAGGAAGATCGACGATGGCCGGAGATTCGGCCGAACTCCTGCATATTCTTTTGAATCTGCATCTCCATCCTCTGCCTCCAATGGCGTCTCCGGCAATTTCAACAAGGAATCGATTGCTTCGTCGCCGATCGATCGAGGTATGCTGTTGACATCAATTCTTCTTCGATCAATTGCTTCCGCATATTGTTGAAATCAGAACTCCATTCTCTCTCTTTCTCCTAGAAATTGGCCATCTCAGAGTTGTTTTATACACCTTCCTTTCAATCCAATTGGTAATTTGTCTCCGATTTCTGATTTTCGCCATCTTCGATTTAAATTGACAAATGCTTACTTGTTTTACAGAATTAAATAGGGTATTAGTAACTTTTTAGAAATTACGGAAACGGCACCGTAACTTTTAAAAAGTACAAAACTTACCCTTGATTTTCCCAAAAGCCAACCCGATTATGTACTCACAAAATCTCGGGAGCTATAAAGGCTGTAAACTGTTCCAAAACAAATAAGCATTTCGTCGGAGTAAGACAAGTAGTTTGGTTCAATCAGTGCATTTCTGCAATTTCGTGTCTTTTTCACAATTATTGTCTTTTTTGTGTCCCTTATAAATTTCATGTTATGAGTTTGTGATAAATATGCAAGTTAGTTCAGTTTGTTGCTATTTATCAACCCCTAAATTTGACATAGCTAGCATGACAACTCGGGTAATTATAATTTGATCCTATGATTTGAGAAAATGATATTAAATGCCCGAATTTCCTAAAAAGCGTGGTTTGTTCATTTTGTTTCCTTCATGCTAGTTAAGTATGGTATATTACCGGTTCTGAATATCCATGCTTGTCAGTTATATTATTTCGTGAACTTTATAGATCTAAAGTGTACATTATGTCTTTTGTGGTCACGTAGGACGTAATTGTGGATTGGTACTTATACCATTTGTGTTGTTATTATTATTTTTGTGATTATGATGTGTGTCTTAAATAATGGAAAAAGGGTAAAGTCAGGTCAAGGTTCAGTTATATCTTGCTCTATAAACGTCTCATGAGATGCCCTATTCGAAATTGCAAATCTCTCGAATGGGTACATCTACCTAAGGGTAGTAGGCCATCCGCCCAGTATATGCGGCTGAGGCCAGTATCACTTGTCCTAAGTAAACGATAATGTTGTGTATAATTGTGTTATTACTATTATTGTGTTGTGCATTACTCACTTATAGGTGACCCACTTCAGTGACGTTATATCATATTCTTTTCGTACTCGAAATATGATTCCCTAGGATTTCCGGATCCGCATCCCATTGAAACACTCGGTCCTTTTTGGATCATCCTGTTATTTTATTTTATTTTAATCAAACGAGTCAGGTTCCAGATAAATACTTTGAAAACAATGAACAACTTAGAAATTGAGATCAAAGTGATCAAGATGAACAAGCTGTAACCGAATTCATTGAGAGAGAAAGGGACTAAATTGTTTCTGTTACATGAAGAAGTATCGACAAAGGATATGAGATGAAGCTTTTATTAAGTTGTTAACAGCAGCTTCTAACAACCTCCAACTAACTTCCCAAAGTGCAATTACCAAAATACCCTCATGTTCCTCATATACTTTATACACCCCCCTCAAGCTGGGCATACAGTGGGCACCATGAGGCCAAGCTTGACACACAGAAATTGATGTTGAGCAGCACCTAGGGCATTAGTCAGAATATCAACAATTTGAAGAGAAGATGACACATGCTTGGTGTAAATGAAGCCTTCCTCTATCATGTCACGAATGAAATGACAATCAACACGAATGTGTTTAGTACGTTCGTGAAAAACAGGGTTGGCAGCAAGGTGTTGAGCTGCTTTGTTGTCACAATGCAAAGCAATGGGCAAAGGAACATGGATGTGTAAATCAGACATCACACCAGTGATCCAAACCAACTCACTTGCAGCTGCTGACATGCTTTTGTATTCACTTTCTGTCGATGATTTGGAGACTACCTTTTGCTTTTTAGTCTTCCATGAGACAAGGGAATTGCCAAGAAATACACAATATCCAGATAGGGATCGAGCAGAGAAGGCACAGCTTGCCCAATCAGCACCACTATAAGCTTGAATAGATGGCAATGCCTTGGAAGAGTAAGAAAGGGAGAGATTAAAACTCCCTTTAAGATACCTGAGCAGATACACTATAGCATTCCAATGTGGCACCAGAGGTTGCTGAAGAAACTGGCTTAATTGTTGTACAATGTAGGAAATATCTGGCCTAGTTAAGGTAAGGTATAAGAGACGTCCAACTAATCTCCTATATTTCTCTAGATGCTCAAATGGATCACCAATGACAGTAGATAATCTAACACTGTGCTGCATAGGGAATAAAGAAGGCTTACAGTTAAGCATGCCTGCATCTTTTAAGATGTCAAGAATATACTTTCTCTGATTAAAAAATAATGCCAGATGAGGATCTAGAAATTTCCATGCACAAAAATATCTTGCAAGCCCTAAATCTTTTATAGTAAAAGCTGAATGGAGAGCAGTTTTGATGGATGCAATATCAGAAGAGAAATCACCCATGAGGAGCATATCATCGACATAGACTAGAGCCACTGTAATGCAACAATTAGAAAACTTGGTGAAAAGGGAGTAGTCATGCTTGGACTGTGTAAAACCAAGGCTTAGAAGGAACATAGTCAGCTCTACATTCCATTGTCTGCTAGCCTATTTTAGGCCATAGAGGGATCTAGTCAGGTGGCATACTTTCCCTTTAGGAATATCAAGACCAGGAGGTGGGATCATATAGACCTCCTCATCTAGATAGCCATGCAAAAATGCATTATTGACATCTAGTTGATGAAGATTCCAACCTTTGATAGCAGCAAGAGCAAGTAATAGACGAACAATAGCTAGCTTTGCCACTGGAGAAAAAGTATGTTTGTAGTCTTTGTCCTTAACTTGGTTGTATCCTTTACCAACTAACCTTGCCTTATGTCTTTCTATGGTACCATCAGGCTTGTACTTCACTTTAAACACCCAACGAGAGCCAATTGCTTTCTTATTAGGTGGTAGGTCTGTAATATGCCAGGTATTGTTTCTGATAAGAGCATCAAGCTCTAATTTCATTGCCAACTCCCATTCAAAATGTCCTTTAGCTTGCTCATAGCTGTGTAGCTCAAATGTACTGAACACATTGAATAAAGAATGTGTGTAAAAGGGAGACATGTGAGCCAGGTCTTGCTAAGACATCACCAAGGAGACCTGACTCAAGGAGAAAGAGGAGCTCAAGGAATCAGAAGGAGCTCTAGAAGGTAAACTGCCAATGACAAAGTCTTGCAGTTTAGATGGCCTATGAATGACTCTTTTTCCCAAAGGAGCAATATGACTTTGAACAGCCTCATGTTCCTCAGAAGGAGATCTACTATTATCTCTGTCTGAAGACATAGAATCAACAACATCAGGTATGAGAGACATAGTGCTATCAATAATCAGATGATCAGAAGGGGATCTGTTGGAGACATTTTCACCAACAACCTCTGTGGGAGGACTAGAAGCAGACAACTGATCAGAAGGTGACAGCACAAACTCATCTGTAGCAGGATTGACCAAAGGAAGTGAGGGAGAGAGTATCTGAGAGGGTTGTGACTGCTCATAGGGAAACATACTATCTCTGAAAACCAGTTTGAATGCCTTTTGACTAGTTTGAATGCCTTTTGACCAGGTGGGTAACCCAAGAAAACACATCTCTTAGCAGTAGTATCTAACTTGTCTCTATGAGACTTGTCTAGTAAAGCATAACAAAAACATCCAACAATGTGCAGATTATCATAAGAGGGAGAATGTTTGTATAACAACTCATAAGGAGACTTCCAATTTAGGACAGCAGATGACATTTTGTTAATGAGAAAGGTAGCACTAAGAACACAATCCCCCCAGAACTGAATATGAAGACCAGATTGAAATCTAATAGCCTTGGCAGTTTCAACAAGGTGCCTATGCTTTCTTTCAACTCTAGCATTCTGTTCAGGCACCCCAGGAGCTGATTTCTGATGCAAAATACCTTTCATAGCAAACAACTCTTGACATCTAGCTTGAGTAAACTCAGTACCATTATCAGACCTTATAACTTTGACTTGCAAACCAAACTGATTCTCAACCATAGAAATGAAGGATTGGATCAGTTTAAACACTTGCAACTTGTCTTGAATCAAGAATACCCAAGTAGCACGACTATAATCATCCAAAACAGTAAGGAAATATTTGGCACCACAAAGAGAAGGAACCTTATAAGGTCCCCAAAGGTCCATATGGACCAACTGAAAAGGAGACTAAGCAATAGATTCACTTCTAGGAAAAGGAAGTTTGTGAGCTTTAGTCATATCACAAGCATCACACACAAAATCATTCAAATCTAAATCCTTACAAATCACCATATGTTTCATCTTAGAAACAGATAAATGCCTAAGTTTAGCATGCAACTCATGAACTAAAGAAGAGTTACACTTATTAGAAGAAGCTTGACTAACAGATGCAGAGATGCTGGCCTTGAGCTTGTATAATCCACCTTGCTCATGACCCTTAGCCAACACGACCTTAGTTGTAAGGTCCTGTAATAAGCATTGAACAACATCAAAACTGAATCTCACACCACTGTCACAGAGAATCTTAGAAACTGATAATAAGTTGTGTCTAAACTCTGGAGCAAATAGCACATTCTGAAGTTTCAAATTGGCAGCAATCAACACTGAACCAACAAATTTGACTGTCTTAGCAGTGCCATCAGGCAATCCCAACTGAATATCTTTGTCCAAAGAATGCAAATCAACAAAAATAGACTGATCAAATGCAATGTGATCTGTGGCTCCCGAGTCAATAATCCAAGTAAATGAATCAGATTTATCAACACCAATTAAGAAGGAAGTACAAAGAGTACCTGCAAAGTGAACAATGGTTGAGTTGGCCATTTCATGTCCATAACCTTCTGCAGGAGCTTTACCTTTCATCATTTTCACAATTTCTTGAAAAATTGCATTCACCATGGTTGGATCATGTTTTGATACATTCCCATCCTGATCCAAAGGACAATCAGATTGTGCTCCATCAACTTGAGCAGCAAGTTTGGTACCTCCCTTAGCCTTGGGACCTTGATGCCACTCAGGATATCCATTCAACTTGAAGTAGTAATCTCTAGTGTGACCATCTTCATTGCAAAAATCACAATGTCTGTCATACCTAGGCTTCTTAAAATCTCTCATATTTTGATCACCTGTTTTAGGCTGGTCAGGTGACATGTACTGCATATATTTCCCTCCAGATTGGGAATTAGAACTGCCAGGAATATTAAAGTTGTTCCTTGCAGCAGCAAGTGCATTAATATCCATAGAAGGAGCAGTGGTTATCCCTTTTGTCTCTCCACATGAGTAGCCATCTGAAAGGCTTTGTTCAAACTAGGCAGAGGCTCCTTAGACAAAACTGAAGTTCTGAAACTTTCATACACATCATTTAATCCCATAAGAAATTGCATGACTTGAGTTTTAGAATCTCGCTCAACAACTTTCTTTAGAATACCACAACTACACTGATTCATAGCGCCACATTCACAACGAGGCAGACCATCAATCATCCTCAATTCATCCCAAATCTTTTTCAGTTTACCATAGTACATAGACACAGTTGAATTCTCTTGCTTCAAATTGCACAATTCTCTGTGTAATTGAAATATAAGAGCATCATTGGTTTCAGAAAATCTCTCCTTAATTTCATCCCAAAGTTCCTTCGACGACTGAACATACATAAGGCTCTCTCCAATTTCACTAGTGATGGAATTAATAATCCAACACCACACCATATAGTCAGCTCTAATCCACTTCTCATAATCCTCACTTTCCTCACCAGGTTTGACACAACTACCGGTTATGAACCCTAGCTTAGCTTTCTCACCAAGTGCCATACGCACTCCACGACTCCAACTAGAAAAATTCAAACCATTGAAAAGAGTTCCAACCAGCCGCATACCTGGATGATCACTGTTCGAGAGGAAGAGAGGGTTGCAGTATATGTTCCCCAAATTCTGAACCTGAAAATCACCAAAACGAACACCGTGCTCAGCAAATGGAGATCCCCGACCAGCTGGTGATCCACGACCACCTGAGCCGCCATTACCTCCTACAGCTTGCGCATAACTCTGCGATTCACCAGAATTACCTCTGCCACCGCCATGAGCTTGACCACGTCCAACCATGGAGGACAACACCAATTGCGGAAGCGATCAAATGACAAACGAAAATCGAAAAGGATCTTATCGGAAACACAGCCGACATAGATCTCCGAGAGCAATCAGAACAGCTCTGATACCATTTGAAAACAATGAACAACTTAGAAATTGAGATCAAAGTGATCAAGATGAACAAGCTGTAACCGAATTCATTGAGAGAGAAAGGGACTAAATTGTTTCTGTTACATGAAGAAGTATCGACAAAGGAGATGAGAGGAAGCTTTTATTAAGCTGTTAACAGCAACTTCTAACAACCTCCAACTAACTTCCCAAAGTGCAATTACCAAAATACCCTCATGTTCCTCATATACTCTATAAATACTTACTCCTAATTCATATTTTAGTCTACAATCACCAATACCCTTTTATGGTCAATGGGTGGTAGATGGAGTCTTGAACATTTTACTTTGCGCTACTTGCTAGTCGTAAAAAGACTAACCGCCCTATTTTTCTCCTTTGGACGGTTGGGGTCCCTAGTTTGCATACTACACCTCAACCGTTGATCCGCAGGTTTAGGTAGACGGTCTTGAGGCACTGAAGAATAAATGATTTCATTGTTTTTCTGTTTTATTGTGATTTTTTTGGAATTAAGGTACAAACTTTTAAGAATTCATTTCGTTGCTACTATTTCATTATTTCGGTTATTGTATTTGGACCCTTTGTTTTGGGTAACTTAATTTATTCTAGAATATTATTTTATATTTAAGCCTTCCACTGATTTAATATTGTATGTTGTCATCTTATTTATGGGAGCCTATAAGCCTAAGGCGGTTATAAAGACATTAAAGTTTGCATAATATATTGCTGATGCTGCAATATTCTTTCCGTGTATTAAGAAGGGGTGTTACAAGTGTAGGCAAACCGTCCAAACTCTTTATAGAATATCATCTACTTTTTTAATAAATTCCAATAATTGATATAGGCATTTATGACTAAAGAGTTAGAAATTGTATATGGGTCGAGGTCAAAGTTCTTTTTGATCTACTGATCAAATTTTGAATGTGAAGGAAATAATTTTTTGTTCAGGAAATGATCATCATTCTCAATTTCTAAGTTCCTATAGTGAGTCCGTGTTATAGCGTTTCTCAAATCAAAGTCACCTTGTGAATTTTGACGTTTCTTAACAACAGTACGAGAGGGGTTTGATTTATATGAATGTTTTGGATAATGGATAGGTTATTTTATAACAAAAGAACAACATCAATAGTGATGCGTTGGTGTTTCCCGATTCTTCGCATGTGGGCTCGGAATCAAGAACAACGACTTCAGCTTGTCCTGATCTTGCAATTATCCTTGATATATCTTGATATTTACAATTAATTACAATAAGGCTTTTCGGACTAATGCGACAGAAATCAAAACAAGTAAATAATAACCAAGTAAAAGACAACAACGACGAATGCTTCAGCAATGGCGACGGATACTGCGGCCGCAGCAGCTAGAGCATCGGCTGCTGCCTGGTGAACATCGACGGTTTCTGGGCAGATTCAGCAACAGATTATCTAGTTCAGCGACGATTTCTCAGGTTGGGTTTCTCCTTTGAGTTGTTGGTTTGTGTTTGGGATTAGGGTTTGGAATTGGTATCGAATGAACAATAACTTGAATGTCGAAAGGCAAAAGCTTTTTGGATGGAAAAATTATATTGAAGAAACCTTTTTATCAATAGTGTCCTTGCCCATTAAGATCTGTGATGCAGGTTGAATTTGGTAAAAAAATCTTTTGCCTGTGAAAATGCATGTGGACTACAAGTTATGTCATATAATCGATTTGAATATGTTCACTGTCTCCCTGGAGAACATGAAATTATGAGGAAGTGAAATCCCTCGTAATGTTTGAAGGAATGATCATGTATCAGATTGAATTAAGATGAATGTTAGTTACTTTTTCATATAATTTCGGAACTGAATATATTAGGCTTGTTTTTATTGTCTAATAACATTCAACAATTTTTAGAATAGCCTTCCTAGCAGATACCTCACCCTAAAAACTAAAAAAATAAAAAAAATTGAGATGCTTTTTAATAAAAACTTTTGGCTACTGAGTTAATATTTATCTTTACATTCCCGGTTGAGAGTGGATGTTATTGCAGCCACAGTTAATGTAACTGACATTTAGTTTGCTCTTACATTGATTATGCAAGAGAAATTGTATACTATCTTTCGATTATATTAAACATATGTTTTTGTTTATGTGATGTCTGGCCCAATCCTAAATTTTGCCCCTTGTATATGTATTACGGAGAGATGGGGCAGTGAGGCGGGAAATTGTGAAGTTGAAAAAGGCTGCTGTTTGCTCAATTTTCGGTTTTGACTGTGTTTATACTCAAAAACACATTTTATTTAAATTTGCAAATAAAATTTCCGACTAGTACCTTGTAAAAAACGCAAGTGTTTTAGATAAGAACACCCAAGTCAAAGAAATTAACGAATACACAGTACATACCTTGGAAAAAAGCAAGTGTTTTAGATATAAAAAAAAAATTATGTTTCGTATATATATTTTTCCAAGGTAGCTCAAGTCAAAGAATATGAGAACATAATACTAACAATTATTAAAGAAGAATATAAGAACACTGAATTAGGCCATGTCGGCAGAAGAATATACTCCATCCCATCCGTTCGCGAAAACATGTCATTTTAGAGTTTCGATTTTGTTCATAAATACATGTCATTATAGGTATTTTAGCTTCCACCTTATGAAAATGTTCTTGACATAATTGATGAATTGTGAGTTGTAGTTTTCGATAAAGTAAAAAAGTAGAGTAATAAATGAGGGTAAATTATATTAGAAAAAAAAAAGTATACTATTGACTTTCTTAAAAATTGTGAAAAGAGTTAAAATGACATGTTTTCGCGAACGGAGAGAGTAATAAGAACAATTTGTTTTTTTTGAGGAAAAATATGATAATGACAAAACAGAGACGCCAGCAATTCCTCAAACAAAAAAAATACAATAAGAACAATTATTAAAGAAGAGACGCCAACAATGACGACAGGGACATGAAATGAGTTCTGATGCGATTCGCATACGTGTCATATTGTGGATTAATATTGTGTTATCTTTTTTAGCCACGTCAATTAATAATCCGATATAATTTTGTCATCTCAATTAATGGTCTCACTTATTCTTATAAATATTCAACATTATATATCTTAATTAGTTAGAAAACTTATCTTTTTAGATAAAATAATCTATCCAATATTACATCAATTAATAAGTTATTATCATATCTTACTTAGTTATATTTTGATAATATTTTGTGATTTATTTAAATAAATCTAATTAGTTTTGGTAAAATAAATAGTACCCGTATTTGAACAAATCTAATTAATTTTATAAAGTATAGAATCTTACAAATATGCTACTCCCTTCGATCTAGAATATAAGATTTTTTTACTTTTCGATACATATTTTAATGAGCTAAAAACTATTTAAGGGGTTATAGTATTTTATTTGGATAAATTTTTAAAGTAACGATATGTTTTTAAACGTTTAACCGTACTGTTTTACATTTATGGAAAAAATAGAAAATTTAAAACAAAAACATTTTTTTCACCATTATCTCTTACTAGAAAATTCACGTTTTTTAATAGGACTTGTAAGGAAATATGATAAAATTTAGTAAATAAATATATTGGTGAATCTAAAAATCATAATCTTTTATTGTGTTATACCGAAAGATTGTCGCATTAGTCATACTTATATACGAAGTATTACTGAAAGTCCGTAAATTTCCATTTTAGTGTCAAAAAAATATGAATATATTTATTGATAAAAAAAATCATTTTTTATATCGCCTCGGGCCCTGAAAATCTTAAGGCCAATCCTGCTTGTAGGATCGTTGCTAATACTTGAATGTGTAAGAAGTTGACATACTAGTTAAATACTCCGTGCAGACCGAGCTACGCTACGAGATGCGGACCTCCCCAGCCATCGTGCCAAACACACCCTAAAAAGCCCCCGACAAAATGTTCGCAAGATGTTACGGAGAGAAGTCCGTGTTAGGATGCGGAATCCCTAACCTATATGTAAAAGGAAAATCTCAAAAAGGTCCGCATGTAGGTGCGGAACTTTTCACACTTTGCAAATCCGGTAGATTCGTTTGCAAATCCGGTAGATTCGGTGCGGTCAGATTACGTCAAACAAACCTGAGGCTACACTGGTTGCAAATCCAGCAAGAGTCTGTTACAAAGTCAAATTAGTGATTTACTACCTCCGTTCGACAAAACATGTTATTTACTATTTACACACGTTTTTTAGAAAGATAAAAACTATATAAAATATTCAATTTTTTTTATAAATTTTGTTAACAAGTTTGTACGGAAACTGTTAAAAAAATTATTAAAAAATAGATATTTTATATAGTTTTTATCTGCTTAAAAAGCGTGCGTGAATAGTAAAACTAGTGACATGCTTTGTCGAACGGAGTTAGTATCATTTATTAGGAAGCAATTTGTTATCTACGGAGTATTAAATTAACATCTAACTGATTGAATGATTAGCCTATATTCCTTGACCCTAACCCTTGGTGATGGCAATTGCTTTGTAATTTGTATGAAGAGATCAAGTTGCAAAGATAGAATATCTGCTACTGTCATAACATTTCGTGCCCTACAAGGCTTTTCTTGAGGCTAAGATTGTTGAATCGGATGCAAACTTCGCTGTCTTGAATTTCAAATGAAGAGTCATTTTCCATTGGCTGCCCCTTTCACACTTTGAACATGGTTTAAAGCCAGTGGATAATTTAGATTTATGAGAGAGATTGGAGGATCTCACTCCATGTCTAGTAGAAGATGCCTTCGAGAAACTTCTCCGTTTGTTGGAAGAGGCGGGGGATGGAGAGGAAAGGCTATTTGGCACAACGTCCAAAGTGTCCGCAATTGGTAACGGACCCAGTTTCGCAAGGAGTTACGAAAATTAGTGATGGTTGCGGTAAAAATTAGCAATATATTTAACAACCCCTAATTTTTTTTTGAACCGGAAAGAATTTGGCATGAGAGGCAAGGCCTTATATACCAATAGCATCCAAATAGATGAAATTATGAAGCACCGAATCATTTCGGGAGGTTCAGTACCAGCGAAGTCGAAGCCAAGATGCGAGAGACGATCAGCGGCCCGGTTGACTTCCCTATGAACAGGACGAATATGGGTAGCTTAGAACATGCCAAGGGAGAGTAGACTGTCTGAGTCTCTGAGACAATCAATTCCGAGTCTCCCGTGGGCTTCCAGATACTCTTTAGGCGGTTTATAATGGTGAGGTTGTCACCTTCAATAACGAGTTTGATAATTGTTAGAGATATATTTTATGATATATTAGATATGCTTGTATTAGGATATAATCTTTGATATTGTTATATTAGGTTAGAAATATATATCTCTGGTAGGTTTAGATTATCAATATCTTTATATTACTTATTCTCCAAGCATTGTAATCCATATATAAAGGGTTGAATAATAACATTATAGGGGGTGGTGTTTGGCTTCTCTAATATGAGGCTTCCACCACCAATCAATTAGGGATTTATCCCTCTCTAAATTCAACAGTAATCCCTAATTTATTTAAACGGGGTATGATATGTACACCGCTAATTTTTACTATTTACACCGCAAATCCACCGCATACCTATGCGGTGGGTTAATCAAAATTTAACCCGACATACCGCATGTACATGCGGTATGTCCGTTGACCGTATAAAAACACCGCAAGTACGTGCGATGGGTTAGGTTGAAACGGAGTCCGTAATACGATAATCCGGTTGGGTCGAAGTTATCCGAAAATACCGCATACCCATGCGGTGGAATTTTAAAATATTTAAAACGTATATCGCATACCCATGCGGTATGATTTTAAAATAGCGATCAGCGTCGGAGGGGACGTGGACGAGGTCGTGGAAGGGGACGTGGACGAGGTCGATCAGCGTCGGAGCCACCTCCGCAGATTGTAGGTGACACTCCAACACCAGCACCTACGACGCTTCCACCACAGAATCTACCTCGAGTAGAATTCAATTGGGGCACTGGCAACATCGACGAATTCATGATTACTTTCATACGAGCCGTCACAAATGTTGCAGGTGATGGTCACTGTGGGTATAGGTCTTTTGCTTGTCTGCTGAACTTGGGACAAGACGCATGGCCTCGAGTTCGACGAGAGCTGGCCGTTGAGCTGCAGGTGCATTCAGATCGGTACCATTACTATCCGGCCTTACATGAGCTCATCATGAGGGTCAACTATTTCGGCACGTGTCATGATGCTACGTATTGGATGGAGATTCCGATCATGGGCGAGGTGTTTGCCACGCTTCACCAGCGTCCTTTGGTGATTTTGTCACAGATGATGCCTATGTTGTGCCTACCTCTGTACGCCACCGGTGGCCCGTCAGTACCGGCCTATGAGGAGCTAGATGGAATAGCTTTAGTCGGCAACAACAACCAATTCGTTCCGGTACGTTTCATATTTCATATTCATTAATTTGGTAATGTTTTGTTTATCTTTTCTGATGTCAATATTCACCTTGTATTCACAGATTTGGTTGTTGCCTGGTTCACCTCTTCCTCTAGTCTACGTCACATGGACACGGCATCACCATCGCACGGTCGACGGTTGGGAAGAGCAGTTTGCAGCGAGGATAGCACAATATAGAGCTTACCGTCGTCGTGATGGTGGCCGTCCCCTATCGTATTAGCACTTTCCACTTTCTGGTGTCATTTTTCGAACTTCGTTTGTTCAATTAGGTTGTATCTTTGTCTATTCCATTTCACAAATTATTTTTCGAACTTCATATTTTCGTCATGGAGGATATTTATCGCACTTTCGTTTTAATCAATGTTGATGCAATATCATCTTTCTTTTGAATTCAACTCGGCATCGAGGATATTTATCGCACTTTCGTTTTAATCAATGTTGATGCAATATCATCTTCCTTTTGAATTCAACAAATGAGTTTTTTCAGATCACGACATTATTACAAGTTAATTCCACTGTAGAATGATATAACACCGCAGATGTGCCTGTATTATACGATTAATTCGTAGTGTCAGAGTATACCGCATACCCAAGCGGTGTCTATCGGTCCCTATCGGTCCCTTCGGCTCAACCGAATAGTTGCCCGCAAATCCGGTTATCCGATATTACCGCATGGGTATGCGGTTGGGTTGAAACGGAACGGGGGTACTCACCGCATGAAGCAGGACATACCGCATATACATGCGGTATTTCACCGCATGTATATGCGGTATTGCGTTGACCGTCATTAACTCACCGCATATCTATGCGGTGATTAGCGGTGAAAATAGTAAAAATTAGCGGTGGAGATATCGTTTCCGTATTTAAACCAATAGTAAAACTTAATAACTAGAAGGATGTGGGCCACACATGTGGCTATCAGTTTTCTTTTAATTTTTTAATTTGTGCGATTATATATAACCCTTATCTCTCTTTTTTTTTTGTCGACATTATAACCCTTCTTAGTTCTATATATATATATATATATGGAGTGCTTAGCAGCTTAGACTTGGGCATCCGGGAAATAAACAAAAAAAAATTATATTTTTGAGAGTTTGATAGTTTTTCGAGAATTACTGAAGAATCATTGTCCAGTTATATTGTAAGTATTTATATATTTGAATCAAATTTCAAATTGTTTAAATTTTGAATTAATATCCGATAATTAATATCATGTATATAAAACTTATCTTAAAATCATAATTAATATCACGTACTAGAAAGGCATTCCCGCAACTTTAAATTTTATATGCTATGTACGTGTAAATAATGACATGAAAATATTTACACATACATTAATGTAGCTATGCTTTTACACAAGTCCTCCTCAAAAAATCCTAACCCCAAAATCCAAACACCACCTTCGCCACCCACCCACCACCGCCTAATCCAAACACCACCACTACCAAATCCCCAAATCCAAACACTATCCCCACCACCTCGACCTTCAACCATAGGTAGACCTGTCAAACGGGTCATTCAGGTCGGGTTCGGGTCCGGTCACTTCGGGTTTCGGGTAAAACGGGTCTCGGGTAAAACGGGTTTCGGGTTTTTCGGGTTGACTCGAACTCGGGTTTGATCGGGTTTCGGGTCGGGTTCGGGTCGATTTCGGGTTTGTCAATTTTTTCTTTTTTAAATTAAAAAAATCATTATTTGATAATTTTGTGATAAATTTTAATTATATATAAAAAAAATATATATATAATTATAAATCAACCGGATCAACCGGGTCAATCGGGTCATCGAGTCAATCAGGTAAATCGGGTCAAAATTACCGGGTCAATCGGGTCAACGGGTCGAAACCCAGATTACCCGGAAAAATTCGGGTTTTTCGGGTTCGGGTCGAAAAAAAATTTCGGGTCAAAATTTTCGGGTTCGGGTCGGAAATTTTTCGGGTCGGTCGGGTCGGGTCACCGGGTAGGGTTGTGTTTTGACAGGTCTAACCATAGGTGTTGATTTCATCCGTCTTTCACTCCCGTTTTCACCACCACCACTATCCTCGCCGTCCACCACCACCACCACCCTTGCCGTCCGGCCTAAACCTCGGCTCCTCTCCACCACCATCTATCTTTGGTGGTTTGGATTTCGTTTTGGATCTTTTCCCCTTGTCAAACCCTTCAATCCGCCGCCGCCTCACCGTTACGAGATATGTCCGTCTAGGTCTCGAGTCCACCGGCGCCTCCTCGGCTCCCGTCGCTCTGCGATGGCCGTCGTCGCCGCCGTTCACCTGGGCTGCCATGGCTGGAACCATCCCGCTCCTCCTTGGTCCTTGGAGCCCAAGCTTCGGGTCCTTGGGGCCCAAGCTTCGGTTCCTTGGGGCCCAAGCTTCGGGTCCTTGGGGCCCAAGGTTTGAGGTGGAAAAAAAATAAAAATAAAATAAAAAATAAAAATTACCCGAAAGGGTTGGAACCTTCCCGAAAGGGCATAAATCCCGTAAGGGCTTGAAAATCCCATTAGGGTTTAAATAAATTCTTATTCGTGTGAATGGGAATAATGGTGCGCATCTTCATGGGTGGTTCTGAGTTATGATCCTTGTTGCTTGGCGTTCCTCTTCCGTGCTGGAGCTCTGACAATCGGTGTGGTTGGCTGGGGTCGTGGTGGTGTGTATCGAGGCGACTCCGCGTCAGGCTATTCCTTGGAGGATCGTCTTCACTGCCCACAGGACTGGCTCCTGATTTACCGCTGGCCAACGGTGTCGCCGCCTGGGGATGCTTGGCACCGGATTTTAGTCTACGTTGTCTCCAGCGTGTACGGGTGTGGCTCGCTTGCTCGTCCGGGATTACGCCTCCCACTTTGTAGTTGTTGCACATTTTTATATATGTATAGACGGTTTCACCGTCTTCCGACTTCGTCGGCCTCTCGAGTTGTCAGGTATGCCTGACTCTCGAATTATTTCCTAATCAAAATAAAAATAAAAAATAAAAATAAAAAATAAAAAATAAAAAATGTAGCTATGCTTTTATATATACTCATGTCTTTAGACTTATATTAATACAATCTTTCATATACTGATTTTATTCCTTATTAGTTAAGTTAAGTAATATAATTTAGTGTGTACAATATTTATTCCTATACTATACTGTATTTAATAGAATTTATCATTTTTATAACAATTTAAAATATGTCTTAATGTTTAGAAAAATATTCATTTTATTTTGGTAATTTATAACCACTTAATTTGCATAGAATTACCTATTCTTTATTTTTGACAATATTTATTTAATCACATTTTGTAAGGAAAAAAATATATTATTATCAATGTTTTGACATTAATATAAACTAAGACACTCTATTTTTGTATTCATTAAATAATATTAAACATAAATAATATATCTCTTATAGGGACAATCATAACCATTAGTTAAACATAAAATATTTAATTTTAAAAAAACACCTTTTTAGATTGAAAAATATATATTTGTAGTTATGGTGCTACAATAAAAAACTATTATAATTCGATTGTTTAAGAACCATTAGTTTTTTTATAATATTTTTTATCTAATGAATTCAAGGCATTAAACTAATATAATTAAAAAATACAAAGATAAAGTGTAGTTAAGGAGAGTTGACCCGGTCAAGACCCGAAAATTTTGACTCGGAAATTTTTTCTGACTCGAAACCAAAAATCCGATAATTTTTCAGGTCATTTGGGTTTAGACCCGATGACTCGATTGGCCCGGTAATTTTGACCCGATTGATTTATAATTATATATGATTGTTTTATGAAGATTCTATTTTATTACATTTTATAATTACAATCGCTTGATATTTCATTTTCAAATCAACTTTTATATTTATTTGTAATTTTGTATTGTGTAATACTCCCTCCGATTGACAGATCTACCCGGGATCAGTTTTACTTAGAACTCGTTTTATCCGAAACCCGAAATGACCCGACCCAAACCCAATCCGATTGAGAGATCTAATGATATTGATGTGGCCACATGGAGTTTGGGTTAGTAGGAGAGAGTTGTAGATTTTTTGATGCATGCTTGTGCTTTTTTGGACCTTGGAGTGAAGTTTCAATTTTTCAGAAGCATTTTTCTCGCACATGAAAAAATCATGGTTGGTGGATGTGATTAGTTGATGGGTAATAGTCGTATAGTTGGGAGTTAGGATGGGATGAAGGACATAGAGGAATCCTTAATTTGTTTATTTGATTCTTTTATCTTATATGAGACCCTTTGTATGATCTCATTGTTTTGTAACTTGATAATTTACCATATCTATATATTCACTTATCCAAGAAAAAACCATGGTTGGTCCAGTTAGCATGTTTATACTCGAAAAACCCTCCCAAATTAATCTAGGCCAAACAAGTACTAATTAATACTCCATTGATAAGAAAAATGTGATGTATCGTCGCTAACATTAATTTGTATTGTGTCTGTATGGACGGGACAGGATAAAAGAAAGAATGGCAATCCCAACAGACATGTTAGGTAGAGGATGTTCAGCACACCTAGCTCAACCTGTTGGGGAAGAGGGAATACAAGAGGCAGAGGAGTTGGTGCTAGCTCTGCTCAACTACAACGGAGAGAATGTGGTGTTTAGGAATGCCAACAATGAAGAGGACATAGTCCGACACGTGTTCCGATGGACCCCTCTTAAACCCAACCAGGTGTTCATAAACGGGTTCCAAGCAAATGCGCAAGACAACACGTACTCCGGACAACACTTATTACAACCTCCACGACTATATCTACAATGCGGGTAAACCTATGGACCCTCAGTAGTGAGTGGGTTCCCCAGACCCACAATTACATGAATAAGGAGGTCTGGCGTTACGAAATCTATACTCCTGGTGGCATTTGGGTTGCCCAAACTCTTGCCAATTACCGATACGAGGCCCAGGATGAGATCGCGTTTGTTCGGGGTATCAATCGTCAATACATTCGCTCTGCCCAGAGTTTCTGGCTTGTCGATGCTGGCATGTACGTACTCTTAATTTACTCTTGTCTTTTATTTAGGACAATCGTGGGTCGTTTGTTTTTAGAGGAGAATGAAAAGAAATGGAATTAAATTTTACATAATTATCATTTTTTATGAGTCTAAAAAAAGGGAGAGATGAAATTATTAGAGCATCATAGGGGAAATAGTTACCCTCCATAAAATTTGGGTATGAAATGGAGAGAAAAGTAACAAATTTTACGTGAAAAATAGGAGAAGGAGGGTAATGCTTAAAATAATGACTAATAAATGTTAATTTAAATATGGACTAGAGAATCACACCTTTCTCTACCAACAAAAACAAATGGGGGGCTAATATGATATAATGCAGGGGGCATTTGAGACGGGAAAGGGTGGACCAAACATTGTTCATAAATCCATACATTGATCCAGCATCTCATCCAATAAGAAGGTTCCTACCTCTCCGAAACCCGATAGGAGGGAGAAACGAGATGTTATCAAGATAAGCACTAACCCGAGTGGAACTTCCAACATTGATAGCTACATAGATGCAGCCTTCCGCTCATATTACACAAATGAAGCTTACGTGTTCATGAGGAACGAATATGCCCTGATAGACTATGCTCCAGGCTCCACCAATGACAAGGTGCTCAACGGGCCGCTCCTTATCTGTGACGGTTTTCCTTCCTTAGCCAACACAGCCTTTGCTGAATACGGCCTCGACTGTGCTTTCGGGTCTCATGACCCTAAAGAAGCCTACATCTTCACAGGCAACCTCTGTGCCCGCATCAATTTCGCTAGCTCCTCGAACAACCGATGGCTATATCATCAAAGGACCCCTTACCATAGTTTCTTCAAAGGGACTGGGTTTGATGATGGTGTTGATGCTGCCTTTGAGTCGTCGGCCAATTATGAAGCTTATGTTTTTAAAGGGAACCAATATGCTCTCATAAATTATAAGGAGCCAAAGCTCATTGACGGGCCTAAGAAGATCACCGACGGGTATTATAGCTTGAAGAACACCATCTTTGAGAGTGGAATCGAGGCAGCCTTTGCTTCCCATACCGAAAATGAGGCTTATTTTTTCAAAGGGGACCAATACGCGCTCATCAACTTTGGCCCTGGCGGAACCGAAGACTACATCATTGATGGGCCCAAGAAGATCATTCCCAATTAGCCCTCTTTGGCCACTGTCTTGCCACACAAAAACCACGGTCTCGATCTCCATGAGCACTCTAAACCAGATCCTGAACATGGCCACGATGACCTCTGATATCTTCCATCGGCTATTTGATTACCTAAATCACTCAGCTGGCTATCTATCTATCTATATCTTCCATGTTTTGTGTTCTTGAAATTATGTATCATATTTCGAATAAGGGAGGTGGCAAGATCGCATCTGGATATTACTGTACGTACTACTTTCTTTAATTTGTTGTGATATCCTAGGCGTTGTTTTCTACCAATCCCGCCCAGCTTGTTGTCCTTGTATTTCTCGCCTGAGGGTTTCTCATCATGTTCATAAATAATGAGCCATCTTGTTATCCTTGTATTTCTCGCCTGATGGTTTTCTCATAATGTTCATAAATAATGAGCCAACAGTGATACATATATATATCATTGTCCATATCAGTAACATTCTTTTGATAGTAAAGTAAATGTTTAATTGTTAGGGTTTGTCAATTTTTTTAGGGTTGAGGCGTTAAGGCTTAGGGCTTATGAAAGTGTTGTGATGGTTTGATTCGCACAATTGATCATCGTGCGTGGTTGAAAAGTCAATGGCGTGAAGCTACCGTGCATTGTATTATGACTGAACATCTCTAAGTTAGAATCCGGGTCAAAGGCAACGAATGCGCCTGCCATCCAATTGCCGACCTGCAGTAGGGGCCTTGGCCCCCAAGGGCACGCGTTATAGTCTAAGCCCGTGCCCGTGCATCGGATGCGTCACATGGACTGCCTTGAAGCATAATTCCCTCCAAGCGGCGGGTTAAATCCTTTGCAGATGACTTAAATACGCGACGGGTATTGCAAGTGGCAGAGTGGCTTCCTACCACAATCCACTGAGATTCAGCCCTATGTCGTTTCGATTCGTCCCCCATCCCCAAACAAACAACACACACAACTACCAAACCTCGACCCGAATCCGCGAGACTACGATAGGTATTCGTGTGACCACCTAAGTCGTCCCTTACATAAAATAAGTCCCTTGCTTAAGTCGAACTCAATGAAATACATATAATCGGCGTCCCACGGTGTCATCTAGTTCAAACAAGTGGCTTTGGTACTTTGGTGCTCGAACATCAAACATATATAGGTATCCGTCTTTTGTTATGTTAATTTTACTATTTTTCTAAAACTCGTTCTTATTATTGGATTTTTCATCCTTTTTAGTATAGAATAAATGCACTCTTGGAGCGAACCATAAAGCATATGCTTTTCTTACAAAGTGTAAACAAGCACGCTGACAAGTTGAAACAAACTATCCTCCTCTATTAACCCTGTTCATTCCTCGACAAATTGTATTACAGAGCAGCATCAGTAATTATGTTTATTTTCTTGCAACCACTCCTCGAGTCTAGGATTAGTGCCTCCCTGATGAGATCATGTTTATAGATTTTCTGATGCTCTAAATCATACTGTTGATTTACTAGTATTCGAAAGATAATTTTTTTTTCCATTGTTGGGAAATAACATTTTCCCCACTTAATGCATCAGGGGTCACTTACCCTACACATTGATGACAGATGTATGCCTCCATGTTATGACATTTTAGCAATACTAAGTGGTTGTACAAATACAAGTTTTTACTATAGCCCATTACCACATTGGTGTGTTTTTTTACCTTTTTGTGATGCTCCTTTCTTTCACATTAAAAGATGTCACGTTAAAAGATGTAATGTACAAGAAGTCGGTGCAGGGAGAAGCAGTTTAAATAGTATATGCCTCATAATAGTTGAGGACCTACATCCACCCTCTCAATTCATTAAGCTACGATTTTTATATACATGTGAATTGTTCTTGATAGATTACATAGGTCTTATTATTGTATAGTGGGCCAAAAGCCCATTAAGGCCCAATACCTTTGTAACCTATATATATGTTATATCAATGAATGGAAACCCTAAGGAGGACATTACAATCAATCTCATGATCTTACATGGTATCACAGCCTAAGATCCAAAGACCCTAAATTTCTTTTTCTCTAACCCTAGCCTTAGCCGCCTCCTCTTTCTCTCTCCTCGCCGCCACCTCTCTCTCTCCTCGCCCCCACTCAACCCGCCACCTCCTTCTCTCTCCTCGCCGCTCCTCGCCGCCGCCCTCCCGCCGTCGGCCTCCCTGTCCCCTTGCCGCCGCACCATCCCTCTCCTCTTTCTCTATCCTTCCCGCCACCATGTCTGTCGAAACCACCGCCACCAAATCACCCTTTCATTCCGCCCTAACCATCTCCAACATCAAAAATTGCATCCCTATCATTCTTGATCATGAATCCAGTACCTACACCATGTGGTCGCACCTCTTCACGACCCATGTTAAGGCTCATAAAGTCCTCCACCACATTGACTCCTCCGCCAAACGCCCTGAAAGCGAAGACGACGATCTCTTCGCTCAACTTGACACCATTGTCCTTCAATGGATCTTCAACACCTTCTCAAAAGATCTATTGACCACCATCCTCGACCCCAAAGACTCCGCCTTGAATGCTTGGAAGAAACTTCAGGATATCTTTCAAGACAACAAGTCCACCCGTGCTGTCTATCTTGAGCACGAATTCTCAAGTTGCAAACTTTCTTCTTTCCCGTCGATATCTGCCTACTGTCAGCACATCAAGACCTTGGCTGATCAGCTCGACGCCGTTGACTCCAAACCCAGCGCCACACGCCTCGTCCTCCAGGTACTCTCGGGCCTCCCTTCTGAATACAATGCTGTTGCTACTCATATACAGCAGACGGAACCTCTCCCTACGTTCGAAAAGACCCGGTCCCAACTGATCCTGGAGGAGACTCGCCTTCACCGTCAGACAACCGACGCCGCCAAAGACAAGACGGCGTTGGTCTCATCCAGTGACATCATCGAGCAACTTGCCCTACAGCCTGGCCGCAGCAACGATCAGCAGGGACCAAGAGGCGGCGGCCGCAGCGGCGGGCGCGGCAGACCCCGCGGCGGCCGCAGCAATGGCCGCCCGCAGCACTACGATCCCCGCAACCCCTCTTGGTACCCCAACCCTGGCTACCCTCCTTGGATGCCCTATGGCTACCCCGGTGCATCGTTTCGTGGACCAGCCCCATATCCCAACCGTCAGCAGGGCTTGTTGGGCCCTGCTCCCCGTCCGTCGTCCGATCAGGCATACCCGACTGATGTGCACAACGCCTTCTCTTCCATGCAGCTGACACCCCCTGACGGCGCTTGGTACATGGACACTGGCGCTACCTCTCATATGACGAACTCCTCAGGTACTCTCTCATCTCTTTCTTTTAAGGGTCCTGCTCATTCTATTATCGTCGGCAACGGTGGTCGCCTTGCTACTTCGGGCATTGGCCACACCACACTACCAACCCCTACCAACCCTTTGCACCTCAACAATGTCCTTGTTGCCCCCAAACTTGTCAAAAACCTTATCTCTGTCTGTCGGTTCACCACTGACAATAATGTTTCTCTTGTGTTTGATCCGTTTGGTTTCTCTGTGAAGGATCTTACTACGGGGGTTACTCGTCTGAGATGTAATAGCACCGGGGAGCTCTATCCTGTGTCGTCACCATCACCATCCAGCCCGTCAAGTCCAGTCGCCCTCTCGGCATCATCATCTAGTCTTTGGCATGCACGCCTTGGTCATCCCAGTCCTGCAGTTTTAGATTTACTTCGTTCTAAGAGTCTTGTCCAATGTAATAAAGAGCTTCGCTCTAGTTTATGTTCGTCCTGTCAGTTAGGCAAGCATGCCAGACTTCCCTTTCAGCGATCTTTAAACACTACATTTGCACCTTTTGATATTATTCATAGTGATATTTGGACATCTCCTGTGCCTAGCAAGGAGGGTCATAAGTATTACCTTTTGTTTCTGGATGATTATACACATTTCTTATGGGTTTTCCCTTTGCACTTTAAATCTCAAGTGTTTCCTATCTTTGCCAAATTCCACACTTACATCAAAACACAGTTTCACACCTCTGTCAAGTGTTTCCACTGCGACAATGGTCGCGAATTTGACAACAAAGATTTTCACACTTTCTTTAATACCAATGGGATATCCTATCGCTTGTCCTGCCCCTACACCTCTCAACAAAATGGCAAAGCCGAACGAATCATCCGAACCATCACCAATATGATGCGCACTCTTCTTTTCCACGCATCCATTCCCCTCCTTTATTGGCCTTACGCCTTGGCCACCACATGCTACCTCCTCAACATTCTCCCTTCCACCACCCTCAACCATCGCTCACCGTTTCAGGCACTGTATTACACTTTGCCCATATATGATCACCTTCGTACATTTGGTTGCCTGTGCTCCCCCAATCAGGCATCCACCGCCCCCCACAAGCTTCACCCTCGCTCTACCCCTTGTGTCTTTCTTGGCTACCCGTCTGATCATCGCGGTTACATTTGCCTCGATATCAAGACTCACAGGATCATTCTCTCTCGTCATGTCACCTTTGATGAGTCGCGATTTCCCTTCGCATCTCCCACACCTCCTGTGTCGTCGACAGAGTCTGAGTCACCATTCCCTCACTTCATTCTTCCCCAGAGCTCTCCCGGTGCTACTGCGTCTCCCCCTCCCCCACCTCCCCCGCCACCATCTACCAACAGACCACACACCCGCAGCGTCTCCGGTGTCTTCAGACCCCGTCAGATCATCTCCATGACCACCGACCATCACCCCGCTATCCACCTCCCGTCACCTCGACAATCACCCACGCCTCACCTACATGCGGCGGCCGCGGCATCGAATGCGGCGCCCGCCGCAACCCCATTTGCGGCGCCCGCAGCCACAAACTCGTCCCTGGCGGCGCCCGCCGCAGCCCTTGCTGCGCCCGCCGCAGCCCCTTTTGCTGCACCCGCCTCGTCGAACACCTCCCTGGCGGCGCCCGCCGCCTCTGCACCCGCCGCTTCCTCCTCCCTGCACCTTGCGCCTCTTGCCCCCGTCCTTCCCGACTCCCAGACCTCCCTCTCCCCCATCCCCACCTCCCACAAAACAGCCCTCCTCGACCCGAATTGGCAGGCGGCTATGCTCGACGAATACAGGGCCCTTACAAAGAATGGTACTTGGGTTCTTGTCCCTCGCCCTCCCGCGGCGAACGTCGTTCGCTGTATGTGGCTCTTCCGTCACAAGTTCCGCTCTGATGGGACATTGGAGCGTTATAAAGCCCGTCTTGTCGTCAACGGTCGATCCCAGCAGGTAGGTATTGATTGTGATGAGACCTTCAGCCCCGTGGTCAAGCCTGCCACTATCCGAGTGGTATTGAGCTTAGCTCTGTCGCGCAAATGGGCCATTCATCAGCTGGATGTCAAGAACGCTTTTCTGCATGATCACCTGAATGAGACAGTCTACATGTTTCAGCCGCCGGGATTCACTGATGCCGATCGTCCAAAGCACGTCTGTCTCCTGAAGCGCTCTCTGTATGGTCTGAAACAGGCTCCGCGAGCTTGGTTCCAGCGCTTTGCTTCTCATCTGCTCCGCTTGGGTTTCATTGGCAGCCGCTCGGATTCGTCCCTGTTCATCTATCGCAGAGGCTCCGACATGGCATTTCTGTTACTGTATGTTGACGACATCATTCTCACCGCCTCTTCTGATGCGCTTCGGACGTCGATTATTTCACAGCTAAGTGCTGAATTCGCTATGTCAGATTTGGGTGAGTTGTCTTACTTCTTGGGAGTTGCTGTTCAGCGGCATTCGTCTGGCCTATTCCTCTCACAGAGTAAGTATGCTGCTGAAATTGTTGCTCGGGCTAAGATGTGTAACTGCAATCCGGTCGCCACCCCTGTCGATACATCCAACAAGCTCAGCGCTCACTCTGGTCCTTTGGTTGATGATCCGACTTTGTACCGGAGCCTTGCTGGTGCTCTTCAGTATCTCACCTTCACCAGACCTGATATCAGTTACGCCGTTCAGCAGATCTGCCTGTTCATGCATGCACCCAGGGAACCCCACTTTCATGCCTTAAAGCGGATCATTCGGTACATCAGCGGCACACTCGAGCTCGGCACCACGATCACTCCTTCCTCTAAGCTTGACCTTGTTGCTTACACTGATGCGGATTGGGGTGGTTGTCCTGACACGCGTCGCTCCACGTCTGGTTACTGTGTCTTCCTCAACGACACCCTTGTGTCGTGGTCGGCCAAGCGTCAGTCTGTCGTGTCTCGCTCCAGCGCTGAGGCCGAATACAGGGGCGTTGCCAACGTTGTCTCTGAGTGCTCTTGGCTCCGCAATCTCCTGCTTGAGCTCCGTTGCCCTCTTATGAAGGCCACTCTGGTCTACACTGATAACATCTCTGCAGTCTATCTGGCTAGCAACCCGGTCCAACATCAATGCACGAAGCACATTGAGCTTGATCTCCACTTCGTCAGGGACAAGGTTGCCATAGGACATGTCCGCGTTCTACATGTCCCGTCCTCATATCAGTACGCTGATATATTCACCAAGGGTTTACCTAGACAGTTGTTCATTGATTTTCGCTCCAGTCTCACTGTCCGAGCCCCTCCAGTTTCGACTGCGGGGGTTTGATAGATTACATAGGTCTTATTATTGTATAGTGGGCCAAAAGCCCATTAAGGCCTAATACCTTTGTAACCTATATATATGTTATATCAATGAATGGAAACCCTAAGGAGGACATTACAATCAATCTCATGATCTTACAGTTCTCTTTGCCTACACTTGTTCCTTTGGGTGTTTATCAACATGTCCATTGGCTGGTCTAGGAAGTTGGCTTGTCTTCAGATGTTATGTGAAGAGCAAGGTTTCTTTTTGGAGATCGCTGATATGATCAGAGGAATGAGTCTAACTATCATAAAGGGAGTGATTGACAAAAGAAATGACAAGATCTGGGCACACTTTGCAGTTGAGACGTCACCGAAGCTATTGTAGAGGGGTTGAAATTAAGTAGTTGAACAACGAGACTAGGGTTAGTGCACGAGCTACTTTGAGGGAATGGACTACTCTACCCGGATCATCATTTGAGAGCTTCGTTATGAATGCATGCTCTAAAGCTCTTGAGAACCGTCTTTATGGTGTGCAACGAACGAGCTACAATACTCGACTTCTTATGGTCATCAGAGGCAGACCAGTGAGACCACATTGTCATGATCAGTGGTATCAAGGAAGCCAAATGGGCGTGTTTGTACACAAATTAGTACAATTAAGAGAGGTGAAGCGAAACATGGAGACACGGATGAGTAGTAAGTAGACCTGTCAAAACATAACCCGACTTAAAAATCCGACCCGAACGGTCGGAATTTTTTTGGTCAAGACCCGAAAATTTTGTCTCGAAATTTTTTTTGGACCCGAACCTGAAAATCCGATATTTTTCTGGGTCAAATGGGTTTCGACCCGGTGACCCGACTGACCCGTTCGATTTGTTAAACAATACTTTCACTAATTAATAAAAAGGCAAGAAAATCTCAAATTCATATTATGGTAAGTTTAGTAATTAATATATTAATTAAATTATAATTATATATTATTAAATTTAATTGATTTATAATTATATATTATTAAAATTAATTAAGTTAATTATAATTATATATTATTAAAATTATTTAATTTACAATTATATATTATTAAAGTTATTCATGGAGATTCCAATTTATTACATTATATAATTACAAACACTCGATTATTTTTCAAATTTACTTTTATATTTATTTGTATTGTATACATTATTCCGTCTGATCGGTAATATTTAATTTTTAATTTTTCAACACGTTTTTGAAAAGCTAAAATATTTATTCAAAATTTTAATCAATACTTTGATATTTTATAGAGTTTTAAATTTTATTACAAATAATGATTAATAGTAAAAATCAAATATTTTAGATCGGAGGTATTATATAATTAAAAGCGCTCGAGCTTTAGATGACATTTTCTAATAAGTATAGAGCCCAAAAAGAACAACTTATCAATCACATGTTTGAATTTATATTTTGAAGTTATCATAAAGTCATCAAAATAAGAATTTTTATTAAAAATTAAAAAACTTGACAAACCTGAAATTGACTCGAAACCCGGTCAAACCAGATGTTGAGTTAACCCGGATCTATCCTCCCGTTTACCCGAAACCCGTTTTACCCGAAATGACTCGACCCGAACCCGACCCAAATGATCCGATTGACGGATCTAGTAATAAGAGTATGTTATGTGGCTTATGACTCGTGAGAAGGTTTTAATTATATGATTTTGCATCATAGTAGTATAATGTTGAATAAAACCATGACAAATATTGATCGTTGGTGCGAATATTATTGATGAATGTAAATTAAATACTCTATTCGTCTTTAAAATATAGGTCGTTTGACTTTTTAACACGTTTTTAATTAGCTAAAAATTTTATAAAATATTAATTTTTAAATAATTTTTTATAAATATATTCATACTTATTAGTAACTAGTGCGCACGACGCATGAAATTTATAAACTATTATATTACTTTAGTGTATATAATTATCGATTTCTGCTCGAACGAATCTTATCATTTGAACCATCCAAGTTAGTGATGATATCAACCGGAGAATCCATTTCAAATCTATAAATTATAAAGGACATGTAAGGAGAATAAATGAGTTTATTGAACATAAGACAACTGTAGACAAATTAGGAATAATTGATGGAAGAAATCTAACTTGTGCAGTTCGTGATGGATATGAGGAAAAGTCTTGTGCAATACGTGATGGATATGAGGAAAAGTAGCTAGCATGAGCTGTGTAACGGCCCACAATTATGATTTCCGAATTACGTTTCAATGGATGAAACTTCTTGTTCGGATCTTGCAATCCAGATATGGGTCGAGGTTTCAAATTCAATTTCAAGGTCAGTGGAAAGAGGGATTTCAAACCCTAAAAACCTCAAAGGGTCGTTGGGTATCCTTAACCTGTCCTAAGACTATGTCACGAAATTCAATTCGAATGAAAGTAAAGCGGAGGCAAGTTAAGATATAAAGCGTCATGGCAGATCCAGGTCAAAACCAAAACATAAGCGAATGATTACCATTTATACCAAGTTAGAGGATTAGCAGGTTCTTCGATTCGCCAAAGGGTTTCCCGTCACAGAAGCATGGAGCAAACAAGAGCGGTACCTAACACTATCCACGAAGTCAGTCCCGGTAATCGCCTGCGGGTCCAAGAGTTGGCCTCTCTGCCTAGCGTGTGGCACCTGTTCGACGGAAGGATGTTCATATATCAGGTTCCGATGAAACCGAAAGAACGTTTCCCGTACATTCTACACTGCATTATTCAGTCACTACGTCTTTTCAACGTGTTATTGGATCATCCCAGTTACACCTCAAGGGAATTGGAAGTTGTGAACTCAGGGATGGTTCGTAAGTACGTGGACGAAGTGTTTGAGTTCGATGGTGTGTAAGACCCGGGGTCTTAAGAGGGTATTGACGTTGTGAACTCAGGGATGGTTTGTAAGTACGTGCTCTCGATGTTTAGGTTCGATGGTGTGTAAGACCCGGGGTCTTAAGAGGGTAATGGATGTTGTGAACTCGATGATGGTTCGTAAGTACGTAGTCGCGGTGTTTGAGTTCGATCGTGTGTAAGACCCGGGGTCTTAAGAGGCTCATGGACGTTGTGAACTCGATGATGGTTCCTAAGCACGTGGTCGTGGTGTTTGATTTCGATGGTGTGTAAGACTCGGGGTCTTAAGAGGCGCCAACCTATGTCACCTAGCCCTCTTATGTCCGTTGTTCTCACTTGGAGTCTGAAAATGAAGAGCTCTTGTGACAAGGGTAGGAGTTGAATCACTTATAAATCACTCCATACATCCTTATTATATCCGATGTGGGGCGAGCGAGTTACATGGTGTTCAAACCCCTCGCCCTAGACAATTGGTCACTCTAACATTTCGCGACGCCAAGAGCGTCTTTTGAATTTTCGAGAGGCGGAAGAATAGGGTTTACTGATCGAAAAGGTATGGTGTGGGTCTGATTGCGCGAGATGCTATTGGTGCTTTATGATGGGCTGCTGCAAAGACAATTCAATAGGGATCAACGCCACAAACTGCGGAGTGTGAGGTTATGGTCCGAGCACTTTCATTTGATTCAGCAACTCAAAGGTTCGATGTTGATGAAAGGAGCGAAAGGTGTGCTCTTGTGTAAGGCCAAGGCTTTGGCTGAGGAGTTTAAGGCATATCTATGGAATGCAATTTGCTGAACGGTAAATCAAGCGGCACCTTTTTTAGCCCAGCTTCGACCTCATTGTCCATATTTCATTTTTTTAGAATTGGATCTTCCCGAATCCTTATTTAACATTGTTTTTTAAGACCTAATGAATTCGTAATAAGATTGGATTGTTTTCATAAAAAATAGGAGTTATTGGAAGATAATTAACGCATATTTCATTATCTTTAACCGAAATCCAAACCTCTCTAGCGAAACACTCTTCCTCCCAAATCACTTCTACTCGATCCCTCCGGCGAAATGCTCTTCCTTCCAAAATCTCTCCATCTTTACCAAGAATCCAAGATGGTGGCGCATTTTGTGCTTTTTGAATTCATGAACGAGGTCGAACAAGAAACCCTTGATGCGACGATCGCATCACTCCAAGAGTTGGCCTCTCTGTCTAGCGTGCGGTACCCGTTTGTTGGAAGGGTGTTCATATATCAAGTTTCGATGAAACCGAAAGAACGTTTCACGTACATTCTACACTACACTATTCAGCCAATGCGTCTTTTCAACGCATTTTTGGATCATCCTAGTTACACCTCAAGGGTAATGGACATTGTAAACTCGATGATGGTTCGTAAGTACATGGTCGCGGTGTTTGAGTTCGATGATGTGTAAGACTCGGGGTATTAAGAGGGTAATGGACGGTGTGAACTCAATGATGGTTCATAAATCCGTTGTCGTGGTGTTTGAGTTCGATGGTGTGTAAGATTCGGGGTCTTAAGAGGCACCAACCTATGCCACCTTGCCCTCTCATGTCCATTGTTCTCACTTGGAGCCTGAAAATAAAGAGCTCTTGTGACATGGGTAGGAGTAGAATCACTTATAAATCACTCTGTACATCCTTATTACATGGTATCCAAACCCCTCTCCTTGGAGAATTGGTGACTCTGGCCTTGTGCGACGCCAAGAGCGTTTTTGAATTTCCAAGAGGCGGAAGAATAGGGTTTATTGACAAGAGTGAGGAGCATGTCTTGCGACTCCTGCAGTGCTTTTGGGCATTACCAGGGTTGTGTTGTGGATTACATATGTAGAGCAGAACGGTGATGGATTCCTACAACGGTTACCAAGTCGGAAATGTGACTTGCGCAACGGATTGCTTTGCATATGATCAATCAGGCTTTCCAGATTACGTTGAATTGTTGAGGTCTTACGATTATAATGAGATTGTGAGCACATTTGGATTGCGCATGAGAATTTGGAGGCTTATATGTTAGGACTACGAGGTCCCATTGCCACCGCCACCACCTTGCAAGCACTCTGGATTCTCGGAATTCATCTTGATTGCGAGCATTCTGTCCGTGGTTGCTGCAACCTTTTTTTCCCGTCATCATCATTGAGGCAAGTGATCTTCGACTCTTTCTCATGTCTTATGTTATCTTAATTTTACTATTTTTCTGAAGCTCATTATTATTATTGGATTTTTCATCCTTTTCAGTATAACATAGATGCACTCTTGTGCTACTCTATTAACCCTCTTCATTGCATCAGTGATTCTGTGTATTTTCATTGAACAACTCCTTGAGTCCAGGATTAGTGCCGCTCGGGACCACACCAAGACTCCGACACCGACAATTATGGACAATTATAGCACATAAGCAAATGAGGTTCCAACCCAAAACCAATTGGCGTTGAGTGGAGTAGCCCACCTGCTTATATGCTAGCTTGGAACCCTCCCAACTTCCGATGTGGGATTGCTTCACATGTGCACACACCCAACAATCTCCCCCTCACATGTGAATCGTTTCCCCTTTCGTCGAAATCCCATGGCCAAACCACACACCGAAACCACCAAGAAACACCTTTGACTTGCACGCTTCTGCTCGTGCTCATTCTTGGAACCATAACCTCCTCACAGCGGGTCAATGGCAAGCTCGTAGGGGGTGACTCATGAAGTTTGTCCCGATATGGTGCTCATGGTCCTCCTAGAACCACCGGCTCTGATACCACTTGTTGGGGATCAACAAGATCCAAATGCGGAGATAAATCGGAACCTGCAAGCAACTCAAGGTACAATCCTGTGAAATCAAGAGGTGAAATAGCTCGAGTGAGACAAGGAAGATCCACTCACTTTTTCACAACTTTTCTCCCTCTTTCTTTTTTCTCCCTCCTTACTTTTGTGCTCCTGGATTTTGAGATTTCTTAGTTGTAAGGGTTGTTGCTTGTTTCTCATGGATTTTGGGATTTCTCATATGAGATCCTGCTTCTAGATTTCCTGATGCTCTAGTTCATACTGTCGATTTACAAGTATTTGAAAGATCATTTTTCCCATTGGGTTGGGAAATAACATTTTCCCCACTTAATGCATCAGGAGTCACTTACCCCACACACCGATGACAGATGTATCCCTCATGTTATGCCATTTTAGCAATATACTAGAGTCCATCACCATTTTGATGTGTTTTTAACTTTTCGAGATGCTCTTTTCTTTCACATTAAAAGATGTAATGCACAAGATTGTGCAAGGAGAAGCAATTTAAATAGAGATCTTAATCATTCATTCTTATATAGTTATATCATTTTTTTTCTTTTCTCTAAGGATGAATATATGCAACTAGCGGCTCCCTCATCTGGCTACTTGATTTTGAAAACCCGTTATCCCAAACTCTTCACACATTTTGATTATAGTACGTACTCTCAATTTCCATTTGGAGGTTACATCAATTCTCCCTTTGAAATTACATTGCGCCCATCCACCCTTTTTCTTGTTTCCGTTTGAAATTACATTTGTGTATGAAGAAAGAAGGGGGTAAATATATATCTCTGCTTTCTTTTTGTTGTTTTGTTTTGTATTTAATTGAATTCATTGACATTAAAGTGCATTAAAAAAACAAGGGGCAAATTCGAAATTTTGCATATTTAACCGCGTCATCGATGGAAACCTGAAAAGGGTGGTTGATTGATAAATGAAGGCTTTTAAAGGATGATTTCCGATAATTAAGCATATAAGAGGTGGTTATATGGTCAGGAATTTTAAAAGTTGTTTTAAAAGCAAATTAGCCTCAATTTATTTATTCGTGGGTATCTTCGAACGTGTTAGGCACAATATTAACCTCGAAAGTTTTCATAACTAATTCTCCGTGGCTATGAAAGCGTTTTCTAGCCGTGAAAGTGCTCAGACCAATAGACCATGAAAATGGAAAATAAACTGTTTGCCCTCTTTCAACCAATCTGTTTTCCTTATAAATTTCAAAACTTCAATGTCATGGTCATGAATGAGTGTGTTTAAAATAGAGCGCGGGTTTCTTGACGAAGACAAAGAAGAAGAAGAATCAGATTGTCGTAAGTGTGCAAGACATTTTGACTACAATTCAGAATATGTTTATGAAATACAACCAATCAAGTTAAACGTTACACCATAAGGAAATCACTTCAAACCTCCATTAAGTAGGTGGCCCATTAAACTATACTGTATATGAAAGTAAACCTTAGAAATGGGATAAGAGATCACAACAATGTGCAAGGTTTTGACCCAGCACTACACACTCTCCCCTTGTGGTTACCAATCTGCTCTTGTCTTCCATTGTCCTCATTGATATACTGGTGTAAAGCACTGCGCTCAAGGCAAAAACAGTTGGAAGCATGTAAGCATCTCAGTTTGTGTTTACAGATCTAAATTTACTTGCCTAGTAATTAGTTGCCCATTGACATACTCTTCTGTTTGCTCCATAGCTATATTCATGTAATGTAACCATCAAGGCAAGCTAAGATACCAATCCAACACAAGGTAACCAAATGAGCATAAATTTTTGCACTAGGTTAAAAATAGATTTAATAACCTTATTGCCATTGAAGTAAGAATCTATCCATAAGTAAAAATTCAAGTAGGTACTGATTAAATGATGAAAGGCTTATTACTAAAACAACTATGATGGTCATTTTCTATGCCCAAAGTCCATTATCTTATCTATGACAACATTAACGGTTAAGAATTGGTGTAGAATGAACACACATTCTATTCATTAGTAGAAGGGAATATATAGAGCGTACAATGAACTGATGATGGAGAAGGTAGGGAGAGATTTACTCTAACCACCTTTGACTAATTCTAATCCTAAATAATGGAAATAATTAAACTAATCAAATCCTAAATAATAATAATATAAATAACTATTATTTTCCTAATATACCCCCGCAGTTAAAGCGAGATGTATATCGAGACTGAAAACTGGATAAAAATGCTAATCGGAAGGATCTCTAGGCGGGGTTGTGTGAGATCTCCGTTCCAATTCCAAACCGGGGGTGCCATGGTTCAGGGAGCTGGTCCCGTACTCCCGTGGCTTAGTCCTGGCTGAGGAGGGTGTGAAAGCGACTGGCCCTCCTAGTGTCGGCTGTCCTGGGGTGGTTGTCGGAGCCTGCAAGCGTCGTCGGTCAGGCCACGCTCAGCATCAGGTGACTGTTCCAGCCTCCAGGACCTCGACGGCGTCGATCGCGGCGACATCAGGTCCGAGAGAGGGAGTGTCAGGAGAGGCGAACCCGACGATTCAGCGACTGAAGATGATGGGGGAGGTACCGCCTCCGTCGATGGAGAGGATCCGGGCCTTGGCGGCGGCGGGAGTCATAGTTGTTGTTGAGCCATTGCTGCTCGAGCTTGGTGAAAATTTCGAGGGTGACTTTGTTGAGCTCCATTAAAGGATCAATCTTTGGGAGTTTCGGCAAAGGAAAAGATATGATCTAAGAAATTTAGCAATCAGTGTAAAGAGAAATTAAATAAAGATGAATGTGAGTTTGTACGGCCGAAGGCAAATTGAGTTTGCCTGAAGGCGGTTTTGTGTGGCCGATATGGGGTTTGGCCAACGAAAGGCAGGAACAAAAGGCCGACATGGTTTTGGCCGAAATTTGGTTGGCAAAAGCCAAAATTTTGGTTAGTGTGGAAGGCAAGCGGAAGCGGTTTTGTAATGGCCAAAGCCAAATTTAGATTGCTCGGATGCGGTTTTGTGGTGGCCTAAGCCGTTGAATATGTTTCTTGGCAACATGCCGGAGCAATGGTTTGTGCCAAAAGTTGGAGCATAGTTGCCCGGAGGCGGAAATTGGAGGATCAAAGCCGTTAGGCTAAAAGCTCTGATATCATGTTAAGAATTGGTGTAGAATGAACACACATTCTATTCATTAGTAGAAGGGAATATATAGAGCGTACACTGAACTGATGATGGAGAAGGTGGGGAGAGATTTACTCTAACCACCTTTGACTAATTCTAATCCTAAATAATGAAAATAATTAAACTAATCAAATCCTAAATAATAATAATATAAATAACTATTATTTTCCTAATAATAACTATTATTTTCCTAATATTAACATCTTATAAATGATAAATCAGTAGATAAACAATTTCCATAGACTCTAGCATATTGTCACTGTTTATATGAAGATGTCTTGAGTGACATCTATAGCAATGGTCTAATATTTGTTCCTCTCTCCGAGATGTTGAACTTGCCAATTGCCATCCTCCTGCACATGGTCTCAATCTTTTAGCAGTCAGCACCCATCATATTAAATCCAAGGTTTAGACTTGTGTTTACTGATGTTTCTGGATTGGCATCTCCACCGATGATTTGTTTGGTTACATGTGGGGCTAGGTGAGCCTGATGACTAATTTCTTTTTGGTTGAGCCTGATGATTGTGTGTTCTAACGGTTTCGCTTTCGTAGTATTGACCCTCATGGGTCCAAGTAAACAAGAAGGCCCAGTATGTGTATATTATACTCCATCCGCTCAGTAAATTATGTCAATTTACTATTCATGCACGTTTTTTTAGGAGATAAAAACTATATAAAATATCTAGTTTTTTTTAAATAATTTTTTAACAATTTCGTAGTTATTATTAATAAGTACAAATTTGTTAAAAAAAATTATAAAATAATGAATATTTATATAGTTTTTATCATTCTAAGGAAGTGTGTGTCTGTTTTGCCGAATGAAAAGAGTATATAATATGAAAGGCAGTCCATGAATGATAGAAGCCTACCAAGAAAAAAAAAAGGTATTATGGGTAGTAAGGGGAATGGGCTTCATGTTGCAACTACGGCCCATCAAGATTCAAGACTATCAAGTGTAGTCGATACATAGATTTATAAAGTCCAATTTAGAGTTGCAAAACTTCATGGAAAATGAATATAAGAATTAGGCAAAATTGCAGAAAACTACCCTTTAAATAGGGCATTTTGCGAAAAACCACCCTTTAAAATGAAAATTGTAGAAAACCACCCTTTAAAACAGTTTTCTTTGCAAAGTCACACACATCACCCAATTTTCGTTAATTAAATGTTAAAGTGTGTGAAAATTTAATTATACCCCTTATTTTTATTATTAGTTTACTCAATTCAATTGATATTACTTGATATTTATCTTTTTGAATTTTTTTCAAAAGCAAAAAACACTATAAAATATCAAAAAAATATTTTTTTTTAAAAAAATAATTTAAAAACTCTACAAAAATTGATGTGTAATTTATGTTTTCTACATATAAAACATGTGTAATACTAGGGTTACTTGAAGAAAAAAAATAATTTTTAAAAAATAATGTTTCATATAGTTTTTATTATTCTAAAAATGTATGTGGAATAATGAACATATTTTTAGAATAATAAAAACTATATGGAATATAATTTTTTAAAATTTTGTTTTCTTCAAGTATTCCTTTAGTAATATACACTTTTTAAAATATATAAAACATCAATTATATCTATTTTATACTAATAAGTGTGAAATTATATATAAAAAAATGATATTTTATAAAAACAAATTACTTTTGAAAAAACCATGTTAAAAAGGTAAAAATTAATTAATACCAATTTGATAAAGTAAAATAATAATAAAAACAACGGATATAATTTATTTTTCACACACTTTAATATTCAATTAACGGAAATTTGGTGATGGGTGTGACTTTGCAAAGAAAACGGTTTTAAAGGGTGGTTTTCTGCAATTTTCATTTTAAGGGGTGATTTCACGCAAAACACCCTATTTAAAGGGTGGTTTTCTGCAATTTACCCTAAGAATTACTCTCTAGTTGTAAAAATTATAAAGTCCAATTTAAATTTATAAAGTCCAATTTAGAGTTGCAAAAATTACTCTCTAGTTGTAAATTACCTAAAAGCATCCACTAAATATTAAAAATTTTACTTAATCACCCGTTAGAAATTTACACAAAATCACCCATTAAATAATTTGTTAACAAATCATCATCTGTAATAAAATTATGTCAAGGTTTTTTTGAAAAAATAAATCACCATCAGTTCTTAAATTTATTTCTAAAATAGAAAAGAAGTATTTGGATTTAATTTATAAGATTTAGTAATTAGATTTTTGGAATTAATAAGAATTATAATTTGGAATTTAATTTGATGGATTTAGAATTTGAATTTGTTTTGGAATAATGATATTATAGATGATGATTTGCCTACTACGCGGATCGTTCCGAATCTGATGCGCGATCTCATCCCTATTGGCTGCTCGTCATCTGCGTCGGACGCATACAACAGGTCATCCTCATCATGCCTTGCATCGTCAGGGTCGTCGTACGCTTCTCCTTCTTCACCGTCCTTGTATGCATGGGGAGTCATCTGCAGGGGTGTTCTACTGGAAGCGGGGGTCATCATCTCCCACCATTACTGGGTCGTTCGTTGTTTGACGGATGTAGTTATGCAGGGCAAAGCATATGGCCACCTGCTTCACAATTGGATACTTGGGTACGTAGCTTGTGGAGGATCCTCCACTGGCTCTTAAGGACCCTGAAGGACCGCAAGAAAGAGTGTGGCTTGTTGAATGCTTCCTTTTCGCTTTTCGATGGCCCGATAACGAACGTAGGATGATGGTACATGGTGTTGGAGTACGGAATCATGTATCCAACACGATTCGGATACCCCTTGTCGCACAAGTAGTAAAATCAATTTGAGGATAGACTGTACTGGTGGCCGGACAGAGAATGGTGGTTTACAAAAGCTAGCCTACAAATTAATTATGTCTCACAACATAACGGATAATGACGAGAACTCGTGGATTTGGAAAGTCAATATCCCCCCTAAGGTAAAAAAACTTCCTTTGGAAACTAAGCCAACAAGGACTCCCAATAGCAAACCGACTCACCCAAAAGGGGGTCTCGGTCCCATCAACATGCAATTTATGTAACCATGCAACTGAAGACGATACACACCTCTTCATAGAATGTCAATACAATAGCATCCAATCTTTACTAACAACGGATATTCGCCAAACCATTAACAACATGATCGCGACATCACGAGAATTTAAGCCCATCTTAGCGGTACTCGGTAACAAACTAACGAAAATAGATAAGGAAAAATTAGCTTTCACCTGGTGGACAACATGGTATGTTAGAAACCAAATTATATTTCGGCATGAACTACCACCATCAAAAGATGTCATCAAACAAATAACCAACATGCACATGGCAAATTGGCGGAAAACAACCAACTATGAACAAAATATCAATGCGGATATAAACTATATACGTCCACTAGTACAAAGATACCCTTTTATGACGTTTAAAAAACGCCATAAAAGTCATACCATAGCGTTTTTAAACGCCATACTCAAACGCCCTGGAAGGTGACACCATGCTTTTGGCCAATATTTTATGGCGTTTGTCAAACGTCATAGAAAAGGAAATTCATGGCGTTTTATAAACGCCATGGTTCTTTTGAATAATATTAAAAAAAAAAACATATTCATACAATCCATGGCGTTTTCGAAACGCCATGGAATTTCACTTATTTAAAAAAAAATTAATAATTTCAAAATACACTGATGTGGCTTTCAAAGCCAATACCATTCTAAATACAAAAGTTTAGTTCCGTTCTACTAACTATGCAAATATTTGTCATTATCTACTAGGCAAATCCCATCAGTTGCACTTGATTCTGCGATCAAGCTTGGCTACTAACACAGCCTTGTTGAATTCTTGTGTTGCTTGACCAGCAACCTCTTCACAACTACTTGTTGTCCATTTGGTAAAGTCGCCTATAAAAATGGAAGAATCAAATAAGTTTGATATACTACACTTGAGCTAGCTTTAGCTAGCCTTTAGAACATAATAAAGCCAAGAGATTTTGAATGTGCACATAAATATATCTACTCAAAATGAAACTAGAGATTCTCACCTTACTATTCTTTGATTTTATTTTCGTTAGAGAAGTTGTATGTCGTAGCTTCAAGTGTTTCAAAGTCATATTGCAAGGAGTCCACAACGGATAAATCACTAATTGCCCCAAAGAGAGAACGATTGACCCTGAAAAAGATCATGATCAACAAATTAAACATACATTATTTTGTGATTCAAAGATGGATCCTATGATTTTCTGAATTCGATCATTGTTTTAGGAAGATAATTAAGGTGGCTGATAAAATAGCTAAGTTAAGTTCTTAATCGAATGCAGGAGCCAGTAGGATGGTCTAAAACTCATAAATTGTCTAAACTACTTGCCATTAAAGAAAAGAAAAAGAAAAAGAAAGCAACATGATGTACATGCAGCTTAGGCATTTGGCAAACATGCATTTAAAAAAATGCATTTAAGGCTATTATCTGATAATCATAAATTACCTTAAAAAGCAAATCATAAATTACCTATTGAAGGAGATTCTCTGATAATCATAAATTACCTTAAAAAGCAAATCACATGTTGGGAAATCGAAATGACTATGTCAGATATTAAAACCCTATGTCAAGGGTGAGAGATGTGTCTTTCTCTCACATATCCCGTGATGGCAACAGAGTGGTTGATAAGTTTGCATATCTTTACCGCTCTGTCAGGGGTCTCGACATTCATAACGACATAGGTTTTCAGCACCTCATCCGTAAAGATGCTCTCGTGTAGGTTCTCCACCCAAATTTTTACCTAATCAAAAAAAAAAAAAAGGTTCTATAAAAGTGTGCTGACATTTTTCGTTTTAGAAAGTGGACTTAATAACCTGAATATGGATTTCTTGCTCTACTTGTACAAATTGTTATGGAGGATTGCTAGGCGGCGAGACCAAGCAGCTTTCTTCTTCGTCAAAACGCCCTCTGAAATATCATCGCTCTGTTCAAATTTTAGGAATGGCAAGTTGGAACCCTATACCCATTCGATCAAACACTTCATTTTATCCCGGATCTAGCGCTTTATTTTTTCGCCCGGGCTAATAGAACCAATCTATAGCAAGATACATTAGCGGGGTAATTAAAATGAATTTCATTATTTCATAACTCCCTAGATCATCGATCAACTTCTAGCTGGTCCGATCCGGATCGATCTACTTAATTAACCATACGATCATACAACAATATATGAGAAAAAAATAATCGAATTGAAACAACAAGAAATCAAAAGGTAACAAAAAAGGAATTGATGATCGAATACATAATAATGTATACAACCATGATCGATCATATACGGATCAGGCGGGGCAGAAGAGGGTGCCGGGGCTAGACCTGTGGGTGGGGACCACAAAGTGGCGGAGCCGCCCTTCTTGCTCCTTCAAGTACCCCTCGCAGAGGAACGCCTTCGAGAACTTATCCTCCACGGGGCGGTCCACGTCGTGGACCATGATGTCCGTCTCCACCGCGGGGCTCCTTCTGTTGCGTGCGAGGAGCCCCGCGGTGTAGATGGCGCTCATCCTACCGGGTGCCTCGTCGTGGTACCCGGTGGGGGCGTCGACCATGATGACGTCCCACTCGACCTCGTAGACTTCCTTGGGGAGCGTCTTGAGGGCGAGTGGGCAGGGGGACTCCCTGGGGTCCACCACAGTGGAGCAGGCGGTGGACCCGTGGGAGGACTGGAGGAGTTCGTCAGCGTGGCGGACCTTCGTGTCGTAGGTGACGTGGAGGGAGTCGATCGAGGGGAACCGCAACCGGATCTCCTCGATCCAGGCCGAGTCCTCCTCGAGGAAGAGGGTGCGGCCGCCGGGGTTGAGGGCAGCCCACATGAGGCTGTCGTGGCCGAGGCCGAAGACGAGGAAGTTGCAGGGCGATTTCCGGCGGAGGACGCGGTCGGTGACGGAGATCTCCATCAGCGTCTGCTGTGGGGTGGTGTTGGAGGTCACGTAGTGGATCAGCGTTTGGGACAGGGACGCCGGGAGGTTGTCGTTGCATATCCCCGATTGCTGGTTCAGGAGGGGCCGCGGGGCGGCGTTGGGTGGGCCGGAGGGGCGGAGGATGAAAAAGAGGAAAATCAAGAAGAAGAAGCAGAAGCACGCCAGCCGGAGAGTGTAGCCTCGCCCGCTGCCGACGGCGTTAATCTGCCTGCCGATTGTCATGATCGATCGATAAATGATGATTCTTAATTACTTAATTAAATTAGGAGGGAATCAGTTGGAGTGTTTTGGATGATTTGAACTCGATCTTGAATTTAAATGAATGGGCGGGGTGATGATCGACGGTGATGGGACGTGTGGGGGCGGAGCTAGCTAGGGAGAGGGGGTTATGGGGAAGGAGAGCTCAGCCATGGCGAGGGGGATATAAGGGAAAGTGGGAAGTTGGTGGGATGCAAGTCTTCAACCATTACCATCACCATCACCAACTATATGACTTATTCTTTACTCCTTCCCATAAACCAAACCTAATTAAGGAGAGCAATCATTTTCTTAATTTTATATGCAACCACCTATCATTACATCTTTCATTATTATATCCTTTTTTAATTTAATCATAATATATATATAGGATAACTTAATTATCACATACGGAGTATGATATGGATTAGTAGCTAGCTAGATTAGCCTTAGCTCCTTTGCCCTAATATTAAGGATGTAAATTTTGTAATAGCTTTTGAAGACAAAATATGTATGAGTTGGGATATGTTGAAACTAGTAAGTGAAAAAGTTTGAGGTGAAAAATTCAATAACAAGATAATATTATTATTCCAATAACAAGACAATTAATGATAGCATGAATGAATTAGAGAGTACCGAACACCTACCTAACTAGGAGGTATTTTTATCGAAAATATGGTACACCTAATGAGCAAATTATGAAGCTAATTGTTTATCTTGTGAATGGGATTGTTAATTCCATCGATATGTAGTGAATATGTAATTAGAAATTGGCACTTTAATATGCATATTTTATAGGTCAAATTCCAAAAAATCAACTCTTAATGAAATACACTATTTGAGTATTTGATATAAAATCACCCCTTGCGTCAACTGTTTTATACAAAACCACCTCTTAAATTAAAAATTCTAGATACCACCCTTAAAAGTTCGATGTTGACAAAATCCCAGTTCATCTCATGGCGATTCTCAAATGTTTTATCATTGATTTATTTGGTTTAAAGTCGGTTATCTTTGATTTAGTTGGTTCGAAATCTTCCCAAGTATTCATCCTTCACTTCTTGATCCTCTTTTCAAATGGAAAATGAAATTTGTTGAAAGACTATAGGTATGTATGGATGCAATTTTAGTAGTTAATAAACTAATAAAATTAAGAGATTAAATTATTAGATGTGTATGGTAGTTTAAAAGTGTGTTTTTAGATAAAAATGGATGTTTAAAAAAAAGCTTGTTTTGGTTGCTTCTTTTTTTTTTTTGTGTTTATTTGATTTGAAAGTACAAATATATCTTTAATACCAACCAAATAAACTCCACTTTTTACAAATAAACTTTTTTTCACTCCATACGGTGTTTATATTTCACACAAATTTTTAATCTTATTTCAAACAAATTTTTAACTTTAACCTGTTTATAAATTTTAGTCATTTTTTCAACTCCGTCCCATACGGACCCAAACCTTCAAATATATTAAAAGTATAAGGGTAAAATCGTAATTTCATACATTTAATATCTTAACGAAAAAGGTGAGATGAGTGGTTTTTATAACTAAATTGTCTATATGAGACTTATGAGTAACGTAGAAGAATGTAATGGGCCTAAAGCCCAAGCTGATGCAGCAAGCCCAGATGGGTAATTAGCTTCAATATCAGTTTGTTGGTTACAAATAAATATATTCACATTGTACCCTTATTTATTAATAAAATAAATTTTAAACAATTGCACACAAGTTTGTTTGTTTGTTTTTTTAATTGTTACACACACCGTAAATTCTGATTAATGAAATCTACGACCTCCAAATCAAGGTGTAGGTATACATTGGAAATCGAAAGCAAATCAGGGTTTAGGGCACCACGTTTATATGTACGTGCAGTGCACCCCTAAAGCCTTATTTGCGGTGTATTTAGTTTTCGCGTTTTATTTTTATGCAACCACCTCTGTTTTCATCTGCTCACAAATTTATTGTTATAAACTCTTCAAACAACCATTGACATCAACCTCATCCCGTCTCTCTTCCAATCTAGTTTGATTTCGAGTATAGTCGACCTTTAAATTGGAGGGAGGGGGTGTTGGCAAAAAAAACCAACATCTCGATTAATTTTTTATTGTTTTGAATGGATTTTGTTGTGTTTAATTAGTTTTGTTGTTATTCTTGTCATATGAGTGTTGCATTTTCAAGATTCAGGTGGAGTTGTAGCGGGATGAAGGGAAACACGCTTGGTTGCCGAGGTCAAGCAAAATGCAATAACTCGGTTAAGTTCGCTAAGGTTATTCTATTACCTCGTAAAACATTGTCGAACTTATATTATAGGCTCGTATAATAATGTCTAGCTTATGTTATAGCCTCATTTATGTTTAATGAGTTCATGCTCGATTATTCGTGACATTGAAAACTCATGAAGGTTATCGAAAACCACCAGGTTCAAAGGAAAAAATCGAAAGCAAACCCCAAATATTATCACATTTCAACGAGAAAATTGCCAAAAACCGACCTACGTTTCCACAAGTAATATGATCATTCATCATTGAAACACATATGGAGTGCTTAATGTACATTCAATCTTTAAACATCTAGTAGGTGATGAAACAGATCGCAAGTGGAAACGGCCAGCAGAAGGATTGTTTAAGGTTAATTGTGATGCGACCGTTAGCGAGGTCCAAGGGAGCGGATGTGGGTTCATGGTGAGGGATGAGGACGGGCAGCTTTGCCTACTGGGTGCTCAGCATATACAAGCCACAGGAGAGGTGGAAGTATCGGGGGCCGAGAGTGTGCTTTGAGCGCTAAGAGCATATACAAATGTGCTAAGGGCACATGGTTTGGGACTTCACGGTCAGTTGTGCCCCAGCTAACCGCAAAGTCGTGAATTCCCCTAAACACAACCCTCAACGGCTGCTGGGTTGTGTTGAGGGGAATTCTATGCATCACCGATGAATTTCTTAGCTGATTGTATATGATTCTTTTTCTCAATTACTTAATGAAAAGTTGAAACACTGCTCTATCCTGATTTAAGTTAGTGAATGGCAGCTTTAAACTTTCTATCCAGGTGTCAGATTGAAATGTACTGTATAATTATATCAAAACAAAATATCTACGCTGTCAATTTAAGTTCAGTTTCTGGCTCCTGATGTATTGATCCTAAAAGGGGGATGAAAAGGGCTGTGCCTGTGTGGAGATTGAGGTGTAAAAGATGCACATGGTGATGGCGTATGATATGATAAAATTGGAAGTTAATTTGACTTTGAAGAACATGACAGTTGGTTTTGCCTGGCTAATGCATCTCAATCATTCTCAGCGTCCTCTATCAATTAGGTTACCTTGTCCACTTCACATCTCCATCATCACCTCACCTTCTTCAATTTTCATCAAAAATATACATACATTATATATTAAGAAAGAAAAGGTGCAGTGTCAATACTACCAAATCTGATGCCTTTGGCCTTCAGCTAACCCGTGATATTCTCATTTGACCTGTTCTTTAGATTGCCCATTTACCCACTATGCAAAAGTCACACAACCTTATATGATCGTAATTATTTAATGGGGGATTTGCAAAATAATTATTTGTGGTGAATTAGGGTTAATTGATTCATTTGATTGATCCATATTTGTTTTACCTTCAATAATCAAGTTACCAAAATCAATATAAATGCATAGATACATACTGCAACAATCAATCACATGTACTCCACAGAAACTTATTGAAATGCACAAATTCGGTGTTTTTCATTATTTTGGTAAGTGAAAAGGGGGAGGTAGGGCAAAGAAAAGGACAACCTGTCCCTCCACCGCCTCTACCCACCACACAAAATTAATTCCCCCACCTCCACCGACAACCCATCTGCTAACAAAAATTAACCCAAATAAAAAATAAAAAAATGAGGGAAAAAAAATAAAGAAAATATAGTTTAGTACAAACTCTCTCCTTCAAGCAGTATATACTTTGGCTACATGAACAACCTTTTTCTTTTTTCAACCCTTGTGGGACTTTACAAGGTAAATCCTTTCTGAATTGTAATGGATGGTTGAAGACTGAATTAACATCTCCCCACCACTCTCAATTGCAGCAGTTCTGTTCAGAAATGAAACTGTAAACTTCTTTTGAGTTTTAGACCTGCAATGCCAACAGAAAACAAGCAAACAAGTTTAATTTAATGATAAAGCCACTTAATTTTTACTGATTAGGAGTAATGATTTTAGGGTTAAAAGGTAAGTTTTTATTTTTTGATGATTTTGTAGTCCACATCATGAATTCTTGGTCTCTAAGACAAATGATGAAGGGAAAAAAATGTGATTTTGATCCTTTCGGGTGAAGAAAGATTTCATCTTTTACTTCAACAGGAGGGAAAGCCAAATGCTTTTTTTCCCCATCTGGATTCAGAATAAATCAGCACATGCAACTGATCATCTTTCTGATTTGTTTGGTTGTTGAAATTGATTTTAGAGTGCCATGAAGGTGCTTCAGAATTCAGATGATGTCCATAAAGAGGGACAGCTCAGAAGTGTCCTTGTAGAAAAATCAAATCATATGGCAATCAATGAAATGAGAATCAAAGAAGATGTTAAAGAATTAGGAATCATGTAATGTGCTTTGCTTAAGATAAGGATTATCAGAATATGAAACCTTTTGTGACTCTTCTGATGCTGCTAAACTTGAGGTGATTCTTCATTGGCAAATGTTGGCGAACTTGGAATCCTGTCCAAAGGCCCTTAGCATCCCGCAAGTTGCTTCCATCAATTTTCCTGCTCAATACGATTTAGATTCTGATTAGTTTAATTACACACGAAAAACGCGGAAAAATAAAGGTGCAAAGCTGATGGAGTCAATGGCAAGAAAGAGAGAATATTATATTACATCTAGCTGTTATCGCATCTTTTTAGTTTGTGTTTTTTTATTCAGACCCCTTTTTACGAAACTAGCTGATCTCCATTTCTTCTCACTTTCGTAAAGTGAAAGAGTAACTTGTTCTAAAGACCGACGAACATTGCTGTGCACAATGAAAGACGGACCAATTGCTGGGATTAACCCTACTTCGAAGTGAGGAATGAGAAATCAGAATTAAAATAATAGAGTGATATTTTAGAACTTTTGACAAATGATTGAGCGAGACGTCTCAATCAAAAGAAGGGCAGAAGTGAAACATCAGGGATTCGCTAAGTGGCCAATGTCTAAATGATTTGGGTTGAGACACTAAACAGGTGGCTGATCGTGGTCTAGCAACAAAGGACAAAACCTTAATAGCAACCAAACAGCTGAAACTGAGCTGTTTATCAATTCATGTTCATGCATTATAATCAAAACACACAAGGAAACTACCTACCTGACCTCCTCCCTTGTTTATCATCTAGAACAAGCCTTGTTATTAATCTGTTTCAAAAGTTCCGAAACAACCCTCATGATTCTCGTTTCCTCTTCATTCCACACACCACCATTCTTAAGCCACTCGCTATTCTAATACCCGCAGTGGTTCTTACTTCATATCATCAAGCAAATTCAGACAGATTCTAAATTTACATCACCAAGACACCACATTTGGTTCCTTATACCAAATCAAACAAAATTCACAGAATTGCAGCTCATCAACACCAATTATCAGTTCGTTAAATCAAATCAGCAATGCAATCTGTAGTTTGCACATATCAACACCAACTATGGAAAATTTTCTGATATAATAACCTAAATACCAGCTTGAAAGTTAAATCTCATTCCAGTGTTTCAATTTAGTGCAGATCATATGAACAAGTGGAGTTGATATGAAGAAGCAATCAATTTCAGTCAATAACCAATTAAAATAATAAACACCAATGCACACAATTCAGAAAAAAGCAATCAAATTCAGTAAAAATTTACCTCTCCTAGGCCGGGAGACAATCTTGGCGGGTCGGGCGGCAGCCGTGGTCGGTGTGCCCGTTACTGCCGACTTACCTTCCTCCACTGGAAACAGAACGCCGTCAATCCCCTGAACGGAGATCCGGCCATCCGTATAGATATCCGGATCGAACAAATACGCCGACCCGTCCCCTTCCCCGAACTTTACGGAGCCGTCGGCCTCCTCCGCCGTTATCTTCAACGGCAGCCTCAGCGTATCATACTTAACCTTCCCAAACCGCCTAACGGCGTTATACATGCTTTCCTCCGTTTGGTACTCCGGGATCATGTGGTAGTACATGATCTGTTCCGGCGCCCCCGGCTCACTCAACTGGTCGGTCGTTAGCTTCGCCATGGCTTCATCGTTGGGGGCTAGAACCGTAATTACGTACCCCTCGGAGACGAGCCGCCCCATCTCGGTGCCGAGAGAGGTGAGGTTCATCAGAATGTCAGCCAATTCGTTGTATCCGCCGTAGTGTAGGAGCGTATGGATGAAATCCTTGACCATTGCTTCGCCGTGGAAGTGTCCGTGGGCTCCGTCGGGGCCAGGGGCCGGGGCCGGAGCGAGGGAAGGCCCCGGCGCCATAGCGTCGTAGATCGGGAGTGCTGGTGCGGAACCAGCAGGTGAAGGAGGCGCCGGCTTCTTCAATCGGTGAGTCCGGGGGTCGACCTCGGGGGCTCCGGTAGGGAGCACAGCGGAGATCGAGCGGAGGCTACGCCGGCGGTTGAAATCCTCCTGTACGGACTGCGGAATCAGGAGGCGCTCGATTCCGTGGATGACGCCGTCGGGGCGAACGATGTCGTCCGGACGGAGAACGCGTGCGGAATCGACGAGCTTCTCCCCCGATTCGCGGTGGCAATCGAGATGGAGGCGGTGGTTGGAGAGCGCGGCGTGTCGGTGGTGAGTCAGCTCGGCCGAGTCGGGCCGAGTCGCGGGCCAGTCGGACGAGTTGAGTCGAGTGGGGAGGATGTGGGAGAGGAGAAGAGTCTGGAGGGACTTGAGATTGCCAGGCTCGAGGAGGAAGCGCTTGAACTCGGGGTCGAGCTCCCGCTCCAAGGCGAGGTTGTTGGGGGCGAAGATGGTGATATTGTGGCCGCCGACGACGTCCTCGAGTGTTGGGAGGAGGAGGGCCTTTTCCACAAGCTCTGCCAGCTCGGTGTAGCGGGAATCGAGCAGTGCCACCAGTACGGAGTTGGAATTGATCTGGCCGGCGGCGGAGGGCGAGCTCGTGGTGATCCGGGCGGCGGTTGATTCAGATAATCGAGCGGGCCGCGCGGGTAAAGATAGGGTAAATTGGGGGGAAATGAGGAGGAGGAGGGTGAAGAGGTAGGCATAGATTGGGGGATCTGAGCCCATGGCTGGGCGATTGAGTGGGAGGGGAATGTGGATCCTTTCAGAAGTGCTGGCGGCGGCGGCGGCGGCGATGGGGGAGGTGGAAGGAGAGAAATTAGCGGTGTTTGTGTGTGGGGGAGAGAGAGATGAGGGGAGGCGGAGGAGGGGATATGAAAGGGTGGGGAGAGTGGTAACTGCGAATCGGGTGAAGCGTCGGTCTCCTTTAGCGGTGGGAGGGAGTTGTTGTATTTACTGGGTTTAGGGGGGTGGGTGGACACTTGGCGGGAGGTGATTGGGGGTTCGAGGGGGTGCATATGAGGGTGAGGAGCAGGGGATTATTTGGAGGGGAAGGGAGAGTAGTGAGAAGAAGGTTCTGACAGGCTGGAGAGTGTGGGAAGTGGGGCCCGCACTGTAAATCAGAATGTGGGTTTAGTGGGCCCGAGCCCGAGGTTGGCTTTGCTTTGGTTTTGGGCTTGGCTTTGATTTGAGAGTAAAAAAAGAGAGAAAATGAGGGTGTTATTTTGACTTTGACCAAATGCTTCATTCATGTTGTACTCTCTCCGTTCTAAAATATAAGTCTATTGGCTTTTTGACATGCTTTTTAATGAGTTAAAAACTATATAAAATTATATTTTTTCATTAATTTTTTTACATGGTCTTATATATATTACTAATAAGTATATAGTTATGTAAAAAAATTTATAAAAAAATTATTATTTTAAATAGTTTTTAACTCATTAAAAAACGTGTAAAAAGTCAATGAACTTATAATTCCGAACTGAGGGAGTATTATACGGAGTATATGTGAGGATAAAAACTCATTCCTTGCTTTGGGGCGTTATTCAAGCCAAATGAGCCGAGTTTGACATATTCAAACTTGGTTTATTTAGTAAATGAGTTCGAGTCAAGCCAAACTCAATTTTTAAACGAGCTTTATTTTTCACTTTTTAAGAAACAAAAATAAAACTACATTTATATCCCTAATTGTTACTTTATTATATTTTTTTACCTGTTGAAAACTGTAGTAACAACTTCTTAGAGAGGTTTACCAAAATAATCGCAAAAAAAAAGAAAATATTTACCAAAAAATTTAGGGTTTGAAAATATTTGCCAAAATATTCACTAGGGTCCCACTTGTCTTTTATAATTTCCCATAAAAAAGCAAAAATCATATAAAATCACCATATCTTTTTATAATTTGCATTAATATCCTTGTATGTTACTTGTTTAGTCTATATTTTGCATTAAAATTTTATAATTAGAACCTTGATCCTGTAATTTATAATTAAAACCAAGACAGAAAGCAAAATCCTAAAAATGAATAAACATCCAATTCGACAAACAAAGAGATTTAGCACTAAGTTGGATGACCCAGAATGGAAGCTAAAATTACAGAAACAAAAAGCCATTGAAACCAACTTTATGAACCAAGAAGTCATGAGCTACGACGAGTCTGAAAAAAACTCAGAGGAAGAAGTTGTGTATCAGCAAATGGGATTAATTAACCTAAAAGACATGGAAAACATTCCCATATCTAAAGTCCAGCAAAGGTTAAATTAAATTTTGAGACAAAGAAGGTTGAAGGAGAATGAACCAGTAGAACGAAATGAAGCTAGAAGACATTACAGACGATATGAACATGGTTCAACTAGTAATTACAGACCTAGGTTAAAGCCTAAAGAATTTCTGGAAAATAAAGAAATATTTGGAGTAAGCAATATGCAAAACCATAGACCAAATCAAAGAGAAATTAATCTAGAACCCATAAGTGAAACATGCTATAAATTAAACCTAGATGGTGTAAGGAATAGGCGTGAAATCATAGAGTTCTTGAAGAAAAGTATGATGAGTGTATTAAACATGAACGTAGGATGGAACTCTTCTCAATTCCTTAATTACGTAGAACATAATTTCTATGGATGTATTGTCGATTGGTATGGAGCTATTGCTGATGAACCAAAACAAGAGCTTAGGAATTTGGCAAACCCAGTAACGATGTTCACGCTAATATATGATTTAATAGAAGACGAATTCATTGGAGAAAAAAAAAAGATGAAGATGAGGAAGCTTTAAAATGACAAAAAACCTTAAACAATCTTCAAATCTGTAACATGAAATATGTTGATAATTACATAACAGAATTTGAGAAGTATTACTTTAAGATAGGGGAAAACAACACTAATCTGCAAATGTTCTTCGATAAACTTCCTGCCCCTATTAATGAACAAATAAGTGAAGAATATAGAGAGTTAATTAAAATTGGAGATAAAGATACTCTTGGTAACAGAATTTCCTATGTTAGAAAATGGGTCGAGAAAAAATGTCGAGACGTGAGAAGCACCCAAAGAATGAAAAAAAACAATTCTTAACTTGTTGGGAGACGCCAACAGAGTGGGGATGTAACAATAGAGATTACCAAGGGAAAAGAAGCTATAAAAGAAAAAGTTTCAATAAACAAAGAGGTGAAAAATATTATAAGAAGTATTATAAAAAACCATTCTCTAAAAACATAAGGTTTTTCCAGAAAGCATCGTTTTGTCCTGAGAAAAAAGAAAAACTGCAAATGTTGGGCATGCGGAGAATCCGGTCATTATGCTAATGAATGCAAAAATAAGAAAAACAATAGACTAGCAGAAGCTTTAGGAAGTTTGGATTATATCGAGCTATCTGAAGATGAAGCAGTAGATCTAGCCCTAAGAAATAACAAAGGGATAGTAGAAATAATAGAAGAAAGGCTTGAAGAAGATATAGAATCTGAAACTGAGTCAATAGAAGGTGAAGAAATTAATGAAATGATGGAAGGATAATCTCCTGGTGAGCTCTTGAATGAATATGAAATGACCACCTTATCTCAACTTCAGCAAGTTGAAACCTCTATTTATGAGGAACAAGTTGAAGAAATGAATAGATCAGGGGTTGATTTCCCGATCATCGCTAAAGAACAGTTTGTTAAAAAATAATTGTTCTCTAAATATGCTAAATATGTTTGCGAAAAAATGTCTGGAGACCTAACTGTCAAGAACAAGGAGAATCAAGCAACTGAAGTAAACTTAATTAATTGGGCAAACATTCAAAAACATAACAAAGATAAAAAAAAAATATATATATTTTCATATGTGGCATCCAAGTAATTATAACTCCATTACAAGACTATGGAAAATATGTGCAATGCATTAATTTTGTTTGAGACATTAAGTATAAAAAGTTTAGTGATCAATGCATTAGTGGTATAGTCTGTAATTTGAGTCAATGAGCAGTTTCTTGGATCTGTAGGCCTAACTATTATGTTAGTCTAGAGGATCATTATGCATCTAAATTCTTAGCCATAAAATTGTTAACAGAGGGTATTAGTATGTATAAGGGAACTTGTCCTTTACAATTAAAGTGGAAGGTAGTTTATAAACTTGAGAATACTACAAATCCTTCACGAAAATGTCATATAGTAGAAGCTGAGAAGCACGAGGTTGTAGGTCCAAGCAAAGAGGTTGTGCCGGTTAAGCTAAGACCTGATCAAATAAGACTCAAAACCATTTGGGTAAATGCATTTGAAAATTCCACAGCCACTAGCATTGACAAAGTTTTAACCATAGATGATAAACGATTTTTATTCGCGTAAACCGTATCAAAATAAAAATTAAACCTACAAACTAGTATAACAAGTAAGTAAGATGTCGATCCCACAGATAATCAAGTATTTCTCAGCAATGTGTATTTACCAATTAGTAGAAAGGGAGGTTTTGGTTGATTGAAATAAGAAAGAAAACAAAATAAACTATAAACAGATTGATGCAAAACAATTTAGAGAAGATCGCTCTACCTACAACTATCCACTTTATTTGGTTGAACTGATATTGTAACTTCCTGTTGTCCTTTTATGATTCCTATTGATGTCCTTGTCCTGACCTAATATAGTTACTAGTCCAATCAGTCATAGAAACCATTATCAATTGAACAGTCCCTTAAGAAGGATTTAACTCAATTGATAGTTTTAAGTTCAGAGATTAACCAAGGTATTTGCAGTCTCTAAAGAGAGATTTAACAACACATCCAATTAGTTCAATCAGCCCTAAAGGGATAAGTTTGCAACTTGGGTTAAGGTTCGCAATCAAGAATCTACAAAACCTTAGCAATTGATTTGATCTAACAAGTTGGCCAGACAAGAAAGAACAAAACAATCAATCAATAAGCATGAATAAGTTGAAACTTCAATATAGGAAATAAGGAACAAGATTCAGAAACTCACAACTCAATCCAAACAAAGCTTCAAATTCAATGTTAAACAAAGAGAGTTTAGCCGCCCATGACGAACATCGTTCTCAATCTCCAACTAAAATCGTCTTGAATCTTAATCTAATGAATGAATGGAAACCTAGGGCTAAGCCCTCTCTCAATTTCGTTCCCTTTCGTGTCCAAGTCGGCCTCAAGACAATTAGATAGATAAATAGGGTTTATAATAGAAAACTGTCGCTGAACTCCAAAACGCGTCGCTCTGGGCAAATGCGGCGGCCGCAGCATGAGTTTTCTGTGACAATTATGTGGCGGCCGCATCATATGGCGACGCCCTCTGCATCGGTCTTTTACAGAAAATCCACTTTGAATTATCTCTCGACATCAACATGAAAGTTGTAGCTCTTTGAAAAAGCTTTCCAACGCATGGTCATAATTGTCTATCAGACAACCGAGGCCTCCAGAAAGTGCAAAACAAGTTCAGCATGTCTGACGACAACTTCTGCAGACTTGTTCTTCGTTTAGGCTCGCTTCTTCTTCTCAGGATCTCTTTAGATCCTCATGTAAGCTTATTTGATCGACTAAACATCCTCATATAATGTTTCATCAATCCATGTCTCATCCTCGAATCCATAGTTACCTGAAATAATCAATAAAAGTGTGTAGATTCCGACTCCACCAACGTAGAGAGCAAATATGCAAATTGTACTTAAACCATGCATGATATGCATTTTAACTAAGCTAAATGAAACCTATTATGACCATCTAAATGCATGGTATCAATAGATGAGGAAGGTAGAATCCATACGAATGCGAAACCACCAGTCCGTCTCTCTAGATGTCCAAGATTATCAAGAAACACTAGCTTTAGGTTCAATCCTAATCTTAGTATTACTCCAAGGAATCTGGGAGCTACTACGAGCAGAAAAGATAAATCATTTGTGGTAGATGAAGACATAGTGAGCATGCTAGCGACATTAAACAAGAGGTTAGAAAACAAAATTATAAAAGAACCAGTCAGACATAGTCTAGACTTAGGTTCTAGCCCATTTAGGGAATCAATAACATCAATTCCCCCAATAGTTCAAAAGGGTAGAGAAAATCAAGAAGGATCATCTAGTTCTGAGCCAAAAGGAAAGCTAATAGGGCATTTCACTAAAACCATTAGTGAACATATCTATGAAAATGATCCAAGGGCTAAAGAGTTCAAAGAATCTCTAACAGATTCTTTATTTGAAGACGAATTAGGAATGAGAATGGAAGTACTAGACCTCAGACATCTCTATGGAGATAATATGAGAGTGGAGGAAAGTCTTGAACATGTCAGCAAAGAGCCACTAAAAAAAATTATAGAATTACCAACCCCAATAGCATTTATATCCCAATAAGTATTTGCTTAGAAGAGTTCAATAAATATGAGCTATGTGCCTTTGTAGACAGCGGATGTTCAATATGCTTTGGTAAAAAGGCATTATTTCCTGAGTTTATTTGGCAGAAATCCCGTAGACCAATTCAAGTTAGAATAGCTGATGATAGTATCATGGTTCATTCAGAATTAGCTTCTGATGTACCTATCATGATAGGAGGAGTCCAATGTGTAATTCCTACACTCTAGGCAACTGATCAGCCATCTCATGATATGTTAATTGGAAATAACTTCCAAAGACTCCATGTTCCGGTCACTCAGTACCTAGACATGATGGTCTTCAACATCAATGGAGAGATGCTTGGGTAAAAAAGATTAAACAAGCCTATACACATCAAGCAATAGAGTTTACGCGCACTAAGCGTGGTGATGAATATATTCTTCCTACACAAAGAGAATTTGCACTCTCTATATGTGAGGTAACATTAAAAGAAAAAATCCTTAAGCAGCAAGAAAAAATGTGTAAGGAATTATATTCTGAAAATCCTTTAAAATTTTGGGAAAAAGATAAATCATTTGCTACCATAGAGTTAATAGATCCAAAAGCTGTCATTAGAGTAAAACAAATGGTTTACACTTAGAAGGATAAACAAGAATTCAAAGAACAAATTGATGAGCTCTTAAAGAAAGGATTAATTCGAGAAAGTAAAAGTCCTCATTCTAGTCCTGCCTTTATGGTTAGGAATCATGCTGAAGAAAAAAAGAGAAAAGGCTAGAATGGTTATCAATTATAAAAAGCTTAATGATAATACTGTTTTTTATGGATATTATATCCCTAATAAGACAGTTTTATTTAATAGAATACAGGGAGCCACTTGGTTCTCTAAAATGGATTGTAAAAGTGGTTATTGGCAGGTAAGAATGGATGAAAAAGTATTCCACTTACTGCATTTAGTGCTCCACAAGGTCACTATGAATGGGTAGTCATGCCCTTTGGTTTGAAAAATGCACCACAAATATTTCAGAGAAGAATGAATAATGTTTTTAAAGAATTTAAACATTGTTGTCTAGTTTACATTGATGATATCTTAATCTTCTCTAAAAATATAGAACAACATAAGCATGACTTGAAAACTATAACTCAAAAATGTATTGACCATGGAATTATTTTAGGACAGAAAAAATGCATTTATGTTGAGCCTGAAATTGAGTTCCTAGGATTGAAGATTAAAGCAGGTCAAATTGTCTTACAAGAACATATCTTAGAAAAGGTAGAAAAATTTACTGATGAAATCAAAGACAGTAAACAACTAGAAAGATTTCTAGGATGTCTTACTTATGCTTCTGATTTTATTAAAGATCTAGCCAAATTAAGAAAACCTTTACATGTTAAATTAAAGAAAGATCAAGTCTGGAACTGGACTCATTTAGATACTAAGATAGTCCAAGAGCTGAAAAGAAGATGTGAAAAACTTCCAATATTGACTTTACATAATGAAGATGATGAGCTAGTTCTATAAACAGATGCTAGTGATTATCATTGGGGAACTGTTTTGAAACTAAAGAAAGATAATAAGCTTTGCAGGTATAGTAGTGACAGCTTCAACAAATCTGAATATAATTACACTATCATGGAAAAGGAGATTCTTGCAATTTATCGTGGAATCCAGAAATTTATAATCTTCTTAGCTCCTAAACATGGTTTTTAGGATCGAGATCCTAATGTAGGATCGATGTAAGGGTCTAGGATTGGATCGTAGGATCGGATCGTAGAATCGTAAGATCCTAGCAAAAAGTGAAAATCAAATATAAATAAGTCATACCAAACAAATACCTTAATTTTTAAACAAAACTAGTCATTTTATCCTTTAAATAAACTAAGTAACTAACATATGCCAATAATAACTCATTAGCATGCATAATATGTCAAAAGGTATAATATGATACTTAAAATGATTAAATAAGTCACTTAACATCCATAAACCAAACTAAAAATGGTCTAAGAAATAGTTTTCATTATTTTTGCAACTGTTACACTTTTATTTTAGCCTCAGTCGAGGTGGCTCACTGGTGGTGAGTAAGGGGGGATGTCAAGAGGTCTCGGGTTCGATCCCTACCTCCGCCCCTTTCCTTGGATTAAAAGTCTAAGGTTTGCCTTGCTCCTTTCCAATGTGTCGAGTCTATCGGCGCAAGCCGGTTTACCTGGTGCGTGGCTCTTACCGGTTGGGTCATGTGCCCGGGGTTTGCCACCAAATGTGGGTTCCTCATCATAAAAAAAAATGGTCTAAGAAACAAGATTAACAAAAAATGAAACCCCAAATCACATTATTGTTTCTGGTATGCCATATGTGATAGGTGCCGAGTTCTAACACTACTTAGTAGACATTAGAAATTCCTCTTCCCATCTCTAGTTTGTAATGTCATCATAAACAATTTCAGCATCTATCTCAAGAAAATCATCAACATCAACACCCTCTTCACAATCATTTATCTCTATAGTTTCATCTTCACTACAAGTTATTATAGGTTCACCACTACCACCACCCACACAACTTCCATTGGTTGATTCATGGGTGCCACGTACTTTCAACATTATCACCTATGCAAATTCAAATAAGGAAAACATAAATACATAAATACTTATATATTGTAAATTTGTAAGTTTAAATAAACATAAAGGAGAAATGAGAAAGAGTATATAGAAGCTAGTGATTACGTCTTCGGTGCATAAGGCTTTCCCAATGATAGCTTTTCACTCCTCCTTTGTGAGGGGTGCAAGATCTTCACTAGCCCCATCGGTAATCTACTCATCATCCGAGGATATGTCCTCTACTCCAAGTTCAAATTGTATGACTTGTTTTCTGTTGTTTCTTATTCTTTAATTTCATATTGTGCATCCTTGTCGTCGCACTGTGAGGATGCTAGCTGTCGGCTGCCACCATGAATCACCACCGCGGAGTGCACTGTGGTTGCCGAATTGTTAAAATTTGCCTCTCAAGCTTGAGAGTTCAGGCTTCACCGCTTCATCGATTTAGGGATTTTAGGGTTTAATTTCCCCCAAAAATTAAAACACAGTTAAAAAAAAAAAAATGGGCCTAATTTCATCAAAATAACGACATGGGCTTTGTGGACTAAAATTTGGATGGGCCTAATTTCATCAAAACCTGAAATTACTAGGATCGTTAGGATCGTAAGATCCTAACGATCCTAACCGATCCTAGCCGATCCCACTCCGATTCTAGTATAAACGAGTATGTACAACCGATCCGGATCAAAACTATTCATAGGATCGTTAGGATCGTACGATCCGGATCACAATCCTAATAACCATACTCCTAAACCTTTTACAGTCAGAACAGATTGTAAAGGAATATTGGGTTTCGTAAATAATAATCTTGATAATATGAAAGCACATGTGAGACTCCTGCGTTGGCAATTAGCCCTTAATCAATTCACTTTTACCATTGAACATGTGCAGAGATTGAAAAATTCTCTAGCTGACAGCTTAACGAGAGGGTTAGCTGATGAATCAGAGAAATCAAACTCGGTGGGGAAATCCGCATTGGGTGTTCCACCCATGCAATGTTAATCTCTTAGGAGAAATACGAAGATACCATGGATGGGTTTCCCCTCCAAGTTTTCATATTTCTGTTGATTTTGGAAGATTTACGGAACATAGATTTCGTCGTGGACTCTTACAAACGAGACACAGAGCGGTTATAAGAATGTTAATCCTCCTAGAGATAATAATAAAAGTTCTCCAGCTACCTATTGAAATCCAGGAAGACATCTATAGAAGATGGAGAATGAAAGATTTCGAAAACTTCTGCTGGATGGTAACTTTGAGAGATCACGACACTCCAGCAAGGATGAGAGAATGGTGTAACCATTTTTGTGTAAACAATGGCACCGGATTAGGTGGGATATCATTATCCATAGTGCCAGACGAAGATGCAGACTACTTAAAATCATGGAAATATGGAATGTGTAATGGACTCTACAATTACAAGCGACCATGGCCAAAAGAAGAGGAACAAAGCGTCTTGTACAAGTACTTCACTAAATTCCAGAAGGAGGTCTTCCTCAGAGCAGCAAAGTTTGAGAAGATAGAGGATATAAATTGTTGTCGTGTTATCAGTGCCTACATGGATGTTAACCAGGGAAAAACCCGGTTACCCCATTACTTAATCTTCCTACTATTAAGTGAAGACTACTGGTACGTGAAATATCCAGTAGTGGAGAAAAGAATCGACGTAGTAAGGTATTCGTGGGAGGCAAGTGCAAAAGGATTCTTTTACATCTACTATAACATCACCAAGTATAGACACACTGACCGTGGGATATTCAAAGTTGGAAATACAACCTTCATCGTAACCCCACAACTCAAGCCATTAATGTAGCAAGCCATAAACAAGTCTGAATCCATCGAGCTCTACTTAGCAGAAATAGAAGCCGGTCACTTTTTAGATAAAAGAGGACACGAGAGAATGATCGATTTACTGATTGCATGGGATCGAGAATACACGAAAGGATTAATGCTTGATCTCGATTTAGACAATGATCAAGATCTAGAGTTTGATAATACTCTAGATCTAGTTCAAGATTACAATGATGATGAACTAGAAGCCAATATGGGAAACGAAGGGGTCCAGAACCTAGACGACTGAAAGTCATCATCAAGCACCAACACCATAATTGTACCTTTGCTTTTACTGTTCAGCATGTGAGTCGAGTCAGCACTGTGTGCTTTTATTGTTTTCTGAGTGCGTAGGGGCCCGTCTATCGGCCATTTGTAAAAGAGACGTTGGAAGGCATACAATGCTCTCTACTCAGCTCTATGAATAGAGCCATTCTCAGACTTCTCAAGACACCGAATTCCAGAGAGAGAAAAACCATAGGAGAAGAGAAAGAGAGTCTTGCAAATCAGAAAGAGAAGAAGAAGCGTTTTGAATTTGAGTAGATTGGTGTTTCCATCACTCTAAGGTTCAAAACCCTTCAATGGATCTTCTGATATGAGTGTTAAGTGTGTTTAGTTTCTAAATTAAGAGTGCCTGTGTGTTATAATATTTCTCAGATTCAATAAAGTTTATTTTTAAGAAAGGGAAAGCTACTTAATTGAACACTATGTTCTGAATATTTTGTTTTCTTGATTCTAATCCCTTCACCCTCTCAAAATCAAAACCAAAAGATAGAGACTACGGTCTGAGGTAGGAAACGAAACAGATATGTGCTCAATCTGAACTAAGGGAGGCCTGGTTGAATATTAGCCACCTCTAGAAAGTCGGAAGCTAAGGAACGCCGGTGGTTCAGAGTAACTACGTTCAGGTATGGGTCAAACCTCTTTAGCTTGAAGTTTTAGTTGCAGAGCGTGGTGGGCTTAAAACCACAGAAAACATAGTATTCATAATATAGTTAGTAGATCGATTATGGTAGTTAGTACCACCAAAAGTCATTTACAAGTATTCTATATTGCATCTTGAGCAATATTGTCAAAAACTAGAAAGTTAATTAAAGACCAAGTTCGTAATTTAGTATAAAGTACGGATACCTTTTGAAAAATCAAAAGCAAAAAGCTAAAATCTTTGAATATTTTGATAAATAGTTTAAAAGCTTGAATATTGTGGTAATTATTTTAGAAAGCTTGAATATTTTGAAAGAAATTTCAACTTCTTAATCATCAAAAGAGTAATTTTGTAAAACAAACACCAAAATATATAAAATGACATCCCTTTATTAACAAAATTTACTCTCTAAAATGACATCCCTTTATAGAGTATTTTGTATTTTTATGACGGTTTCCGTCTTTCGACTTGTCGGCCTTCGAGGTCCAGGTTGTCTGGCCTCGAATTATTTCCTAAAAAAAAAAGAAAAAAGAAAGAAAGAAAAGATTCACTCTATAAAATGACATATTTTACTTAACGGGTGAAGTATCCATTAACTTACCCACACACTCAAAAGTGAAAACTCTTCTTTAGAAATGTCTAAAAGTTATTTAGATATTGAAAGTCTATTTTCTTATGGGAGCTATTATACGCACAGCACACGATCATTTATCGGCTTTCAGTGTCGGCAATCTTTTTTCTATTGAAAAATCCCTTTAGTCCTAATCTTCGATCCATCTATCTCTTATCTATATATCATATACTTCTGACTTTATTATATATTTGTTAAGAAGTTAAAAACTCTATAAAATGTTGATTTTTTTTATTAATTCTTAGTAGAATTTTTAGCTTCTTAAAATACATATAATAAAGTCAAACGACCTATATTTTAAGACGAATGAAGTATGACAAAAGAGAGTTCGCATTAATTTTTTTTATTAATCAAGATAATATAAAAATATATGTTCATGATAAGCTTTTACCAATTTTTTTTACATGGTCCAACTTAATCAGTATATCAATACTAGACCTGAGCATGGGCTGGGACGGGCGGGCTTTGGCCGGGTCTCGACTAAAATTTCAGCCCATTACACCGGGTCGGGCTTGGACCAGACTCAATATTTGGGCCTAGTGCCTTGTCCAAGCCCACCCTCTTTGCCGAGTTGGGTCGCCCACCGAACCAAGCGGGCCTAGCATCTCAAATTTGTTTTCTCTCTGAAATTAAACTAAAAAAAAGTGGCAAATCACAACATCGTATAAATACTTTCAAATGCGAGGCAAATCGATCTGGACAATATTAGCTTACTAACAAATGCAAATCAACATTATAGTGTACCAATACTTTCAAGAGGCACTCGGGCTATACAAGAGAGAGCATTTAGGGTTTTTATTTCTCAATTGGATTTGATTTTGAAGATGAGAGCATTTCTGATTGAGAATAGTTAGCACTTAGCAGTAGTATGACACTGGTAATATAGTTATAAATTATAGAAATTATGCATATATTTTTACAATAGTCTATAACTTTTAGTATAATTATAATTATATATAATATTATTATAAAACCGGGTCGGACCTGTCGGCCCGCTTGGGCTTCACCCTCTGTCCAAGCCCGACCCTTTAGGCCTACCGGACCAAGCCAGTCGGGCCACATGGGTCAACTACTCTGTCCAAACCCGCATATTTTTTCGGACGGATTGACCCATATTTGCTCAAGTCTAATCAATACATAATTACGATAATGAAATTTTATTGATATATTTGATGTTACTCGATTTCATTAGATATAGAAATATTATATTATATATCTTTCATTTGCATCCAATTGATAGGTATTGATCAAAATACCAAATTGTTATTAAAGCTAACAACGTTGGACATTTAGATATTTAAAAAAAATTCGGTATCATATTTGTATTTAAAACTGCACCGATGGATAAATTGATATTTTTTCTAGTCGGAATTTCGGTTTTCATGCGCGTGGCTCCTAGGCATATATTGAACCCTTTTTGTTTAGCTTCGCTTTCTTTCACCCAATAAAAGATCTGAATCCCTATTAAATCGGAGAGTTACGCGCATGAAAACCGAAATTTCATCCAGAAAAACTACCAATTTGTCCATCGGTGCTGTTTTAAATACCAATTTGGCATTGAAGTCTTTTTAAATACCAAAATGTCCAATCTCGTCAGTTTTAAATACCAATTTGGTATTTTGGCCATTAAATTATCGATTAGTATATGAAAAAAAATATAGAAAATCAATCTTTTTGATTCAATTAATTATTAACGATTACATTAATTCACATCTTAGATTTTTTTTTTAGGATAAATAATTAATCCAATAATGTAATATTTAAGCAATCATTTTTCATTTCAGAAACCAAGGTAGTTTTCGATTAAGGAATAAAAAATATATATAAAAAATATATTTTTTATAATTTCATAGTTACTATTAATAAGTAAGAACTTGTTAAAAAAAATTATAAAAAGATGGATATTTTCTACTCCCTCCGTTCCAAAATACATGGTCTTTTACTTTTCGGCACACTTTTTAAGGAAAGAAAAACTCTATGAAATATCATATTTTTAAATTAATTTTTTTATATAATTACATACTTATCAATAATAAGTATCAAATAGTAAAAAAAATTTATTAAAAATATTATTTTATAGAGTTTTTCGCTCCTTAATTAAAAAACGTGTCAAAAAATAAAAGACCGTCTATTTTGGAACGGAGAGAATATAGCTTTGATAATTTTAAAAAAGCGTGTATGAATAGCAAACGACGTGTGTTTGCCTAATGGATTGAGTATTGAGCAGCTTTACGAAGGTTAAAGTACTAATCAGACTATCATCATAACACTAATTAATCACAATAAGATAACGTAAAAGATTGGCTAGCTAGTCTACGACTCTACTATATATGCAAACTGTAATAAATTAACAACTTAATTAAATACTCCGTTGGGGAAAAAAGGAGGCTTATATTAATATTTTTGTCTTAAAAGAATAAAAGATGTACTCTCATACTATAATCAACCGTACGATAATAGCTGAGGTGAGCGGCTGAGCTATTTAGCCGAGATAGGAGTGAGTGGAGGCAGAGTGAGGGTTAAAGAGCCAAAACGCGGTCGTTTGGAAGCCACCTGGGTCGACGTAGGGCAGTAGAGGCCCAAGTTGAGCTGTCGTTGTCCCCTGCCCTTTTTAAACTGGAGTAGTAAAAAGGAAAAAAAACATAGAAAATGAAATACGTAGTGGTATAGTCCGTGTGGGGCAGTGGCGTATAAATAAATGCAGCAAGTAGGGGAAGGGATGGGACAGGGACAGGGAGAGGTAAGAACTTGCTGTAAACGGCAAACCAGACGGCGACGTCTTTCCTAACCGGAAGACCGTTAGTCAACTTCAACTATCCTCATTCCTCTCTACGTCTTTAACCGTTTTACCAACGGTTAAAATCCACACATTTTTCCAGCCACCGTTTTTTTACCACTTTTGAGATCCCTTTTTTTAATGTTTTTTGTTTTTGACAGGTGGGGAAAACCACTTGTGAATTGTGAAACTCTTTTGTCGATGGCGTCGGGCCTCAGCCTTCCTCATATTATATTACGGAGTATATTTTTATTTGGATCATATATGCCACGTTTAGGAGACTTTTTTTTTTTTTTTTAAATACTCAATATGAATTGGTATAGGTGAATGTGCAATTAGGGCTGTTATATGAATTTAATCATTTTAGCCGTACTCAGTTCAAGCTAATTCACTTACTTAAACAAGCTGAGCTTGAACAGAATATTGATCTTCAGATTACGAGACCAGCTAATTGATTGCAAATGGAAGTCAGGAAGTGAAGATTAATCAAGGATACGAATACGATCGCAAGATGGTTTCTCTATAATTTTCCTTTTGATTATTAGCGGTTTAATTAGTTTTCGCCGATGCAGCGCTTTTTGTCTGGATGTTGGCTGTTGATACTTGATAGTTTCCTTAGTACAGTATCATTACATGTACATTATCTCACAAGTCACAACTTGAGGAAAAAATTCTTTCACCCGGTTCGATACACCGAAGCCAATCTACGTCCAGACCGGACCCGTTGATGGAGTTGAGGTGCCTCTTTGAGACTTTGACGATTAGGCGAATTAACCTTTAGAGCATGTCATGACTCCTATATACATGTATGCCTTCGCACGTGTATAACATGCCTATATGGCTATGTGCATATATAGTAGCCCAAGACCTTATTTGGTGCCCGGTGTAGGGCATATTTGGTTAACCACCTGTGTTGGCCCAGTAGGGGTCGAGATGGGATGGTTCAAGGGACCATAACTCATTGCGGCAGTTATATACGCCGAGTAGCTCAAACTGAGCCAAACTTGGCTTAGGTTTAACGTAAAATCGATCATTTTATAAAGGAATTGAGTATAAGCACATGTTTAAGCTCAATTCAAAATGAGGTTCGATTTGACTCAAGTCTAAATAATTCGAGTTCCGTAAAATTTACAAAGTTTTCTCTAAATTACTATGTCAATAGCAAGTAGAATTGCTCTAAGCTCGAAAAAAGTTCGGCTTAAGCTTGTTCATATATATGCTAAACCAGCCAAACATGATTATTTTATAACTTAATTGCATCCAAATTTAGGCTCAGCTCTACCTCCCGTAGCTTAAACGAATTGAATATGAACAATCAATACTCAACTTCACAGCTTGTTTGGAGCGAATTTGAACCCTAACCACCATCAGGATTAGGGGTGTGCATGATTCGGCCCAAACCGAATTTTTGGGCCGAACCAACACAAACCGAACCGAACCTAACCTAACCTAACCGAACCGAAGTTTTTCGGTTCGGCTTTCGGTCCGAGAATTTTCATTTTTCGGTTTCGGTTCGGTTTGTGTTAAACCGATTTTTTTTAATATTCCACTATATATATTTATACAATACTTTTTATACACTACATAAATACAATATACATATATTGGTATACTTTATATATACATATATACGCTATACATATACTTTATATAAAGTGTATATACATATATACACTATACAGTGTATATACACATATTTTTTTTTGTGTGTGTAGTGTGTAGTGTGTATAAATACACATATATACCGTGCATATACACACATATATACGCTAATACATATATTTTTTGTATGCTCGGTTTGTGTTAAATCGAATTTTTTTAAGAGAATTTTTTTTAAATTTTTTTTTACGAAAATTCGGTTCAACTGTGTTAAAACCGAACCGAGCACAAACCAAACCGACAAATAACCGAACCGAACCTAATGCTTTCGGTTCGGCTTTCGGTTTTGAAATTTTGAGATTTTCGGTTTTGGTTCGGTTCGGCTAGGTTTTGGGCCGATGCACACCCCTAATCAGGATCCCTAGGAACTGTCATTTCGAACGCATCAATGGTTTCAGCGTTTTTAGCCATCTCTGGGTAAGAGTAGACCAGTCTGAACCAAAGCCACAGCCTAACTAGCATTGTGTCAGATCAAACTCGATCGGGATGATGCAGTTTCAATCTAGACCAGTCATAAAATTGGATAAATATTCTGTTCCAATTCACTCAAGGAATTTTTTTTAATTTTTATCTTGGACTGAAGTACGTGAACCAAACTTAATATATATAGTTAATACCCCAAGCCAGACTAGATGATTATAAAGCTATGGCAAGTAAAGCATACCATAACATGGCTAAACAGTAGTCGATCGAGGTTCTCAGCTTGGACCTCCCAGCTCAAACCTCTTATACACAGTACATTTTTGGGTAAGATTCAATAAAGGTCAGGATTGGGGTGTTCAGATTGGGTAATATTGGGATCGGGCTTAAAGGAGGAAGCGAAAGGCCCGAGAATTAAGTTCATTGTTGAGTATATCTGCAACGAAAGGGGTGAGTCTCAAGGAGGATGTGACCTTGTTAGAAAGATGAAGGTACGTACGGTGCGGAGGGAGAGGAGATGCAAGTAATGAATGATTCAGGAACACGTACATGAACTTCTAACAGGATGCGACGGCAACAGAAGAAAATACTTGAAACAATGGTGGCATATTGCAGACTCCCAACACGGACTTCTCGATCACTCAAAAGATTGTGTGTTGCAAAACATGGTTAGAAATCAATACAACACATCATCATTCAAATAAAAAATGGTACTCATCAACAAAGCTATCAATAATAATAGCATTGCAAGCTCCTCATGCGGCACATTCAGATTTCTTATTCTTACATCGATCTTCACCAAAGTTACGCGCTCAGTTGATTGCAAATGGGAGCTGGGAGATAAAGATTAATCAGGATACTAAACCAAGTGCCAACTCCGTTACAAGATGGTTTTCGGGCGATGGGCTACCCAACAAAACACCACCATACTCTTACCATTAGAGTAAAAGGTCATTGGTTGTCTCTTGCCAGTTGATAGTTTCCTTAATATCAATGCTTACCGAGTTCGTTTGGGAAATTTCAATGGAGCTCCCAAAAACCATAGTCACATGCATATTGATTTTTCCTGAATCATTTGAGTAGGAGCTTTGATATCTTCACACCACCAGATTTTTTAAAATTTCAAGAAAAAGATTCTACATCAGTTGTTATTTAGTTACTAAAAATGAACTATGATGACATGAAAGTTAAACCTTCCAGAGTTCCAGTTCTCCCTCTTGGAGTTGTATTTAGAGCTGGCAATACCCGACCTGATCCGAGAAAACCGATCTGAATGACCCGGTACCGAACCCGACCGACACCTGAATAAATTTTAAAAAGTTCAGAACCGAGACCGACTGATCCGACCCGAACTCCGCCCGAACCCGATAGCAAACCGAATCCGATATTAACCCGAACCCGATTATACCCGAATGAACCGACCCGACAACAACCCGAAGACCGAATCACCCGACCCGATTATATCCGGCACCCGAAATCAACCGAACTCGATTATATCCGACACCCGAAATCACCCGAACCCGATTATATCCGACACCCGAAATAACCTGATTATATTCAAATAGTGAAATAACCTGAATATTTCCCCTCCAAGTTAACTTAATTCCCTTTAACATTATTTTTTCCCTCTTAATGATTCATTTTTCTACCTTATATCAATAATCTTATCACAAATTAAAGACTCCACGTATTTTAGTAGCCTAACCTAAAATTAAAATGATCGAATTCAATAATTTAGTACGGAGTATTTTGTAAAATTTTAAGGTAAATGAAAATGTATCTACGGTACTTTTCTTTCTTTCTTTCTTTAATTATTTGACTTCCCTCCTAAATTTTTTATTTTTTTAGTTCCCTCCCAAAATAAAATTTGTTTTTATTTCCCTCCTAAATTTTGGGTTGTTCTTTTGGAGTACTATATAATTTATTTTATATCTTTAAGTCCTTTATTTAGTTTAATGATCATTTTAGTAATACACATTCTTGATTTTTTTTTGTTTTTATTCTTTAACTGACAAATATTAAGTTATAGTTATAAATAATTTTAAATTTATTACATTTTTTTGCTATAAATTCTCTTCCCGAGGATGTACATTTGTCTATTTTATAATTTGTATTCATTTTTAAAAATTATATATTTAAAAAATATTTAAGCTTTTTAGTTGTTATAGAATATATATTATATGATCGACAAAGAAATATAATCTTTAGCAATAGATTTGTAAGTGTTCTTTCTAGAACGATATAATGGAAAGTATAAGTTAAAAATATTTTAGTGGATTTTTCATTTTCTATTTATCTAGGAATTCATTCTTTAGCAATAATAGTTTTCAACTAACCATTCAAAATATACTATATACTATAGTTATTGAATCTTAGTTATCAAATTAGATAATATGAAGTTTGGATAAATCTTTTTTCGGACCAATATCATAACATTTGATAGTTCTCATTTAGATGGCAGAAATCTTGCTTTGTTTAAGTGGTGTACTAATATTTTATTTTTAATAAAGAAAAGACTACCTATATAAACAACTTCAAACTATATTCTATAACACGTTATAAATTCACAATATTATTATATAGTACAAATACACATTATTATATATATAGAGGGAGATAGAGAGAGATCGAATTGATAAGAAATAGCTTATGTATAAAAAGGTAAATATCTCATATATAAATTATTATTATTATAAATATGACTAAAAATCTAAAACATATCGACTAATGATAAGTTACAACTTATAACGCAAAATTTGAATCAAATTGAAATTTCAATAAATAAAAGTTTGGTTTAACTAAAATTTATTTCATTTATCCAATTTGAGTCATACGGTGGATTTGATAGAAACTTAATTCAAGTGAACATCAATTTGACGGAAACTCGATTCAAAACAAAATCAGGTTCAACCAAAAAAAGGAACTCAATTTAAGCGAAATTATGTTCAACTAAAACTCCATTTGACCGAAAAATTGTTTCAACCGAAACCCGATTCGACCGAAGCCTAGTTTGACCGAAGCTCGGTTCAAATGAAACCCGATTGGACCGAATCCCGATTTGACCGAAGCCCGGTTCATCCGAAACCAAGTTTGACCAAAGCCCGGTTAAACCGAAACCCGATTTGTCCAAAATCCGAAATTGCTCGATTAAATTAAAACCGAAAACCCAATTGTATCCGAAAAAATAATGACCGATTGAACCCGACCCGACCCGGATTGTCATAACACCCGATATCAACCCGAGTCCGATTTGTCCCGAAACCGAATAACCCGACCCGAATCGCCCGATTGACACCTCTAGTTGTATTGTCACATATGATTAACATTTTTTATTTTTTCATTTTAACTGAAGAGGCCGGTTGATGGGGCCGGCCCCACTCAATTCAGTTTTTCTATACACGCGAGATTTTAACATGAATTTATAGACAACCAATTAAGGAAAATCGATATCTAGAGCTTGTTTGGATTAAATTTTGAAAAGTGAAAGGGAAAAGAAATGTACGTGTGTTGTTATTCGACTAGGCCAACCGGTGATTGATGTCACTTGACTAACTTTGACGATTAGGCGAATTAACCTGTAGAGCATGCCAATGGTTTTTAATGAATTCACACCAAACTAGCTAAGATAAATCCTACGCATGTATGTCTTCACACGTGTATAACATGCCTATATGCATAGGAGACCAAGACCTTGTTTGGTGCCCAAGGTAGGTAGGGCATATTTGGTTAACCACCTGTTGGCCCGGTAGGGGTCAAGATGAGAGGGTTCAAGGGACCATAACTAATTGTGGATGTTATATATATATGCACCGAATAGCTCAAACTCAACCAAACTTTGCTTAGGTTTAACTTAAACTTGTTCATTTTAGAATTTCTAAACGAAGTGAGTATTAGAACACGTCTAAGCTCGATTCAAAATGAGGCTCGATTGTCAAAATAGCTGAAATTATGTGAAATTTATAAAGTTTTTCCTAAGTTACTATGCCATCAACAACAACAACGTACAACAATCCAGCATATCCCGCAATAAAGTGGGGTCGGGATGTACGCACTCTTTCCCCGAACTAGCCGAGAGAGTGTTTCCGGAAGACTCAAAACACTAGAGCAAAGGAAACACGCCGTCCCAGGGCACCTAGTAGGAGATTAGGTAATAGACAATAGATAGATAGAAAACAGATAAGTAGATAACCGACAGAAAGCAGAAAGAAAGGCAAAAAGAAATGACCCGGCACCCATCCTTGGGATTCTAAACATCCGAAGCCCGAATGCATCTCCTCCAGTGGTCCCTATCCGAGGTCATATCCTCCGAGAGGTTCAACGCATTGAGATTCTTCTTCGGCTACCTCTCCCTCTGCACAAAGCTCCAAGCTCTCACACCTTCGAACAGGCGCTGATAACTGCTGCCTACGAACGTGCCCAAACCACCGCAATCTGTACTCCCGTAGTTTGTCAACGATACTCACAACTCCAACCTTGCTTCTAATGTCCACATTTCTGATTCTGTCCAGCCTCGTGTGCCCACTCATCCATCTCAGCATTCTCATCTCAGCCACCGCCAACTTATGTTCTTGAGCTTTAGTACTAGGCTAACACTCTGCGCCAAACAACAAGGTCGGTCTGACAACCACCTTATAGAATTTCCCTTTCAGCTTAGCCGAGACTTTCCTGTCACAGAGAACCCCAGATGCTCTCCTCCATCTCATCCACCCCGCCTGGACTCTATGCTCGATATCATTGTCGATACCCCCATCGCTTTGGATGTACGAGCCAATGTACTTGAAATGCTCCTTCCTTGGGACAAGATCCTCCCCCAATCGAACTGATGTCTCAGGGACTCTGGCCTCTCCAAAGCTGAACTGCACATACTCGGTCTTGGTCCTACTCATTCTGAAACCCTTAAGACTCCAACACTTCTCTCCAATTTTCTAGTCTGCGAGCCAACCCCGAACTAGAGACATCCACTAGAACAATATCGTCGGCAAACAGCATGCACCATGGTACCTCCTCTTGGAGAGAAGACAGTGTGTCCATAACTAAAGTGAATAGAAGCGGACTAAGCGCAGAACCCTGGTGAACCCCCATTCGAACCTCAAAATACTCTGAATCCCCACACGACGTTCTAACACTTGTCAGCGAATCATCATACATATCCCTGATAACTCTGATATACAACCCAGACACTCTTTTCTACCAAGCATTTCCAAAGAAGCTCTCTCGAAACCCTGTCGTAGGCCTTTTCTAAATCAATAAAGGCCATATGTAGATTCTTCTTTCTATCTTTGTGCATCTCGATCAGTCGCCTTAACGAGTGGATAGCCTCAACCGCAGATATGCCAGGCATAAGTTACTATGTTATGAGCAAATAAAAAACAAAATCAATCCCAGATTCACTGGTTCCCCAATTATGCCAGATCGTGAGCCATCTCTGGGTAGGAGTACACCGGTCTGAACCAAAGCCAAAACCTAGCAACCATTGTGTCAGATCAAACTCGGACTGACCCAGTTTCAATCTAGACCAGTCATAAACTTGGATAATAATATTTTCTATTCCAATTCACTAGGAAAATTTATGATCTTGGATAGAAGCAAGCCAAACTTAATACCCCAAGCCAGACTAGATGAGTAGATGATATTTATATATGGTCCAATCTCAATCCGAACCGGATTATGTGCACATTAGCCCAAGTCTTAAAAAGCTATGGTTAGACACTCGAGGTTCTCAACATGGACCTTCCAGCTCAAACCTCTTATACACACATTTTAGGGTAGGATTCAATAAAGGCCAGGATCCGGCACTTCAGATTGGGTCAAATAGTGAGATAGGGCTCGAAAAGTTCATTGTTCAGTATATCTGCAACGAAGGGGCTGATTCAAGAAGGATGTGACCTTATAGAAAGATGAAGGTGCAACTGGAACGGAGGGAGAGGAGATGCAAGGTAATGAATAATTCAGGAGCACATGAAACAGGTTAAGTCGAACTTCTAAAAGGATGTGACGACAATTAAATACATGGGTTCGAACAGAAAAGCAAAGGGGAGTCGAATGACATGGTCTAACCAAGATTGTCCTTTCTGACAAAGAGAGAACTTACATGCTTATGGACCTGCATAGATTACATGTCAAGCTGCAACAGAAGAAAATACTTGAAACAATGGTGGCATATTGCAGACTTCCTAACATGGACTCCTCAATCAAATATTGTGTATTGCAAAACATGGTTAGAAATCAATACAACACATCATTCAAATGAAAAATGGTACTCATGAACAAAGCTTATAAGCACAGAGATTTCCTCCTGGCAAACAGTATAATGTGCAATATATCCACATAATCAAGTTAGGCCAAAGCAAAACAATTTACAATCATATACTTAGTGTTGGGAGTGAGGGAGGGGGGAAATTGTTCAAACAAAGGCAGCCAACAGCTGAATATAACTAGTCACTAGTTCTATTATTCAAGATTGCAATTACACGCATAATCTTGTTTCAAAGAAAGTAACTAAAACAACTACTGGAACTGACCATGAATGGCAAAACCATCAAACTTCCAGCAGCCAAACCACCGCCAGAGGCTTACATATTGAGTTCCACCTGAAACAAAAAAAAACATGGTTATGTAAATGTAGAGTATGTATGATACACATTGCTTCAACAGAAGGGCTCCAATGGCACACAATCTTCTACAGGTACATGCGCTATGATTTTTTACATAAAAAGTGTAGGTTTCGCAGGTATAGTTCAATAACTGAATCATTCTGTGAACTTCTATGCGATTGAGATGGGAACAGCGGGAGAAGGCATTTCATATTGGATGGTTGGTGAAGGTGTCGTTGGCAGAAACAAGTACAATGGAGCAGAACAGAACAGCACCTACAAGTACGTGTCCCTTAATGTCATCTCTCATTTATTATCCTTCAAAGAATAAATGTTTATCCTCTCAATTAGTCACTATGGTTTAAACGCCTCCCCTCATCCATCGGACCAAACACACGGAATACCAAAGGGAAGATATTTATCAGATGCAATGAGAGCATGCAATCACATAAATGTTTTACTAAATTTGAAGCAATTATAGCCACAAAGCGGCAATCAGAATCTGAAAGCAAAGACTAGGCTAACCTCCAAATGAAACTCTTGGATTTGATCTGGCCAGGGTTGTTTTCAGTTTGAGCCTGAAGGAGCAGCACACGGAGTGTCTACACAGGTTTCAGACAAATGGTTTCCTCCAGACTGACTGACCTCACTTGTATTGTTGTCACTGGAATCAACATGTATCTCTCTATTCTGTTGCTCAATAGAACCAGAAGCAGGACTAATCTCTGAGCTGCTTCCTCTAAAATCCAAGCTGCTTCTAGCACTCTCTCCAGTTTCGAGACCTTGCATCATACGAGAAACTGTGGCAATTCCTTCATTGATGTCTCTGCTGGCATGAGAACCATGGTCAGCATCAGGGGAGTTGCGCGAAAACCATCTTTCCTTCCACCCTCTTGTACTCTTTGATATAGATTCCTTGTATCTGTTAGGAACAAAGAGATGAGAGGAAAGGCGTTAACAATTATATTATGTAAATGATCTTTTTAGTTTTGATATGGAGTTGCAAGTGACCTTATGAATCTAGACAAAACACAAAGAAATACAGCAACTCTCTCTCGTATGATCTAAGCAGAGTTGTTTAAATTCTTTGCTACCTCATGGACACTGCATTAAGTCGAGACTTAAGAGCTTCTGAAAATGAATGGAAGTCTGATGGTCCTGCCCTATCTTGACTCCCAGGGGATGCTTGACTGGGTGAGTTCCTGAACAAAAAGTTCACCACAATGAACAAGATCCACCAAAAAAAAAAAAAAAAAGTTAAGGTAAAAGAGCACAGAATAAGAGTTAACTAACCTATGTGGAGGAGTTCCGTGTTGATTCGTTCCTGAGAAATATGAGTGGGAAGACTGATTTGGTACAGTTGTATGCGCAGATTGATCACCACTCACAAGTGGAGAAGATGGACTAGCACCTAACATTACAGTGCTTGGTTCATCTTCCCCTCTTTCAGGAGAAGCTGAAGATGTTGGACCAGTCTGACCATCTCGTTGAGCAGAGAATACCAAGAAATGTGGACGGCTTTGATTTGATGCCCGATTCCTGTGGCCTTCCCTCCTATGAAAATGGCGTGCTCTTCCCATTGCAGCCGCAGCAGCCAAGTGCTGAATTATGCGTTCCTCTAGCTCAGCATCATTGACACCAACTGGCAACTGTACATGCATAGATCAACATAGACAGAAATGTTATACCATGGCCTGAAAAAATATGTTTACACAAGCTAAGAGGAAGAGATAGTATATCGTAAAAACCGGTAGGAAGTACACACATGTTGTATCTCAAAATCACCCAAAGTCGGATGATGAAATATAGCTGTATTTCTCTGTGGGGTAAGCCTCAGGTTCCTTTCCTGTACAACTGCATCCAGTAATTCTTGGCTGTGGAATGCAAGCCCATAAAGTTGTTAGAAGGTATATGCCCAAAAGACGTTCCTCGAGGAGAGTAGAAGGTATAATGAACCAACGAATACCTGGTAGGGTCCTTTAGGCTGATGGGCTGCCAACACATGGGGCACTGAGAGCTTCTCTGACACCTAATAAAATCCATTGAAAAGTCAAATCTCGCCCCAAGTAGTGCAATAGAAATGCCTTGACACATGCATGAGCAGTTTCCAATGTTTCCATTCTATGTAGGTGAATGAACTTCTAGAACAGACCACTCAACTTGATTACACAGGTCTTTTGCATGTGTGCAAACATCCCTCAGTGTTAAAGGCATCTTTACTCGCATCAAGAAGACAAAACTAATCACAAGCATGCTAAATTTCCATCCTTTGCATGGCGCTGTCCCCTCTCAAAGACAGGTAATAAACAATCTCCTAGTGTCATTTTTCACATTGTAAACAAGCTCCTAGTTACTCATGCATAATCTAACTGGATGTAGGAAAACATTCACAACCTTTTGTACAGACCACATTAGTTTTTGGTTCTCACCTCTGGGTATCCAGAAACAGTGGTTAATCACATTTTCTTCTTTGATGTCAGGTATCTTAATGCACTTTAATCAATTTGCATCATTTGTACATGATGGAGATTCTACACACGGACATATCAGGTCTTATCTAACCTTTCCTACAATGCATTTTTCAAATATTGTCCCCTGAAAATAAACCACAAAGCCCATAGCAAGTTGAAACACATTTGTCTGGTATAATTTGTCAAATTATATCATTGGCAAGTACTTTAATTGAACAAATTGCAACCATTGTTTCTGTCTGAAATGCATGAGAATGCGCACTGAATAATAATGCAATTATATACATTAAAAAACTATAATTTTGTATCAATGTAAATCTTAATGAACAAGAAGATTCAAGAAGATGACATACAGAATACCCAGATAATATTCTTATATTTTCACTGGTCATACCAACTATTAAGAGGAATGAATCTTTCTTCTAACCAGATAAACTAAGAAGAACAATGTGAAAACTGAAAAGTAAGTTCGAGTGACTTAAGAAAGACAGAGAATCGTGGCTGCAAAGTGTGATGCGTCTTTCTTATCTCCTACAACTATACAAGTGATACAATTTAAGTAAATCAGTCAGCTGCGAGTATAAGTTTTTTTTTCCCAACTCTATCACAGTTGAATATTGAAAATATTGCAATTGGTGCTGAATTTCGAGAAATGTAACTAATCAATGTGCCTTCCACAAGCAATGCTATCAAAGCAATGGATGAAAAATAATCAAAGTACAGAACAGTACACAGCACAACACAAACATGTAATTAACTTGTTTCTTATCTTGCCAGATGTCACATAGATAAAATTCAAGCATGTCTCTGGATTTCTGGAATATAGCATGAAGCAAGTATAGTAACAATAACTCAATGCATTCAAGTATTCAACAGTGGATCCAATTACCATTCAAGGACGCACTGGAGATGAAACTCGTGCTTACAACCAGTCACCTAGAAGAATAGAGAAAGAGATAAAAATCAAAACCAAAAACTAACTAATACTAATAATATTGCTATAGAAATGACCAAGGAAACACAATGAAGAAATTTGTATACCGTGGATGGATTGCTTTCACAGAAATCGTCGAGACAGATACTACAAGCATCATCACAAGCATCCTGTATGCCACCTTCCACAAAAGCAGCAGCTGAAGTTAACTTCGCCTCCTCCAATTTCTTGGTCTCTTCCATCGCCGGAGCCTGCCGAAACCCCAAGTATCAGATAACAATCACCATAGCAATTATCACAACGACCACATAAAACAAGTATACAACTCCAAATCCATCCATAATTGGGAGAATTACAATGCCTGAAAACCGAATTCAATCCTAAAAACCAATCACACTAGCAGCTGAGGCTGATCGACAACTACCAATCCATCAATACACAGAAACCCCAAAATTCAGGCTAAATTCACACGATTAACCACAAATAAAGCCTAAAAACGCAGGAAACAAGCAAAAACCCTCTCCAATTAAACCGAATTCAAGGAGCTGGCAACTGTAGACAATTTAGTCAAAGCGCGATCAGGAGCTTACCTCCATAATTAGAGCAACCAATTGGAGCAAAGCGACCAACGAGAGAGTCCGAGGATATGAAAAGATAGTGGTAGATCGATAGTTTAACAGCCGAAGACGAAGAGAGCGAGGTTGGTGAGAGGAAAACCCTAGAGAGAGAGAGAGAAAGGGGGGATTGAAGAGGAAGGAGGAGCGGGTGTGGAGGGGATGAAAGAGTAGAGGGGATGACTAATTCTTACTTTAATTTTTTGGATTTGATTTGTGGATTTAATAAATAATATAATTTAATAGGGGGGTGACCGACTCAGCCCATACGGGAAAGAATCAGACATAAAAGCTGAGCTTGGTCTCCCACTTACCATATTCTCTCCACGTTGCATCCTTTTTTGACGCAATTTCTGTGATGATTTTATTCGCTTCATAAATATAGCAAATTTGTACAGTACTGTATATTTTGCAGATAAAAACCCACTACTAAAGTACTACTCCATGAGGAAATGGAAACTGGAAAACCCTTTGATCCCAAAGAGAACGCGCCTGCGCGTGGATCCTCTCTCCCCCAACCTTCAACCATCAAGAACCCTAGAACCCTAAAATCGATTTACTCATTTGAAAGCCCTGCAGATCCTGACTTGAAATCTCACAAAAATCAAAAGCGGTATGGTCAAATCAGAGCTAAACCCTCCCTCTCTAACCCTAAATCCTATTTTTTCTGGATCTGGCACAAGATATGGCTCATTCCTTGGGAGGGTGCTCGCGCCCTTCTGGGATTTTCTGGGTTCATAGGTTGTCCACAATCAAATCAAGGGCGAAAGAGGACCGCAATCATTGCTCTAATCAGGGGATCCTTCTCTCTCGGCCTCTCTTATGGGTGCCTGGCGAGATTTGACGACTCCCTCTCCTTACTCTGGTCCTCTCTGAGCGCTGGGGTGGTGTTGCTTCCTTCGCTCATGGGTCAACGAATTTGCAATCATCACTGTATGGGTTTTCTGGGTCTTCCGAGGGCTCAAACACTCCATGGCAGGTATGTTTTCTGCTCTCCTACTCCCCCTCTCGAAATCTGTTTGCTTGCTGGATCTGTGGCCTCAATATTGATTTTGGTTTCATTTTATTCCTATTTAAAGGCTCTTGATCTCAAATTAAATGTTTCTCTCACACCTACCTTTATGCTTTCTCCTGCAATTCTTCACCAACATTTCTCTACTGTTCGTTTCCTCTGGCTGTTTGTGTGGTACTTTACTCATTCCATGGCTCCCAACCAAGTTGACAAAGGGAAGGGAATCCTCTCTAAGGATTCACCGACACCCAACAAGAACCAAACCAAAGGGAAACCTTCGGGTGACACCCATAAAAAAACCAAAACCAGTATCCCAAAACCACCAAAAAATGAGAAAGGGAAGGGGAAACTCGACCTGGACTCTTTCTTCACTCAATTGCAACAATTCCAACCCCAATACCGATTTGACACTGAGGCCAGGCTCTATGGAAGAGCTTTTGGAGCACCCATTGACTTCAAAAAAATGCAATCCAAACTCTCTTTCGACTGGAAGGGTCTTTCTGGAGACCTGCAGATTCTGGAGCTTTCCAATCACTGGTTTGAGGTTAGATTTTCTGATCCTAGTGACTTAATCTGTGTTTGGGAGGCTAGGCCTTTCCATGTCTATGGGCAACTTGTTTTCCTTAGACTCTGGAATGATGCCTTTGACCCTCTTACTGAGAACACCTCTACCATTGATATGTGGGTGAGAATCACTTCAATCCCTGAAGCCTACAAGAAGCCTGCTGCCATTGCCCTTATCCTTGAGCGTAACAGCTTTGGAACCTTCATAAAAGTTGATCCTACTGTTGATGCCAATGCCAGATATGCTAGGGTATGTGTCAACATAGACCTTGCCAATTCTGTCCCAAATACCATCCTAATTCCTGTAAACAAAAATGAAGTTTCTGCTCATATCATTTGGTTTGAAGAGTTTCCTGAGGGGTGTGGAAACTGTGGAGGCCAAGATCACTTCTTTAACAACTGTCCCAACTTTATTCCCAAACCAAAGAAGTTCCAAGTCACAATAAAAAAACCAAGCCTCAAAAACCCAAAGCCTGAGATGCAAAATCCTGATGGAGAGTGGACTACTGTTGGAAAGAAGGGCAAGATCCTAAAACTTCCTAACCCCATCCATGCTTTTGGCAAGAAGCCTTACCTTTCTGGTAGAGGTGGTGTGGCCATAGCCTTTGAGACTCTCTCATCCTCATCCAACTCCTCAATTGGCTCCAAATCACCACCTGAAAACACTACCTTGCCTCATGCTCCAGCTCCTTCTGGTGGAGCTTCTGCTACTGCTGGTTGGCCAATGCCTACAGATGTTAACCCGGACATAACTCTTACTGGTGGATTTACAATCACAGCTGACAGGGATGTGCCTACTGCTCCCCCGTTCTTGTCTGCTCTTGCTGGTAACCCTGCTTGTGCAGCTGGTTTCAGTAAGAGCTCGGGAGGGGTTGAGCAGCCTGGCTCCTCTTCAGTTATGATCTTCCCAATGGAGACCCACACTGGCCCTGACCACTCTCCACCAATGGGCAAGGCACCCTCTAATGATGATATTATGGCTGCTCCTAATCCTCTCCCTGATCCCAGCTTTTACAATTAGATTGGAGCTGAGATAGAATCTGAAATCCTTCCTTGTCTCCTCTATGAATTTGAGGAGGATGACATGATTGGTGGTGATTATGAGGGGGGTGGCTACTTGCTAGATGCCCCTATGGAAGATCATAAGGATGAGCCTTTATCCGAGCCATCCTTCCACTCACTCCATTCCAACTCAACGTTCATGAAGATGATCACCAGCTCTGAAGCACCACCTAAGGATTGCTCTACTTCTGACTCTCTCAAAAGGAAAGCTAGGGGTGGAGAGGATGACACAGCTAGCTCTATGCTGAAGAGGGGCAAGAAATCTAACTAGATCTTATGGATTCTAAGATTTTGCCAAGCAATGGGATACCCAGGCCTTGCCCATGGGTCGACTGTGATGAATGCACTACATTTACATCACCTTTTGCTTGTTTTCAAATGGCTTTTGCTCACCCTTCATCCCCTATTTTTTGGCAAAATCTTAACTATGTTTATCCTAATTACTTTTGGCTATGTATCTTAGATTGTTGTTTGAACTTCAACTGCCTTGTACTTAGACTTGAAGCACTTTGCTATGATCTTAGGAATGCAGCCTCTTTTGTGTATCTATGTAAGGCTGGTCATTATCAAATTAAGTGCTATGTAATCTTGGGAGCTAGTGTTAATGAATGCTGGGCTTATATGCCTACTTTGATTAAATACATATTGCTATCTCATTATACTTGTAAACTTTATGTTACCACTTTTACTGATCGTGCTCGAGGGTTTTATCCCCTTGAGCATCAAACACCTGAAACATCTATGCAGGGCAACTTATTTGAAGCTGAATACCAACTCAGGTTGTTTTGCTACACTTGGATATCCATCATATCCTTGCTCAAATGGCGCAAACCAATTGCAACCACAAAGGCCACACCAGTCCATCAAGGAAAAAACAAAGAAACATTTACAAAGGATTATCTACTCTCAAAAATGGATGGAAAAGCATATCCTCTAACTCTTAGCCATGTTAATTGTAACCGTCATTTTATTATAAGTTGTACAACATTAAAACCTTGTAATATAGCAGCTATGTATCCCAATTCTCTCACTAAGTATTTGGAGCCCCACGGCTTTTGTGCACTCAAACATAATTATGGGTGTAATAATATAATATGTTGCAGTTATTATCCAGACAGAATTATTTTCTGGGTGTTTAAGTACGGAATGCAAGCTAACATGAAAAACAAACAACTCACATTCCAGTTGAAACAAAACCCACTCATTGATCAACATGGCTTGTATCTATGGATACACCACGAATTAAGAAATAAATCCAATCTATGCAACCAGCTGGCCATTACTTCCTTCTGTAATGCCATTAACCTACAAAGTACCCAATTGTATAGTAAGGTTAAAAATGAAGTTTAGCTTTTGGAACATAAGAGGGCTAGGTAAGAGGCATATCTGGACTCATATAGAAGCCACCACTAAGTCAGAACATATTAAGGTACTAATGTTAGCGGAGACAATGCTGCAAACTCCGCCTCCGGAAAAATTCTGGCGAAAGCCGGGTTTTGACAAAATGCACTTTTGCCCATCAAAGGGCTTATCAGGTGGACTTTGTCTGTTATGGAAGGATTCCCACCTACAAAATGAAACCTTTACTACACTCAACTCAACAGATAGGATCATACATGCATCCTATACAAATAATTCCCCGTCAATAACTTTTGATATCCTCTTTGTTTATGCCACCCCGCATGAAAAAGAAAAACCGGAATTCTGGGAAAACCTATCCAAATATATAAGTCAAATCCCAGGCCCAATCATTGTGATGGGCGACTTGAATGAAATACTAGAACCAGAAGACAAACTTGGGGGTGCTTGCCCTTTAGCAGCAAGATTTAGTAGAATTAAAAACATAATGATGAGTCACAACCTAGTTGATACCCCAACCAAGGGAAATAGATTCACTTGGAGGAAAAAAGAAAACGGAGCTAACAACATATACGAAAAACTAGATCGAGCCCTTGTTAGTCATTCCTTATTACAGCACTACCCTAACTTACACACAAAGAACCATGCCTTCATAAAATCTGATCATGCACAAATCACAATTGATCTAATGGATAGTCAAAGACCCAAGTTACAACCTTTCAAATTTGAAATGGCCTGGAGAACCAGAAAGGACTATGAAACGATAGTACGGAATGCTTGGCGAATCAATCCTCCGGGATCACAAATATTTAAACTAACAAAAAAGTTGCAAGAGGTAAAAAGGAAAAGCAAAACATGGAGCAAAGTAACTTTCGGAAACATCTTCCGCCAGATTAACCAAATAGAAACGGGTCTAGCAAGCCTACAACAACAACTCTGTGTGGCATATGACTACAATTTAGACTATAAGATCAAACGACTAACCACTAAGCATGCCTCATTACTTATCTTTCAGCAGAAATATTGGGGGCAAAGAGCAAAAAGGAATCATATCAAATCCATAGATGCAAATACGAAATATTTCCACAAAATTGCAACGGGACGGAGAAACAAGAATATCATCAAACAATTACAGACTGATGCAGGAATAACCATAACCAATAAGAACGACATAAGAGAGCAAATTAAAAACGATTTTGCACTAAGATACACCCGCTGGCAAAGACCTCAAACAGCAAACGATCCATTAGCCCACTTGCATAATGAGATCTCAAGTGATGACAATGAATGGCTAATCAGACCTGTAACTAATTCAGAAATTAAAAGTGCAGTGTTTAGTCTAGCAAATGAAAAATCTCCGGGGCCTGATGGATTCCCTGCAGGCTTCTTTAAAAAATACTGGCATATTGTAGAACCCACTATTATCAAAGCCGTTAAGAGTTTCTTTCTCAGTGGAAGAATTCTCAAGCAGATAAATCACACGTTCATTGCCTTAATACCAAAAACAGACAACCCCATAACAACAACACAATATAGACCTATAAGCCTCTGCTCGACAACTTACAAGATAATTTCCAAAGTTCTTGCTGCAAGACTAAAGAAGATAATCCCAAAAATAACCCACCCATTACAAAGTGCTTTTACTTCCGGAAGAGCAATCCAAGATAATATACTAATTGCAAATGAGATTTTTCACTCTTTCTCCAAGAAAAAAGGCCGATCCGGATGGATAGCTGTAAAGCTTGATATGGAAAAAGCTTTTGACATGGTTGACTGGGAATTCCTATTAAGAACAATGAAAAAATTAGGGTTCTCACCCAAATTCACGGACTGGATAAAAGAATGCATAACCACGGTATCATACTCTGTACTCGTCAATAATGAGCCGACAGACCTATTTTATCCAACAAGGGGTCTTCGTCAAGGGGACCCTCTTTCCCCATATTTATTCCTAATCATATCGGAAGTCCTAGCCCAGAAACTGCAAATGGAATCGTCAAAACCTCGCAGCCATCTAGGACTACAACTAACACATAACGGAACTAGAATCCCTTTTCTAGCTTTTGCAGATGATATAGTTATTTTCGCGTCAGCTTCACAAACGGGATGTAACCAGATAAATAACATACTAACAGAATACTCTGCAATCTCAGGGCAAAAAGTAAACAGACACAAATCCCACTTCCAAACATCAAATAATGTAACAACAACTCAAATAAATCTGATTCGCAATGAACTACAGATAAACCATACACCTAACCTAGGAAACTATTTGGGATGTCCAATTATCTCAGGTAAAGTAACAAAAGAGGACTTTCAAGGACTATTACTTAACACAAAATCGCAACTGCAAAAATGGAAGGCGAACTGTCTTTCTCAGATAGGACGATGTACCTTAATTAAATCAACGCTCTCAGCTAAACCATTGCACATAATGCAATGCTACATGTTACCCAGAAGTATACACTTGGAATTAGATAAAATTAATCGCAATTTCTTTTGGAACAAGGGACCCAATCACAAGCCCTTAATTAGATGGTTTGAGGTTTGTAAATCTAAGGAAAATGGAGGCCTGGGTCTCCGTAGCTTGGAAGACATGAACAAAGCCCTGCAGTTAAAACTCCTATGGAAATTAATGGCAGAACCTAACAACCCATGGGTCAAAATAATAAAGGAAAAATACCTAAAACAGGAGGAACTCCTAAACTATCGAAAAAAGGGTAACTCTTCGTGGCAGTGGACTCAACTTATAAAATTACTCCCTCTTTTTAAGGAGGGTCTGTGCTGGTCCATTGGCGATGGGTCGGCAATCAACTTTTGGAATGATATCTGGCTTGGCATGCTTCCGCTAAGCTCATTTATCACCGACGACTCACAAATTGATAAAACAACCAAAGTAAGCTACTACATACAAAATAACAAAATATGGGACCAAGGAAAAATTAATGCACTCCGTAGTGTTCTACCTCGGGAAATAATGGATGCAATATCAACTGCACCAATACCACAAAATATACATACAGACAGACTATATTGGAAATGGAGTAAAAATGGCTGGTTCTCAACGAAATCAGCCATTGACATGATCCACAGCTTAAAAGCCCACAACAACTTTGATATCATATGGGTTTGGGAACTTGACTTTCCACCCAAAATAAAATCCTTCATTTGGAAGATTCTTAGAAATGGATTGCCCACTGCGGTCAGATTAGCCTCGCGTGGACTTGGAATACCCACAAACTGTCCAAGCTGTGACTCCTGCTATGAAGATCTATACCATCTTCTCTGGGGGTGTAATATTACAAAGGACACATTGTTGACAAGAAACCCGGATATATTCACAAAGATCCAGGGCTGCTTTGAGAAGGACAAATCAACACATGACACAATCAGGGATATTAAGGAAAAAATTGGCACTAAATGCTTTACTAATCTCGCTTTTGACTGGTGGGGAATTTGGTACTATAGAAATAAAGCGCTTTTTGACAACATATCACCAGATGTCAGACGAATATCATCCTTCATTAGTGAACAAAAATTCGTTTGGTACACCGCCAAGAATGAACATGACACAGCTACTTCAAGTAAGCAGAAACAAAAGGAAAGACCTAAGCCACACTCCAAAAGAAGAAGAACAAAATGGGAGCCTCCCTCCCGTGATATGTACAAACTAAACTTCGATGGAGCCTTATCGACAGATAACAACGGCTCCTATGGATTTATCATACGAGATCATAGCGGAACGCCGATCTATGGGGGATCAGGCCGCTCGGCTCTCTCGTCGGTTTGTGGCTGTGAAGGCCTTGGTCTTTGGAAAGGTCTCCTAGCTGCAAAGGACCTCAATATCAGGAAAACAATAATTGAGGGTGACAACATTACCATCATCAAATGTCTTAAAGGTTTAAAGAAGCCTACTGCAGACTATGAAATGATTGTCTCAGACAGTCTAGTCTTGCTGGGCTTCTTCGATTCTGTTGAGATTCGTCATGTTTATCGGGAAGCAAATATGGTAGCAGATAGATTGGCTCACTTTAATTTCGCTTTCCACCAGATTGTACTACCTGACGACTCACTTCTGCATAGTCTCATCCGTAAGGATGCTCTTGGCGGATAGAACTGAGTTCTGTAGCCAAATTTTTTCCGGTTCAAAAAAAAAAAAAAAAAAAAAAGTACTACTCCATAATTTTCATATGGAAATTTTTGATCAAATATCCATCAAGGATATCTAATTAAGTAAATACTGTATCCCTTTATTTTTATCAATTAAGTAAATGTTTATAATATTTTTATAAATCTCAAACTACTCTTGTTTTATTTGATTGGGTTGACAGTAGCATCCACACCCATTCAATCTCCTCCTTTTCATCTTCTCAAACTGGATCTCCATCCCTACGCTCCGTCGGCTTTCAACCGCCAACCGCCGCCAAACCAAAGACAAAGACGACTGGCGTTATGCCTCCGAGTGGTGGAGGACCGATCAATCTCTCTCCCGAACCCTAATTTTTCTTCGAATTGTTCCACCATCTTCAGAGCACGGTTCATTAGCCGACAACGAAGAGGTGGCTTAATCAGAGGTTCGCAAAGGTGAGCTCTAATTGTGGAGGAGACAACAATATATAGCATCAGCACATGAATCGCCATGTTCCTCTCGGGAGTTTCGAAGAATCTGGCAGATCTCCAGGGTATCCGCGACAGGCTTGCTCTGAAGCAATTGAGCCGGTAATTAGCGTGTGTTCGGCTGGGTATTCCACTAGATTAAGGAGATTCTTTCATAAACCAATCTAGCAGTATCAGTGTTTGGCAACAACTTTTGGAAGATTGGAGATGGAGATTATGGAGATTAAGAGAGATTTTTTTTTGATGAAATTGAAATCTTGGGGAGGCAAGATTATAGGAGATTATGGGAGATTTGTTTGAGTGAGATTTTTTTTTTGCCCAATCTTGCCCCTTTGGGTTCGATAGATCCGAGGAGGTGACTGTTGGGTATGGTTGCTGCTGGAGGGGACTGTTGCAGGCCGAAGGTGAGTGAGGCGTGGCCGGATCTGGCCTTCTGGTGGTGCGCAGTGGTTGGTGGTGGTCGGATCTGGTCGGAAAAGGCGAGGGAGAGGCGGCTGCGTGTGGTCTGCAAGGGGAGGGCCGGATCTGGTGAGGTGAAGGCCTCAGATCTGGGGCGAAGAGGAAGGCCGGATCTGGTGGGGCGAAGAGGAAGGCGGGATCGTGTGGTCTGCAAGGGGAGGTCTGCAAGGGGAGGGGTAATAAAGGTGAGGGTAAAAGGGTCATTTTTATTCTACAAAATACATCACAATCTTATACCAACCAAACACCTTTTCGAGATTTCCGTCAAATAAAATCTCAATCTACACAATCTCAATAATCTACAAAATTAATATCCATCTACCTCCATCTTCTTACATCTACAAAAATCCCCTTAATCTACATAAAATTAATCTACAGCCAAACACGCGCTTAAGCTTCCGAGTTCGTCCTTTTTCTTTCCGATTCAATTTTTGGATTGTGAGCTCGGTTGGAACCTGTGATCTTGCTGTTGATTATCTAATTGGTCTTATAAACAGTTCAAAAAATTGTATGATTGGGCAAAATTGATTCCGCCTAAATGCCTGATTTTAAGGCAGGATATGTGGTTTGTGAGGGGATTCGATTAGCAAAATTGCTCATTATGCTCCTTGTTTACCATTTTGTATAGACTTTTGGAATTCATGCGCGGAATAAATTTAGTGAAGCATTCATATGCCTAAAGAATATAAAATGAATAGCATTGCCTATTATCTTAAGATTTGTTTGTTTGTTTGCTTGTCATTCTTTTATAGATGCTACGTACTCATAGCTTTATTCTATTTTGCTTCAAAAATTATCTTGGGAATTAAGCATAATGATCTTCATTTGGAAGATCGATATACCTCTTGTTGAATGTTCTGCTAAATTGTTTTGCAGTATAGATTTTCCTTCCTCCATTGAAAAAGTCAAATTTATATAGTCACATTCCTATTTTAGGTGCATATATATGCAGACCATGTATGTTGTGATTAAAGTGATGTTATTTCTATTAGTCACATCCCTATTGCTTAAGCTTACTTTTGACGATTAAAGTTGCTTACTTTCATACATGCTTCTAAGAGATGTGCTCATATTATGAATGCAGTAACAAAGTAACAATAGCTTTGAAATAATTTTTTTGCCTATTCAAAGATCATGTTGCGAAACTCCGAAAGCCAAATTGGTAACTTTTGAATTGTATGTAATAGTCTTGCAATAGGGATGGCTGTTGTGGGGATCAATAAACATAATGGGACAAAGCTCAATGTCATGTATGGGGCATAATAGACGGATACAATCTACAATTACAGGGTATTTTAAATGGACATGATTTGCAATTACATTTAAAGTTGACAGTTAAATTTTGAAAAAATGAATTGGTGACAATATCTTAATGATATTTAGTATGATAGTGGCAATTTGTTTTTTGGTTACATGGTCGTGTGACAATATGTGTTGAAATAATATTTTGGTGACAATTTTGGTGAGAGAAAATAGTTAAGCTTTTAAAAAATTATTTAATGACAATTTTTTGGTGACAAAAGTGAGCTAATATTATGTGACAATGGTGATTACATTAGTACTGTACGCATTTTGTAGTTTGGTGACAGTGTTTTTAAGTTTAGTGACATTGTTTTTTAGTTGGTGACAGAGCTTTATAGTTGGTGACAATTTGAGATGAGTGAAACTAATCAAACTTTTAAAATTTTATTTGGTAACAATATTTTGATGATATATAATGTGGTGGTGACATTTATTTTTACGTTGACATGTTTCTGTTAGCATTAACGGTTCAACGTTTTAAAATATGGGTTGATAACAATCCCTTGGGGATATATTATGTTATGGTGACAATTTTTTAAGGTTATAATATCGTGGTGACAATATATTGTCATCAACCTGTTGGTGACAATGTTCACTTGTTGGTGAAAATAATTTGATCAGTGTTTCGTAGTTGTTGACAATAGGTTGGTGATAATATTTTGTAGTTAGCGATAGTATATAGTTAGTAAAAATTGGTGGTGACAATATTTTACAGTAGGTGACAAAATGTTGGTGACAATGTTCTGTAATTGATGACAATAGGTTGGTGACACTGTTCACTAGTACGAGAAAAAAAATTCGTTAAATGTCATTAGAAAAAAATATCACCAAAAAAGTCAATTGTCACCAAAATAATTATCACAAATAATTGTTACCGGAAAAATACACATAACTGTCACAAAAAAACCGTCACTAAATGCATGCGTTACCGAAATGGTCAATATTGATTAGTCAATGTTAAAATTAAAAATGGTCAAAGGGGGAAAGAGGAAGGGTTAGGGGTGAGGAAGAAGGGGTATTTTTGAAAAAAATGGACATTTACTTCATTATTGAAAAAAATGGACATTTACTTTATTTTCACATCAAAAATGGATATTCATCAAATTTAACCATTTCATATCCCTAGAAATCTTAACGATAATACAATATAAATCTATATTTGTATAATAATACTCCGTATAACATAGGCATGTACACTACAACCAACCAACACATTGTATAATTGTTAGAGAAAAAACGTTTTTTTTAACCTATACCTTGAGTTTTTAGATTTGATCAATTAGATTTATTAATATAGTTAATTTTTAAATTTTCTTTTAGGATCCAACCATTTTCTTTAATATTTTTTTTCCAAATAAATAATATTTAATATACACCCTGAAACAAAAAAAAACATACTCCACAATATTTATTGAGATAATCACTTACTTCATCCATTTCAACACTCGATAATAAAAACTACAGTATAAAATATCTATTTTTTATAATAAAAAAAAAACAATTTCATACTTATTTATACTCCCTCCGTTTCAAAATAAATGTCATTTGACTTTTATGCACGTTTTTCAAAGAAGTAAAAACTCTACGGAGTATTGGTTTGTGTGTTGTTGACTTTGTAAAATAATTTGATTGGTTAAAATGTGTAGTGGGTGTTAAAAAATAATAAAATTTATGAAAAAGTTAGTACAATGATGATGTTTTTTTTTAAATAAAGTGTTTTATTAAAACTTGTGCAAAATGCTAAAAACCCATGTATTTTAGGACGAATGTAATATTAATATTTTAACTTCTTAACAAACGATGCTTATTATGAAACGGAGAAAGTAGTAACTATGAAACGGTAATGAGATTTAAATAATTAATACTCACCTTAGGTTTATTATATTACTAATTGATTTCATATAAAGAAAAGACAACCTTAATACATTTATCATTAATATAATGAATTTGAATAATATCTTTTATACCTAATCTATATCCTAAAATTATAATTTAAACAAATCGTATTTAATAACATATAACTTAGTTTAAATGGAGTTTTTAGAAATGTGGAATTAAGTATTCTTAATAAATGCATTTAGAATATTATAAATTTATGGATTTATTATAGTGTATAATAAATGTAAAAATCTGTAAAATAGAGAAGTTGTTGGAATTTGAGTGGATTTTTTTTTGAGATTTTAACATTTTAATCTCTATTTTAGAGAAATTTTATCATAACTATTGGGACTGCTCTAAGTCTTTAACATCTTTAAATCAACAACACATCATTTAAATCAAATAAATATCATGGTCATTTCAAGTTTCAAATATTTTGAATTTTAATTATTTTAGTCTTTAATAAAAAAAATTAAAATTCTTAATATTTTCAATATTGATCATTTCAAAATATTTGATAATGCAATGTATGTATGTGTGCATTTTTATGTTTAAATATTTTAGGTATTTTTTGAAAACGTGTTAATAAATGAAAACCCTTTTTTCCCAAAACCTACGCGCCCCTTTCCTCTCCTACCCGAGACGATCGACCGCCGTCAATGGTTGTATGCCCTCCGCCCGGATCAACGCTCTCTAGGGGTGTGCAGAAAAATCCGAAATCGAGAACACGACACGAAAAAACCCGAAACTGAAAAAACACGACACGATAATGACACGAACTGAGAAAACACGGTTGTAAACGGTTCGTGTTCGGATCGGGGAAATCGCCTTGTCGGGTACCCGACACGAACCGTTTAATTTTATTTTTTTTAATTTTAGATCTGGTAGTATTAATACTTGTATAAATAAGATCCCAAAAGTAACATGATGCTCAGTTGGCTTACTTGGTTTATCACAGACTCATGGACGGAGGTATCTGCGTACAGGCACAGGATCGAATCCTCTCTCTACCTATTTTTTCCCACTCTCTTTTTACCTCTTAAATGAGTTAAATAAAATAAAACCCTAACTCAGCAACCTCCTTTCAGCCTTCTGAGTTAAATCAACTTTGCCTTCTTTCAGCCTTCTCCTTCCATCGCTCAGATCTACATTCACAAACTCTCTCTCTCTAATTCTCCAAATCCACCCTTTCTCTTTTTCTCCAAATCCAGTGAAAATGTGGTCCTGCGGAGGCGAATCGACTCTTCTGTCGGGGATAGTCCAAGGCTGACTCAGTGCTCGGCCCCGGATTCGCTCGTCTTGGCGGCGACAGGTTGAACCGCTGCTCGAGGACTGGCGCCGCTTCAGAGAGATTCGAAGTGAGGTCGGGATCCCGGATCTAATCCGCAATGGAGTGTCTTCACCAGCGATGCCTCCGGATCTGGGCAGATGAGCATCGATCGAGGTTTCCATCTCCTTTCACCGGGGCAGATGCGAGAGGGAGAGAGAAGATAGAGCGAGAGGAGCAAGAATCTGAGAGCGGAGAGTCGCCCTGAATGAGGGCTCGAGTTGGACCACCGAGGGGGAAGAAGGTGAAGAAGGAAGCCATGGAAGCTTCAGGAATCAGCGCACAGATCGTACAACATCTCAATTTTCGGTTCGTGGCGGGTTACACGGTATCCGACACGGAACCGTTTCGTGTTTTCGTGTCGGATACCCGGTATTAACCGTGTCGTGTTCGGATCGGTGTTTTTAGCCTTAACGGTTTCGGGTACCCGACACGATTAACCGTGTCGTGTCGGGTACCCGGTTATGCACACCCCTAACGCTCACCAGCTCCCGACTTCCCCAGATTCATACCCATCCACCCCGAGTCGCCCCTTAGCGCTGCTTGTGGTCCCCGTGAGTAACATCCCTGCTTACCAAATCGCTCCACCGTTTGGAGCAAACCCTAACCGGGCAATCAATTGGGAGGCTCAGACCTCTGATTGGCATCGGCCTGTCACTTCGGCCCCCACTTGCAGCCTCTATTCGACTTGCTACCGGGTATTGATGAGATTTGAGGGAAGCGTGTGGTGGCCGGACGGCGCGGGTCAAGTCCCTCTGTGGTGTGCCTGGTCTTTCACTCGGGTGCCTTGCCCGTCGATTTGCTTTCTGTCCTGTGGCCTGCCTCTGCACTCGGTAAGTCTTCCTCTCTCTACTTATGAACACACACTGGTTTCCTTTGCTTACCGGTTTCAATCCTATTTCATCACCCCTACAGGGTGCACTAGGCTTACCGCCCTCCTTATTTCTTACAATCTAATGTTGAAATCAAATCCCCCTGATCTTGATCTCTACGTCTAATTGCGTTTTAATGGAACCCTCAAAATCCTTCTTGGATGCACTACAAAACACTCAGCCCCCCACAGTCACTCAACCTCCAAACAATGACCCTAAGCCTAACTTTGCGAAATCCTCTGTTGTGATTCCTACTATTGCTGATTATCAAATTTATTTTTACTTTACTAGTTTACTGCTGCTAGTTTCCAACTCTCGTTTAAACTTTGGTTTCTGGAAGCCTTTAGACTTTAGTTCTACTTTCCTATGGTTTGTTTCTTCTTGCTAGGTTTGGTGTGAACCTGTGCAGGTGGTGGTCGGGGTGCTTGTGTCAAGCCCTCCCTCACTGCTGCTGGTCCTGGGAACTCCAGGCGTTTCTGTGTCGACGGCTTCATCGGGAGTTCAGCAGTGCTGTGCTCCTACGGCCCTGTTGTTTACCAATCCCCTTTGTTATGATAACAAATATGGCTTACAAGCCCACCATGAAGTAATACTTCAACCTCTAAAGCCCTATAAGGCAGTTGTAACTTTAACAGAGTATGTTCATTATATCTCCTACAAATACCTTATTAGTGACTTCTTGATAGCATGCATTTAGGTAGGCATAATAGATTGCATTTAACTTAGTTAAGATGCATTTCATTGATGGATTAAGCACGATTTGCATATTAGTTCTCTATGTTGCCGGAGTCGGAATCTACACGTTTTTATTGATTATTTCAGGTAATGGTGGATCCGAGGAGGAGACATGAGTTGATAACGCATTGGATGAGAATGTCTAGTTGATCGAAGAAGCTTACATGAGGATCTTAAGAGGTCATGAGAAGAAGAAGCGAGCCTAAACGAAGAACAAGTCTGCAGAAGTTGCCGTCAGACATGCTGAACTTGTTTTGCACTTTCTGGAGGCCTCGGTTGTCCGATTGATTATTATGACCATGCGTTGGAAATCTCTTTCAGAGAGATACAACTTTCCTGTTGAGAAGAAGAGCAAATTCGAGACAGATTTTCCGGGAAAGACCGATGCAGCGGCCGCCGCCAGGGCCGATGCAAGAGGAATGCTGATGCTGCGGCCGCAGCATACATGCGGTGGCCGCCGCATCTGACGTCAGCGCGTATACGCTGCGTTTTGATTATTACAAACCTTAGATCTTTTGTTTTTATTAATGGCCGACTTTGGATCTATTACAAGGCCACTTTTAGTTATTTTTGAAGAACTTCTATTCTATTCATTCGACAGACACTTTAGAGATTTTGAGCGATGTCTTCCATGAGGAACTAAACTCATCTATTCTGCCTGCAATTTGAAGCTTTATTTGGATTGATTGTGAGTTTCTAATTCTCGTTCTTGTTTCCTATATTTGAATGCTTCAACTTCTTTGTGCTTGATTGTCTATTGTTTTATTCTATCTAGCCCGCGCAACTAGTTAGAATCAATTCAATTGCTAAGGTTTTGTAGATTCCTGATTGTGAACCTTAACCTGAGTGGCAAACTTGTTCCTTTAGGGCTGATTGAACTAATTGAATAAGTAGGAAGTTGAATGTGTTGTTAAATCCTTCTTTAGGGACTGCAAATACCTTGGTTAATCTCTGAACTTAAAGCTATCAATTGGGTTAAATCCTTCTTTAGGGACTAAGGGTTTATATGACTGATTGGACTAGTAACTATATTAGGTCGGGACAAGGGCATTCATAGGCAACTTAATATGACGAGAAGAAGTTACAAGGATCGCTTCAATCCAATAAAGTGGAAAATTGTAGGTAGAATTACTTCTCCTAATTTTCTAAAACCAAATCCATTTACTTTGCTTGCTTACTCCACTTTGATAAAAGGCGGAACTGTCACACACAAAAACCCCCCAAACTGGTTACTTTGATTGACACCTGAATTACACTTGAGTTATAACTTTCCCTGTGGATCGACCTCTTGCTTATTGCTATACTTGCTATAGGTTTGAGTTTTCTTTGGCAGATCAACGACAGGTTTTACCTCCGTCAAATTTGGCGCCGCTGCCGGGGAAATTTATTAATTCTTGTGTGTTTTTAGTGCTGATTTTTGGTGTGGACCACTTACATGGTCTGCACTCTTGCTACTAACATATGTTGATGATGAGGTTATTGCAGTTACTTGGAGAGAATTTTCATCAATACTTTATCAGACTGCAAGAGTACATTAACGATGTTTATTCATGGGGATATCAAGCTAGTATAAGGGAAGTGCTTCTATGCATCTTTGATGGCATGACTGCTGAGACACAAAGTCTTGCCGAGCGCCTGAGTGATGGAGGTTTATTAGATATGGGACTCTCGGAGATGTGGGAATTTTTCTGCTACATGGATAATCAATGTGCGCAGAACGAGTCACTTTCTCCAGTATCTCAAATCGTTGAGACCTCTGTTGCACCTCTTGAAGTCATTGTGGAAAATCACATTGAGAAGATTGAGGAAGAAGACACTCCATCTGATGAGATCATCCCTAACTCGCCCATTGATGAATCAGGTCCAGAGCCTATTGTTGAGGCTACAAAGCAGGTAAAGGTCGTCTCTCCTGCACTCGAGAGAATATTGGTGAATACATTGATCCATTTGACTGTTACTTTGACAAGCTATCAATATAACTGAATTGGTGGTATTATATACCCTTTGTGGGTAGTCAAGCTCCTGAATACAATAAGTCTAAACGGTTCTTAAATGTATTATTATTTAGTTTCAATTTATTTGTATGTAGCGCATGCTTGTTTGTTAGTTGTGCACAAGAGTTTGACAGGTTGCTGAGGGCTTTGACTATGTCTGATTAGTTTTGTAAGCTTAAGCAAAACGTCGAGCCAACGACTTGAAACAAAGGCGCTTCTCGGAAGGCAACCCGAGGTAAGTTTTTCTTTCTTTTTCCTTTTTCTTTTCCATCACCCTGATTATATTTGATTTACTTTTGTTGTCTTTATTGTTTCATTGAAGATAATGAAAACTTTAAGTGTGGGGGAGAGGAAGTCTGTATATATAGATGCATATAAGAGATCATATTTAAATTTCTACACCATGTTTAATTTATTTCATTTTTTTAATTAATTTCTTGTTTATTTTCGTAATTAAAAAAAATTCGAAAATTCCAAAAATAAGCATGCATTGCATACGTATGTGTTTTTCAAACACCTATCTGGCTTAGTTTGTCCTCTATTTTAAATTTCAAGCATGATTCATAAAAATCCCATGGAGTTCTGGATGTTTTGATTATTGTCTTTATTTGATTTTTGTGGAACACGAGCTAGCAAATATAATTGAGCATGTATGATTGAGCTAAAGTATGATTAAAGTCCTCAAAATATGACATTGTGAGAATGTTTGGCCTTATTTGAAATCTTTTGCTCAATTGTGTGAATTACTCCCCTAGTGTTGCTACCTCTTGGCATTGACTGCAGTATCTATTTGTAAAGACCGATGCACATGTTTGATTGCTTGCGGAGTTTATGTTTATATTTTGAGTCTATTATTTGAATTTTTGCATATTTAGTGAATAAGGTGGCAATGGTTGATGCACTTAGTAACCGGATCTATGCATGACATCCATGGGTATGATTCGCGCAAAACAGTGTTGAAAACTATCCACTAGGAGAGAAAGCTTGATCATTGAGTAACTAGGTTAATTCATGACACCCATGTTTGCAACTTACGTCAAAAGATGTTCAAGTGGACTTCATATTAGTAGGTTGAGGTGTTGATAGACCGGGGTCATTCATGACACCCATGTTTGCGCCTCACGTAAGGGAAGCACCAAGACAAGAAAAAAAGAAAAGAAAAAAAAAAGAGTGTCACATTTATTTAGTTGTCTTTATTGTGTCCCGCAAGTAATGACATTTCGGTAGATATTTGGTGATATGGTGGTCAATGTCTATGAGCTGAGTGCATTTTAGATTGAGTTGAGAGTTGAACCTTAAAGCCTAAACACATGAGTGAAACACATATTTCTGGTGAGGTTTGATGATGTCTACTTCTAAACTTTGATCACTGAAATACATGCTATGACGTTTGTTTGCTTGGTTTATGTTTTCACCTGCTATGATGTTGCTTTTTGATGAGGTTGAAACTTGAAAGGATTTCCTGTGGGATGCGTTGTTTTATGTTCATTCTATCATTGCTTGAGGACAAGCAAAAGTTAAGTGTGGGGGAGTTTGATAGCATGCATTTAGTTAGGCATAATAGGTTGCATTTAGCTTAGTTAAGATGCATTTCATTGATGGATTAAGCACGATTTGCATATTAGTTCTCTATGTTGCCGGAGTCGGAATCTACACGCTTTTATTGATTATTTCAGGTAATGGTGGATCCGAGGAGGAGACATGAGTTGATAACGCATTGGATGAGAATGTCTAGTTGATCGAAGAAGCTTACATGAAGATCTCAAGAGGTCATGAGAAGAAGAAGCGAGCCTAAACGAAGAACAAGTCTGCATAAGTTGTCGCCAGACATGTTGAACTTGTTTTGCACTTTCTGGAGGCCTCGGTTGTCTGATTGACTATTATGACCATGCGTTGGAAAGCTCTTTCAGAGAGATACAACTTTCCTGTTGAGAAGAAGAGCAAATTCGAGACAGATTTTCCGGAAAAGACCGATGCAACGGCCGCCGCCAGGGCCGATGCAAGAGGAATACTGATGCTGCGGCCGCAGCATACATGCGGCGGCGGCCGCCGCATCTGCCGTCAGCGCGTATACGCTGCGTTTTGATTATTACAAACCCTAGATCTTTTGTTTTTATTAATAGCCGACTTTGGATCTTTTACAAGGCCACTTTTAGTTATTTTTGAAGAACTTCTATTCTATTCATTCGACAGACACTTTAGAGATTTTGAGCGATGTCTTCCATGAGGAACTAAACTCATCTATTCTGCCTGCAATTTGAAGCTTTATTTGAATTGATTGTGAGTTTCTAATTCTCGTTCTTGTTTCCTATATTTGAATGCTTCAAATTCTTTGTGCTTGATTGTCTATTGTTTTATTCTATCTAGCCCGCGCAACTAGTTAGAATCAATTCAATTGCTAAGGTTTTGTAGATTCCTGATTGTGAACCTTAACCTGAGTGGCAAACTTGTTCCTTTAGGGCTGATTGAACTAATTGAATAAGTAGGAAGTTGAATGTGTTGTTAAATCCTTCTTTAGGGACTGCAAATACCTTGGCTAATCTCTAAACTTAAAGCTATCAATTGGGTTAAATCCTCCTTTAGGGACTGTTCGATTGATAAGGGTTTCTAGGACTGATTGGACTAGTAACTATATTAGGTCGGGACAAGGGCATTCATAGAAAACTTAATATGACGAGAAGAAGTTACAAGGATCGCTTCAATCCAATAAAGTGGAAAATTGTAGGTAGAATTACTTCTCCTAATTGTCTAAAACCAAATCCATTTACTTTGCTTGCTTACTCCGCTTTGATAAAAGGCGGAACTGTCACACACAAAAACCCCCAAAACTGGTTACTTTGATTGACACCTGAATTACACTTGAGTTATAACTTTCCCTGTGGATCGACCTCTTGCTTATTGCTATACTTGCTATAGGTTTGAGTTTTCTTTGGCAGATCAACGACAGGTTTTACCTCCGTCACTTCTCTATAGGAAAATGTATCACTTGTGTATGTGTTCTGCTTTGTAAGAACTTTACTTGGTTACACTATATTTTAAATGATTACCATAATTGTGCTCACTCACGAAATATCCGGCAATCCTTCGTCCGTTTGACACAAACCAATGGTTCCTCGATTTGGACTTTTCAAGTACATTTGCACTTCGAGGTGTTGAATTCTTTGTTCGCCCTCCTGCAAGTTACAAATAGTGCCTTTTCTGCTCTCTGCTGGTGATTCTCTCTGGCTTGCAGCTTAGCTGATCTTTTCTGGATGCGGGCCTCTGGTCGCTGCTGGTGTTTGCTGGTGGCCCAACCATCGCTATGTCGGCTGCAGCTTGGTGTGTGGATCTTCTGCCTTGCTCGTTTGGGCCTGCTCGTGCTCTGCCCTTGTACTAGCATAAAGTTAATCATCCTTAAGATTGACCTACAAGCCATTTTCAAAGATCTCTTACGATTTGCTCAGCCCCACCAGGCAGTCGCACTTATGACAATTGCTTCTCTAAATACTTATTCACATAAACAATCCACAATTGTTTTATCTTGTTTTGAGGGGATACACTACTCATTCATCGTTGCCTGTAAATACCCTAATTACAATTACATGTTCATTTCAATTTTATTATCACTTTGAACCTTTAAAAAAAGAGTTTCACTCCCTAGAGTATGATTTGCCCCTTAAGTGGTCCTTCATATTCATATCTCCCTCGCAGGTTGCTATAGGCAAAATAAGACAACAATCACTCACAAATACAAGTGCTTTAGTCGGCATTCACATTGCCATGTACCCTCACCAAGGTCATATTGATGCAACTTCCCTTGCAATTATCAAACGATCTCGCTTCCAAAAAGGTTTTAAATGAATATATGTTCATGGAATTGTCGTGGCCTAAAAAGGCGTAATTTCTGGACAAATACAGAACTTTTCTGCAGGAATAACTATATCAATATCCTTGCTCTCATTGAGACCAAAACGAATAAACCTCCATCGGACCACTAATGGAAAAAATGCGGCTTCTCGAACATCGCATTCGACCCGGCCTTTGGCTTCTCAGGTGGAATCTGTCTACTATGGAAGGACCTCCCCCCAAGCGAGGGTGACATCATCCTCATCTCGATTAATCACAGATTTATACATATTAACTATCAGGACAATATTTTGAACAAAACATTTTCTTTTATCTTTGTATATGCACCTCCTGACAGGGCCTCAAAGGATTCATTCTGGGAGTCCCTTTCCCGGTATGCTTCAAATTTGGTATTACCTTTCTGTATCCTCGGAGATCTCAACGAGATTGCAATCCCAGCTGATAAACTGGGGGGAATTACCCCTGCTCAGATTCGTTTCATCCGGCTCCAAGAAATTAAAAACAACCTCCTTCTCCAAGATGTTCCCACACACGGGGGAAACTATACATGGCAACGAAAGAAGATTGGTTCAATAAACAATACCTTCGCCAAACATGACCGTCTGCTCGCACAGAGTGAGATCATGTCCGCATACGACGGCCTACAGGTCAAGATTCACCCCTTCACATCATCGGATCACGCCCCGATCTCCATCGATCTACGATCTCCGACACATCTCCACAAGAAACCCTTCTGTTTCGAACTGGCATGGATGACCGAACCGGAGTTCACAAATATTGTAAGACAAGCCTGACGAGATAACACTCACGGTTCCGACCTGTTTAAGTTGGTTAAGAAAACGAACCTGCTAAAAAATTTGGCTAAAAAATGGCACAAGCGAACCTTCAATAACATTCACAAACAGATATATCAGACCGACGAAGAAATCCTTCGCTTACAACATATTTTAATTACAGACCATAGACAAGACATTGCTTTACGACATAAAAAATTACAAATCAAAAGGGAAAGAATGCTCGACTTCCAGAGACGATATTGGAGTCAAAGAGCGAAACTTAAACACGCACAACTGAATGACACAAACTCAGCTTATTTCCAACGAATAGCCTCCGCTAAGCGGGGAAACAAAACTATCAAACACTTTATTTCAGAAGCGGGATTACACCTTACTGATAACAACTTAATTAGAAATGAGTTTGCCTCATGTTTTTCGAACCGCTTCCGGTCATCCTATAACCATAGCATGAACTTCACTACAGATCTTGGTGTCATCGGAAATGAGATCTCGGTGGATGATAATGTCATCCTTACCTCTGCAGTGACTAATGGAGAGATAAAGAACGCATTGTTCTCCATTAAAGCCGACAAGGCACCGGGCCCGGACGGGATGCCAGCTGGTTTCTATCAAACCTATTGGGATATCGTTGGCCCATCCGTTATAAAGGCGGTTAAGGCCTTCTTCCAGTCCGGCAAAATGCTAAGGCAGATAAACCACACTTTCATTACCCTGATCCGGAAAATTGATAATCCTGAAACAGTTAACCATTTCAGACCAATCAGTCTATGCTCTACTGTCTATAAAATTATCTCTAAAATTCTGACCAACAGATTATCAAGGATTTTTGATAGGCTAATACACCCTCTACAAAGCGCGTTCACCAAATGCAGGTCAATCCAAGACAACATTCTGATTGCACATGAAATTTTTCATTCATTCAGAATCTCCAAAGCTAAATGCGGCTATTAAGCTGGATATGGAAAAAGCATATGACAGAATTGAGTGGCCCTTTCTTTTCGCTGTTCTTCAGAAGTTCGGCTTTGATGAGAAGTTCATTCTTTGGATCAAAGAATGTGTCCAAACTGTTTCTTATTCTGTTCTAATAAACGATGAACCATCGACTCCCTTTATACCTTCAAGGGGCTTGAGGCAAGGGGACCCTCTCTCCCCTTTCCTCTTCATCCTCACAGCAGAGGTGCTAGCACGAACTCTACATCAAAAGGCAGAAGCTTCCAAAGATCTTGGTTTCAGGCTTGGAAGGAGGGGTGTTAGAATCCCGTTTCTGGCATTCGCAGATGATATTATGCTTTTTGGAAAAGCAAACATGACTACTTGTACCAATATGGATAATACAATCCAACGATTCTGTCTAATCTCTAGACAGAAAGTGAATTTACACAAATCGAGTTTTCAAGTTTCAGCAGCCACTTCAACAACTGCTATTAACACGGTGTCTTCAACACTAGGTATCCCCCAAACAAATAACCTAGAAAAGTATCTGGGATGTCCGATCATAAACGGAAGATTTAATCGCGATACCTTCGCATATATTATCCTTAAAGCAAGACAACAACTGACCAAATGGAAGGCCTCCTCTCTGTCGAGTGAGGGTCGTAAAGTGCTCATTAAATCCAATCTAAGCGCACAACCGCTCTTCATCATGCAGGCTTTCATGCTGCCCGCTTCGATTTTGCATGAGCTTGATAAAGTGTACAGACAATTCTTCTGGAACAAGGGTTCGAATGCTACTCCACTAATAAGTTGGGACAAAATCTGCTCTGATACCCTGTCTGGTGGTCTGGGTATCTACAAGGCTGAGACTATGAACATAGCATTACAAATGAAATTATTGTGGAAAATTATTGCGGAGCCTTCCAATATCTGGGTTAGGGTTATCTCTGCAAAATACCTAAAAGGGGATAAGTTGATGGATTACACAAGGAAGGGCAACACCTGGTGGCAATGGTCAAAATTAGTGGCCATAAGGCATCTGTTCAAGCCATGACTGCGCTGGTCGATTGGGAATGGTCAGTCGGTTAAGTTCTGGACGGACAATTGGGCTCTCAGCACTCCTTTACTTCACTCTGCTGTTGCACCAGTCATTGGTTTGACAACTACTTGGTCTGTAGACAACTTCATCACAAATGACAATAAATGGGACACTGACGCTCTAAACCTAGAGTTACAGGGTTTTCTCACCCCGGCTACCATAAAAAATATAACCGATATCAAACTTCCAGATAACAATTTCACTGACAGACTCTATTGGGGTCCTAGTAGGGACGACTGGTTCTCGACTAGCTCGGCAACTCAAATCATCCCGATGCACATGGGGGATCCTCGTTTCGATTGTCATTGGCTTTGGAAGCTCGACATTCCTCATAAAATTAAACATTTCCTTTGGAAGATAGCACGTGACGGTCTGCCTACTTCTGATCGCCTACAACGTTCACATTTTGCGGTCCCGTCGGGTTGCTGTTTCTGCGGTTGTTCCGCAGAGACTACCTTTCACCTGCTCCTAGGATGCCCCATGACTACATCTGTTATGGTAGAACTACGAATCGCTTTCCCGAGCAATCATGGCTCAGACTCGACTACTACACCTAACTCCATCCTTAATAGGATTCATAATTCGGTAGGAACAAAGGTCCTTAATAATCTGGCTTTCGCTTGGTGGGGCATATGGTTCTTCAGGAACCAGCTGGTGTTTTAACACACCAATTCGACTTCGTGTCAAGCTATTACTCTATTTTGTAACTCCAACAAAAGGACTTGGGCGAATCGCTTGGATAGTGACACCACACACGCTATACCTTCAAACTTCGCATCGAGGAGTCGAAATAACATCCCCGCTATAACAAGAACTACAAAATACAAAGATCAACCATGGGTGAAGCCGCCACAGGGACATCACAAACTCAATTTTGACGGCTCACACTGTGCGTCAGGGTCTAGTTCGTATGGCTTCGTCATTCGCGATAACCATGGCTAAGTTTTCTCGCTTGGATCGGGCACTTGTAATAACACCTCGGTGGTGTTCGCTAAGGCTTTAGGTCTTCATATGGGTGTTGCGAGGGCAAAAAAACCTGGGTATTCATAATCTCCTAATAGAGGGTGACTGTCTAGTCGTCATTAAGGCTCTCCTGGGGGACTGGTCGTGCCCTTGGAATATCGAGCTGCTGATGGCCGATACTATTTTACATCTGAATTTCATTTCTAATGTTGCTATTCGTCATGTTTTCAGGGAATGGAATGCAGTTGTTGACAGGATTGCCCGTCTGGCGTACTGCATCCCTGCCGATGATAGCTTGGCCATTGATCCAGAACTTCGGGTTCTCGTCCGCTCGGACGCTCTAGGAAAGAAGCTGGCTCGTCGGCGGACCTCCTAATTCTTATCTTGCTTCAAAAAAAAAAATTAGGTAAATTATTTTGGGTTTTCTAACCTAGGGCATAGGTTAAGTTTAGTTGAGAATTAATATTTTTCAATATTAAATTATTTTAGTTTTCTTAATATTGCTTTACTACATCTTTAATTATTTGATAAAAAAATCCTTAACATGCTTATTAACCTATATATATATCATTTACTAAGAGCATATGTTAAAAAGACCGAAATTATTTTGATATATACATATGTGATTACGTTTGATCGAGTTGTTTCGAATTGGGTGATTTTCATATTTAGATGTTATTTGGGTTGAAAATGTTTCCGATTTCACCTTATCTTGGACTAGTTTCTAATAAGTTTTAGGTTTCGGTCTATTTTGAATTTGTAGGTTGGATTTTCGGGAATTAAAGCACGCCATTACTCACCACTAATCTTGTGATATTACAGTTTTGAGATGTCAAGAGCTTCTATAAGTTTAATGTTTAACTGTTTAACTGTAGGGCAGGCTCCCTACAAAGTTGATGGAAAACACAATATATTATAGGGTCAATTTGCCAACTATACAAATACAAAGGCTAAATTAACCAAGTATATACAAGATTGTGGGAATTTTGCAAAACTATACACAACCCTTGCCCCTCCTATGTGCCCCCCCTCCAGCGTGCCCCCCTGTGCCCCCCTCCACGTCAGTTTTTTTTTTTTGTCGCGCGCCTATGCTGACGCCGACGTCGGGAATGTTGACGTTAGCAATGCTGACACCGTTTACAAGTAAGGTTTTTTTGTTTTTTTTTTCCGCGCGCCAATGCTGACGCCGACGTCGGGAATGTTGACGTCAGCAATGCTGACACCGTTTACAAGGAAGGTTTTTTTTTTGTTTTTTTTTTTTCGCGCGTCAATGCTGACGCCGACGTCGGGAATGTTGATGTCAGCAATGCTGACACCGTTTACAAGGAAGTTTTTTTTTCCACGCGTCAATGTTGACGACACCGACGACGGGAATGTTGACATCAGCAATGCTGACGCCGTCTACGAGAATGCTGACGCCGACGACAATGACGTCGAGAATGCTGACGTCAGCATTGCTCACACCCTCTACGAGGATGCTGACGCCAACAATGATGACATCGAAGATCAATATATTTGACGTATTAAGTCATTAAAAATATAAAAGGGGGAGAACAAATAGACAAAGGAATGTTCTACCAAAAAAAACGAATATTTTATTTTTTTTTGTAGTGAGAAACAAAGAATAAAGGTAAACAATTAAAACAAAGAATTTTTCGATGTCGACGATGCTGACCTCTTTCCTCATCCCTCTCTTATATTGCAAAAACGATGTCAGCAAATATATACCTACATAAAAATATGTATAAAAACGATGTCAGCACTAAAAATTACGTATAAAACGATGTCAGCGCTAAGAAATAAACCAATTTTTAAGGACTTAAGCATACATATATACTTACATATATAATATCAAATTAAAAACGATGTCGGCACTAAAAAATAGGCATTAAAACGATGTCAGCACTAAAAAATAAACCAATTTTTAAGGAGTCAAGCATACATATATACCTACATATATAATAGCCAACTAAAAACGACATCAGCATTAAAAAATACGCAAAAAAACGATGTCAGCACTAAAAAACAAACCATTTTTTAAAGACTCAAGCATACATATATACCTACATATATAATATCTAACTAAAAACGATGTCAGCACTAAAATAAAGAATACTAAACCACTTCTATTTCTCCTCTCAGATCCCACACTCAATTCCGCCAACGTGTTGTTGTAAGGGTGCCCACCGTTGGCTTCCATCAACTCATCAACAATACTAAACAGTTTTTTAAGCTGCGATTTTTGCAAACCTGGATAATGTCCTGCAAATATGAGAAATGACAGTGAAGGCCTTTATGTCACTAATAGAGTAATAGGTATGGCGTCTGGCAAACTCATGGCTCCAAATTAAGAGAACAACAACAGTCCATCTAAACAAACAGTAGACTTGGAAGCAAATTAATACAGCCTTATTCATTAGCCTAAAATGATGTAGAGGCAAATGTCTCTAAAGGACACACAGAACAAGAAATTGCTGAGATGACAGAAAAAATTAAGAAATCGTATGATGAACAGCTTGAATCCAAGCTGAAGGAGACGAACCTGATGCTCCAAAAACCTGCGTTGGGCGCATAGCAGAGTCAAGGGAGGAAAGAGAGTGGTCGAAGGAGCCCAAGGTGGAGAGGCGGACTGTGAGGAGGAGCCGAGGCTGCACTGTCAGCAATGGAGGCCTGAGCCTCCGCCTCCGCCTCAAATTAAGATACGTCGGAGCCTCCACCTCCGCCTCACCGCTGCACTGTCAGCAATGGAGGTCGTCTATTGTGTCGACAACTATGTCGTGGCCAAATTCGATGTTGCATCCGGATTGATTTTCGATCTGTTGATCCAATGGCTTTCTTTAATTTGCTCGAAGGTTGTCGGACTCGTTCCATGGCCATTGAAATCGTCGGCGGCTCTTTGATTTTCGATCTGTAGATCCGGATTGATTTTCGATCTGTAGATCCAAATTCGATGTTGCATCCACGGCTCATTGAAATCGTCGGCGATTCTTCTGGCCTAGGCAACAAAGCTTCGCCATGATCTGTGCTTCGCCTAGGCAACAAAAGCTTCGTCGTCAGCCCTCTTCTTCGACGGAAATCTGGAAGCATAGGAGATAGATCGAGATGGACGGAAATCTGGAAAGGGAGAGAGATATTGAAACGGAGGAGATCGAGAGCAGCATCTGGAAATCTGAAACGGAGGAGAGCAGCAAGGGGAGAGATCGAGAGGGGCACAGATCTGAGAATTTGGGGGTGGTTTTGATTTCAGATTAGGGTTAAAATAAAGGATGTATAGTTTTGCAATTTTTACCAAAACTTGTATACTTGACTAATTTGGCTGAAAATTTCTCTATATTATATATATCTCTCTCAAATGAGGTCATTTGGACACGATTAGAGGTTTTTCACACGGCTATATAAACTACGACATCCAATTAAGTACAGACGTATAAGTTAATTACGAGATTATTATATTTTTTAATCGAGCTACAAGTTTTTTAGGAATTCCTAAATTTCACGAAATTCATTTCATTTATCGGAAGCATCAAACAAAGACAAGTTCAATGACGGGAAACTTGAGTTATTGATTTTCTTTTTTTCTTACCCAATCAATTGATAACAATCTATTTTTTCCCACAATTTTTACTCTATATATATATTACGACTTTAATACTGTATATCATTTATACCTTAAGAAATATAACATCTCAAAAGTCGCATCTTTACAAGATTCAGATAATGACATTCAAAGAAATGCATTCGATCACTTCGTCGATCCATGATAGGAAAGTCACACAGCCACTGTACACATCACAAATCACAAACAAAACCCATTGTGCTGAGTCCACCCAATCTTACGGTGGTCTAGCACACAGCCTATACCCGTCATCTTTGATTCTCCCAAATTCCCAATCCCTAAAACAGTTTTTTTTTTCCCAAATCAATTCGCGCTCACACGCTTTTGATCGATCTACCTACATCACTCCTATTCGAACAAGATTGATTGTTCGATCACGATTCACTAAACTAATCACGTCACGATCTAGGAATTCTACTGTGTCACAAATCACAATGCACATCAATGTTGACCTGGAAGATTTTCGCTCCCAAAATCCAATCGAAAATCGAAAACAAATTGCTGATCGATCACCAGAAATTGGCGAGATTCAGAGGAATCTTTGGGAGGGGCTCCGCCAGAAGCCGGAGTCGCGGAACTGCTCCCACATCTCCCTGTCGAGATTGATCACCTCGGCTGATCCATCAATGGAGACCTTGACAGATTCGAATCCCTTGACGGTGATATCCGAAACGCTGTCGTTGAAGCAATGGACCGTACTACTCCTGCCGCCGCCTTCGGCGCCGCTCAACAATCCGATCTCCTTCTTCTTCTTCCTCCTCGTCAGGCGCTTCCTCAACATCCGGCGGCAGATGCCTACGGGGATCTTGTAGACTGCGAGGACGAAGCATCCAACAAGCGCGCCGGGGAAGCAGCAGCAAATCGCCGCGCACTCCGCCGCCGTGCTTCCTGCCAGCTCGCCGACCTTGATGCTGTTCTCGCGCGGTAGCAGCGGCTGCCTCCGGTCGCTGACCGCCGGAGACGATTGGATCACGATCTGACCAGTCATCGCGATTCGATCTCACACACAACGGTTAAAATCAAACAACAACGAAACCAATGCAAAGAAAAACAGATGGATCGAGAGGACAGATAACAAGAATCAAGAAATGGCGGTGGAAATTGAAAATCTGGCCGCTGAAGCGAGATTGAGGGCGGCGGCGAGAGATAGAAAGGGAGGGAGTGGAAGGGGTTTATGGCCGGCGGAAAGAAGGAAAAGAGAAGTCAGAAACGGAAAAAACAACTCAAGTCGAATGCGAATGGGTGAGATTTATAACTTGGGCCATCACTTATCAGATGATGCGATGACGTGGAAATTAGTTTTTTTTTAATATATATAAAGAAAGAAAAATAAAATAAGCGGAGATCGCGTTTACCGGTCGGCACTCCAGCTGTTTTTTCCACTAATTTGGATACACGTATGTTAGTAAGTGGATTTTGGTTCAATAGATTAAACTACTCTATTAAACAGTGACTTAAATTATTTATAGTTATAATGAGTTGATTAAGAACTTTTCTTTGCGGATCTAAGTGAGAATAACGGATTTGAGGTTAAGAAAAAATTAGCGATGAGAGAGTGATTAAAATGTTAAGGAAGATAAATCTGTAGATACCTCGATCAAGTTACAATACAGGTAGGTGTTAGAACAAAATCAGTGAGAATAAAGGGGTTGTAAAAAGAGAAATAAAATGGTGAGGTATTAGTTGGGGTGATGGGGATGGGCGAGTAGACGTGAGGTGAAGTCCAAATTCGGCAGCTAAGCAGGTGGAGGAGCCGCCGTGGGGAGAAGGCGCGGATGACGTGTCATTTCTCAACTTCCAGTTGTGCTTGGTCTGATTTTTTTTTTTAAATAAACGAAAAGAAAAACAAAATAAAAAAACAACAACATAAAAAACTAAGGCTGATTTGCATGGATATACCATTTTATGGGCCACTTTGCAAAAATAACCTACACTAAAAAAATTGGCAAAGGAATGACAAATTGTCATTCTTACAAATTAATCCCAACAGGTTGCCGGTTACACTTTGCACAAACTGTGAAAGTGGATGTGAAAATTTTGGACACGTGTCGAATGGAAAGAGGGTGAGATAGAGAGAGGGAGGGAGAGAAAGAGACATATTTAATTGCTTTAAACTAAATTTCAGGCATTTTCATTTGTTAAAATTAAAAAATAAATTTATTTTTGAACTTAATTTAATTTTATCTTTCTATAGACACCCACTTTGTATATGTTTATGGAAAAAAATATTTCGAAGTAAAGTTTGGTCTATATCGCATCTTGATCTCAATTTGGAGTATGGCATGGATAACCATTTGGATGGCAAATACAACAATTCAGCTGGCACAGAAATTCACACAATTGGCAAGATAAACCAGAAAATCTGGGCAGAACCGACAATCGTTGCTCCGGAGATGAAAGGTAAAGCTCTCGACGTGGAAACGATTAAACAATTAAGACCTAAACCAAAAACTACAAAGTACTAAAGTTCCTAACCAATACATAACAAGTTAAGTACAAAACAACATAATGGGTAGAACCGACAATCGTTGCTCCGGAGATGAAAGGTAAAGCTCCCAACATGGACATGGAGGATGGGGCAATGCTCATAGAGGAGAGCATGTCGTTTGGGGAGAGTTCCTTCGTCGGAAGCGTCGGAGGACATAAGCAAGCGTGGCGTGGCAAGGTGAAGAAATTGATGTCTAGTTGGGTAACTCTTCTTTTGCGTAGTCGAATGTAGTATTTTGTTAGTTTGCTTGTAACTCAATGACACTTTGAGGTTTTGGTGGTTTTAAATGTACATAACTGGCCGGTTAGTTTGTCGACGATGCAAAAGACAAATGTATGCGATTTTTTGTTTACTAGCCTGTATATGATTTTCCCTAGCCAATAAAATCAAAGTCTATGCCAATAAGATAATTACCCCTGACACATCTTATTTATCTCATAAACTTCTCATCCTAAGTATATCGACCATTAAACTCAAAGGGATGAAACGTTTTAGACCTAAAACAAACACAACGAAGTACTAAAGCTAAAGTCGGTTGATGGATCTCTCAACAAACCTACATTACTCTCAAATGACATCATCCAGTGTAACATTTTGGTGTTTTGGTGGTTTTGAATGTACAAAACTGATCCTAGAAACAAACCTACATTACTCTCAAATGACATCGTCCAGTGTAACATTAATGGTTTCAATCACAACATACTTCAACACATAGAAAGAAATTTACAACGATGTATAAGCATAACCCATTGCGATGTATGCTTACTAGCCAGTAAATACTATTATCTAGCCAGTGACAATGATCTCTTACCCAATGTAGAAGTAACCCATGCTGGATCTCTCAAGATGATAAAATCAAACACAAGTCCCCTAAAAGGTGAAAACGATTAAACAATTAAGACCTAACCAAACACTACGAAGTACTAAAGTTCTTAACCAATACAATCCTGTCGGATGCGAAGCCCGAATATTTGCGATCTATGCTTACTAGCCAGCAAATACTATTATCTAGCCAGTGACAACGATGTGTTAACCAGTGACAACGATGTGTTAGCCAATACATATGTCTAGCCAATCAAAATAATATTTCTACCAAAACATTTAACCTTACACAAATGACACAATCGAGAGCTGAAGCAGTCTGATGCCAGCTAGTAGTGCAGCATTGAAGGTTTTGCTAGTGATGGCTCAAGTGGCTATTTTAGGCTACCCTTCTTCATCGATTACACTTTGCCTTTGATGGGCATTGACTTCGTGCATCATCTGATCATACGTACAGTATATATCTAATCTCTCTCCATAAGGCAGCAAATAAATAAACCCAAAGACTTTTCCCCATGTTTGGGAATCAGATTGCACACATAGTCCGATTCTTGCTGATAGTCACAGGTTGCAACAGAAGCCGAATGTAAAGATAACCCAAATTTCCTGATCAAATTGCCATACCCACAAGCCACAACCCCACTTATATGCCCACCAACACTCACAGTAGGGCAAATCGCAACAGGAAAACCAAGAACCCTACTTTTTCCCCAAATTGCATTGTAAACCTCTCCCAAAGTGGCACCTGTTGCTGTTGCTCGGTTGTTGTTGCTCGATTAGAATATCGAATACCAATTGCTCGGTGTACTAATTTTCGATTGCTGTTGCTCGATTCGAATACCGATTTGCAGATTGGGTAACCAGTCGATCTCCTCCGGAAATCTCAGCGACAGAGTCGATAGCCCAATCCTGTCGGTTAGGGCTGTTATTCGAGCCGAACGAGCCGAGTATTACTTGTTCATATTTAGTTCATTTAGAATATGAACGAGCTCGAGCCGAGCCTAAATTTTGACTCGAGCTTAAAAATGTGCTCATATTTGGCTCGTTTAGGAAATGAGCGAGCTCGAGCCGAGCTTTTTTCGAGCTTTAGGCAATTCTACTTGCTCATTATACAATAACTTTAAGAAAATTTTAGAAATTTCATAAAATTCGAGCTATTCGAGTTTAGTTCGAACGAGCCGAACTTTGGACCGAGCTTAAAAATGTGCTCATACTCGGCTTGTTTAGAAAATGAACGAGCTCGAGTCGAGTTTTATACGAGCCGAACCCGAGCCGATCACGAGTAGCTTGTCTCACATAACACCCCTACTGTCGGTGTCAATAGAACGGGCTCACCAAGTGCCGAACCATGAAGACTCAAGACGTTCCGGCGTATCGCCCCACCTCCTCCGCGTCTCCTCTCTACCCGCAGCTTGGTCAGCCCTTCATCCCTCCCGCTTCCCGCGCCCCTTCGTTCAACCATAACCCCACCAAAATCGATGTCACTCATCCGCTCTGTGTCGAATCCATGCCATTGTCGCCGCCTCAATTTGGCGGTTCGATTACTGCAGAAGAGAGAGGGGGAGAGGATTCGTCATCGCTTCACCTTTGGTGGTGTTGAGATCTAACCGGTCAGAGGAGGTTGAGGCTACCGGTTATTTTTGAAAAAAAATAGGTCATTGTGTTATTTTTGCAAAATTGGGCCGGATGTGTCATTTTTGCAAACAGCCCACTCTTTTGGTATATTGAGTACCATTTACTTAAAAACTAAAACAACACAGAGAACAAAGATTACAAACACCAACAAAACTAAACAGGACCCTTGATTCTTGATTTCTAATCCTGATGCGAAAATAGTTGCAGTGATATTTGCAATGGTCACGGTAGATTGAATTAGGTGGCGGTGACCGGATCTAGATCGAGAATAGAACAGAGCACCATCAACCGACTATATGGATTTTGCAATATTTGGTGGATTTGTCAAATTTGGGAATTTCGATGTTGTGGGTTAGGGTAAAAACAGATTTGGGGATTTCGATTTTTGGTGGATTCTTGATGTGAAAGATAAGATCAGATTTAGGGATTTTGATTTTGTGGGTCTAGGGTAAAAACCAGATTTGGTGAAACAAGATTTCGGCTTGCAGGTTAACAACTCCGGTTGAAGAAGGCTGAGAGGCATGAGAGGGAGAGGAGGCTGAGGTCGTCGCCGTGGGATCCGGCACCAGCTGGATGGCGGCGGAGCCGAAGGAGACGGGAGCGGAGTCACGGAAGGCTGAGGACGCAGGGCTTAGGGGCTGAGTGCAGCGGGCTGAGAGCTTGCTAGGGAAGCGTCGGCGCGAGGGCGGAACCACGGAGGCCGAGGCCGTAGGGGCCGAAGGTTGCAGGCAAGGGCGAGGACTGTCGGGGAAGCTATTGTGCGGTGAAGCTGCTGGGCGAGGAGGCGGAAGATCGGTGGCGGTGGCCGAAAGCGACTGGAAGCCTAAGAGGAGGGTCGTTTGTAGATAGAGGTGGAAGAGAGCGGTGGTGAGCCAAAGACCATCGGTGAGGCGGTGAGACGTTGTGGGGGCCATGGTGATGGCGGCGGCGGAAAACCCGAACTCTCAAAACAGAGAGCTTTTAGGGTTCCCCGTTCTCTCTCTTCAACGGGGCTTGGGTGGGCTCCGGCTGACTCGAGAGGGAAGTGGGCGACGATGTAGATGTGGGGGAGGAGGGTCGAGGGCGGTGCAGCCATGCCGACCATCCGGGAAGACCCCAGCAGTGGCGGCGGCTAGATGAAATCCTCTAGGGTTAGGTTTTGTGGGGTTTTTTGTTTGGAAGAGAGAGCGTTTTGTGGGGTTGGTCAAATTACTAATCCCTCGGTTCCGTAAAATATGTCTTCTACTCTTTACCCACGTTTTTTAAAATGAATATCTATTTTTTTAAATAAAATTCTTTTTAACAATTTCATACTTGTTACTTGTTACAACATCTCAAACAGTTTTTCCATTTTAAGGATTTTGGAAAATTTTAAGGTATTTTTTGATCCAATATAGTATTCTTCATCAGATTTTCCAAAATAGAAAAGCAACAGAAAAAGTTAGAGAGGATTCCCTAAATCTGCAAAATTCTCCAACCTAAATAATTTTTCAAATCTTCGAAATGTGAAAGTTGGAGTTAAAACAAATACGGAGTATAATTTAAATAATATGTATTTTGTTTCCCCATTTTGAAAAATGTTAGGAAAGTTGTTGGAGATGGACTTAATAGTTAAAAATAACAATATTTTTTTAAAAAAAAATTGCATTCGTTTATATAATGATTAAGTAAGAATTTGAGACCAGGTACACTTAAATCTTGATAACCGATAAGTTGGCGGACAGTAAACTGTCAAAGCATAAAGTCAGAAAAAGAAAAGGTGCAATACAAATAGATGAAAAAACGCACTGTAAAAAAAAACCGAATCTAGACAAACTAAATCAAATGCGTTGGGAATGTACACGGCGAACGCATTCTTTTGAATGTCTTAGTGAATTATGGAGTATATATATTTCTTTATATAGTACTGTATTATAGTGATAAGTTAGCTAGCTTTTTATTTTAAATTAAAGATCATTGTCAGGGAAATATTTATTTATCTGACTTAAAATTAGGAACTCTAAACCACAACCAAGAGGTGTTTGGTATCGATACTTAAATATATACGTAAAATGCAAGAGGTACGTGTTTGATACAGTAGTTAACTCTTTTGGCTAGGAAAAGGTCAATTAATTAATTAGGTTAATTTACAAAAACTTGGGATGAAAAGTTTTGCGACTTATGATAAGATAAATACTTGAATACTAGGAGTCTATGGGTTCGTATGGGACGGGGTTAATAAATCGATAAAAATTATAAATAGGGTAAAAATTTATAAACTGTTGGTAAAAGTAGTTAAAAATTTATGAAAAAATATAAACTCCATATGAGACGAAAAACAGTTTATTTGTAAAAAGTGGAGTTTATTTGGTTGTTATTAGGGATATTGTGGTACTTTCAAACCAAATAAACTATTAAAACCACACAAAAGCTTCCAAAACAAGCTTTTAAAATAAGCCTCCATTTAACCCAAAACCTCCTAAAAAGTTGTACCCCATACAACATTTAAGCTTTTAACCGGTTGAAGATAAAATTTTCAACCGATTGAAATTGCCCCCATACAGGCCCTATATATGTACGGTACAGTTGGCAGCCGCATGGTTAGAGAGAGGGGCAAAATATTTGGTTGGGAATTTTTTTTTCTCTAATAAATTTTTTAAAAAATATATATTGAAAAAAAATTATAAATTTTTGTATAAATATGATATTTTATTAAAAAATTCATACAATAATTTAATAATATATATATATGTGTGTAGCATAATTAAGATTTTTTTTTAAATATCGAAAGAAAATTATAAATTTTTTTACAGAATTTGTCATTGGTAAATAAAAAAAATTATAAGATTGAAAAGTATGACAAAAAAAACTCATAAATTGTGGTTTACATATGATATTGATAGTAATTTTTTTTCATAGAAGTAAAAATTAGAAGAATTTTTTAAAATATACTGTATGCAACATAATGAATAATCTTATGAAAATATTAAAACAAAAATATAAAATTTGATTTAAATATGACATTTATAATAGGAAAATTTTGGTATGAATAAAAAGGTAAGAAATGAGATTTAAATGTGACTACGAAACACCGTCGCCGGATTGGGGGGGGGGGGGGGGGGTTGGAGGGGGAGGAGGCGGTCGCGGGCTTCCCTGTATATGTACTACTAATTTGATATAGGGAAAATTTATAATAGGAAAATTTTAGCCCTGTTCACTTGCTTTATAACCCGGTTATGAAAAGAATCGATCTATAAAGTTATAAAGTTTAGCCCGATTCTGAATAAAATCGAGCTATAAAGTCACTATGTAATTTGAAAACATGAGTTTTTTGGCTTGATCGAACTATAAAATCATGTGTTATTTTAAAATTGGAGTTTTTAGCACGGTTTTTAGGTTGAACCAAGTTGTAAAGTCACCGTGTGATTGAGGTTTTATAAAGTATTCCTCACTATTTTTACTACAATTTGAGGTTTTCATCGGAATTAATCCCTATATATATATATATATATATATATATATATATATATATATATATATATATATATATATATATATATATATATATATATATATATATATATATATATATATATACAAATTTCGATCTTTTTAATTTGTTATTGATTGATTATGATTTAGAGAAAATTTGCGTCGGATTCCTTTTTTTCGGACCAAATTAAAAAATTGTCCACGGATTTATTTTATTGGTTAAAAGTCCATCTAAAAAACCCTAATATCTCCAGGCCCCCCTCCTCTCATCCATCCTTTTCCCCCCGATTCCTCCAAGCCACCGCAATGGAAGCCTTTGTCGCTGCCCAATCTCACCTTTCACCGTCCCCAATCTCGGTCGTGTCTCCTCTCTCCCCTTCCTTTCCAGTGACAGATCCTCCGCCAGGTTTCCGTCTCTGGCCGAATCGAGGCGCGATTTCACCTGCTCATTCGCTCCCATTTTCGCCGTCGTCGCTGCCCCAGTCGTCGTGACTGAAAAACCACGGTTGAACATGCCGGAGAGGTATAGTGGGAGACATTAGGGATGGCTAGTCGAAGATGAAGTCGGAGACGTGGCCATTGGTGAGCGAGCTGAAGCCGAAGATGAAGTCGAGATCTATCCAAAGTCGAAGTCGGGATGTGGCCATCAGTCGAAGCCGGGATCTGTTCTGAAATGTTGTCGGTTTCCTATTTTTGCGGTTGGAGCTTGGAGGAAGCGACGATTTGTGAGGATAATACAGTTGAGGAGCACGTTTCATATATAAGATCTAGTCGAGGAAGCGACGATTTGTGAGCATCCTCCTAATGGTTCCAGCTGCAACCATGCATGGACGATGATCTCAGTCACTCAAGCTTTCCACCAGGCTTCGTTTTTGGTTCTGGTACTTCTGCTTTTCAGGTACCCTGACCCCTTAATCCTCATTCCAATCCCAACATCTTCTGATTGTCATCCTGAATTGATAAGTTGTATTTCTACACTGTTTTGGATGGGGCATTGATGAAACTCATACCCTTCGTAATGAGGATGCTGAAATGCGAAATTAATATTGATGTTACACACCTTGGAGAACTGATGCCCTCTTGTTTCAGTGCTGAAAATCAGTAGAGATTACAAGTTGCTTATTTTGACAAAATCAGTGTATTGTATGGATTGATTTTTATACAGATTTTCAGCAAGTAAAATGACATTGGAGCACTTTTAGTAATATCTTGCGAAATCTGAGCTACCATTTTTTATGTCAGCGAATTCACGTAAGCAATTACATTTTTGAACACTAGATATTCTCGTCCGCATTTCAGCATCAACAACTTTGTTGAAACTTCGGTTTCAGCATCAACAAAGTTGAAACCGTAGCAAAGTTGTTGAAATCGGGGTTTCAGCATCAACAACTTTGCTGAAATCTTAATGAGATCAATGGAAAATGCTGAAATGTGTGTATGTACGGCAAAAAGGTCATTTTACATTTTAATTTCTTGTTTAACTTTGTTTGGATTGATTTACATCGTTTGGTTGATTGGAATGAAAAAAATTGGATGCAATTTTTTTTTGTCTTGTTGAAACTTTTGGAGAGCTTATTAACTTTTTGATTTTTTATGTGATCTGAAATGCTGAAATTAATTCTTATTAGCAAAATCCGTATGCTGAAATGCTAAAATTAATTCTTATAAAATTATATGAGCTACTATTTCAACATTTTTTGAAAATAAAACTCCGGTTTCAGCAACTCCGGTGTCAAAGTGGTGACGCGGAAAAAAAAAAACAACTCCGGTGTCAGCAACTTTGGTTTCAGCGACTCCGATATCGAAGTGGTGATGCGAAAAAAATAAAGAAAAAAAAAACAACTCCGGTTTCAGCAACTCAAGTGTCGAAGTGGTGACGCGAAAAAAAAACAAAGAAGAAAAAAATACAACTCCGGTTTCAGCAACTTCGATTTCAGTAAATCCAGTGTCGAAGTGGTGACGCGGAAAAAAAAAAAGCAAATCCGGTTTCAACAAATCCGTTTCGGCAATGCAAAAAAAATGCTGAAAATGAAGAGAGAGAGAGAAAAAACTGATGAAACTGGAGGGGGGCACACGTGGGGGGCACAGGGGACGGTGGACATTTTGCTAATTTGGAACACTTGAAGGACATTTTAATAATAAAGCCCATAAATATGGACATTCTAAAAATCACCCCTATGATTTATGTCCTATATTGGTTAACTTGAGATTTTTTTTTGTGTATTTAATCATTTAAGTTTTTATGATAAAAGAAGATGGATTTTGATCTTATAACCCAAAAATAAAATAAAGTCATCTAATTTTTATACGATCCAATTAGAGTTTCTCAATAGGATGGTTGGAAAGTTTTTTTTTTTTTTATCTTCCAAATATTAGTAAGGCCTTGTTTGGTTACTCAATTAAAAACACATGAAGTTCAAAAACCCAGGAACTAAGATAACTTTATGTGTTTGGTTGATAAAAAAACACAGAAATTCAACTTCTCAGGAATTTCAATTCCTCCAAGTTGTAGGAAGTTAACTTACCTATGGGGGATTAGGTAAGTTCAACTTCCTCCATTTTTATTGTATTTTTCTTTGTTTTCCTATTTATATTGTTAAACACCAAAATTTAACCAAACAACTTTGTTTAATTCTCTGGAAGTAAATTTCACGGGAATTCAATTCTTGGGAAGTAACTTCCCGGGAATTGTACTTCCCGCAATCAACCAAATGAGCCCTTACTATAATTCCTTAATTTTGGAGTAGTATAATTCCTGGTTGACCTAAAAAAAGTATAATTCTTTTTTTTTTCAAGAAAAGTATGGGAATTAATGTCTTCTAACTAATCCACCTTGTAAATGAAGACTACTTATCAATATGGTTTCTTTTTTACTCTATGTACGTGATGATCTGATAGATTGAGATTAGAGAGACAGAGATGCGGAAGCAAGAGAAGAGAAAGAGAGAAGACAATCGACAACTTTGATTGTTGTAACTGAATTGAGGTTCTGTTAGCTCCAGAAGAGCTATTTATAGAAGAAGATGTAACTTCTTCTTATTTACACAATATGGCTTATACTTCCTATATTACATTTCATTACTCCTCCTCAAGAGAGACAGTGGTGAACATGTTCACGATGCCTAACTTGTTTAGGTTCTTCATATATTGATCATAGGATATAGCCTTTGTGAAGACATCTGCAGGTTGCCCTCCTGTAGGAATGCAACCCAGTGCAATTTCCTTTCGAATGAGCTTATCTCTTACAAGATGACAGTCCCTTTCGATGTGCTTAGTCCTCTCATGGAATACAGGGTTCTTTGCTATATGTATGGCTTCTTGATTATCACAAAACAGCTTCACAGGTTATGTATGCTTGACGCTCATGTCCTCTAACAGTCTCACTATCCATTTGATCTCACAACAAGTAGTGGCCATAGATCTGTACTCTGATTCTGCAGATGAAGTGGCTACATACGTTTGCTTTTTAGTCCTCCATGAGATTAGAGTGTTACCCAACATTACACAAAATCCAGTGAGAGATTTCCTATTCATAGGGCAGCTCATCCAGTCTGCATCACAAAAGACACTCAATTTGAGATTTGAGTTCTTTGAGAGCAACATTCCTTGATCAGGTGCTTGCTTTAGGTATCTCAGAACATGCTTCACATCTTTCCAGTGTGAATCATTAGGTTGATGCATGAACTGACTGAGAACTTGAACTGCATAGCATATATCTGGTCGAGTAATTGTGAGGTATATCAATTTTCCCACAATCTTCCTATATGCATTCACATCAACCTCATTTGATGTACCTTCTAGAGACAACTTTACTTTGGGATCCAGAGGAGTGTTTACAGGCTTAGAGTCTGACATTCCTGTCTCCTTGAGCAATTCCAAAGTGTACTTTCTCTGGTTTAGATAGAATCCATCTTCATCCTGTCTACTTCTATGCCAAGGAAATATCTGATTTGCCACAAATCCTTCATGAGGAAATGTTTATGCAGATGCTGCTTTAGAGCCTCAATTTCCTTTGAGCAACTTCATGTAATGACCATGTCATCTACATATACAAGCAAAGCAGTGAAAGAGAGTGATGTCTTCTTCACAAATAGAGAGTAATCTGCCTTAGACTGCACATACCCTGCACCTTTCACCACTTGTAAGAACTTTGCAAACCATTGTCTTGGGGATTGCTTTAATCCATAGAGGGATTTCTCAAGTTTACATACCAAATCTCCTCCTCCTCTTGTATTAAATGAGCTCTATGTGCTTGCATACTCCTCCTGAGAGCTAGCTTGATAACCCTTCAGCTTGTGATATACAGGAGGTAGCTCCATATAAACCTCCTCCTCAAGATCACCATGGAGGAAATCATTAGTGACGTCCATTTGAGACACAGTCCATCCTTTTGCAGCTGCTAAAGAAAGCAAAGTTCTTACTGAAATCATCTTTGCTACAGGAGCAAAGGTCTCACTGTAATCAACTCGCTCAATTCGAGAGAATCCTCTAGCTACCAATCTGGCCTTATGTTTGTCTAAGCTGACATCCTCTTTGAATTTAAGCTTGAACAACCATTTGTAGTTCACAACAGAAGTATCAGATGGTCTAGCAACCAATCTCCATGTGCATGTGCTCTCAAGTGCATTAGGCTCAGTTATCATAGCTTTGCACCAGTCAGGACTCAAGAGTGCATTAGAAACGGAATCAGGTGCAGATAATGATGAAACATTACATATGAACTTGTGATATAAAGGAGAGCAATGTGTGTAAGATAGAAAAGAGGATATATGATATGGAGAAACAGGCTTACTTAAGGAAGATTGCAGTGATGTAGAAGTGGTGGTCTGACATACAAAGTCCTTGAGCCAAGATGGAGGATGGGAGACTCTTGTAGATGATCTTGTGGGTAGAGTTGGAATGATAGGTGGTTGGGGTTGGGGAATCCCATCAAAGCCTGGTGGAACTGGTGTAGGACAATAATCTGCAATGTTGTATGTGTTTGAAGGTGGGTTTAGAGAGGGATACAAGGTAGCATTTTCCAATTCCACATTATGAAAGTCAGGGAGATCATTATGCACCTGAGTGGTGGCCAAGTCATCAGAATAAGTATCATTTGTGTTTGATAAAACTGAAGACTGTAAAGGGAGATTTGAGGTAGGAATCATGGCATTAAAAGGAAATATATGATCATGAAAGATGATATCCCTGTTGATTATGGTTTCATGAGTGAGAAGATTGTAAACCTTGTAACCTTTGAATCCAAAAGGATATCCCAAGAACACACACGGTTCAGACCTGGCATCAAACTTCTTCCTTGAACCACTTGTTGTAGACACAAAACATAAGCACCCAAACACCTTTAATCTGGTATAATCAGGCAAGGCATCAAATAGGATTTCATAGGGTGTTTTGTGTTTGAGAGGTATAATGGGAAGTCTGTTAATGAGGTATGTGGCAGTTCACACACAATCCCCCCAAAATTTGGTAGGTAAAGAGGCTTGAAATCTGAGAGCTCTGACTGTTTCAAATAAGTATCTGTGTTTTCTTTCAACCCTCCCATTTTGTTGAGGTGTGGTTGTACAAGAGCTTTCATGTATGATGCCTTTTGAAGAGAAGAAGGTGTGTGTTTCAGAGTTAAAAAACTCAGTACCCTGGTCACTCCTAACAGCCTTGACATGAACATCAAACTATTTTTCCACCATGAGAATGAATTTCTGAAGATGGGTGAAGGTTTCAGTTTTGGTTTTCATGAGATAAGCCCACACACTTCTACTCTTGTCATCCACAATAGTAAGAAAGTATTTGTGACCATTATATGTGGGAGTGTCATAGGGTCCCCATAGGTCATAATGAATCAACTCAAACACATAATCAGCATGAGATGCACTTAAGGGGAAAGAATTTTTAGCTTGCTTAGAAATAAGACAAATTGAGCACAAGAATTCAGAATCATTTATTTGAATGTTGGACAAGTGTTTCATTTTGCTCAGAGGAGCATGACCCAATCTGAGGTGCAACAAGGCATTGTCATCATTATGTACAGAATTTGGTAAAAACACAGGTAGACTCTGAGAGGTATTTACAGCTGGGTGAAAACTGAGGTTGAAAATGGTCTTGCAGAAGCTGGAATTTTGGATGATGTCCTCCATCTGGCTTTCAGGAACCAAGTAATACATACCCCCAAGTTTTTACCAACTGCAATCATTCTCCTCTTTGCTGGGTCCTGGACAAACAGTTTGTCACCAATTAAATGTATGTGACAAGAAAGGTCTTGAATTAGACGGCTAAGAGAGATAAGATTGAATTTGAAATTTGGTATGTAAAGTGTGTGATATAGATTTAAAGAATGCAGAAGATTGACAATACCAGCATGTGTAATGTTACTTGTACTGCCATCAGACAAATGAATAAATGTGGATTGTAACACAAGAGATGGTTTTGAAAGTAGGGACAAATCACAAATCATATGATCAATAGCCCCACTATCTAAAATCCATATTCTAGGATTCTTTAAGGCACTACAACATAAAAGCTTACCCACCATAGCACTACAACTTACAATTTTACCTGACATATTTGCATCTGAAGCTTGCTTAGGTTAGGACATGAGTTGCTGCAGGAGAGAGGTCATCAACTTCTGGTTCTCCATAGATAGTCCTTGAAATACTCGGAGGCTATCTGCATTTTCTTTGTTCTCTGCCATGTAAGCCCTCACATTTCTGTCCCGTCCCTTGCCATCAGTTGTTGCCTCACTCTAAGGGTGTGTCTTGCTCTTTGAATGCCAGCTTGGGTAACCATACATCTCCCAACACCTGTCTGATTTGTGGTTGCCTCTGAAATGTTGGCATTTCTCTCTTCTTGGCTTGTCTTTGTCTTTATCACTTCCTTGTTTTCCCATCAATGTTGTGGAATCAGTTGACGAGCTTGGAGCTTGTGAGAAATTTGAACTGGTTTCATCCTGCACCAGTAGAGCATGTGCTTGGCCTACAGTGGGGAGTAGTGTAGAGAGCAGAAATTGACGTCTAGCTGCAGCATATTGATCACTAAATCCCATCAAGAACTTCATGAGTTTATCTTCTTGCTCAACAGCATCCAACCTGTCTGAGACATTGCACTCACACTTGCCACATGTGCAGTGAATTGGAGCTACAATCCCAGAGAGATGTTGCCAATGTCCTTTGAGTTGAGTGAAGTAATCAGAGATCTTGGATCCTCCTTGACGACACTCCTGAATTTCCTTCTTGATTTGAAAAATCAAAGGACCATTTCTTTGTCCGAAGCTCTCATACAAATCATCCCACATTTCTTTCGCAGAATCAAACACATCTAAAGTCAAGTAAATCTCCTTTGAGACTATATTCAATATCCAAGAAGCAGCAATATCGTTGCAGCGTTGCCATTGCAACGAATTTTCAGCAGATTCAATCAACGATCCATCCATAATTCCCATTTTATTCTTCACGGACAACGCTTTTGACATAGCTCGTCTCGAGCGCATATAATTCTCACCAATGAGTTGAATTGAGGTGAGAATCATACTTGAGTTGTCGGAAGGGTGAATGAACAATGGATTCTGAAGATCTATGGATGAAATGAGATCTCGGCGTCGGCCTTCATTTGGTGGAGTCGCCATTTTCTCGGAGCTTCAAAGTCGATGAAGTACATACAGATTGCAGAGATGATCACAACGAGCCAGTGATCGAAGAAACGAATCTGATCAGATCAATTGCTCTGATACCATGATGATCTGATAGATTGAAATTAGAGAGACAGAGATGCAGAAGCAAGAGAAGAGAAAGAGAGAAGACAATCAACAACTTACAACTTTGATTGCTGTAACTGAATTGAGGTTCTGTTAGCTCCAGAAGAGCTATTTATAGAAGAAGATGTAACTTCTTCTTATTTACACAAAATAGACTATACTTCCTATATTACATTTCATTAGTACGAGATTCTAGATGCTTCTTAAGGAATTTCTAGATTGGCACAGTATTTTAGCTAGTGCATCTATACCGTTCTAAAATATACGAGCTTTTAGCAATTTACACAAGTTTTAATAAAACACTAACTTATCATTATATGCAGGGCAAATTGCATAAAATAACACGAACTTTAGGCATAATTGCACTCAGTGGCACGAACTTAAAAAAATACAAAAATAATCACCAACTTTGGGGTTTAGTTGCGGTTGGTGGCACGTACCCCCTATCTCGCTAATTTGTACTAGTAGGGGTGCTTACATGGAATTTTTTTTAATTAAAAAGGCATATAGCGAGATATGGATTAGTGAGAATGTTTACATGATTTTTTTTAAATTAAAAGACATAAAAGATGTGTCCAAATTATGAAACTAGCTAGGTTCCAATTATTATTTTTTTATTTCATGTAATTCCAAATCAAAGATAATTGTGACAAATATAACATTTGGAAATTAAAATTTGGTACTAGTTATTTGACACAATTATCTTTGATTTGGAAGTACATGAAATAAAAAATAAAAATGGAACCTAACTAGTTTCATAATTTGGGCACATCTTTTATGTCTTATAATTTAAAAAAAAATATGTAAGCATTCTCACTAATTCATATCTCGCTATATACTTTTTTAATTTAAAAAATTCCATGTAAGCACCCCCACTAGTCCACATTAGCGAGATATGGGGTATGTGCCACTGACCACAACTAAACCCCAAAGTTGGTGATTATTTTTGAATTTTTATAAGTTTGTGCCACTGAGTGCAACCACCCCTAAAGTTCGTGCTATTTTATGCAATTTGCCCTTATATGCATTAACTTTTTTAATAAATTTTGTTATTTTTTAATACTCACTGCACATTTTAACTATTAAAAAACGTATGTTAAAAAGTTAACAACACACAAATTAATACACATAATTATAATCCCCTGTCTAGAAAACAGAATCATTTATTTTGAAACAAAAACTACATTTAAAAACCCATCTATTTTTGGAGCGAATGGAATGTTTATTCCTTAAAGATATTTTAATCCGCCCCAACAATTTTTAGACTTCATTGATCTTAATTTGCGAAATCATTTGAACTTTGAAGTACATTAATTAATTAATACTACGAAGTATCAGATTAGATAGTGTGTTAAATTAAGAATCAAAAGCAAAATTGAATTGAAGTGGTATATAAAGGTGGAATATTGTGGAACGTCGACTTAAACAGTATGCAGTGCAAAATTGACTTTAAAGCATCTTTTTCAACGACTGATTTAAGAAAAACCAAATGAGGATTATCCATCCACATCGGCCAAGCAGCGCCAACAGATTTCCCTCAAAACCGGTTCATGACAACCGGTTCAGTCCTATTTCCCCTCAAAACCGGACCCAAACACAAAAGAGTATTATCAGAAGAACTAACCCGCATCGAACCCCGGAATGGCCGCTCCTTATTTGCCAATTCAAGAAGAATTAACCTTAATTGCAAACGATTTGAACCATGGTCCTTGTAATAAGGTAAAATTAGAATCAATTTGTCGTGTTCGCTTAGTTGGTCGATCACCAAGTAAATGCCATAAGGTGTATTTATGAGATTGTTTGCTCATACACATACAATTGATTAACTGACTCGTGAGATTGATTCATAAACGTATAAATTTTTTAGGGTTACGTTAACACATGATAACGAAACCAAACTAAGATGTAATTCACATTCAGACTAATTCAACGTATGTGGAACATTTTTTACCGCGTGTAAACAATTAATCTAGTTTAAGATTAATGTAGATGAAATATTTTATGAATTCTAGAGATATATCAACATTTTAGCCTTTGTGGATATAAAAAAGTAAATTATAATGTATAGAGTCTGTTGGGACTCGGGGTCGGGGGTCGTGCACACATTTGCGCCCTTGCGCTAATAGCTTAGCACATAAGCCGAGCGGGATTCTATCCTAAAATCAATTGGCATTAGGTGGGGTAGCCCACTAGCTTATATACTAAAAGCAACCCCAAGAGATGTGCTATAATAGAGAAAAGATGGAATTTAGAGAAAAAAACCCATTTTTTGTCTCCAACAGATTATGCAAACCAATCTGCAAAATAGAGAAAGGGGTGAAAAATGGGAAAAAAATCTGTAAATTTGTAGGAAGAAGTTTCATCTCTATAATTGAATGTTTGCCCTTCTCCCCATGGACAATTTATTGCTAGAGAGGTTATTGTCCAAACCAATCTGATTTTTGTTCCAAGTTTCTCTTGTTGTTCCAAACCAATCTGATTGTTGTTCCAAACCAATCTGATTTGTTGTTCCAAGTTGTTGTTCAAATTTTTTGCTGTTAGAAATAAGTAAAAAAGATGTTAGAAATGTTTGAAGTTTTAAAAACGTTAATTAGTAATATATAATGTTATAAATAAGTAAAAAAATGTTAGAAATTATGTTTAAAATGTTGTTAGAAATGTGAGGCTAAATATTATAATTAAGATTAAAATAATATTTTATAAATGTAGAATTAAATATCTTTAATAAATGCATTTATTTATTATACTGTATAATAAATGTAAAAATATGTAAAATAGAGAAGTTGTTGGAGTTTGAGTGAATTTTTTTTAAAGATTTTGACATTTTTATCTGTATTTTAGAGATTTTTTAGAGAAGTTGTTGGGCTTGCTCTAAGGCTTCTTTATTCATATAGTCGATGTGGAACTCTTTTGGTCTCTTCACATCCCTTTCATTCTCAACCTATAGTGTTGTAAAACTATTTAAAAACTCTAATAAACTTATGACAAACAGAATCTTAATTGTTTTGTACTGTAGGTTACAAAAAGCAAAACCGAAGTGAATCCGAATATGAATAGTAATTAATTTGGTATGATGAAAAGTAAAATGTGAAAAAGGTGGGGTGGGGGTGGTTTGTGGATTTTGTGTAGATGCTGACACGTTAAATTCCCACTTTGGATATATAAAAAATGCAAAGTTGGGAAAAGATAAAGAGGTAAATTCACACACACAATGACACAAACCTCACGCTTGATTCTCACAGCGCGCGCCGAAAGAGGGTACACCCAAACTACAAACATTTGCATTTTGCACCACCAAAAATAAGATTATATTATTTTATTCCCAAAAAAAGGAAGAAGGAGAAAGCAGCAACACTAGTAAACTACGCATGACCCGCGCGACGCCTGAGTCCGTTACCGTTGTAATGTTATCTGGATAACGTCACATTAAAATAATTTATTCAAGGGGGCATGTTAGAATATAAAAAAATTCAATGTAAGTGGAAGATATGGTTCAGGGTCGGGTTTATTGAAGAGGACCATTGAGGCAGCCACAGTCTAAATAGGAACATGAGGGGTGGGCATATATATATATATATATATATATATATATATATATATATATATATATATATATATATATATATATATATATATATAGGGGTTGGTTCCGGTGTACTCAGCCCTTAACGTGTATCATGTACACAAATCTGAGCCGTTGATTTCCATAGAGAAATATGAACCGTTGATTCCCATAGATGATTATGCAGTTGAGAATGAATGATTATGCACTAGTATATGAAAGATTATTCAGTCGTATGAGTCTGTTTTGTAGGTTAGTCATTTTGATTATTCGATGGTATCACTATATTATTCGATCGTATTGACGGATTATGCGATGGTATTGCTTTATTATTCAATGGTATAGCTTAATTATTCGATGGTGTTACAATATTATTCGGTAATATTATTCGATGGTAATATATACTATTGAATAATAAAGCTATATCCATGGTAATATATACTATTAATTATTCGGTAGCATATTCAAAGAAATTGGTAAAAAAAAACACACATTCCATTGAGTAAATATTCATAATTCAAATAATAATATCAAAAAAATCACCAATTCTACGGAATGATCAATATGGGCATGAATAATACAAAAACCCTTAAGCTCAACGTGGCTCCAAATGATTTCGAACTACAAAAAAAAAACACTACATTCCACTGAATAAACATATATAATTCAATGAATAATATCAAAAGACCCACCAATTCCACCGAGTAATAAAATTGGGCACAAACAAAATGAAAACTCTTAAGCTCAATTGTTATCGTAAATTTTTTTTCCACAAAACATATGCAAAGTGGGTGTCTATAAGTAGATAAAAATAAATTACATCAAAAAAAATAAAAATATTTTTTTAAAATGGCCGAAAATAACAAAAAAAAGCCAAAAAATTACTTCTCCCGTCACTATTCACATCCCCCCCTTTTCTTTTCTTTTCTTTTCTCTTTTCTTTATTTTGATTATTGTGAGACTTTGATTTGGTTTGATCCAAAGGCCTAGATTTGTGTACATGATACACAATAAGGCTTGTGTACACATGATCCATATTCTATATATATATATATATATATATATATATATATATATATATATATATATAGTTAATTGACATTTCAATTGATCAATTAATTTCCATTTCAATTAGCAAAATGCAATAATTTTATTTGAATTGAAATAGGCAGTTAACTAATTATAAATTAACTACAATTTCAATACAATTAACATTGATAAGCGAATAACGAATAGATTCGAAGTTTGAGATGCGAGTTCGAAGGTTTTAGCGAGATCAAGCAATGCAGAAGCAGAAACGACACATCAGAGTTTTACGAGGTTCGGATCTAAGATCCTACGTCCTCGAGGCCTCAAGAGGCAGCCTTAATTCACTGTGTCAAGAAGATTACAAATCAGGGGTGAGTTTATGCGTACAAGGAAAATCTAAGCAAACAAGAACATAAAGCATATAACAAACAACAAAACGGGAAGAAGAACACTCCCTGAAAGACTCGAGATCTCGAAGATACAGATTCGAGATCCTAAGTCAGAAAACCCAGGACAGCAAGAGCTAGCAGCACCGGAGGAGCCTTCGCCTTTCCAAAGGAAGAGCCGAAGAAGAAGACCTTCATCGGAGAAAGCGACGACCACGCGGAAGGAGCTTGAGGAGCAAACCCTAGATCGCCAGAAGCTCTCTCTCTCTTTGGATTACCTGAAGACGCCGACCACGAAGTGAGGCAACACCCGTGTACAGGATCCCTTATATAGACACACAAGGGAACCTTAGGTGGAGCACTGCATTTTGGACCAAGGGATAGCTTCAACTCTAGCTAGGCCGAGCTCAATTGTCCTTGGGCCAGTGGATCCATAACAAGCTTGGGCCGAGCATCTTGGCATCAGATTGGTTAGGAGATCGATCAAGCCCAAGTGGGCTCAATACAATCCAGTCCAATCTGTTGGACTCCCAAGTACCTCAAGCCTAAAACCATATATATATATATATCCAGTCACATACAAGTTCTATACTACAATATGAAATGTTACACTTATACACATAAACAAGACTTAAGATAAATATACAAATTCTCAACAATTGCCCAAGCACCTGTAACATCATCAGTTACAAGTGATTTCCTCCAAATGGAGGAAATTCCTACAAAACAAGAATTTGTCAACAATTACAATTTTTGTTCCAAAATTTGCAGGGATATGTGTACAATCTATCTTCTTTATATGGATAACATTATCATCAACCTTTCACGAATAAAGTGGTACCTAACATCTATATGCTTGGTACGTTCGTGATACATAGGGTCCCTGCACAAGTATAAAACACTCTGGCTATCTATATGCAGTAAATATGTATAATGTTTCTTTGCAATCTCCTTCAAGAGACCCTGGAGCCAAATGCGCTATTGCGAAGAGAGCATCGACCAAGGGCAACTCGCCACGCAGCTCCTCCGCATCCTCCTCGGGCACCCCAAATTGCTTGAAAACAAGTGCGTCAAATTGTTACCGCAGTTAACCGTCCTGATCTCCTGATCGCTAACACCGCTTCAGAATCAGGTATTTTAGGGTATTTTTTTCAATTTTTCAAAACAATTAGTCAATTGCAATTATTATTGCCCACCCCTACATGAGATTTTGTGGGATCCGAATCAGGTATTGTAGGTTTTTTTCCTCTTGATAAGAGTTTATTTTCATGTTTTGCGCATGCTAATACTGCGCTAGTCAGGAACATAAGGTTATTTGATAAGAGTTTGTTTTTATGTTTTGTCGATGTATTCTTATGATTTGAATGATTTTTTTTTCTTTTGAATTCATTATTTTATATATTTTTTTCACAATGAGGATAACCCACCTTTGATCACGTAACTCAACCGGTGAGAGCCATGCACAGGTAAACCGACTTGCATCGATCAACACAACTCAATTTCTATGATTCTGCTAACACTGGTCACCAAGCAACATTTTATTATCTTGTTTGAAGTATGAATGCGTACACGGTACACCTAATCATTTAACCCCGACTTCAGTGGGGTTTATTGGACTGATGTTTTTATCGTTGTATTGAATTGTTTGGTGACAAATGTGAACCTTACATCGATTGTTTGGGGTATGTTTGAATTGGAATGCTCATAATTGAGTTTACTATACAATAATCACTAAAATAAAAAGAACAAATGGAATTTCGGCATATTTATTACGAATTATTATTGCGCAGCTAAATCAATAGAGATCGACTAAGCTGTAATTGAACAGAAGGCATCAAAATAAACAAGGAAAAATGCTATTCTACACATCTGAGAATCTAATTCTCAAGAGGAATGAAGATTGAAGATCCAATCAATAGCTAGTACACGTAATTCTTCATCTCTTTTTTACCCCTCTCTTGTGAGTTCAGATCTCAACCAGAGAGAGAGAGAGAGCGACAGCGAGGGAGAGAGAAAGAGAGCGCGTGTGGTTTCCATATCCTCCATGTTTACAACATCACTAAAGGGGGTCAAAAACAGAGCAAGTCTCGAAAAAGTGAATTCGCAAGATCATTGCTTCTCAATAAACTTGCCATTCAGAGTCAAAGTTAAGGAGCTCAGCTGCTCGGGTGCAATCAACGAGTTTTGCTTGGAGAGATTGTTACTTATTTGCCAATGAAGCCAAGCTGGTGAAGGATGAAAGCTAGTATCAACATAAAAATTGCTAGAATCATTCCGGGTTTTCCCAATAGCCAGTTCTTTGTTTTCTTCGCGCCTTCGACTCCCCTTTGAATCCGATCCGCCCATTTCATCTGTTTTCAATGGAAAAAAAAGGGTGTCAGGAGATTTATGTAGTGAAGAACACCAGCTAAAACATGGATGGAACCAGGAAACAAATATAGAATGATTAGACGGTAACTGAAGAATGAAACCACAAGCTTAAGATGTATGTAAATGAGGAATATTTAACTACCATATGATTTTCACAACTAGATATCTGCTAAAGATATCCATTTTTTGATCTGGAAAAAATATATTGATGGAGTTTTATCATAATATCTAATACTTAATACAGACCTATAACATAATGCATAAATATCCACATCAGAACGAATTAAATATCAATGAAAAAACCTGTTTTGAGCCCAATCTGGTAAGTTACAATTTGTTTATGGACTGAAGACCAGATATATTGTTTAAAAAAGCCACCAATAGTGAGCAATAACCGAACAAGGCAAGAAACTACAGCTAATGAGGTTGCAGCAGGGTTACAAGAAACAATGCATCTTCAACCTCAAATACTTTACCAAGAGTCAGACAGTTAGAAGAGAGACTGATTTTAGGATATATACAACATACAGCATAAAGCAAATAGGACTAGAAAGTACCATTTTGTCCAAATCTTCGGGTGATAAAGAAGCCATAGCTTGTTGAGCTTTTTCTGCATCTTCTTTAGAAAGCTTGAGTCCAAATTGTTCACCCATGCTAGCCATCATGTCAGGGCTAATGTTCTGCATCATCGATGCATACATCTACAAGGAAAATTCATTTATCAAGGTTTGTGTATGCCAACACTTGAAAGAAAAAGGTAGAAATGCAACTTATTTGCCCATATCCAAAAGTGAAACCATGGACAAGTATGAAACAGACAATGTCTCAATTAAAGCTTAGTTGCTCTAGTAAAAAACCGACAAGTAATAGAAGGAATAGTTAGAATGCACATACTTGCCGCATAGCTGGATCCTTCATCTGATTTCTCATCTGCTCTTGCATGTCAGAAGTTGACATTGGCAAGTTTGAAGGGAAACTATTTCTTGCATTTGAAACTGGAGCAGTAAAACTACTGCTCCCACTCATAATATTGTTCCTATCCGTGGCTATATTCTCTTGGGGTTCAGAAAATCTTGACCTAGCATCTGAGGTCACCCGACTACTAGTAGATGGTGTGGCAGTTGAAACTGATTCCCTCTGCTTCAACGAAGATGCCATATCAGACATTTTCTGGAACTCTTCAGGAGACATTTTACCCATCATCTCACTAGCTGTTTTCATCATTTCAGGGGTCATGTTCTGAGGAACTGACCCAGGACCAAAACCAGCAGCAGACGGAGGTTGGTTAAAGAACGGATTAGCACCCTGAAAAGATGATGCCATCTTGACCATATTTTGGAGCTCTTCAGGCGACATCCTGCCGATCATATTTGATGCTGTCTTTAGCATATCAGGAGGAATCTCTCCAACACCGCCCATTTTTGCCAGAGTATCAGGATCACTGCTAGAAACAAAATTCTGAAATGATCTGTGAAAAAGAGATATCAAGCTATATGAGTGATCAATGGTTATTTGGCTAGTTTCAACTGTAAACTATGCAATACAGAGTTCAAAAGGATTGAATCGAACACAACAGCAACTCAAGGAATTCAAATATACACTAATACACTGGTTGGTATCAAATATTTTCTTCCATCAGACTCCCAATAAAGAATGAAAAAGAAATAAAGGCAAACTAGGTGCCATCCTGGCAGATTAAAAGAATAGCCAACTGCCCACTTTTGAAATCCTATTATTCAAGTCACTAGAACAATATTGCGTCTATTATCTTTGAAGAAACTAAGCCATTGTAATCAGGCAATAATTTCAACCAATCTTTTTGCAGGCAAAAGTTCTACATTCTGTGACATGATTCTTAATTGTAAATTTCAAGTAAATTGATCATAAGCATTACTTTCTCATTCCAGGATGTACTTGAATATAGCAATATATTATTTCCAGCCTGCTTCACGTTCAAGTTTCTAATGCATCTACATGAAAGGTGTCTTTTTTTTAACAATATGTTCCTTTCAAAAACAGAGATATGTCCACTTTTCCTGATGCTACAAACAAATAAAATCCAAAAGATTCTAGATACCTGAGAGCAACAGGGTCATCATTCAGTGCCTGCAGATACTCTGTATTTGTAGTAGATCTATCAGCATCACTTCCACCCTGAACTTTGGAGGGCTCACTGCTTCCATGCAGTTGCGTCGCAGAGCCTCCTAAGGATGTTGCTCCATTGTTCTTCAATGAGACGCTCTCAACTTCGTCAGTTATGTCTTCGATTATCAAGCCTAAAATAAATAAGAAAATTGTTTTATCTTTAAAAGTAAGGTACTTATAAAACCACATAATAGCTGTTTTTTCAACTGAGAGCAATTGATCAGAAACTGAAGTGAGAACATTAGATACCCGAAGAAGTTTTGGTACGACTACCACTTTTATTCAACCTGCATTCTGCATCCCTGCAATCATAAAACTAATAGCATCAAGCCATGAATATTACAAATTTCACCCTTTCATCTTCCTCTTATCTTTCTTGATCAGGAAAAAAATTAACAGCTTCAAAAGAATCAATCGTAAAAGTTCATGCTTCATGACAATTGAGGCCAAGAAAAGTCATATGAAGATTGTGAAGGGCAAACAAATCAAAATTAACCAAATATACCTCAAAACTTCAGCAATAGTTTCATCATCAGGTGAGCTTTCATGTGCCTTACGTAGATCTGTGACAGCTTCCTGCACAATTTACAACTCATTAGGTAAGTCAAAGAAATCAGAAGATACTTGCAAAGAGACAACAGAAATATAAAATCACGACAATTGTACGACTCACATCCAAGAGTCCTAGTTCTTTGTATGCTTGGCCTCTGCGATACAGAGCTTTGACGTTCTTTGCATCATAGGATAACACCTGAAACATATGGAAAAAAGTTTCAGAAGTCCTGTCTTGCATGGGAAAAAGAGAAGCATCAATCTGTCGAAATTCAAACAAATCCACCAAAGAAAAAAAAACCATAATATTGTAGCTGAATAATCATTACCATTATTTTCTGCCTAAAGTACTGATTTTGAAAGCCAGGATAAGTAATTGTTGTGGTTGCATACTCGCGTACAATTTTCATACACGGTTGTTACTAGCAAACAATGCATACCTCAGAGCCTTCTTTTACACATTCATCATATTGACTCGTTTTCAAGTAGCATGACATCAGATTGAGAGAGCATGCCAACAGAAGGGTTCTACCCTGGACAGCTGGTATCCCCTTCAGATTCTTTTTTGCCTAGAAATAAGAAAAAGGGTTAATATAAAAAAGAAGAAGAAGAAGAAGAACTAGTAGTTAGCGTTGTATCACCCACATGGAAGTGGAACTAGTAAGTTATGCCAATACGCTATACTAAACTTACATGCAAATACTTCTGCGAGGCATCTTGATATTTTCCCTTGGCATGAAGCTCATTTCCCTGATAATAACAAGAAGAAACCAATGAAAACAAATTTACATCAGTACCTATCATCCACTTTCATTTTCAATTTTATTTCCAATTAATGGACATGAGTAGAAATATAACTAGATGGTTGGGGTAAATGACGGGAGTGGCAGGTGTTCTTAATCAGTATCCTAAGGACCTAACCTTTCTATACTTCTAGGAGTTCTAGATCACTGCATGCTTGACCTTTGCAACACAAATTCAAATTCACATTTTAGGTCCACCATCTATGCTTCTATGATACCAACAGGATCCAGATGTACCTATAGTAGATATCTTAATCTGATTGTCGTTTTTCACTACCGAGTCTTACCTGTTTCTTCAACATTTCAGCTCCATATATCTCATAGGACTTTTGTGCATCAGCACGAGCACGAATAGATGCCAGTTCATCTGGAGTTGCATTGGCAAACTTTTCACCAATCTCAGCAATCTGCTCTGGACGGGCATTCTTCATCTGTTCTGCAGCTTGTTTCAAGTCCTCAGGTCTCATATTCTGCATGCTCTCAGTGGCCATTTTCAGCAAATCTGGATTGGACATCATCTGCAATTCCATTTGACCAATCACAATGCACGCTATCAGCATCTCCAAAAGTACGGGTGGAAACAGTTCATAAGCCGACAATTCATTTTCAACAGGTGCAAAGATCTCAATTCCACAGTTCTATTTGCACATCCTACATAAGCTAACTCCGATTCATTATGAACAATCCAACAGACAAAAATCAAAACAATACACAATTTTCACCCGGAAACAGTGCAAGAAAAAACTCCAGAAATTATCATCAACACACTTCGAACATTCAATTCAACCACAAAATTGATCTAGAAAGTGATCATTACTAATATTAGTGAAGCAAAATTTCCATCAATGACAACCAGATTCGACGCAAATCCAAAAAAAGATCCGAAAACCTTGGCAATTGAATCTGAAAAGAAAATGGAAATAATGAGACCTGTTGCTGGATCTTGGCTAGCTCCGCAGGCGACATACGACTCATCTGCTCCTGAGCAATTCTCATCACCTCAGGATCCATCATACCGTTAAACATCTTTCACAAATACTACAAGAATTCTCGATTTCCCTCTCTCGAATGAAAAAACGAAGAAACAAACAACCGCTGCGAATACGATCTGAATCGCCTCGAAATCGCTTCGACTACTCGAATTGTCAAGATTCCGGGAAAGACGATGAGAGAAATCGATCTGGACGTTACAGAAAGGAGGAGAGAAACTAGTCTGATTCCTTTCTTTCGCTCTCGATTTGGATGATACCTGGAGAAAATTCGCTTTATATAGAACTAACTTAAACCGAGTTGGACGCCTACCGAAGTTGAACGATGAGCCTGAAAAATGAGAGAACCAAGTGGAACTAAAATGCCCGAGAGGCGAGAGCTAACTGTGAATTTACCTTTATACCCTCTACGTCCAGCGATCTTTATCGTGAAATCATTTTCCTCGTTGAATTGACCAAAAATAACAAACGAAAAGTCCACGTTGAGATCACAATGGGTAAGGCAGATTCTTATACTGTATATTTAGAACGGTCATTGTAGCAAAGGAACCTGCAAAATTTCCCTCATATATCGTCATAGTCTTTGTGAGTCCATTTATTGAATATTTTTTTATATAAAATCATGTTATAATACCAATATTTCTTAACATTTTTTTTTATCAATCAAATCAACACTTGTACTTATATAACAATGAAAGTTAACCGTTATGGGTAAGACGAGGCAGAGAGAATCGAGAGATGTCATCCATGATCAGAGGTATCGAGTTCGACCCAGCATGAATTAAACTACCATCGATTCTTTTTTTTTGATTCATAAACTACCATCGATTCTGATAAATATAAAACTAGCATTTCAGATTGGAGGTTAAATAAATCTAATAAGAGTATGTAACACTGATAGTTTCAAACACGACCGCGGTTGTTATTATCTTTAAGTAGGGAAACAAATCCTTAATCCTTAACCCTACCCAATAATTTTCAGAGGCGACGCCACAACGATAAAAAGGTTGGGCTGTTGGGCCCAGAACGTTTGGCTTATGTTGGGCTGTTGAGCCCACCTTTAATTTTCACAGCTTGTGTCTGATATCCAGCAATTACCACCTGTATGTACAAAAACAATAAGCCTATGCCGATTTACTAGGCCAGGTCTCAACTCACTTTCCTTTTTTCTAAAAAAAAAAATTTGTTCAGGAAAACTTGATATTATTGAACAAGACCACAACCGGGTCATGTTTTATACAGCCATGTTATATTTGCAAATCTAAAAGATCATAGGCACAGTAAACAAGCAGATGTCGTATAGGCGTATAGCAATTGTCAGATATAAATTCACTAAGGGCACAATTATGACAGTAGACAGTGACGGAGAAGTTTCTTGTACAAGGAATAACTTGAGTCAAGCTATAGGCTGAAGAATGTAAAGCCACCACCCGAAACGCGGAAGTCGGATGCTGCCTTGAACAAACAGAGGTAAGAAAATGAGGCCATCTTGGCAACTACATAATAATTACTGTATACATATGTTCATCACCTAGGACCAAAATCTTGTGCCTTTATATACTAGTGCAGTGAAACTGACCGCCGACAGCTGAAAATAAGCACCCAATGACAATGACCATGTAGTTGACGAAATGCAAGGTAACGAAACAAAAGAGGAACCCGTGAAAACATTTTAAACACTGCATGATCCAGTAGTTTGGTCCAACACATACACACTACAATAAATAAATTGCAGGGCTAAATAAGATGATACTCAACTGCAAAACCATGTAGAAACTCTACTTTTTCCAGTGCAAGCAGGCTCTTTTTACCTCTCCATAGGTTTAGCCATTAGTTCCAATCACAGATGAGTCTGCACCCGTGAAAAGGTTGATCGAATCGGTCATGACTAAGGAGGAAAATCCTCCTCCGCTTCTTTTGTATGTATCTAGTTGTAAATTCTTACAGGCTTCTCAAATGTATGACGGTTCTGCAACATAAATATGCAAAAGCAGAGTCAGGAAAAATAAAGCTTGGACGATTACATGGGGTGAGATGTTGTCCGTAAAACTTAAGTAAACAAAAGCCTTTTAGAAAAGAGTTGTCCTTCACCTGATTCGCAGTATAGGTTCTCTTAGGGGCATTGTCAGAATGCTCCAACCCAAGGTACTGCTCCCATGCGCCATAGACATCCCGCCTCTGTAATAAATAAAAAAAGAGTACGCATGTATATGTATGAAATAAGACTAATGACACCAAAGACGGAAAAAAAAAACCCGAGACCATTCGACATTTAAAGGAAAATAACCTGAAAGCGGCTGGAGATAATGTCCGAGTCCTGAAGATACTCTGGACGGCCCAATGAGAGGAATGCAAACTTCCACTGGTAGAAAACACAAGGCAGTAAACAAACAAATTATCAGATATTCGGATGTGGTTTGAAACACAAAGTCCTTTTAGGCAGAGCAAGATCTGAGCTGTTTACCTTTGCAAATTCCTCATCCGGTACCTGCAGCTTTTTCTGTATCCTAACCTTGACATCAGCTATAGTTTCTCCTTCATGGATCACCAAGAAGAACGGCTCACCAAAGTTTTGTATCTGCTGTTACAAATTAACAGGAATAAAAGAAATAAGCAAGGGTCAGGAGATATCAAATAACGTTTGAAAATTTAATGAGTAAGGTTTAAACATCAACAGGAAAGGAGGTTGATGTAATCAGACTTCATATGTTAGATAGTTACCATTTGGTTCTGTGCTGTTTCTTTCGTAAAATGATATACATGAATTAGCCGATCTTGAGGACCAAGATTCTTTTCCTCTTCAGGAATCTAGCACAAAGATGAAGAAAGGACAGAATCAGAGGTCAAAAGCATTCAGACTGGGAATAACAAAAAATACTCATCTCAGATGTCTAGATAAGATGGCCCTGACTAATTTAGTATTTTTCAGGCAAGAAAAAAGTCCATAAATTTAAAAAAAAAAAATGTAATAAAGCAGTTAGCATCAAAATAACATGGAAAGCCGAACTGATACAAGGCACTAACCTCTTCTGCTCGTAATGTCCAGTATTGATCGTTAATGTTTTCAATCTTTTCACCAGGTGGAAAGATCTGCAAATTTCAACAAAAAAGAAGCTATAAAATGGAAGTCCTAAATTTACACGTTACAAGCTCTGCTTAGCACAGGTATTATATTGCAAAACTACATAGTATGCACATACTGGGACACTGATTATTAGGGTATCTAGTTAGAGAAGGCACCCAACATCAGAGCACACATTCCCATGCAAAGTAGCCTTCCTTATCACCAACAAAGGAAAGATAAGAGTTTTTAAATGTTGTGTAGAACAACTAAAATCCACAAAAATGGCAAATCAGCATGTTCATTCACCAAATGTATTACGATAAATCATTTTGCTACTTCATATTTAAGGAAGATAGCTAGTTGAAGTGGATAACAATAAGGGAGTACCTTGTAAATTTTATGATAGAAGATTTCAAGAAGTCTGAGTTCAGCATCGGGATGAGACAATTCAACCTGTTCCAAAAGGTTGCACAAATTATGACATCACTCACTAAGAGAAGAGAATGGCAATCAAGCAAATAGGGAAAGTAAAGACTGCCAAAGGCAACATTTATCAATACATAAATCACGAATCAATTGTTTTGACATCTTTACCTTTGACCTTAGATCAATTAGGACATCACCCACAGTACTCTGCTTTGGTAGTCTAATAGTGTGAATGGTCACCTGTGAAGGGAAATAAGGTTGAATGGGAGATCTCTTGGAAAACTGACAAAACATTGGGTGAAATACTATGCACTCACTTCATCCTTTGTGGCATGATGAAATGCAACTTTCAGTGTCTTCAAACCTTGTAACTCTGGAAGTGGTATGTCTAGCACTTCGTAGTAAAGTATGTCTGAACTCTGCCGAATGCAAGAAGGAAATAGTATATTACTCATGATCCAGTCATCCAGATACTCCTAACAACGTATTCACAAGCACCAACTTCAAAAAATTTGCAAACATTAATTACCTGGTTGTAATGGACCAGCATGTCAGATAAATGATCCAAACCTCGATACTTAATAGGTTGAGGCTTTGGCTGTTGGGAGTAACAGTTGTGAGATGTAAGCCTGATTTTGGACGGGTCGTCTAACCCAAGTTGGCGAGCTACTCTTTCCACCACATCGTCATAAGTATGTAGCTTTGACCTGTAAAATTAAAGAAAACCAGAAGAGCATTGCATCAGTTATTACTTCATCTTCAAGGGCTAGTAAAAACCTAAATTAACATGAAATTATGTCGATGTAGAGACTTCTTGCTATTATGGTGGATGGACATGAGCTGACAAATTATATCAATCACCTTCAAGCTTCAGGAAGAGTTTCATATAAAATTTAAAGAAATTCCATCGACCCTAGTTTGTTTATAATCAAGAAATGAAAAAGAGAGAGAATGTATGATCTCACAGCTCCAAGCAAAAGTCATCTTCCTTGGGCCGTTCCAGGGATCTGAAGTGTACAACCTATTTATAATAGATAAAAGGGGGAAACCAATTAAAATACAAGATGCCACTGATACGTCAAATGAAGTATAAATTCAGGAATATAATCATGATTACTGTTATCAAAAGGAACCTATCAATATTGACAGAATGATAAGCAGGCAAAGAATGTTTTGTGAAGAAGCAGTTAAACGAACACTTGAAAAGAAGCACATACTTGGCGATTATGTACATAATCCAAAAATGATGGAACATCGGCATAGCGGTACTTTTCAACAGCTTCAGCTGGAACTAATTTTTGAAAGCATATGATATCCCCATCTTCAAGCTAGAAAGACAAAAAAGGGAAAGAGAAAAAATGTTGATTACAGATGCAACCGAGCAGGTAATCCAGACTCAATAATCACAAGCTAAATAAAAGAGAGTAAAAAGTATAAAAGCATCAGTATAGGAGCAAGTAACAACAACAACAACAACTACCCAGTATAGGAGCAAGTAAATAAAGTAAAATAAAACTACCTGACAAGCTCGAAATGTTTGCTTCTTATCAATGTGTTCACACATCACATTTGGCTCAAACTTGATTTCCTGCAGATTACCATTGCTGATTTAGCAGGACATTCGGGCAAATGAATAAGCAGATGAACCACCACAGAGAAACAAGTTATCATATTGGAATTTTGATGATGTGCAGTCGTACAGATTACATAGTAGAGGAACTATACTATTTCTATGTAAGAAAAGGAGGATGGTTCCTGTCTGCATTAAACTTAACTACAAGGAGCTAAGCGATTGAAGGCACCTTAAGAACTCTCATTAGAATACAAGTGTATATTCACGAACTAATAAATCCGGAACAGAACTAATGATTAGATGAGGTAAAACCTCGTAAAGTTCTATCTCCTCGTCTGTTGGATAGCCAGCCATCTCATTTAGCTTAGTTAGAATACCCAAGGGCTTCCCAATAGCCTTCACAAAAAGCCTACCTACACAACTGCCACATGGAAAATGAAATCAGAGAGCAAAACAAAATGCAAAAAATTAAGAAAAATGATGTCATATCTGAGTTAGCAATATAAGAAGAAACAGGTTAAAAAATACCGAAGCTCCTCCTTCTCAGGATCATATAGCTTGAAAAACAGCAGAATTTCTTCCTTTGATTTCTCTGGAGGAGGAACAGGTCGCAAATCCTACACAGCGTTCAAAATCAGTGTTGCTAGATTGTACCCCGGAAATATATTTTTGGTGCAAATGTTCTAGCACCGAGTTTTAAAACAACATTAGACACTTTTTTATTAAGACAGCCGAAAATTACCACTCCAAGCTCTACTTCCAAAAACAACTTCAACTCCGCATTATGCACCTTGTTTGAGACTTCCCTCAGTTGACCCACCTACAAAATACAGTATAGTATAAAACATTACGATACATCGTATACATCTATCGTGAATGAACTGGGCTAATATCATAAAGATAAACAATGGGGCTGATGCTAAGCTCTGGTAAATATTGAATATATATATTTACAGATTGGGCTTCCTCGTGAGGGGTCAGGGGACGATTGGGACGATATGTGTGGTTTTGGCGCTTCGCCCACAGCCAAAATCGCTGAAATTGCACTGGGATTCCAAACTCTTTTGCAACCTCCTCCTGTTGAATAGCATAAGAAACATCATACATCAGAAACTTGTCTAAAAATAGAGGCAGACCTGAGATCTATTATGTAGCAATTTCATGATAAAAGACAAAATTTTAAGCAGAACACCAAATAATGGCTAAAGATTAAAACAAGTAGGAGACAAATCATATCTTGACCATAGATTTGTGCCATCTTGTATTTGTTTCCTTTAGACTTGTCACTTAGCTTTAAATAGCATGGTGAATAATGTCCAACTTCTATGTAAGTTACCAACTATCCTTGACTATGGAATCAAATATATAACAATGGAATATCAGATACATGGAAAAAGTTAGGGAACTATTAAATAAATAAAAAAACACATAGCTCAATCAAGAGCTAATATCTAGCCTACAGAATCCACAAGAAAAGCAAAGTATATAATGGATATTAAAACAAAAACCCAGAACTACAAACAATATCTTCCATTCAATTCTACCTCTAACCTTTTCCAATGATTTTCAATCTAACCTTATTTTGAGTTGCCTGTGTGAAGTTTAACGTAGTAAACAATGAAAACATAAGTTTTTACTTTGATTTGAAAACAAACTGAATGAAGAGATGAACTTACATAAGGGGAGGACAAGGTACCAACTTATAAACGCAAAGAGCATCAAAAAGGAAATAAAAAGCTACAGAATGCCTCCTGGCTAATAATCAAAAGGGAAATAGATAAATTAGTAAAGTGTCCTCAACGGTAATTTGAAAACCACAATTTTATTAGAAAGCAAACTGATTATTCCTTGCAAGCCAAATGCAGCAACAACCACTAAAGCTATGCTACTCCATGAATAGGTAAATAAAGAGCGCCCATTCCGGGGTTCGAACCGGGGACCTATGGGTACTACCCACAAGTCCTTTCCGATGAGCCATTCCGGAATGGTTAAGCTATGCTACTCGACAACAGCAACAATAAATGCAGTTACACAGGCATCAGACAACTTTCATTTAGTGGTAAAGAGAGCTGGAGGATAAATTTATCCTTTAATCATTACAGATTACAGACTAAGAAGCCTCCAACAGGAGAGAAGCAACAATGTTGTTATGTTCAAAAATAAATCCTATAATTGACAATAGAAGCAACAATGTTGTCATATTAAAAAAGAAACAAGTGTCACCTTTCCTATAGATTAGTCAAACAGTTAGATGATAGTTGAAATTTTGAACAGCTACTTGAGTGAAATGAAATGAAAAAAATGTTGATTCAAGTTTTCCTTTCCACCGAACCACCTTATAGAGGGAGAAATGATTGAGCTTGCTATAGTGCCACCAGTTTCCAAGGGATCTTTAGATTCTTTACACAACTTTTAGTCCGCAATTTCAAGTATGTTCACCTACTATAGATGCAAAAGGCAGTTCCCATGTAACTACCACAAACCAATAGATTTCCTAAGCGCTAGAGCACCCTTTGTTCTTTGCTTTGAGAACAAGTAAATTGTGAGGGTCATATGTTATTGTAAGCTAAAATGTAAATTAGTCAAAACAACACAAACATCACGGGCAGAAAGGGTTAAGGAATGACAAAGCATGAGTATCATAATAAACAGACAAACATAATTCTGAAGAAGACCTTGAAAGTGTTAAATGGCATTTGCTTTTGAATCCGGAAAGATTTAACTTTATCATGGTCCACAAGATCAAAATAAATTTCCTTCCCAATCTGCTCAGTAAGATCTACATCTCGTGCAACCTGAAATCATCCAAAACTCACACTCAGAGTTGAAGCCACCAAAAACAATAGACAAACGACAGATATACTAAAGTATAGAATGCAAGCAACGAAATACCTTTATAGTGGTGTAGAGGTGTGCCTCGGCCTTTTCTTTTTTCTTATGCTCTTTCTCTTCTTGTTCCCTCTTCAAGCGATCCTAGATAAAAACATAAAGCAGTATTTGATCACTGGTCTTTCAGAAAAAAAGAACTTCATAAGCAGAAGCCAAAATAAGTGGCACGTACCCTAAGATGCTCAGCAATGTCCTTCTCATCCACATTACACAAAATCTTATCTTTGTCACTTTCACGTATGTACACAAGCATGTAAGCATTTGAATATTTTGTGAATTTAAACGGCATATTATTGAATCCAGGATTTGTCTGTGGCAACTGCACAGAAAGGTCAAAACATGAGGAGGGGAAAGCATGGTGGAAGTAGACAACAAACTAAGAATTTAAGATGCTAAACACAGACCTCTTCTTCACCACCATACTGTTCGTCCAAGGCCCTCTTCATATCTTCTTTCGTCACTCGTTCATCGTCAAATTTATACCTGGAAAAAAATATAGTGAACTTTGATGGAGCAATGTTTTTGAAGAAACAAATCAATTGAAGCAACTGCTCAAGATCTTGCTATTTCCCCCACCTGACCACATAAATAGAACAAGTCCTACACAGCAATCATAGACGCAAAAAATAAATAACCATCATTCATGCCGCAAAGCATCCATCTCACAACATAAAAGAAAAACATGCTCTGTATTTAGCAGCAGGTTAAATATATTTTCTATTTGCCTGTTTTTTTAGTACTACATTTGTCCAAAACATGCAACTGGCTTATTACTAAAATTGTCCAAGCAAACCATTTAGATGACCTCTTAACCAAAATTTGCACATTGCGTAATTAGATAGAAAAAAATCAAAAAAACATTAAACTTAAATAGTTAAATATAGCTTGAACAAAATTATAATTAATCAGTCTTGTCTTAATTCAATAAAATGATGAATTGTTTTAGTAAACCAGTTAATCCATAACCAAATACTCCCTCCGTCTCAAAATTTAAGTCGTTTTAGATTAGTTTAGTTGTATCAAAGTTCATGTTATTTTAGGTTTTCTAGTAGGGGATATTAATGATTTATATTGATTTGTGTATTGTTAATTTTTGTAAAGATTTTGATTGGTTAAAAAATGTAGTGGGTATTTACAAACAATAAAATTTATGAAAAAAGGTAGTGGAATGATGATGTTGATTGATTTTGAGACGGAGCGAGTATCAAAGAAATGAGGTAATGCATTCCATGGGAAACACATATATCAAGGGCATCCAAGAATCAAGTAGAAATGATAAAGAGCAAATTCTGAAATAAACAAGCATCTCGCAGACAGGAAAAGACACATACCACAGCTCAGAAAGAGTCGGCCTTATGTAAGCATAATAATGCCCACCATGGACTCCGCCACTATGAACCAAGACACTGCAACAACCACAATAATGAGTTAAAATGTCATCAAATTGACTCAGGGAATTTAAACAACATAAGACATTTAAAGGTCAGCATGAGAGAAAGAAGCCAAAGTTGTTAAAGTGACTGTGTAAGCAGAATTAGCAAATTGATTGCACAGGAAATACTCTTTTTTAGTTGTAGCAGATGGGGGGGGGGGGGGGGAAGTGGCAGAAAGGGCATAAGGAATATTGCAAAATCTGTTTTTTTTTTTAATTGTACTCTATCATCCTTGAATCAATCCATTTTCAAAACTGCCCGATATCCCTTGTATTAAGGGAACAAATTTAACAAATATTTACTTATGTTCGCGTACATGTGTTTGCTACACAAGCCTCCTAAGGTCCAAGAGATCCAAATATTCTTCAAAGATAAGATGACGAATTTAGAGTTGAATCAAGTACAAATCTTGTACTGGTACATGAATGCAGAACCAAACAAACAACTACACTACATCTACGCAGCGCTTCATTAAGTATCAAATACCTGTGAAGTGTGTATAGGTTGCGAACACTCCTATCAGCATTGGGAGATAAATATTTGCCATTTTCACGATCAAGATCAAGTTGAAGAGGGAACTCATAACGATCATTTATCTAATGCAATAAGCAGCATTATCAACAGCAATACGCATCATTTTGACGCAATAAGCAGCAAAGAAGACTGAAAATATTTGAAACTTGAAAACATAATTGATAGCACATTTTCATCATCAATATGCATCATTTAGCAATATGAATATCTTCACAATCATGAATCCCTTCCCACTACGTTAGACTTTTCCAAAAATAACTTATCGCATAGGTAGCAATATACTTTTTCATTAAAAAAAATTGAGGCAATTACTTAGCATGAGTTGAACAATCCTGCATCAGCTCATGAAAGAAAGTGTACAGTGAAAAACAGTTGGGTAAATTTTTAAGCCAAAAGTATCTTAGCAGCAAATTAAATTGTTTTGTGAGCGCTAACTAACAGTCATGTATCTAGGATTTAATAACAAATATTATCCGTAAACAGTTTAGTAGAGAGAGAAATGCAGGTTTAAGATCCTATTACAGACACGAATGATAAAGGCAACTGAAGTAAGAAATTAGCACAAGCTTGATAAACCCTTTCAGTCAAAAAAAAGCTTTAGAAAGTAAAGACCAAGAATGATAGTAGGAAGCCAAGGACAAAAATTCACCCCAAACTCCTGAAGAAGCGTAAGATTATGTTTAATTCAGTTCTCCCACAAATAGATCTTCAAGAACAATAGCAAGTCAATTCAGTGTCATGTTTCTACTTCTCTTTTATTAAGCTCGTGGCCCCAGCTTGTATAGACACTAGTATGTTTTCTTATTCCAACATCTTTTGGCTTGAACATTTTTGTTGAGTTTCTATCTAAGCTCCGTTCCCTTAAAATTGTTAATATATGTAAATAAAGAACTACTATATTAAAAAATACCACTAAAATCAGTAAGGGGTCAACCCATTGCAGAAACATAAACGTAAATTCTTTAATAGGGAAAAATCAGAAACAAGATCTTAACGTAACAAAAAAAAGCCTCGACAGGGAAGTTCAAACTGACCTTAACCATTGTATCACGCATGAAGTCGTACTCAAATCTTTTGAGCTGAAGCTGCAGAACTGGAGGAAAGTCAATGAACAAGACACCCTTCTTCGCATCCTGGTATTATCATGATACAGAATGTCACAAGACTCAAAACAGTTGCCCCACTAGTGTACATGACTTGGCGAGATCAATAGTTTGTAAGAAGATTCTACAGAACATGCAGATAAACATAGCCAGAAACTTGACAACATGGTGATGAATCGTAGTGAAATGCACTCATGCAGTCCACCTGTAATAAATTATCAAAGCTACATGCACCTCAAAACATCAGGCTAACCTGTAATCCATACTGCTCAGCATGGTACTTGTTGTCACCTTCCAATCGTTCAACTTCAACATACTTATCAAAAGAAGCATAAACATCACGACAACCTTTTACATCAAGCTGAAGGTCTGCAGTAACAGACAATACCACTTTAGTATCAAGTTAGGTTCTAGAATCAAGTTGCAAGAATGGCAACAAGACATACCATAGAACGACTCTTTTCTCGTTGATTTGTATTCTACATTGATGCACTCAATGTAGTTCATATGATGTCCTTCAAATAACTGTTGAATAGTGCCTTCCACAACAGTTCCCTGAAGTTAAACAACAATAATTTGCAAAACATAGAAGGATTCAACTATAGGAAGTTCACAAGGTTATCAAAATTCTTTGAGCAGAATATGAAACCTTCATCTTCTCTTCAAGTTTCTCACAAAGAACTCGATTAAGCTCCTGTACATCATGCTGCATAAAAGAATCATACGTATCCCACCCAAAGGACTTGGTTAATTCCTTTGTAGCAACACTGCTGTCGCTATACTGGAGTTTGTAGAACAGGCTCTGCAGAGCTAGAGGAATGCTTGCAGTTGGAATGTCATTCTCGGTTGTTGGCATATGATACACAGCCTGCATAGAACCTCAAACAGGATTATAATCCAGTAAAATATAGTTAAGATGAGTAATATGGCTGATAAAGGATGCAACTGACCTTTCTGAAGTAGGGAATATGAAAAAGTGTTTGTAGGAGGGAATTCATGTAACATGTTGCTCCCTGATTCTTAAGGCCAACATACCCAGTCTCCTCCTTTGAATCATAGGACCAATAGTCAACAATCTTACGGACTGCAACCTCAGCCTCAATAACAGCAGTATCATTGACAAGGTAACCTCTAGTGGGATCATATAACTCACTGAGTGGCATAAAAGAAGTGAAACCCCAGTCACTTTCCCGAGCATTAAACTGGTGTTGTGTATCTGCGGATTTTAGAAACAGATTTATCCAAAGGTTCAAGTAGTACATTGAGAAATCTATATCAAAAGGAAAATGCAATTAAAAATTTACAGCAGATGCTGGAACAAAAACATGATAATGCAATCTATGCAAGGAAACCATATAAGCCATAGCCATATTTTCATAGAATGTACTTTTTTAACCTTCACTAAATCAATCCTCATCACATTGTTTCCCTAAAGTTATATTTTTCAAGTAATACAAGGGAAGTTGTGTAGGACGATAGCCACAAGATAACAGCACGTAAGCATATGCAATTATTTCTATCAAACTTGACCAACCAGTGAATGTACAGCAGCCATAAGAAAACAGTCTCGTCATATTCAAATGTTCAAATGGCATTATTAAAGTAACCAAAGATGTGCGAACATTCTTTTTTCAAATATACCCTTAACAACACAGGGAATTGACTATCATAATTGGCAGAAAATGAGCTTAATCTATTGGTATATGTGCAATGCATGTGTATGATACCTATTGTGGGAATATGGTGCAATTTATTGTTGATTGTTTAAAATGAACCACCCATTCATTTCAAGATGGTATATTTTCAAACTTTGGTACTTGCATGTCACATAAGACATGATCATTAAAGATGAATAAGGGAGAACATTTCCACATTCCCCGTGGTTTATCTATTAATTGTAAGGATGTCAGAGCTCAATGTAAAGAATTGAATAGCGTATTTCCACTTTTATGCTACCGCAACATCCTCCATCCAAAGATATTAGTTACTAAATTATGTTTCTACTTTGACAATATGAGGCCATCATTAAACATTTTGCCTATCAAGTTATTGTAGAATGAACTTGTTAGTATTCCTTGTTACAAAAGGAAATTATTTATTTCAGGAACATATTTGGTATTTTATACTAAGAAATTACATTAAACTTGTTGCCTAATGTTCTCCATTTGCTTGCAGATCCAAAATAATCACACTCAAATCCTCATATTGATTTAGAATGAGTTCTGATACCCCTGTCTTATGGATTGAAGGGTTTGTCACTTACGAATCTAGGAAAGGCTCGTGAGGGTTCTTAGGTGATGACATTTACAGAGGAAGATGGAGTTGATGGATTATCTAGGCCGGGCATTAATAGTATTAGGGATGGGGATTTGCACAAGCGAGAAATGAGAAAGACAAAGGTGAATGGTGCCAGTGACAGCAACATTTGAAGAGGGAAGGGCTGTTGCCTTTGCCAATGATCGCTAAGGGGGGATAAGAGCAACGCAGTGGAAGTGAGATAAATTGAAATGGAGGAGAGGAAGATGGGATAAAGGACTAAGATGTTCTACCAATGGAGACAAAGCAAAGAGGAAGACAAGAGGCGAGAAAGGGAAGTATGGTGGGGAAGACAAACATCAGCAGTTGACTAATGTGGGGCTCAGATAGTTCAATGATTTGGAATCAGTCAAAGCCCTGACTTGATTCGGACTCAACCAAACACCTATAATCATATATTATGCTCCCTGATTCCTCGAAATCACAATCCCTGATTCTAAATTAACACCCGAGTTTAAATGAAACACCACCTAAATGTCGGGGAATCAAGTGCATCAACCTTCTTGAAAAAGTATTTTATTGGAGCCCAACAGCCCATAGATTTACACAACTCCACCGTAGAAGTTGGGATCATTATTTTGCTGTTAGGATTCTAAAGAAAAAAATATTTTTGAAAGATCATATGAAGATTGCTATATAGCCATCACTGACCAGCTTATCCTATCTATCTTGGGAGAAAATATAAAATTGTCCTAATACTGTTATGGAACTATGTTGTTATGGGATTGTATGTCTATTAAGATTCATTTGAGAGATCCTGATAATTCCTCTAAAGGAACTACACACCTACACTATCCATTATTCCATTAAAAATTGGGATTTTTTAAAAATATATTATGTCTGTTCCACACTTGTTCTTCAGGGTGCCTTCTCCAACTAATTGGTATATTTGAGCTTCATTTTCTTCAATTAAATTTCAAGTCTTAACTTTTAACTGAAAAAAAAACATGAATGATCTAATTCTTTTATGCTGCATCTCAATATTTAAAGTCAACTGTGGAGGGTAACCCCAAAGCAAATACACTCAAGTACCAGGGGATGCCAATTATATCTCAAACAATTTTATACACGATTAGGGCAATCCCATCAGTAAACATTCATCTATAATACACAATTGCCTTTCCTCAGAGCCTACCTTAATACAAATATGAATATGAACCTAGAATAACAATCCTCCTAAGTGGAAACACTGTTTAATGAAACTTTATCTTTAGCCCGTTGTGAACAAGAAACCACTGGTTCCCTTGGTGGGCGCAGAAAGCTCAAACAAGGCTAAGAAAATTGAATTGTCAATGGAAATAGTGTGCTCGAGTAAGAAGAGTTACCTTTCCTCACTGTGTATTTGCCATGAATTTGATTCACCACAGCCAAGCTGAACTGTGCGTATCTACTCCAGCCATACGGCAAAGTAGCTGAATCAGCAACATCAAGATACATTGACAAGTGTTCCACATTGTTTCCTTTTGGGAAGATAAGTATTCGCCTACCAAATGAAAAGATTAGATTGATCAAATGTAAATCACATCCAATACAACACAATAAACAATCCAGATTTAACAATTGATAAGATACAAGGTTTACCATTTGTATCCACCAACAGCAAAAACCTCTGAATAATGCTTTTTGGTATTCAGCCTAGAGAAGCTCTCAATCCTCCACGTAAATCTTGATGCCGGAGGGTCATCTATGGCTGGGTTCTCCGAACTATTAGCAGCTTCTGATTGTGCTACGACTAACCAATCAACATCCACATGGAAAAAAACGATCAGCAACTCAGATGATCAGGAGCCTAAGCGAATTCCTATCATTCACCATACCTACACTACGAGAAACTGAACCCCAAATTCTGGATATAATATATTTAAGGGAAAAAAAACATACAAAGTCAAGTTACAGACTCAATCAGATCATATCGACCCAAAAAACACCGTCTACAGCAATAAGATCAGTGGAACAGCTAGAAAGCAAAACTAAGCATGTAGAAAATACGGAATGCAATACCTTCCATGGGCTGATGGTTGTTGTCGGTGACGTCCGAATGTGGGACGAGCATCTCATCATCTTCTTGCTGCAAAACAAAGAGAGGGGGGGGGGGGGGGGGGCAAGCAGTGCACATCCGATCCCGTCAATAAACCAAACCCTACAAGCCAAAATACGGAAGCAAGGAGGACAAAAAACCGAACGACAACGAGCAATTGAACTCAAAGCTTAATCACAGTAGAGCATCTATCCTCGCCGTGCCCTAGACGATAAACAGTCAATTCGGACCCGAAATTCGAAAGGATTAAAACTCATCTACGCGCAACCGCATCCAATGAAAGCGCAAACTGGATAGAAAAGATGGCGCGCAACACAAGCAGAAAAAAAAACAGATATTGAACAAGTAGGGATTGGAGGGAGTCCGTACCTCGACAGGGGCGGGATTCACGACAGTCATTGGTGAGGATAGAGGGAGTGTGAGGATGAAGATCGAGGCTCTCCGCGAGACAGATAGTGGCAGTGGATGGAGTTTCGTGGGAGGGCGGAGGGAGGAGAGAGAAAGACGGTGGAGAGAGAACTTCGAAGGGGATCTCCCAGTAGGAGCTCTGCTAGTCGGGGAGAGAAACGCCGAAAGGCGAAAGGTCTTGGTCGTCTTCGTTGGGGCGGAGGGTAGTTTCGGGATTTTAAATGGGGTTTCCTTTTATACACTGTTTTGGGCTGCGAGGAAACGTTGAAGATGGGTGAACTAAGGAGGGCGTAGTGCCGTAGTGGCGGTGTTAAATGCCAAATTTACCCCTCGTTTTTTTTTTATAAAGGATTCGAAATACAGACATTCTGATTCAGTCGATTGGTTGGTAAAATCGACTGACGGGCTAACCGTCGTGAAACAAGGGACATATAAGCAATCAAAACAGACTAAGTGAAAGACAACGAAACCGAAGCGGAAGGAAGGCATCAATGATGTTTGACATTTAATTTTCCGTCGGTCCAATTGATGCTTTTGTGGTGACATTCTGTCTTGTTGATGTTATTGTTCTTGTGATGGTTTGTCCATCTATCGGATGTTCGATCTCTCAACTCATCAGATTTAATTCATTTGTCTTGAGTCTTAAAATCTTCCATGTTATCAATAAAAAAAAGTAAAAAAATAATATTTTTTTATTAAGTGAGAATTCGGATGCACAAAATTGTTAATGATAGAATCCTTGCGGATGGGGTCACGAAGACCTTGATCATTTAGGATATCAAGACCTCTCATATGGTGGTCAAGATGTGCAACATTATCCGTCACACAATTACCATTACGAAGTATGTGTGAAAATGTCACTTCTCTCGCCCCAAGTAGAAAAGTTTTAATGTCTATTATAAGAAGTTCGATTTCTCATGGGCATTTAACACCTAAGTTAAGATAACTAATACTAATAATGAGTGAATCTTCTTCGACAATCAGTTTGTTGATGTGAAGATCAAGGGCTTTTATGATACCTTGTTTTAAGGCTAGGGATTCTGCTACTAAAGGAGATTGTCAACCCATGAGGTTGAACCCGACATTGATAGGCACACACCCTTCTAATCGCGAATAATGTTACCCAAAAGAGCTCTCGCGATTATAAAAAGAATAACCATCCAAATTAAATTCGAGTATTCCTCTCGGGTTTTTTTTTCCATTTCGAATTCCTTTTTGGATTTCCATTATTAATACAGTTATTATTATTGTTATTATTTATACGTGACAAGTAGTTCTCCAGACTAATATCATCAACATCGATGTCATTGCTGAATTTACACGCTTTACCCCAATTGGTTATATGTGTTTCTACCATAAGTTTGAATTCAGTACTTGTCGGTGGTTTCACCTGTCTAGATATGTATTGGTTTCGTATAAGCCACTTGACTCACCAATTGAGACTTGAGAGTCATTCTTTGTTTTTATTTTTTAGGAAGCAAATTTCCCAGGACCTACAGAATTTGCTTCGTATCACGGGAACCAACGATAATGTTAATAATTTGTGATTTAGAATTTATGTCCATAGTGTTGTAGAAATAACTATATTTGCATTTACATAGAAGGTGAACAATGTCTTTCTCATGATGATTGTTTGGTGTGATATTAATAAAGTAAAAAAATTGCATTAATAAAACTCCAAATAAGGTAAGAAACAAATTAGTTTGAATTCTCCACCACTTTAATATAAAATAAAATTGTTTTTAAAAATGGGTTATGCACTTATGCCTTATTATTGTTTGGTGTTTTTATCATTTATCTTTTTTTTGATCCTTTCCAGTTCAGTGGGCTAAGCCCATTTAAGGGGTTGACCCTCCCACTCACAAATGTCTCCATGTTTCCACGGGGATTCGAACTTCGAACCTCGAGGCATGGGATGTAGCCCCATAACCACTACACCAACTTGTGATTTGTTTTATCATTTATCCTAGTTACATGATTATATCACCTTTTTCTGCTTGTGTGTTATTCTCATTTTCCACTATGCGAGAGGTTGTGGACGTAATCGAGATCCGATGGCTCATTAATATTCGAGTTCAAATCAAATATCTCCAAAATAGTCCCTCAGGGACTTCCTGCGTTGCCTTTACCGTCAGACTTATAAGAAGTCGATCACCACTTTTGTTCTATTATCGCTTGTCACCTCGTTTGTCTCGTTGTATCTTATCACATCTCGTTTTTCTCAGTATTCTCTCTTTTATTGATGTTAATGATACACAAATGTTATAGATTGAAAAATGAAAAAGTTTACATCACCCGAATTATGGATGATTTTGAGTGTATCATTACATTCTTTTTTTTACGGGGTTACTAATTACACCACATTTTTCTACTATATCCACCATAATTTTTTATTCTAAAAAATGTGCACTTCCAAAGGCGTAGGTTTGGACTGTTGAAGCACATGCCTATGATGTTTGAGGTTGCGAAGAGCACAATCTCTCATTTCGACCCAAAAAACTTATGATGTTTGAGGAGCACCGATCTCATTTCGACCAAAAAAAACTATGATGTTTGAGGAACAAAGAAGTAGGGTAGATATACATGATAAAATTTTAAATATAGGATAAACATATTTGCATCAAGAGTCAGAAGTGTGCGCTCCTGAAGTCACATACATGTGCCTCAAAATGCGCAAGTATTTAAAAAAAACTATTTTTTTTTGAGGAGTATATAGTAAAAAACACGTGATGTAAATAACATTTTCGTTTTTTATTTATCTTATACCAAAACGTGACTCATACTTTACTTATACTTTATCTGTTTTAATACTACCCCGTATCATCCAAGACACTTATGATATTTAATAATAATTTTTAGCACATATATTTAATATTTCCTTCATTTTGTAGAACATTTATTATTCACACACGTTTTTTATGATAGAATAATAAAGAGTATATCAGTATCAATTTTTTAAAATATAAAACTCACATCATTTTTAAATTTTTTAAAAATTGACATTATATACAAATTTTTATTAACTTAAAAATGCATATAAATAATACGGAATAAATGACATATTTTGTCTAATGGATGAGAATACTACTATTAGGCTACAACAGATTGAGAATAAATGGTCTGTAATTCCGGTCCATTATATAATCTCTATCACTTGATTGGACATGCCGAATTATTTTATTATTTTTCTTAATAAATATGGTAGTTTTATAATTATTTTAAACCAATAAAAAAAATGGGTTATAAAAGAGACAATAAATGTGGAATAGAGGATCTCTATACTACAACAACAAACCCTTGGGCACATTTGACATCTTCTTTTTCCTCTATGATGAATTGATGATATCTTTTTTCTGCCCCTTTCAGTGCTTCATTTCCCATTCCAAAAATCCCCTGTTTCTCACTCTCCCTTGGCCTGCCTGTTGAACCTTTTTTCCCTCCTTCCCTCCCCCATGAAAATACAAAAGTAAGCATCTAAAAACTCCATACCCTCTTCTGAAAACCATCCACAGATTTTCATTTCTCCACCTCCAGATCTTATTTTATCTCAATTGTTACGATCTCTCCAGCTTTAGTAAACACCGGAAAACCCTAATTTTCTCTCTCATCAGAACCCTAATTGCGCTTCCGTCCTTCCAGATTCCCTTCATTGCTACCGTTATTCGATCTTCAAGACTGTAGTTTCTCAGTTTGTCTCCAATTTCTGTGTCTAATCGCTTAATCCAGTATCTGTTCACTGCTGATAACTGCTTGAAAAGACATTTTCGGTTTGAGATGTGCGTTTGAGTTTGCTGTGCTTTCCCCTCTTTAAAGTTTAACCGATCGTTTGTCTAGGGTTACGTTTTTGCCTCAATGCAGTTTTGGTTTTTTAATACGCTTTAAGGGTCTGCAGTTTTAAGTTTTTGGTTTGGATTGCCGATCAACAATGTCAGATGATATGCTGATACACTTCTCGTCCAACTCATCAAACCAGTCCGACAGTTCCTTGCCCAATAAAATCGCCAAGCTTGAAGCTCGGTTGGTAGGCAAGGTCTCTGGCCCCATGGCTACTCCTCCACAGTCTACCATGATATCTGCATCATCAACTAAATTTGGTACTTCTGAGTGCTTGCCAGGATCTGCTACTTCCAGCGACTCAGATGATGATGTGAGTTTAACCTAGAAATACGCACTTAGTTTTCTCTTATATTGTTACAATTCATATTTGCACTTCCTTGACTGATAATAGACGCAATTTTGCTTGATTGTGGGGGGAGTGGATTTGTTGTTGATGGTAGAATGGCACAGCGAGCATGTGTTCATAAAGATCTTGATATATTGTATCGGTTTTCAATTTGAATGTTGCTGGAAATGTTCCTTTAGAGCACTTTACTCACATATTCCGGGAGAGTAATCTTGCTTGCTGCAATGTTTGTTGTATTATTGATAAGAAGCCCTCATTTAATTATCAACTTTTGAAATCTGACCGTCTTTTATGGGGTTTTGCAGAACGTTGAAGAGTTTCTTATACAAGCAAACACTCAAAAGCGTAAAAGGATAGAAGATGATAGCTCACCTGTGCTTAATCACGTCGAGGGATCTCTAACGGTACGGTTAACATGGTTTACGGTTTACACTTGGAAACTTTTATTAGCTTATTCAATTCACTTCGGTGTCAAAGTTTATTTTGCTTTCCTAGGGTCCGTTTGGCAATGCAAGTAGCTTTTCGGAGCTTTTGATTTTAACATTTTATAGTTTTAAATAAGTTAAATATAAGATTTCAATTTAATTAGCTTTTGAAATTGGATTTTCATTTTTCAATAGCTACTCACCCCAATCTTTTCAGAATTTTATTTATTTTCTCCTAACCGATCCGCTAGTTTGTATCGACTACTTTATTAGCTGCATTACCAAACACCTTACTAGCTTATGAAAACTTTAATTTAACATATATTTAACAAACTTAATATATTAGCTTCAGCTACCCTATCCGTTTTAGCTACCCTATTCGTTTTAGCTACCCTATTAGCTCCGTGTTACCAAACTGACCCTTAGTTTTCTCTGTTGCACTTGGCCGATACCTTATAGAAGTGGGATAATGTGTCTATGCTTTTGGGAACTATAGCTATTTTGTTAGCGCTATGCATCTTGTTGTTTTACTTGAGTGATTTTGAGATGAACAAATTTTATTCCAACTGTTGTTGACTTTTTGTTAACTATATTAGTTGATTGCTTTTTTTTTTTTATCGTTTCTTTAAGAAACTTTTATCTATTTTTTTTTGGGTTAAAAAAATACTCAAGAAGGTGTTTTAAAGGTTTTTTCCACCTACCCCCAACCCAGTTAATACGAATCATTTGTCCTGGTCCCTTCATCCTCGGCTTATCCAAAAATAACGAGCGAAAATTTCTACTCAATGTTCAGCTGTGCGATGCGTATTGTGCTTCCTTTCCTATTTCTCAAATGATTTTGCATCCTGATCTAGGTGCTTTCTGAAGAAAAGCAAAATCTCTTGGATAACATGGCAACCAAGATTGTGCCCGACACAAACAGGAAAAGGCAAAGTCGTGGAAAAGGGCAGGGGTCGTCAGCCAGAGGTCGTGGTTCTAAGGTCAATGATCAAACAAAAGTACAAACTTCTCCCTCAAGAGCGTCTCCGTCAAATGGGCATTCCGAGAGTTTACATCATAAGGTGTGCTTTATCTTGAAGGAGTTGCTTTATTCACTCATTATAGATTTATAGTGTCATCTCATTACGTGCCAACGTGAATGCCGTACTGTATTTCTCATTTAGAAGGATAAGGAATATCCATTAATAAGGTGCTTCATGTATTACTAGAGATTTCATGTTTGGAAACTTGCTTATTTGCTATGTGTTCACATACAGTTTTTTTTCCCTGTTGTCGAATGGGGAATGGGTTGATTTAGAAGTTCCATATGAAGGACTCTTTTCCTTTTGAAGATTTCCATATTCTGTTTAGCATTCAAACAGGCAGTGAACGAATTTGTACAGCTAGTTTCTGAAATTTCATTGTCATGTCAAATGAACATGTTTTTAGTGGATATTGCATCTACTTTGAAGCATTCTAATCGGTTTGGGAACCATTGCAGGATAGTAGGAACAGAGAGTTGTATGCAAATGGTGTTTGTTCTCCTCTAGAGGTACATATCATCTTCTATTTCTCACTTTTTAGTGAATTCCCTTTAGTAAATGCAAAATGACTTTTCATCGAATGACTATTTATCTATTTTTTTCATGCAAATAGGGGGCTAAGTAAATCAACGGGCAGTCTTGATCCTATTGACGATACAAGTAGCCGTAAAAATACGAGTATAAGTTCTATTGAAAAAAACATTAATCCAATACTTTAGCATGATGTTAAAGGGCCAATGAAACCTAGAGAAGAAGTATAACAATACGTACCTTAGTTGCATTCTTGCATAGCCAAATATCAATAGAAGGGCTAAAAATACCGCGTCCTTAAACATGAGCAATTTAGGAAAAAGAGAGGGAGAAAAGAGTGAGAAACAAATTACCATGTTAGCTATTTGATACTAAACCAATTCATTCTGTGAAACATGCTCAGTGACACTGAAATCTGACTTTTGCTTTACTTTTCTGGTCTGAATCAGGAAGAGAATTCTATGCTACGTTCAAAGGTTGCAGCTTTAGAAGAGGAGCTACGTAAGGCACGGCAAGAGGCCTCTGATTATCAGCATCTGTCCCAGCAGTTAGAGAAGGTATATTTTGTGCGTTTGTTTCCTTGCAGCTCTATATGTATATTTGATATGAAATCCTTATGCTAGAACTCTTTCTTTGTTCAGGAGCTCAAGGATCTTAAAGATAGTGAACAAACAATGAAGCCAAAGGTTGTCCTGATCACTTGTTTTTTGTGGTGAAAGTTTTAAATTTTAGCTCTGGCCCCTGTGCTTCATAAATGCAAGATTAGTTTCTACTTTGTTATTGTTTTTCTATTCTATGGAAAATTAAAGACTAATGTGAAATCTAATTACTCGTTTACATTTTATTCATGCTCACATTATGGAGAAAATTGTACTTGATTTTGCTAGTTGAAATAAAAATATTGCATTAATTTGATGCAGAGAACCAAAATGCTGTCAGATCTGCTGATATCTCTTTCAAAAGCAGAAAGACAAGAAGCGAGAATGAAAGTCCAACAGGATTCTTTTAGACTTGGAAACGTAGGTGTAATAAGGTACTGCCATGCTCCTTAAAAAAATTATATGATTTGCTGTGTTTCATACAATGGGAATTACTGTGTCTAAATTACTGAATTAGAAATTTATGCTAGAATGTTCTATCCAGCTGTGACATTTATTTCATTACACTATCTGTGAGCTTGCAACAAAGTGGACATGGTTATTTTGCTCATCTTGTTCAACTCTCTCTTGCTCTGTTTTCTTTTATTTTGACATATCTGTGTTCGATGTAGCTTTGTAAAAGAGGTTTGCTATTAACTGCATTGGCTTTTGACTGAAATTCATGCACCTTTTAGTTCAGTAAATATTTTCTCATTTCTTAAGCTGCGTTACTTATTTCATGTTATCTGGTTTTGTAGGGCGGGTACTGTCTTATCAGAGGCATGGGAAGATGGACAGGCTTTAAAAGAGCTTAATGCTCATCTTGTAAGCCCCGTTCCCCTTTTCCCTTTGAAAATGCATTGGGCTCTGATAAATCTGAATGACCTGATATTTGTCAACCTTATTCCTTATTTTCTTTAATAGAGAGAAATCGCTACTAATCTACCATCATTGTAGTTGTGGATGTATAATTCTCTTTTCAGTCTTCCACCTTCCCCCAAGTTACAACTAGAGTATTTTTGTTTGTTGAACACCATTTGAAAACCTATGGATATGGTGTATCATTTACAATCTTGTTCTCTTTTTATGTAGAGGCAATTACTGGAGGCAAAAGAAGCCGTAGAAAGACAAAGAAAGTTATTGAGAAAGCGGCAACCTGGTATTCCATTTATCTTTCTTCAGTTATAGTCTAGATTTCCCTGATGTCCTGCTTGGGAATAGTATTCAGCGTTAGGTCATTTTAGGCACTGTACATTCTACTGTTTGCATCATCAAATTGTTTCTTCATATCACAAGTAGTGTTAATTTGATGATCTGATTCGAGGCTTTCCTGATCTTGGGAGCTATGTCGTTGACCTCTCTATCCATCTGTACCTCCCTTGAGTTTCCTTGTTGGCTGTGTGACATGGTTGCTTTCACTCAATTATTGTTGCCTTTAATTCCCTTCAGTGTCATCATTTTATTTTTCTTTGATGTGCAAATTTTGCATTCTTAAGAGCATAATTAGACATCATGTTTCACCTGCACTGCAAGTCGGTCACCATCTTACCAAGGACTACTATTCGGTTTATTGCTTAGTTACTGATACTATTGCTCTGTTTTGAAGATAAAAATGATGGAGGTGATGCAGATTCAGGAGTTCAAGAAGAAGATTATGCTTTCCAGGATGAAATTTACAAAACTCGTCTGGCTAGCATTAAGCGTGTAGGTTATTATTATGCTGCTTTGCCCTGTTAGTGATGGATGTCTCATTATGTCATTGCTATGCTGATTCCTTATGATTATCTTTGGTCATGCAGGAGGAAGAATCAGTTTTGCGTGAGAGGGATCGGTTTGAGATAGAGAAGGGGAGGCTTATACGTGAAATGAAGCGCATAAGAGATGAAGATGGTTCCCGCTTTAATAATTTCCAAATCTTGAATCATCGATATGCCCTTCTTAATCTTTTGGGGAAAGGAGGATTTAGTGAAGTTTACAAGGTTGGATTATTATTCCCATTCTGCATTAGCTACTCTGAGAGCATGAAATTTTGGAGCAATTTACAGTGAATTTTTCTGGCAGGCCTATGACTTGGTAGATCACAGATTCGTTGCATGCAAGCTTCATGGTTTGCATCCGCAATGGAGTGAAGAGAAGAAGCAAAGCTACATAAGACATGCCATACGAGAGTACAACATTCACAAGACCTTGGTGCATAATCATATTGTGAGGCTCTGGGATACATTTGAGATTGATCAAAACACATTCTGCACAGTATTGGAATATTGTAGTGGTAAGCAACTAAGCATAATCTTTTGGGTTTGTGGTTTCTCTCATTTTCTTACTGCTGCATACTAAATCTTTGTTGATACTGTGCTACACTACCATGTTAGGTAAAGATCTTGATGCGGTTCTGAAGACGACACCGATACTGCCTGAGAGGGAGGCAAGGACTGTAATTGTGCAGATCTTTCAAGGCCTTGCTTACTTGAATAAAAGATCACAAAAAATCATTCATTATGATCTGAAGCCGGGAAATGTTCTCTTTGATGACCTGGGTGTTGCTAAATTGACCGACTTTGGTCTGAGTAAAATTGTGGAGGATGATGTTGGCTCCCGGGGAATGGAGCTTACATCACAAGGGGCAGGAACCTACTGGTGAGTTGTGCTTGATGCAGGATTTTGATTGGAAGGGACTCGTCATTCCCTTGAATTGAACAATACCTTTTACTTGTGTTGCATATTTGATTTTGTGTTAAACTCTTGATAATTTATGTTAGGATGATTGACATGTGTAGACCCTGATTCTTCTGGTATTTATTGAGTTTTCATGCATCAACATTTTACATCCATGCTTTTCTTGTACTTGAAGTCAGTTTAATTGGCAATAGGACCGAGAATTCATAAATGCAGTGGCTATAAACGACATCTGATCTAATGCATTTATAGTATAGTTTGACTAAGCTGCTTCAGGACTTGGGAGTATAGCGTCTCTGGCTTGGGATAAAGATTCAGAGTAGATTTTTTATTTTTCTATTTTTTATAAACCCATATGTCTGGTTTCAGGTATTTGCCTCCGGAATGCTTTGAGCTCCATAAGACACCATTTATATCATCAAAGGTATTGTCTATCGCAAATGTGGATTACCTTGCATGTATTTGCTCACAATAGCTCAACTTCTGCTAATTGACACTTGCATTATATATACTCCATGATCTTACATCAAGTCTCACCTTGTTTGGCTTTGCTTCAATATCAGGTTGATGTCTGGTCAGCTGGTATCCTATTCTACCAAATGCTCTTCGGGAAGAGGCCATTTGGGCATGATCAGACGCAAGAGCGAATCTTGAGAGAGGACACCATCATCAAAGCTCGGAAGGTTGACTTTCCTTCAAGACCTGCAGTTTCTGCTGAGGCGAAAGTGAGTCACCTCATCTACTTGATCACATCAATCCTAAACACACACATTCACACGTGAAAAAAAATAAATTATTTTCACAGAACCTATTGTTGGAAATCAGTTTTTTTCTTCCAGATATGCTAGCTGTACTTGAGGCTAATCTCTGTGATTCGGTTTGGTTTTGTAGGAACTGATTCGCAAGTGTCTGATCTACAACCAAGTAGAGAGGCCAGAAGTTTTAACCATAGCCCAGGATCCATACCTCACATATTACAAGAAATAACGCAAACAGGACCAAGTTTCTAGACGTCCAAAGATGGCTTGTGATCACCAAGAAACCTGCGGCTGGTGGAAATTTTTGTATAGGTTGTTTATTGTGTATGAGTCAAGACTATGACAATGTACATATGCAGCAGCTCCTCTTGTCTCTTGCCTTCCCGGTATCATTGGTCTTTTCTTTTGCTGATGTTTCTTCTTCCTTTAAACTTCTAAAAGTCGCCCTTTACCACATGAAATGAGGGTAAAAGTGGGGAAAACTCGACTTTTCAGTATCGTCATGTCAAACAATTGTTCATGGAAATCCCTGATAATTCTGGTGGCATTTTTGAAACCTGCGTTTGGTGAAATCCTACACAACGGAATTGACATCAGAGGTAATTTTAATTTGCCTTTTTAAGATTAAAAATTTGTGTGCACTGAAATTTGGGGAAATTTTTTTGATTTGGTTCGGGATTAGCAAATCCGTCGGCAAATTGATAAGATTGAGTAGGTTGATTATGATTTGGGGGAATTTTTTTTATTTGATTTGGGTCAGTGCATACTAAAAACTCAACTTGTAATTAACTTGTCTTACCTTTTATCCCAATGTGAAAAATGAAAGGTCTAGAGATGCAGCTTTGGTGACATCCTAATGGTTAGGACATAGATTTAACATCTTTTTCTGGTGTTGGTTGAGGTGGAGTGGGGCTGGGGTTGGAAGAGTGTGGTTTTGGATTGTTATTTTCGGTGGCCGGTAGTGTCCTTAGGGCGGTTTGGTGGGTTTGTTGTGGCGTTGGTATGTGATGTTGGTGACTGCTACGTCTGAATTTGGCTGATTTGTGTTTGACCAAGACTCAGGCTGTCGTGGCTTTGATTGACTTCTTTGTTGTATGCGTTTCATATATATGTATCGGTGTTGATGCTACCCTTGCTTGTTCAAGTTTGAGAGTTTATGTCATTTGCTTATGTTTGTACATGATGATTATTAGTCCATCTATCAACTTGTTCAGTATCTCGATTCTCTAGACGTGTCTAGATAATCGAATTTCTTACCTGATATAAAAAAACATCTTTTTTTTTAGCAAGTAGTACTTAATTTAAACTTATTTTTATTTAAAAAGAAATGTATTGACCGATCACATCTACTTTTACATGAAAAATATACAGGTAACAATTAAATATTGGATATAACATATACTATAGGCTATAGCCAAACACTCATCAAGACTTAAGCCATTGCACTAAAAGAAGACATTATCTAGCTTGGGTTGGAATTAGTCGTCCTTTGTGGAGGTTGAGGTTTCAATGGCTCCATTGTTACACAATTGTTGTCGGGGTTAGTGGTGTTGCCGACAACAACAAGAAATATGTTATGATCCCATAAATTAGGTATTATATTATATTAGGATAGTTTAGGGTATAAATATACACTTATACCTTGTAATTGATCATCTAAATGAATAATAAAATGTACCATTTACTCTCTCTCTCCTAATCTCTATCCCTTCAGCTCGTTCTATCTCTGTTTCTTCTTCTCACCCAGTCTATCTTCTTCTCATCTCGTTCTCATTTCAACGGAGTTGACCTCCTTTGTTAAGGCCGATTCACCAAGGGCCATAAAAAAATAAGAATGATAAGAGAGATCGAGAGGAGGAGATGAGAGAAAGTGGAGAGAGTTTGTAATTATTTTGAACGTTTATGCAAATTTTCGGATATTATCTTGTCAATATCTATTTTCTTAATTTACAAATAGACTTTCTAAAATTCAGTTAAACTAGCTAGATTAGAAAACATACGGTAAAATATAAAATAGATTTTGATAAATTGTTATACACAAGTCTATATTTTTTTGTATGATAAAAAGTTGTTGAAGATTTGCTCTAATTAAAGGAATAGGTTAAGAAACCATATTTGGGAAAGATTATGCATAAACTTAATAAATCCATTTTAAAATAGCTAAAATAATCAATATTTGCACAATATTTCCCAATATGAATGTTTAATATCTATACCTTAATTAACCTATGTCCTAAAATAAGATAGAAAATATGATAAAAAATATTTAGATATATAAACACACCTCATTTAACCTTCTAACCTTTTATTATAATTAATATTTAGATATATAAATCAAATTAATCTATCTATGGAAATCAAATCTATCTATTTTGTGGTGAAAATAAAATTAGTAAGTCAAATCAAATCTATCTTAAATCAAAATAAATTTTCTTTTCTAACATAAAAATAAATAAATTTTCTTTTCCATAAAAGATATATTTGGATATTATGATATTTTATTATAATTAATATTTAGATATATAAATCAAATCTATCTATGGAAATCAAATCTATGTATTTTCATAGGTTTGAGACTCTATAAAAGGTTATACGTTATGCCAAGCAATTCAAATTAATTAAACAATACAAGAAGGCATAGAGAGTCTGTAATGGCCGGTTGATTAGAAGGTCTAGCCTCGCCATGGTGGTTGTGTTGGAGGTGGCGGCTTTGCTCTTTTCCGATGAATCAGAGGGCTGACGTAACAAGTCCGATGATGGTTTGCTCCAAATATCGGAGCCACCGACCGACGAATCCAATTTCTCCAAAGATTGGGGGGAATTGGATCCTCCGGTAATTGGGTCGGCCATCGCGGGCTGTTACTAATGTCCTTTCGATGTTGTCGGAATCTTGCCAAATTAGCCGCCTCCAACACGCCTTCATGGCAGGGCTTGGCCTTCGAAAGTAGGCCGGATTCGATCAGTTCATCACTACTCCGGCGGCCGAAGACGCTACTAAATATGGTGTGGTTGGTTTTTGGTAAGGGAAAGAAAGAAGATGGATGTATATATTAATTAGTTGTCTTTATTTCAGTCTTCCAAGGGTTCCAAATTCCAATACAGTGTCGATAAGGTGGTTAGGGCTGAGCCGTGTGATTATCATTCTTCTAGTTTTATCGCGCGAATGAATTAACTAATTTAATATGACTCTTCTTGATCTTGATTCCAACAAATCTTGCACAACACTTGAAAGTTCATCAAATCTTGCTCCTCCATGCTCTTCTATAACATTTTTGACACCTTAGAAGTCGGTGGTTGAATTGTTACTATACTAGATTGGGTTGGAATTAGTCGTCCTTGGGTTGGAATCCCACCTAAAAGAAATTTCGAGGTTTTGCCTTCTTTTTGCTTACTATGGGTTGTTTGATTGGAAGAATGTGATGATTCGATTGCAAATTTGGAAACAACTGTATTTTAAACTTTTTTCCAGTTTTTCTAACCCTAATTTATGCATTTCAACTTCGATCGAATTTGAGGGAAACTTGGCCAACCAATTTAATATAAACTACTCTGACCTTCAATAGAATTTGTGGATTTTTGAAAGTTTTAAGAGTCTTTTAGAATTAAAATTAAAGATTGAAATTGAGTTGATTGTTTTTGGTATATAGGATTTTTGAAACTTTTTTCTTTTGGTTGAAGGTTAATTCTTTTGGTTGAAGATTAATAGTTGGGACTATTTTTGGTTATTTTTCCTAAACAAAATGTATGCGAAAATCCGAATTGATAAAAGAAAAAAGGAGCTGCGTCCATAGCCCAAATGATTGTACTTTTAGGCCCAAAAAATAAGGCCCAGGAAGCAGCCCACACATTGCCTTCATAGAGACGAATTTGGAGGAGTGACAGCCACACAACAGAAGAGCCATCACCTTACAATGTCTTTCTCTCCATCCTCCATCCATCCAACAAGGCCAAACTCCACCATCCTCTTGAACGGCGTCATCACGAGGAGCCGAGTCCAAACCCGCCCCTCGGTATCGGTGAAGTGTGAATCCAAGGAGCAGCTGGATGGAGATAAAAAGTTGCCAAAGCTTGGGATAGGGTCACCCATCATTGTAACTGAAGCTCCCAAGATGATCAAGACAGCAGCTTCCGTCCCATGTCTTCGGGTCAATGAGGGCCTAGTGAAGGCCGGTGATGTCGGAAGGTAATGAAAGCACCATTTCATGGATTTAACCATCATCATTATCATCAATCCCTTTAAATTAATTATTTGTGATTTCATCCATGTTTTTGGTATGATTTTGCAGGATTGTATCTCGGAAGCCCATGGATGTATGGGCGGTTCGGTTGAGTATAGGAACTTATCTCATCGATGGCAAGTACTTTAAGCCTTTGGAGATTGATGATGAGTAAGTGAAAGTTTTGTGTTTGTGTAAAAGATTTGAATGAACAAAAATTCAATGGAACTAAAAAAGAATCTGATAGCATTTTATTTACTATCCAACTGAATGAAAAGAACACTCTCCCTACAATAAACAATCTGAATCTGAAGTCTATCAATAACCCTTTCCGGGCTCAGTGGTTGTTAGTCCAAACCCGAATGGGAACAACGGATCATAGTGTGAATCACCCACATTCATCGGCAGCTGATCAACCGACTTGAACCAAGTGCGCGCGAGCTTGCCAGTGAATCCGAAGTCACCAAACAGAACATCAGCCACGCCTTGGCCTTCGGTTCCAGGAAGCCAAGCAGCAACCAAGGCATCAATGTTAGCCAGATAAGGCTGAATCACGACAGGGCGGCCTGAGATGATCACAACCACACACTTCATGGAGCCACACACATTCTGGATGGTGTTGATCCCGGCCTCTGATATCGTCAGGTTGTTGCTGTCACCGTTCGTTTCTGCGTAGGGTGGCTCGCCAACCACAACAAGGGCATGTGAGAATCCACCTGACTTGACAAAGTTGGCATCCGGGCTCTCGTTGAAGACCACTTGGGTTGCAGGGTCAACTGTTTTCTTGATGGCGCTTAGGATTGTCGTGCCACTTGTGAGGTCGTTGCCATTGACGCCTTGCCATTCGATTGTCCAGCCACCACATTGGTTGCCTAAGTTGTCAGCATGGGAGCCTGCAACAAGGATCTTTGGTGCCTTCTTGGGGAGTGGAAGCAATGGCTTCTGAGCTGATTTCCCATTCTTGAGAAGAACAAGTGATTTCCTCACAGCTTCTCTTGCTATCTCTCTGTGTTCCTGGCTGCCCAGCTGATGGGCAAGGCTGAGATCAGCATAGGGGTTCTCGAACAAGCCCATCACGAACTTCACCCGAAGGATTCTCCGGACAGCATCATCTATTCTAGTCATAGGGATGATGTTGTTTTGCACTTGAATCTTGAGATCATTGATGAATTCATTAAAATTCATTGGAACCATAACCTGCAATTGAACCAATTAGCTTGTTTTCTTTACAACGGAATTTCACATTAGTACACAAACTGCAGATACAGATTTAGTTTTAGAGCTCAGCTGACCATGTCAATGCCAGCTTGAACTCCTGCTTGAACCGAGTACGAATAGTTGGCATGGGGAGGAGAAGTGATCCTGTCAATGCCTTCCCAATCTGATATAACAAATCCCTGAAAATAGAATCAAGCCTGAAACATTAATCCAAAGCCTAACAAACATTATGGATCTCCTATATTTAAAATGTTGGGCATACTAAGCAAGGATAAGGTCATATTCCTAACCCTGAATTTGAGCTTGTTCTTGAGGAAACCGGTGACAAGATTACGGTTAGCATGCATCTTCACTCCATTCCAGCTAGAATACGAAACCATAACCGTTGCAACGCCTTTTTTTATGGAGTCGAGATATGCAGGCATGTGGATGCTCAGCAGTCCTTGCTGAGAGATCACTGTGTTGTTCTCATTGATCCCGTTTGTGGTACCACCATCTCCCACAAAGTGCTTAGCACACCCAGCTACATTTTTCCTGAAACATAGAATTATAAATAGCCATTAGTCTCATTCCTGCTTTCCTTGGTTATTGATGATTCTTCATAGTTCCAAGAACCAAATGGCCCCAAAATTGGCTGGTATCAAGGACTTTCTTCAAAATCCTACATAACAATTGTAGTTTGTCATAAATATGAAGATAGTATCAAGGACTCTTACTTTCCAGCTACATAGGGGAACCCCTTTGGATAATCAGCAGGAGCATCTCCTTGCAAGCCCGGTATGATCTCGGTCATCATTTGAACTACTCTGTGGTCTTCACTGTAGCTCTCGTAGCACCTTCCCCATCTTGGATCCCTACAAACCTGCAACGAATACAATAAGAAATCATCAGCTTCAAACCATGATAAACTCAAATGATACATTATTTTATTTAGAATATGAATTCGATTCATTACCGCGATGCAGGGAGCAAAGCTGTAAGGAATTCCTGTAGCTCTAACTTCTAGTGCAGTTGCAGCTCCAATCCTTTTGATGAGGTTAGGATCCCTAAACACAACAATGACACAAACCCCATTACATTTTGAGATGAATTGATGCTCAATTTCAGATTAATAAAGTTTGAGTTTGTGACTTGCCTGGTCACACCAAGCCCCACATTGTGAGGGAAGATGGTGGCATTGTAGACATTGTTGTGGCCATGAACAGCATCAATCCCATATATCATCGGAATCCCGAGACGAGTAGACATGGCTCCCCTTTGGAATTCATTCACCATGTTAACCCAAGCCTCAGCTGGTGCCTTTGGAGCAGGCACACTGCCACCTCCACTCAACACACTCCCTGCAATCAGCCCCCAAATGTAAAGACATTCATCACTTCCAGTTCAAAAAACCCCATATTTCCAGTTCACAGACAGCCAAAAAAAAACCCAAATTGAGTGTGAGAGAGAATAAATTTTAGGTAATGGTAAGGGATTCATCACTTGCAGTTCAAAATACAGAAACCAAAACCCCCCCAAATTGAAACACTTCCACAAACAGGAAACACAATATCCGAAAATGGGCAATGCATCACCAAAAAAAGAGCAAAATTACCTATGAAGAAGTTCTTCATGACATCAGACGATGCCACTTTACGCTCAATTTGAACCATTTGCCCAATCTTTTCATCCAGAGTCATCCGCGAAAGAAGGTCCCTCACCCTCCGATTCACTGGCTGTTTAGGGTCTTTGTATTTCACATAATCAGCTTCCGTAAGACTGGCAAACACCAGCAATAACACGAACCCCAACACAAGCGCCCTAAATCCCTCCATTCCGGCCCCCAAAATCCACCGTCAGATCTGAAAAATGCTAAAAAAAAAGGGGCAAACTTTCAGTGACTCAACTCTCTAGCGATGAAGCTGTAAAGGATAAATTAACGCGGATTCATTTAAAGATGAAGAAATGTAGAAATAAAAGTGAAAAAACGGTTGGTAAGATGATTACAATGAAGGTGCGCGGATCTTCGCCGTTGATCGCAGAAATGGAGGACAACCACTAACCTCACGTTGGACACGAAACGGCAGTGGGTGGAAAAAGAGTGGGAAAATGGTGATGAAACGGTCTGTGAAGAATACCTTACTTATAGAAAACCATCACCTCTTTTCTTTTCTTTTTTTCCTTTTTAGTTTTTAGATTTAAAATATAAAATATTTGTTATACCTAGATTTATAGTGGGTAAGAATAACTTTAAGGTTGTAAATGTACACATTTATACGCAAAAATGTACATTGTTTTGATGTTGGGCTCATTGTGGTTTTAGGGTGTGTTAGATTCCAAAATGCATTAATTATAATGCATTTTTTACCTCGATTTATGTGCATGTTTGGTTGTATAGATAAAAAAAAAAGTCACAAACCATTAAACTACAATTTTGTATGAAAATATACATATTTACTTTCACTGTATTATTATAGTTAGTCTAATATTGAAGAAGTATATAATATTTTTAAAAAATAAAAAAAGGAAAATGCTATGTATTGAATCAAATCGAATATTTAGAACATCATCATTATGTTGAGTTTTTCTTTCATCTTTTATTTGTGTCTTTTATGTGTATTGTATATTGTTAGGTAGTCCGTTAGCCAATTAGACGGTCTATTGAATTATCAGACAACATATTACCTATATCTCAAATTCTTATCTTATCAAAAATAAATAAAAAGAAGAAGATGATCATCGATCATCATGGAGCTATACATCATTTAGATTTTACTTGCGAATTACATAAAGACTGAGATTTGAATAGTAAATTACTAGTAAACAAATTTTATTTTTTTTAAGGAAAAGGAAGATTTAGATTTTAGATCCATAAGATTTGTCTATATATCATTTGTCATTTACAACGTTTAAAGTTTAAAATAAATAATTAATTAAAAGAAATCAGGCTACAACGGGAGTTGTCGGGTGAGGGCACCGAGCTTTACGGAAAATCTGACTGTCAAATAGCAAAAGAAACCAGCAATTAATGAAATAATTTTATGGAACGTTATGTGATTAAATTAATTTAATGAGTACTAATTAGAATGAAAGCCAGCAAAAATTGTACCGTTGAGGACCAATCGCAACGGCTATATTCGCAGTCCAAGATGAACGTATCTCCCTGGGCCGACCTCTGTGTTGTTTCTCTATCCACTACTGAATACTGATCAAAAGTAGAGAAAGGAGACCCACCCACTGTACATTTATCCCTCCCCCTTTATCTTTCCTTTCCTCTTTGAAATGAGTGTAAGAAGATAAATGTCCGTCGCTGGATAACATCGAGTTGTTTTGCAAGTAGGTCGAAAAAACTTATTTTGTTTCAACTGATCGAAATTTGTAGAATCAGACTACATCACAAACCCATCTATATGTAAAAAAAAAAGTCATAGAAAACCATGAAAGCATACGTGTCTAAAGAAATATATGTTAATATCGCATAAATTCCCCACTTTCACAAACAGTACTGGAGTCAAAGAGCAAAAATTAGGCACCTGAAACTTTCAGACACAAACTCCAAATACCTTCACAAAGTGGCAACAGTAAAAAGGAACAGGAAAAATATCGCAGAAATATCTAATATAGAAGGGTAAATAATATTAGGAGAATCAAACATTAGAACAGAAATCAGAGAAGATTTCATCCGGCGCTTTAAAAAACAAAAAGTCAACAACACAACACTTGAACGGTATTTGGAACTCATAAACAGGGAAGTAAATGACTCCGACAACCAAGAGCTGATAAAAGAAGTCACTGACTCGGAAATCAAAAACGCCATATTCAACATTGGAAAAGATAAATCACCAGGACCGGACGGAATGACAGCTGAGTTCTACCAAAGCTACTGGGAGATAGTGGGACCAACGGTTACAAATTCAATAAAAAAAGATTCTTTCACTCGGGTAGGATCTTGAAACAGATCAACCAGACGTTCATTACATTAGTACCGAAAACAGAAAACCCAATAACAACTGCTCAATATAGACCTATAAGTTTGTACTCTACGATCTACAAAAAAAATTGCAAAAATTCTAGCTGACAGAATAAAAAGGGTAATGATCAAGCTCATACACCCCCTCCAAGGAGCATTCATATCAAACCGTGCTATTCAAGAGAACATTCTTATTGCCCATGAAATCTTCCATTCATTCACACAAAAAAAAGGAAAGAACGGATGGATGGCAATAAAACTGGACATGGAAAAAGCCTACTAAGAAGTTGAATGGGACTTCCTTTTTCAAGTTTTAAAGAAATTCGGCTTCTGCACCAAATTCTGTAAATGGATTGAGCAATGCGTGAAAACCGTCCCCTTCTCAATCCTACTCAATGATGGACCCACATAACCTTTCAGCCCAGAAAGTGGCCTACGATAAGGGGATCCACTATCCCCATTCCTATTTACTTTAGGAGCGGAAATACTAGCCCAAAAATTACAAATAGAAAGCAACCAAGTAGACCAACAAATAAGATTCAACATTACTAGACTCCGCCCCCGGATTCCATTTCTATCCTTCGCGGATGACATGATGATCTTTACCAAAGTTAGTTGTTCATCTGCGATTAAAATTAAAGGAATTATTGATGAATACAGCTCGATCTCGGGTCAGCTTGTTAACCTCCACAAGTCGGCTTTTCAAACAACACCAAAGGTACCAAAATCTCTAAAACAAGAAATCCAACGTCTAATAAATATCACAAACCAGAACAAATTGGACAAATATCTTGGTTGTCCAATCATAAATGGTAGAGTAAATAAAACAACCTTCGAAGAAACGATCTACAAGACAAAATCACAACTATCAAAATGGCGAGCAAGCGCACTATCCCAAGAACGGAGAGCCACCCTTATCAGAACGAACCTAGCGGCAAAACCAAGTTTTATCATGCAAAACTTCATACTCCCAAACTTGATGCACAAAGAACTGGATCAGATGAATATAACGTTTTTTCTGCAATAAAGATTTATCATATAAAGTGTTAATCGGATGGGACAAAATATGCAAAAGAAAAGAAAATGATGGTGTAGGAATCCATAAAACAAAAGATATAAACGAAGCTTTACAAATGAAACTGTTATGGAAAATACATACGGAGCCAGAAAATCTATCTGTCTGAATCATCTCACATAAGTACTTGAAAGATGAACACATTCTAAGCTACGAAAGGAAAGGAAAAGCATCTTGGCAATGGACAAAACTAATAGAGATAAAACATAAAAGAGGAATTTTGTAAAGGCCGGTCTTATATGGAAAATAGGAAATAAAAAACAATCAATTTTTGGACTGATAGATAGATGGATGATGACACGCTAGAAAATAGATGCCTAATGCCAGATAGAATCAACAAAAGTGACAAAGTAGAAAAATATATAAACGAAAACAGAAGATGGAACACTATCGACCTCAAACACATGCTACCAACATCGATCATCAAGAAGATCGAAACAACATTCATACCAGAAAACTAAATAGAGGACAGACTATGCTGGAGAAAAGATAATTCTGGCTGGTTCAACACAACTAGTGCATTCCGACACATCACAGAAAATAATAGAATCACACCACCCAAAACGGCATGGATCTGGGCAATAGACATAGCCCCGAAAATTAAGAATTTCCTATGGAAATTGTATAATAATGGGATCCCAACAAAGACTAGACTAATCGCCAAAAGAGTGGTCTTTTCCTCCACATGCGAAATATGTGATGCGAGCGATGAATCTCTAACTCGTCTATTCACTCAGTGATACATTATTAGAAACCTCATACGGAAAATTGACTCCGTAATAGAAAAACGAATAGAAGAATTAGACAGAAATGAACAAGAGATGAAAAGAATTATGTCAACAATATTTGAAGCAATAACTCCATAACAGAAGAAAAAATTGGAAACTGTTTGGTGGTGTCTTTGGACATGTAGAAATAGGAAAATCTTCGACAATGTAAACACTGTCACAATCCAGAACATGGAAAATATGACAGGACAAACAATAACAAATTGGGAGAAAACGAAACATTTGGATGAACCAAACATTAATGCTTCCACCAAAAGAACATAAACCGGAAAGAAATGACATATGCGATGGAATAAACCACCTGAAGGTACATTTAAAATAAATTTCGATGGTAGTTACAATTACAATAGGTTTTTTGGTGCAGGTTTCATCATCCGCGACCACACAGGTTCGTTGATTGCCTGCGATGGTAGGCAACTTACTCTCAGGTCGCCGCTTATGATTGAGGCTATATGACTTCTTTTGGGTATCCAGAAGGCAAAGGAGTTGGGTTTGTCCAATATTCACATTGAAGGTGACATCCTAACTGTGATCAACGCAAGCAAGGAGTGTTGGTCCTGCCCATGGGAAATTGAGATGCTTACAACAGACATTTTCTTGCTTCTCCGGTCCTTCACCATGTTAACCTCTCGCACTGCTTCCGGGAGATTAACAGATGCGCCGACCACATCTCTCGTTTATTCCAGTCTGTTGCCTACCCAGACGTTCGGGTAGATAGACATTTTTGTATTACCATCCGCAAGGATACTCTTGGGTGGTGGTCTAGTAGAGACTAGTCCAACCCAAATCCTTACTTGTATAAAAAAAATGTTAATTTCTCTCGATTTGTGTAGAGAAATCGCATTTAGCTAAAGGTTAAAGCTTTACAAGAATTAATTTATCACCGTGAAAAATAGCAAGGTTTTTCGCCCTCTGTGTATGGTCGACAAGAACGTTAACAAAGAGCCACAATCTTTCTTTGTACCAAGGTGCTTCTTGTTACTAGCAGAGACACCAAGTTAATGGCACACCATTGTTGCAACTTGTTGTACATAATGACATTGTACCAAATATTACTCTCACTTTAAACATCATAACAGAAGAAAACAAAAATATTGCTCTCATTGAAACTCAAGGGTAAGTTCTATAGAGTGGTGGTGAGACCGACTTTATTATATGAGGTAGAGTGTTGGGCGACAACGAAGGCACAGGAACAGAAACTCTTGGTGGTTGAGATGAGGATGTTGAGGTGGATGTGTGAGTTTACCTTGCGAGATAGAATCATAAATGAGACTATCCGCGAAAGGGTGGGAGTGGCTAGTATTCAAGCTAAGTTACGAGAATCGAGACTACGATGGTTTTGACATGTGCAGAGGAGAGATCCAAGTGCGCCGGTGCGCAAATGTGAAAATTTGGCTATCGAAGGCGTTCGTCGGGGCAGAGGGCGTCCGAATAAGAGTTGGGGTGAAGTGATTAGACATGATCTGGCCGCTCTGGGACTCTCAGAGGAGATGACGCGTGATAGGACACAGTGGAGGAGTGCTATCCGGGTTGATGAACATTAGTCAGGTGCAACGTTTTACCGCATCATGCCTTTTACGCGTATCCTTTACACCGTTTTTCTTTTATAGATTTTTTTTAATTACAGTTTATGTAGGATGTGTGCTAACATCTTCCCTTGTTGTCTTATCTTTGGGTCACTAGGAAACACCCTCTCAACTAGTTGGGGAAATTGTGCGTACAATCCGACCCCCCAGACCCTGCTCTTTGAGCGGGATATACTGGGCTTGTTATTGTTGTAGATAACACATCTATCTCCAAATGGACCAACGAGAAAATAAATCTATCATTTTTTTTTAAAGAGATGCTGTCATTTCTATTTTTGTAAAAACTTGAGAAAAAAGAGTCATTTTTATTTTGAATGAATTAATTTTAAACAATTTATTTTTCTCCCACCCTTGATTTGTACCCCCTTTTGTAACTGTCATCTCTTACAACTTAATTGCTTTTATAAGGTCCTCATTTTTATCAGATGTCTCCGAAGAGACCACTTTTCGTGTAGTCAAAGATATTAGCAGAGCGTAAGTACTTATATTTAATCAAAAATAAATATTTGCTGAACTAAATAATGTCTGGGTCACGCTGATTAAATATAAGTACTTACGTTTTGCTAACATCATTGACTACAAGAAAAGTGGTGACTCCTCTTGGCAATGGGCTAAATTGATTACTCTCGTTGAGAATTTTAAGATGGGGCTTATATGGTCTGTTGAAAATGAAAAATCTATCAAATTTTGGACAGATGATTGGATTACAATATCTGCTCTGCAGTCCAGAGATGATTGTCCCCGAATTGGTAACAAAGAGGAAACTGTTAGTGACTACATTTTGGGGGTATATGGTGAATGGAGAAACTAAATCTAATGTGCTTCCTACTAACATAGTCCAAGAAATTTTGGACATTCTCCTACCCATATCCTTCTTTGAGGATCGACTATACTGGTGGCCTGATAGAGCAGGTTAGTTCACTACTTCAAGTGCATACAAATTAATCACATCACATTCATCATTAAACTTAGATAACAATGCATGGATTAGGAAAGTAGACGTCCCACCTAAGGTAAAAAAAATTTTATGGAAAGTTTGTCAGAATGGTCTTCCTACTGCCTCTCGGCTTGCCTCTCGTGGAGCTTCTGTTCCTTCCACTTGTAGTCTCTGCCAGGGTCGGCCCTGAAGTTTTTAGGGCTATAGGCGGGGAAAAAAAATAGGGCCCTTTACTATAAATTTAGTCACAAATTATATTTTTAAATAACTTATTTTAAAGTATAAATTTTAAACTTAATTTAACACTAGTAAACTTGAGTTCTATTTTCATCACTAATTAATGATTCGTAGTATACATCTAATGTTATACATTGTCATTATACGATTCAAAACAATGATTTTATACCATTATACTTATTTACTTGAGCTTAATAGATTTCCCTATTAGTGGTATAAAAAATTAAAAAGAATGAGAGACTTTACTAGTGATAAATAAAGTTCGAAAAGTATTTTTTTATAATGTCTTCATTTTTCGATAGTAATTAAAGTTAAACTTAACATGTAGCATATCAAAATTGGCCATACAAAATTATAAATAAAATCTTTTTTTTACAAAAAAAAAAATCACCTTGTATTATTTGTAAAATCGAAATTAAGATAAGGTTATCTTGGACTATATATCTGTCGTTTATTCACTTAGATTGAAGATTAAACAAGTTAACAAGTTATGTGACAAATGTACATGTTTTGTTTATATCCTAACATTAATGAGTTTTTTTTACTTATACAACATGATACAAAATATTTATATACATATTACCTTAATTATATACATTATACAATTTTTTTTACGGGGCCCTTACCGGATCGGGGGCTCGAGGCGACCGCCTATTTGGCCTATGCCCAAGGCCGGCCCTGGTCTCTGCAAGGTGCGGTCAAGGATGACGTTCACCTCTTGTTTGAATGTCATTTTGTGTGCTCTCTTTATCGATTTCCTCCCCTTATAAACACAACTTTATCCAGCATGATAAATCATTCTCGGGATATAAATTCTATCATCTCTTTCATAGGGAATAATCTTAACTCTGTGGCAAAGGTGGAGCTTGCCTTTGTTTGGTGGTCAGCTTGGTATATTCGGAACCAACAAGTGTTTAGGCAGATTCCGATCCCACCTAGAGATATTTCATTAAGTATAATTAAAACCCACATGCAGAACTAGAATAAAACATCTCAGTATGAGGACAATTTAGATGAGAACTCCCACTTACTCACACAAAACTCCACCCACCAAAGAAGTAAAATAAGTACGGCAGGATTACGTGGCGTAAACCCCCGAAGGGAACTCTTAAGCTGAATTTTGATGGATCCACATTATCAAACAATGACAGTTCGGCGGGATCCATAATTCAGGATTGGAAAGGCCGACCAATACGCATATGTTATCAAAAACTTGGTAAACAAAGCCCTCTCAAAGCGGAACCGCTATCACTTAAATTAGGAATCCAACACGCTATTCAACTTTGTATCGATAAAATTCACTTCGAAGGGGACTCCAACATAATCATAAACCATTTAAACAAACACATTAAATGTCCTTGGGAAACTGAGCTCATTATGTCAGATGTTAAACTCCTTATCGACTTTAAAAGAAGTTTTCTTCTTTCATGTTCCTCGTTTAGGCAATAGAGTGGTTGATAAGGTTGTACACATTTTCCACTCCGCCCAGGGTGTCGATATTTACAATGATTTTGGTATTTCAGACCTCATCCGTAAGGATGCTGCCGGGTAGACCGTGCTCGCCCGAATCCTTTCCTAATCAAATAAAATAAAAATAGGGAAATTTCGTTTGGTGCCCCCGAGGTTTTGACAATTCCGCTTGGTGTCCTAATGTTTTATTTTGTCCGGATGGTGCCCCTGAGTTTTGTCAAAAGTCCGTCTCATGCCCAAAAACATATATTTTCACTTTTTAAATGAAAAAACGACCCATCATTTTTCTTTATTTCACAAGACCCCCTTTATTTTTAACAATGAATAAAATTACCTATTATTTAACTAAATCCAACATAAAAGTGAAAAAAAACACCTTATATATATTTTTTTAATAAAATCACACATAATTTCCAAAGTTTTAGCAAAAACTCACCCATTGTTACAAAAAAAATTTAAAAGAAAATCAACATTTATTTTTAACATGACACAAAAGATTCATTATTTTTAATATTTTGCAAAAAAGAAATCTCATTATTTTCCAAACATTGTACATACATAACATACCACTCATTATTTATAAAAACTTTGCATCAATCCACCCTCACATTTTTTGAAAAAAAAAAGACCTATAAATTACAAAAAGAAAAAAAAAAAATCATAAAACCATAATTTGGATAAAAAAAATCTCCTTTATTCTAATTGAGTATTGGGTAAAAAAAAAATAAACCCTTTATTTTTTACATTAATTTTTCTTTTTCAATAAAATTCTAATCGAGTATTGGGTTAGATTGATCAATTAGGATGGTTCATGCTGGGCCAATTTGATCTGATCCGATATTTTTGGGTCAGGTCAAACTTGAAGACCGGATATTAAAAGAAAATGAGAATTGTAATGTATTTCTTTCTTATACAATGAACTATTGTGGCTAAATGTTAAATTAAAAAAATTTCTGAGTTTATGCATCGACCCGAAAAAAAATATACTACCAAAATATTGAGCCATCATATGATCAATCACTTTTATAATTGTTAAAATTTAGTGAATTATAGGTTAAATATTATTTTGGAAAACAATAGGTGTTAAATATTTTTTTGGAAAATAACGAGTGTTTTTATTTTATTTTTTTAAAGTATGGAAATTGGAAACTAATATGTCTTTTGCATAATACTTACAACCCCATAATTTTGTTTTAAATTTTTCGGAAGAAGGGTGATTTTGTGATAAAAGTTTTGGAAAGAATATGTGATTTTGTTAAATTTTAGAAATAAAGGTGGTTTTTTCAATTTTATCTTGAACTTAGTTAAATAATAGGTAATTTTGTTCATTGTTAAAAGTAAAAGAGGTTTTGTGAAATAAGGAAAAATAATGGGCCGTTTTATTCATTTTAAAAAAGTGAAAATATGAGTTTCGGGCATGAGGCGGACTTTTGACAAAACTTAGGGGCACCATCCGTACAAAAAAAAAACTTGGGACACCAAGCGAAATTGCCAAACCCTCAGGGACACCAAACAGAATTTCCCATAAAAATAAGGTCATCATGTCACTCCCGTCATACCCCATGCAATCCCTTATTTTAGTCTCCAAATTTTGGGCGAAAAAGTGAAAAACCTTACCCAATTAATGTGTTCACCCCTCCATTCATCTCTCTTGACAAACCATCTACCCCGGATCATCGGTATATGATATGAAAACACCAATGATGGGTTCTCCATGCTTATACTATTTGTATATGCTCCTCCAAACCCTCAAGAGAAAGACTTGTTCTGGAATACCTTGACATCCATTGTTCTTAACTCAGCAGCTCCCTGCATGATAATTGGCGACTTGAATGAAATTCTATGCAGTAATGACAAATTAGGTGGGGCTACCCCTCGCTCGGCTCGCTTCACACGGCTAATTCAATTTAAAAATGATTGTGCTTTTGAAGATCTCCCTACCTTCAGGAACCCCTTCACCTGGAGAAAAAGTCAAGACGAAGAAGGAAATATTCGTGAAAAACTTGATCGAGTGATGGTCCATCACCAGATCGTTCATAAATTCCCAAACCTAATCACGCACAATGGGGCATTTTCTACATCTGACCACTGCCCTATTTCGATTACTCTAGACTGTTGTTCAGTCTTCAAAGCACTCCCCTTTAAGTTCGAGAGTGCTTGGCTCCACCGGAAGGATTTCAGGAATATAGTTAAACAATCTTGGCGAGCAAATTGTCCTGGTTCATATATGTATCAACTAATGTTTAAACAAAAAAAATTTAAAGAAAAAAGCCAAAGAATGGAATAAGCGAACATTTGGAAACATTTTTCGTCAATTACATGAAATTGAGATTGACCTCCTCAATATCCAATCTTCAGCGGTAGAGGGTAACACCAGGGCTACTAACACAAGAGAGAAAAATCTTATCACAAAAAAGGAGAAACTGCTTCTGTTCCAAAAAACGTTTTGGAACCAACGAGCTAAAACAAAACATCTTAAACTTTCAGACACAAACACAACATATTTCCGTCGAGTTGCCTCAGGGCGTAGGCATAGGAAACAAATCCGCAACATTACCTCCGCTGAGGGCACTTTGATAATAGGTGAGGAAAATGTCAGAAATGAGATCAAGAATGACTTTGAGAAAAGATTCAAAAAGGAAGCTACAGATGACCAACTACTGCAGGAAATGCTAAGTCTAATCAATCCCTCTATGACCCATGAGGAAAATGTCTTCCTCATTCGACCATCCTCAAACAATGAAACAATGAAATTAAAGAGGTTGTGTTCAGCCTTGGACACAACAAATCACCAGGTCCCGATGGCTTTACAGCGGAATTTTATAAAAAGTACTGGATATCATTGGTCAATCCATTATCAAAGTTGTCAAGGGTTTCTTCCGCTCTGGCAAACTTCTGAAACAACTAAACCATACTTTCATCACACTTCTTTCTAAGCGAGATAACCCGACCAACACTAACCACTACAGACCTATCAGTCTGTGTTCTAATCTGTATAAAGTAATCTCAAAAATCTTGACAGAGAGGATCAAAATTGTCATTGGTAGGCTAATTCATCCTCTTCAAGGCGAGTTCGTGTCTGATAGAGCCATCCAAGACAATGTGTTGATAGCGCATGAAATCTTCCACTCCTTCGGATCTCGCAAGGGTTGCGAGGGATTGTTTGCTATTAAACTAGATATGGAAAAAGCGTATGATAGAGTCGATTGGAACTTCACTATGAAGGTTTTAGAAAAATTCGGATTTCACCACACATTTATCTCTTGGATTATGGAATGTGTCACAACTGTGTAGTTTTCAGTACTGGTAAACAACGGTCCCACGGAAGTTTTCTTCCCCTCCCGGGGGCTCAGGCAAGGAGACCCCCTATCCCCCGGGGGCTCAGGCAAGGAGACCCCCTATCCCCCTTCTTATTCATCTTAGGGGCCGAAATCCTAGCACGGAAGTTCTCTGCTGAGTCAATCTCAGTTAGTAGCCCTATTGGTTTCCGGTTCGGAAGACACGGCCCCCGAATCCCGTTTCTTTCCTTCGCATACGACATCATCATTTTCACAAAAGGCAGCTTGGATGCCGCTCACAAAGTCAGAACAATAGTCGATTCTTATTGTAAGATTTCTGGTCAAAAAGTGAACTATCATAAGTCAAGCTTCCAAGCAACCAAGGGAATATCAAGATCCAAAATTACTGAACTCCGTAGTCGCCTGAACATTACAAATGAAGTATCACTGGAAAAATATCTCGGTTGTCCTATTATTAATGGTAGATTGAATAAATAAACTGTCGAAGACATCATTTGTCGATAAAGAGAACAATTAAGCAAATGGCGTGCTCACGCGCTATCACACCAGGGTCGGGAAACCCTTATCAACTCAAACCTGTTTGCCAAACCCTTGTACACAATGCAAAGCTTTATGCTACCCAACTCAGTACACAAAGAGCTTGATCAAATTAACAGAACTTTCTTTTGGAACAAAGACCTCCAACACCGACCTCTTATCGGTTGGGATAGGATTTGCAGACCAAAAAAAAATGATGGTGGACTAGAGCTTCGGAAATCCAGAGAAATGAATGAAGCGCTCCAAATGAAGCTACTATGGAAAATCTTAGCTGAACCAGACAACAGTTGGGTTTCAATTATCAGACATAAGTATCTTCAGAATACTAACATTCTGGAATACAAAAAACACGGGGATACATCATGGCAATGGACAAAAATGGTTAGCATTATGGAGAAATTCAAATTAGGACTGATTTGGTCCATAGGAAATGGGCGCTCAGTTAAATTTTGGACAGATAATTGGATCACAATGTCCTCGCTAGGTTCCAGGGACGTTTGGCCTAAAGATGGCAAGATTGAGGAAACTGTCAATGACTATATCCTAGGAGGAAAATGGTGGGAAGCGAAACTCAACAGTGTGCTTCCACCCTTCATAGTGTCTGAAATATTGGACATCCCACTTCCGATATCCCCTATTGAGGATCGCCTGTATTGGTGGCCCGACATAGCTGGTTAGGTTTACGACTTCGAGCGCCTATAAGCTAATCACGTCACACATAGACTCCAACGTCGACATTAATAACTGGATATGGAAAATTAACACTCCACCTAAGATAAAAATTTTTTTATGGAAAATATGCCAGGACGGGCTCCCTACAACATCTAAACTTGCTTCCCGGGGGGTTTCCGTCCCTTCCAACTGCAGCCTATGTAATGGGCCCATGGAAGATGACACCCACTTCTTGTTTGAATGTCCGTACGTGTCCTCACTTTTCCAGTTGTCGCCTCGAGTTGGCACAACCATTACAGGTATGATACAACAATATCGGGATATTAAACCGATCCTAGCTTTTCTTGGAAACAGCCTCACCCCGAAGGCTAAGTGTGACCTACGTTTTGCATGGTGGACCGCCTGGTACATTCACAATCAATATATATTCAGACAAGTACACATCCCAAGTAGGGAGGCTACTATTCAAGTGATCAAAACACACATACGCAATTGGGGCAAAACTTTTCAGACAGAGAGTGAATTTGATGAGGAACCCATGCCGAAGGCACCAACATCAAGGCAAATAAAGAAGAAACACAACACCCGTAGTGTGCGATGGCAAAAACCTCCAATTGGCACCCTTAAATTAAATTTCGATGGGTCTTCCCTTCCTAATTCGGATAGCTCGGCGGGAGCTATTTTACGTGATTGGGAAGGCAGACCCATCACCATATGCTATCAGAAGTTAGGAAAGCAGAGCGCCCTCAAAGCTGAAGCGCTTGCCTTAAAATTGGGGGTCCAACACGCCTTGAGACTTCGGATAGACAAGCTTCATATCGAGGGAGACTCCAACATCATCATAAATTATCTAAACAACCGAATCAAATGCCCTTGGGAAATCGAACTTATATTATCTGACATCAAAACTCTTCTATCGACCTTGAGAGAAGTTACCTTCTTTCATATTCCCCGAAATGGCAATAGAGTGGCTGATAACATCCGAAAGGATGCTGCCGGATAGAGCTCGCTCGCCCGAATTCTTTCCTAATTAAAAAAAAATCTCTATTGACAAACCCTCTGCAGAACTTGTACAGTTGTACCTTCCCAATCCCTCCTTGTTAGTCTCAAAGTGCATCTTTCTCTCCAACCACTTACCCACTACTGACTCACAAGATCACTAATTAATCTGCAATAATGTCACTTTTTCCTAGGGCTGTTATGTGAGCCGAGTAGTCCGAATTCGGCTCGGGCTCGACTCGATAAAAGTTCGTCTCGAAATCGTTCATTTTCTAAACAAGCTGAGTATGAGCACATTTTTAAGCTTTGTTCAAAGCTCGACTCGCTTGATTTAAGCTCGAATAGCTCGAATTTTGTAAAATTTCTAAAATTTTCTTTACATTACTATGTTTTAAGCAAATAGGGTTGTTTAATACTCGAAAAAAGCTCGGCTCGAACTCGTTCATTTCCTAAACGGGCCGAATATGAACACATTTTTAAGCTCAAATCCAAAGTTAGGCTCGATTCGAACTCGACTCGTTTATAGGCGAGCTGAATATGAAAAAGCAATACTCAAACTCCTTTTCCCCCTTAGTAATTTACACCATGTCAGATACTTACATTTTTGCCAAACGGGAGGGGAGTTGGTACATCTATATTACTAATTACCCAAACATAAATGATTTGATAAAGAGCATACGGAGTAAGTATTTATTTGAGTGGTCCAAAATAGCCTGACAAGTGAGTGGCCTATTATAACGAGAGCTTACCCACTACTCAGAGAAATTTAATTCAGTCTTTATTAAGGTCTTTCTAGGTTAGCTATGTTTGAAAATCAGTTTTCAAGGTCTCATTTCATCTCGTTGTTCAAACGGAACGACGCCGTCCAGACAATGCTGCAGATGGTGAAAGGTGAATCAGCGGCATTGGGATCATGAGTACATCAGCAGGTAATACGAACGATCCCAGTAAGAATATCATACAGTAGTATGCATCTATGTTGGACGGACACGGACATGGAAACCATGGACATTGAAAGAAGGCAATCTATAAAACTATAGGATATAAAATGCGTCAGAGGAAACGCCAACATAAAAGATACAGTATATGTGATGGAACAAAATCAAAATGACACAAAGAGAACTTGATTTTTAGGGTTAAAATGTTCAATCGATTATGCCTTTCCTGCTATGTTTTACTGTATCTGAGCTTAATCCGGCATGTCGGAGGCACATCCCCGAGTGTCGTGTCATGTTGGCCGTTGGGCACGAGCCGTGTCTGTGCAACATAGTATGCATTGATTGCCATTTGCCACTGCTATGCTATTGTCCCACTCCATGAATCCGGTGAGCCTAAGGCGAAAGCATGCAAGTATACTACTGATAAGAAACTTCCATGTTATTCAAATTTCATTCCTACCAGGATCAGAGAAGTGTAAAGTGATGAGGACAAAACTATCATGTTTTGAGTATTTTTTGGTGGAGTTAAACAGACCTGATCTGGTTTCGTGTTGTGTACAAGCGTCCTAGTGGGAACACGAGCAGCCACGCTCTTCTTTGGGAGCATCGGCAATGGCCATCTTGTAACTCTGTTCCCAGGTATCCACTGGGGCCGCGTCTGCATGAGGGGTGTGACGCGGATGCTTCTCTCGTTTGTCGCCCTTTACTTGCTTCAGGCCGTGTTTCAAGGCAGGCAATAATGCATCCATGCACTCTGCTACCGCGTTTGGATTCCCAGGCATGTTGATGATCTGCACGAGGACATTAGGGGCTTATCGTGTCAAAATATTGCCTTTCAAAGAACAAAAAATTGTTCACCATTTAACACCAAATTAAAGTATCATACCAATGTCGACCCTCTTATTCCAGCAGCCGCGCGAGAGAGCATTGCAAATGGAGTAACCTATGGGAAAAAAGCAAGGGCGGAAGACATGATCATAAGCAACGGAATTTTAGATGTGGTCTGTGTGGAAGGAAAAAGAATTTACAACTCGCGATACCTTTAGACTTTCCTGCATCATGACATACAGAAGACCGGGAGTCTCTTTCTCTATTACTTCTTTTGTCGCCTCTGGTGTGACGTCACTAGGGGTGCACCCAGTTCCACCTTCAAAAGGATTCGAATTAGCCAATAAACACACATCCAGTAAAGCACACCGGCAGGATATAACCTAATGTGGTATAAAATGAAACATTGTCCTTTCTTTCGAAGTTTGTTCCTATGAAAGCACAAGGATCAAAGCGTGATTTCTGTCTGCTCGTACAAGCAGAGTTCGGACAAAGTTACAGGTTCACCTTTGGAAACCATGGTTGAAACCCACTTAACTCTAATCATAAGCAAAATCCAAAGTAGATGCCAATTGATTAAGATTAAGCGGAAGTTCATTATCACAAGTAACTGAATGATACAAGAGTAACATAAATTAGATAATTTAGTCATACCAAGGGTAAGAATGAGATCCATTTCGTCAACATCGCTCCATCTTTGCAAGTATTCCTTGATTTTTGGTATGTCATCTGAAACAACAGCTGAAGCAACCACTTCAGCTCCTCCTAACTTCTCTGATGACGAATTTATAACAGAAACAGCTCTTGGACCACTGCAAACACAAGGAAAATCTTCAAAACCTGACAAGTAAAGAAGAAATTGCAACTTAAAAGACCATATAGATTGTGTAGCTTGGAGAAAAGATAATGTCGATTGACCGTACACCAAATCTGTTGTATAAACCATAGAATAAGAAATGAAAAATAGGATAACCAACTTGCCTCCGATCTGGCCCAGCCCCAGATGCAACTGTATCGCTGACAGTAAGAATGGCAACTTTGACATTTGGCACCTTGGACTCAGACTCGCTCACAATTGCTTCTCTAGGAGTGCTTTGTCTAGAAGAGACCGTACCTTCTGATAATGACCTTTTGCTTGGTGGATCGCCAATTAATTCAGAAATAATGACAGCTGATACAGGTGTTCCAGCAACAATTACATTTCCTGTTGGGGGTAGCTCCAACAAGGCATTTGCAGCCCTCATACTCAAAAGTCGACTGCTCATTTGTTGTCCAGTGCTCTCAGCTACAAAACTAAACAAGGTGCAAGTGAAGTTATGATCCACTCAATCAATTATAGAAGAAGACACTTAAATATGGATTGGAATGATGCTCAAATAGATTAAAGGAAAAACCATTCAAGAGAAAAGCTCAAAACATTACCCTGGACTGCCTGATCCGTCATTTTTCTTCCATTTAACAGTGGCACGATGGAACTCAGGTCGAATCCGATCTGCCTTTATGGGATTCTGAAGACGGGCAGTAACCCTGGTAAGACACAAGAACATAAACTGTAAGAAGTTGCATGTCAAAATTATAAAATGGAAATGGTGAGAGGTACAAGAGGAGTAGGCAAAGTGTGTAAGGATGAGTATTATTAGAAACCTAAGTGGGTGAGGATCCGTCCAACCAGAAAGACGACGAATAGCAGGTACTACAAAGAGATGGAAACAGACTAGACAGCTAACAGGATTTCCAGGTAGACCAAATGCCAAAACTTGATTTGTTCCAACATTAGGAGTTATCTCGGCAAATGTTAAAGGCTTTCCAGGCTTCATGTTGACCTGAAGGACACATCATTTACCACAGTCAGTTAATATAGCCAACATATTTATCTTCGCCAGATTCTAATGCCATTTATATTATATGAAAAATCTCACATAAGTGTCACAAGGTTTGGATACGACTCACTTAGGTAGCACTGTGGCATGAGGTTTCCCTTTAGGTGACATGAGGTTTGAATTTTGTCTTAGTTGAGAGAGAAAGCCTATTGAATGTAAGTTAAAAGGATCAAACAGTCTATAGTTGAAATAGCTATTGGCTTATTTCAATAACATTCTAAGTATCAAATAAATTATTATTTTTTTACTTTATTTGTATATAAGGTTTTTTGAGACTTTGTCGCTTAAGTGAAACAAGATTCAAACCTCATGTAACCTAATTAAGATTTCTCAAACATCATGTAACCTAATCAAGATTTCTCAAACCTCATGACACCTAATTGAGATTTTTCTTATAATTCACAGCTGTTAGTAAATACATACACTTATAGCAAGGCTTATGTGCTGCAATGTTTCTAAAATTTCATCATACTTGTACCTTACTGAAATACAGCTTTCCTTTTTGCTCAAGCAGTGGCTTGACAAAATCACGGTCACCCATGGACACACCTCCTGAAGTCAAAATAATATCTGCTCCACCACGAATAGCATCATCAAGGACTTTTGCAAGTCCGGCTTCATCATCTCGTGCAATGCCAAGGACCATAATTTTGCAGTTTTGCTGCACTGCTGCTGCCAATAGCATAGCACGGTTCGAATCCCTTATCTACAGAGAAAACAATCACAAGGATTGGAAAAAGGATACATTACCTGATATTTTAGGACAAAGACTTCCTTCTTTTCACTTAAACATTACAATATCACGTACAAAAAAGAACAGAGCAACGTATAGGTGGAACTCATAATTGCACATGTTTGAACACAAAAGGTCATACTGAGTTTAAATGCTTGTGTTCCCAGTCCAGTAGATAGTATAAAGGAGGGAGTACCTGTCCGCGACCCAGATTTGTTGTTGTTGGCTCCACAAGCTCATCCCCAGTTGAGAGCACAGCAATAGTTGGGATACGATACACCTATAACAAGGATTCTGTGATCCGCCATTAGTCACTAAACAGGGGAAAAATTACTCGCATCGTAAAGGCAGACAATACCTTCATACCTTCACCATTGTCACACCCACTGTGGCAAGTAATCCAATTTCTGGGGGGCCTAAAATATCTCCATCTTTCAGAACCACGGCATCTTTTTGTATGTCAAAGCCCTGTGAAAAAAGCATTACACATCGATAGGCAGCTGAATTAGCATTTCTTGATCTATAAACTTCTATCACAATTCAAAAGTGTCACACAGTTGGCAAAAAGTATGATAAGTAGTCATCCTTACATTATTTTATAGTACTGAATACAAAAATAGCACAAGCAGTCAAGCACACACATGAAGAAGAGGGAGCATAAGAAAAAATAGATACCACTGGACGAATATCAACGCCTTGACTTGCTTGTACCGATATTTTCACTTGCTTTGGTTCCCCAAAAACTTTTTCGGTGTCTTCTACCTGAACTACTGCATCAGCTCCATCTGGAATAGGACCTGGACAAAAGATCAGAAACACAAATCTATGAACATAGGTGTTCACATGAGCACTCAATAAAGCTGGTCTTAACTAAAGTTGCTTGTTTTCATGCTCAAGTTTCAAAATGTTTTCTCCCTTGCTAGTTTCTGTGCTTAAATTAATTGAAGATCGAGTAGACCTAGGACTAGGAAGCTTATAAAAACTCAAGATTAAAGAGAAACAAAATCAAAACTAACAAACACTTGCTGTATAATTACAAGAAAACTAAGAAGAATCCACGAAACTATGACCATTTATTCCTCAGTGCTGAGGTAAACCGCCGAGAAGATGACTTATTCCTCTTCATTTCATCTGGAATAGTAAAAACCCCATTGTTTCAATCTTTAAAGAGAATATTTTTGGAAGCCTTACTTCAATCAATAGGCAAAATCTCCATCAAACATTAGAAATTGCAAGCTGAGAATCCAGACATTAAACATCAATCTTAACTTGCCTCCAGTAGTCACATATGCAACTGTTCCAGGTGTGACACACACACCAAGCCCATCATTCCCGGCCCTCGACTCCGTAATGACAGGATACTCTCCAGGTCCATCTGCAGCAACCACTGCATATCCATCCTATAATAGATTCCCAAATCAAATCAAAATTCAAGCGCCATATCAACTGAAGACTCGTTTCAATGACGGCCTCCTTTAATCAAACCTTCTTATAGACTAAACCATCAAACCAGTAATTGAGAATTGCAAACAACTAACATCCAATCACAAAATCAAAAGCCAAAGAGGAACAGCTGGAAATGAATCAGATAAAAAATAGGTTTTTCCAGAGACCTTGACAGAAGCAGGATAAGGCGGGAGTGGATCCGGAGCTCGAATTTCCTCGGCAAGGATACGATTTAGAGCTTCATAGAGCGGGACTGTAACCGACTCAAGTGGTCGAGCCACGTCCAAAACCGTCTCCAGCGCGCCATCCACCGGCACCACCTTCCCTGACGCCGCCGCCGCCGCAGCCATTGATTTTGATCAGAGAGTAAGCGAGGTGTACAATGGAAGGACTGAAGTGAAGTCAAGGTCAATCCGCTGAAGGGGGTTTTTGATCGGCGTATTGGGTAGCAGTCAGTTCAGATACAGAATGGATTCCATCGTGTGTATCGGGCTCGAAAACCGAAATGGGGCTACAAATGGTTGGAAGATGATAACACTGTAGCAGCAACACTTTTTTGCAGCGCGGATCCACCGTCCCAAACCCCTCCCTGTCACTCCTTACAAAATCCTACCCTTTATTCTTTTTCTTTTTTTTTTTACAAATTTTAATCATTTTCATTTGATCGGATTTATTTGATGTTTTAGATGAATGTACAGACATTAAGAAATGTTACTTTTATATTTAAATACTTGTAATTGTTAAAAAAGATTAATAAAAAAAATTAATATTTTATATAGTTTTTAACTCTTACAACAACGTGCGTAAATAGTAAAATGCCATGTATTTTTTTACGGAGTTAGTATAAAATAATTTTTACTTCTCATCACATTTATTATGCACAAATATAATTGGTTAAACTTAAAAAAATACAAATTGTATTGATAATAGTGCAAAAGTAAAAGAAAGTGTAATGATTACTTCTAAAACATCAAATATTATTTATCAAATTTCATCTCCTAAAACATCAAATAAATCCAATCGAAGAGAGTATAAAATACGTATTAATTTTTTAAATAATTTTTTTATATAATATGAAATTATTTAAAAAAACAATATTTTATAGAGTTTTAATCTCCTTATAAAAATGAGCACAAAATATCAAACGACATTTAATGGCAGAGATGGAGTAGTTATTAATATATCCTTCAAAACTTGTTTAATTAGCTATATGTCCCTCAAATGTTTAAAAATATTTATATTTCCCTTTAATTGTAAAATCTTTATTCATTTACCCAATTATATTGTGTATTATTCTTTTCTTTTTTTTTGAAATCGGAAAAAATGTGGTTGAGAGGGACGAACCAATCTAGCTAAGGGCATCCCGTCGGATGAGTTCTGCCAACGCAACCGTAAAAGTCAATGTCGATATGAGAAAGACAGTCAGCAACTCAGTTAGCTTCCCTGTATACATGACAATGTCTGAGATAAGTAAAATGTCTGAGATAATGCAGAGACAGTAAAATGTCTGAGATAAGCATTTCTACATGATACGGGGTTAGCCGTAGGATGGCCCGATCTTCGACAATCAAGACTCAAGAACAAGAAAGGAAGCTAAAGACTCAAAGACTCCAACAATATACTCGATATCGACAAGGAAGGAAACAAACGCAGCAACTATAGACTCGATGAAATTGATGAAAAGACCGATAGATTGGGTGATTCGAACTAAGGTAGAACGAGATAAAGACCGCATGCCTCCTAAAAGGGTAGGAACCAATTATCAACGACTACAAAGCCCGCCTCTACAATCTTACACAACCAAGCGGACAACTTGGAGGCCCAAGGAGGGGACTTGTGATTACCAGGATCACCAAGCTCTCGCGAGGTTGACGAACTCAAAGCAAACCAAGTTAGATCAAGGACCAATTGTGCAATCGATGAGCAATGCTTCGAATCGATTGACTTTCTCACACTTGTGTTTCACACAAAGACTATTTTTTCTAAATAATGGAAGACGAGAGTTTCTCTACAATGAAAGACCGACTAATTATAACCCTAGCAAGGCTAATTTGGCCGAAAATTATAAATAAAATAATAAAAATAATAACTTAAAGGAATTAATAAAAGGGCAAATTGCATAAAATAGCACGAACTTTAGGGGTGGTTGCACTTAGTGGCACGAACTTAAAAAAATACAAAAATAATCACCAACTTTGGTGTTTAGTTGCGGTCAGTGGCACGTATACCCCCTATCTTGCTAATGTGGACTAGTGGGGTTGCTTACATGGAATTTTTTTAATTAAAAAGACAAATAGCGAGATATGAATTAATGAGAATGCTTATATGGTTTTTTTAAAAATTGAAAGACATAAAAGATTTGCCAAAATTATGAAACTAGCTATGTTCCAATTTTATTTTTTATTTCATGTAATTCCAAATCAAAGATAATTGTGACAAATATAATATTTGCAAATTAAAATTTGGTGCTAGTTATTTTAATTTGCAAATTCTATATTTGTCACAATTATCTTTGATTTGGAATTAAATGAAATAACGAATAAAATTGAAACCTAGCTAGTTTCATAATTTGGGCACATCTTTTATGTCTTATAATTTTTTTTTAAAAAAAATTCATGTAAGCATTCCCACTAATTCATATCTCGCTATATGCCTTTTTAATTAAAAAAATTTCATGTAAGCACCCCTACTAGTCCACATTAGCGAGATATGGGGTATAGGGCTGTGCATCGGTCTAAAACCGAACCGAACAGGGCCAAACCAAACCGAACATAAACCGAAAATCTCAAATTTTCAAACCGAAAGCATTAGGTTCGGTTCGGTTATTCACCGGTTTGATCTGTATTCGGTTCAGTTTTAACACAATTAAACCGAATTTCCATGAATTGTCATGTGTCTTTTACAGTGTAGGTAACGCAAATCTTTCAAGCAGTATCGTTTCCTTCTTGCTTACACATATATTATCATATGTCTTCCCTTTCTATCTCAGATATATTATTAATTACGTACTCACATATATATTTCCACTGGAAAAGCCACCATTAAATATACTTTACGCGGGAGTCTCTTTCTTGTAAATCTTAGTTAAACTCCTCAAGCGTACATGAGTTTAAAAGATATATGAGCTAGGGTATGTGTAAATCACACATTCTGTAAAATGACTGTACTAATTTCCATGCATTCAGTTTAACAGAAATCGAACCGAATCCGAACACAAACCGAACCAAAAAATGAAAATTCTTGAACCAAAAGCTGAACCGAAAAAAATCGGTTAGGTTCGGTTCGGTTTGTGTTGGTTCGGCCCAAAAATTCGGTTTGGACCGAATCATAAACACCCCTAAGGGGGTATACGTGCCACTAGCCGCAACTAAACACCAAAGTTGGTGATTATTTTTGTATTTTTTTAAGTTCGTGCCACTGAGTGCAACCACCTCTAAAGTTCGTGCTATTTTATGCAATTTGCCCTTAATAAAATAACCCTAAAAGTTTCCTAAAATAGCTTAAGTAGAAAAGTTGCTAAAATAGGAAATAACATAAGGGTTCAAGACTTAGCCCACTCGGCTATACATGGCCCTAAGGTGGTTCGGCCACTTCAATCCTTATACACATATAGGTCTTCATAGCAGGCTCTGGGAGTTGAACCGTGCTCGAGAACAAGGCGTGACTCACAAACATGAATGAGTCTCTCTGCAGCTTCTTGGCTCGGGCTCGAGTCATAGGTCCGTCTCCTAATATGATTGGCATGTTCGGAGGTGTAGAAGATGGTCCCGCATCACTACATCCCCTGGACAAGACCAGATACCTTTGAGACAGTTTATAATGGTAAGGTTATCTCCTTCTACTTCTATATGAAGATTCTCAATATTGAGTTCAGACGCTAATTGAATTCCTTTCCAGAGCAAAACCTTCGATCCAATAACTGAATCAAGTGGAGAAGGCCCCACCCCAGAGGCAATAGGGTAGCCCTCGTGGTTACGAACTATGAACCCATAGTTACCTTTATTAGAAGTGGAGAGAGCTCCATCAAAGTTTAATTTGTGGCAGTTAATCGGAGGTTTTTGCCATTTAACCTTCTTTCGTGGTTTCTGTGAGATAATGTTACTAGTAGATGGAGAAAGGTCATTATCATTCAATTTAACTTTATTCCAGTTGTAAATTTGTTCTTTTGTGAATCCAGCAATCGTTCGAGGGTCTGGTCGAATGTTGTCGAATAGAGCTTTGTTCCTAAAAACCAAAATGCTCCACCAAGCAAAAGCAAGCCTAGCAAAATTAGGTTTACCAATGTTTTCTTTGATTGCGTTCAGTATTTCCCCAAATTCAGGGGCAGCTAAGTTATTGGATTGGATGGTGGCTAACAATTTTGGATCTATAAGTTGTATTGTGGAGTGTGGGATTGGACATTCAAGTAGTAGGTGTTTAAGATCATTGTAATAATTTTCACAGAGGGGGCAGTTGGGGGGGTTACCTACCCCTCGGCTTGCAAGTTTAACTGAGGTAGGGATGTCATTCTTTGTTATGCGCCATATAAATTCTTTAATCTTCGGTAGTGTTTCGAGCACCCATATCCAAGACAGACCTGATTTAGTATGTTATTTTGCACTGTGAAGCATGTCCACAGCCGATTTAGTGGAAAACCAACCATTCTTACTCCATTTCCAATAAAGCCTGTCTTGAATAAATTTTTTTGGGATTGATATTTGTGTGATGGCCTTGATAATGTTTGCATCGAGTTGGTTGCTGGTTTCGGCGTACAGTTTTTTTATGTTCCATGTTCTATCACTGTTGATGAAGTTGCTAACTGTCATGGTATGGTCAAATTGCAGATGGGTCACGGGCAAGCGAAAAAGGCGGTGTAGAGCCAAACCAGTGATCCATCTAGAAATTAATAGAATCACCATTGGAAATGGACCAACGAAGCCCATTCTTAAAAGTTGGTAGGAGCTTAATTAACATAGTCCATTGCCAAGAAGTGTTTCCTTTTCGTTCATATGCTAATATGTATTGGTCTTTCAAGTATTTTTGCGTTATGATCGTAACCCAACGGTTTGTTGGTTCGGCTAAAATTTTCCAAAGGAGTTTAAGTTGGAGTGCATTATTCATATCTTCAGAGCTCCGTAGACCGAGGCCCCTATTTTGTCTAGTTTTGCATATTTCGAACCAGTTAATTAGGGGTTTATGTATAGGGCCCTTGTTCCAGAGGAAGTTTCTGTTGATTTGATCGAGTTCTATGTGTATAGATTTTGGAAGCATGAAGCCACTACGCCATGGTGCAAGTTAGGCAACGGACATATTTCAGTTCGTTGCTAGAAAACGGTTCAGGCGATGGATAATGGGACCTTCGTCGCTCCAGTCGGACCCAAGGCAACATCTACCTTGGATGGGCTTGTAGCGACCAACATATTCCAATGTTCGTCGCTTGAACTACATTCAAGCAACGAACATTGGAAAAATCTTCGCCTGAGCAAACACATAACTTGACCACCAAACACTTGACTTCTGACAACCACCAATGTTCGTCGCTTGAATAAACTCAAGCAACAGACATATTAGAAGCGGTTACTTGAACAAATATTCAAAGTTGACCAAATATTGGTAGTATTCAGGCAACGAAAAATTTTCCAATGTTCGTCGCTTAAATATACTCAAGCAACGAACATATTGGAAGTGGTCACTCGAACAAATGTTGAAAGTTGACCAAAAATTGGTAATACTTAGGCAACGACGAATTTTTCAATGTTCGTCGCTTGAATACACTTGAGCAACGAACATATTGGAAGTGGTCACTTGAAGAAATGTTGAAAAATAACACCAAGATTGCCTTTATTCTTATTCTTATTCTTATTCTTCTTCTTCTTCTTATTATTATTATTACTACTACTACTACTACGACTATTATTATTATTATTATTATTATTATTATTATTATTATTATTATTATTATTATTATTATTATCATCTTTTAAATCATGTTATTGAATTTTGGTGAAAATATAAATATTGGTCTCATTTTTTTTCCTTATCTTTTAATAAAATCACAAGCTTATAATTTTAGTATTGAAGTATTATGAATATTGAAATAACATTTTATAGTTTATGAGTTATTTTGACCATTGTTGGAGTTTAACATTAATCGTCTATGGTAATGACACTCTTTTCAAGATCGATAATAATAATAATAATAATAATAATTAATAATAATAATAATAATAATAATAATAATAATAATAATAATAATAATAATAATAATAATAATAATAATTATTATTATTATTATTATAAACCCGCTTCTATTAACAAATTACTATTTACAAGAAATTAGTGGGTAGCCGAGATACTATCTGGGCACCCACTCCCTTAGCGATAATAAAACCGAGTCTAGTGAAAATATAAGTGGCAGCACGAGCCCCGACATCCTGAGATACCGAGAATTTCTGAATCCGCTTCAACAAGGCAACAACATCCGCATCCAGCTCTCCCAACGAAGAGAATGAGAAGAGAAGGAAACCATAGCCAGCTGCCAGACACAAATCACGATACTTGACACACTTACGCTGAGCAGCATCAATAACAACACGACCAGGCACAAAGTCAGATACCCCAGACTGAGTCAAAGGGGAAGATCCTGTTAGATAGACACATACATCTTGGCCCCTGTCCCAAGAATAAAGAAGCAAATCGGCCGGACGAAGGGGCTTATCATGTCTATCAAGCAAACCAATATCAACCTCCTTGCCGGCAGAGATCCCTGCTCTGTAACAGATATCGAGTAAGGTGTCGCGCACAAGGTTATGTCGATGTTTAATGCCTACGGTACCAGCACAGAACACCGCATGATCTCCATAGACATCACTATCAAAGACTCGAGAGCAAGTCGGACAGGGCTTAGATACCGTGAACAAAGGAACACCTAATCAATAGCTAAGCACACTACGATAGGTCCTTCCATTCATAGTCTGCCCTAGCCCAGAAATAGGAACTGCACGCAACCAATCGGAGGAATGAACACCTTGTTGAGACTTCCACAATGCCACCTGTCGCGGAGTCAAAGAGAAAACATATTCCGATGTAGCAGCAAGCTTCGCGAAATATATATCTGCTAGTTTCTTCATAAGTTTGGGGGCAGCGATTTCGCTAGGATCACATAGAAGATCAGAACTCGTGGTCTCATTAAAAGCACGACGAGCATCATCAAAAGCAGGGCCAATGGCAATGATACTAGAAGGACGTAGGAGCTTAGCCTGCAATTCAGCAGACTGCAAACGAGACGCCAAAAAAGCATAATGTAGGGCATCTCCAACAGCATACACTCCGAGCCCACCAAACTGAAAAGGGAAGGTGGCAAGCCGCCACTTCCAATCTCCAAACCCAGGCCCAGACGCAGTGACGATACGTTCCAAGCTAGAACGGAGTGCCACATCAAAGGAAAGTTGGGCCGACCCAAAGACACGTGGGGAACAAGTACGCAAGGCAAAGTAAAGTTTAGAAATACCCGTACAAGCCCGAAGTAGAAGCAACTCGCACTGTGGGTCGTTAATCCTTGCGACAGAATCCATAAGCGCGGTAGTCCTAGTCATTCTCTTCGCCACAAGGTCGCTGCCAAAAACAGGGCACGTGCTGACAGGACCCCATAGAACTTTGACACCACGTGAAGGCCGAGCAATAGAGGGGGGGAAGACACCGGGTAGCCGACTCATGGGGTCTTCTGTAGGCCGAAAAATCTCGGTCTTATCAACATTAAGATGTAGGCCGAAACGGGGACCATCCTCCATAAGCAGATCCAAGACCTTCCCCACCACCAAAGTGTCCCCAATAATAGTGCCATCATCTAAGTACCAAGCCTGCAGACTAAGGGTGAAAGAGTCTCTGATCTTGCATACTAAGGGATGCAACACCAAAGCAAAAAGCAGGGGGCCCAAAGGATCTCCCTGCTGCACCCCACGACAAGACCATAGGCTATGCTCCCCATAATATAGTCGTGCAGGACTAGAGTAACAAAACTCCACCCATCGAGATAAAACCGGGCAGTGACAATGAACTTCTTGTAGCATAGCCTCTCGATCGACTAAATTAAAAGCATTCTGAAAGTCGACCAACAACATAGAAAGACCCTCCTCACTACCACGAGCCTCAACGAACCGATTCAAGGCATGTAAAATGGCCTCTCCTCCGCCGGATACCCCAACTCCAAACTGAAGGCCAGCAAAATAACCAGACAAAGAAGGGCCGACCAAACAAGCACCAACCTTAGAAACAAGACGTCTCCAAACAGTGCTAACAACAATAGGATGTATACCACCACCTGGTTTAACAAGTGGCGTGAGCGGAGCACTAGCAATATACTCACCCAGAGCCTGCGGGCAGCGACCTTCTAGGAAAAGATTAACTACCCGAGTAATAGAGGAGATCAACTCATCTGAAATAGCAACGGCAGCTCCACCCAAACAGTCATAAAGATGCTGAGCACGAAACCCGTCCCTCCCACACGAAGTACCACGAGGGAAACTCCTAATCATATATCCAAAACAATGGCGGAAGAAGCAACGAGAGGATGGTGATCCACAACCAAAGGCGGTAAGTTAGGAGACTGGGCAGTGGGGTGCTTATCCCGTAGTACCTCGAGAGTGGCATCAGAATACGGAGCAATACCTGATGAAGAAAGCACCCGAACGGCGGCAGTGTAATGGCCATCACAAATCTTCCTTCGACATTGTCGAAGGTTAAGCTCACTCAAATCAAGGTCCTCCTCCACATTAAAAGAAGGGGGAACCTCAGCTAACGTCTCCTGAACAAGCTGCAAACTGCCGCCAGGCACACCCCAAGCACGAATAGCACTAGCAATACTCTCCTCTTGACGCTGACGCTTGACAACAGTCCTACACTCAAGATTCCTCCGTGGAGAAAAGGTCTTAAGTATACAAAGAGGCATCACAAGCAAGCGAATCCAGCATGAGAGATCCCCCGGAGAGTCAGCCACACCATCTAATACCCCTTTTAAAACCCGTGAAAATCCTAGCCCACACTTAGGAGGGATGGATCTCACGGTTCGTAACCCCATAGAGAGAAAACTATCTAGCAAAGATATAGACCAACCAACAGGAACTACACCAACATCTGATAGGGGAACCAACGGAGACGAAGCTGGAGGTCGGGGAATATCATAAATGATAAAGCGAATAAGGCCATCACCACAGTCCGGAGGTGCCACGGAATCATCCTGACTATGCCGATACCGAGCACGAAATGTATGTGTTTTAAGGCATACCCCACATAACCAAACCCCCATATGCTTTAAAGTAATCTCAGCATTAGAATAAATAGTCAAACTCTCTGATAGAGTTTGACGAGTAAGCACCTGAGCATCACCACTGCAATGTCGATCACGAAGATGCCGAAGCATAGAGGTTTTAACAAGACCTCGACCCCCGCCATCAAGGCACCCACAAAGGCCCACAAAAAGACAATGATATCGAACAAGATCGGGCATAATGGAACTGAGCAAAGTAGGGTCAATCACGACACAAGAAATTGCACCCAACCAACAAATGAACGGAATAAGGTAACGAACAGCCCCAATGCACTGACAACAAACCACCGGAGCAGCAATCAATGGCAAAAATAAAACAAAACAAAACAGAAACTATGGGAACCGATCAGCAGCAACAAACAGTCGCACCAACGACAACAGAGTGATCGAACTGCAGCCAATCGCAGCAACAACAACCAGACCAAGCGCAGACCCCACGGACTCGCGCAAACACGGAAGGACGATGCAGAGGGAGATCGAAGAGAGACAACGCAGCCACGCACCAAACGCAGGAAGAGAAGACGAGCCACCACTGAGCATCACCGATCAGAATCGCGGCCACTGGATGTCCGCCCCGCCCTTGAGAACCGCCGAGGAGACCCCTATCGCCCAGCCCTGCCGATCGCCGATCGCCCTAATCGCCCTGTTGATGACCGACGTCGCTGAACACCGAATTCGCTGCACACAAAACACAGAGGAAGAAGTCCCCGCGCCTGTGCCCGCACCCTCATCGGCTCCGGCCACCAAGAACCGCCCATCATCATATCTTTTAAATCATGGAGATTTAATATTGAGATTCAGATCAAGATTAAGTTAAAATCGAGGTTTGGGATTCAGATCGAGATTTGATGTTGATATTGAGATTGATATTAAGATCAAGATCGATCTATGGGATTGAGATTGAGTTAAAGGTTGAGATTGTGATTGAGATCAAGATTTAAGATCGAGATTTGAGATTGTGATTGAGATCAAGATGGGTAATAATAATATTTATAAAAAATGTGTAAAAATTACATGAGTTTAAGATTTAAGTAGAGTAGGTTGATTGGGTGAAAATCCTAAAATAAAGGTGCTTAGAACACCTAATAGAATAGGTTGAGGTTTGAGATTGAAATCAAGATTAAGATCAAGATCAAAATCGATATTTGAGATTAAGATTTGATATTTGAGATTGATATTAAGATTTAGATGAAGATCGAGATTTGAGATTGAGACCTATATGGACATTTGATCTTTGAGATTTGAGATTGAGATTGAGGTTAAGACAAAGATTTGAGATTGAGATCGATTTGAGATTTGTGATTGAGATTGAGATCGATCAGGTTAAGATCGAGGTTTGAGATTGAGATGAATATTAATATCAATGCAAGATCGAGATTTGATATTGAGATTGATTAAGATCGAGGTTTGAGATTGAGATTTGAGATTGAGTTAAAGGTTGATATCAAGATTTGAGATTGTGATTGAGATCAAGATTTGAGATTTGAAATCGAGATTTCAGATTGAGACCAAGATTGAGATTTGAGATTGAGTTTGAGATCGGGAGTTGCGATTAATATTAAGATCAAGATTTGAGATTGAGATCGAGATCAAGATAAAGATCAATTGAGATTGAGATTAAGACCAAGATTGAGTTTTGAGATTGAGATAAAGATTGAGATCGAGAATTGAGATTTGAGCTATTGAGATTCATAACAAGATATATTGGTTCTAATTTTATAGACAATAAAATAACAAAATTTTATATTTAAATATATAAGTGGTATAAAAATTTTTAAAAAAAATCATACAATCGTGAAACTATGTTATTTATATATTTTTAAATTTGTCATTATTGATTTGTGATGTGAATACTAGTTAATTGATTTTTTTTTTCAAAATGTATAAATAAATTATTGATATGCGATGTGAATACTAGTTAACAAAATTTTATATTTAAATATATAAGTGTTATAAAATATTTATACTTAAATATATAAGTGGTTCTAATTTTATAGAATATATTGCAATTATTGATTCTAATTTTATAGAATATAAGTGGTATAAAATTTGTATAGATCAACATATATTATATGCTAGGTGTTCGTGCATACTTGCAAGGGCGCCAATTTTGCCGCCAATTTTTTCACGAGGCAACGAACATAGGCGTATGTGGTGGCCACAACTCTTTCTTCCTCTTTTTTCTAACACTTGCTCAGGCGACAAACAATAGAATATGTGCGTTGCCAGAACAGAAAATATAAATTGAAAAAAGAGGGACGCTTTTCCATTCATCCTCTTCCCACAAAGCTCGGCCCGAGCGGCGACATGGAACCCTAAGCCCCAAAACGCGATTTCACCTCAAATCCCGTCGATTTCACCCCAAAGTGGTTTGTTCAACCCAAATTCTTCATCTCCACCCCAAATCCCCTTCGATTTCACCCCAAATCCCCTTCTTCTTCATCTCCCCAATTCAAACCCTAAACCCCCAAATTCTCCCACGATGCCTCATTGCCTCCACGTCGACGAACGAAGTCCGTGTAGATGGTGCTCACAGTCCCTGCTCCGACACCGAAGTTTCCTCCTCCGGCACCCGGGACGAGCCCTCCGGCACACGACTCCACTCCTCCATTCCAGTCGCACCCACAGGCCAACGACTCCACTTCTCCACGGGGGCTCCTTCTCCGGCAGCCGCGACGACCCTACATACCACCCCTCCTACTCCGGCATTGCGGTTGGAGTCCGCAGCCAACGCCGCCAGGACAACCACTGGAGGACAAGCCTCGACATCAACAGAAATGGCGCAATCGCTCGCCATCACCTCCGGATCTACTGTTAACTCCACCACGCCCTCCGATTTCGAAGAACCTCTCCTCAACATCAGATGTCGGAATCTGAATGGTATGGTTCCTTCCTTCCTCGAGCTTCTTCAATTCTTCATAATTATTCATATCTTCATTTTCTGTTTGTAGTTAGAAAGCCTAATTCCACTGTAACAGTTAGAAAGCCTAATTGCTTAGAATGATGTAACTATTATTCACGATTCATATCCTTTTTCTGTTTGTTTCTTTTTTTTAAATGTTATGTTTGTTTAGAAAGCCTAATTGCTTTAGTTCAGAATGATTGAAGTCACATTTCGTTAGCTTGCAGAATTTGGATTAAGTGCGATGCCTCCCGAAGTGAGATTTGTGTGCTCACCTGTCTGTTGGTACTGACTGGGTGTTGACCTACAGTTTTGACAGTTGTGTTTGTTTTGTATCTTTACAGTTGTGCATTGTTGTACCTTTCCATATCTTCAAACTCTGGGCTTTCCTCGGTATTATGTTTCAGGTATTGTCATCTGTAACCTTCTGATTTGCTTAGTTTCTCCATTCTATATGCACCATCACTGTATCATTCTTTAGTTTTTCCTTGAGAACTACATTTGTCATTGCAATTCAGTTTTGTTCATTGGTTGTGAGGTCGAGTGAGGGATGCTAATATGACATTGCATTCTTGCAATTAAATAAGATACATGAAGGAAATTCCATTTATCTTATTTAATTGCCTATATATTTCATTTCAGCCTTAATTGATAACATTCTTTTTTTATTCTAAACTTGCCTTGTGACCTTGTGTGATTTACTTTTGCCTAAAATTGGTGGATTAGTTTCCACTTCAACCCAATATTTCTTATGCTAGCATATTAACTAGTGAGTTTATTTGCCATCCAAAAAAACGTAATTGTTGAGCTCCATCCTTTTTATCTCTTTCATAGAGCACAGTACATTCAATGTGGTGCTAGTGATTAACATAATGGATAAAAGGATATATATTCTTGGCATTTTATAGGTGTGATGGGAATATAATAAATGGGTTTTCATGTAGGAGCTGCAAAATTGGTTAAACTGGTAGTTTTAATTTATGTTTATGAAGAACGACCCTTTCTAACTTTCAATTAACATAATGGCTAAAAGAATATATATTCTTGGCGTTTTATAGTTGATTTTATGCTTTTAACCAATAGATTACTGAAACCATGTATTTTTTATTATTCATTTTGCCCCTTCCAGAACAATACTCCTAGTAATCTCTCTTTCTTGTTCTAGTTCCATCTTAATCTTCTTCTTAATAATTATTGATTTTTGCTCTATTTATGCTCTGCATATTTTTCTTTTTCATTGTTCTGGTGAGTATTGTTCACTGATAGGTGCCTCTAAATTTGTTCAGTTTATTCATTTTGCATTGTATATGCATTAAGGATATTCAATCGATGAAGGATTGAAGTTTGCTTTTGTGGTCGATTTTTCAATTTATTTAATTTCATAATCATAAAATGGTAACAGATACAAAGTTGCTTGGTTATTTGCATAGGGTGTTAGCATCCTGAAGATGACTTGTGGGACTCCCAACTATGAAGCGCCTGCGGTAATACTTTATGTCCTATTGGCTTGGTATCTCCCTTTTGATGAACTTGATCTCACACCTGTTTGTACCCTTAAGGTTAGATAGTAAACATTTTTTCTTAGTGGTATTATAATTAATGTCAAAGTCTAAATGTGGTTAATGGCTTAGTTTTTTCTTAAACATTGCATGCTAGTATTTTGTGCACGATTTGCTTCTTATGGACCATGGACTAAAGATGTTTCTGCATTTTGTGTCTGTTGTTGCAGAAGGATGGTCAAGTATGAAATAAATATGAAATAAAGTTCAGACTGGCTTCCTTGTCTCAGCAAATAAATACAAGACTTCCTCCCGTTGTAGTAAGAGAATAGTCAGGATCGAATCCACGAGGAAGCACGTCAGCAGTTCTCAGGTAGCTGTAAATTCTCACAGACAGAGCAACAGAAAAGACAAAAACACAAAAACAACGAAAGAAACAGAAATAAAAGCAGAAGCAAAGAACAAAGCAAAACAGGAAAGACAAAGCAAAGCAGAAACTAAAAGCAAAGCAAAGGGCTCGTCGATCTCGACAAACAGCTACTCGAGATCGACCGCAGCAGTCGACAACAGAAAATCGGAAATCACAGCAGACAGGCAAACCCGGCAAGGGCAACTCGATCTCGACCAAGTCAACTCGAGATCGACAAGGGCAAGTCAAGACAGAAACTTCAGAAATCGACAACAGAACAGAACTCAACTCGACCCAGACGAAGCGTACTCGAGATCGAGTACAACCAACTCGAGATCGGCAAGATCTCCTTTGTATCGACAAGAATTGACAGAAAATATAAATTGCAAATTCGAAACTAAAACTCAGATTTTTGACAGAAATAAATCAATATGATAAAAGACTTCCAAGACTAGGGTTTCAACACCACAACGATAACCATGTAAAGTAACACACAAAGGCATAAAAGATCATGCTTTCCATCAAATAACTTTCGTCATTAACAAATAGGCATATAGAGGCTTTCGCATAAACCCTAATTGTTACTAACCCTTTTTCACATAATTAATCCAAGTTGCATTAAGATCACTTTCGCTTCAATAACACAAACAAGGATCACCTTCAACTCTCGCAAAAGAATCATGCTCATAGGGATAGAAGATGAATCGCACAAAAAGATCTGACCTTTATCGCATCGCCTCACATGGCCACCGTCGGGCTCACCCCAGCCCCAGAAGTAGGTGGACTACTCACGCCTCATTGCAATAACAGACATTGATTGATGAAAAGAACTAAATTGCATTAAAACTAAATTCAAAAGCCTTTACAATCCTGGCAATCAACTTTCGCAGAAAGCCAAAACCCTAAAAACCTTAGAACTCCTAAACTTCTCTGTGGAACTACTTGTCTTTCTCTGAAATTGAATGAATGAAACTGAGCCCCTAGGGCCTTATTTATAGCCTTCTAATCCTTGCTATTCAAGGATAGAATCTTCTATCTATATCTAAAATTATATCTAACTTGCTAAAAGATAAATAAATTGTTTTAAGGAAATAAATCAACTAAGGAAAAGATAAATCTAACTAAGGTAAGTCTTCATGTCTTGATAGATCTCCTTCCATAGATAGACTTTGATCAACTTTGGATAGATCTTCGACCATTCTCGGATTCCCTCATGCCCAATTAAAGCTAAACCGAGTAGGACTCGTCACGACGAAGCGTTTCTGGAAACTGGGTCTACTCGACCTCGACCACGGCTCGTCGACCTCGACAAGACTTGTTCGTCGACTGGACCTCCCGGCTAGCTCTGCTCGACAGGCTCGGACTTGGGCTCTTGGTGTTCGTCGATCTCGGCTGGGTGGCTTGTCGATCTCGACAAGGGTTCGTCGAGATCGAGTAAAGGTGTGCTCGGCTTCTCGTCCTCGGCTTCTCGGGCAGCTTCTCTCTTCGTCGACTCCGGGTGTGGCGCTGGGCTTCGTCGATCTCGACTAGGGCTTGTCGAGATCGAGTAGACTCCGGAAGTCGGGTTGGTCTGGCTTTCTCGATCAGGCTTTGTCGACCAAGGCTGCTCGGACATGCTTGTCTAGGTCGAGTAAGAGCTACTCGAGATCGAGTAGCCTGGGTTCTCGGCTCGATTCGACTGGTTCCGCTGCTTCTTTGACCTTGGACTTCTGTAGTGGTTTTCCGAGCTTTTCTGACCTTCTGTAGAATTGCTGTAAAATGCCTCGATTTCTGCGAATTAAACAGAAACTGGTGTAGATTCCATAATTTGGCAAATAAACATAAACTACATAGGTTCTGTACTATCTAAGCCCAAATGAATGCAATGTATGCAGAAATCGATATAAAAGTTACTGTAAAACATGGCAGATTCAGCTCACAACAGTGTCTTGGCCTTAACTCCTTGTTTGCTATCGATTGTGTTAAGAATAAATATTTTTTCCCGAATAAGCTGGTGCTGAAATCCTTTGCGTGTGTGTGTGGCCGTGTATAAGAATAGGGGAGGTCAAGAATGACGAATGGTTTAGGAAGGAGTATTGTCATGTGAAACCCATTGAGTATGAATACGTCAATCTTGATGATGTAAATGCAATTTTTGATGCTCAAGAGGTTAGTAACATGTCAAAAGTTATGTCAGAGTTTATAATCTTTAGAACCTGGACTTATCTGCACAGATGAATGTCTTTAAACCTTGAAGTAAGGTAGGGTCTGAATTTCCAAGTGATCTTGTGTTAGAATTGTAATATGATTTTTTATGAGTGTTTTCCCCTGTTTTTTCCTTTGATCATTTTGCACTTGAAATATTCCCCTGGATTTTCTCATGTTTTAGTCAATGTTTAATCCCTCTGGTGCAAATCGGTGTTGCCTTTCCCTATCGTCCAGTATAACCTTTTGAGGGCAGCAGTTAATTATCTTGTTAGTTTGCTAGTATATTCATGCCATAAACAATGTGCCGACTGTTTTTGTTAATGCAAAGATGTCTCGCAAGAGACAACTTAGATGAGCATGTGCACACCAGCCCATGCTAAGTGGCAATTCTTCCTCTGTTGGCAGGAGAGTTGGAGCTGGTTCTTCTGATCCTCTTGGCGCATCTTCTATAGTTCAAAAGAAGCAGTTCTCCTGGAACTCTAAGAAGAGATGTAATTGAGCACCAAATGTACATCAAAGGGGCAACTTTGTACCCACTAGAGCACAGTCCTGGCCATAACATGCTTTGCTTTTGCACGTCCGAAAGGAGTCTTGGTGCAGATGAATATCGTCCCGTCAGTTGGAGGTGTAAAAGGTCAGCAATTCTTTCATTGTAAGCTTGTAGAGTTGTAGCCCTGTAGGCTTATGTTTTCATTCTTTTTTCAAACCTTGAGATGTTGGCAGCTAGGGAATTGATCTATTGCCTATTGGCTAGTGTGTATTTGCACTTTTATGGTTTGCATTCTTCATGTAATATTGGTTGAATGTGCTTGAATGTGAACAAATGTGATTTTGTGATTTAATGTGAATCTGAGCCGGTTTTGTGCATTTGGTATGGTAAAAACAGGGGTACTAATAATATTGTAAATATATAATTTTTAACGTAAAATTTATTCAGGCAACGAACATAGCATATAACATTTGATTGAAATTAAAAAAAAAATCAAAAATTGATTCAGGCGACGAACATTGAGAGTATTACTTGTTGCTTGAACAGTTCAGGGACGAACAAACTAGTCGCTTGAACCCAAGCCACGAACAAAATAAACTCAAAATCCGTTGCCACAACATTCAGGCAACGAACATGATGTAGTCATCGCCTAAAAATTCGGATATCCTGACAATATCCATATGAGTTCAGGTGACGAACTTTTGTCGTCACTTGAATGGCAAAAGTTCGTCTCCTGAATGGTTAAGCTTGATTGCGAGGTCGTTGACCATATTTAAGCAACGAACGGTTTGTTCGTTGCTTGAACGGACTCAAGCAACGAACAAACGGTTGTTCGTCGCCTGAATAATAGAGGCACGGCGTTGAAGCAACCACCATTCAGGCGACGACATGTTCGTTGCCTGAATGCTTAGGTGACGTGAGAGGCATTCAGGCAACGACTTTACGTCCGTTGCCTGAAATGCACCATGACGTAGTGAGCATTGCATTAGATGAATAGGTTTAGCAGCTAGATTGGATTTAATAAGAGTACAACGTCCGATTTTGGAAAGGTTGTTGGCTTTCCATTTGTTTAGTTGATGTTTTGTTGAATCCGGTATACCACTAAAAGTGGACTTAGAAACTTTACGAGTGATGAGAGGGCAACCTAAGTGAATCCCTAGACTAGTGGTGTTGGATATGCTCAGTTCATTGTGGATAAGCGCCTTTTGGTGTGAGCTTGTGTTAGCTGTTGTTTGAAATAGAGATATGTGCCTGTTGATTTTTCGGACGGAGAGAGTGCAATATTCAAGAAGGATTTTGTTGATTTGGTCGCATGTTGTTTTGGTCGAGTTAACGAATATAATAATATCGTCAGCGAAAACTATAAAGGGAATCCTAACTCCCGGTCGGTTGATGGGATTCATGTAGCAGACCTCGAGCCAGAACCTCGGACTGAAGAAGAAATAAATAGGGAGAAAGGGGATCGCCCTAGCAGAGACTACGTTTAGGTGTAAATAATTCAGTTGGTTCGTTGTTTACTAAAACTGAGTATGAGACCGTGGTTAGGCATTCTCGTATCCAATTGATAAAAATTGGAGAGAAACCAAAGCGGTAGAGTATTGTGAAGAGAAAATCTCAGTCTACTAGATCAAACGCTTTTTTCATATCAAGTTTTAGAGCCATCCACCCCTCTTTACCTTTCTTTTTTTGAAATGAGTGAAATATTTCATTGGCGATTAGAATGTTGTCCTGTATAGCTCTACCTGAGGTAAAAGCGCTTTGAAGTGGATGAATTAGTTTCGGGAATTTTTTTTAGCCCCGTGGATAAAATCTTAGAAATTATCTTATAAGTAGTTGAACAGAGGCTAATAGGTCTATAGTGATTTGTTGTTGTAGGATTATCATGTTTAGGTATAAGTGCAATAAATGTATGGTTTGTCTGTTTAAGAATGCGACCACTCAGAAAGAAAACATTTAACAGCTTTAATGACAAACGGACCGGCAATGTGCCAATATTTTTTAAAGAATCCACAAGGGAAACCATTGGGTCCAAGTGACTTATCATTTGCCAAGCTGAAAAGAGCTTGTTTAATTTCTTCGTTAGTAATTGGCCTAGAGAGCCAGTCATCATCGGATGGTGTAATCTCAGTCTTGATGTTGTGTAGCAGAGTGCTAGAGATGTGAGGTCGTCGAGGATTCTCAAAACGCCGTTGGAAGTCATCTTTGATGGCGCTCCTAATGTCATGGTCGGAAGTGAGAGTGATCCCGACCTCTGTTTGTATGGATTTTATTATGTTCTTATTTCTTCTACTGGTTGCAAATCGGTGAAAATATTTTGTATTAGTATCGATGGCCTTGAGATGGATTCTTTTCGCTATCTGTCTTAAAATATTTATCATTTGATTTTTACTTATTTTTCAAGAAGTTAAAAACACTATAAAATATCATTGGGTCCAGTCGGAGCGGCTCAATGGTGTGGAACAAGGGAGTGTAGCTGTGTAAGGTTCAATCTTTGTCTCTACCCCTTTCCTTGTATGAGAATTTAGTGAGTCGAGCTCGTCGGCACAAAGAGAACAAATTTTGTAGGATCGTATTTAATTTGATTTAACATTTTGTTGTTGTTGTTGTTGCTGAGTCTATAGGAGATAATAACATTGTTTTCATTGGGAAAATAGAGAAACACGGGAATAATGGTTACCATATATCCAAATTGTGTAATGAAATGTAGAAGGATGACATAAATTTTGTATGAAAATCAAGAGAAAATATTAATGGCTATAGTTTTAATCATGAACCCTAATTTGAAAATAGACTACCAATTACCAATATAGTATAACAATTTTAATCAATGAAAACCAAAGTGTTTAATCTTCTCGAGGGGGTAACATCGTGACTAGGGCTGGAAATTACTCGCGGGTAACCGCTTCACCCACTCCACCCGTATTAATTTTGTGGGTGAAAACCCACAAAAAAAGTGGGTGACGGGTGGAGCGGGTGCGAGTGAAGCGGGTGATGGATGGATTATGGGTGAAGATTTTTCACCCATCGCCCGCCCCAATAGTCCACCCATTAACCCACACTATTCGTCTATTCACCCGTACCGCATATCCGGATAAAACCCTAAAAATATATCTATATGTGGGTGTGATTTTACTATTTTACCCTTCCAATTGAAAATGTAAGTTATTTTTCTCTAATTGTAGTTGTCTATCTTATTTTTTTTACATGTTTAATAGAGAACATATAATTTTACTTGCTCATGTGCATGCTAGAATATTGTGGTGGATCGACTTTATTATTGAAAAGGGAAAACATGCGATTCTGCTACAATCTACTCTTCCAGTTCCGTTCTCATATATTTTAGTTTCATTTTATAATTTTAGGTAACACGTTATTATGATGTATGAGTGTATAACACATATTTTAATTCCATGAACTTATATTTGTAGTATTTATAAATTAAAATTTAAGTTTTTATTCATCTTTCAAAGTTACTAAAAAAATCATCACTACACTCATTGGGTACCCGCTCCATCTGCATCACCCGCGCGGGGCAGATGAGGGTGAAGAAGTTTGCGGGTGATGTGTGAAACAGGTGAGATTATTTACCCACGGAACGGGTGGTGGAGTGGCTTCATCTACCCATAACCCGCCTCATTTCCACCCCTAATTGTGACTAACTTAATAGTCACCAATCAAGGACTTTATTTAGGGTTTATTTTTTGGGAGCTTGGATGTGAAAACTTTTTACGAGTTTCAAGAAAACATTTTTTAAAACGTCTAATAAGTCTGTTTGAATTACCATTAATTAATCATTACTGTGTTATGATATAATTTTATGCGTTCTACTCCCTCCCTTCGTTCGGCAAAACTTATCATTTTAGGGTGTTATTTTTGTTCAAAAAAACTTGTCATTGTAGGTGTTTCGCCCTTCACTTTACAAAAATGCCTTTGATATGATTGATTGTTTGTTAGTTGTAGTTTTCGATAAAGTAAAAAATGAGGGTAATAATTGAGGGTAAATTAGTACATTTGTTAATTGCCTTAAAATTTGTAAAATAAGCTAAAATGACAAGTTTTGCGAACGGATGGAGTATTATATATTAATGGCGGTCCAAACATACCCGTTATGGAATTTTTCATGCGAGCCAAACAATAAGTTAATTACTCATTTAATCTGCAAAGGCTAAAACTTGAGTTGTGCATAAAAAATTCATCTAGGTTATGCTTTTAAACTAGATTATCTTTAACAAGTCAAATATAAGTTATATAACGGCTCTAAATCACTTGTACCTAACATTGTCCTTGTCTCCTAAACCTCTCGCTCACAATTACTCCCTCCGTTAATTAAAGCATATCGTTTTAGACATTTGTACATTTTTTAATTAAGCAAATAAAAATAAACAAAAATACACGTATACCCCTAATTATTACTTTATTTTTTCACTTTATTAAAAACTACAATTAACAAATATCTAATCATGACAAGGGTAATTTTGGAAAGTGAACACCAAAATATCTAAAACTACATGGTTTTCTTAACACGATTTTACTCTTAAAACGACATGTTTTTTCTTAACGGAGGGAGTATTAATTAAAAAGAAAAAAAAAGTAGATTAAAAAAATTAAGAAATCAGATAAATTTAGTGAGAAATGATAAGAGCGGAAGATAAGCTCGGGAGCAGACTCAACTCACTCAAGTATCTATATAAACTCTTAATTTAGAAGAGTTTAGGATGATGTGTCAATCTTAGAGGCATTTTAAAAGTCTTAACCAATCATATTTTTTTGCCATTTTTTTATTTTGTTTAATTCTCATTTTTTCTTCTTTTTCTTTTAATTTTCTTTTTTTCTGTAATTTTACTAACCATCTATCTATCTATATAAACTCTTAATTTAGAAGAGTTTAGGATGATGTGTTAATGTTAGAGGCATTTTAGAAGTCTTAACAATCATATTTTTTTGCCATTTTTTTATTTTGTTTAATTCTCCTTTTTTTTTAATTCTCTTTTTTCTTTAATTTTACTAACCATTGGGCTTAATTCAAAACATTGAATTCAATCTAATATAAATATTAGGCTTAACACAAATTTATTTATTAACTATCTATATAAACTCTTAATTTAGAAGAGTTTAGGATGATGTGTCAATCTTAGAGGCATTTTAAAAGTCTTAACCAATCATATTTTTTTGCCATTTTTTTATTTTGTTTAATTCTCATTTTTTCTTCTTTTTCTTTTAATTTTTTTTTTCTGTAATTTTACTAACCATCTATCTATCTATATAAACTCTTAATTTAGAAGAGTTTAGGATGATGTGTCAATGTTAGAGGCATTTTAGAAGTCTTAACAATCATATTTTTTTGCCATTTTTTTATTTTGTTTAATTCTCCTTTTTTCTCCTTTTTTTTTTAATTCTCTTTTTTCTTTAATTTTACTAACCATTGGGCTTAATTCAAAACATTGAATTCAATTTAATATAAATATTGGGCTTAACACAAATTTATTTATTAACTATTGTGCTTAATTCAAAACATTGAATATAACTATTGATTATGACACATCACATTTAAACAATGTTATAATGATATTGATGTTATTATTACTGAGTAATTTAAAATATCTATATGAGATAATTATAAGATACATTTTTTATAAAGTTTTTTATTATTTTTATCTTAACATTTTATAATATTTTTATATATAATATTTTAGTTTTAAAAAAACGCACCATGGCGCGGGAATCGTACTAGTATAACCTTAAAGACTAAGTAATCAAGGAGATTAAAAGTTTTTTATATCATCCCACACTCCAACTGTACTTGGGCCCCAAGTAGATGAATACTTGAAGGAATGCTTCAAACCCAAAGAAACTTGAAATACCACCGTCAGGCATCATCTTCTCCATTTTCAAATCTCCCACACACTTCACATATATTTAATTCATGCTCTTCATTTAGAGATTAGCTAAGATCGAATTGACACAATTTTATACATAGTAAGGACTAAGGAGTCGCGCGCAAAATGGCTCACGCAGGGATTTGTTTCGACGGAAGAACAATTTGGTGCACCCATTGTTGCGTAAACCAAATTTGCAAACATGAAGGTTCCTTCCTGTAAGTACTCCGTATTTATTTATTTATTATTTTCAATATTGAATTGTCCTCCTCACTTAATTGCAGTTTTAATGATTTAAAAAAATATATGTCACATGGAATTGATTTTATATATATATACAGAACTTGTAGTTGGTGTGGGAAGGTGCTTGGCAATAATATTGCAGCGAGGTTCCTTACCAATGTGATCGGTCGTGAAAGGAGAAAGAGGAGAAGAAGAAAAAGGATGACAAGGCAGAGTGTGTTCTGACTTTGAATTATTCTATTTTTATTTATAAAAAATAGTGGAAAAATCATGTATATAATTATTTTCGTTTAATTAGCTTGTGTAAATTGCAATTTTCATATCACATATTACTGTATGTAATAATGTACATATAACTTATTCTTGATAAATATTATTTTATAATTTTTTTTATAAGGTAAAAAGATTCAAAATGGATAAATTTATGGTCGCGACTCGCGATGGCGTGTTTTTATGGTCGCGAGGTCTTTGAAAATACCTTATCTAAGGAGAGTGTCACAAAAAGTGGAAAGACATCTCAACGAAGATAAAAATCACGTAAGGGTCTGAAATTTTTTAGTTTAAATAATTCACTCCCGGACTTTCTATTTGGTTCCGGGAGTTTACACACAATCTTCGTCTGATGTTTTGATCATCCCTTTTTTGCCTGTATTTGTTCCCTCTTTTGGCGTCGGGTCGCTGTTTTGGCGTGGTGCGTTTAGTTCCGAGTTGGGTTGTAATATCGGGCGTCCTTTATGATCGAGAGGATCAATGATTGCATTCGTGGTTTTCGAAGATCCCTCATCTAGGCGGGGGCAACATCGATGATCCGCACTTCCGTAGGTTTCACCTTTTTCGATGGTGGGTTATTGTTCTCCGCCTTCAATTCTCGGCGTCGAGACGCCGTGAGAGTTTTCGCATTCTCCCGTGTTCTCGGCATTCGTGGCTCGCCTTGGGTCTCCTTCGACTTCTCTGCTGGTCGTCGGCTTATATGGGTTTTTAGGGTTGTTTCTTACATCTGGGATTTTTGTGTGTTTTATTTGTTGTATGTTGACGGATTATCCGTCTGCCGATTCGTCGGCATCTCGAACTTCAGGCATGTCTGAGCTCGAATTTTTACCTAATAAAAAAAAAATCTCAACGAAGATAAAAAAAAATAAAAAAATATTCCCTCTCATTGAATTTTTTAATTGATTTTTATTCAAAATATATTTTTTATAGGGTGTTGATAGATAGACCGCAAATCCAAATGTAAAAAATGCACGTCCTTAACGATGTGCACCCCTTCTGACTAATTAGCGTTTTAAAAAAATTAATTAACCCATGATTTGTGGTGTATATAGCGAACGCGTTTTTTATATCAAACATTTTTTATAAGAGAAAATAAAAATAAAATATGATATTTTTATATATTTTTTTGACATTTTTAAAAACCATATCAATTGTCAAACATTAAAACGTATTCGATCGAAGATTCGAATGAGTATAATTCAACTGAAATATTCTTTTTTGACATCAACGGAAATTATTATTTAAATAAAAAAATTGCAAGGCGATGGGTTCCCCGTCCCCACACGGACTCTACCTTATTTTCTCACTTTCTAATTCCACAGTACCACTTTCGTCTTACATTCCTCTTTCTTGGAGCTCCCATCGATCGAGGATCTGCTACAATGGAGTTCCAATCTCACAGGACCGAAATGCTCACCCTAGCCGTCGCTCTCGTCGCTGTCACCGCCGGCACTGCTTACTACCTCTATATCACTAAGAAACCCAAAGGTATCCCTTCCCCGCGAAATCTATCGCTCTTAAATCTTTATTGTTTTTATATCTACCTCTTGGATCTACAGTACGCTTGATTTTGTTGCCATCTATTCGCGCTGTTTGATTTTACTTGATTCGTCCTTCTGTTTTTTCGAATTTAGTTCGGATCGTTGCTTTCTGTGTGGGGTTTGCGTGCTTCAAATTGTTTTGTATCATGTGGATATCAATAAACTAGCTGGTTCGATGTAAATCAAGCATTTTTGTATTCTGAGGATTGACTTGTTTAAGGGAGCGTTTGCGATCTCCTCTCTCAATTTCGATGTACTGTAAAGATAGATTTTCATAACCGAGCTTTCGTTGGAAATGAAGATCAGTGAAAGGTCGTGTGCAGTTAAATGGAATGTGCTCTGCAATTGATTATGAAATACTCCGGATAATATTGACTTTTTGCTGGTTATAAATTGTAGGAAGTCAAGCATAAGCTCTACATTTGTTAGTTTGAGTAGCTTTCAAATAGTTGGCATTTGATTTTCTTTACTGTAATAGAGTTAGAGACATGGTTTAATCTGAGAAGTGAACAAGATGCTTCTTCTAATCCTTGTTAAGTTTTGTAAACTTGTTTTAAATATCTGAGGAATTCAAGAATACAGTGCTTTGTAAAAACTAACAAGAGCTGGTTTAAAATGTTTTGGTTGCGGTAGCTTGCTTGGATCCTGGGAACTTCAAGGAATTCAAGCTTATTAAGCGTATCCAGATCAGCCACAATGTTGCCAAATTTAGATTCGCTCTTCCAACACCTACTTCTGTCTTGGGACTTCCGATTGGGCAGCACATAAGTTGCAGGTCTGTCATGTTTTCTGATTCTGTTCATGATATGATGCTTATGGTTTCATTCTTTAAACCCAAACTGAATTAGTCCACTTTTGAGTTTCATCTCAATCATGTATGGGATTCTTTGTTTTCTTTTCCTTAAGAGGCAAGGATGCTAATGGGGAGGAGGTTGTTAAAGCATACACTCCAACTACTTTGGACACAGATGTTGGGTATTTTGATCTAGTTATAAAGGTACAGGTTTTTTTTTATAGTGACGATGTTTCACTCATCACCAAAATAGATTATAAGATATTTTTCGTTACAACTTCATGCAGATGTATCCTCAAGGACGGATGTCCCACCATTTCAGGGAGATGCATGAGGGTGACTACTTATCTGTGAAGGGACCCAAGGTGATCAATCTTCTCTCCCTTAGCCTTGCATATAGGGCTCGTTGATGGTTTTCTCGTCCACCGAAAAAAAAAACCCGGCCCTCGAACTAAATGGCAATGTAACTGTAAGTGAATCTGCTGCTGTTGCAGGGTCGCTTTAAGTATCAACCTGCACAGGTTAGAGCTTTTGGTATGCTTGCTGGTGGTACTGGAATCACTCCAATGTTTCAGGTAACTGTACTATATGGTTAAGAATTAAGATATCTATTTGGACCATGTCACTTTCACTCATGCAGACACAAAATGAATATTGGGCATGAACTTGCTACCAGTTTTTGTTGTTGTTAATATGCCGTTCATTTGTGATAGGTCACAAGAGCTATATTGGAGAATCCAAGTGACAAAACCAAGATTCACTTGATATATGCAAATGTTACATTTGAGGATATTCTGTTGAAGGTAAATCTTTTCTGCAATGAGTCTTTGCCTAAATCATGTGCAGGCACATTAAGCATGCTGATGCATTCAATTGCATTAAGATATCCATTAAGGCATCAACATATGTGCAATGTATCTGCAGATTCTGTGATTTCCTAATTTGTTTACTTGATCCTAAATCAATGTATTCTTGCAGGAAGAGCTGGATGCATTTGCCCGTGATTTTCCTGATCGTTTCAGTATCTATTATGTTCTTAATGAGGTATTATATTGTGTTATATTACATAAGATTTTCTGATTATTGCTTTTATTATACAAGTGTGATAGTGAATTGGATTAGCTTGCAGAACAAAGGGAATGACGTCAATTTGTCAGGAAAGATAGATATGCACATCTTGTTAATCGGGTCCCCTATCTGTAAATCACAATTTATGCAGAACACACACACACACACAAAAGAACAATGATCTATCGTCGGTAATGGAAAAGAAACACTAGGTTTGACTGATGCTCTTGTTCCAATTATCCTCAGCAACCCGAAGGATGGAACGGAGGAGTTGGATACGTATCCAAGGAAATGATACAAGAACACTGTCCTGCTCCTTCGCCTGATATTCAGGTAAGGCCTTCCGCCACAGAGACTAATATTATTTCGCAGCACTTGATATTATTTTGTTGTCATCACTAGGACTAAGCAATTTCCTTGCAGGTATTGAGATGTGGACCCCCACCCATGAACAAGGCCATGTCAGCCCACCTTGAAGCTCTTGGATATACATCCCAGATGCAGTTTCAGTTCTGACAATCTTTTCATTGCTGTGGTTTCAGAATCAGTGATCCAAAAGCTCGATTGTTGGTATAATTGGAAATTTAGAATCGGTGTAGCTGTTGCTACAATTTATCATTTTTTAACAGAAAGTTTTGAATCTCCCTAACGTCAAAATTGATGCTTTTAGACATCTGCTGAAGTGCTGAATGACAAAATGTAACCATTTGCCAGATTATGTTCCTCTCCACACGTGAGTGTTGGTGAACTGCAACTTCAGTACTACCGGTTTTGAAAGGAATAGAAATTTACCAAACACCCCATAGGTGGGGATAATGTAAACTTACCATAAATTGTGCTTCTTTCACTTCAGTACAAACTTTTGTTTAAAAAAACAAAGTCAGGCTTACAAGTTGATTTATGATAGAGTTAGACAAATAAACTTTGTATTGCTAGATTAGATGAATTATTGATCGATCGATCGTAATTTGATATTCTTTTCGTTGATTAAAACATGTTATTTCTTTCTTTTATTTTTTGATTTACGGTTTGTTGGAGGCGTGTTATCATATTTCCTTGTTGTCTTGTTATTTGGGTCACTAGGAAACACCCTCTCGACCTAGTCGGGACAAGGGTGCGTACAATTCGATCCCTCAGGTCCTGCTCTGAGCGGGACATACCGGGCTTGTTGTTCTTGTATTTTTTCATTTTCTCAAAAACCGAAACTAATAATTCTCTAATCATTAGGAGAGTAATTTTAGAGAGTAGACACCAAAATAACATTTTTTCAAAGAAAATTTTCCCTCTAAATCAACCTACTACTTATTTTTACTTAACAAAGGGAGGGAGCATTAACATCTCAACAGTCATCATATAGTACCACGTTTTTACTTCCATTTTTTTTAGAGAGATCGTTTTTACTTTTTATCACTCTCATAATTTAATCTTTCTTTTAGAGTTCACTTATTTTCTGGCTTTCCAATGATTATTGTAAAGGCTAATTATCTCTCACTGTTTGTCCCTAAAGAAAGTATACAGTGAGATAAGAGAACTCTACTCTTTTTTTTTTTTTTTTTTTTTTTGATAAGGAAATAATTCGAGGCCGGACAGGCCCGGACCTCGAGAGGCCAACAAAGTCGACAGACGGTAAGCCGTCTAAACATACAACATAGTAAAAGAAATGCAACATAAAACATCAACCTAATACAACAAAAGAACTACATAAAACAAACCCGGAAACCCCTAACCCTAAGAAAACAAACGGACACAACAACGAGAAGATGGAGACCCGACGTGATGAAGTGGATAGCGAGCGCATGGGACAGCACAGCTAACACGATGTCTCGCCGCCGGAAAGACGGAAAGCAGCAATCCACGTAGGGCAAAGACGACACCTGGGGCAGTGTGGATCTCACGACGTTCCCTTCACCTAGATGAAGGATCTTCGGAGACCACGAACACCACCAACACGATCACTTCGATCAACCAGGGCCGCAGAACTGCTCCTTAACCGAAACTAACCACGAACCAACAAACAGAACTCCAACCAACTCGAGAAAATGAAGCACGACCGCGAAAGGGCAAAGAACGCAAGAGTAACCCGGATTTATTTCAGTTATTTATGTATATAATTTAGTACAATTAATATGATTTATATTTAACTCTTTTATTTAATTATTCATTCTATAGGATCCACCCATTGGGCCAACTTTGGGCCCAATGCTTTGCCTTGGGCCCAAAGAACAAATTCGGGCCCAATGCACAGGAAGTTAGGGTTGACAGCAAACCCACACGCCAAGGCAAAGGCAAGAGGCAATAGCCGCCGGCGATGACCGCACCGATGTCCACAACCCCATCGGCGGGCGACCACCATCCACGAGAGGGAAGAGGGGTCAAGACACCGGGGACGGAGGGAGCAACGCCGGCACCGCCGAAGCCAGGGCTAGCCCACCGCGACAGCAGAGGGGAAGGCACCAGGAGCGGGACGCCGGGCGAGAAAGAAGCTGGAGAGAAAGAGAACTCTACTCATGGTGGATCCTTTTCCACAGCTTGAGTTGCAAAAAGGCAATTTCAGAGAAAGAAAAAAATCAACAGGAAGACAAATCTGTAGAGGGGGAGGTCCCGAGTTCGATTCTCGGAATGCCCCTTTTAAATTGTGTTAGTTTAACCATTCCGGAATGGCTCACTGGAAAGGAGTTGCGGGTAGTACCCAAAGGTCCCCAATTCTAACCCCGGATATGGCCGGGAGGATGAAAAAATCACGTCAGATTGTCAGATAAAAATGTCTGAAAATATGGGGCAAAAAAGGGACCCAAAGGGCAGTTTGTAATTTGTACATGCTTGATCCAGCAGAATATTGGAAGGTTATAGTGAAAAACAATGTCATCTGGGTATACGAGTGACTATATATTGCCCTTTCTCTAGATCGTATATCGTCTTCATCTGTGGTTTACGCAATTTCATTACAAAAAATGCAGCCAGCAGTACACCCACCAATAGAACTGCAAACATGAAGAAGTATGTCACGGATTCGTTCCCTACAATCTGATCCCTGAACTCATCACCGAGCTTCTCAAGGGGTTCTTCTGTCATGTGGTGGATGAATGCCCCGAGAGTCCAGTCAAATTGCGGACTTTTCAACCTGACACTGGGTACGAAGATATACAAGTTACACGTGGTACAGTAAAAGATGAAATTAGTACAAGTCACTCGGCATTATTGACACTCTTGCTTTTAGTTTTGAAGTGTTTTCATGTTCTTCTAAATTTTATTTTTTTTCATCCATCATGTTCTTCTAAATTATAACAGTGAAGAAATTATCTAAAATTGTTACGATTGCATACCAATAATAATACTTTTCCAAAACTGTGAAACCAAAACTACAAATTGCCAAAAAAAATTTCTTCAAACAATCTGTTAATTGAAAACCATACCAAAAGGCTTAATTTATATATGTATATATATATATATATATATATATATATATATAAATAATCTTATTGGCCTATTTGAGGATGGTGTGAAGAATAGTTGTGTACCTCTCACTTTTATGAAGAATTCCGAGATTATCATGCAACAAAGCAACGGCATAAGCATGGGAGAAGCAGTATCTCGACAAATCCACATCATGAATGTCTTGGTGCTGAGATTTTAGAATATCCCAATGGTCTTCACAAAAATGGCGTCCAACAGCCTCCAGTTCAGATAAAGAACCCACTGGATGAGGTCCAAGGAACTGCAAGGAGACACGAGAAGAAATGCATGAGAAAGGCGACTTCTAAAGTGTACACATTAGATCATTTTATGCAGAAAGTTTGACAGCCAATGGGAATGTATCTCTTATATGAGTAGGCGAATCCTAAAACAGAAAGTTCATAAACCCCATAAAATCAACTCCAACAAATAAATGAGGTGGGGCTGTTTCTACAGTGTACATAGATCAATTCAGTTTCACATTTCACCACAGAAACATCCAAAATAAGCAGTAAACATTGCAACAAAATGAAATCAAAATCTCATCATTCCATTTATTTATATATATAATAACGCAGACCTTAGATTTATAATAGAATGCTCTCTGTGAACCAATATATTCTTTCAAGTCAGCAAGGGATTCCTCGCAAGCTGCTGACGAGCATTCTCCTACATGAAACCAAAATGATATAATATAAATCTCCACCTACTATTTGTAGCACTTGAGAGATACAAGAGATATAAATACATCATGAATAAGTTTTCTTTAAGAAAGAAATTTAATATGCTAGAAAAAAGAGTCAAACTAAAATATGCAAAAATTATAGATCCAGCGAGAAACTTCACAAGTCTGAGAGCATTTTGCCGAAAATTTGTAACATATCTCAAGGTCATAGGCAACTAGGTTTGATCCTATACTAAGGTGAAACGAACTTACAGGAATCGTAAAGAGAGGTATAATATGTTAAATGTTACCTTTGCTTCTATTCAGTAACTCTAGCACTTCTATTATGCATGCAGAGAAGTTTCCTGTAGCATGAAGGTTTAAAAATTTCCCGTCACTGGTGTTTGCTTCCTTCTCGTATCCCCTGGGAATGCAAGGATTATGTGCAGTTCTTTCCTCATCTACTGAATCTGCAAAATTAATTACAGGAAAAGTTCTACATATAAATCGTATCCTCTAGGAATGCAAGGATTACTTCAACAAGAAGATGACCTATGCCCGGCACATGACATTTTAATTATGGAAAAGTTCTATATACAAATCGTCTTACTACATAATAGACACATCTTAGCACATGCAAAAGGCTAATATCAAAGTATCAACGAAGACATAAATGAAATCCAAATTCAAACCTTGAGAATTCTGAATCCCAAGTAGTGCTTTCCAGGCAGCCTCCTGTCATGGAAAAGATCAAACACTTAATTAACGAACCCTTCAGTGCATATTTTTGTAACCAAAGTACTGTATTAAGAACTCATGTCATGAAATACTATATCAAAAATTATATGCAAATTATAAAGGATTACGAGCAAAGTATAAATCACACTCCGTGTTATAGAGTTCGAATTTGCTTGAAACTTGAAAAACATGATCAAACTTTATTTTCTTATTTTTCTACTTTACTGGATACCAAAACATTTATACAGGGTCATTTTTACTTGACATAATGACATCTCATATAGCAATAAGATTCACACATGAAGCACCTGACTAAATTGCGGCAAGCTTTGAGTATAAAGACGGTAAGTAACTCCAGCCAACCTGATAGTTCTTGGGAACTCCAGTTGTTCAGGTTCTCTAGTAGCATAAGTGATCTGCAAACCGAAAACGCTGTAATCTTAGCTATAACCTTTATGCAAATATGTGTAAAATTCTTGTGAATGGGGTAGACTGTAGAGAATATGAGACCTGCACAGAAGATCCGCCAAGTTCCACTATTCCATAGGTGTCCTCAGGTTTGTTACCCAAAGTACCAAGTACATAATTTAAAGCCACCCATGCATATACAGCCTCATCTTCCCCTGCAGACACATGAGAGCACAATTCAGAGGCGCATGAAATACTAACGTAATGGGAGGAGTTTTGATGATCAAGGCACAGGAAGATATCAATGATTTGGCATTAACATAAACAAAATCATAGTCAAGTAACAGATCGTACAATAGATAAAATATTAGCATATATGGCATGTTTTGGTGTGATAAGGGCTTAGAGCCTGATATCCTAAAGCCCAAATCAAACATTCCTTAATGCTTCCTAAAGCATTACAAACCTCCACACAACTCAAATTATTATCTTCAACAAGTCACATGGCAAACTGAATAACAAAAATCCAAGAGACTATTTCCTTAACAATATCAATTACAGCCATTGCAATATGCAAATGTGAAAGAAATCAATCCATTTCTCCAATGGCACTTTACAACCAGTAATATAAGGCAATACTGCAAGTTTGCAAGCATTAAACCAACTAGCAATACAAGGCAACATACACACAAAAGTTTAAGACTCACTCACCTCTAAGAACACTAATATTAACATAATCATAGGCAAGCAACAAAGCATACAATAGATAAAGAGTATAGGAGGCATTGAGCACTAGGACAAAAGCGTATTAAAAGAAGATAACAAATTAGCATATATGGCATGTTTTGGTGTGGTGCAGGGACGAAGCATATATCGCATGTTTTGATGTGGAGACATGATTTGGATAGAGGATCTCCACTTGAGTACAGCTTGATATCCTCAAAGTATCATCTTCAACAATTCACATGGCAAACTGAATAATAAAAGTCCTAACTGATTGGTCTTGTTAGCATTTTAGAATCACATAAGAAAATCCAACAAGATTATTTCCTAAACAATAGAGGTTACAGGCATTGCAATTTGCAAATGCAGAAGAGATCAATCAATATCTTCAATGTGTTTAGCAACTAGCAATATAAGGTAATAACTGAAAGTCTGCAAGTATTAAACCAACTAGCAAAACAAACACAAGTTTAAGATTCACTCACCTCTAAGAACACTAACTTTATCATATTTAAACAGAAAATCTGACTCCCTCAAAACCCGACGACACTCCTCCAAAACCTCATCGGCACCACCATCGCCACTCACCATCAACTGAACCACAGTGTTCCGCCACTCCGATTGAGGAACCTTAAGCTTAGCAAACTCAATCAGCTCCAACACCAACCTCTCAGCCCCGACGGGGTCCAATCCGGACAATCCATTCGGAATCTCGAGCGAATCAGATCCCTCGCCAAGAACCGGGGTGCCAGAATCCATTTCTAGGGTTTGAAAGACGCGAATCTGAGATCGAGAGGAGCCGAGGTGGAGGATCAGGCCGTAGGCGTGGGAGGCGGGAGGGGTGAATTTGGAGGAGAGGTGGATGGAGCGGTAGAGGGAGAAGAGGTAGAAGAGGAAAGGGAGGAGGGAGATGGAGATGAAGAGGAGGAGGAATTTGTGGGGGTTCTTGTTGCTGGGCTTTGAATTTGGAGGGGAGAGGGAGAAAGGCTGCATACGGGGATGGAGTTGAGTTTTGTGAGGCGGGACGTAGGAGGAGGAAGAAACCCTAGACTGGAGCCGTGGAAACTCCATGGATGCGGGATTTGAGAGCTTGGAGGAAGGAGTCACATCGGATCTGGGGAGGTTAGTGGGAAAAAGGTGGAAGGATTTGAGAGCATGTGCAATGGTGAGCCTTGGGGCTCTTATAGTTGCCACATAACAAAAAAATAGAGGAAAATAAAATTTTAATATAAGGGCCCATTGTTTGGGGCTCTTATATATGAGACCCAAAAAGTAGGGCTCATAACTGCCACATGGCGGAACTTATGTTTTATTTACTTTTAAATGATTTTCGGTTGTTTTTCATTTGTTTAAAAAAAATAAAAAATTTATTTTTGAATTTAATTTATTTTTATCTACACATAGACACCCCTCTTGCATATGTTTGTTGAAAAAAAATTCATTTGAATAAAACCCATATTTTCCTTTTTAAACATTAAAAAATTATTTTTTTATGCTATGTTATTATAAATTAATTAATTAATATTTTTATTATTAATAATAATAAAAGAATTGAGTAAATAAAAATAAAAAATAATAAAAAGGTAATTTAAGGGCCCAAGACTTGGGCTCACGAATGGAGGTGAAAAATTAAAAAGTTAGAATTAGGCTCTTAAGCTGATGTGGCATAAGAAAAGTAGGTTAAGGGCCCGAGGTTGGGCCTCACCATTGAACATGCTCTGAGGGAGGCTGAAGGTGGAGTTTGGGGTGTGTGTTTTTGTTCAGTCAGATCAATGAATCAGAGGAAAGATTGTCAACCGTAGGCATTTGACCGGCTTAAAATTTTATTATTATTACTTACTCCCTCCATATAGCAATCCTTGTGGTTAAGCTCTATACACACTTATTAATAAAACCTATCTTTACTTTACTTTTATAGCTTAAAATACCTAAAATGAGTAATCTATTAATATTACTAATTCTGCTAGCATTTTGCTGACGTGTCACGCCCACAATTAAAGTTGAATTTTTTTTGTCAAATGAGATTTTCTTATTGGTCAATATTATTATGGAAACTTTAAAATATTTTTTTCCTATTTTAAATATGATTTGAATCAATTCCCTTTTTTTTTATTTTCGGTTATATTGCCGTAAATATTGAGACATGTTTCCATTTCTTTTTCCGATTACAATATTCTCATAATTCGTCTACATACATTACCTTATTAAATCATTTTCAAAATTTGTATCGTATCTCTTTCCAACTAATTTATAAATTATAAAAAAATACTTTATACATATTTTTGTTTTAAACACGTGTATATATTAATATAGTATTATATAAATATATAAAATGATGTTCAAATTAAAATAAATCAAGCTCCCGTGCCTTGAAGGCACGGGTATTACACTAGTTATTAACTATAAAAAGAGCAATCATTACCTATAAAGACAATAATTATAGCTAAAACAACTAGTTTTTTGATACAACTTTACCACTATAAAACAACAAGTATTGCGATACGGAGGGAGTATTTTTTAAAGGTAATAATTCGAAATAACAGGCAAAACCGACATTGATTTTTTTTTTATCGTTAATAATTCGAAATCTTAAACAATACCAATGTATAAGAAACTGAGAGGTTGAAACAACTGACAAGATATAACGGAGGAATAAACCATAGTCTCGTATACAACAGAAAGAATTTCGGCACTACTCACAAGGCACCAAGCACGTCAGTCCACGTGGAAGCATGGGACAAAGATATGGCGGAAAGTGAATGCCAAGAATACGGTCGAGTCTTAACATTGACGTTGCACTTCTCGACGCTGGGAGACAAGAGCAGAAGCCCACAATAGGAAAAGAAATCTTCGAAAAAGTGTGGATTAGCGACGTTCCTCCACCTAGATGAGGGATCTTCGAAAATCACGAACACTGTCACGATCACCTCAATCAATAGAGTGCATGAGACTTATACTTCTACCGAAACTAAACACATCCACACCATCACGAGCTTCCACCAAGACATGACACAACGAGGCCAAATAATGAATGAACAAAAACCACATTTAACATTTTGGAGACAGTGAAAGAGTGACATTTCTAGTCATAATTTCTTCATATTCTGATTAAATTCTGGCTGCGAGTGGATTGTCGAGCAAGTATCGAAAAGACTTTAATTTTCTATTTTCTCGTCTTTTACTCAAATTTTAATTTATATTCAAATCATTTTCCAAATTTCTTAACAAGCGAGAGATTTTTCATTTTTCTAATCTTAGCCTTGCAAGGTCGTACTGTTTTTTCGAGAAATTCGAGCTTGCTCAGCAAACATGGTTTTTAAACGTACCAAGGGCCCCGAAATGAGAGGACGGCGGTGAACGACTCCGGTCGAAAGCGGATTTAGGGTCAGAATTTCAAGAAAAACGGAAGCACAAACCCTAAATCTGAAATTCAAGGCTTAATTGTTCGAATTGGTTGAGAATGAAAGATGATTTGAGCTCCTCGTCCTTGGATTTGCAAAACCCCAAAGAGATTTGAGGCTTTTGTTCAGTTTAGTGGGTTGTGGTAGAAGAAGGCTTCGATCTCCTAGACGGAGGACTATATGCCGGCAACCGGAGTTTGACGGCGCTAGCTCAACTCCAAGCGCTACGACGGAGCACCAGGAGGCGGCGGCGCAACCACCAAGGCCCACACTCGGTCGACCAGAAGCTTTGTGCCCCAAAGGGATTTTTCGACCTTTTTTTTTATTAGGTAATAATTCGGATGGGAACACCCTATCTGAAAGCACCCTGGCGGATGAGGTCTAGAAGACCTGTATCGAGGTATAAATATGGCCCATTGGTAGAGTAGCAAAGATGTGCAACCTTATCCGCTATCCGGTTACCAATACGGGGAATATGAGATATTCCAATATTACTAACTCCTTTGAAAAGGGCTTGAATATCTGACATTATCAGTTTTATTTCTCAAGGACAACCGAGTTGTGTTCTTAGATAGTCCGTGATAATTTTTTAGTCTCCTATAATTAATTCAGTTATCTTTAACTCCTTACCCTTTTCCACCCCAATGAGAGGGGATTGGCCACCGATAACATTTCCACCGATGCTGATAGGATTAACCATCCAGTCCCTAATAATGTATCCAATAGAGCTGTTTGAGGACGATCTAAAAGATCCGTCAAAGTTTAATTTGTACTTATCAGAAGGAGGTTTCTTCCAGCGGTAGAACTTTTTGATGTTTTTAGCTTGACTCTTTCACCCTTTCTGTTTCATGATATCCTCATTATTTGTCGAGTTCCATCTGCTAGTTTTTATCCAATTTTCAATATTATCCAAAACCATTTTCGACCTCTCTTTGATCATGGGAAAGTGGAAACCCATAGGAAAAGAAATGCCTATTTGTAATTTTTTTTTTCTGAAGATAAAATTTCAACGGGCAAAAATAAAATAAATTCACGACCAGTTTATTGCCCTAAATTGATGATATTCGAGGAGGACGACACATTTCCCTCAGATTAATGAAGGGGGAAATGATGATTTCGGGCAATAAAAACTCAAACAACACGATTTTGGTATGTGCCATATCGAACCAACTAGGTGTGCATCAGATCATACTCCATAGATAAAGAAGTTATCAAGGGTTTACCCATTTCAGGTATCCCCTTCAAGGGTTTGATTATCACCCCAATCCCTGATTTCATGTCATAAGAAGGGTAAACCAACACTAAGAAGTTAAGAACAATCACAAGAGCAGCTGTAACAATTCAGCTTTCAGCTCAACACATACCATAAAGAATTGCAGCTGCAAGTGCAGTGCCAGTGATCATTCAAGATCAATCATCTGCTAAAAAGGAAGTTCCAAATTTTGTGCTCCCACCCAGAGGTATTGAATCTGGATAACTAAAATGAGATCATCAAACTAGAAATTCCAAAGGGAGCAAGAATCAAATGCTTTTGCAGCAAGTAGACACCCAACACGAGGTTACCGAACCAGAACAAATCAGATAGAATCAAGCATACACGTAACCTGACTGTTAAATGAAACTATGTACTAGTTCTAAATGTAACAAGGCAAGCCATTGTTCAATTTTTCTCATTTAGTAATGCCTACTAGTAGAAGGTTGAAGTAAGGAGGGTCATGCCTTCAGCTTGCCGCTAACCCCACGCTTGCTGTACCAAATGCCGTTCCTGTCTCCATTGATGGGGTTTTTCTTGGCTGTTATTGAGCATTTGTCGCTCTTGCCATTCTTACCACTCATCTCGAGCTGGAGCTTACGCTGCCTCATCCTGTTCTCAAGCCGAATCCCTCTCTGGGCACGAGATCTCATCTCTTTCTCCAGAGCCTGGGAGAAGTCCCAGACCTTGACAGTGCATTCCTCGCCTCCACAGATTATACGGTCAGCGCCTATGGAAACAGAGAACAGACTACTGCCTGAAACATGTAGCATTCTCTGTGGGGGTTCCATGGCAGTCTGAATTGTGCGCTTCATTGTAGAATGATGCTTCATCAAAGACCGCCTGCTGTTCTTCAACAGTTTCCTCACATCGATCAGGGATATCTTTCCATCAGCTGCAGCAGATACAAGCCACGGGAACTCGAAATCAAGGGAATGTACAGCCCCCGAGTGAGGAGCCCATGTTGCAACCTTGAGCACTCCGTCTTCCAAGCAGTTGGAGATTTCGAACATATGAATAGAACCATCTTCTCCACCTGTGAAAAGAAAATCTCCCGCATGACTTCGGGCCACAGCATAAGTGCTTCCAGCATGGGCTTGAGGAATAAACGAAATAAGAGTTTCATCTGTAGTATCCCAAATGTAGACATCTGAGCCTGATGCCGTAGCCACTGTTGTCCCATGAGGAGCAAGGCTCCACACCCAATCACTGTGCCTTAAGACCATGATACACTTCATCAAACCACGATCCCAAACACGTACTGTCATATCCCAGGAACCACTATAGATCTTTGTGATGTCGAGAGCAAGAGAAGTTATTGGCCCTTCGTGCTCCCACAGTCTGAATTCAGTATCTCGGATGTATGAACCCTTAAGGTCAAACAAGTGAGGAAGCCCCTCAATCGCACCCCAGTACTGAATAAAACCACTAGTACCCCCAGCTACCAGAAGCTTTCTATCAGCTGCAACTGCTCGAATGGTGCATCCAAGAGGCCTAGACGAAGCTATAGATGAACCATCATCCAGGTCCCACATGCGAACAATGGAATCATAGCCGGAAGTAAAGATCAGCCTAGAAGAGGCCAGAACAAATACAGTGCGAACAGCTTCAGTATGGCCAGAGAGAAAATCTCGCGTGTACTGCCCCTGATAGATCCTGCTCCTAAACTCTCTCTCGACAAATAGCTCTTTCCACGTTTTCTCATCTGACAAACTCGAACCTATATGTTTGGGCATAGGAAGGCCCCATCTCTCACAATAGAAGTCCTTCCAAATGTGGTGGTCAGATGCAAGCTTGCAGAGACTCGTTGAAACACAAGAAACAATGCTAAGCTCTTTAGGATCAAGAAAGTTGAAAATCTCAGATATCAATGCCAACGGAAGGTCGTTAATAGACCTGCCAAATCCCGGTGCAACCACCCCATTCCTAACCGCGAGTTTATGACTCGAAGACACAACAGAACCTGTATACAATCCGAATTCAGATCCTGGCTCCAGTAATTCCTCTAACCCCTCAGTTTTTCTCCCTGCAAAAAACTCTCTATCTCTATCACCACTACCTTCTCCCTTAAATTTAGAATACACAGACGGCTCTTTCGAAGAATTGTGTGCTGAATTCACAAACTGTTTCGACAAATCAACTTTGTTATCCTTTTGGCATTCAAATTCCATAAAAAGAATTCAACTACTTCGTATATTACTAACTCACGGAGCCTCAAAACGTCACGGCACAACCAGCAGATCAGAAAACCTCAAATTCCAATTCAATGTCGATGTGAAATCACTGAAATCGAACAAGACGAGTGCGGAAACTACCAAAATGGGACGAGCACGCACCAACAAGGCCAGGAATCCCCAATCTCAAACCCTAGAATGCCGCACCAGCAATTCCAAAGAAAATCTGCTAAAAAATTGGACGGAAAACGAATATGAAGGAGGAACCGAAGGACAAATCGACGAAACAACGGAAAGAAATTCGAAACGAAAACCTAACCCTACCAATTAGAGCAGCCAAACAAATCAAGAGAAAACATAAAGCGATATCGTTTACCGGGAATTTCGAGGGATTTACCTCAAACGGTGAAACTAAGATCTGGTTACGCCGCGCAACTCGTTCGAGATTGGGGATGAAATTGCGAAGGATCAATGCAAGGAGAAGAGGAAGAAGAGAGGAAAAGGGGGCCGGGTGCTTCGGGATCAAGATTTTTAGGGCTCTGAGCACCGCTGATTAGCATACCAATCTGACGGTCAGAAATGAGGTGCTCCACGTCATGGATCGTTCACGCCTTCACGGCCGTTGGATCGGAAGGACCCGGACAACTGCTAGAATTGCTATTGCTCTCATTCGTCCTAGTATTATCTTTGTACATTCATTTGACAGGTTGGATGAAATTAGGGGTATTTTTACATCACATTTGCCACACATTAATATCACTTGAGATCCCATGTAGTTTTTAGATACATTTTTTAAGAAGCTAATTTTTTTAATAAAAAATATCAATTTATAAAATAATTTCTTTTACGTTGCGATATGTTGAAGAATAAGAGAGTAGAGCAGAGGCAAAGAAATGAGAGATCTCTATTGCTTGTGTCTTCATAGAAGACTTACATGTCTTTATATAGACAAGAATACAAATCACCAAAATATGTCTTAATGGTGGAGGTTTAAGGGAGGTTAACAATCCATTTAATAAATTTTGATGGCTCTAGACTCTCCTCTGGTGTGGCCTCAACTGGGTTTGTTATTCGTGATCACACCGGGTTGGTTGTGCCTTCTGGGTCTTCGCATTGTGGCTCCGTCTCTCCGATGTTGGTCGAAGCCTTGGTGCTCCACTCGGGGCTTGTAGATTCTCGTGATTTGGGCTTGCGATGTATTGAGGTTGAGGGTGACAATCTCACCATTATCAAGACGATTACAGGTGTCTGGCACTGTCCTTGGGAGATTGAGATGATTGTCACGGTCACGGATATCCAGTTTCTCCTACAACAGTTTGAAGGGGTATCGTGCTCCCACGTCTTCCGTGAAATCAACCGTGTTACGGACATGGTTGCTCATCTTAGACACTTCATGGACCATGAAGCTATCACATCTCATCCAGAGTTCTTATCCCTCGTCCTACATGACGCCATTGGGAGGTGCGTCAGCATGATATGACGCCTCCTAAAATCTTGCCTTGTATTAAAATAAATAGTATTATAACACTCTCCCTTATATGTACACCTCTATCATTACACACTGTCTCGTTAAAAACCTCGCATAGAAAAACTCAATGGGACAAAAACTAGAGTTAAGAGAAAAGGAGTACAAATGTCGTTTGATACACTTTGGAGATACTGACTCGTTAAAAACCTTGTTAAAAAACTCAGTGGGACAAAACTAGATCGAAGGGAAAAAGAGTGCAAAGTGTATATTTTCCCCCTAATTTCAACATCCTTCTTGCAGCTTTCTCAGTCTGATAAGCTATCTGAACTTCTTGAAAATATTGATTTCATGAGTTGCATGCCCGAGTCTGAACATTGTCTTTGACGTATACAAGCCGAAATGTCTTCATATATTGCAATTGACATCGACATGCTTGACTTATATGTCTTGGTGTCGAGGGGCTTATAATATCTTCGAAGTGGTGCTCTAATAGCTCATGGCTACAATCAGGAGACCATCCGCGAGCGATAGCTCCCGCGTTGAGGGGCTTATCAAATATCTTCGAAGTGGTGCTCCGAGAGCTCAAGGCTACAATCAGGAGACTCTTCGCGAACGATAGCTCTAGCGTCAAGGTCGGGGCTTACTTTTATCTTGATCATGATTCGAATTCCCGATAAATGTTAGACCCAATCATAACAAACCCGAATATGGGTTGATCCAATCGATCCACGTGACGAGGGCGCCCCCTTGAGATATCAGCACTTTGCTAAAAGGAACACATGTCACATTCATAATAATGACAACAATATATATTTAAATATGGCCACACGCACATATATGCTCAAAACAGGCTTCCCAAATTTCCTTGATATATTCATTTCGACCCGTGAGTCTTAAGATGGTCAAGGTACGGTGCAACCCATTGCCACGAGTGACTCCTCTTTGCTTTTGATCTATGTGAGCTCTTACTGCAAATGATTTAGTTTGTTCGCGGACCACATAGAAAATCCTTGCTTTCGCGAATAATCAGGCCTCTTGTGCGCCATTACGGCCGCTTATCCGCTAACTCGATGCCTTGAATCTCAAAAGCCTCGCGAATCATAAAGTTGGTTAATGTTACTCGCTTGTTTTGAATTGATCCCTGTTCGCGAACGACTCAACATCATTAAAGAGACCGTGAAAGGGGATTAATGTTCATGAGAAAAGTCGTCACTTCGATTCCGCGATTGAAATCAAGCCTTTGCGTAAGTTTGTGGTGCTCATGGTATCGTTGTTTGCGATCGCAAATTCGGAGATCGAGGAACACGAATGGATCTGCTCCTATACTAGTTAGCAATAGCGTATGGGAACGGGAAACAAACGCATGTATTTCATATATCAGTTTATACCGATAGCCAAGCAAACTTCCAGATAATAAATGAGGCAAACATCCTGCACACTGTCTTCCAATGTTAGGGTTGTGCAGAAAAATACAACATGGTTGACACTACATGAAAACGCAACAAAATGACACGAAAAAATACGAAACAATATAGATACGACATGATTAATGCATTTTGAGTAATTGTGAAATAATACATTCTAGCCTAGGTTGCAACCAAATGCACTCAAAAAGAAAAAATGCATTAAAAGATGATAGTCACTTATGCAGATTGTTGCTTCAATTTTAGGATAGTCTTGAGAGGCACTCGATTTGATTTCCGATATTGTTCGGAATTAGGAGTAAAAGATAAATGCTTATGAATATACTGTTAGTTGGATCAAACTTCATGTCTGACTTTGCTTTAATATCATTTTCCTTCATTCATCTATTAGTATGTTTTGTAGCTTCTCCAATGGCAGTGCAAAATCATTAGATCCAATCTTGGAGGATGTTCACTACTGTTGCATACCGATTGGCCTCGTAATCTTGCCATCGGTCCAAATCGTTGAAACCAACATAGTTTGTGCACTTTATGGCTTCCTTTCTCCTCTATTTGCCACTTCTGATTTCGTTGAAGGATGAAAAACCAGTGAGTTCTTCCTTGTCATTTTTGTCCGTAGTTTATGTCTTCTTTCATATCTCTTTATCTTTGGAGTGTGTCTTTCACAGGGAGAAATTGACATAGAGGAATCTATGTTACTTATTTCCGCATTGTTCATATTGCTTAGAAATGGAGTCTTACTGTACTTGAGAGATGGAATTTTGAGTAGTGTTAAGGCTTACATGCTTGTTGTTGAACATTTTCCACATGTTTGCTACTACTCACATGATGAAATGTAAAAAATGACCATTAAGAAAACATGTGACTTAGTGGACCAAATATATAAAATACAGTTAACTAAACCCACTGTAATCTATGAAATAAAAAATAGCCTAATTCCCATTTACACTATCGACACGCGTCCTTCTATGCTTAATAGCTCAACACATGTTACCACAAATAACACTTCCTAATCCATAACCTAAATACTCATCTTCCCCACTACAACCCCAAAATACAACGGATTCGCCCTGCTTACTCCAATCCCTATTTCTGCTGAAGGTTAAAGTGCAAAACCTTCTTCCTCTTCTATATTCTATGTTTTGTTCGAGAATAGTGGAAAACGCAAATTACTCAATGGAAGTACAAGTCTGACAATCTCTTAACTCTTTATTCCTTCTTCATTCAACAATCATTTTTTCTTCTTTATCTATTGCTTTCCCTTTATAGATTATTGTTCTTTTTTCTTGCCTTTTTCCTCATATTAAAACCATATGCATGCATAAACTGAATCCATTTTGACACAATTTGCAAATCATCAATAATGATAGATACAAAAATAAAGGACAATTTTGTTGTAATAACTGTAAAAGGCCTTTCATTATTGTCCACTGACCATAACTCGTACCTCTAAAGTTTAATTACAAATTAATCTCTAAAATTGATCTAATCCACCATCCTAAATTTTGAGTGTCCAGTTTAATGTGCAAGCTAAAAATAGGATCATGCCACCTGTTATTAGTTCACAATTATTGAGTCAAGCCTATCTTTATGATTGGTCATTTGGTTTTTTTTTTGGCATCATATAACTCTCAAGCCAACTTTGTACTAACAATCATACACAACCTAATGTCATTTCCCCTACCTCTTGTTATTGACAGATATTGACAACAATGACGCCGCAATCCAATAAAGCCTTTCTTCAAGACCTTGGCTGCAGCAATACACCGATTGAAAAAATTATGATCTTGAAGCTTGTTGTTAAGAAAGATGCAACTCAATTTCAAGGAAAACCAACCTTCCAAAGTTACACTTTCATGGATAAACATGTACATATATCTTTTCCCTATTCCACACTAATACTTTAAGACCTCTGTTGTTAATAGCGTACATTTCATTACTAGGGAACACGAAGAAGAGCAGGTGCATTCGAAAAGCAGATTACATTGTTAAACAAACTTCTTGACATAGGTCAAGCATATGAAATCACAAAACCTATATATAGAGATGTCGTGTTCCAGTTTTCTATGTATCCAAGAGAGAAACAACTTATTCTATCAGGAATTACAATCATCAAGCTTCTAAAGCCATCCCCGGACTACCCAATATTTAGGCCCACTCATATCCCATTGTCAGAAATTCACACAATGCTTCATGGTCCAACCTTTGGTACAAATACTTTATCACTTCATTTCTACTTTTAAATACATATTTACACCTTGACTCCTAACACATATACATTTTTTTTGTTTTCCCAGATATTGTTGTTTCAGTGCTTCATGTCAATCAAATTCAACAAGTAACATAAAAAAACAGTGCTTCATGTTATTCTATCAGGAAGTACAATCATCAAGCTTCTAAAGCCATCACCGGACTACCCAGTATTTAGGCCCACTCATATCCCATTGTTAGAAATTTACACAATGCTTCATGGTCCAACCTTTGGTACAAATACTTTATCACTTCATTTCTACTTTTAAATACATATTTACACCCTGACACCTAACACACATACATTTTTTTGTTTTCCCGGATATTGCTATTTCAGTGCTTCATGTTAATCAAATTCAACAAGTAACATAAAAAAATAGTGGCAACCCAATAGATTTGGCATACTTGTTTGGAACAGATGACAGGTTACATCTTCCAAATGTTCAAGTGCAAATAACCACAATTTCATACTACTCTTTACTTCCAAATTAAAACTAATATTTTTTCTCCTCGTAGCATCAATGAAACTATCCAAATAAAAGCATGGAAATCATATGCTCATGAATGTCAAACCCTACCAGATTGGGACACGACAACAACTATCACTGTCTTTAATGATGTTCGCACGGTGGTATATGAATGTAATTAAGTATATAATATTTACTAAAAAGGATAATTTACTTTATATTCATATAACCATATTACCTAACTAATTTATCGATTGGTCACATGCAAACTTATCCTCTCAACAACTTTTGGAAGTCAGATTGATGTCAACTCAGGAGATGAGAAACCTACAGCTCTTAGGATATGGTATCTTACATCTTAACATTACATATATTTCACATTTGTTACCCTACATAAGTGTGGAAATAAAAAACAGGGCAGAAGCGAAAAAAAGATATGCCCCTCAAACGCAAGATGAGTATCGAAGATCGATGTCCGGACGCACATGCATCAAATTGATACGTATACACTTGCTGAAGCTCTGAATATGGATGTAATCTTTTACCTTAACTTCTCAAATAACTTGTCAATTGATTGCTCTTGTTATTATTTATCTATAATGGAACAACTGATGATTTTAACCACTCACCTGCAGCCATCGTCAACACAACCAGGCACAAACATCAGAGAACTTGCCTCCATCATCGGCTTCCGAAGTAACATCCCCCGTACTCGCTTCTCCTGTCCCAGATGTTTTACTAATTTTTTTTGGCAAAACTCGCGACAACCAGATGTGCACAAACTATCCGGACTCAACCCTCTGCACCACCAAGTAAATATCCTCTATCTCTAATATAATGAGAATACAATTAAAATAATGTGATAAACCGTAATAATAGAGAAGAGAGACGCAGAGAAGAGAGGAGAAACTAATGTCTTATTCGGGGTCTTCAGGACCCTTTATATAGGAGTTTACATAAGGAACTAGGGTTTACTAGAGTTTATCCATCCCAAATATAATAATATTATAACACTTCCCCTTGGTTAAACATCCTTAAATACTGCCTTATTACAAATCTCGCCTAGAAAACCCAATGGGACAAAACTAGGATCGAGAGCACAAATACATATGACATTTGATACACTTTGGTGATTTGCCTTGTTAAAAACCTTGTCAGGAAAACCCAGTGGGACAAAACCTGATCGAAGGGAAAAAGAGTGTAGTGTGTGTATACTCCCCCTGAAGTCAACATCCTTCTCGAAGTCTTCTCATTCTTCTTGATGGCGTTGTCTTCATGAGCTTATTGTCGAATCTCAACATTGTCCTTGACCTGGAATTTCTTCATGATTGACTTGATGCGCTTGACTTCCATGTATTGGTGTTGAGCTGCTTTGAATGCACAAGCATAAGGTACTTCAGGACCTAGTGTGCCATTTGATCATTGGGGATCTAGTGTATTAAATGGTGTCTAAGTTGCCTCGTTAAAAACCTTAACTTGGAAAAAGCCAATGGGATAAAAACCAAAATCAAGGAAAAGAGTACAACATTGGATGGTACTTCGGGACCTAATGCAATGTCACCATTTTCACAATTATAGGTACTTCAGGTACACTTATAAGGATCTTTAACCAATTGCATGTGACGGGACTTTGATATTAATGCTTCAGCAATTTTCAATCGATTTTTTTCATTTATATGCGTATGCAAGTAACACGTCCGTCATTTACATTTAGATCCAAAATTATATTCACTTCTGGTGAATACATTCTCCATATAACCTTTTATAGGTATTTGTGCAATCAACTTGGCTTTATATTTTATTTTGTATGAACACCCACTTAAAACCAATTGATGTTGCACTTGTCGGTGTTGGAACTACAGGTCCAATGTCATCATGCTTAAAGAATCCATCTTTCATGACTTGCTTCTTTCTAGATCTTTTACTACGATTTCATTGTCGACATCATATTCTCATAGGCTCATTCCATTTATGGGGAATCGTATACTAAGAGCCTAGTGATCTCCAACACTTCTGGTGTACTTGAGAATCACTTGATATTCATTGAGTTGGAGTTACTCCTGGAACTTCCAAATGAGCTAGTATCTGTGACTTTGTCACTTTCTTGGTCTTTAGTAAATGCTTTCAATAACATATTTGTCAAACCTTATAATCATTTCATTTATTGAACTTCTGGTTCACTTGTATTTATCCGCGGATATGAAATGATAGAGAAGTTACTTCCATGCAATCTCTTTCTTAATTGTCTTATTTCCTCTCCCCCTAAATAGGGACTCAAACCCCATGTATCATCCAACTTCTTTGTGGTCTCATTGTAGTTCATTTGGAAGAGGTACATCTCGGAACGTATGCTGCTTATTCAAAACCTTTGAATGACATGCTCTCTTCTGGAGATAATTAGGGAGATGTTATTGTGTCAAATTCGAAATGCAAACTTGCATGGGCCCATTTGACCAACGACTCTTCTGGGTCATCGTGAGCTACCTTAATCTCAACAATGTTTTTGATAACATTCTCTACCTTATGTTTCATATGACCAAAGTGTTGAGGCATCTATAATCTTGGAATTACACTGGTTTATATAATAGTGTTCCGTAGCTGTCTCATTGAATCCATTCAAGAGACATTAGAGACTTTGCATTTACTTTGAATTTAGATGGTCTTGTTGTTGATTTGCCAAGATGACAGACCATATATGTTCGGTCACCCTTATAGAGGATTTTCGGGTCCTAGGATCTTCTGGTCCCTTTTAGTGGGTGTGTATGTGAATGTCAATGATCCCGCCCATCATCGTTTCACATGAATGACCGAATGCCACAAGGAAAACATTTTATCATTAACTAACTTCTGGTTAGTGATAAGTTTCAATGGGATAAATGAGTGTCAAATAAACCATATATATACATTCTCAATTCTGTAAGACTTGCTTCTGGCTAGTCATATGAGATATTGGTGTTCAATACCATGTCAATTCATATATATGTGTCATTGTTACTTCAGGTAACAAGATCAATGCTCTTCTGGAGCTATATGGTATTTATCCTAATTTTCCATTCATGATTGTTTGAGAAAACTTTGGGTTTTCAAATTGAGTAAATGGTAGGGAATATACCAAAATCTTGGGTCTCTTGCAAAAATGACACTCTCCCTTCAAGATTTGCAAAAGTAGCAGATAGGCCCAAATATTGGCAGAAATAACCGGTGCTCATTACCTCCTTTTACAGGTTACCCTTCCTTCCTAAAACTCAGAACGAAGCTCTGCAATTCAACGGAGGAAAAGACGGGAGGAAGAAGAAATCCAGGCCGGACGGAAAACGAAAGAAGGAGGGGGAAACCCAGGCTCGTCGGAGTTCCTCTCAACCGTTTGCGCATCACGCGTACACGGTTCTTACTCGGCTGACATCATCCCCAAATTCCCAATCCTTTTACCAGTTTCTCAACCCCCAATCCATCGGCGATTACAAGAGGGCAATTTTGTGCGATTGTGTGGGTCATTTGACTTGGCAGTGGCGGCGCCGGTCGACGGTGAGGGGTCCTGAACATGGAAAGGAGAAGGAATCGGCGGAATGGAATCCCTGCGGGCTTCGATTTGGAGAGAAAGTAAATCTAGAGAAGGAATTACAACAATCGCTCTTTAGAATGGGGTCGATGTAACGGCCCGGGATTATGATTCCCGAGTTACGTTTCGAGGGATGAAACCCCTCGTTGGGATCTTACGCCCCGAGTACAGGTTGAAGGTTTGAAATCGAAGATGCGCAGTTTAAAGTGGGATTTCACACCCAAACCCGGAAGGTCCGTTGGAGACCCCGGGGTAAACCCTTGTACCTGTCCTAAGTCTACAACGCGCGAAAACCTTTATCATGCAAAGGACGAAAGTTCTGAAAACGATACAACCAGTGTCACGGCAGAGCCGGGTCAAAACGGAGTATAATAGGAAGAAATCCAAAAGGCATGAGTTTGGTGAAGTTAGGGTTCATACACTCACTCTCCGCCATATGAAAGGACCCCGTCATATCAGCACAAAATCAAGTAGTAGATCGGGTACCTGAAACTATACCACCAAGTCAGGCCAAGAATCCGCCCGCGGGTCCTCTGACCGCGCTGAGGACATATAATACGCCTATACCTAGAATAAGGGATGCCTTCATGCAGTACTGAAATAAAACCACACTATCATGCTCCTAATTCATATGTGCAGAATATTGAGGAAGGCCTTAACAAAGAATATCAAGCGGTATATCCCTCTTTTACCACCACCCCTCTTCCAGACAAGGTGGAGACTGGCCAGTTCGATGCTATAATCATATCAAATCTCATCATTATATCAAATCTCATCATCATATCATATCTCATGCCCATCTCGTATCTCGTGATATATATATATATATATATAAATGACTCGAGGAGGACAACACCCGATGAAGCTGGGCTGCCCTATGACCCTAGCAAGGACTCTAGGACTCACAGATAACGGCCGTTCTGTATTCAAACGCATACAGAATAAGGATGCTCATTCGTAAATGCAATTCCTAAGCATGATGCTACATGACATGCTCTTATGCATATGCAACACCTACATACTATATGACACATCAGGCAGGAGGTACTGGTTACTGAGTAAGCCCCGGAGGTACTTACCTGGCTAGCAGATCGGCAACAAAAAAATCCAGCACACAGTAGTCAAAATCACCTAGTACATGATTGAATATACATAAGTCTACATCCAACTATTAAGCACTCAAGCACACCTCAATCAATAGAACAAGTAACACGTTATGGAAGTCATTTCATCGCATCATCCGCTCCACAAGACCACATCGTTCGTTATTCAACCAATTCCGCATGTTCATATACATCATTTCCGCATATACCTCAACGGTTCATCCAAATCATAAGACATAATTTGTGTGATACAAAATCCTACTAGATCGTCATAATTATCCAACATTTAATCTCATATAATAATTCACCACAAGCCATGCTATTAGTCATACATATCATTCTGTTAGTCAAACGATCATATTATCATGCTAGTTAGTCATCGAATAAGTCTTATTCCCAAGTTAGTTTCAAAACCGTTTCAAATCCAAGTTAAATAGTTAAGAATTCCGACCCTTAAAATACTCGCCGAATTCCCTTTTCAATTTATTTATTAGATTAATTTCCAACCTTGAAATTCTTTTCCAAATTCTTTATAAATCTTGAAGTCCCAATAATAAATTTTGAATCTCAAATAGTATTACATGATATTTTAAATACCATTTATTTAACACTTTTATAAATTATTTCCAAATCCCCTAAAATCCCGACCATTTTTATTTAATAAATCAACTCTTATAATTCTCCCAAAATATAATAATTTAAATACCGCTAATTAGTTAAATAATAAACAGATAACCCGAACCGAACCGAACCCAACCGAAACAACCCAAACTGAACCGAACCGAACCAACCCCAAACCGGTTTAGTACTAAATCAAATTATATAAGCTAGCAGGGGGCCCAGCATCCACATCAACTTCTTCTTCATTTCAATGAAAGCTCCCGCCTGACGCCATGGCTCAGCTCGGCCTCGCTCCCGCCGGCGACCAGAGCTCTCGAGCTCAGCTCCTCCGCCTCACCCGGCCTCTTCCAACCCCGCAGCTCACCTCCCTGGGGCACCGCCCACGCCCGGAACACCTCGACGTCCGATGATCATCCTCCCGCGCTCACACACGACCCTCCTGCGCCCTCACGCTCGACTCGCACTCTCGGCTTTGCGCTCGACCTCACCGGAGCTCTCGAGCTCGCCCACTCTCTCCACTCCCAGCTCTCACACTCTCTTCCCGACCCCGAAGAACGAAAGGAAAAGGAACGGCTAAGGAAGGGAAGGAACGAAGCTCACCGAGGTGTTCGCAAATTCGGAGATCTCGATCGGAGGTTTGGGCGGCGTCGGAGGCTCGCGATGGATCGTCGGACCTGCGCCGAACATGGGGGAGTGTGATGGAGAAACTCGAGGACGATTCCGATTAAAAACGGAAGAGAATCACTTACCGGAACGTGGTTCGTGCTACGCAATGAAATCGGCGGTTCGGTGGCTCGTCGGCGGCGCTGGGCGGCTCCTGGGTGGCTCCGATGTGGTGTTGGATGTCGATGGAGGTGCGGGCAAGTGATGCTGCTGCTTCGGTTTCGGAGAGAAAGGTCGAAGAAGGTGTGGCAGTGGTTTGAAGGTGCGGTGACGGTGGTGTACGGTGATGGAACAACGGTGATGAGCTGTAGGTGTGGGACGATGGTGATGGAGAGGAAGGGAGCAGCTGGATGGAAGAAATGAAATGAAATGAAAGAGGGAGAGGTGGAGGTGATGATACTGAAGGCGTGTAGAAGAAGAGAGCGATTGAAACAGAAGGAGAGGGATGGGTTTACAGATGCAAAAGGGTAGGGTGTAGTAGGGGCTAGGTGGGTGGAGATGTGAAAGGATCTGACGAGGGAGGTGACGGGTATTAATTATGGGTAACAATCAAAATTAAATACCCGAAAATAAATTCTGAATACGTGAATTTCGGATCCCGTAATTAGCTCCAGAATGTTAGTTTTTTCGAATCTCGCTTTCTCGATCAATTAGATTTTTAAAACAGAAGAGGATATCACCATCCAATAATTATTTTGAATTTTTGAGGTAAAATGGCGGAAATCGTTCGCTAAATTTTATATTCCGGTCGGAATCCGCTAAACGAGTTTTAAATCCGATTTAAATTCATCTTTATTTTCCTTTTTCCGAAAAATTAAGATTTGAAAATCCGAGCCTTTACAGTCGAAGTGCTGCAATTTCAGATCTGGGCAACGATGACGGTTGCGAAGCACTGCAATTTCTTTCCCGTTGACGGTTTGCGAAGTGCTGAACTTTTGGGTGGAGAAAACAGAAGATTTGGGAGGCAAGGGTTTGAGATGAGAGGACGGAGGGATTGAGTGACCTTCAATGGTGGCGCTGCTGCGGCGTCCCATCTCGAATTTTCCGGTGCTGATATGGCGGAGGTGCGGCGCTGCTGCGACGGTTTGCTGCTGCGGCGTGCCCTTTAGGAGAGTAATTGCTCGATTGACGCGAAGCGGATCTAGGACGAAGAGGACCCTTGCCGCTGCAGAGACGCCGTCTCCCATGAATTTTGGCGGAAGTTGGCCTGCAAATTAATTAATTTAGGATGAAGAGGGTGAAGTAGAGGTCTGTCATCATCACATTCGGCGAAGTTCCTGAGATAGACGAGATCCGGCAGGGGTTACTCCTATATTGGCTAACACATCGTTGTCACTGGCTAGATAATAGTATTTGCTGGCTAGTAAGTATAGATCGCAAATATTTGGGCTTCGCATCCGAAAGGATTGTATTGGTTAAGAACTTTAGTACTTCATAGTGTTTGGTTTAGGTCTTAATTGTTTAATCGTTTCCACCTTTTAGAGGACTTGTGTTTGATTTTATCATCTTGAGAGATCCAGCAGGGGTTACTTCTACATTGGCTAAGAGATCATTGTCACTGGCTAGATAATAGTATTTACTGACTAGTAAGCATACATCGCAATGGGTTATACTTATACATCGTTGTAAATTTCTTTCTATGTGTTGAAGTATGTTGTGATTGAAACCATTAATGTCACACTGGACGATGTTATTTGAGAGTAATGTAGGTTTGTTTCTAGGATCAGTTATGTACATTCAAAACCACCAAAACCCCAAAGTGTTAGTGAGTTAGAAGCAAACTAACAAAATACTACATTCGACTACGTAAAAGAAGAGTTATCCCACTAGACATCGATTTCTTCACCTTAGCATCACACGCTTGCTTATGTCCTCCGACGCTTCCGACATCGATTTCTTCATCTCCGGAGCAACGATTGTTGGTTCTACCCATTATGTTGTTTTGTACTTAACTTGTTATGTATTGGTTAAGAACTTTAGTACTTTTTAGTTTTTGGTTTAGGTCTTAATTGTTTAATCGTTTCCACGTCGAAAGCTTTACCTTTCATCTCTGGAGCAACGATTGTCGGTTCTGTCCAGGTTTTCTGGTTTATCTTGCCAGTTGTGTGAATTTCTTTGTCAGCTGAATTGTTGTATTTGTCATCCAAACGGTTATCCATGCCATATTCCAAATTGAGATCGAGATACGATATAGACCAAACTTTACTTCGAAATATTTTTTTCCATAAACATATACAAAGTGGGTGTCTATAGATAGATAAAATTAAATTAAGTTCAAAAATAAATTTATTTTTTAATTTTAACAAATAAAAATGGCTGAAATTTAGTTTAAAACAATTAAATGAGTCTCTTTCTCTCCCCCCTCTCTCTCTCCCCCTATAGCCTTTACCTTCCACCGGCTGTGAATGTGCCCAATTTAATTGCAAAAATGACATTATGTCATTCCTTTGCCAATTTTTAGGGTCTTGGTCATTTTTTGCAAAGTGGGCCAATATTTGGTATATCCATGCAAAACATCCTTTCAAATTTGTTTGACACTTATAAACCATAATATTCAACCATTGAACTTTGTATATGGTAATCCATTTATTTAATTTAGATGCCACTGAATGGGTATTGCCATAACTTTCGTTGATGTCATACTTCAGGTATGAGTCATTTATAATGTTCTCCAAGACATTTAGAAATAACCGTATACCAGACCTAGCTATAAGCCACAACAATAACTTTGGTCAAGCGCTTAACCATAATCTCTTTCACACCCTCTACTAGATGGGCATGCTTCAGGCAATGCTTAGAGAATAGTCAGGAAGTGGCCTTCTTAACCGGATCGTGTTATGTGGTTACTTCTATTGGTTGTATCAACCAGACAAAAATAGTTCTGAATATGATAAAACTCACATTCCATGTACTTCTTCAGGAGTACAAATGATAAAATTAGGATTATATACGCTTCTGGAGTTTGTGAAATCATTTACTCTTCTAGAGTTCATAAAATATTCTTTACTCTTCAAGAGTTAATAAAAATCCACCAGTAGAGTCTTCAGGCTCTTAGGTTGGTGTCGAAAAACTTCACAATCTACGGGATTGTGGTAAACCTTTCTCCCAAATGTTCATTTGCCAAATAAAACTCCGCATTAGACACTCATGATAAGTTGTTTATTCGGGAAACACTTTGAGATTTGAATACAATAAGTAAAATCATAATATTTTTATTCAATATAAAAGCAATGAAAACAAAACAAATAAATAAATAAAAGAAATTTGTATTTGTCCACTTCAGGTGGAGCCATATAAAAACTTGTTACCATGAAGGGAACTAGACCAGAGACTAAACACTCTCTTTCTGAAGTGCTCGAAAAACCCTTCGGGGCCTGCCTCCCTCCTCCTCCGTCAACCACGGTGGTTCAGGTAAGAATCTCACAATCGCTCTCCTGTTGAGAGCCTAACACCCCTCCTCCGGGAGCCCAACCCTCCTTCAGGAGTCCAACAATTTCGCCTCCTCGGCGCGATGAGCCTCGGCTTAGGCCGCCCCTTCTCCTCCCCGATCAGCCACCCCTTCTCCGCCTCGTTCGGGTGTGTTGTTCGAGTTCAACTAGTCGGCCTCGGTAGAGTTTTGCTCCGTCAGATCTGTGTCCAAGTGTGGTGATGGATGCGAACGTGTGTTGCTTTTCCGATTCCTCTTCGTCGGAATCGTTGAAAGGCAAAATCAATTTGGGGCTTTCGTTGATTTGGGTTTCTTATACCCAAATCGGTTGTCCTCCTTGCCCAATTGCTCCTCTTTTGTGGTTTGCAATCCGAGCCATCTTCCGTCCCCAAATCGGTCGTCCTCCTTACCCCCAGTGTCCGTTGGCGTCAGATTATGCGGTCTGTGGTGTCGGGCCTTGCCTCCTACCGCCTTCATCTTCCATCGTCGCCGCGCATCGGCGCCCGTCTTCGTTTCCGGCAAAGACTCCATCGCCATTGAGGGTGAATTTAAAAAAAGAAAAGGTAAAGCACTCCTTGCGTTGCAAGGATTACCACCAACAAAAAAAAAAAAAATTCCTCCTTACGCTGCAAGTTTGGGAAAACAAAAAAAGAAAAAATAAAAAAAATTAATTATTGCCCCTTAACTTCGGTTTCTGTCGGGCTTGGCTTGGGCCCCAAGGTGACCCGGGTTTGGATTCAGCCCGCTTTCATTTTCCTTGGGCCCGTTGCCTTGCTTCAGTTGGAGCCTGCGTGTTTAGGCTCGAAAATGGTGCTTTGAGCCCAAGGGTCTGCCTTGGGCCCGAGGCAGCCCGAAATCCAATATTAAAAAAAAAAAGGGTTATGTTTACATATAAGTAATTAATTTCGGATTCTTTCCGCGCTCTTCGTCCTCCTTGCGGTTGTGCTTCATATGCTCGTGTGGTTGGGTGTCCGTGTGTTGGTTCGTGGTTAGTTTCAGTTGAGGAGCAGTTCTGCGACCCTAGTTGATCGACGTGATCGTGTTGGTGGTGCTTGTGGTCTCCGAAGATCCCTCATCCAGGTGGGGGAAACGTCATGTGATCCACACTTCCCCAGGAGTCGCCTTTGCCTTACGAGGATTTCTGCTTTCCGTCTTTCCGGCGGCGAGACACCGTGTCAGCTAGAGTTGTCCCATGCGCTCGCTATCCACTTCTCCGCGACGACTTCCTTCCTCTCGATATTGTGTCCGCCGGTTTGCTTAGGTCTTGGGTTTTTTCCGGGTTTACTTTGGGTGCTCTTTTGATGTATTTTATGTTATATTTTCGTTGTTGTATGTTTAGACGGCTTGCCGTCTGCCGACTTTTTCGGCCTCTCTGAAATACCCCAAATTATTTTGGGATATTTCTTTAAATAATATTATACTATACTATGTGCATTTGGGAAACCAATAAATTCACATAAGATATATAATATAAACTAGAATAATTATATTATTCTAATATTATTCTCTAGACATTCTTGGTATTTAATTTATTTAATTTATAAAGTTAAATTAAATAATATTTCTTTTCGCTAATATTATATATATATATATATGTGTGTGTGTTTCCAAACATATGTATAATATATAGTCAAATACCTATTTTATTTTCTACAAGAGGAAACCCAATAGAAAAGGCCTATTATTTAGCCCAAATTAAGGCCCACTTATTATTTTTACCTTAGTAAAAATAAAAGAGGAGACATTTTCCCTTTCTCTTCTTCCCTAAGCACGTATCTTCTATCAGATAAACTCACATGGGATTATCCCCAATCTCACCCGACTATGGATTATCCCCAATCTCACCCAACTAGTCCGAGATCTTCTCCAAGCTCAGTTGATCGATCATTCAATTTCAACCTTATAAATAGAGGGAAGAGCCCTCATTATTTTCCATCAGTCAAACAAGCAATCTTCCTCTCCTCTCCCAATCATTCAGCCGTGAGCAGATCTGTGAGCAGCCACCGTCCAACCACTAATCGCCGAGACGCCGACGACCCGAGTCGCGAGCCGCCTCCACAGCAACCACCGCCGAATTCGAGCCACTGCAGCACCATCGCCGGACTCCCGGAGTCCCCCACCGCCAGCAACCGAGCCGCAGCCCCTTCCCGGAGAACGCTCAGGTCGAGCCGCCTCCGATCGCCGCCGCCCTGCGCCTCGAATCGCCCTGTTGCCGCCGAGCCACTGCAATCGGGAGCCGGCCCTGTCCACCACCGTCGCAGTCCACGGCCGGCCACCATTGCCGCAGTCCGTCGCCGCCGAGCTCTGCAATCGCTGCCATCACCGCTGTGCCCCGCGACCACCATCGCGCCGCCTTCGACCCTTGCCCGAGCTCAGCCACCGATCGCCGACGACCATCACAGTCCGAGCGTCGGTCGTCGTCCCCAAATCGCCGCCTGTCGTGAGCCATTGCCGCCGAGAATCGTCGATTCGTCCTCGCTCCTGTACGCGAGTTGAAGAAGACGGTGAATTGGGACATTTTAATCTCTTTTGTTTTAATTACAAAAACGTCCCTTATTTTATACAATTTCCGTTTTGACCCTAAGTTAATTATTTATTAATTTAAGTGGCCAATATTTCTAAACTGTTCGGTTCTTGCCCATTTCAGCGACACCAAGAAATCTCGAAGCACTCACGCCGGATCTCGCTCCCCAAGGAATTCATATTGGTATATAATATGCAAGTGTTTCGTGATTCTTTTGATGTGCCTTTTAAATTCTTCTGTGTCGAATGCGGCCCTGTGGCCAATTTCCTTGCCAATTTCGATAAATTGCATACCCGTCTGCTTGATGTAATTTAATCATAAATTGGCATGAGTTAAATAAATGGGCAATTATTATTAAAGTAATTATAGTGTTATAGTATTAAATGTGATTTGTTTGTTTATAACTCGAGATAAGTAAAGGTTGCCAATTTTCTTCTTCCTAAAGTGCATGATATTCTGCTTGTTCTTTCATGCAAACTAGTAGCATGGGATAGTAAGACCCTTTGAATTATCCATGCTTGTCCCTGTTTGATTTAATGTCGTCATTATGATCACCTAGTATAAATTGTTTATGTATAATAAGATAGGCACCATGTGATGCTTAGTTATGATATGTTAAAATGCGCACCACGTGATGCGAGTGGCTTTATGCCTTTGGCAAGTTATGCAGTAGACTGACTTGCAGGTTGTGGTTCGTTAAGCCACCGCCTCAAAAGGTTTCATGAAACACCATCCCGGAATGCATTCTCTGCGGGGTGATAAAACAACGATCTGATGTAGGTCGTGGTCCTTGTTAAAGGCCCGACCGGTACCACGTAGTGTTATTATTATCGTTATCTTTATTATCGATTGTTAAATAGGTGATCATTTCAGTTATTATACTTATCTGCCTCAAGTATAATTCCATTTCTTATCTTATAATCGATCGATATGATCATCCGAGTCATGTGTGAATTTTTATCATTTTCATTCAGTTTCTACTATAAATATTCGTGTCATTCCCTTAACCTGAGACATACCGTTTTATGGTCACTGTAAGGTTAAAGTCTGAACATTTTCCCTATCATTTGCTAGTCTTTATTGTACTAACCATCCTATTTATTGGATGACTGGTGTCCGTCGTTCTCACGAAACACCAGACCATATTCCACATGTCTAGTGCAAGCAGCGGAGCAGGAGAGAGTTGAAGAGCAGACTGTCATTTATTGAATATTTTTACAAGTTTTGAACCTCTAAAAGTTTCCGCATCGCTACTTTAATTTAAGTTATTTTGGAATTATGCATACTTTATGGTTTTGGAATTTTTATCTTATTGTGATCAAATATTTAAACTAATGAATTTTATTCACTTCCGCATATTCTATTATATTTATATTATCATCTTGTTTATGGGAGCATGGTTGCATGTCCCTATAAGCCTCAGGTGAATTCAAAGACATTAAAGTCTGCGGATTCACTAGCGCTGCAACACCCCTTTTGGAATCTAAAAAGGGGGTGTTACACTCTCGAGGTCCGGGCCTGTCCGACCTCGAGTTATTTCCTTATCAAAGAAAATATATATACAAACTTGTCAATTTGTCATTTTCTTCAAGAAATGATTTTATTCATAAAATGGTTCATTTGTCAACTTTGAGTGATAATTAGTCTCTATTATGTATATTTCGATCATATACTCCAAAAAATGATAAGTTGCAATTCAAATAAGATATAGTAAGTTGTCATATAAACATTGACCATATTCTTCAAGAAATGGTACGTTTGATTATTATTCACTTCAGGGAGAAGACAACTTTTATACAACCGCTTCAAGGGTTATATCTATCTTTACTTACACATCACTTCATGGATTATTTGTGCAACTTTAAAATAAAGCTCATACACTTCAGGATATGATTTTAATTCATTTTTCGGAGGTTATACAAACTTATCATCAATTTAGCTCAAAAAATGCATATTGTCACTCCAGGGACAAATATGTATTGATGAGATAGTGAGACATTTTATGAATTTCCTTTTCATATACAACTCTTCAGGATATGATTGTCGTTACTGCAAGAACGATTTAATTATGAGCATAATGTGTTCATCCTCTTCAGGGGATGAGTTTATTTATTTCGAGAGATAATGATAAATAAAGACACAATTGATATAATTAATAAAATTATAAATAAATAAATAAATCAAATCAAATTGGCATATTGTCCACTTCTGGTGACAAAAAATGAACATCTGCAAATACATGTTCGTCTACTTATGGAGACTGGTGGAGAAACCATAATTTGCTTGTTTAGCTATAAAAATCATCGGTACATTGACGATTATGAATTTTAAAATTTTATCTACTACAGGAGATAAATTTTATCATGATATATAAGCTAAAATATTTATCTTCTTCAGGAGATAAATAAGATTTCATCTTTTTCAAGAGATGTGATACATAAATTGTGTTTACTTATCTACTTCAGGAGATAAACTATCACTTTTGGGATGATATGAAAATTTAACAATTTATATCTACTTCGGGAGATAATGTTTGTCTACTTGTGGAGACAAAAAAAATACAAATTGAAATGAATAATAAAACTAAAAAAATTAAAAAATCATCACTACGGGGATGATTTTCAATCGTTCACATCTACTTCAGGAGATGTTCCGTTCATCTACTTCGGGAGATGAGAATTAAACAAATATAATTTAAATAAATTAAATAACATACATATAAAATAAATAAACATAAATAATAAATATACTTCCATCACTACAGGGATAAAATTTATCGGCTTGATCATCTCTGCGGGGATGAGATTTATCGTTTCATCGCTTCGGGGTTGAGATCAATTTATCATTCATCTACTTCGGGAGATGTGCTCGTTCATCTACTTCGGGAGATGATTTCGTTCATCCACTTCTGGAGATGATATGTAAATTTAACAATTTTTAATTATCTACTTCAGGAGATAATTCATCTATAATTAAAAAAACATAAAAATAAGATAAGATAAAATAAATAAATAATTCATCACTTCATGGATGAAATTCGATCGTTTATCACTTTCGGGATATAATAAAATAACATCCACTTCAGGGGATACGACCGATTAATCCAATTGCTTCAGGGATTGAGATTATTTTATCCGCTTCAGGGTATAAATTCGATTGATTCAACCACTTCGGGGTTACACATCATCTTCAGGATGCGTGAATACTTCACAGGGGCAAAATATGCAGCCCTCAAAGTTTTAGGCTGCTTTCTGTAATTATATAAAATATAGGGCCAATATGTGATTTGAAAAGAAATCTGGGCTGGTTTCATAATTAATAAAAAACCTACCACACAAACCTTTCTTCCCCGTTGGAAAGTTGCATAGATGGCGGCGGCGGGTCAAATTGCACATTGGGCGTCGTCTACCATTGGAGCCTGATTCCACCGCCGATGAAGAGCGCATCGGGATTCCTGGGCACGGCAGAAGCCGATTCGGTGGTAGGCGGCTTCGGGGCAGCATCCGGGCCGGGCGAAGAAGGTTGCCTTGGTTACCCGCGTGCTCTTTCCTTCTAGTGACGACTCCGACGTACCGAGCACAACAACGGCATCTCGACAGATCCGGGCTAATTAATCTCTGGTCATAGGTGTACATGATAGCGGGCTATCTTTTCGAGGTGCTTGTTGGTGATGTGAAGCTTCAAATTTTTCACCTTGTACCTTTTAGCACAATGACGACAAACGGCTTCGAATGTTCGATCGGCTTGCTCCACCTTCTCGTAATGATCTCGGAACAACGCCTCCCGAAGGTTATCACCAGATCTAGTTGCGCCGGACATGATTACGACTTACGAGCTTATGAAATCAAATTGATAGGTGATTGATGGATTGGATGGGATTTGTGACATGAAGGAGTCGGGTATTTATAGCCCCGAGCACTCAACTAGCCGTTACAATGGCTACATTTAAAAAAAAAAATTCCTCCGACCTGTGGGCCCCACGGCAACGGCTCTATTTTTCAAAATTGGTCGACCCGCCGGGTCACGGGTAGACAATTCCCCGACCCTAACCCGCTACCCGTCCCCACCCGCCTACCCGTCAACCCGGACCTGGCGGGTCGTTGACCCGTGGCCATGCCTATGATAGCCAACCACTGGAACGAGTTGCCGTACGGCCGTGTCGCCTCTGTCGCCAAGGAAACTAAGTAATTAAAGCAGGACAACATATATAGGAATCAAACTGATCAATTACGACAAAGTCAAAGAAAGCACAGATAATTAAACATGGATGATTAAAAAGAACAAAAAATCGAAAGCTTCCCTTTTTCATCATGGACGTGGTAGGTTGATATAGAGTTGCTTTTTAGATTGGAACTCAGCCATCAGCGCCTCACCGTCGTCATATCGGGCAACGATGAGTTCGCAATCTGACGGCATAAACCGCTCCAAGACGACGTCAGATTCCGATGCCGACCAGAAAACCTTCGAGACTGCCACGAGTAGGCAAGCGTCCCTAGGCTTCGTGAATGCGATGATGGCGGCCATGCATCTCTACGGCACCGCGTCGAAGCTACCGCCTTCATTATCGGCCATGATCTTGATAGATGAGTCTCAACGAAGATCGGTTTCGATCCCTTCTTCTTATCAATTGTCAACCCGATGTGGTGGCAGTGAGGTGGAGGGAGGCGGCACATAGAAAAAGGATTAGGGTTTATTTTATTTGGGTAGAGTCTCGTGCTGATAACGTGTGATAGACTGTAAGAATATAGAAGAGAGACACAGAGAAGAGAGAAGAAACTGATGTCTTATTCGGGTCTTCAGGACCCTTTATATAAGAGTTTACATAGGGAACTAGAGTTTAGTAGTGTTTATCTGTAAAGGCCCGGATTTTCAAATAGTAATTTTTGGAAAAAGAGAATTTAAAAATGAATTTAAAGTGAATTCCGGCCCAATTTTTAATTTTAAAGATCGAATCCGTCTTTTATTTCGTCCGGGATTCGAAAATTCATGCCTTCAGCGATATCATATTCAATATTAAATATTTAATCAATCGAGAGAGCGGGATTTAAAATATCAATTGTCGGAAATTCACATTCCCGACTCGGGACCCCAATTCTGTCACCTTCTCTCATTCTTATCCATTCCATGTCATCTCTCTCATTTGGGTAAAATTCTATCTCTCCTTTCACTCCCTCCCTTCTTTGAGACAACTCTAATGGAAAACAAACAACAAATCCTTCTTTTCCAAAATCAGGTTTTGACCACACTTTTCTCTCACACAAACAAGGAATCCAAACACACCCCAGTTCCATCTCCCCTCTCTGTTGTTGCCGTGAGGAACCCCTCCCCAAGACACCTCCATTTTGCTCAGCTCCTCTCCACCAGCAACGCCGAGAGCAACCAGAAGCTCTATTCTTCTTCCCCGAGGAGCAGCGGTAGCAGCTCCTTCTCCATCTTCCACCAAGCCGCAGCAGCAACCTCCCTCCGTTCCTCCTTCCTTTCTCCTCGACGAGCAACCAGCAGCGCCAGGCTCTCCCTCCCCCCTGTTTCGAGCGCCTTGAGACGCCAGTAGGATCCCGGAGCCGCCAGAAGCAGCAGCAGCTTCTCCCGGAGCCGCCAACGCCGCCACCAGCCCTCTCGCGCTCACCGTAGCTCTCGAAGGTCGACTTTGTTTTCTTATTCGATTCCGGTCCTAATCTCATCAAAGTCTGTTTTTGCTCACCCATTACTTCTCCTAGGACTCGGTCCGAGCTCCTTCCTCGTCAATCGCCGCCGGAGCCGGTCTCGGAGCCCCTCGGAGTCGGAATCGTGCGATCTCGGTAATCCTCCTCACTCTCCTTCCTCGCTGCATCTTCTTTCTGGCTGTCTGGGTGTTTTAGAAATTGAGTTCTAGTTCGGTTGGGAGAGGGTTTTTTCGGAGACGGGGCACCGCCGAGCCTGGATTTCGCCTCCTCCTTCCGTTCCGTCAGATTTCAGAGCACTGCCTGCTCTTTTGTTGGTAGGAGACGGGTTCAGTTCAATTTCTTCCCTTGGGCCGGTTCATCCATTTCTTTTACATCCCGGTTCGGTTCGGTTCATTTTAATCAAATCAGGTCTGGGCTTGGTTGGGCCTATTCCGAAATTTGGAAGACTTCCATTTGGGCCTAATTTATTGGCCTGGGCTCGGATCCGGATTTCACAAACGGGTTATATCATTTTTGTCTTGGGTTTTTCAGATTGGGAAGGGTTGGATCCGAAAATTTAAGGGGCTTGGGCCTATTTTTGGTTCCGGGTTGTCTAATTGGGTTTGGGTACTTAATTGTTGTTGATTTTAGTTGTTTTATTATATGTTATAGTATATATGGTTAGACTTTAATTATTTGGTTATTATTATTAGTACTATGATTTATTAAAATTCTGATTTTATGGAAGTAAAGTTCTGAAATTATTTTATGTAATTGTTTTAAAAGTGTTATTATAAGGTTAAGTGTTGTGTGATGATTTAAATATGGTTTGTGAAAATAGACATGTTTTGATGATTTAATGTCGGAATTCATTATAAATGACCTTTGAAAATAAACATGCCGGAATCGTTTTAATAATATAATCTTGGGAAATTGGTTAAGGATTTAATGATTTATGTCGGAACTTGGCCAAGTATGATTTGAGAAATTGTTTTGAGAACGAGTTGACTTAATTTGGGATTTAAGAGTTGAGAAATATTGTTGGTGAGATTTGTTAGTGATTTTGATGTAATGGTTTTGGTTAATATTGATCGTAGCGGAAGGGTTTTGGAAAATAGTTTTATCACCGTTTGGTTTTGGGTATATTGAGAACTTGGGAATCGTGTGTATGAATGTTGGTCCGGTAGCTTATGGAAATGGCTTGATGATAGGTGTGTATTGCTATTGGATTATACTCTGGACTTGCATTGGGCCCTTGCTTGTGTTATCTTGCTGTTGTGCATCTTCAGGTAAGTTCCCTAGGGGGCTTGCTCAGATTGGACATTCATGCCTGTTGTTGCATTTTATGTTAGGTGTTGCATATGTATAAAAGCATGCCATGTAGTATCATGTTTAGGTTGCACTAATTGATTGAGCATCTGTTTACTTTATGCGTTTGAAACATAACGGTCGTTATCTGTGATAGTCCTAGAGTCTTTGCTAGGGTCATAGGGTAGCCCAGCCTCATCGGGTACCCTGAGTCAATCGAGTCATGACTTCCTTATATTATGCCTGCGGGCTTTATTGTGGAGCGGGTTAGGCATGCGTGCCCCCCGATTATGAATGAATGCATTCACGAGCTGGCCAGTCTCCACCTATCGGAAGGGGTGGAGGTAGGAGAGGGATATGCCACTTGGCATTGTCTTGGGCCCCTTTACAGTATTTCTGCGTATTATTATGAACTAGGAGCATGCTAGTGTGTTTGAATTTCGTACTGCATTAGAGCATCTTTATTAGGTATAGCACATACTATGTGGCCTCAGCGAGGACTGCCGGTCCCGCATGAGTGGCTCGATCTGACTCCTTTCCCCGTTCTTCTTTTAAAGGCATTCTCTGCAGATTTGAGTGCTCGATGTCTATATGATGGGGTTCCCTGTTGGCGAATCGAAGAATCTGGCTAATATCCTAATTTAGTAAAATGGTAATTAAACACTCATGCTTTGGTTTTGACCGGTTCTTCCGTGACACTTGTATCTTTACTCTGTTTTCGCCTTACTTCCGTTTGAAATGGATCCCGCGACATAGTCTTAGGACAGGTCAAGGGTACCCAACGGCCCTTCGATGTTTTTAGGGTTTGAAATCCCCCTTTATTATTGACCTAAAAATTGAATTTGAAACCTCGACCCGTACCTGGATTGCAAGATCCGAACAAGGGGTTTTATCCCTTGAAACGTAACCCGGAAATTATAATTCTGGGCCGTTACATTATCCATCTCTAATATAATAATATTATAACAAATAACCATTTCTTTAAGAATACTAATCATACACTCATTCCTTGCATCTCATAATGTTTATTGATTTCACAATTGAAGAAGGTGGCAACAAGACAGAGTTAGCAACCAATAGCCATGACAAAAACTTATGAGAAATTACTTCATATTAAAACAGTCGACTTCCATAATATGTAAAACACGGCAAAGATTTAATTACATTTTCATTTCAATGCATATAATGCTCTTATATATAAAAACTTATAACCAACAACTGTCATTACTCATCAGGAAATGACCTCCTTCACTTCTAATGCTTTGGAGATCTAGTCTCCGCCAGAAGAGAATCCCTCTGATCCTTACACCAAATCCTACCCATTTTGTCAATGGAGACATGGAATGGGAGCTTAAATATATTGAAGGAAACTAAATATTATAGATCACACCATAACTTTTATCACTAAGTATCTCGGTTATATTTTGAACCTATAACTACAATTTTTTGCTGTTTTAGTCTTTCAAACCTTTAAACTCTACATCATTTCCTTTACAACAGTAGTTTACCCTTGTCTGATGTGTAATGATGGTTATATCTACTACAATACTAAAATGCCCTATATAATACTTGTTCTCTACTTATATGTAATTCCGAGCTCTTTCTCCTTGATTTCCTAGTATTTGTTGCTTTTGTACAAACATCAACACTCATACTAATACTAACAAATGTACAAAATTCAAATTATAGCAAATGCACTTATGTTATCAATGATGTATGTACAAACCGTTGAATCATCTCAGCAAAATTACCAAACTAATTATTCTTTGTGCCACCTAAGTCGTCTTCTTCTTCTCTTCGATTCCACTTCTCTTCTGCATACTCAAGGTTGCAATAGGGCTTCAGACTCTAAGAAAAGAGCATCTCCAACTACCGGAACAGATAATTCGTTAAAGCATGAGGTATACACACACACACACATTATCCTTTCTCAGAAACGCCTCCTTCACACTCCTCCTTTCCTTTTCACCCTATTTGTTTTCTTTCTTATTCCTATTATATTTGTTGGTGTTTTCCCATAACCATAAGGCTTGTATTCTTTGTTGGAAGTTTGTTATCAAAGTCAAAATATAAGTCCCATTCTGCTTTGCCATTGCAGTCATTCCCATCTTTGTCATTGTAGTCAACATCTTCGTGAGTTTCAGCTTTGCTACTATATATGGTATTGTTGTAAGTTGTTGGGATGCTCAACATCATCACCACTGGCTTGGCTATTGATGCTTACGGCTCTATCGGTGACAATGCTGGTAGCATTGCTGAGATGGATGGAAACACCACTGCTGCTATCGGGAAGGTTTAATATCCCCTTGATAATCTTTTTAAAAAAAATGTAATACTATCACCTGACCTGACTTGGTGTCAATGTTGATGAAATTAATTTTTTCTTTTGATTTGATTTGCGATAGGATATGCTGCCCTTGTGTCTCTTGCCCTCTTCGGTGCCTTTTTGAGTTGTGCTTCTATCTCAACTGTTGACGTTTTGACTCCAAAGGTCTTCATTGGTTTGATTGTCACCCCTATGCTTCCGTACTGGTTCTCGACCATGACCATGAACAATGTGGGTAAAGCTACCTTGAAGATGGCTGAAGAAGTGCGCATACAGTTCAACACCATCTCTGGTCTCATGGAAGGCCTTGCGAAACCCGACTATGCCATGCGCGTTAAGATCTCCACAGACGCCTCTATCAAGGAGATGAGGGTGCTCTTGTTATGTTTACACCTCTCATCGTTAAGATCCTCTTTAGTGTCAAAAACTTTTCTTGTGTCCTTGCTGGATCTCTCGTCTCCAGTGTTCAGGTAACAACAACTAAGAGTCTATTATCATATAACTTGCACAAGTACTGCACTAGAATTTTGACAAGCTGTTGATTTTTTGTCTTTTTTTCTTGGGATCAGATTGCCATCTCTACATCCAACACTGGTGGTGCTTGGGATAATGCCAAAAAGTACATTGAGGTATGACCTTAATTTACCTAAAGAGTGTGTTTGTTGAGCGTCGCCTGTGTTCCGAAGAGAGATTTCACAACTCTTGTTGCCTTTTGCAGGCTGAAGTTTCAGAGCACGCGAGGTAGCTTGGACCAAAGGGATCCGACGCACACAAGGCAGCTGTGATCAGAGACACCATCGGATACCCTCTCAAGGACACGTCTGGTCCATCCCTTAACATCCTCATCAAGCTCATGGCATTCGAGTCATTGGTCTTCGACTCTTTGCACCATTCTTTGCCACCCATGGTGGGTTGCTCTTCAAGCTTTTCTAGAAAAGATTATCAAAACCTCCCATTCTGCAAACTCAAGGGAATGTCAAGTACTACCATCTCCTTCATCTTTACATGATGGGTCTTTAGTCTTCTGTTTTCGTGTCAATTTTTGAGAACTTCAGCTTGTCAAGCTTATCAATGCTCGAGAAACTCCCAACCTCTTTAAGTTGGGTTGGAGTCCTATGATGACGACAACAAGGACGGTGATGATTATGTAACAGTCCTTGCAATGAAAAACATAGCTGTAGTTAAACTCTATTCTATTCCTTTGTTCGATAGACAAACGTTTTTGCATTTTGAACTTATGATCTGCATTTGCAACTTTCATATTCATCCACAATTTTTTATATAAAAAAATCCACTTGCAGGGACTCCCATCTGATTTTTGCAGGAAGAACATGTCCGAGCTCTTAGAATGATAAATCTGGTGGATGAAGAGGACAATGAGTCTCCAGTTGTGTATTTGGCCAGCAAATAGGGGCTTAGTGGAGGCTATAAAGGTTTAGGTTGAAGCTAGTACTCTTTCCTTTGATTACATCCTAATCTAAACATGTAATTTCATTCCATTTGAAACCACATACTAAGCCGTGCGTCGCATGGCCTTCTACTTAGTATAAAAAATGTGATTTCCCTTATGAACAGTAAACTAAACAATAAAAAGAGTTGATACTTTAGTTTTGGGCCTAAATTCAACCCATTACAATATAGACACATATTTACCCTATAATAAAGTTTGGCCCAAATAAATATTAAATATTACTTTAACCTATTTACCCATTAAGTCTAAACTCATTGGGCTCTCCAAGCCCCCGACTGAACTCTAACTCTTTAGGTTTATACGGAAGCTCAAGAGTCACAATCATTGAATTTCATCAACTCATTCCAATCCTTTTATATGAAATGTGAGTTCCCTTATGATTTATGAACAGTAAACTAAACAACAAAAAGAAATTAATGGTTGAATAGAGTATGCTCCATTTCTTCTTTTTTTTTTTTTTTTTGGGGGGGGGGTTGTTTTGGCTTATGATCATTTTGATATATGTCATATGTTTCTAAAACTGAATCCAATTGGTTTACTTGTATTTTCAGTCAATACTTGTTTAAACAAAAATGTTAAAATATGAAGGGAAAATCGAACCGAAAAGGGAAATTGGACGAGTTCTGGTTAAGATTATATTGCATATTTCTGTAAGATTGAATTGAATATGAGTGTTGATTGACTTTTGATTATTGTGCTTTATATACTCCATGTTGATTACCTCGCCACTAGTCTCTGAGAGCATCTCCCATGGTAAGCCAAAAAATGGGTTTTGGCCTAATTTTACTCCCATCCTAGGCCAAAACCCATTTTAACCTTTTTGTTTTTGGCCTATTTCCAAAACAAAGGCTAAATTTGGCTTCCTCTTTTGGAAGGCCAAATGCAATTTATTTATTTATTTATTTATTTTAAGTGTTTAATATTTATGTAAATCTATAAATAATACAATTATAAATCTATATATTATATAGTTAGGATTTTTAATTAAAAATAAAAGTTGTAGTAATGTAAAGATATTCATGAGTTCTTCGATATGAATATAATATTTGACATATTTAAATTATCATTGCATAAGTAATATTTTTAGAAGATGACATTAATCTTTTTTATTATAGATTCATCAAAATTATAATAAAAAAATAAATATTATGTTGCTTAATGCACTAAAGATATAATCGAGTGACGGAAATGAGATGTAAAAGTTCTAAATTATATTAGTGTTTATAGGAAATTTAGCCTACCAAAATTGGCCTACGGTGGGAACAACAAAGTCATATAATAGGCCAAAAGAGAATATTCTATAGAATATTCTCTTTTGATAGGCTATTTCCCCTAGCCATTATGACTTACGGGGGAAGATGCTCTGATAAAAAAGCCTACAAAGAACAATTCTATTTTTGCAATTATATTCATATTTACTTAGAATATAAAAAAGTTGCATGTGGATTCAACTCGAAACCCGCATGCGGGGTTTCAACTAATGTTATAAATGGAAAACTCTGCTAGGTTCAACCAAAAAATCATTTAAAGAGTTTGTCAATGGAAAGGTATTTAAAAAAATTGCACGAAAACCCCTTTAATTTGCAAGCTTAAATTACCAGAGAATTGAAAACGAGTATTTACATTGGTTACTTGAAAATTCAGCATGTGCAATGGTGAGCCTTGGGGCTCTTATAATTGCCACATAGGAAAAAAATGGTGAAAAATAAAATTTTAATATAAGGGCTCATTGTTTGGGGCTCTTATCTATGAGACTAAAAAAATAGGACTCATAACTGCCACATGGCAGAACTAATGTTTTATTTACTTTTAAATGATATTCGGTTGTTTTTCATTTGTTTAAAAAAAATTATTTTTTAATTTAATTTATTTTTATCTACACATAGACACCCCTCTTGCATATGTTTGTTGGAAAAAAATTCATTTGAATAATACTCATATTTTCCCTTTTAAACATTAAAAAATTATTTTTTTATGCTATGTTATTATAAATTAATTACTTAATATTTTTTATTATTAATCTATATCTATATTAAAAGCATGAGTTTGGGAAATGAACAGTGTTCGGACCATTCTGCCCCCATTATTTCTCTGCACAAGATTACCAAACAAAAAAAAAACCCACTTACGGCCAGTCGCTTTATTTGACTAAATTTACTCAGATGCGGAGTACTAGATATATGATACTGTACGGAGTACATGCAAACATGTTACCGGGTCTGCCTTTACCAAATACTGTAAACGATTGGGCCGATCCAAATTAGCTTAACAAACTACCAATGGCCCATTTTGAATTCTTATATATTTGCAATATGTTTTTTTTATTAAATATTTGCAATATGATATTCTTATATATAACCAGTGAGGCTATAAAAATACATTTGCACAATTTTTTATATTGGTAATATGTTATTTTTTCCATCCCTATTATTCCTATAAAGGCAAAATTATTATTTAAATTTTAATTTCTGGTTTCTATAAATAGCTCCTCTCTCAATCTTTGGTGTGCAAAGCTTTTAACGAATGTATAATTAATTAACGAGTTTTTCAGAGTTTTTAAGAATTAATAGACAACACGAGGAGGTAGCTAGCTAGATAAAAGATGATTTGGGAGACGAGGTACGGCCAAACTTTCAACTATAATAAAATAAATTTTCATATATACAACATCCAACTATAATAGAAAAAAAAACTGTAATAAAAAATACAACATAAAATTGTATTGTCTAGCCCACAAATTCAACCCTTATTCAGCCCATAAGCATAATCAAAATTAATAAGATCATACACACTACACTTTTTAATTATTATTATTATTATTATTATTATTATTATTATTATTATTATTATTATTATTATTAATTTTATTAGTATTTTTTAAGTGGGTTTTCGAAACTATCTAATAATATACACATGAGGAATGTTATGCTGATCAGTACTTATTACATTAATAAGTATATCTACTTTTTTGTTTTGAAACCAAGGAATTGTTATAAAACAAGGAAATTGTATTACCTCTTTTTTTTTTTTTCCGATTAGGTAAAAATTCGAGCTCAGACAAGCCTGAAACTCGAGAGGCCGACGAATCGGCAGACGGACAACCGCCAACATACAACATACAAACACACAAATTAATATAGAAGAGAGAAGCAACCCTAAAAACCTATATAAGTCGCCAGCCAGCGGAAGAGTCGAGGGAGATCCAAGGCGAGTCGCGAATGCCGAGAACACGGGAGAGCGCGACGACTCACACGGCGTCTCGACGCCGAGAAGGCGGAGAACAGTAACCCACGATCGGAGAAGGCGAAACCTGGGGAAGTGCGGACCACCGACGTTGCCCCCACCTAGATGAGGGATCTTCGAAGACCACGAACACCACCACGATCCTCTAGATCATACAGGACGCCCGATACTGCAACCCAATTCGGAACTAAACGCACCCACGCCAAAGTAACGACCCGACGCCAAATGAGGGAACCCATATAGGCCAAAAAGGGAAGATTAAAACCTCTGACGAAAATAAGCGTGCTAACTCCCGGAATAAAAGGAAGGACCGGGAATATATTATTTAATCCATAATACACAAATAATTTCCCCAGATCCTTTCGGAATTTTGATCGAACCCTTTCGAGAATTTTGTCAAGTCGTATTGGACTCTTTTTTTTTTTTTTTACAAATAATGAAATAATTTTTAATTAGGTCTTAAAAGCTTGGCGTGCAAGGAGATAGAAAAAGCTTGCACGCCAAGAGTATCTGACAAACGGACAGAACAAGCTTGGCGTGCACGGCTAGGGCTGTCGAGATTGCACGCACAGAGCCCGGTAGCGCGCCAGGGAGGGAGGCCACCAGCCACCAGGCGAGGGCGATCGGCGCCGGTGACGAACCCAGGCGACGACGGCACTAGGAAGAAAGGCTGATCTGAAGGGGGGTTTTCAAGGCCCGACAAAAACTAGAGATCAAGGACGAGGGTGGTGGATCGAGGCAGCCGAAGAGGCACCAAGGAGTAGCAACTGCCGAGCGACGGCCTCAGACAGAAGATAGGTTGAAGGCGGAGGAAGACCTCCATGGTCAGGCGGGATGAGGAAGAGACAGTGATGCACAAGAAGAAGAAAACCGCCCCACCCAAAGGATAGGAATTGGAGATTAGGCAAGAAATTGGAGACTTGGAGGACCGGCACCAACACGAGCCCAAGCGGCGATGGCACCGGACGAGTTGGACAATCAAATTGGGGTTTTCAAAACCCGATAAAAACCAGAGGCGAGGAGATCTGGCAAGGAAATGAAGATTAGGATAGGGAAGATTACACTTGGAAATTAGGAGGGCAGTTTAGGTACAAATAGGAAATTGATATTAAACCAGTCCCGGAAGCAACCGGAGGAGACAGGAGAGCAAGAAAAACTTGCCTGATAACAACCCATACTGAGGTGAATGGGAGGATTGGGCACCGAAACGAGACAATCATCTCGTCGGACTAAGGTTCAAAGGCGAGTTTAGCAGCCCCGAAGGGATTTACACAAAACTCTCCCTCTCTAGAAAAACTAGAGAGAAGAGAGAGCTTTTTTGAAATTGTATTACCGCTGTTTAAAGATGTTCTTTTAGTTTTTAATATGCTTTTTAAGGAGCAGTATAATTAGGGTTTAAAATATCAAATTTTTAATGATTTTATTACATGATTTTATACTATAAAAATAAACGTTCTTTTACTTTTTAGGATGCTTTTTATTTTTAAATTAGAACTTTATATACCTATGAAATTCAAGCTAAAAAAAATTAGAACTTGATGGAGGATGCCCAATTAGAGATTCAAGCTAAAAAAATCAGGAATTAAGTTGTTGAAATTGATTTTTTTTTTTATAGAGATTACCCATTAGTAACAACAATTTAAAGTGTTGGGCTTGGTAAATAGAGTACATGAACTTAAGTCACTTTGCGGTCAATAAATCTCAATCGGCATTGAGTAGCATTCTTGAGTACTTGCTTTTAATGTGTCTTAGTTTTCTTATAATCATCAATTACAAAATTAATCCAAGAATAGTATGTAACATGTTTTCTAAGAATCGCAAATAGAATATCAATTTTAACACCTATATATATATGTATGTATTATAGAGTTTTAAACATAAAAAAGCATGTAAAAAAGTTGAACATTTATTTTTTTTAATAAAAAACAATCTAATTAAACACCAAGAGCATCCTACTCTCTCTATTCAACAAAATATGTAACTTTAGAGGGTTAATTTTGTACAGAAAAACGCGTCATTATTGATATTTTGAACTAAAAATAAAAATGTCATTTTAATGATTAGTAGATTTAGATTGTATATAAAATGTACGATAGAGATTGTCAATCAAAATGCGTAAAATATTAAGAGTGGGTGTCCGCACACGTGGCGTGTGGCGCCAACTAGTAATAATAATAAAAGAATTGAGTAAATAAAAAGGAAAAATAATAAAAGGTAATTTAAGGGCCCAAGACTCGGGCTCACGAATGAAGGTGAAAAATTAAAAAGTTAGAATGAGACCCTTAAGCTAATGTGGCATAAAAAACGTAAGTTAAGGGCTCAAGGTTGGGGCTCACCATTACACATGCTCTAACAGCACCAAACATTTATCATATATACCACTGTGTAGGATGACTTGTACTTTTATTTCTGCTTTTATTTTTGTCATTTGTTTCTGTATGTTTTTTCGGTTGTACACGATGGTTAGTCCATCCACCGACTTGTTCGGTCTCTTGGTTTCTCTAGGCTTGTCTGGAGAACCGAATTTTTATCTTGCTTCAGAAAAAAAAAAAAAAATCATATATACCACTGTTCCAACATAAATTACTGCATCTCTTCACTTTCAACCGGAAAACACCATATTCTGTCCACATTCCAGGAGCAAAGCTCTCGATATTGGTCGCTTAAATGCGCAATGCACTGGCTATTGAAAGAACAGCCTTTAGCATCTCCTGAAAGACCACTGCGACGAAAACCTGCTCACTGCTTTCAGAGACTCGGGACAACAGCTCTTCCTGTATTTAGTAGAAACCATGATCCTCCATGCTACAAATTGCAATACTCGAATTCCATTGTTTGATTATGCAAGGTCTACATTTTTACTTCTCTGACAAGATATTACGTTTTCCATTCCAGATCAAAACCAGGAAACCAGGCCAAAATTATTTACCTTGCGACGAGGTGTATCTTATAAGTGGATACTAAGCACCATATTTCTTCAGTGCCTTGCTTAGAGACGGCATTACATTGTAGGCCTGATATGACCTCCTAAGTTCAATAATTGAGCCAACCTGATAAAGGACAACACACAGAAGTACATCAAGATCTAGGCTAATGCCATAATTGCCATTGCAGTTAGTCTTTCACTCATGTATTTAGGGCAAATTAAGCACTAAAAAGATCAAGCATAGTAACCTTATAAACAAGGATAAACCCAGTAGAAAATGGGAATGAACTTACAATAATAAGAATGGATGTAAAGCCGATGGCATAGTTTTCGTTGATACTCCGCAGGTGCCGATCAAGTATAGATGATGAAGTGGCCAAGATACTTAACAAAAGACCACCTGTAGCAAGGAACATTCATGAGGGATACCAGGCAAGAGGAAAATGAAGATTATTATTACCTGGCAGCAGTAAAAGGAAAAAAAATTCATAACAATCAGCACGTTATTCTTCACAATACTACATACCCCAAAAACGCGTAGAGGCCTGAATCTTCGCCAAGTACTCTACGGTAGCCTTCCCAGGCTTTATGCGTGGTATTCTTGCACCCATCTTATTCAAGTATTCTGCAATTTCCTTGGGCATGTTTGCCTGCCAATAGTTTACCATCGAAGAGAAATAGTCATAAGACAAAAATGTTGTAACATGGTGCTATATATTATGTGTAAAAAATTTACTGCCTCAAGGGTAACATTTTAAGAGAAATTGCTACAAGACAAAATATTATAACATGGTTTGCAAGAGCAGATGAGAAACATTAGAAAACTTATATTGGGCCTACATTAAGTTTCATTTCTCTTCCTAAACGCTACATAGATGTACATCATGCACTAAATATAAATTTAACATCTCAAACCTTGTGCGGAATGAGTCAGCCTAAAAGATTATGAAACCAACTACAAAAATTATTATCGAGTTCTAATTTTCATAGTTTCTGCCTGCAAATCCATCAGCAACAGAAAATAGAAATAACCATTTGATAATAACTTGAAAAGAGGAAAAAGTACAGAGTCAATTCAAGTGGCAGAAAATGCATATCTGATAACATAAAAACTATTAACGTGAGAGGAGGAATACTCACAATGTCAAAAATGTTGAAGAGAAAAACGCAAAATGCATAAATTGCGTAGTACACCCAAGGGTCCGCACCAACAGAGGTTTCAGGGTTCAATATCTCTTTTACATGCGCCCAAAAGGGTGAACCAAAGAGACTGCACACAAAATTCATGTTAGAGGTATGAGAAGTGCACAATGAAGGGGAGGGGGACTGCAAACTATAGCATACCCCTAATTGGCTCTCTTAATGAATGCAGGACTCCCAGTAACAAGTTTGAGTTGTTCAGAGAAGTGGAAATTAGGTTAATGAGATCATACAGGGTGGTCTTAGTATCATGATATTTTCCTTGGATGGATTGTTAAAAGGAGAAAAAAAAAAGTGCAAGATGCCATCTTTATATATCAACAAAATAATCACCTTGCAAGGATACTAGGAAAAGCCAAGAGATAAGATGTGGTCAAAAGAGGTTGCATTCCTGACGGATTAATATTGAATGGAATGTAGGGCTCCACCTCAGTCATCGGGGCATCCTTTCTGCACAATTCAGAAGACAACGGTAAAGCTATGGTATTGTATGATAAAACGAAATGAAGAATGCTACAAGAGAGAACTCATGCTCAAACATTTACACATAAAAGAATGATGCAAAATTACTAGGTGATGGATCACACCGCATTCGCAAACCATGTATCACATGCTTTTTCCCAGCCATGCCGTTTTAACACCGTTTAGAGCTAGCAATAACTTTGGAGTATGCTCCAACTCCCATCAAATTTTAGACTGTATTTCTCAATAGTCCATTTGACCTTCTAACACATCCTTTAACCTAGTTTCACATCTAAGACAAAATAATATTTTTTAAAAATTGGTTAAAACACATATCATATCATCTCATGATCCACTATGTCTTCTCCAGAATAACACAAATACTGGATTAATCATTGATCCCCAGTCTGACAAGTGACAATTAATGTTTTGGAGAAGGAAACACAAAGTTAAGCCAAGAAATGCATAATTACCTTGTTCTTGAAGCAAGCTTGAAACTATAATATTGGAGTTTAATTTTCCTGCAGCCCTCAGTCACAAGAACTGCCCCCATTGTCACAGTTGTGAAGATCCCAAGTACTGCTAGTGCGTAAGGACCCCACTTAAGAACACTGCCTGCAGTTTTACAGATAAGCAAAAGCATGATAATTAGCAGCTTCTTCCTCTGCCTTTTCTCAAGTTCAGTGTAACTGTTGAAACAAGTGATCTACATAAAATATTATTATACGTAGAATACTATAAATTAAAAATACTGATCTGGGGGAGGAGGGGGTGGAATGTACCAGATATTTCATTCCTATTCTTAAGGAAATAGAAATTAAACGATATTGAATTAAAGCTGAAAGTAAACATTCAAGTGTTGTAAAACCTGCACAAGTAAAACAATACATACATAATGTGTACCTAAGTGTTACAGTAATTCACTTATGACATGAGTCATTTCATTACGTATATAAATCACTAATGACATATTCTGTTTAATCATGTTGCACTTTCCCATTAGCATAGAGGCACACAAGTATACATCCTTAGGCATCCATGGGAAATCCCTAGTCACAATATTATCTGAACAAATGCAGCTAATCCTTTATTTCTATAAGCAATATGTAACAAACCTAAATGGACAGCTTAGGTTCAGAACAAGAGACACAATGAACAAGCTATCCATAATACCATATGCAGTTTCACTACAAAAATACTAAAAAACTACAAGGAGGTATACAAGGCAAACATAAGAGCACAAAGCTCATAAATTCAATTTTGGATCAAAGAAATCTTTCAGCTTACCTGAAAACAGCGACAACATTTTGTAAAGTGTATCTGTGTAGCCAGTCAGTATTCCAAGACAAACAACTAGAGATGATCCTTGACCTGCATATTTTAAGTCAAATCAAGAAGGCGAAAATTAAGCTCAGCAGATAAGGAATTACATAGAAAAAAATGTTCTACTTCCCGCGGAAAATGATTACTCCCTCCATTGGGCAATAACCGTCTTTCTATGTTTTGCCAAGTTTTTAAGATAGTAATTTATTGAACTAAAATATTCCTATCAATAAATAATTGATCTCATTTCTAAAAGTCTTCGTAAATTTTATTGTTTCTTAATTGCAAACCTCCTTTATAAGCAATGAGTAGAGAGGGTTGACAAGGAAAAGAGTCAACATATGCAATATATAACAACCATCCTAGTAACTCGTCCATCATTTGTTGTCTAAAAATATAAGATACACATTTTTCAATGAAACTAAAATTGTAAAAAGATGGAACAGCAACAATAAAAAAACACTATATCCTGCTCACATTGCGATCACATAACAACTAAACAATATTGAATGTCATCGACTACAATATGAAGTGTTGGAAGTATTGACATTTGGTGGACGGCAACAAGAAAATATGAAGGAAGAGATATTTCACACATAGAAACAGAAAATGAGGGATCAATCCCAGAGAAAGTAACTCCAATGAAGAAATTTTATACGGAAGAAATTATAAAAATTAAGAGCACTTACCAAATCCAGATTCTGATATCTTATCACAAATCCATGTCATCGTCATTGCACCACAGACCAAAAAGAGAGTTGTCAATATCACATGCTTGACTCTGCAAAGGACAAAATTGAAGGGCAGAATGTATGAAAAGTGCGTAAAACTCAGCTATTAGTATTTCATTGTTTGAAATTTTGAATCATGTCTTGAATTTCAGGATTAGGAAAAGATAAATTCTCTCCTCTTCCTCTTATGTACAATAAGCCCTACTCGTCCAATTTTTATAGGCCCATTTATCATTAGTTCTTTTTTCTCTCTCACTAATCACTATCCTTTATTGTATATTCATTCAACTAGAACAACATCATCAGCAATCTCCGCGCACAGATCATGGAAGTAGAACACCTTTTTTTTTGCCATTATCATATAACCTTTCACAAATAGGAGTATAAAATTATTCTGTTTCCCTTTCTAATCCATCGTTTTCCTTTGTCCTTGAACTACTGGCAAACTAAGCCCTCCTACAGAATTGGTTCTCTAATATTTTTTTCTCCTATTGAAATTTACTTTTCACCAACATAATGTAAGAATTACGATTCAAACATTACATGAGTGATGCCTTGTAATAAATTCACAGGGTCTACCACATACTCCCCAAACATCTATCATTATGTTATCATTTTGCAAAGGTTAAACTATGCCCGGAAGTCATCTATTATTCAAACTTTTTTACATGGCATGATAAATATGTGATAACCTGATAAACTCTTCCTTCTCATCAAATATCAAAGTTTTTCTTAGAGTGAAGTATGCCTAGAAGTCACCCTATTAAATATACGAAAGAAAATAAGTGCCCTGGCTTCCTTTTAAATTTTGACAGTAGTAAACAAAAAAGTATAGCAGGCTAGCAGCTAAGCCACTAAACTGTCGGTGTATATTCATTTAAATAGAAGAACTTGTCCACAAATAGAAACTTCATTGTCATGACAAACTCAAGCATATCGCCTGTTAGGCTAGTGGATCAGCAATCCTTCTGTCTCGCATCTACATGCAGCATTAGTCTAACAACTGATTATCAAATATTAGAGGTCATTTCATGTTTAGAACATTAGCGTCAGTAGAATAGAATGTTACACTAGTATTATGAAAAGATAGAATAAACTACCTGTTAGTAGCAGCATATATGGAATATTCAAGGGAGAAACACGATAGTATCAAAGCTTCCAGAAATGCAAAGCTAAGGGAGGCCCACCATCTGAAAATAATTTGGTGCCAATTAGATATGTTTTCTTCCAAAAACAAAGAGGAAAATCAGATAAAAAGAAACCATCTCACAGCTAGGATCTAGACACACATATAACTCTTAATCTTCTCTTGTGCATCTAAGCCTTCTTTTCTAAGCTTGATCAGGGAAGGAATAACGTGACAAAGAACCTGCACATGTGTAATTAATCTAAAGTAAGAACAAATAAAAAACCTTTTTAATACTTCATACCTAATAAAAAGCCCATAAACTAGACATCATCCTCGTCAACAAGATAAGGGATTTAAGAATTTAAACAAATAGATTTGACTAACATTACATATTTACATGTGAACCTTCTTGATTTTTCTCAGTCCCTTGACCTAAGACTACGCTTTTCTCCTTCATGCAATTTTATTTATCCATGATGATGTACATTAGTAATAATTAAAAAAATCAGTGGCTAGAAGTAGAGTAAATCCAGCTAAGAAAAGATAATGATTAACAAGTCAAAAAACAGAAAGATTATAGTTGAAAAGGAAGTGACCTGCATAAGAATTGAAGCTGCTATCTGGGGACTGATTCCTAGCTGAAAAAAAGACATCTTGAGTTCTGGTGCACAATCACCTAGTTCATCTACACAAACAAAAAGGATGCTAGGGTTAAGTTAACCAAAGACAAGAGGGTGCTTCAAGGCCTTAGCCCATTTCGAGAGGGCATGACTCACAATTCGGGCGTGCACGAAGAGGGTGATGGAAAATGCAATGATAGAATTGTAAAATCAGGAGGGGACAAACTTACCAGAAGAGCCAGCAACAAAGCTCAAGTAGTTCTGTGGAATAAGTCTTCTATCAAATCCAGGCAAAGGGACGAAGTATCCAATGCGACTAACAATGAGTAAAGCAGCAGTAACAAATAATCTACGACGGATCTCGCTCTTGAAAAAGGATTCTGCCACATTGTTTATGACAGATCCCAAACGAGCAAAGTCTCCAAACATATTCTTAAAAGTCTTTGGTCCGACAGCCTTTCCTTCAAATTCAGCAATATCTACTAAATCAGAAACACCACGCCGCTCATGTTCCAAGATTCCATCTTCCTCAGTCTGTGTAGAGGCTGAAGTGATATTCAAAGAGTCAGTTCGAAGCTGATCAGCAGAACGCATGGAGAATCGATTCTTCATTTTAAAAGAAAGAAGTGAAACACTTGTTTTTGCCAAGCGCTGATGACAAAAATCAACATTATACACTGTCCTCTGACCTGCATAAGATAAATAAATTCATTATAACTACACAGTTCATCAACATTCAGAACCAGTTTGATTCGTGATTGGGATGAAAAAATGACAATTTCAAGATAAAGGACATATACACATTTTCAGCGGTATTAAAATTAACTAGAAACATACTCCGTAACTATTAACAACAAAACCTAATTTCTTAACTTTTTACAAGTTGCAGAATGAAAGGAGAACACTGAATTGAAGGAAATTGCTCACCACAAACCATGGATAGGCGCCCTGTCCTGTGTGTTGAGAAGGTAGTTGGATTCAGAACTAGTGGAGGGCGTATCCAAAGGCGACTCGCCGATGGTTGACCTGGAATCGTTGCCATTTAAAATCAGCCTTGATTCTGGACGGGAACGTCGCTCTACCGATTGGCCGCTTGGTTTCTTTCAGAGAACAGCGTTTGAATCCGAAAGTGATGGGTCAACCGATTTCCTTGTGAACAATTGGATCCAAATTGGGTCGGATTACCAAACATGTAAGGTCATCTCCATGGTTAAGCGCATACTACATAGAAACGTGAGGTTATATTATAATGAAATATTATTATTATTGTGTGTTATAAATCATAAAACCAAACGGACACCAATATAAGATTATAATGTACAGTAATATTGGACTAGAAGTCTAGAACCGAACTTGGTATTTAGTATTACAGATTCAGCTTCAAATTCAACATTACAGTTTCAGCTTCAGCATTTCAGCTTCAAATTCAAACATTTTAGATTACAGATTCAGCAACTTAGATTCAAATTACAGATTACATATTCAACATTTTATTTTTAAATCCAGCAACATTCGGTTTACAGATTTATATTATAGATTATCAGCAATTAAGACTACATATTCAGCAACTTAGAACAAGCCATTAATTAGAGCAAGCCAAAGTAACAAATGAAGTCATACGGGTGTTTTTGCTTCAAACTATAATTCCCACACAAAACAATCAATTCAAAATAATAACAACCAATTCAGATTTGCACACAATTTCAGAAACAACAAAAAAAAAAAACAGAAAGTAGGGATTACGGAGCATGAAAAAAAAGGTGATTTAGGGGCACTTCAATTAAAAAAGAGGTAATTGGGGCACGACATATATTAGATGACAGCAGATGGAGAAAGTAGGGGATTCAGTAAGAACGATAGATCTCACCAGACCGGAGGTGACGATTCCGGTAAGGCAGGAGGTGCCAAGGGTGTGAGGAGGTGCCGAGGCTGGAGGCAGCGGTTCCGGCGAGGCAAGATATCCCGAAGGGCGAGAAATTAGAACAAGCCTGGGACTGGAGACGACGAGACAGGCGAGGCACCGAGGCTGGAGGCGAGGACGTCGGCGAGACACTGACAGGAACCGAGAAGAGCAAGGGTGGCGGGCTTTGTGGGGTAAAAGGATGAGGAAGAGAGAGGATGGAGGCGGCCGCGGGAGGCAGAGAGGAGTGAAAAAGAGTGAAATAACCTATATGGCCAAACACGTAAAAATGAGTTAACCGAGCAACAGTTCCACCTCGGCTCGAACTCCAACTCTCGACGATTTTGAAAATTTACAATTACTCGTACAAATACTCAATTCGTTTTCGAATATAAACAAGTCCAAACTTGTTGTGATAAATTTAGTGCGATTCCTTTTTATTACGGCTCTTACGACCTTCTATCAGTTTTGATCATACAATTAGAGCGTTTGATAAATCTTACAATACGTTATCAGCACGAATGTTCTTCATATCCAACTGAGTAAGTCAACAGATATAAGGTAGAACATTCAAAATCTACCGATTTGCTTAATTATTTTCTTTAAGAAACCGATTGTGAGAAGTATGCTCTGTAGTTGCCCTTAATTAATGGATCTTCTACAACAGAAACTCGTAAACCTTTGAATCATCTTCTGAAAATCAAAGTTAAATCAAAGTTTTCAACTCGTAGAACACAAATCATCATTTATATAGTTCGGTTATGTTCTACGAAATAGTAGCAAGTAAGAAGGAAAATATTCATACAAGATTTGATTTCTTCTTAGAGCCCAACAAACTTCCACCAAAATAACAGAAAGAATATAACCGCATAGATTATTACCATACTAATAAGTAATAAGTATCTCGAGATCGAATCGGTCGGAGGAGTTCATGGTGGTTTGTTGGAGGTCGGAGGAGATGAGGTTGATGATGAAGAAGATGAGATAATTGTACAAGTAAAAAGAGTGATGGTAATTTAAAGAAGAAAAAGTTTGTAGAGAGATGGGATGTTAATAAAATGGAAGGAGTGGTGGTAATTTAAAGGAAAAAAAGTGAGAGCATCCGCATTCATGAAACTTATATTGGGTTCCTTAACTTTATTTTTTGGCAAAATTACAGAAAATCACCCTTTAAATATATGAGTGTTTTCACTTAACCACCCCTTAAATTCAATATTACATAAAACCACCCTTTAAATAGTATTTGTTTACAACTCACCACCCATTCAACTATTTTCGTTACTTTATCATTAAATATATTATATTTTAATATTTTTAAACTCAAATTTGATTGTAAATATATTCAAAATTTGAATTTAAGGGTCCAATTATATTTTAGGGATCATTGCATTTATTTTTAAAAATAATAATCAATAAAGCCTAGAATTATTATCTTAATTTATGTTTGAAAATGTTTATAAATGTTTAAAATATTATGTAAATTACTCTTATTTAAAATATAAATAAATAAGAGTAATTTCCATAATATTTTAAAATTCTATAAACATTTGCAACCATAAATTAAGATAATAATTCTAGGCTAGATTTATTTTATTTTTTAAAAATAAATAAAATAATCCCTAAAATATGATCAACCCCTTAAATTCAAAATTTGAATATATTTACAATCAAATTTGAGTTTAAAAATATTAAAATATAATATATTTAATGATAAAGTAACAAAAATAGTTGAATGGGTGGTGAGTTGTAAATAAATACCATTTAAAGGGTGGTTTTATGTAATTTTGAATTTAAGGGGTGGTTAAGTGAAAACACTCATATTTAAAGGGTGGTTTTCCGTAATTTTGCCTTATTTTTTTTTTTTTATCTTTTTCTCTCCTTAGAAACCCCATCAAAATATACACTCACATCACATCCCTACAACCTACCTTATTAAAAACTAAATAATATAAAAATAAAATTGGCCCCACCACCTAACCCCACCGGCCACCACTATCATCCTATCTCTTTCTCTTTCCTCCTTCTTACCCAAGTGGCCCCCATCTCTCTTCCTTTTTAAGTTTTTAAGGGTTTGTTATTTGAAAACCTATCAAATCATTCCTTAATAAAAGGTTTGTTCTTCTTCTTATTTTATTATTATGTTTCTTATATTGATGTTTAAAAACCCCCATTGTGGGTGCTCTGAGAAGGGAAATATGAGGATGGGGTAGACAAATGGGGAAGATGTAAAATTTTGAATATGTTTTTCCACCCATAATTACCTATTGAATTTGGAAATTCACATTTGATATACCCTTGTTCTTCACAGTATGCAAACTTTGAAGATGTTTTTCACATTTGAAAATTTGGAAATTCACATTTGAAAATTTTGAAGATGTTTTTCCACCCATAATTACCAAATTTTTTTTTAACAGTATGCAAACATTGGGAACAATCGCTAATAGAGCAACCTAACTCTCGGATCATCCTGAAGGGTGATTTTACAAAGATCCCTTTGGTAGGGAATAGAAACTAAATTACAAATGACGCCTGATTTTGCTATGTAGTTCGTTGTGTGATTTGCTCCTCTAAATATATGCTGGATTCCACTGATCTGAATTCTACCGAAAATTTTTACTGATTTTTTTCAAAAGAGAGTTTTTGTGGTTTGATATTAGAGGGAATGAAAGGACTCCTTGCTACGTATTCATCTATTACATGTAGAAGAGATTACTTGTTTACATGTAGACCTGTTAAACGGGTCATTCGGGTCGGGTTCCGGTCCGGTCACTTCGGGTTTCGGGTAAAACGGGTTTCGGGTTTTTCGGGTTGACTCGAACTCGGGTTTGATCGGGTTTCGGGTCGATTTCGGGTTTGTCAATTTTTTCTTTTTTAAATTAAAAAAATCATTATTTGATAATTTTGTGATAAATTTTAATTATATATAAAAAAAATAAATATATATAATTATAAATCAATCGGGTCATCGGGTCAATCGGGTAAATCGGGTCAAAATTACCGGGTCAACGGGTCGAAACCCAGATTACCCGGAAAATTTCGGGTTTTTCGGGTTCGGGTCGAAAAAAAATTTCGGGTCAAAATTTTCGGGTTCGGGTCGGAAATTTTTCGAATCGGCCGGGTCGGGTTGTGTTTTGACAGGTCTATTTACATGTCTATATATCTTACCCTTTAAACCTGTTGACCCTATATAGACTAGCTAGTACCTATAAAGACTAGCTACTCTCATGTGTCATTCTTTAGATGCAATATATATCCCTGCAAATTAGGTTGCTTGTAATATTAGTGAAACGTCTCATCTAGCTATTATAGCATGCACAGTACTCCAACACGTGCAAACACATATACAAGTACATACTCCGTAGTATATGTGTATATAATATATTTTCCTTTTTGAAAAAAAAAAGAAAAGAAGAAGAAGCATGTATCATGTATGTATATACTCCCTCCGTTTCCTTTTAATTGTCTTTTTACTATTCACGCACGTTGTTTAAGGTGTAAAAAACTATATAAAATAATAATTTTTTAATTAATTTTTTTCAATAACCTCATACTTTTTGGTGATAAGTATAATGTTATTAAAAAAAATTATTAAAATATTAATATTTAATATAGTTTTTATCGTTCTAAAACTACGTGCTTTACTTGAAAAAGTCATTTAAAAGGAAACGGAGGGAGTATATTTATTATGTGAAGATATAGCATGCATATATCACATAGATACATATATATATACACCGTATGAACACATATGCAATATTATAATCCATGTATGTATGTATATAATGTTATTATATTTGTTTAGGAGGTTTTGCAAAAATAACCATTTTATCCGAAACCTTTGCATGCATAACCCAATCCGATTTTTTTTTGCTGAAATGCGGTTATCCGCATGACAGGGGCATCCGGTAGCAGGTCAACCAGTGAGGTACAGTTGGACTCCATCTCGGTTGCATGTATAGTGAGAGATAGAGGGAGGGAGACATCTCTACTCCTGAAAAGCGAAGAACAGTGAGAGAGGAGGGAAAAAGTAGTTGTTGGAGTGGCAGAGGACAGAAGAAAGAGATGTGAAATAGAAAAGTGCAGGCTGAGAGGACAAAAAGATCAGTGAGAGTATCAGTGAGGGGGGAAAAAGATTCTTTCAACTAAATTATAAGTTCCAGAGAAAACCAATTGAAGAAGGAAGGGTCCGGAGGGTTTATTTGAAGGATTACGTGTAAGCAGTAAGTTGTAATTAGACATCCATATTAGATACACATGTCACATATTGTATTTCACTTGACACGATTTTAACTATGAAAAACACAGCATAACGACATGCAACCTAATGGAATCGAATGGAGAAGATTTCTGGGAGAAGCAGATTCACTATAATGAATGACATATTTTTTTTATGTGTGCCCAATTATAATATGTACCCATATTTGGATGCCATGATTTCGTAGGCCGACTTGTAATCACTTAGTTGTAACTGGACACAAAACAAATAAGACATGACACAAATCGAAATCGACTGGACACAATATCTCAGAGACAAATTCACTTGCATTAATCAAATACAACACATGAGCAAACATTTAAAAGATAGTAGCAGAGAGTAGCAACATAGAAGACATTGAAAACGAAATCTACGGTAACAAGAAGCTAAATTGCGGCTGCGTGGTGAATCTGTATCCATCACATTCGAAGTGTGGGCGCATATTGCGGGCACGATGATCAAACGTCTCGTCGCTCAGTGGGAAGTTGACCGTGAAAGTTCGGTCACTCCCATAACCGGACACACGAAGGACCCTGCCGGCCCAAAACCCATCGTTGTCGCGGCAGTCTACACGGTCTTCGGGCATGTAGGCGTCGTACGAAATACGAGGGGGTCGGGGACGAATTCGTTGAACCGGGATGATCTCCCTCAGCAGCTCTCTTCTGTTGTTGCGTAGGAGGGTCACATATTCGACCTCCTTGTGGTTAGGGTCCAGTCTGCGTACAAGGGTCGCCTCGTAGAATGACCTGAGCATCCCAGCCTCACCGCCGACAATCTCTACTCTTTGATGCCGTCGGTATGGCGGCGACGACATTAGTCCTGCATAAAAATAAGGTAGTATAATGTTACAAGTAGCACAAAAAAATATATACACGAATGAAGTGATCGAAAAACCTCCATCGTCCGACTCGTCGGATGATATAACAATGGGGACAGGTCGGGGAGAGAGGTCAGATGAGGAGGCGCGGTGGTGTGAAGAGGATACCATTTCGTTGAAGGGTTGTTGGAGAGGTTGTTAAATGGCAATGAGGATTTAACTTCACCAATTTGTAGGGAGTATGGATGGTGAATGACTATCATATAAGTGGGGTGTATGGGAAATATCAACATTGTTCAGCATGTGACCGTTAAGGAAAAAAAAATTAAACAAAAAGCAGAAGACATTAAATTGCAGTGTTTTGTTGTTGTCAAATTTTATTCATTACACGTGTTAAGTCTGACATGACATAAATGAAGGGGATTTACTTCTTGTCGTAAGACGATACATGACACCTCTTAAAACCAACTAGTTATCAAACAGTTTTCTACTGGACATCTTTTCAAGGGGTTTTAGTAAACGTTTGACCTTCGTATAAAACTGGGTTTCCCACTCACACTTAATACTCATAAAATGCAAAACCATAGGAAAGTATACCCATATTAATTTCAAACCACGAAATACAATTTCAAACCATATGAAGTTCAAAGCAATGAATAAAATTTGACCCAACAAAAAATTCAAAGAGAGACAAAGGGGGAGGGGGGATCTTGCAGAGGGTAGAGAAGGACAGTTGATAAGACAGGGGAGAGAGAGAGAGGGGGGGGGGGGGCGGGAGTGAGATTAAATCTCCCGCCCTGTCATTTGCGCATGCAGAGAATAAGAGGGAGAGGAGGGAGGAGGGGAAGACTATCAACCCATTCAAGCGCTTGACACATATTGGAGTTAACTGGACAGACACCGACTTCTTGGAGGAAATGAGTAAGTCTTCCTTCCATTTAGGTTACGCGATACGTTTCTCCGTACAATATGTTAATCTCTCCGTACAACTGAATGTCCACCCCTCTAACTAATGGAACAAGGGAGAAATTGTCCGCGTGTATCACTGTATTGTTTGGCGGATGGTGGGCTTCTGAAGAGGGCACTTGGGTCGTGGAGTGGTCGAGGAGTCAGAAGGCCGTACTGGTAGACGAAAGTATTGACTACGTCTCCCTGAAGAAACAACTGATGACCAAGTTTAATGTCGATGGGAGGAGGCATGACGTCGAGCTCACATATGTTAAGCTGAAGAAGAAAGGGTGCAAGTTTGTAAACTGTCTTTCCGAAGAACGATCCTGACCTATCGACCTCCATGTCTCCCTGGTACGCAAGGTTGACGGAGATTTCACCACTATGGAAGGATCCACAACGGCCTATTCAGTCGGGGGTGGCCCACCCTTGACCCAAGAAAATCACCCACAGTTTAAAACGAAACCCCGCTTGACATGGGATGAAGAAGTGGAAGTTTTGGGAGCACAAGGTGTCGATGGAGAAGGAAGAGGTATCCAGTTCGAAATGACGAGTGTCCAGTTAGAAACCTCAATTGTCCAGTTCGAATATCCATGTGTCCAGTTAGAACCAAGTGATGAGTTGGACAATGCATTCGCTTTTGGACGTGGGAAGCAGGTAATTTCTGTGAGCAGTGACGTCGAAGATGTATTCAGCCCGTGGGATCATGAGGCGGAGCGAGCGGTAAGGAAAGTAGATGAAGCATACCAATGCGGAAAAGGGAAGACCGGAGTGTTTCCAATGACTGTGAAACTTGAACCAACAGAGTGGTCGGGTGTGGCTGGGAAATTGCAAAAACGTCGCCGCACCTAGTGGGGGCATAGGAACTTCCCGTTACGGCACCTTTCGCAATTAAGTACATAGTTAGCTCATTTTGGTTTGACGCCTTTCGCAATGAAGTATGGTGCCTTTCTGCTACTTCGTATGGGGGGTTTGTTCTAGTTTGATGTACGTTGTGTGGGTAGGGTTGTTGTTTAACAGAATGTCACATGCCATTACCCACTTTTGACATGACAATATTCACTTTTGCCATGACATTGTCCTCGTATTGACATGACATTTATTGAAATTGACATGTCATAATTAAAAACCAATGAAGACCACAAACTAACAATAACTGCAAATCCAAATGTCTAAAACCAACAAACATCAGTTTCAAATGAAGCAACAATCGCCGACATACCAGCCAATATGCGGTCTAAACCAACCAACAACTTTACACAAACCAACAATGTATATAAAATCAATGGGGGAGTTTTTTTAAGGATCGGATGGGGGTGTAAGACGTCCGTGAAAGATGGCAACACAAAGGGATTGGTCGTACGCCGCAATGAATTGATCGTACAGGCCACAAAACTTGGTGTCGCCGGCCGCGAGGAGCTACATGTAACGGATGGCGTATGGACCACAGTCGCTCCTACATCACAATAACGAAATATGGTCACCCAACTTGTGACAATTTTTTATAAATGAAGTGGAAATAATGACTTACGATTGGTTGTTTTGGGGAATCCCCTTCACCCTTTTGTACGCCAAGAGTTTCGGGACTTTGCCGACCCATTTGACTCGAAGTTTGGGGTGGGTGTTCATCAAAATGGGGAGGAGGTGGGTCACCGGCTTCAGGAGGCCTGCCATATGGCGCTCAACGACGTGGCTTATGTCGGGATCGTAGACGTCCAATGTCCACTCCGTGAAATTGATGTCAAGGGCCACCTAGTGCTCGTTCTTCAGATTCCAATGCGCCAACAACCAGTCGACATCGGCCCAACCCGTCGGAAACATCTGCGGTAACTTGCCGTCGAAGTACTGGGTCACCGTGTCGTCCCCCTTGACCACGTCAAGGTTCCCCTTCGCATCCGCCAGTTGCTTCTGCAGCAGATACCCCTAGAAGAAATCAAGAACGGCGACGCCTTCATACTTGTCATCTGCGTTGATGTCCTTCCGCAGGAGGGCGCAAGATTTCTCAATATGCTGCACGCAAGGAAAAATCATTTATATGGAAGACCATATCAGGAATAAGGTGATGCATCGAACCACGATGTGGGAACCTAATTAACCTCGGATGACACCCAGGTGGTCGGTGATTGAAGTGTCCCGAAGAACTGCTTCTCTAGTAGGGTGCCTTCGACCGACCGGACGGGGTCACTTTCGTCCTTCATCCACACAGCGAACGCATCAATGACGTTCGCGAGGCATACTCGAGGTTCTCCTGCAGTCGGGTTTCGATGGAGGCATACTCGAGGTTCGGGTCTCTAAACTCATATCACAGACACCTGGGGTACAGCTTCTGATCTATGACGTTCGCGAATTGGACGGCCATTGGAGGGAGGGCTTCGTACACCCATAGCTGCAAACAAATGTTGTCTAGTAAATATTCACTCTCTGTCCAGTCAATAAATATTGGACGCCTAGTACTAGGCGTGGCCACGGGTTACGGGTCAACCCGTGACCCGTCGGGTCCGGGTTGCCGGGTAGGGGCGGGTAGCGGGTTAGGGTTAGGGTCGTGGGGTGAGTGACCCGTGACCCGCCGGGTCGGCCTATTTTAAAAAACCGACCGTTGGATGTGGGGCCCACAGGTCGGAGCAATTTTTTTTAAAAAAAATATGGCCGTTGCCCGTTGTAACTCGGCTCGGGGCTATAAATACCCGACTCCTCATATCACAAATCCCACCCAATCCATCAATCACCTATCATTCTATCAATTTGGTTTTCAGAAGCTCCTACGTTGTAATCATGTCCGGTGACAACCTCAAAGAGGCGTTGTTTCAAGATCACTACGATAAGGCAGATGTGCAAACCGATCGATCATTCGTAGCCGTTTGTCGTCATTGTGCTAAAAGGTACAATATGCGGAATAACCTTGGCCATGGTAATTTGAAGTATCACATCACTAACAAGCACCCCGAGAAGATTAAGAACGATGGCGCTTCGGGCTCGAGTGGTGGTAAAAACTAGTCTATTATTCTTACGTCCTAACTCCTAAGTCTTAATAATAAGTAGTGACTAGTTAGTATTGTAGACTTGTAGACTTGTAGTAATGTAGTGAGTTTATGTTAATGCTATTATGTTATTATGTTATGTTATGTGAATCGGTGGATGTGAGTCGTGATTTGTAAACGTGTATTCGTATTTCGGTTTACAATAAACTTGTGTTTGAATGATTCAAAGAATATTATTTTATAAGATATTATTTTTACTAATTACCTAACAACTTAGAAAAAATTACCTAAACAATATATATTACATTTAAAATGTTCAAGTAATAAAAATCTACATAAAATATATTGGAAACTTAATATATAAATTTAATTCAAAGTTAAGCTAGTTAACTAGTAGCCAAACACCACCCAAGTGAAAAAAAAAAAAAATTGAATCGGGGGGGCAACGGTCACATTTCCAACGGTCGACCCGGCGGGTCGACCGTTGGACCCGGCGGGTCGACCGTTGCCCAACGGCTCCATAGCCTCCATGGGAGGGAAATGCTCGGTTTTGGCTCTATAAATAGCCCCTTTCCCTCCCAATTCCAACCCACACCTCACTCATCTCCTCTAATCTCATCTCAATCTCTCTAATCGCTCTAATCGCTCGATCTTGTCTCTCTCGTAATCTCCTAAGTCTCTTCAATTCAAAATGTCGAGTTTCATCAACCGAGTTACTAACCGAGTTACTAGGAGTCGCAAGAGTGTTAGTGGAGCCCCATCTTCATCGATCCTGAGTGTCGGAGGAGGCGGGTTGAACCCGGCGGCGGCATCAAGCCTTCGTCGAAGTGCATCGGTCTCGGCGGCGAGCGGATCCCGGCGTCGTCGAGATGATGCTCTTCTCGCCGACCACGTCGACGAGATCGAGGAGGAGGAGGAGGCCGAGCTCGAGGCCGAAATGACCCCCACCACCCAAGCCGGAACTCCGACGATTCCGACCCAAGAGTCCGGGTTCCCCGCCGAAGGGAGCCAAGGAACTCCGGCCGATGGCGACCCTATTACTACGGCGGAAGTTCGAGCCGCTACTTTCAAGTATTGGTTCACGAAGGGTCCTAGGGAGCCGGCTTGGGAGGAATCGAGTTGCGCCGCCAAGTGCAACTTTTGCTCCACGGTCTACAAGCACAAGAAGGGAGGCGGATATGGGAACTACGGTCGACATATCCGCTCGAAGCATCCCGAGAAGCTCGGCCTCGCCAAAGGGCAAACTCAACTAACCGGGTACGCATCTTCTTCCTCTCAACCCCCTGGTTTATGGTCTTATGATTATCGTAGTTGTAGTGATCAATATGCGGAAATGATAGCTGCCGAGGGTTTAGCTTATAGTTTTTCACAACGTTTATGTTTCAATGAATTTATGACGAAAAATGTTCAACCTACATGGCAAGGTATTAGTCGAAACACGGTTAAGAGGAAAATAGTTAGACGATATAACACCCGTAAAAATGAATTAATTGAATATTTTCAAAAAAACCATGATTTACACGTTTCGATTTGTAGTGACATTTGGACCGACCATTGGCAACATCACTCATACATGGGTGTTACTTGTCATTGGGTTGATCAACGTTTTCAATTGCACAAACGTGTTTTAGCTTTTCAAGTTTTCGACGAAGCACACACGGCACGAAACATAGCAGATGTCCTTTTAACGGTTTTACAAGAATATAGATTAACTAAAAGAGTTTTTAGTATCGGTTTTGACAACGCTTCTGCCAACACCGCATCTATCCCCGATTTAATCCAAAACTGTCAGCCCGCGTTAGGTGGGAAGTTTTTCCACATCCGTTGCGCCCTTCACATTTTAAACTTATGTGTTCAAGATGGTTTATTATATTTACAAAGTGTTGTTGAACCAATTCGATTTGTTTTGCGGGCACTTTGGCGAAGCAAACAGCTTCGCCAGCAATGGAGCGCTTATTGTCGTAGCCACCAAACCCGCCTAAAAACGTTCCCCAAGGACGTTTGCACTCGGTGGAACTCCACTTACACAATGATTTACGATTCAATCGCTTACAAGGAACTTCTTTCCGGTTTTGCAACGCTACACATCCCGGACTCACACATATTTGCCGATGTGTGGACTCAGGCCCGAGACGTTGTGGAGGTTTTCAAAGTTTTTTACGACGCAACTCGGACGTTTTCCCACGTTTACATGCCTACATCAAACATTTTTTGTTTTATTGCAATGAACGTAGCATTAGCCCTTCAAGACGGAATTAACACGCCTTCAATTTGGGCCTTCAATTTCCCAAGCAACTATGGAGATGCGGCGGAAATGGATCGCATATTACAAATTTATACCCGACATTTTCCTCGTAGCGTGTTGTTTCGACCCTAGATATAAATTAAGCGGAGTTCAATTGTTTTTAGAAAACTATTATCCGACTTTAGGAATTGAGGATGATCCTGATTGCAATGTTACAATTATTGTTGCTAGAGTTAGAGGATTGTTAGAACAATTATATACTGAATATTCGACGGGCGATAGAGCGCCCTCCGGTCGTCCTCCGGTGCCTTCCGGTTCAAGCGGGTCATGAACCAGCATCACCGCTAGAACTAAGGCACTTGCCCGAGATATCTTTGGGTCAAAGAGGTCGAGATCTTCGTCGAGCCCCCACTCGGAGCTCGACGAATATTTGTCCACTAACTTTGATTTTCTCAGCGATGAAGAGGAAGATTTCGATGTCCTTGAGTGGTGGAGCCGACCCGAAAGACAAAGATTCCCGACATTGCAGGTAATCGCCCGACAAATACTTGGGGCACCTTGCTCCACCGTAGCCGTCGAGCAGCTTTTTAGTCGCGGAGGTCAGATTCTTTCGGAGAAGAGATCAAGGTTGCTTCCCGAGAACCTCGAAGCCCAAGTTTGCCTTGCAGATTGGAAGAAGGCGGAGATGCGGATGCAGAAGAACAACTTGGGGACTGATTCCGAGGATGATGACGGAATAGAGACAGAGTCCGTTAGGAGCTCCATTGATGGTGCGGTCACAGATGGCTCAGGAGGTGGTGGAGGATCCGACGATCAAGAAGACTAGAAGAGGAGGTAACCGGGCCGGGGTTCAGACATACAGGTAAAAGAACTACGTGGGCTTTGATTCCTCACCCCCGGGAGGATACGTAGGCAGTCGGGAAACCGATTCAAGCCCTTCTTCTTCTTCCTTCCCCCCCAAAACTCCCTAATACAAATATTGTACAACTTTTTTGTAATTTGTAAAACTTATAGAGTTATAAGTTGTAGACTTTTTAGTTTTGAAAATTATAAGATGTAATATTACATATTGTATTTTGTACATAAAGACTAAAGAGTCAAGTTATGATTTGTGAACACGAAAGGATATTTGTCAAACACATAGGCGTTCAATTTCCGTTCCTTTTCTCGACAAATTCGATCCGACAATTCAGATTCCGGGTCCGAAACAAGTGCAAACCCGTCCAACTCGGGTTCCAACTCGTCGGGTCTGACCCGGCGGGTCAACCCGTCGACCCGACGACCCGCCGGGTGACCCGAACCCGCCGACCCGTGGAAATCCCGGGTTAGGGTTCGGGTCGCCTTCCCCCGACCCTTGACCCGGCGGGTCGAACCCGTCGACCCGCCGGGTCTGACCCGTGGCCACGCCTACCTAGTACACGTGTTGTTGTGAGCTGAATTTGCCATATTTTATAGTAACATTTATATCGTTTTCTGCATACTTTGCATACATTTGGGTTAGCTAGTGCAGAATCTATGTAGTTTATGTTTATTTGCCAAATTATGGAATCTACACCAGTTTTTGTTTAAATTCGCAGAATTCGAGACGTTTTACAACAACTTTAAGGAAGGTCGGAAAAGCTCGGAAAACCACTACAGAAGTCCAAGGTCAAAGAAGCAGCGGAACCAGTCGAATCAAGACAAGAGCCCAGGCTACTCGATCTCGAGTAGGCCTTACTCGATCTAGACGAGCATGTCCGAGCACAAGCCTTGTTGACTAGGAGCCAGACCAACCCAGCTCCGGAGCCCTACTCGATCTCGACAAGCCCTAGTCGAGATCGACGACGCCTCAACGCCACACCCGAAGTTGACGAGAAGAAGAGCTAGTCGACAAGCCGAGGCCGACAAGGACGCTGCAGCGGACCGTTCGCTGCCGCAGAAATCCCCGCTGCCAGCGGGCGCCACACCCGGAGTCGACAGGACGAGGACGAGGATGACCTGACGACACTCGCTGCCAGCGATTCCACTCGCTGCAGCGGACCTCTCGCTGCCGCGGAAAATCTCGCTGCCAGCGGGATGCACCAAACCGACGAAGAAGCCAACTCGTGGAAGCGGAAGGGAAGACTCAACTCGATGTCGACGAGCCCTTGTCGATGTCGACGAGACCCATGAGCCAAGTCCGAGCCACATCGAGCACCAGCTAACCGAGACGACGAACCCGAGGAGCCAGTCGACAACACTCCTACTCGATGTCGAGGAGACCCTAGTCGACATCGACGACGAATCCAGAAGCTGTTTACGTGGCTTGACGAATCCTACTCGGAGTTGGAGTCCTTGGAAGCCGAGAAGACGAGAATCTATCCGATTCTATCAAAGAAGAGAGTTTTATCCACTTGAAACAATTTAGATATATTTAGATTTAATTTCTTTATCGCTTTTATTTATCGTTAAGCATTTTAGATATAGTTTTAGATATAGATATAGATATTCTATCCTTGACTAGAAAGGAATAGAAGGCTATAAATAAAGCCCTAGGGGCTGGTTTTTCATTCATTCCAATTCAATTTCAGAGATACAGTGATACATAGAGATTTAGGAGTTCGAAGGTTTTAAGGTTTTGGCAGTTTACGAGAGTTGATTGCCAGGAGTGTAAAGGCTTTGAATTTAGTTAATGCAAGTTATTTCCTTTTCATCAATCAATGTCTGAGTTTGCGATGAGGCGTGAGTAGTCCACCCACTTCTAGGGTTGGGGCGAGCCCGACGATAGCCATGCAAAATTGAGGTAAAGATCTGAACTTTATCATGTTTTAAGCATCTTCCTACTTGTTTATGTGTTTATTACCCGTCTAATGGAGATCCATGCTAACAACTTGGATTATAAACATAAAATCGGTAGAGACAATTAGGGCTTCTTGAGAGAGTTGTCTAATTGTTGGAAAAGGCGAAAGCTTAGTCCTTTGATGTGATTTACATGATAATTTGTTTGGTTCCGCCTTATGCATGCTTGGTTATCGTTGTTGCAAACCCCAATCCTGGAAGCCTTTTACATACAGTTTATTTCGAAAGTCCCTAAGCATTTGTCTTTACTTTATTTCTTTATTTCGTTTTAATTTCTGCCCTCGTCGACCTCGACCAAGCCTGGTCGATCTCGACTACTGATTCTCGATCTAGCATCGCTGTAGCTTAGTTGTGCAGGTACTCGACGAGACGAAGCTAAGTCGACGAGGACTGTACTCGACATCGAGTAGCCCCTCATCGACATCGACGAGCCCCTGTCACTGCTGTTGCGCTGTGTTCGACTGTGCCTGACCCCTGTCGACTACCCTAGTCGAGATCGAAGACCCTGTTGTCGACGATCGTGAGATTTCACCGCTACCTAGGATCCGCTGACACGCTTCCTCGTGGATTCGATCCTGACAACCTTCTACTACAACGGGAGGAAGTCTTGTATTTATTTGCTGAGACAGGGAAGTCAGTCTGAACTTTATTTTATATTTATTTCATACTTGACCATCCTCCTGCAACAACACGTGTATACGGCGTCTAGTGAGATTTGTGTACGAACCTGGAAGGCGAGAGGGAAACCCAGCATGTAGTAGGCCGAGCGTTCATTGGAGCTGCTCTCATCCCGTTGGAGCTTCCTCTCGATTGCACGGTTCAGGAACTCGTTCGTTCGCTCGTAGCAAAGCCGACCCCACGGAAAGGCAAGGAACCTGTCAATGTCGTCGACAAGGTCGACCACCCACCCGTGAATGTAGTTTTTAGGTTCCTTCCCGAACAACACGCACTCGACCAGCATCAGCAGGACAAATTTAAACTTTCTGGTTGACGATTTATCAGATGCCATTGCCACACGGAACTGCACCTCGAACTCGGACATTTTCAACTTTGCAACTCCAAAGAAATCAAACACCGCCTTCTCGAACGGCGCGTCGTCCTCGAGCTCTTCGCCATAGCCACAGTTGAGACCGGTGACAAGGGTGAACTCAGCTATTGAGAACCTCACGACCGCATCATGGATCTTGTACCAAGTTTCATTCTCCTTCTTTATCTTCAATTGTCGTTGGAGAACGTAGTGTACAAGTTGTCCCGAGAACTGGATCCTTGTGCCCAGTCTTGCAACGCCCCCCAACGGGCTGTCCGTCAGGTGCTTCCAATTGGACTCGCTCAACCGGTTGTCAATGTTTACTAGGAGCTGCATCTGGGAGTATTGGTTAATTTTTGCTTTGAAGTGTCTGTCTTCCTCGACGGCGTACACAGCCTGCACACACTTCAACATGGCAGCCACACTGCACCATGACAATCACAACTTACATTACTCAAACGAAAGTCATCTTACCACGCCGGATGTTTGAGCTCTACGGTCTACAATCTTCTTTACACTACCCTGTGACATTTTTAATATTCACCAGATATCCTGCATAATGGGAGACCAAAATTCAGTATTCTACAAATCAATTCGTGTCCCTCAACCCACGGTTCCCTTCATATCAATATCAGTTGTAACATGACACAAAGACAGGTACACATGACTTATACTTGTGCATACATGATAGTATACTTATTCAATTTGTAAGTCTCCAATTGCACACAAGTTGCCCTATTCCAGATAGTTTCGATTCGACATAAGCGTTCACCCTTTCTAACATTTTCCCTAACCCTAATGCGCCGCATTTCATCCAATTTTCTCCAAAACTGAACGTATCTACATTCATACGCCCCATTTCGGCCAATTTCCCCCTAAACTGAACGTATCTACACTCACCATGCTCCTGATAAGTTGGATTCGACAAGACAGTCGCAGAAATGACTGGCCAAAATGGAAAGAGGCAATCCAGATCGAGTTAAAGTCATTAGGAAAACGTGAAGTTTTTGGTCCTGTTAAGCTTACACCAAGAGGTGTAAAGCCAGAAGGCTATAAATGGGTATTCGTAAGAAAGCGAAATGAGAAAAATGAAATTGTGAGGTACAAAGCAAGGCTTGTAGCGCAAGGTTTTTCTCAAATACCCGGGTTAGATTATGAACAAACATATTCCCCAGTAGTTGATGCAACTACATTGAGATTTTTAATTAGCCTAACTATCTCAGAAGGACTACATATGCGACTAATGGATGTCGTAACTGCATATTTATATGGATCACTTGATAGTGACATATACATGAAAGTCCCAGAAGGACTAAAAATGCCTCAGATGCAGAATACAGAGAATAGAGAAATGTTCTCTATAAAGTTGCAAAGATCGTTATATGGTCTTAAGCAATCTGGAAGAATGTGGTATAATCGATTAAGTGAATATCTTATTAAGAAGGATACCACAATAATGCTATCTGTCCATGTGTCTTTATAAAGCATTCCAAAAATGGTTTTGCTATTATTGCAGTGTATGTTGAGGATTTGAATATTATAGGTACGTCAAATGAGTTGGAAAGCACTGCAAAATATTTGATGAAAGAATTTGAAATGAAATACCTCGGTAGAACCAAGTTTTGTATTGGTTTACAAATTGAACATTTAAAAGATGGAATATTTGTTCATCAAAGTACTTATACCGAGAAAATCTTAAAGAGATTTTACATGGACAAGGCACACCCATTAACATCACCTATGGTAGTTCGTTCTCTTGGTATACAGGATGATCACTTTCAACCTAGAGAAGAAGATGAAGAAATTCTTGGCCCAGAAGTTCCTTACTTAAGTGCAATTGGTGCATTGATGTACTTGGCAAATAATACTAGACCAGATATAGCTTTCTCCATAAACTTATTGTCAATATATAGCTTAGCTCCAACAAGAAGACATTGGAACAGAATCAAGCATGTATTTCGATATCTGCGAGGTACACATGATCTTGGTTTGTATTATCGTAATCATGCAAATGCCACTCTTGTTGGGTATGCAGATGCAGAATATCTTTCAGATCCTCACAAAGCGAGATCTTAAAATGGTTATGTATTCACCTATGGAGATACGACGATCTCATGGAAGTCAACAGAGTAGACTCTTACCGCTACATCCTCAAACCACGCTGAATTAATCGCTCTATATGAAGCAGACAAAGAATGTGTTTGGCTGAGATCCATAGTTAGTTATATACAAGAAGAATGCATATTGAGATCAATCACGGGAAGCCCAACCATTATTTATGAAGACAATTCTGCATGCATCACTCAAGTGAAGGAAGTATACATCAAAGGCGATCGGACTAAGCACATTTCACCGAAGCTCTTCTCAACTCATGATATAGAGAAAGAAGGCACAGTGAATATACAACAAATCCGATAAAGTGATAATCCTGCTGATCTATTCACAAAGTCACTACTCACTACCCCCAAATAGGTTTAAAGAACTTGTGTACAAAATAGTACGCACTGCACTCTTTTTCCCTTGACTCAGGTTTTGTATCCCACAGGGTTTTTCCTGACAAGGTTTTTAATGAGGCAGTACAGTATCCCAGAAGCGTACAAAGCAAGCCGTACTCTTTTTCCTAAGCTTTGGCTTTTTCCCCTCTGGGTTTTCCTTAGCCAGGTTTTATTGAGGCGACAACATTATTTACTCCTGGCTCTAAAGGTGAATATTCAAGGGGGAGTGTTGTGATATTTATGAATTATTCATCTTCTACTACTGTGAACTTACTGTACCTGTTGCGGCTCTTTTGTATTACGACCCTTACATCCTTCTATCAGTTTTGATCATATTAGGTCTCTCTTGCCTATAAAAGGCAATGTACCCGCTTGTTAATTAGGTACACTTGAGAATACAATTAATACAATCAGAGCGTTTGATAAATCTTACAATAAAACTAAAGTTCTAGTATAAATCGTTATATATATGTGTGTTCGTTCCTTTTCTCCACACAACCCGCCAGCCTTGCTCTTCCCGTATCCTATCTCACTGACGTGGTTACCTTCAGCCTTGATGCCTCGTCTAGTTAGGGTTGCCATCTGCAACCTCGACTCATATAACATCTCTAGACTCACCCATAAAATCGGAATTATATATATACGGAGTATATATGTATGTAAAAAAAAATGTGTCTACATTAGTCGGGGTGGCTCACTGGTGGGGAGTAAGAGGGGATACAGATACCCTGCCGAGGATAGTTGCTTGTCGGACCACCTACTAGCTGATCTCGTCCGTCTGGACGCTCTAGGAAGGCCCCCCGGCTTGTCGGGAGCCTCCCTAACTTTTATCTTGCTTCGAAAAAAATAAAAAATAAAAAAAAATCGGATTTATATATATACGGAGTATATATGTATGTAAAAAAAATGTGTCTGCCTTAGTCGGGGTGGCTAACTGGTGGAGAGTAAGAGGAGATGTCAGGAGGTCTCGGGTTCGATCCCTACCTCCACCAATTTCCTTGGTTGAAAATCTAAGCTCGATAATCGCTCTTTATTTACCAATTCAAGGAGTATTAGAATATTTCACAACACTGCCTCTATTTATCTCATCTTTTCAAAACATTCCCAAAAACTATCTCATTTTTTCCTTCAATAATTATATTTTGTAAAATATTGCTTTTTTTTACTTTCTAAAAATCGTAAGACATGATTTTTCAAAACAAACTTTTATAAATATATAAAAATAGAAAGTAGTAATATAAACAGATAGTAGTAATATAATTATTTTTTTTTAAAAAGTAAATAAATACAAAAATAATTTAGCGTTGTAACCGGTAAAGTATTTGAACTCCAATAAACTTTCATTTAATCAAACAGAACAGAACATTAAACACCACTGAAGTCTACAAAATTTTCATTGTCCAAATTTAGCTTTTGCCCATATTTTGGGTGTCTCACTGTCTCTACAAAATTTTCATTGTCACGAGGCGACGAATAACCGATGTTTATGCAATATTCCATTGAAAGGCCACAACGTAAAATTTTAATAATTGTCAATTCGCTTTGTCTTTAATGAAAAAGAGCACAAAATAAATATTACAGGGCATACATTGGACATGCGATGGCAGATTGTCCTTGTCATGATCTCATCTGGATTCTATGATTCGATGAGTATAGTAGCTAACACAGTGAAATCCCAACGAGATTGCCTTTGGCATGTCGAACCTACAGGCTTCTGTAGTCGAGCACTGTCACTTCATCCTCAGGCGCATCCAAGTCTTGATAGCTGTGTCGAAATGACAAACACGAAGAACACAGTTGACTTTTCCGATATACTGATTCATAATCAAGTAGTTTAAGAGGGCAGAACTAAATATGACAATTACCTGCGTAAACGACGAGGATCTTCTCGGAAATTGGGAGGTAGAATAATGGGACCTCCTCCACCCATGCCAGGATATGCACTTCTTCCTCCAGCTTCAAGGGAAGGGGGCCCACCCTGTTCACGTAGCATTCGCATCGCCACTTCAGGAGGGGCAGGGACGAAAGGCCCCAAAGGACTGCATCACCGGGAAAACAAGCATTAGAAAATTCACAGCTACTACTCATATATACAGAAATTGGGGAGCTTCCACCACCAACTTAAAGATAAGACAGTCACTACAACTTGGAATGCAGTTTGCTGTATGAGTGTAACACATCAAAATAATTTAGGCTTCACACTCATTTGTATTTAGAATGACCCAAGCGCCAAGACCAATAAAAATAAAGTTCATCCTCTCCTGCAAAGATGGCCTTTACAGATCTCGGTCCCAACTTAAGGTCAAGCCCTTTTGACCATTTATGCATTTTATTAACACATAACAGAAAGAACTTTTTGTTATGATGAAACAAGTTTAAAAAGATTCAAATCTAAACAGCACTGTAGACCATACCCAGCACCAGGAACCGGCATCAGTACTTGTGGAGGGACATCGTGGCCAAATGGAGGACCACGCATCCGCTGTCCACCAAAATTGTCAAACATTGGTTCGTCATCATTCCCCTTCTCTGGATCATCATTATTGGACTGAAAATCTGTTTCTGGTCCATTCCCTCGACGATTGGCTCGATCATCTTTCAACCGGTTGTCTAGAGGATTTCTACGCCTCTGCATCATCTCTTTCTGAGAAAGAATAATGAAAAATGTAAGACACCATATGATGCTTCCCAATTCTTAACAAGTGAAAAGTACATAACATTAAGGTAATAGATTCTGTGAGAAAATACAAAATAGCATTCACATGCTAAATTTTTATAAACCAGCACTTTATTTCTGATTGATTTAGAGATCTAAAGATTCATGATGCATTAACTAAAGGAAGCATGAAAAACTAGCAAATGTAACATTGAAAACAGAGATATCTCGACATCCAAAAGAAGTGAAAGGTTTAAAAAAAAAAAAAACTAACCATACCTTTATAGTTTGTTGCATAATGGGCTGGCCCCCAGGTGCATCTTTATCACTGAATCAACTTCGGTCATTAGATTTATATCCATGCATTAATATATTTGACTAAACAACAGGACAGAAACGTACTTCATGTAGTTCTGAAAATACAGATCTTCACGCACTTTGGAAGTAAGCTCCATAGCAACTTCGGGGTGTTTAAGTTTAATATGCTTCTGCACAAACTCTGAGGCATGGAAAAGCTTCGTGCAACCCTTGGCTCCACAACCATACTTCCAGCCATACTTCTCATCCCTAATTTTCCTTACATAAGGATCCAGCGCTTCAGCAGCAGCTGCATCTATCTTTTCTTTTGCCGTCATTATTTCCAAAGGATCCTGACCCGCCAACCTCTCATTCCAATGTGAATCAAGTTTACTTTCCCAATTATCACCATTGTTAGTGGTATTAGAACTCTTGCCCTCAGCCCTCACATGTCGGAGACCTTTTGGTTCAGTTGTTTCAATCATACCATAATAATCCACGCCGTGAACACGCCATAGATAAGTTAAAAGTGTATCAAGTAGCTCAACACCCTCAAGGCCTTTGACAGATGTCGAACCCCGTATGATAATAACTGGGCCCATTGATCCACCGTGCGATTTATCTTTGTTAACCTTCTCATTATCAGGCCTTGCCAGGATATTGTCATTGATACCCTTTTCAGAGTCAAGTTTTCTGACAAGGGCTAGTGCTAATTCAACATCAAGTCGAATCCTCCTTGGCTCTGAACTGACTGGGGGAGCTTTAGGAGCAGCACTAATATCAGTTTCCTTCCGACCATGTCGCCTCCTGTTAGCGCCATCACCTTCATCCTCAGAATTCAGTTCACTTGTTTGCTCTGAATTGTTCACAAGTGCACTAGGGCCTCTGTGTCAGACATGGAAGTTAATTAATTGATAGAATAGTTTGGCTGGTAATTAAAAAAAGAAAGATTTATCAACATAAATAATGTAGCCTGATAAAGTTCCTACAAGTTGAGCTCTGAACTGTGCAAATCCGTTAGGAATTCCTTTGCAACATTGCGAGCACGTTCATTCCTCCTGAATGTTAATAAATACAAGGGACAAATTAACTCAGCCTGTCTAATGGTTGCAATTTGAGGAAATAACTTCCTTTATACCCATTGATTACAAAGGGCAACAGTAAGAAAATGACACCTTTCTATTACTGATGGCAGATTTGTAGGATGATACTTGTTCCTCAACCTGTTCAAACATTAAATCAAGGAAAAAATATATGAAAAGATATGCAAAAAAATATCATGAGTAAGCTACAAAGACAATGCATTGATAATTACCATTCTTCATCCTTGTGAGCTTCAAAGTATGTCCTTTTTTGGGTTGTAATATACTCTGTCTTATATTCCTGATATCTGTACAGAGTAAAAACTCATTAGTCACCATGTTAAAAGGAAAACCATTGCACCCATCGCAAGAGAATCAACATAATGAATACCTGCGCTCAGCTTCAGATGGTAGAACATCATCTTCAAGCTCTTGAATAAATTGCTTATATGACATTAGCCCCTCTCTGTGGTTTGAAGAAAATAATCATCAACTCCAGCTGAATTAACATATACTTGCCACAAGATGTAAAAAACTAATAAAAAATCACACTAGTTAAGAAGCATGTGTGGGTGCCAAAACAGAAACAGGGGGTCTCTACCTTGAGCCAAACAAGGTGCAGAAATTTATATATTTCAAAAATACATTTTAGAGATAACTCACACATACCTATGCAACCCAACCAAGTGGAAAACAAAGTCATAGGAGGCGTCAACCATATGATTTCAAGGTTGATCGATTAGTTTACAGAATCCTTTTAAAAATATACTTGCATTTAATTTTGGATTAAAAAATATCCTTTAAAAATATCCTTTTAAAAACAAAGTCATAGGAGGCGTCAACCATATGATTTCAAGGTTGATCGATTAGTTTACAGAATCCTTTTAAAAATATACTTGCATTTAATTTTGGATTAAAAAATGTATTATAATATATCAAATCTATGAGGTGTGCACCATGCACTTAAGCCATGGGGGTCATGGGGTGCATTGCTCGAGGCTTTAGGCAAAGAATTATTGCATAAAACAACATTCCCAGGCGAAGAAATACACCACTTTAGAGGAAAAATACCTTTAAAAAATCATAAAAATGAAGACTTTTCATGCATAGGTCATACATCCATTCCCAACTACCTCACCCCAACACACTCATAGAGATAGTGGAAACAAGGAGAGTGGGTGGACAAGGAGAGTGAATAGAAGGGCTGGGAATATCATGGAGTCAGGCCTTAAAGGCAATAATGAAAAAGCAAGAACAACAACAACAACGTGCGCATCCTGCAATGACAATAAAAACAAGCTGATGAAAATAATAAGCAAGCAAGTGATGAATTTTGAACCTTTGCACATTGCCAGTACTCATTGCATCATTATAGCCAGCACGATTAGAATCCCAATCTGCAGGGAAAACAAAAGAGGTAGTTTAGTTGCTGCAGAGAAACATATAGACTGAACCAAAAATCAACAAATTAAGTAAGGTATTTCCGGATAGAAGAGCTTTAAACTTGCTAATGCACAGTGCTAGAAACCATACCTGTGGAGAGGCTCATCGAATAAGTGGTTACCACTAAATTTGAATGACCCAAGGCAAAACCCCAATACCAATTCAGTTGGACTCAATTTTGAAGAATAGTAACATAGATGGTTGAAGAAGAAAATCCTCAATTCAACCCTTTATGAAACTATTCCTCAAGATAGTCCAGGCCCTACTCTCACAGGATCTAGCACACTCAATAATTCAAGTTGAAAGGTACAAATGGATTGTAGAAATATTTAGGCTGTGTCTATTGGTATAGACTTTTGAGGATGAACTGCTTGTTCAAATATAATCACTCATATTGTACTGAGATCTGTTTGCCACCATAAATTAGACAGCTGCAACAGCTTGATAGTTTACAGCCAAAATCAACTTCAGTTGGCATTCACTAATGAATGCCTCAAGATCAATTCGCAATTGTGAACAAATCCAAGGAGGATAGGAGTTTATATTGCTTACTTTCAAAAGAGCACATACATCTGCAACTATTTTATATAGGCCGGAAACAAAATATATGGAGAATAAAAAGTATATCCGAGACTAATGTTGACCTCACCTTCGACAAATCTGCCTTCACTAATAATCTCAATATCCATTAGAACATTGATGACACCATTACTACACAGGAATTCAAGTTCTTTGAAAAATAAGTATCCAAGCAAAAGAAACACTAAAAGTGGACATATACTAGGCTTAATTATTTCTTCCAAATGTTCATTATCAGCAAACAACCTAAAAACTTGAGTTAATCTTCCAAATGTATCTTGTAGGAAACAAGTCAAACAACCTAGAAACTTGAGTGTTCACAAATTAAACACTTTCAAGATGACCTAGCCATGCTAGTACAATTTCTATATCTGCTTGAAAAGGGTCGGTAATAGCAAATTTATCTTGGGGAAGCAATTCATCTGAACGTAGATGTAGAACCCAATGAAGTGTAAAACACAGAATTGGCTTGGCAAGATGTTCAAGCATTAAACCCATCAGAACATATGATAATATTTGAAGCCTTTCCTAGGTGCTATCCTCAAAAGTTTGAAGAAGGCAAAACATTCAAGAATATAACAGACCCCAAAAGAGAGATGTGCACAAGCAATTCAATTATTAAGAATGAGAAAATTTTGCACTAAGAGCCATAATTACCAGAGCGGCCACCTGGATAGCCACCTGATGAGCGACCAAAGTATCTTCCTGGTCTGTCATCAGGAAAACCCGACCTACCACCCATGCCTCGATCATATCCACCTGGGTAGTCATACCCAAACCTGGAAAAAAAACATAAACAGAAGCCTCGTGTAAATATCAAAGTAGACTATCAAATCATTTATCTATGTGGAAAAACAAAACACATTCGTTGACCACAGAATCAGCAGGCTAATTTGTAGTTGCATTGTCAATCTGTGGATTCACAGTTACATCACAATGCACAAAAGAATTCATTCTCAGGAATTGCATATTCTGCACATCAACCGTTAAACGAAACACTTTGATCCATTTCATAAGTGCATAGCTGAACTTTCGCCCTCTTCAATTCTCAAAGCATAATATCAAATTAGTCATCATTGTCCAAACAATAAAATTTCGCAACAATTTAACCATAAGAAATCCTCAAGCTCATAATCTCAGTTAACATTTTCCGCATCTCAATAAAAAGAGAGAAGAGTGATGAACAATAAACAGCTAACTCACCTCCTATCATTCCCATACCCTTGCCTCGGACTGCCACGCCTGCCATCATAACCACCATCCTCTCTTCGCGACCTCTTAAACTGAGGAAACGGAGGCGAACGCCGGGAAGGAGAATACGGGCGGCGATCACGATACGGTGGAGGGGAAGGGCTCATCCTCCGCTTGAAATCTCTGTCCCTTCCTCGCGGTGGAGGTGGAGGCGGAGATCTGTTCCGGTCGTATAGGTCGCCGCCGCCGCCGCCGCGACGGTTTGGAGGAAGATCGAAGTCCCTGTCGTCCCTCCGCTCTCTGGAATCCTTCTCGCGGCGTCGTGGTAGCGGCGGCGGAGAATCCGACGGCATGTCTTCGGGCAGCGGCTTGTCCTTGCTATCGCTGGGAACATCTGGTTGGTGTTCGAGCGAATCATCCGGCAAGTTCATCACTTCCGCCATAGACGAGTTATCGAGGTGAAATCCAAACCCTAGGAGAGAGAAGAGAAGGAGATTGTAGATGTGAATGAATCGAGTGCAGCTGGGTTTTCAGATTAAAGACACTTCCTGTCTAAAGAAAGTACTGCTTTGTGTAATCTCGCTTTATATGGGTGGTTTGGTGAAAAAATACATAATTTAAGGGCTGGTTTCTGTAGTTTACCCTGAAAAGAGATTTTGGGCCGTTTTGGGCGTTACTGATCCGTACTAACAGCCCATGGGCCGTCAACTCGATTGATTGATCACCCGGCCCGATTCGCGAACTCGTTTCGATGAAATCTTAAAACCCTAAACCTAACGCCATTGCCGAGCTCCGATTTTTGCAGCCTTCAAGCACGAACGGAGAACACACTCTCACAGGCCAAGCAATCGCTTGAAGCTCCTCCGACTCGCAACCATGGTGGCCGCCAAGAAGACCGTAAAATCTTGCTACATCTCTCAATTTCCCTTTGTCGTTTGATTTTCCGCTTTGCATTGTTTCTGATCCGCTTTCATTTGCGCTCGATTGAACGTTGTTTTTTGTTTCCTGGATCTGTGCGAGCAGAAGAAGACTCATGAGAGCATCAACAATCGGCTCGCACTGGTGATGAAGAGTGGGAAGTACACCTTGGGCTACAAGACCGTTCTCAAGACATTGAGAAGCTCCAAAGGTGTGTTTTTTCTCTTCGTCGTCTCGAATTTCGTTTTGCCTTGATGAAAACGTAGCTTTTACGATTCGTGACTTCTGATTGCTAGGATTTCTCTTGGTTTCAGTGTGCCATTTGATTGTTAGAGACTTAGAAGTTAGGTTTATCATTGGTTTCAGTTTGTGAAACTGTGATGAGTGGACTCATTCGAGGGGATTGTTCCTTCGTTCTTCGTCAGAACATTTGATGATTTTGTGAATGTTATATGCTAATGGGTGTCAAACCATTAGTTTGGACATTGGGGTGCACAGAAGATATTGCTTGTCTTATATATTGCTGCATCAATCAAGGTTAAGTTGTGTCCTTGTATAGTTGGTTACTCTAGAGTGATATGACATTGTGTGAAAACATTGGATAATACATTTTTTCCTGTGCAGGAGCTTTAGAATGGTAGGGGTTTATGTATGTGAGTTTATGTTCGACCGATTGCAAATTTCTCATGTATAGTCATTGCACATTGAAAATTAGAATAGTAACTGTATGAATGGTGCAAACCTTTATTTTTTGGTTATGTTGTATTGTTTTCCGATGTGTGTTTTTGCCATGTATTTCTCTTGTTTGATAAGATGGATAACATTTTTAGTCTATGAACTAATGTTATTGATTGGTTGTATTTTTTAGCCAAGTTGGTGATAATTGGCAACAATTGCCCGCCCCTCAGGAAATCTGAGATTGAGTATTATGCCATGTTGGCAAAGGTCGGAGTTCACCATTACAATGGGAGTAAGTTCTTCGCATTTCCCCACCTTTTATCCCCTTCTCCGATTTCTCTGCAAGTCTTCATGCTTAATGCAGTATGACATTTTGGAATGGAACCCATCTACATCTGAAGTCTGTCTCTTATTAGAGAATGAAACAATTAGGCAACTTTTGTATGTTCAGATACATTTTCTTTCCGTCTTGGGACTCCATTTAGGTTTAAACTTTGTCTTTGTGCTGATTTTTTTTTTTCCGTTCTGTCAGATAATGTTGATCTTGGAACTGCCTGTGGGAAGTACTTCAGAGTGTGCTGCCTCAGCATCATTGACCCAGGTAATCTTTGTCCCAGCCAACATACGATGGAAGTCACTTGCAGCTCATACTATTCTCTTCTGATCTTCAAGTTTATTACTATTCTCAGGTGATTCTGATATTATCAAGAACATGCCAAGCGACCACTAAGTATCAGGTTTTGATAAGTAGCTGTCCTCGAAAGGAACTCTTTTTTTTTCTCATCTTCCCGGAGCAATTGCCATTATGTTGTCGAATCCTTGCATTATAAGATGTTATTTTTTCTCGGGAGATTTCTTGTACTCAGTTTTGTCAACCTCATGAGTGATGATGAATGTTGCTTGTGAGATCCCCTTTATATTCGAGCTGATTTTCGATTTGTTCACTTATTGTGGATTGCTTGCTGTTGTTGAACCATTCACGTTGATCTACCATAGATGTGAACTTGCTTAAAAAAAACAGCGCTTGGAATTTTTTATTTGCGTTCAACAAACCAACACGATTTTGGCAGTGTTAAGGAGCCAGTCACTCGGTAATAGGTAGCTTTATGATAATTGATAACCTGACTTGTGGGTGATCTTTATTTTGAGTCTTGGTCATTCAGTTTTGTATGTAGGCCATTGAATAATGGATCCACATGAAGGAGGCCCTAGTTAGTTCTTATCTTGTCTGTTTTTTCCATCTGAAATTTTTACTTGTAGCTCGTTTGTTGTCTTTAGGTGGGGAAAGGTAAGTGTTAACTTCACGGAGTTAGTCTATAGTTAAGTTAAGATTCATTGAACTATATTCTAACAATTTCCCTCCTCTAATATTTCATACAAATTTTGTTTCTTTTTTTCTCATTTGATTACCTAATTTTAATATAATGGTAACTATATCCCCATTCTCTCACTAATTCTCTAAAAACACAAAAAAAAAAAAAATGATAACTGTTGTGTACTATTTTACCAAGGTGAATGAACCACCTTCTGAATTCACCCCCAGATTTCATGCTCAAATGTATACATAATGTATACACGCATCCTCCTCTATAAATAGGTATGCACTCAATGTAAATGAAATCAGATTGAATAAGATCAAGCTATCAAAAGCTTCTCATTCATCTTAAATTCCACAAAATTATATATCACGTTATCAGCACGAGATCTAAAACCAACTGAGTTTTTGAGATCTCAAGGTAAAAACCTCAAATCTCAGCTCTTCACTTCGAAAAACGTTTTTACCAAAATTGATTTTGAGAGGAGTATGCTCTGTAGTTGCCCAAAATTTGGGATCTTCTACATCAGAAACTCATAAAACCCTCAGATCTTCCCGTTTTATATCATCATTGTTCAGATCCGTTTTCAAAACTCACAAAGAATGGAACACAGAAAGAGGTTCAACTCATCTTCATGAGTTTTCATACGAAAACGAATTTTTCAAAGCCAAAATACGGGAATTTCATCATAGGGTTTTCGAAAATCCTTCACTCCAAAAGCAAGATTAGTAGATCTAGAGCCAAAACAAGATATTTGCATTACAAAATACTACATAATACAATACCGTTTTTGAGCTACATTTTTCAAAACTCGCCTTGCCGGAACCCCCATTGAAATGCCTAGTTGCACTTGCAATTCTTGGCCACCCATACAACATAGGAAACCACCAGAACCGCTACCGTCACCCCACAAACGAACATCTTTAGCAAAATCCGGTCAGTTTCTGTCATTTTTTGGTCGAAAAATGAGAGCGGCGTTAGAAAGAGAAAACACCGACGAGAGGATGAGAGAGATGGAGGATGATGATGATGGAAAATGGAGGGAGGTGTGAAGTTGAAGGGCGGTAGTGGTGGAGCTTTAAGCTGGGAAAAGTAAAGGGAAAAAGAGGGGAAAGTATATATATACAAGCCTAGCTAGATTACCGTTTTCTTTCAAAGTGATTTTTTGAATGCATGAAATCATACTTTTTTTCCTTCTTCTTAACTCATTGAATGTTGGAAGTGTACGTAATCAACTAAGATTTAGGTCCTTTTTTTTTCTCTAGCCCCTGCATGCACATATTAAATATAGTATATGTTTTCATGTGCATACTCCCTGCAAACTAGTGCTACCTAACCTAGTATTTCTTGCAAACTTGGACAAACTCTTACCTACTCCATGGTCAAAATGCATACAAATATAAATATATATAATATTTCACATCTTGCATGCATGATGTCATACTAAATTCATATCCAAATATAAATGCATGTGAATGTTTGAATGAAATTCCACATCCGTTTAATATATATAATATTTCACATCTTGCATGCATGATGTCATACTAAATTCATATCCAAATATAAATGCATGTGAATGTTTGAATGAAATTCCACATCCGTTTGTACATATACATAATTACTATTATATTAGTGCATTAATTAATGTTATTGTAGACATGCATGATTGTGTGGTAGAAAATAACGGTAGGTTAGTATATTAATTTGCAAACATATCATTTATACCCTACTAATTGAAATTATAGCTAGTAAATTATTTCCATGATATTTACACTCACATATATGTCTTGTAATTTTTGTAGTGCTTACTAGTATGGCAAACATCACCAAGAGAGAATTCGATATCCTAAATCTCTCAGGAGACAAGTTCCTTGAGTGGAGGGTGAATGCCTTAACACACCTTAAGGCCAGAGGTCTTGAAAGGACCATTGAGGCTAACAATACCACCACTCCACAAGAGAAGGCACAAACCATTGTGTTCATTCGCCACCATATTCATGAAAGCCTGAAATCTGAATATTTATTGGTGGAAGATCCCAAGAAAATATGGGAGAATCTGAATGAAAAATATGGCAATCAGAAGAATATCTTACTCCCAATAGCCTTATATGAATGGAACTCTTTAAGGGTTCAAGATTTCAAAAATATCAGGGAGTATAGCTCCGCTGTGCAGCGAATCACATCGCAGCTGATGTTGTGTGGTCATGAGATCACAGATGGGCAAAAGATGGAGAATACATTCTCCACAATGCATGCATCTAATGTGTTGTTACAGCAACAATACAGACAGGGTGGCTTTAAGAAGCACTCTGAACTAATAGATGTAATGCTAGTGGCGGAGAAAAACAATGAGCTCCTGATGAGAAACCACAACATGAGGCCCCCTGGTGCAGCACCATACCCCGAAGCTAATGTTGCAGATGCTATGAATGCCAACCCAAAGGGGGGTAATGACCCTAAAGGCTCACGAGGCTACAAAAAGGGCAAGTATCGTGGCAACAATCGCAAACAAAGCTATGGGAGAAACCGCTTCTTCCATAAGAAAGGCAACCATGGAGAATCATTCTCCAAGGGGATGAAGCCAAAGGTCCAGAGGGGTTCAACAGAAACCCCAAACAAACCAAAGTCACAATGTTACCGGTGTGGGATGACTGGTCATTGGGCCAAAGTGTGTCGCACAGCAAGAGACTTGTGTGAGCTATATCAGGCCTCTTTCAAGGAAAAGGGGAAGGATATGGAAACAAACTTTGTTACCACTAATACCCCACTAATGCCGGGTGACCTGAATATCAATGACTACATGGATAATGAGCTTGGTGATGGATTTGGCCAAGATGAAGGCACTAGCTTTTAAATTTCTATGCATGAAATAAATTCAGGATGACTGTAATATATGCTTCCTTGTCTTGTATCCATGTAATGTAAGATATCCGTTATGTGATGTAAGATATTTGTGTAAGTTTAATTTCCACCATGTAATATAATGTCTAACTCTGTGTTTTTCTTAATTCTTGAAGTCATGAATCCATCTGGAGTTAAGCTTGATTATAAACAGCAATGTCTAGTGGACAGTGCAACAACCCACACCATCCTGAAAAACAAGGAATACTTCAGTCAGTTGACAATCTTTGAAGGAAATGTCAACACGATATCAGGTGTGGCAAAGATGATCGAAGGATCTGGAAAGGCTTGCCTTTTGCTTCCAAAAGGGACAAAATTGGTAATAAAAGACGCATTATACTCCAGCAAGTCTCAGAGAAATTTATTGAGCTTTAAAGATGTGCGTCAGAATGGTTTTCATATTGAAACCATGAATGAAAATGAAAGGGAATACTTGTGCCCGATAGCACATGTATCTAACAAAAGGAAAATGGTAGAAAGACTACCAGCTTATTCCTCTGGACTATATTATACCTACATTAGTCCATTTGAGGTTAATATGGTAACTAGACCAAGTCTGGATGACCATAAGATGTTTACCCTCTGGCATGACAGATTGGGCCATCCAGGTACAGTGATGATGCACAGAATCATTGAGAATTCACTTGGTCATACATTAAAGAACAAAAGAGCTATCCAGACAAGTGATCTCAATTGTACTGCTTGCTCGTTGGGCAAACTAATCACTAGGCCCTCAAAAAATAAAATAGCAGTTGAGGCTCCTGCATTCTTAGAACGAATTCAAGGGGATATATGTGGGCCAATTGCCCCACCGTGTGGACCATTTCGTTACTTCTTGGTGCTAATAGATGCATCTACACAATGGTTACATGTGAGTTTATTGTCGACAAGAAATGTTGCGTTTGCTAAACTCCTTGCTCAAATCATACGATTAAGAGCACAATTCCCAGATTATACAATAAAGAAAATCCGTATGGATAGTGCAGGAGAATTCACTTCCCAAGCATTTAATGAATATTGCATGTCCATTGGGATTATAGTTGAGCATCCAGTAGCACATGTACATACTCAAAATGGTCTTGCAGAATCATTAATTAAACGATTACAATTGATTGCTAGACCATCGCTGATGAAATCCAAGCTACCATCATCAGCATGGGGACACGCAGTATTACACGCTGCAGCCTTGATTCGACTCAGGCCAACTGCATATCATAAATATTCTCCGGTGCAACTTGTGTCTGGCAAGGAGCAAATGTGTCGCACCTAAAGGTGTTTGGATGTGCCGTCTATGTCCCAATTGCACCACCGCAACGGACAAAGATGGATCCTCAAAGGAGACTGGGAATATATGTTGGTTTTGAATCCCCCTCAATTATTAAATATCTTGAGCCAACAACAGGTGACCTATTTACAGCAAGATTTGATGATTGCCATTTTGATGAATATACATTCCCAACTCTAGGGAGAGAAAATAACAAAGTTAATCCTAGTAAAGGTGAGGTCACCTGGGATGCCATGTCATTGTCATATCTTGATCCTCGAACAAAAGTGTGTGAACAAAAGATAATTCATTTGCTAGGAGTGGCTAATCAGTTGCCCGATGCATTTACTGATATAGCAAAAGTGACAAAGTCACATATACCTGCTGTAAATGCCCCTACAAGAATTGAAGTACCTATGGATCTACCAAATAAGCCAATCGCTAATGAATCTGATGTACGTAAAAGGCGAGGTAGACCACTTGGTTCAAAGGATTTGAAACCAAGACAACCGAGGAGGCAAAAGGGCATGATTGGTAATCCCATAATAGTCTAGCCAAATAACGAGGGCAAAGAGGTCAATAACGAGGATATCTTGAAAGACAAAGCAGATTCCTCGGAAGAAGAGAATCTTGTTGAACAAGATGAAAAAGATAGTCTTCTTGAAGAAGACAGAACAATCGACAATTATGAAATTTCCATAAACTATGTATCCACAGGAACACAGTGGAATAGGAAATATGTCATTGTCGATGAAATCTTTGCCTATTCAGTAGTAATTGAAATATTGGCAGAAGATGACGATACTGAACCAAAAACAGTTGAAGAGTGTCGTCGTAGGAAAGATTGGCCTAAATGGCGAGAAGCAATTCAGGCTGAATTAAAATCACTTGAGAAGCGTGAAGTTTTCAGTCCTGTAACTCAGACACCAAAGGGGGTAAGGCCAGTGGGCTATAAGTGGGTCTTTGTGAGGAAAAGAAATGAGAAAAATGAGGTAGCATGATATAAGGCAAGGCTTGTAGCACAAGGCTTTTCACAACTGCCAGGAATTGATTACGAAGATACGTATTCACCGGTAGTTGATGCAACTACCTTAAGATTTCTGATTAGCATGGCAGTGGCTGAGAAGCTACAGATGCGATTAATGGATGTCGTGAATGCATATCTGTATGGGTCACTTGACACCGACATCTATATGAAAGTCCCTGAAGGACTAAAATTGCCTGAATCATGCAAATCAAAGCCTCGAGAAATGTTCTCCATCAAGTTGAGGAGATCATTATATGGATTGAAACAATCTGGGCGAATGTGGTACAATCGTCTTAACGAGTACCTTTTGAAGGAAGGGTACAAGAACGACTCGAGATGTCCATGCATCTTTATCAAAAGATACAAATCGGGGTTTTCCATCATTGCAGTATATGTTGATGATCTAAACATTGTTGGAATCCCGAATGAGATTGCAAGTACAGCTAGGTACTTGATGAAGGAATTTGAAATGAAGGATCTTAGGAAAACCAAGTTCTGTCTCGGTCTGCAAATTGAACACATAAAAGATGGAATCTTTGTCCATCAATCAAATTATACCGAGAAAATTCTGAAAAGATTTCACATGGACAAAGCTCACCCTTTGAACTCACCTATGGTCGTTCGCTCCCTTAATATACACGATGACCCATTTAGACCTCGAGAAGATGACGAAGAAATACTTGGCCCAGAAACACCATATCTAAGTGCTATTGGTGCCTTGATGTACCTAGCCAACAATACAATGTCTGACATTGCCTTCTCTGTAAATTTACTATCGAGATACAGCTCAGCCCCTACAAGAAGGCATTGGAACGAAATCAAACATTTGTTCCGTTATCTTAGAGGCACACATGATCTTGGCCCGTGCTACCAAAATTGTCCAAATGCAACTCTTGTTGGTTATGCAGATGCAGGATACCTATCAGATCCACACAAGGCCAAATCCCAAAATGGATATGTCTTCACCTTTGGAGAGACGGCCATATCATGGAGGTCCACAAGGTGATAAAGTACATACAGAGAGAGTCTGGAATCAAGTCAATAAAAGGCAAACCAACTGTGATATACGAAGACAACTCGGCTTGTGTTACGCAAGTAAAGGAAGGCTATATCAAAGGAGATCGGACCAAACACATATCACCAAAATTCTTCTCTACTCACGAGCTTGAGAAGAAAGGGAAAATTGAAGTCCAACATGTAACGGCCCGGAATTATGATTTCCAGGTTACGTTTCAAGGGATGAAAACCCTTGTTCGGATCTTGCAATCCAGGTACGGGTCGAGGTTTCAAACTCATTTCAAAGGTCAGTAGAAAGAGGGATTTCAAACCCTAAAGTATCGTAGGGCCGTTGGGTACCCTTAACATGTCCTAAGACTATGTCGTGAAATCCAATTCAAATGAAGTAAAGCGGAAGCAAAGTTGAGATACAATGTCACAACAGAATCGGGTCAAAACCAAATCATAAACAAGTGATTACCATTTGCCAAGTTAGAATATTAGTCAGGTTCTTGATTCGCCCAAGGGTTTCCCGTCACATAAGCATAGAGCAAACAAGATCTGCAGAAATACCTTTAAAAGAAGAACGGGGAAAGGAGTCAGATCGAGCCACTCATGCGGGACCGGCAGTCCTCGCTGAGGCCACATAGTATGTGCTATACCTAATAAAGATGCTCTAATGCAGTACGAAATTCAAACACACTAGCATGCTCCTAGTTCATAATAATGTGCAAAAATACTGTAAAGGGCCCAAGACAATGCCAAGTGGCATATCCCTCTCCTACCTCCACCCCTTCCGATAGGTGGAGACTGGCCAGCTCGTGAATGCATTCATTCATAATAGGGCGGCACGCATGCCTAACCCGCTCCACAATAAAGCCCGCAGGCATGTCATAATATAAGGAAGTTCATGACTCGATTGACTCAGGGTACCCGATGAGGCTGGGCTACCCTATGACCCTAGTAAAGACTCTAGGACTATCACAGATAACGGCCGTTCTGTTTCAAACGCATAAAGTAAACAGATGCTCAATCAATTAGTGCAACCTAAACATGATACTACATGGCATGCTTTTATGCATATGCAACACCTAACATAAAATGCAACAACAGGCATGAATGTCCAACCTGAGTAAGCCCCCTAGGGAACTTACCTGAAGATGCAGAACAGCAGGATAATACAAACAAGGGCCTAAATGCAAGTCCAAAGCAATCCAAAAGCGATACACACCTATCATCAAGCCACTTCCGTAAGCTACCAGACTAACATTCACACACACGAAACCCAAGTTCTCAACATCCTTAAACCCAATCGACGGTAAAACCATTTTCCAAAACCTTTCCGACATGATCGACATCAACCAAAACCATTTAATCAAAATCACTGATAAATCTCACCAACAATATTTCTCAACTCTTAAATCCCAAATTAAGTCAACTCATATTCAAAATAATTTCTCAAATCATATTTGGCCAAATCCCGACATTTATCATTTAAATCCTCAACAAATCTTTCAAGATCATATTATAGAAATAATTCCGGCATTTTAGTCTCCCAAACACAAGTTATTAAAAGACATTTCCGAAACTTGAAAAATCTCTTTTAAATAATTTACCAACAATGTTTATCTAAAATAAACACCAAATTAATCGTCTTTATAAAATCATATTTATAACACAACATCAACAAATGAATCATTTTATAAGTTAACCTCAATAGTTCGCTTCACTATTTCCTAAAACAAATTATAATATATTTAATATTTCCATAAAATATATTCATTACTCGAAACTTTGAATATTAATATAAAAATGATAATCTAGTAATTACTAACAATTATACAATAACTATGTGTTATAAATTATTAACTCAACATACAACATATATATATAATATAGAACACAAAACCTCTTTTTAAAAACTCAACCAAAAGCCCAACCCTAACCCGAAATAAAGGCCCAGTCCCTAAACCCGGATCCATGTCTGGCCCAAGCCCATCTCTTTTAAAAGGAAACCGGTTTTAGATTAAAACAAGGTGAACCGGACCAACCAAAACAAACCAAATAAAAGAAAAGGGAGTGAACCCGGTTCACTGTTCATCGCCTCCCCCATCAGTCCCATTCGAGATCTGGAAAGAGAAGGGACGAGGGGAGCTCGCCGGCGACGATGCTGGGCTTCGACACAAGGCACACACATACGACAAGAAGGAAAGGAAGAAGGAGGAGAGAATAGGCTCACCGAGGCGCGGTTTCGTCTCGCCGGGATGGGTTCGTCGGGGCTCGATGTGGCTCACCGGAGACGGAACCGTACGAGCTTTCCTGGGTTGACAAAGGGATGTCAAAAGGCGAAGCTTTTCGCAGCTTGAAGTCGAGTGGAAGGAGAATGAACCTTACCGATCGAAATCAGGAAAACAAATCAGAGGAGGGGGAAGACGGTGGCGGCGGAGGTTACTGGCGGCGCCGGCCGTTACTGGTGGCTGCTGGCGGCTCCGGAATGCGTCGAGTGGGGCAGAAATGTTGGTGCTGTCACTGCTCGTCGAGGAAGGAGGAAGGAGCTGCTCGGGATTTCTCGGCGGAACAGGGGTGACGGAGCTGAGGGGAGAAGCGTTCGCCGGCTGCGGGGCTTCTCAGGCAGCATGCTGGCTGAAATTGACGGGGAGAAGGGATGGTGGCAATGGTGTGGTGGCTCGACAGTGGCGATTTGGTAGTGATTCAAGCTTCAAACGGAGCTCCGACGGGGGCGGTTTTGGGGCTGCTGGTGAAAAGAAAAAGATAAGGGAGCTGCAGACCTTGGCAGTTGTACCAAAGAAGGTGGAGACAAGGGAAAAGTGGGGAGGAGAGGCGTGGGAGCTGTTGTCTGGTCATGTACACCAAGGGAGCCAAGAAGGGGTTTGGCTTCTTCCTTCTTTTGATGCAGTCGAGCACAGAAAAGGAGTATTGCAGAGTGTTGAATGGAGGAGAAAAGAGACAAAAGAGAGAAAGGGGAACAAAGAGAAGGTGGACCCCAAGTTTTCATATACCGGAAACCAAACCCGAAACCCGCTCTCTCGACCTTATCCCGACTCGGAAATTTTCAAATTGAATTTGTAAATCATTACCGGAATTAAATTAATCTATCCAGACTCGCAACTCGAAAGCGGAATCAAATTCCGTCAAAAAAAAATCAAAATTCTAAAACGATGCCGGAAGGATTTTAAAAATACGATTTTTAAGACGAAGATGAGGATTTTCAAATATCCGAATTTTTTTTTTTTTGACCTAAATCCCTTTTTATTTAATTATTTATTAAAATTTATTATTTAAAAATCCGAGCCTTTACATCATCCACCTCTAAAAATAAGTCTCGTCCCCGAGACTAAACCCAAAATAAAGTAGTGGATGAAGTTGAAATTGATGAGTCCAAGGACCATGTCCGAAGATCTTGTAATCATCTCGGTTGCGTCTTCCGGGATTCTCACAACATCCTAGTCACGGTCATGACACCTCCAATTGGCCTTGACAAGTATGCGATAAGCGCCCCTATCACATCCTCGCTTCGACTTTTCGGAAGTACCACAACTCTAAAAGTTCTACAATAACATCACTAGGTCTTAGCAAGCACCCTATAGGCGCCCCCATAAAATGCATGTATCCACTTCGTGAAGTATCATAGAGTTGCCCGGGTTTGAAAAGTTTCTAAGGGGTTCCGCAATTGAAAATAAAGATTAGCCTCAAAATTCTCGATATTGTTCATTCTTTCACAATCAAAGTTGGTCCTTTTTCAAAACCGTTCAAAATCTTCAAACCCAACGTCTAATCAAGCAACCTTACACCAAAACAAGTCAAATCCTTTCAAATCAAGATTTCGTCAGAATATTCCAACCACCAAATCAATTTCTCGCATACCAAACAATCAAATTCAGAAGCTGGGAGGTGGAGTCATCCACCTCTAAGGGCTAATCCCATATTCTCTTCCTAGTTTCCAAATCAAATCAATCTATCAGTCTCAAATCAAGCAAGATTCACAAGCCATAAGCAATGCATAACTACATAACCAATCCATCCTCAACGAGTACATCATACGACAAGTCTCAACCATATGCCAACACAGTGTCACAAGGTCACATCAACATCTCCACATCATACTAAAGGTCCTAACATGCATCTATGACAAAATGATTACACACATCTCAATATCACACCAATGTCATAAAAGGTAACTCCTTACCATAGAGTCAACGAATCAAAACTCATTGTCAACACATCAATACAGTCAAGGTCGTGCTATTAAGATTCAATAAAAAGGGAAGATCAAGAAGTATCTCACCATCAAAATGTTAATATGCCCTAAAAGACATCACCTTAACTCGTCACAACACCATATAACGATCATTTAGCCATCAGACACCATTATTTCATATATAACCAATCATATTCATGCCCCAAGCCATATTCATCATTTACATATTCATAATCATGCTTACCGGCCATATAATATAATATCATGCGTACTACTTCATAATAAGACAGCATGCTTCCACATAATAACACATCATAATCTCATATATTATCATATCACAACACATCCTAACATGCTTCTAAAACAACATAACAGGATAGCAAAACACCAATATACCATGATAACACTAGTCACTACCAACCAGATTTTAACATTGCGTTTCAACAGGGAATGTTATTCCATATCAGGTTTTATCATGGTCACTATCTAACATCATGCCAGCAGATATAAATAAATCACATAATCAAGAAAATCCTCACATCATACCAGTCAAAATAAAACACAATCTCCACTCGCCCATCTCCACTCTTAAACCAAGACAAATCCTCTTCTAGACCCGCCAACCTCATCTTAGACAAAATTTCCCAAAGAAATCCCAATTCATCCCGATGCTCAATCTCGCCCTCATTCCACCAAACTCCCACACACACCATCCACCTCTAAGGACCCAACTCCTATCTCTAACATCACCCCCGAGTACCCCCTCATACTATATCCTCACTTCTCTTAAGGCCATTTCTTACACTTCCCACACTTTCCGAGATATCACCAGCACCATGCCCTGCTAACCGAATCTCCTCTAGTAATTCCTCGATCACCGCCTAGGCGACCTATTGCTAACCACATCCCCACCCAAGTTTCACCTAAAACCTCATCGGAACCACCAAGCATTTCCTCTCATAAATCCCAAAACTCACTTGGTCTTACCCACGCCAACACTCCTCTCTCGCGACTTACCTCATAATATCATCGATCATCCTAACCACTCAAGCTCCTTCACCACTCTCCTACCATTTTTCAAGATGATCTCCCCCACCAGTTCAAAGAATAAGCAATCATGGACATTATTACACATAAGGGCCACATCATATCAACTAGCATTTATAGCATCATGGATTCATCAGCAATTATTGCAACTATGTCAACAAGTCCCAATGTACCGGCATGCTTAACAGTTATCGCAAAACATCATATACGAGCATAGTCAATTCAAACTAGCAAGTTTCATCATAACCTTATCAGATACAATGCAGGTTCTCAGCAATTGCAGTTCACATTTTATAGGCAAGGAATTTAGATCATGCTCAGCAACTTAGAGTAGCAACACGTCAAGACATCATGGTACATTAGATCCATAAGGCATCACATCATATCATCATAGACGACAGGCAATCAGGCAATAGTCATCATCAAGTCAGCACATCAACTCATAAATGTCACCATCAAGGCAATGCAACATAGTTATCAACATATTCAGAAAGGTTAGCAATTCAAACAGAGAACACTCTTGCTTGCAAGTCATATCGTAATCAGTAACCGCCATTCTCGAAATGTGCTTGTCTTTCCGAAATCGTTGATCCTGAGGCCCGGGGGTTATGGGCCCACGCTTCTGCTGCACTGCTCTATTGCTATCTAACTTTTTGTTCCCTCATCCAAGCGGTCGCTCGTCGAATGTATCGCATAGGGTCCAAGTTAGCGGAGATAGGGGAGTGACAGGAGAAGACAACCCAAAGTCCCTCTCGGAACCAACCACAGACCAATACTAAGACGACAACTAGAGACAAAACTCCGGCCCGAGAATAGCAACGACGCCCTTATGAAAGTCTATTAGGTTGCAATTGTGACAATCAGACACAAATTTATCATGGGGCATATCAATCATATCAGTCCACACTAACATGTACCTATCTCAAAGAGAACGACATGCATATTCATCCCAAAAGACACAATCAAGTTCTACATTAATGCATGTGAGACGAACTAACAGTTCATTATCCCATGAAAGCAGAGGTGCATAGTGCCTACTAATTTCAAGCAAATTATGCAAAGCCAGTAATGGTCATGCGGGGTTTAACGAGGATGACAAGTATCATGTAAGCGAACGAATGTACAAGCATGGTACATGCAGTAACAGGGGAGGTCAGTTATAACATGGTGAGATATAACATAACGATTAGGCTAAACGCAATACGAGAATATATAAGAGTAGCGTATTAACTATCACACCTGGCAACAATGATCGCATAATAGGATGATAATGGCATGCAATCATACAACGGAACACATTTAGAAAGCGTAGATCCTACACAATGCTAGCGATACATGATAAGGCATGGGCATAGTCAAGAGTCATTTAAGAGAGTTCAACATAATGTTCATGAAGCATGAGGCATCATTACATAGAGTAATCAAGATGACATCACCAGTGATAGACTATAAGCATGTTGGGAACAACTGTCATAGTGCACATAAAACGGTATAACAACTATCACATCATAGGACAAACATGTTCACGTAATAAAATAAGTATGGCAACTCACCATTTAACCAGTCTTATTGGGGAGCATAAAGCCCTACATGATACTACTAGCACATATTAAAACATGACTACAACCAAGGTAATTTGAATAGATTCATTCCAACATTTAGGTGTCATGCATATGCGGAATCATGATATAGTGTGGTGTGTGACCATGCGAGGTGCCAAGTGATACATCTATGCAAGCACGAGAGGATGTCATAAAGTAATAGGGAAACACTACCGAGCGATAACATGTAAGCATGCTAGGATTACTCATTACGGAAAGCAAGTCAATCATCGGATTCGACAGTAACTAATCAGGATGAGTACAACAGTTTAAGATTATAGAAAAAGGGGATGAACCACACTATCAGGGACCTAGCTCAAGAGGAGGTCAGCAATACCGTTGGCAAGATATAAATTCCCACAAGTCACACCCAAGGACCCTACATGATGCTAAAAACTCAACTTAACATACGATACATGCATGCAACTAATCATGACGATACGTAAGAAATCAATTCAATAATGTTCCGACGGTATAGAAGCATGAGGAAAGTTTAACGATGTATAACACATGTCTAAGTAATGATCAGTATGACTAGAATACGAGGACATGAATTCAAATCAACACATACTAGGATAAAACATGCACTTCTCAAGACTCAATTATACCACATATTCTCCATCCAACGCAAGTAATCACACAACAATGTAAATTGCAAAACAACCAATGTTAATTAATTTGACGAATATAGAACAGATGGTCATACTATAGATTCTTGTCACAAAAGGATAATAAGCATTCACACGTCAACACCCAGCATGCTAAGGCAATCATCTACAAGCATTCATACAAAGGGGGAGTTGATCACACTATCATGAACTTAATCAAATAGGAAATAACGATCATGTAGGTTCTCATTATAAGGTTCATCCTTCCAATCAATCATATGGTCAATAGGCTAAGTAAACATGCTATAACAACATATAATCATGATAGAAGGCAAGGCACAACACAAGACTTGAGCAATGTAACTAACCACATTATAAGCTTAAACAATAAAACCATGATAGAAGGCAAGGCATAGCATGAGAAGCTTCTTACTAATGATCGTTGGCAAGGTACATGCGAGGGATTATAAAATCATGTCATGCAATTCAGAGAGAGTCACCCTTACAACCGGACAGAGATCCCTAAGGGCAACCATTGACTTCCCCAACTGACTCATCACCCCTCATTCCCGTGGGACTTTGGTACGACTCTTTAAGGCAAGATGACACTGGTTAATCATCATAAGAATAAGGAAACACATCCACAAAAACACCTTACTTCTGACTCAAAGTGACATCAAAACTTCCAACACTCACTCAGACAACTTAATATCCAACCATGATCCCCGACACAATGTGTTTATCAACCCGATTTCCCATGAAAGATAATGACATACGGGAAAAGATTCGATAGAACCGAAAAAGTGGTTAACATAGCGGAAGGGGTTGTTCCACACTAGCTGGGTTTGACCACACAGAAACAAGGGTACTCCCACTATCCCGTTTGTACAGATCAATCAATACACATTTAATTGTTAAGGCATCCAAATCAGATCTCTAGCATAACAAGCATTCAGCACAGAATCAGTTAATAACACTCATAATGATCTCCTAGGAGTCCTTCGTACCCCCTGCAAAGAGCAAGCTAGTCTTTCGCCTACCGTTCCCAACTACACCCAATAGGGGTGGTCTAGCGCCTTTACTACCCACTCGTGTCCCCGTTTGGTCGGTTTTCCTCTTTTATTACAAGTCGACTTCAATACTTAGTCCAATTAAGGCTAGACATCTTAAATTCATTTTGTCCCTTTTGAAACACTTTCAAATCCTTTGAAATTCATGGGCGGTTTTCCAAAACATACACTCGACCCTTGCGTACCCGAATTGCACAACCTCGCTCTGATACCATCTTTGTAACGGCCCGGAATTATGATTTCCAGGTTACGTTTCAAGGGATGAAAACCCTTGTTCGGATCTTGCAATCCAGGTACGGGTCGAGGTTTCAAACTCATTTCAAAGGTCAGTAGAAAGAGGGATTTCAAACCCTAAAGTATCGTAGGGCCGTTGGGTACCCTTAACATGTCCTAAGACTATGTCGTGAAATCCAATTCAAATGAAGTAAAGCGGAAGCAAAGTTGAGATACAATGTCACAACAGAATCGGGTCAAAACCGAATCATAAACAAGTGATTACCATTTGCCAAGTTAGAATATTAGTCAGGTTCTTGATTCGCCCAAGGGTTTCCCGTCACATAAGCATAGAGCAAACAAGATCTGCAGAAATACCTTTAAAAGAAGAACGGGGAAAGGAGTCAGATCGAGCCACTCATGCGGGACCGGCAGTCCTCGCTGAGGCCACATAGTATGTGCTATACCTAATAAAGATGCTCTAATGCAGTACGAAATTCAAACACACTAGCATGCTCCTAGTTCATAATAATGTGCAAAAATACTGTAAAGGGCCCAAGACAATGCCAAGTGGCATATCCCTCTCCTACCTCCACCCCTTCCGATAGGTGGAGACTGGCCAGCTCGTGAATGCATTCATTCATAATAGGGCGGCACGCATGCCTAACCCGCTCCACAATAAAGCCCGCAGGCATGTCATAATATAAGGAAGTTCATGACTCGATTGACTCAGGGTACCCGATGAGGCTGGGCTACCCTATGACCCTAGTAAAGACTCTAGGACTATCACAGATAACGGCCGTTCTGTTTCAAACGCATAAAGTAAACAGATGCTCAATCAATTAGTGCAACCTAAACATGATACTACATGGCATGCTTTTATGCATATGCAACACCTAACATAAAATGCAACAACAGGCATGAATGTCCAACCTGAGTAAGCCCCCTAGGGAACTTACCTGAAGATGCAGAACAGCAGGATAATACAAACAAGGGCCTAAATGCAAGTCCAAAGCAATCCAAAAGCGATACACACCTATCATCAAGCCACTTCCGTAAGCTACCAGACTAACATTCACACACACGAAACCCAAGTTCTCAACATCCTTAAACCCAATCGACGGTAAAACCATTTTCCAAAACCTTTCCGACATGATCGACATCAACCAAAACCATTTAATCAAAATCACTGATAAATCTCACCAACAATATTTCTCAACTCTTAAATCCCAAATTAAGTCAACTCATATTCAAAATAATTTCTCAAATCATATTTGGCCAAATCCCGACATTTATCATTTAAATCCTCAACAAATCTTTCAAGATCATATTATAGAAATAATTCCGGCATTTTAGTCTCCCAAACACAAGTTATTAAAAGACATTTCCGAAACTTGAAAAATCTCTTTTAAATAATTTACCAACAATGTTTATCTAAAATAAACACCAAATTAATCGTCTTTATAAAATCATATTTATAACACAACATCAACAAATGAATCATTTTATAAGTTAACCTCAATAGTTCGCTTCACTATTTCCTAAAACAAATTATAATATATTTAATATTTCCATAAAATATATTCATTACTCGAAACTTTGAATATTAATATAAAAATGATAATCTAGTAATTACTAACAATTATACAATAACTATGTGTTATAAATTATTAACTCAACATACAACATATATATATAATATAGAACACAAAACCTCTTTTTAAAAACTCAACCAAAAGCCCAACCCTAACCCGAAATAAAGGCCCAGTCCCTAAACCCGGATCCATGTCTGGCCCAAGCCCATCTCTTTTAAAAGGAAACCGGTTTTAGATTAAAACAAGGTGAACCGGACCAACCAAAACAAACCAAATAAAAGAAAAGGGAGTGAACCCGGTTCACTGTTCATCGCCTCCCCCATCAGTCCCATTCGAGATCTGGAAAGAGAAGGGACGAGGGGAGCTCGCCGGCGACGATGCTGGGCTTCGACACAAGGCACACACATACGACAAGAAGGAAAGGAAGAAGGAGGAGAGAATAGGCTCACCGAGGCGCGGTTTCGTCTCGCCGGGATGGGTTCGTCGGGGCTCGATGTGGCTCACCGGAGACGGAACCGTACGAGCTTTCCTGGGTTGACAAAGGGATGTCAAAAGGCGAAGCTTTTCGCAGCTTGAAGTCGAGTGGAAGGAGAATGAACCTTACCGATCGAAATCAGGAAAACAAATCAGAGGAGGGGGAAGACGGTGGCGGCGGAGGTTACTGGCGGCGCCGGCCGTTACTGGTGGCTGCTGGCGGCTCCGGAATGCGTCGAGTGGGGCAGAAATGTTGGTGCTGTCACTGCTCGTCGAGGAAGGAGGAAGGAGCTGCTCGGGATTTCTCGGCGGAACAGGGGTGACGGAGCTGAGGGGAGAAGCGTTCGCCGGCTGCGGGGCTTCTCAGGCAGCATGCTGGCTGAAATTGACGGGGAGAAGGGATGGTGGCAATGGTGTGGTGGCTCGACAGTGGCGATTTGGTAGTGATTCAAGCTTCAAACGGAGCTCCGACGGGGGCGGTTTTGGGGCTGCTGGTGAAAAGAAAAAGATAAGGGAGCTGCAGACCTTGGCAGTTGTACCAAAGAAGGTGGAGACAAGGGAAAAGTGGGGAGGAGAGGCGTGGGAGCTGTTGTCTGGTCATGTACACCAAGGGAGCCAAGAAGGGGTTTGGCTTCTTCCTTCTTTTGATGCAGTCGAGCACAGAAAAGGAGTATTGCAGAGTGTTGAATGGAGGAGAAAAGAGACAAAAGAGAGAAAGGGGAACAAAGAGAAGGTGGACCCCAAGTTTTCATATACCGGAAACCAAACCCGAAACCCGCTCTCTCGACCTTATCCCGACTCGGAAATTTTCAAATTGAATTTGTAAATCATTACCGGAATTAAATTAATCTATCCAGACTCGCAACTCGAAAGCGGAATCAAATTCCGTCAAAAAAAATCAAAATTCTAAAACGATGCCGGAAGGATTTTAAAAATACGATTTTTAAGACGAAGATGAGGATTTTCAAATATCCGAATTTTTTTTTTTTTTGACCTAAATCCCTTTTTATTTAATTATTTATTAAAATTTATTATTTAAAAATCCGAGCCTTTACACAACAAATCCGATCGGATGAGAACCTCGCTGATTTGTTCACAAAGTCCTTGCCACCAAAGAGGTTCGAACAACTAGTGCGCAAGATCGGAATGTGTCGTCTTCGAGAAGCTCATTAAGCATGTCAAACTCAGGGGGAGATTCATACGCGCTGCACTCTTTTTTTCTTCGTTCAGGTTTTTATCCCACTGGGTTTTTCCCGACAAGGTTTTTAATGAGGCAGCATTACCAAATGCGTATGACAGTAGCAAATCTGTATCTGACCCCTAAGAGCCACGACAGAAGGTGATTATTCAAGGGGGAGTGTTGTGTACTATCTTACCAAGGTGAATGAACCACCTTCTGAATTCACCCCCGGATTTCATGCTCAAATGTATACATAATGTATGCATGCATCCTCCTCTATAAATATGTATGCACTCAATGTAAATGAAATCAAATTGAATAAGATCAAGCTATCAAAAGCTTCTCATTCATCTCAAATTCCACAAAATTATGTATCAATAACCATATACATTTTGCACATAAAATTTGATTCTAATTCTATTATATTCTCTATTTCTCAAACAAATAAGGCATTAGTACTATCTTTTATGAGAATTGGAATGGCAGTCTACTTTTTTCACTTTGATTATCGGTTAATAATAGGGTTGTTAGCAACAACGGTGCATATATTCTGCCCCATAATCCCGTCCCAAAACCCTGTCTCACATAAATATTTCACTCTTAATTTAATATTAAAATTTTTTAAAAAGTTATATTTAATATCTACATGATTATTAAACATATTTGAAAAAAAATCTCAAAAAATCAACTTATAAAATTTTTAAAAAATTATATAGTAAAATAACATCTTTTTATAACTTTTAAAAATCTCTTTATCTCTATTGAATTATTATAATTTTTGTAAGTTGATTTTTTAAGAATTTTTTTTCAAATATATTTTTTTTATTAGGAAAGAATTTGGGTAGCGGACTACCTAAGAGCATCCTTGCGGATGAGATCTAGGAGATCTGAGTTGAAAGGGTTAATTTCCCTCTGGGCCGAGTGACCAAGGTGTGCAACCTTGTCAGCCACTCGATTGCCACTCCGAGGGACATGGGAGAACGAGACATCTCCCACGCAGTTTATCATAGTTTTGATATCTGACATTATTAATTCAATGTCCCAAGGGCATGAAGCCTTCCCTTGTAAATAGTCAATGATGATTTTTGAATCACTCTCGATCTGCAATTGTTTTATTTGTAATTTTGATGCTTCAGAAATGCCCAACCTAAGGGCTAGAGTCTCAGCCATTAACGGACTTTTCTGGCCCAGCCGCTTAAAGGCCATTTGTATAGGTGCCCCATGCCAGTCCCTGATGATAATGCCAGCACAGCTGGCGGCATTTTGTAGACATGAGCCATCGAAGTTAAGTTTGAAAACCCCGTCAGGGGGCCTAGTCCACTTGCGCTGGAGAAGCTTTTTCCGAGGACCGCGCCTTTGTTTTTTGCCCAACATTGATGAGGCTTTCTCCTCATGAGCTATCTGTCCTTGGTTAGCTCGGACCCAGCCAACGAGTTGATTATCATAGAAACCCAAAAACTCCGCTGGTGTCGGAGCCTTGCCTTGTCTGAAAGTGAAACAGTTACGAAAATACCAAATACTCCACCAATTAAAAGCAATCTTCTGCAGCTCGTCCTTTTTCAAATTCCTGCCAAGCCAGGTCATGATCTTTTTTATATCTCTTGTTTCTGCAATTACCTGCGAAAGCTTAATGTACTCGTCCGGGGACATATATTGTGTGATGTGAGGGAAATTGCATTGAAGGAATATATGGGTCTCGTCCTCGGCACAGTCATTGCAAATATCACAAAGGGTTGGAACGGGGACTCCCCTAGCAGCTAGTCGATGTTTCGTGGGAAGGCCACTTTGACAGATTTTCCACAGAAAATTCTTAATTTTCGGTGGTACATTTAGTTTCCAAATCCATGTATTCTCGTCTTTCGTTTCATTTAGCGGAGCTGTGAGCATATTGTAAGCAGAAGCAGTGGTGAACCAGCCATTCCGACTAGGCCACCAATAAAGGCGATCCTCCATTTCACACTGAGGCAACGGGATAGCCACTATTTCTTCTACAATATGTCTTAGGAGGTTGGCATCGAGTTTTTCAGTCCACCATTGACCCCCAATGATGAAATCAGTTACTCTCTCCCGTAGGTTAATCGAATTAGGGCAGTCACCTCTAGAGCTTAAGGGTTGTGCGTAGACCCAATTGTCTGTCCAGAATTTAACAGAGAGTCCATTACCAATAGACCAAATCAGACCATTTTGGAATTTGTCAATTAGCGACGATAATTTGGACCACTGCCATGAGCAGTTACCGCTCCTTTTATAGTTTATTAACTCACAATCTTTGAGATATTTATATTTTATCATTCGAACCCAAGAGTTGTTTGGTTCCGCAATGAGTTTCCATAGGAGTTTAAGTTGAAGTGCTTCATTCATTTCTTTTGCCTTTCGGAGGCCGAGGCCTCCAGCGCTTTTAGGTCTGCATATTCTGTCCCACCCAATTAAGGGTCTATGTTGTGCATCCTTATTCCAAAAGAATTGCCGATTGATTTTGTCCAATTCCTTGTGCATAGTTGCTGGTAGCATGAAATTCTGCATTGTATATAGTGGCTTTGCAGCCAGGTTTGAACCGATCAGAACCATCCGACCGTGCTGTGATAGAGCATCTGCTCTCCACTTTGCTAATTGTTCTTTAGAACGGCAGATTATTTCATCGAAAGTGTCTTTATTGACGCGTCCATTAATAATTGGACAACCTAAGTATTTTTCAATAGAAGTGACATGTGAAATGTTGAGCATATTTTCTAGTTCAGGAATTCTCTGCCTATGGATGCCTGTTGTAACCTGGAAAGAAGACTTGTGGAAATTAACTTTCTGGCTAGATATTTGACAATAATCTTCTAATATAGCTCTAATCTTTTGACAAGCCGTGACATTTCCTTTGCAGAAGATGAGAATGTCGTCCGCGAAGGCCAAGAACGGAATATTAGGACCAGTTCGTCCAAAGTTAAACCCAATCTGTCGGCTAGGCAAAGTAGACTCCATTGATAAGCGCCTTGCTAGGATTTCGGCTCCTAAAATGAATAGGTATGGTGATAACGGGTCACCTTGGCGTAGTCCTCGTGAAGGGCAGAACATCTCTGTTGGACCGTTATTCACGAGAACAGAGAACGATACAGTAGTAATGCACTCCATGATCCAGCTGATAAAGGTTGGGTGAAATCCAAATTTATTCATGATTTGTTTTATGAAATTCCATTCAACCCGGTCATAGGCCTTTTCCATATCAAGTTTAAGCGCTAGCCACCTTTCTTTACCCCTTCTAGACCTGAATGAGTGGAAAATTTCATGAGCGATTAAGACATTGTCTTGTATAGCTCTGTCCGAGACAAAAGCACCTTGCAGGGGATGAATGAGCTTACCCATAACCGCCTTGAGCCGCTCTGTTAGAATTTTTGATATAATCTTATAGATGGTAGAGCATAGACTAATCGGTCTATAGTGTGTTGTGGCCATTGGGTTGTCACATTTTGGGAGTAATGTTATAAATGTATGATTATATTGTTTTAAGATCTTGCCAGATAGAAAGAAGCTTTTGACTGCTTTGATGACCGATGGGGAGACAATGCCCCAACAACTTTGGTAGAATTCTGCTGTCATGCCATCCGAGCCAGGCGACTTGTTTTTCCCCATGTTGAAAACAACATGTCTTATTTCCCCATTTGAAGGGATGGAAATTAACCTTTCGTTTTCCCCCTGGGTGATTTCTGTCGATACTAGTTGTAGATATTCTTCTAAACGATGCTGGTTAATGTTCTGGCTACAGAATCGTTGTTGGTAATCCCTGCAAATTTCATTACTAATATTTGAATCCCCCACTATTATGGTACCATCGGCAGTAGTGATGTGTCTTATCGCCTTTCTGTTTCTTCTGCCAGATGCAATCCTATGAAAGTATGCAGTATTTGAATCCGTAAGCCTAATGTGTTTAGTCTTAGCTCTTTGATTCCAGTAGGTTTTTTGAAATTGCAATAATTTTTCTTTCTTGATAATCAGATTCTTTTATTTATTTTGATTTTGCCCTGATCGGCCTCGGGTAGGAGTTGTCTGGATACTAAGCAGCTGCTCTTCAACTCTTTGCAGTTGACGGAATATGTTTCCAAAAGTGCTTTTATTCCAAATCTTTGCTTTCTGTTTTAGTAATCGAGTCTTACAAATCAGTTGAAACATAGCGGAACCCACGCAAGGGGCTCGCCAAGTTTGTTTAACAATATTAAGAAAGTCGCCCCGTCTGAGCCACGGGTTTTCCATTTTAAACGGAGGAGGCTTGAATCTGATATTGGTAGTTAGTTCAATCGAGATAGGACAGTGGTCAGATGCTGAGAAAGCACCATTTTTGGTGGTGATAGCTGGGAACTGCTGAATGATTTGTTGATGCACCAACTCCCGATCAAGTTTTTCCTTAATGTTACCTTCTTCGATCTGCTTTTTGCGCCATGTGAAGGTATTCCCCCAAGACGGGATTTCAGCGAGCGAACAATCATTTTTGAAGTTTGTGAGTCGTGATAACCGATTTATTTTGACTGGGGCACCGCCTTCCTTATCCCCAAAGCACGCAATTTCATTAAGATCTCCAATGATGATACTTGGTAATTGCTCGTTATTAACTGCTTCTGTAAGAGTATCCCAAAAAGCTGGTTTATCAACCTCATGGGGAGGAGCATAAACAAACCAAATGAGACAATGGAAATTGTCCGCCACATTAGAGTATTTTATAGTTATTACTCTTTCCCATACAAAAAGAGTTTCAATGGATTCTTGTAAAAGAGTATTTTCTTTCCAAAGAAGGGCTAATCCACCCGCCTTACCAATAGCGGGAACCCAGATTGCTTTATTGAAGCCCGCACTTCTCCAAACATGAGGTTCAAGTATAGCATCGGTTTTGGTTTCAGTCAGCGCTAATATTTGGATGTGCTCTGATTTGCACAGGACGTCAATGTTCGTCCAAAAAGATCGTTTTCCTATACCGCGACAATTCCAGAAGCAGATCTTCATGAGACACCTCGATAGTTTGGGTCCGAAGCAGATATTCTACCCAAACGACGTTGTATTACAAATAGATTTTGATGGTCCTTAGTGAACCGGTTGTTGTAGGAGCTTGGGAGCCAGCTTAGCGTACATTTAACCGGTGTAATTTGTCTAATTAGTTCCTTGTTTCTTTTGCTTGAGGCTATCGTATGGAATTTTGTTCTGTAGTTCTTAATGAACTGTCTTGTACCGTTGTATAACACCATGCTGACAATCACCAAGAAACCGGTGAGCAAATAGAGTAGAGTTTGTTCAACGACTGCAAGAGTAGGAAATGAAATACCATTGCAAGGAGATGAAGTGGGGAGCAACCTGATGTACGGTTCAAGCAAAATTATTTTAAGCAATAACGTCAAATGCAGTATGGCCACATCAAAGCCTTGCCAAATAAATTTTTGGTAGTATATGTTTTGTAAAAATCCCATCTGTAACACATTCAATATGACCCCATTTAATATTGTAATTTGACCTTGAATGGAGATAGCATAGCTATATATCCATCCACTTGCTGTAACATAGAATGATTCATGCTTATCCAAAGTTGGATGGTATGTCCATAGCCGACCAAGAAGAGAACCACGCACATGGACACACCCAATTACCATTATCATCATCACGATACATATATAATGTTTCTGCAATATTCTTTCTTTAAGGTTTAGGAGCGGTTTTGTGTGTTTGTATTGTGGGTTTAAACAATTCGAATGGGTAGAACTTAATTGGTTGGTGCTACAGGCAACAAGCAAGAGCAGCGTTAAAAGGACCCGCACCCAGGACCTGGCGAGACACGCTGTGAACAACACACGAGACCAAGAGTGCTCGAAGTGAGACATCATACAATATTGGCGGACAAAACCATGATTTTGTGTCAACTGGTCCGGGGGAAACTTGCTCAGATTATAATCCTCTAAAGCTTGAAACCTGCTACAGTGGGTATCGATAACGACACCCAGGAGCCATGGTATTACTTTGTGATAGTTCATTTCAACGAAAGGATTGTACATCCAAGCATTTATGCTGCTAACTGAATGACATAAGTAATAGACACTAATAGCATACTTCATTAACATTATCAGGTTAGTATTATAAAGTGTAATGATTCGAAGTGTGGTAATGTTCTCTTGTACATCCGCCAAGCAGCCCTTATATTTTTCCGCATCAAAGGGAAGCCTCAGCTTGCCTTTTGCAGATTTGGAAGTAGGGTGATCACCCTTTTCCGCAGGGCTTGGTCCCCCCTTGGAATGGTTTTCGGAAGCCGAAAGCTTGGGTGAGGGAATGGCATAAGGACTCCTTGCAGAGGCCTCAACCACCGGGTGATCGATGACTTTAAGCTTGCCCTTCATCCGGGCTTTATCGGCCATAACACCACGATAAAACAGACAGTAATCAACATTAATAGGCATAAGCTTCATTAGATATTTCATTGCAATATAATACAAGACGAGAAGCCCCCAACGCGACCACAAACACGGGACTCTCGTAGGTTCCTTGTTACTCCTATCATTTGGGTTACATACATAGTTAACTAGGCATACAATATCATACAACCACCTAGCAACTATAGGTTCGTTACACACATGTTGCTTCTTAATTACATATGCCGAGGGTAAGAAAAGCACATTGGAAACAAGCATTTTCCAACCCCATAAATCTAATATCATAGGGGAGATTGCATACCTAGGCTTCAGGGTGAATAGACGCCCCCCTAGCATCATCACAAGCCCACGTTTTGTTACTTCATTCATGGTGAGATTTTTTAACGCTGCCACCCATCAGAGGTGATGAGGCAGTGTCGCCTTCTCCGGATTTTCCTTTCCTTTTGCTTGATTCAGAGTTAGAGTTAGTGATAACCTCAAGGTTTTCCATCTGTTTAACAACAGAAGAGGTTGATGAAAACAGACCTGGGGTAGCTCGAATGGATGCCGCAAGGGCCGCCGGATTGCTGAGATTGGGTATCTCAAACTCTTGACCAGGAGGTATATCCTGGAGGAAGACTTCGTAATCCTCTTGAGTGTACTCGAGTACTGGATCAAAGTCGTCCAGCGGAGGCTCTTCAACAAATTCCTCATAGAGCATCGGATCCTCATCATTATCGAAAAAGAGAAGTGGTTGTTCCGAGGTGGCGAGCAACTCATTCAGGGACTCATCCTCCGGGAGCTCAGGCATCAGCAACATTGGTAATGGTGGCTCAGGAAATATTTCACCAAGGATTTGAAGTGGAGACTGACCAGGAGGTGCAAGTAAGTCACTAACCCGAGAGGAAGAGTGACTACCAGAGTAGCCAGATTGCCGAGAAGACGAGGAGTCGGATCGAACAACATTGACCCCGACATATTTGAAGAGCTCAGACTTCGAGTTTCCAATCTTCATTTCAGTTGGGGCATTTTTCTTATGCTTGGCAGCAACATGGATCCAGTCCCTAGATTCGTCATCACCAGGAGCCGCATCCACCCCACCAGGAGCAGCCGCATCTGGCTGCGGAGGAGGTGGAACAGGAGTGGAAGGAGGCCCTCTCCTCTGAGGGCAATCTGAAAAGAAGTGGTCCTGGCCGCCGCAGCTACCGCACCCTTCCGGGAACTCCTCGAACCACACCGGGAATTCCACAAGTTGATCATGCTCATTTGGCACCAGCACACATTTGTTTGGGATCTTGGTGATGTCCACAGTGATACAGATCCTAGGGTAACGAACCCGCTTCCCCTTTGTTGTGAACGCATCTATCTTAAGAACACTTCCCAGCCCATTTTCTTCAACAATGGACGTCAGAACTTCCTGGCTAATATACTCAGCTGGTAGACCAGGGATGCGGATCCACATGTCCAAGATTGTGATGGGCTCGGACATGGGATCAAACCCCTGACGCCACTCCTTAAGCAGCAGCAGTTGACTTAGGATATGGAATGGCCTACCATTCCACACCCTATCACGGTCTTGAGGGCAGGCAAATTTGATTTCGAACCAGTTGTTCGCCAAGGGTATCACTTGAAAGCTTCCTTCCAGAAACTTCCAATCGAAACGGATTTTCTTGCGTATCTCCCTAATATCCAGCGGGTCTCCAATGATAGTAGCATACAGGGTGGTGCTTCGGAGAGTGAGAATATTCTCCCGTACTCCGGTCAGGCGAGCCTTGTATTTTGCCATATCAAAAGGCAACTTGTTCTTACCTTTCGCAGCTTTAGAAGTGGGGTGAGACCCCATCTCCGCAGGGCCAGGTCCCCCTTTGGAGTGTTTTTTGGAAGCCGACGGCTTGGGTATCGGAGCAGTAGCCGGACTCACACCTGAGCCCTCCACCACCGGTTCTGCCGTCACTTTTTGCTTGCCCTTCAGTTGAGCCCTATCCGCCATATTTCCTCGACAAGATGAGAAACTGATGTTATTTTGTGAGGGAATTGAAAGAGGAGAAGAAAGAGAATGGTGCCAGTCTTTCACTTTGCCTCGCCTTTTATAGATGAATCGAAGGTATGGAACTCTGACAATATAATATAAACAATTGTACCTTTGCAATCGTCGAACATTCTTTGAACAAATGAAATTCCACCCGTACAGATATTGAATCTCACGCCCACGCTCGCAATCAATCAATGAACACCCCTCGAATTTAATTTTCCCTTGTGGTGGAAGGAACCACTCAACAACCCACCACCACCAGTGGCTTCGGAACCCCAAGAAACACGGGAAATACCCGTCGCACAGCACAAATCTGCAGTTTCTCATCCTGTTCAGCCGACTCTGTAGCCAACAACTTCGTATCTTTCTTTCTCTCCACATACTCTTGCATTTACTACCTCGGGGATTTTCCGAATCACACTTGATCCTTTGCACAGGAACAACAAGATTTCTGTGAAATTCATGAGATTTTCTGTCAATTTGACGGGATTTGGAAGCAATTTGTGTTTTAGGGTTCCTTACGACCGAAGCGAGGGGAAATTGGGGGTTTTCTCTCATCGACTCTTTTTCCTAGATTTTTTTTCAAATATGTTATAATAATCATGTTTATGTTAAATATTTTTTTTTAAATTTAATATTAATTTAGGGTCAAATATTTATGTGAGACGGGATTTTGATCATTTTATGGTTTTCCTGAACATCCCAGTTGTACATCTTGTTGGCGCCGGTACATATGAATCCCCAAGCGTTGGGCTTCCATTCGTTATTGGGCCTTGGGTAGGCCCAATATCGGTCATCTTACTTTGACCTTTTATATAATTATCCTATTACTATGTATTTTAGGATTTGTTTTTTAAACCTCCTCTCACAATCTCCGTTGGGTCGGGTTGGGAGGAGCACCTTGGGTGAGCGATTGCATCTTTTGGAGCATGGAATTTGCTTTTTAAAATTAGGTAATATTACCTTTTAAAAGTTAGTGTATAACAAAAATACCCTTTATTAAAATTAAATTACATCCCCTACTCCACCCCACCTCATGCCATTCTTTCTTTCCCTTCTCTCCTCACAACATCCCACAACACACTACATACATCCCCAAATCCCCAAATCTCACAAATTCATCCAAATTCATCTCATTTTCTTCAAGTAAACGCACTCAAATCGAAAATTTCTTAAAGTTAATGTACGTGTTTTATATATTCATTTTGATTTAGATGGTTTTGGAGAAGGTTTTAGTATTTTGGATGGTTTGATTCTAGGACTTGAAATATGTTTTCAAATTTGTGTAATCGTGCTCAAAATAGTACTACCTCCGTTCAGAAATAGATGTCGTTTAATTTTTTTGGCACATTTTTTAATGAGCTAAAAACTATATACAATTTTAACTTTTTAAACAATTTTTTTAAAATAATATGACACTTATTATTAATAAGTATTTATACTATTTTAAAAAATTACTAAATTTTTTGATATTTTATATACTCCCTCCGTCCCATAATAGTTGTCTTTGGACTATTCATGCACGTTTTTTAATGAGCTAAAAGTTATATAAAATATCCATTTTTAAAAATAATTCTATACTTATTAGTAATATGTATGATATTATTTAAAAATATTTAATAAAATGTTGATATTTTATCATAGTTTTTAGCTTTTTAAGAAAACGTGTATGAATAGTAAAAGACATCTATTGTGGGACAGAGGGAGTAGTTTTTAGCTTCTAAACGGAGATAGTATGTATTCGACAAATCTATTTGTTACCATTTTGTGATTTTTAAAAAACATGACATTGGTCGTTGCGATCATGTGACTATGTAGTACACGGAAATTTAACCAATTAACTAATTGATTTTATTTTCATTATAAAACTACATCTCCAAATTAATTAATGGCGTTAAATACGCCACGCAATTGTTTTTGTGGTTTGGTGTAGACATATTAACTTCCTTTTAGACTCGTAAAGAGCACAGTTAGTTAAACGTCAATTTTGCATCTAAAGGAAGCTTTCGTATCTACAATGACGTATCATCTCCTCTCTATTTTCAAACACTTTTTTTTCTGGTAGTTAAAAATATTGATTAATTTGATTGCAGTTGAACAAGTCTTAAGAGCTTGTACGTTGCTTGAGTCCAAATATAGACATATCCCAACTAAGATTCGATGTTGCAATAGTTAATTCAACTAAGCATATTTTGAGCTTGAAAACTCCAACTTTGTGCATAAATGGAGTTACTATACAAAATGCAGCTGGAAAACAATGCAATCTCTTAATTGCATACATCCTATTGATTTGATTTGATCGCAATCTTGACAGCAACATCAATTCGTTGAGTTCACACTTCACACATTCCATGTGCATGAAACATGATCAGGACCTAAGATTTGATATACCGCAGTCATGTGTTACAGTTGGGTGATTTTGATTTCTGTCATTTTTAAAGTCATTTCATCCCGGATATTACATTAAATCTTTAGAGTATCTGATCAATGTAAAAAATGTACAAAATAAATAAATAAATACTCCATCCGTTCCGTCAAATATGTCATTTTAGGGTGTTATTTTTGTTCAAAAAAACTTGTCATTGTAGGTATTTTGCACTTCACTTTACAAAAATACCCTTGACATGATTGATGGTTTGTTAGTTATAGTTTTCGATAAAGTAAAAAAAAAAGTAATAATTGAGGGTAAATTAGTACATTTGTTAATTGCCTTAAAACTTGTGAAAGAAGCTAAAGTGATATGTTTTGCCGAACGGATGGAGTATTAAAATCTTCATAATTTTTTTTATACAAGACAAAGATTTGAGGGTGATCAACCACGGTTAACCATGCACCGCCCAAGTAATGTTATGCATTTATAATGTTATGTGTAGAGTAAGGGTAATATGGTCATTTCCGCTCTCAAATAGTTGTTAGAGCTCAACAACCGACTTTCCCTCCCCCTCTATAAGTACAGCTTAGCTTCTGTATACAGAACTTGATCGTTTTCAATTGTAAATTTCAGTTTTCCGAGTTTGTTACAAATCTCTCTTCCTCTCATTCCATTCTTGAAATGGTACCAGAGCTTTTTTGATCTCCTTGAGGTCAATTGTTGTTTTGTTCTTCGATCTACAGCGTTTCTGCATCTCTGTTCGACGATTGTGGAGTTTTCGTTTTGATTTCTCGATATGGCTGGAAGAGGAAGTAATCAAGCTTCTGGATCTGGTAATGGCGGCATCGGAGGCGGAAATGGTGCCGGGAGAGGTATCTTTGTCACGCCTCCAGCAAATGGATTTGGAAGAGGACACAATGGAGGTGGAGCTGCTGGATTTCCAGGAATTGGCCAGAATCCGATTCAATTCGGCGAATTCGTGCAAGGTATGAATCCTGTGCATATCAATCCATACTTTCTATCAAATTCCGACCATCCAGGCATGCAGCTGGTGTCGAATTTGTTCAATGGCTCAAACTTCACAACTTGGAGTAAAGCTGTGCGAATGGCGCTTGGCGCTAAAGCAAAATTAGGATTCATAACTGGAGCGTGTGTTAGGCCTGAGGAAGATAGTGATAATTTTGAGAGATGGAGTAGAGCCGACTATATGGTCATGTGCTGGCTTGTGAACTCCATGAATAGCGAGATAGGTGAACACTTCATGTATGTCCAGTCCGCAAAGAAACTTTGGGATGAGATTAGGGAGAGATTCTATGAGTCAAATGATCCGCTCATATATCAGCTTAGGAGAGAAATTGGTTGCTTAAGACAGGAGAATTTATCAGTGCATGCGTATTATGGAAAGCTTAAAAAGATTTGGGATGAATTACAGTTTCTTGATCCCTTACCTATCCGTACATGTGATGGAATTAACCATTGTAGCTGCACTATTTTGAAAAAGATTGTGGGCAGGGAGACTAAGGCCAAAATCATGCAGTTCTTGATGGGACTGAATGAGGCTTATGAGCATCTTAGGAACAATATCCTGTCAATGGATCCCATGCCAGGCTTGAACAAGGTCTTTGAAATGGCAGTTCAGATTGAAAGGTAGAAAGGGATAACTGGTCTACATGTTGATATGAATGCTCTAGCTGTGAGCAGGAACAACCAAACTGATAGCCATGCTTTTGTTGTGGGTAGCAAGTCAGTTGAGAGTAAGGGTACTGATCAGTTGTGAAAGGACTTCAAGAAGGCTAAGTTTGATAGACAATGTGATTACTGCAAGGAGAAGTGACATACTAGAGATTACTATTTTAAATTGGTGGGATACCCTGAGTGGTTCAAGGGTCCTCGTGAGGGTGATAATCAGAGAGCTAGCTCGAGTAGGTTTGTTGCCAACACTGAAGGGCAGCAAATGATTGAAAGTCAGTATGAGAGTCCTCTGGATATGGAAGGAGCCAAGCCAGATCCAGGAATAGTGAATGCTGTGTTCAATGGAGTCATGAGGATGATGAAAGGCAAAGCTCCAATGGATGGGGCAGACAGCTCAGTCAATCATGCCTTTGTGAATTTTACAGGTATTATGAGTTTCTCATTTCTTGTTGGACCTAATAAAGGAGATAGGTGGTCATGGATTATAGATTCAGGAGCTACTGATCACATAGCTTTTGACAAGAGCATTTTTTCTGAATTACATTCTCTGGATAAATTTGTGTCCTTGGGTTTGCCTGATGGTATAACCTTTTTGGTTAGAGAGTCTGGTACAGTTATTATATCAGATTCCTTGAGTTTGAGCAATGTGCTATTTGTGCCACAGTTTCAACATAATCTTCTATCAGTTTCCAAGTTGTTGAAAGTCAGGGCTTGGGACTTTAGTTTTGATTCAGTATCTTGCACATTGCAGGACCCTACAACTAAGTGCATTATTGCTAGAGGCTTTGAAGATGGTGGGTTGTACTACTTGAAAGGAAACTCTTTGGATAGTTGCAGATCAACCAAGAAGTGTCTTCAAGTTGGAAGCTGTGTCACTTCTTTTAATAAACACACTAGGTGTTTCTGTAATAAGGTTGAGTGTTTAGAAATGTTTCATGCCAGATTTTGGCATTTGTCTGTTTCTAAGATGAAGCAACTGGATGTTTGCAAGGGCTGTAACTTCAGTACCTTTCATTGTGATTCTTGTGATATGACAAAACATCATAAATTGCAGTTTACTAAGAGTGATTCCATTGCAGATTCAGTATTCAGTTTGGTTCACATGGATGTATAGGGCCCTTATAAAGAAAGAGCTTTGTGTGGTGCTAGATATTTCCTCACAGTCCTTGATGATCACTCTCGGGCAACTTGGGTGTACTTGTTGCAAGATAAGACACAGGTGTACATGATGATTGTGGCCTTCATTAACATGGTTAGAACTCAGTTCAACACATCTGTTAAGATGATTAGAACTGATAATGGGACAGAATTTACACAAAGAATATGTGTCAATTTGTTTGAGCAACATGGTATAGTGCATCAAAGGTCAGCTCCAGGAGTGCCTGAGCAAAATGGTAGAGTTGAGAGGAAGCATCGTCACTTAATAGAAACTGCTAGAGCTATCAGACATTTTGCTAATCTTCCCATCAAATTTTGGGGAGAATGTGTGCTTAGTGCAACACACTTGACAAATAAAATGCCCTCTGCTATATTGAATTGGAAATCTCCCTTTGAGGTGTTGTATAACAAGGTACCTTCTATTGAGCACCTTAAAGTCATTGGGTGTTTGTGTTATGCCTATAAACCCAATGATATAAAGGACAAGTTAGGAACTAAAGCCAGAAGATGCATTTTCATTGGTTACCCGCCAGATCAAAAGGCATTTAAAGTGTTTGATTTGGATAGAAATGCTGTCTTGATAAGCAGACATGTGAAATTTCATGAAAATGTTTTGCCTTATAAGATCACACAGTCAGGTAGTGTGACTGGTACTAGTCAGATTCAGTTACCTTAGGTTACCCCTGTGGTTATAGAGGATCCTCAGTTTCTTCAACTGGCCAGTGACAACAAGCATCAATCCTCTATACCTCACATGGATGTGGTTGGTTCACAATCTTCTGCATGTCCTCCTGAGTCTCCAAATGAGATGGTTATCAGTGATTCAGTTCCTAGTACAGTTGTTGATCAACCTGCCCACAGTGTGGAAGTCAGGGATATACATGCAGTTGAGGGTGGTCAGATTCTACCAGTCAAGAGAGCCATACACAGACCACAGAGGTTGCTTGACTACATATGTAAGGATCTACCAACCAGAAGTGAGACACAGTCACAATCTTTCTCAGTATTTTCTACACAGCACCTTGCTCATCTCTCATCTTCCTATGTCAGTTCTCTAGTCAATGTCTGTGGTGTGTTTGAGCCTCGTACATACAACCAAGCCAAGGATGATGTCAACTGGCAACTGGCTATGAAAGTTGAGATAGAGGCTCTGGAAAACAACAACACTTGGTCTCTCACTGATCTTCCTCCTGGTGCCAAAGCTATAGGGTCCAGATGGATTTTCAAAATCAAATACAAGCCTACTTGAGAAGTTGACAAATTCAAAGCTAGACTGGTGGCAAAAGGCTATAATCAGGTTAAAGATAAAGATTATAAGCAAACATTTTCACCAGTGGCTAAGCTATCAACTGTGAGAATTGTCTTAGCATTGGCTGCAGCAAAGGGATGGACATTGCACCAACTTGATGTTAACAATGCTTTTCTACATGGATTCCTTGATGACGTAGTGTACATGCTCCCTCATTTGGGTTACAGCAAGGCAAAGTCTGGGCAAGTTTGCAAATTACACAGGTCTTTATATGGTCTCAAACAGGCCAACAAGCAATGGAACTTAGAGATTACTAAGTTCCTAGGGAAGCTTGGGTATGTTCAGTCTCTGCATGACTACTCCCTCTTCACCAAGTCAGTTGGTAACTCTTTCACAGTTGCACTCTTATATGTAGATGATATGCTTTTGATGGGAAATGACAGTACTGAAATCATCCAAACCAAGGCTGCTTTGGATAAATAATTCACCATCAAGGACCTTGGAATTGCACGATACTTTCTGGGAATGGAAATATCAAGGTCCTCAGCTGGCATTTTACTCAATCAGAGAAAATATATTCTAGATATACTTAAAGATGCAAATATGTTGGAATGCAAAGTAGCATCTTTTCCAATGCAAAGAGGTACCAAATTGTCTTCTATTGATGGGGAGCCTCTTGATAATCCTGAGTTATATAGGAGACTAATTGGTAGACTCCTTTATCTCACATTTACAAGGCCAGATATTTCTTTTAATGTACAACAGCTCAGCCAGTATTTGCAGTGCCCTCGTCAATCTCATTGGAATGCAGCATTATACCTTCTTAGATACTTGAAAGGAAGCTTCAATCTAGCTCTATCTTATCCTGCTATTTCAGATCTCAGTTTGTCTGCTTTCAGTGATGCAGATTGGGGTAATTGCCCTGATTCTGGAAGGTCTTTGTTTGGATACTGTGTGTTCTTAGGAGGTGCACTCATTTCATGGAAATCTAAGAAACAAAAGGTGGTCTCCAAGTCATCAGCTGAGAGTGAATATAGGAGTATGTCCTACACTGCCAGTTAACTGATATGGGTACAAGGTTTATTATCTAACTTACACATTCAGTTATCTCTCCCTATCTCACTGTTTTGTGACAACAAAGCTGCACAAAGCCTTGCATCCAACCCAGTCTTTCATGAAAGGACAAAGCACGTTCGTATTGATTGCCACTTCATAAGGGAGCTCATCCAAGAAGGATTTCTGGCTACTTCTCATGTTTCAACACAGTTGCAGATTGCTGATGTTATGACCAAAGCTCTAGGAGCCTACCGGCATCATTGTTTGTGTGCCAAGCTTGGACTTGTCCTTCCATTGACAAGTCCATCTTGAGGGGGGTATGTAGAGTAAGGGTAATATGGTCATTTCAGCTCTCAAATAGTTGTTAGAGCTCAACAACCGACTTTCCCTCCCCCTCTATAAGTACAGGTTAGCTTCTGTATAGAGAACTTGATCGTTTTCAATTGTAAATTTCAGTTTTCCGAGTTTGTTACAAATCTCTCTTCCTCTCATTCCATTCTTGAAATTATGCCTCCACCTTGCCCGTTTCTTCATTTTACAAATTTATGCATTTATACATGTGTATAGATATTCTGTATTTAAAATAAATTTAATGTAATTTTATGCATTTGACAACTTTTTTTTTAATAAAGTAAGATTTCGAGATAAGATATGTTTGACTCTTGATAGGCCGACAAGTCGGTGGACGGAAAATCGTTAAACATACAACAAAAATCAGAAAAGAGCGCAATAAAACAGGCAGCACGCACTTAATAACACAACGAATCTAAGCAAACCTAAAACTATAAAGTTGAGGATGTAAACTAAGAATGAATGAAGCCAAACACTACCATGATATGCAAAATCGATTGAAGTAGATAAAATACATGCATTTTGTTGGAGATATTAACGGATGGAATGTGGTTATCCCTTATTGAAAAATAGTTAGATGTTTTAAATAACATATAAGTTTAGCGGACTACTCCTCATTGTTAATTGGTTTTGATATTAAACTACATTGAGTTTATACGTTGTTCATGTCTCCTTTATTACATGAATTCACACACGATTCTTCTTCAGCGTCTATAATCCTATCAAACTCACTCGACTTTAACATTAACCAATATAATACGAGTAAGAGTTTAATTCAATTTTGTTTTCCAAAATAAGTTAATTGCGAAAATACATTTTTCCGTGCTTCAATTTTTATTTTTTTTATAGAAAAAACAACAATTTCGTGGATTGTAGAAGTGGAAATGAGAAGAAGTATAAAATACAAATGATGATTCATTGCTTGTATCGTTACAATTGCTTATATAATTTGTACAATACAAGATGGATAACATTAGGTACAACAATTCCTCACTTTTCACCCTGGTATCTTCTTTTACCGTGGTAAAACTAAACGGTTCACTTTCCTCTAACGCCGCCCGATCACCGCCACCAAATCCGCCGGAGCACCCAGCTCTCGCCGGTGCAATACACCCAAATTCCACTTTTACCCCCAACAATTCCGAATATTCCGAACTCGTCCCTGCCCCTTCGTTACCACCACCCCTCACCGCCGCCCACCCATCACTTTCCCAATTTGCCCCCGCCTCCGCAGCCAATTTACCGACCCTCTCCAAGGCGTTTGAGTCCCACGCGCCTCCTGATTCCTCCACATCCTCGTCATCTGACTCCGGCAATCGCGGCCATTCAAACACAGATCGGGGCGATGCCTCGATCTGGACCGTTGATTCTACCTTCAAGAATGGGTGCTGCAGCAGCTGATCACAGCTCCACCTCTGCGCCGGGTGTCTCCTGAGGCACTTGTCTAAGAAATCCCTACCGAGTTCCGATAGCCGAGTCGGGAACCGAGGCGACTCGTCCGAGTAGCCAATCCGACGCAGCGTGTCGGCGCCCTCGTCGCGCCACGCTGGCGCGCCGGTGACCATCTCGATGAGCGTACACCCCAGGGCCCACACGTCGGATTCGTAGTCCTGAGATTCCCCGCGCACGACCTCGGGCGCCATCCAAAGCGGGCTGCCACGTGGCGAGAATCCATCCCTTCGATCATCTCCTTCCCGCTTCGCCGACCCGAAATCGGCGAGCTTGGCGGCTCCGGGCGCGGGGCCGAGAAGCACATTCCTCCCCTTGACATCGCAGTGGATAATCCCCCGGGAGTGTGCGAATTTGAGAGCCGACGCTATGCACCGCGTGTACCGCCGGAGCAGCTCCTCATCGGCGCCGGCGGAATCCGCGGCGGTGCCACCGGAAAGGTACTCCATGTGTAGGTTCCTGTAGGATATCTCCGGCGCCGCCTTGGTGGTGTCGTCGCCGTAGTACTCGACGATGTAGGGGGAGGAGAGAGATCGAAGAACCCTAATTTCATTCTCGATGGCGTCCAGCTGTGCGGCGGAGGCGGAATTAACCGCCACCGACTTAACAGCAAAGACCCGACCTTTAACACGGTCGAATCCAACACTGACGGATCCGAAACTCCCCTTCCCGATCAGCTTCCCCCGGATCCACCTCAAATTCTCCGGCGGCAACGACCTCATATGGTTTTCCATGAATTCTACTTGCTCTGTTATCGCTCTGATTTGGGGGAAAACAAGGGAGGGTGAGGTTGCTCTGTTTTTCACTTACTTGATAAATGAGGCGGGTGCTTGTCCGAATTGGCCACAACTGTAACCCTTATTTATATGGCGGGAGAGTCGTTTGGAAGAGGTACAAAAAGGAAAGTGTTAATTGAATCAGATAATCATTGGACAAATGATGATGATGTCATGTGAGTTTTTTTATTTTATTTTTGGTTTTTCTTTGGAGGGAAATCAAACAAGGCCTTGAGTGAAGTGGGTAAGAAAAATAGGATCCTTATCCTGGGAATAAGGCGGTGTTTGGATTGGATTTGGATTGGGAGTGAGATTTAAAGATATTTGAGTGGGTGCAAAAAATTGAATTACTTATGGGATTTGGTGACTTGGTGTAGGGAGGTGAGAAAAGGAATTGGTGTTTGTATTTGTGTGGTGGTGTTGTGTAGAATCTATATCTAAATAGTCTTTAATTTATACAAGTAGAAAAAAGAAATCATGGGATTGGAGGGTTTGTTGAATGAATATGGGGAAATTGGGTGAGAATTTGAGATTAGCTACAAAGGGTAACGATAAGAAACCACATGGAAGGTAGATATTAATATTTGATATCTCACAAACTGTCTTCACATGATTAGGTATTTTTTTAATGTGTAGATTTTAGAAAACCAACTGTTAAATGTTGATAGAATAAGAAATACTTCCTCCGTTCACTTTTATTTATCGTTTACTATTTAGATACGTTTTTTAGGATTATAAAAGTTATATAAATTATTAAATTTTTAATTAATTTTTTTTAATGATCTCTTGTGAGTAATAAGTATGATATTATTAAAAAAAATTACTAAAAAATAAATATTTTATATAGTTTTTATCACCTTAAAAAGTGTACATGAATGGTAAAAAGATAAATAAAAGTGAACGGACTGAATAATTGATATATTTATTAGTAAATGACTAAATGTGGCAAACCTCAAGAGAAATTTACTAATAATATCATTTCTCACAAATATGATAAATTGTTCAAAATAAAACGTTAAATTAAAAACTTGTTAGTTTTAAATAACGTAATTTGTTCAAAATGACCATATGATTCAAAATTGCCGAAAACCTCCCATCAGATGTACAGAATGTCACCCATAGTCCATAGAGAGTTTCGTTTGAAGCCATTATGAATGGTTTTCGGCAATTTTCAATATAGTATGGTTTTGAGTAATTTACCCTGTTAAATGGACGGTTTTCTAAATTATACAGTACTTTTTTGTTCTAGTTTATTGTTTTTTCTAATGCTCAAATATATTTATTAACGGTTTTTCCAACCTATAGACCAAATGTATAATTTAAGAACTTTAATTGAGAAAAAATTTCCAAATTAAAATTATTTTTAGTTTTTCTTAATGTTATTTTTCTAAAGTGTTATTTAATTTATAGTGAATCTTTTCCAATTGAGTTTCTTAATGCATCCCTAAAAAATAAAGATTTATTAAAATCTGCAGATTTTATGAAACTAGAAAATATTGATTAGAACTAGTTGTATTTTTTGTTATTTGGTTTGATTATGGGCGTTTGGGGTTTTGATGACGGGTTTTGATCTTCTTGTCTATTAACATATATATGCCAACCCTTTCAGTAAAAGAAATATACTACTTCATAGATATTATTTAGATCCAGATTTGGAATATTTAAATTTAAATGATTAAATCTTAAAAAGTATATTTAAAAATAGATAAAATAATTAACATTTGAAAATTTTTTATATTATAAATATTTATTCTATGTTCCATGACATAGTTATAAAAAATAATTACTAATATTATGATAAGTTTGGACGAACTCTAAAAGGATAAAATACTAATCAATTCAATACATTATACTTTTTGGATTTATATTCAATATATAATAAATTTCACAAATAGGTTAAATTATACCTCCATACACCACCGAATGCATTTCATTGTGCATAATTTGGGGATCAAGGTTACTTCAAGAATCGCACTTGTTTAAAAAAACCAAGCCAAAAGAAGCTTCAAATATTTTGAGAAAGTATTTTTTTAGAACAAACAAAATGAATTGACTCAATCAAAGTTTAATACTTTAAACTCATAATAATCATTTCATGACTTGAAATTGCCCAAATCTTACATACTAATATTTTCCACAAAAATATTTGTAAAAATATTTTATATAAAAATATATACTTGTTATTTTTTTATTTTATCAAAGATTGAATTGATACTTGTCCATCACTGCATTGAAAAAAAAAAACTTATATTTTAACTTAATACATTAATACTTTTCCCAAGGATCCTAGAAATTAATAGTGTATATATATATATATATATATCCCCTCATAAAATCTACTAGATGTAAAATAGACCACCCACCGGTTATAACAAAAAAGAAATATAGGCCGCTAATAACTTCAAAACGACAAAATTAGAAGTTAAGGCTAACATTTGTATTAATTAAAAAAAATGGCAAAAGGAGATATTATGATGTGGTACGGTATGTCGTATGTGCCAAGTAAGAGGCGCGCACATATAATTTGTGGGCTCCAATAAATGGGGAAGTATGGGACTTCCACAAATAGGTGCGTGCAACGTGGTGCTTCCTATTTGTATTCATTTTTTTATATTTATTTTAATAAGTAAGAATTTTTGATAAATTGAGAAGGCGCAAGAAGCGTAGATAGACAAACTGTCATAATATAATAATCTACCAATAATGAATCAATCAACCACGAAAAAAAGGGAAAACAACCCTCAAAAGGTAAGAACTAAGCAGAAGATCAGTTGAGCGAGGATGGAAGATTTGGCGGAAGAATGTGAACCGAATCTGACATGATGTCTCACCATCGGGAAGACAAAAAATAGAAATCCTCGACGGGCAATAGACTCCAATAGACGAGATAAGTGTGGATCACACGACGCTCCTCTTACCTAGACGAGCGATCTTCGGAGATAGACACGATCAAACAAGGCTGCAAGACTACTCCTCAACCAGAACTAACCACGAACTAACGAGTTGATGCCCCACAACAACCAGAAACCTATCCGCCTGAAGCCAAACTAAGAACATAGAGTGAGAGGCCGAAATAATTGGCAGACAGACTCGTGTCAAGTAAATTGAGAGATCGAAATAATTGGCAGATAGACTAACCGTCATGGTACAAATTAATAAATAACGAAAAATGAGGTTGACACAAGACTAAGGTCCGAACCCTGAATGAGCATAACAACGGAAAAACCCAGTACAAGAAAAAGTCGAGAAAGACATTGTGACGACGATCTGCGAATAGCGAGAACACGGTAACGACGTCTCACCATCAGGGAAACGGGGCCAGAAACATGGGTACGATTACATGGCATGATTTGGTTGGTAGAAGGAAAATAAAAAGAAAAACCGGTACGGAGTTGCTTGAACCTTTATGCTCCGCCTTTGACTGGATCAGTTCATCCTCCCTCAGGCCTAATCCGCAATCTCCCATCCCACATTCATTGCATTCACAATCTCTTTAGGGAGTATTTACAAGTTCCAAATCCAATGTCACAAAATTAAATAAATTGCGTATAAGAAACCACAAAATTTTAAATTAAACTAATCAAATTAGATAGACCTTAGTTTTCCCTCCATCAAAAGTGATTACATGTCAAAACAGACAAGACGACCAGTTTCACTCTTCTACGGAATATTCAACTTATCCGTGGGGAAATGATTTGTATTTTATTTTTTCCCCAAAATGAATTAAAGCCATAAAATAGAAGATGAAGCAAATTGCAAGAGAAGTAAATTGGAATATATGGGGCAGGGGGTGGGTCGGTGACGGTCCACTACTACTTTGGTCTTTGGATAAGCCTTTAATTTATTCATAACATACGTACATCATATAAATTTGAATGCAATTTGCAAGATATGTGAGATATGATGCATGAAACCACAAATGCTACCTGCAACTTTATTATCTTGAATAAAGCCATAGGTATATTATTAGGTATGTGCAAGTGCAAGTGCAACTCTACTCAATCAATCTATCTGGTCAAAAGCTCATCATCCACATATTCATCTATCTATCTAATTGGTGTCAATGCACCTTTTAGTTAGATTCCACACTTGCTAACTATCATCTCATGTCCTAATAATAGTCATAGTAGGAGTAGTTTGGAATGTTATTATTGATCAATAACTCTTTACCCGGCCAATTAGGATCAAAAGTATTCCGTACAAGGCTTTTAATGCAAATTATTAAATATATATTCCTTTTATTTCTTATGGTGTAGGATATATATTGAGAAATTTTTTACTGGATACACCGTTAATTAATGGATTCACAACAAGTTTTGGACCCATAATAGTGCTTTTAGAGAAAATTTGTCCAACAAGCCTTTTTTTTAGCCTTTATTGAGGGAGTGTCCTCCAAGCCCACTAAATTAGGTTTTTGTCCACCTCTAATTTTTCTGGACAAAATTGCCCCTGAGATCTAAACCTAATCTAAGAGATTTCTCGCGTTTCAGCAAGACCTTGGCGGCTCCTCCTTCTCTCGCTCTCTTCCTCGCCCTTCATTCCTTGGCCTCCTCCTCTTCCCCGCATCTCGATCCCGATAAATCCACCGTCCACGATCCCGGTAAGCATCTCGATCTTCAGTATTAATATTCATGCCTCCTTCTCTTCCCCGCATCGATCGATCTCTGCATTTCGATCTCCATAGACGACGATTTCTGCTTGTTGTCGGTGAATCGACGTAGGACGGGGACGTCGATGCGGTCCTAGATCGGGAGCCATAAGGTTAGGGCGAGCATTAGGAACACGATGTAGGAGGCCGCCGAGATCTGGATTTTTCCGATGTTGCGATCCGATTGCACGGCTTGGAAGATGGCGATTCGATCTGGAATTTGCCGATGTGTCTAAGTTGGTCGGGGATCCGACGTGTCTGAGTGTGGCAGCGTTGATTGCGGAGGCATGGTGAGTGTTCTTGTAGTCGACGATTCGGTCATCATGGCTAGTAGCTTTGATGAGCGCCGCCTCAAGCGCGGGGTTGCGGTCCTTCATTGTACCGGAGACGCGCTGCCCTAGCTTCATCGATCTCGTCGGCATTTGGGGATCAAATTGAGGTCTCGGGTGAGGATTCTGAAATTGATGGAATTGGGACGTTCATCGATCTCGCGCTGCCACAACTTGGATGATGTTGATGACGATGCGATCGAGGGCGCGCAATTGATGCGAGGACGGGTGGGCGATGGATGCGAGGGCGAGAAATTCGATCGATTTCAGCAAGATCCAGGGGAGAAAACGGGAGCAAGGCTTGGATCTGGCCACGTTTCAGCAAGATGATGTGCTGGAATCAGGAGAGAAAACGCCATTACCATCCTTTTTTCAGCAAGATTCAGGGAAGAAAGGAGCAAGCCTGATGTTTCCGCATCTCTTATCCAGGTACATATTAGGTTTTCAAATATGAATTTTTGTTTCTCTTTTCGATTAGTAATTTGAATTTGGGGATTGATTTTCTGCCAAGTAATACTGATTTTCAGCAAGTATTAATGCCTTTGTATTTGTTTTCTGGGATGATATTTACTTATTTTTTACAGGATCAGTGTATTTGTGTATGGATTGATTTTTATACAGATTTTCACCAAGTAAAATGACATTGGAGCACCTTTAGTAATATCCTGCAAAATCTTAGCTACGCTTTATATGTCAACGAATTCCCGTAAGCAATTGCATTTTTTAACACTAGATATTCCCATCCACATTTCAGCAATAACCATTTCAGCATCAACAACGTTGCTGAAATCAGAGTTTCAGCATCAACAAAGTTGATGAAACCGGGGTTTCAACATCGACAACGTTGCTGAAATTTCGGTTTTAGCATCAATAACGTTGCTGAAACCGGGGTTTCAACATCAACAACAGTGCTGAAATTAGGGTTTCAGCAACTCCGGATTCTGTAGCTTCGGGAAAAAAAAACAACAACGCGAAAGAAACAGAGGGTGGCACAAGGGTTTCAGCAACGCGGAAAAAAAAAAACTGCTGAAACAGAGGGTGACACAGGAGTTTCAGCAACTCCGATTTCAACAACGCGGAAAAAAAAAACTCAATCTCGCGGGAAAAAAAAAACTCAATTTCAGCAACTTCGGTTTCAGCAGTTTCAGCAACGCGGAAAACAAAACTCAATTTCGCGGAAAAAAAAACCTCAATTTCAGCAACTTAGTTTCAACAGTGGGTGGACATTTTGTTAATATGGAGAGAACGGTGGACACTTTCCTAATAAAGGCAAAAAATTTGGACATCCTAGTAATCACACCTTAATTTTTTTAAACATGGGTGGGACCCGCTGATGGATATCGACAACAAGTACAGACACATTAGCGGTGTATCCAATAAAAGTTATCGGTGTATTTAACAATCCCTTCTATACCATACATTGGATTTACTCGATTGAGTTCTAGCTAGCTCTAATTAAGTGTTTACATCACTTTGGATATTAAAAATGAAATACTATCTATTTAATTGAAGAAATATATCAACACGCACGTCTTAATTCATACACCCTGGACTAGTCTCATCCATGATCCATGCATGCACTTCCAAACCATATATGATGGATGCCACCAACGTAACTTTACTATTAAATTATGTTTTGACATTGGTTTGAGAATCCAATTAAATATCAAAATATAAGATAGGATAAAATCTATAAATGGTTTATTATAACAAAAAATTATATAAATTCAACATAACTTTCGATCGTTTTTATACAATCCGACTAAGATTTCTTAAAACCTAAAAAAGATCGAGCTCATTACTTGGAACAAGCCAGAAAGGGAGTGGATCACTGCCAATGTCGACGGGACGGTTAGCAAAAATGGTGACGCGTAGGCGGGCAGAGTGTTGCGTGATGGTGATCGAAGGTTTATTGCATGCACATCGTGTTGAGACGTGCCCGGTGATTATGAAGGAGTTGTGGGGTATCCTAGCTAGATTGCCTTCGAACCACTTGGTAGTTGGGCTATCGGAAGGTCAAGATTGAAACAGATTCGGTGATTGCCCTTAATTTGGTTAAGAAATGTGTGTGGTTGAGAGTCATCCGATGTCTAGCCTGGTAAATCTCTGTCAAGGCTTTATCAGCGGATTCTGGGATATTCAGGTCATCCATATCTTTAGGGAAGCGAATCACGTCATCGACTCTCTTACTACTTTTGCTCTTCTTTTACAGAGAGGGTTGTCGGATCCTCCGAGTTTGTTGTTTCTTTGTTAGATGATGACAATAGAGGAAGGGCTACCGCCTACTGAATAGTAGTCCGAACTCGCTTCCTTGAGAGTTGAGAGGCTTGCCTCTATTGTTTTACAAAAAAAAATAAAAATCGATATATGCTCTTTTTCTTTAATCATATATTCAAGCTAAAATATGGAGAAGGAAACAACTTAAAAATTTAATTATGAGGGATTAAGCACTTTACCTTATATTTCAATATACCACCATTATAAAACACATACTATTTGAACAAGGGTATGTGTATTTCATATACCACCATTATAAAACACATACTACGTAGTATTTAAAAAGTTGATACTCTTTTTCTTTATTAGTATGTGTTTCATTGATTAAATTAAATTTTTTAATCATTACGCTCTTTTTCTAACGTTTTATACAAAATTAGTTTTGTTTTCCCCTTTCACCCCCTATTTAAACAAAAGTAACACACACATATACTATCATCTACCCTCATCTAATCATTATCCCTCCTATCTTATTTTTCATATTAAAAATAACATTATCTTCTTATCTAAAATCACTCTTCATTTTCTCAGGGAAAATTGCCCTTACCTCCCTGTTTAATCGACGTGAAAAAATATTTGATTGATTTATTTAAAAAATCACATAATATCTCAATATTACAGAATATATCCCTATAAAAGTTCAAATTCACCTTTTTTCAAGCAAAACACAAGTTTTGGACGGAAGGCAAAATGTTGCGAAACGCTAGAATTACTATGCAAAAATCTCAAAACTCTTATTTACCACCCGAATTAAGTTAAACCACATAGTTATCTCGCGAAAAATTCGTTATAATAACCAACTATCCTCAAAAAATTATATGTTGAACATTTTTCTTTATTTTAAATTAAATATATTGATCATAATTGAAGTGATGCTAAATAATCGAGTATTTGGTTGTATGGGACAAAATTTCGTTTGGTGGTGCTTTACTTTGGATTAGATTAGATAAGCGATAGTTTAATATATTAGGGATAAAGTATATTCTCTATATTTTCTTTTCTTTTCTTTTTATTTTGACATTTGAGAAATTTGTTTAATATATAATCGGTTTCAATCTGGTAAAATTTAAAGAAAAACTATACCAATAGAATTTCTCACTCATTTCAATAAAACAAAAGAAATAAAAAAAAGGGATTGGCGAAGGGTGAAATTTTTTTCCCTTCACTTTACCCATTTTTACAATTCTCATGTCAATCATCGATCTCGGTTGACTAGTTTCTGTAGTGCTCGATCGCGACAAATCTTAATTAGGATAAGTCCGTAATTAGGCTATTATTTATAACAATGATTAGCTAAAACTTAGATAATATAATAAAATTTAATGAAGTTGGTAGCTATGTATAAGAATATCTTATTTGTTTCAAGATATAAATCATTTGATTTTTTTTTCACGCTTTTAAAAATTAAAAATTCTATAAAATTTCAACTTTTTAATCAGTTTTTAAAACACATACTATGTCTATTAATAAGTATAATTTATTTTTAAAAATATTATTTAAAAAATTAATATTATTAAAAAAAATTTAACTTATTAAAAAATGTGTCAGAAAAAATTAAATCATATTTTAAAACATAGAAAATATTCTCTATGCAATTAGTAGTGATGTCGTCGTGGATCATGCGTATATATTTGTGAAATTGTGAGAGAGAAACCATATATACATCTATCTATACGAGCCAAATGTTTGTGGGGATTCACTAGCAATTGACCCTCGATCACGTTAATTCAGCTCAATGATTCCTTAATTAAAAAATATACATACGCGCTAAACGACTTCATATATGATATTTTTTACTCCTATGGGGAAGTTGTGCGACTATATACAATTATACATTGTTGGATAATGATCCTGCTGGAACCTGTGAATACAACAATTAGCAAACACGTTAGGGATGTAGGTCGAACCTTGTTTCTGTGAAGGGGTTGGGCTGCGGTGAAGCGTGGTATGAGAGCCACTGAATGAGAAACGTATTTGTCCCCGACAGTGATGCAGATTGTATGCGAGGCAACGTCCCCCAAGGATTTCACCGTCTTCTCTCACAGGTGCACTCGAGGGAGAGAAGTTGGAACTGGAACAGACGCTCAGAACGGGAAAAGGGTAGGAGAAAACAGGAGATGGAGAGAGGCGATTGTGTTCGTTGTGTGCTTAGTGAAAAACAGATATTCGCGGATAAGCACGAACAAGCTAATATGTAATATCTTCGGCCTCAAAGAATAATTTTTCCGCAAAAAATTAACTCCAACTCCAATCTCGGAGCACGAGCACGAGCCGAGCCGGACGGACGGCGGCGGCGGGCGCCCGTGTGGGTGCCCCGTCTCCTGCTCAACCTCTCAATGTAGGTAGTGGAAGAGACTCCTTAAAAACCCTTTAGGGTACCCTTGAACTTTCCATGTGGGATGTGGGAAGTCCAAATGGCACCTTCCTTAAAACCATCTTCTATATGCATTACCTCCAACAATCCCCCACAAATGCAGATAGAAGGGTTTAAAAACCGAGGTTTTGAAAACGAGTTCTGAGCGTGTCGAGGTTAGTGCTTAAATGCTGATGTCTTGCGACTTGAATCAGCACATAGTGAAACTAGCAATCCTTTAGATAGAGTGAATGGCCAGAGGCCTTGAATTCCTCCACTTCAGGGTAAACCAGCAACACACACTTTCCACGGGTCCTGTAACGTTCCGCTAAGTCTTATCACATAAGACATCCAAGTTTTGGCACACCTTGGGTGCTCATGAGTGTTCTAGTGATGACTGCCCTAAGTCTCACCTTGGAGGGTTGCCAATCACTGACACTCACGTAGGTGACTTCAACATATCTGTCTCAATACAGAAAACCCCCACAGTGGGTTATGAAGTCATTAAGAGCTCTAAGGCTCAACCTCTCATTTGTTGTTCGGTGATCTATCAGGTCCGTCTCAAAGGAACACCCAATGCCTGGGCTATAGAATCATTAAGAGCGTTAGCTCAACCTCACTATACACTTGCCATAGGAATGGGAGATGTGTATCTCATATGAGTCTTTCCATGGCTTACGTTCGACCAAATTAATGGTTTCCGCCACAGATTCCTCATCTCACAGGCTTTAGCCCCATTCCCCCTCGACGTGTCAAGGACTAGCCTTCTGCAAAGTCCTTTGGTCAATGGATCCGCAATGTTCCTATCTGACCGCACATACTCTAAAGAGAGTACCCCATTTCTTATCAACTGCCTCACAGCCTCATGTCGGATGCGTATATGCCTTTTCTTGCCATTATACGCTTCGCTGTTTGCTACCCCAATGGCAGCCTGTGAGTCACAGTGTAGAGAAATCGCAGGAGCCGGATGCCCCCACATTGGTATATCTGCCAGTAGGCTTCTCAGCCACTCAGCCTCTTGCCCTACTAGGTCTAGAGCTATAAACTCTGACTCCATCATCGATCGGGCTATGCAACTCTGCTTTGCAGATTTCCATGAGACAGCTGCACCACACAATGAAAAAACATATCCACTAGTGGAGCAAATTTCATCAGTCCCGCTTACCCAGTTTGCATCACAATATCCTTCTAGAACGCAGGGAAAACCCTCAAAATGTAATCCCCAATCAAGAGTGCCTCTAAGGTATCTCATTACCCTTCTAAGTGCAATCCAGTGTCCTTTGCTAGGATTATATATATATATATATATCTATTGAGTCTACTTACTGCATAAGCTATGTCAGGCCGAGTATAGTTCATCAAACACATTAGACTCCCAATAACTTTAGCGTATTCCTCTTGGGAAACACCTATACCTGAGTTCTTCACTAACTCTATGGTAGCATCATATGGGGTCCTAACTGGCGTCACATCATAGTTGTTAAACTTTTTCAATACCTTCTGTACATAATGGGATTGAGACAAAGTAAAGCCATTTTTAGTTCTAGTCACTTTAACACCTAGAATCACATCAGCTTCACCTAAGTCTTTCATTTCAAAGCGAGAGGAAAGAAACTTTTTAGTTTCATTTATCACATGCATGTTAGTGCCAAATAACAACATATCATCAACATATAGGCACAAAATAACACAACCGGAATTGTACATCTTGGTATAAACACATGCATCAGATCCACTAACCACAAATCCAAAGCTCAACACAGTGTTATGGAATTTTTCATACCATTGTTTAGGTGCTTGCTTTAGGCCATATAGAGATTTCTTTAACCTACAAACCATGTTCTCCTTACCTGGAACCACAAAACCCGGAGGTTGTTCCATGTATATTTCCTCATCTAGATCACCATTCAGAAAAGCAGTCTTTACATCCATTTGATGTACTAAGAGCTTGTAATTAGATGCTAAAGCAAATAATGTTCTAATGGTTGCAATCTTAGTTACAGGAGAACAGGTGTCAAAATAATCTACTCCATGTTTCTGTGTGAATCCTTTGATTACTAGTCTTGCCTTAAATCTTTCAATAGAACCATCTGTTCTAAGTTTCCTCTTAAAGATCCATTTACAACCAATGACCTTATAACCTCTAGGAAGATCAACTAGTTCCCAAGTGTGATTACTTGTGATAGATTCAATTTCACTGTTTACCGCATCTTTCCAAAAACTAGCATCAAAAGAACTCATAGCTTCTTTATATGTTCTAGGTTCATCCTCTATCATGTGAACATAAACTAGAGCTTCATTGATTTCATCTAAATCACGGAGTTCAGTTAAGAAAGCAGTCACAAAATCAGGACCATAGCTAGTTTCTGTTCTACGTCTTTTACTTCTTCTAATTTCACTAGGTTCATCAACATTGATAGAAGCAGGTAAAGACAAAGATGCAGCTTCAGAAACAGCAGGAATACTATCATGTTCTTTCTTCAAAGGAAAAATATGCTCAAAAAATTCAGCATCACGATATTCACACATAGATCTGTCATGCAAGCACATAAACCTATAGGCATCACTGTTCTCAGCATAACCAACAAACATGGCATCAACAGTCTTAGATCCAAGGTTATCTCTTTTAAATGCAGGAATCCCAACTTTAGCTAAACACCCCCACACTCTCATCAACCCTAGGTTAGGAGGATGTCCTTTCCATATTTCATAAGGGGTTTTGTCTAACTTCTTATGGGGTACCTTGTTAAGAATGTAGTTTGCAGAAAGAACAACTTCACCCCACAAAGAGTCGGGTGACCCAGAGCTCACAAGCATAGAAAGCATCATGTTTTTTAAAGTTCTGTTCTTTCTTTCTGCTACTCCATTCGATTGAGGGCTATAGGGTGCTTTACGTTCATGAATTATGCCATTATTCTCACAGAATTCTTTCAAGAACGCTGTCCCATATTCCCCACCTCTATCAGATCTAAGTCTTTTCACTTTTCTGTCAAGTTGGTTTTCTACCTCAGCTTTGTAGATTAAGAACATTTTCTCTGCCTCATCCTTAGATCTTAGCAGATATAACTTGGTGTATCTAGAATAATCATCTACAAATGTGATGTAATACCTTTTACCACCTCTGCTCTCAGAGTTCCTAAAATCAGCTAGATCGGTGTGAACTAATTCTAGCAATTCGGTGGACCTCTTTGTTACAGGTTTGAAAGGCTTCTTGGTGAACATAGCTTCCACGCAAATTTCACATTTTTTATGATCATTATTACCCAAGTTTGAGATTAGGCCCATTTTATGCAATTTGTTCACAGATTCAACATTCACATGACCTAATCTAGCATGTCAAAGATCAACATCAACAACGATATAAGCGGAAGTACGTAGAAGCTATATTAGCAGAATCAACAATAGTTTGCAAAACAAACAATTCACCAAAGTTGTAAGCCTTCCCTAAAAACTTTCCATTCTTGGACAAGACTATAGAGTCACCTTCCATGAGTCCCTTTAGCCCGGCTCGAGATAAGAGCCCTCCAGAGATCAGGTTCCGTCGCAGGGAAGGCATATAAAAGACATTCTGCAGGCTTAGGATGTTACCTTAGGTGAGCTTCAGCGAGACCTTCCCTTTGCCTAGCACCTCTGACTGGCTTAAGTTCCCCATGTAGACTTGCTCAGCTCCACTTGCAGGTTCGAACTCATCAAATAACTCTCTGTTGCCGCAGAAGTGCTTTGTGGCCCTAGTGTCCACAATCCATTCGGTCATGCTCCCAATGATGTTAGCTTTAGTGACCACTGCAACAATGACTTCAGGAGCACCACCTTCAGCGACGTTTGCAATGCCTTTGTCCTGTTGACCGTTGTTCTTTTGGACAGCATACTGAGCATCCTTCCTCTCACGGCACTGGAACGCCCTGTAGCCTTGTCGACCACACACATAGCAGCCAGTGTTGTTCCGCTTCTCTCCATTGTTGTTCTTCTTGAACTTCGCAGGCTTTTTGTTTTGTCCTCCAGGGCCCTTCTTGGTCTTCTTGTTGAAAGGCGGCTTATTGCCTTTCTTGTTGACCTGCGGAGTTTCAACAATGTTAGCTTTTACCGTGTCAACATCAGTGTTGGAGGTCTCCTTCTCCTTCAGCCGGTTTGCTTCCTCAATCTTCAGATGGCTGACGAGTTCCTCCAAGGCAAGATCTTTCTTTTTGTGTTTGAGGTGATTGCGGCAACGTGCCCATGACTCAGACAATTTCTCAATCAGGACGTTCTCCTGAAGAACTTCGTACATCTTCATCCCTTCGGCCAATATATCCACTACCAAATTCTCATACTCATGCACCTGCTCCATGATAGGCTTGTCGTCCACCATCTTGAACTAGATCCACTGTCCAGTCACGTACTTGCACTTCCCAGCATCGTCAGTGCCGTACTTCTTGTCTAGGGTTTCGCAGATAGTCTTAGCAGACTTCTGGATCAGCAGCAGGTCGAATAGAGCGTTCGTCATGTGGTTAAGCAAGTAGCCTCTTGAGGTTTTGTTGTCGCGTTGGTACTTCACGAGCTCCGCAAAAGGCGTAGGCGGGTTGGGCGGCGCATCGTCCTCAGCAACAGCAGCAGCCGCATGTAACACCCCTTCTTAATACACTGAAGAGATGTTGCAGCGCCAGCAATTACGCAGACTTTAATGTCTTTGTAACCGCCTTAGGCTTATAGGGACATGCAACCATGCTCCCATAAACAAGATGATAAAATACAAATATTAAATAAGCGGAAGACTTAAATATAAAATAATCTCCTAAGATAAAATAAGTTACCCAAACAAAGGGTCCAAATACAATAACCGAAATAATGAAATAACAACAGCGGAAATAATATTCAAATAGTAGCAGCGGAATGAATAAAATAAATCCCATAAATTCTAAAAGTTTGTACCTTACTTCAAAACACAATAAAACTGAAAACAACGAAATGCTTTATTCTTCAGCGCCTCAAGACCGTTTACTTAAACCTGTGGATCGACGGCTGAGGTGTAGTATGCAGACCAGGGACCCCAACCGTTCAAAGGAGAAAAATAGGACGGTTAGTCTTTTTACGACTAGCAAGTAGCAGAAAGTAAAAATGTTCAAGACTCCATCTACCACCCATTGACCATAAAAGGGCATTGGTGATTGTAGACTAAAATATGAATTATGAGTAAATATTTATGTGGAACCTGACTCGTTTGAGTAATATAAAATAAAATAACAGGATGATCCAAAAAGGACCGAGTGTTTGAATGGGATGCGGATCTGGAGATCCTAGGGAATCATATTCTGAGTACGGAAAGAATATGATATAACGTCACTGAAAGTGGGTCACCTATTAGTAAGGTACAACGCAATAATAGTAATAACACAATATACACAACATTATCGTTTACTTAGGACAAGTGATACCAGCCTCGGCCGCATATACTGGGCGGATGACCTACTACCCTTAGGTAGATGTACCCATTCGAGAGATTTGCAATTTCGAAGGGGCATCTCATGAGACGTTTATAGAGCAAGGTATAACCGAACCTTGACCTGACTTTACCCTTTTTCCATTATTTAAGACACATCATAATATCAACAACAACAACAACAACAACAACAACAACAACAACAACAGTAATAATGACACAACTCGTATAAGTACCAATCCACAAATACATCCTAGGTGACCACAAAAGCATAATGTACACTTTAGATCTATAAAGTACACGAAATAATATAACTGACAAGCATGGATATTCAAAACCAATAATATACCATACTTAACTAGCACGAAGGAACAAAATGGACAAATCATGCTTTTTAGGAAGTTCGGGCATTTAATGTAATTTTCTCAAACCATAGGATCAAATTATAATTACCCGAGTTGACATGCTATGTGAGATTAAGGAATTGATAAATAGCAACAAACTGAACTAACTTGCATATTTACCACAAACTCATAGCATGGAACTTATAAAGGACACAAAAAGCAATAATTGCGTTAAAGGCACGAAATTTGCAGAAATGCACTGATTGAACCAAACTACTTGCCTTAATCCGACGAAATGCTTATTCGTGGTTGAGCAAAATAATCTGATAAAGGACCTGAGATTTTACAGAATTAAATAGGGTATTAGTAACTTTTTAGAAATTACGGAAACGGCACCGTAACTTTTAAAAAGTACAAAACTTACCCTTGCTTTTCCCAAAAGCCAACCCGATTATGTCTCACAAAATTTCAGGAGCTGTAAAGGCTGTAAACTGTTCCAAAACAGTAGGTAGGTTAGATTAAACATCACATACTTGTTCGAAACTCGACAACTTGCGATGAATAGAGCGGATCTTACCCAAACGAGACTAAAAAACGTCCAAGTTTCGAGCTTATGAACCCTTGGATATGGTATGAATCTGAAAGGAATAATTTTGGTCAGATAACAGCCCTTGGATTGAAGGAAAGAAAGAAAAACGAACATAAATCACGTTTTTCTGAACTACAGAAACACTGCTCACCAGTCAAGTTCGAGGCTGTGTTACGATTGTCTTGAAGAAGGTATGAAGGAAAGGACAAATGGGTTCAACAGAGGGTGTTGCAAGATTTCTGATGCAGTCGGCGTCTCTGGATTTGGACCACGGTGCTGGTGGTGGCAAAGCCCGAAAGTAGGCTTGTCGAACACTGTTCTGCAGCAACTTCCGACGCCGATTTGGACGTCTTTCCGGTGAGCTGCTGCGTTGGGGCTTGCACGGTGGTTTCCTGGGTGTTGGAGAAGACTAGTGGTGGCAGCCTTCAGCCCTGGTGTCGCCGGAATCGCGGTCGAGGGTGATCGGAGATAGTTGGTGATTTGTGATCTTCGGTCGCTGTTGATGGGTTCGTAGAGAATGAATGGGAAAGGTTTATGGCGAGAGGGTTAACTGGAATAGAAGAATGCATCGTTCTCTTCAGGTTGACCTAATTCGAATCCCCTAAAGATAGAGATTTGGGGTTGAAAAATCTGGCCAAAGATTACTAGTTATCCTATAGTTAAAGATAGAATTTGTTAGAAAAAAAAAATCAGATTTCCTTGCCTTCCACCGTGTACAGATTTGCTGCGCTGCTGGGCTCATCTCGGAATGTCGAGTGGCTGTTGTGAGGCCGGCCCACTTGACACACACATATATATATATGCTTAGTATATATTTATATATACCTATATATGTATATTATACCCATAAATATACTTATCACGTATATTTATATCTAAATATATAACTAGTTACCCACTAATTTACCCATAAATAATATATAAATATTATTTGTAAAACTTTAATTTATTTAAATAATTTAAATAAATTAATTTCCCACATTTCACATTATAAAATGTGAAATAATTATCTTACGAACTAGACACATTAAAATAATAGAAATAAGAAGTAATTCCGACTTTTATTTAATTAAATTCTAAAATTAAATAAACGGAAATACGAGGGTATTTCACCGCAGGGGCGCCGGGGGGGGGGGGGGGGGGTCTTGCAGCAACACATAGTCAATCTCTAGTTGCTCAAAGAAGATCAGCATCTTCTGGGACCAGCGCTTGTAGTTCGAGCCATCCAAAGGCTCCAGGTTTGAGAGATCGAGCAACGGCTTCTTGTAGGAGATCTTGACGGTGGCCATTGATCCAACTTAAAAATACGTTTCTCACTGTTGGATAATGACCCTGCTGGAACCTGTGAATACAACAACTAGCAAACACGTTAGGGATATAGGCCGAACCTTGTTTCTGTGAAGGGGCTGGGCTGCGGTGAAGCGTGGTATGAGAGCCACTGAATGAGAAACGTATTTGCCCCTGACAGTGGTGCAGATCATATGCGAGGCAACGTCCCCCAAGGATTTCATTGTCTTCTCTCACAGGTGCACTCGAGGGAGAGAAGTTGGAACTGGAACAGGAACTCAGAACGGGAAAAGGGTAGGAGAAAACAGGAGAGGGAGAGAGGGGATTGTGTTCGCTGTGTGTTTGAAAGCAAAACCCTAACCCTCCTTATATAGGCTCCGAAATCCTCCTTAGCCCGCAAGCAAAGGAGAGATTCGAGTCTATCAACAGAAGGTTTGAGCTTATCCAAAACGGTTTAGAAAGATTTCGGAAAAGATAATTTTCCAGTAAAAAACCGATATTCGCGGATAAGCACGAATAAGCTAATCCGTAATATCTTCGGCCTCAAAGAATAATTACGAGTCGAGCCGGACGGACGGCGGCAGCGGCGGGCGCGCGTGTGGGTTCCCCATCTCCTCCACAACCTCTCAATGTAGGTAGTGGAAGAGACTCCTTAAAAACCCTTTAGGGTACCCTTGAACTTTCCATGTGGGATGTGGGAAGTCCAAAGGGCACCTTTCTTAAAACCACCTTCTATATGCATTACCTCCAACATACATTTCTATATTGATTATAGGGAAAGCTCTTTTGCAGAAAACCACACCTCTTAAAATTGAAATTGCAAAAAACTAGACCCGTTATTAGGCCTGTGCAAAAGGTCCATCAGCACAGGGCCCCCAAAATTTTGGGGGCCCATATATATTTTTTTTATTATACTACCTATGTAAAAAAAATTCCAAAAAACCCTCACCAGTACTGTGTACTGTCATTGAATTGAATACGGAGAGAAAAGTAGAAAACGCAGCACACAAGACGAACGTCTCTCTCTCTTTCGTTGGACCTCCAAACTTCATCCCCTTAAAATTCGTCTGTAAATTCGGCGACGATTCACCTTCCCTCATACTCCCAATATCCAAAATCTCAATCCCTCACTAATGACAAGTGTGAAATCATGCGATTCGATTGATTTTCCAAAGATTTTCGTTGAGAAATCCCAACGGGAATATGAGAGCGGCTCTAATTATAAATTTGGGCGTCTTCTTCCATTCATCCACAACCTTCAATTCTTCTAGGTTTGTGACTTTGTTTATCTAGTGAATTAACATTCAATTTCGTTTCTCATATATTCCCCCAAATTTGTCCGAAATTTCATCTTCAATTAGGGATTCAATTTGTTTGAAATTTCATCTCCCGTCTCTCAGATTTCAATTTTGTTTGAAATTAGGGAATCAATAAGAGATTCAATTTCATCTCCAATCCGAAATTTCATCAAATTAGGGATTCAATAAGACATTTTGTTTCAACATTTATCTTATGCGTGAATTGTAATTTATTGATTTATTGATTGTGTGTTGTGTTTTTAGGCGATCTTAAAGCTCCAAAATTATCAAGCTTCACCCGCACACTCTCGTCGACAGTGTGCGGGTGGAAAATGACATTACATGCTCGGAACAGGGCCCCTTGGAACAACGACACGACCCTGCAGAAAACCACCTCTTAAACCCGTTCTGTCTTTAAATCGCCACTCACAACCTTTTTTTCGTTAGCTTGCTGTTAAAAACGGTGAAAAGTCATTTTTACCCCTCCCTTTTAATATTATTTAAATGAGAGAAAAATGTATGAATGGAAATAAATTAATAAAAGGGTTAGAAATTAGGATGAAAGTGTAAAAAGATTAAAAATTATAATTTTCAAGTTAAGTCTCAAGAGTTGGGCGGACCTTACCTCGACATCGCGATTACCATGGTTGCCTTGTGATCGAGGATGGAGGGAGAAGCACAACGGGAGTTCGTATATTCAAGTGAGGGTAAGTATTCGACCAAAATTTTGATAATGTTCTTCATCTCTGTCCACACAAACCTATTTTGATTTTATGTCTTATAAATCCTAATTTCTACTATCAGATCGATTTGGTCATTGTTAACCCTAATTCGTGCAATTTTGATAGTGTTTGACCTCTAAATTAAATGCTCTGTATTTATATGAGTTGTAAGCCATTTAAGGATTTTGTTGGGACCAAGAATATGTTCCTTTGTTTGTACGTGTGTGCCTTTAAATAGCGTTTTAGAGTGTCTTTGTCTGTATTTTATTATTAAAGACCGCTCGTTGAATTGTAGCTTTCCTATTTGCTTAATGTTTCCCAAGCTAATCCCTAACACCATAAATCCATGACATTTAATACAACAACCAGGTACATGTAGACCAAAAAAGATGGCATCTTCCAATGTTGAGGCCTTAGATCTAGTTAAGAAGAAGACGTATGTTAGAGCTCCTTCAAATTCAACTCTCGATAATGGTGTGAGTCACTCGGATGATGAAGTAAGCATATTAGGATCGGAATCTTCAGATGATGATTACAGTTTCGAGGAGAGTGATGAGGAAGATCGATGATGATGACATATTTGAGGATTATGTTGACAATAATGTAGCAACTGATATGGTTCATCTTGTGTTCCCTGAGTTAAAAGAGGCAGAAGAAGATGATCTTTAAGATGATGAGAAAATAGTGGATGATTCTGATGAATTGAAGAGCATAAGTGGGTGTGATGATGAAGCTCAAGTAAGGTACCCAAAATTTAATCCTTTAGTTGATTATACTAAGAAATTTTGTTTCCAAGTTGGCATGAAATTTGGTTTAGCTGAAATCTATAAAAATGCTTTGAAACAATGTTCCATAGAGAATGGTTGCAACTTTTACTATTTGCATAATGACCAAAAAAAGGTGTCTGCTTATTGTAAGCTGAAATGCAATTGCCCTATGGTTCATGGAGGAAAGAAATGTGTTTGTGGAACTACTTTAAGTGGGTGTAAAGCTTGAACCAGAAGGATGGGATCTGATGGAATTATTCAGATGAAGAGCTTTGTTCCAAAACATGAACGTGGTTGGCAACATGAGAATACAAAGGTTACTTTTGTGTGGTTAGCACATCAATACATTGAGCAACATAGAGATGACCCGGGATGGAAGTTAACAACTTTTATGAGTGTTGTTCGAAGGGATCATGCAATCGACATCATTTACACTCAGGCATGGAGGGATAGGTTGAGGGCAATACTAATTACACAAGGTGATGCAAGGGTGCAATATGGAAGGGTTTGGGATTATGCAGCTACCTTAAAAAAATACAACCCGGGGAGTTCAACCTATGTGAATGTGTGTCAAGACAATCCCGAGAGACCTTTGTTTAGAGGCATGTAAGAAAGGCTTCATGGTGGATTGTAGACCCATCGTTGGGCTAGACGGGTGTCACTTGAAACTGGCTTTTACTGGTCAAATACTAGTTGTAGTCGGGAATGATGGAAATGAAAATATATTTCCCATTGCATATGCTGTGGTGGAGCAGAGAGGAAAGAAACATGGTCGGGCTTGGTTCTTAGAAATTCTGATGCAAGATATGACAAAAAATGTATATGACAAAAAATGTATTCGTATATTATTTGTTTTAATTTTCAATTCATGATGCGAAGTATCTAATCGAGTTTTCATTTTTTACACCCAATGACTTATAGAGGCACTAAGTGATGTGGTCCCAATGGCCGACACAAGAGTATGTGTGTGACATCTGTACAACAAGTCAACAACTTCAAAGTGAAGTGGCCAGGTAAGACTTATAAGGATGCACACTTTGGGTTGCAGCCAAGATGAGAGTGCATACAACTGTTTGATTCGTGCAAAGCCGGAGACATGGTCTAAACATGCTTTCAAGTAGTACACCAAATGCGACATGCTTTTGAATAACGTATGTGAGAGCTTCAATTCCTACATCTTGTGTGCTAGAGACAAGCCAATCTTGACCATGAGTGAGTGGATTATAAGACAACTTATGAGGAGGTTTGTTTCAAAATGTGAAGGCATGTCAAAATATAATGGTACTTTGACACCTAGGACATTCAAGAAGATTGAATTAACTAAGGAGGAAGGCATGGAAATATGTAGAGCTCTTTGGGGTGGTCATAATAGATACGAGGTTGATTATAGGACATTTGTGGTGGACTTGGGAACAAAAAGTTGTGGCTGTAACAAGTGGGGTCTCACTGGAATTCCATGTCCTCACGCAGTGTGTTGTATTTTGAGAGCTAGGCTGAGAGTTGAAGATTATGTGCTTCCATATTATACAAAGGAGACCTACCTGAAAGCTTACAACAAGGAGATCGAACCAATGCATGAACCTGTCGATTGGTATCGAGAAGACTGGAATGATAGCTCCAGAGCCACCGAACTTCGTTGTTCGGTCAGGAAGGCCTAAAAAGGCTCATGGGAGGGAAGAAGGCAAGGACAAAGCAAGAAAGCAAAGAAGAGTAAGGATAGGCAGGCCAAGATGCTCTCGGTGTGACCAAGAAGGTCCTTACAAGAACAAGTGTGTAAATGCTCCAAAGGCTCATGAGCCACCGAAACCATGAAACGTTGGAGGAAGGTCAAAAAATCCAAAGACAGTTCAGATTGGTACCCAAAAGAGGAAGTACACCAAAAAGGTATATATGGCTAATAAGGTTATTACCATAGCTAAAGGGTATCTAATAAGGTTATTGCAATAGGCTCATAACAAAATGTTTCCTTAAACAAATTAAGGGATATGTCGGCTTTATAGGCTAAGAATTTCAGTACTTTAATTTTACTTCAAGTTCGTAATGTATTATTTAGAAACCTTTGCAATACAATCCGAAAATGATCTTCGTTGAAGTAATCTTTGCATAAAGAATGTCTGATTTTGGTATATTGTCAAATATATATATATATATATAGGGGTACTTTTCGGTGAGTACACCCCTTACCATGAAACGGGGGGACAAATCTCAACTCTTGGATCAAAAAAAGAAATGGGTTGGATTAACTTTGAAAAACAAACCGTTTAAGCGTAAAACTACCTAGTATTCATATTTAATGTTAATTATGAATACTAGTTGGTTACATGTTTAAGCGTAGAGATGAAATCTCTGATATTTTACTTGGAACAACTAAGCACTAAATATGAATATTTAATAATTTATATATGAATAATTACATAATAAAATATGAATATTAACACAATCTGGGAATAATAATTTTTGGTTACCTGCTTTAAGCGGTTAACATCCTAGTATTCATATTTAACGTTAAATATGAATAATAGACAGTTACTCGCTTAAACAAGAATTTTTAAAACTAATCCAGACCATTGGTTTTCTTTCATCGAAGGGCCTAGATTTGTCCCCTCGTTTCATGGTAAGGGGTGTACTCACCGGAAAGTCCCCATATATATATGAGGATAGATCATAAGTACTCAACCCTTAACGTGTACCATGTACACAAATTGCATATATATAAATATGCAATTTCTTTATGAAAAATCGAAAAATAAGGAGACATACTAAAAAAATGTGGACTTTTTTTTTGTCATAAATAAAAGTGTTTCAAAATTTTTGAAAAAAAAACTTTAAAATTATAGTTTAAATGTTTAATTTCTTTAAAAAAAATGGTAAAAACAAAAATTGAATGTATACTAAAAAATTCTTGAAAAATGATTTTTGTTTATAATAAAAAAGAATTGAAAAAAATATAAAATATTAGTTTAAATGTTTGATTTAAAAAAATTAATCGATACAAAAAATTGTCCAAACCAGAGGTATAAAGACTTGAATCTCTAATCTTTAAATTAAAGTGGTTACCCTTTAACAACTAAATTATTTATTATTTTACTCTTTCATTATTAATATCATATATAATTACCTATATAAATAGTACTACATATATATTTACCCATATATTACAAAAAAAAAACTTGTGGGGGCGAGGGCCATCCCTGGCCCCCAAGTAGTTCCGCCTCTGTCTGGGTCGTTGATTAGTTGAGATGGAGAGTGGAGATTAATTAGCCCATTTGTGGTAGATTGCCTACATAGATGATTATTCGGTCGAGTATAAATGATTATGCACTAGTATATGAAGGATTATTTAGTCGTATGAATCTGTTTAGTAGGTTAGTCATTATTCGATCGTATTGACGGATTATGCGATGATAATTTTTAGGTAAAAGTTAGGGGTGTTTTCATGGTGCTAGCTATTAGAAAAATCCATCGATACCATCACATAATCCGTCAATACGATCGAATAATATTGTAACGACATCGAATAATTAAGCTATACCATTGAATAATAAAGCAATACCATTACATAATCCCTCAATACGATCGAATAATATAGTGAAACCATCGAATAATCAAAATGACTAACCTACTAAACAGACTCATACGACTGAATAATCCTTCATATACTAGTGCATAATCATTTATACTTGATCGAATAATCATCTATGCAGGCAATCAAACAAATGGGCTACTCCATCTCAACTAATCAACGGCCCGGATTTGTGCACATGATACACGTTAAGGGCCGAGTACACCGAAACTAACCCCTATATATATAATACTGACAAATTAGTAAATTGTAAAATAAATATTATCACTAGTCAACAGAAATATTTCATTTTATCATCTAGGTGGTGTATGTACGTTGTTGGAGGTAAATGTTTGAAATGAGTTTTTTTTTTAAGGTGAAGAGTCCCAAATTGTTTTCTAGGTACATGAAGGGTTAATTTATAAAAATATTTGGATCATCCATGGTTTGAGAGATGAAATAAGAGACTCTTGTGCACGCACCACCATTGCCGGTCTATTGTGCAGGTGGGTTTTTTTTTTTGTGCTTCAGTTGAATTAATTGCCAGGTAAGTTATGAATGGTTTAGATCAACTTTTCGTAACTTATCCTTTTGTTTCATGTCTTTTTTTTTCTTTGTGTTTATCCGGTTGTTGAAATTATTTTCTGGATTTTTCGCCCTCTGATTTTGCACGTTCAGAAGTTTTTCTCATCTCCTTAAAAAACCGACGTTTTCATTGGTTTTCCATAACACACAACACAACTCTTCTCTTCTTCTTCCACTTTCTTTCTGAGCAGTCTTTTGTAATTCTAAACTCTCTTTTCGAGGACACGAATTAGGGGCATGTTGTGTAACCTTGGGAGGCGACGCCGATTGTCAACTTGCACCTATGATCGGGGTAAATTCGCTTCTAAGGCAGTGGGTTCAGATCATCCCACGCCACAACCTTGAGAGTTTTTCATTCACGTTGTTTTTCGACGGTTTTCCAACTGGTTTTCAACGGTTGTACATCAATTGCACCAATATCTAGGATCTCCAAAGATCTCTCATCTAGGTGGGGGAGTATCGTGTGATCCACACTTCCCCATCCCGTTGAGGATTTCTGCTTTTCGTCCCCTCGCCGGTGAGGCATCGTGTCAGCGTCGGCTTTCCCATCGTGTCAGCGTTGACTATCCACATTTCCTTCCTCGCTCAACCGGACGTTACTTGGCCCGATCTTAAATTTTTTAGGGTTGTTTTCCTCCATTTGCCTTGGTTGATTGGTTCATAGATTGTGAGTTGTTTTGATTATCCGTTGTATCGATCTTGACAGTTTATCTGTCTAGTAGTCTTTGTACCCTCTCGATTTACCAGACTTACATATGATATTTCGAATTTTTACCTAATTAAAAAAAAAACTTCACTTTGTCATCTTTGAAACTTATCAAGGAAACTAATAGATGTGATATTATACTTTCTTAAAAACTATCACTAACAATCTAGTAACATTAATTGTATAAATTAAATATCTACATTGATATTTTTTATTTAATGAGGAATACATTTTTAAAATGATTTTTTTAACCGTGGAGGGAGTATTTAATTAGTAGGGTGAGAAAACCTGCTGAATCTATCAGATCAGGTGAGATCTGCTATGGAGGAATTCAGAGGTTGAAGATGGAGGGAAATGTGTGTATACTGATTGTGTGTTTATTATTACACAGAGCTCCACCTTTTATGTCCGGTTACACAATACAGATTGGGCCTAGACTAGTAACAACATGGGCTATGGCCCAATACAGAACATGTAATCTGTAACAAATGAAAGTGAGCTCTTTCCCTCGTCATATCCCCCTTCAAGATGGAGGAAGATCAATGACTCCGAGCTTGTCCAAAACAAGAGGGAAGCTCAGTCTAGGCAATGCCTTTGTTAGCAAATCAGATAGCTGATCCTTTGAAGCAACATGTCGAAGGGCTATCAATCCTTTAAGAACCTTTTCCCTTACATAATGGCAATCCAGTTCCACATGTTTTGTTCTTACATGAAAAACCAGATTCTTAGCTATGTGAATAGCTGCTTGATTGTCACATCTCACATGTATTGGTGTAATATTCATGACACCAAGTTCGAACAAGAACCTGGTTAACCAAGCAACCTCTGTACACACCCTTCTGATCGACCTGTATTCCGCCTCAGCTGAAGATAGTGATACTATGGTTTGCTTCTTAGATTTCCACAAAATGAGGCTTCCACCCAGCATCACAACATAACCACTAACTGATCATCTTGTCAAAGGACAAGACGCTCAATCGGAATCGCAAAAGGCCTGCAATTCAAACGAATCTGTATGAGCCATCAACAAGGACCCGTGTTGAGTACCTTTTAGGTATCTGAGAGTGCGTATTACTGCATCAAAATGCTTAACTCGTGGGGTTTTCATGAACTGGCTCAGAAACCGAACTACAAAGCTTATATCTGGTCTTGTATGGGTGATGAAATTCAATTTGCTCACTAGCTTTCTGAATTCAGCGGGGCTTGGCAGTAGATCACCCCCTTCAATTACCATTTTTGTGTCAAGAGTTAAAGGAATAATGATTGCAGATGAATCTTCACATTGAAATTCAGCTAAGGTTTCTTGAATAAACCTCTTTTGACTATTGTAAATGCCTTCATCAGTGTGGATGAATTCCATTCCTAAAAACAAATTCAGTTGCCCCAAGTTCTTGACTTTGAATTCAGAATCCAGAAAAGCCCGAATATATTCAATCTCATTTGAGTCATCTCCTGTGATCAATATATCATCTACATATACTGCTATGTAAGTGACCTTCTTCTCTGAATGTTTCACAAATAAGGAATAGTCATTCAGAGACTGGACATAGCCCTTATACTGCAGAGCATGAGACAACTTGGCATACCATTGTCGAGAGGCCTGCTTAAGCCCATACAATGACTTCTTCAACCTGCAAACATAGCCTGAGGGTGCACTCATTCCTTAAGGAATGCTCATGTAAACTTGTTCATGAAGATTCCCGTGCAAGAATGCATTATTAACGTCTAATTGCTCCTACTTCCATCTGCATTTTGCTGCAACTGCAACCAGTGCTCTTAAATTTGTCATTTTTACCACTGGTGAGAACATTTCTGTGTAGTCAATGCCTTCCCTCTGGGTGAAGCCTCGTACAACCAATCGAGCTTTGTAACGCTCTATTGAGCCATCTGCTTTATGTTTAACCTTGTAAACCCATCGACATCCTATAGGTCTAACACCATTTGGAAGAGGAACTAACTCCCAAGTGTGATTAAGCTCCAAGGCTTTGAATTCGTCCCTCATTGCCGTGTCCTAATAGGTCTCACTATAGACAAATGAGTCGTCCCTAGATGGAGAGTGGTTGTGATGGTGGGACAACAAACACCAACATGAGCATCTACATGGGAACAAACATAATCTTGCAAGTGTTTAGGAGGCAAAACCCCTCTGGTGGATCTGCGAGGCTCAACCATAGAAAGTATAGCAGGATAAGGAGTTTATATGGGTGAAGTATCTTGTTCAGAAATGGAGGGTTATGAGGAACACAAATGAATTGTGCTTTCATCATCAGAGGCTGTTATATCAGGAGAGCTGGGAAACAAGGATGAAGGTGAGGAAGTATTTGGAGAGGCATCACTGTAAGGAAAGTATTTCTCGTGAAATACCACATCTCTAGTGGGTAACCTAGAAATATGCAAGGCACTGCTCGAGACATAAACTTGTGTCTTCCTTGTTTCAATGTGGAGTTGTAGCAAAGACACCCAAAGCTCATAAGATTCTCATACTATGGCTTTCTGCTATACAGAACCTCAAAAGGACTGACACCTTTCAACAATGTGCTAGGTAGTCGATTGATAAGATGCACAGAAGTTAACACTGCCTCACCCCAAAACTTTAAAGGTGGTTTAGATTGAAACATCAAAGCTCTAGCTACCTCTAGAATGTGTTTGTGTTTTCTTTCCACAATACCATTCTGTTGAGGAGTTGCTAAACATGAGGTCTGATGCACTATCCCTTTACTGTGCAAATATTCAGAGGATGCATGACTTAGACCCAATTCCTGAGCATTGTCAGTACGTATCACCTGAACACGATATTCAAAATGTGTTTCAACCATTGCAATGAACATTTGAATCACATACAGTGCACTGCTCTTAAAACCAATAAAATGCACCCAAGTTGATCGACTAAAATCATCCACAATTGTAACAAAATACTTGTTGCAATTGTATGTTTGCACCTGGAAAGGGCCCCAAACATACATATGCAGTAATTGAAAAGGTTTGGAAGTGGTGATCACACTTCTAGGAAATGACAATCTATGTTGTCGTGATCTAGCACAAATCTCACAAGAAGAAATAGTCTTTACACTGCCAATATCATAAAACAAACGAGACAGCTTGGCTGTAGGCAGGTGATCAAGTCTGTTGTGCCATGTCTAAGCACTTATTGCAGCAGCTACTACCGTCTTCTTGAGCCATGGAACTTGAAATTCTGCAACCCTCTTTTATAAGAAGTAAAGCCCTTGACTGCATCTTCCAAGCATAAGAGGTTTCTGCCCCTGAATACCCTGCATCAAACACAAATGAGGTGTGAACAACACAGCTCTCCCTGTGTCCCTCACAAGCTTCCCTACTGATAAGAGATTGCATTTGAAGTAAGGCACAAAGAGGGAGAGCTGTGCCTTACTTCAAATGGTGTAATCTTCCTTATGTTGTCTCAACAATTTTCATTCAATCCTAGTAAAAACTGCATCAGCTTCCCTACATAGATGGATTATTCAGTCATATGAGTCTGTTTAGTAGATGATTATTCGGTCAAGTATAAATGATTATGCACAAGCTTGCGTACATAGATGGATTGGTTTTGAATCCTAGTAAAAACTGCATCAACTTTTGTTCCTCAACAATTTTCATGTTCTCTTTCCCATATTCACAAGAGCATGGTGTAATCTTCCTTATGTTGTCAAGTTCTTTCCAAAGCGTTTTCAGTTTATTGAAATATGCAGAGATTGTGAGCGTACCTTGAGAAAAGGTGCTCAGTTCTCATTGGAGAGCAAATATCTGAGCTCAATGACCTGTCCATATCGGAACTCCAGTTCATCCCAAACTTCATTTGTTGTATCAACGTACATCACGCTATTGCGAATCTCGGAGTCTAAGCTGTTGATTAACCACGATATGACCATATCGTTGCATCGATCCCAGATCTCAGCTCTTGGATCCTCTTCATCTGGTCTCGACAACTTTCTGCTAATAAATCGGAGCTTGTTCTTCGCACTCAAGGCAATCTTCACAACTCTCTTCCATTTGGCAAAATTCCTTCCATCGAACGATTCAGCTACAATTGCGAGGCCAGGATGATTACTGGAGTGAAGGAACAAAGGATCTGTAGCCTCAATTGTAAGCTTGTTCGTTGTGTTCACTGTTTCATTCGCCCTTTCTTGAACTGGAAAAGAGGGATTTGGACCGAAATGAAGGGAAAAGAGGAGATTAGAGAGTAATTGTGTTTGCGGAAAACGAAATCGAGATCAAGAGCTCTGCTACCATGAGAAAACCTGCTGGCTGATCTGCAATGGAGGAATTCGGAGGTTGAAGATGGAGGGAAATGTGTATATATTGATTGTGTATTTGTTATTACACAGAGCTCCACCTTTTATGTTCGGCTTCCGATTTGCTTGGTTTTCAGTCTACCGTGTACTGTAGATAAAAGAATGCATGTTCACCCGGGCATTGTTACACAATACATATTTGGCCTAGACTAGTTACTACATGGGCTAAGGCCCAATACAGAACAAGTAATCTGTAACAAATGAAAGTGAGCTCCTTCCCTCGTCACATAGGGAACAAAAGAGGCACTTTGCCGCCTACAACGTTCTCATGTGGCAGTTCTTTCGGGTTGCTGTTTCTTTTGTAAAGGCCGAATATATTTTAATATTATTTTGATTAAATAAATTATTATTTTATTCGATCTGTAAAAAAGTTGGAGAAAACTCGTCCTCGAGCGCCAAGTTTTGATTTAAAAGTCATTCCGCTATCGTTTTAAGAATTTGGATTTTGACGGAATTTGATTCCGCTTTTGAGTTTCGCGTCTTGATAAATTTATTGAATTCCAATAATGATTACAAATTCGATTAAATTGTTTAGCATCGGGTTTTCGTTTAGCGAGCGGGATTGAAGTCGAGCGTCGGGATTTAAACTGCTATTTTGGGGGCCATTCTTAATATTATTTTCCCCTCTCTCTCTCCCCGAGGGATTCTCCCCCTTCCTTGCAACCAACAGTTGTAGCTGGTATGATTTGTCCTTACATGTAAAGCATTCATCCTTTCCCCATCCAACAGCAAACACACACCCACCACCTATCCCTCCCCTCTCCCTCTTTTCACTCTCTGAATCGCTAGGAAAACCCACAAGAAGGACATCGCCATCTCCTGTGAATCCGACAGCAACCACCAACGGCACTCCTCCCCACCATTCGTCCTCAGTTCTTGCTTCACCGCCGCTGGAAGCCACCATTAAGAATAGGCCCACCTTCACACTATTAAGGATAATTAGGCCAATATTCTAGGATAATTATTTACTTGTATTTTGAAAATCAGTTAGATCTGTTTAAGGACTCTATCTGCTATTCCCTTGTATATATATTCTGAGATCTATCAATAAACGATACACTACTTTCTTCTAATTATCTTCCTTTACATGGTATCAGTCTAATCGATTCTGGCTATTCCATCCACTACACCCCCTGACAATCAATCCTCCCCAACAATGGCTGCTGAATATGCTACACAAATTCCCAATCCACATGAAGCATCTCAGCCCTTTACTGTAGTTATTCTCTCCAATATCATTAAACTTGAGCCTACCAATTTTTTGACTTGGAAAGTTCAAATCCAAGATACTCTGGAAGGTTATGACCTCTTCAAATTTCTTGATGGTTCTCATGTCGCCCCTACAAACACCATCACTGTCAACAACACCACAACCCCAAATCTGGCCTATCCAACCTACAAACGTCAAGATCACATTCTCTTTGGTGCGCTTCTTGGAACTATCTCACCCTCGGTGGCATGTCTTGTCACTACCGCAAACTCGGCCAAACAAGTGTGGGACATTCTGAAAACCACCTATGGCAGCACCTCCCGCGGACATATCAAACAAGTCAAATAGCGTCTACGCTCTTCCCACAAAGGATCGTTAAGCATCCCGGAGTATATGCAAAAGGTAAAGACATCTGCTGATCTTCTTGCTTCTCTTCAGACACCAGTCTCCAATGAAGACATCACCGACTATGTTTTGCGTGGTCTTGATGAACCGTACAAACCTGTTGTCCATTCCATCAATGCTCGTGATACTGCAATTTCTTTTGAAGAACTTCATGAGAAGTTAATAAATCATGAACTAGCACTCAAGGAGGAGGCGAAACAGAATGTTGGCACGGCTACTGCTTTCAATGCCCAGACACGGTCTAACAAAGGCAAAGGTAAGCAAAGTTCCACTTCTTTCTGGCAATCCTCCAATCCACCTCAGCCAAACACTCCTCGTCACAACTGGCCTCAACCGACAAAGCCCTACACCCTTTCTATACCATCTGGGAGCAAATCTTTCAAGGGGCGCTGCCAATGGTGTAAAGAGATTGGTCATGTCCTGACCCAATGCCCCACTTTCCGTCAACAACGCCCAACTGTTGCTCTTCCCTCCTCAGATCGGTTTCCTGCAACCCCTCCTCAAACTAATGTCGTAGCCTCATCTCTCAATCAAAACTTGTTAGCGGATAGCGGTGCTTGACATCATGTTACAAATGACCTTAACAACTTGGCAATTCACTACCCCTACAACGGTCCGGATGAAATGTTTGTGGGCAGTGGCACAGGTTTACAAATCTCTCACTCTGACACTCTTTCTCTACCATCTCATTCCCAAGTTTTCTCTCTTGACAATGTTTTGTGTGTTCCATCCATGTCCAAAAACATTTTGTCAGTTTCTAAACTTACAAAAGATAAGCCTTATGTCCTAGTTTTCTTATTTGATTCCTTTTTTATCCAGGACATCAGCTCCAAGAAAAATCTTCTTGAAGGTCCATGTGTGGATGGTGTCTACTTGTGGCAAAAAATGTCTCCTAGCGTCAATCTGCTTCAAAGAGTCGACTCGGCCTCCCTGTACCATAGACTTGTTCATCCGTCTACATCTGTTTTTCAATTTCTAGTTAGAAATTTTGGTTTATGTTCTTCTTCTTTCAAACTAGCAGATTGTACCTCATGCAATATTAATAAAAGCCACAAGCTTCCGTTTTATGAATCAAGTATTGTGTCGAGTCATCCTCTTGAGGTTGTGTACTCTGATGTTTGGAGTTCTCCTGTCTCTTCTTATGATGGTTTCCGGTATTATGTCATCTTTATTAATCATCATACACGATACAATTGGATTTTCCCTCTAAAACACAAATCAGACACAAAACAAACTTTCATAAAATTTAAGGCCTTAGTTGAGAATTTCTTCCAGTTCAAAATAAAAGTTTTGTTCACTGATAATGGAGGGGAGTTTCTTGCTCTTCGCCAAGTTTTAGGAACGGAAGGAATAACTCATCTCACTTCACCTCCACATACACCAGAACACAACGGATTGTCAAAGAGAAAACATCGTCATGTAGTTGAAACAGGGTTGTCACTCCTCACTTATTCTGGTATGCCACTTGATCATTGGCCTCATGCCTTGATCACAGCAGCCTACCTCATTAATCGTCTTCCTACTCCTATCCTAGAACATCAGTCGCCCTATTTTCGCCTTTTACATGTGCTGCTAGATTATAACAAATTCAAAAGCTTTGGGTGTCAATGCATGTTTCCCTTGGTTAAAACCTTACAGTGCCCACAAACTTCAACCCAAGTCTATTTCCTGTGTTTTTATAGGTTATTCATCCACACAAAGTGCCTACCAGTGTATGGATCCAACAACTCGACGAATCTACACATCTCGCCATGTTAAATTCATTGAACATGAATTTCCATACAAAAATTTAAAACCCCAAATAAATCCACCGACTCCAGTAAGGCAACAATGGAATACCTTTTCTATTCCTATTTTGAATCAGCCAAATCCAGTTATCCATCCCACCCAACCGGCCCCATCATCAATTTCTCACCCACCTCAAAATCAGCAAACCCTATTAACAAACTTGGCTCCACCCCGTATCTCAAATATCCTACCTACCCAAGATCCCTCTCAATCTGTTCATATCCTACCTACCCAAGCCCCATCTAATCTTTCTTCTATAATCTCGCCATCCCAACCACATTCCGATACGTTTTCATCATTCCAAAATCCACCTTCTAACCCGCCTCCTCAACCTCGTCCCGCCCCTTCTACACGTTTGGGAGCTGTCACACGTTCTCAGAAGAACATCACCAAACCAATCCAAAAATTGAATCTGCACATTCACAAAGCCTCTTCTTCACCAATCGAACCTCAAACAATTACCCAAGCTCTAAAAAGTCCAGAATGGAGAAAAGTTATGGAGGAAGAATACAATGCTCTTTGTTCTAATAAGACATGGGATTTGGTTCCATCTTCTTCGTCTTACAATGAAGTTGGGTGTCGATGGGTATTCCGAGTGAAATATCATCCAGATGGGCAGGCCGCTAAACTCAAGGCTCGGCTAGTCGTAAAGGGATTTAATCAAAGATCGGAATTGGACTACAAAGAGACGTTCAGTCCTGTGGTTAAGTCAGTGATTGTGAGGATTGTTCTTACACTAGCAGTTTCTAACGAGTGGCGTCTTCAACAACTAGATATCAACAATGCTTTTCTACAAGGCACTTTGTATGAGGATGTCTATATGACTCAACCACCCGGCTTTGTCAACAATTCCTATCCCACTCATGTGTGCAAGCTGCGAAAGGCCATCTATGGTCTAAAACAAGCACCGAGAGCTTGGTACAATGAGCTTAAGAACTTCCTCCTGCAGTCTGGCTTCATCAACTTAGTTGCGGATGCTTCGCTCTTTATTTATCGCCATGGTCAGCATCTCTTGTATCTGTTAGTCTATGTCAATGACATAATTATCACAGGCAATACGAATTCTGCGCTTGATCATCTAGTCAAGAGTCTAGCCACAAAGTTTTCTTTGAAGGATCTTGGTGCCTTGTCCTATTTCCTCGGTGTTGAGGTCATTCCCATTTCAGAAGGTATTTTTCTATCTCAAAGGAAATATGTCCTTGATCTTCTTCAGAAAGCTGGAATGGATGCCACGAAATCTGTCTCCACTCCAATGTCTTCAGCGCCCTTTCTTAGAGAAGGAGGTATGCACCTTCCCTCTCCGACAGACTACCGTGTCATTGTTGGGAGTTTGCAGTACTTGGGTTTGACAAGGCCAGACATTGCCTTTACTGTGAGCAAATTATCGCAGTACATGCAAGCACCTACCACATATCATTGGTCGGCTCTGAAACGCCTCCTAAGATATCTATTAGGTATCTCACATCTTGGCGTCACTATTCATGCTGAATCGCAGCCCATTCTTCATGCATTCTCGGATGCAGATTGGGCTGGTGATAAGGACGATTTTATTTCAACAACAGGTTATATTGTATAATATGGACGAACACCTATTTCAGGGAGTTCTCGCAAGCAACGCTCTGTTGCTCGATCCTCTACAGAAGCCGAATATAAGGCTCTTGTAGATACGGCGTCGGAGGTTTTGTGGATTCTTCATCTTTTGAGTGAGCTTGATATCAAATTGATTCAGCAACCTGCCCTTTATTGTGACAACCTTGGGGCAACCAGTTTAAGTTCCAATCATGTCTTTCACTCGAGGATGAAACACATTGCACTGGCTTATCATTTTGTCAGGGAACAAGTGCGAAAAGGGACACTTCGTGTTAGTCATGTTTCAACGGATGATCAACTGACAGACATCCTTACGAAGCCACTGCTGCGTCCAAAGTTTCAGGATTTGTTAATCAAGCTTCGTCTAACTCCAAGTTCGTCTTGCTTGAGGGGGAATATTAAGGATAATTAGGCCAATATTCTAGGATAATTATTTACTTGTATTTTGAAAATCAATTAGAGTTATTTAAGGACTCTATCTGCTATTCCCTTGTATATATATTCCGAGATCTATCAATAAACGATACACTACTTTCTTCTAATTATCTTCCTTTACACATACCACCTCCCTCCAATCGCTTTCCACCACCGGAAGTCTCGTTGCCCAGCCACCCCTCAACCACCTCTCTTCGTGTCGAACGAAGGGACAAAAGACGAAGATTAAGATGGAGCCGCCTATCCACGCCGAGCCTGAGCACTTCTCTTCGGCACCTCTTACGTTCCCAAAAGCAAGAAGCAGGAGAAGGAGCGTCATTGTCGGCCCCGGAGCCGAGACGCGAACCGTTTTCCCTCCTCTGATTTCTGTCTTAAGGTTGTGCGATTTCGTACTCGATTCCGACTCTAATTGTCTCCAACATGTTTCTCACCCATCTCTACTCTTTCCTAGGCCCTCGAGCCGCATTCTCTCGAGCTATCACAATCGGAACCGTCGTCGGAGCCGGAGATTTCCTCTCGGAGATGCCTCGGTAATATCTCTCTTTCTCCTTCCTCTTTGATCGCGCTTGAGTCTACTTGATTGGGTTGTTGTCGAAATCGGATTTCCGTCAAGTTGAGAGTGGTAGGGTTGGGAAAATGGCTGCCGAAGGCCCTGGTCCCTTTCTCTTTTCTTCCGTCTTCTATCGTCGGCTCTGTTCTATTGAATTGGAGAAGGAGGGTTCAGTTGAACCGGTTCTCTTCTTTTCTTTTTGGTGAGCCGACGGTTCGGACCCATTTACCTGGTTCATTAAACCACATTCAGAGTTAGGGATTGTGATTGGGTTGGGCCTCCTTCCGGATCTCTTTTCTTTCCTTTTTGATGGGCCTAATTTTGAGAAATTGGGGTTTTGTTTTGCTATGCATTAAGTGATATATATATATATATATATATATATATATATATATATATATATATATATATATATGGGGAGATATCTAATGAGAAGTAACATTTAAACATGATATGCAAAATATATCTATATGCAATGCAATCTCTCCCCCACACTTAAATCTTTCATTGTCCTCAATGAATATAAATTAAAAACAACAAAAGATCAAAATCTGAAGGAAATAGAGAAAACTGACATGCTAATTGTTGGGTTGGTAGGTCTGGGAGGGGAGGTGAGGAGAAACCCGTCAGATCCGTCAGAGGCCGCGGGGCGGCTGGAGACATGTTATGACGCCAAAATTTGACAACGGCGCCAAAATTTTGACAAGAGGAAACTGTCGTTCCCGTCAGAGGCCGCGGGGGGGCCATGCTAGGCCGCGGGGCGGTCGAAGACAAGACCTAGCCGCGGGGCGGGACGTACAAGCCGCGGGGCGGCCTCTTCCCTTTTCAGCTTTTAGCCTACAGTGTTAGTGCCCCACGAAAAATGCCAAAACCAAACTAATTCAATGAAATTTAAGAAAAAGAAATCTAGAACTACATACCTTGGGTTGCCTCCCAAGCAGCACCTTTGTTTTATGTCATCGGCATGACTTATTCTCAATCTTAATTCCTTACCTATCAGACATCGTCAAGGCCCTGAGTAGCCTATCATATTCCTGTGCACACATATTCCACAAGACATCATAGCACACTAAATTGAAATTATAAAATATAGAAGTTATAAACCTTTTCAATTTATCATGAATGTCTACTGAAGGAATATGATACCACCAGTTCAGTTCCACTGGTGGCTTTTCAAAATAACAATTAAAAGGATCAACATAATCACTATTACCTTCCAAATTGCAAAAGTTTACCTTTATTACCTCTTGAGCCTTAGCAGGTGGCTCTAGACATGGCTCATCAACGGGGGAGCTGAGAAGGAATGCATCAGATGGAGTAGGAGACACAACACATGAAACCTCATGTGTCGACTCATGAAATTCCATGTCAGGAAGCACTAGACCCTCTTCTCCATCGTCAAAGAAACTATCGTTGTCTATGAACAATTCCTCCTCGTTATGAAACCAACTAGGAGGGAATGAATTAAGCACAATGACTTCGACAGGATCTTCCATTCTTGCATCCTTCACTGTCTCAGGAGATGACGGAATGGGTTGGCTTTCTTTATCAACTTGAGGGGTGACCATTGATGTCCGCATTTTTAGTCATATTTTGCATCATGTTTTCATTTCATCTAAGTCATTTTATTAGCTTTTGTGTTGGGAAAGTAAGGAAAATATGTAGTTATGCTTAATATTGCAAGATATGGAGTCTACACAAGCTTTGGTGGTGTTTTTATAGGTTTTGGAGCTGATTTGGAAGAGTTTCGACGCACTTTAGAGCTTAAGGAAAAATCATGAAGGCAATGGAGAAGCCAAGCAAAAAGGAAAAAGTGGTGCAGCTGGAGAAAAGCTTTATTTTCGCCATCCATCAATTCGATTCAAGTTCTGGAGCCTTCATGAGAGTTGTAGTCCTTGAAAAGAGCTTTCCAACGCATATTCATATGTGTCAATCGGATTAACGAGGACTCGGGAAAGTGCGATTGAAGTCAGAGTCGAAAAGCTGGAGAAAATCAGAAGTTACTGCATTCACACAGATACCTCGGCGCCGACATCTCAGACCTCGGCGCCGATACCCTGCGCACCAGCAAAAGATTCTGCGGGCTGTTTTATTCACTTAATGGGCTTTTTAATTAGGTTTTCTTCTAAATCTCTTTTAGGATCTTTTAGTTAGATAGACTTGGGATATTTTATCCTTCCTTAGTTAAATTATATTATTTTCCTTAGATAAAATCTCTTTCCTTGGAGATTAGGTCTTAGTTTTTATCTTTAAATAAAGCCTATTAGGGGCTGATTTTTGGGAGAAGAGATGTTGTACGCTGAGCGCGAGGGCTGGGTGCAGCAGTTGTAGGACGGTTTTGGGCGTGTTTGTTGCGATTGAACGCTGAATTTCCAGGTTTTATTTAGTTTAATTTCAGTTTATGTTTTCTTCTCTAAAATTCATGTTTATTTACTCCATGTTTGAGTAGTTCTTTTCTGTTCTAGGGTTGGGGTGAACCCAACAATAGACATGTGTGTTGAATTGATGAATCTATGAGTATTTGATGTTTTTATCTTCTTCTACCTATGTGCTTAACCTTTGATGAAAGTCTAAAGGAATTCATAGTTGCAATTGAACTTGAAAGAGGAAATTGTTAACTTGATAGTAATTAGGGTTTTCTAATGAAAGTTAAAGGATCCTAATTAAGAGAAGGTAGAAACAAGTAGGTCTTTTATGCGAAAGTGAATTGATTTACTTGTCGATTGATGAAACTCAATTGTTTGATGATAAAAGCATGACCTTTTTTATGTGATTCATTGATTTGCCCATGTGTTTATTGTTGTGGTGATCACTTGCCTTGGAAGTATTTCTTTTTATTAATTGAACTTCAGATTTTATGTTCTTATCACCACCCATCTCTCTTCTATCTTTTTTTTTTACTTTCGACCCGACAAAGCAACTAAATAAGAAGCGCTGACTCTCTCCTGTGGACGATCCTGACTCCCTATACTATAGCGGGGTCTTGACTACAAATTTATTTGGTTGAGAAACCCTCTCATCAAATTGGCGCCGTTGCCGGGGAGAGTTCAATCGCGCCTTGTTTAGTTGTTTTTAGGGTTTGGGAATAGCCCATCCCTTTTCTTTTGTATATATTATTTTCTTTTATTTTCTCTTTTTATTTTAATTAGTTTTTATTCTTCTTTTATTTTATTTTAGTAGTCTTTATTTTCTTAAACGTCACACCTCCCATCCACTAGTCTCATCGGTGCCGACTTGGTGCCGAGCCTTTGTTATTTGATTTGTGCGCCTGTTTGAGTTTTCAGGATTTGGTACAATATGGAGGATGCAAGAGATTATTATGAGTATCTAGAATCAAGGGCCGAAAGGGATAGAGCGGATGAAAGACGAAAAGCAAGGATGAAGGAGTATGCTAAATTTTTTGCCGAGGTTGATGAGGATGATGAAGATTATTTTGACTTTGATAGTTGGAAAGCAAAACAGTCATCCAAGGATTTAACTAAAGCCCAAGAGTCATATGGGCCCTATCAATCAAAGAAAGTGTACTATGCTCAACACGACTATAGGGACCCATATGAGCCCTATCATCCATGGAGTGTCTCACAACGAAAGCTTGCTCGGGAGGAAGAACTATCAAGGGAAAGAGACAAGCTAAGGAAACAAATACGGATGCTTGAGATAGAACGAGAAAATGCCAAGCTAAGGGAAGAGATACGCTTTCTTGAGGCGAACCCGCCTTGCCATCTATGTGAAACAAGGTCCCATCTTGGCCGTGCTTGCCCTAGCTTTTATCAAGAACCATACCCCCTGTGAGCAGTGGGGGCCAATTCCAGACGAGTCGGTCTATCCACGAGAGCCTGCAACAGAGCCTCCGTCAATAGAGGAAGAAGTTCAACAAGAGCTGCAAGGCATTAGTGAGGAGGTTGACGCATTGAGAAAGCTACCAGAGCCGTCAGATTCACCACCGAAAGTCGAGGCTCCACAACCAATGGAGGAAGAAAAGGCTGCAGAAGCCTCGGCGCCGACACCCTCAGCCTCGGCGTCGACCCCTCTGGCGGAGAAATTGTTCCTGCAGAATGTTGAAAATGCTACAGGTGTCTCGGCGTCGACACCCCCTACCTCGGCGTCGACACCCCTGGACAAAGAAAAGTTTCTGTAGAAACTTGAGAAGGCTACAGATGCCTCGGCGCCGACATCCCCTCCCGAAGAGCGAATTGAAGAGCAACTCGTTGAGGTGGACGAGCCTACTTTCAGGGCCATTTCTACTCCGATCTCGACGCCGCCACTACCCTTGTTTCTAGAGAAGCCATGTGAGAAACCCCAAGAAGAAGAAAAAGAGATAGAAGTTGTTCTTCGATGCACTACACCGCTACCTTTGCCATTCACGGCGAAGGCAATTCCCGACGACCTCGAACAACCGTCTTTCGCATTCAAGTATGGGGTCCTCGCAAAATGGCACGTTGAAGATGAGGCACTAGAAGAAGAAGAAGAAGAAATGGATGAATCTCTTCCCCCTCCACCATTGTACACCAAACTCCACAACGAAGCACATTTATTTGTGTACGATGGTGGGGAAACAAATCAAAGCCATACCAAGAAGAGGAAGAGGAGCGCACATGAGGAAGGCACATTTGCTGAGTGCTTTCCAAGACGATGTCTAGCAAGATCCTTGGAGGATGAGTGGATTGAATGTTGGAGCGTCCACTCGAGAAGGTTTAAGCTCATCCATAAGGAAAGGAAGAGAGGCATAAAAAGGCACAAGGAGCAAGAGCCATATCACTTGAAAATCTATCCTGATGTACCACCGAAGGATGTTCCACCACCATCTCCACCAGCGGAACCACCGGATCCAGCACCTCCTCCGGACCCGGATTGAAGAAAAAAAAAGGGAAGTAGGTCGAGCTATAGACTTTAAATATAGCGCTTACGGGAGGCAACCCGCTTTCTTGCTTTCTTTTCTTGCTTTTTGCTTTTGTTTTTTCGTTAGGAGTTAGATACCCCAAGACTTACTATTTTTGTTAAGAGAACATGTCCTACAGATCAGCCATGGTGTATAGGAAAAAGCGGAAACATGCCATGAAGGAAGTCGACGTACGTGCTGAGAGGTATCGGCGTTGATGCAGTCCCTGTCAGCGCCGACTCCTGTGCAGATTTTTGAACTTCTCCAAATTGCTCCATTTTTGCATCATTGTCCATGTGAGTTTCTTTTTTTCCTTTTCCTTGTTTTATTTTATTCAGCGAGGACACTGAAATTTTAAGTATGGGGTGGGGGAGATTACAAATTTGCATGACCTAGCTTTGCATATTTGTGTCTTTTGCCTTTTATTGAGAGTCTATAAAAACTGAAAAATCCAAAAAAAATAGAAAATGTCAAAAAATCACAAAAATATATGTTCATTTGCTTACTTGTTCGTTATTTTGCATAGTTTTTTTAGGATGGATAACACCTAACTTAGATGTCCAATGACGAAATCTAATAATTGAGCTTGATCATGTAATATCCTAAGGCATGGTTTAGATGGTTTAGCCTAAGTCACACAAAATGTTTTTATGTGAAATTTGACTTGCAATTGAAATTGAGCATATATAACTTTGAGATTTAGGTGATTGGAATCCAACATGTCCTAGTGAGTTATTTGGCCTATGGGGAATTGTTCTTTATATATTTTCCCTTCTTTTTGATGTGTGTATTACTCTCCTTATGCATTACCTCTTGTTATTGCGGTGTATATCTAAGTCTTGAAACCAATATGAGATAGCTAGTCATTGCATAATTTGATCAAATGATAGAGGCACTCTTTATTAGCCATATTTTATCCTCTTTTACCTACCTTATACATGTTTCCTTTGCTTGTAACCACTTTGAGCCTTATAGCCTATTTTTGTAGCTCCACAAAATTTGTCTTAGCCAATGTTTAGCCTTACCTCCGTATCCGGGAATTAAGACTTAGTGTTGGTAAAGATGGATGTTTGAGGAGTTTTAGACGTATGATTTGGTTTAAGTGTGGGGTACATGTTTGGGGTTGGTATTTTATTTTCTCGCCACGCTATTTATTGTAAAAGGAATTTTTGGCTCCTAAAATAAACAAATGCACCTGAATTCCGAAAAAAAGAAAATAAAGGGAAAAAAAGACAAAAAAAAAAAAAAGAAAGAAAAAAAGAATAGAATAAATGAAAAGTTGTGCATGAGGCAAATTTATCCTTATTTATTTTATGCGAGACATATTGGATATTTTGGGCTTTTTGAAGAATTGTGCTATATTAGATGAGTTTGGAAGTGTTTGTATATGATGGAGTTGTTTGATTGAGTTGAGTTGGAAATTTAGGAGTCTTTGGTTCCCGGATTTCTAGCACCACATAGCCTAAATGATTCCATACCTTTTATTTCTAGCACCACATAGCCTAAATGATTCCTTCTTTGAAGGTCATTGAGCCAAAGTCCTCTTGATGGTTGATGCATGTTTTGACATCTCGGTAAATTGATTGGTGATATTAATTGCAATTTCTATGTAGCTTAATGTCATAAAGGATTGAGTTGAGAGATGTACTTCAAGCCTAAACACATTTGAGAGGGAGTGAAAACACATTCTTTCCCTTGAGTGGTTGGATTCTAGTTGCTTTGCCTAAGCTTACCGAAATATATGTGATGATGGTTCAATGCTTGTTCTTATTAGCACTTATGCTAAATTTGATGTTGCTTTTGACTAAGGCGAAGACTTGAAGATATGTTAAAGGTCTTGATCATAGTTTGGTTATTGCTTGAGGACAAGCAAGTCTAAGTATGGGGTGTTTTGATGTCCGCATTTTTAGTCATATTTTGCATCATGTTTTCATTCCATCTAAGTCATTTTATTAGCTTTTGTGTTGGGAAAGTAAGGAAAATATGTAGTTATGCTTAATATTGCAAGATATGGAGTCTACACAAGCTTTGGTGGTGTTTTTATAGGTTTTGGAGCTGATTTGGAAGAGTTTCGACGCACTTTAGAGTTTAAGGAAAAATCATGAAGGCAATGGAGAAGCCAAGCAAAAAGGAAAAAGTGGTGCAGCTGGAGAAAAGCCTTATTTTCGCCATCCATCACTTCGATTCAAGTTCTGGAGCCTTCATGAGAGTTGTAGTCCTTGAAAAGAGCTTTCCAACGCATATTCATATGCGTCAATCGGATTAACGAGGACTCGGGAAAGTGCGATTGAAGTCAGAGTCGAAAAGCTGGAGAAAATAAGAAGTTACTGCATTCACACAGATACCTCGGCGCCGACACCTCAGACCTCGGCGCCGATACCCTGCGCACCAGCAAAAGATTCTGCGGGCTGTTTTATTCACTTAATGGGCTTTTTAATTAGGTTTTCTTCTAAATCTCTTTTAGGATCTTTTAGTTAGATAGACTTGGGATATTTTATCCTTCCTTAGTTAAATTATATTATTTTCCTTAGATAAAATCTCTTTCCTTGGAGATTAAGTCTTAGTTTTTATCTTTAAATAAAGCCTATTAGGGGCTGATTTTCGGGAGAAGAGATGTTGTACGCTGAGCGCGAGGGCTGCGCGTGTTGTGAGCTAAATCTGCCATATTTTACAGTAATTTTAATATCGTTTTCTGCATACTTTGCATACATTTGGGTTAGATAGTGCAGAATCTATCTAGTTTATGTTTATTTGCCAAATTATGGAATCTACACCAGTTTTTGTTTAAATTCGCAGAATTCGAGACGTTTTACAGCAATTCTAAGGAAGGTTAGAAAAGCTCGGAAAACAACTACAGAAGTCCAGAACCCAAGAGTATAGAACCAGGACAAAACGAGCTTAAGCCAGGGCTACTCTATGTCGAGTACACCTTACTCGATGTCGAGTAGAGAGCCCGGGCGGACTTGTCGACTAGGAGCAGTGTCGAGAGCCAGACCAACCCAGCTCCGGAGCCCTACTCGATCTCGAGGACCACTAGTCGAGATCGACGACACCTCAGCGCCACACCCAGAGTCGACGAGAAGAGGAGCTGATCAACAAACCGAGGACGAAGACGACCAGGCAGCATTCGCTGCCAGCGACTAGACTCGCTGCAGCGAGCCACTCGCTGCCGCGGAAATCCTCGCTGCCAGCGGGATGCACCAAGACGACGGAGCTCGCCGATTCGCTCCCGCGGAAGGGGTCTCTCGCACCTGCGGATCGGCGAACTCGCTGCAGCGGAAGAAGTGGCTCGCGAAAGCGGAAAGGAAGTACCCTAGTCGATGTCGACGAGCCCTTGTCGAGATCGACTAGACCCGTGTGCCAAGTCCGAGCCACATCGAGCACCAGCTAGCCGAGACGACGAAGCCGAGCCAGTCGACAACACTCCTACTCGATATCGACAAGACCCTTGTCGACATCGACGACGATTCCAGAAGTTGTGTGACGTGGCTTGACGAATCCTACTCGGTGTGGGATTACTTGGGCTCGAAGATTGCCGATTCTATCCAAAATCATCAAGACACATCATGGAAGAGGAGATCTATCAACTTTAAGACATTTAGATATAATTTCCTATTTAGATTTATTTCCTTTATTGCTTTTATTTATCATTAAAGTCTTAGATATAGTTTTAGATATAGATATAGATATTCTATCCTTGATTAGCAAGGATTAGACGACTATAAATAAAGCCCATGGGGCTGAGTTTTATTCATTCAATTTTCAGTGAGAGAAGTAGTTCCACAGAGACGGTTTAGGGAGTTCAGAGGTTTTAAGGTTTTGGCAGTTCAACGAGAGTTGGATTGCCGGGATTATAAAGGCTTTGAATTTAGTTAGTGCAAGTTATTTCCTTTCAATCAATGTCTGAGTTTGCGATGAGGCGTGAGTAGTCCACCCACTTCTAGGGTTGGGGCGAGCCCGACGATAGCCATGCGTGCTTGAGGTAAAGATCCGACCTTTATCATGTTTTGAGCATTTTCCTACTTGTTTATGTGTTTATTACCCGTCTAATGGAGATCCATGCCAACAACTTGGATTATAAACATAAAATTAGTAGAGACAATTAGGGTTTCTTGAAAGAGTTGTCTAATTGTTGGAAAAGGCGAAAGCTTAGTCTTTTGATGCGATTTACATGATAATTTGTTTGGTTCTGCCTTATGCATGCTTGGTTATCGTTGTTGCAAACCCCAATCTTGGAAGCCTTTTATATTAAGTTTAGTTCAAAATCCCAAAGCAATTGTTTTTACTTTCTTTTACTTTCGTTTTATTCTCTGTCTTACTCGAGATCGAATAGCACTCGTCGATCTCGACTACTGATCTTCGACCCAAAGTCGTTGTAGCTTCTGTGTGCAGGTACTCGACGAGATGAAGCGAAGTCGACGAGGACTCTACTCGACATCGAGTAGCCCTTTGTCGATATCGACTACACCCTGTGCTTGCTACTGCGTTGTGTTCGACTGTCCGATCTTCTGTCGACTACCCTAGTCGAGATCGAGGACCCTGTTGTCGACGTTCGTGAGATTTCACCGCTGCCTACGATCCGCTGACACGCTTCCTCGTGGATCGATCCTGACTTCCCACTGCTGCATCAGGAGGAGGTCTTGTAATTATTTGCAAGGGACGGAATCTGGTTTGCCTTATTTTATTTACTTACTGTTTTGCATTCTCGATTTCCTCTATCAACAGCGCGCAGCAGCTATAGGACGGTTTTGGGCGTGTTTGTTGCGATTGAACGATGAATTTCCAGGTTTTATTTAGTTTAATTTCAGTTTATGTTTTCTTCTCTAAAATTCATGTTTATTTACTCCATGTTTGAGTAGTTTTTTTCTCTTCTAGGGTTGGGGTGAACCCAACAATAGACATGTGTGTTGAATTGATGAATCTATGAGTATTTGATGTTTTTATCTTCTTTTACCTATGTGCTTAACCTTTGATGAAAGTCTAAAGGAATTCATAGTTGCAATTGAACTTGAAAGAGGAAATTGTTAACTTGATAGTAATTAGGGTTTTCTAATGAAAGTTAAAGGATCCTAATTAAGAGAAGGTAGAAACAAGTAGGTCTTTTATGCGAAAGTGAATTGATTTACTTGTCGATTGATGAAACTCAATTGTTTGATGATAAAAGCATGACCTTTTTTATGTGATTCATTGATTTTCCCATGTGTTTATTGTTGTGGTGATCACTTGCCTTGGAAGTATTTCTTTTTATTAATTGAACTTCAGATTTTATGCTCTTATCACCACCCATCTCTCTTCTATCTCTTTTTTTTTACTTTCAACCCGATAAAGCAACTAAATAAGAAGCGCTGACTCTCTCCTGTGGACGATCCTGACTCCCTATACTATAGCGGGGTCTTTACTACAAATTTATTTGGTCGAGAAACCCTCTCATCAACCATCTGCTCTGCTATTATCTCGCTTGATGTTTGAATAAGTTGGCTCAATTGTTCCCCCAAGTTTTTGATCCTCTCATCATTCTCCTGTATCGCTTGAGCATTCTCCTGGGTTTCATCGTCCAAGTGTGTGACAGAGTCCCCCATTGGTAGTGACACCGAAGTGAAGGATTCTTCCTGTGAAATATGGTAATCCATATAACAGAAAAAATCCCATAACCCCGACAAACCTAATCGTGCTAGGCCTCCGTTACTCATGTGCTCAGCAAGCGCTCGTGTCTCAGCAGTCATCCCGTCTATTATGCAAACAATCATATGTCGGATGCTGTCTTGATAGCCCCGTGACTTGCGGATGTCAACACATCTCTGCAATCTAGTAAGATATTGGTGAAAGTTCTCACCTTGAAACTACAATAACCTCAACATCTCAAAAGTTAGTAGCAAGGGTGTTATGAACCGTAAGATAGGTTCACAACAAATTAGATATATACAAAATTGATAAACACACAAAACAAAGAAATAAACTTTGATTCCCCGGCAATGGCGCCAAAATTTGACAGGAGGAAACTGTCGTTGTTCCTATCAAAGTATAACTCAAACCTACAAACTAGTATAATAAGCAAGTAAGAGGTCGATCCTACAGCGAGTCAAGTATTCCTAAGCAATGTATATTTACCAATTAGTAGAAAAGAGGGGTTTTGGTGATTGAAGATGATAAAATAATTATAAACAAGTTAATAGAGGTAACAATTGAGAAAATAGTTTCATCTACAAACATCCACTTTAGTTTGGTTGATTGATCATCGATTCTTCTTCAAGTTCTATTTTCATCCTATTATTGTTCCTGTCCTGATCTTGTGTAAATTACTAGTCCTACGAGTCCTAGTAAACCTTACTAATTAGATAACCCTAACACGGTTAAGATTTAACCTAATAGTAGCATTAAGATTAAGGATTAACCAGGATACATGCAACACCAAGCTACGAGTCAGCATTTAACATATAATTGATTCTCTACATACCAGTTTAGTCCTACGAGTCCTAAAAAGGCATGATTGCTACCATGGATTAAGGTTCGCTACGAGGAATCTACAAAATCCTAGCAATAATCTTTACTAGTTGCGCGGACTAGAAGAAATCAACAATATTCGCAAAAGAATCAATACGAATCAATAGGAATAGAACAAGAATAGAAATCTCACAACTTTATCAAACCAAAGCTTCAATCTATAGACGAAACGGAAGAGTTTAGCACTCCATGGCCATGGAGGCTCTTCTCTTGGGTTCTCTCAATTGTTAGTCTCCAAGTGTATAAACTAATGAATTAGATCCCTCAAATAAAACCCTAAAACTTTCTTAAAAGGCCTCAAAAGAGTCGGCCAAATAATAATTCTCAAAACTAATTAAAGAGATAAAAAGTCCTTTAACAGATTCGGCGTTTCTGCATAGGCCGCAGGGCAGCCAACCCTGGCCGCCCCGCAGCCAGGCGATTGCGAAATCCTTCGTCAGAGCTACGGGCCGCGGGGCGGCTTTTACTGTTCACAGAAACTTTTGTTCTTCAAATTTGGTCTCGATGTCAACACGAAAGTTGTAGATCTCGGAAAGAGCTTTCCAACGCATGGTTATAGTAGTCAATCAGACCACCGAGGCGTCCAGAAAGTGCGAAACAAGTTCAGCATGTATGACGACAACTTCTGCTTACTTGTTCTTCACTTAGGCTCTCTAACTTCGATTCCGCTCCCGGGCTCTTCACTTTTCCTCCTCCTCTTCACTCTTCCTTCATCCATGAGCCTCCTCATTCCTCGTCGGATCCACATATACCTGAAATAATCCATAAAAGCGTGTAGATTCCGACTCCACCACCAACACAAGTATAAATGCAAATCTAGCTTAACCTTATACGTTATGCACATCTAAATCATGCTAAATGAATCCTAATATGCCTACCTAAATGTGTGATATCACATATGTTGGAAGTATTTTCCTGTTTGTAACTCAAAATGGTCAATTATTTTCCGACAGATTCTCATTAAGTGTCCCGCATCTTCTTCCGCTTGATTGCAAAACTGGGAACTCGGTTAATGTATTTATTAAGCCTTTGAGTGGTAGGAAGACCATCTACCATTATTTTCCACATAAATCTTCTTATTCTAGGACGTAGGTTTAGAATCCAAATCCAGCTAAGATCTTTTGAAATTTGAGTTACGTTATTTGTCATGTGTTTGACCGATTTGGTAGTGAAATTACCATTTGGGTCTAGCTTCCAGATGTGTGTCTGGTGTATCCCAATTTGGAATTTGTATATCTAAAATTTTACAAGAGACTTCCGGGGGGAAGAGGTTGTTGTTTACTAGTGGAGTATTCCAACGTTTTTTAGAGTTAAAAAGCGGGTTTACTTTCATTTCCAGATCATGGTTCCCTCTAAATTGTTCAAGATTTTGATTTGGAACCACGGGGTGAGACCAAACATTTATGCTATTTCGGTTCCCAATTAGCCAAAGGAGAACTTGTTCAAATTTATTTCTTAAGGAAAGAAGTCGACCGAATTGCCATGAAGTAAGATGATTAGAGCGGTTTCTAATATTTTCTTTTTGAAGATACTTTTCATTTATAATCTGAACCCGTATATTGTTCTCATTTGTGTAGAGCTTCCAAAGAAGTTTCATTTGCAAACTTATATTTAGATCTTCTGCTTTCCTAATACCCAGGCCTCCTCGACATTTGCTTTTACAGATGTTATTCCAACTTACAAGCGGTGTGTACCTTTCTGAATGAAGTTTATTCCAAAAGAAGTTTTTATTGACCATGCTATGCATTAATTGATATATATATATATATATATATATATATATATATATATATATATATATATATATATATATATATATATATATATATATATATATATATATATATATATATAATGGGTATATTGTGCACACCCCTTAGGGTGTACTTTGTGCACGATTTCTGTCCATTGATCGTTTGAGAATTGATGGATGAGATTAAAAGTAGGTTTTATATATTTTTTAATTAAATGGCAGTGGGGCCCACACACTAGTGGTGGAATCCAGATCTACCCTCTCAAATGAGGCGCGTGTGAATCTGTGGCCGGGTGGAGGAAACTGATTAAAACCCTAGGCCTCCTTTTAAATTCAGATCTGAAATAGCCACCACCATGGAAATCAAATCTGAAATCTCGGTGGAAAATCCGATCCCAACTCGATAGTTAGGGCAGTGGTGGCCGGCGGTGTAGTTGCGTATGCCAGAGAAATCGAAGCTTACCATGCCTTTGGTTGAGGTTGCGGCGGCGACTAGAATGGTGGGGCAGTTCATGGGGATATCGTTCACGGTGGCAGCGGCGGCGTCGATTCGGATGGCTCCCATGAGATAGATCTGAAGCTGTTCGATTTACATCGTCCAGATCTGAAGCTGTTCGTCACCCATCCCCACCACGGCGGCGTCGATTGAGGGAAGCGGTGGTACGATGGTGGTAGATCTGGCCATGTTGAGGGCATCGGTGGTACGATGGAGGCCGTGGTGGGGATGGCCGGATGGGCGACGACGACTTGTTGAGGATGGTGGTAGATCTGAAGTTGTTCGTCGCCCATCCCCACCACGGCGGCGTCAATTGAGGGCAGCGGTGGTACGATGGTGGTATATCTGAAGCTGTTCGTCGCCCATCCCCACCACGGCGGCGTCGATTGAGGGCAGCGGTGGTACGATGGTGGTAGATCTGGTCGTGTTGAGGTCAGCGGTGGTACGTTGGAGGTTGCGGTGGGGATGGCCGGATGGGCGACGACGACGTGTTGAGGATGTCGCCGGCGGTGATTGGCCGGGAGATCTCCTGGACGTGGCCGCTGAGGTGGATGATTCGGATCAAATCCAGAGATCCACAGGGAAGAACACACGCCAAACAGCACCTTAGACTGTTTCCCATCCTGATTTCAAATCGGAACGATCTGGCCGTATTGAGGGAAGCGGTGGTACGGTGGAGGCTGTGGTGGGGATGGCCGGATGGGCGACGACGACGTGTTGAGGGCAGCGGTGGTACGATGGTGGCAGATCTGGCCGGTGGTGGCGATGGAGGACGATGGAGGCGAGGCTGGCTCCGACTCCCCTGTTCATTCTCCCTCTCCTTCAATTCGATTCCCTAGTCATGGCGAGTCGAGTCGGTGTCGGTGGTAGCGGATTCGAGTCTGGAGTGCGGTGTCGGTGGTGGCGGAGGGCGGTGGAGATGGCGGCGAAGATGGAGGGATATCGGGTAAGAGTTTTGCAAAGAAGCAGTGCTGCAGTGGTGGGCACCTACCGGAGTTTGATTTTTTCAACGGAGATTGGTGGTGGTGTGTGGTGATGGTGTTTCTGAGCGGTGGCGGTGGTGTGTGGTGATGGAGTTTGATTTTTTTCAATTTTTAGAATAATAATTTTATTCGTCAATTATTATTCAGTGAAATGTCAAACATTATTCGTTGAAATATGATTCATTATTCGTATAAATCGTACGTATTGTTGTTTAGGGATTTGTGGTTTCTTTTATCTGAAATTGATGAATAACAAAACAAAACATTTTTCGGTTGCATATGACAAATTATTCAATGGAATTGATAATTTTTTATACGAAATAGATGGAAAAAAACATTATTCGGTAGCATATGACAAATTATTAAATGGAATTGGTAATTTTTTATATGTTATAGATATAAATAGATGAAATAAGATAACAAAAGATTATTCGGTAGCATGTTAAAAATTATTCGGTAGAATTGTTAAAATTTTAAAACGAAATAAATTAGGTGGGAATTAAAAAAGCATTTATTTCTCACAAAGAAAAACATTTCTTTTTTCAAAAATATTTTATATAATTAAAAAAAAGGGAAAAAAAAGGAACAAATAAAAAAACATGGATTGGGGGTGGGGGTTAAGTACACGCGATCAATCAAGAGGGGTGGGGAAATCTTTCAACTGTGGACCCCACAACACATTAAAAGAAAATTAAAAAATCTGTTTTAATCGTGGCCATCCATCTCATATATATTAACGACTCGGATGTGTGCACAAGGTACACCCTAAGGGGTGTGCATAAGGGAACCACTCCCTATATATATATATATAGAGGGTGGTTCATGGATACTCATCCCTTATTGTGTAACATGAGAACACATCCTGTGCGTTGATTAATTGAAATGGGTGGCTGAGATTCATAGCCAATTTAACCTTTTTCTTTAATTAAAAATCAGTGGGACCCACAAATTTCCTTCCTCACTTGCTGCGTTGGGGCGCGTGTATTTTTTGTTTTTAAATTATTCGACGGTATCGCTGGATTATTGGATCATATTGAAGGATTATGCGATGGTATCGTTGTATTTTTCAAATCGGCTAGCATCCTGAAAACGCCTCTAAATTTTTACCTAAAAATTATTCAATGGTATCACTTGATTATTCGATGATACAACTTGATTATTCGATGGTGTTGTAGTGTTATAACTAAAAATTATTCAATGGTATCACATGATTATTCGATAGTATCCCATGATTATTCGATAGTATCGATGTATTTTTCAATGATATGACTGGCAACATAAAAAAACACATTTCATGAAACACAAAATCGGTCCATACATATGAATATTCGGCTTTTCCCCCGAATATCTCTTTCAATCAAGCAATTAAATCAATTGCAAACAAAAAGGATTTCAACTAATCACAAACCCTAGACTCCAAATCCACCACCATCGGAAAACGTCCCCGACTGCAGATCCACCACCAGGGAGTCGCCTCACCATCTCGCCTCGCTGGATTCCGACCTAAACCTCACCATCTATCTCGATCAAAGCCGCCCCCTCCCTCCTGTACTCAGCACCCAGAACCAGCCGCCACCACCACCTGCAGCACCATCGTCGGCGACCTCCTGCCCAGATCCACCCACCGGTGCACCCACGAACTACCACGCAGCCCTCATCCTCTCCTTCCTCTCCTCGCATAACTTACGCAGCCCCTGCCATCACTCCTTTGCTCTCCAGATCCGGCCGCCTCACACCACCGCCGATCACCACCTCGCCCAGATCCGGCTTTCCTGAGCAGGATCTCCATCGACATCGCCTTCGAATGTTGTTCGCCTACAAGACAGAGAGAAGCTTACCGGATAAGGGCAATTGCAGAACAACTACATAGGGGGTCTCTCCGATCTCAGTGAAGGAGATGCATCCATGGGGAGGAGGGCGGCGTGAAGGCGAGATCTCGGCGTGTGTGGGATGACGAGGGCGAGGACGGCGGAGCGAGGGTGCCTCCCGCCCTGGTCGTTGTCGTCATCTTATTCCTGGCACTCCCGAGCGCCGGACTTCTGATCGCTCTCTTATCTCTTGGGTTGAAAAAACTAATTGGGTGGGATCGATAGGGTTTGGGTAGGGTGAAACACGCGCTTTATACATGGGTGGGATTGTGTTTTTTACCTTTTAATTAACAATTAATCTAAATACTCAAAAAATCTCAGCCATCCAATTTCCCTAAATCAATGGATGAGATTTGTTCTCATGATACATTTTAAGGGTTGTTTTCATATGATCTATCCTATATATATATATATATATATATATATATATATGTGTGTGTGTGTGTGTGTGTGTGTGTGTGTGTGTGTGTGTGTGTGTGTGTGTGTGTGTGTGTGTGTGTGTGTGTGTGTGTGTGTGTGTGTGTGTGTGTGTGTGTTATGTTATATGATTTGTAGCTATTGTTGATAGTTATTATTGTTATTATGTGATTGTTTTATAATAAAATATATTTTCTGATATTTCATTATATATTATAAATTATGTTAAAAGTGTTATTATATGGGACATGTATTTGGGATGATTTAAATATGTAAGTTGGGAAATTTGGAAAGGACTTGTGGGTTTTGGATTTAAATAGAGATTTTGAAAATAGATTCTATTTAAGGCGTTACGTTAATTATATATTGTTGATAAAGTATTATTTAAGAGGGTTTTCATGTTTCTAGAAATATCTCTTAAATGATTTATTGTTTGAAAACCAAGATGCCAGAATTAATTCTATAATATGATTTTGAGGGATTGGTTTTAAGGTTTAAATATTTAATGTCGGGATTTTTTGTCTTGGTTTTATGATGTTTGTTTGAAGAAGAAAGTTTGGAAATATGTTTGGTACGATTTTATCAATGAGTTTGATTTGAAGAATGATTTTGGTTGATGTTGATCGTATCAGAACGATTTTGGAAAATGGTTTCACTATCGGTTGGCTTTGAGTATGTTGAGATCTTGGGTTTCGTGTGTATGAATGTTAGTCCGGTAGCTTATGGAAATGGCTTGATGATAGGTGTGTATTGCTTTTGGATTGCTTTGGACTTGCATTTGGGCCCTTGCTTGTGTTATCTTGCTGTTCTGCATCTTTAGGTAAGTATCCTACGGGACTTACTCAGTAAACCTGGATCGGACCTCCTGCCTGATGTGTCATTTGATGTGTAGGTGTTGCATATTAAAGCATGCCATGTAGTATCATGCTAGGATTGCATTGAACTGAGCATGTGGTTACTATGTGTGTTTGAATACAGAACGGTCCTTATCTGTGATAGTCCTAAAGTCTTTGCTAGGGTCATAGGGTAGCCCAGTCCCATCGGGTTTGCCCTGAGTCAATTGAGTCGATATGAGCATGATATGATAGCCCAGCACCAACGGGCAAGCGATGAGATGATATGATATGATGATGTCGTGGTTTGTGCACCACGAGGAAATTGCTATGCTATTGCACCGAACTGGCCAGTCTCTACACTAACGGGAAGAGATGCAGAGATAGGAGAGGGATATGTCACTTGGCATTGTCTTGGGCCCTTTACAGTTTTTCCGCATATTATAACTATCAAAGCATGCTTATGTGATTTAAATCTTGTACTGCATTAGTCATCCTTTATTTAGGTATAGGCATGTTATGTGGCCTCAGCGCGATCGGAGGATCTGCAGGCGATTATCGGGCCTGACTTCGTGGATAGTGTTAGGTACCACTCTTGTTTGCTCCTTGCTTCTGTGACGGGGAATCTCTTGGCGAACCGAAGAATCCAGCTAATATTCTAACTTGATAAAATGGTAATCACCCACTATGTTTTGGTTTTGACCCGGCTCTGCCGTGACACTTGTATCTAAACTTTGCTTCCGCTTTACTTTCAATTGAATTGAATTTCGCGACATAGCCTTAGGAGTTAGGACATGTTAAGGGTACCCAACGACCCTTCGAGGTTTTAGGGTTTGAAATCCCTCTTTCTACAAATCTTGAAATGATTTTGAAACCTCGACCCGTACCTGGATTGCAAGATCCGAACAAGGGGTTTCATCCCTTGAAACGTAACCCGGAAATCATAATTCTGGGTCGTTACAAAGTTGGTGTCAAAGCCGAAGTTTTGCAATTCGGGTACACAAGGGTCGAGTGTATGTTTTGAAAACCGCCCACGAGTTTCAATGACTTTTAAAAAGGATTTAAAGGGGCAAAATGAACTTAAGATGCCTAACCTAGTTTGGACTTACGTAATGAACTTGACTTGTTATAAAAGAGGAAAACCGACCAAATGGGGGAATGAGAGGGTAGAAAGGCGGTAATACCATCTCTATTGGATGTAGTTGGGAATGGGTAAGCGAAATATTAGCTTATTCTTTACAGATGGGTTTGCAAGACTCCAAAGAAATCATTATCATTGTCGTTGACCGATTCTATGCTAAGTGCTTATTGTGGATATGATTTGTATGCCCTGACTATGAAATGTGTACTAACTGATCTGTGCAAACGGGATAGCGGGAGTACCCTTATTCCCATATGGTCAAGCCCAACTTGTGTGAAACAACCCCTTCCACTATGTTAACCCTTGACGGTCCTACCGAGCCTTTCTCCCGGATGTTTGTGTCTCCACGGGGAAATGGCTTGGTAAACACATTGTGTCGGGAATCATGTATGGATTTGAATGTTGTTTGAGTGAGTATGGGAAGGTGGTTCTTGATTTCCCTTTGAGCCAAAAGTAAGGTGCTTCTGAGGTTGTCCTTCTCAATCCTTATAATGATCAACCAGTGTCTCCTTGCCATAAAGGCTCGTACCAAAGTCCCACGGGAATTGAAAGAGGGGTGACGAGTCAGTTGTGAAAAGTCAATGGATGCCCTTAGGGATCTCTGTCTGGTTGTAATGACGACTCTCTCTGAATTGCATGACATGATTTGTAGTCTCTGACATGTACCTTGTGAATAACCATTAGTACCGATTTGTTGTGTTAATACATCTGTGATTAGTTACATTGCTCAAGTCTCGTGTTGTGCCTTTCTTTCTATCATGATTGTCATAGCATGCCTACTTGACTTACTGTATTAATTATGCTAATAATTGATTGAAAGCATGAACTACATAATGTGAACCTATATGATTGTTGATTTCTCCTGGATTAGGTCCATGATAGTGTGATCAACTCTCCTTTTTATGAATTCTTGTAAATAATCTATTTAGCATGCTAGTTGATGACGTGTCGATGCTTATATTCCTTTTGTGACAAGAACCTATAGCATGTCCATCCATTTTGTATTTGCCAGGTTAACTATCGATGATTATTTTGCATATAATATTGTTGTGTGTTACTTGTGTCGAATGGAGAATATGTGGTATAATTGAGTCTTGGTGAATGCATGTTTTATCCTAGTATGTGTTGATTTGCACTCATGCCCCGTATTCTAATCGTATTTCCCATTACTTGGACTCGTATTATGCATCGTTGAACTTTTCTCATGCTTCTATAACATGGAATATGATTGAGTGATTTCTTACGTATCGTCATTATTAGTTGCATGCATGTATCCTTTTTTTAAACAAATTCTTAAATACTTAACCTATACTCTAAAAACATATATACTAAACCAATAAATTTAAAAGAATCATTTTTCATTTATTTGAAAAGTATTTCTCCAAATATAACTTTAAAAAAAACTTACAAAATGACTAAACCAATAAATTTAAAAGAATCATTTTTCAAACTTAAGTACTTAACCTATACTCTAAAAACATATATACTAATATTTTTCAAACCGTATATATTAGATGCTGAAATAATAAAAAAAAAAAGTTGGTTGTTATTCACATCCAAAAAATTACTATATTCAGCACAAATTTCGTTTAGCCATTTTTTCAATATAATTATTGCGCCTCTTATGGTGTAGCTCTGCGCCTCCTATGATGTAGGGTATTTTTATTTTTTGATACCCTGCCCTTCTTGAGTCACAACCCTATGGATCAAGAGGCCCAAGGTTTTTTTTTAAAGATAAAACTACCCTGCTCCTCTTGAGTCACAGAGTTGTGAATCAAGAGGCAGATCATATTAATATTTTTTTGGAAAATAAATAAGCAAGCTTTTTGTAAAAGTAATTATGTGATTTGTAAGTATTTAATATTTTAATTATAAATATATAATTTAAAATATAATGTACATATGGATAATTATTTAAAAAAAATTTGACTGTATACTCAATAAATTAAGATAAAAAGAATTGCAATACGTAAATTAAAAAAAATTATATATGAAAACATTCAAAGTTTTGTCGAATATATTTAAAAAGAATCATATATGATAATATTTTAATTTTATTTAAACGTGCAAATATATTTAATTAGATTAATGTATATTATTAATATATTGGTATCAATTGAGCAATTATAATAAAGAAAATAAAATTTATAGAAATAATAATGTAGGCGCAAGTAATAAAACTATTTATATCTATATCTATATAAACTCTTAAAACATAAGAGTTTTTGCTTATGTGTCACATCTGAATTAATCCTCTCATTTTTCCTTTTTGAATTGATTTTGATTTTTCACATAACATATGGTTTTAATTCAAAATATTAAATTAATATGTAACCTATATCTATTTTAAAATCTCTATACATTATCACAATAGAATTCATCTTGAATGAACTTATTACACCTTTCTCTTTGGAGTTTGTTCTTATAAGTTTAATTCAAAATATTAAACTAATATTTTATTTAATTGTATAATATTAACTTATTTAATTATTAAGATTTTATTTAATTGAGACACATGAAAATTACTCGTTAATCATAGATTTAGTAACCAATTGAATTTATAATTCACATATTTATCCAATCTCTTGTTGGGTGTTATTCATTTTGAACCGTTTAATTGATGCATAATCCAACAAAGTCATTTTAAAGTATATATCCTTACCAATATTCATTAAACTATTGTAACAAAAGAAATCTTACTTGTTGTATACAATATGTTTATTTTAACTCAAAATACATAAATTTGCAATGTGTGTATTGGTAAGTATTAATTAGGGTGAATATTTTAAAGAAGAAATTTTAGTGATTAAGAAATTTGTCAATACATATTTATTGTGTGTTTTAAAAATAAATTACTTTCATCCCCACAATTTATCAATTACAAAAAAATATAATATTTTTTCCATAGAGCAATTCCAATGGGTTGTTATAAAATAGAATTATAATGGTTTGCTAAGATAATATCATTACTAGCTTGAAATAATTTGATGATGAAAAAATGTATTTTTGTTGAAGAAAACCCTTATCTAAAAACTTTTTATTTAACTAACTTGTGTGGTATCCATTCCCGGAAATCAAAACTGGGAATCGTAATGGATGATTCCCGATTTAAGTATTTGGTATGATTAAAACTTGGAATCGTAATGATCCCCGGGAATCATCCATTCCCAATTTTGTAGCTCATTATTATTATTATTATTATTATTATTATTATTATTATTATAAACTTGCTTCTATTAACCAATTACTATTTACAAGAAATTAGTGGGTAGCCGAGATACTATCTGGGCACCCACTCCCTTAGCGATAATAAAACCGAGTCTAGTGAAAATATAAGCGGTAGCAAGATCCCCGACATCTTGAGATACGGAGGATTTTTGAATCCGCTCCAGCAAAGCAACCGCATCCGTATCTAACTCCCCCAAAGAAGAGAAGGAGAAGGGTATGAAACCATAACCAGCCGCCATGCACAAATCTCGATACTTGGCACACTTACGCCGAGAAGAATCAACAACAACACGACCAGGCACAAAATCAGACATCGTAGACTGAGTCAAATGGGAGGATCCCGTCAGATCGACACAAACATCCCGCCCTCTGTCCCGGAAATAAAGTAACAAATCCGCTGGACGAAGAGGATTATCATGTCCATCAATCAAACCGATATCAACCTCCTTACCTGCAGAAATCCCAATCGATAGCTAAGCACAGTACGATAGGTCCTTCCATTCATAGTCTGCCCCAACCCAGATATAGGAACTGCACGCAATCAATCAGATGAGTGAGCACCATGTTGAGACTTCCATAATGCCACCTGTCGCGGAGTCAATGAGAAAACAGAGTCTGGTGTAGCAGCAACCATCGCGAAATATATATCTACCAGTTTCTTCATAAGTTTGGGGGCATCAATTTCACTAGGGTCGCGTAGAAGATCAGAACTCGTGACCTCATGTTGTGAGCTGAATCTGCTATGTTTTACAGTAACTTTTATATCGATTTCTGCATACATTTCATTCATTTGGGCTAAGATAGTACAGAATCTATGTAGTTTATGTTTATTTGCCAAATTATGGAATCTACACCAGTTTCTGTTTAATTTCGCAGAATTCGAGGCAAATTACAGCAGTTCTGAGAAAGGTCAGAAAAGCTCGGAAATCAACTACAGAAATCCAAGGTCAAGAAGCAGCGGAACCAGTCAAATCAAGCTATGGAGCCCGAGTTTACTCGATCTAGAGTACTGCTACTCGACCTCGACGAAGCTGTCCGAGCACAAGCCTTGTCGACCAAGAGCAGTGTCGAGAGCCAGATCAACCAGACTCCGGAAGCCAACTCGATCTCGAGTACAGCTTGTCGAGATCGACAAAGCCTAGACGCCACACCCGGAGTCGAAGAAGTTGTGCCATGCCGAGAAGCCGAGGACGAAGACGTCGAGCCAAACCCTAGTCGATCTCGAGGAGATCTTGTCGAGATCGAGTAACCCATGGCGCCAATCCGAGTCCGTGACGAGCACCACCTACTCGACATCACCAGTCTAAGCATCCTCGACGCCAACCCAACTCGATCTCGAGTTGTCCTTGTCGTTATCGAGGAGCCAGAACCACAAGTCCGAGCCATGTCGAGCAGATCTACCCGAGAAGCCAAGCCACACCAGTCGACGACAATCCTACTCGATGTCGAGTAGCCTTGGTCGAGATTGACGAGCCATGTCCGGGAGCACGTTACGCGGTTTGAGCAGTCCTTGTCGAGTTGGGAATCCTTGGAGCCTAAGGAGGTCGAGTTGGCCGAGATTCTATCCAATTTGATCAAGTCTATCTATGGAAGAGAAGTTCTACCTACATTGGAGATATTTTGCAAACTTTAGATATAGTTTCCTTTAAAGATTTATTTCCCTTAAGCAATTTATTAAGCTTTTAAATAGATATAGATAGAAGATTCTTTCCTTGATTAGCAAAGAATAGAAGGCTATAAATAAAGCCCTAGGGGCTGGTTTTTCATTCATTCAATTTCAGTCAGAGACAAGTAGTTCCACAGAGAAGTTTTAGGAGTTTTAAGGTTTTTAGGGTTTTGGCATTCTGCGAAAGTTGATTGCCGGGATTGTAAAGGCTTTGAATATAGTTTAATGCAAGTTTCTTTTCATCAATCAATGTCTGCGATTGCGATGAGGCGTGAGTAGTCTACCCACTTCTGGGGCTGGGGTGAGCCCGACGGTGGCCATGTAGAGGTGATGCGGTAAAGGTCAGATCTTGTTATGCGATTCGTCTTCTATCCCTATGAGCATGATTCTTTTGCGAGAGTTGAAGGTGATCCTTGTTTGTGTTATTGAAGCGAAAGTGATCTTAATGCAACTTGGATTAATTATGTGAAAAGGGTTAGTAACAATTAGGGTTTATGCGAAAGCCTCTATATGCCTATTTGTTAGTAACGAAAGTTATTTTGATGAAAAGCAAGATCCTTTATGCCTTTATGTGTTACTTTGCATGGTTATCGTTGTGGTGTTGATACCCTGTCCTTGGAAGTCTTTTATTATATTGATTTATCTCGTCGGAATTCTGAGATTTGGGTTTGAGAATTTTCATTTTAAAGTTACTGTTTTTTTTTTTGTCGATTTAGAGGAGTTGTGGTCGATATCGAGTAGCCCTAACTTGATATCGACTAGAACTTGCCGAGATTGAGTTGTCTGTTTGGTTTCTGTTTTCTGTTGTCGACTTGTCTGTAGTCGATATCGAGGACTGTTGCTCGATATCGAGTAACTTCTGTGTCCTCGCTTTTGTTTCTGCTTTTGTTTGTTCTTTTCTGTTTTATTTCTGTCTTTCTTTGTTTTTGTGTTCCTGTTGCTTTTCTGTGAGATTTACAGCTGCCTAGGATCCGCTGACACGCTTTCTCGTGGATTCGATCCTGACTTTCTCTTACTGCACTGGGGGAAGTCTTGTAATTATTTGCAAGGGACGGAATCTGGTTTGCCTTAGTTTATTTACATTCTATTTTTCATATTCGATTTCCTCCTTACAACAAATTGGCGTCGTTGCCGGGGAAGCTATCATTCGCGCCTTAGGTAGTTAAATCTCACGTTTTCTTTGAGTTTTTCTTCTACAGGTATATGCAGGACACCTTCGAGTATGTCGAAAGGGAAAGAGCGAGACAGTATGCAAAAGAATTGGAATATTTGAGATGGCTATACATCGTTGATGAGGAGGCATGGCTTGAGGGTGTACGTGCATTTAGGAAGCTCCGGGATTCGTCAAAATCACCGCCAGAAGCCCCAATCCTGCTAGAAGGAGAATCTGAACCTGAGGTCGACCTTGACCAACACCTAGTCGATGTCGACCCATCTCCAATCGATATCGATCTATCTCTAGTCGATACCCAGGTATGTCCTTCTGCTATCTCAATTCCAACTTTGTCCTCTGTCTTTGAAAAACCATTTGAAGAACCTCTAGAGGAAGAAGAGCCAGAAAAGAAGAAGTTGGACGTCGTTGCCATGTTGTTTCAAAGTCACTTTTGCCTTATAAAGTGAAGGCTATCCCAGACGATTTTGAGCAACCAATGTTCATATTCAAGTATGGGGTCCTCGCAAAGTGGCATGAAGCTCCACAAGATGAGGTTGAAATATCTCTTCCCACTCCACCGTTTTGCTGTGGTGGAGACGCGCAAACAAATCAACCAATGAAGCGAAAGAGGTATGATTATGAGGTATGCAAATTTCCTTTATATATATTCCTTTATGCATGCCATCTGGAGCCCAGGAAGATGAATGGGCGAAGCCATGGAACGTTCACTCGGGGAGGTTCAAGCTTCTTCACATGATGACCCCGGATGACATCCCACGCTTCCCACCACCGGAGGAACCACCAGATCCACCTATACCTCCGGAGAAAGATGAGCCAGGCTAAAGCTAAATGGAGAAAGTCGTCCTAGCGACTATAAAATCTAGAGCTTGTAAATAGACATTTATTTTTGGGACCTTTCGGACATTATTCCTTTTGTTTATTTTTTTGGTTTTGAACTTTTAGTTTTTCTACTGGGGGTATTTCTCTTCTATATTTTTCAGGTCCATGGGGATAGAAGCAAGCTAAATCAGACTCGGCCTACGCATTTACACTCGATATTATGAAGCCTTGCACACCTGTCTAGTGAGTTTCTTTGTTTACCCTTGTTTTTATACAGTGAGGACACTGTAATGTTTAAGTATGGGGTGGGGGAAGGGCTTACTTTGTGAATATTTGACATATTTGACATTATGTGTGCATATTTAAAGTTTATTTCTTGAATTGCTTATACATGGCTATTTTGGAATTCATTATTGATTTATGTGCTTATATGCATGTTTTCCAAAAGTTTGAGAAAAATGACCCCCATTGAAAATTTTGAATAATGTCATGGAAGCTATATTGAACTCGACGATGCAAAATTAGATTCATTAGTGATATAGCATGAAATTGCCTAGTAAAGGGAAGTCATAATGAAGTGCATATTTTCTTGAAAACCATGAAAGGAGGTAAAATTTGAAGTTGTTTTTGACATGTTGCATGATAAGAGAATGGAGGACTTTATATTTCCATATAATGCTCATATTGTTTATAATCCTAGCCTTACCTATGCTTATGCATCACAAAAGTCATAATATGCCTTATTTCAAATATTTGCTCCACATGATCTAAATATTGGCCATTCTTTACCTTATCCGGGGATTATGTAGAGAATGATGTTACATTATGGAGATGTTATATGGTGTTTGTGTTGTTATCATTATTGGAGTATGGTGGGAAATTGTTTGAAATATATGGAAAATTTAATGAGTGAAAGAAAATCCAATCACTTCAGGAGATAAAGGTAGATTGACCCTGCTATCTGAGATAATAGTTTGGAGAGATGGGACACATTGTGAGGAGTCCAAAGCACTAAGTATCCCGGGCCATTCATGACACTCATGTTTGCGACTCGCGAGAAGGAAGTGCTGAGGTTAGAGAGGTAAAAGCATTATTATTGAGAAAAAGCATTATGAAAGGTGATAAATCTTATGGAGAATGAATGTGGTTTGAAATTCAGTTTGGAAAGTACTCCATTTCCCCGGATTATTAACACCACATTTCCAAATATTGCCCACCTTTAGCCTTTTACCAATCTACTCCTTATTTGAGCTTAAATTAAAATCCTCTTAATTATTAATGCTTTGTCACGAATGAATTGTTTTGCATAACCCTCCTTTTGTGAGTAGATGTTGCTTTTGTATAATTGCACATGCATGGATCTGTGACACTAGTACCTTTTCGAATATGGTAATTGACTGCAGGGTTATATAAATGAATCTGATATGTTGAGAGTTTTGATTTCTTCCCCTGAATGACAAATAAAGGTATTGCTTGAGGACAAGCAAGCTTAAGTATGGGGTGTTTGTTGTGAGCTGAATCTGCTATGTTTTACAGTAACTTTTATATCGATTTCTGCATACATTTCATTCATTTGGGCTAAGATAGTACATAATCTATGTAGTTTATGTTTATTTGCCAAATTATGGAATCTACACCAGTTTCTGTTTAATTTCGCAGAATTCGAGGCAAATTACAACAGTTCTGAGAAAGGTCAGAAAAGCTCGGAAATCAACTACAGAAATCCAAGGTCAAGAAGCAGCGGAACCAGTCAAATCAAGCTTTGGAGCCCGAGTTTACTCGATCTAGAGTACTGCTACTCGACCTCGACGAAGCTGTCCGAGCACAAGCCTTGTCGACCAAGAGGAGTGTCGAGAGCCAAATCAACCCGACTCTGGAAGCCAACTCGATCTCGAGTACAGCTTGTCGAGATCGACAAAGCCTAGACACCACACCCGGAGTCGAAGAAGATGTGCCATGCCGAGAAGCCGAGGACGAAGACGTCGAGCCAAACCCTACTCGATCTCGAGGAGATCTTGTTGAGATCGAGTAACCCATGGCGCCAATCCGAGTCCGTGACGAGCACCACCTACTCGACATCACCAATTCAGGCATCCTCGACGCCAACCCAACTCAATCTCGAGTTGTCCTTGCCGTTATCGAGGAGCCAGAACCACAAGTCCGAGCCATGTCGAGCAGATCTACCCGAGAAGCCAAGCCACACCAGTCGACGACAATCCTACTCGATGTCGAGTAGCCTTGGTCGAGATCGACGAGCCACGTCCGGGAGCGCTTTACGCGGTTTGAGCAGTCCTTGTCGAGTTGGGAATCCTTGGAGCCTAAGGAAGTCGAGTTGGCCGAGATTCTATCCAATTTGATCAAGTCTATCTATGGAAGAGAAGTTCTACCTACATTGGAGATATTTTGCAAACTTTAGATATAGTTTCCTTTAAAGATTTATTTCCCTTAAGCAATTTATTAAGCTTTTAAGTAGATATAGATAGAAGATTCTTTCCTTGATTAGCAAAGAATAGAAGGCTATAAATAAAGCCCTAGGGGCTGGTTTTTCATTCATTCAATTTCAGTCAGAGACAAGTAGTTCCACAGAGAAGTTTTAGGAGTTCTAAGGTTTTTAGGGTTTTGGCATTCTGCGAAAGTTGATTGCCGGGATTGTAAAGGCTTTGAATATAGTTTAATGCAAGTTTCTTTTCATCAATCAATGTCTGCGATTGCGATGAGGCGTGAGTAGTCTACCCACTTCTGGGGCTGGGGTGAGCCCGACGGTGGCCATGTAGAGGTGATGCGGTAAAGGTCAGATCTTGTTATGCGATTCGTCTTCTATCCCTATGAGCATGATTCTTTTGCGAGAGTTGAAGGTGATCCTTGTTTGTGTTATTGAAGCGAAAGTGATCTTAATGCAACTTGGATTAATTATGTGAAAAGGGTTAGTAACAATTAGGGTTTATGCGAAAGCCTCTATATGCCTATTTGTTAGTAACGAAAGTTATTTTGATGGAAAGCATAATCTTTTATGCCTTTATGTGTTACTTTGCATGGTTATCGTTGTGGTGTTGATACCCTGGCCTTGGAAGTCTTTTATTATATTGATTTATCTCGTCCGAATTCTGAGTTTTGGGTTTGAGAATTTTCATTTTAAAGTTACAGTTTTTTTTGTCGATTCAGAGGAGTTGTGGTCAATATCGAGTATCCCTAACTCGATATCGAGTAGAACTTGCCGAGATCGAGTTGTCTGTTTGGTTTCTGTTTTCTGTTGTCGACTTGTCTGTAGTCGATATCGAGGACTGTTGCTCGATATCGAGTAACTTCTGTGTCCTCGCTTTTGTTTCTGCTTTTGTTTGTTCTTTTCTATTTTATTTCTGTCTTTCTTTGTTTCTGTGTTCCTGTTGCTTTTCTGTGAGATTTACAGCTGCCTAGGATCCGCTGACATGCTTCCTCGTGGATTCGATCCTGACTTTCTCTTACTGCACTGGGGGGAAGTCTTGTAATTATTTGCAAGGGACGGAATCTAGTTTGCCTTAGTTTATTTACATTTTATTTTGCATATTCGATTTCCTCCTTACAACACCTCATTAAAAGAGCGACAAGCATCATCAAAAGTAGGCCCAACGGCAATGATACCAGAAGAACGTAAGATCGTAGCCTACAACTCAGCAGAATGAAAACGGAACACCAAATTAAAAAGCATAATGTATTACATCACTAGCAGCATACACACCAAGCCCACCAAAATGAAAAGGGAATGTGGCGAGCCTCCATTGCCAATCTCCAAACCCAAGCCCAGACGCAGTGACAATATATTATAATAATAATAATAATAATTATTATTATTATTATTATTATTATGATAATAATAATTATTATTATAATAATAATAATAATAATAATTATTAATAATAATAATAATAATTATTATTAATAATAATAATAATAATTATACTTATATTTATATTATTATTATCAATACTTTATTATTTAATATATATTATATTATATTTTTTATTTTTAATAATATTAATAATATATTTCTATTAATATTATTACTTTGATCACTATTGTAGTTTATTATTATTATTATTTTTTATTATTATTATTTCAAGAATGGCTCATTCGGACAACATACCAAATTACCTGCTCTAGTTATGAGTCATTACTATACATGTCAAAACACAACCCGACCCGATTGACCCAACCTGAAGGCCCGGAAAATTTTCGAACCGAACTCGAAAACCCGAAAATATAATTACAAGCACTAGAACTTATGAATAACGTCTTTAATTTTAAAATATTAAATTTATCGCAAAATTATCAAATCAAGATTTTTTTAGTTTAAAAAAGAAAGAATTGAACAACCTGAAATCTACCTGAAATGATCTGAAACCAGGTTAAACTCAGGTTTAAGTCAACCCGGAAGTACCCGAAACCCGTATTACCTGAGACCCAAAGTGACCCGACCAGAACCCGACCCGAATGACCCGTTTGATAGGTCTAGTCATTACCATTTTGTGATTCTATTCCGATATTCCAGCACTCATACCAAGCGAAGAGTTTTTGAGATTGTCAGTGTGAGTTTTTATGCATAATGGAAAGGGTTTAGTTATCTTTTTTTTTTTGGAATTATATTGTTGTTTTTGTTATTATTATTATTTCGGTTCTCTTTAGGTACACTACTTTTATATTTTTTTGGAAGTTATATTAGTTTCATACCTTCTTAATTTCCATATACAATATTAGATTAAAAAAAACTCAATACCTTCTGAAATATTATTCAATTTAATAATATTATTACCAATATTCGTAACAAAAATAAATCTTATTTATTGTATGTAATAAGTTTAATACACGCCTTCTGTTATATGTACGTAGAAATTTATAAGAAAATGACTCCAGTGTAATATAAGTATGAAAATTGGCTATGTTTCCAAAATGACTAAAGTTTTTGACCTAAATGATAATAATAACAAAAACAACAATGATGTTTCAAAAACAAAATATTGTTAGATAAGAAAACTCAATACTTTCATACCTTAACTAATGACTCCTTGCCCTACTGGTAAGGGAGAGGTAATCCTTGCAAGATATCAAGGGTTCAAATCCCATTATTTACACCGTTGTGTAATTAGTGGGTGCTCAAGCCTTCATTGGCTTGGGTGAGGCTGCTTGGTGGCTTGTCCCCTAGCTTACCCGGTTCGCGTCCTTTGCAAGCTAAGGCTCGGACCCGTGGAAGATTAGTCGGCAACCTCGGAACCCCCACGTCACAATAAAAAAAACTTTCATACCTTCTTTCCATATACCTTTTTTTTATATATAAAATACGTTTATGTTTTTTTAACACAAATCTATGTTAAATTCGACGGTTTATATGGAGAATTTCAATTTAGCCAATGAATATATTAATTGTGAAATGTTTAAGATATTGTATGTAATGTTTAAGATACATTATGAAATATTTAGATAACAAATGTGTAGAATTTGAACTTATATTCCATTGTTTTTTAGAATAATTAATTATATTGCTAATTTTTTTCAAGATCGTCGTTTGCCATGTATTTATCTATTAGTTTATTCATCATTTTGAAAATATCTCTATTTGTATATATTTTGAAGTAGGTAACTTTTTAAATTAATTTTACATAACTTTTCTTGTACATATTCAATAAATATGGATAACATTTAATATAAAAAGATTAGTTACTTTCAAATTAAGAAATATTTAAATTTTGCAAGATGATTTTCTTTTTTAATTATTTGAAACATTATTTTTAAAAAATGAAATTTAATATAATTAATTATACCGATATTTTTTCAAATTTAATAAAATTAGAGTGAATTTTAAATTAAAATATAATTGATGTCCACTACTTATTAATATTATGTATTGAATTATTCTAATAAATTTCTAAAGAATATTATTATCTTTATAACATAAAATAAAATATTTTGAAGAAATCTTATTGATAACTAAAAAATTAATATCTCTATAAATTTTATTTAAAAATTATGTTTTGAATTAATCAAATTGGTTTGAATTAAACTCATTGATTATGTTACAAAAAAATTTTTATCTTAATTTATTGAGTATACGATAAAATAAAAAATTTAAAATAATTACACATTATATAAAATTATACATTTTTAAAAAATACTTACAAATCACTTTTTTGAATAATACTTGCAATTATGCGCTGAGTCACAACTCTGTGACTCTGTGACTCAAGAGGAGCAGGGTTGAAAAAAACAAAAAAAAAACTGCGTCTCTTGATACATAGATCTGTGACTCAAAAGCGGTAGGGTTTAAAAAAAATAATTCTACGTCATAAGAGGCGCAGAGCTACGTCTTAAGATGCGCAAGAATTATAATTAAAATCAAGCCAACGGAATTTGTGTTGAAGATAGTAAATTTTCGTGGTGCAAAGATTATCATCTCACACGGTTTGATTTGGTCAAACATATAGATCCACCCAAAAGCCAAAACAATGAATTCACAATCTCTCAAATTCAACGAAAAATGATATTGGACGGTACAAATCATTCGTTAAACTCCTTATTTTCAGGGATTATAATGCGGCTCCTAATAGCCAGGTGATTCAATCCAGTGGAGTTTAATGAATGTTTTTTCTTTATCGATGATAAGGAAAAAGGTGAATTTTAATTTTCATTCAAGAAAAAGGGTGAAAATATGATCAAGTTCAGACATCTCGTTAACTCTCTCATTCCTTAGCATTAAATCACCTAGCTATTAGGAGCTTAAATTTCATATTTCTCTTACGAATATAAAAAAAAATAGGATTAGTGAGAGTTGAGGACTGATTTTAAAGATTTTTCTAACTCCGCCTATGCCAAGGTTGCTTAAAAATCCCATTAGCTGGATTATCCAAGACTCCAAGAGTGAAGAGAGTTAAGCCTTGGTTTGAATTGGGTTCCAGTCTTGTTTGGCACTTTGACCTTTACGAAATTAGTTAATACGTACTCCGTTGCCTCTTACAGTAATATTCAAGTTGATTTGGCATGCCTAATTTGTCAAACATCTTCGTTTAATTATAAAATATACTCCTACAGTATATATGTACATGATTATGCCACTGATTCAATATTCCAACGACTATAAGCTAATTAAGGAGAATATATTAATATTAATATTAAAAGGAGAAGTTAACGGATACCCCTCAATGCTAATCATAATTAATGATGAAACGGCTAATTGAATGGAGAAGAGCTCAACGTGAATAAAGAGGATCGGCGGGAATGGGCACTAGTACAAATTGTTGATTTTATTACATAACCCTAATATCACAGGTCTTATATATCCGTAATATTAGGACCTTTTCGCTTGAAAGAACAAAAAAAGGGTAAAAGGCTAATATCACGGATCTAAATCATAAAAACCGGAATATTAGGGGTGGGCAGCATAAGTGTGATAAAATCTAATACTCCGGACTTGAAAATTGGAGACACGCCCGGGATATTAGGGTAATTATCACGTTAGAATATCCCGGATTCAATAAAGGGGATATTAGACCTTTTTTAACCTAGCAACCCGTTCCCCCTCTCTCTCCAACTCTGTCTCGCTCGCATATACCTCGCTCCGGCGTCTCGGATCCTCAAATCGCAGAACCTTAAACCCTCAACGCCGAATCTGTTCACTGCCGACGTTGAATCCTCTTATTGTCTCGCTGGATCTGTTCGCTCCGGCGCTGAATCTTTGCACTGTCTTCACCGAATCTGTGCACAGCCATCTCGGTCGTCTCCTGCACAGTCGAATCTGCTCGCCTCCGCCGGCCATCTCGCCTCTTTTCTCGTCTCTATTCGCCTTCGCGGCCATCTCCCCTCCCTCTGTTCGTCGCTCTCTGTTCGCCTCTGGTCTCTAAACCCTAAGTTGTCGCAGCCATCTCGGTTCACCTCGATTGGCCCTATTTTAGTCGTGGTAAGTTCACATCTCCTCACTTTGTAGCTGTGTTGATTTAGAGATTAGAAATGGCTTGATTGAGCTTTAGATATGTATATATAATTTAGAGAATTAGAATGGATTTCAACCATTTATGTTGCCAATTAGAATGGTTACAGATTGTGCTTGAAATGCACTTGATATTGCACTTGAAATGGAACCAATATTGCACTTGAAATGCACCAAACGGAAATATAAAGGAGCTGAAATGGAACCGATATTGCACTTGATATGTAATTGATTTTGTCGCTTTCTGTCTTTTGGTAATTAGGTCATTATATATATTCTATATTCCAGATGAGTGGATTCTGATGCTTACATAATTATCCTCAGTTGCGAGAAAAAAAAGAGGCTTCTACACTATACAGTGCAAGCAGAGGGCAAAAGGTGCTCTATTAGGAGTCTCCAAAGGTTATAGGTATGTCTTATTCTTGATTGTGCCTTCCGCAGTTAGCTGGCTTAACCGCGTGATTACTTTACAGTTAGAATATTTGCTAGGATGCATGGAACTGAAGCGGTGAGATCTAATATAGTAATTGTAAAGAGAAGAAACAGATCCCACTCTATTTTTATGATCTTATCTAGTTTATCATAGGACATGATGCACGTAAGACTTCTGATATTCTCACAAGATTAGGTTTATCGATCTGCTCTTCAATTCATTCCTTACCTTGATTCTTAGACAGTTCAAGTTAAGTCTCACATTACATCAGATCATCAAGCAAGTCGCTCTCTAATGGCTTTTAAAAAACAGCTCATTAGGGCTAATTTTCCCAATCACATCCGGATCAGGGAATGTTTGGATGACCATTAGAGAAAAGGAAACAAAATTAGCTCGTATTGGTTTGGAATGCTTGCCATTATATCCTTGATTGCTCTTGCCAAATTTCTGCTGATCTTTAAGGCCTTCCTTATGTTATAGACGGTTGTTTGTGAATGTATGGTCTATGAATACTATACTAACTTCAAATACAATGTCTTTACTTGAGTACATCTTTCTCAAAAGTGCTTCCGTACTTTAGATTTTTCCGTTAGTGTTGTAAGATGCTAACACATTGATTCTTTAATACAAAACTGTCCATTTCAAGTTTGATTTCTTGTACAGGTCCTTGAATTAAAAGAAGCTGCAGTGCTACAACTTAAGCTGAAAAGCCAGTAGTGTTATCTTTCAATGAAGATCCTATTAAGCACTAAATTTGAGTAAATAGTTTGAAAAGCAAACCCAACAGGTTATAAATCTCTTCCTTACACATAATAAAATTCAAATAGGTTCCTCAAATGCTATAAATACCTCATTGTTTGTTGCATATTCAAGCATTTTGTTTGATTTCAAATCTTTGTTGTTCGTTTGATTGCTATTGTTCTTGTTCCTTTTCGATTATTGTTGTTCGTGTTTTGTCGATTGCTTTGTTCGCCTTGTGCCTTGTTGTTCCCTCATGCTGATCGATTCTTGCTTTTATATTCTTGTTCAATAGCTACTGTTCGATTCTTGTTCCCTTGCTTTTAGTGTTGCAAAGTATACAATAATAGCAATATATAGAGTTTGGAGTTTTTCTATCTATTTTTTTCAGCCTTATATATGATTGTAAATGAAGCTATATATTTTTCCTGCTAGCAATGATGATTGTGACATAACTAAAAATTCAATAAATTGAACGGCAGAAGTAAAAAATTCAATAAATTTATTGATATTTCTCATTCTCTACATTCCAAATCAATTACTGCATATACCTTGCTTACTTTTAAATATTTCTAATTGCAGCCTAGTGGTAAAGTGTTCTATGGCACTTAGCAAGATGAAATTCTATCCTGCTAAAGTCCAAGAGAATGTGAGTCTTTACAATAAAAAATACTAGATGCATTTTCTTTTTATCACTATCAATCTATAATCTTATCTATAATCTTCTATAACTTTATTACATACAAAGTTGTATACTTTATCTTTGATCTAGACTGTTAACGAAATGCTAGAAAGTTGGGAATAATCCTTAGATTTACCTTGTTTCAGACTTAGCTTTGGTGAGCAATCTTCATTTTGCAGACATTGCAACAACTGTAGTGCAAAAGGGTCGATGTGAGTAGCGGAAACTAGTTGAAGAAGCTATTGTATTTTTTACGTTTTAAAGATATTTAGTATGTTGGGAGCATTCCAAATCTGTAGAACATTAGCAAGTATGATTTCTGATAGTAGATTAGACTTTGGTTTACCCAAGGACACAATTTAGATTGTAATGAACTATTGTTCGATTTAATCTGGAAGTTACTGTTAGTTTTGTGGACAAACTTTGTACTTGTGTGTTTGAAGTTTGGCCAAAATCTATGTACAGGTAGTATTGCAAAAATAAAATAAAATATTTTAAAAGCCGGATATAAATATATAGTCCGGACCTACCAAACCGTGATATATGTTCAATATATGAAAAAGGGATTACACCAAATATCACGGATGTCCCCAAAGGATACCGTGATATTAGGCTTATATTAAAATTACACAAAACTCTAATATCCCGGTTGTACATCTTTAATGATCTGTGATATTAGAGTGTAATATGAGAAATAAAAGACCCTAATATCCCGGGCGTATCTCTTTAATGATCCGTGATATTAGGGTGTTATATGAAAAATCTCCCGGTCTAATATCACGGGCGTACCTCTTTAATGATCCGTGATATTAGGTTGCCTCCCCTAATAGCCCACCGAGGGGTAGCCCGGACGTGCCTTACCCAATATCCGTGATATTAGCCCTCAAATATCCGTGATATTTGGCCTAATTTGTACTAGTGGGGAGAAGGGGGAGAGAAAATCATCTAACAAAATACACTAAAAAACTAAGTAAAACATATGGCGCCGTCTGTGGGAATGGAAGGGAGACTAGAACCTCCGAATGGGAATGGAGATCCGTTCACTCGGGAGGCTGAACTGGAGGAAGAACTGCGGAGCAAGGTCGCCAATTGGAGGCATCGAGAGAGGAGATCGCTATGCTGTGCCTCCAGAATTCGCGCTTGGAAAAGTCCCTGGGCAAGCGTCCGAGGGAGGAGAATGCAGGCAGTGGACACAGAGTGGCCAGTGTGATCGCTGGGGCTCGATTGAGAAAGGTCGAGCGCGAGGAGCGCGCACGCGGGCACAACGGTGAAAGAACGAGGGACACCGTCGATAGGTGTCGTAGCCGCAAAGAGGTCCAGAACGAGGGGAGATGGGAGGGGCATCAAGCGCACATGCTGCATCGCCCTCACGCTAAGAAAGACTATGTTCAAAGGGAGGAGTCCCCGGATGAGCAAGGGGAGCAGGGAGCTCATTGGTATGGATGGATCGACCAAGACGAGAGAAGTATCATGCGTGACTACGAGCGGGGGCGAGATCGAAACCCATCAAGGGAGCCGGATGAGGGAACTCGCAGGCGACAAAAACGTTCGAAGCAAATGAGACAAGTCGAAGATAGATTGTTGAAACTATTCGCCAATCAAGGGGAATCTTTGGTGTCGGTACAGGAGCAAGCCGAAGCCAAGCTGTCTCAAATGACGTCGACCCCGTTTACTAGGGACATAAGAAATCAGCGCCCACCAGATAAGTTTTCATCGCCTACCTTTGAGTTGTATGACGGAAAGTCCGACCCCATAAACCATATAGCCTTGTACACTCACAAGATGGCTCTATGGATTGAAATTGATGGCATGATGTGCAAGATATTCCCCGCTAGCTTGGGTAGGACAGCGTCGAGGTGGTTCCACGCCTTGTCGCCCAACTCGATCGATTCTTGGAATCAATTGGCTCGAAGGTTCGTCGCCAGGTACATTGCAAACAGCAAGGATCCAGCTTCAGTTGACACGCTATTTGCCCTCCGACAGCACAAGGGCGAGAGTCTAAGGCGTTTTTCCTCTCGGTTCTTCGAGTGCTATTCGGACATTGATGCTTGCGACGAAAGCACTGCAGTGGCTGCGTTCAGATTGGCTCTCCCTAGGGAGTGTCGGTTAAGGGAGAGCTTGACGTTGAGAACACCTTCAGGTATGCCCGAATTGCAGGAGCGTATCCGACAATATGCGAAGCTAGAAGAGGACAAAAGAAAGGCCCGTGACAGTAGGTCCTTGTCGCCGGGGCGCAAACAACGTGTCCCTAACAGTGGCAGGGAGAGGAACCATTTCGAAAGGGACTCGCACCGTGAACGGGGGTTGCCTCCAAGGGAGCCTAATGCTGCGGGTAGTATTGTTTTTAAAATTCCGATTTATAGAATTCTAACCCAAATCAAGGATAAGCCTTTCTTTAGATGGCCAATTAAAATGAGAGGCGAACCGTCGAATCGTGATATGAGCAAATTCTGTTCCTTTCACCGAGAGCAAGGCCACATGACCGAAGAGTGTAGAACGCTCAAGAAATACCTTGAATATTTAGCCGAGAAAGGCTATTTGAAGGATTTTGTCCAGGATGGGACGAATGGAAGGCATGAAGATGCACTTGTCAAGCCCGATCGTGAAGCTACAAACCGGGGCGGAGGCGAGCCAAGGAAGGTAATCTACATGGTTGATATCAAGCCGGGAAGGGGAACGGAGGCTCGACGAGACTATAGGACGAGTTGCCACGGCCTTGAGATCATGAAAGCTGAAAGGGGAGGCATGAAAAGGCGCAGAGAAGAGCCATCAGTGAGCTTGAGTTTCACAAATGAAGACATTGAGAAGGTCCAATTTCCTCATAAGGATCCACTGATATTAACGCTCTCGATTGGGTGTTTTGAGGTCCGGCGAGCTCTAGTGGACTCTGGGAGCTCGGTCGACATCATGTTTTTCGGAACCTTCTCCAAGTTGGGGAAATCGCAGCAGGACCTAACGCCAGTGTCGACCCAATTAGTTGGCCTAGGAGCCTTTCCTGTTTGGCCCAAGGGAGTATTAAAAGAAGCGGTGCAGCTGGGCGGAAAGGTTGTCGAGACGAAGTTCTTTGTTGTGGACGTACCATCCTCGTACAACGTGATTGTCGGACGCCCGTGGATTCATAGCATGGGTGCGGTGCCTTCAACGCTTCACCGAATGATTCAATTCCCGCATGAAGGAAAGGTGGTCCGAGTTCTAGGAGATACTACGACATCTCGAAAGGACGAGGAGGACTACGTGAAGGAGCCGGGGACATACACGGTGCAACCCATGCCATAAATTTTAGAAGAAGTGGGTTTGGCGCCCAAAGAAAAGTCAATTGAAGGGCTGCAGAAAATTGATGTAAGTGAATCTGAACCTTCTAAGTATTTTTTAATTGGATCAAACGTTGCAGGTGAATAGCGAGAGGAATTGGTAAGCCTCCTAAGGCGAAATCGAGACTTGTTTGCCTGGAGTCCATATGAGATGCCGGGGCTACATCCGGACACCGCGTGTCACCGGCTCAATGTTCTGCCGGATGCGAAGCCTGTGGTTCAAAGAGCACGACGATCATCCCTCCAACATACCGAGGCCGTATTAGCAGAACTCGACAAGCTGTTGGAAGCAGGTGCAGTTAGGGAGGTGCGCTACCCCCACATGGGTAGCCAATACGGTTGTTGTCAAGAAGAAGAACGGTGAGTGGAGAGTCTGTGTCGACTTCACCGACTTGAACAAGACTTGCCCAAAGGATATGTTCCCACTACCGAAGATCGATCAGCCGGTAGATGCTACTTCCGGTCATGCGCGTATGACTTTCCGTGATGCTTATAGAGGTTATCATCAAATTCCGATGTCAGAACTTGATCAAGAGAAAACCGCCTTTATGACTCCGAGGGGTATATTTTGTTATAAAGTGATGTCGTTCGGGTTAAAGAACGCCGGTGCCACTTATCAGCGTATGGTGATGAATCTGTTCGGGAATCTGATCGGGGATAAGGTAGAGGTGTACATCGACGACATGGTCGTTAAGAGCAAGGAAGAGAGCTCGCATTTGTCTGACCTTCAGCTGGTTTTTGACAGAATGAGGGCTGTCAACCTACGGCTAAATGCTTCTAAATGTGCTTTCGGTGTCAGCTCAGGGAAATTCCTAGGCCACTTGGTGACGAGGAGAGGAATAGAGGCGAGTCCCGACCAGATTCAGGCGCTACAACTTGTGCAGAGTCCGAGCAATGTGAGAGAGGTCCAAAAGCTTGCCGGAATGGCCGCGGCGTTGAATCGATTCATCAGTTGATCGTCCGACAAGTGCAATCCCTTCTTCAAGCTGTTGAGAGGGGGACGCCTGTTTCAGTGGGACGACGAGTGCGAGCAGGCGCTGATCGAATTAAAGAGGTATTTGCAAACGCCGCCTATAGTAACGACACCGAGTTCGGGTGAGCCGCTGAGCCTCTACCTTGCCGTCTCTGAGCATTCCGTGAGTGTTGTCCTCGTGAAGGAGGAGGGGAAATTGCAGCGGCCAGTCTACTATGTTAGCAAGACCATGATCGATTCTGAGACAAGATATCCCCCGCTCGGGAAGCTGTTGCTGTCATTGGTGGTGGCTGCGAGGAAACTCAATCATTACTTCCAAGTTCACCCGATTAATGTCGTCACAGCTCACCCATTAAAATCACTGCTCTCGAGCTCTGATTTGTCGGGTCGTGTGGCGCGTTGGGCTGTGGAATTGGGGCAATATGAGGTAAAATTTGTCCCGAGAACAGCAATCAAAGCACAAGTTCTAGAAGAATTTGTGGCGGAGTTCACAAAGGAATCGACAACGGGCAAGGACGAGGTGTGGCTAGCGCAGCCAGGCCGACAGGGAGCATGGGAATTGCAGGTGGATGGCTCAAAATCAAGCCGAGGATCAGGGGCTGGGATAGTGTTGATTGCGCCCAGCGGAGAGGTTATTCGGACAGCGGTTAGGGTCGGGTTCGCAACCACCAATAATGAGGCGGAGTACGAGGCGATGATTCTGGGTTTAAAGGTTGCGTTCGAGATGGGAGCAAGCAGAATCGCGGTGTACTCTGACTCACAACTAATTGTCAACCAAATCAACGGTGAGTTTGAGGCTAAAACACCGCGGATGTCGGCCTACATGAGGAGAGCTAAGGACTTGATGGCCAGCTTCCAGGAGTCAGTGGTCGGGCAGATTCCGAGAGAGCAGAACAGGGTCGCCGATGCTCTAGCAACATTGGCGTCATCAAGCAAGGAAACAGAGGGTTACACGGTTTGAGTGGACGTTATGGAGAAGCCAAGCATTCTAGCAGAAAAGGTGCACAACGCTGATGTCGGGCCTAGCTGGATGGATCCGATCATCACTTTCTTGGATCGCGGAGAGCTCCCGAAGGACAAGAAGGAAGCCGGTCGGATAAGGCTGCAGGCCACTCAATTTTGGCTATCTCCAAGTAGAGCGTTATACAAAAAGTCATTCACAGGGCCTTATTTATTATGTGTTCATCCGGGCAATGTCGAGAATATGTTGTTCGAGATAGGGGTGTGCATCGGCCCAAAACCTAACCTAACCGGGCCGAACCGAACCGAACCGAAACCGAAAATCTCAAAATTTCAAAACCGAAAGCCGAACCAAAAGCATTAGGTTCGGTTCGGTTATTTTCCGGTTTGGTTTGTGTTCGGTTCGGTTTTAACACAGTTGAACCGAATTTTCATACAAAATTTTTTTTATAAAAATTCTCTTAAAAAATTCGATTTAACACAAACCGAGCATACAAAAAATATATGTATTAGCATATATATGTGTGTATATACACGGTATATATGTGTATATATACACACTACACACTACACACAAAAAAAATATGTGTATATACACTGTATAGTGTATATATGTATATACACTTTATATAAAGTATATGTATAGCGTATATATGTATATATAAAGTATACCAATATATGTATATTGTATTTATGTAGTGTATAAAAAGTATTGTATAAATATATATAGTGGAATATTAAAAAAAATCGGTTTAACACAAACCGAACCGAAACCGAACACAAACCGAACCGAAACCGAAAATTGAAAATTCTCGGACCGAAAGCCGAACCGAAAAACTTCGGTTCGGTTAGGTTCGGTTCGGTTTGTGTTGGTTCGGCCCAAAAATTCGGTTTGGGCCGAATCATGCACACCCCTAGTTCGAGATTCATGAGGGCGTGTGCGGCGTCCATGCCGCGGGAAGATCACTTGCGCTTCGGGCAATGACTCAGGGCTACTGGTGGCCGTATATGCAGAAGGACGCGGAGTGTTATGCCCGAAAATGTGAAAAATGCCAAAGATTTGCAAAACTGACTCATCGTCCAGCTGCCGACTTGCACCCCATCACCAGCCCTTGGCCTTTTGCTCAATGGGAGCTGGATTTAGTTGGACCTTTTCCAAAGGCAACGGGGAACCGGAGGTACATGATCACATCCACTGACTACTTCACCAAGTGGGTTGAAGCCAAGGCTCTTTCGGGGATACGAGACAGTGACACAAAGAAGTTCGTATGGGAGCATATCATCACCCGATTCGGCACTCCTTATGCTTTGATATCCGATAACGGCACTCAATTCAATAGCTCTTCTTTCAAGTCTTTTTGTGCAGGATACGAGATCAAGAACTTTTACTCTTCTGTGGCATATCCGCAGGCCAACGGTCAAGCCGAAGCAACCAACAAGACCATCCTCGATGGATTAAAGAAGAGGCTCGAGAAGGCTAAGGGGATTTGGGCGGATGAACTACCAGCTGTGCTATGGGCATATCGGACCACCCATCGCACCTCTACCGGGGAGACACCGTTCGCACTCACATACGGCTCAGAGGCGGTCATTCCGTTAGAGGTCGGTATGCCAACAATCCGCACTGAAGCCTTTGAGCGTGGAGGCAACGATCAAGCCCTCCAGATGAGCTTAGACATGCTGCAGGAGAAGAGAGAACAAGCGGCGATCAGGCTGGAAGCTTACCAACGCAGCCTAGTGAGGGCTCATGGTCGGCACGTACGCCCGCGCGAATTCAAGAAAGGGGACTACGTGCTGCGACGCGTCCTTGCCAACACCAAGAACCCCGTCGACGGAAAGTTGGGGCCGAATTGGGAATGCCCATATCAAGTGGTCTCGGTGCTCGGTAATGGAGCCTACAAATTGGCCGACGCAGGTGGTAAACCAATTCCCAGAACCTGGAATACCATGCATCTGAAGCTATTTTATATTTAGTTTCCTTCGTTTAGATTAGAATTTCATGTAATGTATCTAAGACATAAATAAGGGTACTCTTTTTCCTCTCTGTATGGTTTTTTCCCACGAGGTTTTCATGCGGAGAGGTTTTAACGAGGCCCCCGGTAGTTCATTTTTCTGAATTTTCTAGAGTAACAGTCAGCTGCACTTAGAGGAAAGAGTCGACTCTTCAACATAGCCAAGCCAATTCAAGCCCTGAGATCTCCACTTAAGGCCAAACGGAAGCCATTTCAGGCCATGAGATCACCACTTAAGGCCAAACGGAAGCCAATTCAGGCCATAAGATCGCCACTTAAGGCCAAACGGAAGCCAATTCGGGCCATAAGAACGCCATTTAAGGCCAAGCGGAAGCCAATTCAGGCCATGAGCTCACCATTTAAGGCCAAACGGGAGCCAATTCAGGCCATCAGAATGCCGTCCAAAGCTAAAATACGTCGTTAGATCCCTTCCTCATATGGACGCGACGAAGTTATCTAAGGGGCTATTGATTATGCCACTGATTCAATATTCCAGCGGCTATAAGCTAATTAAGGAGAATATATTAATATTAATATTAAAAGGAGAAGTTAACGGATACCCCTCAATGCTAATCATAATTAATGATGAAACGGCTAATTGAATGCAGAAGAGCTCAACGTGAATAAAGAGGATCGGCGGGAATGGGAGAAGGGGGAGAGAAAATCATCTAACAAAATACACTAAAAAACTAAGTAAAACAGTACACTTCTTAAACCAACAATATTAGTATGAACCTTTTTTTTTTAAAAAAAACATACGGAGTATTATATAAGTTAAGAGTTTGAGTGAAATAGATCATACTGAACCACAATTTAAAAGACATACTTGCAGATGAGTAGATAGATCTTGTGAGGGACAGTGATTCTATTACCCTCTGGTAAGCTTATTCGGGGGTACAAATGAAATCTCTTTTTGGTCAAAAAGTAAGTCAGTCCAAAAAAATAAAGAAATGAAAATAGAGGTAGTAGGACAATAATTACCTGTAGCAATTAAAGTAACCTTGATTCTAATGAGAATTAAAGCACTGTAATCCTTCTCTCTCCAAACACTCCAACGGTAAATTCAAATTTTCATCTCCATCTCTTCAAACGGTCCGAATTGGAGTTGGAACTGTTAGATTGCTCAATTGAAGGAGTCTTCTTAAGGAATCCGGCGACGATCGATCATCGAAGGTACTAGGATTTAGGGTTCCGGCGTCAACTGCTCGAGATCGAAGAACCTGCAATCGATCGTTTTCCGATCGCTGAACTCGCTGGACACCGAAGGTGAGCGGTACATATATATTCTCCAATTGGATCTATATTCGTGAATAAGGTATTGTCGTTAATTTGCATTTTGAAACTGATTAGAGTGTAATTGTAGTTCGAACGCTAAATTAATTAGGATTTTGGATTTCTCATGCAGATTTACCGACCATCATATTTTCTCAGCTACAATAAGCCAGAACAGGGATTTTGATCTTAACGTGGAATAAGAAGATAGGTCGGCTCCGATAATTCGATCAGTGGGCCAGGCTCGCGGGACTTGAACTTGGTCGAAATTTTGGATGATGACGACGCAAGCATTTCGTCGAACAGTGAAAACCACATCCCGAAAGACGGTGATAAAGGAGCCGGTGATGAAGGAGACGATGATGAAGGAGACGATGCTGAGCCTCGCGAGATTTCCGATAACCTGAAAATGAATCCTCCCCATGTCGGGTTGATGTTGGAGTAGGAAGCAGATTTTATTCGGTTAATCCACGGATATGGGAGAGAAAATGGATTCATGGTAAGAATTCGGAGTTCAGAAAAGTTACCCCCCGCGGAAGGAGGTGAGAGGAATACGGGCGACAGGTACAAGTCGATCAATTAGGATGGAATGTACAAAGGCGGGGAAGTTTGTGTCCAAGTCAAAAAACCCGAGCAAGGGATCCACTTCAACCATAACAGGTTGTAAGTTCGATGAGGGTGAATGCTGTCCGTGATGGACCTGGTGTATGGAGGGTAACCGCCGTCAGCCTTGAGCATAACCACGAGTGTGATGCGGAGAATTCAAAATACCTTACAAATTACAGATACATCACCGAAGGCAACAAGAAACAGATCTTGGATATGGATAGGGCCGGCGTACCAATAGCTAAGAACTTCACATCCTTTGTGGTTGCCAACGGGAGCCATGATAAAGTGGACTTCACTGAAACGGACCCGCGGAACCTGGTTGCCAAAAACAGAAGCCGGCAAATGAAGAAATGGGACTTTCTTGCAATGAGGGATCGTTTCGATGCAATGGCTTCAACCGACTCGAACTTCTTCTACAGTTATGTTGTGGACGAAAACAACAGATTGAATAATGTGTTTTGGGCTGACGGAAGGAGTAGGGCAGCGTACTTGGAATTTGGCGATGTCGTCTCATTCGATACGACATACGTCTCAAATAGATACAAGATACCATTTGCACCATTCATCGGGGTCAATAACCATGGGCAGTGCATGTTGTTTGGGTGTGCCCTACTCGTCTGAGAGGAAACCGAGCACTTCGTGTGGTTGTTTAACACTTGGCTCAGTTGTATGTCCGGGAAGGCACCAACAGCAATCTTAACCGACCAAGCCCAATCCATTGGTAAGCTACTGTACATATCTTGTATCTACATATGTAGTTAAAATAGTCTTATTTATCAATAATGTCCATTCATTTGTTTTCAGGCAATGCAGTGGCGCAATTGTTTCCCAATGCTTCGCATCGTTGGTGCATATGGCACGTGATGCAGAATGATAAAAAGCATTTGGGGAGCAACCCCAAATGGGATGCAATACTAAGTGCACTCCAAGATGCTCTACACGACTCCATGAGTGAAGGGGAGTTCGAAGAGGCATGGGATGCGATGCTGGAGAAGTTTGGTTTGCGTAACAACAAGTGGTTATGCAAGATGTACGAGAAGAGAAGGCGTTGGGTTCTTATATACTTCAAGAACAACTTCTGGGCCGAGATGTTAAGCACCCAGAGGAGTAAAGATATGAACAATTTCTTTAAATCGTTCATCAATATAAATACTACGTTGAAGTTGTTCGTTGAGCAGTACGGTCTAGCATTATTGAAAAGGGTAAGGGAGGAGGAGACGTCGACCTTCACATCGATAAATAAGCCCATCAAGTGCATGACTGACCATGTGTCTGAGCTCGTGTTCCAAGAGCTGTACACTACTAGAAAGTTCGAAGAATTTCAAGTTGAGGTGCGGAACCTCGTGTACGCCAATGCACTGAGGGTCGAAGACAATGTCAATGTGTGCACTTACGTCGTTACTGTAAAGCTGCCTTATTATCGTCGTACACGATGCTACAAATACAGGGTTACCCTTCAAAAAGACAACACCGACGTAAAGTGTGAGTGCAAAAACTTTGAGTTCCGCGGGATATTGTGCACCCACATTTTGTGTGTCTTTAGCGAAGAGCAGGTGTATTACGTTCCGTAGAGGTATATTCTGGATCGTTGGAGGAAGGACCTGCCCCGGGAACACTTGAAGGTTGCAGTCCCTTACTATAAGCTGATAGAAAAGAAGTCAGGCGGGATGAAACGGTATGGGGATATTCATGGTAAGGTGGAGAAAATCGTCGGATTGGCGATGTATGATGAGGATTTGTACAAGGTTGTGATGTCTGACCTCCAGGAATTGGAAGACACAGTCAAGGAGGCTGCGCTGAGGAAGAATCGCCTAATTTTTCACAACCTGGATGACATTGGTAAAGTGTATAGGCGACGAGTGGTGATCCCAACTGAAACGGCCATGAACGACGACGGGGATGTACCGGATAACGATCTATCCCCCGTGGTAGATCCACAAGACTGAAGGGGTACATGCAAACATAGAACTAGGAGGTTAGGCTATAGGAGGCAAATTGCGCGGGAGCGTACTGAGCGTCAACGCATACAGGGTGGGCCAAGCAGCCCTGCGGAGAGCCATGCAGGTCCCAGCTATGGTATTCGCCACCAAAACATGTTGTCCATGCCTAACCCTCATCTTTATTACAATTCGGTACGTAACTGGGATTCCAAACATGCTTTCTTGTCAGATTCTTTTCGTTGGCATCATACTTATGATCATCAATTCCCCTCTATTTTGGTAGATGATGCATACACAAGCCATGCAACACAATGGCCTGGGCAACTATGGGTTTAGTCCATTACATGGTGCACGTGGTCTTCCTTTGAGGGTTACACAGGTGAGTGACAACATATTACTCTTCTCTAACTTCGGACTCTTTGGAACCACTTATCAATAAGGTATTGTCAAGTGCAATAAAATAGGAATCGAACCCGAGTCCTATTTGCCTATTTGGTGTGTGGAGAGCAATTCTAACTCATAAGAGTCGTGAAAAAAATAAAATTCAAATGCATGTCTACTGTGGATATTTATGAAGAAATTAGTTATAGGATAAAATTGTAATTAATTTTGAAAAAATGTTCAAGTTAAATTTTTCTTTGAGAACCATAAAATTTGTCCAGAAAAAGGCACATACCATCAAACTTGTCCAAAACAACTTGTCCACAACCACATACCCAAAACAAAGTTTCCAAACACTCATAATAAAAACCTTAAAATACTAGAAAAAACAACACATGAGAGCTTCACTTGAAGAGGTACGCCAACACCGATGTGAAGGTGACCAGGCCATGACCACAATGATCTGGATCAAGGACCTGATCACCGCGCCCGACTTGGCCTGACCTTCTCGTGACTTGGCCGCCTCCTCCTTGGCGATCAGCAGCAGCCTATCTTTCTTCGCTTCCGACCCCTCCCGCTGCAGCAGGAGCTGTTTTGCAGCCGCCAACGCTGCGTCGTTCTCCCGTAGGCGGTCCCTGAGGGTGTCTATCATTGTAGTAGCCATCTCAAGCTACCCATCACGAACCTCTAGGTTCCCGGCTACACGCTCAAGTTCTCGTTCCGCTACATTCAATTCAGACTGCCACTCCCTATTTCTATCCTGAAGCTCTATGACCCTCGTGTTCTGCGTGCTCTCGGAGGAGGCCGAGGTGTAACTCGGCTCCGGCTGCTCAGGAAACTGCAAATATAACAGAAATTAAAGGACATGGACTAATGAGTAGTGAGTAATCGCAATGAAACATAATTGATTTAAAAAAAGTCGAGTAACTTACCCCAGGTGGGTGGTGTGCGAATGGGTTCGTGTTAGCCCTACTGCTGTCTGAAAATGATGTTCTCTAGGAATTCTCAAAGTCAGACATCTTAAGCCTGCACCACATACATTGAATTAGACATTCCATAAATAGCATAACAAATTAAACACTTAAATTTTGTTGATTGAAATCGAATTTGCAATGAATAAGATAGGAACTCAGAAAGAAACGGTTATTTAAAACGCTAATTAAGTTACGAGTTGCAATCAAACATTGAACCAGTACAAACCCCTAACATCTATTTTTCCCAAAAGAAGTTGCAATCAAATTAACATGCATCCAATACAAAACCCAAAAAACCTAAGTCCCTAACGCGCGCACCAATTACAAGTTCATACCAAAATCCAACCAATAAAACCCAAAGCTCCAATTCGAAGTTCATACCGCACCAATTAAAAAGTTCATACCAAACACATAACTAAACCTAAACAAATCACAACAAGCAACTTCAGAATACACATAAACCCTAAATCTACAGTTCGAAACCCTAAAATCCCTAACTCTACACATGCATCAATGTAAAATCCGAAGTGCTTTACCACAGATGACATATTAAAACAATTGGGGTAGGGGTTTAGATGTGAGAAAGAGCCTAACCTTGTTTATCTTTGAATTAGAGATAGATTGAACCTTCACTCTTCTGTAGACACAAACCTGCATCAGAAACCACCTAACGTCGGCACAAATTCACCGATAATCAGAAGGTTTGGGAGAAGGGAAAGACCAAAAACGATAGGAGAGTAGGGGAGGTGTTACCTTTTCCATCGATTCGCTCCGATTTCGTACTGATATCTACTGCCGTCGTCGCTTTTAAAGGGGGGAAATGGGAAAACTGAAAGGGAAGGGAAGGGAAGTTGGTGAGGCTCTTGTATGGGGGATTGGGATTTGATATGGGGAATGAAAAAGTCATCATTGATCCCCCCTAATCCCAAACAGATTAATCTGTCTGCACTGCAGTACTGTATTTTTTTTAAAAAAAAAGATACATTCCCCCTTCCCTCAATTCAGAAATCAGAAATGGTTGCTGTTAAAAACATTTTATGCATTTTTTTTAATGATTATGTTATTTTATAAAAAAATTTACAGTACTAACTAAAGAAATTAATTTGAAGTATTATAGTATTATGTATCAGTTTTTAACTCTTTAAAAAAAACGTGCACAAAGTTCATCACGGTTGAAATATGGAGGGAAATGTGTATGAAAACTTCTTCCTTACGTTGTCGTCCAACATGCGTGCCCTTAATTAATGCATGCTGCTTGTGGTGACGCATCTGAAAAAGAAACTACAGATAATCATTTCAGCTTTTCAACACCGATCAGTAGCCCTTCCTTCTCATAGTGGTTTACCCCTTACCTCTTTACACATAGGTCTCAGTTTCGAGTTCCATTTTATGCATCCCATTGTAGACCAATTTTAATGTGGAACAACTTTTTTCTTTGTACAATTATTATTAGGCAAAATTACATAAAACAATCCTTTAAACATTGGTGTTTATTTACAGAAAACCACCTTTTAAATGGTATTTATTTACAACTCACCACCCATTCAACTATTTTCTTTAATTTATCATTAAATATATTATATTTTAATATTTTTATAATCAAATTTGAGTTTAAAAATATTAAAATATAATATATGTAATGATAAAGTAACAAAAATAGTTGAAAGGGTGGTGAGTTGTAAACAAATACCATTTAAATGGTGGTTTTCTGTAATTTTTAATTTAAGGGGTCGTTAACTGAAAAGACACATATTTAAAGCGTGGTTTACTGTAATTTTCCCTTATTATTATTATCTCTTGTAATATTATTGTTTTTTACTAATAGGAAAGAAGTAGACAATTACGGGAAAAAAGAATAAAGAAAGGAGAATTGAAAAAGTAGACAATTACTTGTCTTAAACCAAAACAGCATGATGCATTTTGCATCAAGTAATGCAGCGCGACTAAGTGGGTATATGTGAATTGTCAAGTGCAATGAAATAGGAATCGAACCCGAGACCTATTTGCCTATTTGGTGTGTGGAGAGAAATTCTAACTTATAAGAGTTATTCTAATAAAATAAATTCAAATGCATGTCTACTGTGGATACTTATGGAAAATTAGTTATAAGAGAAAATTGTAATTAATTGTGAAAAAATATTTTTGAAAAACGAATACAGTTTTAAAAAAAATCTTTAAGTTAAATTTTTTTTTGAGAACCATCAAACTTGTCTAGAAATTAAACCATAATATAATATTCATATTAAACCATTAAACCATTAAACCATAATATAATATTCACATTCAACCGTAATATAATATTCACATTTAACCATTAAACCATAATATATTCACATTAAACCATAACAATTGTTCTTCAACCTTGTCCAAAATTTCACCATAACAGTTATCCAAAAAATGTTGTCCACAAACTGACAAACCCACAACGAGTTTCCAAAAATCTTAAAACCTGAACTTAATAAACAGTTTAAAACAAGACAGAGCTTCACTTCTTCTGGAGGTGCGCCAAGAAGGTCGAAACGGATATCCAGGAGAGGACCACTATGATCTGGACCAAGGACCTGATCACAACGCCCGATTTGGCCTGGTTCTCTCTCGACTTGGCCGCCTCCTCCTTGGCGAATATCAGCAGCTTGTCCTTCTTCGCCTCCGAACCCTCCTTTTCTAGCAGTAGTTGTTTTGCATTAGCAAGGGCCAAGTCGTTCTCCCTCTTCTGGTCCCTGAGGGTGGCAATTAGCGCTGTCGCCATCTGCAGCTGGTGGGAGTATCTTAACTTATCTAGTAGCCAATAATTTCATTTGGTAGGTGAAATCGAAGGAAACTAAGATCTTTTGCAAGAAAAATAATGAATAAGATGGTATTTTTATTTTATATATGCACTTATGTTATTCACTTATTAGATTAATCCTGATGTTGATTTTATATTTAACGAATCTTCACTTAAGTATGCTTAATTGAAGAATTTCATAATAAAGGTTCCTTGGAATACTTTTAATTTTCACATTTTAATGAAAAATAATAGTTCAACATAGATTATCGTGGGCTTCCACAATGGGCCTCAAATGGGCTAGATTTAGTAGATTACATAACAATGCCATAGAAAAACACAAAAATTATCAAAGTTAACCAATTGTATCAAACATAAAATACAGAAGTGTCATAATGTTTTAAAAAGTGTCAACCCCAGCCCCCAACATGACGACGACCTCCACCGCGACCACCATACCGAAATCTTCCTCCACCACCATTCTCAGATCCTCCTCTACCACCATTCTGAAGTCCTCCTCTACCACCATCCCGACCTCCACCGCGCCCTTTAGATGGACCGCTTGTGTCCTCCGACCAACGTACTGTTCTTCGACCGTTGAAAGGCCCTTCCCTGGTAAATTGTCGCGTGGCAACAGCACCGAGCATTTGTGGAGTCTGTGCGTACAGATCAGCATACTGAGGGTAGAAGTCGCGGGCGTTTCCGTCCATTGCCTAAACATATAACACCGTAAGCTCTTGTTGATCCCGAACTGACTCCATCTCACCATCCATCTGGTGCGACCAGATTCGAAGATCATCTACTTGGCATGCGATGTGGTGTACCGTATCAAACATCGACTATTGGTTGGCCGACACGTCCCGAAGACTCATCTGCACGTCTGTCTGGTGGCTGTGATGCAAGTCCTGACTTAGACGTATCTCCTCAAGTTCTTCCCCTAAACGATCCTGCCTATCGGATATTTGGTTTATCCTATCCAAGATGTATCTTTGAGTGTCCGCCATCTCCAGAAGTTTCGTGTCCATATCGGACTGTCGGTTTGCAATTCCTTGTATCCCTTATAACACCTGCTCCCAAGGAACAGAAGAGCTGGATTCACCTTGGTGCAAATGCACACCTTCTGGCCCTGGATGTGATGAGGTGAAGGGCTTGTATTCGATCAGACAAACGACATCCCTGTGTAGATCCTCAACGGGTGAACTAGTTGGACAAAGCCCTGTATCACACTCCATACCATCTTCCGTTGGCACTACTATCTGATCCTTTATTTCTCGGGCGGGGAGGGGGGGGGGGCGTCCAAGTCCGTTGGTGTACTCCGTTCATCCCGATCCGATCTACTCTTATCTTCGTAGTGGGTCATACAGAAGTCCTCAACTCTCTTCCCATACGGCAGGGGACATGGAAAATATATCGCGTTATGGTAAGATTTCGTCGGTTTCCAATTGAACTCCGGCTCTAGTGGGTTGCTCAACAGACTGGGTGTGTTCAGATTCCTCTCATCGTACACATGAGACCCATGTATCTGCTGCAACCATTCTGGCAGTTCTGGTTCCCACTTCCTAGCGATCAGTGTGATCATACCCCCCAACGCTAACTTCCCCTTCGTGCTCCCGCTTGTTGCATCTCGAATGCAAGATGCAACAAACATAGAAGTCCAGTCAGGCACGTTGCTGCATTCTTCGAAAAAGCATCGGAACCATATAAAATCTGAGGCCATGAACTTGCTGGTCTCTCCCTGACCCATAAAAGCCATCCTAATCACTTTGTGTGCCAAGACCAAGCACGGATGCCCAAGCTAAGAGTTAGTCTTGCCCTTGTGACCGTCAAACTGTCTGCCTATAATGTCGACCCAGAGATCTTTCAAATTGTGGTCCGATTTCTTCCAGCCAGGGGTAGGTTGACGAGAAATCCCGAGGATGTCCCGCAACTCGTCGTAGGATAGTAACATCTCCGCATCATTGAGGTGAAATGAAATCCGGTTGCCATCGTGTACCGATAAGGTCGAGAGGAACTCCAGTACATATCTTAGATACGTTGGCGCATTCTTGTTCAAAAATCCCGACAGCCCTGCCTGATCAAACATTGAATTCGTAATTTCGAACATTCCTAGTCGTTTCAGTGTCGCAACATCGTAAAATTTAGTCGGTACAATGTCCATTTCCGCTAACTTTGACCATTTCGCCTTCTGCTCCGTTGTGAGGGTAGTAAGTTGGAGATAGTCCCGCTCCATTGCAAACTTATTTCCACACCAGGAATTATACTCGTTTCATAACACATCTACTGAAACCCTAGGCCTACCCAGAATCACCCACTACCCATCCCAAGTACAATCAACCTCTAATGAACATAAAATCAAACATAACTAACTGATTAAAAGCATAGAGACTTACCAATTCGGAGATTGAGTCGCGGTCTGTGATATTGAAACGTAGGAGACGCCTCGCCCGGCTGACGATTCTGGTTCTCAATATCGAGATTCGCTGTTCGATTGTCGCCGTGCTGTTCCGGGGATGATTGTGTTTTGAAGTTGACGGTCGAGACTTGGGATGGAGGGAAGAGTTAATTTCAAAGAGGGCGGGTCACTGTCTTACGGTTTGCTGTTTCATACAGGTAAACTCCAACGTCTTCAAGCATCAGGGTGAAGCAGATGGAGTAGGGTGATGCACTTGGAGCAATTGGGCCGGGCCGAGGTCGCGATTGGGCCGGATTATTTGAGTTAGGTATATAGTAGTATTATGTGAGTTATGTATATACAGTATTATGCAAGTATATAGGAATATATAATACGGAAATAATCATTTATTTTAAAACACAATAATTAATTTAATTACACAGTATAAACTAAGCCTAAATTTTTTATATTTACATAGTGTAAATATCCAAATATAAACAAAGTATAAAAATACTCCAAATAATACTTTCGTAAAAAAGTTTATATACGGACTATTCATTACCGCCATAACTAACTACATTCCAAATAATAAAATATAGGAGCTGGAACTAATTAAGTTGTACAGTATATTATAAACTAAGTCTATAAATTATTTATGTATAAAGTACCGCCATTTTTTAATTATAGGAGCTGGAACTAATTAAGTTGTATAGACCAAGTATAAACAAAGTCTAAAAATTAGTATTTCATTAAACTAATTAAGGTGTACGATATAGTATAAACTAAGTCTATAAATTATTTATGTATAAAGTACCGTCATTTTTTTAATTATAGGAGCTGGAACTAATTAAGTTGTATAGACCAAGTATAAACAAAGTCTAAAAATTAGTATTTCATTATAGGAGTTGGAACTAATTAATTAAGTTGCATACTATCCGTTGTGTTACTTGTGTAGCATTTCGGACAATCTCTTTACAGTCCAAATTCAGTTAACCAACTCCATTTATTAGGGGAGAGAAGTAATATACGTGTAGTAATTATGACATAGGGGTGCATGGAACCTCACAAAAAAACAAAAATATTTATCCCCTATTAAAACATTTCTTTTTAGTCCACTTTTTCCTTGAACATGGAAATACCCTTGGGTAAGCTTACCAGAGGGTAAGACAAGTAATTTCCTCTTATGAGGATGCCAAGTGGAGAAGGCACACAATACTATCAGTCGTCAAGTTGATCTCATAAAAGATAATGTATGATTGAACCGTACCCTGTTGAAGAGTTGGAGGAATATATCTCAATTTTTCACGGATATCTTTACAATATGCGTATACAATTGATAATTATTAAATTGTTGCTCTTAAACACAATGTTGGAAGACTAAGAAGTTTTACTTTGGCGACGCCTTTCCTGAGAGCCAAAGCCTTTGCAATAAGAGCAAACTTGTGCCCATTGAACACCATCGTAGGCAACAATTAAACTCTTGTGGTCTTGAATGATGTATCCTATAATTGTTTCGCTATCAAAAATATGTAGTATACACTTGAATGTCGAGAAATGAGAGTTTTTTGTTTTTTAAATACTTCTGATTTACCTTAATTTCATTTGAACACTTACAAATTAAAATATAAAATTAACCTTAGGGGTACCTTAATTTCATTTGTACACCTCGCGGATTTACCAAAGCGAGGAGGCAACGAACACCATCGATTGCTGTGGAGGTAAGTCTCTCCTATCAAATTCAACGATATTTAAAATTTTAGGGATTTAGGGTTTTCTATTTGGGATTTTTGGGGATTAACATTGTAGAATCTTGGAATTGAAGTTTGTTGGTTGGCTTTATGGATCAGAAGACATCTAATTTCATGGCATGTATTTGATTTCGTCTCCTTTGTAAATTATCTGATTACTGATTTAGGGTTCGGGGATTTTGGGCTTTATTAATTTGTGGACTGATATGAGTTAAATGTTGTTTTGTTGAGATATATATGTCAATAATATGGATTGATATGAGTTTTTTTATTGTTAGATTTATATGTTTTTTAGTGAGATATATATAAACGATACGGATAATTTCAGAGCAATTTTGCTAAATTTATATAGTTATATGTTGTTTTGCTAAGATCTAAAATCATTAAGTAGGAATCTAAATCCATTATCTTCAATTCTTCCAAAAAAAGTTGGGGTTATTAAGCCTACTCAATTTTGAAATCAAATCATTAAAAATGAAAACGTCTTGAAATTTTTGTATAATGGAAGATGCATCTTACAGATTTTCTGTTTGCACATTCTCTGTAAGATGCATCTTAAAATTTGAAGATTGGAATGTGCAAGTGTTAAGCTTGGATTTGATACAAGTAGGGTGTTATTTCTCTGGCAATTGTAAATGCAGTTGGTGGAATGTACTTCATCCCAGAGACCCAAATTGATTGATTAAAATCTACAAAGCTTCATATTTCCTAGTCTCAATGTTTAAATTTTGTTAAGTGAGATCCTGGGTCTTCTTGATTTCACACCTCCTTTGATTGGTTGAGCTATATGATTGCAGATTGTGACTTATCTAGATGGTAATTTTCTGCTGCAAGTGGGAAGCACAGGAGAGGAGGGTTTGCGTGATGACAACTTTGATGAAGCCACCTTCAATATACCCCAAGTAAGATTAGAAATTAGAAATTTGCATTTTTATTATATTCTCTTTTGAGTGTGTACATGCATTTTAGTTTGTTTCCCCGTATTTTTGTTATTAGACAATATTTTTCTCTCTAATTATTGCATTCTTATCTTTTATATAATAACCGTGTTGTAAGATATAATTTGAGGTTGTTTTCTTGGTTGTGACCACAATTATTACTACCACACACCCTTTACAGTATGAAAATGAACTCTTCATCGGTCTCTGAACCAAGATATAAACTGTCTTTTGTGATGCTCTAGTTATGTATAGTTTTCTTTATCTCATCCTTATTCTAGGCCTTTAGAGTTCACAATACACTTGGAATTGCTATCTCTACCTCGTCCTTACTTTTGTGCAGCACTACAACAATTAGATTGCTAAAGTGTCCTCAATTTTGGTTTAAGCCTATTAGCTCAAATGGAAGAACTATGTGCTTATGCACAAAGATGCGGGTTCGAGCCCCACATAGGCTTTCTATCGTGTATTTATGATGAACCAAATACATGAACAAATTTCAAGATTGGGAGCAAATTGATATAAGCCATTTTACAATGCATCTTGTTTGCTGTCATAATACTTTTACAACTCTGAAAGAATTATTTTTTCAAGAATTGCAATTTATTAGTATTATAGCTAAAATCACATAGTGATTTGGAAAATAATTTCAATTTATTTTCTCAATTCAATTAAAAAATACTTAAATGGTTCTAGTTCAATTAGCATATATTGAATTCGAACTCATGTCTTTATGCATGAGCATAATGCTCTCTCGTTTGAGCTAATAGGCTAAAAACAACACATATTGTCATAACTTTTAAACTCAGTCGTGCAGTTAAGCTTCACAAGATTATTAAGTTAAGCATCCAATTCCAAATACTCCGTACCATTAAGAAGACACACAAAAGGTCAAGCCAACACAAAGACACAAAGTTTGGGGCAACTAGAGTCAAGTTTATATGTCAAATATAAGCAAGTCCATGTTTTATAGGTTAAAGCTTTAATCAACCCCTAGAAGAGATGAGAGAATTGACCATGGGTGAACGAAAAATCAACAAAACATTAACCAACAAGTGGTTGTTTTCTTGGGCAAATTACTTTCTCAAATAATTTATTTTCTTAATCAATATTGAAATGCTCCCAGTTACCATCATGATCATAAGTGGAAATGAGAACCAAGGGAAATCAGCAAAACACTGATCAAGAGCATAAGGGACATATATAGAGGTAATTTATTCTAGATAATTTGCATTTAATAATAATAATCATTCACATGGCTCCACTCATAAAAGCATTTTATAGGTAATTAGCGAACTAAAAAAGCAAGCCATGTGTTCAGGATCTAGGTTGCATACAAAATCTCACATAGAAACATAACAAAGTTGAGACTCACAACAAACAAGGTGAATATGACATTGCACAAGCAAAACCACAATAGTTCTTCATAATTCCTTCCTTCAAAACAAGCATCGAAGATCTGATCCGTCGAAATGGAAAATAAGCCAATCCACATTAATCTCTTGCTTCAGATCTTAAATCGTGCATTCAAACACAACTACAGATCCTCAGACAACGCACAAATACTTAAATAAATGGGAAATTGATTATAGTTCTCTTTGCAGAACAATGCAATCGTCAAAAAATTAACAACAAAAACAACCCATCCAAATCTAGAGAGAAAGTGAGAGAGGGCTTACGAGAGGTGGAGCGCTAGAACTCAGGAGGAGCAACCAACTTCGGATGGCCAAGCAGATCTGGGAAATTATTAGTTCACGACTAAACAAGAATCCTTTAGGTTCGTGTTTCTGAATGGCCCGATGAATCACTTGAGCTAGCAATTGAACTAGTAATTGAAGCACTTGAATTTCCAATTAACCTAACGACTTAAACAAGCAACTGAAGTTGTACAACAATGTTGCCCCCAATCCCCTAAATTCCCAAACCCTAAGATTATTTGAGACACAATTACCTTCACTCTTGTCACCGAGTTGGCTCCACCGATGTCATCCTCCACTAGTAGAAAAAACGTGATTTAGCCCGGGCGCTTTTGCTAATATAGCCCGGATATGGGCAATTTGGGGTCCGGGCATTAGAGTGGTGTGATAATAGGTATAGAGCCCAGACCTTTTTCACACGACCGGGTTATTAGACCTGGTTGGTTTTCCACCCAAATTTTTGGAAGAAGACTTTAGAGCCCGGATATAGGTATAGAGCCCGGACTCCTTCCAAATGGCCGGGTTATTTTGTCATAATATAACCCGGATATTATAATATCCGGGCGATTTTATCCACCAAAATTCTCAAGAAAAAAGACTTTATAGCGCGGATATAGATAATATCCGGGTTATTTGGTACAATATCCGGGTTATTTGGAACCAATATCCGGGTTATTTGGTACCAATATCCGGGGTGTTTGGTACAATGTCCGGGGTATTTGGTAACAATATCCGGGTTATTTGGTTCAAAATCCGGGCTATTTGGTCAACATTATCCGGGCTATTTGGTCCATCTTATGATATAAATCGACTATATATCCCGTATATGAAGGTCCGGGCTGTTATATTTTATTTATGAATTTTAATAATATCTGATATATTTTCTTATTAATCCACCTATTGTCCCGTACGTTAAGGTCCGGGCTTTTTGCTTTTGTTTCAATTGAAATATCCAATTTATTTTTCTTATGATCCACCTGTTTAGTTTGGAGCAACACACAAATTTCCAAAACCATATTGAACCACATTCAACCATCACACACATTTCCATAACGACATTCAATGAACACACACAATTCCATCAGAAGCATCTGCTTACAATAAACTACCAACAACTAGTACGAGTCCATCATAACAAAAGTAAGATCAAACCGATCATATATCCATAATACATTAAACTAGCTAATATGGTTTACCTAAAATCGATAAGCAAGTGCATAAGTGAGTAGTACGTCCCACAAAATGGCCAGCAACTACCTAGCATGTCTTACATAATCAAAAAACAAATGTTCTTACGGATCGATCGGAAGGTATATAGGGAGCTGATCTATGTGCATTCCAAAATGGACAGCAACCTTTGCACTTCGGCACTGAATTTGTTTCCCACACATCTGAAGACTTCACCGACCAGCTGGTGCAATCTGATAGAAAACGTAAGCATGTAGCCCAAAGTATTAATCAGTTCCAAAACCAAAAAAATATATATATGAATCATTGTTGGGATAAAAATTATTTTTGCACATATATATTGCTACTAATATTGTTGAGGAGATATTATACATACATTATGATTATGATTGAGGACGTGGTAGACCAAAGTATTAATCAGTTCCTGCATATTTAGAAGAAATATCATAAACTATGAATCACACAATGGTGATTGATAACATAAGGCGGACAGTAACGATAAAAATAACATTACAATGACTTTGTACTACTTACATGATTAGGTTGAACACATTATCCAACCACTCTCTTTGGATTTCTTCGATATCCTTGTTTTCGTAAGTCGATTCGTCATTGAACCACTGAAACATAAAACAACATATATATCTTATATGAAACTAAATAATCAAATAAAGTGCAACTCCAAGTAAGAAAGTGAAAAGCGCTACCTTGTGCGGGATAAGACAAGATCCTCGAGATATTATATCCCGAATAAACTTCAAAATGTAGTATCCACAATCCATTTTGTCAGTCGTTCGGGGACACTGAACATCACATCACTTGTATAAGAATATGAAATACACAATAACTTTCATGCTCATAATTTGACCAAAAAAAATATAAAAGAATATATTCTTAACCTTAACTACATGCCACAAAGGTTCTTTTCGGGGAGTTTTCTTGCCCAACTTGAAATATTTCAGTTTATAGCTCCTGGGAAGACAAAATATACATAGTTAAAAAAAGTATACAGTTTATAGCTCATGAAAAATATATCACTTGTTTATAATAAAAAATGACTTACATTGCAACTAATTTCTCGACATCTGGTTGTGTTTTCTAACCCAATGGATCAAGCCAATAGGCAGAACCCATATGAGGACTCATCACAATCAACACCCAGTGATGTCTACAAATACAAGCTCACTTTGTTTAAAATTGTTGACACAAATGACCAAGTATAAATATAAGAACTGATTATTGCTTACTTGGACAAATATGGGGCAAAAAAAGAGTTGACACTTAACTTCGCTGCCCATCGCATTTGCAATATAACCAGCCCTTTGGTCGAGGCACTGACCATGTGGTGATATTTGATTTGGGCAAAGCAATCTGAACTGGTCTTCAACAAGAGTGTCAAACAAATATCTACACAAACGCCAAAATACGCATTATGTAGTTAGGGTAAAATATGAAATTAAATCTGAAATAAAACATACTAACCTTAAATATAGCAGCACGTGAGAAGGTTTGATGTCTTTCCTATTGAACCATATGTCAAGATCATCTCTCCCAATGTCTACACCCGGATGAGCATATCTGAAAATTTCAGCTGGAATGTCTACATGTCGTTCTTGTTGTGCCGGGAATTCTTCCAACATCCAATCGTATGCCTCCAACACACCTAGCACCGCTGAATTCACAGCACTGGGCCGAACTCCAGATTCGTGTGTCAAGGTGTTTCCCTTACCCTGCTTACTTGAGGTTTGTGTGGCTTGTTTTGAGTGCTTTGAGACCTTGTCAATCCAATAGCAAAAAAAAACAAAGGGAAAAAATATATATAAATCTATACAACCCACCCATAAACTCAAAATATCTCACATTTTAATTTATCTCCGTCTACTGAAATAACTTACATCACAACTCTTCACAAGAGGCTCTGGTCATGCAATGAATTATCCTATAGCGTCTTTCACAGTGCTGGCCTCATCCGTTGGGCATGGCAGCTTTTTCTCACCCATTATAGCTGTCACAATGGAGACCTTCACATAACCCTTCTCCAATGGTCGAGTATGAAGGAGACCCCCCCCCCTTTGGAAAACCGATAAACCTTGCCTTTCGCCACCGGTTTGTCAATGTCCATACAGAATAGTGCACATGATTCACAACTCTACATTTAAATCATAAGAAGTTAAGGTTTTCATTCACGTGTACATATGAACAATCAAGTCTCAAGTATAACTGAATGTATTCAAATACTTACTTCTTCGTCTGATTTAATAGGGGTTGTCTTTAGGGTTGAACATGACGCTTTACCACTTTGGGGATTGGGCTGCGAAGTAGGTGATACCTGATCTTGTTGGAGTGGGTGACCTTGATTGACTTGTTGTTGCTTCTCCAACATCAAGTTTTGAATGACAAGTTCTAGTGTTTTGATCTTTTCCCCGAAGTTGGTCTCCATGTCCTTCATTTTCGCTTTGAGTTCCCTAACTGAAGACCCATCCACATTTTCCTTTGGTGCAGATTTACGCTTCCAATATTGAGTAATTGTTACATCTTGACCAACCCCCCTAATACGTCCAGGGTGCTCGAGCTTATCTAATGCCAATGATAGCACATCTCTCTGTCCACTAGTAACAAGTTGTCCAGAACTTTCTTGTTCCATGTAACTTTGCTACAGCGTACGAGTAAACCATTAAACCTTAAACGACATGTCTCAACATAAATTATAATCTGAAACCTTATATACATATTACTTACTATTTTCTCAATTGCAGACTGTGATTTTTCAGCATACTTCCCATTTGACCCTTTCCTTGCCTCCATCCATAAGATTGCTCGTGGAACAGAGGAAGAAGGGTCCATGTTATGAGAAACAATCTGCACTTATCAAATTTTGATGACCACAGAGATTAATATTCTCACTGAAAGGATGTGAACAAAAGTAAACAACATTATGTACTTAAATACTTCAGTGTCTACGTACATATTCATTCTCAATGCCTGCATACCCCTTCCGGCCTCCCTTGTATGTGCAATCATTTTGGGATGAGAGTTGCTTAAACTTGTCACTTTTTTCCTAAACAAATGTAATAGATAAGATGCTAAATATTGACTAGATTTGTTCTTGTCTATGACACTGAACACACCATTACAAATAAATGATCTCGTACCTTGAACTCATCAGAGTGGCGTATTTTTATAAATTCTGTCCATTGCTCCTGAGTGATGTATGTGTCATAGATGTCTGGAGGTTCTGTGAGAAGGTCTCCTGTTTTCTTGTCATGCATATGTAATCTCCCCAAGTCCTTTTTGAATGCCCTCCACAAATCATTCACTTTTTTTTATAACCCAACCCTTCATTTCAGATGGAATTACAAAGCCTCCCTACAAAGGACAAATGGAAAAACCAGAAATGGTGGCATTACAGCTCATATTACACTCCAATCCATCTCCCCTTTCACATAAAAAAAAAACAGAAATGGGAAATAAAGCAATCCAATTGAAGGCATAGAGTAACAGTCCAGATTTCACGTGTGAGAGTAACAGTCCTCCAATTGAAGGCATAGAGTAAAAGTCCTGACTTCATGAAGAGTAAAAAGAAGGCATGCTCAGATTTTGAAGGCATAGAGTAACAGTCCCCTTTCACGTGTGAGAGTAACAGAAGGCATGCTCAGATTATTTTAGAAAACAAAAGCACCCATCAATGGCAAAGAGTAACAGTCAAGAAAAGATGCCACAATCCAATTGAAGGCATGCTCGGATTTTTTTCGAAAAAAGAAGCACCCATCAATGGCAAAGAGTGACAGTCCAGACAGCAATAAGACAACTCAATAAAAGACAAATATAAACAGTTAAAAGTAACCTTAACTGTTGATCTATCAATGGACATAGATATCACATGTTGAATAGCACCTAAAGCTCCCAAATCCTGATGCCACACCAACAGTCCATATCAAGTCATAAAGACCATCATATTAAAGACAAAAAAAACAAAATTGAAGCTCACAAAACCTGCTGCCACACTTCTCTCCCAGAAGCTGTAATTTTCCAGAAAAATAGCATCTTATAAATACACATCTTGCTCACCTGGACTATATATAAACCTCACCCCCTCAAGCTGGAATATGCATCCTCCACCATATACCCTCTCTCCCTAAAACTTGTATCCCTCAAACCTATCTCCCTCCAGAAAATGGCTTCTTCCTCTCACCGTCGCCACCGCTCTAGCAATGGCCACGCAGGCAACAACAACACAGGCGAGTCCTTGAGTGTTTTGGTAGTGACATAGTAATTGGTTTGAAATTTTCCAATGTATGTGATTATATGTTTTTTTTTTATACAGCTTCCAGGATGCCGCCTTACCAACCAGGGCTCGTCTTGGAGGTCATTGGAGCAGAGGAGGGACTGTTGGGGTCATTTTATGAGGCGGAAATTATTCGCAATATCAATAATACCCACTTCGAGGTGGAATTCCTAACTCTTGAACAAAGAAGAGGGGGGCGCCTTCTCAGGGAAGTAGTTGATGTGGGCCGAATGCGTCCACTTCCGCCTCTGCCTGAGGATGACTATGATGAATATGTAATTGATGACCTAGTCGATTGTAGAGCCAATGATGAGTTTTGGTATGGTCGAGTCACGGGGGTGAGGTGGATAGGGCAATATCGAGCTTACACGGTGAACTTCCCCTTGACCAGTGATACTGAGGAGTATAGGAGCCACGAAATGAGGCCACACTTCAACTGGATTGGTTTCAACTGGTCTACACAACCGCATTTTCGGTGGATACTACGTCTGTAGGTTATTCGTGTGTTGGGTGATGTCTCTATGATGTTTTCTACCTTACTTGTTGTTGTGTTATGTTTGTTGGATCCTACTATGGTTTATTCATTTCCATCTTCACTACTGTTTTCCGAACAAGAGGCTTGACCTCAGCATCTAATGTTGTGACCCTATTTGTAATGTTTTTAATCTAATGTTGTTCTCTTGTTACAATGTTGTTTTATTATTTTCACTTTCAAAATATTGACTAGTATAGGCTTCGTACAATATGATATTCTCAACCCTATATCATGAACAGAAGGAGACCATATAAAACCACACAACTAAGACACCTATACTTACTCAAATAATCACACAAACGAGTAGCACAAAACTGATGGTCTAAGCCCCCTGTCAAGACCATCAGATTATGATGTCTCTAGTATAATTTGAAAAGAAAATAACCTATTTTCTGGTAACTTTAGAAGAAAATATAAAGCACATCAAGACCATCAGATTTGGATGCTATTCAGTGACAACACATCAAGTCGAGGAACAAACAAACATATAAAGCACAACCAAGGAATCCGAAAAAACACAACACGATCATTGTTGATAAACCAATATAAAATAACGGACTAACCTGGATATCTTCCCATATAACATCCTTCTCCTCCTCAGAAACAAGTTTCCAATTATCTACGGTGATAGGTACCCACTTCTTCACGGTAGTGCCAATGAAGGTTGATAATTTTGCTTTATTTTTCCCAATAGGTTGCCCTCTACTATTCAGTTGTATGGGTAATCGTTCACCCCCAGCTACGCCTTTTGCAATGTTCTTTAGCAAAGAGGCCCCTCTTGTCCTACGTTTCTTCTCGGGTGGATCATTCTGGATATCCTCACGCAAATCCTCACTTGGTTTATCAGACACACTCTTAGGCCGTTTTTTAGAAGGCATTTCAGATTTTTTAGGAGGCATCTGCACATGTAAAAAAATCAGTCAATTTTTGTGTGTTTGAGTGAGATAACATGGAAGTATATGAAATAGAATATAGTTGAAGGGAACCAATAAACCAAACCATAAAGCATTGATAATTCAGCACTTTACCTAATAAAACTCCCAATATTATGAATTGCATCACTTAGCTATATGTGATCATATAAGTACTCTAATTTCTTATATACAAAGGAAATAATATATCGTACTAAGAAAGTAATAAGATGTAACCCCTTCTTACTACCTTCATTGTTGTTTTTATTTCGCTTCCTTGGTAAAAGAGGATGTGTGGATGAAGGGTTGTTTGGTAGTAGCTCATCATTAACCCAAATCCCTTCTTCATGATCAGCTCGAACATAATTATCCTCTTCATTTTCATCTTCATTGGAGGGGGTAGGGAGGCCTGCTTCGAATGAGCTACTACCCTCTTCACAGAAGACTTCATTTTCTTCACCAATGCCCCCCTTTGGTTTGAAAAGTACAATACACCGGTTCATGTCAACAAGATCAGTGACATAGAAAACTTGCCTAGCTTGAGAAGCTAGTATGAACGGTTCAGTTTTATGGCCCACCTTATTTAGATCAACAGAAATAAACCCCATATCATCCACTCGGACTCCATTGTTACTATCAACCCATTTACAACAAAAAACAGGGATCTTCAGCTCTGGAGACTACACTAACACCCATATCTGCTCAATTACACCATAATATGACATACTAGCATATACAGGGTTTTTGTCTTTTGCACTTGCAATGTGCATTGCTTGTGCTACCGCGGTCACCCCACTGTTTTGTGTTGTGCTTTTTTCATCTCTTGATTTAGTGTAGAAAGTGTAACCATTGATGACAAAACCACTATAGGTCAGTACTTGAAATTTAGGCCCCTTTGACAGAAATTTCAATGTAGATGATACTTCTTCTCCAGATCTGAGGACCTCAAAAACTTTGTTCCGAAACCAATCAATGAAGGAGCGATTATGGTGCATTGTAATCCACTTTTCATTCTTCGCATATCTTGGATTACATTTTCTCAAATGCACCATGTGCTCTTCAACAAAGGGCTGCACTTCTTCCATGTTATGAAGGACATACAGATTTGCTCTAGTTAAAGCCTCACGATCAGCGGTCAACACATGCCCTCCCAGAGTTCCTTTCCAGTTCAATTCTCCTGACAGTTTAGGCTTTGGAACACCAATGGAGTCAACATCTGCCAAATAATCTGTACAAAATTCAATAGCTTCTTCAACTATGTATCTTTCAACAATGCAACCTTCAGGACGATTTCGATTCATCACATACCCTTTTAGAATTTTCATATATCGCTTAAATGGGTACATCCATCGTAGATATACTGGACCACAAAGCTCAACCTCTCTAACCAAGTGAACGGTTAAATGAACCATGATATCAAAGAACGAAAAAGGGAAGTACATCTCTAACTGAGAAAGAATGACTTCAATCTCTTTTTGCATACCATGCAATTCACCGGGATCAATGACCTTACTGCATAACTTCTTGAAAAAAAAACACAGCCTAATGATGGTCTGTCTTACATGATTAGGTAATATGGAGCGAATGGCCACGGGTAGCAAGTATTGCATAAGTACATGACAGTCATGAGATTTCAGCCCCGTTAGCTTCAAATCTTTCATTGACACAAGGTTGCTAATGTTCGAACATAACCCATCCGGCACCTTTGTAGTACTAAGAAAGTTACAGACTTGTTTTTTTTCCTCCTTACATAGAGTGTGGCAGGCGGGTGGTAAGTAAGTCCGTTTTCCTCTTTGTTGTGGTGCCAATTCTTCTCTGAGTTGCATTAATTTGTAGTCATTTCTAGCACTGATTCCATCTTTGGTTTTCCCAGGCAAATTCAACAAACTCCCAACCAAGCTGTCACAAATGTTCTTTTCAATGTGCATTACATCTAGGCAATGCCTGACCTCAAGATCTTTCCAATACGGAAGGTCAAAAAAAATAGATCTTTTCTTAAACCCGTCTAAATCATCATTTTTCGATAAATTTCCAAATGTCACATTCATGTCTTTGACAATCTGAAACACCTCTTCTCCACGCAGCGGTGACGGAGCCCTTTCCTCTTCAGAGCACTCATTAAAAGCTTTACGAAGCCTTCGGTATCTGTGGTTCGGCGGTAAAAACCTTCGGTGGCCAAGAAAAACATTCTTATGACTACCCGGCAAGTATATGGAATAAGTATGTTTACCACAAATAGGACAAGCTTCGTAACCTTTTGTACTACAACCAGCTAGATTCCCATACGCCGGAAAATCACTTATAGTACAAAATAACATGGCTCTAAGACGAAATTGTTCATTACGATTGGCATCATGAACGTCCATGCCATTTTCCCACATGTCCTTCAAATCTTCAACAAGAGGTGCCCAATAAACATCGATGTCATTACCCGGTTGCTTTGGCCCTGAAATCAACATAGACAACATCAAGTACTTGCGCTTCATACACAACCAAGGAGGAAGATTGTAAATCGCCAACACCACAGGCCATGTGCTGTGAGTACTACTTAGAGTGCCGTGAGGGCACATCCCATCTGTAGATAGCGCAAGGCGAATGTTTCTGTCTTCATCTCCAAAATCAGGATACAACTCATTTATTTTTTTCCACTGTACAGAATCTGCTGGATGGCGTAGCTTGCCATCTTTTTCTCTTCCATTTGCATGCCAAATCAAATTCCTAGCATCTTCAATGTTTCCGAAAAGGCGTCGAAACCTTGTTCTAATTGGAAAATACCATACCACCTTAGCTGGAGCTCCATTTGCCTTGTAGCGCAGTTCACCACAATCCGAATTTGGGCATTTATCCAAGAATTCATGTTCCTTTCTGTAAAGAATACAATCGTTTGGACAAGCATGTATCTTTACATAATCCATTCCCACCGAGCGTATAAGCTTTTTGGCCTCGTAGGTACTACCGGTAAGGCAATTCTGGTCTGGAAACATTTCTCTCAAAAGCTGAAGTAACTCAGTGAAGCTCTTATCAGTCCATCCGTTGCCCACTTTTAAGTTAAACAACTTCAACACAACAGACAATCTGGTAAACTTTGTGCACCCACCATATAAAGGCTTTTGAGCATCAGTCACAAAATTTTCAAACATTTCTGGACGATCAATATGAATCTGTTCAATATCATGAATCATCTCTTCTAATCGATCACCTTCATCGATGTCAACCATGTTGAAGTTTGATGTCCCACAGCTACTGGAGTGGGTGGATGGCTTTTCTCCATGCCATATCCACACTTTGTAATCAGGATTTATTCCATCACAAACCAGATGATCCATTATGTCGTTGACACTCCATGTCTTAGAATAATCACACATTGTGCAGGGACAAAGAAATCTCATCGGATCAGCACCATGCTCAATTGCAAAGTTGATAAATTCTTTTACCCCATCCACATATTCCTCAGACATTCGACTAGCTGACATCCATGACTTATCTATCATTCTACATATGAACGAAAGAAACAAAGACTGATTCATATCATCCTATTTTGGAATAGTTTGCATAGTTATAACAACTTAACTATGCAAACTGTTTATATTGAAGAATTCATTGGATTAATTCATTGTTCATCATAGGTTATACAACATAAGGTAACATTCCAGTATTAAGCATCAAAAAAGATAACATGGAAAATGGAAGTTTCAAGCAGAAAATACATACTAACACATGGCCATGTACATGTTTCTCACAAAGAAACCAATGACATAAAGCCGCAGATAATGAAGTAATCAAACCATCCATCTATCTCCATCTCTCACACACATATACACAGGAAAAACATCATAAATAACACCTTACGTACATTACTTACAACCCTAAGTATGTGCAGGCTCTACAAAAATAAGCTACGGTGTTATGTATGAAGGAAGAAAAACCATAGCTGACCCTAGGCATCAAAATGTCATATAAAGTTTATTATAGTATTAAGGATGAAATGACATCCAACAATAAGTAGATAAGAGAGTAAAATGTTATGGAAAATACCTTTCACCCCTCCTCAAATTTGTTATTAGTCCTGACTGCAGAGAGAACAGACACACCTTTGCCCTGGAAAGATAGGTTTGGATATGTTAGAATGCGATAATCTTTTGTTTTTGTTTAGATGTTTTACGATCATATAATCAATGGCCACCCAAGAAAATATCTGATATGATATTTTAACATGGATATTATAGGGTTATTTTGTACAATTTTTATAACTGAAATTCTAACTTAATCAATGGTTGAGTGGTGCTTTGCCAACAGTTTGAGGTTCAATTGGTTTAAGGGGTTGTTTACTGCAATTACATACTATAATAAACAAGCTGTTTAGTACAAAATTGAAGGTTAAGCACTTAGTTAATCCTATATTCTTTTTGAATATTATTTCTTCCACAAAACATCATTCATCTCCTAAAGCCGTTGTTTAACACATTTATATGTGGAATAGGATCCCTAAAGCCGATATAAAAACCATTTAAGACCCCCTCCCTCCCCTTTGAAGGGTACCAATTTTTACAGTGTTTTGTAACTACCCACAAAATATTTTCCAGCCAAAAATATTGTCATAAAAACAGATAGTCAAATTCATCTACACAATCGATCAATTGACATCATGAAACCCAAAATGAACTGAAATTGAACCGATAATCAAGAACAATCCATAAACCAAGCAAGGAGGTCAGTGGCGTGGTGCCTGAGAGACAGGTTGTCGAATGAGGACAATGACTTACCTCGTTCAGAAGCGGAGAGACAGGTTGCGAACAGGTGAACACGGTAACCCTTGGAACTGAAGATGCCGAGAGCTCAAGAAGGTGGCGACTGAGTTACAACCAGAGATGGCGCACACGGAGGCCAGACGGCGAGGTGCTTGAGAGCCGCTGATTGACAACGACAGCTACCTTGCGAATAGCTAGCTTCCTGAAGATGACGATTTTGGCTCTGAATTTGGGGCTCTCTGAAATGAATTTGGGGTAGCTAGCTTCGTGGATGTCGAAATGAATTTGGGGCTCTGAATTTAGGGCTTTCGATTAATTTCAGATTGCGCTCCTTTTTTTTCATTTCCCGCTATACCCTTTATATCCCGGATCTATCCTACGTGCATTTTTGTACAGCGGTGGAGGTAGCTTCAAATACCCCGGATATTTAAGCCTCCCCACACGCCCGGGCAATTTTAACCTCATAATATCCCGGATATGTTATGTGCGTGACTTTTGCTAATTGTTACAAGTAATCCTCACGGTCTAATAGCCCGGGCGTGTATCTATATCCGGCTTATATTCTCCTGACAATAAAAGAAAATATGTTTGAAGCATGTTATAACCCGTATTTTTGACATCCGGGCTATTATGTAGCAGGTTATATTTGCATTTTTCTACTAGTGCTCGTCGGCGTTGGCCGGCCGCTTCCTTGTCTCTCTCGCGCGCTCTTTCTCTCTCTTCATCGATGTCAAGCTCTTCACGCTTTAATGCTTTATTTCCTTTTATTTATTTATTTTTGATGAAAATGCTAACAGACTAGACGGAGGGGTATTTGGCAAAAACAATTGCAAACCTCAAAGGCATTTGACGAATTATTCAAAAGTTTTGTACCTTACCTCAAGGGTGCCAGACGAAAATTCCATAAAATTAATCAGGACTTGAATTAATCAATCCTTTTTTTGGAAGAAACTTAAATTACCTATGTAACGTACGTGACATTTTGACACCGATGTGAATACATTATTATTGAGACCAATGTGAATAAATCATATTTGAATATATGGAAATGTTCAACTATTAACGTGTCGTGACACTTTGGGTTTCAAAAAATCTGGTTGGGAGTGACGGTTTATTTTCACCTTCTAAATGTTCTATTTTGCGTTGATGACAAAATGCAAGTGTACGAAGTACTAAGTGAACTAGTCCATTGAAAACCATATGTTAATTGACATTTCAAACATACTGTATTTCTCTAGGTCCACCAGTTATGTCCTCGTCAATGAGTCTAATTTTTTGTCATTATTATTTTTTATTTAAAAAAAACAATATACAAAGGCAAGTAAAAAAAAAAGTGTGGAATATTGGAGATGGTAAATCGATAAATTTCTGGTTCGATCGGTGGTATGGCTCTTCGTCCATTGTGGACCTTGGGGGTATTCCGCCTAATCACACGAAAAATTTTAAGGTGGAAAAATTTATAAAGAATGGTGAATGGGATAAACAATCGCTATCCAGTTATCTACCACAACACATAATATCTAAAATCGAGGATGTTCATATCTCATCAATGCAAATCCCATATCGTCTATATTGGTAACCCTCAAAATCAGGGCGATTCACTACTGCGAGTGCGATGAATCTCATCAGCGGTGGCTTGAGCTCAGCTAATAACAATTCTTCTGGGTGGATGTGGAAACTAGATGTGCAACCAAAAATAAGAAACTTCATGTGGCATGCCGGACTAGATGGACTACCTACAAAAGATAGGCTTGGCCGGAATGGGATTCCCATTCCTTAAGGATGTGTTTTCTGTAATCATCATTGTGAAGATGCATACCACTTGTTTGTAGAGTGCCCTATGTTTGCTTCTACACAAATGCAAGAAAATGATATTCAACGGTGTCATACGAGGATGCCTCTTATGAGAGGCCAAATAAAGCCTTTTATGGAATTTCTGGGCAATCTGTTGGCCCCAAAAAAGCTATGATAACTGTTAAGTAGTACGTGGGTGATTTGAACATACAGAAATCAAATCCTCTTTCAAAATCGCAAACCTCCTACAACGGAGGAAATATTTCAATTTGTAATACAACAAAAAACAATCTGGGATAAAACCAAAATATCTGATAATGAGATAAATGAAGGGACGGAGGCTCGACAAAAAATCAGACAACGTAAATCATGTTTTGAAAACTGGCAAAAACCCAGGAATGGGTGGTATAAGGTAAATATGGATGGATCTACTTCAATAACCAGCCCCTCCTCTATCGGTGTTATTATTAGAGATCACATGGGTTGTCCTCTGGTAATCCACCAACAGCTTGTTGGCCTTCACATGGCTGTAGAAACAGAGGCTCGGGTGGTCCTGATTGGCCTAAAGACTGCCATTTCTAGAAACTTGAATAAATTTTCCATTGAGAATAATTGCTTAATAGTGGTTAACGCTGTCAATGGAACATGGAAACCACTATGGCAAATTGAAACTATAATCTCTGACATACAGACCTTACTTCGGTCCCAGCTTGAGGTCAAAGTAAACCATATTAGGCGTCTTCGGAATAAAGTGGCTGACACCTTGGCCATTCTATTCCTGCCTGCTCAATACCTCATAATCAAGATCTCTGTGATATCATCTGAAAGGATGCTCTCGGTTCGCCAAGTTAACCTTGGCCTACTGAATTATTACTTAATAAAAAAAAAAGGTGTGAATACACCTCTTTGCTTTAATTTATCGGAAATTTCGCGAGGTACTTCTGGAGTATTGCAATTTTCGTGAGGTATGTAACTCTTTTGTATATTTCGCATAGTGCACTTGTGGTTTTCATTTATTTTGCCTCGAACCCTTTTTGGTTAAATCGAAGAGTTTTTTTTTATTCTCCGTTAGTTTGCAATAAAAAAAAAAGGACAGAGAATTGGAGAGCGGAGAGAAGAGAGCGAGGAGAGAGAAAGAAGAACAACGAAGAAGGTGCTACTCGAACAAGAGAATAAGGTGTTGCGCGCCTGCTCGGATCCACTGCTCGAAGGGCGACTGACGCTGCTGCTCCTCGAAGGGCGACCGACGCTGCCAAGCCAGGTGAGTATATAAACCATAATCTAGGGTTTCGATATTTGGGGATATGGGTGAGGCTGTTGCTGCTCAAATTGGGGAAGAATTGAAACTGATCGAGGGCCTGATTTTCAATTTAAATCTTTGCTTCAAATCGAATTTGGGAATTTGGGAATTTGGGGACGAATTGAAATTGAGGGTCTGCTGCTCGAATCGGGAAATTTGGGGATTTGGGGGTTGTGATATTCGATTTGAATCTTTGCTTCTTGTTTCTGTGTGCAATTGGAATTGGATGTGATATTGAGGGTCTGTTTGTTTATGAAACTCTGTTTGCTTGTTATTTTTCGATTCAATGTAGTCGACTCCAGCTTCTTGTTTGTGGTTAGTTCATGTGCTGTTGTATCTTTCTTATTTAATTTTCTTGATGGGCACATTATTTTGGAAAAATTCCTGAGAAACATGTAAAAATTCCATCAAAAAATATTGATGGTCTCATATTCATCCATTCATGAGATGAACTTCAATTTTAGCGGTAAAGGTTGTCTTTCCAGTTGAGTTTTATTAATGTAAAAACAAGTGTTGAATAAGAGTTTGATGAGTGTTATAGCGGTAAAGGTTGTCTTTCCAGTTGAATTTTATTAATGTAAAAACAAGTGTTGAATAAGAGTTTGATGAGTGTTATAGCCTATTAGCTCAAAAGGAAGAGCATTGTGCAATACAACGGTGTGGGTTCGAGTCCCACATAAGCTAACCCGTGAAATCGATACTTGAAATATATAATTGCCTCTATTGTTAGAAAAAAATAACAATAAATGTGAAACATATTTTATTAATCCCCATGCCAAAATCTACACATATCAACCGAACCAAGGCATGAGAAGCCATGGATCAGTATGCATATTGAACTCAAGAGCCTCAAAATGCAATCAAATATAGAAAGCGTCGAGAAGCTATATGTCCACTAATAGGAGGGGAAGAAATTAACCTTATCTCACACATCATTTAGTCATCTATTGATCAAAAGGTATAAAATTACTTTAATGTCATAGTTTTGAACTTTTCCTGTATAAAAGCTTTGTTGTCATAGCTTTGAATGGAAAGTGTTTTCGAGAATGAATATGCCTCTTTACGTCACATGTATAAAGTTAAACTTCCAATTAAATTGACTTTCGTTGTCTTTATACATGTTCTCATAGCCCTTTGTTGAGTTGCATGTTAATCCACATTTTTGGTGGACAACCAAATAGGTTTAAAGTTAGCCTATGTGGGAGTCGAACACACATTTTTGTGTTTGATCAAACACATCGCTCTTCCAATTGAGCTAATAGGCTTACACAAATACAAAAGAATTATTAATGTTTAGACTTGATTAGTTTATCTAAAGCATTTTCAATCAACTATAACTAAAATCTCAGCACCCTGCTACTCGGCTACAATTGGGGGAAATCCTCAATGGCTTGCTTTGTAGCTAACAACTCTTCAAAAAAATTCAGCACATGCTCCCTTATTTCCCCTTCATCCTCTAACTTGGTTCCTGCATTAAGATTTTCACTTCCTGTATTGTCTGTATTTAATTAGATACTGCATTCATACGCAAGATTCAAGTTGTACGTATTTAGTTTTTATATTTTTCTGTTTTTGCATTCACATTTTCAGTTTTTCTAAATTCAGTTTATGGAAGATGAAAGAATGCACAAGATGCATCCAGTTTATGTTGTCCTACCAGGAAGTATTACACCAAAAGATTGTGACACAATAGTTCGACGAAACACAATGAGAAAACATCAACAAACACCCCGAACAAAACATGGAGACTGACTAGTAGCATATCGTTCACGAGCTTGAATAAAAACTGGAGGGCGATATCCAACACAAAAAAATAACAATAAGACAAAAGCCAGATTAATGTTAATGGTTGAATGGTTGATGCAACCACATGAAGCCTATCCAAAGCTCATAGCGAATCAGATTTGCCAGAGAGTTTATAAAGCAAGTCCAAGCCTGTTGAGTGGTTAAGTGGGCAAAATTAACCATAGATACACAAGCTGAGAAACGAAATTTCATTCAACTGTTGACAGTAAGTTACTTCCAAATGCATAGTTTCGACTTAAACCCTAAATTGAGAAACGAAATTGAAATTTTATTAACAAATCGGATTGCAATTGAGAAACGAAATTTCAAATTCCAAATGCATCAATTTCAACCTAAATCCAAAGTTTTTGTAAATTACTAAACAAAGCCAACCTCTCTGCAACAGCTTCTTCTCCTCCACCTCCGGTCGTCGGCCGAGGCAATGGGCCGCCATCGCCTTCACTCTCAGGCACAACGCCTCCAGGCTCCAGCTTCTCCTCCCATGACAGACCTTCGTCTTCGCAGCTCCGACCTGGCACAGCAGCAACATCTCTGACCGACAGCAGCTCCGACTAGGCGACCTCCATGCTCTATCTCTCCCTCTCGCGATCTTCATGCTCTCTCTCTCCCCTTGTGTCCGTTCTTTCTTTCTTTCTTTCTTTTTAATTGAAAACTAATGGAACATCCCAGAGCTTTTAAATTTAACAAGGAAGGCCGGAAAGGCACAAGGCTAAAAAATTCATATTTAACATTTTTTTTCCCCTCAGATTGACTTGTCGTTTTTTTGCTCACATCATCTTGAATGCGTGTCTCCAATTAGGAGTATGAACAAGTATTTAAAATTAAAAAAATCTTTTTAAATTAAAACTCTTATCTTATACTCTTGAAAAACCGTTTATAATTTAGAAACTTATAATTCTTATACTGAACATGTCAATTTGCCAGATTATATCCACGGGTTTTGTGTGAAAACTACCCATGTATGAACTTTGGATTTCTACTTAAATAAAACGGTCTAGACCATCATTTGAATCAAAATGAGTTTTTATTCATAAAAAATAGAAAATATAAATCGAATTCAAACCTATATTAAAGTAAATAAAGTATATAAATAAAATAAAGATTTCTATACCGATTTAAAATTTGATATTTATTACATTCCAATGAACTGGAAATTGGATTCATATAATAGGAGAAAGATTTCTCATTCTTTTATTCATTCCTTTATTCCTTAGCCCTAAAGAAATAGGGTGTTGATAGATACACCGCAAATGACAATTAAAGATTTGCACGTTGTTCCACGTCGTTAAGGACGTGCAAGTGTGGGACTGTGCACGTCCACTAGCAAACCCTTTGCACGTCCTTAACAAACGTTGTTAAGGACGTGCAGACTCTAGTTAGGATTTCGCGTTTAGGGTATAGGGTTTAGGGTTTCCGAGGGTTTTGTATTGTTAATTGAAAAAATTGAAGTGTTTAGCTGGTAGAGTTGAAGGATTTAGGGTCTAATTAAATGGAAAGCAATAATTGTTAAGGTTTTCATTTGGATAATATGCGAATAATGTTACAAAGAACGGAAAAAAAGGTTTACATCCATAATTTTAATAAACTGGTGGAATAAAATCTAGGAAAATAGTAAAGGGCGACCGGACTCGACACGTAAGGCTCGAAATCTCTCAAACTGAGCTTGAAACGGAGCATCCCATCCTTCGACGCTCGGTTGATGATGTGCGACCCATTCTGGCGGAGGCGGCGGAATAGGAGCGTTAGGACGCAACCAGATCTATGAGAACGGAAAATTAGAGTTAGAGTATTGACATATATATGAAAAGCAAGAATAGGTAATAAAAAAAGACGTCTGAAGTCGTACCGCGTCAAAATGGTCTTGATTTCCGATGCAGGCTACACAAAGGATTGCTGATTGAGAGTTGTTAGCAGGTGTCGGCGAGGTCATGGGAAGATATATGAACGGACTATTGAAGTCGTACCTCAATAGTCCGCCGCTTCCGCGGCGGTAATAGAGGATCCGCCACCACCTCCGCCACTGCTCCACCACCACCACCACCAGATGCCGCCGCGACCACTACTCCGCCGGCTCCACCACCACCGCCTCCAGCGCTCTCTCCGGCTCCATCTCTCTCTCTCTCTCTCTCTCTCTCTCTCTCTCTCTCTCTCTCTCTCTCTCTCTCTCTCTCCCCGGCAATCTCTCTCTCTCCGGCAATCACTCTCTCGACCGCTCTCTCTTTCTCTCTGGATTTGGATGGAATTGGGAACGACGAAGCACGTCGGCTTCGATTTCAGAGGACGAGCTTGCACGTCCGGGCTTGGGTGGCTGTAAACCCATGCACGTCCTTAAGGACGTGTGGATTTGCGGTGTATATAACCGAAATAAAGAAATATGACCATGAAAGAATACCTTTTCCGCTTAATGTAATGCACTTGCTAATCCACAATCTATTTTATGTCAAGCAATACGTAGAGTCACTCCCGATATAGTAGTAAAAGCAAGACATGTAAGCAGATCGACTTATCCATCCACCAATTTGTTCTATACCCAATTCATAAAATAGAAAGTAATTACTCCCTCTGATTCAAAACAAGAGTCGTTTTAGCTTTTAACACAATTTTTAAGTAAAATATTAATTATAATTGATTTTATACATTTTTTCTAAATCTTATAATTTACTAAATGTTTACTAACTTTTTCAACTAATAAATGGAGAGTTTGAAAGAAAAAGTAATCAACGAATACAAATTTCAATAACAATTTTCATTAATCAACATATAAAACAAAACTTATTTTAGATCAAATTCAAAAGTCTAAAACGAAACTTATTTTGGATCGAAAAGATCGAAAAGAGTAGTAAAGTGATATCAGAGTTTTTTTTATTAATTAACACAAACCTTTTGGAATGCTAATTGGAAGTTGGAACCATCCACCTCCTTGCAACCTCATTTCTCCATAAGAAAGAAAAACAATGTGATCAATTATTCAAAAAGTAAGATGATTTTTAAGTCTTGGCCGGATATTATATAACAAGTCATTTTCCTCATGGAAATTTCATGAATTATATTTGTATTTGATTTGATTAAAACAAAAACATGTGAAATGATCGAATTTCAATGAAAACGAATTGACTCTTTCTAGTCTTGACCCATTCTAACACCCTCCTTCACCTACTCCCACCCCAATCATGCAACTCTAAATTTTATTTTATTTTATTTATTTAATTATACATATTTTCGTGTTTAATTTGGATAAGGGTAAAACAAGAAGAGTTGAAGCTCTTCGTATCGTGTATGTGTTTAGTTTTGGTTGAGGTGGGAGTCTCTTGCGCCTTGAGTATCATGTTAACTGTGGTTGTGTTTATGGTTTTTGAGGATTCCCATCTAGGTGGAGAGAACGTCATTTTTTCCATGGTGGATCTCTAGTCCCGACTCTTCAGCGATGAGACGTCGTAGAAATAATTCACAGTTTCATCACTGGGTCTTCCTCGATTTCTTATTAGGCCGATTCAATTGTAGTTATGTCCACTGGCGGATTTAGGGGTGGGCTCGTATGAGCGCGAGCCCACCCCAATCCCGGAAAAAAATACGAAATGTTAACTATATAAAAAATAAAAAATAAAAAGGTATAAATTAATTTAGAAGTGAAAATGGATCAAAAAGTTTACCTTGCCTAGTTGGTAAAGTATAAATGGAGAACTTTTTCCTCTTTATCTAGAGCCCCCAAGGTTTAATTCTCACTCTTTACATTTTCTTCACTTATTTTTAACTATCTTTTTATATATAAGTTCAAATATCTTTTTAAATTGAGAATAATAAATTTCAATTAGTATTGTTTGAATTCTATTTTAGTCATTCATTAGGGGTTTCCTTGATTTTTTTGTAACTAATTATAAATTTTATTCACTTCTAATAATATGGATAAATCTTTGAATTTTTTTTACATAACCCTTCACAATTAAATTTATTTAAAGTTTAGCAAAACTCATTTCATTATTACTTAATTTTTAGGCTAAATCTCGCCCACCCTATGTTACGGGCTGGCTTCGCCACTAGTTATGTCTAGAAGTGTTCAGATCTCTTTCCTTTTCGTTTTTTCTTTTGCGTACTTATTTTCCCTCTTTCTTTCTTGATCCTCTTTATTTCAATGATGTTACGTCCATTGGCTTTAGTTCCTGGTTGCCTTGCTTAGTCACTATTTGTTACTCTTTCTCGGTATCTCTGCCAATTTGTGTTCGAAAACAATCTCTCGACTAATTTCAAATTCGTGCACAAGAGAGAGAGAGCGATGAGACAATGAAGAGAAGAACCAGAAGCAAATAAAGAATCAATCCAGGAGTATCGCCATATCGATCTTAACTGCTACTTCTACACAAGTTTTATTCCGGTAGGGGCGAAAATTCGCCAAAGAATGGTAAATACTAGATACAAAGAATGTTAGGAACCGCTTTATATAACACTAAACTAAGTTAGATCCTCTAAAACCAATCGGGTATAAAATTTAGATGTAGTGCTGCAACTGGATCAACATAACACTGATGTCGTCGAGCGAGCCACGCGCAGCAGACAGATCGGCCAGCTTCTTGCAGGCTGAGAGCAGGTCTGGCTTGCCCGGTCCAGTGCAGAGAGGTCGCGCAATGTCAACAGCCTCCTGATCGGTCACCTTATCCCACAAGCCATCGGATGCGAGGATCAAGAACTCGGAATCAGATGCAATCGTATGGGTTATCGTCTCTGGCTCGGGGATCACCCATTGCTTCAAATGCCCATCCCCGATTGCTCTTGATACCGCTAGAGAGCCTTGGATTCGCCATACGCCATGGTAGCAATCAATGTATCCACCCTGCATTAATAAATTGACAATTTTATCAGCTTCAGTTGTGAATTGAAGGAGGTGTGAATGGAAGGGTCTGGATTAGATAGGATCTTACATTGGCCTCAATTCGATCCTTCTCATCCGGCCTTGAAGGCCGATGATCGACTGTGAGTGGCTCAGCAGTGCCGCCAGTGCTAACAACAGCGCGACAGTCTCCAGCATTCGACACCACAAGGTCTCCGTTCCTGATCAAAGCGGTTACAGCACAAGATCCACCACGCAAATCTTCGCTAAGGAAGTCGGAATCTGTCTTCAGGTAGCCATTTCTCACTGCATCGTTGAGATTATTCTCATTTTTATCAGATTTGGCTTTATCTACTTCCTCCATTATGTTGTTCCAAATGTTCTTAGCAGCAAATTCAGCAGCTTTGAATCCTCCGTGTCCGTCAAACACACCGAAGAACGCCTGAATTGATTATTAAACACGGTAAGATTTGGTCAGAGAAATTCAATTCGACACTAATTTCACAATCACTACAGCCTAAGAAATCCTAACAAAAGCTGAAAATCGAATTACACACAACGAAGAACGCCTGAATTGATTATTAAACACAATTAGATTTGGTCAGAGAACCTCAACTCGAGACTAATTTCACAATCACCACAGCCTACGAAACCCTAGCAAAAGCTGAAAATCGAATTATACCTGTTTAGAATCGTCTTGGAGGTCGAGAGATGCACAGTAGCGATCCTCCATAACTGCCCTCTTCTTCCCCCTCTTACAATAGACAGAGTAATATCCATCTTTCTCCTCCTCCACAGCGCTATCGGCCGGCGGCCCCCTCGGAGTCGCTGCTGGACCACCAAACCCTAAAACGATCGGGATATCGAGCCTAGCGGGCCTCTTCCTCTTGGACGGCATCGGAGGAGACAAATTGGACTTGGAGGAGCAATCATCGTCCTTGAAGCTGGATCTCAAACCGCTGGACAAAGCCAGAGATGAAGGAGGCGCGCAATTCGAGGGCGACGAAGCGGAAGCGGAAACCCTGCAGGAGAAGGGGTTGTGCCTGTAGAAGAAAGCAGGGGAGGAAGACGAAGAAGCTGAAGGGGAGAAAACCGGGGAATTGGAGATGGCGATGGAGCAACTGCCGGACATGTCTTCGATCTGATTCCGGAGATTTGTGAGTTTGTTTTCCTGCGTTTTGGTTTTTTTTTTGGTGTTTGTTCAGTGGGGTTTGCAAAAGATGAAATTGAGTTTGAGAGAGGAGATGTGAAAGGACGGAGGTATTTATGTAACGGTCAAAATATTCGTTTGTTACGGGATACGAGAGTCAAGGTGGGCCCCATCAATCTGCGTTGGCCTCCGTGTGTGATGAGAGCGTGGCTGTTATCTGTTGTTTTCTTCTTTGACCAGCTTCGATTTCCCCATATCGCTCTTGTTGAATTCCGATATTACCCTTCAAAATAATGTTCTTTTTTAAATAAAAAAAATCCTAAAATAATGTTGTTTTAAAAAATTTAAACCTTTTTAATTTTGGCTTAATGAAAATCTAGTTATTTAAAAAAAAAAACATTGGCTATAAAATATCAAGCCAAATTTTAAAAAAAAAAATATTCCACAAATTAAGGTGATGTAAAAAATTAAAGAAATTTAATAAAAATTATCTAGTATTTATTTATGTATTAAAATAAGAGTTTTATTAATAAAACTCGAATATTAATCTCTTATTCTGTGTCTATAAGAATAGGAACGGATTATTTAAATAATTTCTAAAAAAATATAAAGTTTTTGTATAATAAATTCAGGTAAATATAAAATCGAAGATAAGGGCATAAGTGTCATTGAAAGAAAGCAGCAACTCGGAAAGGAGAGTGGAAACAAGCTTAAATTTTTTTATTGAGAAAAGGAAGAAGCTTAATTACTTATTACTCCCTCCGTCCACAAAAACATGTCATCCTAGAGGATTGTTTTTGTTCAAAAAAAGATGTCATTATAGATTTTTTACCTATTTGTTTCCAATTCTGCCCTTGTCTTTATTTTAAATCAAGGAGTACAAAGTACAAGCAATTATTGTAAAATAGAAGCCAAAGAGTCATAAACATGTAAAAAATAATAAAAGCAATACTCTGTACGTAGTATTTTAAAACACTATTGATGATTTAAGGCAAATCAAGTACGGATTAGTTAGCAACATTGAATATTGAACTAAGGGTAATTTAGGTAGTTTGTTGTGCTCCTTAAATTTTGTGTTGAAGGCTAAAACGACATGTTTTGGTGGACGGAGGGAGTAGTGAAGATTTTTGGGAAATAAATGGAAGGGTCAAAGTGTCAAACACGTTATTACCTCCTTTGTAGTTTGTGGGCTGTTTATTTGTGGCAAATGGAGTAGAAATATCTGTTTCTGAGTGGCTCAAAGGAAATTACAAAACTACCCTTAGTACGAACTTCTGGTATTTAATGCGTACTGTCGACAGATGGTACTTGCGGCGCCGCGTCATCGGATAGGCTACGGCAGCTTCTGGGAAGTTACCGTTGCCGGTGCTTTTTGTCGTTATCTTCTTACTTGTTAATTGACCGTTGCCTACTTGCCTCACTTCACTTCCTCTGGTAAAGTCGTCGTCTGACACTGAATCAACTCGCTGTGAGTTTTTGACTCGTCCAATAGACAACACTAGTTGTGGTAGTTATCTTCAAAACTCAGTAATTAAATTATCATCTAAAGAAGTGCAAACAAATTCAAGAATCTATGTTGTTGATTCCACAAACGAAAGGCAATAGATAGGTGTAGTCGCACCTAAATTGGTCGAGATTTACCAATAGTAAGAAAATGAAGGACAAAAGCACCATGAACAAAATACAAGAACAACGATAGGTGGGGTGGGGGTGATTTTGGAATGGTGCAAAATCTGTTTGTTTTGTTATGTAACTTATATATGTTTTGAAGCAACTCTTATTGAATGTAAACACTATGATACGTACGTACTGATGGACATTGATGATGATCATCTAGCTTAGCAGTAAGGTCAAATACCAGGTCCAGAAGACCCAAGGTAAATTGCAGTCACAAAAAGAAGGTCGCATCGCCATGTAATTGGCAACGGTATTCATTCTGCAAAAAACATAAAACGGTAAGTCGCAAAATAAATAATGGACGGGTACATGAAAACATATATATGCTTGAATTATAATGCTTACACATGTTTTCATTGTAGGTCTTTTACACTACTCATCGTAACACGGTAACAGGAGGACACTAATCAGTTATTGCATACACCACTCACGACGTACTCACTGTTAACCCATCTGATCAGGGACAACATTACCTTGGCCAAAAGATAATTGTCTATTAGCTACAAAACACTATCAAGTATCAGCTCAAAGTTTGTTCATGCCGAGAAAGAGATGAAATAAACTAGAAAGATAGTGTATCAGACTAGGTACGAGGTAACATAAACATAAAAGGTGAAATGACCGTTAAAATGTCAGTAAACAACAATATCTAATCAACAAGTTGCACTTGATCAAATCAACGCATTCTCCTTTCAAATTCACTTTATACAAGTTCCAAGGAATTAACCCATCCACGTTATACGTATAAGGTCAAAAACCATAAAAAGATGGATGGACCTTAACAAGAGAAAGAAGACCATGCCAAAAAATTAGAGTAGAGAATTGAAATTCTTCAGCATAATTTTTGTACCTGGTCAGTTTGATAACACTGTCCAATCTTGTCACTGTTCTGATTGGATAAAACTGTAAAACGTAGTTTGTTCTTTCACACAAACAATTCTGCTGCTGCATTGATCTCATATTCAACATTCCATTGGGGGAGTGTAGAGTTTTTTCATTGAACCACTACGCCAGATTGCGTCTCGCTCGACGGAACTCAAAAGGTTCGTCGCTTGAATCAGGTTCGGGCGACGAACTTACTAAGGCCCGTCGCCTAAACGTTGGGAGCCCAAACCGCCTCCAACCCATGTTCAGCCGACCAGAAAACCTCAATGTTCGTCGGCTGAACCGTACTCAGGCGACGGAACAAATTCAGGCGACGAATTTTGCTCAAGATCGGTCGCCCAAATAGGTATCCGAATGACGGATGTCAGAATGGGCCTTTGTAGCGACGGAAATACTAGTGGTTCGTCGCCTGAGCGTTGTTCGGGCCTTTGTAGCGACGGAAGTTCTTGTGGTTCGTCGCCTGAACGTTGGACTTTTTCAAAAGTAGAGTAATAAAGTCCGGTTGGTTGGGGATATTAAATACTGTTCATTCAGGAGACGAATATTTAAATATGTCCGTCGCCTGAAAAGTGGGGTAGTTGACCCCATATTTATTACTATTCACTCGGGAGACGGAGTTATATATATATCCGTCGCCTGAATGTGTTTTCCGTAGCAAACAATTAAAATCGGTTGTACTGTACAATAAATCATTCTCATCTTCATCCTTTCTCTCAAAATAACCCTAGAGGGCTCGAAAACTCTTCCCCCATTTCACACCTCCATTGAAGGTATGTATAAATTTTAAATTTTTTTGTTTTTTTTTTGTTGAATATATGCATATACATTGTTTGTTTGGATATTTGATGATGAGCTTGTTTTTTTTAATGGAGTTTGGATGGTAAAAAAGTTGTTTGAATGGAGTTTATGAGGGGAAAGAGTTGTGTATGTATATATGGAGTTGAAATTGAGGTTAAATTGAGTTTGTGTTATGAATTGATTGTTTATGTGAATAGATTGTTTATGTTCAATTTTATTTTAGAATGTGGTGTAGAATGACATAGATGATGAGAATGGAATTTTTATTTGAGTTTTTGATGAAAATGGAATTTAGAACGTTATGATTGGAAATTGATTTTAAATTGAGTTTGAGGTATGAATGGATTGTGTATGTGAATGGATTGTTTATGTTCAATTTTATTTTAGAATGTGGTGTAGAATGACATAGATGATGAGAATGGATTGTTTATGTGCAATTTCATTTTAGAATGTGATGAATTCATATGAATGGATTGATAATGATAGGACGATAATGAGCGACAAAAGTTGGATGCTACTCCCTCACGCTCACGGGGAGTATTAAAATGGAATATTTCTCTTTATGCAGAATCTTAGAGATAATGCGAATGGAATGACTCATTTCCTATGTCCGTGTCGGAGATGCCGCAACAATGAATGGCACCCAATAGATGAAATACACAGTCATTTGGCCCACATGGGAATGTGGCTTAGTTATACTGTTTGGGACAAGCATGGCGAAGCCCCAGTTGATAGGACAAATGAGCAACGACGAACGCAGATCCTAGAGGAAGGGGCATCTTCCTCCGTTGATGGTCCTGCTATGAACATCTTGCACGATGCTTTTCCGTTTCATGCCGGATATGAGGCGCACTCTGTCCCCGACGATCCTCCGTTCCAATATGTTGTTGACGATGATTACGAGAAATATAATAGGCTTGTAGAGGCAGCAAACATGCCATTGTGTGAGAACAGCGATATGACTGTTCTGGATGCCTGTCTGGATGCAATGCAGATGAAGTCAGAGTTTGGTTGGACAGATAGGAGCATGGACGCCATGTGCGCACACATTGCTCGCATGTTGCCGAAAGGACATAAACATCCTACGGATGGAGCGAAGATGAAGAGTGTGATTAGGGACCTTGCATTTGGGTACGAGCTGATCGACGCTTGTGAGTATAACTGTGTGCTATTTCGCAAACAATATGCAGATCTCGAAGCGTGCCCCAAGTGCAACACACCTAGGTGGTGTACTAGGGAGGGTACGAGAGGCAAGGTTCCCAAGAAGGTTCTCCGGTACTTTCCCTTAACCCCTAGACTAAAGAGATTGTTCATGGAGCCGAACATTGCAAAGGCTATGCGATGGCATGGTGAGCGGGTGAGAGATGCAGAATGGTTGAAACACCCATCAGATGGTGAGGCATGGAAAGAATTCAACAGAACCTACCCGCATTTCTCTGAAGACGTGAGGAATGTGAGACTTGCACTTGCAACCGATGGATTCAATCCATTTGGGAATCAGTCAACCCTCCATAGCACATGGCCTGTCATAGTGATGCCATACAACTTGCCTCCGTCATTGTGCATGAAGAAGGAATTCAACATGTTAGCGTTGTTGATTCCGGGACCAAAGTCTCCAGGAAAGTGTCTTAGTGTGTTCATGCAGCCGTTGATCGATGAGCTTCGCCACTTATGGGGGACTGGAGTATATACTGTTGATCGATACTCAAGGTCCACTTTCACGATGAAAGCAGCAGTGTTGTGGACTATAAGCGACTTTCCTGGCTTGGGGATGTTGGCTGGAGCTGCGACGAAGGGGTATAAAGCCTGCCCTATTTGCTTGGACGGTACTTCTGCAACGCATGAACAAAGGAGAATGGTTTACGATGGGCACCGTAGATGGCTTCCACTAAACCACCCGTGGCGAACCGATGGTATGGCATTCAATGGAAGCGAAGAACACAGAACACGCCCTTATGCTTGAAACGGGGAGCAAATTCTTTCACAGATCGATAGGTACGAGAACTCTCTTTTCCCTTTTCATAGGTTTGTCCGATGTCTTTCTCATTATGTTTCCATCTGTTTCAACAGGATCAACTTCCCCGTCCTCAGCTCGCACCCTGCTTTGAAGGCCCCATACAGTGTGACTAACAGAATGTGTTGGACCAACAAGTCCGAGTTATGGAGATTGCCTTACTGGCGTCACATTAGAGTCAGACATGCACTCGATGTTATGCACATCGAGAAGAACGTCTTCGACAACATCATCGGCACTACTCTTAACATAGAAGGGAAGACAAAGGATGGTCCCAAAGCTCGAGCCGCATTGCAGCAGAGAGGGGTGCGGAGAAGCCAGGCACAGAAGAGAGATGGAACACTCCCTCATGCGCCATTCTTGGTGAAACGGGAGGACATACCAGATATATTCGAATGGTTCGGTGCAGTGAAGTACCCCCATGGGTACGCTGGATCTTTGCACAACAAGGTCAAAATTGCAGAGAGAAAGTTCCACGGCCTAAAGACCCATGACATTCATGTTATGTTTCAACGTCTTCTTCCCATTGTCGTCCATGCATACCTGCCGTTGGGTGTTGCCAAGACTTTGGTTGCGCTAGAGAAATGGTTTCAGAAATTGTGTGCTAGGGAGGTGAGGAAGGAGGATGTTCGCCAGATGGAGGATGAGATAGTTCAGATTCTTTGCATACTGGAGATGATTTATCCCCCACACTTTTTCACAATCATGGTACACCTTCTAGATCACCTACCGCAACAAGTGTTAGAAACTGGACCAGTACATTACACCTGGATGTACCCAATAGAAAGGTATGCTACTTATAGATTAAATTCATCTCACAATTTCACGGCCAACTCACAACCATCCGTCACCTCCGTAGTGTGTCCTCAGGCTGTCCCTTCAGCCACAGCTTCTCCTCAGCCCTCCACCAACTCAGCTGGTCATCCAACAGACAGTCGGCCCTCCCCCCAGCCGAAATAGCTAGGTAAGGACGCCCTCCTCATATCCCTCTAACTAAAACTTGGGTTTGGTTTTTTGGAGAAACATTTAGAACTTGTGTATTCTGGAATTTGTAGTATTTGTATATACTTTTTGTGAAGTTTTTTTGTGAAGTTGCTTAAGATGGATATTTGTCACATACTTTTGGTATGTTGGACAAGGTTCAGGGTGGATTACAAGGTTTTTATATGATGGGTTGAATTGCTTGTGCTTGTGTGTTGTTGAGTATGTTGTTGTTTGTGTTGTTGTTTATAGAGTTTAGGACAGGAGCACAACATGTGCTATAAGGTACATTCGAACAGGGGGCACCTGGCCTATTAAATTTTATTTTTTTAAAATCAAAACAATTCAGGCGACGAACAAACAACCTTACATCGTCTTATTACTAAAAAAAACAAATTAAACCTATTCAGGCGACAGACTTATATAAAATTTCGTCTCCTGAACACTCCAGCTACGGACATACAACTGAGAATGCATCTTTAGACTACACTCAGGAGACAAAACAATTATATGTCCGTCTCCTGAAACTATCTAGGCGACGACACATAAAGAAAAAAGTCCGTCGCCTGGATGCTTTCATAGCCCTATGGACCGACTCAGGCGACGAACTTATGACACTAAACTCGTCGCCTGAGTCTTAATGGGCGGGCCTGGATGGCCCTTGGCCTTTGACAACATCATCAATCGACGAACACTTTTTCCGTCGCCTGAGTTCACTTCGCCGATGAACATACAGATGCTCGTCGACTGAATGGTGGAAGGATGAAAGTCACCCGACCACAACTCAGGCGATGGAAGTTCGTCGCCTGAGTTGTCAGGGGGCGAAAAACACCTTTCAGGCGACGACTTCGGTCCGTCGCCCGAAAGGCCATCTGGCGTAGTGAACTTGATGTACTCATTAGCAGTTTCAGGTGAAACAAATATATATAATCACCAAATACATACTTATGGTGATACTTTTCAACTTGAGAATTGAAGAAAAGATATACTGTTCAAACTATTGTGGAAGACATCTAGTTGATCGAATATGACTATATGATCGAGTTTTTTCATCTTAATGATGCATTTCACAACAGAGCACATAAGTTGAGAATGATTGAAATCTGGATTGATTGAGCTACCAAGAGTTAGAACCATATATATGACAATGCAAAACATTCTATGGATCTATTTGATGGCCCATTGTTGAGAGAATAAAAGATGTGAAGAGATCAAAAGAGTCCCATATCGATAATATGAACAAATAAGCCTTAATATATAAGCTAGTGAGTTACTCCTCCTATTGCTAATTGGTTTTAGGATGGAACTCCGCTCGGCTTATGTGCTAAACTATTAGCGCAAGGGTGCACGTCTGCACACGACCCATCTCTCCGGCCTGATCTCGAGCATAACACCAAGTAAGCCAATTATAAATATTAAAAGAAGAACAAATTTGAAGTATATTAAACATATATTAAAATTAGAGAGGATAAAGAAATGGTCATCGTAGTCTCATTAGACTTGTTCTCTCATGGCTAGCATCAATCCAGCTTGTCATACTCTACCGACATATAGAGACGAATCTGCAAAGATTAAGGTAAATAATACAACACACACATACAAGTGATTACAAAGAAACCGATCAAGAAAAACAATATTAAAATTTTCCCGCCTGAAAGAGCTAAGCGGAGGACCAGGTCTCCCTTCTCGGTTGAAATGGACCTCGTCTTGTCGGGACGCTTGCATGTTGTCCGCGGTGTAGTTCCTCCTCAGTTTCATCACTCCTTTGTCTTTCCGAAACTTTCCTGCCACCTTCCCTAGGAAACCTCGCGGACCCTCATTAGCTCTTGAACTAGAGGTCGCGGCTTCCTCTGCCTCAATCTGAGCTGATACCAAATTCCTTAACGTGTCGTAGTCTTTCGTTTTTTTCCTGAAAAAGTCGAGTCTTGAACCCGCCTTCTGCTATGTTCCCCATCAGGATTATGACCGCCGATTCATGATTGAAATTGGGAATTTTCACCACCACAGAGGTAAATCGTGCAAAGAACTGCCCAAGAGTCTCGTTTGGTCCCTGTCTGATTGAGTTAAGGTCCAGCATGGTCTTCTTTCGAGACCGCGAGCTTCCAAAATGGGACTTGAAGACCTGGGAAAGCTGAGCAAAGCTAGCGATCGAGTTCTGAGGTAAGTTTTGGTAAACCAAGTTAAGGCAATGCCAGTCAGAGTTGATGGGAAAGTGTGGCACAACATCGCATCATTATACTCGTTGATTCCCATCGCGGTTGTGAAGTGGCACATATGATCATCAGGGTCGGAGGTGCCATCATACTTCATCAGATTGGTATCTCTCCATCGCTTTGGTACCGGTGCCAGGCAAACCTCGGTGGTGAACACCGATGGAACGAAATCCATTCTCTTCTCATTCTCACGGGGCGAACCCATCCGGGTGGATGTGGAAATGTCGGATGAATGTTCGCCCCTATGGTGCTTGTGCGCATGTCTATCTTCGCCACGAGGGTGTGTACCAAAATCATCAGAAAATATTGGCTGGTGATAGTCTTGATAAGTATGTCCATATAGATTCTGAGGAAAAACGTTGTAGGGGTTCCCCTGTTGGAACGACTGATATCCGTCATACCCGTAGAAGAAACCTTGTCCCGGATTTAGGGGCGGGAAGTAATGTCCCTCTTGCATGAAGTAGCCCTGACCCATCTGTGGAGGGACGTATGGCGAGAAAACTGGAGTTTCAGGCGCGTTGTTCTGACCTGGGGAATTCACATGCAAATCGGACTCCTGGAATCCTTCGTGGTCATGACTCATCGTCCCATGAGAGGCTCCCCTCATGCTTTCACTCATTTTCTACCTGACCATACAAAAGTTATTGGTTAATGACAATGTTCTAACTTCATCTTAATGATGCATTTCACAGCAGAGCACATAAGTTGAGAATGATTGAAATCTGGATTGATTGAGCTACCAAGAGTTAGAACCATAAATATGACAATGCAAAACATTCTATGGATCTATTTGATGGCCCATTGTTGAGAGAATGAAAGATGTGAAGAGATCAAAAGAGTCACATATCGATAATATGAACAAACAAGCCTTAATATATAAGCTAGTGGGTTACTCCTCCTATTGCCAATTGGTTTTAGGATGGAACTCCGCTCGGCTTATGTGCTAAACTATTAGCACAAGGACGCACGTGTGCACACGACCCATCTCTCCGGCCTGATCTCGAGCATAACACCAAGTAAGCCAATTATAAATATTAAAAGAATAACAAATTTGAAGTATATTAAACATATATTAAAATTAGAGAGGATAAAGAAATGGTCATCGTAGTCTCATTAGACTTGTTCTCTCATGGCTAGCATCAATCCAGCTTGTCATACTCTACCGACATATAGAGACGAATCTGCAAAGATTAAGTTAAATAATACAACATAAGCATACAAGTGATTACAAAGAAACCGATCAAGAAAAACAATATTAAAATTTTTGACACATTATTATTATTATTATTATTATTATTATTATTATTATAAACTTTGTTTATATATTATTAAATTTTCTACATGAAATTAGATCGGAGTCGACTAACAAGTTGAGTTCCGCATCCCTTTTGAATACTAAACGCAAACCTTGTTTATTATTATTATTATTATTATTAGTATTATTATTACTCTCTGTTTTAAAATATAAGTCGTTTGACTTTTTAACACATTTTTTAGAAGCTATAAACTCTATAAAATATTAATTTTTTTTAATATACTTATACTTATTAGTTAGTAGGTATACTATGTAATGAGTATGAAATTAATTAATATAATTTAAAAATAATATTTCATACAGTTTTTAGCCTTAAAAATATGCTAAAATGTCAAAACGGCTATATTTTAAGATAAATGGAGTATTATCTAAGGAATAATTCATTATAATAATATATCAAACAAAATACTTCAAGATGATTCGTTTAATTTTCAATTTCATTTCAAGTTTTTCTGCCCATTCTGATTTTAACACCCTTATCAAACAAGCTAGGGCTTAGTTTGTTGTTAAGATTTGTCCATAATTGAGCTCGATTTGGAGTTGCGTTGCTTAACATTAAAAAAAAAACAATTTAGGCTGGCTAACGAGAGAGAGAGAGAGAGAGAGAGAGAGATGGAATCATGTTTGGCGGAGTGATTTGAGATAACCATGTCGGGGTGGTTGAGCCGGAAAGAATCTCAGGTAATACTTAATAGTCCCGGTTCGATTCTATCTGCTTTAATTTATATTGATTTGAGACGAATGGTACGTTGAAATTAATTGGGGTTATTATCTTTGAACAAATAAAAACCATAACTTCTTTTTTGGTGTCAAATATAGGGAGCAAGCTCCCCTGATTTATTAAGGGTGTTGTTAGATACACCGCAAATCACTTTTTTAAAATGCACGTTCAATCCAACGTGTAATCTTTTTTTTAATTAATTAACAGACTTTCTTTAGCCCACTACAAACTTGCCCGTCCATTCCGATATGCAAATTTGGGGTGTATTTATCCGGGCCGTTTATTAAAAAAGCAACGCAAAGACAAAATACAGGGAGATCGAGGAGATGTAACTTCCATGGCATTGTTCAAGAGCCTTCCCACAATGCACTGGGGAGGCTCCGACATATATATAAGAAAAAATAGTATAAAGTTTCATGGACTTAAAAAGCTATCTTATAAACACCACTTCTATATTTATATAGAAGATAACTCAGTGCAAAAGAAACATAATGCTATATAACGCACGTACATTATAATGTAATCAATTATAAAGCATGCATTACATATACTCCAAGAATATATTAATGGGTCCGTACAATCAACGAGCATCAATTAACTCGATCATATTCTTTGATAGAATCTACAATAAATGGAACCCCCGGTATCATCTTAATTGCCCACAATTTGCATTCATCATATGAGGATCTTCATCCAAAATGAATGAATCTCATTTATATATAAAAAATCAGGCACTCCTTTCCAACATTTGTTGAAACCTCTTGAATGACTCCAACTTCTGCAACCGAATCTGCTTCTGAAACCGCTTGATGAACAAATCCGCAACTTGATCGATCTCATTCTCCAGGACGAAATCTTGCCCCTGGTTCTCCTTCGAGTTCTTCACCTGATCAATCACCGACGTCCCATCCGTGTTTTGCAGATCCTGGTCGTCGTCATCTTCATCTCCAACGTCGCCAAAATACGAGTGGTTAAGGTCCGGGAGCTTCCCATCATCATCATCTCCGTAACCATAATTGAACGACGAATTATGAGACAATGATGGTGAGGCATTGTGGAGGACAATCGCCCTGCTCTCCACCTCCGCTTTCCGGTCTAGCAATGCGTGGAACTTGTGGGAGAGTGAGGCCGTCAGAGATGGCCTGCTTTCGCTCTTGAGCAACGAGAGAACGACAAGGCGCGCTTTAATGGCATCGGCTTTAGCCTTAGAACCGATTGAGCTTAGAAAGGAGATTATGTTCTTCACCACACTCGAAGCTTTGTTCTTCATTTTTTTTATTCTATGTAGGATTTTACGCTTCACCTGACACACTGAAAAACATCAAATAAAATTAAATGCACATTACATGGTCAGTTTCTTTTAAAGGAAGAAAACGAAAGGAAGCATAAAACTTTACATAGTGAAGAGGTAATCAAATCAAGATTTGAATGGAGCAAATAAAGGATGAAATTAGGGTTTGGGTTGGAATGTATATATAGAGGTGAAAAATGATAGTTTATTGTGGCTTTTGGGGATTGTCAGAGGCAGGTTCCTGTGGGGTGTGTAAACATGTAAATGTGTGCACTAGTTGCATGTGAAATTTGAGGATCCAAAAACCTTAAAGCAAGGGAGCTAAGAAAGTAGGGGAAAAGAGAGAGATAAAGCAAGAAGGAATCTATTAGTGGATTGGATTTGGGGTTTCTTTCTAATAAGAAAACAACATTATGTATGATGTAGTTACATATAGGGTCTCTAAAGTTATTACTTCACATGGTCATCTTTGTGTTTGTGGTGGATAGTCCAGTCATTTCACCTAAAAAGTATAAGAAAAAGAAAGGAGAGAAATTGGGTAAATTAAATAGCGATCTTGAGTGAACCGGATGATTATTAATTCGGTTTTTATATACGATTATCTCCGACATCCTTGCTTTCTACAATACTTTCGAGACCATCTCTTTCTCCCAAATTTGTAGGGAGGGTAACCGGGTTGCTGATCATTTGACACATCTTGGTATTGTGTCAAACTTCACAGGTTGGAGATCCAGTGTTGCGATTGAAGACTTCGTCCGAAAGGATGCTCTTGGATGGTGGTACTACCGCGATTGATCCGCCCCAAAAAATTTCCTTGTATAAAAAAAATTGGTTTTATAAGAAGTCAAATTTGGAAATATTCCCCATAAATAAACCCGATTTTGTCATTTTTTAAAAATTATTTAACATATCTGAAACCCGAATGACCTAATTAACTTATAACTAACCGAACCCGACCCGACCCACCCGATTGCCATTCATCACCCTTTTTGTTTAGAATTGGAAAAAATTAATTAGATTTAACAAGAAAAGTGCATATGGATGGTTGCAACCAATTTATATATAATGGGTGGGTGTTTGCAATTTTTTTTAATAAATGTAGTTATTCGCAAACAACCCTGAGTGGTTTTATGCATTTTCGCCATAACATAATTTTCACCAAAACTAGTATCTATAATCTCATAATTCCAAACATAAAACATTTAACAATGTGTTATCATATATGTTTTTTTATAAAAATATAAATATTCATTTACTCATACGTTTAAATCTCTCCTCAGTCCTCGTACAAAATATACACACTTACTTACAACTATCTAAAACCTTCTATTTAGTGTAATAGTTGACTTAGTCTAGTGGACCTGCTACGAGTCTACGAATTCCGCATTTTCCCGCTCCAGTACAAGAAAAGCAGTACCCTCGATCACTAGTTACATCCACTAAAACAACATGATACTTTTAGATTAATCCGAAACTAAAAACTGCTACTCCATTGATGCTCTTAGAATTGTTAATCAGGCCAGCCGAGTCGGGTAATGTGCATTCTTGTTCAATCAATATTGGATCGGGTCAATGTTGGATAGGATGTCAGTAACTTGAGTTCGACCGAGTCCGATTCGATAAAAGTTCAACGCAAAATCATTCATTTACTAATTAAATGAGCCAGCACATTTTGAAACCCGTGCATGCACATTTTGTTTTAAAAAAAATTCAAAATATTTTTCTTTAAATTATTATGTCATCAAGCAAATAATTGAAAAAAGTTTGAATAGTAAACGATATTTTATATAATTATCATCATCCTTAAAACCATACTTGAATAGTAAACGACATTTAAAAATAAATAGATGGCGTATTTTTATTGATTATTTACATAGTTCCTAAATTTAAAATTGTTATATTATCCTAATAATAGTTATATTATTGGAAAAAAAAAATTAATGTTGCTACAATAGTAATATGTAATTTTATATACATAAAAAAAATATAATGTTAAATTATAAAGTAAAGTTGATGATGACAAATATAATATTCAATCCTAATTATTATTAGTAATATATTTCAATATTAGGTTAAATTATAATTTGTTTATGTTTTTATTATCTTAAAGCCCCAACGAGGGACCCACGGATTGACCGAACCCGACCCCAGAATTTTGACAGGTGTAGTTGGGAGGCTCAAGTGATCCATGTCAAACGTCAAGCAAATCAAGCTGTTATTCCTAGTTTTTTATGTAAGTTTGTTAAAACTGGACCCTCAATAATAGGCACTAGCCTACTTTCAAATCTAAAAAACAGCGAAGAATCTCCACCTCTCCTTATAACAAAATAAAATAAAAATCGACGATGGATCAGGCACATATTGGTTAGGTTTTCCTATGTATTTCGATAACAGGTCAAAATAAGTTTTTCAAATTCGAGTTATTGTTCAATTCTATATTTAGATGGGATAGATTTAGCTTATCGGATTGGGTCTTGCTAGTTCTATAGGTTGTTTATGTTACATAGAATATAAGTATAGGCCCAATTACCCATTTGTAATTAGGGTTAATTATCTTGTGCTCCTATATATATTCTAATGATAGCAAAGACAATCCCAACGGGGATTACTCACTCTGACATAGTATCTAAGCCTCTAGGGTTTGATCTAAATTAACCCTTTTTTTCCCGATCACTGTCCACCTAATCTCCTACCTACCGTCGTCCTCGGACCTCCCCGACCCACAGCCGCTGGTCACCATCTTCCTCCGGCCTCCCTCTCGACCTCGACTCACCTACCAAACTCCTAGCCATCATAGCTTTCTTCTTCCTCACTCCTCTTGCTCTCGCTCTTTTCTCACCCACAGTTGTCGGCCATCACAGTGCTCCTGCAAACCGTCGTCGGTCGCCCCACGCCCAGATCCGTGGAGTTTTTCTCCTCGCAGCGTCTCCCTTCTCTCCTTCTCACACCCACTCGCCACCATCACCTCGCACCTCCCAGATCCAGCCACCCCCGTCGCAGATGCGGCCACCTCCTCCCCCCTCCGACCACCACTCAACAGATCCGGCCAGCCACTGCCTTGTCAGCCACCCCGAGTCCAAATCCGAGCACCCTCTTCTCGTTGATCTCCTCTCTCGCCTCGCCGACCACCACAGCACCAGTTCCGAGCATCTCCGGTCACCTGCAGTCCGGATCTACCACCACCGTCGTCACATGTAGCCCCTTCTTGCCCCCTTTCTTCTGCCCCGACAACTACGCTTTTCCACAACCACCGTAAAAAAAAGCACTTTTCGATCGACGATTATTATGGCTTTCTACCATCCACAACAGCCTCGCGTCGAGGTTATCGTCCCTTCAAGTCATTTACAGAGGGGGTAATCCCCTATTGGAGCTCTTCCTCGGGGCTACCCAGCCTATACCCTTCCGCCTCTCCAATGCGTCCATGCCCGAGCCAGCAGGGACTCCTCGGGACCTCTCCACACTATCTGGATCAGACCCTAGCAGCGGGATCATCGTCCTCGTCCCATCACAGGCAGCCAGCCATCATGACATCTGCAGGCGTGTCAACTTCCGATCCGAATTGGTACATGGATAGCGGAGCCACTGCGCACATGTCGCACAACCCATGTATAATTTCTGTTCTTGCTTCTAAGAGCCTTTGTACATCCATTATTATTGGCAATGGTGAACGCATTCCTACCTTGGCTCTTGGGCAAACTACATTACCAACCCCTACCACCGACCTAAGCCTTAACAACATCCTCGTCTCCCCCAGCTTAATAAAGAACCTTGTGTCCATCCTTCGCCTCACCACAGACAATAATATCTCCATTGAGTTTGACCGCTTTGGGTTTGTTGTCAAAGATTTCAAAACTGGGGCCCCGCTCATAAGATGTAATAGTGATGGAGATCTATATCCTGTCACCAATAACATTAATCCTATCACCTCCCCCGCAACAACCAATCTATCAGCAGTTGCCCTTTCGGCATCTCTCTGGTACGCCCGTCTTGGTCACCCAGGTTTCCTGGCTTTCGAGTCTCTCAGATCCAGGCTTATTCCCTGCAATAAAGCCCCTCGCTCCACTAGTTGCCCGACGTGCCAGCTTGGTAAACACACTAGATTGCCTATTGCCACGTCTTATACTCATGTGCACGCTCCATTTGACATCATTCATGGTGATCTATGGACATATCCTATTACCAATCATGATGGTTTCTGTTATGCACTTGTTCTGGTTGATGCATTCTCTCATTATTTTTGGGTGTTTCCCCTAAAGTAAAAATTCGAAGTTGTTACACACCTTATGACCTTCCATAGCTTCGTCTGCACCCAATTCAACATCCCCATTAAATCCTTTCAATGTGACATTGGTGATGAGTTTAACAACAATGTCCTTACATCCTTCTTTGCTACTCATGAGATTCAATTTCGCTTCTCTTTTCCCCACACATCCTCTCAGAATGGGAAAGCCGAACAGAGCATTCGCACCCTTACGACTTACATGAGGACTCTCTTTATCCATGGGCATGTCACCCTGCAGTATTGGTCATATGCTATTGAATCGGCATGCTATCTTATCAAACATCACTTCTTCCACAACCATCCAGAATTGGTGCCCTGTTGAGATATTATTCCGAGTCACTCCTAAATACGACCACCTTCGTGTGTTTGGTTGTCGGTGTTACCCCAACCAAGCATCTGTTGCCCCTCATAAACTTGCTCCTCGATCCACACCTTGTGTTTTCCTCGGCTACCCCTTCAATCATAGTGGGTATAGGTGTTTTGATCCCATTACCAAACGTGTCATCTTCTCTCGCCATGTCACCTTTAATGAGACCACATTCCCTTTTTCTAGTCCCCTTACATCCCCAAACACCCCGCCTCCTTATGATGACTACCCTACACCCCACCTTCTTCATCAACTATATCCATCTTCCTCTCTGAATGCTATTAAATCTCCGGCCCGGGCACCCAATCCTCCCCCACTACAACCTATCCTGCCACCATCCAGCCCCATGTGGCCCCCGTCCCATCACCTCAAGCCTCTAACCCATCAGCTGCAGCCCCTACCCTGCCGCCTAACCCTAGACAGCCAGTCAACCAGATCCAAACTCGGAGCATGAGTGACATCTCTCGCCCCAAACAGATTTTTGACCTCTCTGTTTCTCACCCATCGCCCATCCTTACCTCTCACAAAACAACCGCCTTAGACCCCAATTGGAATGTTGTCATGCTCGATGAGTACAAGGCTCTTATTGGCAACAACACTTGGGTCTTGGTTCCTCGGCCTCCTGGGGCCAACATTGTGCGGTTCATGTGGCTCTTTCGGCACAAATTTCTCTCTGACGGATCTCTTGAGCACTATAAGGCGCGACTGGTCGTCAATTGGAACTCTCAGCAGATGGGGGTCGATTGTATGACACTTTTAGTCCGGTTGTCAAACCAACTACCATCCGTACCATCCTACATCTCGTTGTCTCCAGGAATTGGCCTATTCATCAGCTTGATGTCAAGAACGCATTTCTTCATGGTCATTTGTATGAGACAGTGTACATGTTCCAGCCGCCTGGTTTTGCTGACAGAACCAAACCAGGCCATGTTTATCTCTTGCAGAAGTCTTTGTATGGCCTTAAACAAGCACCTCGGGCGTGGTATATTCGCTTTGCTACTTACCTGCACATGCTTGGCTTCGTTAGTAGCAAGAGCGACTCCTCCTTGTTTGTCCTTCGCCGAGTTAATCAGATTGCTTGTTTGTTGTTATATGTCGATGATATCATCCTTACTGCATCTTCAGAGACTATTCGGGCTGCCATTATTACTCAACTCACCAACGAGTTTGCTATGTCTAATCTCGGGCCTCTCAGCTTCTTTTTGGGAGTCTATGCATCTCGATTTGCATCTAGTTTGTTTCTCTCACAGGAGAAATATGCCAAGGAGATTATTGCCAAGCCTAACATGACTAACTGTAAGCCTACTACAATGCATGTTGAGACCACTGCCAAACTGGCCCAAGCTGCGGGTCCGCCTGTGTCTGGTCTGACTTTGTACCGTAGCCTTACTGGTGCCTTACAGTACTTGACATTTACTCGTCCTGATATTAAATATGTTGTTCAGCAAGTCTGTATATTTATGCATGACCCCAAAAAGTCTCACTTTGCTGCTCTTAATCGCATTATCAGGTATGTTTAGGGTACTACTTCTCTTGGCATCACTATTACCCCATCAGCTTCACCTCTCTCCATGGTTGCTTACACAGAAGCTGATTGGGCCGATTGTCCGGACACCAGACGATTTACGTCAGGATATTGTGTGTTCCTCAACGACTCTCTGTCTAGTGCTAAAGCGGAATATCGCGGTGTTGCCAATGTTGTCGCTGAGTGTGCCTGACTTCGCAACCTATTGCTTGAGCTCCACTGTCCGCTCAGTCAAGCGTCTGTTGTGTATACAGATAATGGCAGCGCTACTGACCTTGCTCACAACCCGGTTCACCATCGGCGAACCAGTGTGCCTGACTTCGCAACCTATTGCTTGAGCTCCACTGTCCGCTCAGTCAAGCGTATGTTGTGTATACAGACAATGGCAGCGCTACTGACCTTGCTCACAACCCGGTTCACCATCGGCAAACCAAGCATGTGGAGATTGACATCCACTTTGTTCGTGAGAAGGTCGTTATGGGACATGTGCGTGTCCTACATGTCCCCTCCCCGTACCAGTATGCAGACATATTGACCAAGGGGTTGTCTCACTATTTATTTCTTGATTTTAGATCCAGTCTCACTATTCGCTGCCCTCCTGTTTCAACTAAGGGGTAACTTAAATAGAATATATGTATAGGCTCAATTAGTTGTCTCGACTAAGGGGTAACTTAAATAGAATATATGTATAACTAATCCTATATTAATATAGCCTATATTAATATAGGAATAGTTATCTTGTACTCCTATATATATTCTAATGATGATAATGAAGACAACCCCAACAAAGATTATTCACTCTAACAGTTTATCAGCCGGTTTTATGCTGAAATCGTATTTCACAATCAGCTGAAATACATTGTTACATCATTTTGATTACACAGCTGAAATACTCTGACAGTTTATCATGTTAGGATCTGGATTATATGTAATATGGAACTGGATTATTTCATTTACAAACAGGCTTTACTAAGCCTTGTAATATTGGGCCTATAAAAGCCCATGTGTATGTTTCTGTAATCAAATCCAATACACAAAATATACAAACTCTTCCCTCCATTTTCTCTTCGTTCTTCCTGCTCTCTTCCAAACACCATTTTCCATGAACTCGGATCTGGAATCCAACATGGTATCAGAGTAGATCTAACGATCTGGTTTGATTTCGTTTGTCAATTTCTCGTTTTCGAGTTCATTTTCGCAGTAGCTGTGTTCTTCAGAGCATGGGAGAGGAAACAACTGTTGTGAAGGATCTGGCGAAGCTCGATCCAGATGATCCTTACTTAATTCATCCAAGCGATCATCCCGGCCTCATCCTCGTCACTCCTTCGTTCGCTGGGAAAGGATTCGGAGAATGGCGACGATCGGTCAGGATTGCCTTATCCGCGAAGAACAAAGTCGGTTTTGCGAATGGAACCATTCCGAAGCCGACTGCAGATTCTCCAAACTTCAGGCTGTGGGAGAGATGCAACGACATGGTGTTCAGCTGGATCACCAATAGCCTCAGTCCGGAGATCAAACGCAGCGTGATTTACAACGACACTGCGCAAGCTGTGTGGCACCAACTCGAATCCAGATTCAACAAGGTCGGAGGCACACAACTGTATTCAATTCGACAAGAATTGGCCATCACAAAGCAAGGTACAAGCTCTTTTCAAGACTATTTCACTAAGATGAAGATACTGTAGGACGAATTGGACAGTATCAAAAATCTGGCATCGTGTTCATGTAGTGGTTGCACCTGCAATTACGTTGCCAAGTTTGATGAATATCATGAAAATCAGAGAGTCATACGGTTGTTGATAGGATTGAATGAGTCCTATACAACTGTTAGAGGTTCTATTCTGCTAATGGAACCACTGCCAGACATGGATCGAGTTTATTTTCTCCTCACTCAGGAAGAAAGTCAGAGGGAGAGCAATGGAAGTGCTGGATCTGGTCAAGGAGAAGGAGTTTCGATGCACGCCAAGACATCAAACTCTGGATCTAGGCCAACTACTGCTGGATCCAATAATTCCGGAGCTGGATCTGGAAATTCTAAAAGCACGGGTTTTGGAAAGGGAAATTCAGAAAGGGAGAAAGGGAGATTTCACTACAAAAAAAAAAAAGAATTTTTCCACGCACGGTAGCAACGGCAAGGGTTTCCCATAGCCAGTAGGGTGATTTTGGCCACGGTGGAGCTACGGATGAGGACCACGGTAGCAACGGCAAGGGTCTGCCGTAGCTAGTAGGTAGACTTTGGCTATGGCGTAGCAACGGATGAGGAGCCGTAGCTGAAATTTGCCACAGCAACGGCTATCCCGTGGCTAACTTCACTAAAGCTGGCAATAATATATGCAACGGTAAGGTCCTGCCGTGGAAAACAATGAAAAAAATGTGCCAAACTTATTACGACTTGGCTCCGTAGCTAAATAAAGTCGTACACTTAAAAAAACATCTAACCCCTTTTTTCACTTTCTCTATCATTCTCTCTCCCCCACTCAATCAGATCCCAAGCCACCTCTCACCAGATCCCAAATCCCAAACCCTAAATCGCCCTCAAACCCCAAAATCCCACATTCAATCCGCGAGCCACCTCTCAAATCGACCTTCTCAGGCGACCCGTCCTCAGTGCTGCCTTCCTCCTCCGATTGAAATCTCTCTGAAGCGAAAATGGATGGGAGTTGAAGACCCTAATTCGCCCTCTCACCAGATCCGAGCCACCAAACCCCAAATCTATCTTCTCCTCTCTCCATACCTAGCTAGCTCCGGCGACCCATCCTCGTCGGTTCAGTGCTGCCTTCCTCCTCCGGTCGTCATCTCTCCGGTTCAGTCCTGCCTTCCTCCTCCAGTCGTCCTCGTCAGTTCAGTGCTGTTGTCCTCCTCTGGCGACCCGTCCTCAGTGATGGCCGTCTTCCCCCTTCCCCCTTTGAAGGTCAGTTTGTTCTCTTTCTTTGATTAGGTTCTCCGCCTGCTCGTCTAGCACTCTTAATTTGAAGGTCAATTTGTTCTTTCTTTGACTAGGGAAGTTGTTGCCCATCTTCCCCCTTTCTAATCGACATTTTACAATTTCCTTATTTTGCTTAATTTTTAATTTGTTAGGGTTTGCTCTTCGTTGATGTTTTGTTGTTGTTTTGTTCGATCCGACCTAGGTCAAGAAATTATGTTTTGCTTGAATTGTCGCCCCTTCAAGTTACTGGTCAAGGAATTTTCTTATTTTGGATCCGACCTAACTCAGGATTGTGGTTTCAAAATGAGGTTACCATCCCCTAATTGAGGATTTTCTACTGGTTATTCTGGATCACAGCTTGGGTCTTTTATTTTCAATTGTTAGCATTGCGATTTAGTCTTTAGATTTGAGGAGCGCAGTTTGGATTACATAAGAGATGTCTAGGATAGTGTTATCTTGAAGTTGAGGTAATTTACTGCGTTCTGTCTTATGATGGATGACCTTATCTTGAAGGTTGACCAATATTTTTCTGTTTAGTTCATGGTGTGTTGAACAAATCATGTGAGATCTTGCATACCTAGTATCTTTTAACCTTTGAGACCTTAAATATCTCTACAAAGCAATATTTTTTCTATTAAGTTATATTTATATTCAAGTTATGTTTATATTCAAGTTGTATTTGATTTATTTAGCCAGGTGCAAAGAATATCTATGTAATTTCTGTTCATAGTCACTTGTTTGCATATTACCAACTCACAATTGTAAATGGCTTTCAATTACACTTTCAGCTGTAATTGCATTTATAGGCCTGTATATATTTGATTTTGTGACTGTGCATTCAAATAATCAATTTTGAAAGAACCAAAATTGAACTCAAACTGTACATCTTCCTATCTTCTTTATAGAGGCACCTCATTGTCTTATAAATACAGAGGCACCAAAATTGAACTCAAACCTAATTGTCACTAGCCTTTGTGAGGGGAAGTGTATTTAGAATCTTTCAGATGTTTTGATTACAATTACAATTAATCTTTACCTAACAGTCACATTTAGCTATTTTTACTAAACATGTACTCCCATTAGACGTTGGGGTTATTTGGCAAAGCATTCATGTACCTCCCTGTTGTTTCTACTTTGATTCAGTTTCTGTTGGCTATGGCTTAGCAGTTGGGTTTGCTGTCCATGGTTAGGCATATACCTCCCTGGAATTACTGTCATGCTTTAATGCTCTTGCCTTTTTTAGTTGATTCACTTTGTACATCTAAATAGTGATTCTTGCTAGTGGGTTTGCTTATTTCAATATGGGTGTCTGCAATTGTATCGTATGGAAAATTTCATTTCATATAAGCCATCAGGTCATGATGATTTAGTGCCTTAGTCAAGTTAACAGTTTCCTATTTTTATTCCTGTCAAGTGTAGTGGTTGTTAGTGGGATGAGTGGTAGCTTGTTTTTAACATCCCTAGTAGTTGTTTCCCTTTAAATAGTCTAGGATTTCCATTGTATACGGTGTCTATGAATGGAATTTATATATTGATGATTCCTTATTCTTTTTGAGTTGCTTGGATGGAAAATTAGTAGCTTGTTTTTAACATCCCTAGTAGTCGTTTCCCTTTAAATATATAGCTTGTTTTTTAGTTGCTTGGATGAGTGATAGCTTATTCTGTTCATGATATGGTCCTTATGGTTTTTGATTCTTTAAAACCCAACTGAAATCGTCCACTTTTGAGTTTCAAGTTTCTTTGAATCTTGTGTATTTTACTGGGCACATGAATGACTCATGCTCATTGTTCCACTTTGGATGGTTAATTCTATTATTAGGATAAGGGAAGCTGGAATATAATTACTCCACTTGGGACCTTAGTTGAAAATTCATAAAATGGTATATTGCTGGCAACCTTTGTTTATTTATTTTTATTTTATAATGATTATACCTCATAATGGAATAAGATCTAATTGCTAATTATTTTTCCACTGTCAGACATATGTGAACTGATCCAATGTGATTTAGTATTATTTATTGTTCCTCAATCTTTCTAAAACTGGAAGAATATGGGGGTTGCAACTATGATATTCTGATATCAGGGTAGGTTACTTTGAAGAATATGGGGGTTTCACCTATGCTGACTTGGGGGTAAGGGGTACTCGTGATTGTCTTTCACATGATTCTTGCTTTCTTCTTTTTACTAATTTACTTAGTATTATTTATTGTTCCTCAATCTTTCTAAAACTGGAAGCAGGAAATCAGAGTGGTTTTTTTGTTCTTTTCACTCTGTTTGTTTTGCCTTTTGACTCAGTAGATAACAAAAACCTTTTAATTCGCATCCCAGCTGTATGAATATGGTTATTTCAACTCATTTTCTCTTCTAAGCTCAACCTTGCTTGTTTAATGCAGCTATGAGAACTCTGACATGGCTCTGCATTATAGTTCAATGCTAAAAGAGTGCATGCGCCATTGTGTCAAGGTGAGGGACTTAAGTTTCATGGACTTTTGTGTTTCATTTACAAGCAATTTATTTGATTTTTTTTCTTGTTAGAACTTTCATGCTAATCAATTTACAATTTAGAAGCAATTTAGTCTAATGTTGTGTACAGGCCAAAACCCCTGGAAACTTTCTCTAGCAGTAGCAGGATTGATCTTTGGAGCAACATGAGAATGTGTTTTAACTGTGCTTTTAGACCAAGGATTCTAATTATGGATTGCAACTTACAATTTATACCTTACATGTGTATAGGATAAGTCTTTATTTTTTGGATTAGAACACTTATTATCTTTCCATTTCGTGGGGCAATTTTAGGTCTGAATTTTACATGCATAACTTATCTCAATTTAATGTTGTACTAACTAGTTTGTCTTTATCATGTTTTATAGGTCTCCTTGGTTTCATTCTGGGAAAAAAAAGGGCAAATGACAAGTGTATTTGGCATTCTTTCGGGTGCTTTCAAGGTAATACCTTAAAAATACGGTGTTGCTCCACCTTGTCTTGCATTATCGTCTGTGGTACTAACTACTGATAGCAATCATAGCATTTGCTTTTAGTATTTTATAACTTTATATCCTTATTAATAGCTATAAAGCCTATAATCCTTAACGTTTCATTGAGTATGCACCAAAATTGCCGCTACTGTGTACACTTTATTTCTCTTGAAGCTTATTCTACTATATAACTAGTCCTTTATAATTGATGCTTACTCTATCAACCGATAACATCAAGTAGGCTAAATTGCCAACATACTTGCTAACTTATTTTTTTTCTTTGCTTGCATCATAGATTTTGAAGCCACTTGAAACCGATCCTACTTCATCTTCAACCAAGGAAAACAATGATGCTCTCCTGGCATAGGTTTTTTTTTTGTTAAAATGTAGTTTTTGACATTTTATTGTATATTTAACATTTATAATTGTGTATATTTATGGTATATAAATTATGCAGTGTTTGACATTTTATTATGTGTAAATTTTGTATAATTAATGAAATTTTATTATATATTTAAATTGTGTATTATTTATTTTATTTTTTTAAAAAAAAAATATTGGACTTCTTAGCCCGGGTCTGAAGAATTCGGGCTAAAAAGTAGGGTTTTTTTTTAATTTTTTATCCACCTTTAGCTACGGCAACTTGTCGTGGCAAATGTGTCGGGTCTTTCACGAGGGGTCGTGTAGCCGTCGCTTAGCCCGTAGCTAGATTTTTCGCCACGACAGACTTCCGTAGCTACTATCATTTTGCCACCGCAGACTTGGCCACCCCTTGATTGCCGTGGCTACTCCCGTGGCTAAATAGGTTTTGCCACCCCAGATTGGCTTTTTGCCACGGAAAATTGCCGATGCTAAATTGTTTTTTTTTGTAGTGTTTGAAAGGAAACCTTTGTTTTGTACAAATTGCAAGAAAACTAACCATACTATAGATCGTTGCTTCTTTATAATCGGCTTTCCACCAAGCTATACCGAAAATAGAGACAAGAAAGATGTTGGAGAAAAGAGATTTGCAGGGAGTGTGAATCAGAGTCAGAAAGGTGAATTCACCAGTGAACAAATCGCACATCTAGTCTCTTTATTGCAAGCCACTGGATCAGGATCTCGTGGAAAGGAACCAAGAGCTGACGACTTTGCAGGGTTTTCAGGTACCTCCTTGTCGAAACAAGTCCTTGATGGACGAATTTGGATCGTTGACAATGGGCAAGTGGCCACATGTGTAGCGATCTCAATTTGTTTAAGTCTCACTATAAGCTTTCAAGGCCTTTCACAGTTACCTTGCCAACAGGAGAGACAACCTATATCACCTCGACAGGAACTGTGGAAATTGTGCACGGGCTAACTTTGCACAACACCTTACTTGTTCCTGATTTTAGATGCAAATTAATATCAGTAGGAAAGCTGATTCGGGAGCTCAATTGCTTTGTTTTGTTCACTGCAAATGGTTGATTTCTACAGGCTCCTTCCATGAAGAATCCTTTGAAGATTGGTGAACTGGTGAGGGATCTGTTTCTTCTTGGACACGGGCCTTCAGAGCAAGTTGCTGCTCATTCTCAGAGTTCTTCAAATAAAGCATCAGGCGTGGTTGATGTCTCGTTTTGGCACAAGAGATTGGGCCATCTTCCATCCAGAAATATGCAGACTATGAAGTTTATTTCTAAAAGGAATGACTGTTCCTTAGACTTGAAGTCTTGTTTGGTATGTGCTAAATCTAGACAAGCACGGTTACCTTTTGTTTTGAGCTCTATTAAGACTAAGTTTCCTTTTGAATTACTGCATGTGGATGTCTGGGGTCCGTATAGAGTCCCTACCTATGATGGTTGTCGCTATTTCTTAACTATGGTGGATGACTTTACCAGAGTTGCTTGGGTGCAGCTCCTGCCCAAGAAAGCTATTGCTTTCACTGCTATGAAGCAGTTCTTTGCCTTAGTTGAAAGGCAGTTTGATAGGAAAGTTATAGCAGTTAGAACTGACAATGCCATGGAACTTGGAAGTGGGAATGACCATGCTCAGTTTCTACTCAACCATGGCATTGTGCATCAAAGTTCATGCTCAGCCACCCCCCAGCAAAATGGGGTTGTTGAACAGAAGCACAGACATATCCTAGAGGTTGCTAGGAGTCTGATGTTTGAATCTGGAATGCCTAAACGATTTTGGGGAGAGAGTGTAGTGATGGTTGTGCACATCATCAATAGGCTTCCCAGAAAATTGTTGAAGTTGCTGTCTCCTTTCGAGAAACTTTATGAGCACACACTTTCTTTCAACTATTTCAGATGCTTTGGTTGCCTATGCTATGTCTCTACCCTGGCGTGACAAGTTTGCTGTCAGGGCATCACCTTGTGTGCTCCTTGGGTATCCTGGTGGGAGGAGGGGCTATAAGGTTTTCAACCTTGACACTCAACAGGTTGTAGTGTCTAGAAATGTGATTTTTCATGAACAAGTATTTTCTTACTTGTCCACAACTCCAGCTGCTGGTGATCATCCCCAATTTGGATTTCCTTTTTGCCAGACAATTCTAAGGTAGTTGATGTTGATCCTGGTGTTGAGATTTTTGAGAATCCAGACACATCACTACCACAAGGTTCACCAGATGCCAATCCATCAGCTATTCCTCCCACCTTGCCTCTCAGACGTTCATCAAGAGCTCACAACCCACCTTCTTACCTGTCAGAGTACACATGCTCTCATTGCTCAGTCACAGAATTTTGCTTTCACACAATTACTTCTAACTGCTCCTTTCCTTCTGCTTCAACCCCTATCCTTAGGGATCCTGATCACGAGCCATCTTCTTTTGCTGAAGCCTGTGAGTTTAGATGTGTGTCAAAGAGCAATGCAAGTGGGTATATAAGGTGAAGAGAAAGGCTCAGCTGGTTGTTAAAGGATTCACTCAAAAGGAGGGAGTGGACTACAATGAAACATTTTCTCCAGTCAAAATAACCACTGTCAGGGCATTAGTCTCAGTTGCTTTTGCAGAGAGATTGGACTGTTATGCAGCTAGACGTCAACAATGCATTTCTCCACGAGCATTTAGACGAGGTGTATATGAAAGTGCCCCCAGGGCTCTTGGTAGATGGCTCACACAAGGTGTGCAGGCTAAGGAAGTCCTTATATGGCTTGAAGCAAGCTTCAAGGCAATGGTATGGTCGCCTCTCTACTGTCCTAAGGAGACATGGTTACACACAATCCGCCAGTGACTACTCATTGTTCTTTCGAAAATACAAAGGTCTTGTTTGTTTTGTGGCCTTGTACGTTGATGACATTTTAGTCACAAGCAGTGATTCATCTGAAATGCTGCATCAACAAGTCGCACCCTCTTTTACACATGTTAATCAATCTGTCAATTAAGAACAGTCTTTAACATACCCAAAAACAGAAGGTTATTTCATGTTACAGAACCAGCAGATGTGGAATTCACATGTAATTTGTCACCACTGTATTTGTCCGACGCATAAATGTGGCACCCCAACGTCCAAATGCAGCATCAGGGAGTTACACCGGATAGCGAGGGGAGCAATTCTTTATCGGAATCATAATTTCAACCAGTATCAAAATATTCAATTGACCCAATTAGGCCTCAGATTATGAATCCTATTAAAAATATTATTATTGATTAGTGTAGAGAAAAGACTCAGTCCCTTAGATGTTCATAATCCTGCGATCATCTCCGCAAATCATCACAGGTCTGTAAAATGGACTCATCACTGTCTTCCAGATTCATCTTCTACAAGTACTCCGATCAACGGAGGATTGGGTGTGGCTGCGCCAACGAATTCCAGCACAAATTGAATCAAGTGGAGGAAGAAATTTGAAAGCGCTACCCACTTTCATATCGCTTCAAGGGAACGAGTCTACAGGAATTGACAGTCCGCATAAACCAGTAAATGAAGCTTCAAGTAGATCTTCAACTTTACATTAAAAACCCCAATCGACTTGAATTATATAACTCGCAGCAGCAAATTAAAAGTAGAACACAAATTCAGCTATAAATCCCAACAACTGATCCACAGTATAATGATCCGAAGCGGCCAGATTTGAAAGCTATCCGACAAACACGATACGCCTCTGGGAGGGATATCATTCAGGTCTCTGGTCGTTTCAAATCGATCCGTGGGTGCTCTCTCGGAGTTCAAGTGATGACAGCAGAGGAAATGTGTAAATGTAGCACCCCAACGTCCAAATGCAACATCATAGAGTCACACCGGATAGCGAGGGGAGCACTTCTTTATCGGATTCATAATTTTTAACAAGTGCCAATATATAATTGACCTAATTAAGCCTCAGATTATGAATCCTATCAATGAAAACCAAAAGATTATTGATTTGTATAAAGAAAGACTCAGTCCCTTAGATGTTCATAATCCTGCGATCATATCCGCAAATCATCACAGGTCTGTAAAATGGACTCATCACCGTCTTCCAAAATCAACCACAAAAAGCTCTTCTTGCAATTCAAAATCAAAACAACAAGCAGATCGAAGGAGGATTGGATGTGGCTGCACCAACAAATTCCAGCACAAATTGAATCAAGTGGAGGAAGAAAATTGAAAGCGCTACCCACTTTCTTATCGCTTCAAGGGAACGAGTCTATGGGAATTGGAAGTCCGCATAAACCAGTAAATGAAGCTTCAAATCGATCTTCAAATTGTAAATCCAAAACAGCAATGCACATCAAATCGAAGAAATTGAACATACACTAACGAGATCGAGAGAGAAATACCGATACTAAAATAGCCCTTGTGAGTTGTGACGGCAGGGGAGGGTGAAGTTCTCAGTTAGGGTTGTGCGCTTTTGAAGGGTTGCGATGTTATTTTATAGGAGAAAGGGTTCCTGGATACCTGGTCCTTCAAATGGGCCGTTCATATTTGATTTGTTAACCTTATTGGGCTAATCGGCCCATGCATGAATAACCTTATTGAGAGATTATCGTTATCAGTGTGAAAACTGAAAAGGGATCAGTCGTACGTCGTTGAATTGATTATATGATGATGAATCATATCTTGAGATTTTTTTATTTTTTTTTGTTTATAGGTAGGCAAGCATCTAGACCATTACAATATTGGGGAGGGGGATTCGGAGATTCTAAGTTTGAATCCTCTCCAAACCTACAATGGCAAAGTAATGTATGCGTTATGTGTAAAAAAAAGTATCTATTTTTTTAACTGATTTAAAATACTTACGATATAATATATCATTTGAAAAATCGAGAAAATGATAAATAACAATAGATGAACACCAAAGAGGAAGCACGTTAAGGTTCAATTGTCTTTTAGCTAGTTCTCTTTATGTGGTGAAGAATGAAGACTAAAGAGAGGTGATGGATATTTGTTCGCTTTTGCTTTTCCCGCAAAAAAATACGACACGATTGATACGACATAAAACCAAAACAAAACGATACGAAAAAATACAAAGCGATATAGATATACGACACAATTATGACACGAAACGGTAAAACAAACAATAATCTTGTCGTGTTCGGATCGACCTATTTCTCTTATCGCGTATCCGACATGACATGATATTTTTTTAATATTATTATTTTGTTTGTGATAGTTGAAACTACATTAATAAATATAGGGCTGGCAAATGGTACGGAAATTATCATACCAACCACAAACCGACTGTGTTGGTAACCACACTTGTGGTAACCAACATGGTGGTAATCATCTTGGCGGTAACCACATGAAGGTGGACAGTAATGGTAATGAAATATGAATACCGTGGTTACCAAGTATATATATTTTTTTTATTTATTTAATGTTTTATTGTTATTACCTTTAAGTTTTAAGTTTTTAATTTATGTTTTGTGTTTTGATTTTGACCTAAATTGGTCATTTCTACTTTTTCTACTAGAAACAGTATGAACATTTTGAATGTTTGAAGATTTTGACCTTGTTTTGTTTGAACTGGCACGAACATTTTGAATGTTCGAACAATTGAAGTTGGTTTGTTTCAAGACTTTGAACTTGGTTTGTTTCAAGACTTTGAACTTGGTTTGTTTGAATTGTTTGTACTTTAGGTTGTGAACTTGATTTATTTGAACTTTTAATAGGTGATAATCATATTATTTTTTGTAACCATATTTTTTTGTTCGATAACTTTGATGACTATCGAAAGGTAGTCAGGGGGTTTCAAAAAAATACAAACATAATTACATCTTAGTAACCATGGTAATATACTGATGGTAACCACGACTTGTGGTTGGTACGTGGTATGAAAATTTCTGTACCACCGGTTTGTGGTTGGTACGTGGTAATCACCATTTTTTTGTGGTTACCGTACCATGCCAACCCGAAATAAATGTCCTTAAAGTATCATAAAAGTCTGTTGGCCTAGTTGTTGCTCGCATGTTTTTTATTTATTATTAAGTAAGAATTCGAGCTCATATATACCTTAAACTCAATGGCCGACAAGTTAGCAAACGGAGAATCGTCATAACAAACAAGCAAAAAAATAAACAGTGTCATACAACAAGCGAAAGCGATCCTACAAGATGAAAATACGCACAACTAAATCAAACACGTTGGAGACGTAGACTACGGGTGAAGCCAAGCACAATCCTGAAACAACACCGTTGGTCGGCAATGCATCAGGAAACCTTGTAGGTAGTTAAGACGAACCTCCAGGAAGCTCATTCCTGATCACGGAGTCGCCCCGTACACACTACCTCGATCCCAGCCAATCCCGACTCCAACTGTCAGAACTCCAACGAAGAAGAAGAAAGCTTAGCCGCACATAAATAAAACCGCACACGGCCCAAGCAAATCGCACCGTGAAAGACCGGTCAAACCCTAACGGGATTTAAATCAAATTCAAATAGCATAATTTGAAATCCATAAATCTTTTTTCCTTTTATTTTTTATTTTTTACATTAAAAAAATCAGGTAACTTTGGGCCCAAAGAGTAACCTTGGGCCCAAAGAACGAAATAGGGTTCAAAGGCGGGTGACCCCAAGCCCAAGGGTTAGCAAGGGCAACGTAGAAGAAGCGCCTCCAAGCTTCACATAACACAGGGAACATGTCGGACAAAACACCCAGGTGAGGGTGGCGCATGCGAATTTGGCGGACAAAAAAAGCCCAAATCGAAATTGCCTTTGAATGGAATCCGACCAGTCGAGGAAGTCGGAGAAGGTTTAACCAAGATTGCGACCCACACCGCAACCAAGCAGGCCGTGGGACGGAGGCGAGAAGGAGGAGGGCAATTTGAAGGGTTGATGGACATCTGCCAAGTCGTCGGCGCCGAGGAGAAGCGACCTACATAACCGAGCACTCTCTGATGAGAGATTTGGGGCTCTCCGAAGAGAGATTTGGGCTCTCCGAGGAGAGAGTTTTATTTTCATCCTATGTGTACGGAGGAAGATCACTGCTTAGCCTCACCACGAGCACCGCCATGGAATGAGGAGGGAGGGATTGAGGGAACCCCCTCAAAAGAGAACGTTTACTTACTGCATTCTAGCCACATAGGTACATAAAAGTGGGTGGGTTGCTCTTGCTCGCATGTGGATGTAAGCAAGAGGTTATGAGTTCAAATCCAGATTCTCCATTTCTCTCAGCATTTATTTTTTTCATTTGTTTCTACTGTCTAGGGTTGTCTTCACCGTTCTTCATCATTTTCGCCCTCTCGCAGTCTAGCGGCTCCTCGGCGACTCTCGTCTCCTCAATCTCATCCCGATGCTTCAAATATGGAGTGGCCAGTTGAGGAATCAATGGCGTCTCTCCTCCACCGCAACTCCTTGGTCTCAACGTCAACCGCTATTTCCATGCCCTTCATCTCTTCAAACAAATACAGCAACCAGGTATCCTTCTCCAACCCTCTCTTCATTTTCTCTCTCGGTCCTCCCCAACACCCCTGCGCTTTGCTTCTTCTCATTTTACCCCGCCCCCGGAACTACCATCTGTTGTAAGAGGGAAATCGAGAGTGCAAACAAAATGTAATTAAAGTAAAGCAAACCGATTTGATCCCAACAAATAATTACAAGACCTTCTCCTGATGCAGTAGTGGGAAGTCAGGATTGATTCACGAGGAAACGTGTCAGCGGATCCTAGGCAGCGAATGAATCTCACGAACAGAAGTCGACCACAGTGCTCGATCTCGACTAGGGTTAGTCGACAGAAGATCAGGCAAGTGGAACAAAGCAGCAGCAGCTCTCGGTGGTCACTCGATATCGAGTAAAACTCCTCGATATCGAGGAAGCCTCTTGTCGATCTCGGGTACCTGCACAGGAGAAGCTACATCGATCTTCGTCGATCGAATATCAGTACTCGATATCGACCAGATTTTGTCGATATCGAGGAAGAACAGAAAGTAACTGAAACAAAATAAAGAACAATGCTTGTGGGATTCGAAATAAACTATGTATGAAAGACAACTTCCAAGATCGGGGTTTACAACAACGATAACCAAACATGCATAAGGCAGGAATAAAACAGATAATCATGTAAATCGCATCGAATGACCAAGCTTTCGCCTTTTCCAACAATTAGACAACTCTTTCAAGAAACCCTAATTGTATCTACCGATTTTATGTTTACAATCTAAGTTGTTAGCATGGATCTCCATTAGATATGTAATAAACATATAACAAGTAGTAGATGCTCAAAACCTGATAAAAGTCGGATCTTTACCTCAAACACGCAGGGCTATCGTTGGGCTCACCCCAACCCCAGAAGTGGGTGGACTACTCTCGCTTCATCGCAATCAAAGACATCAATAATAAAAGGAAATAAACTTGCATTAATAAAACTAAATAGAGCTTACAACCAAAGGAAGCTAATTCCGCTCTCGCTTCACAAACTCCTCTTGGCCACTCACTCTCTCTCTCTACCTCTATGTAACTAATTGTGTGTGTAATTGAATGCTTAGAAATCAGCCCCTAAAGCCTTATTTATAGGCTTCTAATCCTTGCTAATCAAAGAAAGAAAGTATATATAATATATAAAGATAAAACTTTAATAAAGGGAATATTTATCTTAAAAGGGAAATATATCTAAAAAGCTAAATATCTTCATGTGTGGATAAATCCTCCTCTCCATGGATAGATCTTGATAGACTTGATAGATATCGGCAGTGTTCTAAAAATCGCGCCTAGGCACCGCCTGGGCGCCGCCTAGGCGCTAGGCGGGACGGGACCTAGGAATTTTTAAGCTTAGGCGGACCTCTAGGCGGAAATTCGTCTAGGAACCGCCTAAGCGCCACCTAGGCACCGTCTGGTCCCGCCTAGGCGCCGCCTGGTACCGACTGGTCCTGCCTAGGCGCCGCCTGGGCCCGCCTAGGCACCGCCTAGTCCAATGATTATTCAATTTGAGCTTCTAAGCATATGATTAGTTGACTTAGGGTTTTTTTATCCCCCATGTCGGGATGCATTTGCTTTTCAGTCGAACTTATAGTTTTGGATTTTACAAGGTTTAGAGTTGTTAGTCAGACATGTACTTTTGCGTTTCTTTACTCTAGTGTTAATTAACTACTACAAATTTGGGTTTATGAGTGATATTATGGATTATTATTACATTATATGAATTATTGACAAGTTTTATTCGTCAAAATATAAGGAAATAATCAAGTTTGTTCTAAGTCCGCCTAGGCGCCGCCTAGGCACCCGCCTAACCGCCTAGACGCTAGGTGGCCACCCACCGCCTAGCGGCCGCTTAGTGCCTTTTAGAACATTGGATATCGGACTCCTTCGCTCCCAAGAAAGCCCAAACCGCGTCGGACAGCCAAACCGCATAACGCGGCCCAGGGAGATTCTACTCAATATCGAGTAAAAGTACTCGATATTGAGGAAATGTGACGTCGACTTCGGCTGGCTGGCTTGCTCGAGTAACTGCTCCCCGACCTGGCTTGGACATGGGCTTCTGGTCTTGTCGATATCGAGTAAGTTACTCAATATCGAGGAAATGTTGCTCGGTGTGTCTTTGTCTTCGGCTTCTCGATCAGGTTTGTCTCCTCGACTCCAAGTATGACTTTGGGTCTTTGTCGATATCGAGTAACTTACTCGATATCGAGTAGGGTCCTGGAGTCGGGTTGGCATTGTCTTCAGTTCCTCGATCAGCTCCTCCTCGACCAGTGCTCTGCTTCACCATATTTGTCGATATCGAGTTACTTTCCTCGATATCGAGGACATGTGTTCATTGACTTTGGCTTTCTCGATCTGGTCTTGCTTGGACTTCTTTGTCGATATCGACGAAAAATACTCGATATCGAGTACAGTGCAGCCTCCGTCTTTGCTTCTTGGTTTTGTCCCGGAATGGCTCCAAATTCTGTAATATTAAACCAAAACTTATGTAGACCTCTATTTCTTGTAAATAAGCATATATTACATAAATTCAACATATTCCCATCCCGAAATATGCAAAGTGTATAGAATATGGAGCTAAAATGTGCATTTCAACATGGCTATTTTAGTGGACATCACCATCCCCGATCATTCCGCGGTAATCGATATATTCTCGAAATCGATCTCGGGCAATGAGGTCAAACAACACTTGGATTCGAAGAACATTGTTATTGACGAGAGGGTTTCTCGACCAAATAAATTTATAGTCAAGACTCCTGCTATAGTGTAGGGGAGTCGGGTTCGTCCTCAGGAGAGAAGTCAGTGGTTCTAGGTTTAGTGTGTTTAAGGGTTCGGGAATAGCGGGAAAAGGTGAGGAGGTTGCTGTCGACGTCGACTAAGACTTGGTCGATGTCGAGGGAATGGTAGGAGAAGAGGTGGTTGGTGTCGGGTAACTTTGCAGGATAAAAATAATGAAATAAAATAAATAAAGATACAAACTTAATTCCAAGGTTAGGGATCACCACAACAATAAACATATGTGTAGATCATAAATCACATAAAGATTCATGCTTTATATCAAAGAATCAACTTTCGCAAATTCCAACAATTTAGGTGATAGAGGCTCTCGGATAAAAACCTATTTTGTTTCTACGTTTTCTTTATTAGGATTAGTCGGCTCTCGCAAATAAACCCTAATTACTATCCAATTCATAATAAGATCACTTTCGCTTCAATATCATGAATAAGGAATTTCCTCAATTCTTGCAAAGGATTAAGCACATAGGTAGATGATGATAAAGACATATAAATTCATGGATTTATAAATCAAACACACATATCTATGTTGGGATCGCCCCAACCCTAGAAGAAGGAAATTAGAAACAAACCATAATGAAAGAAATTAACTTTAACATAAAATAAACTAAAACTTACAACCGTTCGTCTCCTTCCTCCTCCTCATCTCTCCTCTCTCCTTGCGCCCTAAGACGACTTGACTTGAATTAATAAAAATCAGCCCCCTAGGGCCTAATTTATAGGCTTTCAACCCTTGCTAATCAAGGTAAGAAAGTCTATCTATATCTATATCTATCTATCTACTTACTTTAAAGATTAAACATGGAAATAAATAATTATATCTAAAAGGAATTATATCTAAAGTAGGTAAATCCTTCATGGAGTTGATAGATCTTGATAAAAGTTGATAGAATTTGATCTCGAAAATATCTCCATCGGCTTCGGGATAGAACCTTAACAACATTTTCGGACAGCTCGACGTCGGCCAATGGAATTTCCTCGATATCGAGTAGAATTCCTCGATATCGACCAACATTTTCTCGTCTTCCGCTCAGCAACTCGATTCCGGCCAAGAGGAGCAAAGTCGACTTGGGATTTCCTCGATATCGAGAAGATTTCGTCGATATCGACCAAGGCTTGGTCCGTCTTCAGCTTCTTTGTCGATCTCGGTTCCAGGAAGTGAAAATCGACTAAGTGTTTACTCGATATCGAGTAAAGTTCCTCGATATCGACTTGAATGTCTCAGATCCAGCTTGCTCGTCGATTCCTAGTGCTCTAACTCGATGTGGGTTACTCGATATCGAGTAAAACAGCTCGATATCGACTAAGTCTCTCAGCTTTCTGCTCTATTCTTGAAACGCACTTTCCCGAGTCCTCGTTCGTCGGATTGACGCATATGACCATGCGTTGGAAAGATCTTTTCGAGGGCTACATTTCTCATGAAGACACCAGAACTTGACTCAGAATGATGAATGGCGAAAAATGGCATTTTCTCCAGCTGCACCATCCTTAGGTTCTTCATGAGTTTCCTTTAAGCTCCAAAGTGCGTCCGATTTCTGAGAAATATAACAAAAACTTGTGTAGACCTCCATAATTGGAAAATAAACATATACTATACATATTTTGTATTATTCTAACCCAAATGCATGAAATGTATACAAAAATCGATATAAAAATAAGTGTAAATCATGGCAAATTAGGCGCACAATAGTTATTAGCCATGATTTGGTAATTGGAAGCGTTGAAGAATATGAAATCGAACTCAGAGGTTGCAATTAAACTCTTCGATTGGATTCAGGAGCGAGATAATGAGAGATTCAGAAAGAGAAAAACAATTAAAAAAAAGTTTTTCTAAATGATTCGTGTCATGTTACACGGGTATCCGACATGAAATTGTTTCGTGTTTTTGTATCGGATACCCGGTACTTATAGTGTCGTGTTCGAAGTGGGCTTTTAAGTGCCATCGGTTTCATGTATCTGACATACTATGTCGTGTCGGATACTCGGTTATGCACAACCCTAGCAAGCATGTAAATGTGAAATTATTTTTAACAATTAATAAAAAAAAATATTTTATGTAGTTTTTTTTATGTGAATATTAATGATATTCCCTCATCCGATCATAAATATAACGCTTTTTACTTTTGTGCGTGTGCCTTTTTTTTTTTACAATTTTTTACTTTTTTTTTATTAGGTTAGAATTTGAGTTCAGACATATTTGACACTCGGAGGCCGAGCAAGCCGGCAGACGGAAAACCGTCTAAGAACCGAAACATACAATACAAAACATAACGGTGCCACCTCAGACAAAACGCACTCTACAAAAACGAAACCAAGCGGACCAAACCAAACGGATCTGGACGAAAAAACGACGGACGAAGCGAAACCCCACACTGAAGCAGAACCGCAGGCTAACAATGCATCAGAAGCCGATCATCCTGTGGGCAGTGAAGACAAAACTCCAGGGAAGCAGACAACCCGAATAAGGAGATGTCGTGATACACACTACCACGATCCCAACCTATCCCGGCTCTGACAACCTGAACCACATCTAAAGGAAAGAACGCCAAGTCACGTCACTGCAGAGCCGCACATCTCTAAGAAAATGGCACCCAGAAACCATAACGGGATCTAGACAATCCTAACGGATTTTAGTACATACCCATACTGACGAGGTTCGATACCTTGCTGGTTTTAATCAATATATTAAGCACACAACCTTACGTGATTTTATAAATATATAAATAAATAAATAAAAATAGAGATATATGTTTATTAAAATTTATTTATATATTTAACTTTAACTTCTTTTTTTTAATTATTATAATGGGCCGCTTTAGACCCAAGGCTTAGCATTGAGCCCAAAGCACCAAGCCCATGCCCAAACAACGGGCCTCAAGGGCCAAGGTAGAAGACACTTTCTCTACTCGCACTCAGACGCAAGCTCTGGAAAGTCGTCGCCGACCAATCTACCACCGGAAAAGGGGGAGAGAAAGGGTGTGATACGGGGTTAGCCGTAGGATAGCCCGATCTTCGACAATCAAACAAGAAATAACATGAACGAAAGCAAAGACTCGATGAACAAGGATAAAGACTCGAAATTGAAAGCAAGACTCGACCGATAAGGACTGAATCGAACTAAAATAGAACGAGGCAAAGACCTCAGGCCTCCTAAGAGGGTAGGAACCAAATATCAACGACTATAAAGCCCGCCTTTACAACCTTACACAATCAAGCGGACAACTTGGAGGCACAAGGAGGGGACTTGTGATTACCAGGATCACCAAGCTCTCACGAGGTTGATGAACTCAAAGCAAACCAAGCAAGATCTATAACCAATTTGCAATCGATAAGTCACGCTACGAATCGATCGACTTTCTCTCCATGTGTTTCACACAAAGGAAATTTCATTCATAAGAAAGAGGCATCTAATTTTACAATGGAGGAATCAACCGTTCTAATATAAAAAACCCTAGGGCTAATTTTAATGAAAATAATAAATATAATGGAAATTAAAATAAATCTCTAAATTACCTAAAATAACTTAAATAAAGAAGGTCCCTAAAATAACAACTTAAAAAAACCCAAATTCGGCATATGTGAGATCGGTGGCCAGCATCCAACGGCCCGGAGCTGCACGCCCGCGCGCCCACACCGCACGCCCGCGCAAAACAGTGACAGCTTGCAAAGAATGTGATTTTCGGCCAAGCTCTAGGACAAATCTGGAAAAACCTTCAACAGAAAAGTTGTAGATCTCTTCGTCCTCGTTTCGACAAGGTATGGTACGATCCAATCCGATTAATATTGAATCCGTACGACTCATTTTACTGAGACGTCGAAAAGCTGTCAAATGCTGAACGAATCTAAAACGTCAAGCTTCCACCTTTGCACCTTCTCCCATGGTGGAGTCTTCTTCTTCCTCTTGAGGATGACATCATTCTCGTGAGCTTGAATCATAGGTCCATCCCCAAGTATAGGTGTGTCCGGAGGTGTCTTGGATGGTCTCGCATCATCCTCCATTTCTTGAAAAGGATTCGACCTCGAATCCAAGGTCGCATAAGATTTCGCAAATGCATCCACACGAGCTCCTGGATCGAATACCGCATGCCCATGGAAAATTCTCTCAAGGCCATTAGAGGTCCCTACAACACCAAGAAAAGAAGCTTGATTAGTGCACAATTCATATTTCACATCATCGTTATTATTATTATTGTTATTATTGATTAGGAAATAATTCGAGGACTAGACAACCCTAGCACCTCGAGAGGCCGACAAAGTCGATAGGCGGCGAACCGTCAAACATACAACATAAAATAAGAATAGTGCAATACAAAAAGTGGCAATCAAACAACCCTAGTCGAACAAACGAGCCTAACCCAAACAAGTAGGGGACAACGTAGACTAAACCCGGAGCCAAGCGCCACCAAGCGATGACACCGCTGGCCAGCGGTACATCAGGAGTCCCTGTGGGCGATGAAGACGAACCTCCAAGGAAATTTCCGGAACACAGAGTCGCCTCGATGCACACCGCCACGACCCCAGCCAAGCCCGACACCGGACGCCAGAGCCCCCACTCAGACTAGGACCGCCAAGAGCAACCGAAAAAGTAGCTGAAAAACCACCCATGTACAAACGCACCAAAGAACCCTTTCGGGATTTATTCTAAGCCCTTTCGGGTTTATTTATTTATTTATTATTTTTTTCCTTCAAGTCCTTCCGCAGCAAGGTTTTTTTTTCCAAGTCCTTGCGCATCAAGGATTGACCCCTTTTTTTTTTTTTAATTTCAAGGGGTCCTTGCACAACAAGGAGACGTGAGAAGACGGTGGATCACAGCAACAACACCGGCGGCAATCCAAAACGCGCTTCGGCTTGTGGTGATCGACTAGAATCGATGCCTCGGAAGAGGAATCAATGGAGGAACAATTGTTTGGGAATGGGAGATCGGGAAATAGTAGATGGCGCTAGGCGCAGAAGAAGTCGAAACCACCCACGCCAAGACCAAGACACCCATGATCAAACGACAATCGTTCGAATGAAAATGAGAAATTGAGATTTGATTCGACAGAAGGGAAGGAGAATATAGGAATTGAAACTCCGAATCGGAAGAGGGGGCATCGAATAAGAGAAAGCAATTGGATCCGGAGGCCAGGAGATCGAAGAAGATGAAGGCCGAGGGCTATAGCCCAGGATATACGAACCCAGAAACGGAGATGTGACCACCCACACCGGAGATTAATAGCGCCTAGGAAGGAAGGGGATGACCAGAGGCGGATTAAGGCGGCCAAAGCCTGGCTAAATGGGCGGAGCCAAGGTGGTCGGAGCCGGGGTCGGGTTCTCCATCCTTCTCCAAGAGAGAATTTTGACATGGCCCCAATTCCACATCATCGTTATTATGTTCTAACTTAATATTGTTCAATTATCTTTAAGTATCCATCCAAGGCTAGCAAGTTTCCATCCCTTTTCAAAGCTGGATTTTCAATTAATTCAAGGCTAGCAATATTAGAACAATCTTCACCATCAATTATCATATGAGAAACATTCTCGTTTTCTAAGCATTTAATATGACACAAATCGTCTCTTTGATTATCATCACAAGACATAGGTTGAACACTTAAAACTTTATTAACAATCAAAGAATCATCATGCTCATATTCAATGCAATCATCTTTAGAGGCAAGTAAACTAAGATCTTAATCATTATTAACATGCTCATCATGTTCACCTCTAGAATTTTCAGATCCATTTTTACCTAGAGGATTAATCATGAAAGTCTTCTTATTTGGGCAATCCTTCATAACATGTCCTCTACCTTGGCACATAAAGCAAGGAATGTACAAAGGTTTAAGAGTAGAAGAGTTAGGATTACTCCTTTTAGGGCCAATAGATGCCGCAGAAGAATGTCGTTCCTCTACTGCCGTCAATCTTTCATTTATCCGTACCAATTTCTCATTCATGGCTTCCAACTGTTTGATCATCTCAGCTCTAGTAATCATGTTGTTGCCCTGGTTAGACATGACAAATAAAGACAAACACAGAACTATGTGAAAGGTTAGAAAAATATAAACAATCTCACAAGTGTTTCGCTCACACTCTTTTCTCTAATTGGCATGACAAGCTTGTTGGGGCAATCTGTTTTGGGCAAATCAACACTCAAGCAAGGACTTAACAATCAGAAGAAAGTAATCAAGAGAAAGAACAAAGAAACAAGCAACAAGGGACTGAACAATAGCAAGAACACTCGACAAAAGGATGCCGTATTCGACAGGAGCTGACACTCGAGCCGCACTCGAGAGGCACTCGACCAGAACTAATGACACTCGACCAGAACTGGAATGGCACTCGACACAGCACTCGACACGTTAAAATTGCCACTCGACACGAACTGTAATGGCACTCGACAGTACTGGACACAAAAAGAACAAAAGAAAATAAAGAAAAGAAGAGAAGGACTTGGATTTTTACCTCTTTTTGATTCAAACCTTTAGCAAGGACGTTGTAATTGCAAGGTAGGGCTTAAAATAAATTGTGTTTTGGGAGGTATGTGTTTGAGACTTTCGACTAGGGCTATAGGACTTCACCAAAATTGGTCCTTGAAAGTTCTTGCACTAGATCTCAACAATCTTTTTTTTTTCTTTTTTTTGAAAGCTTATTTTTGCCCCTAGTGAATTTTATCCTCCTAGGACTAAGCTTTGAATGTAATTTTTTTAAAACAATTTCGGACTATTTTTTTTTTTGACTAATGCAAGAAACTATCTGTGAAATAAAAAGGACTCTTGAAAATTTAAACTATGGTGAAAGAAAAAAAAAATTATGTAGCCCTAATGAAATATATATAGATGAAACTTTAGCTAACTTTGGTAAGTATATATATCTAAGCCTTTGTATAATCTATGATAGACAATTAGGAAATAATCTACCACAAATTTCAACAATTAAATAAGGCAATAAAATAGATAGATCTAGGATAACAAAAGATAGAAACAAACTAGAGTTTGAGATTGTTTTCAATGAAGGCTCCTCAAAGATGCCGGTTGCAACCGTGGAAATAGGCTCCACTTCAATCAATTGGGCCGGCTGCACAAATGTTGTAATTGGCTCCAAGAAGTGAAAATAGGCTTGTTTAAGGCTAAGGCAACCACAACAATCACAAATAAGGATTAGTAGCAATCAAATCACGAATTCAAGAAGTGAAAACCAAGAACAAAAAAAGACTCTATTTTTGTAGTTTTGTGTTTAAGAATGAAAAAAAAAGACAAAACTTTTGATGTCGGAAACAAAAGTTCTGATGCCAATTTGATACGGGGTTAGCCGTGGGATGGCCTGAACTTCGACAATCAAAATAGAAATAACATGAACGGAAGCAAAGACTCGAAATTGAAAGCAAGACTCGACCGATAAGGACTGAATCGAACTAAAATAGAACGAGGCAAAGACCCCATGCCTCCTAAGAGGGTAGGAACCAAATACCAACGACTATAAAGCCCGCCTCTACAACCTTACACAACCAAGCAGACAACTTGGAGGCACAAGGAGGGGACTTCTGATTACCAGGATCACCAAGCTCTCGCGAGGTTGATGAACTCAAAGCAAACCAAGCAAGATCCATAACCAATTTTCAATCGATGAGCCACGCTACGAATCGATCGACTTTCTCTCCATGTGTTTCACACAAAGGAAATTTCATTCATAAGAAAGAGGCGTCTAATTTTACAATGGAGGAATCAGCCGTTCTAATATAGAAAACCCTAGGGCTGATATTAATGAAAATAATAAATATAATGGAAATTAAAGTAAATCCCTAAATTACATAAAATAACTTAAATAAAGAAGGTCTCTAAAATAACAACTTAAAAAAACCCAAATTTGGCATATGTGAGATCGGTGGCCAGCATCCAACAGCCCGGAGTTGCACGCCCGCGCGCCCACACCGCACGCCCGCGCAAAACAGTGACATCTTGCAAAGAATGTGATTTTCGTCCAAGCTCTAGGACGAATCTGGAAAAAACCTTAAACAGCAAAGTTGTAGATCTCTTCGTCCTTGTTCCGACAAGGTATGGCACCATCCAATCCGATTAATATTGAATCCGTACGACTCATTTTACTGAGACGTCAAAAAGCTGTCAAATGTTGAACGAATCTAAAACGTCAAGCTTCCACCTTTGCACCTTCTCCCATGGTGGAGCCTTCTTCTTCCTATTGAGGATGACATCATTCTCGTGAGCTTGAATCATAAGTCCATCCCCAAGTATAGGTGTGTCCGGAGGTGTCTTGGATGGTCCCGCATCAGGGTGAGCGGGGTAAGCAGTTCCCAGGCCGGACCAGACCGTCGTGGAGGAGGCTAGAAGAGGACCGCGATATCCAGGAGCACCGAACAGGAGAAGCGCGCACTCCGACGATGCTTGAGCCGACAAAGGTAATCCGAAGGCCGGTTCCAAAGGTTCTGAACGAGAACTGGGCATGGCAAGGCGCCAGGCCACAGGGTTCTAAAGCACCGCCAGACCGCAGTCGAAGAGACGAACAAAGAGGGAGGGGAACAAACAAGAGCTGGAAGAATATCTCCATTGAAGGATAGTAGGCGAGATATATGGTCCAAGGCTCGACACCAACAAGCGCAACCGAGACCAAGGTTTACAATCAGAGATTTTATTGAAGGAATTTTGCCAGAGAGATTGAAGATAGGGGGAACGGACAAGAAAAACAACATAAACCCCATCATAATTTGGTCTCCAATCAAGATCTGAAAGAGAAATTTCAGATTTAGGGCTTAATGGAACCCGACGGAAGATGACAGCAGGCGATGGAGCGGAGTGGAACCAAGACAGATTGAGTCGACCGAAGCCGAGATGGAGAGGTCGTGGGCCTGTGCTAGGCGGCCGAGGCCAGGGGTGGCTCGAAGATGGTGGTTCCAAGAGGCGGTGGATCTCCCCCTCACTCAAAAGGGAGCGTGATTTTCGAAAGAGGGCAAAACCCTCTGTTTACCTCAATGAGGATTTACAGCTGCCAAGGCATGAGATTCGAGGCGACACAGACACTGAGTCTTCGCCGGGGATGGGTAGAGGAGGGAGGCACTTAGACGGAGCACCGTCAGAAGGGTATGCACCACCTCGCCTAAAGAAGGTGTTCTTCATCCCCGAAGGGGTTTTTTTGCTCCTGTACGGAGCGCGTTTTCCAGAGAATTGAGTGTTTTGGTTATAATTTTTTACTTATTACTAATAACTATTATATTGTAAAAAATTTAATATTTTATACTCCATAGTTTTTAGCTCTTTAAACTAAATAAAAGTAAAAAGTCTTATATTTATAATCGAAGAGATATTTTATCGAATATATTCCGTACGTTTAAAAGTAGTTCAATATATACATTAATCATTTTGTACATCTTTCACAATAAATCAAAACCTTGATATTCTTTTTTTTTTGAAGCAAGATAAGAATTCGGTTCTCCAGACAACCCTAGAGAAACCGAGAGACCGGACAAGCCGGTAGATGGACTAACCATCATGTACAATCGAAAAAACTTACAGAAGCAAATGACATAAATAAATAACATGAAGCAAATGATAGAAATAAAAAGCATAAATACACGTACAAGTCATCCTACACCGAAACTAAAAGCTAGCAGAACAAACAAACCGATCGGTCAAAGGGAAGACGCACACAGAGAACTCTGGGGAACCTAGCGGACATCTCAGATTATGGACTCCAATAGAGCCTTCAGATATCGATCGTATTTCCACGACGTCTACGAACATAGCAAATCGGCGTACCATTCACATGAAGCTTGCAGAACAACAAGAACAACACTGCACACCAATCCGCAAGCCCAAATCCTAACCAAACCATTGCCTATTCAAACCCCAAAACCCAACTTAACCTCTCAAGGACGATAACAAGATCGTAATAGGTTGCACAAGGCAAACCAAAATAGAGATGGCAAGATGAGCAATAAGAGAAAAAATAACACAACAATCAAAAGGAAAGGATAAAGTTCAGACAGATTGAAATTGTAATCGAAATAGACAGAGGGCAACTACCCGACAGCCGCAAGGGTTGGGTGTCGCGTTGGCGCCGGTGGATTCGAGATAGGCTGTCGGCGAGTGGCGGCGGCCAATAGCTCAAGGAGAGCGTTCCTGAAAAATTAGGTAGTTGGAGGCGAGGCGGCTACGAAGGCTATGGAGGCACAGGCCAAGTCGGCGGAGGACCATGTATGGTGGTGGCGAGCGCAAGATCGAGTGGCGACGGATTAGGAGCCATGAACCGGCGGTGGCAAGCGATAGCTCGCTGTGGGGCTGTGGTGAGTCGCGATCAGTGGTGAGCCAGAGCGGTGGTGAAATCGAGAAGGGCTGAGCCGAGGCGACGGAGTTTGGAGGGTCATCGTGATGGTGCCTGTTGGCGGCGATGGCAGCGCGATAGGTCACCGCTCAAAGAGAGCGTTTCCCCATGGAGACGCTTGTGAGTGGGGGGGTCAACTCCTTAAATGGACCTACAGTAACCCGATCCAGATGTAGAGTGGGCTAAACCCACTTGAACTGGAAAGGATAAAAAAAAAAAAGAGCGTTTCCCCATCTTGATATTCTCATATAATTTGGTTAGAAAGTTTTAAAATGATATTTTACTCATTTTTACAATTAATATACGTCATAAGCTCAATATTTTGATCGAAAACAAAGGGATATACGTTGGAAATTTATTTAGATATCGATGAGTTGAGTATCATACTACTTACTTATATTACCCACCAAAATTTGACCACTTTCCAAAAAAATCAAATTCCGCCCTTTAATTTCCAACGTACAAGTTGGAAATGTTTTTTTATTGGTACGATCTCATATCGTCAAATGTACTATACATTCATCGAATTTCGATGTCGGTGAAGGAGATAGATATCGACGACACCGACTTTCAGGGACGACAAAATATGAGCTGTTTATGACTCTCGGATCCGGCAATACGTACTTGAGTCGTCACTAACTTCTGGATTCGACAAATTTCAATGGCATATTCAAGGCTAAATAGTTCCGAACATTTTCCAGACAAACTATCCTGAAAGTTTGTTTCGAAGACAATTTCAATGGCATTCCAGGCTAAATTTGGGACTTTAATTTCAACTTTATCTTGTAAGGGGATATGTCGACATGTGATATCTATGTCGGCAACGAACATGCCGACTTTGGCGCTTCAGATGATAACGGGGATCTGATGTCAAAGACATGCCGACCTCATAGACTTGCTGACTTTGACTTCTGACGACGTGCGATATCGATCGTCAGTCGTCACCAAACTTCCGGAGACGGTGTATTTTGTGAAACATTCACTGTCCCTATAACATTTTGTTTTTTTAACCGTTGGTGCTAAATCGGAACTTTCCAACGTACGTACAAAATTGGATTTCTCCACTCTTAATAAGGAGTATTATTGCTGTCATGCAAATCTGACAGTGGATAAGACACAAAGGTACGTAGTTACGTACGTTATGCATCAATTATTGACTTTTTTTTTGTTGGTGTTGCCTCAAATAATGTGTGGTTTTATGGCGTCGTACCCGTACATGAATTATGAATACATGGTGTTTGTAGCTATCCATATCGATCATACATTAATTTGAGTCCCCATCTATGAAATGCATATATATGTTAATGAGAAAATTTGTTGAACGGACCCATTTTTGAGCCTCTATTTGGAGAGTGTCTTCCACCCTTGTAAAATTAGAATTTTGTCCACCTAAAATTTTCTGAACAAAATTACCCCCCTAATCTCACATATCCATTGCCGTTTCAGCACCATATCTAAACCTAATCTCCTTTTCGCCTCTTTCTTGTTCGCCTCTCTCGCTCAAACTGCTAACTGGTTCCTCCTCTTCCGCCATATCTCCTCTTCCGATCCTCCTCTTCTGATCGCTTCCGACGCCTCCAATGACGTCGGCAGCGGATCTAAATCCTTCTCTCTCGCTGCCTCTATACACCATTGAAGCCTCCTTTCTTCTACATCTACACCGACTGAGAGTTCGCCTTTGTCGAGGATGGACAAGAGAGGAGCGTCAGTAGTGATGGCGGTGGCGGTCTCTGAGCGTCGTTTCCGATCCTTCCTTCAATGGCGGATCTCAGATCGACGGTGGATCTCAGATTTTCGTCGCCTCTATCCACCTACGCCGACACCATTTCCGATTCTGCCTCCTCCATGGCTCGATGGATCTCATATCGAAGGTGGATCTCAGATCTGGTTCAGGGGAAGCATCGACCGAAGTCGACTCTGGCACTTTCGCCATCCTCTGTCATCGTTGCTTCTAAGCTTTACACTCACCGTTGCTGATGGAAGAAGATGGGAGACTTTTTGATGTGCTAAAATTGATATGTTCCTTAGATTCTTCTCATTTTAATATCTTCTCTCGTAATTGATTTTTGTGTTGTACTGAAATTGATCTTGTGTTTCCGACTACCACTGATCCGGAATGGTTTGTTGCTAAAATCTCTTAATTGCTAAAATTATTGTTATTGAAATCTCTTATTTTGTGAAGTTGTAATTACTGCTGAAATCTCTTCATTGTGGGTGAGTGTAATGGCTTAAATGCTCTTGCTAAAATCTTTTAATTTGCTGAAATCTCTTATTTTGTGTGTTGTAATTACTGCTAAAATCTGTTAATTTGTTGAAATCTCTTATTTTGTGATCTTGTAATTACTACTGAAATCTCTTCATTGTTGCTGAGTGTAATTGTTGAAATGCTCTTGCTAAAATCTCTTAATTTGCTGAAATTTCTTATTTTGTGATGTTGTAATTACTGCTAAAATCTCTTAATTGTTGTTGAAATCTCTTAATTTGTTGAAATGGTGGTTGTAATTGTTGAAATTGGTGTTGAAATGAGGCAACTCCGGTTTCAGTAGCATCAACAATGTTGCTGAAATCGGGGTTTCAGCATCAGCAACGTTGTTGAAACCGTGGGCTTATCATCAACAATGTTGCTGAAATCGGGGTTTCAGCATCAACAACAGTGCCGAAATCGTGGTTTCAGCAACGCGGAAAAAAACAGTTTCAACAACTCGAAAAAAAAAACAGTAACGCGAAAAAAAAACCCTGTTGAAACAGAGGGTGGCACAAGGGTTTCAACAACTCTGGAAACGCGAAAAAAAAAACGAAAAAAAAACTGTTGAAACAGAGGGTGGCACAAGGGTTTCAACAACTCTGGAAATGCGAAAAAAAAAACGAAAAAAAAAGCAAAAAAAAAAAAACTGCTGAAATAGAGGTTAGCACAGGAGTTTCAGCAACTTTATGTTAGGGGTGGACATTTTGCTAATATGGAGAGGGTGGTGGACATTTTTCTAATAAAGCCCAAAATTATGGACATCGAGGTAATTACCCTATGTTAATTTAAGTACTACATCGTGCTTAATTGGTAGCCTGGATGAGTGAAAAACTAGTCGATCGAATTGAACATTAAAGTTGTAGTTTAAGTTTGCTGCAAGGCTATATCCATGTGGTTGATGGTTCAATACGTACGATCAAAGGCGGAGCTAGGGGGTCACGTGACCCCACCCTTATCCGATAAATTATCTAGGTGTATTATCCTCGTCGATAGCTTCGTTTTGATATATAATACGCACTAATCCGACATCTGAATATATAAAAAGTTATGAATGTTTGAAAATTACACCATAATTAATCACTTTAATTTTATTTCAATATAATATAGTAATACTTTAATAGTATTTCACTTAAATTGACATTTACATATTATAATTCATCTCGAGAGCTTCAAAACCATAGGTTATACTCTCTTTATTAATTAAAACATGTTGTTTACTATTCATGTACATTTTTTTAGAATGATAAAAACTATATAAAATATTGAATTTTTTTAAATTTTGTTTTTATAAATTCCAACTTAATAGTAATAAGTATGAAATTGTTTAAAAATATTGTTAAAAAAAATAATATGTTATATAGTTTTTAACACCTAAAAAACGTGCATGAATAGTAAAACATCAAGTTTTAATTAACGGATGGAGTGTTACTTATTTTGAGAATATGGTAAGAAGTTACGCAAATTTAAATTTTTTATACCTAGTTATACATTATTACCTGTTAATAATGCAATGTTTATTTATTGCGTTTTAATTATATCTTTATTTTTTGTTTTTTATCCTTATTTTCGTTTTATATATTTGTAGTATTTTCGAAACCATAGGTTAATACTAGTTTGTAATATCGAACACGTTGTGTTTTGCGATTTTTTCTCGATCTTATTATACGTCAACTATTATGGTGATCCTCCGCTCAAAAATTTCTGGCTCCGTCCCTGCGTACGATGATGATATATATTAGAGGGAATTAAAGGAAATAACCTTTGCCCCGGTTTGATTTGCACGCCTAACCCACAAACCATTTCAAATTGCAAGGGTTAACCCTCCCCCTTGAAAAAATTGCACCCAGCCGGTAATTTTTTACCTTGAATAGCCGGTCTCTTTCTTTGCCTCTCTCCTGCCCATCGATGCAGAAAAATCAGAGAGAGAGAGAGAGAGATTGAGGGATGGTAGGCAGAATCAGAGAGAGACGGAGGCGGAGGGCGGAGGCGTGTGACAGGCGCCGGATCGGAGGAGTCAAGGGGAGCGGCGGTGGTGGAGGCGCCAGAGAAGGCCTTGTTCAATTGATCGGCAAACGTCGCCGATTCCTCCCAGCCGCCACAAATGTTACTCTCACGCTTGGGGTACCGCCATTCTCGTCGGCGCCGCCTTCTTCGCTTTGGGTTGGGTCGTCAAGGGCTCCTTCCAATTGTGCAGTGGTGGTGAGGAATTTGCCGACGATTTGGTCCGTTTCCGCTGTGGAGCCTGTGGTGAGGAATTGGCCGACGATTCCGCTGAGGTGTAGCTCTCCCGGACGATTTCGCCTCTCCTCTAGTTTCCTCCTCCTCGGATCTGACGCCTCCGCCGGCGAGGTCGCTCCTGGAAGGGTGAAGGTGATGAAACTGGCCTCAAGGAGATCTGCGACCACTTCCAACTGTACGACGATGATCGGCGAATGGATACCATCATCGAGGTCAGCCCCTGATTCTCCCAAATTTCTCATTGTTTCTTCAAATTGAGTGCTTGAAATTCATGTGTGGTGACAGATTGAGAATTTGTTGTTGTCGTTGTAACTTTGTTGATTACTTAGCAGCTTGAATTGTTCCCTGAGTGGAGTTCTGATGTTTGATGAACAGATTGAGAATTTGTCCATTTTGCTTCCTTGTAACTACATCAATTTATGTGGAATGTAAAATCCTCTAGGCGTCACGTATAATACATCATGTGTCACGTAAACTTTAGAAATAGTGTTGCACTTACATCAATTGGTTTGACAGAATCTTTGAAATAAATAAAAATAATATAGATAATAGCTTGAAATTAACACAAGGTAGAAGATATTGAACTAAAAGTTAAACTGATATTGAACCAAAAAATTAATGTTTAAGGGACTTGGTGCTACAATTGGTGAAGTTAAACCAATATTGAGTTGCATCAATTGGTTTCTCTGCTTATGTTCCATGCTATAATTTCCTTTGTGAATGTTATGTTATTATTTTCATGGTGCAACTCAAACATATTTGAAAAAAGATGACAGTTTTCAGATGTGGTCTGTGCACTTATTGGGGAATGTTCAGCAGGATGTGTAGGTCAACAACCAAAATAAAGTGATTGGGAACAGCAAATGAAACTTATCATTGCCATCTCACATTGGATTTGCTTATGCATAAGTTGCAATCTTGTTTTATAGTTTGGTGATAGGATTTGTTGGAGATCTCTGATAGGAGCAACCTTGAAATTAAAGTCATTTGATTGCTTCTGCCAGCTTGATGAAATTTCCTCATTTTCTTGTTACTCTTCACAGGTAATGGTATCTGCCAAGGAAGAGCCTGCTGCTTCTCTTCCACCTGCAATTGATGGGCTTTTGAGGGTTCACAAACGGATTGTTGATGGATTGGAAGATGATTCTGCTCAAGCTTCAGCAGCTCCTGGTGGAAAGGTCTCGACAAAGTTGCTTGTTCCTGCAACACAAGCTGGGAGTCTGATAGGAAAGCAGGGAGCAACTGTCAAATTTACTCTTCAAACAGCGTAAACCAAATTTATTTATTTTTTCCAGCTTAAACCAAATTTATTTATTTTTTGTTTTGAAATGGCTTTAACCAAATCTAGACAGTGAAGAAATGATAGTTTCGATAGAAGCATTGTATAGTTGCATTCATTTAGGCTGAATGACATGAGATAAATTGATAAGCTTCTGTCATACAGGCTATGGGATGTGCCTTCTGTTTCCTACGGCGGCGGTTGCTTACTGGATGGTACAAATGAAGATAACCGATTAATGCATTAAACATTATTAAAGTCCCTTGATTAGTTTTAGCTGCATCGCTGGTGATCCGGATGAACTCAAAAAGCCTCACGGATTTTGATGTGTAACATTCTGCTTCGAAGAAATTTGAATTCCACAGGAGGCTCTCGATTGCAGTTTTGAGTTGGAAAAGCCTAACGGATTTAGCTGCATCGCTGGTTCAAGGTTTGAGTAGAAATAGCTCAAATGAAATAGGAAAAGTGTCAACCCCGTGTAACCTAGTTCAAGGTTTGAATAGAAATAGATTTTGGTGACATTTTGTGGCAGCTCATAGTTTCACTCAGCTAGTTTTACATACTTTGCTTTATAACAATATTGCATCTTGTGATTTCAGTGGAGAATTGTTGGTCTTTTACATTGAAAATACAGTAATGAAGAAGATGGCAAATACATATGACCGTACATTATTGGCTTGGAAGTGAAGCAAATGAGTTTTGGCATGTCACGTAAAAAAATTCATGTGTCAAGTAAAATACATTACGTGTCATGTAAATCCGGTATGGGTGAATTGTTTTACATGAGATGTATGAGATTTATCCACTTCTATTACATATCGATATATTTTTTTACAAGATTTTATTCTTGGGTACTAATCTATGACAGTAATTGGGGACCCAAACCATATTGTACCAAATCATTCCACATATTCTTCCAAACCATATTCTACCAAATCAAATAATTCCCACAACTTTAGATTGACCTAAAAAGGCTAGTGCACAAGTTTAAAACCAAATAAAAACACCATGGATTTTTTTTAGACAACAACTGCAAAAAAAATCAGCTAAGATACTCTCTCAACGGCTGGACACGTGAATTGTTTTACTTGACACGTGAATTGTTTTACTTGTCACCCAGTACAATCTAATCATTGTCTTCACTTTGTTAGCTGATTTTTAGTTGGTTTTATCTTTAATTGATTGCATTACTGTCATGTCAAGTGACCTATGTGACATGTCAAACCTTTTACCTGTCATGTTAAAAACACATCTTATGATGAATTCAACACACAAAGAAGATGAATTTCAGGTTAAAACCCCTCTTTAAATGAGACTTGCTTTCCATCTTACTCATTGCCTACTTTAACTCGAACAATGTCTCTCTTTTACTGAATAAGCTTATAGATTGCAGATCAGCAAATAACCTGTCATGTTATTGGGTATAACCTGTCATGTTAAAGGCATTACCTGCCATGTTATTTTCTTTCATTAAGGAGAAGAGGATCGATTCGCATTACCTGTCATTTTAAAGGGTATAACTGTCATGTTAATAGCATTACCTGTCATATTATTTTCTTTCATTAAGGAGAAGAGGATCGATTCGCATCACCTGTCATGTTAAAGGTTATAACCTGTCATGTTAAAGGGTATAAATTGTCATGTTAATAGCATTACATGTCATGTTATTTTCTTTCATTAAGGATAAGATGATCGATTCACATTACATGTCATGTTATTCGCATTACCTGTCATGTTAATAGTATAACTTGTCATGTTATTTTCTTTCATTAAGGCAAGCTTTTCACCATCAATATCTTTTTTAAATGAAGGAGAGAGAAGAGTGATTTCTGATTGATCATCAATTGGGTTTGTTACAATGAGCAATTGCCCTTTTATCCTAGCTGACAAAAGTTGTTACTAAAGATGGGATCACGTTGTTACTAAAGATGGGATTAGAAGAAGGAAGAGGAAAAGGTAATGTATTAAGAACACTCAAATAGCATGATCTGCCTTTGGCTTCTGGTTATCGTATGAGCCTTCATTTGATCGTAAATCGTGATCAGACGCTTAAGGAACTCAAAGCCAAGGTCGTGCAAAAGGGACAATTTGGAGGTCCGGGTCTGAAGAAAAGCGGAAAGAAATGAAACCCCTCTGAGTTAGCGTACACGACATTAGTGTGTGCTTGTGACTTGATACCGTATAAGCTAGATTAACTTGGTTTCAAATTCAGCCTTGGATGATTTCTGGGGTAAGTCCGCTCAGTTTGACTTTCATGTGAAGTGACGTAGGTGACATGTCAAAGTTGTTACCTGTCATGTTAAAAACCCATCTTATGATGAATTCAACAGAAAGATGAAGTATCTTGGCTTTCGATTTATTTTGATATGAAACTGCCTATAATTTGGTGATGTAGCAAGATTGACTTGTTCTAAACATAATTTGACAGTCGGCATTGATTCATGAATAATAAGCCTATGTGGGAATTGAACCCACATCTTTGTGTATGACCACAATGTTTTCCCATTGAGCTAATAGGCTATATGAGCATTTTTTAAACAAGGAAAACTACACGAATCTCACAAAAATTCTATGACATGAACTTGAGGACCTCCATGAACACGAACACAAAATTTAGGATTGTTTCATCATCTTGCATGTTCTAGAGATCACATATCAAATAACAGAATCAAAATTCAGGATTGTTTTGCTTTGCAGCTGGATACATGACAATGTCATACAACTTACATCAGCAGCAACCTCGGGTAAAATTAAGCTACGAACACATGTTTGAAATACCCCTATAGGTAGATTATTCATTTAGCAAAAACCAAATCAACTTACTGGCTGCTTTGTGTCACAGACTTCACGTGAATAAGAAGGATTTTGAATGTATTAGCAGCTAAAACAACGACGAAACCCTCTTTGCGATATTAAATCCGAGATTTAAAAGAACCATTCAAGTAAATTGGCTTTCAAGAGCTTCATTCAACTTACTAGCTGCTCTGTGTCACAGAGAATGCATGAATCGTGAATGTACCAGCCCTGGGTTTCAACAGCTTTGTGCCTAGTTCAGTCACTAAATTGGCTTAATCTATCTCTCCCTTTGATTCCACTTAATTTGTCCAAGAACTAGTTGAAATTACTTCTTCATAGCCAGTTCATGTGCTTCTGCAAAGGATTGAAATCCAAAAATTATTTCTTGGGAAAACTAATCCTTCAACACCTATCTCAATTCAGCTATTGAATAGCAAGACCTCCAAACTCTACTGGCAAAAAAAAAAACATTGTCACTGACAATTAAAAAAAAATTCCGAGAGACCGGACAAGCCGGTAGATGGACTAACCATCATGTACAATCGAAAAAACTTACAGAAGCAAATGACATAAATAAATAACATGAAGCAAATGATAGAAATAAAAAGCATAAATACACGTACAAGTCATCCTACACCGAAACTAAAAGCTAGCAGAACAAACAAACCGATCGGTCAAAGGGAAGACGCACACAGAGAACTCTGGGGAACCTAGCGGACATCTCAGATTATGGACTCCAATAGAGCCTTCAGATATCGATCGCATTTCCACGACGTCTACGAACATAGCAAATCGGCGTACCATTCACATGAAGCTTGCAGAACAACAAGAACAACACTGCACACCAATCCGCAAGCCCAAATCCTAACCAAACCATTGCCTATTCAAACCCCAAAACCCAACTTAACCTCTCAAGGACGATAACAAGATCGTAATAGGTTGCACAAGGCAAACCAAAATAGAGATGGCAAGATGAGCAATAAGAGAAAAAATAACACAACAATCAAAAGGAAAGGATAAAGTTCAGACAGATTGAAATTGTAATCGAAATAGACAGAGGGCAACTACCCGACAGCCGCAAGGGTTGGGTGTCGCGTTGGCGCCGGTGGATTCGAGATAGGCTGTCGGCGAGTGGCGGCGGCCAATAGCTCAAGGAGAGCGTTCCTGAAAAATTAGGTAGTTGGAGGCGAGGCGGCTACGAAGGCTATGGAGGCACAGGCCAAGTCGGCGGAGGACCATGTATGGTGGTGGCGAGCGCAAGATCGAGTGGCGACGGATTAGGAGCCATGAACCGGCGGTGGCAAGCGATAGCTCGCTGTGGGGCTGTGGTGAGTCGCGATCAGTGGTGAGCCAGAGCGGTGGTGAAATCGAGAAGGGCTGAGCCGAGGCGACGGAGTTTGGAGGGCCATCGTGATGGTGCCTGTTGGCGGCGATGGCAGCGCGATAGGTCACCGCTCAAAGAGAGCGTTTCCCCATGGAGACGCTTGTGAGTGGGGGGGTCAACTCCTTAAATGGACCTACAGTAACCCGATCCAGATGTAGAGTGGGCTAAACCCACTTGAACTGGAAAGGATAAAAAAAAAAAAGAGCGTTTCCCCATCTTGATATTCTCATATAATTTGGTTAGAAAGTTTTAAAATGATATTTTACTCATTTTTACAATTAATATACGTCATAAGCTCAATATTTTGATCGAAAACAAAGGGATATACGTTGGAAATTTATTTAGATATCGATGAGTTGAGTATCATACTACTTACTTATATTACCCACCAAAATTTGACCACTTTCCAAAAAAATCAAATTCCGCCCTTTAATTTCCAACGTACAAGTTGGAAATGTTTTTTTATTGGTACGATCTCATATCGTCAAATGTACTATACATTCATCGAATTTCGATGTCGGTGAAGGAGATAGATATCGACGACACCGACTTTCAGGGACGACAAAATATGAGCTGTTTATGACTCTCGGATCCGGCAATACGTACTTGAGTCGTCACTAACTTCTGGATTCGACAAATTTCAATGGCATATTCAAGGCTAAATAGTTCCGAACATTTTCCAGACAAACTATCCTGAAAGTTTGTTTCGAAGACAATTTCAATGGCATTCCAGGCTAAATTTGGGACTTTAATTTCAACTTTATCTTGTAAGGGGATATGTCGACATGTGATATCTATGTCGGCAACGAACATGCCGACTTTGGCGCTTCAGATGATAACGGGGATCTGATGTCAAAGACATGCCGACCTCATAGACTTGCTGACTTTGACTTCTGACGACGTGCGATATCGATCGTCAGTCGTCACCAAACTTCCGGAGACGGTGTATTTTGTGAAACATTCACTGTCCCTATAACATTTTGTTTTTTTAACCGTTGGTGCTAAATCGGAACTTTCCAACGTACGTACAAAATTGGATTTCTCCACTCTTAATAAGGAGTATTATTGCTGTCATGCAAATCTGACAGTGGATAAGACACAAAGGTACGTAGTTACGTACGTTATGCATCAATTATTGACTTTTTTTTTGTTGGTGTTGCCTCAAATAATGTGTGGTTTTATGGCGTCGTACCCGTACATGAATTATGAATACATGGTGTTTGTAGCTATCCATATCGATCATACATTAATTTGAGTCCCCATCTATGAAATGCATATATATGTTAATGAGAAAATTTGTTGAACGGACCCATTTTTGAGCCTCTATTTGGAGAGTGTCTTCCACCCTTGTAAAATTAGAATTTTGTCCACCTAAAATTTTCTGAACAAAATTACCCCCCTAATCTCACATATCCATTGCCGTTTCAGCACCATATCTAAACCTAATCTCCTTTTCGCCTCTTTCTTGTTCGCCTCTCTCGCTCAAACTGCTAACTGGTTCCTCCTCTTCCGCCATATCTCCTCTTCCGATCCTCCTCTTCTGATCGCTTCCGACGCCTCCAATGACGTCGGCAGCGGATCTAAATCCTTCTCTCTCGCTGCCTCTATACACCATTGAAGCCTCCTTTCTTCTACATCTACACCGACTGAGAGTTCGCCTTTGTCGAGGATGGACAAGAGAGGAGCGTCAGTAGTGATGGCGGTGGCGGTCTCTGAGCGTCGTTTCCGATCCTTCCTTCAATGGCGGATCTCAGATCGACGGTGGATCTCAGATTTTCGTCGCCTCTATCCACCTACGCCGACACCATTTCCGATTCTGCCTCCTCCATGGCTCGATGGATCTCATATCGAAGGTGGATCTCAGATCTGGTTCAGGGGAAGCATCGACCGAAGTCGACTCTGGCACTTTCGCCATCCTCTGTCATCGTTGCTTCTAAGCTTTACACTCACCGTTGCTGATGGAAGAAGATGGGAGACTTTTTGATGTGCTAAAATTGATATGTTCCTTAGATTCTTCTCATTTTAATATCTTCTCTCGTAATTGATTTTTGTGTTGTACTGAAATTGATCTTGTGTTTCCGACTACCACTGATCCGGAATGGTTTGTTGCTAAAATCTCTTAATTGCTAAAATTATTGTTATTGAAATCTCTTATTTTGTGAAGTTGTAATTACTGCTGAAATCTCTTCATTGTGGGTGAGTGTAATGGCTTAAATGCTCTTGCTAAAATCTTTTAATTTGCTGAAATCTCTTATTTTGTGTGTTGTAATTACTGCTAAAATCTGTTAATTTGTTGAAATCTCTTATTTTGTGATCTTGTAATTACTACTGAAATCTCTTCATTGTTGCTGAGTGTAATTGTTGAAATGCTCTTGCTAAAATCTCTTAATTTGCTGAAATTTCTTATTTTGTGATGTTGTAATTACTGCTAAAATCTCTTAATTGTTGTTGAAATCTCTTAATTTGTTGAAATGGTGGTTGTAATTGTTGAAATTGGTGTTGAAATGAGGCAACTCCGGTTTCAGTAGCATCAACAATGTTGCTGAAATCGGGGTTTCAGCATCAGCAACGTTGTTGAAACCGTGGGCTTATCATCAACAATGTTGCTGAAATCGGGGTTTCAGCATCAACAACAGTGCCGAAATCGTGGTTTCAGCAATGCGGAAAAAAACAGTTTCAACAACTCGAAAAAAAAAACAGTAACGCGAAAAAAAAACCCTGTTGAAACAGAGGGTGGCACAAGGGTTTCAACAACTCTGGAAACGCGAAAAAAAAAACGAAAAAAAAACTGTTGAAACAGAGGGTGGCACAAGGGTTTCAACAACTCTGGAAATGCGAAAAAAAAAACGAAAAAAAAAGCAAAAAAAAAAAACTGCTGAAATAGAGGTTAGCACAGGAGTTTCAGCAACTTTATGTTAGGGGTGGACATTTTGCTAATATGGAGAGGGTGGTGGACATTTTTCTAATAAAGCCCAAAATTATGGACATCGAGGTAATTACCCTATGTTAATTTAAGTACTACATCGTGCTTAATTGGTAGCCTGGATGAGTGAAAAACTAGTCGATCGAATTGAACATTAAAGTTGTAGTTTAAGTTTGCTGCAAGGCTATATCCATGTGGCTGATGGTTCAATACGTACGATCAAAGGCGGAGCTAGGGGGTCACGTGACCCCACCCTTATCCGATAAATTATCTAGGTGTATTCTCCTCGTCGATAGCTTCGTTTTGATATATAATACGCACTAATCCGACATCTGAATATATAAAAAGTTATAAATGTTTGAAAATTATACCATAATTAATCACTTTAATTTTATTTCAATATAATATAGTAATACTTTAATAGTATTTCACTTAAATTGACATTTACATATTATAATTCATCTCGAGAGCTTCAAAACCATAGGTTATACTCTCTTTATTAATTAAAACATGTTGTTTACTATTCATGTACATTTTTTTAGAATGATAAAAACTATATAAAATATTGAATTTTTTTAAATTTTGTTTTTATAAATTCCAACTTAATAGTAATAAGTATGAAATTGTTTAAAAATATTGTTAAAAAAAATAATATGTTATATAGTTTTTAACACCTAAAAAACGTGCATGAATAGTAAAACGTCAAGTTTTAATTAACGGATGGAGTGTTACTTATTTTGAGAATATGGTAAGAAGTTACGCAAATTTAAATTTTTTATACCTAGTTATACATTATTACCTGTTAATAATGCAATGTTTATTTATTGCGTTTTAATTATATCTTTATTTTTTGTTTTTTATCCTTATTTTCGTTTTATATATTTGTAGTATTTTCGAAACCATAGGTTAATACTAGTTTGTAATATCGAACACGTTGTGTTTTGCGATTTTTTCTCGATCTTATTATACGTCAACTATTATGGTGATCCTCCGCTCAAAAATTTCTGGCTCCGTCCCTGCATACGATGATGATATATATTAGAGGGAATTAAAGGAAATAACCTTTGCCCCGGTTTGATTTGCACGCCTAACCCACAAACCATTTCAAATTGCAAGGGTTAACCCTCCCCCTTGAAAAAATTGCACCCAGCCGGTAATTTTTTACCTTGAATAGCCGGTCTCTTTCTTTGCCTCTCTCCTGCCCATCGATGCAGAAAAATCAGAGAGAGAGAGAGAGAGATTGAGGGATGGTAGGCAGAATCAGAGAGAGACGGAGGCGGAGGGCGGAGGCGTGTGACAGGCGCCGGATCGGAGGAGTCAAGGGGAGCGGCGGTGGTGGAGGCGCCAGAGAAGGCCTTGTTCAATTGATCGGCAAACGTCGCCGATTCCTCCCAGCCGCCACAAATGTTACTCTCACGCTTGGGGTACCGCCATTCTCGTCGGCGCCGCCTTCTTCGCTTTGGGTTGGGTCGTCAAGGGCTCCTTCCAATTGTGCAGTGGTGGTGAGGAATTTGCCGACGATTTGGTCCGTTTCCGCTGTGGAGCCTGTGGTGAGGAATTGGCCGACGATTCCGCTGAGGTGTAGCTCTCCCGGACGATTTCGCCTCTCCTCTAGTTTCCTCCTCCTCGGATCTGACGCCTCCGCCGGCGAGGTCGCTCCTGGAAGGGTGAAGGTGATGAAACTGGCCTCAAGGAGATCTGCGACCACTTCCAACTGTACGACGATGATCGGCGAATGGATACCATCATCGAGGTCAGCCCCTGATTCTCCCAAATTTCTCATTGTTTCTTCAAATTGAGTGCTTGAAATTCATGTGTGGTGACAGATTGAGAATTTGTTGTTGTCGTTGTAACTTTGTTGATTACTTAGCAGCTTGAATTGTTCCCTGAGTGGAGTTCTGATGTTTGATGAACAGATTGAGAATTTGTCCATTTTGCTTCCTTGTAACTACATCAATTTATGTGGAATGTAAAATCCTCTAGGCGTCACGTATAATACATCATGTGTCACGTAAACTTTAGAAATAGTGTTGCACTTACATCAATTGGTTTGACAGAATCTTTGAAATAAATAAAAATAATATAGATAATAGCTTGAAATTAACACAAGGTAGAAGATATTGAACTAAAAGTTAAACTGATATTGAACCAAAAAATTAATGTTTAAGGGACTTGGTGCTACAATTGGTGAAGTTAAACCAATATTGAGTTGCATCAATTGGTTTCTCTGCTTATGTTCCATGCTATAATTTCCTTTGTGAATGTTATGTTATTATTTTCATGGTGCAACTCAAACATATTTGAAAAAAGATGACAGTTTTCAGATGTGGTCTGTGCACTTATTGGGGAATGTTCAGCAGGATGTGTAGGTCAACAACCAAAATAAAGTGATTGGGAACAGCAAATGAAACTTATCATTGCCATCTCACATTGGATTTGCTTATGCATAAGTTGCAATCTTGTTTTATAGTTTGGTGATAGGATTTGTTGGAGATCTCTGATAGGAGCAACCTTGAAATTAAAGTCATTTGATTGCTTCTGCCAGCTTGATGAAATTTCCTCATTTTCTTGTTACTCTTCACAGGTAATGGTATCTGCCAAGGAAGAGCCTGCTGCTTCTCTTCCACCTGCAATTGATGGGCTTTTGAGGGTTCACAAACGGATTGTTGATGGATTGGAAGATGATTCTGCTCAAGCTTCAGCAGCTCCTGGTGGAAAGGTCTCGACAAAGTTGCTTGTTCCTGCAACACAAGCTGGGAGTCTGATAGGAAAGCAGGGAGCAACTGTCAAATTTACTCTTCAAACAGCGTAAACCAAATTTATTTATTTTTTCCAGCTTAAACCAAATTTATTTATTTTTTGTTTTGACATGGCTTTAACCAAATCTAGACAGTGAAGAAATGATAGTTTCGATAGAAGCATTGTATAGTTGCATTCATTTAGGCTGAATGACATGAGATAAATTGATAAGCTTCTGTCATACAGGCTATGGGATGTGCCTTCTGTTTCCTACGGCGGCGGTTGCTTACTGGATGGTACAAATGAAGATAACCGATTAATGCATTAAACATTATTAAAGTCCCTTGATTAGTTTTAGCTGCATCGCTGGTGATCCGGATGAACTCAAAAAGCCTCACGGATTTTGATGTGTAACATTCTGCTTCGAAGAAATTTGAATTCCACAGGAGGCTCTCGATTGCAGTTTTGAGTTGGAAAAGCCTAACGGATTTAGCTGCATCGCTGGTTCAAGGTTTGAGTAGAAATAGCTCAAATGAAATAGGAAAAGTGTCAACCCCGTGTAACCTAGTTCAAGGTTTGAATAGAAATAGATTTTGGTGACATTTTGTGGCAGCTCATAGTTTCACTCAGCTAGTTTTACATACTTTGCTTTATAACAATATTGCATCTTGTGATTTCAGTGGAGAATTGTTGGTCTTTTACATTGAAAATACAGTAATGAAGAAGATGGCAAATACATATGACCGTACATTATTGGCTTGGAAGTGAAGCAAATGAGTTTTGGCATGTCACGTAAAAAAATTCATGTGTCAAGTAAAATACATTACGTGTCATGTAAATCCGATATGGGTGAATTGTTTTACATGAGATGTATGAGATTTATCCACTTCTATTACATATCGATATATTTTTTTACAAGATTTTATTCTTGGGTACTAATCTATGACAGTAATTGGGGACCCAAACCATATTGTACCAAATCATTCCACATATTCTTCCAAACCATATTCTACCAAATCAAATAATTCCCACAACTTTAGATTGACCTAAAAAGGCTAGTGCACAAGTTTAAAACCAAATAAAAACACCATGGATTTTTTTTAGACAACAACTGCAAAAAAAATCAGCTAAGATACTCTCTCAACGGCTGGACACGTGAATTGTTTTACTTGACACGTGAATTGTTTTACTTGTCACCCAGTACAATCTAATCATTGTCTTCACTTTGTTAGCTGATTTTTAGTTGGTTTTATCTTTAATTGATTGCATTACTGTCATGTCAAGTGACCTATGTGACATGTCAAACCTTTTACCTGTCATGTTAAAAACACATCTTATGATGAATTCAACACACAAAGAAGATGAATTTCAGGTTAAAACCCCTCTTTAAATGAGACTTGCTTTCCATCTTACTCATTGCCTACTTTAACTCGAACAATGTCTCTCTTTTACTGAATAAGCTTATAGATTGCAGATCAGCAAATAACCTGTCATGTTATTGGGTATAACCTGTCATGTTAAAGGCATTACCTGCCATGTTATTTTCTTTCATTAAGGAGAAGAGGATCGATTCGCATTACCTGTCATTTTAAAGGGTATAACTGTCATGTTAATAGCATTACCTGTCATATTATTTTCTTTCATTAAGGAGAAGAGGATCGATTCGCATCACCTGTCATGTTAAAGGTTATAACCTGTCATGTTAAAGGGTATAAATTGTCATGTTAATAGCATTACATGTCATGTTATTTTCTTTCATTAAGGATAAGATGATCGATTCACATTACATGTCATGTTATTCGCATTACCTGTCATGTTAATAGTATAACTTGTCATGTTATTTTCTTTCATTAAGGCAAGCTTTTCACCATCAATATCTTTTTTAAATGAAGGAGAGAGAAGAGTGATTTCTGATTGATCATCAATTGGGTTTGTTACAATGAGCAATTGCCCTTTTATCCTAGCTGACAAAAGTTGTTACTAAAGATGGGATCACGTTGTTACTAAAGATGGGATTAGAAGAAGGAAGAGGAAAAGGTAATGTATTAAGAACACTCAAATAGCATGATCTGCCTTTGGCTTCTGGTTATCGTATGAGCCTTCATTTGATCGTAAATCGTGATCAGACGCTTAAGGAACTCAAAGCCAAGGTCGTGCAAAAGGGACAATTTGGAGGTCCGGGTCTGAAGAAAAGCGGAAAGAAATGAAACCCCTCTGAGTTAGCGTACACGACATTAGTGTGTGCTTGTGACTTGATACCGTATAAGCTAGATTAACTTGGTTTCAAATTCAGCCTTGGATGATTTCTGGGGTAAGTCCGCTCAGTTTGACTTTCATGTGAAGTGACGTAGGTGACATGTCAAAGTTGTTACCTGTCATGTTAAAAACCCATCTTATGATGAATTCAACAGAAAGATGAAGTATCTTGGCTTTCGATTTATTTTGATATGAAACTGCCTATAATTTGGTGATGTAACAAGATTGACTTGTTCTAAACATAATTTGACAGTCGGCATTGATTCATGAATAATAAGCCTATGTGGGAATTGAACCCACATCTTTGTGTATGACCACAATGTTCTCCCATTGAGCTAATAGGCTATATGAGCATTTTTAAAACAAGGAAAACTACACGAATCTCACAAAAATTCTATGACATGAACTTGAGGACCTCCATGAACACGAACACAAAATTTAGGATTGTTTCATCATCTTGCATGTTCTAGAGATCACATATCAAATAACAGAATCAAAATTCAGGATTGTTTTGCTTTGCAGCTGGATACATGACAATGTCATACAACTTACATCAGCAGCAACCTCGGGTAAAATTAAGCTACGAACACATGTTTGAAATACCCCTATAGGTAGATTATTCATTTAGCAAAAACCAAATCAACTTACTGGCTGCTTTGTGTCACAGACTTCACGTGAATAAGAAGGATTTTGAATGTATTAGCAGCTAAAACAACAACGAAACCCTCTTTGCGATATTAAATCCGAGATTTAAAAGAACCATTCAAGTAAATTGGCTTTCAAGAGCTTCATTCAACTTACTAGCTGCTCTGTGTCACAGAGAATGCATGAATCGTGAATGTACCAGCCCTGGGTTTCAACAGCTTTGTGCCTAGTTCAGTCACTAAATTGGCTTAATCTATCTCTCCCTTTGATTCCACTTAATTTGTCCAAGAACTAGTTGAAATTACTTCTTCATAGCCAGTTCATGTGCTTCTGCAAAGGATTGAAATCCAAAAATTATTTCTTGGGAAAACTAATCCTTCAACACCTATCTCAATTCAGCTATTGAATAGCAAGACCTCCAAACTATACTGGCAAAAAAAAAAAATTGTCACTGACAATTAAAAAAAAAATCCCTCCCAATGTGTGCCTAAATTTTAACCAAAGGAAAATTTCTAGTTTTTCGGTGTACCTTCGTCGTCCCAGCTATCAACAATGGAGCGGATGCTTGAGAACAACAAAGTTACCACTTAGCCTGGAGTACATGTGACATGTTAGAAGACGTAACTGTCATGTGCAATTTGACTCCTGTCACGAAGCTATTTAAAAAAAAGTCAAACATTTCTTGCCTAATTTCCATAAAGAAACAAATAGATATATTGTGTATATGTATATGGTTTAACTCTCGTGAGGAAACTTGACATACATATCAAACACACATTTACACACATAGGCGGAGCTAGGGGGGCAAGAGGGAGCATTTGCCCCCCTTTCATCCGAAAAATTACCTATATTTGTTTTACTCGTCGATAGCTTCGTTTTGATATATTATAAGCCTGAATCCGATAACCGAGTAAAAAGTTATGAATGTTTGAAAGTTAAACACAGATTAATTATTTCGAATGTCTTTTAATAAATCATGATGCTTTTATATTTTACTTAATTTGATATTTTGGTAATGTAATTCAACCTAAGAGCTTCGAAACGAGAGGTTATATTACTAAATTCGATAATTATATAAGAAATTATGCAAGTTTAAAGTTTGTATTTCTTGTTATACGTTATTGCATGATAAGTGAACAACAAGTTGCATATGACTTTGTGGGTTTTAAACGATATATTTTTAGACGAAAATAATATTGTTATAAATTAAAACGACATCGTTTTCCTTTTAAAGAGAAAATTAACTATATAGCAACTAATGACATAGTTTTAAACTAAAACCTTGCAATTTTGAATAAAAAAACATTGTGTTTTGAACTAAAAAAATCTTGTCTTGAACTAAAATATATCACTGTTTAATGTAAAATATCACAGTTATGCTTCTTTAAACTATAGAAAAATCTGCCAAAAAATAAATAAACAATTTGTATAAAACTTTGCCCCTGCTTCGACAAATTCCTGCCTCCGTCCCTGTTTACACATTTATAAATAAGTCAACAAGAGGTAGATATGGTTGCCTATACCTCCATCTTTTTCTTTTTTTTTCCCTATGACAGTACAAGAGGTAGGCAAATCAGTTCACAACTAAGGCAAATCAGTTCACATGCACGAGTAAATGAACATAAGATTATACTCCACTCACTTCAATAAGAAGAAAAAAATGCTCTAAAGAAGATCAATTAAAGAAGAGAATCATACATTCCTTTTTCAAGACGGGCACTTCTTCAAGACATATCTGAGCAACTTGAAAAATCTAATTCGATTGGATTTATGTAAAGGCAGCTCATTTTGTCACGCGAAGACGAAGTGGGTACCAGTTTGTATCCAGTATATTTATTCTCCAACTTGGCCTCACATAGTTTAACTATTAGCTTGAAAACACCATGTTTCTCAACAATAGGTTGGGCAGCAAACTCTTTAATCGGCATCCACTGCAGAGAAAGACAACATATATATGTCCATAAATTTATGAGATCATGTATTTCTTTTGTGTATTCTCTAAATCACAATCAAAACAATTCTATGGACAGTAGCTCGAATTTTGTAAGCTAACGAGTAGCAGGAGCAAAAGAAGCAAAAGTACTAACCTGCCATATGTGTATTGGGCCTAGGAAACCAGCCAGTTCCATCTTTTCCTGGCTGTAAATGGACTTAAGCTAGAGAAGAATATCTTTTGCTTTCTGTTTCTTTTGTGCTTGAAGTTCAGAGATTTTGAAGCCCAGCTTGAAACCTGCAGCACTGCCTCCTCAATGAATGGTTTTACGTTGTCCTGTCTGATTGATTCCTCCACATTTCTCTGCCAGCATTCTTCAAATTTAGGGTCCTCTAGCAAGACTCTATCCTAAGCAAGACACAAGTTATATATCATCAGACAAACAAAAACAAAAGAAGTTTACAAATCAAAATTGTTAACACAAAAACTTGAAAATTATATGAATAAATACACGCCAAAAGATTGGGAAATTCAAAATTAAGTACTGAAATGCCATTAAGGCTTTCATCCACACTATCGGGGTTCGTGGTTAGGTGTGGTCCTAGCGTCCTAGCGGTGGTTGCTTGACAGTTCAAGCAGATTGCTCGCAGTGGCGCCGAGTCGAGGAACCCACATATGGTTGTTTAACATCGAAAGGGGGAAATGGGTTAAGGACTACGAATTCCAGGGAATTTTTTAAATTGAACGGACGAAGATGGGAGTGGACTCACCGGAGGAACCACAGTCGAGGAAGTGGCGGGGCGAAGGATACGATGATCTGACGGAATCTTTGAGCGAAACCCTAGATCTGTTGAACAAGCGTCCACCCACTGCAGTACTGCTCTCGCCCCTTCTCCGGCGCCTCCGCCACCGCCGCTCCCTTGACTCCTCCGATCAGAATCAAATCCACCTCTGCTTCCGCCATTGGAGACGAACGGGAGATTTGGCGTCTTCTTCCTTTGTTCCCCTTTCCCCTCTTTCTTTTCTTTTTTTTTTCTCTTTCCTGGCTCCCCTCAATTACCGGCTACCGGTTGCACCCAAAATCCGGATATCCGAAATTCTGCAAAAATTTTCCGGATGGGGTTAGGCGTGCAAGGGTTTCACCCAAAAGGGTTATTTTAGCAAATTACCCTATGTATTATAGTGACAGGTAACGGAATATGTGATGGTAACCTACATTTATAATAATCATTAATTGTCTTCTATGTATGCGTATTAGATATAGAAGGCAATGATAGTTATGGAAATTAACTAATACAACAACAATCATCCTAATATATCCTGCACCAAGCAAGGTTTGGAGGGTCCATGTGACCCGAAAATATTATACTAATAATTATGAAGGTTCAGTAATCAAAGCTGAGCTTCACTGTGACCGAATGAGATATGGAATCAACAATTTCCCGCCATAGGAATGAGAGAGTTTTGTGAAGATTTTCTGTATTTCATTACTTCTGAGAACAGCTACCGAATGTTACATATATACACCTCTAACCATGCTCACTAACTAGAGTCAAGCTCCTAACTCTATTGCTAACTAAGGTTGTAACAACCTCTTAACAGAAACTAACCATCTCCCTCCATATCCCCCCCTCAAGGTGGGCGTGTATGATGAAACACAAGTCCCAGCTTGCAACACAAAACAAAATGTTGCTGGGAACCCAAGGCCTTTGTGAACACATCGACTATATGTAGGTGAGTAGACACAAAAACTGTGGAAATGAGGCCTTCCATGACCAAATCCCGGATGAAATGGCAATCCACCCGAAGGTGTTTTGTTCGCTCATGAAACACTGGATTGATGGCCAGCTGAAGAGCTGATTTATTGTCACACGTCAATGGAACCGGAAGGGACAAAGAAATACCCAAATCCTTGAGGACACCAGTAACCCAAACCACTTCACTCCCGGTCTGAGACATGCTCCTATACTCACTTTCAGTGGAAGATTTGGAAACAATTTTCTGCTTCTTTGTCTTCCAAGAGACTAAATAATCACCAAGGAACAAACAATATCCTGTGAGAGATCGTTTGGTGTCACGACAGGACCCCCAATCAGCATTTGAATAGGCCCTGAGACTCAGAGAACTAGTGCTTGGATAGAAAAATGAAGTGTGAACTGTACCTTTGAGGTACCTTAGCAGAAACAGAGCAGCCTGAAGATGAGGAGCTCGGGGAGTCGACATAAACTGGGTCAATTGCTGGACCGTATAGGCAATGTCTGGGCGCGTCATGGTTAAGAATAACAACCTCCCAGCCAAGCGTCTATAGGACTCAGGACCACCCAGTAACTCACCTTCATGGATGCTCAAGTGAAGGTTGCGTTGCATAGGAAACTTTACAGGTTTGCAATTCAACATTGAAGCATTGGATAACAAATCAGCAACATACTTTCTTTGATTCAACAAGATACCATCGGCAGACCTTGAGATCTCCATCCCTAAAAAATATCGAGCCTTGCCCAAATCTTTGATGGTAAAGGCACCATTCAGGGAATGCTTAACTTGGGTGATGAACTGCTCATCATTCCCAGTTAAAAGCATATCGTCGACATATACCAAAGCAATGGTGAATGAAGCACCCCGAGAGCAAGTGAACAAGGAATAATCATGTCTTGACTGACTGAATCCTAGACTCACCAAGTGCTTAATGAGCTCGACATTCCACTGCATACTCGCTTGCTTGAGCCCATAAATCGACCTATTGAGTCGACAAACCTGGTTTCCTTCTACCTTATCATAACCTGGAGGAGGTGACATAAATACCTCTTCATCCAAATAACCATGGAGAAATGCGTTATTTACATCCAATTGATGCAAATCCCATTGTTTAACTGAAGTTATGGCTAAGAGAATCCGGACTGTTGCAAACTTGGCCACATGAGAGAATGTTTCTTTGCAATATCTATTTTTAACTTGATTGAATCCCTTAGCAACCAGGCGCGCCTTGTACCTTTCAACCTGACCATCTGGTCTAAACTTTATCTTAAAGACCCACTTGCAACCGATAGCTCGCTTACCAACTGGAAGAGAAGTAATTGTCCATGTATTGTTCTTCTCTAGAGCATCCAATTCCTGTCCCATAGCCACTCTCCATTCATGAACCTTTTGTGCTTGAGCATATGAAGTAGGCTCAACAATAGTCAAAACATTGAACAAAGAACTAATATAATCCTGAGAGTATATGGTCAGATCATGTGGATGAATGACAGAAAAGGCACTGGACAATGAATCAGTGGTAGAGTGCTCATTGGCACCAGGCATAGCTCGAGTAGGAAGGCTGTGACACACAAAATCTTGCAATCTAGCAGGTCTTGTGATCCTTCTAGCAGCCCTAGGTAAGGTAGGAGCAGGTGACCTGTCAACTAACTCCTGTGAAGAAAACTCCAAATGCTGACCATCCTGATCTGAAACTCCAACCTTGGAATTTCCTGAACCAGTGTCAGCAACCTGAATTCCAACCAAGGATTCTTTATGTGGAGGAGATGAGATAGCCACTTGATCCTCAACAGATCCGAGACTGGCTAAACCATCATCCTCACCAAACAACACTCTAGGGAGCCTAGAAGATGCAGGAACCTCTGAACCCAAATGATCCACCTTAAATGGGAAAACCTCTTCCCTGAACACTACATCTCTACTCACAAAGATTCTATGAGTTTCCAAATCATATAGCTTATAAGCTTTCATACCAGGAGGATAACCTATGAATAAGCAACGTCTCCCTGATGCCTCAAATTTAGTTCGATGAACCTTGGGCACATGCGCAAAACACAGACATCCAATCACCCTTAGTGATTCATAATCCGGTTGCCTTTTGAACAACAATTCATAGGGGGATTTCCATTCCTTTACTGAAGAGGGCAGAGGATTGATCAAATGTGTAGCCCCTAGAACACACTCTCCCCAAAATTTCATTGGCAAACCTACACTGATGCAAATGGCCCTAGCAGTTTCAATAATATGCATGTGTTTCCTCTCTACTCGACCATTTTGCTCCGGAACATAAGGAACTGATCTTTGATGAGAAATACCAAATTCACTCAACATATTGCTCACTGCATTGTTCATGAATTCTGATCCATTGTTGGATCCGATGTTCTTGACCATGAGTCCAAACTGAGTTTGAACAAACAGCAAGAACCTTCTGATAATACCCCCCACCTGACCTTTGTCTCTCATGAGAAAGGTCCAAGTTGATCGAGTATGATCATCTACAATAGTGAGGAAAAAACGAGCACCACACAAGGAAGGAGTGGAATAGGGTCCCCACACATCCAGGTGAATCAAATCAAATGGTTGAACAGCCATAGACTCACTCCTCTTAAATGGCAATTTGTGAAATTTTGCTAAATGACAAGTTCACACAATCAAACAAACTGAAATCTGCTCCATGAGCACCAACCAAATGTTTCATTTTAGAAATAGAAACATGTTCTAGACGAGCATGTATCAGCTTTATTGAATTACTCTTATTGAGGGATGCAGCAAACCTTTCCAGAGATACTCCATCATCAGTAATTCGTTTGATGCCAGAAGCCCTCACTGGACAGCATCTGAAGCCAGTAAACTTATAGATCCCTCCTTCTCTAACGCCAACAGCTATCTTCTCATTAGTTGAAGTGTCTTGTAGCCAGCAATCCCATTTCGAGAAAACAAACAATCAGTTCTCATCATCAAGCAATTTAGACACAGACATCAAGTTATACTTGAAATTCGGCATGAACAATACGTTTTGTAATGAAATTCGATTGCTCATCCTAAAATTTCCAGAAAACTGAACAGATTGAGTTAAACCATCAGGGAATCCAATTAGTATAGGCTTGGCAAGAAGATGCAGTTCATCGAACATCTCCCTGTCACACACTATATGATCCGAAGCCCCTGAATCCACAATCCATACCATGGATCTCTGATCAACCGATTGTTTCAAGGACGAATTAGAGACCATACTTGCGAAATTCACAGATCCTGCACCAGGAGTGTCCGAGTCCATCACTTCTTTTCCCTTGATAGCTCTCATGACTTCAGTAAGGACAGCATTAACCAGACACATTTCATTCCCTTCAATTCGAGAATTACCAAATGACTCACCATCCATCAGAGAACTCACTCCAGCAGCTATCTCCTGAACATTGGCCCCCATTTTGTCCTCTTGAGGACGTTTGGGACCATTGTACTAATCCGGAAAGCCTACCAGTTTGAAGCATGTGTCCATGATGTGGCCCCTCTCCTTACAGTAATTGCAAACCAGCTCCATCTTTGCCTTCTTAAAATCCTTCTTCTGATCAGATCCTTTCCAACCATTAATACCAGAACCAGAAGCATGTCCAGTATGCGAATTCCTTTTACCATTGCCAGAACCACTATAATTTCCTTTCTGATCATATCCCTTCCAAACATTATTGCCAGATCCTGAGTTGCCAAAGTTCCTTGCTGCAAGTACCTCATGATTCTGTGAACTGACATTAGTGATTCCCTTCTGGCGCTCAATCTGCGTCACCATGTGAAACGCTCGATTGACCGACGGCAAAGGTTTCATCGCTAAGATGTTGCTTCGAATTCCCTCATAGGAGTCCGAAAGCCCCATGAGGAACTGCATCAATTTAGTAGTTGCTTCACGCTCCAACAATTTCTTTAAAATTGTGCATGAACACAATTTCAGTCCTCCACACCTGCAAGTCGGAAATGGCTCAATCTCCTACAATTCATCCCAGGCTTAATTCATCCCAGGCTTTGTTTCTCTTCCCGAAATATTCAGAAATCGAGAGATTCTCCTGCTTGATCTCGCTTATCTCCTTCTTCAATTGGTAGATCAGTGGTGCATTAGCTTCTGCGAACCTCTCATGGATCTCCTCCTAGAGTTCCTTTGCCAAATTGACATAGACGAAGTGTTCGGTCAGATCCGGCCTCATAGAGTTTATTATGCAGCTTGTGACCAAAAAATCGCAGCGCATCCAGCGATCGTAGCCTTCATCAACCTCGCTCGACTTCTCCACTTTGCCGCTAATGAAGCCAAGCTTCATTTTGGCTCCAAGCGCCATACGGACTGCTCGCATCCAGCTGTGGAAGTTCCTGCCATTGAACTGCGCCAACACGAGCACCATGCTAGGGTGATCGGAGTTTGAGAGGAACAACGGATCCGCCTGATTCGCTCCAAAATTCCGAGCACCACGGACCGCTGTCGACGATTTAGGAGTTCCATCATTGTTGATCTCTTTCTCTGCCATCTCAGATTCAAATCGAATTCCAAATGATCTCAGAAATTCACGAGGAGCTCTGATACCATATGAAGGTTCAGCAATCAAAGTTGAGCTTCACTGTGACCGAATGAGATCGGGAATCAACAATTTCCCGCCATGGGAATGAGAGAGTTTTGTGAAGATTTTCTGTATTTCATTACTTCTGAGAACAGCTACCGAATGTTACATATATACACCTCTAACCATGCTCACTAACTAGAGTCATGCTCCTAACTCTATTGCTAACTAAGGTTGTAACAACCTCTTAACAGAAACTAACCATCTCCCTCAATAATAATATATATAAGCCTATAACAATATATAAAGATATATGATCGAGAGTATATAAAACAAGACTTAATTAGTAACTTTCATGAAGCAAGACAAACACGACATTATGGAAAATTATAACTAATACGTACAATAAAAAAAAGGTAGAATAAACGGAAGACACGTTACATGATCATGACGGATACGCCGTGAAACCTATTGCTATCCCTCTTTGATAGTGATCACTCTCTTCCACTCTTGTCTATTTTGTGTCAACTCTTCAGTGATCTCTAGAGTGACAAGGTCCTATATGATAATCTCCTTTCAACTCTTCTTTGGTAGCCCTCTAACTCGCTTAACACTCTTAATAACCAGGTACGTTATCACACCTACACACTATTGCGTTTCGACCTCTCCTTTACACATGATCAAACCACCGTAATCTCGCCTCACACATCATATATATCCTTAATACAGATTACTGCTTCCTTTTCAATAGCCTCATTCTTAATTTCCTTTCAATAGCCTCATTCTTAATTTAGGAAGTGATATTTCCACCACCAAAATTTACTATTTTCACCACAAAATCGTTCTTTTTTTTTTTTTGTTTAAATGACTGCGATTCCGAAGGCGTACACATTTTTTAATTCTACGGGTGCGCCTCAAAAAGATAGACCTATACGGCTCTAATGGCGCACAATTACGGAGTACTACTTACTTGTACACCTTGTAAGTCAAACGGCTATATGGCCTATGAGTCATAGCCTTATAACTTTCCTTATATAAATAATATTGTAGTATTGTATTTTTTTTTTATTAGGTAAAAATTCGAAGGTCAGACAGGTCTGACTCATCGAGAGGCCGACCGAGGTCGGCAGACGGCGAACCGTCTAACAGAGCAACCTAAAAACAGAAATACAAAAAACAAGCGTAGTGATCCAAACAGTAATAAACTCTACTACCAACATTCCAAGAAGACCAAACACTCGAAAAGCTGTGGAAGCCAGTGAAGAACGCAGCCAAGCACCACCAAACAGTAGCACCGCGGGCCAGTAGTACAGCAGGACTCTATCTCCTGTGGGTAGTGCAGACGAACTCCAAGGAAACTCTATCCCGAATACGAAGTCGCCTTGAGCGCACCATCTCGACCCCAGCCAGACCCGACTACAGACTTCACGCCCTTCAACTAAGTAGAAGATCTCCTAAAAACATCGGAAGCAGAGCCGCAAACTGCTCGAACAAAACGCCATCAAGCTTTCACCTACAAAAGTAACGACAAGCCCTTGCGGGATTTTCTCAAACCCTTTCGGGTGGTTATACTCAAAACCCTTTCGGGATAATATATTAATTTATTTTTTGATGGATGGTAAAAAATTGAAAAGCACCATCCATATTTTCCCTTATCCCAAAGGTCGTGGCGTGGAAGGCAATGATTATGTGAATCCTTGCACGCCAAGCACATTGTACGGGAAGGCTTGTGACAGGCAAGCCATGACTTGCACGGAAAGGATGAGGCCGGAGCAAGGATGGCGACACCGGGAAGGACACCGACAGGAGCACAGTAGCACACAAAGAGGATGGAGAGATACCAGGACAAATACGCTAAGGAGGAGGGGGGGGGGAGGAAGATGACGATTGCGACCCAACCTAAACCCACACCCCAGTTCTGCCCAAAAATTGCGGTAATCAAACCAGGACGACGACGCCCCCCAAGCCCAGTCCGACCGCTGACGAGGACGAGGGAGGACGGAAGCGGAGCCAAGGGGGCAGCAAAGCGACACCGACCGACGAGACACCGGAGGACTAGAGGAGGGAGGGAGACCAAGACGAGAACACCGGGGTAGAAGGAAGGGACAGGAGGAAGCGGCGAGCGCCTCCCACCCAATACCAAACCCCACCCTGGCGTCGATGGTGGCCATAGGAGTGTGAGGGATGGGAGACAAAGGCCGGTGATTTCTTCAATTTTGTGGGAGGAAAGGCGATTTCATCGAATTTTAGGCAATAGGGTAATCAATTGAAGGATTGGGAGGATGGATTCAAGGGTGATTTTCACTTCATCGGGTAGGCAAAATTCTAGAGAGAGGGAGGAACCCCTCTCTCTAGATATATCCAATATTGTAGTATTGTATATTTATATCTAGTACTTTACTCCGTAATAATTTTTTTTTTATTAGGAAAGAATTCGGTTAGGGATAAGCTAACCGATAGCATCCTGACGGATGAGGTCTAGAAGACCTTAATCGCACAAGACATTGTCCTCGAGGAACGAGTGACAAAGGTGTGCAACCTTATCAGTCACTCTATTCCTACAACGGGGCACATGAGAGAAAGAAATATCTCTCAGATTTTGTAGCATGAGTTTAATGTCAGACATAATTAGTTCAATTTCCCAGGGGCAAGAACTGTTAACCTTCAGATGATTAATGATTATTAGCGAATCCCCTTCTATACGAATCCTCGGGATGTGTAGGTCGATGCATTTTAAAACCCCGTGTTTAAGAGCTAAAGCTTCTGTCATAATTGGTGATTGAATCCCAACCTTTTCATATCCAATATGAACTGGACAGCCATTCCAGTCCCAAATAATGAACCCTATTGTGCTGTCTCCATTAGATAGGGTGGAACCATCGAAATTCAACTTTAAAACACCAAAGGGTGATTTGTTCCAAGACAATTTTTTGTTACTTTTGTTTATGGGGTGAGTCTGCGTAGTCTTTGGATGGCTTCTGTTGACTTTATTTGTCACATGTGGACGTAAGGCCTCTTCCTCAGAAGAACGCCATGTTTTGATAGTATTTTGGATTCTTATTTGCATTGACGTCGCTTTTGGGGCAGCTTCATTTCTGAAGATCATATTATTACGTAGATTCCATGTAGACCACCAGGTAAAGGCAAGGCGTTGTAAATCCTGAGATTTCAGGGCTGATCCTAGTGTGTTAAGTACTTCATTAAAATTTGTTGCCCCGAATGTGATGCGGATGATGCATTTTACCAAATCAGCATCGAGGATGGATTTGATAGAGTGAAACGGGCAATCCAAAAAAATATATATATATGGATGGCGTCTTCATCAGCGTGGTTACAGAGGGTACATGTTGAAGGAATGGAGACCCCCTTTTGACAAAGCCGTACTTTTGTCGGGAGACCATTGTGATGTAGTTTCCAAAGAAAGTTTTGAACTTTTGGTGGGACATCAAGTTTCCATATCCAGTAGTTTGCGTCATTGGATTGTTGATGGTGGTTTGTAGCCAGTTTGTATGCACTAGTGGTTGTGAACCAACCAATTTTATCTGGCCACCAATATAGTCTATCCTCAAAGCAGTTTGAAGAAAGCGGGATACTCATGATCTCTCTAACCCTCGCATGTGGTAGGTTTTCCATAAGTTTTTCTTCCCACCATTCCCCCCCCCCCCTAATGTAATCACAAACCTTTTCATCAAGGTTGTGAGAGGGGTGATTACCGATAATGTTAATCAATGGTTCTAGGGAGGCCCAATTATCAGTCCAAAATTTGATAGATTTACCATTTTCTACCGACCAGATTAAACCTTTTTTAAATTTATTTATGAGAGGGGTAAGCTTGGACCATTGCCATGAAGCTGCACCACTCCTTTCATATGATAGAATATGCGTTGTTTTAATATATTTATATTGGATGATTTGCACCCAAGGGTTGGATGGTTCGGCAAGAATTTTCCAAATGAGTTTCATTTGGAGGGCTTCATTCATGAATTGCGTTTTACGAATGCCTAGACCACCTTTGCTCTTTGTTCTACATACTTTATCCCACCCAATTAAAGGTCTATGTTGTGCATCTTTATTCCAGAAAAATGTACGATTAATTTGGTCGAGATCCTTATGAATCGAGGAAGGGAGCATAAAATTTTGCATGATATATAACGGTTTGGCAGCTAGGTTTAACGCAATTAAAGTAGCCCGCCCTTGCTGAGAAAGAGTGTTCGCCCTCCATTTACTAAGCTGGTCCTTAGCCTTGCCAATCGCTTCCTCGAATGTTTCTTTATTGACCCTACCATTAATGATAGGGCAACCTAGGTACTTTTCCAGATATTTTTCATTAGATATGCCTAGGGTACTTTGAATTTCGGCGATGCGGGAACGAGCGATACCCGACGTGGTTTGAAAGGCAGATTTTTGGAAGTTCACTTTTTGCCCAGAGATTTTGCAATAACTATCAATAATATTTTTTACCGTTCTACACGCAGTAGCAGATCCTTTAGAGAATATTATAATATCATCTGCGAATGCCAGAAAGGGAATATGTGGCCCCTCAATTCCGAAGCGAAAACCGATAGGAGATCGAGAAGCCGTTGAAGAGTAAGAGAGTTTTCTAGCCAACAGCTCGGAGCCCAAAATGAAGAGAAATGATGAGAGGGGGTCTCCCTGACGGAGCCCCCTAGATGGTTGGAAGATTTCCGTTGGGCCATTGTTAACAAGTACCGAAAAAGACACAGTCGAGATGCACTCTGATATCCAATTAACAAAAGTGGGGTGGAATCCAAATTTAGTCATAACCTTTTTAGCAAAGCCCCAGTCGACCCTATCATAAGCTTTTTCCATGTCAAGCTTAATCGCAAGCCATCCCTCTTTACCTTTACTCCGTAATAAATTGTTCGCTAGTTAAACTAAGTTAAAAAAAATCCCATTATTAGCCATAACAACTTATATACATATACAGGTGTTACTTATGCCATAAACTTATAAAAATTCACAATAAAAAAATATATTGTTATTATAAAATAAAATAAAATATTAATAAAAGTTAACATAGGTATAATTTGATTGGTTGAAAAAACCTACATTTAATGCATTGATGACAACTCGTCAAAAATGATTCTCATTTAATATAGAATATATTAAGAAAAAAACTATAATTAATGTGATTATGTCACACTATCAAAATTACTTTTCATTGACGACGATATAGACTGAAAAATTGAAAAAAAGTTACCTAAAATATTTAAACATAATATGATGACACGTGACGTTAAGTTGAATTGGTTTAAGTAATATATAAATATAAATAGATATAGATATAAATCTAGATATTCACGTTGATGTAAACTTACAAAACTTAAAAAAAAACTAATACTCCATATTATAGAACTTATATATGTAATCAAATCTAACCCAATTATAAAGTTATATTTATATGAACTTCAATATTTTTATCATACCTTTGGTTTATTTTAGAATTAGTAGAACAAGCTATAATGCTTAAGATAAAGATTTTATCCAAATTTTCAATGATTACACCAAAATCGGGTGATTTTAAAATTATGTTTTATTAAATTTTATAAGAAGATTAAAATAGTTTATCTGAAATTCTTTAACAAAAAATTTCAAGCAATCTTATCACTAGATATAATCACTAAAATAGTCAATCTTATATAATTAAAGATAAAATAATTCAATAGTAAATGATAGATTTTATAACTACTTAAAATATAAAATGAACACATCGAATCATACGTGGATAAAATAGACAAGGTCGTTGTCTAACATGACTTAAATATATTGAGTCATCATTAATTGACATGTCGAAAAATCCAAGTCAGATTTAGACCTGTCAAACGGGTCATTCGGATCGGGTTCGGGTCGGGTCACTTCGGGTTTCGGGTAAAACGTGTCTCGGGTAAAACGGGTCTCGGGTAAAACGGGTCTCGGGTAAAACGGGTTTTGGGTTTTTCGGGTTGACTCGAACTCGGGTTTGACCGGGTTTCGGGCCGATTTCGGGTTTGTCAATTTTATCTTTTTTAAATTAAAAAAATCATGATTTGATAATTTTGTGATAAATTTTAATTATATATAAAAAAAATTAATTATATATAATTATAAATCAATCGGGTCACCGGGTCAATCGGGTCAAAATTATCGGGTCACCTGGTCGAAACCTAGATTGCCCAAAAAATTTCGGGTTTTTCGAGTTTGGGTCGAAAAAAAAATTCGGGTTAAAATTTTTGGGTTCGGGTCCGGAATTTTTCGGGCCGGTTGGATCGGGTCACCGGGTCGGGTTGTGTTTTGACAGGTCTATCAATAGGCCATTAGTTCGATTTTCACTCCCCATTTTGCTTGATGATTTTTCCTCTACTTATTTCTTTTTGCAATTGAATTGAAAGTATAAGTTTAAGATGCTCGAATTATGTTCTTTATTTCTTATAAACGGGTATTATGAAAATGAAAGTTATTATTTAATGTGATAATCAATACATTCTTTAGTCCATATATATGTAGTACTTCTATATCCTTCATCGGCTATGATGTATAAGAACTGATTATTATTAATTAATTCTTCCTAATCTTTAATGGAATTTACGTAATTTAGTTTTGCATTGACCACTCTTTTTTTTTTAGAAAAAATAAGTTGGTTTTGAGTTCAATATCAATCATATATATTGTGTTATAAGTAATTATTACATATTATAAACTTGATAAACTACAAAACCCCGCACAAGGTGCAGGTAATTGAACTAGTAATATACTAAAACAGATACGTGAAGTCTCATCTGGTGCAATTCGGCTATGTATCATTTTTTGGTGCAATTTGACTAGACCTGTCAAAACACAACCCGATCTGGTGACCCAACCCGAACAATTTCCGACCCGAACCCAAAAATTTTGACCAGAATTTTTTTTCCGACTCAAACCCGAAAAACCCGAAATTTTTCGGGTAATCTGGGTTTCAACCCGGTGACTCGATTTACCCGATTGACCCGGTAACCCGATTGACCCAGTTGATTTATAATTATATATGATTAAATTTTTTTATATATAATTAAAATTTATCAAAAAATTATCAAATCATGATTTTTTTATTTAAAAAAGAAAAAATTGACAAATCCGAAATCGACCCGAAATGACCTGAAACCCGATCAAACCCTGGTTCGAATCAACCCGAAAAACCCGGAACCCGTTTTACTCGAAATCCGAAGTGACCCGACACGAACTCGATCCGAATGACCCGTTTGAGAGGTCTACTCATAAGGCGTACATGTTGAGGAAAAAGAAATTAACAAAATAGAATTATTTTCCGCAATACTTCTGATACATGGATGATCTTTGCGTTAACTCGAGCTATTGATAATATCTCTTGTTGGAATAAAGGTCAGATTATAACAAAATTACCTAAACATGCTAGGCCTCCTGATAAAATGATGTGGAAATGTCCTCCAATAGATGTAGTTAAGATCAATGTTGACGCTTCGATTAAAAGTGATACTCAACCACAGGTTGGTTGTGTTGTGAGGAATAATGATGGTCAGGTTATTCGGATACATAAATGCAATGTTATGATGGGTTCTATCATTTTGGCAGAAGCTCTTGCTGTTTTATACAGGTTTAAGATTGGCAGCGGAGATGGGGATCCGTAAATTGATACTTGAGAGTGATTGTGCGATCATCATCGACGTCATCAATCATGCAAACAATAGTCCATGGGAGGTCACTCAAATTGTCCAAGAGATCCTTTCATTTAGAAGAGATTTTGAGAGCATCAGTTTTCAGCATTGCTAAAGAGAGACCAATGATGCAGCTGATTTTATTGCCAAATCTCAGTTTAATTGTAATTTTATTTTGAGCACTTGTTGTGAGTTTCAGAACATCATCTTGCGAGATGATTATGGATGTCGTTAGTACATCCAACTTTTTACTTCCTGTAAAAAAAAATTCTTTTGTGGTGTATATATCAAATTTTAGTGGTCCAAACATCATCACCCTTTTATCTAGTATCATATGTCTACATATCCATCGAATCATGTGCATCTCAGCTATCATGAATCTTTTGTTGTGATTGTCTAATACTCTGCCCCATAAAGTACATGTATGATAATTATGGAAACTATCCTATACTACACGTATATAGTTGTACATGTATATCTAATCTTTTTCGGTTAACTACCGCTATAATATATATCGCCATCATATATGGTGGAGCTAAAGATAATTTTAGGGAGGTTTGATTATTTTCTCGGTAGTTTTTTTGTACATATTAGATTTTTTTATAAAAATATATTAGAAAAATATTAATTTTTAATATTTAATCGTTATTTTTTGGTGAAAAATTAAAATAATTTCAAAGGGGATTCAATTTTTTTTTTTTTTTAGGATATGAGAAATATTTTTTTTTAAATATATTTGAAAGAAACATTAAAGTTCGTTTGGATGATTTTATAACTTTTGTTTAACATATTTTGGGTAAAAGGGTATGTAAGAGAGAGAAAAATGACACCGGCATGTCTATGTACACCTTTTTCAATTTACATGGATATTCGAGACTATTAGCACTCGATTAATTCCATGAACCCTGAAGAAGTGGCCACTCAGAGCGGGTTTATTTGAGATAGGATCTAATACAATCTTCCATGTACTCTTTAGTGCAACACAAAATTAATTAAGTTAAATATTTATGATAAAAAAAATTATTTTTATGTTATAAATAACCAAAATTTTCCCCAAAATGCTCACTAAAAATAATTATTTAACAAAATATTAAAACTTTTAAAATATTTACAAAAATATTCATTTTTTTGCAGGCATGATAGAAAAACGCGGTATGAGACTGCATTTTATTCACAAAGTGAAAATTTTGAAATTGAAGAAAAAAGTAACCACGCCGCTTAGTCCCCTCCTTCACAGCCCAGGCTCCAGCCTCCTCCTCTACAACCTAGGCTCCACCTACCCCTGCACCAAGACTTGAGCAGAACTGGGCCAACCCGCTCGGCCCGCCCAGCCCGCCCGGTAAAATGGGCAGACTTGGGTAGAGTAGTTGGCCCAAGCGGGCCGATAGGCCCGGCCCGGTTGGCCCATTGGGCCGGGCTTGGGTTGGGGGTTTAGCCCAAGCGGGCCGACAGGCCCGCCCAATATATATATAATTATAATTATGTATATAATTATATATAATTATAATTATATATATAATTATATATTTGAGAAGTGGACTTCGAATTTAATCGAACTCCGAATTCAAGTGACCCAATTTTAGTCTTCTATATTAATATCGGCCCAATTTTAGTCTTTTATATTTTTTTGATGGAAATTTTAGTCTTTTATATTAATATCAATATATTCATTGATTTCATTCAAGCGGACTCCAGTGGGAGCAATTCAATCCCATATTTGTGTGATTTTTGTTGGGACTTTTGTTTGAGATTTGTAGAATTTGTTTGTTAGTTGGTGACTTATAACAAAAGCCCCTTTGGCCCGGTGAGCAGCCCGGCCCGCCAACGTGGGCGGGCTTGGGCGAGGTCGTTGGCCCAATAACCGGGCCTGGCCCAAGCCTGGCCCGGTACAGTGGGCTGAAAAATGGTCTCAGGCCCGGCCCAAGCCCGCCCATGCTCAGGTCTACCTGCACCCGACCATCAGCTCCGACCTCCTCCTCCGTGGCCAGTCATCTGTTGCTTTGTAGCCCATCCCCGGTGCGTCATCCTCCGATTTCCTTCTTCCCCTGTAGCCCATCCCGACCCGTAGCTGTTCCTTCGGCCTCCTCCCTCCGGGCTCCGGCAACCCTCTCCTCCTTCCTCCGGGCTCTGACCTCCGACCTCTTCCCCTTCCTCCTCTGGCGTCTCCTCCTTCCTGAATTACCCTCCATCTCTTCCGTTTCCCCTTTAACTTAAAATAGGAAAACAAGAAACGCGGTTTCAAACCACATTTCTTTTGTTATTTTTTTTGTCACTTTTTCATTAAGTTTCAAAATTTTCACCAAGATGCATTCCCATATTGCGTTTTTCTGCCAGACTTGCAAAAAATGAATATTTTTGTAAATATTTTGAAAGTTTGAATATTTTGGTAAATAATTATTTTTAGTGAATATTTTGAAAAATATTCTAAATAACCAATCATTTATATATTTATATAATTTTCTCATGAAAAATATATTTTAAAAAATATTGAAATTATTATTAGCGAATAATCATCTTTTCAATTTTAATATTTTTCAAATATGTTTTTTCATGGGAATATTATACATATATGTATTATTGGTTATTTATAACATAAGAATATTATGCATATGTAAATATTTTCATGGGAATATTATGCATATGTAAATATTTTGTACATATATATACTGCCTTGTTTTATAAATATTTTAAAAAATGCTCAAATTAAATTACTGTTAATTTAAAAAAGCCCAATAGACATACAATCTATATATAACCTTAATTTAGAAGACTTTGCTTACGTGTCAATCTTAGAGAAGTTTTAGGAATATTGACCAATTATGTTTTTTTCCTTGATTTTTTTATTTCTCCTTTTCTCTTTTTTTTTCCATTAAATTTTTTTACTCCCCCATTCTCTTTTATTCTTAACATATTTACTAACAATCTATATATCTATATATAACCTTAATTTAGAAGACTTTCCTTACGTGTCAATCTTAGAGGAGTTTTAGGAATATTGACCAATTGTGTTTTTTCTTATTTTCTCTTTTTTTCCATTAATTTTTTTTACTCCTCCATTCTCTTTTATTCTTAACATATTTACTAACAATCTGTATATAACCTTAATTTAGAAGACTTTGCTTACGTGTCAATCTTAGAGGAGTTTTAAGAATATTGACCAATTATGTTTTTTTCCTTGATTTTTTTATTTCTCCTTTTCTCTTTTTTTTTCCATTAATTGTTTTTTACTCCTCCATTCTCTTTTATTCTTAACATATTTACTAACAATCTATATATAACCTTAATTTAGAAGACTTTTCTTCTCCTATGGTGGAAAATTCAAAGGTAGGGCTTTCAAATTAGGATTTAGCCTCACATTTTAGTGCATCTAAATTGCAAATTAAGGTTATATCTTTAATTAACTCAATATTTTTTCATTTGTGTTTACATATTGTGGATATGATCAAGAACAAAATCCCTTTTTTAGGTGTATTTTCTTATTGGCATTGAGGACTTGAGGTTGCCTCAAGGAATGCTTCAAATATTCGGTGATCGAATCACTCATTAACCATGTAAAAAGGTTTTCTATGCCTTTATCTATTCACTTTTCTCCTGATTTTCTTTTGATCGCAATGTTGATTTTTCCCTTTTATTTTGATTTTTTTAAGAGTATTAAGATTTGTTTTTTGTGTAACTTGATTTTCTATTGTGACTACGAACCAAAGAGGCTCTAAGAGGTTCAGCTCCAAATAGTAGACGAACTGGTCAAGGACAGGACCAAATGCGCGCCTAATTAACCTTACTGCATCTTGCCTGTCAATTACAAAGTATTTAGTGATCGACTATAATTTTGTGTTTTTTTCCCTTTTTCTGAATCCCTTCACCGAGTATATTTTTACTGGAATATAGTTTTGACTAATTTTAGATTGTTGATTAGCTTATCATTGATATTCAACATGAAAATTCTTATTTGTTTGATATTATTTGGTAATTGGTAGAGCTACTTTAGATAACGAATGGGTTTTGTTGTGTTGATTTAATGAAAATTTAGCATGCATGTAAATTATTTTAGGTTATCCGTTTGTTCTAAAACTATGATTGCATATCTATTAGTTTCTGGAGTTTGGCATCTATTTATCACTATTGATTGGTTCTTATCAATCTTCAATCCTTCGTATATAAAAGTTTCATTAAAATTGAGTTGAATAGCTAATCAAGAAGGGATGAATTTACTGAAATATAAGTTTATGTTTGTAATATACTAATATATGAGTTGTATTTATATAGCTAGAAACTTGGATTGAGATTTTTTTTTTTAGTATCAGTGGTTTGTGTAAAGACCGGAAATTTTTATAATATTAAAATTATTAAAATAATGATTTATAATCATCTCGATTTCTAAGATTCGGGAGGTTTGTAATTTCCGTCCTCAAGCTATTGGTTTACTCTAAATCCTTCGAAACGAGTTCCGGCATTATTTAGTTGAAAATTTAAAATATGCTTTATTTCCGCTTTCAAATGTCGAGAAGTGAAAAATAATATTTGAATTTTATTATTAAATTCGGAATTGAAAAGTTAAGCGTTAATTTTAATCGCGTCGTAATCAGATCGAGTAAGCAAGTTTTTTGGATTTATTTATTTCTTTATTTTGGAGTAATTGAAAATGTATTTTGGACCTCTCGCTTATCCTTTTCTTTTCAAATTATAATTGTTTTCTTTTTTCTTTATTTTCCTCTCTCTCCCCTCTGATTTCCGAAAGCCTGCAAGTTCCAATTTTATCAGATTACAGCTGTTCATTGTCCTCACCCTCAACACTCTCCTCACACACAACACCTTCATACATTTGTGTTTTGTCTCTACCTTCTCCTAAGGAAACTGGGAACCCTAGACCTTATCCCCAAATCCACCAAGCCTCCCATCACCTCATCTCTTCTATTTCAGGAGCCCAGCTCCAAAACAGCCACCATTGGCCCGGAATCCCCGAGCTACAAACGCCGCCTATCGGAGCCTTGTTCGAATCTGAAATCGCCACTGAACCAATCACCACCGCCTCACCTTGCTGCCCTTCGCCCCCCTCTGCTTCATTTTCGGTTCCGAGCAGCAGCAACCTGCGTCTCCGAGGTCCGAGGAGGCAGAGCCGAGTATGAGCCCAAGCCGCCACCGCCGAGCCTCCTCCTCCCCTGTTCGAACCACCCAGAAGTGACGAGCAGCGCCGAGGCCTTGTCGCTGTTTTTCCGAGGAGCTCCGAGCCTCACTGAGCCTTTTCCGAGCCCCTCCGAGGACCGACGAAGCAGATTTGTGCCGCCCAGAAACCCAGCGCCGACGCTCGTCCCTCCTCCTCTTCCTCTTTCTTCGTTCAAGAAGGTCGGTAAGTCTTCGATTTTCCTGTTTTCGACTCGAAACCTCTTAAAGGCACGCCTTTATAACCGATTCCGTCCAACCCAGGCCCCTCGGCACTTCCTCCATCTCCGACGAGCCCCAAATCGATTCCGATGAGCGCTTCCCAACGATCTTCGAAGGCCCTCGGTGAGCGCCTCCTTCTTCTTCCTTTCTTGTCGATTCCGTGTCCATGGATGTTAATTGAGTCGTCGGAGCACAGCCGCCGGCAGGCCGGGTCTCCTCTTCCTCCTTCTTCTTTCCTTCTTCCGTGGATCTGGGCGGAGGTTAGAGGAGGGTTCGGTCCTCCCTTTTTATTTTGATGGGTTCGGTTCTCTTATTTTAAAAGTGTTGAACCGGTTCGGTTCATTCCCTTTAAAAAGAGATTGGGTGTGGGCCTATTTTTCGGGCTGGACCTTTCTGTTGATCTTTTGGGCCTAATTCCGATGGGCCTAATTTGAGAAAAGGGTTATTTGGGGTTTTATTTGTTATGCATTTAATTGATATCTAGATATAAGTTATACTATATGATTTATTCGTTGTAGTTATTATTATTATTATTATTATTATTATTATTATTATTACTGTTTTGAGGAAATGCGTTTTCTGAAATTATTGTTATATTATAAAATGGGTTAAAAGTGATATTGTTTGGAATACGTATTTTTATGATGTTTAATATGTGATTAGGAATTTTAAAGTGATTTATTGAGGCCAATTGATAAAGTAAATTATTTAATATGTTTTATAAATGGGGATTATAAAGGTGGATTTATTTTAATGTTTATTTTAGATAAATATTGTTAAATTACTTAGAAAAGGTTTTAAGTCGTCCGAAAATGATTCTTAAAAGATTTGATGTGTTGAGACCAAAATGCCGGAATTAATTCTATAATATGATTTTGAGGTATTGGTTTTAAGGTTTAAATGATTGATGCCGGGATTCGACCAAGTATGACTTGAGAAATTATTTTTAATATGAATTGACTTAAATTGGGATCTAAGAGTTTGGAAAATATGGTTGGTATGACTTTATCAATGAGTTTGATTGGAAGAATGATTTTGGTTGATGTTGATTGTATCGAAAAGGTTTTGGAAAACGGCTTTACTATCGGTTGGTTTTGAATATGTTGAGAACTTGGGCTTCGTGTGTATGAATGTCGGTCCGGTAGCTTATGAAAATGGCTTGATGATAGGTGTTTATTGCTTTTGGATTGCTTTGGACTTGCATATGGGCCCTTGCTTGTGTTATCTTGTTGTTCTGCATCTTCAGGTAAGTTCCCTAGGGGGCTTACTCAGGTTGGACATTCATGCCTGTTGTTGCATTTTATGTTAGGTGTTGCATATGCAAAAGCATGCCATGTAGTATCCTGTTTAGGTTGCACTAATTGAATGAGCATCTGCTTACTTTATGCGTTTGAAACAGAACGGCCGTTATCTGTGATAGTCCTAGAGTCTTTGCTAGGGTCATAGGGTAGCCCAATCTCATCGGATACCCTGAGTCAATCGAGTCATGAACTTCCTTATATTATGATATGCCTGCGGGCTTTATTGTGGAGCGGGTTAGGCATGCGTGCCGTCCGATTATGATGGAATGCATTCACGAGCTGGCCAGTCTCCGCCCTATCGGAAGGGGGTGGAGGTAGGGGAGGGATATGCCACTTGGCATTGTCTTGGGCCCTTTAGTATTTTTACACATTATTATGACTAGGAGCATGCTAGTGTGTTTGACTTTCGTACTGCATTAGAGCATCTTTATTAGGTATAGCACATACTATGTGGCCTCAGCGAGGACTGCCGGTCCCGCATGAGTGGCTCGATCTGACTCCTTTCCCCGTTCTTTTTTTTAAGGTATTTTCTGCAGATTCTGAGTGCTCGATGTCTATATGACGGGGTTTCCTTTTGGCGAATCAAAGAACTTGGCTAATTCTCTAACTTGGCGTAAATGATAACAATTCACTTATGTTTTGGTTTTGACTCGGCTCTGCCGTGATACTTTGTATCTTACCTTTGCTTCCGCTTTACTTTCATTTGAATTAAATTTTGCGACATAGTCTTAAGATAGATTAAGGGTATCCAACGACTCTTCGTGACTTTTAGGGTTTGAAATCCCTCTTTCTACTAATCTAAAAATGAGTTTGAAACCTCGACCCGTACCTGGATTGCAAGATCCGAACAAGGGGTTTCATCCCTTGAAACGTAACCCAGAAATTATAATTTTGGGCCGTTACAAAGATGGTATCAGAGCTGAGGTTGTGCAATTCGGGTACACAAGGGTCGAGTGTATGTTTTGGAAAAAAATGCCCATGAATTTCAAAGGATTTGGAAAGATTTTAAAAAGGGCAAAATGAACTTAAGCTGCCTAATTGAAATTGGACTGAGTAATGAACTCGACTTGTAATAAAAGAGAAAAACCTACCAAACGGGGACACGAGTGGATAGTAAAGGCGCTAGACCACCCTTATTGGGTGTAGTTGGGAATGGTAGGCAAAATATCAGCTTGTTCTTTACAGATGGGTTGGGATCTGATTTGGATGCCTTAACTATTGAGTGTTATTAACTGATTCTGTGCTCAGTGCTTGCTATGCTTGAGATCTGATTTGGTATGCCTAACAATGAGTTGTGTATTGACTGATCTGTATAAACGGAATAGCGGGAGTACCCTTATTTATCGATGGTCAAGCCCAGCTTGTGTGAAACAGCCCCTTCCACTATGTTGTTAACCCCTGACTGGTCTATCGAGCCTTTCTCCCGGATGTCAGCGTCTTCCACGGGGAATTGGGTTGGTAAACACATTGTGTCGGGAATCATGTATGGATGTGAAGGTTGTCTGATCGAGTATTGGAAGGTGGTTCCTTATGTCCCTTTAAGTCAAAAGTAAGGTGTTTCTGGGCTGTATTTCTTGATTCTTGTGACGATCAACCCGTGTCTTCTTGCCACAAAGAGTCATACCAGGGTCCCACGGGAGAGAGGGGTGAGAAGTCAGTCGGGAAAAGTCAATGGTTGCCCTTAGGGATCTCTGTTCGGTTGTAATGGTGACTCTCTCTGAATTGCATGACCTGATTTTGTAGTCTCTAACACGTGCCTTATGAATAACCATTGGTACCCAGTTGTTGTGTTATATTTACAAGTGTGACTAGTTACATTGCTTAAGTATTGTGTTATGTATTGTCTTCTATCATGATTATATGTTGTTTATAGCATGCCTACTTGACATATTGTATTAATTGCGCTAATGATCAATTGAAAGCATGAACCACATGATATGAACCTATATGCTTGTTGTTTTACCTGGGTTAGGTGCATGATAGTGTGATCAACTCCTCTTTGTATGAATGATGATAGATGATCGTATTAGCATGTTGGATGATGAGGTGTCAATGCTTATTATCCTTTGGTAACAAGAATCTACAGTATTCCCATCTGTTATGTATTCGTCAGATTAATTAACGTTGATTGTTTTGCAATTTGTGTTGTTGTGTGATTACTTGCGTTGGATGGAGAATATGTGGTATAATTGAGTCTTGAGAAATGCATGTTTTATCTTAGTATGTGTTGGTTTGAGCTCATGTCCCCGTATTCTAGTCATATTGCCATTACTTAAACTCGTGTTATACATTGTAAAACCTTCCTCATGTTTCTATGTTGTTGGAATGTGATTGAATTGATTTCTTACGTGTCGCCATGATTAGTTGAATGCATGTTTCGTATGCCAAGTAGAGCCTTTAGTATCATTTAGGATCCTTGGTTGTGACTCGTGTGAATTATATCTTGCTTGCATTATTGTTGATTCTCTCTCGAGCTAGGTTCCTGATAGTGTGGTTCTTCCCTCTTCCTATTACCATAACATGTCTTACTTATCCTGGCTAGATGATGTTAAATTCGATGACCGACTTGCTTTCTGCAATGGTAGGCCCTAGCATTCTTACATGATCTCACTCGGTGGTATTCCTCTATTACTATATGACATCTTCTCGTATTTGCATGAGCGTATGACTTGACACCTCGCATGATCACACACCATGTTAGATTATGATTTTGCACACACATGACACCTGAATGTTAGGATGAATCTAATCGCATTATCTTGATTGCATTCATGTTCGATATGTGCCAGTAGTGTCCTGTAGGGATTATGATTCCCAATATGACTCGCTAGATGATCACGTGTTGTACTTGTTCTATGATGTGATGACTATTGTACCGTATACATGCTCTATGATGGTTCGTTCTTGGCACGATTATAACCTATCGCCCGTGATGTTATCTTGTTTACTCTGTGGTGATCCTTTTGCTTTCACGTACATCATATTGAACTCATTTAATCACTCTTGTCTATGCTCATGCCTTGTCATGTATCGCTAGCATCGTATAGGACCTATGCTTCCTAAGTGTATCTCATTGTACTCACATGTCATTCTGAACCTACAATATGATTCTTGTTATTAGTTGTGATGGTTACTATGCCGCCTTATGTATTTTCGTATGGTGCTTAGTTTGATCATTATGATGTACATCGCCATGCTATATTTGACCTCATCTTGTGCTGCATGTACCATTCTTGTACATTTGTTAATACTCATGATGCCTGTTATCTTCATTAAATCCCGCATGACTTCGAATCTTGTATGATAATTACTAGTTCCACATGTCCTGCTTGAAGTTGCTAGGCATGTCTGGTTCCATGAAATAATAGACTGCTAGCTTGTCTCACATGCATCAGTGTAGGACTTGATTGTGCCTTTTGGAATGAATATGCATGTCGTTCTCTTTGAGATAGGTACATGTTAGTGTGGATTAATATGATTGATATGTCCCATGATGAATTTGTGTCTGATTGTCACAATTGCAACCTAATAGACTTTCATAAGGGTGTCGTTGCTATTCTAGGGTCGAAGTTTTGTCTCTAGTTGTCGTCTTAGTATTGGTCCGTGGTTGGTTCCGAGAGGAACTTTGGGTTGTCTTCTCTTGTCACTCCCCTATCTCCGCTAACTTGGACCCTATGCGATACATTCGACGAGCGACCGCATGGAAGAGGGAACGAAAAATTAGATAGCGATAGAGCAGTGCAGCAGAAGCGTGGGCCCATAACCCACGGGCCTCAAGATCAACGATTTCGGAAAGACAAGCACATTTCGAGAATGGCGGTTACTGATTACGATATGACTTGCAAGCGAGAGTGTTCTCTGTTCGAATTGCTAACCCTTTTGAATTTGTTGACGATGATATTGCGCTGCTCTAGCGATGAGATTTACGTGTTGATGTGCTAACTTGATGATGATTGTTGCCTGATTGCATGTTGCCTATGATGATATGATTTGATGCCTTACAATTTTAATGTGACATGAGGTCTTGATGCAATGATACTTTGAGTGCTAAGCATGACCTAATTTCCTTTGCCCGTAAATGGTGAACTGCAAATGCTGAGAAATCTGAATTGTTTATTAGATAAGGTTATGATGTAACTTGCTAGCTTGACTTGATTATGTGCGTATATGATGTTTTGCAATAACTATTGAGCATGATTGCTTCTTCTTTTATCTTGTGGGTGAGGGATTCTCTTGTGGAGTGGTTGGAGAGTAGTGAAAGAATTTTGGGCGGTTAGGATGATCGATGGTATTAAGAGGTGAGTCGCGAGAGATGGATGGTGGCTTAGGTAAGACTGAGTGAGCTTTGGGATTTATGGTAGGCAATGTTGGTGGTTCTGATGAGCTTCTAGGTGATGCTGGTAATGCTTCGGGTAGTACGAGGAGTGTCAGGAAGGGCTCATAAATATTGAGGACATGGTGTTAGAGGGTACTTGGGTGTGAAGTTAGAGATAGGGGTTGGATTCTTAGAGGTGGATGGGTGTGGTAGTGCTTGGCGGAAGGAAGGGCGAGGTTTGAGCATGGAGATAAATTGGGATTCTTTAGGGGATTTTTGTCTGAGTTGACGTTGACGAGTCTAGAAGAGGATTAGTCTTGGCTTGAGAGTAGAGATGGGCGAGTGGTTGTGTTTTATTTTGACTGGTATGATGTGAGGATTGTCTTGATTATGTGATTTATTTATATCTGCTAGCATGATGTTAGATAACGACCATGATGAACCTGATATGGAATTACATGTTGATATGCAATATTAAACTCTAGTTGGTAGTGACAAGTGTTACCATGATATATTACTCTTTTGTTATCTTGTTATGTTGTTTTAGAAGCATGTTACGATGTGTTATATGAATTATGAGATAATAATGTGTTATTATGTGAAAGCATGGTGTTATATTATGTGGTGGTAATCATGATGTTATTTTATGTTGTAGTAATCATGATGTTGTATTATATGGTTGACAAGCATGACTATTGATATATTAAATGATGAGTATGACTTGGAATGTGAATATGATTTGTACATATATGAGAAAATGGTACCTGATTACTAAATGGTCGTTATATGACAGTGTGATGAGTTAAGATGATTTCTAGAGAGCATGTTGACATTTTAATGATGATATACTTCTTGATCTTCCCTTTTTATTGAATCTTAATAACATGACCTTGACTGTATTGATGTGTTGATAAGTAGTTTTGTTCCGTTGACTTATGATGAAATTTCGCTATGGCTAACCTTGCAAGTACCAATGATTGGCGTGATAAAAATGTTATGCTAATGCTGGATAGAAATTGGATAGGATGACTATGTGAATTTATGCGTTAAATGATATCCCTTACTGTGACTGACCCTACTATGATTGCGATGCTGATATGCGATAGTGAGATATTCTTTATGACTTTTGGTTATATCGAGCCATGTGTTATGATTTTGGCATATTGTTGAGATGTGTATCATGGCCTTTAGTATGACGTGGAGATATTGATGTGACCTTGTAGCACCGTGTTGGCATATGTTTGAGACTTTTCGTATGATGTACTAGTTGAAGATTGGTTGGTTATGTGGTTATGCATTCCTTATAGCTTGTGGTTCTTGCGTGAATTGAGATTGATAGATTGATTTGATTTTGGAAACTAGGGAGAGAATATGGGATTAGCCCTTAGAGGTAGATGATTCCACTTCCGAGCTTCTGAATTTGATTGATTGTTATGCGAGAAACTGATTTGGTTTTGGAGGATTTTGACGAATTTGATTGAAAGGATTTTACTTGTTTTGATGTAAAGTTGCTTGGTTAAACGTCTTATTTGAAGATTTTGAGCTGTTTAAAAGGGAATTACTTGGAATTTTAAGGAATAAACGTTATCGAGAATTTCAACAATTTTGGGGCCAATCTTTTCCAATTGCGGAATCCCTTTTGAAAATTTTCAAACCCGGGCTTATATTATAACGTCTAACGAAGTGGATACAAGCATTTTATAGGGGCGCATATAGGATGCTTGCTAAGACCTAGTAGGGTCGTTATAATTGTTTTCGATTTATGATATAACCGAAAGGTCAAGGTAAGGGTGTGGTAGGGGCCCATACCGCATACTTGCTACGACCAATTGGGAATATTGTGATCACGTTGAGGGTACTGTAAGGATCTCGTACGGGCCCTATGGGATGCTTACGGGATCAATGGCATGATCCATGGACTCACCAATTTCAAACTTCATCCCCTTGCTTTATAGTGATTTTAGTCTCGGGAACGAGACTTGTTTTTAGAGGTGGATGATGTAAAGACCGGAAATTTTTATAATATTAAAATTATTAAAATAATGATTTATAATCATCTCGATTTCTAAGATTCGGGAGGTTTGTAATTTCCGTCCTCAAGCTATTGGTTTACTCTAAATCCTTCGAAACGAGTTCCGGCATTATTTAGTTGAAAATTTAAAATATGCTTTATTTCCGCTTTCAAATGTCGAGAAGTGAAAAATAATATTTGAATTTTATTATTAAATTCGGATTTGGAAAGTTAAGCGTTAATTTTAATCGCGTCGTAATCAGATCGAGTAAGCAAGTTTTTTGGATTTATTTATTTCTTTATTTTGGAGTAATTGAAAATGTATTTTGGACCTCTCGCTTATCCTTTTCTTTTCAAATTATAATTGTTTTCTTTTTTCTTTATTTTCCTCTCTCTCCCCTCTGATTTCCGAAAGCCTGCAAGTTCCAATTTTATCAGATTACAGCTGTTCATTGTCCTCACCCTCAACACTCTCCTCACACACAACACCTTCATACATTTGTGTTTTGTCTCTACCTTCTCCTAAGGAAACTGGGAACCCTAGACCTTATCCCCAAATCCACCAAGCCTCCCATCACCTCATCTCTTCTATTTCAGGAGCCCAGCTCCAAAACAGCCACCATTGGCCCGGAATCCCCGAGCTACAAACGCCGCCCATCGGAGCCTTGTTCGAATCTGAAATCGCCACTGAACCAATCACCACCGCCTCACCTTGCTGCCCTTCGCCCCCCTCTGCTTCATTTCCGGTTCCGAGCAGCAGCAACCTGCGTCTCCGAGGTCCGAGGAGGCAGAGCCGAGTATGAGCCCAAGCCGCCACCGTCGAGCCTCCTCCTCCCCTGTTCGAACCACCCAGAAGTGACGAGCAGCGCCGAGGCCTTGTCGCTGTTTTTCCGAGGAGCTCCGAGCCTCACTGAGCCTTTTCCGAGCCCCTCCGAGGACCGACGAAGCAGATTTGTGCCGCCCAGAAACCCAGCGCCGACGCTCGTCCCTCCTCCTCTTCCTCTTTCTTCGTTCAAGAAGGTCGGTAAGTCTTCGATTCTCCTGTTTCCGACTCGAAACCTCTTAAAGGCACACCTTTATAACCGATTCCGTCCAACCCAGGCCCCTCGGCACTTCCTCCATCTCCGACGAGCCCCAAATCGATTCTGATGAGCGCTTCCCAACGATCTTCGAAGGCCCTCGGTGAGCGCCTCCTTCTTCTTCCTTTCTTGTCGATTCCGTGTCCATGGATGTTAATTGAGTCGTCGGAGCACAGCCGCCGGTAGGCCGGGTCTCCTCTTCCTCCTTCTTTCCTTCTTCCGTGGATCTGGGCGGAGGTTAGAGGAGGGTTCGGTCCTCCCTTTTTATTTTGATGGGTTCGGTTCTCTTATTTTAAAAGTGTTGAACCGGTTCGGTTCATTCCCTTTAAAAAGAGATTGGGTGTGGGCCTATTTTTCAGGCTGGACCTTTCTGTTGATCTTTTGGGCCTAATTCCGATGGGCCTAATTTGAGAAAAGGGTTATTTGGGGTTTTATTTGTTATGCATTTAATTGATATCTAGATATAAGTTATACTATATGATTTATTCGTTGTAGTTATTATTATTATTATTACTGTTTTGAACCAACTGCTTTTGTTTGTTTATTTTCAAACTATGATGATGTCTGCCCTCTTCTTATGATCTGGTTCATTTGCTTTCAGCACTCCTACTGGAGTGGAGACACCTGATGTTATTCATCTTCATAAGCATCATACAAAATTAAGAACATGAAAGACCACTTTAACAGGTAAGAAATTTGATTGTGAGGCTTTGTTTTGATTTTTTCTTTTCCTGCTATTTTATGAATAATTATTGCCAAAATTATCAATTATGTTATCTTAAATGTTTGTAGCTCGAAACATCCTGATTGAGATATATTTGAGGGTATACTTGTCCTATATGAATGCTTTGGTTTATCAAACATTGTTTCTTATTTTTTCCGTTTAATTGTAAATCCTTTTTTTTATTTGTTTACTAGTTGGATTTATAATTTAGGTGCAATTTAGCTGGCTCTAGAACACTCAAATCATTTATGTTTTGTAATTTCATTGGCAAATCCACTTCTGTAATTTTGATTATTTTTTTTTGTGTTTGATTCCCAATGCTTTTTTACTTGCAGGTTTGTAAGTTATCCAAATTAGTGTAGCTGATTACCTAGAACTTACTTGCAATTGATAAATGTTACTCACTTGCTCTCTTTTACCTAGAGAGTGTCTTATCTTAGACGTTTAAATTGTTTACTTCCTTGCAGGGTTTAATGTTGAAATTGTGGCATAGGAGATCATAAGCTTTGATGTTTGGGATGTTGGGGCTCAAGACAAGGTGAATATATAGATACGTAGATCACCAACTCGAATGTGCCATTTTTGTACACTTAAGTTGTCCCCGAACAATATTATTGTCTTAAACTTTTCAAACGTTTGTTCATATTGTTATTTCGTTATTCCTTATAATCAATATTTTATATTCTATTTTTCTTTTTCTTCTCTTCACAAACGCGTCATGGCGCGGGAATTACACTAGTCCAACCTTAAAAGCGGAATCAAAACTCTTCTTCTTTCCCTAATTTATTGAACGGTGTTTTTAGAGTTGGTCTTCATTAGATATGGTTGAAGTTAATTATAAATGTAGCATCTCTTTTTATTTATCTAATAAACATATAACATGTCAACCTCCCTAATTTAACCCCTAAGTTTCAAACAACCCCAAAAGTAATATACATTTTGTATTAGCGACTAATCATTTTTTTAATCGGTTTTTCTATCCTATGCCCTAGGGGCATAGGATAAGACATTAAATTTAGAATTTTTCAAAACTTTTAATTAGTTTAACCTTTTTTTTAAATTAGATTTTTAGGGTCGCTTGCTTTTTTTGTAGGGAATCTTTCCCAATCTAGTGTCTTATCCTATGCCCTTGGGGCATAAGATAGAAAAAAACATTTTTCAATTGTTAGATGAGATATGCTATTATTTTTAGGACATGACTAGTGTAATACCCGTGCCTTGAAGGCACGGGAGTTTGATCCATTTTAATTTGAACATCATTTTATATATCTATATCTATAATAGTACTATATTAATATATACTTGTTTATAACAAAAATATGTACGTATAAAGTTTTTTTTTGTAATTTATAAATTAGTTGGAAAGAGATACAATACAAAATTTTAAAATGATTTAATAAGGTAAAGTAGTAATAATACTCAAACACACCACCTAATATAATTGAAATAAATACTCCGTATATAATTATTGTCATAAGCACATGATTGTGCGAATACTTTTGAAGTTATGTAGATATACATAACTTATTCATTATTTTCATTAGAAAGATGGCTAGAAAGAGAGGGAAATTAATTGTGAAAATAAAGGTAAGATGGTAAAAATAAAAAGATCCTAAAAGGTAGATAAGTGATCTAAGAAGCCTCATCTAAGATGTAAAATAATCATTAGTAATTCTTGTAAGTCTTAAAATATTATTTATTTTTCGATAGTCATTTAAGATGTCTAAAATAAGTAAATTGTAAGAAAAAAAACTTTTCAAAAATAAGTAAAATAAGTAAATTGTAAGAAAAAAACATCCCTTGTTAATATCGATTAATAAGAAAAGAAACTTTTGATTAGTATAAAAATAGGAAACAAATATGTTCAAAATATGAAACGTGTATTTTAAAATTTCAGCAATAATATTGACCAATAAGAAAATACTATTTGAATAAAAAAATTAAGTTTAATTGTGGGCGTGACATGTCAACAAAATGCTAGCAGAATTAGTATTATTATTATTAATTAATAGATTTTTATTTTGACATTTGAATTAATTGTCTAGATATTTTTAATACGATTGTGATGAATATAATATAGGAAAAAAATATTTAAACTTCCCTTAATAACATCGATTAATAAGAAATGAAACTTTTGATTAAAAAATTCAACTATAATTTACAGAGTGACACGTCAGCAAAATGCTAGCAGAATTAGTAATATTAATAGATAGATAGATATATTGCAATCAGAAAAAAAAAATGGAAACATGTCTTAATATTTACGACAATATAACCGAAAATTAAAAAAAAGGAACGGATTCAAATCATATTTAAAATAGGAAACAAATATTTTAAAGTTTCCATAATAATATTGACCAATAAGAAAGCTCATTTGAATAAAAAATTCAACTTTAATTGTGAGCGTGACACGTCAGCAAAATGCTAGCAGAATTAGTAATATTAATAGAAATATTAATAGATAGATAGATAGATATATTGCAATCGGAAAAAAACGGAAACATGTCTCAATATTTACGACAATATAACCGAAAATAAAATAAAACGGAACGGATTCAAATCATATTTAAAATAGGAAACAAATATTTTAAAGTTTCCATAATAATATTGACCATTAAGAAAAGCTCATTTGAATAAAAAATTCAACTTTAATTGTGAGCGTGACACATCCGCAAAATGCTAGCAGAATTAGTAATATTAATAGATAGATTATTAATTAATAGATTTTTATTTTGACATTTGAATTAATTGTCTAGATATTTTTAATATGATTGTGATGAATATAATATAGGAAACAAATATTTAAACTTCCCTTAATAACATCGATTAATAAGAAATGAAACTTTTGATTAAAAAATTCAACTTTAATTTACAGAGTGACACGTCAACAAAATACCTGCAGAATTAGTAATATTAATAGATAGATAGATTATTAATTAATAGATTTTTATTTTGACATTTGAATTAATTGTCTAGATATTTTTAATATGATTGTGATGAATATAATATAGGAAACAAATATTTAAACTTCCCTTAATAACATCGATTAATAAGAAATGAAACTTTGGATTAAAAAATTCAACTTTAATTTACAGAGTGACACGTCAGCAAAATGCTAGCAGAATTAGTAATATTAATAGATAGATATATTGCAATCGGAAAAAAAATGGAAACATGTCTCAATATTTACGACAATATAACCGAAAAAAAAAGGAACGGATTCAAATCATATTTAAAATAGGAAAAAAATATTTTAAAGTTTCCATAATAATATTGACCAATAAGAAAAGCTCATTTGAATAAAAAAATTCAACTTTAATTGTGAGCGTGACACGTCAGCAAAATGCTAGTAGAATTAGTAATATTAATAGATAGAAAGATAGATAAATAGATAGATATATTGCAATCGGAAAAAAAATGGAAACATGTCTCAATATTTACGACAATATAACCAAAAATAAAAAAAAGGAACGGATTCAAATCATATTTAAAATAGGAAACAAATATTTTAAAGTTTCCATAATAATATTGACCAATAAGAAAAGCTCATTTGAATAAAAAAATTCAACTTTAATTGTGAGCGTGACACGTCAGCAAAATGCTAGCAGAATTAGTAATATTAATAGATAGATATTAGAGTTTGAGTGATGTTTGGTACTTTAAATTGATGTAAGGTTTTTTATAAAAAAAAAAACTTATATAAGATACTATATACGGAGTATATATATATAAATAGGGCCTCAATTTTTTTTCCGCCTAGGGTCTCTAAAATGATAGGATCAGATATACACACTTTGGCAAATTACAATTTCATAATACGGTTTTTCTATCCTATACCCTTAGGGCATAATACATTTTTTCTACCATAAGGGCATATGATAAGATCCTAAATTGGGAAAAATTTCCTAAAAAAAGGCAAGCGACCATAAGAATTTAATTTAAAAATAGACTAAACTAATTAAAATTTTAAAATAATTTCTAAATTTAGGGTCTTATCCTATAGAAAAATCGTTCATAATATACTATAGTTTCATGTACTCTCCTTTATATTTTGGTCACTTATTAATACTTTTTCATCATTTTATTTTCTTGTTGGGAAATTAAAGCATTAATACTTATCCATTATTGATTATTTTTAGTTGTTGTTCAAATTAAAATTAAAAATTTTCAACAACCAACAAGTCCGGAAATCAAGTTCGAACTAGACAATACTGTATTAACTTATCCATTCAGATTCAAAGAATCAAAAAGATTCAGCTATAATTTTTTTATATATAAAATATTTCAATTATTTTTATGATATTTATCCATTTCAATTTAAAATTAAATTTCTAATTAAAAATTAAAAATCTATATTCTATATAATACTTTAAATCAGAAGACTTTGATGACGTGTCATCTTCTCCTTGATTTTAGGTAATTTAACCAATTCCTTATTTTCTACTTTTTTATTTTTTCCTCTCTCCTATATTTAATTATTATTTCCTTTAATTATTAATTTCATTATTCCCTTTATCTTTTTAAATCAATCCTATTCTTTCTTTTATTTCCAACATATTTTTTAACAATTGGGCTTAATTCAAAACATTAAATTCAATTTAATATAGCTACTAGGATTGTCTCAAATTGATTTCCTTTAATTATTTTTTTCTCCTTCTTTTTATCTTTTCAAACCAATTACATTTTTTTATTTTTTTTATCACATTTACTATATATATTCTTAAAATAAAAGAGTTTTAGCCTATATTACTTTTTTTTATCTCTTTAAATCAATCTATTTTTCCCTTTAATTTTTATTCTTCTTCCCTTTAAACCAATCACATTTCTTTTCTTTTTTTAAAAATATATTTATTAACTATTAGGCTTAATTCAAAACATTAAATTTAATATAATCTAATGCTTACTATTAATCTACATGTAAATATTTATATATTATAAATATCTAATGTTTATATACTACTTAATATATATGATGATATGACATAACTAATAGTATCATTTTAGATAACTGTTATACCACATAACATTTAAACAACGTTACAATAATCTATATCTATATATCTATATAATACTTTAAATCAGAAGACTTTGATGACGTGTCATCTTCTCCTTGATTTTAGGTAATTTAACCAATTCCTTATTTTCTACTTTTTTATTTTTTCCTCTCTCCTATATTTAATTATTATTTCCTTTAATTATTAATTTCATTATTCCCTTTATCTTTTTAAATCAATCATATTCCTTCTTTTATTTCCAACATATTTTTTAACAATTGGGCTTAATTCAAAACATTGAATTCAATTTAATATAGCTACTAGGATTATCTCAAATTGATTTCCTTTAATTATTTTTTTCTCCTTCTTTTTATCTTTTCAAACCAATTACATTTTTTAATTTTTTTTATCACATTTACTATATATATTCTTAAAATAAAAGAGTTTTAGCCTATATTTACTTTTTTTTTTATCTCTTTAAATCAATCTATTTTTCCCTTTAATTTTTATTCTTCTTCCCTTTAAACCAATCACATTTCTTTTTTAAAAAAAATATTTATTAACTATTATGCTTAATTCAAAACATTAAATTTAATATAATCTAATGCTTACTATTAATCTACATGTAAATATTTATATATTATAAATATCTAATGTTTATATACTACTTAATATATATGATGATATGACATAACCAATAGTATCATTTTAGATAACTGTTATACCACATAACATTTAAACAACATTACAATAATATTATTATTTTTACTAAGTGATTTAAATATCCATATTTATATATTATACTTTTACATGATATTTTTTAAAAAATAATTTTTTGAGATATTTATAAGATACATTTATGGTAAAGATTTTAATGAATTTTATATTAACTTTTATTAATATTTTATAATATTATTTTTTATATTATCAAAGTTTTAGTTTTAAAAATCGCGCCATGGCGCGGGAATTATACTAGTTATAATTAATCCATTTCAGTTTACTGTCATAATTTTATTTAATTAAAAATTTTAAAATGGTTTTTCTCATATTTAAGAGACCAAATCGGTGAAAACTTTCAACTTTCCATAATTTCAGTTATTTTAAAATTGATTTCCCTAATATTCATAGATTAAGATAAAAAAATCTAATTTAAAAAAAAAAAACCGTACTTGACGACTTGATCGGTTAATGAGGAAAAAAAGGAAATTTGCAGAAAGAGTTAGTTGCTTACTGAATCTATAGAGCGAACATGGCGAACGTAAAGTGTACCAAATTGGACCCAAAGATCAAGCTTGGCTATAAATACGGCCCCATACGCCCGCAACCATCAAATGCTCAATTTACTCCTTATTTCTCTCTTCACAATATCTCTTTTAATTTTTAGTTTTTGGATAATCTCTTCACAAATTCACAATCTTTTCACTCTCCCTTTAAATCAGCTCATTTTTCTGCTAAACAACATAGATAACGATCAAGAAAACAAAGTGGAAATCGGAAAATGTGTGGGATACTGGCGGTTTTGGGTTGCTCCAACGATTCACAGGCCAAACGCGCCCGTGTTCTTGAGCTCTCTCGCAGGTATCTCTTTCTCATCGATCATTACCCTCATTTCTTGGTTTCATCAATGCCGGAATTGAATTGAATTGAATTTTTTGATACAAAATTTGCGGTGATTGATTTGTAGACTGAGGCACCGTGGACCAGATTGGAGTGGGCTCCACCAATTTGGAGACTGTTACCTGGCCCACCAACGGTTAGCGATCATCGATCCTTCATCTGGCGATCAACCTCTGTATAATGAGGACGGATGTATCGTTGTCACTGTAATTTCTCTTCCCCTTCCCCTCGCAGTAATTCGATCAAATCTTGTTTCAGTCGGGAATTTACTGAATTAATTAGCTTGTTTTGGTTTAGGTGAATGGTGAAATTTACAACCACGAGGAGCTGAGGAAGAGCCTCCCAAATCACAAATTCAGGACTGGAAGCGATTGTGATGTTATTGCTCATCTGGTAATTCATCAGCTGCGCTTGAATTTGTGTGTGATTAATTTTAGGGTTTTGAAAACCCCAAATTGCGCGTGGTTATGAATATGACAAGTTGATCATAACCTGTTTGTCGAAATGCCTCAATGAAACAGTATGAGGAACATGGTGAGAATTTCATTGACATGTTGGATGGTATCTTCTCGTTCGTGTTGTTGGACAAGCAGGACAACAGCTTCATCGCTGCTCGTGATGCCATTGGCGTCACCTCGCTTTACATCGGTTGGGGACTCGATGGTATCAAGAATTTCCTTCTTTCCTCATTTGTCTTGAAATAGTTTATCAAGTTTGATGTTATGAAAAATGATTTGTTGTTTGATTTAGGATCCATATGGATCTCATCTGAGTTGAAGGCACTGAATGATGATTGTGAGCATTTTGAATCCTTCCCACCTGGTCACTTGTACTCCAGCAAAACCGGCATTCGTCGTTGGTATAACCCTCCATGGTTCTCTGAATCCATCCCCTCCACCACTTATGATCCCCTTGTTCTCAGAAGTGCATTTGAGAAGGTAAAGTCCTTCTATAAGAAATGATGAAATTGTATGTATCTTCTATAAGAACTGATTTTGCTTGCATCAATTTCGTTGAAGGCTGTCGTAAAGCGGCTAATGACTGATGTCCCATTCGGAGTTCTTTTATCCGGAGGCTTGGACTCATCCTTGGTGGCCTCCATCACAACACGGTACCTGGCTGGGACGAAGGCCTCCAAGCAATGGGGGAATCAGCTTCACTCCTTCACTGTCGGTTTAGAGGCAAGATTTTGGTTCTTGTTTTTTTTTCTTTGGTATGTTTTTGATGGTTTTGTGATCAATTTTTTCGTGTGCGAGAGCAGGGTTCGCCAGATCTGAAGGCTGCAAGGGAAGTTGCTGAATACCTCGGAACTGTGCACCATGAGTTTCACTTCACAGTTCAGGACGGTATCGATGCCATTGATGAGGTGATCTACCATATAGAGACTTATGATGTGACGACCATCAGGGCAAGTACGCCTATGTTTCTCATGTCTCGGAAGATCAAGTCGCTTGGGGTTAAGATGGTGCTTTCTGGGGAGGGAGCTGATGAGATCTTTGGCGGGTATCTCTACTTCCACAAGGCACCGAGCAAGGAAGAGTTTCACCGAGAAACATGTCACAAGGTAACCAGTTAGCTCATACATGGAATACAAAAATCTATTGAAGAAGTCATTTGATTGTGGTGGAGTTTTGGATTTGCATCCAGATCAAGGCACTTCATCAGTACGACTGCTTGCGAGCCAACAAGGCGACTTCTGCTTGGGGGCTTGAGGCTCGCGTTCCCTTCCTGGACAAGGAGTTCATCAGTTGTGCCATGGCCATTGACCCTGAATGGAAGATGGTAAAGCCAGATCAAGGACGGATAGAGAAATGGGTTCTCCGGAAGGCATTTGACGACGAAGATCGCCCCTACTTGCCAAAGGTTGATATTATATATCTTGCAAAATGGTCTAATCTTAACCTTTATTCACTTGTTCTTGATAAACTGCCCTGAACAATGTGCTTCAACAGCACATTCTGTATAGGCAAAAGGAGCAGTTCAGTGATGGTGTCGGGTATAGCTGGATTGATGGCCTCAAGGCTCACGCCGAGCAGCATGTACACAATCCGAACTTTCTCCATCCTCCCGAAAAAAATAAAATTGTACCTCTCTAACACAGATCCCTTGCAGGTGAGCAATAAAATGATGCAAAACGCAAGCCGGATCTTCCCTCACAACACCCCAACCAGCAAGGAGGCCTACTACTACAGGATGACATTCGAGAAGCTATTTCCGCAGGTAGTGATTCATTCATTCATTACTCAATCAAGACACCAAGGATGCCTATATATATTAACCTGCCTTTTCGGTTTGCTTCAGAACTCCGCTAGGCTGAGTGTCCCTGGAGGGCCAAGCGTGGCGTGCAGCACAGCCAAGGCAGTGGAGTGGGACGCGGCCTGGTCCAAGAACCTCGATCCATCAGGAAGGGCTGCACTCGGAGTCCATAATGCGAGCTACGAACCCAACCACACAGCCAGAGGCTGCAGCTTCTTCGTCTGGCAAGACAAGTGTAGCCTCTAATAAGATCATCAAAGACCGGTCGCTTGGTGTTTGTGCTCCTCAGCTTGCCATTCACAGCTAGCTAGGATTCTTCAAGTGTTGATTCAGTCTTATATTGCGCTGCCATGATGTAAAAAGCGTTACATATTTGCAATAAGTTTGAATCTGTGCAGGGTACGTCTAAAGACGCTTAAAACCTGTTGCCTGGTACTGTAAATATTTCTTTTTCCTGTTCTTATTCAATCTCACCATCTGCTTCATAGAACTGTTTTCCTTTCTCCTTCCGTGTTCATCGCCTCTCTAAACCCTTCACAATCAACTATGACATAAAAACCCTCAATTTGTTAAATTAATTTGGGGTAACTATTGATTTAGTAGGACGTGGTACCCCTTTCTTACTAGTAATTAGAATTTGTTACATAATAATTACCAAGAACAAAAATATCAACCCCAGCCAGTGAAGGGGAACCCCAGCAATATATATCCTCCGGACCGTAGAGCTAGGTGGCAATCGGACGGGTCGGGTTCGAGTTCGGTTAGCCGGGTTTCGGGTTATTCTTCGAGTTTCGGGTAATGTCTAATAATTATTTGGTCATTTGGATGAGTCGGGTTCGGGTTTCGGTTGTATCATGTGGATTTTGGTTATTTGAGTTTCAGTTGTTTCGGGTTTGGATTGTCTCAAGTTTTAATTATTTCAATATTCATTTTAAAAAATTTACTAGAATGTATTTTAAAGTTCGAGTTATTTTGGGTTTCGGTTATAACGGGTTCGGTTATCAATTATTCGGATTTCGGGTCCAAAATGGCTCGGGTTGGGTCGATATTCAGAACAACCGATTCCGGGTCGGCCGAGTCGGGTTTTCAGGTTTGGGTGGGGTTTTGCCAGTTCTATAGACTGGACCTCCCACCGCCACTCCTGAAAATCAAACTCATCTCTCATCACAAAAATAAAAAAATAAAAAATGATCAAGTTACAACAAATAGATAACAAATAACAATGCAATCACTAATTTAAATCATAAAAAAGAGATTAATTGAAGTTACCAGCTATAAAGATGATTTTTGGTCAAAACAGCATTTAAAATGATTTTATGTTAATTGAAGTTACCAGCTATATATGAAGATGATTTTTGGTCAAAACAGCATTCAAAATGATTTTATGTATCACATATTAAATGTGTAACGTATAATTTATCTTTTTTAATTTTCTCAATGAATTAAATTAGTACTCCATTAACAAAGATGCATTTACTTGTTTGAATGAGGTGCATGATTCTTTTACATGTTGGAGAAACGTACAACAAGTAAAAGGAAGTAATGCTAATTAAAAGATACTTAATTACTTTGGCAGTTAGGTACATTAAATTACTATTAACTTCACCTGTTCCACAATTTCAAAACATATGATCTAGAATAACAAGGGTCTCTTCCTCCATCCTTATAAATTGTAATCCCCACAACAATCGACGGAGAAATTAATTTTCATTCTTGAATAAGGAACAAGAAAGAGAGAGATCATGGAAGATGATGGTTTAGGCCTTAGTTTGGGCATCAAAACCTTCGAAAAAAGGCCTCGACGAACACCACCACCATCACTACTGCCACCAGTTCCATTGAAGCACAGTAAGAACTCCATTTTCTACAAGGTTGATCATTTCCACAAATCACCACTAGAAGGTATATATTAATCGATCAGTTCAGATCTTGTTGTATCTACTTCTTGCATGTTCTTGATTTTTTGTTCTTGTATGTTTCAATTTGTTTTCACCATTTTGTTGTACTGCTCCATCAATTTCAATATTCTATTTCTAATTATAGAAATTAAAAATCCTAAGGAGCCTATATAGGTAATATATATCATTTTTGTTACTGTTTCTTTAAAATTCTTTGATTTATATCCATACATATATACATATATAAGTCAATCGGTTAGGATACATACTGATCATGAATTTAGTGATTTAATCATATATGCAAGTGTATGTTTTTCACTGCATTTATTTTAAAATTTTCCTTGGTTTAATAGGAAAATTAGTCCAAAATCAAAATCATATTATTAGTTCGGAAATCTATCTTTTCGATACAACAAAATTGCAAATGGTAATCTTTTGTGCAGTTGGCGAATCGAAGAACAAACACTTAGCACCCTACACGACGACGCTGAATCTAGGATGGATCGGTGCAAAACCAAAGCCGAGGCACAACGACAAAGGGCTAGACCGAGAAATTTCGATCAGTGATGGAGAGGTCGACGGTGGCCATGCTGATCAACGAGGCGGCGTTGGGGTGACAGTGGCAGCTGGTGGCGGAGAAGGCGGACCGGAGAAAAAGAAGCTGAGGCTGTCAAAGGAGCAATCCTCCTTGCTTGAACAGACGTTCTTGGAGCACTCCACTCTCAATAATGTGAGTCAATCCTCAATTTAATACTATTTATTATATACATAACCTCCAAATTAGTCAATTCATAAAACTAAAATTATGAAACTTGATGTGTCATTGCCCAAATTGATTGTTTTTTTTTTTTAAAAAAAATATTGGGATTTTTTACATATTAATTGTTACTTTCTGTTTTGAATTTCAGAAACAGAAGTTATATTTGGCGAAGGAGTTGAAACTGATGCCTAGACAAGTTGAAGTGTGGTTTCAAAACAGGAGGGCAAGGTTTGGCCTAAGATTGTATTTTTATATTATTTATTACTATTAATATTAATTAATGCATTTATTATCTACACTTTTTTTAAAATAATAAAAGTTATATAAAATATCAATTCATGTTTATTAATAGTAAATATAAAATTATATATATAATTATAAGTTATATATATAAAATATCAATTTATGTTTATCAGTAGTAAATATAAAATTATATATATAAAAGTTGATATTTTATACAATTTTATCATCATAAAAAGTGTACATCAGATAGAGAATGAATGATTCTCAGGACGAAGTTGAAGCAAACAGAAGTGGACTGCGAGTTCCTAAAGGAGTACTGCAAGAGGCTTTCCGAGGAAAACAGGAGACTCCACAAGGAGCTCCAACAGCTGACACCTCCCTCCGGCCTTGTCTGCCATGCCTGCAACCGCGGCTCTGCCACCCCCTCTTCAGTTGTGGATGGTGGCAGGCCGCGCAACACCCTTACCACTCATATCCGCCCGGTTGATCAGCCAAATGTGTCCGGTTTCTTCTTTAAGAAGGCCTCCTTGCTGAAGATATAGAGGCCGACTTTTACATATACTAGCTAGTTGCATTGGAAAGCTTGAGTTCTAAGAGTTGGTTGCAATCAGTAAACTTTTATTACAGTCTTGTGCTCTTTGTTGTTATACTTGATGATAAACTTTTATTGGTATACTTTAAGAACATATATACATGTAAGGGGTTTAGCGTGTACTAATTAAATACAGTAATTTTTACTGTCTGAAAAATACAATACCCCGTATAACATTTTACTACTATGAAATAACAGCTATCAAAATATGATTAGAAATGTATGGTTGATGTGAAGCACTTACATAAGAGATTACACACTCTCTTTCCTTTTTCAAAACGGAAAGCAATTAAAACTAACTATGTATGATCAATATATAATTCATTCCGAGAACATGTAGCTCTAAATCTATAATTGTTGGATTACGAAATCGAAGAGAGATCCAACCGAGCTCAGTCGTTGTTCGAAGGTTGAAGATGAAGAGAGTTTGGAGTGAAGTTTGTGTTTCTTTCAATTGATTCTCATTGAATTAATTAACAAAACAGATATCATAATCTGTATTTATACAAGGCCCATATCACTTAGGACCAAACTGATTATAACCCAATACAAAACAACCCATCTCCTATGCCTGAACATATTCGGATCCTAACACCCCCCTCAAGATGTAGGTGGGGAAGCAACTCCAATCTTGGACAACAAAGGTTGGAGATGGCAACCTGGAACGTTTTTAGTAAGGAAATCGGCAAGCTGATCACGAGTACGGATGTGATGCAAGGAAATCAAACCTTCCATAAGCTTTTCACGAGCGTAGTGACAATCAAGCTCAATGTGCTTGGTACGCTCGTGATATACCGGATTCTTCACAATGTAAATGACCGTCTGGTTGTCACACTTAACCGGCACCGGTGTCAAGCCAGGCACATCAAGCTCTGTACGGAGAAAAATCCGCACAAGTAATTGTTGAAGGAGACCGGTGTCCAACCAACATCTGAACCCTGTAACACAAGAACAAACACCAGTTGGGCGAGGCTTGTCTCCCCGAAAAACCCTCTGATGCTGAAGTCAGTCATCTTCCTCAAGAATAATCATCAATTTAATGGAGGCTAGGGTTTAGTACTTAGAGCATATCTGATGAGGAGTCTAGGAGGTCCTCTTATAATATTAGGTTAACCTGTGAATATGACAGATTTACCTTTAGGGATTATTTTTTCCCTCTCAAGCTCACATAGCAACCGGGTGAGCCAAGCAATCTCAGTGCACACACGTCGAAGGGACTGGTACTCAGCCTCTGCAGACGACAAAGAAACACTCTGTTGTTTCTTAGATTTCCGGGAAATCAAGCACAAACCCGGCTAGAAAAATGACAAACCCACTGATTTAGCGTCGAGAGAACGGACAACTAGCCCAATCAACGTCACAATAGGCTCGAAGAGTAAAATTCGAGCTCTTGGTGAGAAGTAAACCTTTCGTTGCAGTTCCTCTGAGATAACGTAACACATGAATTCCTGCATTCGTGTGAGCGCTACGAGGAGCTTGGAGAAATTGACCGAGGAATTGTACAGTGAAAGCTAAATCCGGCCGTGTGTGGACTAAGAAATTCAATTTTCCCACAAGTTTACGGTAAACCGAAGGATCGTTTAGGGGCACACCATCATCCGATGTAAGCTGCAAATGTGGTTCAAGGGGACTAACCACTGAAGAATCTAGGCATGAAAATTCATCCAGGGGCTCATGAACAAACCGCTGCCGACTGAGTCTTAATGAACTCAATACCCATAAAAATACAAAGTTCCCCAAAATCCTTAATTCGAAATTCTACGTCTAAGAAAGCCTTGAGATGAAGCATCTCATGTGTGTCACTCCATGTGACCATAATGTCGTCTACATAGACTGCAACAAAGCACACCAGACCTTTGTATTTTCTGAAGAAAAGTGAATAATCACTAGTGTATCCCCGCTGCCTCAATGCAGAAGAGAGCCGAGCATACCATTGTCGGGATGCCTGCTTCAACCCGTAAGGGGATTTCTTCAATCGGCAAACCTTGTGATCACCATCAACCATCAAGCCTGGAGGTATCTTCATGTATACTTCTTCATCTAAGTGTCCGTGTAAGAATGCATTATTTACATCAAGCTGCAAAATTTTCCAATCATTCTGCAAGGCAACTGTGACCAAGGCTCTCACAGTTGTCATCTTCACCACCGGTGAAAATGTCTCGGTGTAGTCCACACCCTCTCTTTGTGTGAACCCCTTAACTACAAGCCGAGCCTTATAACGTTCTATATAGCCATCAACTTTTCTCTTGACTTTGTAGACCCATCTACAACCGATAGCCCTCTTGTCCTTAGGCAATTCAATAACATCCCATTTGCCATTAGCATCAAGAGCTCTAAATTCATCCTCCATAGTTGTTTGCCACACTCTGAACCTACACGCCTCTCCAAAGCAAGTTGGCTCATAGTCAGGATGAGAGACAACTGGAGAGGAAGCAGAAGGAAAATGATAACGGGAGGTGATGGTATGGAAACAAAATTCCACTATTGTGCATTGTGAACATATGTAATCTGATAAGTGTGCAAGAGAATTGTGAACTCTAGTAGAACGTCTGGGCACCACAAGTGTTGTAGCAGAAGTGGATTGAGAGGATGAATTGGCAATTGGGGGAACACCAATTCCACTGTCAACATCAGCATCAGCTGTATGATCTTGATCAAGGAAAGTGAATTGAGGCACATCAGACGCATTTGATGGCAGAGAAGGTGATGAGAATGGGAAAATCCGCTCATGGAACACCACATCCCTGGGCACCAGTACTTGATGACTCTCAATATTGTAAAGTTTATACCCTTTCTTACCTTCAAGATAGCCAAGAAGGACACATGGAGAAGCTCGAGGAGCACATTTGTCTCTTCCATGTGCTTGAGTGGATACGTAGCATAAACACCCAAAGCACTTGAAGTAACCAAAAGAAGGTGCCTGGCCATATAATCTCTCATAAGGAGATTTCATTTGCAACAATTTACTAGGCAAACGATTGATTATGTGAACTGCCATGACAACACTGGCACCCCAAAATCGTTTTGGCAAGCAAGATTCAAACATAAGGCTCCTAACTACCTCTAGAATATGCCTATGCTTCCGTTCCACTACTCCATTTTGTTGTGGAGTAGCCAAGCAAGACTTTTGATGCAATATGCCATGATCTAGAAGAAATTGAGAATGCTCTACACTTCCTCCAAGCTCCAAATCATTGCCAGATCGAATGAATAAAACCTTTCTCCCAAACTGTCTTTCAGGCATATCAAAGAACTGCTTCATTGCTATGAAGGCAACAGACTTGTTGAGAAGGAGTTGCACCCAGGTAGTACAAGTAAAACCGTCCACCAATGTCAAAAAAATATCGACAATTATCATATGTAGGCAGACAATAGGGCCCCCACACATCCACGTGTAACAATTCAAAAGCAAATCTAGTTTTGATTGAGCTCAAAGAAAATGGCAGTTTGGCTTGCCTTGCTCGAGCACAGATCAAACAAGACTGCAAATCTGAATTACAACTTTATCCAATTGAATAAAGTCTAAAGTTTCAAGTCTATGAGGTGGCAAATGACCTAACCTTTTATGCCACAACGAGCCATCCACTAGGCTTGGCAGCTTATTCTGAACACTATGAGTGTGGGCAGCAACTTGAGGTGAGTCTTTGAATCCCAGAAGAAATAGATCCTTGACAAGCTCACCTATTTTCATAAGGCTCTTCATAGAAGGAGTCTGCAAGTAACATCCCTTGGCAGTGAATAACACAAAGCAATCAAGATCTCGAATTAATTTCCCCACTGAAACCAAGTTGCACTTGAAATCAGGCACTAGCAAAGTGTGATCAAGTGTCAACCCCTGAGCAATTTCAACAGTCTCACTGTCTACAATCCAAACCCGGCCATCTAAGATCTGTTGTGAAAGAGTTGTACCTGAGAAGCCAGAAAAGTTATCAGGCACTGGCTCCCTACTGCGTGGAGAAGAAGCGGTGGACTGCAACAAAGAAATCAACTGTGCTATCTGCTCACTGGACATATCTGGTTTCTGGTTTTGATTGCCATTACCAGCAAACTTGCGATCTTCTCCTTCCTTCTTATCTCTATTTTCTGCATAACCATGAGGAAAACCTATTATGAAGAAGCACCTGTCAACGGTGTGATTCGTCTTCTTGCAATTTGTGCAAAATAATGACTTCCTATCAAAACGCCCTTTCTACTTTTTTGCAGCTCTCTTCCCTGGTGTAGAACTCTGCGAATTGCCATAGCTCATCCCTGAATTTCAAGATCCTATATTACCTGCCTTAGATCTAGAGTTAGATGCCTTAGCATGCATCAAAGCTCCTTCACTCTGAGCAGAGCTATTTACAGATTTACTCTCCCTTTGATTCTCCTCTCACATCAACAAAAAATAGATGCGATCCACATCATGTAATGGATCCATCATCAATATAGAAGTGTACTCATAGGATCGGATAACTAGGCAAAGAATTGAACATTGATCTGGTTAAGGTGACACGTGCTGCTATTGACAGAAGACGCCCTTTCCAAGAGGAGAGGCGGGGCGAGGCGAGATTCAACTTTGTCTAACAAGGGTTGAAAAAGAGATGCAGAGATCCGCTTTTGTAAAATAGAGATGCCTAACTACGTTCTGAATTCCCGAGAGACTGTAAATCCACTTATGGTGTGAAGGTTGTGGGCTAGATTCTCATCAACATTATGTGACACATTTTTTATTTATTTATTTTGAGGCATTAACCTTTTGCTCAGAAGAGCATAGAAAAGATGAATACATTGAAGCATAAAACGTAACTGCTAAGAGGAAGCCTCTCCGAAGAATAGAATATTGTCATCCGCAAAAAAGAGATGTGAGAGAGCCGGAGAGAATTTGGTCAAAAACTGATTACCCCTGGAGGAAAGGTTGCTGAAGAAAAGAAAAAAGACACATTAAAATCCATCAAGCCTTGGAGCTTGTTTAACATTTGTAAACACTTGAACATATATGCATTACTCAAATCTTGCTTCCTTGGGTAAGCTATCTTGGTGCTTTCTTCATGCCTAGGCAAGTTTACTTACGGTGCTCTATATGGCGCTTAGGCAATGGACATAACATCAATTTCTCCTGGCAAGATCCTTGGATCTCTCGTCAGCCGCTTCTAGATTATGCTTTAAAATCCATGCCTACATCTTTGTCTACTATTAAAGTTTGCCAATTTTTTATCTCAGATACTGGTTGGAATTGGTCAACTTTCTCTGAATTTTTGCCAACCTCCTTACTTCTCAAGATTAGAGCATCTCCTATTACATTATCAGACATTGCCCTTGATATCCAAGCATAGGCACTTTCTTCATTTGGAGATTACTCTCATGCTTCAGCTCATAAAGCATTACTAAATAATGTCCAGGAATCAAATAACCCTCCACCATCTATCTTTTGCAATCTCTGGCATCTACAAGTACCTAAGCTTATTCGGTTTTTTTCTATGGCTTCTTGTTTGGGGTGTCTTGTTGACTAACTTTGAACTTGCTCAGCGGCATTTAACCACATCACCCAATTGCTCCTTGCAATCAAAATGAAGAGACTTGGATCCATCTCTTTCGAGAATGTACCTACGCCACATAGGGTATGGTCCGCACTTGTTCCGATCCAACCCAAACTTTTCTTTTTCACCAATGATTTTGAAGCTTGGTTTTGTGCTAATCTGGAAAATAAACATAATCTAGATCGAATATCAATTAAATTAGAAGGTCTTATTTGCTCTCACTCTATGGTGGGTGTGGAAATGGCGAAATGAGCGTGTCTTTGATAGACCATCTACCACACTAGAAAGGTCTTTTAGTTACGGAAGCAATTCTGCCAAACTCAAGATGCTTGGTCCAATCTTCTTCCTGCTAAGCAAATTTCTTCCTATCAAGAAATCCTAATTAGTAGTTCCCTCTTCATCCTGACTGGATTAAGATCAATTCTGATGAATCAGTGCGAAGACCTTCAAGTAATGCTTCTGCTAGAGGCATATTGAGAAATTTTAAAGGAGACTGGCCGGATTATAGGATATACTTGCAATTTGGGTAATTGCATTGTTCCTCAAGATGAGTTGTTAGGTCTCTTACTTTGACTACATGTTTCTTGGAATCAAGATGGAGTACAATATGGTTGAAGCGGAGTCAGATTCTAAGTTAGTTGTTTCTCTCTTAAATAGTCATCTGTCTCTGTCTCACCCGTTATTTAGCCCGATTTCTGCTTACTATGGCTTCTTCAGTTGGAAATTCCAACTCCAACACGTCTACCGATAATGTTATCAGTTGGAATTCAAGAAACCTCCATTAATGGATCTCGAAGATTGCATAAAATGGGGGAATCGAAAAGAGGAAGAAGATGATATGTTATTCCAACTGAATTGATTGTTATGTACAACAAGCCAAACCAATTTATACTACTCAAAGTAAAAACGACACGTTTCACCTAATCAAAACAAACCGGGTTCAACACTAATATAAAACCGGGTTCAACATCCCCCCTCAAGCTTGGAATCACATTCCGATATTGGACAATATGTAGGAATGTTGTGGTGATGGAAGAACATTTGTCAAGATATCTGTTAGTTGTTCCTTTGTGGGAACATGAACCAACTGTAAAATGCCATCAAGAACGCACTCTCGTGTGAAATGACAGTCGATGTCTATATGCTTCGTTCTCTCCTGGAAAACGGGATTCTTCGCAATGTGCATAGTTGATGTGTTGTCACATAACAATGTGGCTGGAGTGAGGTTGGAGACACCTAGTTCTCTAAGTAGGCGTACCAACCAAACAAGCTCTGCAGAAGCAAGGGCCATAGCTCTATATTCCTCCTCTGCAGAACTCCTAGAAACAGTCGATTGTTTCTTTGATTTCCATGTAATTGGGGAGCCTCCAAGTGTGAAAAGATATCCAGTAATTGGGCGTCTAGACGTCGGACAAGCAGCTCAGTCCGAATCAGAGAAGGCATGGAGAACCAAATCAGTTTTGCCATGTATGATAATTCCTTTATCAATTGATCCATGAACATATCGAATCGTGTGAAGGAGAGCCTGGAGATGTGGCTCACAAGGTGCAGACATAAATTGGCTTAGGTATTGAACTGTGAAAGACAAATCTGGACGGGTGTTTGTGAGGAAATTTAATTTCCCAACCAAACTCCTGTAGAATTCCGGATTAGCCAGACCAACACCCTGATTAGCAAACAATTTGGTGTTGAGAGGAAGAGGAGTAAGAGGAACCTTGACGTCATAAGAGAATTGAATCCCACTTTCGGACACAATCTCTTTAGCAAACTTGCGTTGAGACATTAGAGCGGCATTATCCAGGTAGGTGAACTCAATTCCAAGAAAGAAATTCTAGTGCCCAAGATCTTTGATGCTGAACAGTTGGTGAAGATGAGCCTTGAGGGCAGTAATAGCTTGATGATCTGAACCGGTGATGATAATGTCATCCACGTACACTGCAACAATCACTAAACCTGAGGGAGATGACTTGAGAAATAGTGAATAATCATTCTTTGATTGCAAGAACCCTTGTTGTAAAAGTGTAGCAGTGAGCTTAGCATACCACTGGCGAGATGCCTGCTTCAAGCCATAAAGAGACTTGACCAATCTGCAAACCTTGTTGGTGGGATTAGGTATGCCTTGTGGCACTTGCATATATACTTTCTCAGTTAAATCCCCATGTAAGAAAGCGTTGTTGATGTCCAATTGGTATAAAGGCCATTTTTGAGACAATGCAACTGAAATAATGCACCTTACAGTGGACATTTTGATCACTGGAGAGAAGGTGTCAGCAGACTTGAGTTTAATCTTGTAAACCCATTTACATGTAATAGGGTGTTTCCCTGCAGGCAAATCAACTAAATTCCATGTATTGTTAACAGTTAAAGCTTGTATCTCCTTATTCATTGCATCAACCCATTTAGGATCCTTAGAAGCTTGTTTGAAAGTTCTGGGTTCAATGAGGGGTGGACAGGGAGAAGCAGATGTGAGGGCTAAGGGATAAGCAACACAACATTTGTGTAAAACATCAAGATCCCCCACTGTATTACATACAAAATCTCTAAGATGAGATGGGGCAACATGAGGACGAGTACTTCTTCTCAAAGGGGGATCAATTGGGTCATCAATGTGAGGTACAAATAAGGGGTGATTTGATGAGTAGGGAGGAGCATCTGCTGGCTGGTGTGCTTGGATAAATGTGTGAGACTCAATGTCCTGAGAAACCATAGGAAGAGTGGGAGAATTGTCATGTGTAATGGTTTTGAAAGGAAAAATGGTTTCATGAAAAACAACATCTCTAGAGGAGATTATTTGTCGACTAGGAATGTGCAGAACTTTATATGCCTTTTTTCCAAGGGGATATCCAAGGAATATGCAAGGATCTACTCTTGGTTGAAGCTTGTCTTGATGTGGTTTGGGTTTGGTAACAAAGCACAAACAACCAAAGGTGCGCAGGTGACTGTATGAGGGTGGTTTGGAGAACAGAAGCTCAAATGGTGACTTGTGTTTAAGAGAAGGCAATGGTAGACGGTTGATGATGTATGTATCTGTTAGAAGGCATTCACCCCAGTATGAGATAGGTAAGTTTGATTGAAAAAGCAAGGTGCGGGCAGTCTCAAGGAGATGCTTGTGTTTTCTTTTGACAATGCCATTTTGTTGGGGAGTATAGACACAACTGGACTGGTGGTTAATGCCTTTGGAAGAATAAAATGAAGTGGCATTAGAGCCTGAAAACTCAGGAGCATTATCAGACCTGATGTTCTGCACTTTGGCGGTGAACTTTGTTTCAACAAACAACACAAAGGACTTGAGGACAGTGAAAGCATTATATGTAGGAGAGTGATAAGGACCCCATGTATCAATGTGAATCAAGTGAAAAGGGGAAGCACTTTTGTGATCACTCAAAGGAAAGGGTTGCCTTTGTTGTCTAGCTTGAGGACGTACACGACAAATGCCATCAATTTTATTCAAAGCACAATTGCCAGCAGATGGAATGTATTTCATAATATCAAAAGGCACATGCCCCAATCTACAATGCCATAGAACTGAATTTGAAAGCACTGAATGTACAGAATGTAATGAGGCAGAAAAAATGGATGAAATGTCATTTGTGGAGGATGTGTTCTGGGAATGATAGTCCAAGATGTAAAGACCTCTTGAAAGTTTACCAAACACTTGTGTTGTCCTCGTTGAAGGGGCCTGAAGGAAACATGAAGTTGGTGTAAAAACCACATTCATAGAAAGGACTGAAGACACTTTGTGTATAAAGATCAAATTGAAATGAAAATCAGGAATATGAAGGACATTGTCCAATCTGATTGATGGGGTAACCTGGATTGTACCTTTGTGTTTGATGGGTATTTGAGAGCCATTTGGAATGGTCATAAATTTTGGAGATGATAAGGGAGTGTAAGTGCAAAAGGATGATAGGTTGGGACAAATATGATCGGTAGCCCCACTGTCTAGAATCCAAAATGAATTGATGCTATGAGTAAGAAGACATAAACTATTACCTGCCAACAATGCACTTGCAGAAACAGACGGTGAAGATGTTTGAGAATTTGAAGATCCTAGATAACAATGCACTTGGCAATTGTGTGACCAGGAATCTTGCAATGGTCACAAAATTCACCCGAAAGCTTGTAACATCGAGAGATAGAGTGACCAGTCATCTTGCAGTGCTCACGGAAATATTGAGGATGACCTCTACCTCTACCAGTAGCAGAAGAACCAGAAGAAGATGACGATCCAGGGGTGGGAGATCCACGACCTCTACCTCGTCCAAAAGCAGCAAAAGCAGTTGCATCAGAAGATGAAGATGCACCAGGAGAACTTGTAATCTCTCGTTGCTTCTCCTCTTGAGTAACAATCTTGAAAATTTCATCAATATCAGGAAATGGTCTCATCATCAACATATTTCCTCTAACCGAACTGAAAGAGTCATTGAGGCCCATGAGGAATTGCATAGTTTGCTGATTCTCAAGAATCTTGGTCAACACACCACCAGATCCAGCATCACAATTACAGATTGGAATTTCAAGTAGAAGAACGTATTCATCCCATAATGTTTTCATCTTAGTAAAGAAAGCAGTTCCGGATAAAGAACCTTGAGAATTTGAAGCAAGATCTCGCTGAATCTGGTAGATCCGAGCTTGATTCGACTGTGAATATCTTTTGTTGAGAAGACGCCAGATCTCTTTCGCAGTTGAGAAATAGATGTCGTTCTCGGCAATGTCTTTGCCGATCGAATGCAAGAGCCATGAGATCACCATTCTGTTGCATCTTTCCCATTGTGCAACCATTGTCGGAGGTGAATCAGGGCAAGCGCAAGCACCGGTGATAAAGCCAAGCTTGTTCTTTGCAAACAATGACACTTCAACCGATCGTTTCCAGTGATTATAGTTGCCTTCGCTCAGGGGACGAGTAGAAAGGATGTAATTCGGATGATCAGAGTGGTGCAAGTACTGCTTGCTGTTCGGATCGATTGCAGTGGACTCCAATTGCTGATTCAGTTGTTGCTCCATTGAAAACGGACGAAATTGCAACACGAATCAAAACGAAAATGAAAATTGGAAAATGAATTGACTAGTCTGATGATACCATGTTATCAGTTGGAATTCAAGAAACTTCCATTAATGGAGCTCGAAGATTGCATAAAATGGGGGAATCGAAAAGAGGAAGAAGATGATCTGTTATTCCAACTGAATTGATTGTTCTGTATAACAAACCAAACCAATTGATACTACTCAAAGTAAAAGCGACGCGTTTCACCAAATCAAAACAAACCGGGTTTAACACTAATATAAAACCGGGTTCAATAGATAATGTAACCGAATAGCAGACTATCTAGCTAATTATGCCTTTTAACTTCCTCTCGGTTTTCATCCCATTTTATACCCCCTTTTTAGTTGTTATGTAATCTATGTTTACGTGTAATACTGAGAGTTTAACTCTCACCATTTCGATCCAAAAAAAAACACACTATCAAACCACTTTCATGTGACAAATGCAGCAGGTGGCACGTGGCAACGCCTGCAGCTGCCACGTAAACAAAGCACGGCGCGCGAAAAACCGACACACTCCCGCGATCCGATCGTCGCAAAGCATCTCCTTCCCACGCTGAAGTATCGGTCAACCAAATTCCAACACCATCTGATCGTATAAACCCTCACACCATCAAATTCAAAGCCCCCACACAGTCGATCTCAGCTCCCCAACCATGGCTTTCTTTCGACTCAAAACCCTAATTAAACCCGCATCTGCCTTCACTAGACCTAGATCCTTCCCCTCCCTTTACGCCTCCGTCTCCCACTACTCCGCCGAGCCTCCGCCTGCGCCGGCGGCTACCCGGTACCCCGGGCTGGAGCCGACGAAGCCGAATGAGAAGCCGCGGTTGGTGGTTTTGGGCACGGGCTGGGCTGGGAGTCGGCTCATGAAGGACATTGATACGAAGATATACGGCGTCGTTTGCGTCTCCCCGAGGAATCACATGGTTTTCACTCCTCTTCTGGCTTCTACCTGCGTTGGCACTCTGGAGTTCCGATCCGTTGCGGAGCCCATCCTCAAGATTCAGCCTTCGTTTTCTACCGATCCTGGATCTTTCTTCTTTCTTGCTAGTTGTAAGGGGTTGGATCCTCACGATCATGTGGTATGTTTCTTCGATTTTTTATTTCGAATTGAAATTGTTTCTGTGCTTCCAAATTTGCTGCAAATTTTGATTCTGACAAGATAATGTGAGGTAAAAATGTCGAAACTGCGATTCAATCCAGAATAAAGGCTCTTTTAGATTGATTCTCACAGGATAATCAGAAGTAATTTTTGGTAGATTTTGGTATATTTGGTTAGGGGTATGGAGTATCAATGCCGGTTTGATCGATTTAAACTTCCAGAAATCAGAAATTGAGTCCCAATCTGGTACAATCGAAGCTCAAATCTCATTTATCCGAATTTCATGTTCTTTTTGTGGATGATTTGAAAAAAGTTCTGCCCCTGGCAGATTGTGAAAATGAACTAATTGACCCTACAAACAACATTTGAATCCCTTTCACTTTCCGAGTGGGGTTAACCATTGGCCTACACTTGACTGGTTTGATTGTAACTCCTTTATGCCCAATGAGCATATTTTTGCATTTTCTGAAGTTTGCTTTTCTTACTAATAATCACGAATTGGGCGGTGTTTTGTAATTTAGCTGCATTGTGAGATGCACACGGATGGAGCTAAGGGTTTGAAACCTTGGAAGTTCAAGATTTCATATGACAAGCTTGTTATTGCTAGTGGAGCTCAAGCCTCCACGTTTGGAATCCATGGAGTACAGGAGCATGCCTTCTTCCTTCGAGAGGTCGATCATGCCCAGGAGATTCGGAGGAAGCTCCTCTTAAACTTGATGTTGTCAGATTTACCTGGTATGGTGATCCTAGAAGATATATTTTCAGTGTCGAGATTCTGGTTATTTGGTGTAATTTTCCTTCGGTAAATTGTGCTTTTGGTTCTTTTGTGGAGCTAGGCATCTCGGAGGAGGAGAAACGTCGGCTTTTACATTGCGTTGTTGTTGGAGGTGGTCCAACGGGTGTCGAGTTCAGTGGCGAACTTAGTGATTTCATCATGAATGATGTTCGTAAAAGATACGCACATGTAAAAGATTACATCCATGTTACATTGATTGAGGTATTGTCCTGTGTTGTTTTACTATTATTTCAACCTACCTAATAAGAGTGTTGCAGTTGTTTACTTGTTTTGTTCTCCTAAAAGCTTGTCATAACAAATATGGTTAGACAATCTGACATTTAGATCTCTTTTAACGGTCATTTCATTTTCCTTTCAGGCAAATGAGATATTGTCGTCCTTTGATGATCGTCTTAGGCACTATGCAACCAGACAGTTGATCAAGGTACGAATGTCTATTCAGATGAATGCAATATGCATAAACTATACACATCAGTTGTTTTCTTATCTTTGTGGTCGGTAAATATCTTTGAATTGTTTGTGGATAATTGATTTGTCATTATCTGATATTTGTGTGCAACTTATGATGTTATAAAGATACGCTGTATACAGTTAATCGTGCTTCCTTTTTTTCTTATCCTTGTCGGTTCTTACATACAGTCTATAATTTGTATGTTCTCAGTCAGGTGTTGATCTGGTCCATGGAATAGTCAAGGATGTTCAACCTGAGAAGATAATCCTCACTGACGGAGTAGAAGTTCCCTATGGACTGTTAGTGTGGTCTACTGGTGTCGGTCCTTCACCTCTAGTCAAGGCTATCGATCTTCCAAAATCTCCGGGTGGAAGGTAAGTTTCAAACTTTAGAACCTTTGTATTATATTTGGATTCTTCATCTACACAGATAATTTTTTTTACTTGAAAGAAAAAGGGTACAATGATAGAGGTTTAAATTGGTAAAGCGGTTTTGTGAAGAGTCCGTATTTTTAGTGAGGTAACATGGTTGGTTTGCAGTGATTTCCTGATGAATGAGCGAGTACTCGCTCTGTTTTCTTTTTCTTTTTTTGATGAAAGTACTCTCGCTCTATGAATAACATAAAACTCTCAATTTCTCTAGTGTTACTTGATTATGTTCCCCCCTTTTTTTTCCCTTGAAGGATCGGGGTTGATGAATGGCTGCGTGTTCCTAGTGTTGCGGATGTGTTTGCTATTGGTGACTGCAGTGGCTTTCTTGAGTCCACAGGCAAGCCAGTTCTTCCTGCTCTGGCACAGGTGACTATCAAACCAAAATCTGATTTTTTTTTTTGTCGGAATTTTCATAGATTTTGGTCTTCCAACGAATCTATGCAAATGGTCATCGTAACTAGAAGTCTAGATATCTTTTAAACCAGGTAGCTGAAAGGCAAGGAAAATATCTAGCTCGACTTCTGAACAAGGTCGGGACAGCTGGGTGTGGGCGAGCAAACAGCACAAAGGACCTTGAACTCGGAGATCCTTTCGTATACAGGCATTTAGGAAGCATGGCGACTCTCGGTAGATACAAGGCTCTCGTCGACCTCAGGCAGAGCAAGGTGAGAAGATTTCTCACCCTGAAATTCCAGGCAGGTTAAGACTTGTGTATCAGTTGATTTGAAGAACTTCATTGCCTTTTTTTTTATTTTGAACAGGAGACGAAGGGGCTGTCAATGGCAGGGTTCGTGAGCTGGTTCATCTGGCGATCTGCATACCTCACGCGTGTCATCAGCTGGAGAAATAGATTCTATGTCGCTATCAACTGGCTTACAACTCTGATATTCGGACGCGATATAAGCAGGATATGAAGATCTCTTCCACTTCCAAGGACGTCGAAATTGCTTACAAACTTCCCATTCTAGCTGAAAGAATAAGCACTCGGATTTAGAGCAGGTATTTATAACACAAGAACTTCAAAACTGACTGAATTTGTGGTATGGGGTATAATTCATTGCTGCACAAACTTTGTATTGCATAAGCAACTTGTGATTTTACATTCATTTTGGAGATGTTGAATTATTGTTTTTAGATACTACACGGCAATATAAAATTTGACAAGTGACTGAAATTTATTGCATCATAAACATCAAACCAGTAAGCCACTAGTTGGTCTGTTTGGATCGCCACAGATTATGGTTTATTATCGCACAATATTTAAAGTTTGATATTTTGGTAAGAAATTAAGAAATTTATTGCATCATAGGGACAGCCTTATGCAACATCGTGTAAAACCCTTCCGTCATGTCCATTGGCCCATCTGAGGGTTTCAACAGCTTGAGCCCTCGGAGCAACCGAGTCAGTCATCGGCATAACCTACATGGGGTCATGGGCCTCTTGGCCAAGTCCTTCCCGCAAGACAAATCCCTCTCCCCGACCAAAGCTGATGGTAAAAAGGTATACAAAAACAATTGTGGAGGTGGTGGTAATGTCGTCACTTTCCTTCCCCAATCGATGCATAAGCACATCAATGAAATCCTCGTCGCCATAGTGATGCATTGTTCTCTCTCAGTCCTCTCATATTGAATCGTTTGGATATCTACTTCATCATTCAGATGTGCACTTTCAGGTAGAGCCACTCGAGGAACGCCTACCAGGGTTTATGCAAGGAGCACTACCTGGCCAGCAGCACAAGTAAATTACAACGACCAATCTTTCGTCTCATGAGCTGTCGATGCTGCAATCAGACCCTTCACAGAGATGTGGTACACTGGTACAGCTCAGGGGGAAGCAGGAACCATTGAATTCGTAAAGGCCAACACAAATATGTGACGATGATTTTCTAAAAATATATGACAAAACAGTCCGATTAAACATCAAGTACTTCTCACAACCATGCTTGTAAAAGATTCTTAATGTTGGCAACTCAAGATATATTTGCATCCCAGATGATTCTGTGTAGAAGCTAACCGTCGTTGCACGGGAAACTAACAAAATCCATGCACGGTCTCACCTCTTCCATCCAAACTGATGCAGTTCAATTCCTCTTCTTCCCCTTGTTCTGAAACTTCCTCTTCTTCTTTGGTGCGTCTCCAGACGACTTCTGCTTGCTTCCACGCTGCTGCTTCCTCGGCTTTTTGCTCTTGAAATCATCCTGCTTGGGTCCACGCTGTCGCTTTCTTGGCTTTATGCTCTTCACATCATCCTGTTTCCTCCCCTGCTGTTTCTTAGTCTTTGTCGGCGTTTGGGTCTCGCCATCTTCATCTTGGGAAGATGCATCGCTCATGGACCCCTCGTCATCAGAACTCAAAACCAAGTCCTGGACAATGTCTTCGTCCACTGCAGTTTCCTCCATCTCAGTTCTCTTCCTCTTGGTTTTCTTCGTCTTGTCCTTCTCAGATTTCTCGTCCCTGCTACAGTTATGTCAAGTTAGATGGCATACATACAGAAAACATGAAACAAATAAAGCGAGATCTAGTAGACTGCATCACGCAAGTAATTATCCGTCTGTGTTACCTGGATTCCTTTCTTGGTAACCAGGAAGAATTGAAGACCGTTTTCCCGTCACCCGTAGCATCATCACTATCTTCATCATCACTTGGTACAACTTTCTTCCCCAAAACTTCTCCACCAACCAGAATACTGCAGACAATAGTGGTCACATCTCAGTAATCCATTGATTGAGGTTTCCTATTTTGAATAATAATTGAATAAATTTATGGAACAGTTTCGAACCTGGACCCCCTCAATGACTCGCTTCTTTGTTTCGCTCTTTCGCGTAATGTGGCAACATACTTTGACAAGGGGCTCATGCCAGCCTTCTTTTCATTCTACAAATCATCATAAAAATAATTGGCTTTTCACTTCGACTCTCACACCCATGATGTGCAGGATTACAGTGGACAAATGGCTTTGGAGTTGTACAACATATAAATGAATCATAATTCTTCAAGAGTTAAAGAACATAGAATTTGTCTGCAGAACTCATAACAAATCTGATGCTTCAACTAACTACCTTTATGTCTGCATAATATTTTGAAAGTCATTCGCCGAAAATTTCAATATGTACTATCCGTATGTATGTACTCCCTCCAAAATATAGGTCGTTCTACTATTTGACACGCTTTTTAAGGACCTAAACTCTATAAAATATTATTTTATTTTTAATTTTTTAAAATAATATTATACTTGTTACTAATAAGTAGCTCCTTAAAAAATATGCCAAAAAGTAAAGCAACCTATATTTTGAGACGGAGGGAGTAATATTTATTTATAGTAGGCTAGTAACACAGACCTCAAGAAAAGATGCAGCAGCAGGATCGTTAGGTAGAAAGGATATGGATGCCCTCCTTTGATTTATGAACTCTGAATTAACCTCAATCTGCATCAAGTTCACACAAAATAATACAAGAAAGTTTAAAAACAGAGTTCTCAGTTGCAAAAGAATAAAATTCAATTATGTCCAGTAGCAATCAGTTCTAAAGCGTACTTGGCGAATAAGTTGCTTCATGTCTTTACGAAACCTGTCGACATTTGTGCTTTTACAGAAGCTACGTAGTCGAACAGTTGGTATATACGACAACTCAAGGAAAGCAACCGAATAGCTCCACTGAGCAAAATGTTCTGCTAGCTCCTCAACCACAGAAAAGATGCACGCCTCCTGGAAAGACCGCGTCTTAAGTGCTGGCTTGCTGACCTGTCATTGGAGATTCCTTGTTAATTTTTGGGATGCTGAAACTCAAAACAAGGATTAAAAAAAACTGAAATAAGGCATTCTTTACACACACCTTTAGAACACTCGTCAAATCCACGGCATTTCCAATACCACCAGTTGGGCGCATATTCAACTCTTTCATCTCCAGCATATCCAAAAGCAAGAATGAAACTGGTATGAAAGTATTGGTGAATGCAGCAATTCGGTTAAGCATTCTAACACAACGCAGCCGGAGAGGAAAGTATCTGGCAGTGGGAACCAGCCGGGCTACTCCATAGATGATTTGAGTCAATGGATAAGCAAGGGGCTTAAAATCAGCTTCTGAACCATAAGTACAGATGGCTACAGTCCAAAGCTCCAGGCAATTTATATACTTCCATTCATAAACCTTTCGGAATGCTTCCTAAAATGCATGAAAAGGGCAGTAAGAATTTTTATCTCACAAAAATTATCACCCTAACATGTATTGACATATCACAATTCACTCATTGATATTATTACACAAGCAACAACCTATTCATTTTCTCAATCCTTACATACACTCCCAATATTTCATGAATAATAAACTGAAATAAAATCAACCAAGGGAGAGAAACTCAACTAGAAAAAGAAAAAAAAGTAAGTTTAAAATATAAGATCATCCAGTCAATCTAGCAACAGAATCTGAAACACAGAGGAGCAAGAAAGGGAGAGAGAGCGCATCAAGTCAACTGACCTTAGTCTTTGTGTTCAGTGCATCTCTCAAAATCATAGCCAATTGCCGAATGAATGTAAAAGCATGTAGGTATGCCGTTGGAAGGTCAACACCGAAAAGTTCAGTCACACAGTTTGCTAGGAAGTAAACATGTTGTAACTTTGTCGCATTTACAAAGTGACAATTCAGAACATACGCTTTGTATATCCCTTTAAAACACTCATCTACACAGTCGGACCCAAGGCGGACACAAACATCTCTTAAAAATAATAATGCAACAACAGGAAGGGCACCTCCTCCTGTACCCCAGAAGTGAAGAGCAACCTGCACAGAACATATCTCTTAATCACAACACTATATAATAATCAATGTCAAAGAAACGCAGATGCAGAGCATTCACCAGGACCCTAAAAAACAAGATAGTTGTGCTTCTAATCACTAATCAGGTATGCACATGCAAAAGCACAAACCAAAAATCAAGCATTAACACAACATAATACAAAACACCATTCGGTAACATTATATCACCTAAAAGTAAATGATTCTAAGCACAACATATACCTTAACATACTTCCTCAATAAACTGGGGAAAGCTCCCAGAAATAAAGATGAGTGCCTTAGGCGCCTTAAAGTAAACGATATCATCTCAGTGTCGGTCATTTGGTTCAGGACATGAAGGGAGTTTCCAAGGTATGACTTCACCAAGTGACTATACTTACTCCATTGTTTCATACTCTTCAATTCCACTATGGTCTCTTTCTTACCTCCAGAAGAAGGAAGTTTCATCATGTTCCGAAGAATTCCATCCATCTCACTCAAAACAAATGACATAACCTTGTTGAAGACATTGCTAGACATCACATGTAAATTTGCTGCAGGCTCATCACTAGCATCATCCCCATGATGACAAGCTATCCTATAGGCTTTCAAGAGGGATCTAACTGCGCCAATTTTTCCATTCTCTTTTGCTGCCTCACCCCAGGACTCAACCATTTCCATTGTGATAACAGATTTGGATCGTTTCTCGTCCTTCTTTGAAACAACATCCTTTGTTTGGAAGTCCTCATCATCAACATCCTCCTCTTCCACCTCCGAATCATCAATGTCTGCTTCACCATCTTCTTCTTCCTGCAAAAGCATGACCATTTAGAATGTTCTTGTAAAAGAAAAGGTCTGAGAGCCTAACTTGCGAGAGACTCACATCAAGATCATCATCATCACTGAACTCCAATAGCTTTTTGTCATTCTCTAACATATACTGGTAAAATTCAGGGTCCTGCAAAGGAAAATTCATTAAAGGATTTAAAGCTAAGTAATACAGCAAACCTAGTTTCATAAACGAAAGATATGGAGAAACTTAACATCCATGTTCAGAGATGTTGTATCAATGAGAGTCTAACTAACCTTTTCCTTGAGGATTTCCAACTGCTCTTTGTGCTGTTTAGCCTCCTTGCGAAATGCAGAGATATCCAAATCCGAGTCATCTTGCTCTTCCTCTTCGTCCGAAAAATCATGTTCAAGAGTGACAACTGAAACACCAAGTAGTCAACAAATGGTACAGCAGCTCGGTATCACTGAGACACCATCACAAGAGAAAATGAAAAGGGATAGTAAAGCAGATTACCATTATCCTCCGTATCCTCAAACATGACGACTTCAGCAAAGGAAAGCTGCAAAATATCCATATAATGAATTACAGACCTCGTGCAGGTAGGGTTGTGCATAACCGTGTATCCGACACGGATACACGAAACTGATAACACGAAAATAGCCGATCCGAACACGACACGATAATTACCGGTGTAACACAACACGACAATTGTAAAAAACCTTTTTTTTCCCTCCTGCTGGCTGCTGCGAATGACTACCTACTGTAAAACCCTTTGTTTTTTTTTTCTGGAAAATGCAATACAAATACAACCATGGTCTCCAATTTGCACTGTTACAGTACATAAAAATAATAAAGCTGAAAAAATTACATATGCTCCAATTACAGAAACTGAAAATTTGAACAATTGAAACAAACAATCAAACACTCAACAACATTAATTACACAATGCAAACAACATCAAATTTTGACACCCACAGTCTCTAATTCAAATGAACGATCGAACGGATTGCAACACAAAATGGAACAACTTACCGGTTCTAAATTGAGCGTATAGCGAGGTCGACGACGACTTGAAGCGCGGCGAGTCTAGAGGCTGAGAGGAGTCCGGCCGCCGCTGCCTAGAATGAAGGAGGAGGAAGAAGACCGAAGAAGGGAGACGGTGAGACTGGCGAGTGAAGAACGGACGGCCGCCGCCTGCCGAGAAGGCGAGAATGAAGGAGGAGGAAGAAGACTGGGTCGGTGGAACGGCGACGGTGAGAATGAATGGACAATTTGTAACCCTAGCCGTACTCTCTTTAGTCTTTAATTTAAAAGGTTAGACAGGAAGAAAAAAAATGAAAGGTAGAAATAAAAAAATCGGGGGTAATCAGGATTTGATCTCGAGACCTCACGGTCAGATTAGCCCAAGACACAAGTGAGCTTCATCAACTGGGCAAGCCGTGTTTTGTACTCTACAACAATGTTTACATTAGTTTTATCACAACAGGTTAAATGGTTAATATTAAAAAAAATTAAAATATTATCGTATCGTGTCGGATACCCGATAAGGGAAAAATCCCGATCCGAACACGACACAATTATTGTCGTGTTTCAGACCGTTTTGTGTCATAATCGTATCCTATCTAATATCGTTTCGTGTTTTTTCGTATCGTATTGGTGCGATTTCGTATCGTGTCAACCGTGTCTTATTTTTCTCCATGATCTATGAACAACAAGAAAAGAAAAGAAAGCATTGTATATGAACAAGGAGATGCCGCTTTCATGATGAGCCTCCTCATTCGACAAATTAACACAAACAGAAATCAAATGTGTTCAGCATGGAAACTATATCTCAAGGATTTCGATAGCTTCGACGATTAAATCAAAACATACTCCAATTCAATTTGCCAGAAAGACATTACATATGATAAACTCCAATTCAATTTGCAAGAATCAAGGATTCGTGTGATTTATTGGAACTACCGTTTAGTGGCAACCGATTTACTCGGAGGAAAAAGAAATGTGGACCGGACAATATTTTGGAACACCTTGACAGAGCTTTGGTTCATCTTTCGATTTTAACTCAAATCCCGAAGATTCAAGTAACCCATCACGCGTTCTCTTCCTCAGATCACTGCTCTATCTCCCTGAACTTGACCCCGGGTGTGCACTACAAAGCGGCCCCATTTAAGTTTGAAAATATGTGGCTTGGAAGGAAAGATTTGAGGAATGTTGTTAAACAGACGTGCATGGCTATCTGTGGCGGATCTGCATTATTCCAACTAACTTTCAAAACGAAAATCTTGAAAGCTAGAATCAAAGAATGGAATTAGAAAACTTCCAGGAACATTTTCAGACAACTTAGTAGAGGAAGATCTTGTGTCTATACAGAAGCTAATTTCGAACCAGGAGGATGTAAATATAGTTTCAAGTCAAAATAATCTACTAAGGAAATGAGAAGTGCTGATAGGGTGTCACAAGTCGTTATGGAGCCAAAGAGCTAAATCTAAACATATTAAGCTAGCGGACACAAACTCGGGATATTTCCACAAGGTCGCTTCGTGGAGACAAAATATGAAAATAATCAGATCCATTATTTCGGCAGAAGGAACTCAGATCATAGGGGAACAAAATATAAAAATGGAGATTCAGCATGACTTCGAAAAACGTTTCAGGGAAGAAGGAGATAACAGAAATGTGTGGGGTTTCTATTTGGACCTTATCACTAATGAAATTACGGAAGAAGAAAACCAGGAGTTGATAAAACCCATCTTGAATAGTGAAATAAAAGGGGTTGTTTTCAGTCTCGGTAGGAACAAATCTCCGGGTCCAGACGGCTTCACTGCATAGTTCTACAAAACGTATTGGGATATTGTTGGTCCATCGGTGATCAAGGCCATCAAGAGTTTTTTCTTATCCGAAAAATTAATTCGTCAAACTAATCACACTTTTATAACTCTTTTACCTAAAGTTGACAACCCCAGTTCCACCAATAATTATAGGCCAATTAGTCTTTGTTCCACAATCTATAAAATTATTTCAAAAATCTTGACAGAAAGACTAAAAAAGGTCATAGGCAGGCTAATTCATCCCTTACAAGGTGCCTTTGTGGCAGACAGAGCAATCCAAGATAATGTACTAATTGCTCATGAAATATTCCATTATTTTAAAACTCGAAATGGCGAGAGCGGTTGAATGGACATCAAGTTGGATATGGAGAAAGCTTTTAATATAATAAATTGGGATTTCATCTTTGAGATCCTTAAGAAGTTTGGTTTCCACCCAATATTCATCAACAGGATTAAGGAATGCATCTCTACTGTCTCTTTCTATGTTCTGGTGAACAACTCTCTAACATAAATGTTTCTTCCAACTAGGGAAATCCGCCAAGGTGATCCGATTTCGCCATTCCTTTTTATCCTTGGTGCAGAACTTCTTACTAGAAAATTACATCAACAGTCTTTAGTTCCGTCAAGTAACATAGGATTTAAATTTGGATGTGGGGGTCCTCGAGTTCCATTCCCTAGCCTTTGCAGACGACATTATTATTTTCGCAAAAGCGTCTCTCATGGCAAGCCAAAAGATAATGGAAATAGTAAACGAATATTGTCTTCTATCTGGACAAAAAGTCAATTTTCACAAATCTTCGTTTCAAGCGACGGTTGGAGTCCCTGGAACTAGGATCCAAATATTGCGTAATGCTCTACAACCCCCCAGACAAGGTCTATGGAGAAATACCTAGGATGTCCGATTATAAGTGGTAAGGTTAACAAGGATACTTTTGAAGAAATTGTCGGGAAATCTAAAGACCAATTATCGAAATGGAAAGCGCGTACCCTTTCTCAGCAAGGTAGGTCCATATTAATAAACTCCAATCTAGCGGAAAAACCCCTATACACTATGCAAAACTTTATGCTACCATCCTCAATCCATAAAGCACTAGACTAGATTAATAAATCCTTTTTCTGGAATAAAGATCTTCAATACAGACCTCTTATCAGTTGGGATAAGATTTGTAAATCGCGAACCAAAGGTGGATTGGGCATTAGAAAGTCACAACCCATGAATGAAGCTCTTCAGATTAAACTTCTATGGAAAACACTAGCAGAACCTGATAATATATGGGTAAAAATTATCAAACACAAATATCTTAAAGATCAAGATGTTTGGAATTATAAGAAAGTCACAAATGCTTCATGGCAATGTAGTAATGTTGCGACCCTTATTGACAAATTTAAGGAGAGACTATTTTGGTCAATAGGTAATGGGAAGTCGGTTAACTTCTAGACTGGTCGGTGGGTATCTCACGCTCCTCTTATCCAGAGGATACCAGGAAACTTGATTGACAATGTAAACACAAAGGTAAGTGAGTTTATAATTGATGGAACATGGAATCGCAGTTTACTTTACTCGTGCATTGATAATAAAAATAATATAGTACAGGAAATCTTATCAGTACCTCTTCCGATTAGTGCAATCGATGATCGACTATACCGGTGGCTAGATAAGCAGAGTTGGTTTTCCACATCTAGTGCTGTCAAAATCATAACTAAACAAGATAGGCTTCGGGATGATCCGTGCACATGAATTTGGAAAGTGGATGTGAATATGTGATGCCAAAAATTTAAAACTTTCTTTGGAAAATATCCCAAAACGGACTAGCTACAAAGGATAGATTGTCTGCCAAAGGAACCCCCGATACCAAATGGGTGTGTCTTCTACTCTCTTGTAATAACCAGATTGAGAATGAACTCCATTTATTTATAGAATGTCCCTTCATAAAGTCGTTAAATCTAAATATCCCAAAATTATCTGAGTTATTTAGCCTTAGGCATTGTCGCCCTTGGATTGGACTGGAAAATCAATAATAGAGAGATTAGGTAAATAATTAAATAAAAAGGAGAAGGAGGAGGTAGCAATGAGATGGTGGGCAATTTGGTTCTTCCGAAATCAACTATCTTTTGGTAAAAAAAACAAGTAATCCATTGGGTATAGAAATCCACTCCTTCATAAACCTTATACGAAAGAACTGGTGGGCAAATGCCTTTGAAGTGGGGGAAGGCACTTTGGCGGGTAAATGCCCTACTAGCCAAAAAAGGAGAATCAGTAGGAAAAATGTGAAATGGCATAAACCTGAATGGGGCACAGTGAAGTTAAATTTTGATGGTTCTTCTTCCGCGGACCTCATGGTGATGACTGGTTACATTATTAGAAATTGGGATGGAGATGTTGTTAAATTGGGGGCAAAAAAAATATAGGAACTGCATCTCCCCTTCTAGCGGAAGCGATGACGCTTCGGGAAGGTATAATCCAAGCAAGAAACATAGGTTGTGGGAAAATTGAGATTGAAGGGGATTCATCAATAATAATCGATTATCTTCGCGCAAAGGAAAAATGCCCATGGTAAATTGAATTACTAATGGGGATATTAATTGGTTGTTACGAGATTTTCATAGTGTCTCATTATTCTGTGCCCCGTGAGGGTAACAGGGCGGCTGACAAGGTTGCACACCTTGACTGTTTTGTTAGCGGGTTTGCATTGAAATCGAATTTAGATCTGCTTAATCTCATCCGTCGGGATGCTATCGGTTAGATTAATACAACCAAACTATTACATTATCAACAAAATTGTTGTATAGCTTGCCCAGTTGGTGAAGGTCATTTGTTTATTGGGCTGACCTGACCGCGACGTCTCGAGTTCGAATCCTGATTTTACCACCGATTTTTTTATTTCCGCATTTCATTTTTTTCCTCCATGACTAACCTTTTAAACTAAACTTGGGTGCATCCACCGCCATCTTGGCTTACCTCCGATGGTTACCTTCTCGGTCGTCAGTCCCCCGCGGCCGCCGTTTCGAGCCTCTGATTTTCCTTGTATGCGGTTCACCTTGTAGGGGTGTGCCTCTTCCTTGGGCGATTGGAACAACCTAGCTCTCTTACCTTGCTTTGGCTTCCCAATCTCTTACCTTGCTTTTGGTCCATTTCATCCGCCTCTATTTTGACTACTTAGTAGTCGCTCACGATTTTGTTATCGTCCTGGGGGAGTTTGGGATGGGTTTGGGTTTTTTTTTTGGTCAATGGTTTGGTTTTGAGTCGGTTTTGCGGGTTGTTGTGCAGTGTTGTTCTTATTGTGTTGCAGGTTTCTTTGAGCGATACTGTTTGTCATGTTCGATGACGTCGTGAATGTGCGTTGACATCTGATGGCTTGTTTTGAGTCCACAATCTGAGGTGTCCGCTGATATTCCCAGAGTTCTCTGTGTGCGTCGTCTCTTTGACCGATCGTTTCGTTTCTCTCTTTGGCTTGTGTTTCTCAATGTAGGATGGCTTGTACGTTTTATTTATAATTTTATTTCTGTTATTTGCTTTAGTCATTTGCTTCTGTTATTTATTTTCAGCTATACATGATGGTTAGTCATGGTTGCCCTAGATTTGTGTAGGAAACTGAATTGTTATCTTGGTTAAAAAAGAAAAAAGAAAAAAAAAGAGAGAGTACGGCTAGGGTTACAAATTATCCATTCATTCTCACCGTCGCCGTTCCAGACCGACCCAGTCTTCTTCCTCCTCTTTCATTCTCGCCTTCTCGGCAGGCGGCGGCCGTCCGTTCTTCACTCGCCAGTCTCGCCGTCTCCGTTATTCGGTCTTCTTCCTCCTCCTTCATTCTAGGCAGCGGCGGTCGGACTCCTCTCAGCCTCTGGACTCGCCGCGCTTCAAGTCGTCGTCGACCTCGATCTACGCTCAATTCAGAACCGGTAAGTTGTTCCATTTTGTGTTGCAATCAGTTCGATCGTTCATTTCAATTAGAGACTGTGGGTGTCAAAATTTGATGATGTTTGCCTTGTGTAATTAATGTTGTTGAGTGTTTGATTGTTTGTTTCAATTGTTCATATTTTCAGTTTCTGTAATTTGAGCATATGTAATTTTTTCAGCTTTATTATTTTTATGTACTGTAATAGTGCAAATTGGAGACCATGGTTGTATTTGTATTGCATTTTCCAGAAAAAAAAAACAAAGGGTTTTACAGTAGGTAGTCATTCGCAGCAGCCAGCAGGAGGGAAAAAAAAGGTTTTTTACAATTGTCGTGTCGTGTTACACCGGTAATTATCGTGTCGTGTTCGGATCGGCTATTTTCGTGTTATCGGTTTCGTGTCGGATACACGGTTATGCACAGCCCTACCGTGCAGCAGCTCCCTTGGCGGTTAATGATCCCGTTTGTTTCTTGGCTTCACACTATTTCAAAGTTGTAGATTTGATAGTTTCGGAAATGAGGTTAGGGTTTGTATCATCTCCAATTTCAACTTTACTGTTTTACTGATGAGTGATTTTTGCAATTTCGGTGGTCGTAGCTAGCTAGTGTAGTGTAATCTGCCCTTCGCTTTTGGAAATATTGAAATTTTGAGGTGCTGAATTTTCGAAATGGCTGATTTTAAGTTTGGTAATTTGACGATGCGGTTGTGGCAGATGTTTGACCCTGTTTTTGTTTCATTTATCATAGGTACACTAAATATGACGCTAATTAGGGTTGCAGTTCGGTCTTTGGGCTATGGATCTTCATACCGACTTCACAAGCCTCAAATGATTAGAGCTTTTTCTACGAATTTGGGCTCTGGTACATTCTGATTGCTTCTTGGCTTGATTCATATGACACGTCCTTTTCATGTTGCCTATTTCTTATGAAATTAGGAGTTTAATGCAAGAATTTGGTTGTTGAAATGTGAGGAAATTGCATGTTTTCTGCTATGTGTATTTTATATGCAATCGATCAGAAGGTTTTAGCTAAGTGGGCGCTGTTTTCGCTTGTGGTGGTTCTACAGTTGCACATGTATGTACATGCCAATTCATTTTTGGCTTCATATTTGATATATTTGTAGCGGTTACAAGTTACATTACACGAGCATGATGTCTCTTGGTTTGGTGTGTTTCTAGGGTTGGGTAGATGAGGGATTGGTTTGAGGGCTTTGAATGGTGCATGGGGCGAAAAGATGGGTAGATTGTTCTTTCTGACATTATGAAAGCAAGGATGTCAAGAAATGGTTGGCTAAACTTTGCATGATTTTTTCCGTGTTCTTATTTTCTGAGATTTTATGATGATAATCTGTGATATAATTATCTGTTCACTTTTGATCCTAATTTGAGATATAAGGTTCTTGATGTTGAACAGCTGATGGGGTTGAGAACAATAGAAACCAAAATTCTGGTACGTCTGAGTCTACTGAAGACTTTACGTCGCGGGTCTTTGGTGAGACATTTGGAGGTAGTTCTGGTCCCTTCTACGACAGGCTTGACAGAGCTGGGAGAGCTCATCGTAATTTTGGTTCAGAATCCAATATTAATGGAGGGTTCAGCTCCAGCTTGCTTGATGGGTTGCACGAGAGTTTTAATACATTGCAAGATGGTATGGAAGGAAAGTTGATGGATTCAGCTTCTTATTTTGAGTGGAATCCAGAGGAGGTTGATCAAGAGAATTACACTTTTAGACCTGATATGAATTTCAGTCCCGGTATGACTTATGAGCCTAAGGTATGACATGCCAAATACACTTTTTTTGGTTGAAACATGCCAGATATACTTAAAGCTCCTATGAGTTTTATTTATTTATGTATGCAATGATATTCATGAAATATTACTTTGCAACGCTCAAAATGTGATGCTTTTGTTTCCTTGTACACATCTGAGATATCGATCATTCGATTTTACTTTGCAAGTCTTGTGGGATATCATTTTGCTACTTGTGTTCGTTCTTCATCTCTTCTCTACTTTATTTGTATATACTATTTTACTAAAATTTTTTTTTTTGTTGACATAGTTTAAGAGAATAAAAAAAATAAAATTGATTTGTGACATTTTCTCAACCACCACCAGGATCTGGATCTCAGGAAACCAGGAGTGTGGAAACCTACCAAACGTTATGAGTTTCAAACTACCACAAAGGAAGTACTGAACTGCGCAGATTTTAGGGTAATCATTCTCCTTCACTCACTCCCACACTTGTGTATGTGTGTGTCTCTATATAAATATATTCCCGGGGAAGCTCATTTGATGCTATCCCTGTACTATAAACCACCCTCCGATCTCTAACATGTAGAAGAAATTTCTCCAGAATGTACGATTCCTTGCCAATTTTTTAACCGAGGCTGGGATAATGCTGAAAAGGAGCCATGTAAGTCTCGTCTTTTGTCTTTTCTGAACCAATTACTTTTATGTAAGCATCCATGAGACCATGAATAGAACTATATGTCTTACTTGTTTGTGATTCAGACTGGTATTAGTGCCAAAGCCCAGAGGAAAGTTGCTAGGGAGATAAAGACGGCTCGGGCTTTTGGTTTATTACCTTTCACTACGATGGGCACAAAAGCTTTCCAGTTTGGGAGAACAATGGAAAGTCTGGATGCAGATTATGAGTATGCCAGTTTCGACCCTGCAATGTCTGATGCAGATACCAGTGGCGTTCTTTGAGGGTAATAATAAAGTCCCTGACTCTACTTACCCTTTTTGTCAATTTCACTCTCTTGGTAGTGGCTTATAATGATTCACCACATACCCTGTGACAAATTTTTATCATTGTCTGCGAATTACTTATAGAAAGAATTTTTCTGGTCGTCCCCTGTGACAAATTTTTTATGGCTATGCTCTTTCAAATATTTTAATAAGATTAGACGGTTGGAAAGATGGGTTAGCCATAACATTTTGTCGACTTTAAGTCATGGTACGAATCTTTGCTCTTTGTGCTTTCTGTTAATCAAAATATATATATTAGACTTGTCAAACTTCTTTGTCTATTATCATTGGAGGAAACTTATGCATTTGTGTTGTGTACTTCCTGTTATCCGGGATGCCAGGTCTTTGTCTATTATCATTTGACGACTTCTCGGATTTCTTACATCATTCACCATCAGTTCAGAGCTGGTGTCCGTGTTTGCAGGCTCCTATCCTTTTTTGGTGTGTTGAGTATTAAATTAGTTGCAATTTTGGTTGACAATGGTAGGTATCTCTTACTTGTTCTTTAGTAATATAAAAAAAAGAGTTAGTGCTGGTCACATATGGTTAGTCTTTTTAGTGTTTGATGGTGCCAAATGATAGGATGTGAGTAAAATTACAGAGACCTGGGAGATCCTTTTCTTGTTGCTTTTCTTCTCCTTGAATCACCTTCTCAACCTTTTCATGGATACGCACTCTTAGCTGCGTTTTTTTCGGGTTTTTTGGTTGCTTCTTGTGTTGCTCTTGTTTTTTTTCTTTCCTTCTTTTTGGTTGCTCCTTGAATCACCTTCTCAACCTTTCGTTGGTAATAAAGAGCAGTCTCTCCTCCTTCACATATTATGCTTAGCCTTCATCTTTCCAGACTTTACATTACCTTCATCATCACCATTTTTCTCATTGCATTGCCACCGAAGCAAGTCTCTTGCCTTGGCACAGGCTCCACCATTTCGGTGAGCTATGGCTCCAACGCCATCTGTGGCATATTGGCCGGGGAGTCTCAGGCGATAGCATGTTATGTACAAGGCCAGATCTTTTCTGTCTCCCCAGCAAATGTCTCCTATGATTCGATCTCTGGTGGGCAGGATTTCTTCTGTGGTCTCACTTCTGGAGGCTTCAGCCTCCATTGCTGGAACACAGGCATTTCCAATGACAGCTTTCAGACCAACATTGTCTACGAAAATGCCACAGCTCCGCTGACTAGTCTATCAGTTGGGGAGCTTCATATTTGTGCCTTGCACGCTGCTGATGGTTTGGTTCAGTGCTGGCAAAAGAATCAGAATGCGTCTGGTTCTCTTTTTACTCTACCTGAACAAACAACCCAATTCATAAGCATCACCTCCGGTAAAGGCTTTTCATGTGGAATAGCCAAGGAGTCGCGGTTTGTTTCTTGCTGGGGTGAGAATGGAACCAGTGGCTTCATTCAGGGTGAGTTCGGTAACATGTCAATGCTTTCTTTAGTTGCTGGAGAGGCTCATGCTTGTGGATTAACGACGTCGGGGGTCTTAGTTTGCAAGGGAAGCAATACAACCGGCCAACTCAACGCACCCCCAAACAAAGCTTTCCAGTTCTCGTCTGTTGCCTTGGGCGCGAATCACACTTGTGCCATCCTAAATGCAAACCGGACAGTGGCTTGTTGGGGAGGAGATGATCTTGCTCAATCCATGGAGTTCATGAATTTCATTGTTGCAAGCTTTTCCCTTGAATCAATTGCTGCAGGGTTGGATTTTACATGTGGGTTGGGAACAGATTTGATCAATATCATCTGCTGGGGACCCGGATGGCCAACGAGTTTCAGCTTCTCGATGAGCCAGATTCCGTTGCCAAAGGTGATCCCGGGTCCTTGTGTTAAAGATCCTTGTGGGAATTGCGGTACCTACCCAAACTCGACGTCTCTCTGTGGCAACAAAGGTGCAAGTATTTGCAGATCATGTGATATTCCGCTGCCACCCCCTTCTGCGCCTGTTGTGACATCGACCCCGCAGCCCCAGCCCAAGCCCAAGCCAAAGCCAGGGTCAGCCTCTCAATCCCTTGAATCATCAGGGTTGGCTGAGGCACCTATAAATAAGCTTTCCTTGCCACTTGAGATCATTGGATCAGTACTGTTCCTTGCTGCCTTGGTTTCTTCTTTCTTCGTTGTCCGAAAGAAGCTATCGGATAAGCGAAAAGAGCCACTGCTGGACTCTACAGCGTCCGATGTGGCGCTCAACACTGCTAGGGATTCGGCCTTGGATGGAAGCTATCCGTCCAGCGCACTGAACTCAAGATCACCATCAGTCAATCGCAGCAACTCCCTTGCTCTTGCAGCGACAAGGAGCATGAGTTTAAGGCCTGGAAATAAAGCTGAGAAGTTCTCCTTCGAAGTGTTGGCTGCTGCCACAGAGAATTTCTCCCCAGACAACATAGTCGGAAGTGGGAGCTTCGGTACAGTTTATAAGGGCCGTTTAGGAGATGGTCGCCCTGTCGCTATCAAGCGAGAAGAGATGATGAACGAAAGGCGGATGAAAGCGTTAGATGGGGACGATGGTGCTTTTGATTCGGACCTCGAGTTGATCTCTAGGCTCCACCATAAGCACCTGGTTGGCCTGGTGGGGTTCGGCAAAGAGAAGGGGGAAAGGCTACTCATCTATGAATACATGAGCAACGGGGCATTGCAAGATCACCTTCATACCGACAAAGGCAACACCACGATGAATTCATGGCGAACAAGGGTCAAACTCGCCTTAGACGCAGCCAGAGGAATCGAGTACCTCCACAACTACGCAGTCCCGCCCATAATCCACGGAGACATCAAGCCTTCGAACATCCTAATCGATTCCAACTGGATAGCTAGAGTGTCTGATTTCGGACTCTCCCTTGTGGGTTCACTCTCCGAACAAAGCGATCCCTCCGCTTTCTCGACTAATACAGTAGGGACACTCGGATACATTGATCCAGAGTTCCATGTGTCGAAAGTCCTAACTACAAAGAGCGACGTGTATGCTTTCGGAGTGGTGATTTTGGAGATCTTGACAGGAAAGAAGGCGGTATTTAGGAACGTCGAGGGGATGGAGCCAATGAGCCTAGCCGAATACACGAGACCTTACATATAGGGCGGCGAGGTGTGGAAAGTGCTCGATAAGAGGATCGGTTACCCTCTCCTCCACGAGTCTGAGGCGGTGGAGCTATTGTCTTCCACTGCATTGCGATGCGTAAGCTCGGAAGGTAAAGAGAGGCCAACGATGTCGGAAGTGGTTGCGAATTTGGAGAAGGCATTCATTCTATGCAAGGAGAACCCTATGAATGATGATATTTCTCGCAATACTTCCTTTCAATAAGTGAGGTTTTTCCTTCACAAAGGCAAACATAACATGCCAATAGATTATGCAAATTTGTTTGATCATTTCTTTTGTACTTTGTGTGTTGCTTATTGTGATTCCTAGGTTGGTTTTCATGCCTGTGTAATGCGCAATCAATGTTTGTTCTTCTAGATATCTCAAGTGTTGCTTGCTTGGGTTTTGGTGAAGAATTTTTTATACATGTATTATTTTTTGACCTCTGTTGTAAATTGTAATTCTTGGCATGAATTAAGTTTCTTTTTCTTATTATTATTTTGAAAAAGAAAGAAATTCGGTGTACTGGAGTTTAAAATATTGAAAGTTTGCTATTGTAATTCTAACATTGTAAATGCAAATCATACCAACAAATTAAAAATAATAAAATAAGGAGATGAATAATAAAATAAGGATTAGCTTTCAGAATCAAAGGTTTTTTTTTAAAAACTACTCACCCAAGCTTTTTGGAGTTTTTTGTTTTCTATTCACAGGTTTCCATCAGCTATCTTAAAAGCTAGATTTACCAAACCATGTACTAGTTTATTAACATATAATAATTAACATAAATAATCTATCACCTTCAGTTACCCAATCAACTTCAACTACTCCATCAACCCTTGTACCCAAGTAAATTGGTCCAGTTCGGGCTCCCACCACTTGTTCATTGGGTCCGTGTACTTTTTCTTTGGGGCCCTCTAACTCGTTTACCCTTTTCGATTGACTTACTCGTTTTTACCCTTTAACCCGTTTCCTTTGATCTTGGTGTATTTTGCCCATTTGAGTGGAGTCGTTTCTTGGGTGTGACTATGTTTAGTTCCGGATGAAGTTGTCGTCTCGGGCGCTCTGTTGTTCGAGTTGATCGTGGCAATGTTCGTAATTCTCGAAGATCTCTCATCTAGGTGGGGGAAACGTCGTTGATCCACACTTCCCCAGGAGACGCCTTTTCCGCTTATGGGTTTCTGCTTCTATCTCCCCGGTGTCGAGATGTCGTGTCAGTTCCTCGACTTTCCCATGTTCTCGGCATTTGCAGTCTTCACTTGGTGCCCTTCAACTTTCTCTCTACTGGTCTTGTTTGCTGAGATCTTTTGTATTCAGGTTTTTTCTTTCTTGTATTTGTTTTTTGTGGTTGTATCATGACGGTTAGCCCGTCTGCCGATCCCCTTTGGCCTCTCGTTTTCCCGGGTTTTTGTTGTCGTATGGGATTATGAATTATTTCCTTTTCAAAAAAAAAAAAACACTACTCCATCAGCCCAGTTTTCTACAAAACAGTCTATGTCAAGCGGGATGGCAAAAGTGTAGGGTTGTATCAACAGTTTTGTGCGACAGAAAAGTGCCTCAGAAGCTTAAGGGCAAATTTTATAGGGTGGTAGTAAGGTCTGCCCTGTTGTATAGGGCAGAGTGTTGGTCAGTAACGAAAGTCCACTAATAGAGGCTTTTGGTGGTAGATATGAGGATGGTCAGGTGGATGTGCGGACATACTAGGGACGTCAGGATAAGAAATGAGGTCATCCGGGAAAAGTTGGGAGTGTGATGTATCAAGGATAGGTTGTGAGAGACGAGACACGATGGTTTCATCATGTACAGAGGAGATACTCGAGTGCGACAACCTTGCTATAGAGATTGTCCGAAGTATTAGAGATCGACCTAGAAAGAGGTGGACAGAGGTGATTAAACATGACTCGATCTCTGTAAACCTCTAGGAAAGTACGGTGTCACAGGATGTTTTGGAATCAGGTTAGAGAGAGTTAGTCAAAGCGGGGAGAGGAGGCTGTAGGCATATCTTTTCAACTTTTTTGTTTATTACTTTGTTTTACTATCAATTTTTTTAACGTATTTTATCTATTTTATTATATTATTTTCGTTACCTATTAGTCTTTACTTGGATCACTCGTAAACATTCTCTCGACTTAGTTGGAAAAATGGTGCGTATATCTCAACCTCCTAGACCCTGCTCAGAGTGGGATTATTATTATTATTATTAGTAGTAGTAGTATTAAAGTACTAAAGTATCTATATGAAATTAGATCGGAGCCGGCTAACAAGTTGAGTTTCACATCTCTTTTGAATATTAAATGCAATCATAGTCAAAGTGGGACAAAACTTTATTATTATTATTATTATTATTATTATTATTATTATTATTTTTTATTATTTATAGGTGGTGGTGGTAATGTAGCCTAAACTTTATTCAATGATTAATACTCTTAGATTCGTAATACAACTTGCTGGACTGCTGGAGTTTTTTCCATGTTTTATATATGGATTGGAGTCAATTAAGAGTTTGAGAGAACATGCGAAGCTATTTTGACAATATTATTATATGCATCCATTAATTATTTGATGTATAAGATTTGATAGTATATTATACATAAGATGCTGATGACAAATAATTGCATATTATAAAATAATTAAAGGACAAAAATAAATAGAGAAAATGTAACTAAATAGACAAAAATAGCTAGGTCCCACATATCATTAAATTAATACTTTACTTTAATTTTTACAACACAATGATTTTCCATATATATTGACCTCTCACTTCAATACATGCTTATTATAAACACAATCTCTCCTCCAATTTGAGTACTTGATAGTTGATAACAATGTAAAGTGCATCTTTAGGCCAAAGATAGAACCACATCCAAGTGCATACTGAACCAACCAATACACACACAAACAAGCACTAAATGGGAGTTTTGTGCAAGCCTCTAACATGAATTGTACAGCACAAAACAGACTCTCTTGGGAGCCAAAAGGCGAAAGGGATCATGCGAACTCAAAGCGCAACAAGAGCTTCACTGACTCGTACCTCTCGCCCTTGTGGTTGTAGAGAGGGACTGCCCTTATCCCGGCCTTCAATTCCCATACCGGTAAGCAAGTTTGGCCAGCAAAGTCATCCTTCTCGGACACATCATACTCGTGGACCTCGACTCTTAGCAAGGCTAGCTCAGGGACTGTGAGTGGGAATGCGAACTCCTCCTCCCAAACCGGGTGCCATTCGTCTTCCTTGGTCTTTGTTTTCTTCGTTGCTTCGTCTACTGGCACCCCTACTATCCCAACCTTACCAAGATAAAGCCAAACAATCCGAGTTTACGAAAGAGGCAACACCTTCTCTAGTACTACTAATGCACATCATACAACAAACATAGGTACCTTTGCGTAGAAATCCGGTGGGGAGTACTTGTCGAAATGCGTCTTTTTGAAGTCCAAGCTCCATCCATCTCCCATGTATACTTTCACCTATAAGTATATAGAGTCATTTGTGACCGCGATCTACTAACAAACTAGAACATAGTTTTCGCGAATCCTTGCCTTTAGTGTTGTTTTTATAGGCCTCTTTGCCTTTGGATCGAAAACCTTATCGTCAGGGCCAAAGTTTACGAGAAAATCAGGCTTCTTGATGTATCCACACCCTCCATTGGCCCTGAACAGCCCCTGCATCCACCACAGGTACTTACCATGCCCCTGCCATCACATTGAAATCGGTTAAATTCGGATCATATCAGGTGATATCTCGACACGATTCATGGATTCGAACCTGCATATTGAATGCAACCATTTGAGCTCCATGAGTCCATCCAACAAGCGGCTTGTAGTTAGACGAGTTAAACCGAGTTGTCTTGGGGAAAATCCTCAACATATTCCTCTCGGTGTACCTATAGGAGAAATGGCACATTACCAATGTCGTACAAGAAGCTCAAGAAACCGAAACAAGGCCATGATTTCGACACAAACTTACTTAACAAGCTCCTTTCCATAAGATGCCGCGGATTTCTCAAGTGTTTCCTCGCTCAAGCTGATTCGAGTCACCTTCTCAGGGTCGCCCTGAAGGGCCTCTTTCAGCCTGTGTCTCGGTATAGTTGGAATGGCGATCAGACGCTTATACACTGGCGGCTTTGATGGTTCTAAACGTCCATCCGATTCATGGTCTTCACCATCAAGCAAATTGTCTTCGCTCTCTTGAAGAGCAGTGTCGTTGTCCTTACTTGGATCCTCCACATCCGGCTTAGAGGTCTCGCCTGCAAGGTACTCCTTTGGCGGCTTGGTGGATACTATGATCCTATACTTCAAATCCTCGGGCGATGGGAGCTCTTTCAAGCACTCGGATTCAGGGTAAAACAAGGCATCCTTGAAGGTTTCGGTGATCATCTGAGCAACTTTAGCTTGAAGATCAGGTGTCAGGTGATCCTCAAGAGTTAAGATGACAGGGTATGGCGACGAAGAAAACGCGTGCTCCTTGATGGATTTAAGGCATTTTATCAGCTCCACCGGAGTAGTTAGCGTCCTGGACACAAATTCCGAACAAGGATCATACATAGTCCTTGGCTACATTCCGAACAAGGCATGGAGGCTACATACGTACCTTCCGTGTAAGACATGGACATCGTCTTTTGTCGAATTAGGCCACAAATCGAGCTCTATGACTCTCACACCGCGCTCTAAGGCCCTGATGATCGGGATGTCGCTGCAGTCGCTGCTGAGCTGGTTGCCGGTAAGGTAAGAGTTGTGTCCGGTGTATATGAAGTAATGAGATAAAGGTGCACTCATGTCCTCATGAACCTAACCAAAACAAACAAACAGACAAATAAACAAATTATCAGCAATCAACACACTGCGTCTAACATAATTTTCCCCCTTTTCTTGAATACTAATTTACTCAAAAAAACCAAAGAGAAATCTTAATTAAATTTAACTGTTACTATTATAAACAGATTGAAAATATGTAATTAGTTTAATTACCTGTGGATTAGTAGGGGGATTAAGGTCAACAGTGAAGATGAACTGGAAGAACTCATCAACACTAAGACTGTTCCTACTGAACCTCGCAATGTGATGGTGGTGGTGGTGGCGGCGCTGCTTAAGCACCTCTTCCGCTACGGCATCCGTTTGGTCCTCCGGCACTGATTGCTCCTCTTTCAAAAACAGCCGGAGCTGATCCGGCGACATCTGGGACCCACCGCCGGTGTACTTACTGAAAAGGTCCTGGACGTCCGCCGGCACCGCCGCCTCCGCTGCCCGGAACTTCCTCATGAAGCACAGGCAAACCCTGTAGCTACCCATTTCGCCGGAAATTGGGAACCCCAATTAATGTTTTGGTAATTATCGGTGTGATAAACGCCAATCGGATTAAAACGAGTAATTGTGTAAAAGGGAGATGGATGGGAGCAGTGACCCGCACCGCACTGAAAGTTTCTTCGGTTTATTTAACGCGGGGCTTGAATTGTTTAATATTAATATTTTATTTAAGAACAACTTAATATTACGCCGTATTTCTTTGTATTTTTTATTTGTTGAAAATTGTCTTTCCCCATAAAAAAAATAGAACATGGCTTTCTAGTTTTTTTTTTTTTTTTTTTTTTTTGATAAGGAAAGAATTCGGGTGGGTTGGCCCTACTCGGCAGCATCCTTGTGGATGGGGTCAAGGAGACCTGGATCGTCTTTAATATCGACTCCTCGGGCAGAGTGGCTAAGGTGTGCAACCTTATCTGCCACTCTATTGCCCATGCGAGGAACATGGAAGAAAACTACTTCTTCCATAGTCGATAGCAGAACTTGAACATCCGACAATATTAGTTCGATCTCCCAAGGGCATTTGGATTTCTTATTTAAGCGATCGATGATAATCTTGCTGTCGCCTTCAATCTGGATCTTTCCCATATGTAGTTGCCGCACTTGTTGGATCCCTATTTTAAGAGCTAAGGCTTCCGCTTTGAGTGGATTTTGCTTGCCCAGGCGTTGGTGGTGTACTGAAATCGGGTGACCAACCCAGTCCCTAATAATGGCACCTGTCGAGCTTTCGCCGTTAGAAAGCGTTGAACCGTCGAAGTTTAGTTTGAAAGTGCCCAGGGGAGGCTTCCGCCAGGAAATTGTTTTGTGATTCTTACTTTGTTTTTTGACTAGGTATTGTCGAAGCGGGCGAAAGTCTTCCTCAAAGTCAGCCTCAGCAACCGATGTCTTATTCCAGTTATCTATATGGGATTTGTCGTAAGCTAGGCTATTTTTTTTTGCAGGATAGCAGCCTGTTGAAACAGATGTTTGTTTCTGACACACCATGTCGTCCACCATGAGAAAGCGAGGTTGGTCAGAGCGGAAGGAGGAAGGATCTTCCCAAGGGTAGATAGGATGGGCTTAATATCTCGGGACTGTGCAATCAGACAAACAATTTGTTGCTGGTTCTACGACGGAAGCTGGTGTATCTCTTGGATGAAGGAACACTCCAGAAATAGATGGACCTCATCCTTAGGTGCCGTATTACACATCGAGCAGGTATGTGGGACCGAAGCACCCCTGTTGGACAGCCTGCAAGCGGTTGGGAGGCCATCCTGAGCGATCTTCCAAAGAAAGTTTTTAACTTTCGGAGGTGTGTTAATCTTCCAAAACCATGCATACATTACCCGGTTCGGCCAGAATTTTCCACAATAGCTTCATTTGAAGAGCCACGTTCATGTCGCTAGATTTTGGAATTCCCAACCCCCCACACTGCTTTGGTCGAGTTCTTTGTGCACAGCCGCATGGAGCATAAAATTTTGCATAGCATATAACGTCTTAGCGGACAGGTTAGAGTTGATCAAGGTGGCACGACCTTGTTGAGAGAGGGCATTAGCCCTCCATTTTGTCACTTGTTGTTTCGATTTACATATGATCTCTTCGAACGTGCTTTTAGTGACTCTTCCATTGATAATGGGACAACCTAAATACTTTTCTATCGAATTTTCATTAGGGATATCGAGGAAGGTGCGTAGTTTGAGGATCCTATGGTTCGGGATACCTTTCGTAGCTTGGAAACTAGATTTATGGTAGTTGACCTTTTGGCCCGATACTTTACAGTAAGAATCAACAATCGCCTTCACTATGCGCCCTGCATCCAAACTAACTTTTGAGAAAATTATGATATCATCGGCGAAGGAAAGGAACGGAATCTGAGGGTCGGTATGTCCAATCGGGAACCCAATGTGTGTTTTGTCTAGGCTAGCTTGAGCAGCCGGTTTCCGGGCCAGAATCTCAGCCCCTAAAATAAATAGGAAAGGAGATAGCGGATCCCCTTGGCGAAGACCCCGAGAAGGATAAATCAGATCCGTAGGGCCATTGTTGACTAATACCGAGAAAGAAACCGTCGTAATACATTCCATTATCCAGGCGATGAATGTGTCGTGAAAACCAAACCTTTGAAGCACCTTTTGAATAAAGTTCCAGTCGACTCTATCGTATGCTTTTTCCATATCCAGTTTTATTGCTAGCCATCCTTTCCGGCCCCTCCGATTTTTGTAGGAGTGGAAGATTTCATGAGCTATCAGCACTTTATCTTGAATAGCCCTATCTGATACAAAGGCACCCTGAAAAAGATGAATAAGTTTACCAATGACCTTTTTCATTCTATCAGTTAAGATTTTGGAGATAATTTTGTAGACATTGGAACATAAACTGATAGGGCGGTAGTGACTGGTGGCCATTGGATCGTCTCTTTTAGGAAGGAGGGAGATAAATGTATGGTTTATTTGTTTAAGCATTTTTCCGGAACGGAAAAACCCTTTGACCGCACAGGTTACAGATTTACCTATGATATCCCAATATTTTTTTATAGAATTCAGCAGTGAAGCCATCCGGAACCGGGGATTTATTCCTCCCCAAGTTAAAAACCGCAGATTTAATTTCCGTGTTGGACGGGAGTTTTGTAAGGAAGTTGTTTTCCTCCGACGAGATGGAAGGCTGAATTATGTCTAGCAACTCGCTGAGGAGCCTGTCGTCTATTGGTTCTTTCTTGAATCTCTTCTCGAAATCCTTTTTGATCTCATTCCTAACATTCTCTTCTCCCACAACAACCGTGCCAGAGGAAGAGACGATGTTGCGAATCTGTTTCCTGTGCCTACGGCTTGTCGCCACTCGGTGAAAATATGCAATGTTGGAATCCGATAGTTTGAGGTGTTTGGTTTTAGCTCTTTGGCTCCAAAATGATTTTTGAAATATTAGGAGCTTCTCTTTCTTGGTGATCAGGCGCTTTTCCTTGCTTTGATTAGTTTGAGACACTATCCCGGTACCCGAGGATTGAATATGTAGCAGCTCCGACTCCACCTCTTTTAATTGCCAGAAAATGTTCCCAAAACTCGTTTTATTACATTCTTTTGCCTTTTTTTTTCAGGATTTTTTGTTTGAACATTAATTAGAACATGGCAGAGCCAGGGCAAGTGGCCCTCTAGGATTGTTTAACTACATTACGGAAATCTTTCCGAAGTAACTAGGCATTTTCGAAGTAACATGGATTTCTAGTTGATTAATTAATTTGTGTCGTTTTCTCTACTTTATGAAGTGTAGATGTTATTCTTCAAAAAAAAAAGAGTAACTTTGTTAGTTTTGAAGATAGAAAATTGTAGTCAATATACCACTTTATCCTCCCTTTGTAAAAATGTCACCCCCCTCTAAAATGTGGTAAATGTCAAAAAATGCATGTATTTTGCAAAACTAGCAGATCAAGGTGACATTTTGTTATGGGTTAAAAAAATTTGGGTGGACTTTTGAAATTTGGGAAATATTTGGGCGGGATTTAAGGGATTAAGAAAGGAGAGAGAGCTCATTCTTCACACAATCGAATCTGCAGACGGAGAGAAAGAGAAGGGAGATGAGGCACTTGAGGGCGACGAAGGCGTCGCCTGTGTGGTGGAGTGGGCAGCGGAGGAGTGGTGGCAGAGGAGAACAAGGTCAAAGAGGAAGTCGGGAGGGGGGGAGGTAGTGGGGTTGTGGCTGGTGGCCTTGAGGACGGCGAGGCGGAGGGCGGAGGTGCTGCGATGGGGGGATAGGAGGGAGGCGGTGGCTCTAGCGACGAAGATTGTTCTCAAACAGTTTCCTTTTCTCTTGCAACTTCCAGATTTGACGTTTATTAAATTTATTGGTCGTACTGGAGGCGACGATTGAGAGGCGGAGGCGAAGGATCCGATGAGAATCCGGCCACCATTTTGAAACAAGTAAGCAAACCCTAACTAAATCCCAACAAAAATTGGTCTGCAATGTGTGATTTTCGAATGGGGATTTCGGTGTGAAACCCTAAAACTCCATCTATTTTGTCTCATTTTGCCTGCAGGTCACAAAGATGCAGAGCTAAGGAAGAAAGAAGAGAAGGATTATGGTGAGAGAGGCAACGAGAGAGGAGGAATTCGGCGAAGGAGAGATAAGCGAAGGTGAAGGGAGAAAGAAGATGAGGCTGCTGTGTTTAAGTATTTAGGTTGTTTGTTATGTGAATGTGCATTCTTTCATCTTCTTCTCCTGATTGCATCTTTGTTTGAACACTTACTCATTTCTTTGTTTATGTAAATGTTGTGAGAAGTTTATGAGATTAATAATATCTGACAGGGCTTAGTCTTTCATTGGCTAAGACATCGGTTTTATTGTCTAGACAACAAGAGTTTTACTAGCTAGTAAGCGTAAATCGCATATATTTAGGGTTCGCATCTCAGGCCACCAAGACGGAACCATATACTGTAACTGACGTACATATATGCAAAATAACAAAAACCAACCTTCGGCAACTCAAAGAATGTCATCTATCCTAGCTATCCTTGAGGTGTGAAGTTCTTGAGGTAGATGAGACCCGGCATGGGTTATTCTTATATTGGCTAAAAGATCGTGGTCACTAGCTAAGCAACAGTAGTTACTGGCTAGTAAGCGTAAATCGCAACTTCTTTTTTTTTTAGGCCAAGCGAAACCATGTATAGGTTTGTATGGATTCTTTTTGTGTGTTTCAGCACCTAGTTAGTATTTCCCTCTCTTCCATGTCCATGACAAATTTGTCTTTCATCTCCGGAGCAACGATTGTCGGTTGTGCCCAGGTTTTCTGGTTTATCTTGCCAGTTGTGTGAATTTCTGTGTCAGCTAAATTGTTGTCTTTGCCATCCAAATGGTTATCCATGTCATACTCCAAATTGAGATCAAGATACGATGTAGACCCAAGTTTAGTTCAAAATACTTTTTTTCATAAACATATATAAAGTGGGTGTTTATAGTCTTTTATAGATAGATAAAATTAAATTAAGTTCAAAAATAAATCTAATTTTTAATTTTAACAAATAAAAAGGGCCAAAAATTAGTTTAAAACAATTAAAGTGAGTCTTCCTCTCTCCTCCTCTCTCTCCCCCTTGGTTACCTTCAACCGGCTGGGAAGGTGCCCACAAATTTTGCGAAAATGACATTTTGTCATTCCCATGTAAATTATTTCCCTCATGGTTAATTTTGCAAAGTTGGACGTGAATTGGTATATTGGTGCAAATCATCCAGAAGATAATGTTGAAGTAACTTAATTAAAATTCAATTTAGAATATAGTTTAACTATGTTCAAATATATACATTGTTATTATGTAGAAAAACATATTATTGCTCCTAACATATGTTCATATATTAGATATACATAAAATTAATGGTATGATAATAAATTATTTTTATCTTTATTCTTTTTAATTGGGACAAAAATCCGTATTGAAACTTAGTACTCCTTTTGCATTAGTCAAATTGATCCTTTACTTTTTTTTTTCACTGAACAAAATATTTAATTGTTTCAGCATTAATTAATAATAAAAATATCTAATTTTGTGAATTTATCTTATTAATTGATCTATTTTTTACATAATTTATTTGCTAAAATTTTAACTAGTCTTCTCTAAACTTTAAATAAACTTTATATATGTGAACAATTGAATACAAGTGGGGATGGTCAACCTCGGTTGAAACGATGCCTAAGACTGAAGCATCCTGACAGACGAAATGATCGATCTCTGTTGGGGACGCGCTCATCCATCATATTTGTTACAAGTCCAATGTGCGCTAGTCCGTTAGCTACCTGGTTGGTTCCCTTCTCTGAAAAATGTGAGAGAAGAAGACATTGTCTAAAGCTCTGCATAATTCCAGGATACCGAAATCATCATCTCGATTTCCAACGGTAATGACGTTGATCACTGTTAAATAATCTTCCTCCACCTCCAGAAGCAAACAGACCCATTCTAGTAGCTTCTCATAACCCAATCAGGAGACCAAAACTCAAGCATAAATCGAACCAAGACCCTATGCTCCACATAAAAGTTAAAGCTACTATAGCAGCTAGTAGCATCTCTACATGAAAAACCTCACGCCAGTAATCAACAACACATACAGTGGTAGAGCTACGATGAAATTCAGGGGGTGCTAAATTTTTTTCGTAAAATATTTGTTTTAATACCTATTAAGAAGATTTTTACAAAAGTATTGAAAAAATACTAAAATTGTAATTTATTTATGATATTTTTATTTAAATAGTTGAGAGAAACAGAAAAATATATTGAAAAAAAATCAAGAAGAATTACTTTTAAAAAATATTGAAGGAAAACATTAAATTTAAATATGACATTTTTTAAATTGAAATAGTTTAGAGAAACTAAAAATATAGAAAGAAATCCCTAAATAACGATATACTAAAACAAATAAAATAAAAGGTGAAGATCTTGAGATTTGAACTCAAAATCATTTAATTTCCTTTCTTCCCCTTTACCATTTGAACTAGATAGCACATTGAAATAATTTAGAGAAACTAAAAATATAGAAAGAAATCCCTAAATAATGATATAATAAAACAAATAAGAAAGTAAAGAGATTGAGATTTAATTTGAGCCCAACCATTTAATTTCCTTCCTTCTCCTTTACCATTTGAGTTATACAACACTTCTATTTCAAATATCAGGTAGAAGTCTTATATTATCTTAAATATACTACCTCCGATCCAAAAAGATTGTCGTTTGACTTTTTAACACGTATTATAAGGAGCTAAAAACTATATAAAATATCAGCTTTTTTTAAATTATTTTTTTACAACTTAATATTTGTTGATAATAAGTATTAGATTATAAAAAAGTTAATATATTACTCGATCAGTAGTGATTAGACCTGTCAGTCGTACCGGGTTTGGGTCGGGTCACTTCGGGTCTCGGGTAAAACGGGTTCCGGGTATATTCGGGTTGACTCGACTCCGGGTTTGATCGGGTTTTGGGTCATTTCGGGTTTGTCAATTTTTTCTTTTTTTAAATTAAAAAAAATCATGATTTGATAATTTTGCGATAATTTTAAAATTCTAAAATTAAAGACGTTGTTCATAAGTTCTAGTGCTCATAATTATATACTATATCTGATCTAAAATATTTAATTTTTATTATTTCTCATAATTTTTAATAAAATGTAATAATATATAAAATATCAAAATTTTAAATAATTTTTAAAAATAATTTCATGTAATTAGTAATAAGCATAGAATTGTTTTAATATTTTAATATTTTTTAGAATTTTTATCTTCTTAAAATAATTTGTTAAAAAATAAAAAAATCATACACTATCGATCAGACGAAGTATTACACAATATAAATTAATATAAAAGTTGATTTTAAAATGAAAGATGAAGTGATTGTAATTATTAAATGTAATAACTTAGAATCTCCACACAAAAAATTAATCATATATAATTATAAATCAACCGGGTCACCGGGTCAATCCGGTAAATCGGGTTAAAATTACCGGGTCAAAACCCAGATTACCCAGAAAATTTCCGGTTTTTCGGGTCCGGGTCGGAAAAAAAAATCCGAGTTAAAATTTACGAGTTCAGATAGAAAAATTTCCGGACGTTCGAATCGCGCGGGTCAACCGGGTGAAGTTGTGTTTTGACAGATCTAGTAGTGACAGATCTAGTAGTGATCTATGAATCCGGACGTTCGAATCGGGTCAACCGGGTGAAGTTGTTTTTTGACAGGTCCGGTAGTGATCTATGAAACCAAAGTTAAAGACTTAAAGAGTACTCTAAAATAAAAACATGGGTTATTTTGGCAACTAACACATTATAAATATCTAATTAGCTAACTAGCACCCAAACAAAATTAATTAACTAACCTAGCACCCTTCCCAATTTAACTATCAAGGTCAACGCCGGTCAATGTTGACCGTTGACCGGTCAACGCTGGTCAACAATTTTTTATTTTTTATTTTTTTTTATTACCAATGATGTCATTTTTTGTCGTTTTGATGCAATTTTTTTTTACATTTTATTTTCGCTTTAATGTCACTTTTCTAATAAAATGGTTTGATGACACTTTTTTAATATCACTTTTTTCAAATCTTGCTGATATTTTTTTATTTACTGTGATGCCACATTGACCATTGATGCCATTTTTTTTACCGTTGTCATCAGATGTTTTCGTGATGCCATATTTTTTCAATGTAATGTTTTGATGACAATTTTTTCTTTAATGTGATGCAACTTTTTCAAATCAGTGTTTGATGCCATTTTTCTACTGTAATTATTTGATGCCATTTTTTTAATCAAATCGTTTGATGCCATTTTTTTTTAATTTAATCAATTATATATCGATATATTTCATCGATTCTACTTTTTATTTACTGATGATGCCATATTTTTTGAAGGTAATGTTTTCGTGATGCCATATTTTTTCAAAGTAATGTTTTGATGACAATTTTTTCTTTAATGTGATGCAACTTTTTCAAATCAGTGTTTTGATGCCATTTTTCTAATGTAATTATTTGATGCCATTTTTTTAATCAAATCGTTTGATGCCACTTTTTTTTTTTTTTAATTTAATCAATTATATATTGATATATTTTCATCGATTCTACTTTTTATTTACTGATGACACGTTTGTGATTATACTTCATTGATGACATTTGTATCCAATAACTCAGTCATCTCTTAACACAAGAGTCGTGCAACTCTTACCACAGAGGCGTGCAACTCTTACAACAGAGTCGTGCAACTCTTACATCGTATGTTGTGCAAAATATATATATTTTTCCGCTTTTTTTTTTTCGTTTCAGAACTTTTTGTTTTGCAAAAATAACTTTACGTTGTGCACATATATGGACTGATCGAGTCGCACATCCAGATCGCATATAAAAATATAGAAGAAGTGAATCATATAATAAAATACACATAGTTTTTTTCATTCTTATATTTAAGGGTTAATTTTTGTAATTTTACAAAAATTGCTATTTATGGGTTAATTTTTGTAATTTTGTAAAATATGCTTCTTCAACCTCAGAACCTCTGTACGCTCCTCGATAGCTCTTGCCGCCGGCCGCCGCTCGTCAATCCCTCGCTCCGGCCGCCGCTCCTGGATCCCTCGCTTCGGCCGATCGACCTCGCTCGCTTCGGACGCTCCGCCGCTCGTTCCCTCCCTCGCTCCCCCGCTCGCTCGTCACCGCCTCCTTCCCTCGCTCAGATCTGGACTCGCTCGCTCCGTCTCACTCGTCTTCAGCTCAGATCCAGCGCCTCCACACCAAATCCGGCGCTCCCTCACCAGATCCGCCCTCCTTGGCCACCAGTTCCGGCCATCCCGAGCCCAAATCCCGCCGATCCGACACCTAGCCCCCACCGACGAAGCCTCGCAAACTCCCTCCCGTCCTTGCACCGGCCCAGAAGCTTCGCCGAAGATCTCTGACCACCCATTCCGGCCACCTCTCACCAGATCCGAGTCGGATCCACCGCCCTCGCACATCGCCGAGCCGGATTCCTCACCGACCAGTTGTTGGAGGAGAAGTCCAGAATTATCGTGAGAGAGAGCTAACATGTGGAGTGTTAGGAGGCTAATTTTTTTTAATAAGGTGTTATAAAGACCAATTTATTTTATTAGGGTGCTAATAACCTAATTGAATTAGGAAAAAGGTATATTCCAGCAAATTTTCTCTAAAAACATAGAGTAATGTATGTAGTTGTTTTTAAAAACGTGAAAAAAATAAGGCCGACCACCGACACCGGATAATTAATGATGATAATTAATTGTCAACGGTGTGACATATAATGAGTTAACACTTGGACCCATTAATTTTGTCCCACACGTACCCCTGTTTATTTGATGAGGTACCTAATTACAGTAATAACTAAGCAATGTACTATATCTACTGTATTTTATTGTTTATTATATATAGAGAATTACAATGTTATTTATTCTACACTTGTATACTTAATTATGTCACGGATCATCTCAAAACACTTAGATTAGTGACCGATCAAAACAGCAGGAGTGCGTAGTGAGTAATACCTTTTCTAGGATCTAAAATATTTACTTTTTACAATTTAACATGCTTTTAAAAAAAATAGTCTTTCTATCTTATATCTTAAGGGAATAGGGTAAGATCTTATATTGAAAAAGATATCCTATAAAAAATAAGCGATCTTAATTAGGAATCTAATTTAAAATTTAGTTAATCTATTTTAATTATATAAGGATGTTTTTTTTTCCTAAAACGAGAATCTTATCCCATGCCATTTGGACAATGACATAGGATGGAAATTAAAATTGTACTTACAAAAAATATATAAATTATTCTAACAAATGATATATATATTTAAATCCAATAATCTAGATGCTGTGTAGTTTGATTTTTCTAACCTATATATTTCATGGGTATTATAATCCTTAATTAATTTAAAAATATTTTAAATTTCTTAATTATTGTAGCTTTGTAAAAATTGTTTTTCTATAGATTCCACCCATTTTAACCGGAGAATATTTCTTATACTACATAATTAAATAAGATTGTTTATTAAAAAATTTGACGTAGCATTAAAATTATAGATTAGAAAGATAGTTTAATTCGAATCCCTTGGAAATATGGAGTCGCTAATTCGATCGAATTAGAGTAAGATTAAAAAAAAAAGTTTAATTAATTAAAGTTGTATAATTAAGTTAAAGGATGTATTAATATTGCATTGTACTATGGATCTAGCACTCTAGCAGCTAGTTGGGTTGAACTTTATCCACTCCCTATCAAAGTATATACTAAATGCCAAATGCCAACTTTCATAGATCCTACATATTGAATAGTTGTTGTAGTGGTGGTCGAGTTGGCATGACTGCATGGGTTATAACTTATGGTGCTACATTTTATGAAATCCTCATCATTAATTATACTGTATACTGTAGTTTCGTTAAAATGTTTTATTCCTTCTTACATGTCAGATCATCTCTTTTTTTTTTCTTTTTTTTTTTAAATGATTGTATATAAAGATTTATAAATAAATATAGATTATATAATAATACTTTGAATTAAACTTGTTGAGTAGGGGAAAGATGAAAATCAATTAAAAAAGGGAAAATTGTATAAAAGAGCACGAACTTTAGGCATAGTTGCACTAAGTGACACGAACTTAAGAAAATACAAAAATAATCACCAACTTTGGGGTTTAGTTGCGGTCGGTGGCACGTACCCCCTATCTCGCTAATGTGGACTAGTGGGGTGCTTTGCTTACATGGAATTTTTTTTAATTAAAAAGACATATATATAACGAGATATGGATTAATGAGAATGCTTAGATGATTTTTTTTAAAATTAAAAGACATAAAAGATGTGTCCAGATTATGAAACTAGCTAGGTTCCAATTTTATTTTTATTTCATGTAATTCCAAATCAAAGATAATTGTGCCAAATATAACATTTGGAAATTAAAATTTGGTATTAGCTAGTTATATTAATTTGCAAATGTTATATTTGTCACAATTATCTTTGATTTGGAAGTACGTACATGAAATAAAAAATAAAAATGGAACTAGCTAGTTTCATAATTTGGGCACATCTTTTATGTCTTATAATTTAAAAAAAATGCATGTAAGCATTCCCACTAATTCATATCTCGCTATATTCTTTTTTAATTAAAAAAATTCCATGTAAGCATCCCCACTAGTCCATATTCGCGAGATATGGGGTATGTGCCACTGACTGCAACTAAACCCAAAAGTTGGTGATTATTTTTGCATTTTTATAAGTTTGTGTCACTGAGTGCAACCACCCCTAAAGTTCGTGTTATTTTATGCAATTTGCCCAATAAAAAATATGAGGAAAAAAATGATTGGTTGAAAATAGGAGGATTAAGGTGGATGTGATGACGAAAATTTTTCTATTCTAATATTTTATATAGATGAAATAAATTAATAAGATTTAAAAATATATTATTAATAATTTAAAAAAGTTTTAACTATTGAGATAAGAGAATACTACTTCCGTCCAAAAATACATTGCCTTTACTGTTCACGCACGCATTTTTAAAAAGGTAAAAATTATATAAAATGTTAACTTTTTTATTAATTTTTTTTAATAATTACAAACTTATTGATAATAAGTCTGTAATTATTAAAAAAATTAATATTTTATATAGTTTTTAACTCCTAAAAAAACGTGCATAAATAGTAAAAGTCCATTATTTTTGGACGGAGAGAGTATGAATCAACTAAAGCAATCTCCTTATCAATCCAACTGTATATGTCTGTATTTTGTAATCAATTGACAGCCATATAGTAACATACTGTATTAATTACATGTACCGAATATCCAGCCCTTCAATTCAAAAGTGCTCTTTTTGACATTTTTGTTGTGTTTTATTGTTGCTGCAATCGAATATTATAATTGATATGTGCAATTAAGGATAATCGTGATTGAGAAGAAAGAAAGGCAAAACATAAGTAGTACTCTATCTTTGTTTTTGTTTATACATACTGATTTTTCTATACAAACTTCAGATTTTTTCCCCATTTTTTATTGGTCTTTGAATTTTGAGTAGGAAAGATTTCCTTATCAATAAACGCCACGAAAGGCAGCATTAGCTAAACTTGTTTTTGCTTGGTGGTCATACATTCTAAACCAACACGTGTTTAGGCTTGCACTAACTCTTCAAGGGACGTCGCCTTACATCTTATTAAAACTCACGAGATAAACTGGAGTAACACTCTTTGCTATGAAAGCACCCTTGACGAAGATACCCCACCTCAATCGCGCAGACTCAACCAATCTAAAAAGAAGAAAAAAGATCGCCAGATTTCATGGCGAAAACCGCCGGGTGGTACTTTCAAGTTTCAAACTTAACTTTGACCGATCAATAATCGCAAATAACGTCAGCACGGTAAGTGTGGTTATAAGGGACTGGAATGAAAACCCGATACATATAGCATATCAAAAGCTCGTCAGAAAAAACGCTCTCAAAGCGGAGGCTCTTGCCCTAGAACTTGGGGTACAACACGCTATTGAACTCTATATTGATAAAATCCAGATTAAAGGAGATTCCAACATCATCATAAACCACTGTAATCAGTAATCCACTTCATTTGGAAGTTGAGCCACAGGAAGACGAGAAGCGAGACAGAATAGAAAGATGAGAGTGAAGAGCGGAGCACTGCAACCGAAGGGATGAGAGTGGAGAGAAGAGGAGAGTCGCAACAAAGAGATAAGAGCAGCCAGAGAAGAGATTCGAAATCAAGATCGACAATGGAGGTCTCTAATCTACCAAGGAGAGAGATGAGAGTAGATCGAGACAGATGGGAAATTTCAAATTTCAGAAGCGGCGGCCAAAGGAGAGACGAGCGGAGCAGTTCCGACAGCCAGATGAGAGATTGGCTGGAGGAGAGATTGGCGGAGAGACGAGGAGACCAAAAGAGGGACGAGAGCGCCCAGCGGGATCGAGCTAGAGACGACGAGATGGGAGGCGGCCGTTGTGGGTTTGGGGGAGGATAGGGTGAAATTAAAAGAGGGGCAAACTTAGTATTATGAAAAAAAATTGGACATTTACTAGTAAAGCCAAAACCCTAGGACAATTTCGAAATGGGCTATTGTCAAAGGTCTTTGAGTCAAATATTTTCAATTTTTAACACGTTTTTTAAAAAACTAAAAACTAGCAAAGTATTAAATTTTTTTATTAATTTTTTAAAATATTGCTATGCGTATTATTAATAAATACAGTATAATATTATTTTATAATTTTTTTTATAATTTGTCAACTTTTTAACTCGTTAAAAAGAGAAACGATTTATATAAAATATAAGTAGTACAAAACAATGAATCATGCATGGTCATCTAATTTCCAACAACAAAAATAAAAATAAAAATATCATGGGCAGTGGGCATCTATGGTTTTGCCATTTTTGGGTATTTTAAACCATGGCCCCCATCTATGACAGATTTGTATGGACTTGCTCTGCATGTGCATAAAATTTGTAAACAATCTCGACCGGAAACTATTTCTTTAATCTTGGGAGTGTTGAACATGACCACCGACTCAGTGAAGATGCCGTGAAGTTGAACTGTAAGACTATCCAATTGAAATGCATCAACTCTAAAAAATAATTAAAAATGGTTAAAAATATTTAAATCTAAATCATTTACTCCCTCCGTTTCCTTTTAATTGTCGTTTTACTATTCATGCACGTTTTTTAAGGTGTGAAAAACTATATGAAATAATAATTTTTTAAAATATTTTTTTCGATAATCTCATACTTATTGGTGATAAGTATCATATTATTAAAAAATATTATTAAAATATTAATATTTAATATAGTTTTTATCGTTCTAAAACTACGTGCATGATTTGAAAAAGTCACTTAAAAGGAAACGGAGGGAGTATTTAGAATCAACTCCATTGAATACAAAATGTCACTTCTAAATCAATCAGCGTGTCTTGACCAAAAAAAATCAATCAGCGTGTGCTTTGCATAGATTCCTACAAACTCTAATTTGAATCCCGATCCGAACTTCCTTGCTTTGAACCACTGCCTCAACCCGGGTACGACCCATATTTACACGGGTCAGGCCGACATTGACCCATATAGTACGATCTTATAAGATTTTGTGAATATTGTAAGAGAAAATTTGGCGCCCCAATTTTGTCCCCTAACTCCGTCAAATTGGGGTATTGTCCACCTAAATTTTTTTGGACAAAATTGTCCTTCCATATATAAGGCTTTATGCTGTAAACCACTCTCTCTCTCCCCATTCCGTTCTTCTGTTCGCGTGTGTGAGACGATTCACTCTCTCTTCTCTCCATCTTCATCGAAGCTATTGTTGCAGTTGAAACCGGCAGTTCCTTTTCGATTCTGTTTCAATGGCAGAGAACAAAGTCTCCGACGACATTGAGGGACCTGCTTTTGCTGCAATCGACGATAAACATGCAAGCGATCCTTCAAATGGCAGTGTGTTTTTTGTGTTTATAGTTTTATACCTGTTTTGAAGTTGAATCCGACATTTCTCTTCTATTTTTGTTGAATTTCAGAGAACAAGGACTCCGATGAGATGGAGGCAGTTGATGTTGCTGCGATTGACAGTAAAGCTGCAAGCGATTCGTCAGATGACGGTTTGTATTTTGTGTTTATGTCTTTTATGCATGTTTTTCGTTTCCCCCCCTTATTATTGTGTTTGATATCTAATGTGGCTGATTTGCAGTGACGAAAAGTTCTTCGGAGAAGGTTCCTTCAGTTGAAGGTAGCAGTTCATCCGGTTCCTCAAGCAGAGGTGTGTTGTTATTGTTCTAAGGTTTTATGTTCATGTTTTTTCAGGCTTTTGTTGTGTTTTTCTATCAAATGTATACATGCATTTGGTATTGTTTCTTTGATTTTTATCATAAATGTCTATTTCAGCATAATCTGTAAAATACCTATTTCAGCAGATTTTGTTATTCATGCTGAAACTGTTGTTGCGTATTCTTTGTGTGTGTTTTTTAGATGATAATGCCTCTGCAAGTGATATTCAAGAATATAAATGTCAATTTGATGTGAGTATATTTTTTTTTCATACCTTATTTCCCTTTTTGTGTGTTTTTATGTTTATTCATGCTTATGAATGTGTCTTTTTAACAGAGATTGAAGTATTGCATTCCTGTAAAGGCTAAATTTTGTGCAAAATCCAATGTTTACTGTGCTCCAGATGTCTGTGATGTTATAGAGGAACATCTGTCTAAATCTGATTTTGAGTTGTTGAGGAGAAGTTGCTTTGGATGGGTTTTTGTTCAAAGAAATAAGATGAAACTTAATTTTCAGCTGATTCATCAAATGATGCTTCGTATGATTAAGAGTGATAAGCTACATGAATTGTGGTTTAAGGTTGATGGTCTTGTTGCTCAGTTCTCTTTGGTAGAGTTTCATGCAATTACAGGGCTTCCTGTTATAGATACTTTAGTTAAACCACCTGGGAAATTTGCGTGATCTTATTTTCTTAGGGAGAATCAGTCAAAGTGTACGTACGATGAGTTGTTGGAGGCATTTAAAAGATGTAGAAAATCGTCTCCAAAGAAGCTTCAGATGGCAAAGTTGTTGATTATCGAGAAAATGTTATTGTTCAAGCGTTCAAAAAGTGTTACGAAAAATTATGCTGCTCTTGTATGCAATCCAGCGAAATGTGAAATGTATCCATGGGGGAGATTGTCTTATTCTTTGGTGGTGAAGTCTTTAAAGAAGGTTCTGCTTTGTGATCGATCAGATCCGAGACCATCATATGAATTATTTGGATATATTTAGGCTTTTCAGGTAATTAATTTCATGCATATATGTCTCAGCATTTGTTTGTTTCAGCATTTGTGTTTCAGCAATGTTTGTGTTTCAGCATCTGTTTGTTTGGTTATATTTATAGGCTTGGATACTGGAGGCTTTCCCGGTGCTTTTTGATAAGTTTCTTTGCGATTTAAAGATACGTGCGGGTGATCCATACTCTCTTCGTTGGGAGTGTAAGTTACGTCATACTTATATTGAAGCGCAAGAGTTGTTTGATGGTGACCTGGTATTATTTTTTTCTCAGCTCTATCTTGCTACAATCTTTTTTTTATTAGGTTCATTTTTATAATTTCAACTGTCTTATTGTGTGTTAATTTTGTTGGTTGTGTAGGCGCCCATGTTCCCAACTTTTGGCGAGTTTGCAAGGTCCCTAGGGGTGATCTTTAAAGATGAAGTTGCTCACTCCATTCTTGATCACATAGCTGAACCTGTATTTTCACAACATGAGGAAGATAAGTTGTATGATTGTTGGAGACTTAGGAGAAAAGCATATGGGAGACGGTTTAATTGCTTTGCAGAAGGTGATTTATCATTGGATACACCTTCTGCTGAAACCCAAGGTGAAGAACAACAAGAAGTCAATGAAGAGTCAGGTGGGAATGAAAGTGGAGGTGCTGCAGGTTCGAAGAAGCGAAAGTCTGCGAGTAAAGTCCTATCATTGGTGAAGAAACAGAAGATTGAAACAAGCAAACCTACCACATCGAGGAGGGGTCGGTCTGCTGGTGTAGTTTCTGCTAAACAAGCTGATGTCATTTCTAAACCACCCTGTGAAATTGGTTCTACTAAAAAAAAGAAGATAAGGGGTAAGAAAATTTCAGCTGCAAAGAAACCATCAACCATTGAAGATGCAATCGCGAGACCTAGATTTGTATTTCGCAAGAGAGGTAATTCTGCTTCCGAAGATTCCAGTGATTTGTTTATGCCAATTGAAGTTGCATGTCCATCTTTTCATCGAGTTGCTGAAACTGGATTGAGGCCGCCCATTGAAGTTGCACATGCAAAGGATTATTTGTTATTTAAGGATGGGAATGATGATGTTAATGATAGAGTAGCAGGGGGTTCTGGGGGGGCTGTGGCTCAAGGAGGGGAGGATGCAATGAATGTTGAAACTGATGAATACTTAAACAATGAAGGGACTGAGAACGTTGTTATGGGATCTGTCAAAGATGATCACTTGAAAGGAGCGGGAAAGAATGTGGTTGGTGCTCAGACTGATGATTTCAGCAAACAAGGGGGACATCCTAGCTGGTTGAAAGAAATACAGATGTGGTTAGATAAGCTTGAAGAGTTGTCTCAAAGAGTTTCTGATTTGGTTGCGAGGGTGGAGATGCTTGAGGAACGTTTGTCTGGATGTTTAAAATTGGTGGCTGTTGTTGATGATCTGTTGAAGAAGGTAGATTCCTTAGAAAATAAGTTTACAATGCAAGAGTCAATGTAGTTTAAGACCCAGTCATCCAATGTTGTACCTTGTGACCCAGTGATTTCAAAGGTTGTGAATGATGTGTTGGATGAAATTCGGGAAGAGGCACCTACTGAGATTCTAGGTCAACCAATTGGTACAAATGTTTCAACATCTGTGAATGAGGTTATACCTATTACACTTGTTGAAGAGCAGAGGTCATTAGATTCATCTTCAGGACAGGTATTTGCTGTTGACTTAGGGCGTGACTCTGATGTTGATTTGAAGGGTGGAGAACAGTGTTTAGATGATCGCATTTATGGCGAGTTGGGGAAGGTGGTGGGTGGTCCTGAAGTCAAGGTTGCTGGAACTGAAGTTGCTGAAACTAAAGTTGCTGAAACCAAGGTTAATGAAATAGAAGATGTTGAAACCAAAGTTGATGGAATAGAAGATGCTGAAATGGTTGATGCTGAATCTGTATCAACTCATGGCCAAGTAGTCAACGATGGTGATGAACCTGCATGTTTTGAAAGTGAAGAAGGTGGTGCTGATGCAACAAAAGATGCTACAAGCAAAGATGCTGCTGGTGATTTAATGACCCCACCCCCTGGAAAAACAATACATGTAAGTGATGGCGAAGGTGATGATGACAACTTGGTGAAGCAGACACGCACTCAGTGGGATACAATTTCCAAAGATCCTAAATGTGTGTAAGAAATTGAAGATTTCAGGCGTTCAAAGCGTCTTCCAAAAGCAAGTAGTTTTCTGTTGAGCCCATTTGTTGCTGAAAAGGTAAGGATCCCGAAGCATGTTGAAAAAAAATCATTGCTCAGCAAGGTTGATCATGACTTCATGTATGAATGTTATAAAGGCTCAAGGTATGTCCATCTTAATTTTTCATGTGTTTTTCGAGTGCTCTAGCAATATCTATATATTCTGACCTGGATTTTTCAGTACTTTTAATGGGTGTTAGAAAAGAGAAGTCATTTTTTAGAAACATTGTTATGAAGTATGGTTGGCTTGATATAGATGCAAGTATGCTGAAACTGTTTTTCTTTTTAGCATCTTTTCGAGTAATGTAACTATATATGTATTTCTGTTATTATGATTTTCTTTAAACAAATACCTTACACTGTTTACTGTTTCAGCACCTTGAAGCTGGACTGGTTCACATGAGGAAGAGAGTCAGTGAGGATCCTAGTAGCTTTGAAGGCATTGTCGTGATGGATCCTATTTTTCATGAGAAGTATCTCCCAGAATGCACGTCATCTTATGAAGAAACAATCCATGTTGAACAATTCACTACTAGCTACTTCCTGGGCTTATATCCTAGCGATTATCCCAAGAGTTAGGTGTCTGCAAAAAAGGTTTACACCCCTTTTAACATAAACAATGAACACTGGGAGATAGATCTTGTTGAAAAGGTTATAAATGCCAATTACTTCAACCACTACATTGTGTCTACTGAAAAGCTTGTTGATCATCTGCGCGCTTTGGCTGAGTGGTTGCCAATTCATTTGGATAAGGCTGGTGCGATCCCAAATTTTCAACCGTCTACATTCCACATTAACAAGGTCCCTGATCTAGTGCATGATACAACTGGGTATGGAAACCTACATTTATAATGTTTTTAAAGTCATTTAGAAGCATTTTGTTGTTGTGCTTGATATTACTATGTTTTGTTTCATTTTTTGCAGCGTATCTTGTGGGGTCTTTGCACTCAAAGCAACTGAAGCACTGGTGTTTGGGGGAGATGTCAAGAAGTTTACCAATGAAAGAATCTTTCGATACCGAGAACTTATGGTCTCAGACTTGATTCAAGAGAGATGGAGCTTTAAATTCTAGTTAATAGCATCTTGTGTGTAACACCATCTATCAGATTTAGGGATTTCAAGACATTCTAATGTAGATGTAGTTTAGATGTATTTTCGGAGAATATTCTGGACAACTGATGTTTTTTTGTAGCATTTTGGATGTATTTTCAATGGCACTATTTGAAGCCAGTGAAATTGACATTTATCTAATGGTTTAATGTAAATTGTGCCAGTAATCCTGTTTCAGCATTGTTTTAAGCAAGTTTGTTTCAGCAAATATTTCATTCGGAAACAGAGAGGATTGTATAGATTAAAGTTTCAGAATAGCAATAAAATGAAATGTTAACTTGTAACCATAAGAACCAAAAAATCCAATGTATCACATTAGAACCATATATGTTTGCTGAAACAGTTTACTCCATCCGTTCTATTATATTTGTCATTTAAAAAGCGTGTCAAAAAGTCAATGGACTTATATTTTCGAACGGATGGAGTATTGTGGAATCTACGCTCCCTTGCTCTTGAGAGACCGAGCTGAAGGCCCCTTGCTTCCGCGACCAAGGCCGAGCTATGCCGACAAGGGGCACCGCCACTATCCATCACCCCACCAAGATGATCGATCATGGATGATGAAACCTGTCGCAGAAGAACCATCCGAACTTTTGGTTCCATCAAAATTGATTTTGAATGTGTCGGGTGTGATTTCTGGCATAAGTTAATTCGTTTCCTATGATTTGGTGTTATTAATTATTTAAAAATTATATATACCATGTTAATAAAAATAACTAAAATACTCATGTGTTAATTAAAATATGTTATTTTAACATTCTACAATTTTTTTTACTACTAATACTATCCACTTTTCACTTTCTAAAAAACTACTACCTATTATACTACTAACACTATATTCAATTTTATATAATCCTTTCAATTACGTACGTATTAGGATGATAAAATTATATAAAATATTATTTTTATTATATTTTCTATAAAAAATTTGAGCGCAAACAAAAATTTATGCTTATTAATGATAAGTGAAATTATTTTAATAAATATTTTATATAAGTGCGTGAATAGAAAAAGTTAATTAAAAAACGGAGACAGTACTTAATTACCATATGCATACGAATAATTTCCCAATAGCAATTATATACCGTAAAGATTAAAATATTTTAAAAAATCATACAAGTGACATATTTTTATTAAGAGATAGAGTATCAAATTTTTTTTTTACAGAATTTTTTTTTGGATCAAGTTTTACAGATTTATTGATGATAACAAAATTACAATATACTCGATGACTTATGCATGGCCATTAAATCAATTTGGATCCCCTATAACACTTAATTCTATAGCATTGAAGTATTGAACTAGAGTTAAGTACTAAAGTTGCTCAAAAAGTTATATTCAAAAAAAAAAAAAAAGTTGATCAAAAAGAAATATAGTTAAGGTGGAAAATTCCAAATATTTTTCATAAATTAGTGTATATTAGTTGTTGGGGACTGAGTTTCGACAGATTTATATTTGAAATAATCAAAATATAATTTTGATATTTGACCTAAATTATACCAACCTTAACTTTTATAAAAGCTAGATCTGAGTTCGGACCAAGAGGAAATCAACCAACTTAGTTGATCACCTCCATTGTTGGAACAACCGAGATTTGGAGATTTTCTGTTTTCTATTCATTCAACCAACCAATTTACAGAATGCCAAAAGTGCTCTATATACACAAGTTCAACTGGACTAACTAAGGTTACTAGCCTAACCTTTACACTAACCATGGTCCTAACAACCATGTAACCAACACCAACAAACTAACATCTAACATCCTCCATAACTAACATCTAGCATCCTCCATATACCCCATCAAGGTGGACGTGTGAAATGGAAAACAAGTCCAAGCTTGCAAGCCAAAGAAAAATGGTGCTGTGAACCTAAGGGTTTGGTAAAAACATCATCCAATTGTTGATGGGTAGGTATGAAAATTGTGGAAATGAATCCTTCCTGCACCAAATCACGAATGAAATGACAATCCAATCGAAGATGTTTTGTGCGCTCGTGATAAATTGGATTAGCTGTCAGTTGCAGTGCTGCCTTGCAGGGGCGGAGCCAAAAAAAATCCGAGGGGGGGGCCTCAACTAAATTTTTGGGATTTTTTTTTAAGATATATATAAGATACAATTTTTGTTATAAGAAATATAATATAAAACACACTAAATATGTGATTTAAATAGCTATTTTGAGTTTAAAATGCTAAAAGGAGAAAAAAATCCCTAAAATGAAGCTATAAGGATTCGAACTCAAGACCTTATCATTCTATTCTTCAAGCCATACCAACTGAGCTAAGCAAACTTATTGATTCAATACTCTTTTTAACTGTTTTTAACCCTTAAATTATCAAAAATTACAAAAAAAAAATACAATTTTTTTTTTACGTTTTCCCCGACCCGGGGGGGGGGGGGGGGGGGGCTTGAGCCACCTCATGCCCCCCCCTCCCTCCGCCCCTGCTGCCTTGTTATCACCACAAAGCGGAACTGGACGAGAAATGGTGATGTTCAGATCATCCAAAATCCCTGCTACCCAAACCACTTCATAACCAGCATGTGACATACTTCGGTATTCACTCTTTGCAGAGGAACGAGGCATCATGTTCTGCTTTGTTGTCTTCCAGGACACTAAGCAATCACCTATGAAGATGCAGTACTCGGTTAAAGATAGACTAGTGTCCCTACATGTCCCCCAATCAGCATCGGAATAAGCTCGGACATTCAAGCTACTCGAGCTCGGATAAAAAAAGAGAATAGTTCACAGTGCCCTTAAGATACCTCAATAGGAACAAAGTCGCTCTCAGATGGGGAGCTCGAGGAACTTCCATGAACTATGTGAGCTATTGCACAGTGAATGCAATATCCGGGTGTGTGAGGATGAGGTATAATACCCTTCCCACCAATCGAGGGTAAGACTCTAGATCCTCTAAGATTTCTCCATCATGAACAATGAGATGCAAATTCCTTTGCATAAGGAATTTTGCAGGTTTACAATTCATCATAGCAGCATTTGATAATAGATCAACCACATATTTCCTTTGGTTCAGCATAATGCCAGTATCAGATCTAAACACTTACATCCCTAAAGAGTACCTGACTTGCCCCAAGTCTTTAATTGTGAAGACCTGATGAAGAAACTTCTTCAATTTATCAATGAGAAACTCATCATTCCCTGTGACAAGCATATCATCGACATATACCAAAGCTACCACAAAACTAGACCCATGCTTCAACACAAACAAAGAGTAATCATGGCGAGATTGCTTGAACCCAAACTGAACCAAATGTTTGGTCAGTTTCACATTCCATTGCATGCTGGCCTGTTTCAACCCATAAATGGAATGATGAAGCTTGCATACCTCGCCAGGTTTGACCTTATCATAACAGGGGGAGGAGTCATGTAAACTTCCTCTTCCAGAAATCCATGTAAAAAAGCATTGTTCACGTCCAATTGGTGCAAGCTCCGTTTCCTGATAGCAGCAACAGCTAACAAAATTCGAACAGTTGCAAGTTTGGCAACTGGTGAAAAAGTCTCCTTGTAGTCTCTGTCCTTCACTTGGTTATAGCCTTTAGCTACCAACCACGCCTTATATCTTTCAACCTCTCCATTTGCTCTGAATTTGACCTTGAAGATCCATTTGCATCCAATTGCCTGTTTCCCTGGTGGCAGCTTAACAATGGACCAAGTGTGGTTATCCTCTAGTGCCAATACCTCTTTACTCATGGCTTCTCTCCACTCGTCCACTTTGTTGGCTTGAGAAAAAGAAGTTGGTTCAGTAACAGACAAAACATTGTACAAAGAGCTTACATAGCTCTGGGAGAATGCCTGCATATCAAGGGGCTTCACCATAGAGAACACTGGTGAAACTGATTCTTGTTCTGTCTCTTCCACTCTTCTGGAAGGTAACCCTGTGCAAACAAAGTCTTGCAACTTTGTGGGTCTGATAATTCATCTAGAAGGACGAGGAGCATTCACAATATCAGAAATTGATGTGATCACTTGATCATCAGGAATTGGGGATACCACTTGTTCAACTTGAACAAGGTGTTCATTAGGACTAATCATGTCATCAGAGGAAGCTGAATCTGCAACCATCAAACCTGGACTTCCAGATATATCAGGTTGCAACTGGTGTGCATCAATCCTGTCATCTTGACCATGAGGATGATATTCTCTATTGACTGGAGATTCTCTCCATAGAGTCCCATGATCCTCCCCAAACTTTACTCTTGGCAAAGAACTACCACAATTCTCCTTCACTGGCTCACCAGACTCCATCTTGAAAGGGAAACCGTGCTCTTTGAATATCACATCACGACTCACAAACACCTTATGACTGTCCAAGTCATATAATTTGTATCCTTTTTGACTTGGAGGATACCCTATGAATACACATCTTCTGCCAACAGCTTCCATCTTTGCTCTATTGCCCTTTGGAATCAAGGCAAAACACAAGCAACTTATTATTCTGAGACTAAAGTAATCTGGTGACTTGTGGAATAAAACCTCATAAGGAGTTTTCCACTTCAGCACAGAGGATGGTAACATATTAATCAAATGGGTGGCCCCTAAGACACACTCACCCCAAAATTTCATAGGTAATCCACCTTGAGTTCTTACTGCTCTAGCAATTTCAATGATATGCCTATGTTTTCTCTCTACTCTACAATTTTTCTCATGAATGTAAGGCACTGATCTTTGATGGATAATGCCTTTCATTTGCAAAAGAGAAGTAACATGATCATTGACAAACTCAGAACCATTGTCAGTTCTAAGAGCCTTGATTGTAGTCTCAAATTGAGTCTCTACATAAGCCAAGAACCTAGCAATCACATTGTCAACCTGTCCCTTATCACGCAGCAAAAAGGTCCATACAGACCTTGAATGATCATCAAGCACAGTCAAAAAATACCTTGCACCACATAATGAAGGAACTTTGTATGATCCTCACACATCCATGTGAACCAAATCAAACACATTAGCAGCTAGAGATTCACTCATCTGAAAAGGAAATTTGTGTATCTTTGCAAGGTGACAAATATCACAATCAAAAGATCTAGCAGCAGGTCCCTTTGCCCACTCAAACAACCTCATTTTGGACATGGAAACATGACCCAAATGAGCACGATGTAAAGTCATAGATTTAGCTACGCTAGATGAAACAGCAAAGCTACTCACATCATTATTAAAATTGTGAAGAGGAACGTACACTTGTGACTCCAGTATGTCCCGGAAAGCAATCAAATCCAGAAAATCTGTAGATCCCACCATCTCTAATCCCAAAGGCCAACACTCTATCAGTTGAAGGGTCCTGCATCCAACACTTGTTCTTAGAAAACACAAACCAACAATCCTCATCATCAATCATTTTGGAAACCGACAGGAGATTGTATTTAAATCCAGGCATGAACATCCCATCCTTGAGAAGAATGTTGGTGCTAAGCTTGATGCTACCTGAATGCCTCACTGATTGTGTGATACCATCAAGAAATCCAATCACAATAGGTCGTGCAAGAGGAGGTATCTCCAAGAACATCTCTCTACGACATGCTATGTGATCTGAAGCTCCTGAATCCACAATTCAAGTGACAGGATGATGTTGAACAACATTGTTATCCGAATAAGAAACCATACCTGCAAAGCTCAGACTCCCATTTCCACTGCTACCAGAGGAGTCCATCGGGGCCTTCCCTTTCATTGCACGAATTACTTCTGCAACTACTGCATTGACAAGTTTCATGTCTGTGTAGTCCACTCCAGTCTCAGTACCAGCTCTCCCAGCAAAACCATCAGACAAAGGTGTATCCACTTCCATAACATCTTACACATGAGCCACAATTTTCTCATCTTGGTTGCGTTTTGGTCCAGTGTACTAATCTAGAAAACCGACCAATTTGAAACAAGTATCCTTAACATGACCATTTTCTTTGCAATAAGTGCAAACAAGATCCATCTTAGCCTTCTTATATTCTTTCTTCAGATCCTCTTTGGATTTCCAATTCCCGGAAGTGCCAGCTCCTCCAGATCCTAAAGACTGACCACTCTTAGCCACATATTTCATATTGCTATTCCCGCCAGAGCTTGTGGAAGTGATGGACGGTTTTTAGTCGCGTAAACCGTATCAAAATAAAACTCAAACCTACAACCTAGTATAGCAAGTAAGTAAGAGGTCGATCCCACAGAGAATCAAGTATTCCTTTGCAATGTGTATTTATCAATTAGTAGAAAGGGGTTTTTTTGGATGATTGAAACAAGAAAGAAAACAAAATAAACTATAAACAAGTTGATGCAAAGCAATTTAGAGAAGACCGATCTACCTACAACCATCCACTTTATGTGGTTGAATTGATATTGTAACTTCCTCTTGTCCTTTCAGATTTCCTATGAATGCCCTTGTCCCAACCTAATATAGTTACTAGTCCAACCAGTCCTAGAAACCCTTATCAATCAAACATTCCCTAAAGAAGGATTTAACCCAATTGATAGCTTTAAGTTCAGAGATTAACCAAGGTATTTGCAGTCCCTAAAGAGGGATTTAACAACACATTCAACTTCCTACTCATTCAATTAGTTCAACCAGCCCTAAAAGAACAAGTTTGCTACTTAGGTTAAGGTTCACAACCAGGAATCTACAAAACCTTAGCAATTAAATTGATTCTAACTAGTTGCGCGGGCTAGATAGAATAAAACAATCAAACATGCAAGCACAAAGAAGTTGAAACATTCAATATAGGAAATAAGAAACAAGATTCAGAAACTCACAATCAATCCAAATAAAGCTTCAAATTGCAAGTAGAACGAAGAGAGTTTAGCCGCCCATGGCGAACATCGCTCTCTCTCTCTAATTGTCTGATGAAAAGTAAGAATAGAATAGAAGTTTTGGAAAAATAACTAAAAGTCGGCCTTATAACACCCAAGTCGGCCAGGAAACAAAATAAGAACATCTAGGGTTTTAATTAAATGAAACGCTGCGAATTAACGCTGACGACCAATGCTGCGGGCGCAGCATAGATGTTGCGCCCGCCGCACACTGTTTCTTCGTACCCTGTTGCAAATTGATTGGCGGCGGCCGCGGCATGCTTGCTGCGGCCGCAGCCAGAGGCCTTTCACGGAAAATCTGTTTCCAATTTGCTCTTCTTGTCAACATGAAAGTTGTAGCTCTTTGAAAGAGCTTTCCAACGCATGGTCATAATAGTCAATCGGACAAACGAGGCCTCCAGAAAGTACAAAACAAGTTCAGCATGTCTGGCGACAACTTCTGCAGACTTGTTCTTCGTTTAGATTCGCTTCTTTTTCTCAGGACCTCTTGAGATCTTCATGTAAGCCTCTCCGATCAACTAGACATTCTCATCTAATGCGTTATCAACTCATGTCTCCTCCTCGGATCCACAGTTATCTGAAATAATCAATAAAAAGCATGTAGATTCCGACTCCACCAACATAGAGAGCAAATATGCAAATTCTACTTAAATCATGCATGATATGCATCTTAACTAAGTTAAATGCAACCTATTATGCCTACCTAAATGCACGCTATCAAACTTCCCCACACTTAAGCTTTTGCTTGTCCTCAAGCAATGAAAAACAAATATAGAATTGATCATCCCACAAATAAGATCTTCATTTCATGCTATAGTTTTAGAAAAGCAACATCAAGCAATAGGAGCCATGAATGATAGAACAAATATCCTAGCAATTATATGAGCGATCCAATAGTAAAGGCAAATTTAATCCAACCTCACCGGGATAATCTGTTTCACTCAAGCTCTCATGTGCTTAGTCTTTAAAGTCCAACTCTCAACTCAATTCAAAATGCTCTATACACCGTGAAAGTTATCACTTGCAAACAACATCATGAGGACTTTTATAGGGTTGTAATGGGGCTTTGGTAGGAACATAAGGCATGAGAAATATTTAGGCTTGTGGTGCTAAAAATCCGGGAAAAAGGAACAACAACCAACCAGAACAACACCAAAAACTTCCATACTTCACAAACCATTCCAATAACATAAACTCCAATACACATGAATAAGCACTCTTCGATTTCAAAAGCCATACAACTCATGCATTTTTTTTTCCATTATGATGACTTCTTTTCTTTTCTTTTATGCTTACTTTTGCCCCTAGGTGAATTTTTTCCTCCCTAGGTCCAAGCTTACTAGACTTTTACTCCTAAGTGAATTTTATCCTCCTTAGGCCCCTAGTAATAAGTCATCTCTATTATGCAAGAAGGGTTACCTTATTTCGGCTATGCCTCTCGCAATGCACAACCATACATACATCATATCCACTCAAAGCAACTCCAACATAAAGATTTTTCACCAATTCCCCTCCTAATTCCCGGATAGGGTTAGGCTAATCATTGGTTATGATATATTTTTGTGGAGCTATAAAAAAGAATAGGCTTTAAGGCTCGGACGGGCTTCAAGCAAAGGATAATATGTAAGGCAGATAGGGTATGATATGGCTAAAGAAAACATGCCTCAATCATTTGAAATTTACAAGCAATAAACATGTGCAATACGGTATTGAAATAAGAAGCATATGAAGAGTATAATCACACAATAAAAGCAAAAGAGAATAATATTTAAAGTCCTTATAAGGCCAAAATCAAACTCACAAGGGTTATATATTTTTTTTTTAGATTTCAATTAAACCTCAACTATGAACCATAATTGCTCAATTATATTCTCAAATCATGCTCCAAAATCATTTTCAAGCAATTCAATCAAATCATGGGATTTTATGCAATGAGATCATAAAAATAAATTAGAGGACAAACTAAACCAAGATGGGTATCTTTAATAACACCTAAATGAAATGCATGATATTTTTGTGATTTTTTTTAATGTGATATATATGAGTAAAAATAAATATGAAAACATAAATAAACATGATAACATAAGTAAACATGATATGCAAATTCTATTTATATGCAATGCAATCCCTCCCCCACACTTAAACCTTTCATTGTCCTCAATGAAACATAAAAGACAACAAAAAATAAAACCATAGAGGAAGAGATGAATGAAATACTCACAATGTGGTGGAAGAGTAGGATCATGACATCGCTGACAAATAAGTTAGATCTGAGCATTGCGGCAGCCTTTCCTGAAAGCTTAGTCTATCCCAAACTAAAAACAACTATCTAATGCCTAATGAGAAACCTAATTTATTGAAAAGAAAACTTGCTAACTAGGAATTGAAATAACTAAATTAGAAAACTTACCTCGGGTTGCCTCCCGAGAAGCGCCTTTCTTTAATGTCATTGACTTGACTTATTTTCAATCTCAAGATCATAGCTATCAGACATCGTCAAGGCCCTCAGTAGCCTATCATATTCTTGTGCACACATCTTACAAAAGACATCATAGCACAATAAATTGAAAGCATAAAATGTGGAACTCAAGAACCCTTTCAATCTATCAAAGAGTCTAGCATGACTCTCTCCTGTAGGAATATGATACCACCAACACAGTTCCTCTGGTGGCTTTTCAAAATAGCAATCAAAAGGATCAACATAATCACCATTACCTTCAAAATTGCAAAAGTTTACTTTTATTACCTCCTGAGCCTCAGCTGATCGCTCTAGACCTGGTTCATCAATGGGCGAGCTCATAATGGATGTTGCAGATGGAGTAGGAGACACATCACATGTAACATCATGCGTCGACTTATGAGATTCCAAGTCATGAAGCACTAGACCCTCTTCTCCATCGTCGAAGACACTATCGTTGGCTGCAACCAATTCCTCCTCATTCGGCATGTCATTGTCATGTTGAAACCACATAGGAGGGAATGAACTAAGTGTAATGACTTCGATAGGATCTTCCACTCCTACATCCTTTAAAGCCTCAAGTGGTGGTGGGGTGGGTATCTCAAAATCAAGAGAAGAAGAAGTCGATGGGGGCTCATTAGTAGCAGTGCGGCGGTCGCCGCCCTCCTGCGGCGGTTGCCGCTCCTCATAATTTTCACTATCCGTTACGACTTCAACTCCTTCCTCTAAACCCCTTTCCTTCTCACCTTTTGCACTTAAAATTTGAATGAGTTTGTTCATCTGATTCTCTAAGTTCTTACTGCTCTCAGCTTGCTCTTGCAACACTTGTGTAAGGCTATGGAATGGATCCTCCAGGTATGTGACAGAGTCCTCCATTGGCGGAGGAGACGTTGCGAGCAATTCTTCTTGTGCAACATGGTAATCCATGTAATAGAAGAAGTCCCACAACCCCGACAATCCTCCTAACCGCTTCAGGCCTCCGTTACTCATGTACTCAGCAAGCGCTCGCGTCTCAACAGTCATCCCATCAATTATGCAAATAATCATATCTCAGATGCTGAATTGATAACCCCATGAACCAAGGTCGTCAACATACTCATGCAATCTACTGAAGTATTGGTGAAAGTTCTCACCTTCAAACTGCGCTAATCTCAACATCTTGAAAAAGTTAGTAGCAAGAGTGTTGTGAACCGTAAGATAGGTTCACAATTTGAAACAAGAAAGAAGATGAAGCATTAGATGAGAATGTCTAGTTGATCGGAGAGGCTTACATGAAGATCTCAAGAGGTCCTGAGAAGAAGAAGCGAATCTAAACGAAGAACAAGTCTGCAGAAGTTGTCGCCAGACATGCTGAACTTGTTTTGTACTTTCTGGAGGCCTCGGTTGTCCGATTGACTATTATGACCATGCGTTGGAAATCTCTTTCAAAGAGCTACAACTTTCATATTGACAAGAAGAGCAAATTGGAAACAGATTTTCCGTGAAAGGCCTCTGGCTGCGGCCGCAGCAAGCATGCCGCGGCCGCCGCCAATCAATTTGCAACAGGGTACGAAGAAACAGTGTGCGGCGGGCGCAACATCTATGCTGCGCCCGCAGCATTGGTCGTCAGCGTTAATTCGCAGCGTTTCATTTAATTAAAACCCTAGATGTTCTTATTTTGTTTCCTGGCCGACTTGGGTGTTATAAGGCCGACTTTTAGTTATTTTTCCAAAACTTCTATTCTATTCTTACTTTTCATCAGACAATTAGAGAGAGAGAGCGATGTTCGCCATGGGCGGCTAAACTCTCTTCGTTCTACTTGCAATTTGAAGCTTTATTTGGATTGATTGTGAGTTTCTGAATCTTGTTTCTTATTTCCTATATTGAATGTTTCAACTTCTTTGTGCTTGCATGTTTGATTGTTTTATTCTATCTAGCCCGCGCAACTAGTTAGAATCAATTCAATTGCTAAGGTTTTGTAGATTCCTGGTTGTGAACCTTAACCTAAGTAGCAAACTTGTTCTTTTAGGGCTGGTTGAACTAATTGAATGAGTAGGAAGTTGAATGTGTTGTTAAATCCCTCTTTAGGGACTGCAAATACCTTGGTTAATATCTGAACTTAAAGCTATCAATTGGGTTAAATCCTTCTTTAGGGACTGTTTGATTGATAAGGGTTTCTAGGACTGATTGGACTAGTAACTATATTAGGTCGGGACAAGGGCATTCATAGGAAGACTAAAAGGACAAGAGGAAGTTACAATATCAATTCAACCAAATAAAGCGGATAGTTGTAGGTAGATCGGTCTTCTCTAAATTGTTTTGCATCAACTTGTTTATAGTTTATTTTGTTTTCTTTCTTGTTTCAATCATCCAAAAACCCCCCTTTCACTAATTGGTAAATACACTTTGCAAAGGAATACTTGATTCTCTGTGGGATCGACCTCTTACTTGCTTGCTATACTAGGTTGTAGGTTTGAGTTTTATTTTGATACGGTTTACGCGACTAAAAACCGTCCATCAGGAAGCAAAGCTCCGAGCAGCTAGAACTTCATGTCCCTGAGATATACCGCCTGTAATTCCTTTCTGCCTCTCGATCTGTGTTATCATGTGGAAAGCTCGATTGACGGATGGAAGAGGATCCATAGCCAGTATGTTGCTCCTGATCCCTTCATATGAATCTGACAACCCCATTAGGAATTGCATTAGCTTTTTCGTGGCCTCCCTGTCCATTGATTGCTTCAAAATGGCACACGAACACATTTTTAATCCTCCACACTTACAGATCAGGACAGGTTCCAGCTCCAAGAGTTCATCCCATGCCTTCTTTCGCTTACTGAAGTACTCAGCAACACTCAGGTTCCCTTGTTTGATTTCACTGATATCCTTCTTTAACTAATAAATGAGAGGTGCGTTCGATTCCGCGAATCGCTCCTGGATCTCATCCCACAGCTGCTTCGACGTTTGAACGAACATGAAATTTTCAGCGAGATCTGTCCTCATCGAATTGATGATCCAGCTTGTGACCATGTAATCACACCTCAACCATCGTTCATAGTCATCATCTATCTCCGATGGTTTCTCAAATTTCCCGTTAATGAAACCTAGTTTCATTTTGGCCCCAAGCGCCATGCGAACAGCTCTGCACCAGCTGTGGAAGTTCCGTCCTGTGAGGGGAGCAGATACCAGCTGTATCCCGGGGTGGGCTGAGTTGGAGAGGAATAGCGGATCCGCCTGATTCGCGCCATAATTCCGAGCTTTACCAGATGATCCCACTTGAACTCCTGTAGATTCACCTTCTCCGGTTTCCATGGCGATTTCGCGAAATTGAAGACGAACACAGCAAACACCAGATAAACGACAATCGAATCGAAGCCAGAAAGCTCTGATACCATATAAAAACTAGATCTGAGATCGGGCCAAGAGGAAATCAACCAACTTAGTTAATCACCTCCATTGTTGGAACAACCGAGATTTGGAGATTTTCTGTTTTCTATTAATTCAACCAACCAATTTATAGAATGTCAAAAGTGATATATATATATATATATATATATATATATATATATATATATATATATATATATATATATATATATATATATATATATATATATATATATATATATATATATATATATACTCCATAACTTTAAACATTTACAGTATATCCTAGATTAGACATAATTAGATGCAATAATTTCAGAGGAGGAGCCCTCAGGCCTCAACTACCTCGATCAATGGATCATACACTCATTCGTACGCTTGAATTGTGTTGATCCCTCCCTTTTTTTTTTTTTTTTTTTTGAATATGTTGATCCCTCCCTTTCAACTTCAAGAATCAAGATAGACAACCACAATCCAAATTATTGTTGAGATTGACTCCATAGATTTAAGTCATCACATCAAATCAGCCGAAATTTGCGGCTGAAACACATTCACCACCCTAAAATATCTCATCTCATATATCACATGATCCAATGAACATCACCTACATGGCTACATGACTCCTTACTTCACTCTTTACCCCATTAAATTATTTTAATATTTATTTAATTTCAAAAAAAATTATATTCATACTTTAAACATCTATTTTTATATGGTTATAAACTTTTATTTTGAAAAAACATGTTTTATTTTTTTTTTAAAATTATATTTTGTGAGATGCCTTTTTAATTTTTTTAAAAAATTAATACGCGATTTTTCAAAATAAAAACTTATAAACATATTAAAATAGATGTGTAGAATATGAATGCAATTTTTTAATTTTTTTTAAATTTAAATAAATGTTAAAATAATTTAGTAATGCAGGAAGTGGAGTAGGGAGGGAAGTAGGGATGGCAATGGGTCGGGTGGTGGGTGGATGGACCCCCATTTCACTCGACCCACCATTGGTGACTCATTTCCCCATCAATCACACCACCCATATCCACTTCATCCATATCCACTTCACCCATATCCATCGGGTGATCGGGTGAAATATGGGTGAAATGTGAGTGATTTTCCCTAAATGCATGTAATTGAATTCCAATCAACTTGGTACACAAAACAATGTATAACATATGCTTATCTTACACATTTAAGTCTTAAATAAGTCTTAAACACATACAATAAGTCTTAAACAACACATGCCACAAGTCTTTAAACACATATCATAAGTCTAAACATAAGGAAAATAAGTAGTCCGACTTGAATGTGAATCGCTAGTGAGGATGAGGCATCGTCGGCGGCAACTGTGAGCTCAGGGCCTTGCTGGCGAGTGCGAATGTAGTCTGAGGAGGGAGAATTGAGCGTACAACAGAGAGTCAGAGAGAGACACGAGTGGGGGATGTGTGGATGAAGGGAAGAGAAATTAGGGTTTACAAAGTTTATATATAGAGGTTGGGTCAGGTGTTTACACTCCTTATTGTGTTTTGTGTTAACAAATATAGGTCATTGATTGATTAGAAATGAATGGGTGAGATTAATTGAGACTTTTCCTTTTTATTTAAAGAAAAAAGAGTAGGTCCCACCACTTTTATAGCCAACTTGCTTAAACAAAGCGCGTGTGTTTTTTTGAAGGTAACATTTTTTTTTCATGGGGAGGAAGAAAATTTGCTTGCATCGTGTGTTCGATGAATAATGACGAACAAATTACCGAATAATTTCATATTATCAACGAATAATAACTCTGAACTTCCAGATTTTGATTGCATTTTGTGACGTAACGCTTTTTGTATGGGATAACATTATTTTTTGTGTGGTGCACTGTTTGAACTATTCGATAAGGTGATAGTAATTATTCGCTCACTTATAGTTATTATTCGCTAGTTTGAAAGTAATTATTCGTTAGGTTGATACTAATTATTGGGTAGTTTTGCCAGTTATTGTTCGCTAGTTTGATAGTAATTATTCGTTAAGTTGATAGTAATTATTCGGTAGTTAATAGTAATTATTCGTTAGGTTAATAGTAATTATTCGTTAGGTTAATAGTAATTATTCGTTGGTCAATTACGCAATTATTCGCTAGATTAATAGTAACTATTCGTTAGATTAATAGTAAATATTCGTTAGATTGATAGTAATTGTTCGTTAGGTTGAAAGAGGATGTAATTGTAATGATTGGTTTCCACATCTAATTAACTATATATACAGATGAATAATTCCTTATTATCAACGAATATAAACTCTGACTTGCCAAATAATGGCTCTGAACGTGAAATTAATGAAAAACAAAACTAGAAAAATTCTGATCGGACAACAATTTGCATTTGCAACAAAGATTTCACATTGACAAACACCAAGAACCGAGTGATTATTTCATCCCGAATATTAAATAGTAATTCAATCAAAACCAACTTAATAAACAGCAATTCAAGAAATTCCCAAATTGAGTACCGGATTCAAGAAATCCCCAATTGAAGAAATCCCCAATTCAGGAGAGCACTGTCGACTCTTGCGGAACCAAAAGGGGAGGCTCGCGACGCTTGTGGGAACGAGATGGGAGGCGTCGAGATGCGAGAGAGAAGTCCGAGAGAGAGGCAGCCATTGGAGGCGCTCGGACGAGCTTGATCTTGGGGTGATAGGCGCAGGTGCGAAGAGAAGCGAGGAGTACGTGGCCGTCGTTGACCGGTGTCAGATTTGGTGCCACATGCAACTTAGGAGGTCCGGCGAGGGAGGGGATGCTCGCAACGCTTGTGGGAACGAGAGGGGAGGCGTCGAGATGAGAGAGAGAAGTCCAAGAGAGAGAGGTAGCCATTGGAGGCGCTCCGGCGAGCTTGCTCTTGCAGGGGGCTTCGCCTGGGCCATTTACAGAGGAGGAAGGGGGTGGAGACGGTGATGCGCGTATGGAGGAAGGAGATGTAGATGGTGGAACCTTTGATAATTAGGGTTTTAACGTGGATGAGTTGTAGGCAGTTACACAATTTGGGTGGGATGTGATTTACACGCCCTGGAATCCTGGATTATTGAGGGTGTGGTTTATTGTTCACATGGGGCCCACATTATTTAAAAAGAAATTATATTAATTCTCAATTAATCTCAACCTTTAATTTTAATTCCATCAATGGCCAATATTTGTTAACACAAAACATGTTAAGCCTTGTAAACATTTGATCTATACTATATATATATATATATATAAAATATTTTATATGGATCGGGTTGAGTGGCGGGTGATGGATCGGGTCGAGTGGCGGGTGATGGATCGGGTCGAGTGGCGGGTGATGGATCGGGTGGTGGATCGGGTGCGGGTGGAGAAAAACTTCACTCCACCCGACCCACCACCCATATCCACTTCACATGCATCCACTTTCCACCGGTTTTTTTCGGGGTTTCACCCATTTTTTTGGGTCGGGTGATTCGGGTGCGGGTGAAATTGCCATCCCTAGAGGGAAGTACATGATTTTGATTGGATACGATCGAGATGCCTCGTAAACCAAAAAAATAAAAAACACTGCTCCTTTTAAATTGTGCCTTTTAAATTAGGACATGCATTTTTTTTTAAATATACATATTAACCTTATCATTCTTTTTTTTTTTATATACATGAAACAATTCGAGAGATCATACAATAACAACCTGATCCATCCTTGAGAAATTGATGGATTGACAGACGAACAAATTGTCATGATACATAACATCGAAAAAAATAGAAATAAAAGGCGCAGCCTATAAAACGTCCCATACTAAAATATATGTAAAATCCAGAAACTGAAGTTCACCATGTCGAAAACAAAGACGAAAAATAAAGTTAAAGCATTATCATTATAGTATCGCAGTTGACTAACAGTATATCAGGATTCTATCTCTTATAGGAAGCAGTGAAGACAAAACTCCAAAGACATGTCTCTCGAAAACTCTAAGGACGAAACCTTACACCTCTTGATTTGCGGGTTGAATCAAAGAATCTCAAGTAAAACAACCTCTCTAGTCTCTAACAACCACATGGTCCACATGTATGTATTTATTACTCAATTTGCAACCATATAATATCAATCTCCTCCTTTTTCAAATCTCCATAGTATAAACCCGTCCCTGGTGCGCAATATGAATTGAGGAGAATGAAAATGAAATTATGATTTGCCCTCCATTCTCTCCCCTCAAAATAATCATTGATTTATTATTTTTGAACGAAAAAAGGATTAATAAAGTATAAGTATATAACCGAAGAACAGTTGTTATGCTTCACCCTCTCCATCCCCCTTGATCAAATTTGGGGGATATATCTCTATATATATATATCTAATATCTGTATCTGCATTTATATCTGTATTGTATGTAATGCGATAAAATTCTTTATACAAATACCATAATTATTCTTGTAGAATTCTATGGATTTACAATAGACTTTCGATTTTACTAGATTCTTGTAGAATTCTATGGATTTACAGATAGACTTTCGATTTTATTAATTCTAAGTAGACCTGAGCAAATATGGGCCAACCCGTCCTGAAAAATATACGGACTTTGACAGAGTAGTTGGCCCAAGCGAGCCGACGGTCCCGACCCGGTAGGCCCAAAGGGCCGGGCTTGGGCAAAGGGTGAAGCCCAAGCGGACCAGCGGGCCCGGCCCGGTTTTATATTAATATTTTATATATAATTATAATTATAATTATAATGGTATAAGTTATATAGAGTATTATAAAATATATACATAATTTCTATAATTTATAATTGTATTACGGGTGTCATATTACTACTAAGTGCTAACTATTCTCAATCTTAAACGCTCTCATCTTCAAAATCAAATCCAATTGAGAAATAAGAACCCTAGATGCTCTCTCTCGCATACTCCGAGTGCCGCTTAAATGTATTGGTACAATATAACGTTGATTTACATTTGTTAGTAAGCTAATATTGTCTAGATTTGCATAACATTTGAAAGTATTTATATAATGTTGTGATTTGCCTATTTTTTTAGTTCGATTTCGGACAGAAAACGAATTTGAGACGCTATGCCCGCTTGGCCTGTTGGGCGGCCCGGCCCGACGAAGAGGGCGGGCTTGGGAAAGGCATTAGGCCTAAATATCGGGCCTATCCCAAGCCCGACCCGGTGTAATGGGCCGAAAAATTGGTTAAGGTCCGACCTAAGCCCGCCTGGCCCGACCCATGCTCAGGTCTAATTATAAGACATAAAGATTTAGAATCTTAATTAGGAAATATTTTTCTTATAAAAAATGAATAGATTTTAAAAAGAAACAATTTTATTAAAACCTAAAATAACTAAATTAAGTTTTTTGATATATATTAAAAAAATATTTTATTTTATTTTTTGGTTCAAATGGCAAAAGGGTAGGTCACTAGGTTGACTATAATTCTACAAGGGAGACGTGGTTCACTTATTATGAGTTTGATAATTGGAGAAGTGTCGGTGGGGCTCAATGTGTCTTTAAGAAGCATGTAGAGAAGACCAGTTCAACACATTATAAATCTATGCAAGATTGGCTAAGCTTGAAACATGTGTGTGAGTATATTGAAAATGCACTAAATCCACACCCACCACCATAATTGGTACAACAAAATCAGTCATGGCTTAAGGCTACAATATAGGCTATAAGATTTCTAGCAAAATAGTCGCTTGGTTTCAGAGGAGATGATGAATATGTGGAGTCATCTGACCGTGGAAATATATATTGTTGAAAAACTTTGAAATCATATGGGAGAATGACAAGGAAGTTGCAAAGGTCACCTTAGAGAATGCTCCGGGAAATGCTAGCTATACTTCTGTAAAAGTTCATAAAGAAATTCTTAATATTTTTTTCTCAAAGAGTTAGAAAAAATATTCGTCGATCAAGAAGTGGGGACTCCAAGTTTTGTATACTTGTGGATGAAGCATTAAACGAGGGTGAAAAGGAGCAAATGACTATCATCTGGAGAAATCGGTCTGTTTGGTTATCATCTTGAGAAACAGGTCTTATTTGATGACGACTTTGCCTATTTCTACCGATACAACGTACAAAGAGAGCTTTTTAAGCTATGAAGATTATGAAGAACCAACTTCGAACTATGAAAGTTAGGAATTAGTATAATAGGGATAATAAGTTTAACTAGTAGAAAGTTGGGCTTTGGGATATAAATACCTATGTCAATGTGTTGTTTGGGCATCGATGAATATACAAAATAATCTTTATCCTACCTTCTTCTTCCTCTCTATCTTCTATGTTCTCTTCTTCTATCTCCCTCTCTACTTTCCTTCATAATCGAGAGTTTCCATGGCGCTAAGGTCCTAATAAATGATGATTTTCTTGCCGATTTAATAAAGATGTATATGGAGAAAGACATTATTGATACTATTGGTTCAGATGAAGTTATCGATGAATTTTATGTTTTAAGTAAGGAGGGTACGATTTAAGTAGTGTAATATGTATTTATATTGGTTGTTTTTTTTGTAGATGATATTTTTTTATCATCATTTTGTTGACGAAAGCATGAATATACAAGTGTTCGAATATATATATATATATATATATATATATATATATATATATATATATATATATATATATAGGTAAAGGTTCAAATGGGGCTTAAGATGAAAAATTTGCTTAAAGTGAAAATGGTCCAATTGGAAGATAAATGGGCTTAATTTGAAGGTAAATGGGTCTAATTAAATGAATAATAGATAAATGAGCCTATTTAATGTGTAAATGGGCCTAATTTTATGGGATAAATGGATAAATAGGTAAATGACCCTAAATATGAGATAAATGTCACCACCTCTCTCATACTTTCTATTTCTACCAATATTTCCCTTATTTCAATTATAAAAATTACAGATTTTAGCCCGTAATTTTTATTTGAAATAATATTATAAGGTGCATCTATAAGATTACAAAATGTAACAAAATATGCTACATCACATTTCTTGTATTTATTTTAAAAAGTGAAAAATATGAGACTACAAAATATAAAGTGAACAAATAATACAATAAAGATTATTATTAATAAATGTGCATTTTCCTAATGTAAAGTAAGTTTCCTACCAAATATTTTCTTTATGGGTTGCTATTTTTATGGCGGTTTTGTACTTTAATGCGACATGTGTCATTAAAAGCATATTAGCTCAAAATGGTATAACGATGTGCCCATGCACAAAGGTTCGAGTTCAAAATCCCGCATATGCTATTTATGATTGTCTTCTTTTTGTTTCTGTTCATGAATAAGATTATAAAGTGCAATAATAAAACGATAATGTGCACAAATAAGATGAAATAATGCGTATATAACATTATGGTGTGCAAATATAACATTATGGTGTGCAAATATAACACTATGTTTTGCAAATGTAACATTATGCTGTGCATATCTAATAATATAATGTCACGTTGTATACATATAATATTATGTTATGCGAATATAACATTATATTGCGCAAATATAACTTTAAGTTGTGCAAATATAACACTATGTTTTGCAAATGTAACATTATGTTGTGCATATCTAATAATATAATGTTACGTTGTGCACATATAATATTATGTTGTGCGAATATAACATTATATTGTGCAAATATAACTTTAAGTTGTGCAAATATAACACCATGTTTTGCAAATGTAACATTATGTTGTGCATATCTAATAATATAATGTTACGTTGTGCACGTATAATATTATGTTGTGCGAATATAACATTATATTGTGCAAATATAACTTTAAGTTGTGCAAATATAATATTATGTTGTGCAAATAAAATGACAAAGTGCAAGAATAAAATGATGGTGTATTAATAATAATATGAAGTGTATGAATAAGAATATGAAGTACACAATTAAGATTATAAAATGGATAAATAAAATTACAAAGTGCAAGAATAAGATTATGAAGTGACCAATTAAGATTATAAATCCAGGTGGAATCGAACCACCAACCTCCTGAACAACAATTGTTCAGGCGCTCTTCCCTAATTGAGCTTATGGATCTTAACACAAGTAAAAAGCTAACCCCAGCTTATGCAAACAAAAGTGAATCTCTTAAAGAGGATGCAGAGTATAAAGTGACTACGAACCGACCTATATACAAGGAAATTGATGCAAATAATTTAACAAGAGTGCAGGCACAAATCTGCAAGGGAGAATATTGGGAGTTTGGCATCATGATTTGAACTAATAATGCATTGCAAGTCTGCAATTACACACTTAATAAAACCAGGTTGTCTCATGATAATGGCCTGTTTAAGGGTAACTTATTTGTAAGCCGATAATCAAACTTGGTCAGCTGAACAACCTACTGCAATCACACAAAATCAGCATATGCTTTCGTTCTACATTTGTAGCCCCGCAATATCATCAATACCCTAAAAAACCTAAATAGGAAACAATTAAGTAAACATGAGATTCTTTGTACAAACTTTATCTTCCCAGTTAGAATTTGTCCCTAACTATAAAGAGTTGCATAACAATATAGGTAAGAGAAATCCCCATATGACAAAAATACATAATGTACTCGAAAATCAAAATTAAAATAGCCAGATGGTCATCCACAAGAGAAATTGACATAAAGGCAGTAGAACAACGAGTGCATAGAACAAAATAAATATAACAGAGAGAATTAACTATAAAAAAAAAGAGGATAAATGGACACTCGTACCTCATCTCGATCATAATTCTCACCACTGTGAGGATCAAATAAGACATCTCCAGTTGCAAGCTCAAAACATATGCAAGCAAAAGACCAAAGATCTGCAGAGGTTGTATACTTTGATCCAAGGACGAATTCTGGACATCTATATTGCCTAGTCTGGATATCACTCATGAATTTCTTGTAAGTCCAACAAGCATTTCCAAAGTCGACCAATTTGCAAGCTTTCTCCTGGTCAGACGATTTCCCCTTTTATGACTAGAAGTAGCTCCTGCATCCTTTGATCCGTCAACATTTGAGGATGTATTTGCACCATTAGAACTATATACCTGACCCCACAAAGTCAAATCAAATTCTTATCATAAGAAGAGTCTACTGCACCTGTTGTTTCCGAACGCCGCTCCAATTCCGCAGAGACTTCATTACCCACAGGTCCTTGGACACGCTTTGCTTTTTTTTTTTTTATCTTTTTCTTCTGGTTCTTAGTCAAATTACCATTACTAGCTTTAAAATCCTTCCCGGCTGCAGAATCCAATACTGATTTATCCTTATTGGACGGGAGAACAAGAGCAGCACCAGACTTCCTCAGGTCCTTAGATGGGTCTATCATTGACAGCAACAAAATATTCTCTGGCTTCAAATCTGTATGTATTATCGACAGCTCCCTGTGCAAATAATCCAGACCAACCAAAACATGATAACAGATCGGAAATTGGACGCCTTAGCAAAAAAAACCTCAAACTTGGACAGCAGCACCGGAAATTAACAGATCCGAAATTCATCCCAACATCGAATTTCATACCATAAAATCTCAAACTTGCAGAAAGAAGGGGAAAAAAAATAAGAACATGATGGATCGACAGAGGAAAAATGCGAAAGTCTAAGCTTTGACTGATGGCGCATACCTGATGCAGAAGTGAAATCCGCCACCGTATTTGAGATTCGGGAAGAAATCCGCCACCATATTTGAGATCCGCCACCGTATTTGAGAGGATCATTGGACGGCATGGGATCGGGGGTGGAAGAAGGCGGCGGAGGGTTGGGGGGAAAGCTCTGGGGACCGTGATGGTGCTGCCAGGCGAGAGCGGAGCAGACGAGGGAGCGGAGCGGAGCAGATGAATTAGGGGAAGCGTTGGGCTAGGTTTTTAGCGTTTTTGGGTTAAATCTTAAAAAGGCTCATTTTCAAGAAAAATTTTCATCTCCTTTTTCACTTTGACCTCACCATATATATATATATATATATATAGGGGAGATATCTAATGAGAAGTAATATTTAAATGAGAAGATGAGAAATAAGCCTTATACCCTTTAGATTAAAATAAATTTTTTTATATGGATATAGGGGACATATCTAATGATAAATATATCAATGTTTTTTTAAAATTATTTTTTATGCTATTTTTTTAGATGATGAATGAAAAAGCTAATTTAAATTAGCATAAAAACCCTAAAATGAACCTTAAATCACCCTCTAGATAAATAGCGTAAAAAATATTTTTTTTAAAAAAAACATTGATATATTTCTCATTAGATATGTCCTATATATCTATATAAAAAAAATTATTTTAATCTAAGGGGTATGAGGCTTACTTCTCATCTTCTCATTTAAATGTTACTTCTCATTAGATATCTCCCCATATATATATATATAATATAATACATATCTGTTATTGGCTAGGTGATTTCGATATTCATTGAAAACAAGACCGGTGCTCATTTTTTTTATATTGCTCGTTGTATAAGGTAATCCTGTTTCTGTGCAGCGGCGGAGCCAGAAATAATCTTGGGGTGAGCAAAAAATGAGAAGGGATGTGCTGCTGTCAAGGTTCGAACTAGGGTGGGTGGGCAAATTTCAGAAAAAAAAGCTTTTAAAGAACCACTGTACCAAAGAATTTTATGTGTTCTTTACCCCAACTAACACTATTTTATACATATTTTTTGGATTTGGGGTGGGCTTGAACCCACACAAACCCACCCCTAAATCCGCCACTGTTTCTGTGCCTGGATGGGTATCAATATTTGAGATGAGAACACTTATTCGATATACAAGACCATATAACTTTATAGTAACTCAACCCCTAACCAACAATATTATATTTTAACATTAGTGTAAATCTTGTGTCTTATATGTACAACTATTTATCAAATAAATTATAAACAGATTTTTTTACTATCTTATACTTAAGCTCCTATAACAAAATTCGTATAAACTTATACTCCATTTCCATTATGTTAAATTTAAAATGAATAAAAAACCAAATTGTTTATTATGTAAAATCAATATATAATTATTTAAATTGTTAAATATACTTAATGGTGGAGTCCCTTAGCATTATATTAGTAAAAATTACTTCATTGAAAATATAAGGCATTTGACTTTTGTGCAGGTAATTTAAGGAGGTAAAAACTATATAAAATATTGATGTTTTTAATTGATTTTTTTACATTATAATACTTATTAACAGTAAATAATATAATGTAAAAAAATTTAATTAAAAAATTTAATATTTTATATAGTTTTTAGCTCCTTAAATTACGTGTTCAAAAGTCAAATGTCTTATATTAAAAATCGAAGGGAGTATATTTGAAACATTCGTAGGATCATTGGGAAAAAAAATTATAAAATATTTCAACCCTTCTTTTATAGTTGAATATTTTGTGCAGAAATATATTTTGCAAGACTTTTCTTCTCTTTCTTTACAAATGAATACTTTAGAGTGTCGCCTTTGATAGGGGTTACTCGTCTTGAGGTGAAGGGTGATTGTTTGGCAGTTATCAATATCTTTAAAGGGATTTAGGCATGCTTGTGGGTTATTGAGATGACGATCTCTGATGCGCTCGGCTTTGGAAGTCGTTCTAGATGGTCACATTCTTCCGTACCTTCTGAGAGGGTAACCAGACAGCTGACAGGTGGACGCTTCTGAGGCTGAGTTCGACCATAGCCGAGGAGCGCTGTTCAGTTGAGATCGATGACATCTTCTGAAGAGACACTCTTGGACAGTGGTTCAACCGCGGTTGACCACCGTGAAATTTCCGCCTTGTAAAAAAAAATTACAAATGAATACTTTAGTCGGGAAAATAGGTAGGAAATTCCAACAACATAATAATAACATAGTTATGTATCGGTTTCTAGTATTATACATTGAATGGCAACATCATTCCAGCGAGATTTTGTATTCATGTAAACAATATGTGTAGTACAAATCAAACATGGGCCATCTATAATTTGGCACCCCTTTTAGTTCCAAAATTTTGGATCCACAGGACCACAGCCATATATGGCCCATCTATATGATGAACTTGTCTATACTTGGCGTCACTACAAATTAAATTGGGTTCAGCCATGGAAGTGTTGGCCACATAATTAAAATCAATGCTGTTTAGCAATGACTTTTGACACGGACATTAAAGTTTGTTGCAATAAATTTAGTCATATATATATATATATATATATATATATATATATATATATATATATATATATATCAGCCACATACAAGAAATGACTAAAACTTAGCATTAGGTTTATCGCTATTGTGTGTTGAGAATGTGAAGAGAAAAAAGAGTCCCACATTGATTATACAAATAAAGAAGTCATAGTATATAAGCTAGTGGGTTACCCCACCTATTACCAATTGGTTTTAGAATGGAACCCCACTCGACTTGTGTGCTAGGCTACTAGCACATCAGATTTTCGGGTGATCGTTGTTGTCATTTTATTATGTTGTGTTTAGGTTTTCTTGGGAGTGGAGGGTGCATATCGACTTTCTAGTGGGATAAGTAGGAATTTGGTCATTTTTTCTATTTTGACTGGACCTATTATGCTGCTGATTTTTTTTTAATATGATTTTAGGGTGTTCACTCATCAAAAATAAAAGTAAAAATAAAAATGAAAGCTTCGGTTTAAATTAAAAAAAAAAAAAAAATCTTGTAACAGATAGTCATATAGGCGGAATACGAAATAAATATCACGTGCCAATATTAAGGGGCGAATCATCTCGATCGATATATATTGTTTCTTACAAAGTATATCATTGTCTTCATCCAAATCGATCTTCTAATTTTGTTCTTTACTATGTTCTTCATGTTTTTAGATTGCTTGATCTTCATCTCTTATGCTTGGGATGAGAACAAGAATAAGATCGATCATGAGGTTGAAGATCAAGGCTTTGATTATAAGTAATAGGTTTTGGTTACTTAGGATAGGTCTGAATATTTTTATTGTAAGGTTTCGATAAGTTTAAAAAACTATACTGTATTTTTTTATACAATATAATATATAGACATCTATCAATTAATTTTTATTTCATATAAATTAATATTTGCTCCTAAAAATTCACTTACCAAAAGAAAATTCTATTCACTATTTTAATCAAAAGAAAGTGTTGCTTGTCAATATTTTGTCATAGTTAACCATTATGACAAGAAAATTTTATTCATTCTTTTAATAAAAATAATAATAATAATAATAAAAAACTAGCATTAGCCACAACCTATTGGTTCAATTATAACCATTGTCGATCAAGCCACAAATTCAATCACACCTTTACCTACAAATGTTATCACATATAACCAGTGACGGCCGCAGAACTTCCCGAAAGGTGGGGCGAAATTCTAAGCTACGAAAGTGTTGCATCGTCAATAGGGATGGCAATGGGTCGGGTGGTGGGTGGATGGACCCCCATTTCACCCGACCCACCATGGGTGACCTATTTTCCCACCCATCACCCCACCCATATCCACTTCACCCATATCCATCGGGTGATCGGGTGAAAATGAAATGGGTGAGATATGGGTGGAATGTGGGTGATTTTTCCTAAATGCAATTAATTGAATTCCAATCAATTTGGTACACAAAACACCATATAAAATATGATTATCTTACACATTTAAGTCTTAAATAAGTCTTAAACACATACATAAGTCTTAAACACATACAATAAGTCTTAAACACATCATAAGTCTAAAACCTAAGGAAAATAAGTAGGCCGACTTGAATATGAATCGCCTTGGATGAACGTCAACATAGACCACTATAGGTAAGCTCCTTCTTCCTCCAAGCAAAATGCATCCTATTAAAAAAAAAGTGCAACTAGCAAGTTAGGAGAATATTAATTACCCATGTTAAGAATCTGAAAACGAGGACATATCTACCTAACACAAACTGAATAACAAGCTGATTTTTTACAGAAAATCAGTAACAACTAACAAGCTGATTTTAAATTTGTACAGTAACAACTAACAAGCTGAATTACCCATGTTAAGAATCTGACTTTAAATCTGATTTTAAATTTTTACAGAAAATCAGTAGCAAGTAGCAACTAACAAGCTGATTTTTTACCTAACACAAACTGAATTACCCATGTTAAGAATCTGTACAGTAACAACTAACAAGCTGATTTTAAATTTGTACTGCAGTACAGTATAAAAAATCTGTAAAATGTTGTAGAGTAAAACTGATTTATAATGTTACCAACTAGAAATATAAACTTTAAATGGGCTTATATATAAACTGATTTGCAAACTAGAAATATCTAAAATTGTATTCTAGTTTGCAAATCAGTTTGTTCTCTGATTTACTAGTGTTGAAGCTATAGTTCTCTGATTATAGTTCTCTAACCTTGCTTTGTTCTCTGATTTACTAGTGTTGAAGCTAAGGGATTGTTGACGTAGATCCAACTTAACATGCTTCTTCGTACACCTTACATTATAATGATCCCAGAGATGTGAAGTCCCGCCCTTGCTATTGGCAGACAAACGTTGATTGCAATGCAAACATCGAGCCTTGTCCTTTCCACCAATCGTCATGTGCTCGAAATGTTGCCATACTTCTGAATATCGCCTCTTGCGTTTTTGGGAAACTTCGGCCTCAGGCAAACCACTTTCATTAGGCTCAGAGGAAGGCTGGCTAGGTTCTCCATGTGGAGGAGGTTGATTAGAGCTCTCTGGTGGAGTAGGGTTAGAAGAAACAGTTTGAGGGCAAGAAGATTGATCAGCAACAATTCTTCCTGCCACTTCCCTGCAAAAATCAGATCCAAATGCAAAAAAAACGGTCCTGCTAATTGCACGGAGGTCTTCTCGCCAGACGCACGGTGCCGGTGCCGGCTTCTCAAACCGGCAGACCCTGATGCTGATGCCGAACTCCCAAACCGACAGACATGGTTCGATGGAATCTGCAACTTTCGTCAAATCAGTCAAATCGACTGAAAAGCTGCACCACACTGCAGGCCGGTGCCGGACTCCGGGTCCGGTTCGGTCAAATCACTCACATCGTCTGAAAAGCTGCAGATTCCCTGCCGCTTGCGTCATGTCTGCAGGGTGGTGTCGGTGTCGGGTTCCGAGTCCGGCAAAGGGGGTGCCGATGTAGTATTAAAAGGAAGGTGCCCCTCCCTCACTTGGTGCACCACATATTCCACTCCAAGCTCCCACCTCTTAGTCTCTTACCTCGGCGGTTTTAGCTAGAGAGCTCCACAAGCCTGGAATACCGTCTTAGGAGAAATGCCGAAGTTCCCGAACCTGTTAGATCGGTTTATTCGAGGTTTGAGATCCTCTTCACCAGCGACTCCACCTCCCGATGAGCGTGCGGTTTCACAACCCGCGCCGAACGATCCTAGAGCGCAAGTTGCGGCGGAGGTAAGTATTGATTGTATGTTTAGTTTATGTTAAGTTTATGTTATTATTAGGTATGGAATATTGATAAAATTAGATATGGAATTAGTTATGGAATTAGTAATGCATGAAAATGAGATATAGAATTAGTAATGCATGCAATTAGATATAGATATAATTATGCATGAAAAAGAGATAGAATTTTTATTTCATGAAAAATAGCTAGGGAATTAGTAATGCATGAAATTAGATATAGATATAATTATGCATGAAAATGAGATATATAATTTTTATTTCATGAAAAATAGATAGGGAATTAGTAAAGCATGAAATTAGATATAGATATAATTATGCATGAAAATGAGATATAGAATTTTTATTTCATGAAAAATAGATAGGGAATTTGTAATTAAATTATGAAAGTACATAATTCCGATTTATGTGGAATGTATGAAAAGGCCTTGCATTTATTGTAGAAGGCGTTTCGCTTCTCGGTAGATTTCGTGATCCTACCCTTCATTTCAATGTTGCACATAATATGATAAGTGCACAACATATGCTTTACTGTGGGTAACTCCTCCCGAAGAGCCTTGATAAGACCCAACTCTCTGTCTGTATAAATTACTTCTGGGAGTCGTTGACCGCACAAATGGCGTAGTCGCCGTAGTGCCCAACTATAGTGTTTTGCGCTCTCGCCTGCCATGAATACGAACGCAATTGCAAATGTGTTCTTCGTGCTAGTAATCCCAACGATCTCCAGCAACGGCATTTCGTACCTATCACATTTTAATGAATTAGTCAAACAAATTGCTACAACGTATGACATATATAAAAGTAGTCGACAGTAATGTGATTCCTCTTACTCGTTCGTCTTGTAGGTCGAGTCCATCACGATAACATACGGAAACAACATCAGAAGATGTCGGGAGTTCGGATGGGACAAAAACACATCAGTAATCTCGTCTACTCCTGCTTTAGAGGAATTCCATGTGGCGATAAAGTATCCCTTTTGTTTGAGTTTGTGAAGCGCTTGAGGCAGGTCCCTCCGTCCTTCTGCAGCGGTTCTCCGCAACTGGGCTCGTGCATTGTAGACTTGACGAATGTCAGTCACGCAGTCATGATCATCATACTTCATCCCGCGCAGCATATCCCCCGGTTTTATCCCAATCACTGTATCACGTCGAACCTGCCGGTGTTGATCTAAAGTTAATCTACCGGCATAGGGATGTCCTAACATCACATCGTTTGGCTTGTGGTTATGCACACCGCATATAACCTTCATGGTCCAATTGTCAGCATCATTTTGACGACCCTCCAGCTCAAACATGCATCCGATCTTTGTCGTTTTCCCGCGCCTACTCACTGCAGGCGGAAAATCCTTGTCGACATCTGGAATATCTCTACCCCCTCCGTACTTATCACACACTAGACGAAAGGTACCCAAACCACTCATTTGGTTCTTCCATGACCGAGTGATCACAAGTACCATGTTCTTAATCTTCCCTACGTATCTAGCCCATGCCTTCATGTTTATTTGATCAACCCAATAACCATCGACTGTAAACATCGAGCTATATTCTGTACCCACATTTAGAGGTTGGTTTTGTTCCTGCATAATGTCACTTCTGTACTAAGAACTTTTTCGCATAAAATTATCTAAAATGCTATATATAAACGAGTTATAATGTTTCGATTCAAACTACATATCCATTCAATTATATAATGTTTCGATTCAAACTACATATCCATTCAAACTACATATCCTCTATTTAAACATTCCGCTATAATATGATTCTACTCAAACATAATTATATAAAGGTTCCGCTATATATAAACGATCCGCTGTAACAATATTAACTTACCCCGAGATTCTTCACGAGCTCCTCCGGATCGCTATAGGCAAAAATGTCAAACGGTAATCCGCCTCCGCCATCTTCTTCCGGTAACGACATTTCCTCCGATGTTAGAATATGGATTTCGAATCGAACAAATTGTAGTTGAACCAAGGCATCGCTTCTTTATATAGGCTATCGAACTTACATCGGGCATTGTATGCCGGTTTGGGAGTCCGGCAAGGGCATATATTATGCCGGTTTGGGAGTCCGGCAAGGGCAGAAGTGGATGCCGGTTTGAGGCGCCGGCACCGGCACCGGCACCGTGCGTCTGGCGAGAAGTTGCCGTGCAAATAACAAAAAGGAAAAAAAATTCAGATCCAAAATCACCCTTAAGCAAAACTAGAAAAATAGACTCAATTAGAAATTACATTAAATCGAAATTTCCATCCAAAATCAGATCCAAAATCAGGAAAATACACTCAATTTCGAAATCAAACGCCAACACTCCAATAGTCCAAAATCAGATCTAAAATCACTCTTAAACACACAAAATCAGATCCAAATCCTTCCTATTCAAACCCCCATTTTGCAACAATACCATAATTTCGAAATTGGAATTGACAAATAAATGAGTAGGGTTTCGAGAGTTACCGGTTGTGGTCCTTTGGGATGATCGACATGGTGGCCGACGACTAGTGGAGGCGGCCGGAGGTGACGTGCAGTGGAGCGGAGCGGCCGAGCGAGGCTGAGATATGCGACTGCGAGTGTGAGCCGAGAGGGAGGAGGAGGACTAGTGAGGATGAGGTGCTCGGAGGACTAAGCGAGCGCTGCGTCGGCGGAACTCCTTGCTCGGGCCCTCGCCGGCGAGTTCGAAGGATGGACTGAGGGAGGACTGGGCGAGCGCTGCGCCGAGCCGCCGAGAGAGAGAGAGACACGAGATGACGAGAGGATGAAGATTGAAGGAACCTGGGAATTTGGGAAGGGAACTTACTCTAATTAGGGTTTACATTCTATGTATTTTTTTTATATAAAATGTATTTTTTTATATATAAAATAGATATTTTTTATATTAAAAAATATATTTTTTATATTAAAATATATATATTATGCGGGTCAGGTCGGGTGGCTGGTGGTGGGTCGGGTGCGGGTGGAGAAAAACTTCACCCCACCCGACCCACCACCCATATCCACTTCACCCACATCCACTTTCCACCCGTTTTTTTTTCGGATTTTCGTCCACTTTTTCGGGTCGGGTGATTCGGGTTCGGGTCGGTTGCGGGTGAAATTGCCATCCCTAATCGTCAATTAGTTAACAAAATAACATTCAATGTTACAAGCCTACAAATAAATCCAAATGTTCAACACCAACCATTTAAGGTGAATACATATTGAAGATTTAACAGTACATAATATAAGTTCAATTTGATGACAAAGGAAGTAAATCCATCTTGCGGGTTCTCATGGCTTGATAATTCTCCAAAATAGGTTCATTGTCGATGCTTTTGAAGATATCTCTCAACGTAACACACAAGATTGTCAAAGAGGTGATCATCTAACATCTTGTTACGCAAATCTGACTTGACGATATTCATCACAGAAAATACTCTTTCAACAGAAGCAGTCGCAACTGGTAACACCAAAACCAGCTCCAAAAGCCGATAAACCAAAAGGGAAAACACTATGAATTCCTACCTTAACCATCTATTTAGTGACATCTCCAATATCTTCCAACCCCGAAAAGTTGTTTCCTTCCCTCATGTGAAGGATCCACGTATCAAGTTGATCTTGAAGCTGAATTAGCTCCAACTCAGTGAAGTCTCGTGGATATAATTTTGAAACATGGAGCACCTTTGAGATACTGAAATTGGAGAACGAATTCCTAGGATCAAGACACCCTATACATGTAAGTAGTTCGGTGTTTGTTTCACTTAAACGCTTCTCCATCTCTTGACTAAGTTTATCAATAACCTACAATTTACAATTGCATAGAAATAAAATTAGTAGTAGTAGTTTACAATTGCATAGAAATAATAAATTACCTCACAGAATATGTCGACACGGAAGTGGTGGTAGTATGTAATGGGAGGACGTCTACAATGGAATTGGCCTACAACATCATCCTCCATGTTGAAAATGACAATCTTATTCCTTTCACAGAAATTGTTGACATCAGTTACCAAGTCATCCCATTCATTGTCCCTCACTTGCTGAATCTGTCTTTTACAAGTTCGAACAAGATTCACAGCTTCAAGAATATTCCGATCCTTCTTTTGCAAGAATTGTGATAACGAATTTGTGATCCTGAATACGATCTGCATTAAGTGAGCAATAAAAACAAACTGATATGTGTTCATCTTCTCAATCAAGCCAAAGGCACCACCATGACCTTTGATAAGCAATAACAATGAAAAAAAAACCCAATTTTCACACTTCAAATCACTTAAAATCTCAAACCCTAAAACCTAACAAAGAACAACAATTTCAATTCTCCAAATCTCTAATCCTAATTCATTCATAAACAATAACATAAACAATTTATAATAATCAAAATCCCCAATTTTCACACTTCAAATCTCAAACCCTAAAACCTAACAAAATTTCAATTCTCCAATTCTCCAAATCAATTCACATTTCAAACATTTCAATTGCAAACAAATCAATAGGAGCAAACACCAACTCAAATCAATATTTAAGTAACTAAGAATAACAAAATAGGACCAAACTTACCGATTTCACACAAAGCCCTGATTTTTCGAGTCGAAACTGCAGTGAGAGACTGAGAGCCGAGAGTCACGGGCAGACAGCCCTGGTGCAGGAGGCCGGGCCGGTGGACTAGCGGTCACTGGTCGGAATGGTGCAGGCGGCCGGGGTGGACGATCAGGCAGCCAGCCCTTCGCTCGCGTCTCGCCCTTCGGCGTTCGCTCTTCACTTCGCTCGCGACCTCGCATCTCGCCTTCGCTTCCCTCTCCCCTGCGCGTCTCTCTGTTGGGAAAATTAAATCCCAGTCAAAACGACGTTGTTTTGACATAATTTTTTTTTTTTTAAAACACAGGGTACCCGTGGCTCGAAAGGTGGGGCGGACGCCCTGCATATAACTATAGCCAAAGTTGTAGCTAAAGATATGATTTCACATAAATATTATATACTATTGGCGTTGCAAATAGCCACATATCATTTGCCACTCATTTGTCATAGCCATTTAACTCGACTTAGGTGTGGTCTATTGTCGTGGCTATTGCCACTGTTGTCTTGTGACAGAGATCAGTCACAAGCAAAAATCCCACGGATGGCTAATATCAGGGCCCATAAATGGCTAAATGCCTAAATGTGTGACAATCTCCATCCAATTCTAAACTATTTCATTTTTGGTTGTTCAACATGACCAATAATCATGGCCATGGTTTTTACATAGATCCTACAAATCCAAATTTAAATGGGTCAAGTCGAGTTTATCGATTATCTTATGATCTTATATGAAATATATGATTTTTCCTTCTCAAAATACTTTTTATATGTTTATAAATGTGATAAATTATATTTTTTGACATTTGAATGATATTTAGTTTAATTATTTTTAAAATGTTAGTTATTTTTACTATTTTTTGTTTTGTTGCATGTAAAATAGTCGTTCATTCACATTTTAGTCACTATCGATCAATTCATTTAGTTGTTGGTCATTTCATTTGTGCAATATATTTAATTAGTTATTACAACTGATTCATAATTTGCACAATAGTGAACAAAACTAAAATTATATATATACTTCCTACAATCTAAAATAGAAGGCTCTAGACTCTTTAGAGAAGTCTGTTGGGACTCGGGATCGGGGGACGTGTGCACACGTGCAGAGAAGTCCGTTGGGACTCGGGATCGGGGGACGTGTGCACACGTGCAGAGAAGTCCGTTGGGACTCGAGATCAGGGGGACGTGTGCACACGTGCGCCCTTGCGCTAGTAATATAGCATAGTACACAAGCCAAGCGGGATTCCATCGTAAAACCAATTGGCAATAAAAGAAGTAACCCACTAACTTATATACTAAGGCTTCTTTGTTCATATTATTGATGTGAGACTCTTTTGATCTCGTCACATATTTCATTATCTCAACACTCTTCGATATGTATTTTAAGCCGCTAAAACCTAAAGAAGAGATTAACTTTTTTTTTATTTTTTATAATTTAATATGTAATACTAATGACTATTAAATTGTAAAAATATAATAAAAACTTAATATTTTACATAGTTTTTACTTTATAGTCCTTTAAAATGCGTGTTGAAAAATTAAATGTCTTATATTACTGATCGTAGGAAGTATTTGTTATAATACATAGTATTTAATACTTATAGCATATAATAAATAAATAAATTTATAAAATAGAGAAGTTGTTGAAGGTGGACCCTAATTTTTTTTATAGAGATTTTGATATTTATTTATCTATTTTAGATATTTTTTTAAATTATCATAAGAATATTTATATTTGCTGACAAGCTTGGCTGCTTCATGGCTCTGCAGTCTGCATGGTTGACATCTCTTCATCAGAGTTTCATTCAATTTTTCTTATACAATAAACAAATGGATAATTCTAATTAACGAGATATTAATCTAATAAATAAGAGTTTCACTAATGAAACTATTATTTCAAATCAAAACTATTTAATTATAGTGACTTAATTCAAATCAAAACTATTTAATTAATTCTACTGTTCTCTCAAATTTCCAACCGATTAGCATTTCAAAAGTAAGTATAAGAATTTTATGAAGATTATACTAAGGTTATATCCATGATTGCTTCATGGTTATGATGCTTGGTGATCAATTATCTTTTCTTGCATTAAGACTTCTTTTTCCTAGCTAAATGTTCTTCCATATGCTTTCTTGTCCTTTTGTGTAATAAGGGCCTTTTGTCCCTATCTAGCTAGGACCATGTGCAAGTCACATGACCTTTGTTTGGACTCATATAAATAGCAAGCAATCACTACCAAGATTGGTAGGGTTTTGAGGATTTATGCCGCCTATCATGGCTCCTACATACTCTTCTTGCTGCCGTCTGCATTGCAGCCAAGAACATTGAATGATCTTGTCCATTTTCTATACTTTTGCAGTGATATTACAACTTATGGTAGCTTATCTTTAGCTTATTTTCACATGGTATCAGAGCTTGAGGCCTATACTGGGTATTAGATCGTTTTTCTTTTTCTATTTTGCTTGCTGGATAGCTTATGTTCTCGGTGGAAAACTCGGAAAACAAAGTTACAGAAGAAATGGCAGTGCAAGGTAATTCCAGAGATCCTTTGTTTTTATCTAATTCTGATCATCCGGGTGCACAACTCGTTGCTATTCCCTTTGATGGGTCTAATTATATGACATGGAGTCGTGGGGTTGTCATGGCTCTTGGTGCTAAATGCAAGTTAAGCTTTATATATGGGTCATGTGTTAGACCTGCAGCTGCACATGCTGATCTTGAGAAATGGATTAGAGCTGACTATATGGTCAGATGCTGGATTTTGAACTCTATGACTAAGAATATTGCAGAGGGCTTTATGTTTATGGACTCATCTAGACTGTTATGGGATGAGATCATGGAAAGATATGGGCAAACTAATGCTCCTCTCATCTTTCAAATCAGAAAGAGAGTGAGCAATATTGTGCAGGGTAACATGCCCTTAGCTGATCTGTATAATCTCTTTAAAGAGGCTGGGATGAACTCCAAGTGTTGGAGAAATTACCAGAGTGTGCTTGTGGAGCCTTGGCTAACTGCACTTGTGACTTGAAGAAGAAGTTTGCAGAGATTGAGTCCAGAAACAGACTTATGCAACTTCTAATGATCTTGAATGATAGATATGAAGTTGCTAGAAACTCTATCTTGGCCACTGATCCTTTGCCTAGCCTTAACAAGGCCTATTACATCTTACAGCAAGTTGAAAGTGGCAATGGGGCCACTAATGATAGTAACTCTCAAGGGATGAATGTTGATTCTACTGCACTGGCCGCTAACAAAAATGGAAATTCCTATCAGTTTAGACCTTCAAGCACTAGCAATGTGCCTTTCAAGAAGGAAGTGAGGGACTGGAAAGAGCTTAAGAGAATTAAGCTCAATTCCACTTGCACCTATTGCAACATGAAGGGACATCTGGCAGAGCAGTGTTTTAAACTTCATGGCATACCTGACTGGTTCAAAGAATTGAAAGAAAAGGAGAAGAGTTCCAACACTACAGCTGGAAGGAAATTTGCTAATGCTGCTGGTTCCATGAATACACAGATGCAGAACTCTCCACTTGAAGATGATGCCAAAGTTGGGATAGATTCTGGTATGGTGAATGCAGTCTATCAGGAGATTCTTAAGAAGATGAAAGGGAAGAATTACAGTGAGAGCAGCAACTCTTCTTCAGCTAATTTTGCAGGTATGATCCCTGTAAATATAGCTAATACTGTGTTGAAAGAGCAATCTCAGTGTGAATGGATTGTAGATACTGGGGCTACAGATCATATGGTAGCAGATTGCCATGTATTATCCGAAAGAAAGAGACTAAATAGGCCTGTTCATATTGTCTTACCTGATGGATCAGTCAAGTCTGTTACTGAGCAGGGAGAGTTACAGTTGACATATTCTATTAACTTGAATGATGTCTTACTTGTGCCTGATTTTAAGCACAGATGATTATCAGTTGGAAAAATTCTTGATGACACTAATTACATAGCCATATTTACAAGGTCTTGTTGTTATTTCCAGGACCCTGGCTCTAAGAAGGTGCACTTGTCAGGCATCAGGGAGAATGGCTTATACAAGATCCAGTCAGAGAAATCAAGCTTGAAGGAAGACAATCACAGTTATGAGAAGAGTTGTAATAAAGTTAGCTCAAGCATTGAAGTTATTCATGCTAGACTTGGTCATAGTTCTGTTAGTAAGTTGAGACATTTGAGGATGTTTAGTTCCTCGGTTTTGGATAAATTCCATTGTGAATCTTGCTCTTTGTCAAAGCATCACAAACTTCCTTTTCAGAGAAGTGTGAGTATTGCCAGCAGGCCTTTTGAATTAATGCATATGGATTTATGGGGTCCATATAAATGTCTTACTTATGATGGCCATTCTTATTTTCTTACTATAGTAGATGATTGTACTAGAGTTACCTGGACATTATTGCTCAAAAGCAAATTGCAGGTCTTCAAAGCAATCAGTGACTTTGTTGCTTATGTGGAGAATCAGTATGGATGTTTAGTAAAAAAGGTGAGGACAGATAATGGGACTGAGTTTGTCCAAAGGAAGTGCACTGATCTATTTGCTCTCAAAGGGATTATTCATCAAAAATCCATTCCTTACACTCCCCAGCAGAATGGGAGAGTGGAAAGGAAGAATAGACATCTTATTGAGACAGCTAGATGTCTGAGACTCCATGCTGGTCTTCCTTTGAAATTTTGGGGTGAGTGTGTTTTAGCAGCAACACATCTTATCAATAAGATGCCTACAGAAACATTGAACTGGTTGACACCTCATGAAAAATTACTCAACAAACCTGCAACCTATGATGATCTGAGAGTTAGAGGGAGCATGTGTTATACTCATGTATCTTACAGTGACAGAGACAAACTAAAGGCTAAGGCAAGGAAGTGTGTATTACTTGGATATCCTTTTGGCCAAAAAGGATACAAGTTATGGGATCTAGATGATAAGAGATCCTTTGTTAGCAGAGATGTGATATTTTAGGAAAACATGTTTCCTTTCAAAGAAAATGCAGAAAAGGGGGATGAGGTTACACATTATACCCATCCTTCATTGCCCTTAGTTAACCCTGCAACTGATGACACATACACTGCCACCCATCCCATGACCTTTTCAGACAGTCATTCCTCTCCTCAAAATATAAACTCTGGTGGAAACTCTAGTCAGTCACCCTTGCCATCCCAAGTTGATGATTCCTTGGCTTCAACAAGAAGTAACAATCATATGTCTGCAGAAATATTGCAGGACTTACATGAATTTTCTCCTCTGAGGAGGTCTGTTAGAGAGCACATATTGCCTAGACGTCTCCAAGATTATGATTGCAGAAGTTGCCATAAGAGGAATTCCATATCACAGTCCTTCTTAGCAGAATGCCTTGGAGATGCTATTCATGAGAATCCTGAGGTGGTGACTTCATTTGTCAATATGGCTATGGAGCAAGAACCTTACTGCTTTAAACAAGTTGTGCAAAGCAGTAAATGGGTTGATGCTTTGAATTTAGAGCTGCAAGCTTTAGAGAAGAATGACACTTGGGAAATAGTGGATGCACCACTTGATCATAAAGCCATTGGAAGCAAGTGGGTGTATAAGGTGAAGTATAGACCTGATGGATCAGTAGAAATGTACAAGGCAAGACTAGTTGCCAAGGGATATAATCAGATCAAAGGGAAAGATTATAAGCACACTTTTTCTCCTGTTGCTAAATTTTCTACTGTGAGAATATTGATTGCAGTTGCTACTATCAGAAACTGGAATCTCTATCAGCTAGACGTGAACAATGCTTTTCTTCATGGAAAGCTAGAAGAAGAAGTGTACATGATTCCTCCAGAAGGCTATGCTATTGACAAACCTGGTCATGTTTGTAAATTGAAGAAGTCCATTTATGGTCTAAAGCAGGCATCTAGGCAATGGAACACAGAATTGTGTAAATTCTTAGAGAGCCTGGGATATGAGCAATCAATTGAGGATTACTCATTCTTCATTAAGCAGGTTCAGAGTGGTATTGTGATTGCCTTAGTGTATGTGGATGATTTATTGCTCACTGGTGATGATATCAAAGTGATAAATGAGACTAAAGTAGCCCTGCATAGAGTCTTCACCATAAAAGATCTTGGTATTGCAAGATACTTTCTTGGCCTAGAAATTTTGCATGACAAAAATGGAACAATGCTACACCAGAGAAAATACATCCTTGATATATTGGATGATTTCCAGATGATGGAATGCAAAGCAGCATCTTTTCCTCTTCCTAGAGGCTTAAAACTGTCCACTGATGTTGGACAGGTCATGCAGGATCCTGAGAAATATAGAAGGTTGGTATGCAGATTATTATTCCTCAATCTATCTAGACCAGATATTTCTTATCCTGTACAGCATCTAAGCTAGTTTATGGTGGAACCTAGACAACCACACTATGATGCTGCACTCTATGTTGTCAAGTACTTGAAAGGAACTGTGTCCACATGCCTTTATTATCCTAAGGACTCCTCTATGACTTTATCTGCATACTGTGATGCTGATTGTGGTGCTTGCCAATTCAGTGCAAAGTCTCTCACTGGATACTGTGTGTTTCTTGGATGATCTTTGGTCTCATGGAAGACCAAGAAGCAAGTTACAGTCTCAAAATCTTCTGCTGAAGCAGAGTACATGAGCAAGTCTACCTTAGCAAGTGAGCTAGTGTGGGTTGAAGGTGTCTTGCAGAAGCTAAAGTTATGTGTCCAGCTACCCATACCTTTGTTTTGTGATAGCAAATCAGCAATACACATAGCTGAGAATCTAGTATTCCATGAAAGAACTAAGCATCTCAAGATAGACTGTCATTATGTTCGTGAGAAGCTACAAGAGGGATTTCTTCTCCCACAGCATGTTAGAACTGGAGTTCAGCTAGCTGATCTTCTCACTAAACCACTTGGTGAGAGACAACATCATTTCCTCTCTTCCAAGTTGGGTCTGATAGGTCTCCCATCATGCCCAACTTGAAGGGGGATAGGGAGAAGGGGGGGGGGGGGGGGGGGGGGGGGGTTATGAAGATTATACTAAGGTTATATCCATGATTGCTTCATGGTTATGATGCTTGGTGATCAATTATCTTTCCTTGCATTAAGACTTCTATTTCCTAGCTAAATGTTCTTCCATATGCTTTCTTGTCCTTTTGTGTAATAAGGGCGTTTTGTCCCTATCTAGCTAGGACCATGTGCAAGTCACATGACCTTTGTTTGGACTCATATAAATAGCAAGCAATCACTACCAAGATTGGTAGGGTTTTGGGGATTGATGCCGTCTATCATGGCTCCTACATACTCTTCTTGCTTCCGTCTGCATTGCAGCCAAGAACATTGAATGATCTTGTCCATTTTCTATACTTTTGCAGTGATATTACAACTTATGGTAGCTGATCTTTAGCTTATTTTCACAAATTTTATTTTTTTATTATATCAAAATAATAACTAAACTGATTGTCCGACCAAAGTTAAATTTAAAGATTGATATATATCATAGCCCCCCATTGAAAATAGTGGAAATAATTTTGTAGAGAGACCTGTTTAACAAAATAAGGAGTATTTATAAGAACTCGATTTATAATATACTCTCTCGTTAAGAAAAACATGTCGTATTAGGAGTCAAATTTTATTAAGAAAAACATGTTTTAGATATTTTGATGTTATTTTTTCAAAATTACCCTTGTGCAAGTGTCTCAAACAACATGTTTTAATTTGTTAGTAATAATTAGGTGTATAAGTGTATTTTTATTTGCTTTCTTAAAAAAATGTGCAAGTGTCTCAAACAACATGTTTTAATTGACGGAAGCAGCATTTTTTATTGATCGATTTTCTTAAAAATACTAATAACAAATTAACGTATGTACAAATATATTCGAAGACTTATGCCTGCTAACTGAACCATTATGAACCCTAATCCTAATTAATTAGTCCACTATTGAAATAGAGTTAATAATTTTATAAACTGAAAAGGAAAATTTAATTTGTTGTTCCAACAGGCGATTCAGGTCGAAGTTCAACCTCGATTTTATATTTGACCTAATAAATATACCATTAAACATATATAGCATCGGCAAATCTTACAATCGCTTAAATTCCAACCCAATTTGATTATTTGAACTCCTGGACATTAAAAATTAACTCTTCGAAGCGCTAAAATTAGTAAATCTTTGAGTCAATTGATGATCCCTTTCAAATTCCAGAAAAAATAAAAAATTCAAACTGTTGTTGAGATCGATTGACTCAAGATTTAAGTCGAACATCGATCGCCTGCAATTAAGTTAAATATGAGGATCGGATTTTGCACATTTATCAAAGTACGACTTAGATCGATGATCAACTATACCTGACCCTTACAACGTGCTCTTTTACGAAGGACGATCCGAATTGAGGAGAATGGCTTCCTCGATCAAAATTCCCCTAGATTGATCGACTTGTTGAAGAAGGGCAATCGTGATTAGGGCAGATGGAGGGGCAAAGCGTACTATCATCTCGATCGATGAGTTTATTATGCTTTGACCCCCATCCGCCTCAATCAAGACTGCCCTTGGAATGTCCTTGGTCGACTCCTCCTTGATAGGTATAGACTTAATCAGCACCAACATTACTATTTCAACGATTTCAAAAAATGTATATATCGGCGATAGAATTCCTTACAAATATCATTATCCTATATCTTAGGAGATTTCTAGTATAGAAAATTGCCATAATTATTGTTTTAGATAGAAATACGGATTAATCTATACGGTTTACAAACTTTAGATTTTGTTTCCATTTTTTAATCTGTCTTTTAATTGAATAGGAAAGATTTCCTTATATAAAAAAAAAAGATATAATCTTTATAAGTCATTAAAAAATAGTAAAATAAATAAATGTAGAAAATTCCTTTCAAATCAACGTTCTTAAGGTTTGAAATAAGATTTATTTTTTTAATATAAGAAAAAGGGATTATGATGACACAAGGTTATACGTCATCTGCATACATATAGTAAAATCGATACATAACATCCTACGTGGCATGTTGGGGTTGCTTTTAGGAAAAAAAATTGCCCACCTAAAAAATTATTAAAATATATTGTAATAATTTATAGCAATTTATCATAAGTCTTAATCTATTTATATATATTTTTTAGTTAATTGATAAAAAAAATATAAACAAAGCACTTTCATAGCCATACTTATCAAAAATATTAATAGATAATATTCGATAGATGTTATTTGATTTATGTATAGATTATTTTTGGGTGAAAATAATTATTTATATCAAAATTAATTATTTGATAATTATTTATATCTAGATTAATTTTTATTTTATATTTTTCGCACACTTTGATCATTGGTCCCTTCGTTCGACAAAACTTGTCGTTTACTGTTCACCCACAATTGTCGAGAAGGCTTCACCAGAAGTGGGCACTGACTGCCCCGTTTTTGTTGATTGATCTAGACAATGATTATTTCATTGCAAGGTTCTCGAACAAGGCCGACTACAACCATGTCTTAATGGAGGGTCCTTGGATGATCGGGGACAACTACTTGTCCATCAGGAAATGGACCCCAAGTTTCGATTCTAGCCATACAACGCTCACTGTGTGGGTGCGGATCCCATGTCTTCACATCGAGTACTTTGATAGAAGGCTGCTGAGACGAATTGGGGAGAAGATAGGTAAGGGTCTTCGCATCGATAATACTACGGCCACTGTGGAGAGAGGTCAGTTCGCTCGCCTGAGTGTGGAAGTGGATCTCACTAAGCCACTCTTATCGAAGTTCAAATTAGACGAAAAAGTTTGGCCAATCCAACATGAGGGTTTGCGGATGCTCTGCTTCAATTGCGGTAAAGTGGGGCATTCTCGGGAGCAATCTGGTAAGGGAGATGCGCCACCGGCTCAAGAACCATCTCGATCCAATCCTGATGTGGCGGGCGAATGGTTTGGTGATTGGATGCAAGCTAGGAAATTGACGAGAAGAAGAACCCAGCAAGGGTCGTCTAAGGATGGCACTGCTCCGAAGTCCACAATCGCTACGACTCAAAATCCGTCACCAGATGCTGCTGCCGGCGATGGTATTCCGGTGACAAATTCAAATGGGGAAGTTATCCCGCCAAACCAATCTGCTCAAAATCCCGATATTTTCGGAAGTCAGCTAGTTGGTCAACCGTCGAAATTCTCGATATTAGATAACATTGGGGAGGAAGGAGAAGATTCTGCTAAGAATAAGGAAGAGATTATTAATTAATTTGGAAAAAGAAATAGATATGGCACAAGGAGAGAAGATTGTGAAGGAAAATTCTATCCCTAATAACACTCAATCTAATAATATATGATCCCAGGCCTTTCCGAATCCTAACCAATCATCTGACCGGACCCCACAAAACCCAAAAACAGAACAACCAGTTGATAGCAACTTCAATCAAACCAAATCAACCCACGACAGTTCCAAGACTCCTGACCCCTCCACATCAAAGTAGACTAGAACCTCCATCCCCAATCCTAATCACACCATATCCCACCATGAACAGCAACGACCCCCATTCGGCCCCAACCCCAAAAGTCGAGGTACTACACGTGGACAGGGCGGACAGTTTCCTCCTAACAGACCGCCAGACAACACCATTACTCGCTCGCCTCCCAAGAATAGCCGATGACATGGTGGCCGAGTTCATTCCGATAAGTACGACAAACCGACCCACTCTATGCAGGGTGGGTGTGGCCAAAAGAATCTGTGATGCGATTGCTCGCTCCATGGATGCAATAGAAGCTTTTATTCGAATAAGGCCGGATAGCCATCCGTAAATTCTTAGAAACATTGATAGAATTGTGATAGATATGTTAACATTGAGTATTTTGGTTTGGAATGCCAGGGGAGTGGCTAGCACCAACTTTCTGAATGCTCTCCATGAGTTAGTCAGGCTTCACAGTCCAAGAGTCATTTCCATGGTAGAGCCAAGAATTAGTGGTGCAGAGGCGGATGCAGTCTGCCAAAGAATTGGTTATGACAATTGGAGGCGTGTCGAGGCACAGGGTTTCTCTGATGGGCTCTGGGTGTTTTGGTGGGCAACTGAAGTCACGGTTCGTATTATGTTAGTCCATCCTCAAAACATCACGTTGGAAGTGAACAAGGTAGGAGAAGAGCCATGGATTTTCACTGCTATTTATGGAGCTCCAGAACGTATTCGCCGTATGGATTTGTGGAAAACATTGGTAGAATTTGCCCAGACGAATGATAAGCCTTGGCTTTTGGCGGGCGATTTTAATGCCACTCTTCATCCTCGGGAAAGAACGGCTTCCTCTGTAGGATTAAATCGAAGCTCGCATCAGTTTAGAGAGTGGGTTGAGAATCTGCAGCTACTTGACCTGGGTTTCGATGGGGTTCCGTATACCTACTGACATGGAAACAATCCTGCAACGAGGCACATGGCGTGCCTTGATAGAGCCTTGTGTTCTGCAGACTGGCGTCTCAGGTTCCCGAATGCGGTAGTTAAGCATCTATCTGCGCCGCATTCTGATCACTTGCCCCTACTGATCAAACTAGAGCCGGGTGTGACGGGGGATACATCGGACCGACCTTTCCGATTCATTGCTGCCTGGATGCTCCATGACAACTTCAAGAAGTTCATGGAGTTTAGTTGGAATATAGATGCCCCTGCTTGTGATGATCTAGCTGAGTTCGAGAAGGAATTGAAAGACTGGAACAAGGAAGTGTATGGGAATATCTTCAAAAGGAAGCGCCACCTCTGGAGTAGACTTGAAGGAACAAGGGAGAGACTAGCTACGGGACCTTGTCGTCATTACATTGAGCTTGAAAGAGAGATTTACCGAGAGCTGACGGACCTTCTCAACCAAGAACAACTACTGTGGTTCCAAAAGTCTAGAGCCTCTTTTCTAATTGATAGAGATCGTAATACCAACTATTACCATCTCTCCACAATGGTTCGGAGGAGGTGAAACACGGTATCCGCGCTTCAAAACAATGAGGATGGGTGGGTGTCAGAGCCTGCGGCGGTTCGGAGGCTGGTACTGAAATTCTTTAAATCTATCTATATAGCATACGGAGCTGCTGCCGGACCAGCAATACACCAGGCTAACTCGTCATTTCCAGCTCTCACAGTTGATCAAAATCACCTGCTGGGTGAGCCTTTTCGTTCGGAGAAAGTGTGGGAAGCAACGAAATCCATGGGTCCCTATAAAGCTCCCGACCCGGATGGCTTTCCCGCTATCTTCTATGAGAAGAATTGGTTGTTGATTGGTAATCAGGTCACTCAAATAGTGCTAGGGATGCTTAATGAATCTGAATTCCCTTCAACTATTGCCGATGCCCTGCTTGTCCTAATACTAAAGACCAAGCCGTCGGTGAGACCGTCTCAATTCCGTCAGATTTCTCTATTGAATGCAATTTTTAAGACGGACACCAAATGCATCGTTAATAGACTGAAGCCGCTTTTGGAAGGGCTTATATCTCCGGCACAAGCTAGCTTCATTCCCGGACGCCAAATCATTGACAATGTGGTAATTGTCCAGGAAGTTCTGCATTCAATGAAAGAACGAAGAAGGAAGAGGTGGATGATGGTGAAGGTAGACCTGGGAAAGGCCTACGATAGAATCTGGGGGTTCTTGCAAGAAACATTAGAGTAAGCGCAGCTACCGTCGTCGCTAATCGCAACCATTATGAAATGCCAAACGACGAGAATAATGGAATTACTATGGAATGGTGGGGTTGCACGGAGTGTTACTCCGACAAGGGGAATCCGAAAAGGAGACCCGCTGTCTCCATATTTGTTTGTCCTGTGCATAGAGAGACTGTCACTTATGATTACGGAGGCTGTGGAAGTTGAGAGATGGAAGCCGGTTACCGTGGGTGGCATCTCCTTGTCGCACCTATTCTTCGCTGACGACCTAGTACTGATGGTCGAAGCGTCGGTGGAACATGATGTATTTGCTATTTACAAGCAAGCCAAGTTGGGTTGTGCACTTGTGTTGGTTTGAGTTGTAATTTTGTTTTTATGGTTTTCTATTTTGATATAATCGAAATTATATATTATTGTGTGCACTATTCTAAAAAAACCCTTTAAGATTAATCTAGACTCCGGTCTAAATCCTTAACCTCGTCTCGCCGCCAAGGCCATTAAGTTCGTCAAAACTCACCTAGACTACAAAGACTCGCCATTAAATCCGCCTAGACCTTGCTTACACCCCCTAGACCCTTAACCCTACCCTACCATCAAGTAGAGGTGGCAATCGGGCGAGTCGGGTCGGGTTATTCGGTTTCGGGACAAATCGGATTCGGGTTGATATCGGGTGTTGTGACAATCCGGGTCGGGTCAGGTTGGGTCAGGTTCAATCGGTCATTATTTTTTCGGATACAATCGGGTTTTCGGTTGTAATTTAATCGAGCAATTTCGGATTTCGGACAAATCGGGTTTCGGTTTAACCAGGCTTCGGTCAAACCGGGTTTCGGATGAACCGGGCTTCGGTCAAATCGGGATTCGGTCCAATCGGGTTTCATTTGAACCGAGCTTCAGTCAAACTAGGCTTCGGTCGAATCGAGTTTCGGTTGAAACAGTTTTTCGGTCAAATAGAGTTTTAGTTGAACATAATTTCGCTTAAATTGAGTTTCTTTTTTTGGTTGAACCTGATTTTGTTTTGAATCGAGTTTCCATCAAATTGATGTTCACTTGAATTAAGTTTCTATCAAATCCACCGTATCACTCAAATTGGATAAATGAAATAAATTTTAGTTAAACCAAACTTTTATTTATTGAAATTTCAATTTGATTCAAATTTTGCGTTATAAGTTGTAACTTATCATTAGTCGATATGTTTTAGATTTTTAGTCATATTTATAATAATAATAATAATAATTTATATATGAGATATTTACCTTTTTATACATAAGCTATTTCTTATCAATTCGACCTCTCTCTCTCCCTCTCTATATATAATAATGTGTATTTGCACTATATAATAATACTGTGAATTTATAACGTGTTATATAATATAGTTTAAAGTTGGTTTATATAGGTAGTCTTTTCTTTATTAAAAATAAAATATTAGTACACCACTTAAACAAAGCAAGATTTCTGTCATCTAAATGAGAACTATCAAATGTTATGATATTGGTCCGAAGTAAGATTTATCCAAACTTCATATTATCTAATTTGATAACTAAGATTCAATAACTATAGTATATAGTATATTTTGAATGGTTAGTTGAAAACTATTATTGCTAAAGAATGAATTCCTAGATAAATAGAAAATGAAAAATCCACTAAAATATTTTTAACTTATACTTTCTATTATATCGTTCTAGAAAGAACACTTACAAATCTATTGCTAAAGATTATATTTCTTTGTCGATCATATAATATACATTCTATAACAACTAAAAAGCTTAAATATTTTTTAAATATATAATTTTTAAAAATGAATACAAATTATAAAATAGACAAATGTACCACCTCGGGAAGAGAATTTATAGAAAAAAAAATGTAATAAATTTAAAATTATTTATAACTATAACTTAATATTTGTCAGTTAGAGAATAAAAACAAAAAAAAATCAAGAATGTGTATTACTAAAGTGATCATTAAACTAAATAAAGGACAAAAAGATATAAAATAAATTATATAGTACTCTGTAGTCCAAAAGAAAAACAAAAAATGTAGGAGGGAAATAAAAGCAAATTTTATTTTGGGAGGGAACTAAAAAAATGAAAAATTTAGGAGGGAAGTCAAATAATTAAAGAAAGAAAGAAAAATACCGTACATACATTTTCATTTACCTTAAAATTTTACAAATTACTCCGTACTAAATTATTGAATTCATTTTAATTTTAGGGTTCTACTTTACACAAGAAGCACTCTCAAATCAATCTGCTTTTTGTGATTAAGTTTGATGGACTAATTAGTAGCCTAAGGCAATAAAATACGGAAAAATAATGTTAAAGGGAATTAAGTTAACTTGGAGGGGAAATATTCAGGTTATTTCACTATTTGAATATAATCAGGTTATTTCGGGTGTCGGATATAATCGGGTTCGGGTAATTTCGGGTGTCGGATATAATCGGATCGGGTGATTCGGTCTTCGGGTTGTTGTCGGGTCGGTTCATTCGGGTATCATCGGGTTCGGGTGAATATCGGATTCAGTTTGCTATCGGGTTCGGGCGGAGTTCGGGTCGGATCGGTCGGTCTCGGTTCTGAACTTTTTAAAATTTATTCAAGTATCGATCGGGTTCGGTACCGGGTCATTCGGATCGGTTTTCTCGGATCGGGTCGGGTATTGCCAGCTCTACCACCAAGTACCCGCCAAACATTTTTTAGAACATTGATTGTGTGTTACTATTGTCGGTGTCTTCTGGTTTAGGATTTTTCTATATCGAAATTATATATTATCTGATTGAAGTTGAAAAATACATTAAAGTAGGTTTTATTTTTAAAGTAGCTGTGAGTGTGTTTTTTTCTCGGAAATATAAATAAACCCATACGAATTACATAATTCGTTAGTCTCATAATTTAAGTTATATATATTTATAGGTTGGTTCCGGTGTATTCATGCCTTAACGTGTATCATATGAACAAATCAGGGTAATTGATTGAATGAAATGGATGCTGCGATAAATAGACAATTTTAGCCATTTTTTAATTAAAAATCAGTGGAACCCACATCTTTTCTTGTCTACCTGCTAAATTGGGGGCGTGGGTGGTGCACTCTATTTAAATTATTCGATGGTATATCTGGATTATTCGATCGTATTGACAGATTATGAAATGGTTATTCGATGGTATATCTGGATTATTATTCGATCGTATCGACAGATTACGCAATGGTATCAACATATTATTCAATGGTATCTAGATTTTTTGATATAGAATATGCAATGGTTATTCGATGGTATATCTGGATTATTCGATCATATCAACAAATTATGCAATGGTATCAACAGATTATTCGATTGTATCTGGATTTTTTTGTTAACCTTTACAAATGGTTTCGGTCATTTTTAACGAATAACGAAAAATTATTCGATGGTATTGCGACATTATTCAATGGTAACACATGATTATTCGATTGTATCGATGCACTTTTCATTCAAAATAATCGGTGAAAAAAGGACACAAATTCGATCAAATTAGGTAAAACAAAACTCCAATGGAATAACCCAAAATCAATTGAAGTTCAATCAATTGAAAATAAACTGAAAAGGGGGCATTTGACTTTTTGGGGAGAGAAATCGGAAATAATGTACTGGTTAATTGAAATCAGGGAGCCATCGCCGCTGCACTACACCTTACCAACTTCGTCGGCCGCCATATCGCACATCGTCGTCTCCTTCAACAAGCCCTTCCAATCGCCATCGCCTCTGTGGGTTGTCCGCCTCCGTAGGTCGTATCTACAGTTCATCGATGGCCGAATGATCCCTCTTCCTCGCACAACCGCTCTGCCTTCGTCGTCCGCTCTGCCATCGCTGGTCGCCATCTCCTTCGCAGTCGCCCTGCACCTTCGCAGCCAAACCCCCGCCGCACAACCGCTCCGCCAACAAGAGGCATTAGGCAGTCGCCCTGCACCTTCAGACTAACAACAGGCCTGCACCTTCGGACCAACAAGAGGGCATTAGGCAGGGATATCCTCTGTCTCTGTTTTTGTTTATCCTAGGTGCAGAGGTGTTAGCTCAAAAGCTAAACTGGGAATCCAATTTGGATCGGTCTGGCATGGGATATTTAACAACATGTGGCAAAGTAAAGACTATTATCACAAAAAAAAAATTATAAAAATAATATGTTCTCGTAATTTATAGAAAGTTATTATAAACCACAATTAATCTCTCTCTCTATATATATATTATACATATATTCGTTCGTTAGTAAAAATATAAATAAAAACTATTGCATAGCCATACTTACTAAAAAAAATAGATAAATATTTGATATGTGTTATTTTATTTATATATTATTTTTGGATGAAAAAAATTATTTATATTGAAATTAATTATTTGACAGCTGATATTTTATATTATTTAGTAGAGAAGCTATCCACGTGGACACATGGGACATTCTCCAATTTTTTTTTCCTTTTATTTTCCTTTTTCCCCTCCTCTCTCGCCTGAGACGCCGAGACGGAACCGGACCCGGATGCACCGAATTCCATCTTTTCCGCCCACAATCCCTTTGGAAGAAAACGCGGTGAGCCTCTGTCACAGGCGACTACTGAATCGAGGTTTGAATTACCCGATCGAAGCCCCAAGGAGATGGCTGGCTTCTTATGAGGCGACTAATGAATCGGTTTCCTCTTCGGAGAACAACTCATAGAGAGATGGAGAAGTCGATGGCAACGCTGTACAAAGGAACTATCTGCTCTTCATGGAATTACTGTGATCAGAGGCGAGCCACTGGCTCCATCGACGGCACACTCGCCGTCTTCGACTTGCCCGACCCGACTTCTTCGTCCTTCGCTTGAACTTTCAGGACCAAGGCTTGAGCTCAAATTCGAGCCTCATCGATAATTTATAACCCTAATTTGTTCGGTTTAGGCGTTTTTAATTTGTCCATGATGTTCAATTTGTTGTTTCCATCAAAGGTGCACACCGGCGCCGTTTTGAAGGTGTTATGGGCTCCGCCGGAGTTCGGGGATGCAGTGGCTTGGGTTCTGGAAGATGGATCGATCTCACTGTGGGAGGAAACGGCGGAAGGTAAGCTCCCATTGCTGATTTGTATGCGAATTTAGATTTGTATCTCGCAATGCAGTGTTTGAACATTGAATGGTTAGGGTTTTCGATTTTGTCTAGCTTGATGTTCCATAATGAACTTAGCTATCTTAGTTTAGGGGTCCTAGATTGTAGCCTTGATTTTGCCATCCTTGTCTTCTTTGTTTTGATACTTTTGCCATGTCAATATCTTCTCCTATTCGAGCTTGATGTTTCTTCTCAATCCTATTCCGCCTTCTTTAACAAGTGGCCGAGGCTCCCAGCAATGCAGTGTTTGAACATTGAATGGTTAGGGTTTTCGATTTTGTCTAGCTTGATGTTCCATAATGAACTTAGCTATCTTAGTTTAGGGGTCCTAGATTGTAGCCTTGATTTTGCCATCCTTGTCTTCTTTGTTTTGATACTTTTGCCATGTCAATATCTTCTCCTATTCGAACTTGATGTTTCTTCTCAATCCTATTCCGCCTTCTTTAACAAGTGGCCGAGGCTCCCAGCAAACATCAGTAACAAACATATAATGAAGCTTCATTCTTAATTGCATTTCTCAAGGTGCTATGTGTCTAAAATTTCATTTTTCAATTGATTTTGCAAGATTGAAGCAGTTTTATGCTGTCAGTCATTATAATTTTGATATTTTTGCTGAAATTTTAGGCCCTATATGAGTTGCATGATCATATTCCTCCCTTCGAACGAAATTTAAATGGGACTTATTTCCATGCATCCTCTAACCTATTTCCATGCATCCTTTGCCCCGGAAAACTTTGCACCCATAACCCACTATCCATTTCAATTTGCAAGAGTTAACCCTCCCCTTAAAAAAATTACACCCAGCCGGTATTTTTTTTACCTTGAGTAGCCGGTCTCTTTCTTTGCCTCTCTCCTGCCCATCGATGCAGAAAAATCAGAAAATCAGAAAGAGAGATTGAGGGATCCTGGGCGGAATCAGAGAGAGACGGAGGCGGAGGGCGGAGGGCGGAGGCGTGTGACAGGCACCGGATCGGAGTCTCTGACTCTTCCATGGAACTCCGTCGGCGTCCTTGAGTTGGCTGAGACCTCGAGTCCCTGTTTCTCCGACGAACTTCGCTCCAGATCTGAGATCTTCCCGACTCGGCGACTCCTCGGCACGCCCCGACACTCCCCGCCTCCCACTGCTCGCTCTGCTCTCATATCTCCAACTCTCCCCGTCTCCCATTACAACTAAGAATTTGAGATCTCCCTGTCCCTTCTCTCTTCGATTGTCAAACTGAGACCTCCTTCTCTACGCTCCCATTACAACTGAGGTCTGCCCCTCTTTCCCTTTCCCAATCCAATTATTTAAAAATTTTAGGGTTCGAATTGCAATTGATGGCCAAGGGTTGCGGGTTTTGAAATTGAAGACGGATGAAGAGGATGATAGTATAGCACTGATTGCAGCCTGTCATAGGGAATATTAATCTTGTAATATTGATATATATTCACTTTTTATTCGCTTATGTTCAAGGAAGCAAAGATAGGCATTTGTCAAATTCTATGTCCTTTCTTGCAGATGGATGAAGCCCTCGCAGTTGTGATTGAAGATTTGTTTCCACCACAACGGCAACTTAAATCTTTCCTTTTGTCCATTCCTTTACTCTACCATCAAGATTAGGTTCTTAATTCCCAATCACAAATTGCTTGGATAGGTTATATAACTTATATGGTCAAAATAGCAGCCAAAGAAAAGAAAATAGATAGGGGTTTTCTGCTCTTTTTGGTTAAATAAAATGGGTCATTTCTGATTGACCATGAAACAAATTCAAGTATAGTTCTATTCTTATCGATCATGCAACCATCCTTTCTACATTGTAAATTTGTTATTCTTATCTCACAGATAAAGGAAATCAGTTCAAATAAAGGATACATCATACATTTAATCCTCTACTCAGCACCTTCTTTGGAAATCAGTTCATGTGAGATTCTAAAATAATTGCTTGTTTATAAACTGGAGCATTATATTATGTTGTTGCGTAAGAGTGGCAAGTGAAGAGTAATATGACACTTAAATGGATTGTTCAATTGTGGAGGAACTGGAGAATTCGACTTACCTGCAGGCCAATGCAAGCACCCTTGACTTGTTATCGATCGACGTCCAACTAAACCAACATGGTGACAAAGTCAGGGTCGGGCACAACCCAGGTGGAGGTAAATCATGCTTCTGAAGTCGATGAAATTCGACTTTACCCTATCACTGCAAGCTTTGGAGCTAAGGAGTTCTTGTCAGTGGAGAGGGCCGCTGCTCCATACTTTGGAATAAAGGCAAGTGATATTGTTGTGACTTATTACCTATAGATGACAGTAAATTTTCAAATCGAGTCTCTAATCATCATAATGCTCGTTTTTTCGTTAATCTGTATGTAATTTGTAGACCATCTGGCAGTCGCAACTCCCTTTTAAAATTCATGTCAGACTTTAACATCATGTGTTCTTTTTTTTTATAACTTTATTTTGAATTGTATATTGGTTGTCAAACTCTTTTTTGATTCATTCATTACATATTAGTGAAGGTATGTGAGCTTGGCTAATTTTTTTCCCTGTCCTTAAAGTAGGCATATGGAGTCCATATGAATGGATATATTGAAATGGAAGCAGCTGGGAGGATGGCAACAACCTTCCATTTTAACTGTCTTCTAAGTGTGCAGGTGAAGTGCCTTGTGATTGTTTTGGAAACTTTTTTGGCACTTTTCTGAACTTCTTTATTTAAAACTGAATGTCTAACGAAGACAGAATGGTATAAGGTAACTGCACCTGATTGTAAATTTATGTGGTTTCACCCATTATGTAGGCTAACTGTGGAATACATGAAATAGATTTTTCAACCTTTGAGAATATGGAATTTGGAGAAGGTCAGTTCTGACTTGTACATGGGAGGAAGCATGGATATTAACAAACAATTGAGAGGCAGCAAACATGCTATGTATATTTTTGAAGAAGCTCTTCATCAATAAGGAACGCCCTAGACTAGGAACGCCCTAGACTGTACAGCTTGAAGAGCAGGAACTTGTGTTGCTCTCTTACATAATAAAGACAGAACTTTGACAGTGTATATAATTCTCTTTGGGATTAAACATAATATATGTTCTGGTGATCTGATTAGTAAAATCTAATCATTGTCTTTACTTTGTTAGCTGATTTTTAGTTGGTTTTATCTTTAATTGATTGCATTACTATCATGTCAAGTGACGTGTCAAACCTATTACCTGTCATGTTAAAAACACATCTTATGATGAATTCAACCCACAAGGAAGATGAATTTCAAGTTAAAAACCCTCTTCAAATGAGACTTGCTTTCCATCTTAGTCAATGCCTACTTTAACTCGAACAATGTCTCTCTTTTACCGAATAAGCTTATAGATTGCAAATCAGCAAATAACCTGTCATGTTAACGGGTATAACCTGTCATGTTAATAGCATTACCTGTCATGTTATTTTCTTTCATTGAGGAGAAGATGATCGATTCGCATTACCTGTCATGTTAAAGGTTATAACCTGTCATGTTAAAGGGTATAACAGTCATGTTAATAGCATTACCTGTCATGCTATTTTCTTTCATTAAGGAGAAGATGATCGATTCACATTATCTGTCATGTTATTCGCATTACATGTCATGTTAAAGGGTATAACTGACATGTTAATAGCATTATCTGTCATGTTATTTTCTTTCATTAAGGCAAGCTTTTCACAATCAATATCTTTTTTAAATGAAGATTATATATAAGGCAAATAAATAAAGCTATAGGATAAAGAAGGAATAACTAGAATAGATAAATAAGGCAAATAGCTAAATCACTGATCAATCAGATCGAGAAACGGAAGCGCTGAAATTAGTGCAACCATGGAAGAAGCAGAGAAAGAGAAAGCAAGACGAAGGAAAGAGAAGAGTGATTTCTGATTGATCATCAATTGGGTTTGTTACAATGAGCAATTGCACTTTTATACTGGCTGGCAAAAGTTGTTACTAAAGATGGGATGAAGTGTGACGCAACACACATGTAGAATATGAAAACCAGATAAAAAACGATCAATCATGGCTCAACCGCTACACAAACTCTTTAGCTTGAAAACACCATGTTTCTCAACAATAGGTTGGGCTGCAAACTCTTTAATCGACATCCACTGCAGAGAAAGACACCATATATATGTCGATAAATTTATGAGATACATGTATTTCTTTTGTGTATTCTCTAAATCACAGTCAAAACAATTCTATGGACAGTAGCTCAATTGATTTTGCATCGCAAGCTAAGAGATATTCAACCTCTTATTTTTAAACTATCATAATTTTTATGATCTCGTGTCATGTACATGTATGATCGTGTCAAGTAAAACAATTCTCGTGTCATGTAAAACAATTTACTTGTCAAGTAAACACAATCACGTGTCATGTAAAGCGATTCCTCTGTCATGTAAAGCATTCCTGCCTCAGCGTTTGTACACATATGCAACTTAATCTCCCATATAATCTTTGTTCAGTTTTGTGTAAACAACTCAACTCCGTAGTCCGCTCACTTTGACTATCATGTCAAGTGACGTAGGTGATGTGTCAAACCTATTATCTGTCATGTTAACAACACATGTTATGATGAATTCAACGCACATGGAAGATGAATTCAAGGTTAAAAACCCTCTTCAAATGAGACTTTCCATCCTAGTAATTGCCTACTTTCCATCTTACCGAATAAGCTTATAGATTGCAGATCAGCAAATAACCTGTCGTGTTAAAGGGTATAACCTGACAGGTAATAGATTTGACATGTCATCTATGTCACTTCACATGACAGTCACCAAGCTTGGAGTGTGACTGCCACCAAGCTTTCAAGACAGAAGGCGTGTCGCCTGGGAGCTTCCCTGCTCGTCTCTTGCGTAGAATCTCCTCCCTTATGTCCACAATCTTATCCTTATAACCCCTTTGGTAATCTACAGTTTTGAACCACATACCCAGCATCAATACATCAAGCTAAGACAATTTAAAACATATCACGATGAAAATTAACACTTCTTTAAAATTAATCAACGCATCACCCACATGCCAAATTCAACACTTCTTTAAACCAAATTGTGTCCAGTAGACAACCAGATGGTGTCCAGTAGACAACCAGATGGTGTCCAGTATATAGCCACAGAGTGTCCAGTAGACAACCATAGCCCGAAAAGGAGAAAAAACCTAAAACGTGTCCAGTAGACAACCGAATGATGTCCAGTAAGAAACCATAGGGTGGACAGATAAGAACAGATCTAGTATAGAGTAAAACAAGGTTTATTAAAAGAAAAACAAACAAATCAATAGCTACAAATCAATAGCTACAAAGTAAAACAAGATTCAATTGATTGAATCTGCCAAATTTTTATTGATAGATTCACTATTTAAAATGTATTTCAGTGTAGATGTGTTGGGTTTTAGGGGGCATTGTATCTTATGGTTTGATTAGATCATTTTATAAATTGTAATATTGGTTAGGTCCAGTTTAACCTCCTCCACCTGCATTCTCCAGACATCAGAACTCACCTCCCCAGCGCGTCTGATCTGTCTTCTCATTTGATGCTCGATTCAGTACCATAGCTTCAATAGCCGAAGCGTCCAGGGGATAAATTCGAAACACTGACTTCCGCTACAAGGATTCATCCGATCAGGCCTTCTAAACCTGATTGAAAATAACAATCAAGAATCGACTTTCTCCCAGGTTGTTATTTCATGTCTTTCTCTTTTTTCTTTCGTCTTGAATTATTGTGTTTTCGTCGGATCTATTAATTGAGGGGTAGAGGTAGGGGTGTTTGCTACCAGAGATCTTGATTTCAAGAAAAATGGAATTAAAACAAAAGAGTTGGATTGGAATGGATTGGCTTGGTTTTGGAATTCGGATAGATTTGAGATTCATTTGGTTGCAATTCGCAATTCTAGAATTTAGACTGAGTTTGTGTCAATACATGAATGGATCACTTTGATGATCCTCCAACAATCTGTTAATTTGTTACAGGAAGAAATGCAGCATATCTGGATCTGCTTGATGAGATTTGGAATGTAGCTTGCAAATTTATGTTTTTTTCTTACCTGCCTCATGAAATGGCTTCAAGTATCTGGCTAATTTTTGTCTGTCAATGTTAGATTGAGGAATATGTGATTTGTGTTCCCCACGGTTTAGGATCTAGTAGCAAAAAGGAATTCAAATAGGTTTTACAATCCTCAAATTTTTGGGTATGTTGTGACTTTAGGCACTGAGGTGGTATATGGAACTTGTAAGAAATTGAATGTTTTTTTTACGTTCAAAGTCAAGGCAATTCTTGTGCAGCGCATGATTTTCTCCCTTTTAGCAGTTGTTGCGATGCAGTTATCCTCTATGTGGGTCAAGATATTTGACACATCTGTGGACTCACATATAAGTAGTTCCCTGTTGCCAGAATAGCTAGCATGCTATTTTTTCTTTTTGCAGACGGTTGATTTTTGCCACCTTATTATAAGTTCAATTATATATAAGTTGATTTTGTTATCAACTTATTCAGGGCTGGTGGAAGTAGCTAGTAACATTTATAAAAGCCAGAGTCTTGGTAGGAACAGTGTTGTTCAATTTGGCCTAAAATTTTGTTGAATTACTACAATGCCATGTTCTTCTTTTATTCCCTGATTCCACCTAATATTGGTCTATGGACATTGTCTCTCTGATTCTTATGAAAACTTCAATTAACAATGTAAGAGATCTCTCTGCAGCACATAGATGACACGATCTTAGATTTGCATAGTTGTTTAAACCTATTTTTTGCTCCAACCTTACATTTTTTTTTCCCTTTATAGGAACGAAGCTGTTTAAAACTCTAGATCATCCTCTATGGAGTATTCTAGCGAGTTAACTGCATCTGATGAGCTGGAGTTATTACCACAACCATTGATAGGGGGCCTTCCAGACGATATTGCTCTTTTCTGCTTGGCAAGGGTTCCTTTAAAATACCATGTTGTTCTTAAATGTGTTTTTGAAAAGGTGGAGAAACTTGGTATGTAGCAAAGAGTGGCATTTGCACCGCAAGAAGCATAATTTGGAAGAAACTCTGATGTATGCTTTGTGTAGAGACAAATTTTTTGATCAAGTTTGCTGCTATGTGTTAGACCCAAGCTCATTTGGAAGGTCTTGGAAGCTCATTCACGGTGTTCCTGCTCAAATTATAAAGAGAAAGGGTATGTCATTTCAAACACTTGGGAATAATCTCTACTTACTGGGTGGTTGTAGTTGGTCTGAAGATGCAACAAACGAAGTATATTTGATAAGGCGTATTCCAATAGGCATTATAAGTTATTTTAGATGCATTTCATTGTCATATATTCATGTTTTATTGTTAATTAGATTAGCGCTCGTTTTGTGGAAAAGTTCGGAATCTACGCTATTTCGATGGTTTTATGTAGATTCGTAGATCCGAGGCAAAGAACACAAGGAACGGAGCTAAAAGAGGATAAGACGAGACTTGAGAGACCTTAAGGAAGAAGTCTCGAAGAGAGTGGAACAACCTAAGGAGCAACGGAGCACGAAATCGAGTTCTAAGAGCGAAAACGAGGGCGAGCCGCGAAAGCTGTCCGCTCGGCGAGCTGAACTTGTAACGCACTTTCCGGAGGCCTCGGATGTCCGATCGACGCATATGAGCATGCGTTGGAAAGCTCTTTCGAAGATCTACATGATGGTGTTCTGCTGGATTTTCGCTGACAGCGAATGGATTTCCGCTGCAGCGAATCAAGTCAACAACATCATGTGCGAGAAGGTGTCCTGAGCAGAACTCGCTGCCAGCGAATAGGATCTCGCTGCCAGCGACTGGAGTCAGCGGGAGGATGTCCGAGAACCAGCATGTCTCGCTGCCAGCGCATGGAGTTCGCTGCCAGCGAGTCAAGTCAGCCGGGAGCCAGCGAGCAGACACCATCCGCTGCCAGCGACTGGACTCGCTGCAGCGAGTCATTCGCTGCCGCGGAAATAATTCGCTGCCAGCGGGAAGCACCGGTTCGATGAAGACTCGGCTACTCGCAGCTGCGGAAGGAAGGACTCGCTCCAGCGAGTGGGAGCTCTCGCGACAGCGGAAGATGTGATTCGCGACAGCGGAAACCTTCGCCGACAAGGGATCCGAGGAAGCTTGAAAATATTCCAAGGCATGGACATTCGCTGACAGCGAGTGTGGTAGCGAGGTGGTAGCGAAAATCCAACAGTAGCTTGATTGAGGCCATTCGCTGCCAGCGGAAATTTTCGCTGCCAGCGGAATCCGACGCTGAATTAAATTAGGAAAGTTCTATCTTTGATCTAGTTTGTTTAGGAAGTTTCTATCTTTTATCTACCTTTTATGGAAGACATTAGGCTTATAAATAGGATGTTCTAGGGTTAGTTTTAATGAAGTTTAATTTAAATTCCAAGTAGAGAAATCACCATTAAAGAGAAGAAAGCTTAGGTAAGCCATGTTTGGCTAATTTTCTAGTTTCCGCCTACACTTTCGAGACTTGGTTGGTGGTTTTGTGAGTTTCTAATTTAAGTTATTTTTCCTCTATAATTCTTTCAACTTCTTTGTGCGACCTTGATAATATTGATTTCATGCTAGGATTTAATACTTTCGTATTTGTGTTATTTCCGTAGTAGCACGCATAAGATTGTGGATTCCGTGTTTGAAGCATGACTATGTAGGGAGTTGACATATATCTTAAACATTGATTTACCGTGTTTAATTGGTGTTATTTATATGCTCAAGTTCTTGGGACTATTTGCTATCTCTTTGTTAAATCTTGACCGTGTTAGGGTTGCATTGAGGTGTAAGGGATTAATTGGACTCGTAGGACTTTTAATCTACTTAAACCAAGACGAGAGGAATTCGTAGGAAACGATAATAACTTGAAAAGGATTCGATGACCTATAAAACCAACCAAAGTCGAGAACTTGTAGGTGGAAACACTTTTCTTCTATCCTTTATTTGCTTTTGTCAATATTATTTTCTTTTATTTTCATTCATAAAAATCGTTTCTTTTATATTGATAAATACACAATATTTAGAAATACTTGATTCTCTAGGGTTCGACCCCTTACTTGCATACTATACTAGTTTGCTTGTTTGGGAATAATTTTTGGCGAGGGAAATCAACGACTTTCCCTCCGTCAAATTGGCGCCGTTGCCGGGGAATCAAGTTTATTTCTTTGTTTTGTGTATTTATTAATTTTTGTATATATATATAACCCCGTCGTGGACCTATCTTACGGTTCACGACACCTCGTTTCTAATTGTTTGCAATGGAGTTGGAGTTATGGCAACACCAAGGAGAATACTTTCACCATTACCTCGCAAGAGTGCAAGATTTAGTGGACGACCGTGCTTCACGGGATATCCAAGATGATTTGATAAAACGAGTGCTTTGCGTTCAAGAAGGCATGCTTCCCGAGATACGAGAATTCGCTCAATCATTGAAAGGGGAAGGCTTTTATGGTTTGGATTGGTCGGAATTGTGGGATCTTTTCCTTTGCGTGGGTGACATGGCAAAGGTGGAGGAAGACTACATGTTGGCATCCATACCCTTACCTTTCAAACCAATGGCGGGCGAGATAGATGAGGGAAGCCAAGACACAAGCACTAATGGTTCAATCGAAGATGGAGAAGGGAGCCCGATGTCCCTTGACATGGAGTCTCATGAGTGCACGCATGAGGAACCATGTATCTTGGAACCTACTCTACCTATAGAAATCATCCCCAACGCATCCATTACGGAACCAAGTCCGGAGCCAATTTCTGTGGCTCTCGAGCAAGGTAATGATATTTCTTACACTTTTGTGGATTTTGGTGAATATGTAGATCCTTGGGAGCATTACTTCAACAAGCCACCATCGGAACTGTGTTGGTGGTACTACATACCCTCGTCGGGAAGTCACACTCGAGCATATGAAGAGTTGGAGACCTTCTTCAACATCACATCTTTTGACTTCGGCTTCTTCATATGTGGTGTTCACCTACCTAAATGGTGTGCACCGGAGTTTGATTTGCTAAAGAGGGCGTTGGCGATGTCCGAGTGAGTCTTGAATTCGCAAACAAATAAACCGTCGAGCCTATGACGATAAACAATGACGCTTCTCGGGAGGCAACCCGAGGTAAGTTTTCCTAAATTAGTTATTTCATTCCTAGTTAGTTAATTTTGTTGTTTAATAAATTAGAAATTTCCTAATTATTTTATATGGTAGATAGATGTTTTCGGAATATTTTTGGAGCTAACCATGCAGAAAAAAAAAAGAGAAAGGAAAACGATCGGAGAATAGAGATTTGTGCTCAATTCGCTGCCAGCGAATCATGCTTCGCTGCCAGCGAGTACAGCCGCCCAGATGACATAGGAGCTGATTTTATTCGCTGACAGCGAATGGAACTCGCTGACAGCGAATCCAGCAGCTCATGCCCAGTCTTCGTCCGTTGTCGCAACCCATCTTATTCATTCTTCGTCATCTTCTTTCATCCATGCTAGTGGTTTGTCCATCTTCGTCGATGTCGTTCTTCATCATTCTTCTTCCAAGCTTCGTCATCTTCGCCATCAAAACTTTTTCGACAATGTGAGTTATTCTTTGCCCTCTTTCCTCTCATATTTTTATGATTTGTTGTCGTTGATTTTCATTGAGGACAATGAAGAGTTTAAGTGTGGGGGAGGGTTGCATTCATATATTCATGCATTCATGTTTATTTATTTTTCCGCTATTTTATTGCATTGGAAAATGAAAAAAAAAAGTGAAAAAAATTGAAAAATAAAAAATCCAAAAATATCATGCATTGCATATATGTGTTATTCAAATACTCATCTTGGCTTAGTTTGTCCTCTATTCTATTTTTATGAGTTTTACCATATATGTTCCATAATATGATTGAATTGTCTAGCCTTGTCACATACTTGAGATGATTTTTATTGGAGCATGACTTTTTAGTTCAATTGAGCAAGTATGATTCTTAGTTTTGGGCATTATTGAAATCCAACAAAATATTGTCCTAGTGAGAATTTTGGCCTTATAGGGATTTTCATCATATTTATTCCCTTTTGCTTTCTTGTGTGACATTATACTCTCCTTATGCAATTACCTCTTGAGATTGACATTGTTATCTATATTTGAGGCCGACTTTATATGTTTATTGCTTATGAGTTTCAAATGATAGAGGCATGATTTTCTTAGCCATATTATTATCCATATCCACCCTACATATGTGTCCTTTGTTTGTAGCCAAATTTGAGCCTTAGCCTTTTCTTTGAAGCTCCACAAAATTTATCCTAGCCGATGATGAGCCTTACCCTATCCGGGGATTAGGATTAGAATTGGTGAATGGTTGATATGTTTGAGTGGAAGAGAGAATATTGTTGAGAAAGTTACAAGTTTTGGATTATTATGTAATTTTGGTTTCATTCCTCGCATTGTGCATTATTGTATTTTTGGCTCTAGAAGAAAAATCGAAAAAAAAAGAAGAAAAAAATGAAAGAAAAAAGAAAAGAAATAAAAAAATGAATAAGAGCCTTTTATCTTTATTATGTATGTGGGAGTTGGAGAAAAATATGTATGGTTGAGTGAAAGTTCTTTAGTTGAGTATTTTGTGAGTGAAAGTTTGAGTTATTTTGGTTTTGGAAGTATTTGATTTGTAGTGTTCTTCCGGTTGTTCTTAGAGATCCCTTTTTCCCGGATTTTTAGCACCACAAGCCTAAATATTTTCCTACCTTAATTCCTTACCAAGCCCCATTACAACCTTGATAAAAGACCTCTTGATGTTTCTTATAAGTGATGGCATCCACGGTGGAGAATATGTGATATATGTGTCAATTTCTATGTAGCTTTTTGCATTTTGGAATGGGTCGAGAGATATATTGTTAAGCCTAAACACATGAGAGTGAGAGTAAACACATTATCCCAGTGAGGTTGGACTAGATGTGCCTTTACTTTGAATCGCTCATATACTTGCTAGGATGTTAACTTTCATGTTCATGGCTCCTCCACTTTGACGTTGCTTTTGACAAGGTTAGTGCTTGAAGATTATATGTGTCGTATGATGGTTTTGCTCTTGTCTTTGTATTGCTTGAGGACAAGCAAAAGGTTAAGTGTGGGGGAGTTTGATAAGGCGTATTCCAATAGGCATTATAAGTTATTTTAGATGCATTTCATTGTCATATATTCATGTTTTATTGTTAATTAGATTAGCGCTCGTTTTGTGGAAAAGTTCGGAATCTGCGCTATTTCGATGGTTTTATGTAGATTCGTAGATCCGAGGCAAAGAACACAAGGAACGGAGCTAAAAGAGGATAAGACGAGACTTGAGAGAGCTTAAGGAAGAAGTCTCGAAGAGAGTGGAACAACCTAAGGAGCAACGGAGCACGAAATCGAGTTCTAAGAGCGAAAACGAGGGCGAGTCGTGAAAGCTGTCCGCTCGGCGAGCTGAACTTGTAACGCACTTTCCGGAGGCCTCGGATGTCCGATCGATGCATATGAGCATGCGTTGGAAAGCTCTTTCGAAGATCTACATGATGGTATTCTGCTGGATTTTCGCTGACAGCGAATGGATTTCCGCTGCAGCGAATCAAGTCAACAACATCATGTGCGAGAAGGTGTCCTGAGCAGAACTCGCTTCCAGCGAATAGGATCTCGCTGCCAGCGACTGGAGTCAGCGGGAGGATGTCCGAGAACCAGCATGTCTCGCTGCCAGCGCATGGAGTTCGCTGCCAGCGAGTCAAGTCAGCTGGGAGCCAGCGAGCAGACACCATCCGCTGCCAGCGACTGGACTCGCTGCAGCGAGTCATTCGCTGCCGCGGAAATAATTCGCTGCCAGCGGGAAGCACCGGTTCGATGAAGACTCGGCTACTCGCAGCTGCGGAAGGAAGGACTCGCTCCAGCGAGTGGTAGCTCTCGCGACAGCGGAAGATGTGATTCGCGACAGCGGAAACCTTCGCCGACAAGGGATCCGAGGAAGCTTGAAAATATTCCAAGGCATGGACATTCACTAACAGCGAGTGTGGTAGCGAGGTGGTAGCGAAAATCCAACAGTAGCTTGATTGAGGCCATTCGCTGCCAGCGGAAATTTTCGCTGCCAGCGGAATCCGACGCTGAATTAAATTAGGAAAGTTCTATCTTTGATCTAGTTTGTTTAGGAAGTTTCTATCTTTTATCTACCTTTTATGGAAGACATTAGGCTTATAAATAGGATGTTCTAGGGTTAGTTTTAATGAAGTTTAATTTAAATTCCAAGTAGAGAAATCACCATTAAAGAGAAGAAAGCTTAGGTAAGCCATGTTTGGCTAATTTTCTAGTTTCCGCCTACACTTTCGAGACTTGGTTGGTGGTTTTGTGAGTTTCTAATTTAAGTTATTTTTCCTCTATAATTCTTTCAACTTCTTTGTGCGACCTTGATAATATTGATTTCATGCAAGGATTTAATACTTTCGTATTTGTGTTATTTCCGTAGTAGCACACATAAGATTGTGGATTCCGTGTTTGAAGCATGACTATGTATGGAGTTGACATATATCTTAAACATTGATTTACCGTGTTTAATTGGTGTTATTTATATGCTCAAGTTCTTGGGACTATTTGCTATCTCTTTGTTAAATCTTGACCGTGTTAGGGTTGCATTGAGGTGTAAGGGATTAATTGGACTCGTAGGACTTTTAATCTACTTAAACCAAGACGAGAGGAATTCGTAGGAAACGATAATAACTTGAAAAGGATTCGATGACCAATAAAACCAACCAAAGTCGAGAACTTGTAGGTGGAAACACTTTTCTTCTATCCTTTATTTGCTTTTGTCAATATTATTTTCTTTTATTTTCATTCATAAAAATCGTTTTTTTATATTGATAAATACACAATATTTAGAAATACTTGATTCTCTAGGGTTCGACCCCTTACTTGCATACTATACTAGTTTGTTTGTTTGGGAATAATTTTTGGCGAGGGAAATCAACGACTTTCCCTCCGTCAATATTGCTATGATCCTTCCATGAATTCTTGGAGTAAAGCCTCCCCTCTACCGGCTGACAGGTGTCGTATTCTACAAGATATGTTTCTAATTCATTTGTATACAAGGTTGCAATTAGTTGTTACTTACGCACTTAGCTCTGTTGAATTTAAAAAAATTTCATGGACTTCTATTTGTTGCATGATGTCATGCTATTAGTATAACATATTGCTTGTAGGTTCTCTTTTCAGTTTATAGGCATATAGCTCTCTCATTTTACAGGCAATTGGAAACTTCGTGCCAACATGAAGGAAAGTTTTTTCTAAGTTAGGTTTAGTTTGTACTATTGCTATCTGCATAGGTGTACTCTTGCTGAAAGTGCATTCTCTCATGTGCTATTTTGCTTGTGAAGTTGTGCATGGGAATTTTTTTACGATTGGTGGGTTAGGCTCAAGATCAGCATTTTTTTGAACTTGGCTTAATTAGGTCAATCAGAATTCCACTTTCCTATTTAATTTGATTTGATCATATCATGCTACGGCTTGTTTGTGTATATATAAGGAGAAATTAATTAACCGTTTATAGAACCCTACTGTCTACTTCATCTTCTCCCCGAATCCACCATATATTGTCCACAATCTTAGTTGATTAATTACCAATTAATTAAGTTTGATCTCTCGCAAAGATGATAAGCTCCAACCCTACTGTCCACTTCATCTTCCCCCGCTTCTTGCTTTTCTCTCCCCACTCTTGATCACCATCATGGCCACCACCACTCTCCTCCTCTTATCACGCTCCACCCTAACACCTCCATTTCCACCCTCTTGGAGAACCTTGTTGTACAAGAGAGTGATGAATTGGATGAAAAAGAAAAGGGTGTTTTGATTTCTGATGATCACGCTCTTGGAGAACCTCCTCACTACGAGATTGGGTTTGGGTCTCCCACATTTGAGGGTGGTTTGATTCCGGATGACGGTGGCTTTGAATTTCTGAGGAGGAAGAAGAAGACCGACATGAGGAGGAAGAAGAAGGAGTGGCGAAGTACGCTGACGTGCATCTTCGAGGAGGAGGAGGAGGAGCACGATCCGGGTGGTAGTGAAGGGAGTGTAGGTGGCGTGGAAGGGATCGATGTTGCCGATGAGGGTGATGAACAAGTGGATAATGGACAACTTTGTTGTTTTGGGAGGCTAGGTTTTTTGAAGAGCTCAAAGGCTTTCAAAGCATTATCTACTAATTGGTTAGCCATTTTCTTTAGTACTTTCCGAATATGCATGACTTTTGGTGTAGAATTTAGCTCTAGGTTTTGCCATGTATACATTTTGGGATAGAGGAGTAAGTTATATATATATATATATATATATATATATATATATATATTTCAAATTTTTTTGAACTTGGCTTAATTAGGTCAATCAGAATTCCACTTTCCTATTTAATTTGATTTGATCATATCATGCCTCGGCTTGTGTGTGTGTATATATAAGGAGAAATTAATTAACCGTTTATAGAACCCTACTGTCTACTTTATCTTCTCCCCTAATTCACCATATATTGTCGACAATCTTATTTGATTAATTACCAATTCATTAAGTTTGATCTCTAGCAACGATGATGAGCTCCAACCCTACGGTCTACTTCATCTTCCCCCGCTTCTTGCTTTTCTCTCCCCACTCTTGATCACCACCATGGCCACCACCACTCTCCTCCTCTTATCACGCTCCACCCTAACACCTCCATTTCCACCCTCTTGGAGAACCTTGTTGTACAAGAGAGTGATGAATTGGATGAAAAAGAAAAGGGTGTTTTGATTTCTGATGATCACGCTCTTGGAGAACCTCCTCACTACGAGATTGGGTTTGGGTCTCCCACATTTGAGGGTGGTTTGATTCCGGATGACGGTGGCTTTGAATTTCTGAGGAGGAAGAAGAAGAGGTTAATGAGGAGGAAGAAGAAGAAGTGGCGAAGTATGCTGACGTGCATCTTCGAGGAGGAGGAGAAGGAGCACGATGCGGGTGGTATTGACGGGAATGTTGGTGGCGTGGATGGGATCGGTGTTGCCGATGAGGATGATGAACAAGTGGTTAATGGGAAGCTTTGTTGTTTTGGGAGGCTTGGTTTTTGAAGAGCTCAAAGGCTATCAAAGCATAATCGACTATTTGGTTAGCCATTTTCTTTAATACTTTCAGAATATGCATGACTTTTGGTGTGGAATTTTGCTCTAGGTTAATTTTGCCATGTATACATTTTGGGATAGATGAGTAAATTATATATATATATATATATATATATATATATATATATATATATATTTGAACTTGGCTTAATTAGGTCAATCAGAATCCCACTTTCCTATTTAATTTAATTTGATCATATCATGCTACGGCTTTTGCGTGTATATATAAGGAGAAATTAATTAACCGTTTATAGAACCCTACTATCTACTTCATCTTCTCCCCTAATCCACCATATATTGTTGACAATCTTAGTTGATTAATTACCAATTAATTAAGTTTGATCTCTCACAAAGATGATGAGCTCCAACCCTAGGGTCTACTTCATCTTCTCTCCGCTTCTTGCTTTTCTCTCCCCACTCTTGAACACCACCATGGACACCACCACTCTCCTCCTCCTATCACGCTCCCACCCTAACACCTCCATTTCCACCCTCTTGGAGAACCTTGTTGTACAAGAGAGTGATGAATTGGATGAAAAAGAAAAGGGTGTTTTGATTTCTTATGATCACGCTCTTCGAGAACCTCCTCACTACGAGATTGGGTTTGGGTCTCCCACATTTGAGCGTGGTTTGATTCCGGATGACGATGGCTTTGAATTTCTGAGGAGGAAGAAGAAGAGGTCCATGAGGAGGAAGAAGAAGGAGTGGTGAAGTACGCTGACATGCATCTTCGAGGAGGAGGAGGAGGAGCACAATGCGGGTGGTAGTAACGGGAGTGTTGGTGGCGTGGAAGGGATTGGTGTTGCCGATAAGGATGATGAACAATTGGATATTAGGAAGCTTTGTTGTTTTGGGAGGCTTGGTTTTTTGAAGAGCTCAAAGGCTATCAAAGCATAATCTACTATTTGGTTAGCCATTTTCTTTAGTACTTTCCGAATATGCATGACTTTTGGTGTAGAATTTAGCTTTAGGTTTTGCCATGTAGAATTTAGCTATAGGTTTTGCCATGTATGCATTTTGGGATAGAGGAGTAATTTATATATATATATTCAAATTTTTTTGAACTTGGCTTAATTAGGGCAATTAGAATCCCACTTTCCTATTTAATTCGATTTGATCATATCATGCTACGACTTGTGTGTGTATATGTAAGGAGAAATTAATTAACCGTTTATAGAACCCTACTCTCTACTTCATCTTCTCCCCGAATCCACCATATATTGTCGCCAATCTTAGTTGATTAATTACCAATTAATTAAGTTTGATCTCTCGCAAAGATGATGATCTCCAACCCTACTGTCTACTTCATCTTCTCCCCGCTTTTTACTTTTCTCTCCCCACTCTTGATCACCACCATGGCCACCACCACTCTCCTTCTCCTGATCACGCTCCACCCAAACACCTCTATTTCCACCCTCTTGGAGAACCTTGTTGTACAAGAGAGTGATTAATTGGATGAAGAAGAAAAGGGTGTTTTGATTTCTGATGATCACGCTCTTGGAGAACCTCCTCACTACGAGATTGGGTTTGGGTCTCCCACATTTGAGGGTGGTTTGATTCTGGATGACGGTGGCTTTGAATTTCTGAGGAGGAAGAAGAAGAGGTCCATGATGAGGAAGAAGAAGGAGTGGCGAAGTACGCTGACATGCATCTTCGAGGAGGAGGAGGAGGAACACGATGACGGGAGTGTTGGTGGCGTGGAAGGGATCGGTGTTGCCGATGAGGATGATGAACAATTGGATAATGGGAAGCTTTGTTGTTTTGGGAGGCTTGGTTTTTTTAAGAGAGCTCAAAGGCTATCAAAGCATAATCTACTAATCGGTTAGCCATTTTCTTTAGTACTTTCTGAATATGCATGACTTTTGGTGTAGAATTTAGCTCTGGGTTTTGCCATGTAGAATTTAATTCTAGGTTTTTCTATGTGTACATTTTGGGATGGATGTTTTGCATGGATATACCAAATATTGGCCCACTTTGCAAAAATGACCAGGACCCTAAAAATTGGCAAAGGAATGACATAATGTCATTTTTGCAATTAAATTGGGCACCTTCACAACCGGTGGAAAGTAAAGGCTATAGGGGGAGAGAGAGATGGGGGAGAGAGAGGGGGGGAGAGAAAGAGACTCATTTAATTGTTTTAAATTAAATTTCAACCATTTTTATTTGTTAAAATTAAAAAATAAATTTATTTTTGAACTTAATTTAATTTTATCTATCTATAGACACCCACTTTGTATATGTTTATGGAAAAAAATATTTCGAAGTAAAGTTTGGTCTTTATCGCATCTCAATCTCAATTTGGAATATGGCATGGATAACCATTTGGATGACAAATACAACAATTCAGCTGGCAATGAAATTCACACAACTGGCAAGATAAATCAGAAAACCTAGGCAGAACCGACAATCGTTGCTCCGGAGATGAAAGGTAAAGCTCTCGACGTGGAAACGATTAAACAATTAAGACCTAAACCAAAAACTACAAAGTACTAAAGTTCCTAACCAATACATAACAAGTTAAGTACAAAACAACATAATGGGTAGAACCGACAATCGTTGCTCCGGTGATGAAGAAATCGATGTCGGAAGCGTCGGAGGACATAAGCAAGCGTGTGATACTAAGGTGAAGAAATCGATGTCTAGTGGGATAACTCTTCTTTTGCGTAGTCGAATGTAGTATTTTGTTAGTTTGCTTCTAACTCACTAACACTTTGGGGTTTTGGTGGTTTTGAATGTACATAACTGATCCTAGAAACAAACCTACATTACTCTCAAATGACATCATCCAATGTGACATTAATGGTTTCAATCACAACATACTTTAACACGTAGAAAGAAATTTACAACGATGTATAAGTATAACCCATTGCGTTGTATGCTTACTAGCCAGTAAATACTATTATCTAGCCAGTGACAATGATCTCTTAGCCAATGTAGAAGTAACCCCTGCTGGATCTCTCAAGATGATAAAATCAAATACAAGTCCTCTAAAAGGTGGAAACGATTAAACAATTAAGACATAAACCAAACACTATGAAGTACTAAAGTTCTTAATCAATACAATCCTGTCGGATGCGAAGCCCGAATATTTGCGATCTATACTTACTAGCCAGCAAATACTATTATCTAGCCAGTGACAACGATGTGTTAGCCAATATAGGAGTAACCCCTGCCGGATCTCGTCTATCTCAGGAACTTCACCGGATGTGATGATGACAGACCTCTGCTTCACCCTCTTCATCCTAAATTAATTAATTTGCAGGCCAACTTCCGCCAAAATTCATGGGAGACGGCGTCTCTACAGCGGCAAGGGTCCTCTTCGTCCTAGATCCGCTTCCGATTTGGAGGTCTGTAGTAGCCCCGCCGTGTCAATCGAGCAATTACTCTCCTAAAGGGCACGCCGCAGCAGCGCCGCACCTCCGCCATATCAGCGCCGGAAAATTCAAGATGGGATGCCGCAGCAGCGCCACCATTGAAGGTCACTCGATCCCTCCGTCCTCTCATCTCAAACCCTTGCCTCCCAGATCTTCTGTTTTCTCCACCCAAAAGTTCAGCACTTTGCAAATCGTCGACGGGAAAGAAATTGCAGTGCTTCGCAACCGTCATCGTTGCCCAGATCTGAAATTGCAGCACTTCGACCCCGTTCTAAAGAGCGATTGTTGTAATTCCTTCTCTAGATTTACTTTCTCTACAAATCGAAGCCCGCAGGGATTCCATTCCGCCGATTCCTTCTCCTTGCCATGTTCAGGACCCCTCACCGTCAACCGGCGCCGCCACTGCCAAGTCAAATGACCCACACAATCGCACAAAATTGCCCTCTTGTAATCGCCGACGGATTGGGGGTTGAGGAACTGGTAAAAGGATTGGGAATTTGGGGATGATGTCAGCCGAATAAGAACCGCGTACGCGTGATGCGCAAACGGTTGAGAGGAACTCCGGTGAGCCTGGGTTTCCCCCTCCTTCTTTCGTTTTCCGGCCGGCCTGGATTTCTTCTTCCTCCCATCTTTTCCTCCGTTGAATTGCAGAGCTTCGTTCTGAGTTTTGGGAAGGAAGGGTAACCTGTGAAAAGTGGTAATGAGCACCGGTTATTTCTGCCAATATTTGGGCCTATCTGCTACTTTTGCAAATCTTGAAGGGGGAGTGCAATTTTTGTAAGAGGCCCAAGATTTTGGTATATTCCCTACCATTTACTCTTTTGGGATAGAGGAGTAAATTTTATATATATATATTTCAAATTTTTTTGAACTTGGCTTAATTAGGTCAATAAGAATCCCACTTTCCTATTTAATTTGATTTGATCATATCACGCTACGGCTTGTGTGTGTATATATAAGGAGAAATTAATTAACCGTTTATAGAACCCTACTGTCTACTTCATCTTCTCCCCGAATCCACCATATATTGTCGACAATCTTAGTTGATTAATTACCAATTAATTAAGTTTGATCTCTCGCAAAGATGATGAACTCCAACCCTACTGTCTACTTCATCTTCTCCCCGCTTCTTGCTTTTCTCTCCCCACTCTTGATCACCACCATGGCCACCACCACTCTCCTCCTCCTGATCACGCTCCACCCTAACACCTCCATTTCCACCCTCTTGGAGAACCTTGATGTACAAGAGAGTGATGAATTGGATGAAAAAGAAAATGGTGTTTTGATTTCTGATGATCACGCTCTTGGAGAACCTCCTCACTACGAGATTGGGTTTGGGTCTCCCACATTTAAATGTGGTTTGATTCCGGATGACGGTGGCTTTGAATTTCTGAGGAGGAAGAAGAAGAGGTCCATGAGGAGGAAGAAGAAGTAGTGGCGAAGTACGCTGACGTGCATCTTCGAGGAGGAGGAGGAGGAGGAGGAGCACGATGCGGGTGGTAGTGACGGGAGTGTTGGTGGCGTGGAAGGGATCGGTGTTGCCGATGAGGATGATGAACAAGTGGATAATGGGCAGCTTTGTTGTTTTGGGAGGCTTGGTTTTTTTAAGAGCTCAAAGGCTATCAAAGCATAATCTACTAACTGGTTAGCCATTTTCTTTAGTACTTTCAGAATATGCATTACTTTTGGTGTAGAATTTAGCTCTAGGTTTCGCCATGTAGAATTTAGCTCTACGTTTTGCCATGTATACATTTTGGGATAGAGGAGTAAATTATATATATATATTTTTCAAAAAATTTTGAACTTGGCTTAACTAGGTCTATCAGAATCCCACTTTCCTATTTAATTTGATTTGATCATATCATGCTACGGCTTGTGTCTGTATATATAAGGAGAAATTAATTATCCGTTTATAGAACCCTACTGTCTACTTCATATTCTCCCCGAATCCACCATATATTGTTGACAATCTTAGTTGATTAATTACCAATTAATTAAGTTTGATCTCTCGCAAAGATGATGAACTCCAACCCTACTGTCTACTTCATCTTCTCCCCGCTTCTTGCTTTTCTCTCCCCACTCTTGATCACCACCATGGCCATCACCACTCTCCTCCTCCTGATCACGCTCCACCCTAACACCTCCATTTCCACCCTCTTGGAGAACCTTGATGTACAAGAGAGTGATGAATTGGATGAAAAAGAAAAAGGTGTTTTGATTTCTGATGATCACCCTCTTAGAGAACCTCCTCACTACGAGATTGGGTTTGGGTCTCCCACATTTAAGGGTGGTTTGATTCCGGATGACGGTGGCTTTGAATTTCTGAGGAGGAAGAAGAAGAGGTCCATGAGGAGGAAGAAGAAGTAGTGGCGAAGTACGCTGACGTGCATCTTCGAGGAGGAGGAGGAGGAGGAGCATGATGCGGGTGGTAGTGACGGGAGTGTTGGTGGCGTGGAAGGGATCGGTGTTGCCGATGAGGATGATGAACAAGTGGATAATGGGCAGCTTTGTTGTTTTGGGAGGCTTGGTTTTTTGAAGAGCTCAAAGGCTATCAAAGCATAATCTACTAATTGGTTAGCCATTTTCTTTAGTACTTTCCGAATATGCATTACTTTTGGTGTAGAATTTAGCTCTAGGTTTTGCCATGTATACATTTTGAGATAGAGGAGTAAATTATATATATATATATATATATATATATATATATATATATATATATATATATATATATATATATATTTCAAATTTTTTTGAACTTGGCTTAATTAGGTCTATCAGAATCCCACTTTCCTATTTAATTTGATTTGATCATATCATGCTACGGCTTGTGTGTGTATATATAAGGAGAAATTAATTATCCGTTTATAGAACCCTACTGTCTACTTCATCTTCTCCCCGAATCCACCATATATTGTCAACAATCTTAGTTGATTCATTACCAATTTATTAAGTTTGATCTCTCTCAAAGATGATGAGCTCCAACCCTACTGTCTACTTCATCTTCTCCCCGCTTCTTGATTTTCTCTCCCCACTCTTGATCACCACCATGGCCACCACCACTGTCCTCCTCCTGATCACGCTACACCCTAACACCTCCATTTCCACCCTCTTGGAGAACCTTCCTGTACAAGAGAGTAATGAATTAGATGAAAAAAGAAAAGGGTGTTTTGATTTCTGATGATCACGCTCTTGGAGAACCTCCTCACTACGAGATTGGGTTTGGGTCTCCCACATTTGAGGGTGGTTTCATTCCGGATGACGGTGGCTTTGAGTTTATGAGGAGGAAGAAGAAGAGGTCCATGAGGAGGAAGAAGAAGGAGTGGCTAAGTACGCTGACGTGCATCTTCGAGGAGGAAGAGGAGGAGCACGATGCGGGTGGTAGTGATGGGAGTGTTGGTGACGTTGAAGGGATCGGTGTTGCCGATGAGGATGATGAACAAGTGGATAATGGGAAGCTTTGTTGTTTTGGGAGGCGTGGTTTTTTGAAGAGCTCAAAGGCTATCAAAGCAAAATCTACTAATCGGTTAGCCATTTTCTTTAGTACTTTCCGAATATGCATGACTTTTGGTGTAGAATTTAGCTCTAGGTTTTCACATGTAGAATTTAGCTCTAGGTTTTGCCATGTATACATTTTGGGATAGAGGAGTATGTTTTACATATATATATATATATATATATATATATATATATATATATATATATATATATATATATTTCAATTTTTTTTTAACTTGGCTTAATTAGGTCAATCAGAATTCCACTTTCCTATTTAATTTGATTTGATCATATCATGCTACGGCTTGTGTGTGTATATATAAGGAGAAATTAATTAACCGTTTATAGAACCCTACTGTCTACTTCATCTTCTCCCCGAATCCACCATATATTGTCCACAATCTTAGTTGATTAATTACTAATTAATTAAGTTTGATCTTCTCCCCGAAGTACGCTGACGTGCATCTTCGAGGAGGAGGAGCACGATGCGGGTGGTAGTGACGGGAATGTTGGTGGCGTGGAAGGGATCAGTGTTGCCGATGAGGATGATGAACAAGTGGATAATGGGCAGCTTTGTTGTTTTGGGAGGTTTTTGGTTTTTTGAAGAGCTCAAAGGCTATCAAAGCAAAGGCTTCCAACATCGGGCCTGGACATCCCGTCTATCTAAATGTTTATGACTTGAACCCAGCAATGAATGGATACCTCTATTGGGGTTGGGGTTGGTATTTTTCATTCCGGTGTGGAAGGTACATTCAACACAAATTCTTAATTTAATTTGCATATTTTCTAATTAAATGTTAATTACAGTACTAGTTGCCCATGTCTTGGCAAAGTTGTAGCCGAACACTACAGTAATTAGTACTAATGCTACTGTTTTTAATGGTGATGCACAAAATGCTTCACTGTTGGATTACATGAATATATGAAGTGCATTTTCTACTAAAAAAAAATAGATTCATGAGCTTCTAGAATTGTATTTTTCCAATAAGATTAATTTGATGATTTCGTAATTTTTGTGTTGACAGTTCATGGTGTGGAATACGGTTATGAAGGTCATGATTTCCCCACAAGCGGAGTATATGAGGTAGAACCGCACCAATGCCCAGGCTTCAAGTTTCGAAAATCGATATTTATGGGAACAACAAACCTTGACCCGAAACAGGTTAGAGAGTTGATGGAACGACATGCCGCCTTCAGCTACAGCGGGGACAGCTATCATTTGATTGCCAAAAATTGCAATCACTTCTGCAAGGATGTATGTCGCATGTTGACAGGAAGGAAGATCCCAAAATGGGTCAATCGGCTCGCTAAAATAGGTATGGATATATATCACTACACTAGTTGAAATTAATAAACAATTAAACACTACTCATTGTACGGTGCTTGCTTCTTCTCTCGATCTGAAAGGTTAAGGTATTATTTATGTGGTCAACAGGTTCAACATGCAACTGCATACTCCCGCAAACTCTGAAGGTGACGACAATTGAGAAAGACAGGATGAGAGCGAGAAGAAGAAAATCATAAGAAACAGTTTTGGCTGCCTGTTTTCAATTTCCACTCCTAGGTTTCTATGTATATAATTAATGTAATGTAAGACCCATTTAAATCAATGAATTAAGTTGTCTCTTCCAAATTGTAGTCTGGTCCCTTTATGCTCGGATTTGCCTATGTTGAATTCAATGATATCTGGGTATGGGTATTCTGGCTTTTGGGAGAAAAGGGGTAAGACTTTTTTTTTTTTGTGTGATATGAGGCCTTTAGGGAGGAAATCAGATGGCTACACTATGGTTGGTTTCAGCGATTAACATTTGTTGGGATTAGGCCAAGGAGTTGATGGATTTTGTATAAGGAACGGTTTCGATGGGAATCCGGCCTCATGTGGTGAGTTCACTGGTGAGCAATAGCATGTACAGCAGATGCAATTGTTTGTATTCAGCATACAGAGCTTTTTCTAGTCTAGTGGTGGAGCTTGATTTAGTGACTTATAATACTATGATTTCGGGTCTTGGTTCCTGTGGATTTCCTTCTCAAGCATTCAATGTATTCAATGAATTGGTTGATAGGGGAATAACCCCTGATCAATCGACATTGGCTGCTCTCCTTCATGTTTGTTGATATTCCGGCCTTGTCAAAGATGGAAAGGAATATTTCAGACGATTGAGAGATGAATATATATATATATAAGATTGAACCTACTGCTAAGCATTATGTTCACATGGTTAAGCTCTTAGGAATTGGTGGAGGCGGTTATGAACTTGCCTGACCCAGTTGATGAAGGCATATGGGGAGCTCTTCTTGCATGTTGTGAAGCTCAGGGAGACACACCAATGGCAGAAATGGTTGCAGAGAATATATTTAAGACGACTGATCCTGCAAATAGTCCTTGTATGGTTAAGCTTTCCAACATCTATGCAACGGACGGAAGGTGGGATGATGTGAAGAAGCTAAGAAATCAAATATGTTTGATGAACCATACAAATTTGCTAAGTCTTATTCGTAGGATATCTCTGAGCTGAATGACGATGATCAATCTAAGAACAATGATGAAGCCTAAAGGTAATGTTAGTCATTCGTTTCTAGATGGCCTTGTTTTTGGCTTTGCCTTGGGATTTTTTGTTGTTAAAATTCTCTAATAAAAACTTCAAAATCCCTAAATTTTAAAAGTTGTTACAGCTGTTATTAGTAAAATGTAAAAGGTATGGTCAACAAATTAACAAGAATAAGAAGCAGTAGAGTAGATGACATATGCCGGATGTGGCTTGATTAGCAGCTAATCCAATAATAAAACGTTTTCTTTTGAATGGGGAATTATACTCACATATTCTTCTCACTTACTCACCAAAGATCAATCATAATTAGCTTCTTTTAAAATAATATTCTTCTCAGCCTCTCATAGGGCCATAGAGAGGAAAATAAACTACAGTACGTTCAAAATTGACATTCTATACTATATAAAAGCTAGGGAAGATGCAAATTTCAATTGGATCGTCGGGTAACCTGCTTGATATCTAACATGGGTGAGGTTTTTAGGATAGAATATCCAGGATAGAATATCCAGGTATTGTGGGATGACATTTACTTTAACCACTACCAGCATCTCTAGAGGAATAGGCCAAACAAGCTTAAACTATTAGAGAAAATTTCCTATTTGTAGCTTCCACGAGCTGCAAAACCTAGACAATGTACCTTATCACAAGTTGTTGTTGTAGCTTCCTCGGGCTGGGGTTTCTTTAATAGAAACGGAATCCCTTGTTACCACAAGTTGCTGTTGAGGTGTGTAAAGTTGTGCCAAATCAGACAAGGTGTGCATTCCCATTTCCTCAATAAGGAAAATGTTGTCATTGAAAACTGTTAGCTCTAACATGTATGTAAAGTGTGGTAGTTTACATGAAGCCCACAAACAATTTAATGCTATGACCTCCGGTCAGAGACACTGTCAGTTGGACCAGTGCATATTCCCTGAATGATTGGCCAATTGAAGCTCTTGCCTTGTTCCCACAAATGCTGAATCTTGGTTCAAAACCAAACCACTAAACGACGTGTCATGGAATGCAATGATTGCTGGCTATGCAAGACGGGTCTTCAGGGCAATGCAGAGAACAGGTTTCAAGTCTAGCCACTTCACCTATTCCAGCAGCTTTAGTGCATTTGCCAGCACCGGAGCCTTGGAGCAAGGCAAATCAGGGGTAAAGCTCTTTTCTGTTGTTGGTCATACACTGCTTGATATGTACGCAAAGGCTGGCAGCTGAAAAGGTATTTGATAGATTGCTGCAGAAGAAAGATGTGGTTTCCTGGAACTCTATTATAAGTCTAACTGCGTATACCCAGCATGGCCTCGGAAAGGAAACAGTCGAAACGTTTGAGCACATGCTTAAGATTGGTATTCAACCGAATGTCATAACTTTCCTTTCTGTCCTCACTGCTTGTAGCCATTCCGGACTTTTGGAGGAAGGGCAGTATTACTTTGGTCTGATGACCAAGTATAACATAGAACCAAAGCTTCAACACTTGTAGATCTCTTAGGCAGAGCTGGACGTCTTGATCTAGGGGAAAAGTTTCTTAGAGAGATGTCAGTCAAGCCAACAGCAGCAATATGATGGGCGCTTGCCCCCTGTGACTCTGGGCCCTATGTAATACTTGCTAACATCTATGCCTCACTTGTGCAGATGGCATGATGACACCAGCCATGTTCTTCTGAACGTGGATGAGCGCGAAAGGGTATGGAGGATATAGTAAGATGCTAATGTTGGTTAGATGTTGGTTAGCTAATTGGGTTAGACCTTGGTTAGATTAGCTGACTTTGGTTTAGTTGAGGAGTGGTTAGACTTGTATATATAGAGCTTGTAACAGCTTGCAAGATCTAATGAGAAAATACAGAAAATCCTCAACAAACTCTGCTTGTCTCGGTCTCATGGAGGAAACTCCCTGAATTGTGCTTGTGTTGAATCCGGTAGAAGAAACAACCTGGATTGTTTTTTCTTCATATGGTATCAGAGCGAAAGGCTTAGGAAGGAGAGATTTCGGTTCAATTTTGTGATATGGAGAACGTTGCTGATTAGATCCCGCCGGAGAGTCCAAACCAGAGCCATGATGGTCGGAATTTTGGAGCCAATCAGTTGGATCCACTGTTCCTCTCGAACTCTGACCATCCAGGTATGCAGCTGGTGTCCACGCAGTTCAACGGTAGAAACTTCCATAGCTGGACTCGAGCGATTCGTATGGCACTCGGCGCCAAGATGAAACTCGGATTCATCAACAACAAGGTCGAGAAATCGTTCGAGGTGCACGATGACTATGATAGGTGGCAGCGATGTGATTTCATGGTGTCCAGCTAGATATTAAACTCCATGAAATCAGATCTGGTAGAAGGATTCATGTACACGAATTCATCTCAGCATCTTTGGGAAGACATTCATGAGAGGTTTGCTGAGAAAAATGCTCCGTTGATCTACCAAGTTAAGAAGGAAATCAACGAGATTAAACAAGAAAACTCGTCGGTTTCGGATTACTTTGGTAAACGGAAGCGAGGTTGGGACGAATTGCAGGAGTTGGAAGGAATTCCGATCTGTAAGTGTGGAGTATTGAAATCATGTTCGTGTGGAATTCTGAAATTGTTGGTGGATCGTGATGCCACCACAAAATTGATGCAATTCCTTATGGGATTATTTGACACTTATGAAGGAATACAATCCAATATACTGGATATGGATCCTCTTCCATCTGTGAATCGTGCATTTCACATGGTTCTACGTACAGATCGAACGTCAGAAAGGGATTACTGACACTGGATCTCAAAATCATGAAGTCCTAGCAGCGAGAAACTATGGGAATTCAAACACCAGGAACACCGGAAAAGGGAGTGCCATCTTCCAATTCATCTAATGGTGGATCCAGCAGCAGTTCTGGCCAGTGGAAAAGAGGAGATCAGAAAAAGGACCACAAGAAAGCTAAAATGGAAATGTTCTGCAATTATTGTAAGGAGAGGGGACATGTCAAGGAGACATGCTTCAAACTGGTCGGGTTTCCCGACTGGTATACAGGTCCTAAGCGTCCATAAGAAGACAAGATCGTTGCTAGTCCTCAAGATGTTGCTATTGATGAGACGCCGCTTACTGGTAGTGATTTAGGAGTGACAGACTCTAAGCTGATTAATGCAGTGGTTGCTGAAGTTCTCAAGGCAATGAAAGGGAAGTCAGTTGTTGATTCAGACATTCATGGAGCTATGAGCTCGGTGAACTTTGCAGATATGGTATCTTGCTTTAGTTCTTTTCAGAATACTACACAGTGGTCGAGCACTTGGATTGTTGACACAGGAGCCTCGGATCACATAGTGTGCAACAAGGAGATGTTCGATGATTTACATCTTCTTGCCAAACCTATGGTGATTGGTTTCCCTAATGGTGTCACACAATCAGTGTATCTTTCGGGCTCGATCAGGATGAACAACTCAGTCGTGTTGAAAGATGTGTTGTTCATGCCGAAGTTTAGATACAATCTGATGTCAGTATCTAAGATTTTGGATGATGATGGATGTTTGTTTTTGTTCTCCAAACACAAATGTTGGTTGCAGGACACTTCAATTAATCAACCTCTAGCTGTGAGAGTGCGAGATGGAGGCATTTACAGATTTTCTGGGTTTCAGTGTTTCCCAGCATTGTCATCAGGCATCAAGAGAGTTGCTATGGATGTGAGTGACTCAATTGGTGACCATTTTACTGCATATCTTCCTTCTTTGAATTCAATAAGCCTACTTCATTCTAGACTAGGGCATGTATCCCTGTCGAAATTGAAGAGAATCTCTTGTGTTCAGGGTATAAACAATACTCAATTTGATTGTGAAACATGTCATCTTGCTAAGTTTCATTCACTTCCATTGTGTCATCTTGCTAAGTTTCATTCACTTCCATTTGATAGAAGTGTTACAGTTGTTGATTCTCCCTTTGCTTTATTACACATGGATGTGTGGGGACCTTACTCGGTACCATCTCTATGTGGAGCTCGTTACTTTCTCACTGTTGTGGATGACCACTCCAGGTCCACCTGGACTTTTCTTTTGCGTGACAAAGGGCAGGTGGGTAGGATCATATCAGATTTTCTATGACTGGTTGCAACTCAATTTGGTTGCAAGGTTAAGGCAATCAGAACGGACAATGGTTCAGAATTTGTCAATAACAGTTTGAGAGAACTGATGGCAACCAATGGCATAGTGCATCAAAAATATGTTGCTTATGTTCACCAGCAGAATGGTCGTGTGGAACGTAAGCACAGGCATGTTGTGGAAATTGCTCGGGCTATTAGGTTGAATGCTTGATTTCCAATTAAGTTTTGGGGGAGTGTGTACTGGCAGCCACTTTTCTCATTAAGTTTTGGGGGAGTGTGTACTGGCAGCCACTTTTCTCATTAACCTTCTTCCTTCATCAGTGTTGGGTTGGAAGACACCCTATGAGATCCTTTTCCACAAACCTCCTGATTACTCAATACTGCGAGTAATCGGTTGTTTAGCTTATGCTCATGTGCCTCTGGCTCATAGAAGCAAGCTTGAAGCAACTGGAAAGAGATGTGTGCTTCTTGGTTACCCGCCAGGACAGAAAGCATATAAGCTCTTTGATTTGAACACTCACAAAGTCTTTGCAAGTAGGGATGTGCTGTTCAAGGAGCAAGTGTTTCCCATTAAAGGTAGATCAGACATTGATATTGCCTTTGATGAGCAAGGAACATCTGTTTTGCCTCCAGTGTTGTTTGGAGATGAGGGTAATAGTCACCCCATTCTTTCCCAACCCCACATGGCAATCATCTGATATGTACATTTAACGTTATAATTGAAAGACACAAATATCACAACTTAAATTAACAGATACCAGTAGCAGCAACAGCATCTTCCTCAACACTAACTGCAGTTGAAATAGCATTTATCGTCAAACAAACAAGTACTTTGATAAATATGCAAATTTGAAAGTTACAAATTAAAGTGCAAAAATATCTTAATTTAAAGTAACATATACCAGCACCAGCAGATGCTGTATCAACACCAGCAGATTCTTCCACACTAAATGATGCAGAAATATCATTGTTTTCCATCTGGACATCTGGGTAATGTCTTGCTTCAGGGCTTGAAGGTTGGGTGTCAACTGGAACACTCATAGGTGGATCTATAATAGACATAATATGTTTATTTAATTGAAATAATCCAATAGAATAGCCTGAATTGAATAGAGCACATTTTACAGATTTCAGAATTCATTTTACAGATTTCAGAATTTGGTTTATGAATTTTAAAATCTATTTTACAGATTTTAGAATTCACTTTACAGATTTACCTAAGTTGTTGAATTGTAAATTTAGTTCACATAATTCAGTTTATAGTTTACAGAATTCTATTTACGGATTACAAAATTATTTTAGAACAGTTGATGAACTATAAATTCAGTTTACAGATTACAGAATTTAGTTTACCTAAGTTGTTGAACTTCTTGGATTGTAAATTATCTATGTTGTTGCAATTACAGATTTCAGATCTACAAATTTACAGATTTTAGTTTACAAATTACAGAATTCAGTTTACCTAAGTTGTTGAACTTCTTGGACTATAAATTATTTATGTTGTTGAACCTAGAGCAACCCCAACAGCTTTGGCAAAATAGGAAAAAAAAAATGGAAGATTTTAGAGAAAAAATACATTTTTTCTCCCCAACAGCTTCTCTAAACACATCTCTAAAATAGAGAAATTGATGGAGAGAGGGAAAAAATCTCTAAATTTGTAGGAAGAGAAGTTGATCTCTATAATTTAATGTTCACTTCTCCCCATATAAAATTTAATGACACAAACCCACATTTTCACCCATAATATAGAAAAACCTACAAACCCATGCAATGACAATAGACAAAACAATAATAAAATAAAAATCATACAAACTGAAAATTTTGTATTATTTGCAAACACAATGACAATAGACAAAACATTAAGACGTCTATAAAAAAATTCCAGTGAAAATTTTGGTTTATGTTTTTGCATACTAATATGTATGAAATAAAAAATAATTTCATACTTAAATAGAATAATTAATTTCATCCAAATTAATGCTATATAATTCACGTTACAAAAAATAGTCTATAAAATTTTAACTTCAAAAAATATCACTTGAACTCATAACTCGTATTGGAAAGATTTTATTTTTATCAATTATAAAGTAAACCTGATTAATTAACTAATTTCATTAATTAATCATATATGATCAATCACCAATATAATTTTTGATAAATAAAAAAATACTTATATTAATAAATTAAAAATAATAAGATTAAATTTGAATAATATTTTTTCCAATTTTATGATAACTTTTACATAGTAACAATCTAAATTTAATATTAATACTATTTAAAAATAAATATCAAAGTTATCACTAGATTTTGTTTTAAAAAAAATATCATGTGAGAATATAATAATAATAATAATAATAATAATAATAATAATAATAATAAAATTAATTTATAAACTCCAACATTTATTTATTATAGTCTTTAATAAATATAAAAATCTATAAAATAGAGAAGCTGTTGGAGTTAGAGTGGATTTTTTTTTAGAGATTTTGATATTTTCATCTCTATTGTAGAGATTTTTTACAAAAGTTGTTGGGCTTGCTCTTACAGATTTCAGATTTACCAAACAGATTTACAATCTACAGATTACAGATTTATAGAATTACAGATTTACATATTTCAGATTTATAGAATTGCAGATTTACAAAGATATAGATTTACAGATTTACATATTACATATTTATAGAATACAGATTTACCTATTGCAGAGTTATAGAATTACAGATTTAGAGATTTACAGATTTATAGATTTACAGATTACAGATTTATAGAATTACAGATGTACAAAATTACAGATTTAGTGATTTGCAGGTTATAAATTATTGTTGTCTACAAATTTATAGTTTTTCAAGTTCTCTTTTTTATATATTAAAGATTATACTATTACAGAATTATAATTGCTTGGACTTACTAATTTCATAATTCATTTACAAAAATCAAAATTCCTAACTGCTTGGACTTTCAGATTTCAGGTTCTCTGTCAATTCACTTAAGTAAATATGTTAGTGTAGTGGATATAACTTTAGTTTCTCGTCTAAGCAGCCACAAACTTATTCAGTGCAAGATTGAAACGTGTTATGAACATTCAAATTTATGGTGTCATTTGATTATGCAACAAAGTACGAAGCCTATGATAAAAAAAAAAAAAAAAGGTATAGCTGAAGGATTAAGATTTAAGAATCCTTACTTTCATTCATTCCATTTGATCTTGGGAGATCTACCAGTTCAGGTGCTTGGATGCGCGTTCTTTTTGGCACAATAGCACCTGTGTATGCCCATGAAGTTTAGTAATCAATTAGTACATAATGTGAAATAATAGTGTGCGTGTGTGTATATATATGTGTGTGTGAATGGTTGTATTGGGCACGAAAGAACGTGGACGCTTTTTGTTTCCATTGATTGTAGCTTTATTTGCCATGGTGTTATGGAGGACTTGGTCTTTACTTGATGTCGTGTTCCTTCCATTGGTCTAAAAAAACAAAGGAAAGTATTAAGAAATCTACCCACACACCATTTATAAAAAGAGATTGAACATTTTTCATAGTTAAAATAATTGTAGAGATAAACAATTTAATAATGAAAAAACTATTCGCAAATCATGGGAATGAAAAAAGAAAAAATGGATTTAGGATGAATAGTTCTATTTAATGATGAAAAAGGAACCGTGCATCTTCAATTTGTTTTTCCTTTTAACATAACCTATTCATTCAGCCATTCATCTCCAATTATACACAGTAAACTATTCGTAAATCAATCTTTCAAATTTGTTGAAATAAACATTTGATTGGATAGATTTAGGGTGAACTATAAAAAAATGGAATTAGGGTGATTATAGGTCTAGTTAATGTTGAAAAAAGCATCATTCATCTTCAATTTGTTTTTTTCTTGGGACATAACCCATTCGACCATTCAGCCATTCATCTTCAACTATACACACTAAACTACTCACAAATCAATCATCCAAATTTGTTGAAATAAACCGTTGAATCGGATAATTTAGGATGAACTGTAAACAATTACATAGTAATAGATTGAAGGTGTGCAAATTCTTGAAATAAACATCAGTTTGGGAAGAGAAGGAGATGATTTACGCCAAAAAAAAAAAAAAAAAGGAAGTGTACCTGAATGCGGTTGAATTCGACACAAAATGATTCTGAAGTGAGGAGCTTTGGATCACTGGCTATGGTTGAGAGGCGTATCGATTACCAGTTGTCCAACATCATCGTGTCACAGTTGCAATTTGGGAATAGGGTTTGTGAGGGTAGTACAAATCAAACATGGGCCATCTATAATTTGGCACCCCTTTTAGTTCCAAAATTTTGGATCCACAACCATATATGGCCCATCTATATGATAAACTTGTCTATACTTGGCGTGCGTAGGCAGAAAAATTAGGAACAATCTCCATCCAATAATCATGGCCATGGTTTTTACATAGATCCTACAAATCCAAATTTTATATGGGTCAAGTCGAGTTTATCGATTATCTTATGATCTTATATGAAATATATGACTTTTTCCTTCTCAAAATACTTTTTGTGTATAAATGTGATAAATTATATTTTTTGACATTTGAATGATATTTAGTTTAATTATTTTTAAAATGTTAGTTATTTTTACTATTTTTTGTTTTGTTGCATGTAAAATAGTTGTTCATTCACATTTTAGTCACTATCGATCAATTCATTTAGTTGTTGGTCATTTGAGTTGTGCATATTTAATTAGTTATTACAACTAGACCTGTCAAAATGTGACACGATCAGATTCGTAAAACGTGGGTTTTGGCGCAAATATTTCAACCCGAACCCGTTCAATCCGCAAATTTCTGGGTTGGGTTGGGTCAACCCGTGGGTCACCCGTTGTGTCAAACTTTAAGATAATAAAAACATAAATAAATTATAATTTATCCTAATATTGAAATTTATTACTAATAATAATTAGGATTGGGTATTATATTTTTCATCATTAACTTTACTTTATAATATAACATTACAAATTATTATGTATATAAAATTACATATTACTATTGTAGAAACATTAATTACTTTTTTTTCAATAATATAACTATATTATTAGGATAATATAACAATTTTAGATTTAGGAGTTATGTAAATAGTCAATAAAAATACTCCATCAGTTTACTTTTAAATGTCGTTTACTATTCATGTGTGGTTTTAAGGATGATAATAATTATATAAAATATCAATTTGTATATTATATATAATTTCATACTTCAAAAACTAAAAAGAATGAAATTATAACAAGTAATAACTTTTTATTGATATTTTACATATTTTTATCATTTTTAAATAACGTGTATAAATAATAAATGATATTTAAAAAATTATAGATGAGTAACCCTCTTGACCCGTTGGGTCGACCCGAACCCGTTAAATGTGGGTATGGATTGAGCATATCATGACCCGTAACCCGAAATAACCCGACCCGAAATGGAACCGAACCCGAGAAGTCCCAACCCGCCCGACCTGTTTGACATGTCTAATTACAACTGATTCATAATTTGGACAATAGTGAACAAAACTAAAATTATATATATACTTCCTACAAGATAAGGCTCTAGACTCTTTAGAGAAGTCCGTTGGGACTCGGGATCGAGGGACGTGTGCACACGTACAGAGAAGTCCGTTGGGACTCAGGATCGGGGGGACGTGTGCACACGTGCGCCCTTGCGCTAGTAGCATAGTACACCAGCCGAGCGGGGTTCCATCCTAAAACCAATTAGCAATAAAAGGAGTAACCCACTAACTTATATATTAAGGCTTCTTTGTTCATATGTATTATCAATGTGGGACTCTTTTGGTCTCGTCACATCTTTCATTATCTCAACACTCTTCGATATGTATTTTAAGCCGCTAAAACCTAAATATATAGGAGATTAATTATTTTTTTTGTTTTTTTTTAATTTAATACTCCCTCCGTCCAAAAATACATGTCCTTTTAATTTTTAGCACGTATTTTTAGGAGCTAAAAACTATATAAAATATTAATTTTTTTATTAATTTTTTTAAATAATTATAAACTTATTGATAATAAGTTTATAATTATTATAAAAATTTAATAAAAAAGTTAATATTTTATATAGTTTTTAACTCCTAAAAAAACGTGCATGAATAGTAAGGGGATATGTATTTTTGGACGGAGGTAGTACTTATTACTAATGAGTGTTGAAAAATCAAATGTCTTTTATTACTGATCGTAGGAAGTATTTGTTAACATAGTATTTAATATTTATAGCATATAATAAATAAATAAATTTATAAAATAAAGAAGGTGTTGAAGGTGGGCCCTAATTTTTTTTTTTAGATTTTGATATTTATTTATCTATTTTAGATATTTTTTTAGATTATCAGAAGAATATTTATATTTTGCTAACAAGCTTAGCTGCTTCATGGCTCTGCAGTCTGCATGGTTGACATCTCTTCATCAGAGTTTCATTCAATTTTTCTTATACAATAAGCAAATGGATAATTCTAATTAACGAGATACTAATCTAATAAATAAGAGTTTCAGTAATGAAAACTATTAGTTCAAATCAAAACTATTTAATTAATTCTACTGTTCTCTCAAATTTCCAACCGATTAGCATTTCAAAAGTAGGTATAAGAATTTTATTTTTTTATTATATCAAAATAATAACTAAACTGATTGTCCGACAAAGTTAAATTTAAAGATTGATATATCAGAGCCCCCATTGAAAATAGAGGAAATAAATATGTAGAGAGACCTGTTTAACAAAATAAGGAGTATTGATTTATAATATACTCCCTCGTTAAGAAAAATATGTCATATTAAGAGTAAAATCTTATTAAGAAAAACCGGTTGTTTTAGGTATTTTGATGTTCATTTTCCAAAATTACCCCTATAATGATTAGTGATTTAATTTGTCAGCTATAGTTTTCAATAAAGTGGAAAAATAAAGTAACATTTAGGTGTATAAGTGTATTTTTATTTGCTTTCTTAAAAAATTGTGCAACTGTCTCAAACAATGTTTTAATTGACGGATGAAGTATTTTTTATTGATCGATTTTCTTAAAAATACTAATAAAAAATTAACGTACGTACAAATATATTCCAAGACGTACTTATGCCTGCTAAGTAGACCTGTCAAAACACAACCCGACCCGCTGACCCAACCCGAAAAATTTCCGACCCGAACCCGAAAATTTTGACCCGAATTTTTTTTTCGACCCGAACCCGAAAAACGCGAAATTTTCCGGGTAATCTGGGTTTCGACCCAGTGACCCGATTGACCCGGTAATTTTGACCCGACCCGGTTGATTTATAATTATATATAATTAATTTTTTTTATATATAATTAAAATTTATCACAAAATTATCAAATAATGATTTTTTTAATTTAAAAAAGAAAAAATTGACAAACCTGAAATCGACCCGAACCCGACCCGAAACCCGATCAAACCCGAGTTCGAGGCAACCCGAAAAACTCGAAACCCGTTTTACCCGAGACCCGTTTTACCCGAAATCCGAAGTGACCCGACCCGAACCCGATCCGAATGACCCGTTTAACAGGTCTACTACTAAGTGCTAACTGAACCATTATGAACCCTAACCCTAATTAATTAGTCCACTATTGAAATAGAGCTAATAATTCTATAAACTGAAAAGGAAATTTTAATTTGTTGTTCCAGCAGGCGATTTATCGGCAAATCTTACAATCGCTTAAATTCCAACCCAATTTTCGTTCCTGGACATTAAAAATTAACTCTTCGAAGCGCTAAAATTATTAAATCTTTGAGTCAATTGAATTGATCCCTCTCAAATTCCAGAAAAAAATAAAAAAAATTCAACCTGTTGTTAAGATCGATTGACTCAAGATTCAAGTCTAACATCGATCGCCTGCAATTAAGTTAAATATGAATTGAGGATCGGATTTTGCACATTTATCAATTTACAACCATAATATGTTATATCCTCGTTCTTCATACCTGACCCTTACAACGTGCTAGCTCTTTTACGAAGGACGACCCCTTGATTGATCGACTTGTTGAAGAAGGGCAATCGTGATTAAGGCGGATGGAGGGGCAAAGCATGGCGTACTATCATCTCGATCGATGAGTTTATTATGCTTTGACCCCATCCGCCTTGATAGATTATATAGGTCTTAATATTGTATAGTGGACTAAAAACCCATTAAGGCTCAATACCTTTGTAATATATATATATATGTTATATCAATGAATGGAGATCCTAAGGAGGACATTACAATCAATCTCATGATCTCACATGGTATCACAGCCTAAGATCCAAAGACCCTAAATTTTTTCTAAACCCTAGCCGTCACTTCTCTCTCCTCGCCGCCCACTCTCTCTCCTTTCTCTCTCTATCATCCTTCGTACCTTTGGTTGCTTGTGTTTCCCTAACCAGGCATCCACCTCCCCCCACAAGCTTCACCCACGCTCCACCCCTTGTGTCTTTCTTGGCTACCCGTCTGATCATCGCGGTTACATTTGCCTCGATATTAAGACTCACAGGATCATTCTCTCTCGTCATGTCACCTTTGATGAGTCGCGATTTCCCTTCGCGTCTCCCACGCCCCCTGTGTCGTCGACAGAGTCTGAGTCACCATTCCCTCACATCATTCTTCCCCAGAGCTCTCCCGGTGCTCCTGCGTCTCCCCCTCCCCCACCCCCACCACCAGACCACACACCCGCAGCGTCTCCGGTGTCTTCCGACCCCGTCAGATTGTATCCATGACGACCACCCATCGCCCCACCATCCAACCTCATAGCCTAGCAAAGCAGTCCCCCCGCCAAACACCAATGCCGCGGGCGCCGCACACTGTTGCGCCCGCAGCCTATCAATTGCCCATTCCCCCAGCATCGCATCACCTACTAGCGGCGCCCGCCGCAACACATGTTGCGCCCGCCGCATCCCTCCCCGTCTCGCATCACCTACTGGCGGCGCCCGCCGCAACACATGCTGCGCCCGCCGCATCCCTCCCCGTCTCGCATCACCTACTGGCGGCGCCCGCCGCAGGGTATGCTGCGCCCGCCGCATCCCACACCGCCTCTGCACCCCTTACCCGCAGCTCTGCTGCGCCCGCCGCCTCATCCCCATGCTTAGCCCCTCTTGCTCCCATCCGTCCCGACACCCAATCACCCTCTGCCTCCACCCAGACCTCCCTCTCTCCCATTCCCACCTCCCACAAAACAGCCCTCCAAGACCCGAATTGGCAGGCGGCTATGCTCGACGAATACAGGGCCCTTACGAAGAATGGTACTTGGATTCTTGTTCCTCGCCCTCCTGAGGCGAACGTCATTCGTTGTATGTGGCTCTTTCGTCACAAGTTCCGATCTGATGGGACTTTGGAGCGCTATAAGGCCGTCTTGTGGTGAACGGTAGATCTCAGCAGGCAGGTATTGATTGTGATGAGACGTTCAGCCCTGTGGTCAAGCCTGCCACTATCTGAGTGGTCCTGAGTCTAGCTCTGTCGTGCAACTGGGCCATCCATCAGTTAGATGTCAAGAACGCATTTCTCCATGGCCATCTGAATGAGACTGTCTACATGTTTCAGCCGCCTGGGTTTGCTGATGCTGACCGTCTGAAGCATGTCTGTCTCCTCAAGCGCTCTCTGTATGGTCTGAAACAGGCTCCGCGGGCTTGGTTCCATCGTTTTGCCTCTCATCTGCTCCGTTTGGGTTTCACTGGCAGTCGTTCCGATTCGTCTCTGTTTATCTATCGTCGAGGCTCAGACTTGGCATTCCTGTTGCTATATGTCGACGACATCATTCTCACCGCCTCTTCTGATGCTCTTCGGACGTCTATTATTTCGCAGTTGAGTGCGGAATTCGCCATGTCTGATCTGGGTCAGTTGTCTAATTTTTTGGGAGTTGCTGTTCAGCGTCATGCGTCAGGTCTGTTTCTCTCACAGAGTAAGTATGCTGCAGAGATTGTTGCTCGAGCTAAGATGGTCAACTGTAATCCAGTCGCCACCCCTGTCGATACATCCAACAAGCTCAGTGCTCATTCTGGTCCTTTGGTTGATGACCCGACATTGTACAGGAGTCTCGCTGGTGCTCTTCAGTATCTCACTTTCACCAGGCCTGACATTAGTTACGCCGTTCAGCAGGTCTGCTTGTTCATGCATGCACCTAGGGAACCACACTTTCAGGCTTTGAAGCGGATCATTCGGTACATCAGCGGCACTCTTGAGCTCGGCACCACGATCACTCCTTTCTCTAAGCTTGATCTTGTTGCTTACACTGATGCAGATTGGGGTGGTTGTCCTGACACACGTCGCTCCACGTCTGGGTATTGCGTCTTCCTCAACGACACCCTTGTGTCATGGTCTGCCAAGCGTCAGTCCGTCGTATCTCGCTCCAGCGCTGAGGCCGAATACAGGGGTGTTGCCAACGTTGTGTCCGAGTGCTCTTGGCTCCGGAACCTCCTCCTTGAGCTCCGTTGTCCCCTTCAGAAGGCCACTCTGGTCTATACGGACAACGTATCCGCCGTCTACCTGACTAGCAACCCAGTCCAGCATCAACGCACGAAGCACATTGAGCTTGATCTCCACTTTGTCAGGGACAAGGTTACCATTGGACATGTCCGCGTTCTCCATGTCCCGTCCTCTTATCAGTACGCTGATATATTTACCAAGGGTTTACCTCGACAGTTATTTATTGATTTTCGTTCCAATCTCAATGTAAGGACCCCTCCCGTTTCGACTGCGGGGGTTTGATAGATTACATAGGTCTTAATATTGTATAGTGGGCTAAAAGCCCATTAAGGCTCAATACCTTTGTAACCTATATATATGTTATATCAATGAATAGAGACCCTAAGAAGGACATTACAATCAATCTCATAATCTTACACGTCTCAATCAAGACTGCCCTTGGCATGGCCTTGGTTGACTCCTCCTTGATAGGTATAGACTTAATCAGCACCAACATTACTATTTCAACCATTTCAACAAATGTATATATAGGCGATTGAATTCCTTACAAATATCATTATCCTATATCTTATTCTTAGGAGATTTCTAGTATAGAAAATTGCCATAATTATTGTTTTAGATAGAAATACGGATTAATCTATACGGTTTACAAACTTTAGATTTTGTTTCCATTTTTTAATTTGTCTTTTAATTGAATAGGAAAGATTTCCTTATATAAAAAAAGATATAATCTTTATAAGAGTCATTAAAAAAATAGTAAAATAAATACATTTAGAAAAATCCTTTCAAATCAACGTTCTTAAGGTTTGAAATTAATAAGAAAATATTTTTTTAATATAACGAAAAGGGATTATGATGACATATCCAAAATCGATGCATAACATCCTACGCAGCATGTTGTGATTCCTTCTAGGAAAAAAAATTACCCACCTAAAAAATTATTAAAATTTATTGTAATAATTTATAGCAATTTATCATAAGTCTTAATCTATTTATATATATTTTATTTATTTGATATAAAAAATATAAACAAAGCACTTTCATAGCCATACTTACAAAAAATATTAATAGATAATATTCGATAGATGCATGTTATTTGATTTATTTATAGATTATTTTTGGGTGAAAATAATTATTTATATCAAAATTAATTATTTGATAATTATTTATATCTAGATTAATTTTTATTTTATATTTTTCTCACACTTTGATCATTGGTCCCTTCGTTCGGCAAAACTTGTCGTTTACTATTCATGCACTTATTCTTAGGAAAAAATTTGGTTAATATCCATATTTGGTGACAATATTAAGGAAATGTCCATTTTTTTCAAAATTAAGGAAATGTCCATTTATGACAACTTTACCCCTGTTCTAATTTCTCCCCCAAATTAGGTTTCTTCGTTCTTCAGAAAAGACGCAGTGCGCAAACTTCATCTCCCTCCTCCTTCAGCGCGGAAACTTCATCTCTCTCCTCAGTTCCTTCAATTTGTCACCGAGGCATCCGATCCAAGGAGATTTTGGTGGATTTGGGCGAGGTTCATCATCAGATTCAAAGTATTTTCAGATTTTGGGATAAATTTCGTCCTCAAATCGAAGCTTATTTGTCACTCAACAATCCGATCGAAGAGGATTTCGGTGCATTGTTCATATTAGGGTGAATCCAACCGAAATCGAGTTGTTGGTAAAGATTATATCAATAAATCGAAGACAATTTGTCATCATTCAATTCATCATCCTTCTTCTTAGATTGAAGAGGTAATAATCATCTCTCTGTCTTTTTTCTATTTATGATGATAAACTTCTTTTATTGAATACCTTGAACTCAATTTAGAACTTGTAAGAGATTGGTGACATATAGCATTGTCATCATTTGAAAATCTGAGCAATATGTAATTGATGACATATGTAAACATAAACTTAATAATTAGTTGGTGACAAATCCTCTTATGGTTTAGCTTGAACTCAACTTAGAACTTGGTAAGAGATTGGTGACATATAGCATTGCCTTCCTTTGAAAATCTGACCAATATGTTATTGATGACATTTGTAAACATAAACTTGATAATTAGTTGGTGACAAATCCGCTTATGGTATAGTTTGACCTCAATTTAGAACTTGGTAAGAGATTGATGACATATAGCATTGTCATTATTTGAAAATCTGAGCAATGTGTAATTGATGACATTTGTAAACATAAACTTGATAATTAGTTGGTGACAAATTCTCTTATGGTATAGTTTGAGCTCAATTTAGAACTTGGTAAGAGATTGGTGACATATAGCATTGTCTTCATTTGAAAATCTGACCAATATGTAATTGATGACATTTGTAAACATAAACTTGATAATTAGTTGGTGACAATATTGTAGAATATATTGAATACAATTAGTTTTATTTAAAATGCAGAAATGGAGACAAAGTTGCTTACAGTGAACTTTGGAGGAGAGTGGAAATTGATTGAGGGTGATTTATGTTTTGTTGGTGATGTAACTTCAAAAGTTATTGTCATCAAAGAGACATTGAGTTTGGATGAATTAAAGAAGGATGTAATCGATAGATTTGATATTGATCGGATGGTTTTTGAGCTTAAATTGAGTCACTTGCACCCATTCAAAAGGACAGAAGAAGCTTTTGTCATAGAAAATGATGTTGATCTTAGATTTTTTGCACAAATTTATCCTGGTCCTTGGCATACCATGAAACAATTTATCCTGTTTTATCAGAGGCGGAGTGGATTGTTCCTGAAGACATCAAGATGCAGAAATGTTATCCACCATTGGTTCGAATGAAGAGTGGGAGGGCACAGAAGAAGCGGAAACCATCAGTTGGTGAATACAGATACCGCAACAGAAAGTGACAGAAATGCTTTAGCAAATACTATCTTGGAGATATAGAAACAAAGGCAGCATATACACAGTCAGCAAATACTAGCTTGGAGATATAGAAACAAAAGCAGCATATACACATAGTCATCATTACTAACCATATTACAAGTCAATTAGTTGTGTTTTGAACCATATTACAAGTCAATTAGTTGTTTTTTTAACCTTACGATCTGTTATATAAACATGATAGTATCATCAAGATTACATTGTCACCAACCATAGAGCACTGTCACCAACTTATTGTCACCGCACTCTTATATGTAATATATTGTCACCAAAAAAAAAGTGTCACCAACCTATTGTCACCAAATATTGTCACATCAACGACAAAACACTATCACCAACATATTGTCACCTACATATTTGCACACACCTATTGTCACCAAATACAGAACCTTGTCACCACTATATTGTCACCAACTATAGAACATTGTCACCAACCTATTGTCACCGCCCTCTTATATGTAATATATTGTCGCCAAATAAAAAAGTGTCACCAACCTATTATCACCAAATACATAACACTGTCACCACTATATTGTCACCAACTATAGAACATTGTCACCAACCTATTGTCACCGCCCTCTTATATGTAATATATTGTCACCAAATAAAAAAGTGTCACCAACCTATTGTCACCAAATACAGAACACTGTCACCACTCTATTGTCACCAATTATAGAGCACTGTCACCAACCTAATGGCATCACATTTGTCAACTAATAATAACGCATTTTTGTTGCAAAACTGAAACCCTAGAACAAGGGGAGCATAAACCCAAGAGGGGCTAAACCTGAGCAAACCAAAATTTGATGCACAGTATGGTTTAGGGTTTAGGGTTTAGTCTTTAGGGTTTAGGGCCAACCCTAAAATGTGTATACAGTACTAATGTTATCAGATTTGTCATCTAATATTAACGCATTTTTTTATGAAACTGAAACCCTAGAACTAGGTGGGCATAGACCCTAGAGGGGCTAAACTTGAGCAGACGAACATTTGATGTACAGTACTAATGGCATCACATTTGTCATCTAATATTAACGTATGTTTGTTATAATAATAACCCTAAGTAGATGAAATTTGAACTAAAGTTTAACTTCCTAATACTTAATTGCCGAACTACATTAACTTGCAAAAATATCAAAACAAAGGGGAACAGTTGAGACATTTATACACTTAACATCCAAAATAGCTTTCAAACTATAGGCACCAAGCAAATTTGTACTACTTAATATAAATCCCCAACTGTCAGACTACATTAACTTCCAAAATAAAGGGGAACAGGTGAGACATTCACCATGATAGTCAGATTGCAATAAGTATCAACATATGAGCACCATGCAACATTATACTACTTAATATCCTAAAACAGTGACAATTAAATCATAGGTGCGGATTGTATTCTTAGAGCTCCCATGTCCAACACTTGTTCTTGAACAAATCCACAGCCATCCTCTCCCTATATCATCCATATACTCGTTTGAAATAACTTCAATACCACCATGAAATGCAAGACCCTCGATATATTTGATGGTATACATACCACAACTTCCACTGCAATTGAACAGAAGGATAATGAAAATTACATTATAGCTAAATTAGATATAAAAAAATGAAATATATTGTAACATATGGAAAAACAACATACCCTCCAATATTTTGAGCAAGACCAGCGATCCTCTTGACTGAAAATAGCCCGTCATCAAAATCTCCAAATCTTCCACTCTTCCTCATCAGTGTTGGAAGCAGTTTGCACAACTCTTCACAATGATTAAGCACTGCTCCAAGTGAAATTGAACAACCTATAAAGTAAGAATTGTCACCAAACAAACAATTGTCACCAAAACAAACAAGCAATGATAAACACTTGAAATTGAACAACCTATAAAGTAAGAATTGTCACCAAACAAACAATTGTCATCAAAACAAACAAGCAATGATAAACACTTGAAATTGAACAACTTATAAAGTAAGAACGAATTAGGTTTATCAATAAGAACACTAACTTGGATTATCCATTTGAAGTAGATAGAAACACACAAACCCTAAAAAAAACATAAACAAATTGTCATCAGATCAATGTATTCACACAAAAATCCACAACTGGTGTCCCAAATCATAAAATTAACATCTCAAAATGATCACATTTAACAAATTGTCACCAGAGATTAAACAAATTGACATATTTTGCAAGTTTAACAAATTGTCACCAAACATGCTAGGTTTGTTTTCCCAAATCCGAATCCAAATTTGTTTGTTGGACACAAATTTTAAAATATGCAATCGAAGAACAAAGGAGGTTTGAGGCTGAGAAATTAGCCCCCTGGCGACACCTATGGCTGCGTGCTCGGTTCCAGATTCACTAGAGAAGCCAAATTCAGAAGGAAAAATACTAGGCAAACTGGTCTTAAATCGCTAGAGAAGCCAAATTCAGAACGAAAAAGAGAAGGAAAATGCTAGGCGGAATAACGCCGATACAAAGGGACTTACCTAGAGCTGAAATCCAGTGAATGCGAACAGGAGAGTCCGGCGGCGCGCGCAGATCCACCTCGATGCAGATCCAAGCGAAAAGGAGGGTCCGGCGGCGACGAGTGGGGACTGGAAATGGAGAAGGGCAATGGAGATGGAGCGGCGACGAGTGGCACTGGAGATGGCGGCGACGAGTCGGACGGAAGGGCAACAACACTCAGGGCGATTTTAGGGCAACAGATCGACCAAATTTTCCAAAGAAAAAAGACGCTCGATGGAAGAAATTAGGAGGGTATTACAATGGTAGGGGTAAACTTGGAATTACAATAAAATTATGGACACTTTCTTAATATCCCTTTAAATATAGACATTTACTTAATTGACTTTTCTAAATGGATATTCCACCAAATTATGATGAATAAGTACGAAATTGTTAAAAAGAATTATAAATAATGAACGTTTTATATAGTTTTTATCATTCTAAAAAATCATCCGGAATGGATGGATATTATTATAATCCTCACATTATAATTCAGATTTGTTATTTTTTCCATATTTTAATATGTTTTTTTTTAATAGATAATAGATATAATTTTATAACATTGTATTTACATATTCCCGTGCACACTAGTATATATATAACCATCATTTTTATTTTTATATAACTTCATAGTAAGTTAACCCCTAAAGAGCAATGTTACATATATAATTAGCCTTAAAAGTTAATTTCCTTGAAAATATATTCGCTTTAGACAAAGGTAAGTCGACAAGTGAGTCAAATATTTTCTCAATATTTGAGAAAGGAGTATTTCCATTCGTTTTCATTTTATTTTTTTCATTTTTTCATCCCTCTAATCCCGTTGATGATTCAAATGTGAAGACAGGGAATGCTCGTTATACCCATCATGACTCGATCATCAGATCATGCATAATTTAATGAGTTAGCTTGGCTTCGTCCTTGAGTCAGTTTCACTTTCAGCTGAAATATTGACCAGGACCGACGAGAAAGGCCAGGACCGACGAGCCAGAGCTCGAATTGGCCAGGACCGACGAGAAAGGACATCCCCTTCACATCCAAATCTAACCATGGGACTATGGGAGCACGAGAAGAGACGACGAGAACAACAATTACAGGCTTCTTACTATTTACTAGCCATAAGTAGGATTTAGGAACACGCACTGTTCTACAAATTACTTACAATAGAGCTCGTTACTCAAGAGGATCTATGCATTCCCATTCATGTAGATGGAAACAAATACGAAAACAGATTGTTGTGGACAGGGTCGGAGATGTGTTCAACAAGGTTTGCAATCGGGCCTTTTTGCGTTACTATTGCTTGAGCATAGAAGCCTAGCCAGGCAACCATTGCTAACCGCCCATTCTTTATCTCCTTGATTTTTAGCTCTTCAAAAGTTGCAGGGTCTTCGGACAAATTTAGAGGGTCGAAGAGCACTCCACCAGGGTAGTTTATGTCGCCCGGTAGGTAGATTCCAAGCGGCTCCAATGCTTCAATTCCACAATACCTTGCATATTCTGGTCCCACCTGCATAAGCATTAAGAAGTTTTTAACGGTCTCTTCATTTCACCTACAAATTCATTCTATGTCATCATGCTTCCTGCACTACATATACCAATACGCACCCCTCTTCAAACTGATTTGAGTAGTTTCTATAGCTTCAGGCAACCACGTCCTTTCTTTTAATATCAATTCTCTATAAAATGATTTGACATACATTACTTACTAAGAAGTTGATTCAGCATTTCAGCTTCGTGTTTGGACTGTGCATAACAGCAGCACTGAACAAAAAAATTCTGAAAAATTTACTGCAAGACGCAATTTATAGAACTTCTACCTTCTAAGCTCTAAATACAGTGTATCTTTCCAAGTTGGGAAGCCACACAAATGCACAAAAGTGGCCTGTCATTTGAAACCGTTTGGCACTTTTGTTTGGCTCAACCCTAATGTGTATAGCAAAACCATGGGTTTCAGCATGATAAAATGAGTAAGAAGCCAAAATTTAAGACATCAAGCATGAAAGTCCATATTATCTGTCAAACAGCAACACTTGCAAGCCAAATACCCCAGAGCAACCGCTTCTACTCCTTGTCTGCTAACCATTCCGGAATGGCTCACTGGAAAGGACTTGTGGGTAGTACCCATAGGTCCCCGGTTCGAACCCCGGAATGACTGCTCTTTATTTACCAATTCAAGGATATAGAGCTGTTCTGGCTATTAGAGAAGCCGTGGAAACATATTGGCACTAAATTTTACCTCAAAAAAAGACAGAGCTTACCATCAAAAGGAATTGGCATATAGCTATGACAATCACTCCTTGGCTTCCAGCGACATGGAAACCCGGTATGCCAAGATAGTCAAGTGTGTCTCCCTAGTATATATTTCCAAAAAGAAGAGGAAATCAATGAAGGAGAAGACGGTGAATGAAATTTAGATCAATGTAGCAATAATTTCAACTATGCACATTATTTATAACAAGGGACATCTTGGTGGAGCATTGATAAATCTTGCATCAAATCAATTAAATGCTGTGGTGAACTGGTAAGATGGTAATGCTCAACAAACATGCTAGACGCAAACGATGTCTTAGAAAAACCATAAATTGATAAGCACCAGATAACATTTACTTGTATTTTCCCAAAAAACTTTTTCATATCAATACCATCTAAAATTAAAGGGCTATGAAATACTCAGAAACTATTGTAAATTAAGACGTTGGATAAGATCAGCTATCTGCTAAACCAGGCCAGAATATATCATCAGTAAACAAGGAAAACACTTGACACTTCCAGTTTCCTTACTCTTCACAATAGGCTTGTCAATTTAATTTTTTAACCAAAAAATAAAAAGATTAAAGTTACTTGCCTGAAGCTTGGAATAACCAACTCGCCACCAAACAGGTTCAGCAAAGTGAAAAGCCCCAACATATTCTAACACCTCTGGAACTACAACACCAAGAGCTGCAAGCATTGCCCAGCGAGCATGGAGTATCTCAAAACTGCATATTAATATTAAAAAGAGAGTTCAATTTCAAGTCATTATCATTTACAATTAGGCAATTTCCGGACTAAGGCTCAATTAAACCCTACTTGTAGTATTTCTGCAAATTGAGAGGATCCTCAGCCAAACCAGCAATGTCGAAACCGTAATCGCCTGGAAGCTGTCCGGTGAGATGTAGAGGATATTCGAAGGGGATCGGACCAAGCCAACGGGGTCGTTCATCTCCATACCAACAACTACAAGTGTATACAATATAGGAACGATTTCAAAATTTCTTTGTGTCATGGAAATTGCCCTAATTAAGCATGAATTTTGTTGCTGAACAACTGATTAAACTCCGAATTAGAATAAATTCAGGAAGGAAAAAGAAAAACCTAGCTCGTCTTGCTCGATCAGCCAAGGCTAAGCGATTGATTGAATTTCGGACAGCTTCCTCTTTCTTTTCAAGCAGACGCTGTTGAAGACCTTGGCCAAGGGGGCTATTAGCTATCAATTTGACGGCGGTGAACGGAATTGCTGAAAACACCAACACTCCGGCGAGCTTTTCACAATTTTCAAAACTACGATTACAAGTTTTCTTTAACACAATTCACAGATACACTACTGGTCTGGGAGAGAGTATTGTGCACAGTGTATACCTCTTGCCAAGAGGCTTTGATTTTGCGCGGTAAGTACAGCTTATTCCGATGCCGATGGTTACTGGTGCGAAGATTTGGGAGGAGGAGCGATGAAGACGAAGCCTGTAATCCAACAAGCAAAGACATTGTGTTCCCTCTCCTTCTACACAAATCCACAACCAAGAAAAATAAAAAGGATATGAAAAATAATCCGTCGAATTTTTATTTTTATTTTTGGTCAATTTTTTTATTTTTAATAGTCAGTAAATTCTATAATTAAGAAGTACACAGTATTCACCAAGAGGGGATAGCTCAGTTGGGAGAGCGTCAGACTGAAGATCTGAAGGTCGCGTGTTCGATCCACGCTCACCGCATAAATTTTTTCGACTTTAAAAAGAACAACAAATGAAATGCATATACATAAAATCAAATTTCAATGACATATCGCATCTGCTTTTTTTTTGTTTCGTTCTTTTGGTATTGGAATGAGGTTTATTCTCCGCTTTTGTTGTGTTGCATTTTATTTTTCATTTGTTTTAGATAGTTTTTCCATTTGCTGATTTGTTCAACCTCTCGATTTCTTCGTGCAGGTATGGAAAACCAAATATCTTTCCTCACATTAGAAAAAACTTTCAATGACATATTGGCATACACTAGGGTCTAAGAAGATAAAATTCTAATTAGAATTAGATGTATAGAAATTATTCTTCCTAAAAAAAAAAACTACAGTTCAAACCATAGCAGAAGGTTCCAAAAATCCTGACTCAAGCTTTGTGTGTATCAACCACATTTACTATGTGCAACCAAGGTAAGCCCAAAAAAAAAAATGCCAGCTTCATATGCAATGTACAGCTGGTGCTTTGATTTCCCTGATATAAGGAGGCAGGTTAGGGATGCATTTTTCCATCCTTGTGCTGTGTGCTCTCCTTGATTGACTTCGTATTATCACACCGAGAATATCTTCCTCACTTTCTTCATCCTTCTTCTGCATATTGGGCAAGTTCCCGCCTCCTCAGCAATCCTGCAGAATCATAAACCCTCAGGAATTCATTGTGTAGACTGTAGTATTAGGTATTTTCATACTTTATCTCATCAGTAGATTGTCATGCCAAACGAATCCCGAGTTCTGTTAGTGTCAACTAAATGCTGTTTAGTGATTGGATCCTGTTATATGTCTGATTATCTTCCAAAGTTTAAGGTGATCTATAAGTTACCTTGATCCACAGGTGAAGCAGGCGGCGCAGTGGCCACAAGGGAGGAAGAAGCAGTCTCTTGGGACATCAAAGCATATGACACAAAGCTTCCGTGGATTGTTGCTGTTCTCTCCTTCCTCGGGTTGCTTTCCTTCGTTTGGGAGCAACTCTCCCAAGTCCTGCTCGTCGTTAGAGACAGAGTCATAAGAAGAGCCCAAGCTCAAGATGTCATCATCCTTTGGTGAGAGCAAGGGGTCTTGGTTATCAGCTCTTCCTAGGGTCACACTATCGTCTTCATGGCTTGTTTGAAAATTGTTGAAGAATCTGAATAGTAGCATCGCCACTGTGGTCAATAGACCTACAAAAGACACAGGAGTACGTGACTGATGCAACGACTTCTCATGAGGGGGAAAAGGAAGGGCAGATCTTTTAGATGGCTACGGATAAGTGATATCTTAACGCTAAATTGCTACCTGCTCCAAGAAAGTATGTGACCCATCTAGGACCGTATGACAACCTGATATACCAGCCATCGTCATAATTAACCTGTGAAAAACAACAAACCGGGTTTGTAAACTGCACAAAAATTACCAAATGTGAAGAATTGAAGGTGAAAGATTAGGCATCAGTGAAGTCATTTGTGTTAACCTGTTCTGGGCCTGGGGAAGTAAGGAGGACAGCGTTTGACTTGAAAAGCATGAGCGAGAAGCTGCAAAGTTGGTTATACAAAGAACATCTGAAATAGGCACTGGTGGTGTCAAAGAGAAGTGCCTTTATTGTGAAATTCAGTTCAACCTGAGAAGGAAACAGAAAATCATCATCATGAATCTATCAAGACAATTTGGAGTACAACATGATGAAGATTATTTTAGAATGTTCCATCTACTAAATCATAAAAAGGAGGACAAAAACATTTTAGAATGTACCTCCACCGCGTTTGAGTTCAAATTGCCCAATGCAATGTAGTAAGTAGCAGACTGGCTGATTTCCTGCTCAATTCTACCACTTCCTGTTCAACATTTAGATTTAGAATCGTTGATGATTCAGAACAAGTTTATACTTCGATTAAATTTTGAGAAGATGGTGTCATTGATGGACTTACCGTGGATGATGTTCCACGAGAGTGTTGTATTAGGATAAGATGGGTCCTCTATCCATTCAATGAGGCTATCTTGGCCTGTGGATTACGATGGAGTTTGTGTCAGCTTACCAAGCCTAGGAGAACAGCTAATATGGCAAGAGGGCTATAAAGAGTAGCATCATTAACTGTTTTATTCGGGAAGATAAGACAAGCTATTCCATACAAATTGAGGTAGATCCGTAGATCCCTAATTAAGAGGCTCTTAGATATTTTCATCTAGTTAGCTAAAACTAAAACTGCATAAATAGAGAAAAGCATTTAAATCGATGTGTTCGTCTAAGATATCTGAGACAGCTAAGATGAATGCAACTGCAAGCTAGGAAACCGATGAATACCTTGCGCGATAACAAGAGACACAGGAAATGAACTCGGGTGCTTCACATCATATGAAATGTCCACTTTGGATCCTGCATTTAAGTAAAAGATCCACTCCTGCAATCACGCGGAAATTCGGTCATTCACCACTAACTGTGCTTGTGGCTTAGCAAATTCACAAGCACTGTTACATTGGACTAATGAGAACTGAATGCAAACTTGAAAGGTAAACTTAGAATTAGAGCTTTGACCTTGTGAAAATTGGGCTGAATAGAAGCATTATGTGTCTCAAACGACATGGCTTCGACATCAAGCGATGGCATCTTATGAAACCCATAAAGCATTGGCCCTCTTATTTGCCCATCTACTTCTTCAACCTACATTTGTAATTCAAAAAAGTGACAATCTCAAATCTTCATTTATTCACCAAAATCTCAAACAGGAGACTGAAATTGAAGTGATTGAGCAATCAATCAATCAACCTTGATAGACTGCACAAAAAACTGATTAGCTGTGATTAAACGCGAGTAATTCGGGCCGAGCTGCAAGTCCAGTGATCCATAGAACCCTAGTATCAGGGTCATGGATGCTGCAGAAGTAAAAACAAGCTCTATATCATTCACATTACTGGGGGGAAATAATTTGGTTTAGAGTATGAAATTGAGTTAGATTTAGCACAAAGATTGAGTCTTTTTGCGATTGAATCAATCCCGGTGACGGGGCGGATCATTTCAACCAAATTCCTTGTTCCCAAATCCGTCAACCAGGCAAACCCTAAAATTTAATTTCACAAATTCAAATTTAGGGATTTCAAAACTGTAGGGTTTGAGCAGTACCAAAGAACCAGAACGTGACGAGAACGATGAGGCAAGACCAGACGTCGTCACTCATGTCGGAAGGGGCCACGTCGGAAATGGAGATGTTAAAGCGGTAGGATCCATTCCGGGCGGCCGTGTGACGCCGGAAGAAATCGCGGCGGTATCGGCGGAAGCGGTGGCGGAAGTTGGCGCCGGGGGTGTCAATATCACCCTGCACTTGCACCTCCGTTGTGGAGGCGGCTGCGGCGGAGGAAGAGGGGCCGGTTTCGGCGGTTGCCGGCGGAGATGAAGAAGAAGAAGAGGGAGATGGGATTGGCCGAATCATTGATTCCTCTACTGCTGCTTCCATTTCTGCAGAAAAAGGAAGAAATGGAAGTGGATAAAGTGGAATTAATGGGATTGGGTTGAAGATTTGGGGAAAGATTTGAGGAGTCGGAAAGCTTGAAAGGGAAATTGTTAGGAGTTCTTCGGGTTGGGGTTTGGCGGGTGAAGAAGGAAAATCAAGTCTTTTCAAAGAATGGTAGTTGAAAGAGTGAAGACCGTTAGATGGAGTTCCAGGCTTCCAGCCTTTTTAGTTGCACTTGTAATTTTAATATTTCAGGGAAATTGGATTAAAACATTATTTATGAACATGGTTTTAAAAGGAATAAAAGGGGGCAAATTTCACGAGGCAATCTTAGTATTACTATTTTTTTTTTTAACAAGAAAAGTATTTCGATCCACTAGACATCACCATATTTGGTAAATTGAAATGTCGAAAACGATAGACATAATAACTTTTATGATACAACAAAGCGACTAAGAAATAAAACAAAAGACTCGCCCCAAACCGACCACACAATAACAATCGGCCCAATCAGTATGAAAGTCGAAATTAGTTCAGTTTAATTGAACAGTTTTATATCTAGATGTGAGTATATTGTATCGCTTATTTAAGGAAAACAATTTTATGTTTTCAAGAGAATTCAAAATTTAAATTTCTTAATATAAAATATAGCACTATAACTATTAAATCAATTTTTAATTGGTTTCTTGTTTATTTTATGTAGGTAAGCTTAGGAGCGGATTGGGTCCGCTCCAACCCTCTCATTTAAAAAAAAAATAGGTAAAAAATTAAGACAAATTAATAAAAAAATTATCCATTTATTTATTAAATTAAGGGGTTTGTTAATGAAAATTGTGCGTATAAGAAAAATTTAGCCTACTCAAATTTTAATTTCCGATTTCGTGTCTGTTTAGCTTTGATTATGAGTTTCTAGCTTTTTCCATCATAATTAATTAAACCATGAATCATGATCTTGAAATGTCTAGAGCTATTATTTGAGCGGAAAGAGTCGAGTATTGCTTGTTTAAATTCAACTCGTTTTGAAACTAACCGCACTCTAATCAAGCTTTTTTCGAGCATTAAGCAACTTTATTTTCTCAAAACATGGTAAATTAAATGAAATTTAATAAAATTCGAGCTATATAAGCTTAACTCGAGCAAGCTGAGCTTTTAACCAACCTTAAAAGGTTCTTCTTCCCTTGCTCCTTCACTGAATCTCTTCCTTTTCCCTTTTAATTTCCTAATTTCAATATGGGACATTACACATACTCGAGCAAGCTTAACTCGAGCAAGCTGAGCTTCTAACCAACCTTAAAAGGTTCTTCTTCCCTTAACCCTTCACTTAACCCTACTTCTAACTTCTAAGGGTGATGACAAAAAAAAAAAAAGGTTCGTGGTAAAGTTGGTTAGTACCACCCAATTCTTGAGAATATAGATACGATAAGGACGGGAGCCAACCTAGTAGCTTACTTAAACATACCATAACCATAACATTTTGTTAGTTGGAGTCAAGTGGGTATAACACTCGATATATAACATATTTATCATCAGTGGCGGCCGCATGATCCTCCGAAAGGTGAGGCGAAATTTTTAGTGTGTGCTGAGATATTGACCTTGAATAAACTCATTTACCTAAGTTACGACTTTCAACTTAGCAGTGAATTGTAGAAAAGTAGACTTACATTTGCTTAATTGCAATGGTAGTGGTTTCTCGTCATTCATTGTAAATTCAGGCATTTGTCCTATTTAGGAGTGTAAACTTATCGAAATTCAATCATGTTAAATTCAAGGCTTTGCATATTAGCTAGGATTGTAAACTCATCAAATTTATGATATCTTTTGGTTCCCAAAGACATAAAAGAAATTGTGATTTGAATACGTAGGGTACGAAAATACAAATATTGCATAAAGCTTCACAAATTCAATTCACAAACCCCAAATTCAATTCATAAATTTCATTCTCAAAATCACATACACAATAATTAAAACACAAAATTTGTTCTGAAAATCACAAACTCTAATGAAAATTTCACAAAATTTATCCTCATAATCAAATCCTAGTTTCACCAATTTTATGGGGTTTAATTAGTTTATAGCTAGATAATTTGTATATAATAGGGAGCTCGGAAAGTGGGAATATAATTAAATAAGGGGGTAGAAACATAGGGAGTGGGTGCAAGTTGAACAAAGAATAAAAAAACTATTTTAAGGGAGGCAAAAAAAAAAATTTAAAAAAAGAGGCTAATTTCACCAATTTTATGGGGTTTAATTAGTTATAGCTAGATAATTTGTATATAATAGAGAAGTCGGGAAGTGAGAATATAATTAAATAAGGGATAGAAACATAAAAAGTGGGGTGTAAGTTGAAGTTGAACAAAGAATAAAAAAAGCTTTTTGGGGAGGTGAATTTTTTTTTTTGAAAAAGGAAGCTAGTGGGAATTGAACCCTCAAACATTTGTTCTCGTTTTACTTTCCTTCCTTTCCAACAACCAACTAAGCAAAGTAGACTAATTAATTCTATATTCATCATAGTTTTACTTATTACAACACTATCATATATATATATATATATATATATATATATATATATATATATATATATATATATATATATATATATATATATGGTTGGGTTCGGGTGCAAAGGTCACCAAAAGTGAGAAGGAAAGAAGCAATTTGATTGGTCCACATATATTAAATTAATGGGAAAAAAATCCCGCCAGCGCACAAAATTCCCATGCCAAAAGCTCCCGCCAAGTGCCCCAAATCGTCCCCCACTCGCATGTGGCGCGTGTGTGACACGCTCCCAGCAAATGGTCCCAAAATCGAACATTTGTTATATTTGGGAATTGAACCCAAAACCTATCCCTTCCCCACCCAAACCTCTAACCATTGTACCAACATAACTTTCTTGTCTTTAATGCATATTTACTTTATTTTAATCCTTTTATTAAAGGAATCTACTTGCTAAATTATTACTTTTAATTTATATTTTTTCTAATCGTAAATAAACTATTATCATATATATAATTTATTTAATTATACCGTAATAAACATATAAAGTACCTATTTCACCTTAAAAAATATTTTGTTTTATAATTATTTTTATTTTAAAAAATGATCGTAAATAAATTAAATCAAATATTTCACCACTCTTTATTTCTTGAATCACTCTCTATTTATATGTGTTAACAAATTAGTATAAAATTGATGAACCACTTCTACTTAATTTATGAATCATTATATATTTATTCACTAAACCACTCTCTAGGTATGTGCCGAACCATTTACTATAAAATTGACGAACCACTTCTATTTAATTCATAAACCAATATATATTTAGTCACTGAACCAACCCCTATTTAGTAACTGAACCAACCTCTATTTAGACACTGAACCAACCTCTATTTAGCCACTGAACCAACCTCTATTTAGTCACTGAACCAATCTCTATTTAGTCATTGAACCAACCTATTTAGTCACTGAACCAACCTCTATTTAGTCACTAAACCAACCTATTTAGTCACTAAACCAACCACTCTTTAGTCAATGAACCAACCAATTTAGTCACTGAACCAACCACTATTTAGTCACTGAACCACTCTTTATATATGTGTTGAACCATTTACTATAAAATTATGAACCGCCCTCTATTGAGTCACTGAACCACTCTCTATTCGTTCACTGAACCACTCTTTATTCGGACGCTTAACCACTCTCTATTCGGTCACTGAACCACCATCTATTGAGTGACTGAACCAACCTCTATTTAGTCACTGAACCAACCTCTAATAAGTCACTGAACCTAGATTTTACAGTTTTTTTTTTGTTAAAATTGTTTAGTAATTGAATGATATTATATTCATTTCAATTCATTCATTCTCAAACAAAAATTTAATTTTTTTTCAAAGTTACTGCAATTGAGCTTTGAAGGAACTTTTTTTTTCAAATTTAATTCATTCATCCATGTACAGATAAGTATGCTCTGTCTATCTCCATCGCCGTGCCCACCATGGTGGCGACGACGCTGCTGCACTTCGGCGATATTCGTGAATTGAATTGGGCGAGAGAAGCCATGGGCTCCGAGGTTCTAGATCTGAACCGAGAAGGGCGGGGAAGGGCGGGGAAGGGCAGTAGGTGGAGGAAGATAGCACCGGCGGAGGACGTCGTCGTGTACACCATCGTCGATCGAGGAGCGAAGTGACGAGAGAAGGGTTCCGGATTCCAACAGCCGGAGGAAGAAATCACCGACAGAGGACGTCGAAGCAACCGAAGCCGAATTCGAGTGACGGATTCCAACAATCGATGTCGCTGGTGCCGCATCGGGGGAGGCGCAAGGTTTGGATTTCAACAACAGGAGGCATGGGAGGAAGACGGTGTGATATTTACTTAAAATGAAAGCGCGTGAGGGTTCTTTTTTTATTAAAAAAAATAAACCCGTCTCCACCAATGAGGATCCTTCTTTCCTTCTTACCGGTATATACTATTCTCACTTGAACCCTACCCTATATATATATATATATATATATATATATATATATATATATATTTTCCATGCCCCGGGGTGCGTGGGTCGAAGGGTGGGACGACCGCCTACGCCCACCCCACCCCACCCTGGGCCGCCCCTGTTTATCATGGATATTATTTTATATTATAAAAATTATATTCATAGTTTATATATTTATATTAATATGTTCAGAAATTTCTATTATAAAAAAAATTACACTTTAAAATATATTATTAATAATTAAAAGATTGATTGCTTTAGAAAATAAATTTTCTATTATTCTAAAACATAGATTCTTATGATATAAGTTTATAAACATGTAGCATATATTGTATAAATATAATTTTAATGATTTTTTATAAGGTAAAATTTTGCTTGAAATATTTATACGGGTTATGCGAGAGGTGTCTCCCTCAAATCTGAAGAAAATTTACCCATTTTCTATCTGAAGTCGATAATGAATCTTTTTCTCCGATAACTCTTGTACAATTGATTTCAATATATGTCATGTCGTTTTGCTTTGGGTGTTTAGTTAAAACTAACTACTTACACGTCAACCTGCAAATAAACTTCCGTCCAATTGCTTCTTCTTCGATGGTTTTTATCTGAAACTTAAGATTTAATTCAAATAATATTAATTCACCCTTACTATCACTATCCCCCCCCCCTCTCTCTCTCTCTCTTATCCCCTATCTCCTCACTCCTCTACGATTTTACTATTACTTTTTCACTCTTCTCTCTCTCTCTCTCCCCCTCCCTCCCCCCTCATTTAATGCACCCGTTTCTCTTTCTCTTTTTACCGTCTGTGATTAGGGGGGAGGGCGACACTAGAACCAGGAAAACATTGAACAACACGCAAGACAAGAAACAACCATAGGATGTCTAGTAGAAAATCATTGGGTGTCCAATAGAATACCAAAAGGTATCCAATAAGAAACCATAGAGTGGAAAGTAGATATATTGTCCATTCATCAATAAAAAAAAAACAAAGCGGTTCACCAAGCCTCTACGAGGGCTCCTCCACTTCGATTCCACTTCCTCTACTCCAAATCCGACCTCCACTCGCCTCGAATTGACCTAGAAATGTCATCACAACGAAGGTGAAGGATGAAGGCACCAAAGCGGTGCTCTGACGGTGATTCACATCAGCAGTGTAGGACGAATTCGAGCTCCCACGGAGATCCTGTCACCCTCGAAGGCAGAGAGATAGAAGACAGAGAAAAATCAAAGAATTAATAAGCTCTTCAATGGAGCTCTTCGATGGAGAGAGGCATAGAAAAAAGGGGTTTTGGATGGGTGACAGGATCCTATCCTCTCTCTCGTCTGTAGACTTTCTCTCTCATCTGCAGACTTTCTGGGTAACGGGGGATTTTGAGGGGGAGGGTTAGATTTTGCAATTTGTTTCGATAGGGGAGAGGGGGTGCAAAGGGGTCCAGGTTTTTGGGTCATTTTTGCAAATTAAATGAGTCACAAAACATACCTAAACATCATTCATATTCGATAATTTTATAAACCATGTCAAGATATAAATCGTAAGAAATTAATAAAAGACTTATTCATACATTAACATATCACTATCCTTAACTTACAAAATTAGTAGTACTATAAGTACTTTAATATCAAACTAAGTGAGATGAATTTAACTTGGTTACTAGACTCAAAATAAATTAATAAATAAAAGTACTTAAAAACTATGACCTTATAAAACATACTCATGTGCCATTTCTTTAATACCTTTGCATAAAGAGGATTATTGTTACAAATCTCATGACAAATTGGGAAAATACGATTTGGTTAAACACACATTAATACAGTAAATGCTAACAAAGCGGCTAGAAAGAGTCAATTTTTTTTTTTTTGATAAGGTAAGAATTCGAGTTCAGACATATCTGAAACTCGACGGCCGGACAAGCCGGCAGACGGAAAAACCGTCTAAAGATCAAACATACAATAATACAAACCGGTGCAGACTCAGACAAACAAACTCAACAAACAAATGAAACTAAACAGACCTAAACCAAACCGGATAAGGACGAATACGACAGACGAAGCCAAGCCCCACATAGACGTAGAACCGTAGGCCAGCGATACATCAGGACCCGATCATCCTGTGGGCAGTGAGGACGAAACTCCAAGGAAGCAGTCAACCCGAATAGAGGAAACGTCACGATACACACTACCACGATCCCAACCTATCCCGACTCCGACAGTCAGAACCAAATCCATGGAGAAGATCACTAAGTCGCGCCATCGCAGAGCCGCACACTGCCTGAGTAAGAGCACCAAAAAACCCCATCGGGATTTAAGCCACGCCCAAACGGACAAGATTTGATACCCTTACGGGATTTAGTACAAGCCCAAACGAGCGGAGTTTAATATCTTTATGAGATTTTAATAAATCTATATATATAAATATAAATATAAATATATATAGACCTGTTTATTATAATTAATTTAATTAAATTTTTTTTTAATATTTAGTCGGGGCAGCACCGGGAAGCCCGTGCCATTGGGAGCCAACGAGCAGGTTGTCTGCTTCCAACCGCAAGGGTGTTCAGACGGTAAGCAATCCAGGCAAACGGCGGTGAGCGGGTCCACCACAGGCCAACGCCGGCGCCGTAGAAGACAACCAGAGGAGGACAACTAGGGCGGAAAGGTCGTAACAAGGCAGCGACTACCCCGACCCAAAGAACACGGTCGGAGATTTGCCAAGGGATTCAGGCCGATTCGATCCAGAAACTCTGAAAATCGGAGACCATTTCTTCAAATTGGATTAGACAGGTAATGGAAAGAAGATCCGAGACCACGAATTAACAAATTCCCCACAGTAATAGGGTTTATTAGCCCAAGGCAAGACCACCACCACAGACCGACGGCGGCGAATCCAAGCTAGGTGGAGATCAGGGCTGGTTGGTAGATCTGAGTTGAGATCCGAGGTTGATTCCAGTGAACCGAAGAAGAAACGGAACACCAATGGGAGGAGGAGAGAGAGATCGACATCCCGTGATTAAGTCGGATTGTAACAATCCGGGAGATTTAAACCCAGATCCGATGATTTGGGGTTTTTCCTCAAGGGTATTCACACATCCTCCCAAAAGAAGAAGAGAAGAGGGAAGATGGGAGAATACACGATGGTATCTGGCCTCCGAAGAGGTGTTGTCGACCTCCGAAGAGGTGGTTATCGACGGAGGTGTTTGACGGTGGTGGCGGTGGAATTTGGAGAAGTTGTTACTAGGGTTTTCCAAGCTCTCAAAAAAGAGATCGTTTTTTCTCTATGTTGTATTTTAAAATTGGGTTGGAAAGAGTCAAATTGCTTACCCTCTATCGGTATATGCAAAACAAATAAATTAACAGAAATTTTAAAAAGACATGGAGTTAAATAATGCAAGCTATATACTCCTTCCGTCCCACAATAGTTGTATTTGGACTATTTATGCACGTTTTTTAATGAGCTAAAACTATATAAAATATCCATTTTTTAATTAATTTTTTAAAATAATTCTATACTTATTAGTAATATGTATGATATTATTTAAAATTATTTAATAAAATATTGATATTTTATATAGTTTTTAGCTTCTTAGGAAAACGTGCATGAATAGTAAAAGACATCTATTATGGGACGGAGGGAGTATTTTTTAGACCTTTTTGACCAAGAACACTTGGAAAATGAAGAAACTAGAGGTAGAAAATGAAAAATATATTAGTTATGTTAAATTATATTATTTATATATTGGCCTCTTTTTTATAATAATCGGGTGGGCTAACGGTGGTTAAACGGGTCGGGTAATGGGTGGAAAGTATATCACCCATGACTAGACCTGTCAAAACACAACCCGACTCGGTCGACCCGACCCGAACCCGGAATTTTTTTTCGACCCGAACCCAAAAACCCGGAAATTTTCCTAGTAATCCGGGTTTCGACCCAGTGACCCGATTGACCTGGTAATTTTGATCTGATTTACCCGATTGACCCGGTTGATTTATAATTATATATGATTAATTTTTTTATGGAGATTCCAATTATTACATTTTATAATTACTATCACTTGATCTTTCATTTTCAAATCAACTTTTATATTTATTTGTATTGTGTAATACTCCGTCCGATCGATAGTATTTGATTTTTTTTTTCAACACATTTTTTTAAGAAGATAAAAATTCTAAAAAATATTAAAATATTAAAACAATTCTATGCTTATTACTAATTGCATGAAATTATTTTTAAAATTTTATTTAAAATTTTGAAATTTTATATATTATTACATTTTATTAAAAATTACGAGAAATAATAAAAACAAATGTTTATTTTAATAAAATGTAATAAGATATAAAATATCAAATTTTTAATAAAAATATTTTTTAAAAAAATATTTAAAATTTTGATATTTATATATTACTCCGTATTACATTTTATTAAAAATTACGAGAAATAATTAAAATCAAATATTCAGATCAGATATAGTATATAATTACGAGCACTAGAACTTACGAAGTACGTCTTTAATTTTATAATTTTAAAATTATCGCAAGATTATCAAATCATGATTTTTTTTAAAAAAGAAAAAATTGACAAAGCCGAAATGACCCGAAACTCGATCAAACCCAGGTTCTAATCAACCCGATTATACGTGGAATCTGTTATACCCGACCCGATTCCGACCCGAATAACTCGTTTGAGAGCTCTATCCATCACCCATTTTATTTAACCCATCCACAAGGTATACACATGGTATACATATGGGGCTTTTACGTTTGATTGAACTCTCACAGCCACTCAGCAATGGAGTCCAACTCTAACCCCAAGCTCTCCATGTCTCTCAAAGCCCGTCTCCAACTCTCTTTCTTTGCCTTCTTCTTCGACTTCGTCCGCCGCCCTGACTACACCCTCAATCGCCGCCTCCTCGGCTTCATCGACCGCAAATCCCCCGCCAGCGCCACCCCCGACCGCCACGGCGTCTACACCCACGACCTCACGCTTGACCCCTCCCGCGACCTCTGGATCCGCCTCTTCGTCCCGACGTCCGCCTCCTCCGTCCCCGTCATTTTCTTCTACCACGGCGGAGGCCTCGTGATGTTGAGCCCGGCATCGTCCGCCTACGACTCCCTCTGCCGCCGCCTCGCCCACCGCCTCGGCGCCGTCATCGTCTCCGTCGACTACCGCCTCGCTCCCGAGCACAAGTTCCCCGCGCAGTACGACGACGCCTTCGACGCCCTCCGCTTCCTCGACGACTCCTCTCGGCGGAACGCCCTGGGACACTGGCCGGAGAACGCCGACATCAGCCGGTGCTTCATCACCGGCGACAGCGCCGGCGGTAACATCGCGCACCACACCGCCGTCAGAGCTTCCGAGGAGCGGTTGTCGGAGCTGAGATTCCTCGGCACAATCACCGTCCAGCCGTTCTTCGGCGGCGAGGAGGCGACGGAGTCGGAGCTCCGGCTGAAAGGGGACCCTTTCGTTTCCAAGGCCCTAACGGATTGGCTGTGGAAGGCGTTTTATCCTGACGGGCTGGGCCGGGACCATTGGGCCAGTAATGTGAGTGGGCCCAACGCGAAGGATGTGTCGGGTTTGGATCTACCGGCGACGATGGTGGCGGTGGCCGGGTTTGACCCGATGAAGGACGCGCAGAAGAGGTACGCCGAGTGGCTTAAAGAGAGCGGGAAGGAGGTGAAGCTGGTGGAGTATCCTACTGTTTGTCATGGCTTCCATAGCTTCCCTGCGGTGCCTGAAGCCTCAGCGTTAATTGATGACATTAAGACCTTTATGAATTATCAAATTGCTAAGATTCATTAGTAATTTTCCACTGCAAAATCAATTTCTTTCATTGCAAATTAATATTCGCACTCATCATCATTAACTCAAGTGCAAACTTTCACATAAAAACCTCACGCACGTTTAAAATTGATCCACTAACTACATCTGTGTATTTCGTCGTATTAGTATGTCGTATCCATCCTACATTGTTGTCTTGTCTCCATCTCGATATCGGCCATCGTTATATGATATTGTCTTCTTTTTTATGTTCTTATGAAGCCCATGTGCATATGCAATTAACGATGAGCTGGGCCTCGACTATGGGCACAAGTCCCATACCAATTCCGATGGGATTTGAAAAAAAAACAATATGAATTCGTCACTGTTCTAGCTACTTGAAGATCCTCTACAACATCTCCTACTCCACCCTTACTCCACAAAATTATTTTGATATATATTTAATCTTAAAAAAAAAATTAAAAATTATATTTATAATCTTAACATCTATGTTTATATATTTATAAAATTTTATTTTAAAAAATCATGTTTTAAAATTTTTATTAATTATATTTTGTAAACTATTACCTTTTTAATTTTTAAAATTTTTAAAATATCATTTTTCAAAATAAAATTTTATAAATATATAAATACAAATATTAGGAATATAAATATTATTTATATATATATATATATTTTTTTTTAAGATTAAATAAATGTTCAAATAAATTAGTGGAGTAGGAATTGGGTTGTAGGAGATGTTGTTTGCTTCACAATTATAATCAAATGCCACGTCCACCGGATGGATTTAAGATCATTCAATTTTTTCATTTAGTTAAAGAATGGATGTGTTGGCTAGTATGGGTCTATAATCTTTTAAGTAGGAATATTATTGTAGTCGAATAAACCGAGTAAAAACTCGAGTTGAACTTTCTCAAGTATTAAGAACATTACTTGCTTGCTTTTAACATAGTATTTTAAAGGAAATTTTGTAAACTTCATCTAATTCGAGCTATTTATATTTTAAACTAGTTGAGCTGAATTTTAAATCGAGGTTAAAAATATGCTCATATTTTTAGTAAAAGAACGAGTTCAAATCAAACTTGAGCCGAGATTAGACTACTTGGGGCATGTTTTTCTGGAGCTTTTCAGAGCGTTAAATAGAGTGGTAGATATAGCGTTTTCAAAAAGCTTTGAGTATCCGCGGTTGGCAGAGAAGTAGCGTTTTCAAAACGCTCCCACTTCATCTCCTCCGTCAGCTTTGAAAGTGTTTCTTCAGCATCTCCCTGGAGCAAGCGTTCGATGAAAGGGGAAAGCGTTTTGTAAAGTCTCTAATCGTCATCGCTTATTTCTCCTTCCATCTCAGTCATCGCTTTCTCCTTCCATGAGAGACGCAGGACGACAAACTCGGTAAGGTCTCTAATCGAGTCGATTACTCGATTTCTCATTAGGCCCCGTTTGGTATGAATACGGGAATCGGAATGGGAATGGAAATCGGAATGGGAATCATAAATGGGAATGAGTCATTACTTAAGGACGTTGTTTGGTATAATGTCGGAATAAGGAATTCTCAAACTCCAAAACCTAAAAATACACAAATTCATCCTATGAAAATCAAAATCACACCTATTCAACCTATTCAATCTCTTAAATTAGAAATAATCAACACACAAACCACACAAATTCTAAAATTCATTTCACAAATTACCCCCAAAAAGAAATTAATGAAGAGGGAGGGCACTCTGGCATTGTGTTCAACAGGAAGGAGGACGGAGGGCTGGGCAACAGTGGTCTAGCAGAACGAGGAAGGAGGGTTGGGTGGCGGCGGTGGCGTCGACGATAGCGGTGACACAGGAGGTCGGAGAGAGAAGCAGAAATCCCATGTGGTCGGCGAGAGAGAGAGAGAGAGAAGCGACACTGGCGATGGGTGATGGCAGTGATTGCAGGCGGCGGCGGCGACACAGATGGACAAAGAGAGAAGCGAAAATATCAGATCTGGAAATTGGGTGAAATCGGCTCGGGCGATGGTGGTGGTCGTGGACGACTGGACGGCGGTGGCAACGGTGACAGTCGGTGGTGGTGGTGTCAGTAGCGGCAACCGGTGGTGGTGGCGATGACAGGCAATCGGAAGAAGATGGAGGTGAGGGATGTTGTGCGTGAGTTGGGGAGGGTTGGGGAAACTGGTCAAAATCAGTAATCACTCATTCCTCACCTAAAGGGAAGGAATGAAAAATGCTCAAATTTGGGGATAAGTTGATTACCCGGTAATCGATTTCATTTCGGGTTTTGTCGTACCAAACACGAAATCAGTAATCACTCATTCCGATTACCAGATTTTGATTCTCAGTAATCGATACCAAACAGGGCCTTAAGGTTTTGAAATCACTAATCTATTTGCCTGTTTGTAGGGGCTCTTCTCAGATTCCAAATCTCCATCTCCACCAAACTCTTTCCCTTTCACGCTCTTCAGGTAAGAACCCCAATTTCGATTTAGATTTCAATTTCGATTTGCAAAAACCCTGTTATCATCAATTTCGCATTTAATTATTTGGGTTTTCTTTATATGGCCGATTTTAGGGTTATGTACCCTAAAATTGCTTGTTTGAGTCATATGTGAATGGGGGTTCATGTAATCCTTCCAATTGCTTGTTTGAGTAATCTGTGAATTTTATATGGCCGATTAGGATTCTTCATACTCAGCTTGTTTAGAAAATGAACGAGTTCAAACCGAACTTTTATCGAGTCGAACACGGGATGAGTTCAAGCTTCTCGGCTTGTGTAATAATAATAGCCTAGAAATGGCAGGGAAATTTATTCCAAAACCAAAAGTATGCGATGGAATTATACTTAGCTATTTTTTTCATGGAATAGCAATAATAATGGAATTCGTGACAAAATTGTTAGCATATATATATATATATATATATATATATATATATATATATATATATATATATATATATATATATATATATATATATATATAGGGAGAGAGAGAATGTGGAAATTGTGCACACCCTTTAGGGTGTACCTTGTGCACAATTGTGAGCCATTGATCGAATTGTGATGGATTGATGAGATTAAAATGAGTTTTTTTTTTAATTAAAACCATGTGGGACCCGCCCACAAAGGTTGAAAAACTGTTTGGACTCTCCTTTAGGCGCGTGTGTGATATTGTACAGGAGAAAGTGGGAATGTGGGAATTGTGGTGGGTTGAGAATTGAGATTTGGTAACTAGTGGGGCCTACTAAAAAAAACCTTCAAAATCCTTCAATTCAAATACAAATCCCATGTCTTCCGTTTTTTTTTTCTTTTAATTGTATTTTATCTATATCTTTTTATTTATAAAGATATATTTAGATTTAGATCAAAATAAAGAATTAAATTTAATTTTAGTTTATCCGAATGGGGTGGTGGTGGAGCTGTGAAGTAACACTTTTCTTATGTTTTTTACTTTTAAAAAAAAATCGTTATTGTATCCCTAAATAATTGCAAATCAATTTTTATTATGGAATGTTATAAATATTTGGCATTTTTTGTTATTACTTATCTAAATTAATTTTTAAAATTTGGCAATTCCACCGTATAAAGTTTTGTATTCTACCGAAAAAAGTCACACCTCAGTGTTCAACCTACTAGTGAATATCAACTATTTTACTGAATAATATTTGTTCCTCAGAAAATATATCTATTATACCGAATAATGTTTCAAAAGTAATTGAATAAAAATTACCTAGTATCTTAATTAATGTTTTTCTTTGATGGATTTTCATTCGGTAGACTAGAGCGGTAAAAATATATGTTTTATCGAATAAAGAGACACCAAAATGATAAAGCTACTAGTGAATACCAACCATTGTAAATAAGTAATTTTTTAGAATAATTCACTAGAATCGATCGATTTAACACGCACATTGAATGGTAATTGTGAGATTATTCAGTGAAATTCTTATTTTTACGAGGTACACGAAACCGACGAATAATTGCATAACCGTTATGAATAAATAAATTTTAGAATTATTCGGTTGAATCAATTGATTTAATGGGTACATTCAACGATAATTGGAGATTATTCAGGGAAATTGAACGTAAAAATACTTTTAAAAAAATCAAACTTCTTTAATTGCTGGCGGTGGAATCATTCAGTCTCCTTGAACCCAAATTTCATTTCACTGATGCGTACATCGACGTCGGAAGTAGCTGGCGGTGCTCGGAGTCGGCAGTGTGGTAGTCGGCATTGATTGGTTCTGTTGGCCCTGACACCGCAAATATGAGGGAGAACGAGAGTGGAGAACGAGGGGAAGACACCACGATTCGACGAATCGACGCCACCCTATGTGCGATTGTGCACCGCCGAATCTACTATCGGCTCCGATTCGTCTATGGTGTGTGCGTCGCCGTCGGTTCCGCCTAGAAGAAACGCCGTAGTCGTCGGTGTCAATTTATGATGAAGGGGACCACTGGTTGTGGAATCAACCCCTGCCTCCGATTCGCCTCCGATTCACATCCGTGCACCGCCGCCTAACCTTTGCTCCCTCGAATCGCCTCCGGTCCACCGGTGAAGAAAACAACTGGTGAGGATGGACGAGTAAATCGATCCTCGAAGCTTCAGACCTTGGATCCACTAGTCCAAACGTTGAAGATGACGGGAAACGTGTTGCGCCTCCGCCTCGCCGGCGCTTCTCCTACGTGCGACCATCCCCCGCAATTGCTGCCGGTGTAGCCGGAATAGGCGCCGCTGATACGCTCCTGGTGGTGGGGGGTAAGTTCCGATGTTGATGGGAGCAGATTTTAGAAGTTCCAAAGGACGCTTTCAACTGGATTGAGGATGAAGAAGACCCGATTTTAGTCTCCTAGGTTTTAATGATATTTGTGTTTCACGCGCTCCACCAAATCAGATGCGGTTGAAGATTACCTTTTTTCTTTTTTGTTTTTTTTATTTACCCACACACATGGCGGAATCTAGACCATTCAATCCATTAAGATCTATGGCTAGTATTTGTGCACAAGATATACTATAAGGAGTGTGCACAAGGAAACCACTATATATATATATAAAAGGAAAAATGACCGATAATAATACGAACTATCAACGGTGAACCAAAAATAATACGAACTTTGAAAACTATCAATTCATATACAAACTATAACACATTAAACCAAAATCGATATAAAGTCCAAATTTCACAAAATATAAATAATTTTAGACTCAAATTATAATTACTTAGAAAGTTTGAGAAATTTTTATAAAATTAAATAAAAACCCTAATCCCTTTCGTACCTTCCCAGTTTGGGGAAGTCCTCAACAATGGAGTTTACATAAAACTTAACCAGCAATTCAACAAATCCCCTATCCGTTCGGCTGGATTTTTGGTTAATTTTGGGTTCCCATTATTTGTTGTTATGGATTAGACCTTTAATTTGGGTATCTTGATCTCCCTGTTCTCGGTGGTGTTTTGAATCGGGCGGGGACATGACGGAGGGAAGGTCCTCTTCAGTGGCGGAATTCAACCAGCCATTCAACCAACCCGTTCGTCTTCGCTCGTGGTGTTCTACAACTCCATCGTCGTTCTGGTGCAATGTCGCCTTCCCGTCTGCCCGACGTCCGTCGGCTCCAGCCCCACCTGTCATCGTTCATTGTTGTCGCAGGTGGCTCTCGTCCGGTTGGCAGTTGGTTGGTGGTTGGGTGCTCAGTGTTGTGCGGGTCTGTGCCGCTTCGACATCATCAACCTCCGTCGTCCCTGCTCCGCCATCGCTGCCTTCAAAACTGTTCTACGAATGGGGAAGACATAAAATTTTGAATTTACAATTTTGACCACAGTTTATTACTGTATTAATTACATATTGAGTCTAAATAAATTTAGAGCTTGTGAATTTGGGACACTATATCAATTTTGGTTTAATGTGCTATAGTTTGTATATAAATTGGTGGTTTTAAAAGTTCGTATTATTTTTTGTTCACCGTTAATATTTCGTATTATTTTTAGTTATTTTTCCTATATATAAATGTTTATCTTAGAGCATTCTTCTGAATAAAAACCTTATGTGATGCATGAAATCTGCACCTCGATCCTTCTCGGTGTCGATCGATCTTCCTTCATAAATTAGAAGAGGAAGAGGCGGGGATCGCTCTCCCGGAGGAGCCTCCAACGCTCAAGTCAGAATGTGTCAGTCAGAAGAAGCCTCTTCAAACCCTTCTAGTTCAACCATATTTATAATGAGAATTATGGTTTGATGGTTTTACCTTGTAAATGACGATTATGCCCCTAGATATCATGAAATTACTTTGGCTCTATCAATTGCCCCTCGGGTTTCCTCATCACGATCTATTGACGAGGGAAGACGAATAATTCAATGCTCTTCGCTTTCTTTTACCGGCGACAACCATTAATGCTTGCCCTTTTGCTTCAATTGCATCATGCACGCTTAGAATTCTCAACCAATAAACACACTGTAATGTAATTAGCGCATTGTTATAACTAACCAACTGAAAGTTACTGCCCGAAATGATTAGATATTTTTTTTTGCCATAAGTGAGAAACTATGTTAGTTGATGACATTCTTGCTTGACTTTTATTTAGGATTGACAATTTGATGGTTTTCATTATGGTTGACTGTCTGAGTTTCGTTTTTAAATAACATGCTTATATTATTGCTTGATTTTGACTTTTGATGGCCATTAACGGGGTTATTATAGCTTAAAATTGGCTTTAAGTGGTGTTTCGCTGGCCGTAATTGGCTATCGTTGTCGTAATTGGCTATTGGTCATGATTGGCTATCAATGGTCGTAATTGATTATTGGTCGTAATTGGCTATTGGTCGTGATTGGCTATCGTTGGTCGTAATTGACTATTGATCGTAATTGACTATTGGCCGTAATTGGCTATTGATCGTAATTGGCTATTGTTGACTTTACCGAATAATTTTTGTAGCCCTGAGCTGCTCTTGAAATTTGTATTTGCATCCTGCCTACTCAAAGATAACTAGCAACAAAATGACAATTTGTATCTATTTTAAAGCAAATAATCATTATCACTTCAAATCCAACACTCGTTCCCCAACTAAGGATGAATAGTCGGACTAATTTTTTTCCATCTGTCATCTTGAGAAGGTTATATGGAAATATGTAACTAACGACATGATAACCCGTGATGTGAAATGGTTACCTGGACCTAGCAGAAATGATAAGTCAAATCCAAAGTAACAATACCTGACATTCCATAAGCTTGGTCCTTTTTCAATAATTATTTGGAAAGTCTGGGCTAACCTTGCAATTTTTGAGAACTTTGGGCTCGATTACATAAGGATTAGTATACCAAATCTGCAATCAGCAACCACCTTCTTCATTTCGGTTTAAAGAGTAACAATACCTGACATTCCAGAAGCTTGGTCCTTTTTCAATAATTATTTGGAAAGTCTGGGCTGACCTTGCGATTTTTGAGAACTTTGGGCTCGATTACATAAGGATTAGTATACCAAATCTGCAATCAGCAACCATCTTCTTCATTTCGGTTTAAAGAGAGCGGTATAGCAGGACTTCCATATCCCATGTCCGATCGACGAATTGAATTCGATCGCAAGAGGACAAGCGGCAACAACAATGGTGTATGGCATGCCAAAAGAAGCTCTCCCTCGCATCTCTTGCACACAAAGCCTTGATAGAGCCCACAACGCACAATTGCTCCAGCTTTTCAATCAAGAATAATGTCAATTTAAACAATTCTAGACTCATAGCCAAATTCTCCTCAATCGTAATTCGTATGTAAGGAAGAGCGTTGGATGGCCATCAAACGGTGATACACTTCACTATTAAGTTTTGAACTAAAAAGGTTGAAGATCATGCAATAAGTTACTTCTATGACTTATGAGTATAGTGCAATATGGTCAATGAACAAAAGTTTCTTTGTATGAATCAAAAGAAGGGGTAGAAAGCTTAGCTGATAGACTCTTGTCTCGGATTGTTGTTAAATATGAATGAGGTCGCATTCATCCGGGATTACTCTGTAATTCAGTTTACTAGTGCATAGAGATTGTCAGTCCGCCCTACTTTAAGATGAACATTAAGAGTATCTCCTCGGACTTAGTTGGTTGATCGATCAGGGTGGTGATAAGGAGATTTGTTGCTAGCTCGGTCTCCAAAATGACGTCGTGGTGATTCTACGAGATGCACATGCCTCTTGTTCGCAACCTGTTCCAACCCCTTTCATCACAGACGAGGACAATTAAGGCTAGGGATGGCGCTAATTACTATCAATGCTTGGAGTCTGTAGACGGATGGGTGGTCAAGTAGATTAAATATGTAAAGCTTTGTTGTCTGAATGAAATTGAAACCATAAGACCACCTTTATATAGCAAAATGAATAAGCTTTCACAAAGTTGCACAAAACATCCAAGATTATACGGCTCTTGCACATATTCATTCAAGTCAAAACAAATTATATATATATATCGATTAATCAATTTGAAATTGAGATGATATATCGAAGTAGATAAATAAAATCACCAATAAGAAAGATGAATTATATATATATAGCAATCATTAATTATAAGAACTAGATTTATGTGCGCAAATTTAGGATTGACGGTTACGGAAAAGAAAATCCTGGTCATTTCTATGTATGAACGCCCATGAGTTATTGAAAATTAACTTAGCACATTAACTTATCGATCACCACACCGTAGTCGACGTAACTTAATAATCGTAGAATTAAATGACAAATTAAATGAGATTAAAAGGGAGAAGAACTTATCCGATGCGATTCTCGGTGTGGAGTTTATGAACACAACCTTTGGTGTCTCGATGCCCTTAGCCTCGGTGGTCAGCGTAAGCCACATATTGTTGTGCCGGGAAGAAGGGGATGTCGGACAAACCCCTTTAACAAACACAAATCGAGATGGACAAAAACTGTAAACCAGATAGCCAAACTCAAACAACTCAAACCAACAATCAAACACAAACAGAAGATAAAATAACCAAGCACAACGAGATTTACGTGGAAAACCCCAAAACGGGGAAAAAAACCACGGGAGCCAGAAACTTCCATTATCAACAATAACAAGTGGGTACAATCTTTCCTACACAAAGCTAGAGGCATACAACATCATCAAGCATCAACAAGATTGGCCAAATCTCCAATTTTCATCACCCAATTGGTGGAAATCAACAAAACCCAAGAGAGGACACTAGCAAAGAGGATATGAGATTGGAGGCTCAAAACGGCGATCCAACCATACAAAATGAAGCCTATGATGAGGTGAACAACATAACAGAAAATTATCCACATCGGATGTCGTTTGATCATCTATCAAGGCACTTCAAAATGGGCTGAACAATTGGATACGAATTTCACTCCAAGCTCTCTCTTTTTCTCCTTTTTCTCACTCTTTGTTTTCTCCCTCTTACTTTTCCAAATGGAAAGGCATCCCCTTTTATAAATGAGGAGGGTAAAACTTCACATGGTAAAAACCATATGGAAAACTAGTTCATTGGACTCTTCCCCCATATATGAGGGAACACAACATAGCTCCCCCTCAATCCTATATGGGGGGCTCGAGCAAGCCCGCCTTTGAGCGGCATTTGATGAGCTTCTTCTTTGACAAAGACTTCGTCAGCATATTTGATCCGTTGTCATTTGTGTGGATCTTCATGAGCTCAAAATCTTCATCTTCTACTCTTTCTCGAAGCCAATGATACCTTCTTCGGATGTGCTTGGTTCGAGAATGGTAGGCGGCATTCTTGGCAAGGTGGATGGCACTCTGATTGTCACAATAGAGTGGGTAGCTAGCTTGCTCAACTCCCAACTCCTCTAGGAAGTCTCTCATCCATATCAGCTCCTTACCAGCTTCAACTGCAGCCATATACTCTGCTTCTGTCATTGACAGAGCAACACACTTCTGCGGTCTCGATTGCCATGAGACTGCTCCCCCTGCGAATGTGATCAGATATCCAGACGTGGATCGGCTCGTGTCAATATCACCTGACACGTCTGCATCTGTAAAACCATCAAGCATAGGTTTTTCAGGACCAAAGCACAAACACACTCTCGAAGTCCCTCGGAGATACTTGAGAATCCATTTCATAGCTGCCCAATGCTCCTTTCCAGGATTACTCATGAACCTGCTAATAACCCCAACTCCATAGGCGATGTCTGGCCTAGTGCAAACCATGACATACATCAGACTACCAACGGCTGAAGCATAAGGTACCTTCTTCATCTCCTGTTTCTCTTTTTCACTTGTAGGACACTAATCAGAACTCAGCTTCATGTTCGCTGCAAGTGGAGAACTCATGGGTTTAGCCTTGTCCATGTTGAATCTTTGCAACACCTTCTTAATGTATCTTTCTTGTGATATCCACAACTTCTGATTCTTTCTGTCACGGGTAATCTTCATACCCAAAATCTGTATTGCAGGGCCAAGGTCCTTCATAGCAAAGGACTTCTTCAATGCAGTCTTCAAACTAGCAATCTTGTTGGTATCCCGACCAATAATAAGCATATTATCCACATAAAACAAGAGAATCAGAAAGTCACCTTCGACGTAATTCTTCACAAACACGCAGTGGTCGGCGTGTGTCTTGTGGAATTTTTTGTCGATCATAAAAGACTCGAACTTCTTGTACCATTGTCGAGGCGCTTGTTTCAAACCATACAAGCTCTTTCTGAGACGACAAACCATCTTCTCTTTTCCCTTGACTTCAAAACCTTCAAGTTGTTCCATGTATATTTCTTCTTCCAAATCACCATAAAGGAAGGAGGTTTTCACATCAAGCTGCTCGACCTCTAGGTCCATGCTAGCAACCATGCCTAGAACAACCCGGATGGATGACATCTTCACAACTGGAGAAAAAATCTCATCGAAATCTACACCCTTTTTCTGCTCAAAACCCTTCACCACAACTCTGGCTTTGAACCTGAGAGGTGTACCATCTTCTCCAGACTTCAAACGAAAAACCCATTTGTTCTTGAGAGCTTTCTTGCCCTTAGGCAATTTCACCAAGTCATAGTTGTGGTTCTCATGCAGGGAACTCATCTCATCCTGCATGGAATTGTACCACTCCTTCTGATGCACATCTGACATAGTTTCCTCATAGCATTCCGGCCTTCCTGAATCAGTCAACAACACATAATCGTTGGTTGAGTATCGGGAGGAAGTCTGTCTCCCTCTGATGATCTTCTCAACTCAACTTCAAGTTGGATAGGGAGATCCTCTTGTTGAGGTTGTGGAACTTCTGGTGGATCAACATCATCATCATCATGCTCATCTTCTTGTTGATTCTGAACTGAACTTCTCTGCACAACTTGAGGGAAAACGGGGTCAAAGGTGACTAAAGCAAGAGAGGAAGACGACGGTCGTTGGAGCTTCCAGTAATCAATAGTCTTGTCTTTCATGAACACAACATCTCTGCTTCTGACCACTTTCTTGTCTGTAAGATCCCACAATCTGTACCCAAATTCATCCTCTGAGTACCCTAGGAAGATGCATGGCTTTGTCTTGCTATCAAGCTTGGATCTCTAATCTCTAGCAACATGAACATATGCTAGACATCCAAAGACTCTCAAATGCTGGAAGGAAACACCCCTCCTAGTCCAAACCCTTTGTGGAACATCACCATCAAGAGGAACTGAAGGCGAGCGATTGATGAGATATACAACAGTCAACATTGCCTCCACCCAATAGGACTTTGGTAGCTTTGCAGTCGACAACATACTTCTGACTCTTTCTTCTATGGTTCTGTTCATCCTCTCTGCAAGCCCATTCAGTTGTGGCGTCTTTGGAACTGTTTTCTCAAGCCTGATGCCCTAACTCTTGCAGTATTGCTCAAATGGACCCATGTACTCTCCACCATTATCTGATCTGACACACTTCAACTTCAAACCAGTCTCTCGTTCAACTCTGGCTTGGAACTCCTTGAAAACTGTTAGAACCTGATCTTTGCTTTTCAACACAAAAGCCCAAAATTTTCTAGAACAGTCATCAATAAAAGTGAAAAAATATTGTGCACCACCATGTGACTTGCAATCCATAGAGCACACATCAGTATGAACAAGATCTAATGCATGCTTTCTTCTAGATGGAAGTCGAGTATGAAATGCTACTCGATGTTGCTTTCCAGCTAGGCAATCAACACAAGGTTTGAGAGAAATACCTTGCATATCCGGGAGAATGTCCTTCTTGGAAAGCATTTGCAAACCCCGCTCGCTCATGTGTCCAAGCCGCTTGTGTCATAGCTCTCCAACACCATCATCAATCACATTTGCTTCTTCTCTGCAAATCTTGGCTTGCATCACATGCTTCTTTGCCCGGGCTACAATCAAGTTTCCCTTGGAGCACTTCCAAACGCCGTCTTGTGTCTTTTGAGCATAACCATCATCATCAAGTATCCCAGAAGATATTAAATTTAATCTGATATCAGGAACATGGCGAACATTTCTCAAAACCAAACCGTAACCAGTGGATGTCAACAAACAAACTGTGCCCATGCCAACAACATTGGACACACCATCATTTCTCATCCTCACACGACCAAAATCTCCACAAGTGTAAGATGAGAAGTACTCCTTGTGTGGAGTAATATGATATGAAGCAGCTGAATCAACAATCCAAGTGCACTCATCACTTGCAATATTCAAGGAACCTTCATCAGCCACCACAAACAACTCCACTATTTCATCACTGATTGTAAGAACAGCATTGTCTTTATCTTCTTGATTTCTCGACGTCTCCGACTTCTCAGGTTCTTTGCCTTTGTCCCTCTTGAACTTTCGGCAATACTTTTGAATGTGACCCGACTTCTCACAATAATAGCAAATGTACTTGCTTCGAGACTTTGATCTCCCTTTGGACTTGTCTCTGTTCTGCTACTGTCGTTGCTTACTCCTTCCTCTGTTGTTACCAGAACCTTGCGTCACATTAGCCTCTGACTGTGAGGAGACACCCATCTCCTTCCTTCTAGTCTCTTCGTTCAAAAGACTAGCTTTCACACATTCCATAGTCAACTTGCCTTCCGGAGCGGAATTACTAAGTGACACGACAAATGTACCCCAACTATCCGGCAATGAGGAGATAAGTAGTAGAGCCTGCAACTCATCATCTAACGACGTCTTCACAGAAGCCAACTGATTCATAAAGCCTTGAAATGTGCTCAAATGCGCAACAATGCTCGCACCATCTTTGCACTCTAATTTCACAAGCTTTCTCATCAATGACGCCTTGTTGAGGGCATTCTTTCTCTCATACATCCCCTCAAGCTTATACCATAACTCATAAGCATCCGTGTCATTGGCAATATGCTGGAGCACACTCACGTCAACAAATTGTCTGATCGTAGCTACCGCTTTTTTATTCAGAATCTCCCATTCAACATCAATGGCACCCATTGGAATCTCTTTGTGCACAATCGGCTCATACAGATCTTTCACATACAAAAGATCTTCCATCTTTATCTTCCAATCTGAGTAGTTGCCCGAATTCAACACAATCATTCCCTGAAAACTGTTATTTTCCTCCATCCTAAACCAAAAGCTCTGATACTAGTCTGTTGTGCCAGGAAGAAGGGGACGTCAGACAAATCCCTTTAACAAACACGAATCGGGATGGACAAGAACTGTAAACCAGAGAGCCAAACTCAAGCAACCCAAACCAACAATCAGACACAAACAGAAGATAAAATAACCAAGCACAAAGAACACCAGATTTATGTGGAAAACCCAAAAACGGGGAAAAAAACACGGGAGCCGAAAACTTCCACTATCAACAATAACAAGTGGGTACAATCTTCCCTAGACAAAGCTAGAGGCATACAATATCATCAAGCATCAACAAGCTTGGCCAAATTTCCAATTTTCATCACCCAATTGGTGGAAATCAACAAAACCCAATAGAGGACACTAGCAAAGGGGATATGAGATTGGAGGCTCAAAAAACGATCCAACCGTACAAAACGAAGCTTATAATGAGGTGAAAAACATACCAGAAAATCGTCCAAATCGGAGGTCATTTGGTCGTCGATCGGGGCACTTCAAAATGGGTTGAACAATTGGATACGAACTTCATTCCAAGCTCTCTCTTTTTCTCCCTTTCTCACTCTTTGTTTTCTCACTTGATACGGGGTTAGCCGTAGGATGGTCCGATCTTCGATAACAAGCAAGAAACTCCAAGAACTGAACAAGAAACGCAAGAACTTAATCAAGATGATTCAAGATTCGTCCAAGAATTAAAGAAGACGCAGCAAGAACTTGAAAGAAGAATGCAAGACTCGAAAATAACAAACAAGAATTGAAAGACACGACCTGATATGGACTGAGTCGATCTATATAGAACAAGATAAAGACCCCAGACCTCCTAAGAGGGTAGGAACCAATACCAATGACTATATAACCCGCCTCTACAACCCTACACAACCAAGCGGACAACTTGGAGGCATAAGGAGTGGGCTTGTGGATACTAGGATCACCAAGTCTTGCGAAGTTGATAAACACAAAGCAAACCAAGCTGAGATAGATACCAACTCAAATTGTGTTTCACACAATTTGAGAAGACTAATTCTATTCATTATGTTCCTCCTAAATTACAAAGGGGTGAATCGACATATATAGGGCTCTAAGAGCTGCTGGGCCGATTCTAATGTTCTAAGAAGATAAAAGAAGATAAAATAACAACTTAAAGGAATTAATAAAATTACCCCTAAAGTTTCCTAAAATAACTTAAGTAAAGAAAGTTACTAAAAATAACAAAAGGAAGTTCTTTATTCCCGTCAAAACAGTGATAGCTTGCAAAGATATTGATTTTCGGCCAAGCTATAGGTCGAATCTGGCAAAACTTTCAACAGAAAAGTTGTAGATCTCTTCGTCCTCGTTCCGACAAGGTATGGAACGCCTCAATCCGATAAATATTGAATCCGTACGACCCATTTTACAGAGACATCGAAAAGCTGTCAAAATTCTGAACGAGAGTCTAAAACGTCATTTGCACCTTTGGATCTTCTCCCAAGGTGGAGCTTTCTTCTTCCTCTTGAGGATGACAACATTCTCACGAGCTCGAATCATAGGTGTGTCCGGAGGTGTCTTGGATGGTCCCGCATCATCACTCTTTTTCGGCTCATGTGCTTCTCGTTGCGCCACTTGATTAATTAGAATGGAGGCCAATGGCCAATGGGAAGAGACCATCAATTTATTTTCCTTGGGGTTTCGATCCTTGGGATTTTTGATTGAATTGCTTTTTGATCGATTCCCATAGGCGACGCCAAATATGATGCATGAAATCTGCACCTTGATCCTTCTCGGTGTCGATCGATCTTCCTGCATAGATTAGAAGAGAAAGAGGCGGGACTCGCTCCCCCAGAGGAGCCTCCGACGCTCAAGTCAGAATGGGTCGGCTGAAAGAAGCCTCTTCAAACCATAGTAGTTCAACCATATTTATAATGAGAATTAGAGTTTGATGGTTTTACCTTGTACATGACGATTATGCCCCTAGATATCTTATGGAATTACTTTGACTCTATCACCTTAAATCTCGTGTCTTCCTTCAAACACCTATTTGGTAAAGATATTGTAAGTCATATGAACAATTCTATACATTATTAATTCTCCCGAAAGAAATTGACCAAAAAAAAATCCAAAAATATGTGGATTGTACTTTTTTTTTATCAAAAAAAAATCCGAAAATACGTGGATTGTACTTTTTTTTAAATAAGTAAAATTTGAGCTCGGACAAGTCTGAAGCTCGAGAGGTCGACAAGTCGTCAAACATACAACTACAGAAAAGGGGCAAAAGACCGGACATTACAAATAACGAAGGATGAAACAAATGTGCCCATCCGCGCATGACCTTGAGATGTGAAGTCTAAAAGTTAATAGGTTGGGAACATAGACTATGGATGAAGTCTAACACCATCGAGAAATAGCACTGTTGGCCAGCAACATATCAGACTCCCTGATGGACAATAAAGATGAACTTCCAAGGAATTTATCCATCGACAAAGTTGCCCCGTACACACTACACTACATATGAACTTGGTAGAATGAGATGAGTTGGTCTTCCTTAATCGGACAATTTGGGCCTTGATGGGCTGGTTTTAGTTAATCACGGTGTTATTTCTGTCCAATGAATATGCCCAATTTGAGCCCAAGTACGTTTTTTTTTTTTTTTGGCTAAGAGTGAATGCCAGTAACAAAATTTGACCAATGGCATTCCAGGGAATAGGCGAAAAATAACACGTGGCAATCTTCAATTGGTTCCTCCAGCACAGAATTGCTTTTTCCCTTGATACATAAAATGCCGTGCCCTTTACTTCCACAATTCGAGTCTTCGGAGAAGTTGGGAAACAGAGAGAGAGAGACGAGATGGCCATGAAATCGCTATCGATCACACTCTTCTTCGGCTTACTCCTGCTGGGAACCCTAGCTCTAGCTCAGGTACTTTCAGATATTCTTTCGATCGATCCTCCGATCTGAAGGAATCTATTTTCATCTGTTTTTCCTCACTTTATTCGATTTGGATCGGAATTGATATGTATTTGCAACTTAGATTTGTTGTTAAAGTTGGAATTTGAGCTTCTGGTTTGAACCAATCGTTCGATCGTTGTTTTAGGCTAAGAAATCCAAGGATAAGGATTTGAAGGAGATAACACATAAGGTGTATTTCGACGTTGAGATCGATGGAAGTCCAGCCGGTAAGCTTTAGATTTTACGCTTCGCACGCTTCAAATTGATCCGTCAGAGTGTCAGTAGTGTAGCAATACACCAATCCAATTTGATTTATATTTTGGCTTATTCTACAAATTGGACCACAATGTTCTCACTGTAATCGGAGGAGATCTAACGATTGGGGTAAATTTTATGTTTCCCGGTGTTCTTCTTTGAACACTCTTGCCGTCAATTTTTCCATCGAGTGGGTTTGAATTTACTTAGCCAAATGAACTTAGCAATGTTGCATCATTAAAGCTAGTCTGGAGGCCTGTTGTACGACTACTGAATACCTGTGGCTGTGGAGACACTTGAAATAGTGTTAATAACTTAATATTGCCCGTGGAGACACTTAAAAGTACTTTAAGGTGTGCATTAATTGAATCTTTGATCAGATCGGTTATCTGAAGGATCAATTTAACTATTCAAGGCGCCAACTCTTTGTAAAGTGCAAACTAGAGAGTGCCATCTCCCATAGCAGGTCTTTTTGATATCATACTCTAGAGCTGCCCTCATTCTTGGAGGAAAAATGTTGTTTCTTCTTGCTACCAAGAGACACAATACAAAATTAGGTGAGATATTTTAACGGAGATGAATGCAGAGGAACAATTGCTGTTTTATGTTTGTTTGTTCCATTGAAGGAACATGTTATCTTTGATATAAGAACACAAGCTACGGGGTGGTGTATGTATTGGTGTCTATGTTCTTATTTTCAGATTGATGTGCTAAACCACTCACAATGTGCTTTCACTGCAACCCTATCTGGGCCAACTTTCTTAGCTAGCCTTGCTTCAAAATTGCTGCAATGATATATATTTACTACAATGCAGTCCTCACCAAATTTGCTTAGTGTATGTGTCATTCATATTTTCATATCTGCTGTGTGTTGATGGTGAATGTCACAGGACGAATTGTCATGGGTCTCTTTGGCAAGACAGTTCCTAAAACAGCAGGTATTACCATGATGCTTCCAAGTTTTGATTTTCTTAATTGCATAGTTCATCTATATCTTTCAATGGGATAATTAATTGCATTGTTTGCTGTTCCTATTGCAGAAAATTTCAGAGCTCTGTGCACAGGTATGCATTTGCGAGAATCTTTTTAGCTATTTATATTCAAATCCCAGTTTTCTTCATTAGATATGCATAGGCCAAGTAGATTTATTTCCACGAGTGGAAAATTGAATGCAGAGGGGCTTCACTTCATGGGGGCATGCGTTCGATTTTCCTTTGTGGTAAATTGAATTTGTTACTTTGGTTGTCAAACAGGGGAGAAAGGAACTGGAAAGAGTGGGAAACCACTGCACTACAAGGGTAGCTCATTCCACAGGATTATTCCCAGCTTCATGCTCCAAGGAGGTGATTTTACCCTTGGTGACGGGAGAGGTGGAGAGTCAATCTATGGAGAGAAGTTTGCTGATGAAAACTTCAAGTTAAAGCACACCGGTCCAGGTAATAATATACCAAGTACATCTGATCTCGTTGGAAGGAAACCGCTTCAGAAGTTGGTTGCCTATGTTTTTCAGTGCTAACTCAACTGGGTAAACTTTGACGCAGGACTCTTGTCAATGGCCAATGCTGGTTCTGACACAAACGGTTCACAGTTCTTCATTACAACAGTCACCACCAGCTGGTAAGGATTTGCTATGAACTTCATCATTTGCTATTGCATTCATTTAATACGACAATTTCATCAATCTGCCTTGCTCTACTACACAAAATAATTGGAATATGACGACTTATTCTTTGAATGAACAGGTTGGATGGAAGACATGTGGTATTCGGTAAAGTTTTATCTGGAATGGACGTGGTTTACAAGATTGAAGCCGAAGGCAATCAGAGCGGATCACCCAAAAGCAAGGTTGTCATAGTAGACAGTGGTGAGCTTCCCCTATAATCTTGATGTTTAGCCAAGAATTATTGTTTATCTATCAGATTTTGGTGATGCAAAACTTTTCTACACGCTGTACCAGTTGTAGTGCTCGTGAGAAGTTTTTAGACTGTTGATGTTTTGTTTTCACTTCAGAAATAATATAGTTACGGTGGTTTGTCAGACATGATTACTTTTGCCGATTTTTATCCATTTATGAAGAGCATCACACATACCAGGGGTCATTTGACAACAACTTGTTCATTATAAGCTTCTTGTAGTGCATATTAATCATCGTATAATAATAATCAATAAACACATTACGTCATATGAACCCTAGGCCTAATAATGATTAGGTATGTCGATAATCTGAACAGCCGGGTTGGATTATACCTTCGAGTTTGATAGCTCCAAATTTTTTGTGAAAACCCGGAGGTTTTGTAAGTTCAGATGTGCCCAAGTTCAAGCTTAGGTTTCTATGGTTGAAAATATGACAGTGAATGTCAAAATACCCCATCTTTCCATCGAACATTCCTTATCAAATTGTTATTGCAAAGGAGTGAGGACATAACAAACCAGAAAAAGCATCAACTGTTTGCGATGACTACTGTGGTAATAGAAAATGTTCTGATTTGAACGATTGGGATTCAACACCTTTGCATATAATGTAAACTAGCATTAAGGTATTTGGAATCGACACAGGGATGGGAGAGGAATAGATGCAAAAAAAGTAGTCGGATTCTGCATCTTTATAGTTCTACATACCCAAAGTGGGCGTATGAAAGTTGTCACGGATGGCACTGCGACTATGCAAGTGAACGGCTACTTAATGAAAATTAGCACCAAAATCCGCCGAACCAAATTGTGATAAAACTGAAGAAATTTGCAACGCCAAGCAACATGGTAATATTATCAAGTTCCCAAATCCAATATCCATCCATTGTACCACGATTTAAGGATTGAATGTGATGCAATCATTGAATTCCTGAACCACTGAATCAACCCAGCTTGTTTTGTATCCTCCTAATAGACTCGTATAACCCAAGGCCAAGCCCTTGTAAGAACAAGCGAAAGCGGAAATTGTACACATAATGAACCTAATTGTACAAATTAAGAGTTAACAACCCACAAGTGGAACTTTACTACATCTTGGTTAAGCTTGGAGGAGGTAATGGATAATCAGAGAACCGAATGCAAAGTTTGAGGGCTAATCACATAAATTGGAGGTGGAAGTGTGAAACAATGTAATACCTGAACCCAACTCATTACTCAATACAGATGAGATGAAGCATAAAAGGAAATGACTAAAGGCTCCGTATTGAAAGGTCACAAGAGATCATACAAAACTGATAAGAAAAACTTGAACAGTTGAACATCTATTTGTTGGAATTGATCATAATCAACAATCAAGAAATTACTTATCTTCTCTTTAAACTCTTCCACCATCTGTTGCAGGTTGCTCACTAAAACAGAACACAGTTACCTCATTAATCTACAGGCGAAGCAATCACAGGGAGTCCCAAAGCTGTGATGAAAACTGAAAACACATCAAACACAATCAAGTAGATTCACTTTGACAGATACCAGAACAATACAGATTTAAAGCATCAAGTGTAAGTTCGATCATAAAGCAGGATAATTCATTGATTGACAATCAAAATGACAGAGAAGAAATTGAGATTAGTGCGGACTCTGAAATTGATGGATTCTGATTCATTTCTCGTTCATCAGGATCCCTTGCGCCTCGCCTTCCTTTCTATTGCCATCGCCTCGACCGGTCTTCGGCGTCGGCCGGCGCTGATGAACCACGCTGGAAAAATCAACACTGAGATCAGAGTAGAGAGAGACGACCTTAGAGATATTGCTGTTGATCTCGCGAATTAGGGCGACGTTCTTGGCGAGATTGTCCGGGATCAACGATTGATGGTTCTCGTTCACTTGCTGGATCAATACGTTGTTCTGATCGAGCACGGATTGCACCTGGCTGAAGCTCTTGCTCAGAGAATCCCACATCTCGGCGTCGCACTCCTCTACGTCCTCCGTCTTATCTCCATCTCCACCTCTCCCGCAGTTCCCAGGCCGATCGTACGGTCCGATCTTCCTTTCTCCGTTTCCGTTGGAATTCCGATTATTCGCTAGGGTTTCCTGGTTGCGATCGCCAGAGCTGTCGTTCTCCATAATCGTCTGCAAAGCGACCTACGGTTGCGCGTTCGCAGGCGGTCAGCCCACCCCTCCCCTAAATGGAGGCCGGTGACGGCGGTTGCTCTGATTGATATCCCTCTGGTTCACACGTTGAGTCGGTGATGGAGGAGGGTGACAGACCAATCAGAAGCTTGCGAGTTTCATCATCGATGCGCTTTTCTACCCTTTTTGTGAGCGATGCGGCCAATGCCCAATGGGGTCGTCTATAAATATCTTGGCAAGCTAATAAAGTAATTAAATATCTTCTTGGCCAGGATTAGGACAACGGACACGCTCTTTTGCGCTTTTGTTCCGAACCCTCTAGTATGGTCTATCATTTATTTAAGTAATTATAGGATTCGAAACTAAATATCTTAACATGAAAAAATACTATATGGAGTAAGTTTCAAAATATAGTCATTTTACTAATTGAGGTATGTTTTATAATCTGTTAATTTTTTGTTAGAAAATATCAATTTTTATTCAAAACTAATTCTTTTCCCGAACCTTGTTCAGGTTTTTTCATAATATTTTCGGTCGAGTTTGACGTATTAAACAAAATATTTAACATGTTAATTTTCTACTAACATATTGTCCATGCATCTTGTCATATGTTCTACTAAATTTTCTTTTCTTCAAATGATCGATATTTCAAATTTGACAAAGAATGGTAAATCAATCGCTTTCACGTTTCTCCTAATATCCGTCCTAATTGAATGCAAAGAAATCTACTTTATGCAATCTGAAATCGGAATGAATTTGCAATTAGCAATACAACCAGCAAAATCGAACATCAATTAATCAATCTAGAACTAAATTACAATTAGGTGAAGGAGAGATAGTGATCGCCCACGAACTTGCAATCGAATCTCCAGTTTCAACCTTTCATGAGACATCCACCGCCAAGAAATCCCTCCGTCGAAATCATCAAATTCAAACCCCCCCCCCCCCCCCACCAAAAAAATAAAGACGAAGCATCGGAGTGAATCGGAATGCAAGGCTCACCTTCCTCTTCAATGGCGTCGACTGTCGAGTGCCGATATCGCCACCACCGCACTGCTCGAACTCGCCTTCACCGCCGCCTTCAATTCACCGTTGCCCGGACACTGAAATCAGGAGAAAGACCATGCATTGAGGGAGTTTGAAGAGAGCGAAACCCGACTACCGGCCCTAGCCCGGAAATCCAACCCTAGCGCCAGAGGGGAGGAGAAGCCGACCCTAGTGCCGCCCGGATCTGAGAGAGAGGGGAGGAGGAGCACCAGTGGGGAGGTTGGACTTCCGTTCACCGCCAAAGGCGACGCAATCCTCCGTTCACCGCCAAAGACGGACATGATCTGAAGCGGAACTCGTCGGATCTAGCATGAAAGAGGCGGGGGAGAGTCGACGACCATGTCCGACTCCTGCACATCTGAGAAACGGAGAATGAGATTGGTAGGGTTTTATTCAATTTCTCTTTTCGGTGTTCAATTCCGTCGTTAGGGTTAGGGTTCTAGCGACGATCGAGACTGACGATGCAGTGAATGAGCCGGAATTAGTACGGAGAAAGCGTACACCGAGGAAAGCGTACCGGAGTAAGGTTAGGGTTTTGTAAGCCGTTGGGAGGAGAAGCGTACCAGTAGGGGTGGGCAGAAATTGGATCGGACCGGGAGCAGATCGGAAATTTCGGTCTTGGATCGGACCGGGAATATTATGGTCTAGTCCACGGTCCAAGAATTTTCTAATTCCGGTTTCCGGTCCAAACCTGGGACCAGACCGAAAATTCCGGGTCGGACCGGAATTGGACCGGACTGAGCTTTTATTTTTTAAAAAATAGAGGTACGTGTTGCCTATTCTTTCTTTGTGGGCTGCCCACCCATTCACCTTTTTTTGGAAGAGGGCCCATTCAACCTTGCTACTGCCTACTCACAACCGGCCTTTTTTTTTTTTTTTTTTTTATAAAAACAACTCACAAGTCACAACCCTAACTCAACAGTCAACAACGCAACAATCGCCGACTCAGTGTTCAGTTACGCTCGTTGCTCGCTGCTGGCAGTCTGGCACTAGTCGTTCTCTCACGCCACGCCGCCGTCGCCCTTCATTGTTGCTCATCGCCGGTTCACCGCTGCCCTCGCCCTTAGCCACCGGTCATTAGTCATCGCCCTTCACTACCGCCCTCGCCCTTCGCCGCCCATTGACAGTAGACATCTCTCTCCCCTCTCTTTTCAGATTCCGGTAAGCATCTCTCGTCGCCCCACCCCCAGACCCCAGTAGGCATCAACATCGCTCTCCCTTCTTTTTCAGATTCTGGCTTAACATTGCGGTCCAAACGGTCCGTGGACCGGAAAACCCGGAACCATATAACCCGGTCCCGGTCCGATCACGGTCCATGCTTTTGAAGATTACGGTCCATCGGTCTTGGACCGCACCGGAATTTCCGGATCGGTCCGATCCGATCCAGACTGGATGCCCAACCCTACGTATCAGGGTTAATTGACGGATGTGAATCGGCGGCGAGCAGTTGGGAGGAACCGCTCCGGAGGTGACCGAGGTAGACCGCGGTGAACCAGGGTATCGTAAGGAAGAAGATAATTGGAAGGCAGTTGAAAATAACGTGGAGGAGAAAGGGTGAAAGATTTTGATTTTTAGACACGTGGCGCAAATTTTAACAAAGAGGCTGCTTCTAAAATAATAAGTATAAGGGGTGAATTTTAAAATAATTTCAAACTTATAATACCATAATTGTACAAATTTATTCATTGGTTTTTTTTACCACAAATATGTAAAAAACTATAGTCACATAATACTCCAAAAGAAAGCATTAAATTAAATACTACTTATATTAACAATGTTAGTTTAGCTTTCTTATATTTAAAAAAAAATGAAAGCAATGTAATTTATTATCAACGAATAATTTCAATGATAATTGTGAAAATTAAAAATCAAAATATTTAAAATACGGTTCCGCTATATACACCACAAACCCTGCACAACGTCGGAATTGACGTGCATGGTTAGAGTGGGTTGCACGTTAAAAAACACGTGCATTTCTAATGAAAGATTTGCGGTGTATCTAACAACACCCTTAAAATAACATATTTTATTTAACAAGAAGTGCGCCTTAACAAAAAGTGAGTCAATTGAAAACTCTTTTCTTCAATCCAATATTCGGTTTTGAATTCTTAAAACCAAAAACTTGTATGACTTTAGCCCTAATGCAAAACTGGCTAAAGACATATTTAGACATAAAAAAAAGGCATTATTTCCTCACTTAATTAGTACAAACCAGTTGTTGTTGATAAACGAGCTCGGTCCGATCTCAATTTTTAAACGAGTTCTTCTTATTTAATTAAGATTGGCTTGTTTAGGAAATGAATGAGTTCGAGTCAAACTTTTTTCGGTTCTACTTGATCATAACATATCAACTTAAAAAAAAATATATATGAAATTCGAGCTATTCAAGTTTAAATCGAACGAACCGAGTTTTCAAGCGAACTTAAAATCCTGTTCAGACTCGACTTGTTTAGGTAAACGCCCGAGCTCGACTAGAGATTTTTTCGAGCCAATCCCCATCCGAGGTCGAGCGATTTAGTCCTATAATACCCTCCTAAGCAAGCTCACCTTTCTACTGTTTCACTTTTATGTGCAATCACGAACAAAGTAGCGGCATTTATTTAACCAAAAAGAGAGCCGACACTCTTCGTAGTAATTATGAGCATTGACCTGAAGAGGGGATAGATGAAATACTCGCCTTGCACACTTGCACATCCTCATAAGATGTCATAGGTAGCAGTCTTGTATTTTGGGTTGTTATTCGAACCAAACGAGCCGAACTTAGCATGTTCAAACTTGTTCATTTGTTAAACGAACTCGAGCCGATCCCAATTTTTAAACGAGCTTTCTTTTTTGTTCAAGCTCGGCTTGTTTTAGTAAATGAACGAACTCGAGCCGAGCTTTTTTTCGAGCTTGAAGTAGTTTTACTTGGTTATACATATTAACTTACAGAAAATTTTAAAAATTCCATATTATTCGATCTATTCGAGCCTAAATCGAACGAGAAGAGCTTTCAACCAAGCTTAAAATCATATTCAGGCTCGGCTTGTTTAGTACTTTAGGTAAGTGAACGAACTCGAGCCGCGAGCTGTTTAGCTCATATAACCCTACTAGTATTCCAAATCTCAACCGGCTCACGAATGCTCATCTCGCACGGTTGCACATTCATCTCGCACAGATGCACATTCGTGAGCCGATTGTACTCAAGACTTTCAGATAATCGGCAGTAAAGCTCATAAAAAGGTTTACTTTGGAGAAAATTTAAGGAAAAACACAGTAATTTTACCAATATGACCTGCAAAACCAGGACCGGAAAAAAGGCCTTCCTGTTGGAGCTCAACAACAACAACAAAGCCTTTCATGTTGGAGCTCAGCGACGACGACAAAAACAAGTTTAGTTCCAACGATGAAGAGATATCTACATACAGCCCCACCAGTTTTGATATAACAGGATCTTTACACTTGCTGGAGCCCATGTAAATTAGTCTATTACCGATATGGGCTCCTCCCTCAACTGTTAAAAGATTAGCGGCTATCTAAAATTGTCAGTTAGCCTACAACCTTTTCTTTACAGCAACAACAATTACAGTTCAAATCATCATAGATAAAGTTGTTTACCTCATAGGAGAATGTTTGATCCGTAAACACTAGAGGCTCTCGCTAGTCACGGCTCAGTGTCACTCCCAGAGTCAAGGAAGCTGAACTCCCTTGGCCCTTCAAGCTTAATAAGAAGGGTTCCCTGGTTCTCCTCCCTCCACTGAACGCCTTCCATCTTCAGAAGGCTGGTGACCTGCAAATATACCAAGTGGGTAGTCTCGGAGTTAGGAGATTAAAAATCTTGGTGAATTGTCTGGGGGATGGCATAACCCAAATACAAATGTCACGGAGTAAATTTAAGAAAAAGGTGTGCAATACACAAATCACAAATGTCTTCTAAATTCTAGTTGCTGGGACGCCGACCATTCATTTAAGCTTAGGTCAAAGGATACTTTTTATTAGCTCAAGTTCGACCATATGAGACTACCATAAGGATTTCCCTGACAAGATACAGACAAGCTACTCGTCACCCTTATCCAATTGTAGAGTCAATTTTTCTGCGCTTTGATTTATTATACTTGTTCTTATTGTAGGCTTTGCTTTAGACAGATATGATACAAAATCATAATGAGAAATGAAGGAAACATTGTGTATGACTGAGATAATTAAAGTGGCAAGTCAAACGTCATACCGACTGTTTCAGCTTTGACTTGCCGAGACCATGTGAACCACAGCCCGTGATCACTCTGAGAAATTGAATAGCTGAAACCAGAAGGCATTTAGAGCTGATACAAAACTGCCAATATAGATATAAGCCAAGGCAGAGAAACCAAAAAAGATGAAGCTTACAGGAAACAGATGTTCCAAATAAAAGGTGGAGCTTCACCAATCTCATTGCAGGTTTGACGTGTTGACCATGCAAATCGATAGTTAAGACATTTTCTATATCCTTGTTTCTGCGACATTGGATGGAAAAATTAAGAGCACAACAAAACTCCAAAATAAAGAGGGAGAAAACTTCTAAAACAACCTTGCTTTGAAAATCTCCATGCTTGCCCTTTCATCTTCCTCCCGTGCCAATTTACCATACCGCTTAGCCTACCAAAAAGGAGCCAAGACACCTTCATTTACAAGGAGTATCCGGTAAAGAAAAATGTGAGAGGTGCAAACCTTATCAGAGAGGTAAACTGCATGCTCCTTTGATCCATTTGAATATGACATTGCTGCCTGTAGATGGTTTGCATCCAATCAATAATCACAGACAAATGAATGATTAATTGTTCCACTTCACCCTATTTACTTCCTACTGTTTTCAAATGAGATCCACTCCCTTGTGCAATCAATACAACCATACGGTGGAAATAGAAACAGCAAGTCAAAAACACACAGCTACCCACCTTCTCATAATTTGCTTTCATAGAATTCCAGTGGCTTTCTGCTGTTCCTCTATGTTCCTCGTATCCATCTCCTTTAACTGCGATTATTAACCACGAGAATCCAATAAAAAATTCCTTCAAAGATAACAATGTTGGAAAGCTGATTATATCAGATGATATTTATAACCATAAGAATCATATCAGATTCTGTTAATAAAATGAATGTGAAGACAATTAACATTAAAAATAGATTTATTTTCATACTATAAGGCATGATATTGCCTAGTAAATCTGTACCATATGTTTTCTGCTGTGGCATGGAAGTTGCAGGTGGGCAAAGTTCAAGTCGCTTTTGTGCAAATGACTCCACTTTCTTTACAACGTTTCTCCAATTCATAGTGCTAGGTTCATGAACTGAAGAAGGGTGCCTAGGAATGTTGAACAAAGATTCCAAAACCTCATGGGGTAGTTCTAGCTTGTTGCTTAGCATATCAGTGTATGATCGTGCTCTGGAAGAAATAGAACCAGCAACTGCCTCTGAATAACTCCTAAAATCAAGACATCAAACAATTAAATTTCAATCAGAAGTAAACAATTTTTTTCTTGTTGGACATACTTCTACGACAAAGAAAAACACACAACAGAAATACAAATAGATAAGATGTCTTCAAGAGGGAAAGCTCATGTCATAAGAAATATCATGGTCAATACAAAGATCAAATAAATTACACATTCACACCTAAATCAAGGTGGATATTAACTACATAGAACTTCTGAAGATTCTTAAACAGGTTTTCAACAAAATAAGAGTTGCTGAGTTTCCAGTAAAAAAAAAATAAGAATGCAAAATCTTTAGGTTACAACCTGTACTTTCTTGGTCAACTGGATATAATATCTTTCAAAACAATGTTGTTTGTTGTTAGGTTATTCTTACCATATTTGCCTTTCACAGGACTTGTAAAGGAGAAATGAAAGTAAGCTGCATGCCTCATGTGAACCCATAAGTAACAGAGAAGAAAACCCTTGTACAACCCAAAAAATATAGTATTCATGGAAAAGACGAGAGACATGGGAATCGACTTTTACTAGCAAGATGTCTATACATCTAACTATTTGTTGCATTCTATGCAAACAAGTTCCGCCTAAAATTTTAAAATCAATATCACAAGTTTGGTGTTAGGAGATACAATACCTGTTGCCACAGTTCACTGGCCATCCATTATCCTGAAGTTCACTTTCAGATGAAAGTGAAGTTGAATCAGATGGATCAGTCAACCCCCAGAAATAGTTCTGAGATCCAAAAGGCAAAAGAATTGAATCATCAAATACTCATACGGGAAGATTATACGAAATGAGTTAGAAATGAAAAAAATATGGAAAATTTCCCATATGAAAGCAGGTTTCTAACACAGACATCCTGATGCCCAACAATATACAACAAATACAAAATCATGATGAATGAGCACAAATATAATGCAGACCAATAATTCAACAACATGTGTCTGGTTAACGGTCCATAAATTAGGAATTCAACTAAAGCCAGTTTTAGCTCTGCAACACATAGCTCATCTTGTTTACTAACAATATTTATTACATAGGGTTTATAGACATGTTATTAATAGATAGGTTATAAAATGCAAGGTCTTAGAATTACTTTAAGTGGATATGGCGAGTAAACAAGATGAGCTAAGAGTGGAATATCTTATAAACACTAAAACAAGATGAGTTAAGAGTAGAATTACTTTAAGTGGAAATGCAAGGTCTTAGAATTACTTAAAATGCAAGGTCTTAAAATGCAAGGTCTTAGAATTACTTTATAATATGTTATAAACACTAAAACACATACAATTTAAAAAAAGAAAACACGAAGAACACACATTACTGGATTTTAAAATAAACCTTGTTTTAAAAAAAAAATGATTTTCGCAATAAAATCAAATTAACAAAATAAGTAGAAAGAGATAATAATGTGAGCAACAGTAAAACTAGTCTGTATAACATTTAACATATAAATGAAAAAGTAAAAGCGAAATGTAACATGGCAAATGCAACAAGACATGGTAAAGAGTCTCCAGACATTCAATTTCATGTTCATCCCCTATTAAAAGAATATATACTTACTTCAGAGTTGAAATCAGAGTATTTTGAATCGTCTCCACTACTTCCGCTAAGAGTGGAATATCCATCACTTCCTGATGGCTCAAAGGAGGATCCAGATAAATCAAGCAGAATGTCCAAGGCCTAGAAAAACAAAATATGGGATTTGATAGATATACATGAAAAGCTGATTAATACAAAAGAAGATGAAGACACAAAAACTAGGGTGTAGGAAAATGATCAATGACACACAAAGGAGCCAAAAACTCGGGCAAATTTGTAAAACAATATCTGCAGTAGTATAAAGGAAAAAAGGAGGGAGAGCCCCTAAACTCCAGCATTGCTCATCACTATAAAGTGTAAAGCCTTCACAGCAAATAGCTTGCTTTTAAAATTGGCGAAGTCACGGTAAATAGATAACTTATGAATTTATATAATCAATTAAAAGATACAAGTATCAGAAGCAAATCTGGCTTGGAGAATGGTTTTAGCATTAGTTACCAATAGTAAATCGGGCGTGGAAAAGTAGTTAAGAGGTGTACAAGACCATCAAGGGGAATAAAACGACTATTGAGTGTGCATAAATATCACATTTTAAGAAGGAAGGAAAACTACTTAGATATCACATTTTAAGAAGGTAGAAAATCCTTTAAAACTGCTTCAGATGCCAGTTATTACCCTTTCTCCACCAACTTAGACTAAACATCCCATTATTACTATTTTTTATGCAATAAAATCCTGTAGTTTTTTTCAATTACATATCAACCCTACAAGGAATAAGCCTAAAGTGACAGGAATTTCCCCAAGAATTGAAACTAAGCTTACGCACAGTTCTACAGTTATTTAACCACCAACCAACTCAAATTTCCTCAAAAAGTCCCACTTCAATCAACGACAAGTTTCGGTGTCTTGTAGAAGCATTTCTCCAACCCATGACTCTAAAAGTTGCTAAATCTCTTATAGCAGTCTCATCATAATCACTGCAAGGTCAAACAACTTAACAAGTATCAAGCATCTACCCACAACAAACTAGAGATTACATTTTTAGCTCTTGATGAACAAAAGAATGAACACTACAGGACACATAGATGCAATACCTTCTCCATATCATAGTGGCATTGACCTGCAAACAATATCCACACAAGCCTGTTAGCAAACTGTATCCCTCAATGCACCGTAGTTGGAAGAAGATGACTCTTCACACAAAAAGCAATAGAAGTTCCACTTACAAATTTGAAAAACACAGAATAGTTTTGCACGCTTAAAGCAATTCAATTTCAATCATTCACATGAGAAATTGATAGACTTACCCAATACATCTCTGACAACCGCCATACTGAGGTCACACTCATCCCCAAGCATTGAACATACAAACTGCTCCATCTCTTCTACGTTAATCGGTCCACTACTTGATCGCCTAGGGTTCTTGAACTCCTTCCTCGATGTAGCAGCTACATAATCCTTACCTAAGATAGTTGAAACTGTCCCTGTAGCTGCAATAACCTTTTTCCCCTTATTCCCCCTAAACCCCCTACAGTTAGCCCCGTCCTCTCCGGAAGCGGATTCATTAAACCCGTCAGATGAACTCAAACAAGATCGATTAGAACTGGAACTCTCCGTCTGATTATCGCACTTCTCAGACAAACCACTTAAAATTTCGGCAGCTTTGACGGCATCTCTACCTGCTCGCTCGTAAACCTCCTTAGCTTCTTCAAAGGATGGCAAAGAGAATGCCTCGACCAACCCGAGGATAATCCTTTGCTCCTCGCTTTCGGAGCCGCCAATTCCCGCACCAGTTTCGTCGGCTGGTTTGGAAGGACCTGCCCTCTTCTTCTTCCTCTTGGACTGCTTCATATCCAACACAAACGCTCCTAATGCTATCTCAGAGCTCGATCAACCCTTGAGGGTTTAGCAAATCAAATACCCCAAACTAATCGATCGAAACAACCGACATCGTCAAATTAGGGTTTACAAAAACCAGCACACAAACAAAACGATTATCCAAAGGCAGCAAGCTCTAAAATCCGAATCTGAACTTCGATGTTGCAGATTAGAGTTCTTTTGAATCCCCTACCTACCCCAAAAGTTCGGAACGGAACAAATTGGGCAGGATCGATCCAGGAAAAAACAGATTAGGGTTTGATTAGCGAACAGGAAAGGTACAAAAGGTGCAAATCGGATGAAGGAGAAGGACGAAAAGCTGATTGGAAGATTGGAATCAAGGGGTTTGGGGGGAGATGTAGACGACCGGGGAATCGATGAGATCGTTGATTGTTGTGGCGGTGGGAACAGGTTTCCATTATTTATTTCTGAAAAGCAGACAGCGTAAATTGTGAAGAACAAAGTGGCCACGCTTTTATATTTTAGTTTTATTTTTGGGCGGATCCTGAAAAGTCGAACCGGATATCCAAAACTGGCTCGGGTAAGTGTTATTTTAGACTTTGACCGAGATGCATTTTAAAACTAGGATGTGCTAATCTATCTATCTATCCATATCTATGTATCTACTATCTAGTATAAATGTATCTTCTATTTATATATCTATCAATCTATCAATATTATTAAAACAAAAGAGTTTTAACCTATCTGTTATCCCTATTTTTATAAAAAAAATAGCTCTTTAAACAAATAAAAAATATCCTTTAATTTTTCTTTTTATTTCATTTATCTCTTTAAATCAATCATACTATTTTTTTATCTTTAATACCGATGTTATAATTATATTATTATTTTTTACTGACTAATAAGAGTAATTTAAAATATACAAACATATATATATACTACTTTAAATGAGATTTTCTAAAAAAAAATTATAAAATTATTTCTAATATACTTTTATGGTACTAATTTTTATAATTTTTTATCATAACTTTTATTAATATTTATAATATTAATTTATTACAGTATATTATTAAGATTAGATTTTCCAGATATCGTGTCATGGCACGAAGAGTGCACACACGGAGAAAGAGACACGTTTTACTAAATGAATAAAAGCCGCTTTTATCTTTAAATTATAAACATAATTTTGAGTGTTTTTTTATAAAGATAAATATTCTCCAAAATAAACCCACTTATTTTCCCTATACAATGTGATTTGAATTTTATTCTTAAAAGTTAAATTTGGAAAAACAGAAATCAATCAATCAATATATATGTATATATATATATATATATATATATATATATATATATATATATATAATACTAAAATAGAGGCGTGTAAATCCTATGTGGCGGGTTCTGATGCGATTCGCTTACGTGTCGGACTTTGGTGCAATCTGACCCGGGTATTTGACACATCAATTAATGATGATCCAATATATTTAAGCCACGTCAGACAATTACATTATCTATTTATATATGTGTGTCATCCTATGTGTCTATTTTAATTGAAAATTAAATTTAATTTTTAATATAAATATTCAGGATCATATCTTAAGTATTTTTTTAAATATTTTATCTTTAGTTATTTAGATTAGTAACGATAATTCATTATATCTGATGATAAGATTTATTATTAATCAATTATCTATAAAATAATAAAATCTTATCACAATAAATAAATATTAAATGCAAATATATATACGTTAATGGTTCATGATCGATCCTAAATCACACAATACATGGGTACATTCATGATCAACTCTAACCTAAATTTTACAATTATTTAGCTTATATCCAAGTTGAAAAATTGGTTGGTGCGTTGTATCTTCAATAAAATATGGATTTTTTTTTAAATGATGAATTATAATTTATAAGATAGGAGTATATATACAGTATATACGGTTGTATTTGATAAGTTTGGGTGCATGATGTTTACTATAATAGTTTAGTATATACTGTTGTATTTGATAAATTTGGGTGATGTTTTTAACTTATATCTTAAAGTCACAAGTTCAAACATCATTCTGGATTTGTTTAAGTAGGTGGTGACATGGTTTAACTTAATCAATATAATGTATAACACATATTACCATGAGGAGAATGTAATAAAGTGAAACTTTATACTCTATGAAAAAACCATTGTATCTGTAATAAATAAAACTATTTTAAATTTGGTATAATGGTCACAATTTTTTTTTTACATTTTGTAGAAATTCTCTAATTTTAAAGATTTTAGTTGTTTTGCTCCAATATATTATCTAATAAAATATAGAAATTAATGGAAAAAAGTCAAATTTTCTAAATTTTTAGTATTCTCTATTATTTTATATAGGATTTGGAGAATCATATTGAAACTTTCAAACTAGCTGATGATTTGTTCGAGTTATAGAATTTTTTTTGTTTGTAGCATTCTATAATTATAATATAGAAATTATAGAGAAACGGTTGAAATAAAGCATTTTTTATTTTTTTTATTTTATACTCCCTCTGTTAATTAAAACTTGTCGTTTACTATTCATGCACGTTTTTTTAGAAGGATAAAAACTATATAAAATATTAACATTTTTTTACATTTGTTTTGATAAATTCATACTTAATTGTAATAAGTATGAAATTATTTTAAAAAATTATTTAAAAAGTTAATATTTTATATAGTTTTTAACACCTAAAAAAGCGTGCGTAAATAGTAAAACGTCATGTTTTAATTAACGGATGGAGTACTAATCTTTGATGAAATGTGACATTTTATTTTATATATTTCTTTATGTCATATGACGTTCCATTACAATAAACAAATAATGGTTATATATATTACTAATTAAAATACCTTAACGTTAAAATCTTATTATTTTGTCATTTTTTCATGAGCGAAAAAACATGTTTTTTATTTTTTCTTTACTTTTAAAAAAATAATTCAAAATTATAATAAAATATAAGTTATTAGACAACCGCCCAAGCGTGCGGGCCATAAAACTAGTAAAATATAAAACAACCTTTTTTTTACGCAATATAAGAATTAGGTCGGGTCGGCCGAAGAAAAGGCTCTTCCTAGCGCATTCTTGTGGATGAGAACACGAAGTTCTGGATCATCATCACAACAACCGTCGATAGGGAAAACATGTGCATCACGAGCGAGATAGTCGGCCACGACATTTGATTCCTTGAAAATATGACGAATAACAACATAAGAGAAGGACGAAATATCTAGAATAATATCCGATTGTAGTAGCTTGATATGTCAGGGACACTTACAATCCCCCAGCAGAGCTTTAATAACTAGTAGGTTATCCCCCTCGATAAGAAGGTTATAAATGTTGGGCTGTTTTGCCTGCGAAATGCCCATCTTGAGCCCGAGGTTTTCGGCATAAGCAACTAATACATTGATACATGTATTCCTGCCCAAAGCCACTACATCACCCATACAGTCTCGAATAACAAAACCATACGACGTCGAAGCATCTGGCCTTATAGAACCATCAAAGTTCAGCTTGTAGCAATCAGTTGGAGGCTTTACCCATAGTCCAGAACGTTGATTAGCCCGTTGCGGAGCCACTGGATGCCTATTGGACCGGCTTGAATTACCATTTTTGCTTCCGTGGAAATTTGGGCAGTCACCGATCGTTTTAAAGTTTTGTTTGTTGCCAGCAGTGGGTAAAAGTTGCATAGAAAAGCTCCATCTCAATAATAGATACTTTGTCTGTTTGTTCGAAAGCTAGCTGGTTCCTGAAAAAACATAGAGACCACCAAGAGCAAGCCAGGACCCCAAATTTGTGTAAACCCATTGCTACCTTAAGATCGTTGAGAGGAAGAGACGATCCCAACATAGCATTTGTTAAAAAATAACTAGGCAAATGGATACGTAATGTCTTGTGTAGACGAATGGCCATTGGGCACTCGATAAACAAGTGAGTAGCGGATTCATTGGTGTTGCCACAGAAAACACAACATGAGGGAACTGACACGTGAGACTTCTGCAATCGTTCAGTAGTAGGTAAACCGTCACGAGAAATTTTTCAAAAGAAATGATGCACTTTAGGTGGGACATCCAAATCCCATATCCATCCACATTCAAAATTTGGTAAAATTTGGTACTAGGGCCCTAATAAAGTCGATCCATCAAAGGGTTATTCGGAAGAGTGATTCCTAACAGATGGTTAATATCTTCTGATGGAAGCAGATTGCTTAAGGTAGATAGAAGCAATGGTTTGTTTCACTCCAGGTCTGTGGTAAGAAAATGAGATACCTTAATACCCAAAAGGGTAGCTGGGATAGGCTGAAGAACCCTCGTGTCTAAGAGATAGGAATAAGCCCAGTTATGAGTCCAGAAGTCAATGGAGTTCCCATCACCCACACTCCACTGAATGGCAGACTGGAATAAGTGTCGGATAGACATCAGGCGATTCCACTGCCATGAAGAGTTACCTTTCTTTTTGTAAGTTACGAGATTTTGTCCCTTAAGGTATTTTTGCGATACAATACGTACCCAGATGTTGTCTGGTTCGACCAAGATTTTCCATAAAAGCTTCATTTGTAGCGCTATATTCATAGACTCGGATTTATGAATCCCCAGCCCCCTATTCATAGTGTCAACACATATCTTGTCCCAGATTATAAGAGGCGGAGAGTTCGAATTTTCGTTCCAAAAGAATTTTCTGTAAATCTTAAGGTATTTAAGCCTAAAGGAGTGAAAAGCCTTGTGAGCTATTAGGATATTGTCCTGAATAGATATTCCTTTAGTAAAGGCTCCTTGTAAATGATGGATCAGTTTATCAAAAATCTTAGTTAACCTTGCTGTTAAAACTTTTGCAATAATTTTATATGCTGTGGAATACAAACTTATCGGTCTGTAGTAGTTGATTGTGGAAAGATCGTCCCGTTTTGGTAGTAAGGTAATGAAAGTATGATTGATTTGCCTTAGAAGCCTACCACTGGAGAAAAAAGTCTTTACTACTTTGATAACGGAAGGCCCCACAAACTTCCAGAATTTTTGGTAAAAACCAGCTGAGAAACCATCCGACCCAGGCGCTTTATCAGAGCTCATAGAGAAAACAACGCTCTTAATTTCTTCATTAGAGACAGGTGCTATGAGCATATCATTGTCTATCTGGGTTACTTGTGTAGGAATAATCGTCAGATCTCTCGAAAGATCAATACCATCCCCCGAAGAAGATCGGAAACGAGCTTTGAAGTCTTTTTCAAATTCTTGTTGAATAATATGAAAATCTGCTGAGATCACACCATTTGGAAGAGATATCGTCTTTATAACTTTCTTGCCTCTTTTGGTTGTAACAATCTTATGGAAATAGCTAGAATTTGAGTCATTTAATTTGGCATGTTTTATCTTGGTCCACTGACTCCAATAACGTTGGTGGAAATCCAACATCCTTTCTCTTTGTTAATCGGTTGTTTTAGAACTTGCACATGATTGTTGTTATCGTTCGTAAGAAGGGATGTTTGTAATTGGAGAAGTTTACTATCGGTTACCTGAATTTGAGGCCGGATCGATAGCTATGTTTGTGAAACCGCATTTTCTCCACACACAATCCTTTGGGATCTTATCAGTCCTTGTTTTGAGTAATGCGAGGACATTGATATTATTATTCTTACAGAAAATATCGACGTTAGTCCAGAAGTTCCTACAGCAGATACCGCAGGAATTCCAAGAACAAATATTCATAGGAAACTGTTAGAGATGTGAATGACACTAAAAGTGTCCCACATCGGAAAGTTGAAAATAACAAGCCCTAGTATATGAGTCGGTGGGCTACTCCTTCTATTGCCAATTGGTTTTAGAATGGAACCTCACTCGACATGTGTGCTAGGCTACTAGTGCATGTGCGCCTGTGCACACGACCCCCGGTCATCGGTCCGAGTCGGACTTTGATATGGTATCAGAGCGGTTAGCCTAGATGGCCCGTGTCGATCCTGGTCTGGGTTACCTAGTTGTCCAAGTCTCAACTAGATGACCCGTGTCGATCTTGGTCTGGGTTACCTAGTTGTCCAAGTCTCAACTAGATGGTCATTCCTGGTTGGATTTGCGGGGGCGTATCAAAGATGTGAATGAGACCCAAATTGTCCCACATCGGAAAGTTGAACATAACAAGCCCTAGTATATGAGTTGGTGGGATACTCTTTCTATTGCCAATTGGTTTTAGAATGGAACCTCACTCGACTTGTCTGCTAGGCTACTAGCGCATGTGCGCCTGTGCACACGACCCCCAGTCATCGGTCCGAGCCGGAATTTGATAGAAACTACTTTTCGTATCTGTTTGTACACTATTAGATCGGTAGCTATCAAACTTGTGATAGGTTGTGGAAGTCCAAGGATCCAAAATATTGGCAGAATTAAGTATATCCCCAAACAAGCTAGATTCACCAAGGAGACATTTGATCCCCAAAATAACAAGGGTCGGACCATACATGAATGAAATCCAGTCGATGCAACTTCGAAACCGAATGAACGATGAGTAAGTCCGGTAAGGACAATGGCCATTGTAAAGGCCGGGAAATTTTAGAATATTAAACTATTAAAATAGTGATTTATAATCATTCCGATTTCTAAGATTCAGGAGATTTGAAAATTCTGTCCGTGAGCTATTGGATTTATTCTAAATCTTTCGAAACAAGTTCCGACGTTAATTAAATTGAAATTTAAAATATGATATACTCTACTTTTATATACCGAAAATTGGAAAATAATGTTCAGATTCCATTTATTAAATTGGAATTTGGAAAATTGAGAAGTATTTTAAACGCGTCGAGAGAACGGGTTTCAAGATTGTTTCCGGGTAGAATTTTAATTGGGACTAATGGGGACCATTCTTACTTCATTTCTTCCCCCTCCCTATTTCAATTTCGGAGCTGCAGAATCACATGCCAACTGATTTTCTTCTTTCCATTTGAGGCTAAACCACACCTGCTTTGGCTATGGTGCAAGGCTCTCTTTTCCCTCTTTTGTTCGGTAGTAGCAGCAGCATAGGCACGCCTCTTTCTCCCTTCTGAACCTCACGAGATACCTCTCTTTCCTCTTGCTTCTCCCTTTCAAACAAACCCAGGAAGCCTCTCTCCCTTCCATCTATTCTCTGTTGTCGCCAAACACCAACAACTACCAACTCTTGCCGCCGGACAGCCTAGCATCTTCCAGATCTCCATCCGATCGAGCACACCCTTTTTCGCCCCCCTGTTTCATTGTTCACCGCCGAGCTCCCAGTCACCTCCATTGCTCCTCCCTCTGAGCAGCAACAGCAGTAGCCAATCTCCGACGACAGAACCTCGACGTCCGAGCCCCGGAGGATTCCCTGGAGCCGACGCCGCCGTGCCTCCCTCTTCCCCCCCTGTTTGCCGTTCAGAAGGTCTGGTAGGTTTTATTCCCGTTTTCAATTCGAATCTCCTTCAAGCGCAACTTTGAACCCCCCTATCTCCTTCCTAGGCTCGAGCAACGTTTCTTCCCCGTCGATTGCAGTCGGATCCGCCATTGCCGCCGAAGCAGCATCTCGGAGACGCGACTGTAAGATTTCTTTTCCCTTCCTATTTCTTGTGTCGCTTTCTTCCTTAGGGTCGGGTTGTGGTCGGAATTCTATTCCGACCACCTGGGATAGATTCCGAGCCAAGCAGGGCCACCGGAGGCCTGAGGCTCCTTCCCTCCTCACTTCCGCGTCCTCCGTCAGAAGCAGAGCTCGGCTCTGAGGTTGAAGACGAATACCCTTTTCTTTCTTCATGGGCTTGGGCCTATTTTTGTTTCCGGATCCGGGTTCAACTGTCGGGTTCCTTCTTTTCCTTTTGACAGATTTCCGGGTTGGGCCTTTTACTTTCGGATTACATCTTGGGCCTTTTGGGGGTTTGTCCTCTTGAAATGTTAATTGAGAAATGTGCTTTATTATATGTTCATGTTATACGGTCGGTATAGTATTTAATTATGGTCAAATTATTATTAATATATATTATTCTGAGTTTGGTGTTCATTAATATTTTCTGAAAAATTACATTTTATTATAAAATTATCTTGAGAATGATGTTAATTGGAATATTCATTTTGTGATGTGTAAATATGTGATTTGGAAATTTGAGATGTTTTATTCCTATTGATATGTAAATATGGTTTATGAAAATATAATTGTTTTGGTGATTTAATGTCCGAATTTAATTATATAATAATTTTTATAATAAACATGCCTGGATCGTTTTAATAATAAGATTTTGGGAATTTGTTAAGGATTTAAATGATAAATGTCGGAATTTGGCCAAGTATGATTTGAGAAGTTATTTTGAAAATGAGTTGACTTAATTTGGGATTTAAGAGTTGGAAAACTTTGGGAAATGAGTTTGGAAATATTATTGGTGAGATTTATCGATGGGTTTGATTGGAAATGAAATGATTATGGTTGATGTTGGTCATATCGGAAGTGTTTTGGAAAACGGTCTTTACCATCGATTGGTTTTGAGGATGTTGAGAACTTGGGTTCTGTGTGTATAAACGTTAGTCCGGTAGCTTATGGAAATGACTTGATGATAGGTGTGTATTGCTTTTGGATCGCTTTGGACTTGCATTTGGGCCCTTGCTTGTGTTATATGGTTGTTCTGCATCTTCAGGTAAGTCTCTTCGGAGCTTACTCAGATTGAATAGAGCTATTCCCTGCTTTAGGTGCATGATATACTAGGTGCTTGCATTCATGATCAGCATGCCATGTAGTACCATGCTAGGTTGCATCGACTGTTGAGCATTCTATTTCTTTATGTGTATGTAAACAGAACGGCCGTTATCTGTGAAGTAACTAGAGTCATTGCTAGGGTTATAGGACGACCTAGTCTCATCGGGTCCCGTCCTGAGTCAATCGAGTCATGCACTTCCTTATATTATGAGATGCCTGCGGGCTTTATTGTGGAGCGGGTTAGGCATGCGTACCGCCCGATTATGATGGAATGCATTCACGAGCTGGCCAGTCTCCGCCCTATCGGAAGGGGGTGGAGGTAGGAGAGGGACATACCACTTGGTATTCTGTGCTAAGGCCTTATTATTATTATGCACTTGATCTTAGGAGCATGTTAATGTGTTAATATTCCGCCATGCATCTAGAAGCATCTTTATTAGGTATAGCGTATATGTGTGCTTAGGGTTGGGATGCAGAGCTAAAGTGGGCATCGATCTGATCTCGCCCCATATCAAATTTTTTAGGTATCCGTTATGCTTACTACTGTTGATGCTGATTTCAGTCCATGACCGCTGGGTCTAACATGGCGGAAAGAGAGAGTTGAGATTCCAACTTCACCAATTTAATTACTGCTCGAATTTGAATGGTTGATCATATTTTGACCCGGCTCTGCCGTGGCACCCCACTTGTATCTTTACTTTGCTTCCGCTTTACTTTCGTTTGAAATGGATTATGCGACATAGCCTTAGAGGTTAAGGGTACCCAACGGCCCTTCGAGGTTTTAGGGTTTGAAATCCCTCTTTTTACTAATCTTAAAATGAGTTTGAAACCTCGACCCGTACCTGGATTGCAAGATCCGAACAAGGGGTTTTATCCCTTGAAACGTAACCCGGAAATCATAATTCTGGGCCGTTACAGACATCGTCGTCCAACAAAACCTACAGAGGGCTTACAAGGCGATGAAGCGATTAGCGAGCTAGACAACGCGCATTTGGATGTAATAGGAATACAATTGTAAATACTTGGGAATAAACACTATATATCTATTTGGATTAAATGAGACTGAGAAAGAGTTAATAAATATGCTTGGTAAACAAATGAAGATCTCCAGTAGTGACCAAGTGGCCATTGTAAACCACCCAAGAGGCAGTCTACGATGTTAATACAAAGCAGGCCACCAAAAGAAAATTAGGAAAAAAAAATCCAAGAGCGACAATAATCAAGAAAATAACATTTAGGCCAAGGTGGATTATGAATCCATAAAACAACCCTTCTACAGCTCGAGCTCCGACTCTACCAAAAAAAAAAACTTCTACAACTCGAGAGAACTGAGATCATGAGGATCAATGGCAACGAATCAATCAATTTGTCATTTTTTTTACCAAAAGTTTTGTTAAGTATTTCAAATCCTTTCCTAAGGAAAAAAAGATAACTATGGATCTTCTGTAAACCTGGCCCCAAAAAATTCTAATACATACGACATAAATCAACAATGAAGGGAAGTATCTTAATCAAAGTCTTGAGCTATACGAGGCTGCTGAGACATGTGATACAAATTAGCATTCTATATATATTTGTGTATATTCATCTTCACATGACAACCTAGAATCTTTCTCATTGTCATGTGGCACTTAGTGATTGAACAAAGCATTGCACATAGTGCCTATATATATAGGATCATGTACACTTGCACAAAGTGAAGAGGAATCAAATGAGAATTAAAATTCTGCACAAAATCTTTGTTTTGGTATGGTATCCGAAACAAAGCAAATGCTCCTCCTCTGATTTCCCACCACTGAAGGTAACAGTTGTCTCCCACTTTTTTTCTTCTCCTCCGTTCTATCGCTTGTTTCTTTCTCCCTTAACCTTTCTTTCACAAAATGAATCTAGCTAACCCTAATCCCAATGCTGCGCCGCCTTCCATTCCTCTCCCCAACTTTGCCTCTCTCAACACTATCAAGCTCACAACCTCCAATTTTCCAATTTGGAACAAACAACTTACCACTTACCTCAAGGCAATCGCCTCTTCCCCTATGTCGAAGGCTCCTTGTCATGTTCCGTTGATCCCTCTTCTCCAGATCACCTTGAATGGCAAGACAAAGACAACCTTGTCTCAACCATACTTACCTCATCTCTTACCGAACCCATCATGGTTCAAGTTATTGAGTACTCCACTTCCCATGAAATTTGGGAACACCTCAATTCCCTATTCGCTGCTCAGTCCAATGTGAAGATCGTCCAAACTTGCTAGCAACTAGCTTCCCTAAAAAAGAGAGGCTCGGAATCTGTCTCCGACTACTTCAACCGAGCTCGATCGCTCTCCCACGTCATCAGCGCTGCCGGCCAGGCCATCTCCGATGACGAGCTCATTTGTTTTGTGTTTGCAGGTCTTGGCAGTGATTATGACTCTGTCATCACTTCTCTCTCCACTCGGACCACCCTTCCCAACCCAGAGCAGGTCCTTCTGCACCTCATGAACCACGAAGAGCGCCTCTCGCGGCACATCTCCGACCTCCATCCTTGGCGCTCCACCCATCCCCGTCAACAATACCACCACTCCTGAAGTCAATGCCACCACCACAAGGGGTGCTCCCACCAATCAGTCCTCCCGAGGCTCCTATGGTGGACGCGGCTACTCCAACTTTGGCCAAGAATCCTCCAACGACGGTCGTGGGTCTTATGGGCGTGGTCGTGGTGGTTCTACATTTACCGGTGAACAAGACAACCGTTCTCCCTGCCAAATCTGCAACAAGAAGGGTCATACAACCCTTCGATGCTGGTCGAGATTTGATTAGGCCATTCAGGCCCCTCCCCCTCGATCTTTTCAAGCAAATAGCACCACCACAAACTGGTTTCCAAACACTGCCGCTACTCATCATTACACGCCGGACCTTTCGAATCTTCGTCTCGACAGTCTCCCGTATTCAGGCACTGACCATATCTCCCTAGGCGATGTATCAACGGTCCCGATTCGCAATCATGGTTCTACCTCTCTTCACTCCTCAAATCTTTCTTTCCTTATACAAAATCTTCTTCACGCATCTTCTCTTACTCGAAATCTTCTTTCCGTTCATAAATTTTGCGTTGATAACTCTGTCTTCTTCGAATTTCTTCCTTGGCCTTTTAATGTGAAGGATTTGTTGAGTCAGGAAACACTTCTCTCGGGCCCCGTTGAGAATGGCATGTATTTCCTGCCGGTGACCACTCCCTCTCCTCCGACCATCAACTACACCGCTGCAACTTCACCTTCCACCTCCGATTTGTGGCACGACGGCTGGGGCATCCATCGTCACCGGTTGTGAGCACTGTTCTACGTCTCTTGGATCTTGCTAACCCTAAGGCTTCTCCTTTCCAGGCTTGTAGTTGGGCCAAGACTCACAATCTTCCCCATCCACCCAGCCCAACAAGGTCATCCAGACCATTAGAGCTTTTGTTTTTGGATACTTAGGCCCGACCCATGACTTGTCCACTTTTGGTCATCATTATTATATATCTAGCATAGATGATTTCAGCAAATTCATATGGCTTTTTCATTGTGTTTCTAAATCAGAAGTGCCTCAAATTATTATCAATTTCTTCAAACTCATCACCAATTTTCTATCCACAAAAATTGTTTCCATTCAAACCGACAATGGCACCGAATTCAAGCCTCTCACCCCGTTTCTTATTGATATGGGAATCACTGATTGTCTCACTTGCCCCCATTCCCATCAACAAAATGGAAGTGTGGAAAGTCGTCATCGTCGGATAGTAGATATGGGTCTAACACTTTTAAAACAAGCATCGCTTCCATTTCCCTTTTGGAACTTTGCCTTTGCAGACGCAACCTACATTCAAAATTGCCTACCCACCCCCCTTCTCCAAACCCGATCACCCTATGAGATGTTTTTTCACAAAAGTCCTTACTATAAATTCCTTAAAATTTTCGGGTGTCTATGTTTCCCCAATCTTCGACCCTACAACACCCACAAACTCGCCTTTCGATCATCCCCATGTCTCTTTCTCGGGTACTCATCTAACCACAAAGACTATATTTGTTACAATTGGGTGGACCAAAAGTACTACATCTCTCGTGATGTTGCCTTTCATGAAGATGCTTTTCTCTATACAAATTCAGCCTGCCTACGTTCTCCCAACCCATCCAATTTTTGTAACCTTCCCATTTTATTTAATGGGTAATCTGCAGAAAACCACCCCTTAAATATGGTCTTTTGCATAAAACCACCCTTTAAAATCAAAATTGCAGAAAACAAACCTTTAAATAGTATCAGTTACCAAATCACCACCCCACACCAATTTTCTGTCAAAAGATCCGTTAGAACTCAAGGGGTGAGTTTCCTCAGTGAGTCCACACGCCCAACTCGGCCGAGTAAACTCATTGTCTTCTTCCTCCAAATTGGGTGGTAGGGGCTTCAATGGGGGTTGGTTAATTTCCATTGTTTCACCTTCAAAATACCTCTATTAAATTCTAATCACTCCCTTCATCTAAAAAACGTGTTCAATTTGTAATTTAATCTAATGATTCAACCTCAATTCTGTTCAAGTTCGTTTTTGCCCTAAATTGAAATCGACGTCGTTTTGGATGATTTTGAAGCCGTTTCTTGTAATTGAATATACAAAATCAATCAACAAATAAAATGGAAGAGATTGGTGTATTCAATTGTGGGTTTTATGGACTCCATCCACTCTCCTTACAAAAGGGGATTTCGTCCTCTTTAAGACCCTATTCCACCACTGTTGGCTAAAATCCGAGCTCTTAATTTACTCTATCGTGTTCATTATACCTCAAGCGACGTTTTAGTGTAAAAAACCCTCTCAAAACTGTGCAGAATAATCGGATTCCATTTCCGACATAAGCTACCCGGAGGTTGCAGCCCGCCACCCTGTCGTTGTTTTTGCCGCCTCCTTGCACCACTAGGAGATCCTCCGCACCACCATAAGTCCGTAGCCTCCGACCTCTTGCCTTTCCGTGCCTCCAAACTCCACCGGGAACCTACCGAAGCCTCGCCGAAGTATATTGCCGCCGATGTCCAGGTGGTACTCTAATGGTGTCGATTGGGGAGGAAGATGAATTAATTGTATTCTACATCCCATACTTTTTATTTTTATAAAATATGCCCTTATTTCAATGATAAAAAAATAGGGGTAAAATAGTCATTTCACATATTTAACGGAACTTTGACAGAACAGTGGTGTGGGGTGGTGATTTGTTAACAGATGTTATTTAAAGGGTGGTTTTCTGCAATTTCGATTTTAAGGGGTGGTTTTGTGCAAAAGGTCTCATTTAAGGGGTGGTTTCCTGCATATTACCCTTATTTAATTCACCTCCTAGCCCAACAACTATAAGCTCACCAACTCAATCATCAGGGGTTCGAACCGGGGACCTATGGGTACTACCCATAAGTCCTTTCCGGTGAGCCATTCCGGAATGGTTCAAACATAACTACAAACATAACTACACCCATTGCCACCTCTCCAAAGAGCCCCACCTCTGTTGTCGCCATTCAAACACAACACCCATTCACAAGATCCAAGAGTAGCATCACCAAGCCGCTTCTTCGGACTAATGACACCATCCCTTGACCAACTGCTCCCCATTGCTTCTCCACAAGTATTATTCCTAAAGAATCGTCATCCTATACAGAAGCCTCGAAGCATCCCGAATGGAGGGCTGCTATGGCGGCAGAGTTCCAGGCTCTCTTGTCCACCAACACCTGGACACTTGTTCCACCGTCTCAATCCACCAACACCCTGGGTGTCAAATGGGTTTTCCAGACGAAGCGTCGATCTGATGGATCGATCGAAAGGCACAAAGCACGCTTGGTTGCTAAGAGATATGATCAGCTCCATGGCTTAGACTATACGGAGACTTTCAGTCCGGTTGCTAAGTCGTCTACCATCTGCCTCCTTCTATCCATTGCTGCCACCAACCATTGGGTCTTTCGTCAACTTGACATACAAGATGCCTTTCTCCACGGCTCACTCGATGAGGAAGTTTTCGTCTCTCAACCTCCAGGTTTCTCTAATCCCCAATTTCCTCATTTTATTTGCAAATGAAACAAATCCTTATACGGCTTGAAACAAGCTCCATGAGCTTGGTTCTCAAAACTCAGCGACGCCCTCGTCGACATGGGTTTCTCGCCATTGATTGCGGACTCGTCTCTGTTCATCCATCGCCTGGGTAAGCACTGCGTTTTTGTCTTAATTTACGTGGATGACTTGCTGGTTTTCTCCTCTGAGACAGGGTTGTGCACCAAGTTCATTGCTCACATGGCTACTCTTTTTCCAGTTAAGGGCCTTGGTCCTTCCCATTACTTCCTCGGCATCGAGATTGATCGAGATTAGAATGGTTTCCATCTCAGTCAGAACAAGCACATCTCTGACCTTATACATTGTGCATGCATGAGCAGCTCCAAGCCGATTTCAACTCCAATGTCTCCTCACTTCGCCTCAACAACCGACTCTCCATCATTTTTTGATCCGCACCTTTATCGGAGTATTGTTGGCTCACTGCAGTACTTGGCTTTCACCGGGTCGGATGTGTCCTTTGCTGTCAACAAAGCCTGCCAACATATGCATGATCCGAAGGAGTTACACTGGCAAGCGGTTAAACAAATACTTCGTTATCTCAAAGGCACCCCTCCTCCTTGAAGTTTCTTCTTGCAGCTTTTTCAGCTCATACGCTAACCGCCTTCTCGGATGCTGATTGGGGCGGTGACAAAGGAGATCGACGTTCCATAAGTGCCTATTGTGTTTTCCATGGCGCCAATCTGGTATCTTGGTCTTCCAAAAAGCAACAAACTGTATCTTCCACCGAAGCGGAGTACCGTGCGCTGTTTGAGGCTTCTTGTGAACTCCTCTGGCTTCAGCAGTTGCTCGCTGAACTCCACATCTTCCTGCCGAGTGCCCCCACTCTCTGGTGCGATAACATTGGAGCCACATATTTGGCTAGCAATCCGGTCCTTCATCACCGCATAAAACATCTATCTCTCGACTATCACTTTGTAAGGGAACGTGTCTATTCCAAGACCTTTACCGTCGCCTTCATATCATCAAAGGACCACCTTCATATCATCAAAGGACCAGGCAGTAAACATTCTTACGAAGCCCCTCTCATCACCATCATTCACTACAATGCGCTCCAAACTCTGCTTACACAAGCTCGGAGCGAGGGGGGATGCCGAGACATGTGATACAAATTAGCATTCTATATATATTTGTGTATATTCATCTTCACATAACAACCTAGAATCTTCCTCATTGCCATGTGACACTTAGTGATTGAACAAAGCATTGCATATATAGGATCATGTACACTTGCACAAGTGAAGAGGAATCAAATGAGAATTAAAATTCTGCACAAAATGTTTGTTCTGTAGTAAGACATGGAAATGAAGTGCCTTGTAATATTCATCCCTTATTCGACTATCCGGGTATGCGGTACTACAACAAATGCAGTTATCAGCATATCATATTATCATCCTGTCCTGCCGCTACAGGAACACAGAAGGCATGATCAGGCGAAAAAAGGGTTATTTCAAAAGCATCCCACATGTACATATTTCAGATGTCCATCTAAATTGATCAATCTCAACAAGTGGTTAAAATAAGAGCCTTCATCCCCAAATCTCCAGCCTTCCAATCTTATTCCGAACCCTATGAGCTGAAAATCGATGGTGGGTGTCAATGCCATCATGGGTTTGCTTCTACTGGTTCCAAGGACTCGTCGTGCACCACCGGATTCTGTATAGACTTTTGCTGCCCATTACACATTCCATTGTTTCCCTGGACCAGTGTTTTACTAGAATTGTTTTGCTGCACTGGCAAAGAAGGTTCAAGCTTGGCAGCTGTGAGAGATTTATGGAACTGCTCATGCCCAGATGGTTTCATAAGTGCAAGTTCCTCCTTTTTGTCATTGATGCTGATATACTGTGCCATCCTTCTTTGGACTTCCTCTTTAACCCTCTGCAAGGGAGCCATAATCATACACAAAACGAAATACTTTTTCGATCTTCACCCAACAAAATAGCCATAATCATAAGCCTTCCAACATGATTATTGCAAGTATATTCAGGTCCAAAAGAAAACACGAGTCTTTATACAGATGAGGCGCATATAGGCCAAGGAACTAATGCCCGAAAGCATATCTGAATAGTTAAAGCATCCCCAAACAGATGGTGGATGCAGAGAGCACATACTCAGCGTATCGAGAAGTATCATCTAAAATGTCAACTACTCAAGTGGGATATTGGGTGAAGGTGTGACACTAGTTTCAGTGAAAGTTAAAACCTAGTTATACGGTCAAATACTATGGTGATTGTTACTATAAATTTCACATCCAAAAGTGCAATTATAAGTCAACTGCCAAGCTCTTGTCTGTCTATAATTTCAGGACCTGCATCCAAAGTCCAATTTACTGGCATAAAATGTTTAAACTTGTTTTCCGCCAACTTGATTTTCTACAAGCATAAATGTTTACCAAAACGAACCCAATGTATAGCTTTAAGAGTTTTGTATTGTGATCTAACAAAACCTTTCCAAAAGATCAACCAATATGCCACTCTCAACCCAAAAAAAATCACAAAAATACGTACACTTCCATCACTCCTTGTCAAACTTGTTCCTAGCATTTCAACCTATTTAGGCAGAACAGCTTTCAATTGACAGAACATAAGCAAATGCAAGCAACCACACAAATAGAATTTAAACACCACCACTAAATCCAAACCAAATCCAACCTAAACAATTAATTGCTCAACTCAATCAGGAAACTTCGCACAAACAACACCATACATTGGGTAAGGAGGCTAATAACACAACACACACACAGTATGAACAAAAGTACCTTTTGAAGTTTCGGATCCGTATTTTTGGTATCATAATGACTTTTAGTTGCACCCAGCCGGCGAGAAAGACTACTTAACATTAACATCTATGAAGAACTTCACTATGCATAAACTGTAATTTTTACTATCTACTCACTAGCTCCAAATTGGTGTTTTTCCCTAAGATTTCCCGAATCAATCAACTACGAAAATTAAATATCAAACAAACACCACAAGTCACAATTAAAGCTTTAAGCAAGAGGACTTGAATACCTGAAACAAACTCGAGTCGAGCTTTGGGAGCCCAATCTGCCCAACAGTCAGTGACCCAAAGAAGTTTCCCATCAAGGCAGCATCAGCCACCTCCAGCCCCTGTGCAAGCCCAGCCACGAATCCAGCCAGGAAACTATCCCCGGCGCCGGTGGGGTCCACCTGCACCACCCTAAACGGCGAGATCTCGAGCTCTCCGCCCTTCCAGTACAGCTTGCATCCGCTCTCCCCGTGCGTAACCACCACGCAGCACCACTTCCGAACCTCATCGAGGTCAATGAACACGGCCTCCTCGGCCGACGCTTTCAGAACCCTAATTCTCGGCAACAGGTGGTAGAATCCGCTGTCCTTAACCCTAATCAGCCTCACGGATCCGTCAATTTCATCGAACTCCCTGATCAGGCCCTGAACATCTACGAAAACGGCGTCGCAGATTTCAATTAATTTCTCCAGAGTGTCAGGCGTGATCTCGCCGCCGACTCCCACGGCCAATCCAAACTCGAACCTCCCCGATCCGGGGAGGTCGTCGGGGCGGATCGGGTCACATGCATGGATCCGCTTGAGGATCCGATCGGAGTGCTCGACGGAGGAGGGATCGGAGGAGAAGTGCGCGTGGAAGAGAGTAGTTTGGCAGGAAGGCGAAGCGACAATGGGAGGCGAAGAGGAGGAGCAAAAGGGGGGAGAATATTTGAAATCGGCGCCGACCTTGGAGATATACAGGGAGTCGAGGGAGAGGGCGGAGAGGACGAGGGAGATGAAGGAGGCGGCGCCGCCCAGGGACTCGGCGACCACGACGCCATCGCGGAGGAGGACGTCGTGGCAATAGTTTCCCACGACCAGGCCCCGCCGGGAGGTCACCATGTCGATCAGTCGTTGTCGTCTTCCCCTCGAGGCGTGATTCGAAATCGGGTGGCGGCAAATGACATGCGGAGGAGTTGATGTGGGAGCTTTACAGGTGTGTAATCATGGCGGAAGAGAGAGAGAGGGGAGAGAGATGACGCGGCGGGAGAGGCCTGAGTCTGAGGTGGGGATGTGGCGGGGAACGGAGGGATTGCAGTTTGGGTTTGGATTTGGAAGAGCACAAACAACAGTCAAACGTTTTAGCTTTGCACGTGCACGTGGTTTGTTTAGCGACAATGGTTTTAATAAAGGGAAAATTACAGTAAATCGCCCTAACTTTTTAATATAGTTACAGAATACTCCGTGTGATTTATTTTACTGGCGAAATAGAGCACCAACCGTCGAATGAGTTATGAATCAATGCTAATGACGATTGGATATTAATGGCAAAAAAAATTGAGCTAATTTTTCAATCTCATTTCACAATCAATACTATTGTGGTCTCGATTAACTTAGATGATAAAAATGACATATAATGAACAACCGTCTAATGAGTTGTGTTCTTTCTACAAAAGGAAAACACACAACTCTGAGAATAAGTTTCTTAAATATCCTTCTCATTTTCTTTAGTGTCCTCAATGTTTTAATTGCTAACCTTTCATGGTATCTATGAAAGAACTTAGGAGCGTTACATCGAGGATTTGAAGGAGAGGATCGAATTCATGGTCGCTGTTATGTTCTTACCAACGAAGTCAACAATAGGACCCATTTTGTGCGATTTCAATATTCGAACCAGTGTCTGAAATTCTCCATAGTTCTATGAAGAAAAACACAAGTTATGCCCAGTTGAGTAAGTAGGGATTCCAAAGCCAAATCAATTCAGCTTGATGAAGAATTAATCTAGTTGTTAAAGTAGTTAATAGTTCTACCCAAAACTTTAGTTCAAAATCCCAATGTGGTTTAGGAATCGGATGATCGGATCCCATGAAGTTGATTTGGGTATTTAAATAAATACATCATAGATACCATGAAAGGTTAACAATTAAAACATGAATGAAAGAGGTGGGGGGATCAACACCTAACATGTGAAATTTACATGCATCACCAATGCAAATTGATGAGCCTTTTAACACAAGTGATAAGTGTAATTAGAGTAAAGATCAAATCATATAGAAAGCAAGCTGTTCTTTCAATCCTTGGTCCAAGCACTTGAGAAGGAGCTATCTTCAAAGATTGGGTCAATATCTATAAGAACTTAGAAAGTACTTATCAATTGACAATGGTTGACAGAATGTATTACATTGTTTATTAACCATAGACCAAAGGCACACGTCTAAAGTAGAGTTCATTGAATACTGACCTAGCGAATTCCGCCCATGAAGGTACTTGGATCAGGACAGTTGCCAGTGAACTGAGCTTGTGAGAAGTCGAAACCTGGGTTCTGCACAAGAATTGTAAGCAACTTTAGTGGATCAATCTTTCACATGATTATTCATCAACACCACCACCTAAAGAACTCATGAGAGAACCAAATGGCCAAGTTTTCCACAAGATTAAAGATTAGGGTGACATACAGAATAACTAGAAAAGCTAATGACAGAACATATGCATGAGCATGTATCAAGCATGGTAAGTATGAACTATATGTGCAGTCACGGAGGAGGTATTTAGGGCAGACCTATTTGCTTTAGATCCTTTTTTTCAGTTATAAATGGACCTCACAAAGGACAGATGCCACAACAACACTCCAAACAATTCAAGCAATGCCCTTTTGTTCTCTCTTGCATGGGAGGTTTGATTTGTACTATCAAGCATACGAATTCGCTTGGTTAGAGGATATTCATATTGGGTCATAAAGATTTTTAGATAAGAACAATAACTTTTATTTTAACTATATCTGAGTATCTGACCGGTGAGCAACTAAAGATATAAGCCAAACTTGGTCTAACAAGTCTGTGAATCATAATAACAACGCACATGGCTTTCTGTGCATTGAATTCTCGAAATTTTCAAGCAAGTGCATATATGACATTCAAAACCAGTTAACATTCATGACAAGAAATTGCACTTGTTTGATCAAAAGAACTAGTATAAGCCGACAGATGCAAAGCACAACTTGACAGTTCGTAGAAGATATAGGATTGAAGTAGTCACCTCTTCCTGAAACCTCTGAAGCATCAGGCGCTTCTGCTCGAGATCAGTGGAATAAGGATCCAGCTGACCTTCCCCTACAATAGGAGATGACCATGTCAAACCTTTGTCCCTCTTTTGTAGAGTTATGTGCATTTCATCATCCTCTGCCAAACAAAAATTTGCAACTCAGCACAGTACATTATCTCTATCAATGAATCATTTGGCATAAAAAGTAGGTGTCACAAGAAATTTCTCAACGGCCAAGAGATACTCAGATACAGAAACGCAACTTTGTGCTAGATTTCTCCTATATATATATTACATGTGCAAGCTATCTGTAACTTATAAGGTCCAATGTAAGAAATTTAAAGATCATAATCCGTGAATTTCTACACCACTTCAAGATTGAGAAAAAAGGAAGTTATCCAATAACTAAATTAAACAAACACATTCATTGTCAAATACTCAAATACAACTCTATATTCCCTTCATCTCCCCCAACACAGAACGGTCATGAACTTAGATGAGAAATTCACCGGGTTCATTACATTTAGAAAATAGAAACAATATTAGAAGGTGAACAAAATCACAAAATAGTTAGCACCAAAATTGCACTTTCACAAGATAGAGACCTACCTATGGTCCAGAAAGAATCATCGGTCTTTACAGGATGTGGGAGGTCGTGCTGAAAATCAAACAACCAGATAGTAAAAACCCTAGCCAAGGATTTAGAACGAGAAAAAAAATCAACTGATTTCCCAGATTACTGACATTGAGATAGGGAGGATTGCCTTTGATCCCAACATCGACATGCTTCGACTGAATTTTGCAGTGGAATTGCTTAGGCGGCACATTCGGAGGGAGATTGATGTATATATTAACCTCTTCCAGAGTCTGATCCCATTCCAACACCTTTTGACCTAATCGAATCGCCAATTTTTTGCCAATAAACTCACAAATCAATTTTAAAATCCCGCGACAACAGACGGAATTAAAAGGGGAAGTGGTGGAGTGAAGGATCATACCATTGTGGAGGAAGCTGTGGCGTTTATCGGGAGCCAATTTATCGGCCATTTTTTCTAGGGTTCTTCAGGGCTGAGCTTTGTAAGAAGTATCAGTAATTGGCTTTGTTGACGAAGAAGGCCGAAGGCGTCTCTTTCCAGAGGATTCCGACGCTATGGTGGAAATCTTACTTTCTCCCTTTCTCAAATTCAGGAGATTTTTTTTTCTTTTTTAATTAGGTAAGAATTCGAGTGACAAGTCTAAAGTCCGAGGCCGACAAATTCACGGACGGACTAACCTCGAATTCAGAAAATTTTCTTTTAGAGCATGTTAATCGACATCGTTAGTTGTTACTACATCGATGCTTGAATATTTGATATTAAAAAAATGGGATGCTTGAGCGATACTTGTCAAGTATCGATACTTGGAGGAGAGAGAACGAATTGTGTCAGATGTGTACTATATGCTTAATTTTTTTTTTCCAGATAGTTTTGAGGAAAAATGACGTAGTTTTAGACACAAAACGGACGAAATGCCGTGTTTGTAGTTGATGCACAGGGGTTAGAAAACCGTAGAAAAGTGACACATGGCATGTCTTGATTCGCTTGCAGAGTGAAGAACCGGATGATCGACAGTTCGACACATGGCAACACAAGGGACGGTTGTGATTTCACTTGTGCGAAATTATTTTACATATTTAAAATTGAGAAAATTTGCTGAAATATCACCCTTTTCTAATCTAATTAGGTTAATAGCATACTAACTTTTATAATTTGCCGTTCTAACACCCAATTAACATTTATTAGCCCCTTAGCAGCTTTACTCTTTCATGTCCTTCTCCCTAGAAAATTGCCGTGGTGAGAGGTGGCCGGAACGGGAGGGTGTTTGCGAGGCTTCGTCGGTGGGGGCTGGGTGTCGGAGCGGCTGGATTTGGGTTCGGGATGGCCGGAATTGGTGGAATGAAGGCCGAAAATTGGGAGGTTCAGTGCTCGGTAATGGCGGATCTTGGTCGTGAAGGGGAAGGAGGAGGCTGCTGGTACGTCGGGGAGGGCGGTACGTGGCCAAGGAGGGCGGATCTGGTGAGGGAGCGCCGGATCTGGTGTGGAGGCGTCGGATTCTGGGCAAAAGCGAAAGACGGGGAGCAGGGGAGCGAGAGGAAGGGGATGAAGCGAGAGCAGGGGAGCGAGAGCGGCGGAGCTATAGAGCGAGCGTCCGGAGCGAGCAAGGTCGAGGTCAAGCGAGCGAGGTCGATCGGCCGGAGCGAGGGATCCAGGAGCGGCGGCCGGAGCGAGGGATCCAGGAGCGGCGGCCGGAGCGAGGGATCCAGGAGCGGCGACGAGGGTTACAGAAGCGGCGAGGGATCCAGGAGGGAGCGAGGTTGAAGAAGCATTTTTTTATAAAATTACAAAAATTAACCCATAAATAGCAATTTTTGTAAAATTACAAAAATTAACCCATAAATATGAGAATGGAAAAAACTATCTGTATTTTATTATATGATTCACTTCTTCTATATTTTTATATGCGATCTGGATGTGCGACTCGATCAGTCCATATATGTACACAACGAAAAGTTATTTTTGCAAAACAAAAAATTCTGAAACGAAAAAAAAAGCGAAAAAAAATTATATTTTGCACAACATACGATGTAAGAGTTGCACGACTCTGTTGTAAGATTTGCACGACTCTTGTTTTAAGGGCTGACTGAGTTATTGGATACAAATGTCATCAATGAAGTGTAATCACAAACGTGTCATCAGTAAATAAAAAGTAGAATCGATGAAAATATATCGATATATAATTGATTAAATTTAAAAAAAAAAGTGACATTAAACGATTTGATTAAAAAAATGGCATCAAATAATTACATTAGAAAAATGGCATCAAAACACTGATTTGAAAAAGTTGCATCACATTAAAGAAAAAATTGTCATCAAAACATTACCTTGAAAAAATATGGCATCACGAAAACATTACCTTAAAAAAATATGGCATCATCAGTAAATAAAAAGTAGAATCGATGAAAATATATCGATATATAATTGATTAAATTAAAAAAAATGGCATCAAACGATTTGATTAAAAAAATGGCATCAAATAATTACAGTAGAAAAATGGCATCAAAACACTGATTTGAAAAAGTTGCATCACATTAAAGAAAAAATTGTCATCAAAACATTACATTGAAAAAATATGGCATCACGAAAACATTACCTTAAAAAAATATGGCATCACGGGAAAAAAAAATATCATCAAAAAATTGATATAAAAGAAGTGTGATCAGTAGTCAACGGTAAAAAAAAATGGCATCAATAGTCAATGTGGCATCACAGTAAACAAAAAAATATCAGCAAGATTTGAAAAAAGTGTCATCAAGCCATTCTATTAGAAAAGTGACATTAAAGCGAAAATAAAATGTAAAAAAAATGGCATCAAAACGACAAAAAATGGCATCATTGGTAATAAAAAAAAGGGAAATTCCGTTTGGTACCCCCGAGTTTTTGACAATTCCGGATGGTGTCCCACACTTTTTTTTTGTCCGGATGGTACCCTTGAGTTTTGTGAAAAGTCCGGCTCATGCCCAAAACTCATAGTTTCTTTTTTTAATGAATAAAACCACCCATTATTTTTATTTTTTCATAAATATGCCCATTTACTTTTAACATTAAACAAAACTACTTATCATTTAACTAAATTCAAAACAAAATTGACAAAATCACCTTTATTTTTTAAAATTAATAAGATCACACATTATTGCCAAAGTTGTAGCAAAAAATACCCATTCTTTCCAAATTTTTTTTTGAAGAAAATCAACTATTATTTTTGACATTACACAAAAGATCTGTTACATATTTTTCATATTTTATAAAAAATAAATCTCATTATTTGTCAAATATTGCATGTACATAATCACCCATTATTTACAAAATTTTGCACAAATCCACTATCTTATTATGTGAACAAAAATAGTTAATCTATACATTATAAAAAAATACTTTGTAAAACCATACTTTGTGTAAAACCACCCTTTATGCTTTAAAAAATGCACAAAATCATTTCTTGTGTAATAAAAGAAGGTGTTATTCATTTCTTTTGTTTGGAATACATAAAATCTAATAAAATAAGAATGATTAATCTCTTATTATATTTTTCTTTTACAAGAAGAATAATAAATAAATAAAATTTACTTTTCTTTTTCAAAAAAAATTATAATCAAGCATTTGGTTAAATTGATCAATCACATTTACAAATGTTTAAAGTTAATGAGATATAAGTTAAATATTGTTTTGAAAAATAATATGTGTTAAAAATATTGCAATAAAATTTTTTGGAAATATTGCAATAAAATTTTTGGAAATATTGATCAATCACATTTACAAATATTGCAATAAAATTTTTGGAAATAATATGTGATTTTGTAAAATTTTAAAAAATAAAGTTGGTTTTGTCACTTTTGTGTTGAATTTTGTTAATTAATATGTAGTTTTGTTCAATGTTAAAAGTAAATGGGCATATTTATGAAAAAATAAAAATAATGGGTGGTTTTATTCATTAAAAAAAAGAAACTATAAGTTTTGGGCATGAGCCGGACTTTTGACAAAACTCAAAGGTACCATCCGGACAAAAAAAAAGTGTGGGACACCATCCGGAATTGTCAAAAACTCGGGGGTACCAAACGGAATTTCCCTAAAAAAAAAAAAAAACTGTTGACCGGCGTTGACCGATCAACGGTCAACGTTGACCGGCGTTGACCGATCAACGGTCAACGTTGACCGGCGTTGACCTTGATAGTTAAATTGAGAAGGGTGCTAGGTTAGTTAATTAATTTTGTTTGGGTGCTAGTTAGCTAATTAGATATTTATAATGTGTTAGTTACCAAAATAACCCATTAAAATTCAAAGTTCGTTATTAAAAATGTAAAATTAAAAACATTACCACAACACTAGATTCATTTTTCACTACAAATATATAGACATCAATTTTGAATATGTTTCACTATATTTTGAAAAAAAAATATTTTTCTTTGAATACAATTATATGTATATTAATAACCAAACAATTCTTTTTAATATGTTTGAAGTATCTTTCATTTCACATCTTATTCTATGTTTTGTTGTTTTTGTAATATGTTTTTTAAGTTGGAATTTAATTTTATGTATTGTCTTTAGTGTAATGTCTTTCTAATTAATCAATAAAGTTCGATTTTTTTTAAATTAAGTATTGAGTTATATATAGTTAGCCTTATTTAGTTTATAAATAATAATAATTTAATACTCCCTCCAGTCGGAAATATTTGATGTTTGAGTTTTGTGCACGTAGTTTTAGGAGCTAAAAATTATATAAAATCTTATTTAATATGATTAATTTTTTTCATAGTTTAATATTTATTAGTAATAAGTATTAAACTGTGAAAAAAATATAATTAAAAGATTAATATTTTATATAGTTTTTGATCATTAAAATACGTGCAGAAAGTCAAAACATCAAATATTTCCGATCGGATTTAGTAATAATATTTTAATCATTAAAAATAAATATAATAATTAATAATATAATCGATAATGGAATTATTAGAAAGATGTATATTTGTAAATTGAATTGGTGGGAAATGACGAGTTTTGGGTACTAGAAATGTTATTGATAAAGTGAGAAAAGTAAGAATAAGATGCTATGATGATGTGGCGGAAAGAGAGAAGAATAAAATATTAGTATTTCTAGTATCCCTAGCATCCCTTGATAAACATGTTTTTAATACTTATATTTCATCATTCATATTTTGATATTTTGTACAAACATCTTTGGTTTCAGTTTATTAAATTTGTTTTATGTTCAGTTTATAAATCTAGAGCTTTATCTTCCTCTTGTTGTGTTTTTCGGGATAAAATTTGAAGAGGTGAAGATTAATTTTAAGGGTGGAGAGGATGAGAATTATTTTTAAAAAATAAAGTATACAAATATATGTTATTAAAGACATGCAATCTAAATATAATTTCATCGGGACTAAATACACCGTAAATCACCACGTTCAAATGGACGCGGTGGTTTGTGGTGAACTAATTAATTAAAAAAGTGTGCTGATTAATTAAAAAGCCCATCACATGGGAATGGACATGGTGATTTGAGAGAAGATTTGCGGTGTATTTAACAACATATCCTATAATTTTGTATAACATGCAAACTGTCATTGGATGTTACTCGTATATAGATAGATATCGATAATGAAGTGGGCGGTATTATTTATCGAGTTGGACCGGTCTAGGCCGAGCGTTGGTTTCAAGTTTTCTCCCAGCCCTACCACAAACGAGGCCGCAAATGCCCTCTTGTCTTCGACATATATCCTCTTTCTTCTCCTACCACCACTCTCTAGTCTAAATCTCCAATGGCGGGAGAGTGCTAAAATACCCCTTTGGATTTGTTTTTTTTTCATTTTTAGTGTTTTTATACTAAAGGAACTAGTTCAATACCCGTGCATTGCACGATATTTTTAATAAGTAGTTTCATAATATTATAAAATGAAGAAATTTGGCCCAAAGACCTTCGACCTTTGGGCCAAATACAAAATGTCCAACACTTTTGCCTTTGTTATCATTTGTCCAAAATATTTTCATAATCCCAACACTACTCCTGCCTTAAACACCCATCTCCCACACACTACCCCTGTCTTCTCCCTCGGACGGTTAGTTTTGCGGTTTTCTCCAACGTCTCTCCCCTCCCCTAGGAATTCATTTGCGACGGTTCCCTAGTGATCTCTGACTTGCTCCACGTCGTGCTATATGACTTGCTATCGGCCTTGCTGTTCGACTTTCTCTCCTCTTCGTTTCTGCACTTTTCTGCTCTCTGATCAACTTCTTCTAATGGCTTTATCAGGTACTTTCTTCGACTATTTTGCTTCAATGTTCTTGACAGCAACCTCGCCTGTTGTTTCCTTTGAGTTGTGGAGATTTAGTTTCCTTCTTTTCATTCAATTTCTGTTGTTTGTTTCTGTATTTTAGCCCTTTCTACCCGTTTTAGGGTTTGTTTGTTAGTTAAGTTGTTGTCTAATGACTATCAGTTTGTGCTTTGGTTAATGTTCCTTCTTCTGATTTCGTTTCCATTACTGCATTTGTGGCATTTATTGTTTCTCTTTGTTTTCTGATGGTTGGTTACAGTATGGTGTTAGGGTTCCAGTTTATGGCTTGTTTGTTGGCAGGGTTGCATTTTATTACTTGTTTTAATGATTGGTTACAGTCTTGTGACAAGGTTACAGTTTTTTAATTGTTTTGGTGACATGGATACAGTTCATTACTTGTTTTGATTGTTGGTTACAGTCTAGTTACAATGTTACAATTGATTCATTGGGACAGTTTGTTGCTTGGTTGGTGATACAGTTACAGTTTATGACTTGTCGGGTGACAGGGTTGCATTTTATTACTTGTTTTAATGGTTGGTTACAGTCTTGTGACAGGGTTACAGTTTATTAATTGTTTGGTGACAGTGTTATAGTTCATTACTCGTTTTTATGGTTGGTTATAGTATGGTGACAAGGTTACAATTGATTTATGGTTACAGTTTGTTACTTGTGTTGGTGACAGGGTTACATATGACATTATGCTTGATGTGTGTTTGCAGTGTTTGGTGTGGTGACAATATTAGTTTATGTGGTTGTTCAATTTGTTGTTTGCTGGTTTTTGGTGTCAGTAACTTATTTGTTGTGAAACATAATGTTTACACTATATCTATGCTATTTAGGTAGAGAAATTGTTGTCCATCAAGAAATTCCTACTGTGTATCCAGCATCTGTTATTCAACCCGCGTCCTTCAAGTTTGTTGTTCCCAAAGAACGACGTTTTCGTGGGCACATTAATGTGTATTCAAAGCCTTCATTGATCAAAGTTCTTAAGAATGGTCTGTCTCCTGATGACTGGGTTTCTCTTATAGATGGTTGTTTAGGTCTAATTGTACGGGCTGGTGATCGTCTATATTTTTATCATCAACTTGTGCATCAGATGCTCCTACATGAAGTTGAAACTTCTAAAGTTAATGAGATGTGGTTCCAAGTTGGGCAACATTTGTTTAGGTTTTCTCTAGTTGAATTCTGTTCTGTAACTGGTTTGAGTTGGAAAGAACTTGGTGATGACATGTCTTCTTCTCCTCATGTGGATATGGAGGAGTTTTTGGGTGTATCGGAATGCACATTTAATGGTTTTCTTCAAATTTTCCTCAAGGAGCCAACCCAGTCTCCCAAGAAACTTTCCATGGCGTACTTGTTACTGATTGAGGGTGTGTTGCTCCCTCAGTGTTCTAAAGCTCTTGTTCGTCAATCTCATGTGGACCTTGCCTGTGATTTCGATTGTTTAAAACTTTATCCTTTTGGTCGGGTTGTGTTTCTGGAAACATTTGGTTATTTGAAGAAGTCTATGAGGTCTGGTCTATCCAAAAAGGGTCCAAGGTTTGGGTATAATTTGCTCGGATATCCTATAGCATTCGAGGTATTCTACTTCTATTTCTGTGTCTTACGGTTGCTTCCTTCTCAGGTTTGGATTTTAGAGGCAATCCCTAAGATTGTTGGCATCTGTAATTGTCACTTTGTCTTATGTGATGGATTTCCAGCATCTCTTGTCTGGTATACTAGTGAACGTTATTACAACATTACATATGATAGGTGTTCTGAAGTTTTCTCCAAAGATTTGGTAAGCATTCCTTCTTGTCTCATCTTTTATTATTCTGATGTCAGTTTCCCTCTTCTATTTTTTATATTTGTTGTCGTTTATAGGGGTCTGTCTACTCTTTGTATGCGTCGTTTATGGATTGCCCTGGCCTCTCCTTTTTTAATGAAGTTGCTGATGACAGTGTAGATTCTTATGTTTGATGTTTTGTTGGTATGGATGATGCTAGTGGTGTGGTTTCTCCAAGGAATTTACGGGTCCAAGCGTATCGGCTTAGGCAATCAGGTGGCTGTCTTCTTGATGGTGGTGTGGAACCTACTATCCCTTCTACTAATATTCCTACTAGGATGAAGGATATAGTTAGAGCCCCACCTATGAAGAAAAAGGGGGTGGTGAGACCACCAGTTATCACAGACGGTAGTTCTGACTTTGAGAGTCCCAGGAAGAGGTTGGTTACACGGTCAATGGGCAGTGGTGACAATCCTCTTCCTCTGAAGAAGGGTAAGATGGTGACACGCACTCCTGTTGCTGATGAGTTTGTGAAGAAGAAGAGGGTGTTGAGAAGTTCTGCTACTCTATATCAGCCTGTTAAGAAGAAGGCAAAGGTGGTGCCATCTCGGAAATCGTCAAGGACCGAGTTTCCTGCCAAGGGTGAAGTAGAAGCACCATGTGGTGACAAAGGTGTAGATCATGGTGACAAGCCCTCCAAGTTTAAACTCTCTAGATCTATCCCTCCCAAAGGTGATGAGCTTCCTAAGAGTGATGATCTTTCTGGGTTGGAAAAAGAGTTTGTTACTAAAACTATTTTTGAAGAAGTTGTCAGTTCTTTTAAGGCATCATTTGAGCCTTATGAAGCTCAATTGCAAGAGTGTGTTTCTAGGATTCTTGTCCTTGAGGAGAAAGTCCATTACCTTGAAGCACGTGTCTTCCACCCCAGTGATGACAGTGAGACTACTTTGAAAAGGGAACGTAATGCATTGGAGGATGATTCCATAAAGGATGTGATGGTTGGGATTATGGAAGGCTGTTCTCAGATGTCTGCTCATGGGCATCATTTTGAGGGGTTGGTTAAAGATGATGACAATGAAGGTGACGACGTTGATTCGTCCGATGATTCCCATATGTTGTTGTTAAGTCAATTAAGGAGTCAACTTCAGTAGATGTTGATGTTGTTTGCACTGATGTTGACACTGGTCTTGTGTGTTCAAAGGAAATACTTGATGACAGTGTTGTCCCTTCTCCTAGCAGTGCACCTCCTTCTCTCAAGATTGATGACAATGTTGTTGCTCTTACTGAAGTCCTTGTATCACAAGATGTACCTGTTAACAGTGTTATCCCTCTTACTGAAGTTGTTTCGTCATATGAAGGAATCCTCAATTCTAGTGCAGCCATTACTGAAAAAGTTGTTGAGTCTTATTCTCATGCTCCTCCTGAAATCCTTCCTTCGGCTGATGAAATTTTTGATTTGAGTGTTGCTCCAACTGAAGTAATTGGGTCAGTTGAGACTGTTTCTGCTAGCTCAGTTCCTCCTACTCAAGTTATTGATTCACATCAAATCAATGAGGACATGGTTGCTTCCAAAGAGGTTCATGGTGACAGTGTTGTTCCCACTCCTGTTCTCCCTTGCTCTACTGATTCTCGTGATGATAGTGGTGTTGTTGCAACTCTTGTGCTTCCTTGCTCCATCGATGCACCTGATGATAGTGGTGCTGTTGGTCCCAAAGTTGTGGTTACAACTAATTTGAATGATGCTAGTAGTTGACCTTCTCCTGAAGTTGTTGGTGGAACAGTTGATCATGGTATTGGAATCATACTTGGATACAATTATGATGTCCCAGAGGATGTGCCTGCTGACAATGGTGATGCAATCGGTGTTATTGATGATAAATGCAGTCTATTTCATAACATCACTAACGTCGCCTACCCTATTCCTTCAGACGGTGAAGATGATGTTGAAGTTCCGCTAAGGCGTTCTTATAGGGCGTTAAAATCTGCTCCTGCAGCCCATACTCCTTACACCAATCCTTGTAAACTGAAGAAACCTCGCCTTCCTAAAGTACCTAAACATTCCATTCTCAGCTCCAAGGAGCGTGTTGAATTTTATACCACTTTTCGAGATCTTGGTTAATTATCCACTTTTGATATGTGTTTTCTTCTTTGTACTACCACTTCTTATAATATGTTTATTTAACTTGTTATCTTACTTTACAGGCGTGATGGAAAAGTCAGTGGCTGTGAGGTTGATATGAACAAGGTGTTTTTCACTGAATTATCAGGGAAGACAAAATGGCTTCGTGATATTGTAAGTTCATATTTACATGTCTTGTTGTTGTTGCTTATATTTTGGTGCCATCAGTTTGGTGATAGTTAGGGTTTATTCTGTTCTCTTTCACAGCACATAGACGAAGCACTTCATCATTTTAGAAATCGTCTTCATGATAGTCCTGATCTAAATCCCACCAGTGTTGTAATAGACACCATTTTTCCCCCTAAGATTGCGAACTGATATGTTGATGTTTTTAAAAATGGTGATGCAATTCCGGAGGAATTCTTCTATTACTTCCTTGGTCTTTATCGTGGCAATTATGGGAAGACTTGGAAAGGTGCTAATAAGGTTTACGCTCCGTTCAATCTTGACCAACTGCACTGGGTAGCTGTTGAAATTGAGTTGGACTCCAAGACGATTCTTGTTTATGACTCCCAGTGTGGTTTCACTAAAAATGAAGAGTTGCTTTCGAAGTTTGCTAAAACGTGTGAAGTGCTTTCTGTTCTGTGGAGCAAGTGATGCAGGTCAAGATGGCCTTCTGTGGGTCAAACAACGATCTTGATCCAGGCGACGACTCGATTTCAAATGGAGGAGAATGATGTCATCCTCAAACGGAAGAAGAAGGCTCCACCATGGAAGAGGGTCCAAAGGTAACCAAGGTCCACGTTTTTCGTTCGTGCAGTATCGTTTGACAGCATTTCGACGTCTCAGTAAAACGGATCGTTCGGAGTCCATATTTATCGGATGGGGTCGTGCTATACCTTGTTGGAACGAGGACGAAAAGATCTAAAACTTTTCTGTTGAAGGCTTCTCCAGAATCAACCTCAAGAATGGCCGAAATTCATCATCTTTGCAGCTGTCTCTGTTTGGACGAATTTCTACATAATTATTTAAATATTTTCGAATTTATTTAATTAAATTAGATTTAATTATTTTATGATTTTAGGGTAATAATGTGGAAATAATTAGATCTCTTCTAGATATAATTCTTGTCCACCAAGTTGTTAATTTTCTATCCTTAGTTAGATTTACTTATCTTAGGAAAGATTTACATATCTATAGATTATTTGATTTATCTTTAGTTATCAAAACTCTATCTTTTGCACAATATAGAATTGGTATATTGTCTATTTAAACTCTTGTACTTTCATTGAATTAATCAGATTGGAAATTATATTGAGGAACCCTTTTTAGGATTAAAAAGGTTCTTCAATCTCCCAATCCAAAAGTCTTTGCAATTCATTTATGTTCTTATTCATTCATCAATCATCCGATACTAAACCCTAATCCCAAACACAAATCAAACACAAAGGAGAAACCCATCCTGAGAAATCGTCGCTGAACCAGTGTTCTTGTCGCTGAGTCTGCCCAGAACTGTCGCAACTGGCCGGGCCGCCCCGCGGCTCCGTTGGCCGCCCCACGGCCATTCCAGCGCCGTCGCAATTACTTGTCTTTCCGTGGTTGTTTGGCTTTGTTTGGTGTTGCTTTAGTTTTATTTACTTGTTTTTTCTTTTCTTTCACAATAGTTTCAAGTCCTTATTGTAATTAATTGTAAACATCGAGAGTATAGCAAGAATAATTGCAAGATCGAGCCATCAACAATTTGGTGTTCTTGATCTTGAACCCACATGCGAAGGATCGGGGATTCCAAACGTATTAGCAAGAGTGGTCTTTTTCTTAAGATGGATGACACTCCCTTTGAAATGCACGTACAAAGTAGATGACTTGCCTCAAAATGAAGACGGATACCTTCTGTTTTTCGTCTTGTTGTATTTTGTTTTGTGATATTTTATCTGTTCACCTTTTGTCTCTTATTGTTTATTTTTTGCTTCTTATGCATGGATAACTGTACTGGTGTCTACGTCATCAAGCACATTGAGTCTCTGGTTTTTGGTGGCATGGTGACATTCAACTTGTGAATGATGAGTATGTTAATGCTTATCGTGAGAAGATTGCATATGATCTCATGAAGAAGCAGTGGACATTTGTTTAGTTATGAACTTTAAGTTTGTGTTAGTTGGACTTTGTGGTGACAGTTTAGATTATATTTTGTTGTTGTAACAGTCGTGGTGATAGCCCATGGTGACACTCAGTTTGTGTTAGTTAGACAATATATCTGGTGACACTTGAATTGGTGACAGGTTATTGTATATTTTGTTGATGTAAAAGTCATGGTGACAGCCCATGGTGACACTTAGATTGTGTATTTGTAGGCTAATGCTCTAGTAATTTACATGTTCCTTTGAATCTTTTATTGTTTTGTCCCTATTATATGTTACAACAGTCTATAATTCCACTTCAATGTCAAGGCTTTATTATTTTTGGTGACATCTTCAAAGTTTTCACTTTGGTTACAGTGTCCATGACCATCTTTTCGAAGTGGTGACAATATATGTGACCTCATTTTTAGGTTTGTTACATCGTCTATAGGGTTTGCTTTGATTATAGTGTCTACGTCCTATTTTTCATTGTGGTTACAATATATATGACCCTGTTTTAACGGTGGTTACAGTGTTTATGACTCTCTTACTCATTTATATGATGAAGGAGAATTGTCCATCACATGTCTTTTGACTTATCATTATCCCCTTTAGGGTTTTCGCTTACCTTGTCCTAGGATTTTCCATTTGATTACAGCAATCATCTCTTAACGACATATTGTACGTAACATTTTAGGGTTTAGGGTTTAGGGTATTGACCCTAAACTCTAAAGACTTAACCCTAAACCCTAAATCATACTGTACATCACATGTTCTTTTGGCTTCTCATTAGCTCCTTTGGGGTTAATGCTTCCCTAATCACAGGGTTTGCCTTTTGATTACAATGTCTATGACCATGTTTTCACAGTGGTGACAGTGCATATGTCATGGTCTATGTCCCTGTTTTAACAGTTGTTAAAACATCTATAAGTTTTTCCTTTGATTACAATGTCTATTCCCCTTTTTTCATAGTGATGAAAGTGTCTATGTCCCTGTTTTAACGGTGGTTACAACGTCTATGTCTATCTTAACCATTCATATGATAAAGGAGAACTGTTCATCACATGTCTTTTGGCTTCTCATTAGCCCCTTTAGGGTTTTTGCTTACCTTGTCCTAGGGTTTTCCATTTGATTACAGCAATCATCTCTTAACTATGTACTGTACTTAACATTGACAAAGAAATGCGATGCGGTTTCAAACCGCGTTTTATGTGGAAGATGTGAAATTCGATTAGCGCCCGGGAGGAGGTTTGAAAATTGGCAAAGAAACACGACGCGGTTTGAAACCGCGTTTTTCTGACGACCCTGCAAAAAATGAATATTTTTATAAAATGTTTAAAACAATGAATATTTTTGTAATTATTTAGTTTTTTGTGAATATTTTGAAAAAAAATTCGCGATTGTTTGTTTGAGATTATATATGATTTGATTATTATATTATATTATTCAATTAACGCAATTATATAATAGATTGATAAATTGCCAAAATCTCTCTCTCTCTCTCTCTCTCTATATATATATATATATATATATATATATATATATATAGGGTTTACTTCAAATGTAAAAACTCCTTATTGTGTAAAATCCGCTTAACGTGTAAAATTTAGTATTTTAATCCTATCCCACACGCGCCTCAATTAAAAAAAAGAAGTTAATTTGGCCGCTCCTCTGTTCCTCGCCCAGCAGAGCCCTCCCGAAGGCGAAGGAAGACGCCGGCCATGGCTGCCTCTCCGTTCCTCTCTCACTCTCCTCTGCACCATCGATGCCGGTTAGCTGTTCCTCACCCTCTTCAAATCCGGCGACGATGCCGACCTCGGAGCTCCTGCCACCCTCCCAATCTCTCGTTTTCTCTCTCTCGGTTGAGCTATGCCTCGTCCCGCTTCCTACGCCACAAAGAAGTGTCGTGAAGGCTTTCAAGCTCAACAAGCCGCTGCTCCTCTCCAAATCTGTCTCCGGCCAATGGCGCTCTCGATTCAAACGAGCAGGAAGAGGTAGCAAAGTTTATGTTGTTCCCAATTTCTAGGGTTTACAACCTTCGGATCTCCCTCTGACTCCTCCTCAGCCATCGGAATCTCAAATTAACTCCTCCCCACCCCTCTATCTGTTTTGAAAACACCATACCTTTGTGGAATTGAAGCCTGGAAGGACTGTACCCTTACCAATTTGAAGCTTGAAGGCTGGATTGAAAAAAAAAAAAAAACAAATTTCTAGGGCTTGAACAGCATGTTTGAGCTCGGAAAGGAATCCCAGGTTGAGAAACTAGAAATGGATAAGGAAAAAGGCCTAGCGCCAGGACGTCGGGCAAAATGCCTTACTCCTAGCCCAATCACAGCAGCAAGCAGTGCCAACTCAGGCTCGAAGATGACAGTGCTAGGATTCCTGCCTAAAGGTACATCCATACACCCCCAACAAATGGATCCAGGTGGTCAAGAAGCGACAAAGCACCCTCCAGGCTCCTCCCCTTCGTCTGTTTTTAAGCCATTTCGATCTTCAGAGGTATGCAACACTCCTCCCCTTCCCCCGGATTTGGCCGGGTCTTTTAGGATAGACATTGATGTGCAAAAGATCCCAAAGGAGGGACAATTTGAATGTTTAAATGCTGAAAAGATCCCTATGGAGGGACAAAATACCTGTTTAATTTCGAATATAGATTTACAATGTAGAGATGAAAGGATTCCAATGAAGGGACAACAAGGTGACTTACATGTTTCCCATTCTTCTACTGTTAATGTGTCTAATGATTCTGAAATGAACCCAAATAAGGGACATATCATTGCTCAAAAGGATAACAATGTCTTAAACCAAAGTCTTCCTGAAACTGAACCTCCTACTACGGCTGTAATGAGAGATAAAAATGTGGTTCTGAATGTTTCCACAAGTGCTGAACATGGGTCAATCTCTGTTATGGTTTCTGAAGAGATGTCGTTTGAAGTGCAAAACCGTTCAACGATGCCAAAAACCCCATCTGATCAAATCATTCAACCTCTTGCAGAATTCTTTCCTTACGGATAGGCTTAGAGCGTGATGGATTACCATGAGCTCGTCTCCTCTCCTCTTTCCTTCTCTGCTCTTCTGTCATTAGGCGTCTCAAAGAGGCAGCCTTGTATATGGGCTTAGGTAAATGCCTATGCCTGCAAGTTGCACATGGGAAAAAGATGATCAGGCATTGATTGAAAACCCATTTTTAAACTGGATATGATATCTGGCCATATAGGACCTTTCTAAATCAAAGCACCAATCAGGGATGGGGCCAGTGATAAAAAAGATTAAATTGGTTGGGCAGGTCTCTTACCTCACAATGCGCTTCACTTCTGGAAGGTGCCTGTAACATTTTATTACAGCTTCATGGTATTCTTGCTTCTTGCGTTCCCTTGGATGAAGCTGGCAAAAACATAAAATGCATTAGTATGTCTCACAGACAAAGCAAAACCATGTCACAAGTCAGAAGCTGAGAGGTACTTACAACTCCTAGTTGTTCAGATGCTTTAGCTTTCCAAAGCCGAAGATTTGTGTCATCACTTCCGGATATAATGTAAGATGCATCAGAGCTGTACTTCACACAAAATACCCTGTACAGATTGAAATAAGTAAAGGGTCCACTTGTTCTCGGATTCACAAAATTACTTATGTATAGGACTGTGCTACTAATTGTCGGTGAATAAAATACATACCTCTGCATTCTCTTGGTGTGATAGATTTCCCTACTATGGCCACCATTGTAAGGGAAAATTCTTACCTGCACATAGGAGCTCAATTATAAATAGAAGAATAGAGAAGCCAGCAAAAACTAAAAATAGAAGAATTTAATAGAATGCTTATCACATCTTACAGTTCTATCATAAGATCCTGTAACAAACTCCCGTCCCGTCGGTGAGTAGTCAATATCCAACCTGTCAAGGAAGTTGCCAAATTGTTATGTGTGATGTTATGACATTTAGCATTGTAAATGACATGCATGCGACGTAGTAGATACTACAAAAAGAATGGCATCATAAAGTCCATACACCGCTGAGACGTGATCCTGATGAACACATTTTGCTTCATCAAGCTTCCTCGCATCATAACTGTAACAGTTACAATCTTCATTCGCCTGTGATAAAATATTACCAATGCATCAAGCCTATCCGTAAGGAAAGACAATTTCCTTAGCTTCCCGCTCAGAAAACCAGTACCCAAAAGTGCCAGGGACTGACACCTTCCAGAGACAGCTGCATCAGCTGTTTGAACTCCATGATTCAGGTCTTGATCAAGCACTCATAGAAGCCCTTCCAGTGTTCCACTACAAAGAAATCAATATGTTGTTCTGTTTTTACAGAAAACAGATTTTTAAAACATGCATCTTGCATATATTTTGAGAAAGGTGCTTTGGCTGAGATATATGATGAATTTAGCACACCCATTCATGTGCTTTACATTTGTGTGATTTGAATGCTTAGATGACCCTCTTGTCTTAAGATTTCATTGCAAAAACTTGATTTTATCCATTAAAACAATTAGCACATGATTTTTGCACTAAAGCCTATTAGCTCAAACATGCCCTTAGTGGTTTTTGCAGTAAAGCCTATTAGCTCAAAATGGTAGAGCATTGTGCCTACGCACAAAGATGCGGGTTCAAACCCCGCATAGGCTATATATGTTTATCGCTTAGAAGTACGATGTTTCTCTTCATGAATAAGAGTATAAAGTGCAAAAATAAAATCGTAGTGTGCAAATATAAGAACATAAAGTGCAACTGTGAAGTGCATTTGTGCAACTATATATGTTTATCGCTTAGAAGTTCGATGTTTCTCTTCATAAATAAGAGTATAAAGTGTAAAAATAAAATCGTAATGTGCAAATATAAGAACATAAAGTGAAACTGTGTAGTGAATTTGTGCAACTGTCAAGTGCATTTGTGCAACTGTGTAGTGCATTTGTGCAACTGTGTAGTGCATTTGTTCAACTGTGAAGTGCATTTGTGCAACTTTAAAGTGCATTTGTGCAATTTTAAAGTGCTTTTGTGCACATTTCAAGTGCAAATATAAGAACATAAAGTGTGAAAATAAAATTGTAATGTGCACATTTAGAATACAAGTGTGCAAAAGTAGGATACAATTGTGCAAATTTAAACTACAATTGTGTAAAAGTAAGATACAATTGTGCAAAAGTAAGATAAAATGGTGCAAAAGTAGGATACAATTGTGCATAACTAAGATTATAATGTGCATGATTAACAATTTGCGATTGTTGCGCTCTTGTCTATTATGTAACCTATGTGGGATTTGAACCCACATCTTTGTGCAAATGTACATTGCTCTACCAATTGAGCTAATAGGCTAAATTATGATTTTCATGCTAAAATAGAAGAACCTAATCGACCTAAAGCATATCGCAATAAAATTCTAAAATTCAATTAGCTCATGATTCACAAACAATTTGACAATGCTATAAACATGAAATCAACTCCAAATCAACCCAACATCACAACCATATAATCAATTTCAATCAATTTGGATGTTGGCAAAAAAAAAACCCAAATTCTAAAATATATCGCAATAAAATTCTAAAATCCAATTAGATCATGATCCATAAACAATTTGACAATGGTATGAACATGAAATTAGCTCCAAATCAACCCAACAACACAACCATATCATCAATTTCAGTCAATTTGTTTGTTGGCAAAAAAACCCAAATTCTAAAGCATATCGCAATATAAAATTCTAAAATTCAATTAGCTCATGAACCATAAACAATTTGACAATGATATGAACATGAAATTAGCTCAAAATCAACCCAACAACACAACCATATCATCAATTTCAATCAATTTTGCTTTTGGAAAAAAGCCCCAAATTCCGCTCCTAAATCAAACCCTAGGTTTTCAATCTCAATCTAAATCATTCAAACAATCTAAATAATTGTAATAAACAAGTTTAGGGTTAGAAATCATACCAAATTCGAGTTGAAACAAAGAGAAAATCGGGTTTTTGAAGGTATATCGAGCCAAAAATGTCGAACAGGGCTGTCGGGAGAGATGGGCTCGGTGTGAGCTCGGCTGGGCACGAACCAAGGGTGTTCCGGTCTCGGGGGGTGCGCCTGAGGGAGGGGGTTCGAGCTGGTGGGGGCTGGTGGCCGGAGGTGGCTCGTGGGTGGCGTGGGAGGCCGATGAGAGAAGATGCGACGTGGGGCTTCGATTGGGCTCGACTGGGCAGCAGTTGGCTCGAACCAAGCCTAGTCAAGGCTCGGGGGGTGCGCACCGGGGTGGGCTTGAGTGCGGCTAGGCGCTGGTGGCCGCAGGTCGCCGGAGGTGGCCTGATGTGCCTACTGCCATGGCCGATCAGCGCCAAAATAAGGCACGGGTTCCCTCAGCGCCAAAATGTCCGGTTTTGTATTAAAAAAATAAAATTTACACGTTAAGCATATTTTACATATTAAGGACTTTTTACATTTTAAAGCTTCCCTATATATATATATATATAAAATAAAATAAAATAAAATATATAATATATTAAAACAGAGGCCGCTGGCGCGACCTCGCGGCCGCAGAATTTTCTAGATTAAACGGGATTATTTTCGCTTGCGTGACATTTTCTGGATTAAAGCAGTATTATATTTCTGGGCCACATTAATTAATAAACCAATATAGTTAGGTGAAAAACTGATCTTTCTAGATCAAATAATCTATCCAATATAACCTCATATCTTAATTAGTTTTAGTTTTTTTTTTTTCAAATAACATTTTAGAAAATAAATCTATGTATAATCCTATATTATAAAATATATATGTACCATACCTATTTAGTTATATTGATACTCCGAAAAATGGTTGGGTAGTAATACATAGGTAAAAATAGTTTATCTATTTAATATAATTCTAAAGTGGTTGGGATTAGTTATAATTTATATTTTATCCTTTTTAGATGAAATCATATATATATATATATATATATATATATATATATATATATATATATATATATATATATTCAACCTATATCTTAATTAGTTAAAAAAATTATCTTTTTAAAACAAATAATCTATCTAATATTTGGTTTATTATTAATATTCAACCTTATATCTAAATTAGGTAGAAAACCTATTTATGATGGTATATAAAATATATATGTAGGGATATATATCTCATAAGATTTTATGTTGAATAGATAATTAATTAAGTGTTTAAAATAGAATATTGTAGTTCCTATATATAGAGAGGTTATCTACAACTCATCCTCAAACACCAAACTTCATTATCATCGTTAGCCGCTTCAAATCAAGACTTGCCGCAGCTTTCAATATCATCATTAGCAAAGTTTCTTATTTGAAACGGGATTATTTTTTCATACGTGACATTTTTCTAGATTAAAACGGGATTATAGTTAGGTAAAAAACTTATCTTTTTAGATCAAATAATCTATCAAATATAACATTATATCTTAATTAGTTAAATTTATCTAATACTAATTTTTTATAGATAATATCAAAAATTTATCACCCTCAATTTGGTAGATAAGTGAGGTTTTACCTTATTACAAAGATAATATCAAAATAAAATTTTACAAAGCTAGAAAACTTAAACGTCAACATTATAAAAAAAAAGAATTAACGAAATTTTTTGAATATCAAAATAAAATTAACTCAAAGTTATACGTAGGTAATTTGATCCATGATATAATTTGATCATCTTCTTACAATTAATTGTGAGTTAGTACTATGATTGTTGGGATTCATTAGTTTGATTATATATATATATATATATATATATATATATATATATATATATATATATATATATATATATATATATATATATATATATATATATATATATATATATATATATATATATATATATATATATATATATATAAATAACGATCCAATTTTTATGAACATTTTTTTTATTACAATGGTGCGATTTCACATCCATGTAATTTTCTGGATTAAAACGTAATTATTTTTGCATACGTGACATTTTCTGAATTTAAATGATATTATATTTTTGAGCCACATCAATTAATAAATCAATATAGTTAGGTAACAAACTTATCATTTTAGATCAAATAATCTATCAAATATAACATTATATCTTAATTAGTTAAATTTATCTAATACTAATTTTTTATAGATAATATTTTGGTAGATAAATGGGGTTTTATCTTATTACAAAGATAATATCAAAATAAAATTTTACAAAGCTAGAAAACTTAAACGTCAACATTATAAAAAAAATTGAATTAACTCAAAATTAACTAAAAATTTTGAATATCAAAATAAAACTAACTCAAAGTTCTACGTACGTATTTTGATCCAGAATTGCTATAAAAAAAAATGATCCATAATTTGATCATCTTCTTATAATTAATTGTGAGTTACTATGATGTAGGGATTCATTAGTTTGATTTTTTATATATAAATATAAATAAGGATCCAATTTTCATGAAGAATTCTGTATTTGATTTAATATTATTATAGTATTTTATTTGATGATATATAGTATATGTGAATTTTGAATGTACGTATATAGATATAAAAATTTTGGCAAAAATAACTTTACCATGATATTCTAAAAAAATGACTAATTTAAATATTCTATCTTAAAATCAATAAGTTGTAGGATGACACGTAGAATTTGATATATATCTTCGATCAAATAGAGGTGATAATTTAGGCGTATATCTTATGTCTTGAAATAGAGGTGATATACTGAAGAAAAAATTTGTAAAACCGGCATTTTTTTTGGACGATTTTGCAAAATGACCACGTTTTTGGACAACTTAGCAAAATGCCCACTATATATACCAATTGTCAATTTTTTTTTAAATTTTTTTTTCTGATCGTTGCCCTCAATCCCATCGTCTCTCCAATCTCAGGCAATGAAGCTCTCGAGCGAGCGGCGGAGCGAGCTCCGGAGGCCGGTGCGAGGTCGATCGAGCGAGCGCCGGATCCGAGATCTCCTTGAGCGAGCGAGCGAGGCTGAGCGAGGAAGCGAGGGTGCGAGAGCATCGCCAGATCTCCTCCGCCAGATCTCGGATCTTCTCGTCTCCTCGGAGCGAGGGAGGCCGAGCCAGGGAGCGATGGCTGGATCTGAGAATCCGGAGCGGCCGACTCAACTTCTTTCCTCTCCACTTCGCAGCGTGGTGATCCAGGGCCGAGCTCATCGCTCCTCACTCCATCATCGTCTCCTCGTGCTCGGGAAGAGTCCTCGCCATTAGATGCACAATTGGACGACGACGACGACGATGTTGCTCGAATCTCAGATCGGAGGCGCAATTGGATGACGCAATTCTGACGACGATGTTGCTCCTGGAATCCGAGATCTCAGATCTGTTTCTCCGCCTCCTCTTCCCTTTCAAATCTCCGCCTCTAGGTATAAATCAGAGCGTTTTTTTGCTTTCGAAATTGATCAGAGCGTTCTTTTACTCTATACCAAATCCTTTGTCACCTATTGAGGGTGTTGCTGCAATATGATGCAACATTTGATTGCTGACTGAACTTGTTCATAGTCCACTACTCTACTGTTTCTTTGATTTGTGCAGTTTATGCCTTTTTAGGCTTTTTGGCTTGTGATTTTGGTTTTTGGTGAAAAAGATTGAAATCTCAAGTCCATGAATCAGATTTTTTCTTTCTTAGATCTTAAAAATGACTTTGGTTGCTCGAATTGTTGTTCTGAAATGCGCTGTGTTAACCTAAATACCATATGTTTAATCTTCTCTATTGGTGCTTTGCTGAAAATTTTGCTTGCTGTGTATGTTAATTTTCTTTGACAATTTTTTATTGCTTGCTGAAATTGAACGTTAAGCTGTTCATGGCTTTGTATTTGCTCATTGGCGTGTGATTGTGATTGTGATTGATTGCTTGCTCTGTGTTGGCTTGCAGTTTAGTTGCTCTGTGTTTCGATTTCATTTATTCGTCGCATTCTATATCTGCTGATTTGCGTGTTGTTTCTTGTAACTACCTGTGCTGATTTCTTTTGTTGCTTGCGTGTGATTGTGATTTTGCTTGCGGAGTACTACTTGCTGCTGCTACCTTGTGTCTGGAATCCAGGTAATTCAGATTGCTTTGCTCTTACTTAGAACCATTTTCTGTTGCCGCTGATGGTTCTAGCAAGTCCGATTTGTAAAGACTCGAATTTTCAAATCCTAATTTGTCGGAAACAAAAAAAATAAAATAAATTTAATCGGTTTTAAAACTCGCTTAGCGGATTCTGACCGGAATATAAAATTTGACGAATAATTTCCATACTTTTACCTCGAAAGTTCAAAATAATTATCGGTTGGCGATATCCTTGTCGATTTTTAAAATCTAATAGATCGCAAAAGCAAGATTCGGGGAAACTGACATTCGAAAAACTAATTGCGGGATTCGAAATTCACGTATTCAGGATTTATTTTCGGGTATTAGTTAAACAAAGTCAACACTCCACCCTCACCCACTCCCATCACCTCACCTTACCCTTCAAATGGAACCCATTCTCTCCCTCTCCCATCACCTTCCCGTCGTCACCACCACACCTCTGACATCACCTCCCCACCCATGCCATTCTGCCTTTCACCATCACATATTCCCCTCACCGTTCCGCACCTTCAACCACCACACACGTCGCCATCTCCTCTTCCTTCTTCCCTTCTTCCACCTCAAGCAGCAAAGCGGGAGGTACCACGTATCCCTCGGAGCCACCAGAAGCAACGGAGCCACCACCGGAGCAGCCACGAGAGCCACCACAGCCCCACTCTCTTCTAAACTCTGTTCGATCGCGAACCAAACTTCCAGTAAGCCGTTCTCACTCGTTTTTGATCGAAATCGCCCTCGGACTTCACCATCACGCTCACCCATGCTCGATGTAGGTCCGATGAGCCATCGCAAGCCACCGACGACGCCCAGAACTCCGGTCGAGAGCTCCAAAGTCACAAACATCCTCGGTGAGCAATCCAACCTCCTCCTTTTTCCTTGGTTTGTTTTGGTTCCTTCTTGTCCTTGAGTGACCGAGATAGAGAGTCGGGGATGGGTAGGAGAGGAGAGGCGAGCCCGAGAGCTCCAATGAGCTCGAAGGCGGTGAGGCGAGCGTGACCTGCGAGAGCAAGCGCGGGACCACGAGTGGGTTACGAGGGACGCCGGGAGCGAGAGCCTGGAGCAGCGACGCGAGGCGAGGCGGAGCTGAGGGCGCAGGCTGTCTAGGACGAGCGAGAGCCGAGGAGCCGACCGCGAGCAGGGTCGAGCAGTGCAGCGACGTCGAGCAGCGCAAGGAAACTTGGCGCCATGGCGGGCATTTGAATCGGAAGGAGGAAGAAGGGACTTGTGGGCCCTCCTCTTCGTTATGTTTTTTTATTTTAATATTTAATCGGTTGGGGTTAAATTAGCGGGTTTGGTTCGGTTCGGGTTATCCGTTTATTTATTTAACTAATTAGCGGAATTAAAAGTATTATATATATATATACAATATTATTTGAGTTTTTAAGAGATAAACTATTATTTTGGGAGAATTATAAGGGTTGGTTTAATAAATAAAAATGGTTTGAATTTTAGAGAATTTGAAAAATGAATTTCAAGGTCGGGAACGATTAATAAATAATTGAAAAAGGAATTTAGCGAGTATTTTCAAGGGTCGGAATTCTTAACTGTTTAAGTTGGATTTTGAAATGGATTTGGGACTAACTTGGGAATCCGACTTTTTCGATGAATAACTAGCATGATAAAATAATCGTTTGATTAATAGCATGAGATGTGTGACTAATAGCATGACTTGTGGTGAATTATATAAGAGATTCAAGGTTAGTTAATTACGATGATATATATTCGTATGGAAAGTACGAGTATAAAATGATAGTATGCGAAATTGGATAAGTATGACATGGAGGTTATCTTAAGCTGATGAGATGGCGGATTATATATGTTGAATACGGTATGAGATGATGAAACGAAATGAGAAATTGAATTGAGACATTAATGTTGTTGATGATGGAAAGATTACATTATATAGTTTTATGTGAATTTTATGTGTGTTGTTTGATATGCTCTGTGTAAGTTATACTTAGACTTATTATGTTGCCTATCTTCTAGGTGATCTCTGATCTGCCTGGATTTGCTTGATTGCTGTATTGCTTGGATTCTGCACTTCTTCGGGTAAGTTCTTTGAACTTACTCATGATGGGCGCTCTATGCACTGGGTGTTATATAATAGGCTAGTGTTCATGCACCATGCGACTTAGAATCACGCTTAGGATCTAAAATGGAAACCATATGACTTGCTATATGTCTTTGCTAGAAAACGGCCGTTATAGGTGTTTATTGGATGTGACCTTTTTCTCTATTCTTGTCATCTTAGTGGGGCTTATTATAGAAAGTTGCTTGCACTTGATGGGTGAGGTAGGCTTTTTGGTAATAAGTCGCCATAGGACTCTTAGAGCATTATGCCTTATATGGGTGTCGTTGTTTGTCTTCCCTTCATAGTTAGTAGGCTCCTTACGTAGGGACGGCCTGCACCGTGGGTGAGGTAGTTCCCTTTGAAGGGAGTTGCTAGAGGATTCCTTATGAGCCTAGAGGGACAATGATGCGGGACCATCCAAGACACCTCCGGACACACCTATACTTGGGGATGGCCTTATGATTCAAGCTCGTGAGAATGATGTCATCCTCAAGAGGAAGAAGAAGGCTCCACCTTGGGTCGTTCGTTTTTGGGTTCCTCATCCACAGTTGGCAGGTTTTCGACGTCTCAGTAAAATGAGTTGTACAGATTCAATATTAATCGGATTGGATCGTGCCATACCTTGTCGGAACGAGGACGAAGAGATCTACAACTTCGCTGTATAAGGTTTTTCCAGATTCGACCTAGAGATTGGCCGAAAAATCGACATCTTGGAGCTGTCACTGTTTTTATACGGGAATAAACAAGTGTGGGAACTTTCTTTTATTGCTATTTTTAGAGACCTTATTTACTTAAGTTATTTTAGGTAATTTAGGGATTATTTTTAATTAATCTTTTAATTATTATTTTCCATCTAAAACAACCCTAGGTTATATATTGACGGCTGATCTCCTTGTAAACGGCAGACGTCTCTTTTATGAAAATTTCAGTTTGTGTGAAACACAATTGAGAGAAAGTCAATCGATTCGAAGTGTGGCTCGTCGATTGCAACAATTGGTTATAGATCTAGCTTGGTTTGCTTTGAGTTCGTCAACCTCGCGAGAGCTTGGTGATCCTGGTAATCACAAGTCCCCTCCTTGTGTCTCCAAGTTGTCCGCTTGGTTGTGTAAGGTTGTAGAGGCGGGCTTTATAGTCGTTGGTGTTTGGTTCCTACCCTCTACGGAGGCCTGGGGTCTTCATCTCGTTCTATTTTAGTTCGAATCAACCAATCTATCGGTCTTTTCATTACTTTTGTCGAGTCTTCTATTGCTGCGTTTTGAGTCTTTGCTTCCGTTCTTGTCGTTGAGTCTTGATTGTCGAAGATCGGGCCATCCTACGGCTAACCCCGTATCAAATTGGCATCAGAGCTTTGGTTTCCGACATCAAAGTTGTGTCTTTTATTTCTCTAAACACAAAAACTAAAAAAAAAATTAAAAAAAAATAGAGTCTTTCTTGTTCTAGGTTTTTTACTTCTTGAATTTTTGAATTGATTGCATTAACCTTTGTTTGTGATTGTTATGGTTGCCCTTAGCCTAAATACACAACCTAAGCCGAGACCATTGGAGGCTGACATCACCTTGTGCTCGCACCCTTTGTGCAGTAGCATAACCGAAGGCACCAAGGAGATTCACCTTAATTGATTTCGGCCTCCCACCTTTCACAAACCCTAGTTTGTTGTTCTATCTTTGGCTATCTTGTTACATCTTTGTTTATCTATTTAGTTGCCTTATTTAATTTGTTGAAATTTGTGGTAGATATATTTTATATTTTCTATCATAAATTATATAAAGGCTTAGATAGATATACTTACAATATTAGCCAAACCATCACCTATAAATATTTCATTAGGGCTACATAAATTTTATTTTTCTTTCACCATAGCATATAATTTTTTAGAGTCCTTTATTGCATTATTAGTTTCTTGCATTAGTAAAAAAAAAAAAAAAAAAAACAAAAAAAAAAGTGACATTCAGAGCTTAGTCCTAGGAGGATAAAATTCACTAGGGGCAAAAGTAAGCTCTCAAAAAAAAAAAAAAAAAAAAAAGAGGATTTTCGAGACTAGTGCAAGAACTTGAAGGACCAATTTCGGTGAAAATCTCATAGCCCTAATCGAAATTCTCAAACACATACCTCCCAAACCATAATTTTTTTTTAAGCCCTACCTTGCAACTACAACATCCATACTAAGAGTTTAAATCAAAAAGAGGCAAAAATCCAAGTTTTTCTTTCTTTTCCTTCATTTTCTTTTCCTATTTTTGTGTGTCGGTACTGCAGTGACCATACCGACCCCCTCCAGCCTCGGTACAGCCTCGTTACAGTGTCTGCTGACCTCTGTTTTGGTCGATTTCGAGCCCCTTGTTGCTTGTTTCTTTGTTATTTCTCTTGATTACTTTCCTTTGATTGCTAAGTCCTTGCTTGAGTGTTGATTTGCCCAAAGCGGATTGCCCCAACAAGCTTGTCATAACCAATTAGAGAGAAGTGTGCGAGAGAAACACATTGTGAGTTGTTTTATTTGCTAATCTTGACATAGTTCCGTGTTTGTCTTTATTTGCAATGTCTAATAACCAGGGCAACGACTGGTACAATACCTTCATGGAGAACATAGATAAGATAAATGAAGGATTGAGGGCATTAGAGACTAGGCCAAGCGGTTCTAACACCGTGGGTGGCCGAGGTGATCGAAGGCGTGATGATCCGCCTCACAATGAAAGGGAAGTACATAATCTTAACCCTAATCCTAATCTTAATCATCATTTAGCTAAACCTTTATTTAATGACAACAAGTCTCCACGAGGTGGGAGAAATGATAGGAATAATGAGTTTGTTAATGTGCAGGGACAAGGACAAAGAAGGGGGAGAGGCCGAGACTTCCAAGAGGAGTTCTACTATTCGGAGCGTGACGACGACTTCCAAGAAGAGGAGTATTGGGAGCAACGCTCAAGGCGGAACAACAGAGGAGGTCGATACCACTATCGAGCACCTAGAGAGCCTGCGCAAGATGGCATAGGTAAGGTAAAGGTAAATATCCCTCAATTTTATGCTAACAACGATCCAGATGCATATATTGATTGGGAAACTAAAATGGATCGAATATGGAATTGTCATAACTTCTCTGAACATAAAAAGGTGCAATTAGCTTCTTTAGAATTTCAAGGGTTCGCTTTAATTTGGTGGGATAGTCTGAATAAAGAAAGAAGAAGAGCCCTTGATGCGCCTATCGCTTCTTGGAACCAATTAAAAGCACAAATGAGAAGTAGGTTTGTTCCCCAACACTACTCTAGAGAGCTGAGACAACGACTAGAAAACCTTAGGCAAGGTAATAAAAGTGTTGAGGAAACCTTTAATGCAATGCAAGAAACCATGGCTAGGGCTAATGTAGTTGAACCCTATGAAGATACAAATGCTAGGTTTCTTAGAATATTGCACCCCGCCTTAGCTCATGAAATTGATTACTTTTCTTATTCTACGCCTACTGAACTTTTACATTTAGCTATGAAAGTAGAAAGGAATGCTAGATACAGGAGCCAAGGTGGTAGAATGTCGAGTGGGCAACCCCAAAGGTGGCACCAAAGCCATGTGCAGCAGCCCCAAATGAGGTTTGATGCCGGCTCAAGGGAGAGAGCAAGCCAACCCCAAGGGAGGAGTGAAGGCCGAATGCCTCAGGAGCCCATCGACAAAGGCAAAGCGCCTTGGAACGGACGTGATTCGTCTGGGGCATCTACTGACCCTAAAAGGAGTAATCCTAGCTCTTCTACTCTTAAAACTATGAACATTCCTTGCTTTAGTGGACATGTTATGAAGGATTGCCCAAATAAGAAGCCTCTCATGACTAATCACCTAGACAAAATTAAATCTGAAAATTCTAGTGATAAACATGATGAGCATGTTCATAATGATAAAGATATTAGTTTACTTGCCTCTAAAGATGATTGCATTGAATATGAGCATGATGATTCTTTGATTGTTCATAAAGTTTTAAGTATTCAACCTATGCATTGTGATGATAATCAAAGAGAAGATTTGTTTCATACTAAATGCTTAGACAAAGGCAATGTTTCTAATGTGATCAATGATGGTGCAAATTGTTCTGATATTGCTAACCTTGAATTAATTGAAAATCCAATCTTAAAAAAGGATGAACACTTGCTAGCATTGGATGGAAACATAAAGATAAATGAACAAGCTATAGTGCATATTGAGTTAAAACACAATGAAGATGTTATCAAATATGAATTATGCACTAATCAAGTTTCTTTTCTTGATTTTGTAAAAAACTCTAATGGCCTACAAGATGGCGAAGCCAATATCAAATCCATCCAGAAGTGGTCAACCCCTACAACAATCGGCCTCGAGAGGAGTTTCCATTGGCATGAGATATTCGATCCCGGAGCTCGTGTGGATGCATTTGTGGAATCTTATACGACCTTGGATTCGAGGTCGAATCCTTTTCAAGAAAGGGGGAATGATGCGGGACCATCCAAGACACCTCCGGACACACCTATACTTGGGGATGGCCTTATGATTCAAGCTCGTGAGAATGATGTCATCCTCAAGAGGAAGAAGAAGGCTCCACCTTGGGTCGTTCGTTTTTGGGTTCCTCATCCACAGTTGGCAGCTTTTCGACGTCTCAGTAAAATGAGTCGTACAGATTCAATATTAATCGGATTGGATCGTGCCATACCTTGTCGGAACGAGGACGAAGAGATCTACAACTTCGCTGTTGAAGGTTTTTCCAGATTCAACCTAGAGCTTGGCCGAAAATCGACATCTTGGAGCTGTCACTGTTTTTATACGGGAATAAACAAGTGTGGGAACTTTCTTTTATTGCTATTTTTAGAGACCTTATTTACTTAAGTTATTTTAGGTAATTTAGGGATTATTTTTAATTAATCTTTTAATTATTATTTTCCATCTAAATCAGCCCTAGGTTATATATTGACGGCTGATCTCCTTGTAAACGGCAAACGTCTCTTTTATGAAAATTTCAGTTTGTGTGAAACACAATTGAGAGAAAGTCAATCGATTCGAAGTGTGGCTCGTCGATTGCAACAATTGGTTATAGATCTAGCTTGGTTTGCTTTGAGTTCGTCAACCTCGCGAGAGCTTGGTGATCCTGGTAATCACAAGTCCCCTCCTTGTGCCTCCAAGTTGTCCGCTTGGTTGTGTAAGGTTGTAGAGGCGGGCTTTATAATCGTTGGTGTTTGGTTCCTACCCTCTACGGAGGCTTGGGGTCTTCATCTCGTTCTATTTTAGTTCGAATCAACCAATCTATCGGTCTTTTCATTACTTTTGTCGAGTCTTCTATTGCTGCGTTTTGAGTCTTTTCTTCCGTTCTTGTCATTGAGTCTTGATTGTCGAAGATCGGGCCATCCTACGGCTAACCCCGTATCAGAGATGCTATTTTGGAATTTCTTGTAACTGCGCGCCTCTTTATTTATGTCCACACTTAATTATTCGTATGCTTGTCTGTTTAAGTTCCGCCTTACATTACGCATTTCATCTTCGGAATAGGATGCTTATTATATGCCTCTCAGAGTGTGTTTACACACGCGCATGAGTGGCCTGGTGATTGACCCAGATCCTCCTCATTTTTTTTAGATTCAGGTAACCACTAGCCGCAATCTTTGCTTATATGGATGCTTGGCGGGTTCAGACTTTTGGCGTTAGATTGAGAGCTCGAGAGACCACTAGACTCCCTCTCTTTTATACTCTTTTACGTTGTGTTGTCCCGGCTCTGCCGTGGCACCTTCGGGATTGTATTTTGCTTTAACTTCACTTACGTTGGTTGCATGACTAAATGGATTTTCCGCATTGTAGACTTAGGACAGGCACAGGGGTTTACCCCGGGGTCTCCAACGGACCTTACGAATTTGGGTGCGAAATCCCGCTTTAAACTACAAATCTTCGGTTTCAAACCTTCAACCTGTACTCAGAGCACAAGATCCTAACGAGGGGTTTTATCCCTCGAAACATAACTCGGGAATCATAATCCTGGGCCGTTACAAAGGTGGTATCAGAGCCAGGTATTGCAATCCGAGTACGATAGGTTGAAGATGGTTTTGAAAATAGCCCAATGTTTTCAAATGGTTTTGAAAAATGTTATAAAGGGCAAAATGAATTTAATTGGAATTAAACCTAAATGAATATAGGGGAAACAATCTTGTGGGTAGAGACCAAAGCGATAGACATCCCTTATGGATGTAGAACTAGGGGAACGGTAGACAAAATACTAGCTTTTATTTACAGATGGGCCTAGAGGACTCCAGGGAACACCACGGAGGTTGGAGTGTCGAGTTAGGAGGCCGTCCCTCGAAGGACGGCATAGATCGTCTCTATGCTTACGTTTATGTATATATATATATATATATATATATATATATATATGCAATTGGGCCCGAGGGCGATTCTCCTTGAAGAGGATCATATTAATCGTTGAGTGCTTCTGTGTTAAGTGTTTAAATTAACCGTTCATATAGTCATCATGGTCGATACTAGATGCGGTTCAGTTGGGCGTGGGGGTAGGGCACGTCGTGGCCGCGGACGCCCTCATCGGATTGTTGTTGAGAGCGTCGGGGAGCGCTCTACTGACGATCACGATGAGGAGCGAGCTTCGCCTCCGCCGGCTGACGACCAGATTCCGATTTCCACAGAGACTAGGCTTGGGCAGCTAGAGGCGGCGCTTCACGACATTCTGAGTGAGTTATGGGGAGGAGCTCGATCTACGGCACCGATGCCAAAGATTCCTGTTCAGCAGCCGATGCCCACAGATCAGGCCGGACTCGAGCAGATGGTGCGCGAGATGCTTCAGAGGCAGACGAGACATCAGCATGCCCCACAGCCAGAGGCAGATGAGGCCGCAGTCGGGATTCGAGCAGAGAGGTGCATTGATTGGGTTAAGAGGTTGTCGCAGACCAACCCGCCTCTATTCACCGGAGATCCCACGACAGATATCGAGCTATGGTTCAGAGTCATGGATGGACTCTTCGAGTTGATCGGAGCACCACCAGGAGAGCACCAGAGATTGGCGGCCGGCCAGCTACGAGATGATGCTTTCAACAGATGGTCTGTATACAAGACGGACCATGCTGATTGGACGTATGATGAGTTCAGATCTTTGATGCTTCGCGAGTACAGCCCGCCAGGTCTGCAGACCGCTAGAGAGGTGGCCTTCTACAGAGGGAGTTATGATGAGACTTTATCAGTTGCGGAGGTTATCTGCCAGTTCAAGAAGGAGCTGGTATATTGCGGACATTTATGTCAGACAGACGCGAGCAGTATTCGACTGCTATCTAAGAGGCTCCCACCAGCTGTACTTCTGCATGCTTCCAGCTTGGGTGACGTCCCCTTTGATAGGTTCTTAGAGGTTATCTTGCGCTATGACACGCAGCGTCTTCTGTCTGATACTGCCTACCAGTATTCTCATACTTCTCGAGGTGCGAAGAGATCGAGAGCTACAGAATCTAGTCGGGACATGCATGATAGAGGAGACTCTTTCAGAGGCGAGTTCAGAGGGGATATACGCCGAGCACCACCAGTGCCCCGCCAGGAGATGCGAGTTCAGAGCATTGAATGTCAGGGATGTTATGACTATGGACACCCCACAGAGAGATGCCCGAGGAGGCAGGTGGTATGTTACACATGTGGGGATAGAGGACACCGAGCAACTTATTGCCCCCAGGGTGGAGGACCTTCAAATGCACCAACACCTCGACTTCAGGCGCCACCGGGACCACCCCAGCTGACATATCCCCAGGGATGGGGGAGAGAAGTGTCGTCCGGCCGAGACCGAGGAGGCAAAGGATCTGCTCCGGGACTTGCGTACATGACAGTTGAGCCATTTGAGTTAGAGTATGAGGGAGGACATACCAGAGGAGCCCTTGATATCGGTTTACCCCCACCGCTCCGTGTCTACTCCATGGGAACTGCGAGTCGGTCCGACCCTTCAACATCAGGTACCATGACATGAGGTGTTTATCTCGGTGCTTGTGTGCGCATATGCAATTGATGATGATGTGCTAGACATGTTGTTTTATGTGACTATCCTTGACGTGATTAGGATATGTTCTTAAATGTGTGATATGATTGTCTATCTATGATGTTTCGATGATAGAAGTGATAGAAGTTGAATTATTGAAATTTGATTATGACTTGGAACCTAGGAAGAAAATATGGGATTAACCCTTAGAGGTGGATGGTAGGATGAACTGAGAAGTTGGAAATGATTTTGACTAACGTCGAACTTGAAATTTTGAATGGTATTTCAAACGAGACTAACTTGAATTTTAAGAAACTAATGTGACTCTAGTTTTCAATATAACACCCCACGAAGTGGATACAAGTATTTGAGTTATGATATGGCCAAAGAGTCGGAGTAAGGATGTGGTAGGGGCCCATATTACATTCTTACTACGGTCTATTGGGGATATTATGATCACGGCAACGGTACTGTGAGGATCTCATAGGGGCACTTATGAGGTGTTCACGGGATCAATGGCATGATCCTTGGACTCACCGATTTCAAACTTCCTCCTCAATTTTTAAAATGATTTTAGTCTCGGGGACGAGACTAGTTTTTAGAGGTGGATGATGTAAAGGCTCGAATTTTCAAATCCTAATTTGTAGGAAACAAAAAAAAAAAAAAATTTAATCGGTTTTAAAACTCGCTTAGCGGATTCTGACCGGAATATAAAATTTGACGAATAATTTCCATACTTTTACCTCGAAAGTTCAAAATAATTATCGGTTGGCGATATCCTTGTCGATTTTTAAAATCTAATAGATAGCGAAAGCAAGATTCGGGGAAACTAACATTCGAAAAACTAATTGCGGGATTCGAAATTCACGTATTCAGGATTTATTTTCGGGTATTAGTTAAACCAAGTCAACACTCCACCCTCACCCACTCCCATCACCTCACCTTACCCTTCAAATGGAACCCATTCCCTCCCTCTCCCATCACCTTCCCGTCGTCACCACCACACCTCTGACATCACCTCCCCACCCATGCCATTCTGCCTTTCACCATCACATATTCCCCTCACCGTTCCGCACCTTCAACCACCACACACGCCGTCATCTCCTCTTCCTTCTTCCCTTCTTCCACCTCAAGCTGCAAAGCGGGAGGTCCCACGTATCCCTCGGAGCCACCAGAAGCAACGGAGCCACCACCGGAGCAGCCACGAGAGCCACCACAGCCCCACTCCCTTCTAAACTCTGTTCGATCGCGAACCAAACTTCTGGTAAGCCGTTCTCACTCGTTTTTGATCGAAATCGCCCTCGGACTTCACCATCACGCTCACCCATGCTTGATGTAGGTCCGATGAGCCATCGCAAGCCACCGACGACGCCCAGAACTCCGGTCGAGAGCTCCAAAGTCGCGAACATCCTCGGTGAGCAATCGAACCTCCTCCTTTTTCCTTGGTTTGTTTTGGTTCCTTCTTGTCCTTGAGTGACCGAGATAGAGAGTCGGGGATGGGTATGAGAGGAGAGGCGAGCCCGAGAGCTCCAACGAGCTCGAAGGCGGTGAGGCGAGCGTGACCTGCGAGTGGGTTGCGAGGGACGCCGGGAGCGAGAGCCTGGAGCAGCGACGCGAGGCGAGGTGGAGCTGAGGGCGCAGGCTGGCTAGGACGAGCGAGAGCCGAGGAGCCGACCGCGAGCAGGGTCGAGCAGTGCAGCGACGTCGAGCAGCGCAAGGAAGCTTGGCGCCATGGCGGGCATTTGAATCGGAAGGAGGAAGAAGGGACTTGTGGGCCCTCCTCTTCGTTATGTTTTTTTATTTTAATATTTAATCGGTTGGGGTTAAATTAGCGGGTTTGGTTCGGTTCGGGTTATCCGTTTATTTATTTAACTAATTAGCGGAATTAAAAGTATTATATATATATACAATATTATTTGAGTTTTTAAGAGATAAACTATTATTTTGGGAGAATTATAAGGGTTGGTTTAATAAATAAAAATGGTTTGAATTTTAGAGAATTTGAAAAATGAATTTCAAGGTCTGGAACGATTAATAAATAATTGAAAAAGGAATTTAGCGAGTATTTTCAAGGGTCGGAATTCTTAATTGTTTAAGTTGGATTTTGAAATGGATTTGGGACTAACTTGGGAATCCGACTTTTTCGATGAATAACTAGCATGATAAAATAATCGTTTGATTAATAGCATGAGATGTGTGACTAATAGCATGACTTGTGGTGAATTATATAAGAGATTCAAGGTTAGTTAATTACGATGATATATATTCGTATGGAAAGTACGAGTATAAAATGATAGTATGCGAAATTGGATAAGTATGACATGGAGGTTATCTTAAGCTGATGAGATGGCGGATTATATATGTTGAATACGGTATGAGATGATGAAACGAAATGAGAAATTGAATTGAGACATTAATGTTGTTGATGATGGAAAGATTACATTATATAGTTTTATGTGAATCTTATGTGTGTTGTTTGATATGCTTTGTGTAAGTTATACTTAGACTTATTATGTTGCCTATCTTCTAGGTGATCTCTGATCTGCCTGGATTTGCTTGATTGCTGTATTGCTTGGATTCTGCGCTTCTCCGGGTAAGTTCTTTGAACTTACTCATGATGGGCGCTCTATGCACTGGGTGTTATATAGTAGGCTAGTGTTCATGCACCATGCGACTTAGAATCACGCTTAGGATCTAAAATGGAAACCATATGACTTGCTATATGTCTTTGCAAGAAAACGGCCGTTATAGGTGTTTATTGGATGTGACCTTTTTCTCTATTCTTGTCATCTTAGTGGGGCTTATTATAGAAAGTTGCTTGCACTTGATGGGTGAGGTAGGCTTTTTGGTAATAAGTCGCCATAGGACTCTTAGAGCATTATGCCTTATATGGGTGTCGTTGTTTGTCTTCCCTTCATAGTTAGTAGGCTCCTTACGTAGGGACGGCCTGCACCATGGGTGAGGTAGTTCCCTTTGAAGGGAGTTGCTAGAGGATTCCTTATGAGCCTAGAGGGACATGCTATTTTGGCATTTCTTGTAACTGCGCGCCTCTTTATTTATGTCCGCACTTAATTATTCGTATGTTTGTCTGTTTAAGTTCCGCTTTACATTACGCATTTCATCCTAGGAATAGGATGCTTATTATATGCCTCTCAGAGTGTGTTTACACACGCGCATGAGTGGCCCGATGATTGACCCAGATCCTCCTCATTTTTTTTAGATTCAGGTAACCACTAGCCGTAATCTTTGCTTATATGGATGCTTGGCGGGTTCAGACTTTTGGCGTTAGATTGAGAGCTCGAGAGACCACTAGACTCCCTCTCTTTTATACTCTTTTAGGTTGTGTTGTCCCGGCTCTGCCGTGGCACCTTCGGGATTGTATTTTGCTTTAACTTCACTTATGTTGGTTGCATGACTAAATGGATTTTCCGCGTTGTAGACTTAGGACAGGCACAGGGGTTTACCCCGGGGTCTCCAACGGACCTTACGAATTTGGGTGCGAAATCTCGCTTTAAACTACAAATCTTCGGTTTCAAACCTTCAACCTGTACTCGGAGCGCAAGATCCTAACGAGGGGTTTTATCCCTCGAAACGTAACTCGGGAATCATAATCCTGGGCCGTTACACGATTGCTTTCAATCGTTGTGTGTTGCCGCTGATGGTTCAAGAAATCTTATGGAATCGTGCATAGTACAAAATGTCAAGATGTTGATTGAAACTACATGGTTCTACATATGGTTCATAATATGAATAATAAGCCATTTGGTTCAATTACTAAATGTATCATCTTTCCTAAGAAATTCCAAATAACCCTTGTATATTTTTCTTTCAGTTGAGTGAAGGATAAAAACATTGTTCTCCCACCCCTCCAGTTTCCTTAAAAACTTGCAAACATCTAAAGTGACAATTACTGTGAAAATGAATATTGTATACTCTGTTTATGTGAAATTCTGATATGTCTAGTTTTAAAAGGGAAAATATACGTTTGTAAAAGTCTGAAATGTTTGTCAACTAGAATTAACTATTTTTTTTCTTTATAAAATCCTTGTTTTAGTTCTGCACTTCCTGATACACGAGTTGCTTCTTTCAATTGAACATCTGTTTTAATCTCGATTCTCATAAAGTTCCTATTCTTGTTTTATGAATTACTTTTTCCCTTCATTTTATATTGATGTACACAGCTTGCTGTTTTCATCTCTCTGCATTTTTCATTTTTTTCTGGGGTGTCCTAGCTGTAGAGTATTTTCTGCTCATTCATTCCTTTCTTCTTCAGTGCGGGTTAGAGCAACATAGAATGGTGAAAATGCATTTCTTTTGTCATTGAAGACAATGCTTTACTCAATGAGGCAGCCACCAAAGGTATTTTAACTACTAAACCTCATGTCATGATTTACCCGATTAAGTAGTTAAGTAATGATCGCCATGCTAAAATTACTAAACCTAACCCACAATTAGATCGCCATGTTGTGCAACTCTAAGCCTGAGTTGTGCAACTCCTAGGCTGAGTTGTGCAACTCCTAGGCTGAGTTGTGCAACATTTGCTTGAGGTTTACATTACATAATTACAACACCCTAAAGAGATGATAGAAAAATATAAATAAGAGAGATGAATGTGCTACTGATACATGCTTAGGTTCTTAAAAACAAGCAAATAACACAACAATAAGAGAGAGTTGTGCAACTCTAAGAAAGAGTTGTTTTTCTACATCTTAAATTAATTCATAGCGTTTGCTTCGCTACGTATATTCTATTTTGCTGATCTAATTGTTTGGAATTGCTGTAATACTGTTGGGTTCGGGAAACCCTAGCTTATCGAGTTGTAAATTTGCAATGTGGGAATTTGGATTTTCCTTGTGCTTTTGCTTCAATTGATATCCAATTTGTGACGTTTGATATGCTTTGTTGTAGATTGTTCTAGAGATGATTGAACTACGTGAGTTGGATACCGGACGTGCAATTTTGAGGCAAACTCAAGTGATATACGGCCTTCGCTCTCAAGTACAAGCAGAAGAAGGATGCGAGGTACTGAGCGGCGCTCTAGGTTTGCAACTGGAGCTTCGGAATGGTATGGGTTGTGTTGTGTATCATATTTGATGCTTACCAATCTTTCCAAGTATTCCATTGACATCTTATAGGAAAACAAATGGTTTCCAATTGTAAAATATATGCACTTCTTGAGTTTATCTGGTGTCCTGATCAAAGCACAGATGAACAAGGGTGCTCCTGTACAGTACATGGCATAATCATTTGATTCCTCCTTTCTTTACACATTGTATTATTTCTTATCCATGGGTTGATTTACACTTATGTGGAATTAGGTCGTAGTATAGGGAAATCATGGATGTGTGTTTCAAATGTAGCACTCCAATTGATGGACATAAGGTATTTGAGGATTCTGTGTTGTGTCATTTGGTACATAGGCAATCTTTAACATCTGATTATGATCATAATGGGAAAGATAAATGGGTTCTGAAACTCTTTACTTTAACCTTGCTGTATTTACTGCTTTTTTTTAGTCATGGAGGTTTGGTTAGTGAAGGTTGGGAGAACTTTCTGTCTATGGAGATGACTTGTGAATGTGCCCAGTTCTTTGGTGACCTGTATGAATTTTGTCGAAAGGTTGCTAATTATGATGGCAAAATAGTTAAGGTATTCATCTGGTGTTTTCTGCTTGCAAATCTTTAACAAGGTCACACTCCAGAGGCCCTTGTGAATCTTCCTAGCGCTTTATTTATCGCGTCCAATTTGTTCTTTTCAGGAGAAGTTTCGGTTATGTACTTGACATAATTCCCCTAGCTGACACCGTGACCAAACTTACTGCCCGATGTGAGCTATGTGGTAAACTGGCCAACTTTACCATAAGGAAGAACCAAGATAGGCAGACGAGTTGATTGGTGGAGTTGAAGTGTACATGCTGGTCTGTAGACAGCATTACGTAAGTGGGCAAGTCGCCAATGAAACTGCACACATGGTTCTTTATGATAAGGTGCAATGTGGCTAGCTGTTATCGGTTTCTGCTAGTAGGGTGCATATCATGAAAAGTGCTGATTGAGAAGGCAGTATCACTATCAATAGAATAAGTGTAGATTGGGATTACAAGATTTAGGTGATTTAGATTAGCATGTGGTCCAAGATGGCTTCAAATGGTTATACAAAACTTAGTCTTTTCACTCTTTTGTGACAGTTGATCTTGTATGAAATTTGAACGTGCCATTTTTGGTGAACTTTGTGTTTGGCTTCTTGAACATCAAGACCAAGGGATGACCACTTGTGACTTGTGTATATAAACATTATTTGCAAAGGATGAATACAAACTGGCAAAAAATTGCAGGTGCAAAGAAATAACTTCCACATTACGTTGAGTAAAACTCTAAAAATTCATTACATAATACTGTGTGAATCACTATAAATTTAAAATCCAGTTTAAGAACCAAATTAGATTAAAAAGTGCAAGAATAATATTATAATATGCCCAAATTAGATTTTTAGTTTATGAAGAATCAAATTAGATTTTAGTTTGTATGAATAAAACTAAAAATTTCATGAATAACACTATTAAATTTTAGAGTTGCATGACGCTCTTGTAAGAGTTGCACGACTCTGTTGTAAGAGTTGCACGACGCTGTTGTAAGAGTTGCACGACACTCTTATTTTTGCTCAACAATTCGTTATTTTTGCACAACAATCGAGACTTATGAAATTGTGTCTCCACATAATCTTATTTTTTTGTAAATATAATTTTACACTTTTTAATAGATTATTGCACAACACGGTTTTATTTTTGCTCATCAATAGAGTAAAATTGCACAACATGGGGGATTGGTGAAATTTTGCTCTACACGAAACTAAAAGCTACTATATAATATAAACTTTTTTTTATAGGATTTCATACTTATTGCTGATAAGCATGAAATTATATATATAAAAAATTAATTAAAAAATTGATATTGTTTTATAGTTTTTATCATCATAAAATAATCCAACCTAATAATAAATGAAATATTTTTGCACAATATGCTCTTATTTTTGCTCAACAATTCTTTATTTTTGCACAACAATCGAGACTTGTGAAATTGTGTCTCCACATAATCTTATTTTTTGTAAATATAATTTTATACTTTTTAATAGATTATTGCACAACACGGTTTTATTTTTGCTCATCAATAGAGTAAAATTGCACAACATGGGGGGATTGGTGAAATTTTGCTCAACGTCATCTTATTTTTGCTCAACTATAGGTTATTTTTGCACAACAATCGAGACTCGTGAATTTGTTCTCAACATGATCTTATTTTCTCTCAATATAATTTCATACTTTCTCAATAAATTATTGCACAACGTGCTCTTATTTTTGCTTATCAATACTTTATTTTTGCACAACTAGTGGTGAAAATTAGTGCTGACACTGATATTAGTTACAATTAGTGCTGACACTGATATTAGGTACAATTAGTATTGAAACTGATATTAGTTACAATTAGTGTTGACACTGATATTAGTTACAATTAGTGCTGACACTGATATTAGTTACAATCGAGTCATCTTCCTAAGTAATTACTTTGTAGTTTGGTATATATTTTTTCCGTGTCAGCACTTTTTTCTTCTTCATGTCATCACATTTTTTAGGGTTGCACAACTGTATTTTAGAGTTGCACAACTTTAGTTTAGAGTTGCACAACTTTAGTTTAGATTTTCACAACTGTATTTTAAGAGTTGCACGACTCTGTTGTAAGAGTTGCACAACTCTGTTTTAAGAGTTGCACGACTCTGTTGTAAGAGTTGCACGACTCTGTTGTAAGAGTTGCACGACTCTGTTGTAAGAGTTGCACGACTCTGTTTTAAGAGTTGCACGATTCTGTTTTAAGAGTTGCACGACAATCGAGACTTGTGAAATTATTCTCAACATGATCTTATTTTATCTCAATATAATTTCAGACTGTATTTTAGAGTTGCACAACTGTATTTTAGAGTTGCACAACTTTAGTTTAGAGTTGCACAACTTTAGTTTAGATTTTCACAACTGTATTTTAAGAGTTGCACGACTCTGTTGTAAGAGTTGCACGACTCTGTTGTAAGAGTTGCACAACTCTGTTTTAAGAGTTGCACGACTCTGTTGTAAGAGTTGCACGACTCTGTTGTAAGAGTTGCACGACTCTGTTGTAAGAGTTGCACGACTCTGTTGTAAGAGTTGCACGATTCTGTTTTAAGAGTTGCACGACAATCGAGACTTGTGAAATTATTCTCAACATGATCTTATTTTATCTCAATATAATTTCAGACTGTATTTTAGAGTTGCACAACTGTATTTTAGAGTTGCACAACTTTAGTTTAGAGTTGCACAACTTTAGTTTAGATTTTCACAACTGTATTTTAAGAGTTGCACGACTCTGTTGTAAGAGTTGCACAACTCTGTTTTAAGAGTTGCACGACTCTGTTGTAAGAGTTGCACGACTCTGTTTTAAGAGTTGCACGATTCTGTTTTAAGAGTTGCACGACAATCGAGACTTGTGAAATTATTCTCAACATGATCTTATTTTATCTCAATATAATTTCAGACTTTCTCAATAAAGTGTAAGCGATCCATAATCTATATTTTTTTTTTATTTCTTTAACATTTTGTTGTGCAAATATAAGAGTATGTTATGCAAATATATCCCTAAGTTGTGCAAATATGACCCGAGTTTAGTTTTTTTTTTTTACATTTTATCGTGCAAATATAACTGTATGTTGTGCTTGTGCAAATATAATCATATGTTGTGCAAGTATAACATTTTTTGTGCAAAAATAAAAATAACAATATAGATTATGGATCACATAATAAAATATAGATAGTTTTTTTAATTTCCATAATTATGGGGTAAGTTTTGTAATTTATTCAAAATTCCCTCTTCTTCCTCCCGATTACTGTGAAGAGAACGCCGGTCGGCCTCGCCTCGCCTCGCCGCCTCCGGCTCGCTCGACCTCGCTCGGATCCACGGTGCTCGCTCGACATCACTCCGGCCGCTCGATTTCGCTCCGCCGCTCGCTCGACCTCGCTCCGACACTCTCGCTCTTCGGCGCTCTCGATCTCCGTCTCCAATTTGACTAATTGGAACTGTAATTCGACTAATTGGAACTCGAATTCACCAGATCTCCCCACGCTGAATTGATTTGCCGAATCAATTAGCCGAATTTCAGATCTGCGTCGCCGAATCAATTGGACATAGACTTCGAATTCAGATCTTCTGGGCATGGCGAGGAAGAAAGGAAAGAAGAATTGAACCCCCAAGAGCATGGATTTCGTTCGAAAATTGAATCTGGAGAGAGAGTTGCAATCTGTGTTGTTCAACTCGGGAGGGCAAAGTGGAAATCGACGGGATCTGGGCAAGCAAGTTGAAGATGGTGAGGTCAAGGAGCTTAGTTCGACCTGTGGTGTGGGATCTGGGCAAGCGAAGGAGGAAGGCAGAGTTGCGAACGCGTGATGCGCGGACGAAGGGAGTGTGATCTCGGAGTACGCAATCACCGTCCTGCCTTTGCCTTTTTTAATCGTGTACCCGTGATGCGCGAGTGCGAATGTGTTTTTCGTGCAAACGGCGAAATATTCACCGTGTGAATAGCAATTCTGAAAAAAATACATGGAGGATTTTCTTAGAACTTGATACCTTGAATAAATAATGGAAAATATATTTATTGAAATATATTAATATTTTATACACAAACGTGATACATAGAAAAAATGTTGTATATTCATTCATCTAAACTAAACATACTCTTAATTTAGTTTATTGTTATTAAAAAATCAAAAAATTTCAACCAAACTATTATAAGTTATAACCTTCGAATCTCAGAAAAAATAAATAAATTAAATATTATTTTATTTATTAAGAAATCGCACAACGGACTGGTACCGAATACTAATTTAATTAAAAACGGTGTACTTGATTTTTGATGGAGTTATGGGATTGATTTTACCTATAATAGATAAATTGATATAATTATTAAATTTCTTTCTATCCTATGCTCCTTGGGACATATGATAAGGATATTAATCAAAAAAGATTTCATACCAAATAAATAAGCGACCATAGAAAAACAATATTAAAAAAAGTTAAAAGTAATTTATTTGTGAAATCTTTTCAATTGAAGTGCATGTGAAAGAAAACCCAAATTATTGGACAAACTCAGATAGGCCAATACCAGTTGAGCTAGTTGGCTTTAATAAATTCAAAGAAAACCCAAATTATTAATAATTAATTAAAATAAAAGATTGATTTTAGATGCGGCGATGTTACTACATATTATTTGATTATATATAACTGATTATTTAATTCATCCATGCATTATAAAATAATTATTTAATTCATAATCTTTTATCTATTTATATTTGTTAATACAACATAACAAAATGATTATTTTCTTTTCTTGCTCTAATTCTACCTTAATCCCTAAAAATTATTTTAATTAATTTAATGGCCTGAATTAAATCAACCGAAGAGTATATGTTGGCCGTAAATTTTTTCATGAGACTTTTTTATAAATAAAATTCTATCTTTTCATATGTAAAGGTTTTTTTGCCAATAATTTAATTAAATGCATTTTATTTTTTTAATATATTATTTAATTAATATGTCCATAGATTGATAAGATTAATATCTTCTAAAAATATATCTAAAATTCAACTGATATAGTAGCATTCAATTGATATAATATCTATCTATATAAGATATATAGAGAATTAGAGATATATTGCTTGAGTCTACCAAAAAAAAAAGAAGAGATATATTGCTTGAACATTGAAACAAGTTATCGGTTACGGTATTTCGGTTACGATGAATATCGGTTACGGTATTTCGGTTACGATGAATCCATTGACGCTGGTGAAGCGAATTCAGAAATTGAACTCAAGAGAAGCCGATTTAGGCATCTCAGAGGATGCTTCTTGGCACGCCAAGTACAGGGACTCCGCCTACGTCTTCGTCGGCGGCATACCCTACGACCTCACCGAAGGCGATCTTCTCGCCATCTTCGCTCAGTGAGTCTCTCTCCGCCTTTCTATTGATTTATCAGTGGTTTTAGATTTCTGTTTCTGAATGCTAAATTTCTGTCTGAATTTATGATTGAAAGTCTCTCTCCGCTTTTCTACAGATTTCCGTTTCTGAATGCTAAATTTCTCTCTGAATTTATATGATTGGAAGATTTTGATGGTTTATGCTGCTAAATTTCTGTCTGAATTTATGACTGGAAGATTTTTGATGCTTTATGCTTATGCTGATCACAATTTCTGTCTGATTCTCTTAGGTGTGGAGAGGTCGTTGATGTTAATCTCGTGAGAGACCAGGAATCAGGAAAATCAAGAGGTTTTGCCTTCATTGCATACGATGCAAATGTCGCTGTAGATAACCTCAATGCTGCCCAGATTTTGGGCCCGAACTATAAGGGTGGATCACGTATCACAGGGATCACAGATAAGGAAGCGTGTAAATTAGTGGTGTCAAAAGTGTTTATGGTTCTATGGTAGAGGTAGCTGTATCGAATACATCAGTAACTTGCAGTTGGTTGTCATTTTGGTATTGTTATTAGTATCGAATTGTAAAATGTGTTGTTGAATCTTATCCTTGTTCAAGAATATGGTTTTACAGGTTTTGTAGATGCAATTCCTCCAAATAGCTATCTTTTACCGTTCAAGTTTTATGCTTTGGAATGCCTGATTAAAGCAATGACAATGTGTCAATGCAATGATCTTATCCATGGATCAAAAGTTCTTTTGTTGTTTATTACTACTGAAGAACAGGGACAAAAATGAACCAAATCCTAGAAATTAATAATTCTGTGGCTTTAAAATGCAAATATGCAATGATCGGTGCAGTTGTAATACATAAATCAAGTAAAGATGATAGACAACTATCGTCTTTAAGATCAAATAGCCAATTTCACGAGATCAAATCGCAAAAATCAACACATCAGAATCAGATGATCGAAATTCAATTCGATAAAACACACCAAACACAGAAAAATCCGATCGTATATATTCGATCTCTGAAATTACACAAAATTACTTGCGGCTATAGTAGTCGATGATCTCAGAGTCGGTGACGGATCGTGAGTGCTGAACGATGGATCGGATTAGATCAGAGACAGAAAAGTTCAATCTTGTGTAGGAAGACGTGATCGAAAACGAAACTACTAGGAAGCTACGAATCAAAAACAATCTACACGCAAAAAATGTGTGCGCTTCAATAGAACAGGACCCAAAACTCGTCGTTTTGCACCTATCTACACCAAATCCACAGCGTCTTGATCATCACAAGAGGCTAAGTTGGAATTGGAACAAGGCCCCAATCATGTCTTCATCAGCGCATATTCTGAACATGACCCAACTCTGCATCATCAAGTAACTATGAAGCAACGCTCACCTATTCATGACCTTGATCACGAGGAAGAGGGTGTCATTTGTTATGTGTCAAATTGACAGAAAAAATGAAGATTCCAATCGAAGTTTTTGATTCAGAGAAGCTCTTACATTTAAGTACTGCCAAATGGAAAGGGGAGATTCCAGGAAATCGCAATTTTAGTGTCGTTATTGCTCTTAAAAACAAGGTGTTACACACACCCAAATGCAATAGAAATTGGTCATAAATTCATAATAGCATCTCTATGGCTTCGAATTGCGGTATTGAACCATGGACCATGGAAGATGGCCTTCTGAATGGATCCAACAAGGAGAAGCCGAGCCCTTTTGGGAACGCGATCAAGATTTCGTCTTTCAGGAGGCTTATTATGAACCTTCAAGAGGTTGTCTTAGGAACCAAGCTCTGCATTCTCTTCCCGGCTGTTGCTCTCGCAATCTTTGCCAACCAATTTCACTTCGGCCAAGTAAGTTTTAGTCCTTTTTTCGTGTCACTTGCGCAATCTGCATTGTTCTTATTCGCTCTAATCTTGCAACTAGTCCTGGATTTTCGCTCTGAGCCTACTAGGACTCACACCACTAGCTGAAAGAGTCAGCTTCCTGACCGAGTAAGACACATTTTTCAGTATGATTTAGTTCATAACTTCAACATTACAATACGATTATATAACCTTCGGTTGTTTGTGTTTTATGTGTGGGGAATCAAGGCAAATCTCGTGCTACACGGGTCCAACGAGTAAGGAGTTGTAACTGATCTAACATTTGGTTATCACTTGTTCATGAACTCATTTTTTCGCTTATCTTCAATATGGACCTTTGCAGTTGGAGGACTACTAAATGCAACATGTGGGAATGCCACTGAGCTGATCATAGCAATCCTAGCTCTTTGCAAAGGCAAGATTGGAGTCCTGAAGTACTCTCTTCTTGGTTCCATACTCTCCAACCTCCTACTCGTCCTCGGATCTTCCCTTATGTGTGGAGGATTCGTCAACCTAACCAAGGAACAACGATTCGACAAGGTATGGATAAAGGACACATCTCAATAGTCCAATTTCTTTCTAGTACTTTGGTCACATGACCAACCTACTTGTTTTGTTCCGCCATCAGAATCTGAGTAATGTGAGTGTCCTCCTCCTGGTTTTGGGAGTGCTTTGCCATGTCTTCCCGATGCTGTTTCAACACGCGGTAGAGCAAGGCACCTTCACCGCGACATCTACTCTTCAGCTGTCGCGAGTAAATAGTATCGCCATGCTCATAGCTTATGCTGCTTACATCATCTTTCAGCTTAAAGCACACCAAAAATCCCATGATGGGAGAGAGGTATATATCTTCTATATGCACACAGTCAGTCATACACTGAACTAACTAAGATGTGATAATCCGAATTGTTCGAATGGAGACTCTTTCAGGAAGTTGAAGCAGAGAACGAAGAAGAAAAAGCAGCTATAAGCTTTTGGAGTGCAGTGATCTGGCTAGTGATCATGACACTGGCCATTGCCTTGCTGTCTGAGTATGTTGTTGGTACAATTGAGGCGGCTTCAAACTCCTGGGGCGTGTCGATTGGTTTTCTAAGCGTTATCCTGCTTCCGATTGTCGGAAATGCAGCTGAGCATGCTACTGCACTCATATTTGCTTTTAGAAACAAATTGGTAAGATTGAAGAAACATAGTTCTTTTTTATCAATCTAACTAGATGGCCTTTTTTCGTGTCGTTTTTTCTTTTAGTACTTCCAACTCTGAGCTGAGTAACTACTTCTGGATGTTCAAACAGGATATCTGTCTTGGTGTTGCTTTAGGATCTGCAACTCAGATCTCAATGTTTGTGGTAAATTCACAATAAACTGTACTCTTACTCATCGTTTTCTTCTCTGTTAACATTTGTGTGTCCCACTGCAGATCCCTTTGTGTGTGATCGTTGCGTGGATTGTCGGTATAGAGATGGATCTCGGCCTTGGTGTCCTTCAGACCGGTTGCTTCGCTCTCTCAGTCGCAATCGTAGCCTTGGCATTGCAGGTATCGACATAAACAAAAAAGGTTGGTTTGATTTTAGCATCAGTTCATCTTATCAATGCTATTTTCGGCTCTTGTTATACAGGATGGAACTTCGCATTACCTCAAGGGACTTATCCTTGTAGCCGGTTACATTGTCATCTCTGCGTGTTTTTACATCGATAGATCGCGCCTGGAGGATTCAATGGCGCCGTCTAGTGTTAGTAAGGTAGCGCGGAGTGTTCATTAAGCACATATGGTAGAGCGATGTATGGTGCGAACTGCGAAGTTTCAAGTGCAATCAAACAGGTTAAATATACTTGACTATTATATTACAAGCCTTGCTTTGGGTTATTAGTTGTGTAAGAAGCCTGATATCTAAAAGAGATATTGAGTTTTGAGCTATACAATTCCAAATCATATATTTCTACAAGTGGAAGCTTTTATATATTTCTTGGTTATATGATTGTATCCGTTTGGCACCATCCGTTAGGGATTGTAACGGGGCGGGGATGTCCCTTCCGAATTTACCAAAAGTCTTCCGTCTCCATTTTCATCCCTATTCGGGGATAAAAAATGACAACTAATTCCTATTATTTAGATCTTATTTTAATGTTATTATTAATTACTGTTATCAATTAGAATAGGTCAAATTAGTTACAGAGATTCTCTCCACACGTTCAACAGAGCTTACTCCTGTATTTGCTATATATATCCTAATTTGGGATTTAATAAATACAATCAGTTGAAGCACAATTGATTGGTCAACATTTCCATCTTTGCCGCATCTCCATCCTGGCTTAGTTTTTTCCGGCTTATGTTCACGGCCGCTAGTTTCCCATCGGTTCCCGTTTAAAACACGTGATCCCATTGAATAGAAAATTATATGATTATTAAAGTTAAGTCAAATATAAATATTATATATAAATATCGCACAAATGTAAATTATAAGGTTGAAATTTAAAAGTGAAAGAAAAATTACGTAAAATTACATATAAAATCGATCTAAAAAAAATAGGGGTTCCCCAACGGGCGTAGAGGTCGGATGGGGATAATGTTCTAAAAGGCGCTAGGCGGCTGCTAGACGGTGGGTGGCCGCCTAGTCAGTGGCGAATCCAGCCCGTATTAATATAGGGGTGGGCGAGATTTAGTCTAAAAATTAAGTAATAATGAAACGAGCTTTGCGAAACTTTAAATAAATTTAATTGGGAAGGGTTGTGTAAAAAAATTTCAAAGATTTATCTATATTATTAGAAGTGAATAAAATTTATAATTAGTTTTAAAAAAATCAAGGAAACCCCTAATGAATGACTAAAATAGAATTCAAACAATACTAATTGAAATTAATTATTCTCAATTTAAAAAGATATTTGAACTTATGTATAAAAAAAAAGTTAAAAATAAGTGAAGAAAATGTAAAAAGTGGGATTTGAACCTTGGGCTCTAATAAAGAGAAAAAAATTTTCCCTTTATACTTTACCAACTAGGCAATGTAAACTTTATGATTCATTTTCACTTCTAATTAATTTAGACTTTTTTTTTATAGCTAACCTTTCGTATTTTGTTTTTCCGGGATCGGGGTGGGCTCGCGCTCACACGAACCTACCCCTAGATCCGCCAGTGCACCTAGTGCCTAGGCAGTTAGGCGGGTGCCTAAGTCAATTTGGAAAGAACTTATTGTCAACCTCTTTCAAATATGAATCTATCTGATTCGGCGGCGCCTAGGCAGATTTAGAACAAACTTGATTATTTCCTTATATTTTGATGAATAACACTTATCAATAATTTATATAATGTAATAATAATCTATAATATCACTCATAGAAACTATTTTCTATGGCGTTTTATAAACGTCATAGAAACTACTTTCTATGGCGTTTTATAAACGTCATAGAAACTACTTTCTATGGCGTTTTATAAACGTCATAGAAACTACTTTCTATGGCGTTTGAAAAATGTCATGGAAACTATTGTCATGACATTTTCAAAACTATATTATGACGTTTAAAAAATCTATGGCGTTTTTGTAAACGCCATAGATTTTTTACAAAAAGCACGGCGTCACCTTAGACGGCGTTTGGGGATGGCGTTTAAAAACGCCATGGAATCATTTCTATGGCGTTTTTCAAACGCCGTCAAAGACCTTGTTTCTACTAGTGTTAACTAACACTAAAGTAAATAAATGCAAAAGTTGACGTCTGACTAACAACTCTAAACCTCATAAAATAAAAAACTGTAGGTTCGACTTAAAAGCAAATGCATCCCGACTTGGGGGATAGAAAAATCCTAAATCAACTAACCACATGCTTACTTGCTTAGAAGCTCAAATTGAATAATCGTTGGGCTAGGCGTGTCTAGGCGGCGGCTAAGCGGGCCCAGGCGGGGTCTAGGCGGCGCCTAGGTGGGACTAGGCAGTGCCTAGACGGATTTCCGCCTAGAGGCCCGCCTTGGCTTAAAAATTCCTAGGTCCCATCTTGCCTAGCGCCTAGGTGACGCCTAGGCACGATTTTTAGAACACTGGACGGGGATCGGTTTGAGGACTATTATCCCCATTCCCATCCCCGTCCCCGTGTGGGGAATCTCTTTAGCCCCCATCCCCGTTCCCGTGACAGGCATTCCCTGCATGGATCGGAGAGTCCCGCCCCGTTACATCCCTAACATCAACTAACCTTTCAGATGTTTTAATTCTGATATAATATAGTTTTTAAATGAAATAAATACGGGTTTTCTAAATACACTGCTAATTTTGACTGGAACCACCGCTAATCTCCGCAACCCCTTGCGGACCGAGCTCCGCTATCCCTTGCGGATCTCCCCGGACATCGTGCCAAACACGCCCTAAAAGTCCATCGACAAAACGTCCGCCAGACGTTGCGGAGAGAGGTCCGCGTTAAGATGTGGAGTTCCCTAACCTATATGTAAAAAAAAAATCTCAAAAAAGTGTTCCGTAGGGAGGTGCGTAAATTTTTTTTTTTGCTCCTTGGAAGGAGAATCGGACACAGAGTCGCAATCGGGTGCCGACTTAACTCCGCAAGGAGTTGCGGAGATTAGAGGAGTAAAGGCTGTTTGGCACAACGTCAAAAGTATTCTGCAACAAGGTGCGTACTTAACTCCGCAAGGAGTTGCAGAGATTAGCGGTGATTCCAGTAAAAATTAGCGGTGTATTTATCAATCCTCAATAAATATAAGCTTTTAATTTTTGGAATCGGAGCTTTTCAACCACTACTCATCCAAGTTTTTCAAAGCTTTTAATTTTATATTCACAAAATTTTAGAAGCTACCTTAACAAGTAGATTTATAAACACCGTACTAGCTTAATTATTAACAAATATTTAAAACAAATAGTCTAGCGACTTCAATTACCTCATCAGCTTCAACTTCTCCTATCAATGTTAAGTGTCGTTTTTAAGATTTTTAGACAAATAACTAGCACATAGTTGTAAGATTTTCATTTAAACTTATTTTTTCTCAACTATTTTTAATAATATTACTTCATACTACCTCCGATCCACAAAGGATATCATTTGACTTTTTAACACGTATTTTAAGGAGGTAAAAATTATATAAAATATCAACTTTTTTTAAATTATTTTTTTACAACTTAATATTTGTTGGTAATAAGTATTAGATTATAAAAAAAAGTTAATATATTATATAGTTTTTAGCTTCTTAAAATACGTGTTAAAAAGTCAAACGACATCCTTTGTGGATCGGAGGGAGTATAAGATATATGTAATGTTATGGAGTGTAAAAAGCTCTCTTTTGAGAGAAAGCAAAAACCCTCAGGGGTCTTCATCTGGCAGCCTTTCCACCACCTTCCCGGTGGCCGATTCCTCCATTGCATGTGAATAATTCTCCTCCGAGAGTTTCAATCCTCCTTCGGGAGCCTAAACCCACCCTCTTCGGGTGTCTCAAAAGCTTTTGGTGTTCCTGGTCGCCTTCGGCGTCCCGTCAGCCACCAACGGTCTCCATCGGTTCCAAAACCCCCTCTTTCTTCCCAGTTCCCTCCGGCTCTTGGGTGTTTGAGGTTGCTTATCTCGCCCCAGGGTGCTATCGAAAGAGGCTTCGTTCTCTGTCGATTCATGGTCGGCGTCTTATGCTCGTTTAGCCTCCGATCTGGATTCACCTTGGCTCGATCGGTGGTTCGCGGTCCGTTTCACGCTTGCTCTCTTCTTCTATCCCCTACTTTGTTCACCAATTGGGGCTCCTCAGACTCTGGGTTGCGGCCCTTTTGACCTCGCCTCAAATTGTTTAACATCGAATAAAAATCAATCCGGGGACTATTTCCCTCTCCCCCCCCCCCCCGCGCCGAATCAAGGGGGTTTTGCCTTAATCCACACCCTCCTTTCCCTGCTTCTTCGATTGCCCTTTTGGTGGCGGTCGGCCGACGACTTGAGCATGAGGTCCGGTTATCTTCTGTGGCCTGAAAATACCCTTTGAGGAATATCCTTTCAACCCTGTCTTCTTTGGAGTCTCGAATCTTGCTTAGGCTCTTCCCTCTCTCTCCGTCTGGCATCTCTAAGTGGAGTCCTGGGTCGCTTCGGTGGTGGGTCATTCGGGGGTCTCGTCGGCTCTGCCGTCGTTTGTCACTTTGTCCCAACTGTTTTGATAGTCTTCTGCCGCCTGATGATTGCTTCTTGGGTCTCTTGGGCCCGAATGCCCGGTGGTGGCCCTTAGGTTGTGGGTTGGGTAGCCTCTTGTGCTTTGGGCCCAAGTCTGTTGCTTGGGCCCGAAGCTGGCCCGAACTATTTAAAAAAAAGAGTAAAATATTAAAAAATAAATACTTTTAGCATAATTTATTATATTTTTATATTCATAATAAATCCCGTTTGGGTTTGATTACTTCCCATTAGGGTTTCTGGTGCTTTCGGTTTCAAGCGGTGTGAGACTTTACGTTTGGCTTGTATGGACCTTCTTCTCCATTTGATGAGGTTCTGGTTTTTCGGAGTCGGGTGAAGCTGGGGTCGTGGGTGTGTGTATCGAGGCATCTCCTTTTCCCGGAAGGCTGTTTCCTTGGAGGTTCGTCTTCACCACCCACATGTGACTTCTGATGTACCGCTGGCTTGCGGTGCTGCTCCTGGGTAGTGCATGGCTTTGTTCATCGTCTACATCCTCATCTTGTTAGGTTTAGTTGTGTTTCGTGTCGCTTTGTAGAGTGTTACTGCTTGTAATCTGCACCTTCTTTGTATTTTGCTTCTTTATGACGGTTTTCCGTGTGCCGGCTTGTCGGCTTTCGATGTCTAGGTCTGTCTGGCATCGATTTTTTTCCTAATAAAAAAATATAATGTTATGGTTATAAAACTTAAGTGAATTGACATTTTTATAAAAACATGTTGTCAAATCTAAAACTAACCTAGACCATCTCCAATAATCTCCCCAAAATTACTTCAAAACTAGTGAGCATGCCCGTGCTACGTACGGAACTTATTTTATATATGTATATTTAATTAATATATTATCATTGTAATTTTATTACTAATATTTTTTTATCTCTAAAAGTTTTAATATGTTTATTTATTTTTGAAATTCGAGAGATATTAACTTGACGCTATTTTTCTTCTTACTCACTTCTACATGCAATTCAACGTACGATATAAGAAAAAAAATTGATAATTGCTTTAGAAATGCATGTGTTTAGGTTTAAAACAAATAAAGATATATATATAAAGTATGAACTTGAAAAATGTTATACTTATAGAGGACATGTTTTAAATATATATTTTTAATTAATATATTATCATTTTAATTTGATTACTAATGATTTTTATATCTAAAAGTTTTAATATGTTTATTTATCTTTGAAATTCGATAAATATATTACGGAAATTTCGTCAGGTACCCCTGTGGTATTGCAATTTTCGTGAGGTATACAACTCTTTTGCATATTTTGCGTGGTACCCCCGAGGTTTTGTAACATTTCGCGTCGTGCCCTTAGTTGTAAAAATCTAACAGATCATTGAACGGCGTTAGATTTTAAGCAAAAAAAAAAAAAAACAGAACGAAGAAAGAAAGAGTCGCCCCCAATTTTCTCTCTCCGTAGAAGCGTAGGTGGAAGGCATCGAAGGCGGTGGCGCTGCGGTGGCGAGGGCTGCTGGAGAGAGAGTTCCTCTGCGCGCGAAGTTGTTTTCTACTTCGAAACACCAAGTTCTACAGGTTCTTCGTCTTCTACATCTCTTCGCTGTGTGCTGAGCTTCACATGGAAAGATTTGCTGCTGATTCCTTGCTGGTTGGAGGTAGACCAGAAGACCGGTCGGGGAGAGGAAAAATCATGGTGAGTCATCGAAACGCATCGACTCCGGGGTGGAAGCTCTGGGGGAATCGAATTGAAACACACAACAACGAATCGAAACGATTCGAAAGCCAGAGCAGATGAAACGAGGACGTCGATGAGCAGAAGCCAGAGCTGATTCGAAATCTCTTCCAGTTCATCTACAATGGCAAAAGGGTTAATTTTTTCACCCGTTTTCCCCCATTTCCAAACAAATTCATCTCCTAATTTATGCATTCCCAATCTCCATCCATATCACCATACACTCCCAATTCAAGAACCCCAATCAAAACCCTAACAATTGTTCTGCAAATTCCGAATTGAATCTGTCAATCAAAAGACCCAACCCCATTCTTCTCTTTGTCAATCAGATCTTTGGAAAAATCACCACTAATTAATGGAGGCCTTGCACACTTTCATCACCGCCGAGGATGCTATCGCCGACTATGATCGATCTGCCATTTACAACAGTTGCTCTCGCTCTATCGACATTCTCCGCTTAGGAGAAGAACTAACCTTGAACGAGCGACATAAATCGATTCCTTTAGTTTTAATGCCATTAAATTTGGTTGATTGTGGAGAACATCACCTGCGAAAGCTCATTGTGATTTAAGGTTGATTGTTCCTTTCTTTGGATTCTAATGGGATATCGATCGGAGGATTCACAAGAGGAGGATTCAACAGGGTTGAAAGTCAGAAAACCTAGGTTCACAAAAGGAGGAAGACAAAAAGCCGACCACCACAAACACTAGCGAAAGGCAAATTACAAAAACGGGTCCGAAAACAAGATCTGTGAGGATAGATTAATGTTTTAGAAGAGGATTTCACAAGGAAATCGGAGGTTGAAGAAGGAGACTCAAGCTCTCTCTTTCTTTCTTCGTTCAGGTGAACTTTTAGTTCTTTTTCTTTTTTTTTTTTGTTTAAAATCTAACGCTCGTTCAATGCTCTGTTAGATTTTTACCATTAAGGACACGACGCGAAATATTACAAAGCCTCAGTGGTACCATGCGAAATATGCAAAAGAGTTGTATACCTCATGAAAATTGCAATACCCCAGGGGTACCTGGCGAAATTTCCGAATATATTAACTTGGCTCTATTTATCTTTTTACTTACTTTTACATGCAATTCAACTATATAAGCAAAATAAAAATGACAATTGTTTTAGAAATACATTATCTCCAAAAGTTTTAATATGTTTAATTTATCTTTTAAATTCGACAAATATATTAATTGGACTCTCTTCTTACTCACTTCTACATACAATTCCACTATATAAGCAAAAACAAAAGATAATTGCTTTAGAAATGCTTGCGTTTAGGTTTTAAAAAAAAAAAAAATTACTATAAACTTGAAAAATGTTGTAATTATAGATATTTGATCCCTTGGCAGGGTGAATTGGAACTATACCTATAACCAATAAGCTACAATAACTTTCTATTTTCTTAAGCTAATATTAAATATATATTAAATTTATTTGTAAGTATTTAATAGGTGCAATTAATGGGCTTTCACCCAAATCTATACTATATAGTATAGATTCTATTTTCTTAAGCTAATATTAAATATATATTAAATTTATTTGTAAGTATTTAATAGGTGCAATTAATGGGCTTTCACCCAAATTTATATATATAGTATAGATATAGATAGTATAGATATGGGGGAACAAAATACATATTCTACCAATTATTTTTACTTCAACTCCAACAGTTTTCTCATTTCGAAGATTTAGAGAATGATTTAATTTTGAAGAATGATACAAATTTAGTAAGCCTCTCTATTTTTTCTACCACTACCCTATTTTGGAGAATGAGATGGACAACTATAAAAGTATAAAACGCCTTAAAATTCTCCAAAATCTCTAAAATGGGGATTTGTTGGAGATGCCTAAGAACGCAATTTACCATATAATGCATGGTAATTGACCCTAATGTTCCTTGTTAGCTACATAAAGCTAGCATAGAAAGTTAACTGTTTATTTACATCACATTCTTTACATAAAAAAAAATCGCATATTCTGCATCAAGATGGGCGTTTTAAGTGGGAATTCAGTTAACCAAGCATTGTATTGGTGCCTACATGATAACCACGTGAACGGTGAAACCATAGTACACTAACTTCGATCAATCTGCACTCCAGACTACCATAAATCTATGCCAATTCAAACATCCAGCCTAATCTCATGGTTTCCAAAATGCCTCCTGCTGAAGCATTCAGTAACGAGCAGCCGATGGTGCGAGTGGCTGCGATATTCGGAGTTACTGGCCTAGTAGGAAGGGAGCTGGCTCGGAAGCTGGTCTCCGATCCCACATGGAAGGTCTATGGGATCGCGCGAAAGCCACCAAGGTCTCCGATCCAAAGCAACAACTACCAATTCATATCATGTGATCTCCTGGACCCATTGGAGATCCGAAACAAGCTCTCCTCCTTATCGGATGTCACCCATGTCTTCTGGGTCACCTGGTCACCCCAGTTCCCCATCGACAGCCTGCAGTGCTACGAGCAAAACAAGTCCATACTCTCAAACACAATGGATATCGTCCTCGCCAGGGCCAAGGGCTGCCTCAAGCACGTCTCAATCCAAACCGGAACCAAGCACTATGTCTCGATCAACGACATGTGTCTAGAGCCCAAAGGGAAGGAAATCGTCTACTACGACGAAAAGTGCCCTAGAGTGGTTAGCCCGGGAGTTCATAACTTCTACTACGGATTGGAAGATGTGTTGAAGGAGAAGCTGGCTGCATCCAAGGTGGCCTGGTCAGTGCAAAGGCCGGGGCTGATCATCGGCAGCTCGGACAGGACATGGTAATGAGATTCAATTTTATAAAGTTCTCTTAGGCATTTTCACAAACACTTGGTGTGCAAGCTGAAAGAAGAACGAATTGTGGCACGCAGGTACAACTTGATGGGGACGATAGGAGTGTACGGAAGCATCTGCAAGCGCCTGAACCTGCCGATGGTGTTCGGAGGAACACGGGAGTGCTGGGAGGAGCCATATCTGGACATGTCGGACGCGCGATTGGTGGCGGAGCAGCACATATGGGCGGCGACAAACGAGGAGATAGCGTCGGAGGAAGGGGAGGCATTCAACGCCATCAATGGAGGAAGCTACACGTGGCGGGAGGTTTGGCCGGCGATCGGGAGGAAGTTCGGGATAGAGATGGGGGAGGAGGAGGAGATGTGGAAAGGCGAGTACTTGTACTGGAAGGAGATGGGGGATAAGGGGGAGGTGTGGAGGGAGATTGCAGAGAGGGAGGGGTTGGTGAGTGGGGAGATGGAGAGGTTGGCGAATTGGGGATTCATGGATGTGTTGTTCAGGTGCCCTGTGAAGATGCTGTGTTCGAGGGAGAAAGCCGATGGGTTAGGGTTTACGAAGAGGTGTTCGGCAATGGAGTCGATGTCGTACTGGATTGATGCCATGAGGGAGGAGAAGCTTATCCCTTAGAGGGACCTGTGGGCCTGTAACATTGAAGTTGATCGAGCCCAATTATCATCAACAACTTGTATGATTCAAATAAACATGATCAATAATTGTGCAACTAGTGTATGCATGTTTTTGTTTTTACCTTTCATGGGTATGAGTTTTTTTTTTTTGGTACTATCAATGTAATTTTATAAAGATGTATGAAATATTTTCTATGTTAGAAATGTACATTTCTCTTCTTTTATAAAGATGTATCAACGTAGCAACACTGACCATCCAACCCAACAGTGAGCACACTTAATAAAATGTTATAAATAGAAAACAAACCGGAAATGTCGAATAAATTTGAATGAGGCGAAAATAGTGCAAATGAAATTATCAATGAGAATTCTCGCAGTTGAAACTTGAACGACAGCAATGTGTCCGACGGTGATAAGGCCATGCGAGCTAGTATGTGGACCTTATGACCAACATTCGTCCCATATATTATTTTTGCTTCCAAGATATGATTTTCCATTTGAGTAATGATTAGTAGAGTGCTATTACACAAGGCAAGAGATTAATCTAAGTTTTCGAGTAACATAACTAGAAGTCTAGAACCTGAGTGTGATCATATAGGGTATGTTTGGTAATGCGTGGCTGGTGGAGTAGCTGAAGCTGATGAGTGTGCCAAAAATATGTTAAATTGGTGTTCATAAGCTAGTAGTAAGTTGTTTACTAACCCAACTGATAGATTAGCTAATACAAACTAGCTGATAAGATATGAAAAGATGAATAGAGTTTTGAAAAGCTTGAGGTGATGATGCGGGACGAACATTGTTGACACTTTCGTCCTTCCCCAAGTTAGTAATAGTATCCAAACTTAAACACAAACCAATAGATTAGGCAAATCAATCACTTGATAGACCAAATAACTACTAGTATAGCGATGAAGTCCGGTGTCGAACCCACATGGAGAAGCGATTTCCTATTCAATAACTCTAAGGAAAGACTCTTATAGCAAATCAATGATTCGTAACAAGTAACAAAGATGTAAAAGTAACCAAATTTATAATCGCAAATAGATTGATATCAAACTAGAAAGAACATTTCACCAGCAATTCTTTGACAATGATTGGAATTCATGATCCTCGGATTGATCTATTAATTATTCATATTCCTAAGTCTACTTGACTAAAGTTGATAGATCAGCAGAGATTCACTCATCTTATTCAATATCACTAAAGAATAGCATTAAAGACTCAAGTAATCAAGACCAATTGACACATTAACTCAACTCAATTAAGACTAATAGACGCATACATAACTCAACCCTAATCGAATCTACACAACATAGATCAATTGAAACCATCCACTACAAAGACAAAGATACATCACTATCATCAATACCTTTGTTTACTATCGAGAAAACAACTATGAATTCATAGCTAAGATGCAATTCCTAACATGTTGATCAGACATAGAAAGGAACACAAATATAATAATTAAGAACAAGATGATAACTAAGAACATGAATAATCAAATAGAATCAAATCATCACAATCCAAACAACCATGTCTTCGAATCACAAGCGAAACTATGAGTTTAGCAACTCATAGGCCAATTCTCTCTCTCTCTCTCTCTCTCTCTCTCTCTCTCTCTCTCTCTCTAATTGTGTTCATCGTCCCACAATAATCAACCACACAATGAATAGAATTGAAAAACAATTAATAAAGACTCTTAAAAGTAGGCAAAACCCTAGTAGGAAAGAGAATTAACTAATAGGAAATAATGGCTTCGGATCCGAAATCGCGTATCCGGAAAATAGGCCCACGGCGGGCGCCGCCTTTGCAGGGCGCCCACCTATGCAGTGTCCGACGTTCCTCAATTGTCTTCAATAAATTCCAATGTCGTGCTTCCTTACTCCTCTCTAGCTCCTCCATATGCTCCAAAACATGCTTCTTAAGCTCTTCCCAAAGTCCATCCAAGGTCGGAATGTAATTCTGCAGAATAAACACTAAAAACGCGTAGATTCCGAACTCGAATACTTCACAAGCAATATACGAAACTAGACTCAAAACATAGCAAAACCACTACCTAATTACAATAAGAAATACATATAATGCCTATATGAAATATGCATTATCAAATCCCCCACACTGAACTCTTGCTTGTCCTCAAGCAACCATAAAGCAAAACATCATCTATGCATCCCATAGGAAATCATTCATAACTTCACTCATCAGAAGCAACATCATCAACAATGCAAATATAATCAAACATATAAACGTCATAACATGTATATATGAAATCAAGTTGCTTGCATGCTCAAAAATTAACCTTACCAAGGATAAAGTGTGTATCTCTCACTCTCACGTGTTTAGGCTTTAAGAACACACTCACCTCAATTCCATATACAAGCATCTCTCACTCACATGTGTCTATGCCCTATTAAAACCGTTGTCTTTATAATTATAAAGACAACGAATATATAAAAAACTGTTATATGCTAGTGGTAAGACCAGTATAAGAAAATCTTCATTCTTTTTTTTTATTTAATAAATCATTCAAAATTTAATATTTCATGCGTTTCGCTCACCTAGAACTAGGAAGGGAAGAAAATCTTTAAAAAAAATAAAAAAAATAAATCTTCATTCTTTTACTTCTTAGTACCCCCCCCGTTAAGAAAAACTTGACGTTTTAGGCTTTATTTTTGTTAAGAAAAACTTGACGTTTTAGCTATTTTGTCCCATTTTTACCTATTATACCCCATACTCCTATTTTCAATCTCAACTGACAAAACCCTCCCCCCTAATCCCTATCACATCATTCTCTGATTAGAAATCAAAACTCTTTGCCTCCTTACCCGCCAAATTGAACCCACCATTTTCAATACATTCAAAATGGCCCATGTAAAGACCGGGAAATTTTGGAATATTAAATTATTAAAAAAGTGATTTATAATCATCCCGATTCCTAAGATTTGGGGGTTTGGAATTTCCGTTCTTGAGCTATTTGTTTTATTCTAAATATTTCAAAACGAGTACCGACATTATTTAGTTAAAAATTTCAAATGCGCTTTATTCTGCTTCCGTATGCGAAAATTTCAAATAATATTTGAAGTTGTTTATTAAGTTCGGAATTGGAAATTTGAAAATCCTTTTAAGTCGAGTCGGGATAACGTCGAGAGAGGGGGTTTCAAGATTCATTTCCGGAGTAATTTTGAATTGGGATTTATGGGAACCATTTTATTTTATTACTTCTTTTCTCCTCCCTCCTTGTTGATCCAAATGCATCAACACCTCATCTCTTTAATATTGGGATCCAAAGCAAGCTTACACCACACCCTTTTGTCCGCAACATCCTTTTGCTTTTTGGTTGGATTCAAAAACCCAAATACCTCCCCTCTTACAACTAGAAGCTACCCCCATTGTCCTCTCCCACTTGTCTTCAAGAGCTCTCTCTTACAACCCCAAATCCCAAGCCAAAATCAGATTTCAATCCCCCCTAGTTTGCATTAGAAATCCCTCCAACACCCACAAAGACACCCATTCACCCTCTCTCTCTCTCGTCCCTCCTCTGCAGAACCCGGATTCCCATCCAAAAACCACCAAAGGACCACCATCACCTCACCTTTTCTCCTCCTTGTTCTGCCTTCCTTTCCTGAATTCGAGCCACCATTGCCACTGGTGCCCGCCGCCACCAACATCACTCCTCTCAATCTCTGTCTTCGGAATCACCAAGCTACCCTCCTCCCCCTTGTTTCTGTCGAGCAATCCGCAGCTCTTATATCCCCCATTCCGACAAGACCAGCAGTCGTCCGAGCCAGGAGCAGCAAAGGTCGTCCAGCAGCGCCGTTCATCCTCCTCGTGTCCCTGTTCTTCCCCATTCGAATCGGTAAGCCTCTCCTCTTCCTTCTTTCCCTCAAGCACACCATAAAAGTCGACCTTTAACCCCTCTGCACTCGTCCTAGTCCACCCCGGCGCAGATCTACCTCCGTCGAATCCAATTCGATCCCGACGATGACGTTTTCCGGCAAGAAACTCGAGCCCTCCTCGGTGAGCATCTTCAATCCCTTCTTTCTTGTTTGCTCTGTGTTAGTTGGTTGTCGGGAAAGCGAGAGTGAGTGTGGTCGGAGCGGGTGAGGATTCCGGCGGGCGAGTCTCCGGCGAGGAGCCCCTCCCCTTCTCCTTCTTCTTCTTCCGCAACGTTTCGTCGGGGGGAAAATAGAGCTCTTCTCTGTGCGTTGAGGAAGATGGGTCATTTGACCCATTTCCTTTCTTTCTCCCTCGGGTCTGGGCTGGGTGTTGGGTCACATGTGTGGGCTGGGCCCCTTTCTTTTGTTATTGTTAAAGTATGTCATATTAATTAAGATGTGAAGGTTATTTTGACATGTTATTTACACATTTATAATGTATGATTTATATGATTATTTTAGTCTGATTTTATAAGACAAATATAATTTTTGAAAATATTATAAGATCGTTTTAAAGGTAATGTTATTTGGAAATGTTTTATAATGTGGTTTAGAAGGGAGCTATTGAACTTTGGCTATACTTGTGTTGTAGAAGTTTGGAATGATTTATTAGCTTTGAATTATAAAAAGGATTTGGAAAGATGATCTAATTTTGGTATCTTATTTTAAGCTAAGTATTATTCAGTAATTTATTTAAAAAGTTTTCAAGTTTCCGAAAATGTTCTATAAGGATTCGTGTTGGAAAACCAAAATGCCGGAATAAATTCTATAATATGATTTTGGGAAATTGGTTTTAAGGTTTAAATGTTTAATGTTAGGATTCTTTGTCTTGGTTTGCTGATGTTGGTTTTGAGAAGAAAGTTGGAAATATGGTTGATACGATTTTATCAATGGGTTTGATTGGAGGTAAATGATTTTGGTTGATGTTGATCGTATCGGAAAGGTTTTGGAAAACGGTTTCACCATCGGTTGGTTTTGAGTATGTTGAGAACTTAGGTTTTGTGCGTATGAATGATGGACCGATAGCTTATGGAAATGGCTTGATGATAGGTGTATTGCTTTTGGATTGCTTTGGACTTGCATTTGGGCCCTTGCTTGCGTTATTTTGCTGTTCTGCATCTTCACGTAAGTTCCTTAGGGGGCTTACTCAGGTTGGACATTCATGCCTGTTGTTGCATTTTATGTTAGGTGTTGCATATACATAAAAGCATGCCATGTAGTATCCTGTTTACGTTGCACTAATTGAATGAGCATCTGCTTACTTATTGCGTTTGAAACAGAACGGCCGTTATCTGTGATAGTCCTAGAGTCTTTGCTAGGGTCATAGGGTAGCCCAGCCTCATCGGGTACCCTGAGTCAATCGAGTCATGAACTTCCTTATATTATGAGATGCCTGCGGGCTTTATTGTGGAGCGGGTTAGGCACGCGTGCCGCCCAATTATGATGGAATGCATTCACGAGCTGGCCAGTCTCCGCCCTATTCGAAAGGGGTGGAGGTAGGAGAGGGATATGCCACTTGGCATTGTCTTGTGCCCTTTACAGTATTTTTACACATTATTATAACTAGGAGCATGCTAGTGTCTTTGACTTTCGTACTGCATTAGAGCATCTTTATTAGGTATAGCACATACTATGTGGCCTCAGCGAGGACTGCCGGTCCCGCATGATTGGCTCGATCTGACTCCTTTCCCCGTTCTTTTTTTTAAGGTATTTTCTGCAGATTTTGATTGCTTGATGTCTATATGACGGGGTCCCCTTTTTGCGAATCGAAGAACCTGGCTAAGTCTCTAACTAATTATAAATGGTAATCATCCACTTATGTTTTGGTTTTGACCCGGCTCTGCCGTTATGCTTTGTATCTTAATTTTTCTTCCATCTTGCTTCCGTTTGAAATGAATTTCTTGAGTTAGTCCCTAGGATAAGTTAAGGGTACCCAACGACCCTACGATACTTTTAGGGTTTGAAATCCCTCTTTATTTCTGACCTTGAAAATGAGTTTGAAACCTTGACCCGTACCTGGATTGCAAGATCCGAACAAGGGGTTTTATCCCTTGAAACGTAACCCGAAAATCATAATTCAGGGCTGTTACAAAGATGGTATCAGAGCTGAGGTTGTGCAATTCGGGTACGCAAGGGTCGAGTGTATGTTTTGGAAAACCGCCCATGAATTTCAAGGGATTTGAAATGATTTTAAGAAGGGCAAAATGAACTTAAGATGCCTAACCGAAATTGGACTAAATAATGAACTTGACTTGTAATAAAAGAGGAAAACCGACCTAAAAGGGGACGTGAGTGGGTAGTAAAGGCGCTAGACTACCCCTATTGGGTGTAGTTGAGAACGGTAGGCAAAATACCAGCTTGTTCTTTACGGATGGGTTGGGAGACTCCAAGGAGACCATTATGAGTGTTATTGACTGATTCTATGCTGAGTGCTTGATGTGCTAAAGTCTGATTGGTATGGCTAACAATTAAATGTGCATTGACTGATCTGTGTAAACGGGATAGTGGGAGTACCCTTGTTTTGTGTGGCCAAACCCAGCTTGTGTGGAACAGTCCCCTTCTATTATGTTAACCCCTTGACGGCTCTATCTAGCCTTTCCCTCGATGTCAGTATCTTCCACGGGGAATTGGGTTGGTAACCACATTGTGTCGGGAATCATGGTTGGATATTAAGGTTGTCTAAGTGAGTGTTGGAAGTTCTTGATGTCAATTTGAGTCAGAAGTAAGGTGTTCTTGGGACTGTCCTTCCTTATTCTTATGATGATCAGCAGTGTCTTCTTGCCATGAAGAGTTATACCGGAGTCCCACGGGAAAAAGGGGTGATGAGTCGGATAGGAAAGGTCAATGGTTGCCCTTAGGGATCTCTGCCGGTTGTAATGGTGACTCTCTCTGAATTGCATGACATGATTTTATAATCTCCCGCATCTACCTTACAAACGCTCATTAGTAAAAAGCTGCTCATGTTATGCCTTGTCATTTGTCTTGATTTTATTGTTTAAGCTCATGTTGAGGTTAGTTACATTTCTCAAGTCTCGAGTTGTGTTTTTCCTTCTGTCATGATTGTATGTTGTTATAACATGTTTACTTGGCCTATTGATCGTATGATTCTATATGTACTACTCTTTGACCTACGGATTAATCCCTAATGTGAAATTTTGCTTACATGTTTGACGTTTATGACGACCACTGTATGGGTCCGAGTTACAATTGTTACACCCCTATTATCCCACCATGTTTTACTTAGTATGTTGTATCGTCATACAAGTGCATGAATGTATATATCATATGTTGGAAAGCTGCATAATTGATGTCCTCCCTGTGAATAGGTTCATGATAGTGTGATCGCTCAGTTCTGATATCATGATAGAGTGAGTTCCTTACTTGATGGATAGGTGTTACAACCGGATGTCACTACTAGAAAAATGCAATTAGACATCTGTTGTGAACCGATGTCTTTCAAAAAAAAATTCCGACCTCTTTGTGCGTGTAGTAAAAGATCAACTTTTCCACATCGGTTTTAAGCCGATGTCTTTTCTTGGTTAAAACATCTGTTTTATTTTGAAGATAGATATAAATCAACCCCTCAAATTTATTTTTGACATGTTCACTTGTTGTTAAAGTCTTATTATTTTTCATTTATAAGCTTTTGAAGATGTCCACACCAAGCCTAAATTTTACATTTACATCACTATTTTAAAAATAATTAATGTATTAAAACAAAATAGACATCTTTTCTATTACATTGATTTTGTGTATATTAATTTCATATATATAATTTGTGATTCTTTATTGTTTTAAAATAATTTATCATATGCAATATGTACATAATTGGTGTATTAATATGATATGGACATCATTTTAAATTTTTATAACGATGTTGTTGATAGCAATATATATCAATTTATATTAACATTGTGATGCAAAAATATATGTCACACATTCATTTACATTATTCAGACGATGTATATAATGATACTAACATTCATTTTATGACATGGTTCGATTTCATAGCTATTAAGGCACAACAGTGTACTGTTCATTTATGATTCGATACTTTTTAAAAGTAAGACTGCGCAAATGATGGGTTTTAAAAGTAACCAACCCAATTGAACCTAAACAAAATGGGCACAACAATATGTTTACAAGGTTCAAGCTAATCCCGGCTCCAGAGGTTGCTCTAAAGGGAAAAAACAAAAGCATACAAATTCCTAAGAGGTCCATCTATACAAGAACAACATACGAACCAAAAGCTAATCTAACAAACAACGAATAATGCAGGGATCATGAATGGACAGGGGATTGAACTCCCTGAATTTCGGCGTCTATATGGACTCATCGGGTTGTAGCCGAGTCGATGCCCACCATTGATGTCAACCTTCGTTTGCAAAGCTTCGTCACTCTTCGATTGCATATCGAGGCCAAGATGCAACGATCTTCCTCTTCATCGTTCGTTGCTTCTTCCTCTCATTTAGACCTGCTGTTGCCACTACTCTGAATCTTGCTCAAATTGAACATCCAATGTCTAGACACATTTGACCACAATGAAAAGCATGAAGAACATATATGAAATAATGCCTAAACACATGTGAGCTGTTTTAAAAGTGCATCTCTTATTCGACTAAAAAAAAGTGCATCTCTTAAACCTTGTACACATATATTATCGTGAAATTACATTTCCCAGGTCATTTCTAGGATACAAACTAAGAAAAAAATAGATGAAACCATTGAATTCCAGCATCATGTAAATAATTCAGAGCCGCTGTTCTGATCAAGTTTGCCTAGTAGAAATACAGAGAAGTACAAGGTGAACACAACCCATTTAAGCATCAAAATCCTAAGATAAAGAAGATCCAAATTGTTCAGACAAACTAGTTAGAACTTGTCAGCATCAAATGAAAACTTAAACTAGCTACAATATCCACATTTACGTACAAAGACTCATACAATTCTCAAGTAACGTTAAACATCTTAATCAAGTAATAGTTATAACAATCATACCACATTCATAGATCAGTTGCTGAATAAAGCTCCTAGCATTAAATCGGATCGAATATATATAGAGAGATAGATATAAAAGATTTATGTGCAAAGTTTGAAACTTCTGAAACGCCAATAGAAAAACACAAGATTAAATGCCAGTTAAGTAAGATTCATCAGGACAAGGTTAATTGATTCTATATATGCAAACTTGCCTGGAAAACATGGTGGAAAAGGCACGACAAAGTGAACAACAAGAGCTGAAGATCACAGAGGACCTGAAGTCAGAAGATCTGCCACATATTTTATCACAACCAAGCCAAACAAACGGTTCCAAGAATTCTACCTCCAAGATTTGTTTTGCCTTTGGTTGAACTTCTCGTTCACAAGTTCTACATTAAGAATTAATAATATATTAAAATAAAATTGACAAAGCATAGTATACTTCAGTTCTAAGAATCCAATTTATAGCTAAAAGCAAGATCGTTACCTGACTTTTGCTAATGCTTCAACTCATTACTGGATATATTTCCATCATTCTCTTTGCTGCAAAAGAAGTATACACTAATATTATGCAACACAACATCAAAGAAGTGAACGGAAACAAAGAACTAAAGACAATTTAAGAAGGGTGATAATATTTAGACAATAACACATCAAAACACCCATCATGTGGCAGGCAGTACAACTTTATACAAGCATTCATGCTATATGTTCAAAGATAACATCGCATAACATATAAAAAATGATGAATCACATCATCATATTTTAAGGGGTTCAATTTTTAAATAAAATCTAGGGCAAGGAATCCAATCGAAGTAAGAGCCAAGGATATACATACATACATTTATATAGTAGGCAATAAAAATTAGAAGATGCAAGATTGGAAATAAGTAATATCCAATAATAAAATGAAATTTAACATGGAATAAAGGGGTGTATAGGGAACTGTAGCACAAGCAATACAAAGATTGTCATTTAAAATGTCTTTTAGTGAAAAGCTCTTCAAGTATTTGTACTGTAATGCCAAAAAGGTATCAATTCCTTAAGCATCCACTTCACATACTAGAAGAGTCTATTAAGCAGCCAGTGGAGTAAGCAGCGAAAAATAAAATTTTGAATGAATACTGAATTAAACTTGTATTAAAAAAACAAGTGACCTCACAGAATGATAACTCAACACTCACAAAGACTGAAAATAATCAAACATTGATAATACACTTGACTCCAAAGCCTAATCAAATGAAAAAAATATCAGAGGAACAATGCGACATATGAAGCATAAAAAAATCAAACAAATAAATAGACATTCTAAGCATAATACGAAAATCTGTAATACAGATGATTAGTTCAGAAACTTACAGAGGTGTACTTCGAATAGGAAATCAACCAGTTGACAGATGGGAAGTTCTTTCTCTAGAGAAGCTTCTTATTTAAAGCTTAGAAGACCTGCAAATAGTTTTATCATTTAGAACTATGTCAATTGACAAAGTGGCCTATAGAGTCAACGAACAAAGCAAATAACAACGATTTCTCCTCTATCTAAAATTTCAGGATGTCCGATGATCCATAAGACAGAACGATCCAGTCCAAGCAACTATCCCAAAATAAAAAATCTCATCTATTTATCATTGAGAAGGTAACCCTATATAGAGTAATCGATTTATTTCAAGAAGAACAACAACAAACCCTAGATCTACAAAAAAAAATCGCACAGTCCAAGAACCCTATATTTCCAAATTGGGACTAGCTAAAAATTCCAACAAGAGAAGCAAAGAAATAGCACAAAAGAGAAGAAAAGAAGGAGAGCGTACCTATTGTAGAGAGAGAAGGGTGTCGTCTGTCAGAGAGAGCGAACAGAGAAGGCGGTCCGGTGAGCATAGGCTTGCAAGGAGGCTTGCAGGTGGCGCCCGTTCTCCATATCTAGCTCCATCCCCAATTGACGGAAGAGTGAGGATGGAGGTGAGGCTGAGAGAGCAGGGAGAATGGAAACGAAGGGAGCGAATAGGGAGATCTAAATGATGGAGGAGAGAGTTCGCTATGGGACAGAGAGATTGTTGGAGCATCTGAAGCGAGGAGAGAGGTCGCCGGAGGAAGGAACGGAGAGAAATCAGCGTGGCGAGCTGACTCGAAGAAGGTGAGGTGAGAGATCGAGAGTTGGTTTGGATCTAGGGATTGACAGAGAAAGAAAGAAAGAAAGAAAGAAAGAAAGAGATAAGATATTAAGAGGTGAGAGAGACCGAAGAGAAGTGGGTGAAATTTTTAAGTGTTTGAAATTTCTCAAATTTTGAAAACCCTCCATTTTTTTCCAAAGTAATTTAAACCCGCGTATTTTTTAGTTACAAATTCAAACCCGTGCGTTTCAATTTATTTTGGAATCAATAATATCACATCTGTCAAAAAATTCAACAGTTGTCTAAATTAATTTTTACATCAAAAAATTATTATTTGATGTAATAGAATAATTTAACATCGAGTGTTTTGTTGACAGATTTAAAACACATGATGTCTAATTGCATAATTCTAGTAGTGTGTAATTCCCAGTATATTATATGATGATGATCTTTAATGCAAATTCGTGGTTGTATGACATTCTGTACCCATGTTTGCGCCCATTGCTTAGGTATCGTGTTGCACCTTCCTTTTTGTTATGATTATATGTCGCCTTCACAAGTATAATTAACCTGTTGTATTGGTGGTACTAATGACTGCTTAGAAGCATGACTGGCATGATATGAGTCTATATAATTGTTGTCTTCTCCTGGATTAGGTCCATGATAGTGTGAGAAGATTGCACTTGGCTTTGTTTGATTAAATTAGTAGCTCTATCTGTGACCATGCTGTCGAAGTAATGTCTTGATAAATGTGTGTCGCATTTAGCATTATTGAATTAGAACTCATGCCTTTGTATTCTACTTATATTGTTCTGTTATATAGGTTTTCATTACGCGTTGCTACATTCCTCCCATGCTCTATATCGCTGGACTATGTTAATGTGGTCTCTTATGTATCATTGTGTTAGCCAATCAAGTGCATGTATCTATCAAATGTTGCATCCGCCCTGATTAGTCCTAGCATGTTTACATGATTATCTCTCGATAGTGTTCCCTATTACTCCATGATGCTCTCTCGTGCTTACATGAATATATGACTCGACACTTCGCATGATCACACACCACGTTATATCATGTTTTCGCATATACATGACACCCGAATGTTAGGGTAGGTCTATTCGAAGTGCCTTGATGAGTTCATGTTCGATATGTGCTAGTAGTATCCTATAAGGTTTATGAATTCCGATATGACTCTCTCGATGGTAACTTTTCGTACTTACTGCATTGCGTAAACATGCTTCGTGAACCTTATGCTGAGTTTTCTTAGGCCACTCTTAACTATGTTAGGCCTCATCGTGTACCTCTAGCATCATGTAGGACCTATGCTTTATAAATGTGACCCTTCGTTTGATTGCATGCCATTCTTGACTTATTATGTGATCACGGTTGCCATATGTGATAGATACTATGCTGCTCTTATGTGTTCTCGTATAACCTTAGGTCGGATTGTTATGATAACCTCATCATGATGCATTGACCTTGATTGTTGATATATATACCCCGCTAGTGCATTGCTCATATATGTGATATTTGCTCTGTTTGGTAAATCCCGCATATCTCGCTTAAGACTACTAGGCATTATGGCTTTCATGAATCGATAGACTGTTAGCTTGTCTTGCATGCACCTCAAGATAGAAATCGAATGTGTCTTTTGAATGTACATGTATGTCGTTGATCTTCGAGATAGGTACATGTTAGTGTGGGTTGACATGGTTGATTCCTTGAGACAAACCCTTGCTGCTTGTCACAAATTGTAACCTCATAGATTTTCATAGGGGCAATCGTTGTCATTCTCGGGTCAAAGTCTTGTCTCTAGTCTTGTCGTCCTTTAGCCTTGGTCTATGTTTGGTTCCGAAGTGAACATTGGGTTGCCCGTCCTTGTCACTCCCCTATCTCTGCTAACTTAGACTCCTCTGCGATATTTGGTGAGTGATTGCTTGAAAGAGAAAGGAAGTTGCATAACGATAGAGCAGTGTGGTGGAAGCGTGGGCCCATAACCCACAAGCCTCATGATCGACGGTGCTGGTGTGACAGGTATGTTTTGAGGATTGCGGCTATCGAGTACGATATGACTTGCAAGCGAGTGTCCTCCGTTCGAATTGCTAATCCTTTTGAATTTGTTGATGATGATATTGCACTGACATGCCGATGAGATTTATGTGTTGATGTGCTGACTTGATGATGACTGTTGCCTGATTGCCTGTTCTCTATGATGTTATGTTGATAATGCTAGTTGATATGATGTAGACCTTATGCTTGATGATTTTCATGATTCCTTCTTCTTTAAACCTATGGGTGAGATCATTTCGTAGAGTGGTTGGAGAGGGGTGAAAGAATTTAAGCGATTAGGAGGGTCGGTGGTTTTATGAGGTAAGTCGGGTGAGAAGGATGTTGGCTTAGGTAAGGCCAAGTGAGTGCTGAGATTTATAAGATGCAATGCTTGGTGGTTCCGATGTGCTTCTAGGTGAATCTTGAGCGGGAGTGGTTAGGAATATGTCGGCTAAGTGGTGATCGAGGAATTCTTATAAAAGAGGTGTGGCTAGAAAGGCATGATGTTGTAACATTTTGGAAAGTGAGGGAAATGTAAGAAATGACCTTTATTAGTATCAAGGATATAGTATGAGAGGGTGCTCGGATACGAGGTTAGAGATAGGGGTTGAGTTCTTAGAGGTGGATGACTAGTGAGAGTGCTTGGTGGAATGAGGGGTGAGATTGGAGTATCAAAATGAATTGGGATTTCTTCAGGGGATTTTATCGGAGTTAGTATTGTTGAGTCTAGAAGAGGATTAATCTTGGCTTGAGAGTGGAGATTGTGTTTTATTTTGACTGGTATGATGTGAGGAATTTTCTTGATTTTGTGATTTATTTATATTTGCTGGCATGATGTTAGATAACGACCATGATGAACCTGATATGGAATTACATGTTGATATGAAATATTAAAATCTAGTTGGTAGTGACAAGTGTTACCATGATATATTAAAATCCTGTTATATTGGTTTAGAAGCATGTTAGGACGTGCTGTGATATGATATATGAAGTAATGATGAGTATGAACTATGGGATAATGATGCGCTATTATGTGAAAGCATGATGTTTTATTATGTGGTAGTAAGCATGATGTGTACTATATGGTTGACAAGCATGATTATTGGTTGTGTAAATGATGAGTATGACGTGAAGTATGATCGTGATTAGTATATATGAGATAATGGTGCATGATTTCTAAATGATTGTCATTCGATATTGTGATGAGTTAAGGTGATGTCTTTCAGAGCATGCTGACATATTGGTGATTTATATATTGCTTGATCTTCCTTTTTCTGAATCTTGATAGCATGACTTTGTTGTGTTGATATGTTAACGTGATGAATCTGTTCTACTTGTGTTGCAATATCAATATGCGATAGTGAGATTTGATGTGTACTGACGTACTAACCCCATAACATCTAACCCGTTGATTTTTGGACATGTGTGCTTACGTGATGAGTGATGATCATTCGATTATGTACTTATGATGCCTTCAGTACGATGTAGATACACCTTATGATTTGTAGTATGTTGAGGTTGTTGTTCCTTTGTTACTTGAGACTTGTTGGCATGTTTATGGTTATGTTGAATGGTTATGTGATGCTTTGTGACTATGATATGATGTGGGACTTGCCATGTGTGAGATGGCTTAGGGTATTATGCTTATATAAGAGTTGATGAGACTTTTGGTTATGGTACTTGTTGAGTTGTGAATGATGTTACATGATCTGGAAACTAGGAAGAGAATATGGGATTAGCCCTTAGAGGTGGATGATTCCACTTCCGAGCTTCTGAATTTGATTGATTATTATGCGGGAAACTGATTTGGTTTTGGAGGATTTTGACGAAATTTTGATTGAAAGGATGTGACTTATTTTTATGTAAAGTTGCTTGGTTAAACGTCAGATTTGAAGATTTTGAATGGTTTTGAAGAGGGCTAACTTTGATTTTAAAGAATAAACATACCGAGAATTTCAACGATTTTGAGGCCAATCTTTTCCAATTGCAGAATCCCTTTTAGAGAATTTTCACCCGAGCTTATATTATAACGCCTCACGAAGTGGATACAAGCATTTTATAGGGGCGCATATAGAATGCTTGCTAAGACCCAGTAGAGACGCTATGATTGCTTTTCGAGTTATAATGTGACCGAAAGGTTGGGGTAAGGGTGTGATAGAGGCCCATATCACATACTTGCTACGACCAATTGGGAATGTTATGATCACGTCAAGGGTGCTGTGAGGATCTCATACGGGCCCTCACTACTAGAATACTGTAATTAGACATCATGCGATTTAAGTCTGTAAAAAAAACAACAGATGTTAAATTATTATGTTACACCATTTATTAAATTTGTGATGTTGTTAAAAATTTCGACAACGGTCAATTTTTCCGACAAATGTTAAATAATTAATTCTAAATTTTTTTAAAATGCGCGGGTTTGGATTTTCCAAGTTGAAACACGCGGTGTTGAAACACTTTGAATTTTTTTGTGGATTTCAAATTTTGGGGGAATTTTATACGGAGTAACAATTAAATTATCCACTTTCACACAAACACAAGTTCCACAACCCTCATCCATTCCTACAGATCCGACCTCGTTCTCCTTTCTCACACCACAGTTCCACCAATGGCTTCTTCTCTTTCCTCCAGATCCGGCCTCATTCTCTCTTCTCCGCACCGACCTCCTTTTCCCAGCGCTGACTTCGTTCTCTTATCATCATCTTCACTCGTTGTCTCGTCCCCTCTCTCTCGCTCTGGTCGACGACCACGAAGATGGTGGCCCATCTCCTGAAACCCTAAACGGTAAGCCCTCTCACACCCTCTATTGATCTCTCCCTCTGTCTCTCTATGTCTCTCATGCCTTCTAAGTTGTGTCTTCTCTCGACTGCTAGTGATGGCCTCACCACGATAACGACCGCCTCCCTCTTTGCTTAGCCCTCTTGCTCCCTCCGCCTCTGGTAATGGTAAGCACTCACTTCCTTCGTCTCCTTTCGACTTTCCCTTGGTTTTTGAGACCTCGAATGTTCCTCTCAAATTCAAATCTAGTGTTTTCGTGGTTTAATTTCATTCTCTAATTTTTAGATCTAGGGTTTTCATGGTCTAATTTCATTCTCTAATTTTCAGATCTATGGTTTTCATGGTCTAATTTCAAATCTAGGGTTTTAATCTCTTAGTTGTTTGATAGGAATTTCGTCATCTTTTTGTTGTTGTTGTTAAGAAGACTTGCTCTTGTGATTTTATGAATGCTCATGCCATTTGGCCATGAAGAAACTTATCAAGCATTCATCTGTGTTTTTTTTAACAGAGGAAGAAAGCCTTTCTCTTCTATTTGCTTTAAAAAGTCAAGTGTATTATCAATGTTTGATTATCTTCAGCCTTTGTGAGTAACTAAGGTATCATTATGTGAGGTCACTTGTTTTTTGAATACAAGTTTAATTCAGTCTTAATTCAAAAGTTTATTGTTTGATGCTTGCTCTACTGGTAAGTTTATAGAGTCTTCTAGTATGTGAGGTGGATGCTTAAGAAAACGATACCTTTTTGGCATTACAGTGTTTTATAGTGATTTTAGTCTCCATGTTTTATAATGATTTTAGTCTCGGGGACGAGACTTGTTTTTAGAGGTGGATGATGTAAAGACCGGGAAATTTTGGAATATTAAATTATTAAAAAAGTGATTTATAATCATCCCGATTCCTAAGATTTGGGGGTTTGGAATTTCCGTTCTTGAGCTATTGGTTTTATTCTAAATATTTCAAAACGAGTACCAACATTATTTAGTTAAAAATTTAAAATACGCTTTATTCCGCTTCCGTATGCGAAAATTTCAAATAATATTTGAAGTTGTTTATTAAGTTCGGACTTGGAAATTTGAAAATCCTTTTAAGTCGAGTCGGGATAACGTCGAGAGAGGGGGTTTCGAGATTCATTTCCAGGGTAATTTTGAATTGGGATTTATGGGAACCATTTTATTTTATTACTTCTTTTCTCTTCCCTCCTTATTGATCCAAATGCATCAGCACCTCATCTCTTTAATATTGGGATCCAAAGCAAGCTCACACCCCACCCTTTTGTCCGCAACATCCTTTTGCTTTTTGGTTGGATTCAAAAACCCAAATACCTCCCCTCTTACAACTAGAAGCTACCCCCATTGTCCTCTCCCACTTGTCTTCAAGTGCTCTCTCTTACAACCCCAAATCCCACGCCAAAATCAGATTTCAATCCCCCCTAGTTTGCATTAGAAATCCCACCAACACCCACAAAGACACCCATTCACCCTCTTTCTCTCGTCCCTCCTCTGCAGAACCCTGATTCCCATCCAAAAACCACCAGAGGACCACCATCACCTCACCTTTTCTCCTCCTTGTTCTGCCTTCCTTTCCTGAATTCGAGCCACCATTGCCACCGGTGCCCGCCGCCACCAACATCACTCCCCTCAATCTCTGTCTTCGGAATCACCAAGCTACCCTCCTCCCTCTTGTTTATGTCGAGCAATCCGCAACTCTTATATCCTCCATTGCGACAAGACCAGCAGTCGTCCGAGCCAGGAGAAGCCAAGGCCGTCCAGCAGCGCCGTTCGTCCTCCTCGTGTCCCTGTTCTTCCCCATTCGAATCGGTAAGCCTCTCCTCTTCCTTCTTTCCCTCAAGCACACCATAAAAGTCGACCTTTAACCCCTCTGCACTCGTCCTAGTCCACCTCGGCGCAGATCTACCTCCGTCGAATCCAATTCGAGCCCGACGATGACGTTTTCCGGCGAGAAACTCGAGCCCTCCTTGGTGAGCACCTTCAATCCCTTCTTTCTTGTTCGCTCTGTGTTAGTTGGTTGTCGGGAAAGCGAGAGTGAGTGTGGTCAGAGCGGGTGAGGATTCCGGCAGGCGAGTCTCCGGCGAGGAGCCCCTCCCCTTCTCCTTCTTCTTCTTCCGCAGCGTTCCGTCGGGGGGAAAATAGAGCTCTGCTCTGTGCGTTGAGGAAGATGGGTCATTTGACCCGTTTCCTTTCTTTCTCCCTCGGGTCTGGGCTGGGTGTTGGGTCACATGTGTGGGCTGGGCCCCTTTCTTTTGTTATTGTTAAAGTATGTCATATTAATTAAGATGTGAAGGTGATTTTGACATCTTATTTACACATTTATAATATATGATTTATATGATTATTTTAGTCCGATTTTATAAAACAAATATAATTTTTGAAAATATTATAAGATCGTTTTAAAGGTAATGTTATTTGGAAATGTTTTATAATGTGGTTTAGAAGGGAGTTATTGAACTTTGGCTATACTTGTGTTGTAGAACTTTGGAATGATTTATTAGCTTTGAATTATAAAAAGGATTTGGAAAGATGATCTAATTTTGGTATCTTATTTTAAGCTAAGTATTATTCAGTAATTTATTTAAAAAGTTTTCAAGTTTCCGGACATGTTCTATAAGGATTCGTGTTGGAAAACCAAAATGCCGGAATAAATTCTATAATATGATTTTGGGAAATTGGTTTTAAGGTTTAAATGTTTAATGCCGGGATTCTTTGTCTTGGTTTGATGATGTTGGTTTTGAGAAGAAAGTTGGAAATATGGTTGGTACGATTTTATCAATGGGTTTGATTGGAGGTAAATGATTTTGGTTGATGTTGATCGTATCGGAAAGGTTTTGGAAAACGGTTTCACCATCGGTTGGTTTTGAGTATGTCGAGAACTTAGGTTTTGTGCGTATGAATGATGGACCGATAGCTTATGGAAATGGCTTGATGATAGGTGTATTGCTTTTGGATTGCTTTGGACTTGCATTTGGGCCCTTGCTTGCGTTATTTTGCTGTTCTGCATCTTCTGGTAAGTTCCCTAGGGGGCTTACACAGGTTGGACATTCATGCCTGTTGTTACATTTTATGTTAGGTGTTGCATTTGCATAAAAGCATGCCATGTAGTATCCTATTTAGGTTGCACTAATTGAATGAGCATTTGCTTACTTATTGCGTTTGAAACAGAACGGTCGTTATCTGTGATAGTCCTAGAGTATTTGCTAGGGTCATAGGGTAGCCCAACCTCATCGGGTACCCTGAGTCAATCGAGTCATGAACTTCCTTATATTATGAGATGCCTGCGGGCTTTATTGTGGAGCGGGTTAGGCATGGGTGCCGCCCGATTATGATGGAATGCATTCACGAGCTGGCCAGTCTCCGCCCTATCGGAAGGGGGTGGAGGTAGGAGAGGGATATGCCGCTTGGCATTGTCTTGGGCCCTTTACAGTATTTTTACACATTATTATAACTAGGAGCATGCTAGTGTGTTTGACTTTCGTACTGCATTAGAGCATCTTTATTAGGTATAGCACATACTATGTGGCCTCAGCGAGGACTGCCGGTCCCGCATGAGTGGCTCGATCTGACTCCTTTCCCTGTTCTTTTTTTTAAGGTATTTTCTGCAGATTTTGATTGCTCGATGTCTATATGACGGGGTCCCCTTTTTGCGAATCGAAGAACCTGGCTAAGTCTCTAACTCATTATAAATGGTAATCATCCACTTATGTTTTGGTTTTGACCCGGCTCTGCCGTGATGCTTTGTATCTTAATTTTGCTTCCGTCTTGCTTCCGTTTGAAATGAATTTCTCGAGTTAGTCCCTAGGACAGATTAAGGGTACCCAACGACCCTACGATACTTTTAGGGTTTGAAATCCCTCTTTATTTCTGACCTTGAAAATGAGTTTGAAACCTTGACCCGTACCTGGATTGCAAGATCCGAACAAGGGGTTTTATCCCTTGAAACGTAACCCGGAAATCATAATTCTGGGCCGTTACAACCCACCCAAAATTTGCCCAATTTCTATAAGATGATGAAAAGCTCTCTTGCACCTTGGTCAGTATCCTACAATCACTAAAGGGAAAGAAGAAGATACTGGTATTTTTTTTCTTGATTCCCCTCTTATTTTCATCCATTTATGGCAATAATTTGATTCTTGTGAATTGTTTTGATTTGTATGGCTTCACTACGTTGGATATGGATCTGTATGGAGTAACTGCACGTGGACATTGTCTTCCTTCATCACTTATGAAAATCAGAGCCCTCGGCTATCTGCTGAAAATCATGAGAAATTTCACTTCGATTTGAATCTTCCACTCAATGAGGATGTCAAGTCTGGTCCGGAATCGAGCCTTCCACCTCCACTAAATGAAATTGTCAAGCATGATGCAATGCAAGATGTTGACACGAGTACCAACCTCAGGGTAAAGCATGATTTTGATTTGAACAAATTCCATATGGAAGTAGGAGATCCTGATGAAGATGAAGAGACCAATAAAATACTTGTGATCATGCTAAATATTTTATGCCCAATAGCTCACTGGACTCTCTTAAAGTCTAGCTAGATGTATGGTGATTTGGTAGTTTTTTTGCTTGGTTGTAAGAGAGAAGCTACTAGACTACTGGTTTGGTGTATTTTTCTTGGTTATGGGCTAGTCACCGGTGTATTTTGCTTGATTGTAAGGGAGAAACTAGCGTTTTGATGTTTTGTGCTTAAATCTGGGAACTCCTACTATATATCCTTTGGTGCTTATTTGCAAAGGGATAAACTATGAGACTACTTTCTCATTCTGTGTAAATTATTCTATGCACTCATAATGGATTTTTCATGTTTTAAATGGCAAATTATGAATGCCTTTTGATTTTGTAGTCTTTTGTGTTAATAATTTGACTCTTGTTAATCCTTTCGGAAATGTAGATCAAAGAACACATTAACTTAACAGAGGCAACCCATCAAATGCTAATCACGAGCTTCACTTCATTCTTAACAAGCTGTAGCAGTCGCTTGTTCTTTTCTCAGTCCACCACCGGGGAGGCTTCAGCTGCGTGCAGCACCATAACACATACAACAAGCGCTTGCAATGCAGATAGCTGCGTGTGGAAATCAACCAAGTATATCCCCATCTGAATGGCCTTCATCGTTAATGCAGGACTACTCGCCTTCACACCCTGTCGAAACAATCACAGCTGTCATCACATGAGTGATAACAGCCTTATACGAATCTCTTCGTTTCATTATGCAAGAGTAAAAATAATGCAATGAACTTCAATATTACATGAATTCTTTTCTTAATGATACACATGAATACATATCATAAATTTCCCTAAATGATTTCACTTACTTCTCTTCAAATTCCTCTGTATTTTTTAGAAATTGCCTAATTGAAAAGTACTTATTCCACACAAATTTTCCTTCCTTTTGAAAGTAGCAAAGACCAACCACTAAATGTTCACTAGCATAAATGGAGCAATGGAATAACCGATTTTATTCTATATATAGTGCATTCAGAGATTGTAAGGCCATACAAACTGATAGAAATAAAAAGAGACATCATCTTAGCAACACCTTCCACCACAAACTTTCTTTCCATTGCAAAAAAAAAAAAAACTTCATCACATCATAGTTATACAGTGCATATCTTACTCAGTTCCCATTTCATTTCTTGCTAATATGCTCCAGATTTTTTCTACTAGGTCAGATTCACAGGTGATTGTTGTAGGAAGAGAACCATTCCTTTCTAACCGAGCCTTATTTATGTGCCTAATTTTATATTCGTTGGACCCTTCAGTAAGCATGATTTCCCGCATACATAATTGCAAGGATAAAAAGACATGGTTGATTTTTGTTGCAGGATACTCATTGAAAGCTCTTTGGGCAGCACCAATTAGTTCATCCACCGTCCTTGTGCACTCCTTATCCTGCAAGGACTGAATCGCGCTACAATATCCAAGATCCAACACATTCATATCTGGAGAGTTGGCCGGCTGACAGAGCAATCTTATGTCGAACACATTATGTGACGCAACCATCTGAAATTCCACATCACTCGGTTGGACATGTGTGTTCTTGCATTATCTTGTTGAATAAAAATGGTTGCATTTGAATCCTCCGTTGGCCCCTTCTCTCGAATTGCAGGAATAACCTTTTCCAGTAGGAATTCTCGGATAGTTTCTTTCTTGACCGAAGTGATTGGTTTGGTTTGCAAGGTCTCGACTTCTCTATTTCGACTACGTCTTAAGGCAGGCTCAACAGTAACTAGTGGAAACACTCCTATTTTTCCAGATAAAACCTCATTGCCTTTATCATCAAATCTAGGCCTTGCAATTGCAGTTAGAAACATTACCTTGCCAATGAAATTTTTGCTCTGGCATGATCGCACATGATTGGCTTCGTCGGGAAGCAAGTAGTAGTTTCTTGACTTCTTTGTCATATAGAACCACTTCTCGTCAATGTGCACAGTATTATACATCCCCACAAACCGTGGCTCATGTGGCAAGCTACTGCTATCAAACATCGACATGCAAAATCGAAGCCGTGATATCTTGTTCTCCTCCTTTAAATATGGTGCGATCGCGTTTGAGTGTTGTCGTAGGTGGCCTTCCTGCAATCGGTTGTATAAACTGACATGACTGGTTTTCAAAACATGAGAAAGTGACCTCAATGTTGTCTTTTTACACAAAGGTATATCAGCAATGCGATTAAGGTCGACTTCGACTCTCTTCCGACCGCTGTTTTTTGGCCATCTATGTGATGGATCAACCACAATGCCTGTTGGGGTTGCTTTTTCTTGTTTCCAAATTCGTTGAACAGTTCGTAACGGAACCGAAAACAAAGAAGAAACCTCATTCGTTGAATTTCGTTTCAGTTTTCCGTTTGAACTTCTTTCTAGTAACGCAGCATAAATAAGCTTCCTTTCTTCATTTGATGTGAACTTGTAGGTTTGAGCTTCACTCTCACTTTGAGACCTGGCATCAATTTCTATTTGAAAAAAAAATAAAGTGAGATAGTTGATAAAAACAAATATAGAGTTAATCAGTTGCATCAGTAATAGGATGAAAAACAAATCAAGCAAAGAGCAAGAAGGAAATCACAGTTTAAAAAATAGACCATTCTACACCAAACAATGGAAGCAACACTTTAAGGAAATATAAGCCCCTAATTAACAAGAAATAGGAGTATTTAGCTCCAATAAAACAATGGAAGTTAACTTTGCAATGCTATTACCAAGAGCAAGATGATCTAGCTAAATACTCAATACACACTAAAACTTTGAATTGGTTGGAAGATGAAAAGTTGGAAGGTGATCAAATAGAGTAAAAACCAGTGTAACCATGTCACTTACCAATATTAGTGGTTGATTGATGTTCTTCCTCAGTTGATTGAAGGTTCGGATCGATCGAATGAATGTAACTTGAAGATGATCGCTCTACAATTCGCACATCACCTTGGACCTCTTCATTGAATTCTAAAACAAAATGCTCAACATTATTGCTTTTGGATACTCCATCTTCAATGTGGTGTTGATGATGATAGTTGGGCACTTCATTAAATTTAATTTCACCATTTTCAGGGGGGAAGAAAATTCAGATAAAAAAGACCGTGGGGATCCATGATTGAACTAGGTAGATTGAGCACAATACATTAACATGGATAATTGGTTGTTTGAGCACAATATGTAATGACATCCTCATTTGAAATTTAGGTAGTTAAAATTTTGAATTTGGCTCCAATCTGTCCCTCCATTAATTTTGAAGGTGAAGAGTCGGGCTGAAGCCTGTTACTCTGTCAGTAGTCACCTCCAACCATTCACAGTACTCTGTATTTGATTTACATACAGCAGCCCACCCACTATCATTGAGGGCAATATTGTCATACTAATATGTTTCTTAAATATTGTGTCAAATGCTAAAACGACAAGTTTTGATTAACGGAGGGAGTATATTCGATGCGGTTTTTTTTACACTTTACTGGTTTTTTCTCTCTCCCAAACAGGTCGAAGAGAAGAGCGTCGGGGCGATTTCGATAAGGGCGAACTGTTAAACTCTACTCCGCCGCACTATGCTCCGCCGCACGTAGTGGTGCACTCCACTCCGGCGCTTAGTGGCTGGCTGTGGTGGCGAAGGCGCCTCCGGTCATGGCTGTTGGCCTGCGGCGGGTGCCCTAGTCCTCACTCAGTCCGATCTGAGTCCCCACTACAACCATTGTCGTGGTGGAGACCAATTGCTCCCACGACAATGTTCTGGCACTTAGTGGCTGGCTTTGGCGGAGACGACACCTCTGCTCATGGCTGCTGGCCTGCGGTGGGTGCCCTAGTCCTCACTCAGTCCGATCCGAGTCCCCGCTGCAGCAACCGTTAACCTTCTTCCCAGATTCGATTGAAAAGGTTAGTTTTTTGCACTAGCTTATAGTTGGTCAATTTCTGCTCTGAATTTGTTCTGAGATTCAATTTAATAGGTAGGATATAATAATTTGTTTAGGGTTTTGATTTTGGAAACCAATTTTGTGGAATTTTGATTAGGGTTAGTGATTTTGAGAATCAGTTTTGTGCATTTAAGGACTGATTCCAGTTTTCCTGTTGGAGTCGCTTGAAAACTTGCCACCAAGTGCTTCAGCTTCTTGTGTATTACCACTGCAGGATAATGTATAGAAGTTGGTAATGCTAATGATAGCCGAGACTCACTTCATCTGAGACATTTTATATAAAAACTAGTTCTCCTAAATTGATTGTTGTTTCAGTTGCATTCCACAAGTTCACACAGAAGTTATTGCAAGTGCTTCAGCTGTAAGGAATTATGGTTTAACTATACTAGCAGAAGACATACAGGTTAGTAGTTGAATTTTGAGTGTTAGGAGATTTTTAGTGGTAAAATTTATGCTGTTTGAATCCCCATGCTATTTGTTTACGCTATTTGTTTGAGTCCCTTGAAATCTTGCAATCGAGTGTAATTGCGTACGAGTAATTAATAAAATGCTTCTAAACTTAGCAGATTGAATGGGTCCTTTCTATCTACAGCTTCTTGTGTATTATTGTTGCGGGATAATGTATTGAAGTTGGTGATGCTGATGATAGCCGAGATTCGCTTGATCTAAACCTTATAAACTTGTTCTCCTTGATTGTTGTTTCAGTCTCGTACATTCCACATGTTCAAGGACACAGGAGCTGTTGCAAGTGCTTCTGCTATCAGGAATTATGGCTTAACTATACTAGCAGAAGACATACAGGTTAGTAGTCGAATTTTGAGTGTTAGTGGTAAAATTTATGTTATTTCAATCCCCATGCTATTTGTTTGAGTGACTTGAAAACTTGCCATCGAGTGTAGTAGTGTATGATTAATTAATAAAATGCTTCTATTTTAGTAGATTAAATGGGTATTTTCTGTCTTTAGCTTCTTGTTGTTTTTGGTTCAATTACAAGTTAGATTTCGGCTTCTAACATGTCTTTTTTTTTCTCACAGAAATACAATAAGATGCGTGAATGAGGACATTTATGCTTGCTTGGCATCACTTGTTGGAACAGTCGTAAAAAGAGACGTACTTGCCATATTCAAGTTGTCTATTGAAAGGAGTTGTAGAGTCGAGCTTGCACAATCTGATGCGTTCATACAATCTGTCCTTGGATCCTTGTTTACAGAATTGGTTACCTTGGATGTTAATCCCCAGAGTAGTTCTTTGACCAAAGGAAAGCTCTTTTGTTGAGCATTGTATAGTGATTTTAGAAAAGATTTTTTACTTAGAGAATAATTAGATTGTATACAGACAACAGGTAAAAGGTACATAGACAATGGTTTTAGTGTACTTGGACAACATCTAGATTGTATATAGGCAACATTTCAATTGTATTTAGACAACGACTATACGGTTAAATTGTATATACACAATGGTTATGGTGTACTTAGACAATAATGAGATTGTATATAGACAACGATTTAATTGTATATAGACAACGGTTAAAACAAAATTTAGACAACGAGAATATGGGACATAAACAATGGTTATATGGCACATAGACAATGGTTGTGGTGTACCTAGACAACAGTTAGATTGTACATAAACAACAGTTATATGACACATAATCAATGGTTATATGACAAATAAATAGCGGTTATATGACACATAAATAACGGTTAAAGTCGTTTAATATAGATTGTTCTAAATTTTGGGGTCACATGGACAACGGTTATGGAACATCTTTGACAACGGTTATAACCGTTGTCTTAAAGAACCGTTGTCATAGGTCCAACCGTTGTTTTTACCTAAAAACGCACTGAGATAGACAACAGTGTAATAACCGTTGTCTATGTTGATAAATAACCGTTGTCTAAGACCTTTTTTGTACAAGTGGACTTTCGCTCAATGGAAATCTTCATAGAAGATTCCATTCGGCGGGGTTGTAATGAGGCTTGGTAGAAACATAAGGACAAGGAATTGTATTTGGTCATGTGGTGCAATAAATTCCGGAAAAACAAGATTCCATAACTCCCAACATAAAACAAACCAACTCAATAACATCAAGCTCACAAATGCACAACATCTCTCAATATCATAAAAAACTTCAAAAATCATCTCAAATCTCATCAAATCATATCTCATCTCATCATCTCACATATCATGCAATCTCAACACCCAACAAATAAGACTCATAACCAACATAAATCCAATTCTTCCTCATTATGCAAAAATAAAATAAATGACTCTTTTATTCTTTCTTTTTTTCTTTTTCTCTTTTTTTTTCCGGATTTTTTTTTCTCTTTTCTTATTTTTTTCTTTAGCCAAAAATACATGAAAATCAAATGCATAAAAACGAGGGACTAAATAAGCATATAACATTACATCTTCACAAAACCATAAACCATAACATCACACTTTAGCTTCATTCTCCCCACTCTCCAAAATAGATTCCATAACCCACTCAAAATCTCAATTCCCCCGGAATAAGGGTAAGGCTCATCATAGGCTAGGAATAATAATTTTGTGGAGCTATCAATAAAAAGGCTAAATGCTTAAATTGGCTTCAATGCAAGACATAACATAAGCTAGACATGGATAAATATGCGGCTAAAAGGTTGCCTCAGTCATTTGAACTTATCAAGCAATGAACATGTATATAATCGGCCTTGAAAATAGATAACCATGGCCATACTCAATGATAAATGCATAGGAAGAGTAAATCACACAAGAAAAGCAAAAGGAATAAAGATGTATCCTTTATAAGGCCAAAAATATCTCACTGTGACAAATTTTTGTTGAATTTCAATCATACTCCCAAACTTAGATCATACATGCTCAATTACATATGCTTAATCATATTTCACTAAAAAACAATTTTCAGGATAAGATCAAATTATTCCAAAATTCCATGGGATTTATAAGATCGTGCCAGTATAAAGTCAAAATAGGACAAACTCAAATTAGATGGAAATCTTTGATAATACAACATGTAAAATAACAAAACAAGACTCACTTTTTTTCTTCTTTTTTTTTCCCGACATTTTTCATTATTTTTTTCATATTTTGACATTTTTCATAACATAAAAGAAATAACAAAAAGAAAATAACAAAAAAGAAATAACAGAAATTCAAACATGAACTAACCTAACTAATTCATTTCATTCCCCCCCCCCCCCCCCCCCACACACACACACACTTACATGTTGCATTGTCCTCAATGCATAGAAACACAAAAAGGAACACTGAAAAATATAAAAATAAAGGGTTTGAAAGAAGCAAATAACTAACCTATTACTGTGAAGGCGGGGTCTGGGGTCAGACCGCTGATTGATTAAATTCATCAACAAGAGACAAGTCTCGTGTAGTTGATCGATCTTCCCAATCAGAATCGCATGGGACTTTGTTAGCTTCATCAACTCATCCGATCCACATGCTGATTCTCAAATTCAGTCAATTTCTTCTCCAAGCAAGCGGTGCGCGAGGCATCTAGAACCGTAGGCGAAGTCATCTCGATCTGCATATCTTCAACATCGCTCGCAGAGGTCAACACTCTGTGGCATAGCCTCCAAAGTTGACAAGAACTCACGCACCAAAATAGGATAAGTTGGCACGCTCAATGATATGAAGTTAGCTCGACCTCCCTTATCCAGCATCAGAGATACTGGACCATGGAGACCAAGCCTCTGTAATGTCTCCAGGTGAAAAAATCGTGTCGACGGGTAACTCACGTCTCTTAGATGGAACCAGCGTTCCTTCTCAACTTTAGACAAATAGGTGGAAGCATCCATCTTAGGAGCACGAGACATAACTCATAGGATTGAGGAAGAAAACCACAAAAACGACCAAAAGACGGGCTCACTGTAGTGACGGCGGGCGCCGTGTCTGGGGCGGCAGGCGTCGTGTACTCAAAACCATAAATCCGAGTCAAAACGTTGGAAGACCGACGTCCACACCTCCAAACTTGAAACTTTCACGAACAACTTGGTTTCAAAGGGTTCTTTGGTGATATTTAGGGGAATGGTATGGAAAAGTTGGATTTTGTGGAGGTAGGGTAATGGTGGAGAGTGTTTTGGTGGATAGAATCGATTGAAACACAAGGCTTTATGTATTTGGAATGGATTCCAGTAGGCTTTTGAGTTTTGTAGATTTCTTGAGTAAGCTTGGTTGATTCAAAATACAGAGTAGCAATATATAGCGAGTTGGAAGAAATATCTATCAAAAAGAAAAATATGAAACATTAGAACTATATAAAATAGAAAGGGTCTTGTTAGATACACCGCAAATGGTAGTTAAGGATTTGCACGTCGTTATTAACGTGCATGCACGTCGTTTTTGACGTGCAAATGTGGTGGGTGGGATAAAAGTGCACGTTGGCCTACGCGTTGAAAGAAACATGCATACACGTTTTTTTTAAAAAAAAAATTATGCGCGTGCACGTAGGCACGCTTTGGGGTCTATCCACCTTGCACGGTAATTACGACGTGCATGCATGTCGTAATTAACGTGCGGATTTGCGATGTATATATAATATATCCGAAGCGAACAGAAATGGAAAAGATAAAACTTCTAATCCTAGGAAATAAGGAAACTAATCCTAAAAAGAAAAATCTAATCCTAAGATAGATAGAAAATAAATGAAAGAAAAAAATAAACTAACCTAAGATAGATAAAAATAATCTAACCTAGCAATAGCATAGATAGAAAATAATCTAATCCTAGAACAAAATAAGAAGGAAACAATCTAATCCTATAAATATATAAATTAAACTAACCTAAAACGAAAAATAACCAAAAATAAGAAAGATAGAAACTTCCCTTCCAAGTTTACCAAAATTCGGATTCGTCAGGTGGACAGGGGGGCGGCGGGCGCCGTGTGACTGGCGGCGGGCGTCGTGTCCAGAGAATGTAACTCCGTTATTCCAAATCAATCAAAACTCGATTCAACACCGGTTTCACTTACCGTAGCTTCCGAAATTCGGCGACACGATTGATCATACTTTATTGAATTGAAAACTAATTGCAAAATAGAAATAATATTACCTAACTACCTTAGGTTGCCTCCTAAGAAGCGCCTTTCTTTAACATCTTTGGCTCGATGTGATGCATTTCTTGATCAAGTTACTCCACCAAGATCCCCAACACTTGTCCTTTTCAAGACAAGAGGTGGAACTTTAGGAACTTCTCCAACATATCCATCAATTGCATCGATTGATACCTTCTTGAAATGAGTTACTCCAGGAGGTTGTCCTACAATTGCAAAAACCTCAACATTGTTAGGATTCAATTTCTCATAGGGAATAACAATAGAATCATTTAAATTAGACACATTGTCATGTGACTTAAACAAATTCTCTAGTTTCCTTTAATGTCATCTTTCCATAATCCAATTTCATCTTTTTTAGAAGACTCACAATTCATAGATTCATTTTCAACAGAAGTATCTCACAAACCATTTGATTCATTCCTATAATTACTTTTATTAGAGTCAAGAACATCTACAGAATCATTGGCAGAAGAAACAGTAGGCTAAAAAAAGAAAACTCAATCTTTCTACCATCAAACTCCATAGTTGGTGAATATTCAAAACAATCAATCTTAGTCTTATCCGTTCGATAGAATGGCCTTCCCAAGATAATTGGGGTTTCAATTGTACCTTGTGTCATGTCTAGAATGAAGAAATCAGCCGGAAATATCAAAGCATTTACCTTAGCCAAAACATCATCAACAAATCCTCTAGGCTTAATACTAGAACGGTCAACAAGTTGTATATTAACACCAGTTTCAAACAATGAATTGAGACCCAAAACATGTACAAGTTATAAGACATAACATTAATTGAAGCACCTAGGTCTAACATAGCTGTGGTGAAGCTAGCATTACCTATTGTACATGGGATAGTAAATATACCTGGATCTCCGCACTTTTCAAGCAATCGTTTATGAAGTAAAGCAGAAACATTCTCACTTAAACTTACCTTTTTTTCACATCATTTTCTTGTGCTTCATCGTGCATAGTTCTTTCAAGAATTTCACATAGTGAGGCACAATTTTAATCAAATTAAAAAGTGGAATATTTACCTCACAATGAGCAAAGGTGTCATAAAGAATTTGTTCGTCTTCCCTCTTACGATCAGATACTAAGGCATGAGGAAAGAGTGGTGCATGTCTTGAAACCTCAGAAGACCACTCTTTAGAAGAATTCTTCAGGGCTTGGACAATGTCAAAAGTCGGATCCGTCACTGGAAGAGGTGGCAGGCGCCGTGGTGAGGGGCGGCGGGCGCCGTCTATGCAATGTGTCTCCAATTTCGTCTCTTCCTCTTTATTTCCCAAATCAACTTCTTCCCTAGGCTTCTCTTCAACAATCCTAGTGGGCACATTCACTTGTTTACCTCCTCTAAGGATCATGGTGCTAACATTCTCCTTCGAATTCACTACTACCTGTGATGGTAACTTCCCCGAATCTTTCGCTTTTAATTCACCAATCTCCTTAGCCATCTGACTCAACAACTTTTCTTGAACACTCATCTTGTCCAATAACAACCTCAATGTCTCATCTTGATCTTCTTGTTGAGTGTTTCTAGGACGATTCTCAAAATGTCCTATTTGAAAAGGAAATTGTTGCTGCTGGCCTCTGCCGTTGAATCCACTTTGGTAGTTCGAATTGTAGCCCTGATTGTAATTGTTACTAAAGTTGAGGCGAGGTCCATAATCCATAACATTCACTTCAACAGTGTCCTCCTGAATCAAGGGACACTTATCATTCGAATGAATTGGATCTCCACAAACACCACAAGGTCTAGGCTGATGGGTTTGATTCATCTGCATAGCCATCTTGTTCATGATCTCCATAAGCCTATCGATATCATCCTTGTGTCCATCCCTCGAATTATCCAACTTATGAACTCCTCTAACTCATTGGTGTCTCCCATATTGTTGCAATGCATTAGCCAACCCTTTAGAAATCTGCATTGCTTCCTGAGGTGTTTTATCCAAAATATCTCCTCCGCTAATAGCATTGATGAAAATCCTATCGGTGTTAAGCAAGCCTTCATAAAGATACAACACTAGATCATCCTCGGGCAGACCATGTTGAAGACAACTACCCTTTAGCTTCTTGAACCGCTCAACATACTCATAAAGACTCTCCGTATGTGATTTCTCAATATTGGACAACTCCTTCTTAAGTATGTTGAGGCGAGTCGTAGGAAAGTACTTTTGCAGGAAAGCTTTCTTCAATTGCACCCAAGTAGTAATGCTTTCTAGGGGTAGGTAGTAAAGCCAATCGCTTGCATAATCTTTCAAAGTAAAGGGGAACACTCTCAACATCAATTGGACATCGTTCAGGCCTTGGGGTCTAAGTCTATCATACACATTCACAAAGGTAGCAAGGTGCTTGTTTGGTTCCTCCCCAGGCAATCCATGAAATTAAGGTAAAATATAAGACCAATTCGACTTATACTCAAATCTTGAACCCTTAGGGAGATCAGGAAGACTAATTGCATGTAGTTGAGCACTCAAATTAGGTTCCTTTAGGTTTCTCAGGGTCCTTCTTGGCGGATCGACAACACCGTCTTCTGACATCTCCTTGTCTGTCTCAAACACAAGCTTTTCCTCATCAACCTAAGAGATCTTTCAACCTCGGGATCAAAAGACCAAGGCAATGAATTAGAAGATCTAGTTTGAACCAGACAAGGACACAAAAGACTCAACGTAAAGAGTAATTGAAAGAGATAAAGAAAAGAAAACTCATTTCTTCTCCTCGGCAACGACACCAAGAAACTTGATGCGGGACGAACGTTGTTGACACTTTCGTCCTTCCCCAAGTTAGTAATAATATCCAAACTTAAACACAAACCAATAGATTAGGCAAATCAATCACTTAATAAACCAAATAACTACTAGTATAGCGATGAAGTCCGGTGACGAACCCACAGGGAGAAGCAATTTCCTATTCAATAACTCTAAGCAAAGACTCTTATAGCAAAGCAATGATTCGTAACAAGTAACAAAGATGTAAAAGAAACCAAATTTATGACCGCAAATAGATTGATATAAAAGTAGAAATAACATTTTACCTGCAATTCTATGACAATGGTTGGAATTCATGATCTTCAGATTGATCTATTAATTATTCATATTCCTAGGTCTACTTGACTAAAGTTGATAGATCAACAGAGATTCGCTCATCTTATTGAATATCACTAAAGAATAGCATTAAGGACTCAAGTAATCAAGACCAATTGGCACATTGACTCAACTCAATTAAGACTAATAGACGCATACCGAACTCAACCCTAATCGAATCTACACAACATAGATCAATTGAAACCATCCACTACAAAGACAAAGAGACATCACTATCATCAATACCTTTGTTTGATATCGATAAAACAACAACGATTTCATAGCTAAGATGCAATTCCTAACATGCTGATCAAGCATAGAAAGGAACACAAATATAATAATTAAGCACAAGATAATAACTAAGAACATGAATAATCAAATAGAATTAAATCATCACAATCCAAACAACCATGTCTTCGAATAACATGCGAAACTACGAGTTTAGCAACTCATAGGCCAATTCTCTCTCTCTCTCTCTCTCTCTCTCTCTCTCTCTCTCTCTCTCTCTCTCTCTCTCTCTCTCTCTCTCTCTCTCTCTCTCTCTCTCTCTTTCTTTCTCTCTAAATGTGTTCATCGTCTCACAATGATCAACCACACAATGAATAGAACTGAAAAACAACTAATAAAGACTCCTAAAAGTCGGCAAAACCCTAGTAGGAAATAGAATAAACTAATAGGAAATAATGGCTTTGGATCCAAAATCGCATATTCGCAAAACAGGCCCACAGCGGGCGCCGCCTTTGCACGGCGTCTGCCTATGCAGTGTCCGACGTTCCTCAATTGTCTTCAATAAATTCCATTGTCGTGCTTCCTTGCTCCTCTCTAGCTCCTCCATATCCTCCAAAACATGCTTCTTAAGCTCTTTGCAAAGTCCATCTAAGGTCGGAATGTAATTTTGCAGAATAAACACTAAAAACGCGTAGATTTCGAACTCGAATACTTCACAAGCAATATACGAAACTAGACTCAAAACATAGCAAAACCACCACCTAATTACAATAAGAAATACCTATAATGCATATGTGAAATATGCATTATCAGGTGAATAGCTATTGAAAATTCAATTTCAAAAGCTAATTAAACTAAAATCTTATATTTAGCTTATTTAAAAATATAGAACATTAAAACCAAAAGTTTCGAAAACTTACATGCATTACCAAACAATGCCTAAGCTGAGTAGTCATTTGAAAAAGAAAGAATTGATGGATTAATCACATAAACAGAGTAAACCCTTTGTGAGGAAATGAGCTCTGAAAGCAAACCCTCGGATGAGATCAAAACGGAACTGGTGCCGGAACCTTCCCCCTCTCCCCCGGAGGATCGGGGACTAGAAAAACAGAACGTCAACCACCAGCCCATCCCCACTCCAATGAGGGCTCCCTTCTGGCGCGATAAGGTGGTGATGGGTGGGGTTGGTATGCAGAAAACATCCTTACGAGAAGGCTTCCTGGAGAAGAAAATTGAAGTATCCTTTCCACTAGGCTTGGGGGGGAGGGGAATCCGATGATTACCATCGATCCTTCGGTCCTCGATGCCCTTGTCGGCGCTTGAGAGAACTCTCTAGTTCTCAGGATGCTGGGTCCCAAAAGTCCCCTTCATGTGATGGACGAAGGATTGCGGGAGGGTTCAAATTATAGATCTTCCCTTTGGGAATTTCTTGGTGCGCCCTCAGAAGAAAAAAGATGGGCTGAAGATCCTCACTGGTGGTCAGTGGTCGATTTTCAGAAAGTTTTTTATCATAAAGGTATGGTCTCCGGATTCCAGGCTATCGAAAATCATTAAAATTGCCCCTACTTGGTTAAGAATCGTTGATCTCTCGATGATCCTCTACCAAGAGGATATGCTTCTGAGAATTGCTGAAGGGCTGGGAAAGCCGATTAAGTTCGTCCATCGTACTATCTATACGAACAGAGGGAACTTTGCACGGGTTTGTGTTAAGGTGAACTTGGAAGAACCCCTGAAGGGCTCGATCACCATCAATGGTGAGAATTTCCGCTTAGAGTACGAAGGGATAATGTTGTATGAGGAATTGGAGTTCAAAATATAAGAATATAAATCAAACCAGATTCGTGCCCACGCAAATAATTACAAGACTTCCTCTCGATGTAGCAAAAGGAAGTCAGGTTCGATTCTCGAGGAAGCTGGTCAGCGGATCCTAGGTAGTGGATGTCTCACGTCGGATTTTGACTTAGGGAATCTACTCGATATCGACCAGGTAGCTCGATATCGACCAAATCCAGTCGATTTCTGGTGTCTGTGCAGAAAGCAATCAATATTGACCTAACTCACTCAATATCGGCATGTATGCTCAATATCGACCAAGTTGCTCGAAATCGACCTGTACCTGCAGAAACACAAACGAGCAGCGATCTTTTTGGATCGAGTATTAGAAGTCGATATTGAGCAGTGTTAGTCGAAATAGAGGAGGTAACAGAAAATGAAAAAAAAGCCAAAGTTCGCAGATCTCGAAATAAATAATGTAAAAGAAAACTTCCAAGATCGGGGTTTGCAACAACGATAACCAAACATGCATAAGACAAGATAAAGAGAAATAATCATGCAATCACATCAAATGATCAAGCTTTTGCCTTTTCCAACAATTAGACAATAGGGTTGGGTAAAAATTGCATCGGACCGAAACATCGGACCGGGACCAGACCGGAAATTACGGTCTTTAGATCGGACCTGAATATTACGGTCTGGTCCACGAAAATTTAAATTTTGGGTTCCGGTCCAAACCCGGGACCAGACCAAAATTTCCGGGTCGGGCCGGAATTGGACCGGGTTTTTGTGGATTAAAAAAAAAAGGCGTGCCTAATAAATAACTCCTCCCAACTCCCAAACACGCTTTTTCTGTTCACTCTTCACCCGTCCACTTTCGTCTCTCTCTCAAAGGCTCGATGAATCGGTCTCTCTATTTGCAGCTTCACACCTCCGCTCGGCCCTCCTCCCTCATGCTCACCAATCGTCCCCTGCCACCGCCGGCGGTCCCGTGCTCGCCGCCAGTCTCACCCCTCTCTCACGCCCAGTCATCGCTGCCCATCGACAGTTCGTCACCGCCCTCACCTTTCGCCGCCCGTCGCTAGTAGGCATCCGCTTCTCTCTCACCTCTCTTTTTAGATTTGTATGTATATTTTCATATTCAACTCAATTATAGATCTAGATCTAGGGTTTGAGAAAAAAATTCAATTTGTACTTTAATTTTTATATCTAGGTTTCGATTTTAGGGAATTTCAAAATTCAAATTGTATTTTTTATTTTGTGGATTTGATATCATGTATCAGGCCATGGTTAATGGATGAATGCAGGCCATATATTTTGATTTTTCACTTTTACAGACTTGAATTAGGGTTGTGCCGCTGTACATTTTTTTTGTCATTCAAGTGCAAACCAGAGGCTACAAGAAATTCCGGTTCTAATGGTCCAAACGGTCCGCGGACCGGAAAACCCGGGACCATATATCCCAGTCCTGGTCCCATCCGCAGTCCAAGTTCCTAGAAATTTTGGGCCGTTGGTCTTGGACCGGACCGGAATTTCCGGTTCAGTCCGATCTGATCCAGACCGGAAGCCCAACCCTATTAGACAACTCTCTCAAGAAACCCCAATTGTATCTACCAATTATATGTTTGTAATCCAAGTTGATAACCCGAATCTCTATTAAATAGGTAATAAACATATAAAAGGCAGTGGATGATCAAAACACAATAAAAGTCGAATCTTTACCTCAAGCACGCATGGCTATCGCTGGGCTCACCCCAACCCTAGAAGTAGGTGGACCACTTGAAGGTTCGATAATATAAAACAAGGTAATATAGAAATACTCTAGAAGGGGGGTTGAATAGAGTATGCCCGTTTTTTGCAGAAAGTCTCAAGACTTTTGGAGCTCGTATAAAACCCTTTGAGATTAAACCTAAATCACAAAGTTAGACAATCGAACCAAGTCCGGAAATAAGGTAAAGCAATAGATAAAGGACACGAGTAATTGTTTACGAGGTTCGGCACAAACTTGGCCTACGTCCCCACCTAGGATTCTTCCACAACCCTAGGATTCAAAAAGCTTTATTGTTTCGCAAAGCTTAGGATCCTAATAGCTCAGCGAGAAGCCTCTCTCCTATACAATTGCAATCTAGTCAACTCACGTTCCCTTGGAGTCCTAGACCAATCTAGAAGAGCCACACCTCTCTCAGCTATCTAGTACAATCCTCTTACTCTCATAAATCAATAGCCTAGTGCTTACTTCCCGAGTTACAAACTCTCGAGTAACACTATAAATGAATATATCCTATAAGCTCACAGAGTAACTCTCAAAGGCTTTGAAATGAAATAACAAACTCTTGAGCGCTAGCAGAGAGTACACTTGGAAGACAGATCTCGCTTGAATGAATGAAAGCTTGTGTTCAACCAGTGTGTTCTGTCTTCTTCTTCCTTTCCTTTATAGAGAAGCAACATGGCGCCTAAGGATCTTCAACAACGGCTAGTTCGGATCATGGTGCGCCCAAGGATCTTCTATTTTTGGACACTTCGAAGACATGATCTCTCCAATTTGGATCTCCTCATTATGTACCATAAGGAAAGAAATAATTCGAATAATACTTCCTGAAAGATTAGTTAGGCATATAATATAATGGAAGTATATAATATTAAATAATATTCGGACATAATAATATATAGAACAGGTTTTGTATTTCATCAATACTGTTAAAACTCCAAGACCTTTGACACAGACAAACTGTCAAGGCCTTTGAAACTTTATTCCGATTTTCATCAAGGGAGGGAGTTATCAATCTCCCCCTTGATGAAAGACAAAACCTGTGCATCCCTGCAACTTAGTCAAGCATAAATAATATAAGTGAAATCGGACTAAGTGCATGGGTTAGACAAATGTTGGATCAAATTTTTAAAGCATGAAAAAGCCATCCAACCGAAAACCAAAAATAAAAAACCAAGGTCTTCCAAGACCTTCAAGCAGAAAGGTTTTCAAGTCTAAACAACCACAGATCATCTCCCCCTTTTTGTCTTTCAACAAAGGGAGGAGGTAAAACAGTCACCAAAAGTTTTGAAATTGTTTCAAAAAACCAGCAATGTATTAGATTTCGGGGATGGGATAGGGTTTAAGCTTCGTCATCCGGAGCATCATCAGTGAGCTTCGTCCACAGACCTTGCAGCATCTTGGTTATCCCGCTCATCTCCGTCATAACCTCCTTGTGCAGCTCCTTGATATCCAGGCGAACTTCCTCCAAGCCCAACTTCAGGTTGTCCATGCGTTCATCAACGACTGAAGCAGTGGGAAGAGTTTTTGAAGGAGTGGCAAGACTCAAGGTCCCTTGGGGAGACCGAGTGATGCCAATCTTTTCAAGGCTCTTGGAGTCAAACTTACCCATATGACGCTGTTGTTCTTCATTTTTGAAATCAATTCCAGAAGCTTTGAAGAGAGGGGTCAAAAGGGTAGCAAAGGGGAGGGGGGTTCCTTTCCTGGCTTTTCTTGTGTGAGTCATGGATCCTAAAATGGTGTTGGCCAGATCAAGATCAAGGCCATTGAGGATACGGTAAAGGAGGACCATGGCATTGTCAGTAAGGAGCGAGCCAGAGTTAAGACGGGGTAAGAGGCATCGAACAATGATGTTAAATATGATTTTTGCCTCAAGGGTAAGGGATGAGTGGGTGAGTTGCTTTGAGGTGTTGTTAGATGCTTCGAGTATGAGTTATTTGGCTCGGGCAAGGATGATGCAGTTTTCTTTTGAGGGGTGTATTTCAGAGGGTGGACATGGGCTAGGTAGGCCAAGAAAATCTGCAAAGTCATTGGAGTTGAAAGAGATTCTAACCCCTTTGACAACATATTCCAAAGACTAACCATTGGCGTCGTGTTTGGCTTTTAGGTTTATGTAGAACAGGCGGGTAAGCTGGGGATAGTAAACGGTTTCAAGATTGAGAAGGGTCCAGGCTGGGGATTTTTTTAGAAGATCAATGCAGGGTAGCTTCAAAGCTTCGAAGAACTCAATATCCAAAAAATCAGAACAGCAAATCCTACGAGTTCGAAACTCATCTACCCACTTACCTGCAGTCTCAACATTTTCAAACCAAGAGGAGGGCAGGGATTGGTTTACCTGGATGTAGGCAGGTGGATCGGCGTTCTTCCAGCGAGCAATCGTTGGAGCAGCTCTCTTGACAGGCGCCTCAAGACCTCTTAGGGTGCCCTTCCTAGTACGCTTGGGAGATGGAGGCTTGACTGCAATTGGGGCTTTGTGCTTCTTTTGAGACGGGAGAGGAGGAGAAGGAGAGGGAGATTCTTCCTCCTCTTCCTCAGACCCCGAGTCCTCACCGGACCCCGCTTCATCTCCTTCAGCTTCCTCGTCTTCTCCAGATCCGTCTTGCTCTTCGTCTTCTTCCTCAGGCTCCTCTTCAGATGGAACCTCCTCAGCTTCGGCTTTCTTCAGAATCCTCTCAGCCTCTTCCTCGGCAAGTTTCCTTGCAAGCTCGGCCTCCTCCTCGGCCTTTTTCTTCAAGGCTTCCTCTTCGGCTTCCTTGGCAGCATCTCTTTCCAGGATGGCGTCGAGATCATCTTCCTCCTCTTTCTCGTCCACCTCCTCAGCAAAGATCTTCTTTTTCCCTTTTTGTTTCGCACTGAGGGGCTTCTTAGCAGAGCGCTTTTGAGAGCCCTTGGTAACAGTGACCGTGCTCTCAGCGATGGTGCTCTGGACAACAGTTGGGAAAATGGCTTGAGGAGTGGGTTCAGGTGTGGGAGAGGTGGCAGTGACCTGACGTCCCTTGGGGGTGGCGCCAAGTCTTTTAGGTGTGGAAGCTTTTTTTGATTTGGGTGCCATGGAGGAAATCGGCTAGGGTTTTCTTAGAACAGGTTGAGAGGTTGAAGAAGGAGAAGTTGAAAGGGTTTGGATAAGTTTTGAGTTTGTGATTTAATCGGATACAGAATTTGGTTTAAGTAGAGAGAGATGATGGAGTGATGGGGTGGGTTTAGAGTTCCAAGGGGAGTAATCATAACATTGCTAATTTTGAAAATTTCCAATTCAAAATTCAAATCATTTTCTTAACCAAAAATAAGAGGGAAAGAATATCCGAAATTATTTTGCTCCAAAAATATTTAACGGTTAAAAATTAACATAAATAGAAGATTTTAAAATCCGATAAAAATATACTTGATTAAATATCTAAAAAGATATTAACCAAATATATGTGATCCGATATATGTGATCTACCATTTAGTTCACAAACCTTGACATAATTCTCAAGGGTCTTGACACTAAGTAGAATTTATTTTTCGTAAAGGGAATGCTCCCCCTACGAAAGTGCATCCTTGTTAAGCATCCTAATCTCTCCTCTAATGAAGGTGAACCTGTCCTCTGCCAAAGGCTTAGTAAAAATGTCAGCCCATTGATAATCAGTTAAAATGAACGAAATGGACACATCACCTTTTTCGACATGGTCTCTAATGAAATGATGCCTTACATCAATATGTTTGGTCCTTGAATGCTGAACAGGATTTTTAGTGATGGAGATGGCACTTGTATTGTCACATTTAATAGGAATGCCTTTGAGGTTGATGCCAAGATCTCGCATTTGTTGATCTATCCAACGGATTTGGAAGCAACAGGCTCCAGCTGCGATGTATTCGGCTTCTGAAGTGGATAGAGCTACTAAGTTTTGTTTCTTTGAGTGTCAACTGATCAAGGATGCTCCTAAGAATTGGCAACATCCTAATGTGCTCTTCCTATCCACCTTATAGCCTGCAAAATCTGCATCAGAATATCCAATTAATGTGAAATCCTTTTGCTTTGGGTACCATAGTCCAAGCTCCTTAGTGCCATTGAGATATCGAAAGATCCTCTTCACAGCCACGAGGTGAGATTCTTTAGGATCAGCTTGAAACCTAGCACACATGCAAACACTAAACATGATGTCAGGTCTACTAGCCGTGAGATATAATAAAGATCCAACCATTCCTCGATACTCCTTTTGATTGACACTTTTCCAAGTCTTGTCTTGATCTAGAGATAATGTTGAGCTCATGGGAGTCTTGACTGCTTTGGATTGATCCATTTTGAACTTCTTCAAGAGATCCTTAGTGTATTTGCTTTGGTTGACAAAGATCCCTTTCTTGGATTGATGAACTTGTAATCCCAAAAAGAAGTTGAGTTCACCCATCAAGCTCATCTTAAATTCACTGCACATAATGTCAGAAAATTCCTTGCACAAAGATGTGTTAGTAGCACCAAATAATATATCATCAACATAAATTTGAATAACCAAAATGTCCTTTCCCTTGGTCTTGATAAAAAGAGTCTTGTCGATCAACCCCCTTTTAAAATCATTTTCTAAAAGATATTTTGACAAGCGCTCATATCGAGCTCTTGGGGCTTGTTTCAAACCATAAAGCGCTTTGTTAAGTTTATAAAAATGATTGGGGAATTCCAAACTTTCAAATCCTGGGGGTTGAGCCACATATACTTCTTCCTCTAAGAAACCATTAAGAAAAGCACACTTGACATCCATTTGATATAACTTTGTGCGCATAAAAGATGCAAATGCTAATAAGATACGAATGGCTTCAAGCCTGGCTACGGGAGCAAAGCTCTCCTCGTAGTCAATACCTTCCTCTTGATTGTAGCCTTGAGCAACAAGCCTTGCCTTGTTCCTCACGATCTTACCATTCTCATCTAGCTTGTTGATGTCCATGTTTTATGCCATGTTTTATATCTACTGTTATATCGATTTCTGCATGCATTTCATGCATTTAGGCTAAAATAATACAGAATCTGTGTAAATTATGTTTATTTGCAATATATAGAGGTCTACACAAGTTTTTGTTATATTTGGCAGAAATCGGACGCACTTTGGAGCTTAAAGGAAACTCATGGAGAAGCTAAGAATGGTGTAGCTGGAGAAAATGCCATTTTTCACCATTCTTCGTTCTGAATCAAGCTTTGATGTCTTCATTAGAGTTGTACCCCTCGAAAAGAGCTTTCCAACGCATGGTCATATGCGTCAATCCGACGAACGAGGACTCGGGAAAGTACGTTTTAATAATAGAGCAAAAAGCTAAGAAATCTTTACTCGAGATCGAGTACACTCTACTCGAGATCGAGAAGAGCCTGGTCGAGAAAGAGCTGATCGAGAAGCCGAGGACGAAGACGCGGAGCACCTCTACTCGATCTCGAGAAGGATTAGTCGAGATCGAGGAGCCCGGAGCCAAGGTCCGAGCATGTCGAGTAGATCCACCCGGGAAGACCTAGTCGATGAGCAAATCTACTCGAGACAGAGTAGGGCTACTCGAGATCGACGACACCTGTGAGCCCAGATAGGAGCCTTGTCGAGCAGAGCCACCCGACCAAGCCAGCCAGACGACGAATCCTACTCGATACAGAGTAGGGCTACTCGAGATCTACTAGACCTCCGAGCCATGTCCGAGCCTTGTCGAGCACTAGTCACCCGAGAAGCCGAGCCACACCCATCGACGACAATCCTACTCGATCTCGAGGAGCCCTAGTCGAGATCGATGAGCCGTGTCCGGGAGCGCGTTACGCGGTTTCGCTGTCCTACTAGGATTGGGAGTCCTTGGATCCAATTCTATCCAATTTGGCCGAGATCTATCAACATCTATCAAGTTCTATCTATGGAGAAGACATGGAAGACTTTAGATTTATTATTTTCCTTTTAGATTAAATTCCTTTATCGCATTTATTTATCATTAAAGTTTTAGATATAGTTTTAGATATAGATAGAAGATTCTATCCTTGATTAGCAAGGATTAGAAGACTATAAATAAAGCCCTAGGGGCTGGTTTTTCATTCATTCCAATTCAATTCAATTTCAGTTAGAGAAGTAGTTCACAGAGATAGTTTAGGGAGTTCAGAGGTTTTAGGGTTTTGGCGTTCAACGAGAGTTGGATCGCCGGGATTGTAAAGTCTTTGAATTTAGTTTAATGCAAGTTATTTCCTTTCAATCAATGTCTGAGTTTGCGATGAAGCGCGAGTAGTCCACCCACTTCTAGGGTTGGGACGAGCCAGACGATAGCCATGCGCGTTTGAGGTAAAGATCTGACCTTTATCATGTTTTGAGCATCTACTACTTGTTTATGTGTTTATTACCCGTCTAATGGAGACCCATGCTAACAACTTGGATTGTAAACATAAAATCGGTAGAGACAATTAGGGTTTCTTGAAAGAGTTGTCTAATTATTGGAAAAGGCGAAAGCTTGTCCTTGATGCAATTCACATGATTATCTGTTTATCTCTGCCTTATGCATGCTTGGTTATTGTTGTTGCAAACCCCAATCTTGGAAGCCTTTTACATTAAGTTTAAGTCGAAGTCCCAAAGCATTTGCCTTTACTTTATTTCTTTGTTACGTTTTATTCTTTGTCTACTCGATCTCGACCAAGCCTGGTCGATCTCGAGTTACTGATTCTCGATCTAGCATCGCTGTAGCTTAATTGTGCAGGTACTCGACAAGACAAGCCGAAGTCGACAAGGACTCTACTCGATATCGAGTACCCTCTAGTCGATATCGACTACATCCGGTGCTTGCTGCTGCACTACGTTCGACTGTCCGATCTTCTGTCGACTACCCTAGTCGAGATCGAGGACCCTGTTGTCGACTTCTGACCGTGAGATTTCACCGCTGTCTAGGATCCGCTGACACGCTTCCTCGTAGATCGATCCTGACTTCCCGCTGCTACATCAGGAGGAGGTCTTGTAATTATTCGTAAGGGACGGAATCTGGTTTGCTGTGATTTATTTATATTTTATTATTGCAAGTCTCGATTTCCTCCTAACAACAAATTGGCGCCGTTGCCGGGGAAGCTATCATTCGCGCCTTAGGTAGTTAAATCTCACATCTGCTTTGAGTTATTATACAGGTGTATGCGTTGTTCTGGTTTACCACCTGAGTTTGACAGCTTAGACGAACCAGAGCGTTACCTACAAATCCACTCTAAACTCAAAAGGATCATGGCGGCCGCTGAAACACAGGAACAGCTGATCGCAAGGCTTACAAGGGAACTAGCCGCTAAAGATGCTGCTATCGCCACTGAGAAAGCAGCAAGGGAGCAAGCAGAGGCTGAGCTTGCCCAATATCCAACCACTGCTGAGGATTATATGCATCCAACTCTCGTCCTGCCTGAATCGGCGATTCTAATCCCTGAAAACTCTTTTCAAATTCGCACTCAGTTTCTTATAGAGCTTAAAAACAATGCTTTTCATGGAAGATTTAATGAGTGTCCTCTTGAACATATTACCAATTTTCATGACATGTGTCGTACTCTTGCTGAAGGTACAACTCTGGAATATGTCAAGATGAAAGCTTTTCGCTGGTCTCTCGCTGGACCTGCACTGAAGTGGCTCGAAGGGCTGAAGCCGAGATCTCTCACCACCTGGGCCCAAGTAGAGCAAGAGTTTCTGAACAAATACTTCCCACCCGCCAAAACAGCACTTCTTCGCCAGAAAATCACCGCCTTCAAACAGAAGCAAGGGGAACCGCTGGCGAAGGCATGGGAACGCTACAAAGAACTGCTGCGATCTTGCCCTACTCATGGACAGCCACCCTACGTCATTCAGGAGATCTTCTTCAACTCTCTTGATCAAATCACTAAGGACATAATCAACCATTATACTCGCTATGAGTATCTGACGATGCCACCAAGCGATGCATGGGGTGTGCTAGAAAAGCTCACTAACTACGACAACAAATATGGGGCTCCTACAAACTATGAGGAGAACTCCTACGCCAGGCCAGCACCATCTATGCCACTCTATGAGCCAGCAAAGGAGATTGATCAAGATGTCAGGGAGCAGTTCTACAGAGACCAGAATCGCAAGCTCCTCAAGCAAGTCAAATATCTATCTGTCAATCAGCCTTGCATCGAATGCGGATCACAGCGGCACACCACTACTGAGTGCCCACACACCGAGCAAGTCAGGATGGCAGAAACACATGAGGAGGCAGCCTACGCTGGAGGTCCAAATCGCTACATGGGAGACCAACGGTCCTATCAACCACAGTGGAACCAAGGTCCTCCTAGGAATCTCCCACCCTACAGAGCTCCAGGACATCCAGAAAGGGATCAAAAGAAGGATGATCTGCAGTTGATCCTTGAGGAGATGCGTCGGAATCAGAGCATCATCAACAACCAATTCCAGAACATCACTACAAAATTTGGAGAACTGGACACCTGGAAAAGAGGAATAGAGACGCAGATGGGTCAAATCGCTGCACAGATCCCACGACCGTCCGGACAACTCCTTGGGCAAACAGAACCAAATCCTAAGGGGAAGACCGGACACGTCGCAGCTATCAAACTAAGGAGTGGGCATCAATTACACGAGCGAGAGGTCGGAAAATAGCAAAGAAAGGCAGAGCAACAACTCGAAACAGAGAACAGCCAACTCGATCTCGAGGAGGGTGTACTCGACCTCGACAAGCCGCTACTCGACACAGACCAGAAGCTGAACTCGGACTCCGCTGCGCAGACCAGCAACTCGAGGTCGACAACCCAAGTCGAGATCGACGAGCCCCTAGTCGAGATCGAGGAGAAGCATCTGGCCAACGTCGACGACTCCGCAGCACCTCCGACAGCTGATCAGGCTCCGAAACTGAAAAAGCCACTGCCTTTCCCTTCAAAAGCACAGAAAGATCCCACTGCAGGTAGTTTTACTAGATTTGTTAATATGCTGCAAGAACTAAATGTTTCTATTCCTTTTACAGAAGCCCTGCAAGAGATGCCTGGATATGTCAAATTTCTAAAGGAAATCCTGAGCAAGAAGCGATCCATCTCAGAGATCGCAGGCGAATGCAAAGTACTTCACTTCCCTGAAAAGAGACCTGACCCTGGTAAGTTTTCTGTTACTGTAGGTTTTGGACAATATAAATATGAGTCTCTGTGTGATTTAGGAGCAAGTGTGAGCATCATGCCTCTATCAATCTGGCGGAAGGTCAAAATAGGATGCATAGAACCTGTGGATGCCAAACTATACATGGCAAACAATACAGTAGTCATCCCTACAGGTATAGTTGAGAACGTCCCTGTCCAGGTAGGTAAATTCTTTGTTCCAGCAGATTTCCTTATCATTGACTGTGCTGAAGATCCTACTAGCCCTATTATTCTTGGTAGACCATTCTTAGCTACTGCAGATGCCAAAATAACTGTCAAGAATAGATCGCTCACCTTCACCATAGGCGATGAGGTTTTGGATTTCTCTTTTGGCCCTGCAAAAGAGGAAATTTCATGGCTGGAGGTGAAAAGCATCAGCAACCACGGGACCGAGCAAACAGCGGAGGAAGGAGCCAACACTGTACTCGAGATCGACAAAGTCAACTCGATCTCGACAAGGCCTCTACTCGATCTCGACAAGCCTTTGTCGATGTCGACTACTTCTGCTACGCCACTGACTTTCCAAGAGCCTAAGTATGGGGTCCCTGAACTCGAGGTCGACCAGCTGTACTCGATCTCGACTAGCCCCAAGCCCAAAGATTTCTGTTTTAGGTCCGAAAAGGTAAGTTCAGGTATGAATTCTACTCCCCCTCAGTCCATAAAGAAAATTATCAATGATTTAGGGGGAGATAAGGCACCATAGCAAGAGAATCTGCGAAAAATGATAGTTGGAAGGAAGAAGAAGAAAAAGAAAGGAGATGATGCAAGCGACCACCTGTCAGCTGAGCTTGCTTACTACCATCAGGACCTAGATGATCTAGGCGAAGGGCCAAGCATGAGCGGGCCCCACAATAATGATCCTTGAGCGCAAACGGAGAAGTCGGCCTAGCGACTCTAAAATCTAGAGCATGTATATAAAACTTTATGAACTTTGGGACTTTTTGAACTTTGTGGTTTTTTGTTTTTTGGTTTTGGTTTTATGTCTTTTAGAATATTTTATGTGGATAGTCTTGTTTCTTGTGCAATCTAACACTTTTAGATCAGCAAGCATATAAGGATCGCGAAAAGTGGAATAAAGAAGTCCCTGAAACCAGTCAGAATCGACGAAGGCCAAGTCGATTACGACAAGGAGGAGAAGCCCAGAAGTTACTAGATCTCGAGTAGACGTAATCGACATCGACGAGCCACCAGAAGCTCCTCGACTTCATGAAACCACTAGACGTAGACGAAGCTCCTCGAGATCGAGTACACTCTACTCGAGATCGACAAGGAATCTACTCGACATACACTGATTCGCCCTCCTCGATGTGTTATCCTGTGAGTTCCTTCCTTTACTCTTGTTTTTATTTGATTTTATACAGTGAGGACACTGTATAAAACAAGGTAATATAGAAAACAAGGTAATATAGAAATACTCTGGAAGGGGGGTTGAATAGAGTATGCCCATTTTTTGCAGAAAGTCTCAAGACTTTTGGAGCTCGTATAAAACCCTTTGAGATTAAACCTGAATCACAAAGTTAGACAATCGAACCAAGTGCGGAAATAAGGTAAAGCAATAGATAAAGGACACGACTAATTGTTTACGAGGTTCGACACGAACTTGGCCTACGTCCCCGCCTAGGGTTCTTCCACAACTCTAGGATTCAAAAAGCTTTATTGATTCGCAAAGCTTAGGATCCTAATAGCTCAGCGAGAAGCCTCTCTCCTATACAATTGCAATCTAGTCAACTCACGTTCCCTTGGAGTCCTAGACCAATCTAGAAGAGCTTCACCTCTCTCAGCTATCTAGTACAATCCTCTTACTCTCACAAATCAATAGCCTAGTGCTTACTTCCCGAGTTACAAACTCTCGAGTAACACTATAAATGAATATATCCTATAAGCTCACAGAGTAACTCTCAAAGGCTTTGAAATGAAATAACAAACTCTTGAGCGCTAGCAGAGAGTACACTTGGAAGACAGATCTCGCTTGAATGAATGAAAGCTTGTGTTCAACCAGTGTGTTCTGTCTTCTTCTTCCTTTCCTTTATAGAGAAGCAACATGGTGCCTAAGGATCTTCAACAACGGCTAGTTCGGATCATGGCGCGCCCAAGGATCTTCTATTTTTGGACACTTCGAAGACATGATCTCTCCAATTTGGATCTTTTCAATATGCACCATAAGGAAAGAAATAATTCGAATAATACTTCCTGAAAGGTTAGTTAGGCATATAATATAATGGAAGTATATAATATTAAATAATATTCGGACATAATAATATATAGAACAGGTTTTGTATTTCATCAATACTGTTAAAACTCCAAGACCTTTGACACAGACAAACTGTCAAGGCCTTTGAAACTTTATTCCGATTTTCATCAAGGGATGGAGTTATCACTACTCACTCTTCATCATAGGAAAACTCATCAATAATAAAAGAGAAATAAGTTGCATTAAAATAAACCAAAGCTTACAACCGATCGAAGCCAAATTGCTCTCGCTCTTCAGCTCCTCTCGGCCTCCACTCTCTCTCTCTCTACTTGTGTTCTCTCTAGCTTGGAATGAATAAAAACTAGCCCCGTGGGCTTTATTTATAAGCCTTAATCCTTGTTAGCCAAGGTAAGGAATATCTATCATCTATCTAAGGATATAATTCTACTTGAAAATAAATTTAATCTAATTTAGGTAAACAAGATAAATCCTAAAGGGTAATTAAATGTTCCACCCTTAGGATAGATAAAGAGATAAAAAGATAAACTATCTAAAGTCTTCATGTGCAAGGAATTTTCTCTTGGAATATCTTCTCACTCGGAATCAGGATAGGACTCGAAATCGACCTGGACAAGTCACTAGCAGTTGGTCGATATCGACCAAAGTAGGTCGATATCGAGCTATCTTCTCGGCTTTGCTTCTGATCACTCGATTTCGGCTTCTGGAGGAATATCGAGTTGCTTGTTGGTCGATATCTAAGAAAATTGGTCGATATCGAGTTGTCTTCTTGTCTGCTGGTCATTTCGAGTTGATTTGGAGATTTTCGACCAAAATTCGGTCGATATCGACCAAGTCTGGTCGAAATCGACCACGTACTTCTTCAGTTCTAAGCATTCTGCTCCGTCTTGAAACACACTTTCCCGAGTCCCCGTTCTTCTGATTGACGTATATGAATATGCGTTGGAAAGCTCTTTTCGAGGGCTGCAACTCTCAAGAAGACATCAAAGCTTGATTCAAAATGATGAATGTCGAAAAGTGGGCTTTTCTCCAACTGCACTATCCTTAGCTTCTTCATGACTTTCCTATAAGCTCCAAAGTGCGTCCGATTTATGCGAAATTAAACAGATACTAGTGTAGACTCCATAATTTGGAAAATAAGCAAAAACTACATAGATTCTATACTATTCTAACCCAAATGCATAAAATGTATACATAAATCGATATAAAAGTCAATATAAAACATGGCACAAAACATGGACATCAGATACCGAAGATCTACTTTACCTGCGGAAAGGTCGGACACTGGAGAGCGAACTGCCCGAAGACGAAAGCGAAAGAGTCGAATGAGATGCAAGAGACCAGAGCGATGACGGGAGGCCCCTTGGCATCTCGGAAGAAGGAGGATAAAGGGGAAGAGGAGGATAGAAACCATGAGCCATGGGAACGGGGTCATCGGAAAACCTGAGAATCCAGTGAGCTCAACGCCGGTGCTGGCGAATATTTCTAGAGGATTCCAGACCGTTGATGGGAGATAGGGCTGGAAATAACCCGCGGGTACCCGCTCCACCCGCATGACCTGCTTTTTTTTTTTTTGCGGGCGAAATCCCGCAAAAAAGCGGGTGACGGGTGAAGCGGGTGCGGGTGAAGCGGGTGATGGACGGATTATGGGTGAAGATTTTTCACCCATAACCCGCCCCATTAACCCGCCCCGCACACCCGCATTAAACTCTAAAATTATATATATATATATATATATATATATATATATATATATATATATATATATATATATATATATATATATATATTATAAAGGTATTTGTGATATTACAATTTTACCCTTTACAATTTTAACCTTTAGAAACCCTAATTGCCTCACTTTCTCAGTGACAGACAACATTGAGTCTCATACGCTCATCTCTCCGCCTCTCTTCTCCATCCAGGGATCCACTGATTAGGGATTTAGGGTGTGCTCTTGGAATCTGTATCCATCGATTAGAGTGGGCTCCGATGATGATGAAGATGATTTTAGTCTAGCTAAGAAAAGCAGGAAAAAGAAGATTAAAGTGAGGTCCGAGTTAGACTTTTATCTTGATGAAACTGAGTATCTGGATTCTAAGGACTTTGATGTTCTCCACTATTGGAAATGTGATCACAAGTATCCTACTTTGCGGAAGATAGCCAATTATATTCTTGCTATTTCTGTATCCACATTTGCATTCGAAAGTGCCTTTAGTATGGGTGGTAGAGTGGTGAGTCCTCATCGATCTTCACTCCATGTGGATACCGTGGAGGCCTTAATGTGCTTACAAATTTGGGTTGGAGGAGATATTGCAGGTTAGTACTTTTACGTTTCAATTTAATTACTCTATGTTTCAATTTAGAGAACATATACACTTTTTATGTTTCAATTCACTTGCAAATTTAGCTACTGTTTATGTTTCAATTTCTAGCCTTATCTTTGGATGACCCACAATATGCTCAAACTCTTACTATATTAGAGGATGTTGATGTTCCAGGAGCAAGCTCGGTTATGGAAAATGTAAGTTTTGTTTCTAGCTATTTTCCTTTCGAGCTACTGAGTTTTTTTCCCACTGTTGATTTTTATTTTCCAGCTACTGATTTTTTATCTACTGCTGCAAGTTCGGTTAATATAGAGAATGTTGAATTTTCAGCTACAACTTTTTTTTTTCCTGATTTCCAGCCTTACTTTGTTTATTGACATGAAAGGATATTGCAATGGATGAGCTAAATTATTGAAGAGTGAAGAATGAAGACATGCAACTTCCACGATTTTACTATTGTCGATTCTTTTAGTTCTAATTTCCAGCCTTCATTTTATAACTTTGTACCACGTTATTGGGATGATTTGCATGTATTCGACTTCCACGAACTCAATTTTCTAGTATTTGTAAGTTACAATTTAAGTTTTTATTTATCTTTAAATTTTCTTATATCAAATCATATTTAAATTATCTCTCACCCATTGGGCACCCGCTCCACCCACATCACCCGCGCGAGTCGGATGATGGTGAAAACGTTTGCGGGTGATATGTGGAGCAGGTGGAATTATAAACCCGCGGGGCGGGTGATGAAGTGACTTCATCCACCCATAACCCGCCCCATTTCCACCCCTAATGGGAGCTCGAGTCGTAACGGTCGTGGGAAGGGTAGCCATAATGATGGGCCACTGGGATCCTCAAAAGATGGCACGAGGGTAGTTAATGGAGGAAAGGGGAAAGGCATTAATGCCGGTGCTACGAACTCGGAGAGAAACAATAAGGAGACGGCGGCCCTAAGGATAAAGGGAAATAAAAAATGGTTAACATGGCCAACGGGTCAAGTAGTAATGGGCCGAATGTGGATATTGGGCAGAAGGTGGGGCCTATTGGGCAGAAGGTGGGGCCTGTTGTCAATAAGGTATGTCCGATCCATGGTGCCAAGTAGGTGAGCTCTGATGGCCTAATCCGTGATGCCAAAATAAAAACCATCCAAGCCTGAAAATTGAAGAGGAAGAGCCAGAAGAAAGTCAGTTAAGCCAGAGGATTGAATTTGAAGGGAAGCGTTGTGAAGAATATGGAAATTCCGAGCAAGGAATTAAAAGGCACCAATGGTGCGAATGGCCCTGTTCTGCAAAAACCGGTGCTTGAAAACGCGGGGATTTGGGTGAGCTTCCAAACGAGCTCCCCGTCACCCCCCCTTACAAGGGAAATTCTGGGTCCCGGTGGTTCCTGCGAATTCAGGAGAGGAAGCGAATCTGATGCAGACGGAGAGTGCCGAGAAGGGGAATTAAACTCTTTTTGTTTCCTGCTCTCGAGTTCCTTGTTTCCCTTTGATTGTTCCCCTTTCTATATCTTATGGATAATAAAACCAATAAAACTAATATCCTATTTTGGAACAGTTTTGGCATAGGCAAAAAGAGCTCCGGAAGAGCTATCCGCTACATTCGTCAACACTGTAGTGTGGACATCCTTGTGTTGATGGAAACTCGTGTTTTGGGCGACAAAGCTAAGGATGTTTGTGACAAGATAAAGTTCTCGAATTGTGTTCGCATCGAAGCCTCTGGTTTTTTTGGAGGAGTGTGGTTATTGTGGGTTAAAGACAAGCACAAACTTGAAGTCCATGAGAAGGTCTCAGATTTTATTCATACTTCCTAGTCTGTGGGGAGGAGTAGGGTCAACATGGTGGCCGTGTATACCCCTCCTAATGTGGCTAGACGAGCTCCATTTTGGAAAAGTCTCAGGACATGTCTTGATAATATTAAAGGGCCTCTAGTGGCGGAAGGCGATTTCAACTGCATCATTAGCCCCGACGAAACTTTCGGTGGTACTGGTGCTCTCCATCAGGATACAAAGGTCTTTCAGGACTTGATCAATCGTTACAGCTTAATGGATTTCGGCTTTTCTGGCCCTGAGTTTACTTGGAGTAAAGTCTCGTTAGGAGACCGGGTTATCTCTAATCGCTTGGACGGAGTGCTCTCTGACCTAGAGTGGAGGATGAAGTGGATTGACGCTAGGGTTAGGCATCTCCCCTGCTATTCTTTGGATCAATGCCCTCTATTCCTATAGTTAAACCCGTCCATCATCAAGAATCGTAGGAAGCGACCCTTCTGTTTCGAGGCTGCGTGGTTAACGCACAAAGACTTCTCGGAGTTCGTCCATACTAAGTGGAACCAGGACTGTGAGACGCTTGAGGCCTTGGAAAATCTTAGCGTCGATCTTCAGAAATGGAATAAGGAAGTGTTTGGAAATATTCAAGCCCGGAAAGATCACTTGTTGAATGTTCTGGGTAATATTCAATCCAAAAACGCTAGATGCGCCTCCCCGATGGGTTTCCAACAAGAGTCTAACATCTGCCAAGCCCTGGAAGATACTCTTGAGCAAGAGGAGATTCTGTGGTTTCAGAAATCAAGGGATAAGTTGTTGACTTTTGCAGATAGAAACACGAGCTTCTTTTACGCTTCTTCGGTCGTTCGAAGGAAATGAAACAAAGTTGAAGGTTTGAGAGCCAAAGATGGAAACTGGGTTGAGGAGAAAAAAGACTTAGAAACAATGGCACTAGCTTATTTCAAAGATCTTTACACTGACGATTGCAAGGGCACGTGTTTAGGAGATGTTCCGAGTGCCTTTCCTCTATTGCCTAATCAAACGAGGGAGGACCTTTGTTCCGAGTTCTCTAGTGCCGATATCAGGAGAGCTTTAAGTCATATGGGAGCCTACAAGGCTCCGGGTATGGATGGATTCCAGTCGGTGTTCTTGAACAAGTGCTGGGATGACGTCGACAGTTATGTGGTTGATTTCGTCAAGTGCTTCTTCTCCTCCTCTAGACTCTCGATTGGTGTGAATGATACCCTTATCACGCTTCTGCCTAAGGTTGGGAAACCTAAAATGATTCATCAATTCCGCCCGATTAGCCTCTATAACGTCATCTACAAGGCTATCACTAAGATCTTGGCGACTCGGCTGAAACCGCACATGGAGAAACTCGTGGGGCCAACTTAGGGTAGTTTCATCCCTGGGAGGCTCATCTTGGACAACATAGTGGTTGCCCAAGAGGTGGTTCATTACATGAGACGGAAAGAGGGGACTAAGGGGTGGATGTGTTTAAAGATTGACCTCGAAAAGGCTTATGATAGATTGAATTGAGATTTTATCGAGGACACCTTGAATCGGGCCAATCTGTCGTTTGGTTGGATAAGATGGGTTATGAAGTGCATCCGTACTCCGAGAATACAAGTCTTGTGGAACGGGGAGGTTACCAATCAGTTCACCCCTACCCGTGGCATCCGACAAGGCGACCCTATATCGCCAGAACATTATGTTTTGGTTGGACCTTTGGATTGGGAGCGAGCCCTTGGACTCTCTGGTGTTAGGGGGACAACTGACAGACACTGGCTATATGACGGTTGCTGACATGTGGGACGCCGAGGCAGGGTGGAAATGGCATCAGTTCTCCTCTTTCCTTCCTACTCCTACCCTCCTGAAGATTGCAGCCACTGTGGTGTCCGACAGGGAGGATGTGATAGGATGGCCGATGAGTGGTGATGGGAATTACGTTGCTCGGTCTGGCTACTCCTCACTTAGGAGTTTAGACAAGACCCCATCCATGGACATAATTTTCTTCAAAAGCATCTGGATACTCGATGTCAAAGAAAGGATCAGAACTTTCATTTGGACAACATCTAAAGGAGGAATCTTGACAAACAGCGAGCGGTCCCGACGACATATTGGTAATTCCGACCTTTTTCCTTGTTTCCACAAGTATAGTGAGACTCTCTTACACATGTTTAAGGATTGTGGTACTGCTAAAGTTTTTTGGCTACAGGTCCGAGGAGCAAGAAAGAGGGCGGATTTCTTCGTGCTTCCCTTTGCTTCCTGGGTCCGAAGAAATATTCTCGACAACGGAGCTGAATATGGCGTGGAGTGGTGCTCTCACTTTGCGGTAGCGTTGTGGTGTATCTGGTTGAAAAGAAATCAAGTGGTCTTTAAGAAGAATAAGGGGGAGACCATCACGCCATTTCGATGCTTGCGCCTGGCTAAGGAACATGGTCGCCAAGAGGAATATGTCTACTGCATCAGTGACGAAGCCCAGAGCCCCTATGAATATCTGTTGGGCGCCGCCTGGAAGTGGGTGGGTTAAGCTCAATATAGACGGTGTTGTGAGGGGTGATGGTGTGGCCTCAGCGGGTGGTGCGATCCGTGACGAGCATGGAGACTAGTTAGTGGGCTATGCCCATAACATCGACGTCTGTTCGATGACTAATGCCGAGTTGTGGGCGATAGCCATAGGCCTCGAAGTGGCTTGGATGCGAGGATACAAGAATGTGATTTGCGAATCCGACTTGGAGGTCGCGCTAAACCTGATTAAGAAGACGGTGAACTCGACCTACCTAAGTGTCACCCTAGTATTGTGTTGCCAAGGCTTCCTTAGTAGGAACTGGATTGTTCAGTTCCGTCATACTTTCCACGCAGGCAAATGCCTAGCCGACTTCCTTTCCCGTTTTGCTCTTTCTTTTCCGCTTGGTCTTTTTATTCTTAATTCGTTCCTGACGATGGGGTTAGCTTGTTACTGGATGACGCGAAGGGGGATCCAAGTACCCGTAAAAAACAAAGCCTAAGCTATTTGATATCATTCGAATATTTAGCTAAAGTAATGACTCTTTTAATAAGTCTTATAATTAATATTCTAAACCCACCAAAAAAAAATTAAAATTCTAAAATAATGACTCTTAATTTTTAATATTTTTTTAAAATATCATTTTTTTTATAAAAAAATACACACATATTTTTTTTTATTAGGTAAAGATTTGGATAGAGGGCTATCCAAGCGCATCCAGACGGATGAGATCTAGAAGATCTTTATTGGATGGTATATGTTCCCCATGAACAGAGTGACAAAGGTGTGCAACTTTATCAGCCACTCTGTTGCCAGCACGGGGTATGTGAGAAAAGGAAACTTTTCTCATATTTCGAGTGATCTTCTGTATATCAGATAGGATCATTTCCACCTCCCAAGGACAACGTGTTGTGCCTTGAAGATAGTCGATGATGATTTTTGCGTCACCTTCAATGATTAAATTTTGTATGTTCATTTTCTTGGCTTCCAACACCCCCAACCTAAGGGCTGCTGACTCAGCCATTAGAGGTGATGAACGGCCAAGACTTAAACTAGAAATTTGAGAGGGTTCTCCGTTCCAGTTGCGGATTATGATACCAGCGGTACTTGCCCCGCAACGAAGCGACGAACCATCGAAATTCAGTTTGTGCATTCCATACGGTGGTTTTCTCCATTTCTTGTTTTTGGTCTTTTCTGTTCTTTTATTGGTCTTGTTTTCATTTGAGGGTTCCAGGGGCCGGGTGTGGTGATCTGATTCTTCGAGTAGACACGCCCGTGTCCAGTTTTCAGATTGTTTTTTTGAAAACATTTCAATGGTGTTGGTTGTCGGTGGCTGCTGGTTCCTAAACACACATCCATTTCGAAAGTACCATATCCCCCACCATCTTGTTACGATGTTTTGCATTTTTGCCTTTGATAAGGTACGCAACCAGTTTAGCAGATCCCCTATTTCCCTGGATCTACCTATGGTTTGTTTGAGTGTTTGTTATTCATTTGGGTTTAGGTGGATTGTAATCAAGTCTGAATAGCATTCTGTAAGAAGATGGATGTCGTCCTCAACCCGGTCCGAGCATCAAACACAATCCGTAGGCACCGCTACACCACGTGAAGCAAGTTTGGCTTTGGTTGATAGACTTGAGTGAGCAATTTTCCATAGGAAGTTTTTTATTTTAGGTTGGAGATCAAGTTGCCATATCCATTTATAGTCTCCCTGTTCATTGTCGTTGATGATGAATTTGTATGCGGAGGAGGTCGTAAACCAACCATGCTTGTCTGGCCACCAATATAGCCTGTCCTCAAACGATGACACAGGTAGTGGAATCGAAGTTATCTCATCAACTAGTTGTCTGGGTAGGACCCTATTTAGTTTTTCAACCCACCAACGGCCGTTTATGATATATTCGCTGACTGGTTCTTCCTTGTCAAACTGATTTGGGCAGTCTGACCGGTCACATAAGGCTATCGCAGAAACCCAGTTATCGGTCCAGAAATTAACTGATTTACCATTTCCAATGGTCCAAATTATGCCTTCTTTGAATTTCTGGATCAAGTTTGTTAGTTTGGCCCATTGCTAGGACAAGTTTCCGAATTTCTTATATTTTAAAATGTGTATGTTCTTGAGATATTTGTGGGTGATTACCTGGACCCAAGTGTTGTTGGGTTCAGCAAGAATTTTCCACAGGAGTTTCAATTGCAAGGCCTCGTTCATTTCTTTTGCTTTTCGTATTCCTAACCCACCCGATTTCTTTGATTTACAGATCTTGTCCCATCCGATAGGTGGTCTGTGTTGGGCATCCTTGTTCCAAAAGAAGCATCTATTTATCGAATCCAACTCCTTATGCATTGTGGCTGGAAGCATAAAGTTCTGCATTATATATAATGGTTTTACTGTCAGGTTTGATCCAATAAGAGTTGCCCGACCTTGTTGAGATAATGAATCCGCCCTCCATTTACTAAGTTGGTTTTTGGTTTTCGTAATTACTTCCTTGAACGTGTCTTTGTTAACCCGACCATTAATAATGGGGCAGCCAAGATATTTTTCTATAGCATTGGAATGGGTGATTCTGAGTGCACTTCCGAGCTCAGAAATTCTGCTCCGGGTAATCCCGCCAGTGGCTTGGAAGGCTGATTTGTGATAGTTAACTTTCTGCCCATATATTTGACAGTAGTCATCTAAAATTGCCTTAACGGTGTGGCATGCTGTGTTGGTTCCTTTAAGGAAGATTAATATAGCGTCTGCAAAGGCCAGGAAGGGAATACGAGGTCCCGACGTCCCGAAATTGAACCCGACAGCCTTGTCAGGGGACGCAGCCTCCCAAACAAGGCATCGAGCTAAGGCTTCGGCCCCGAGTATAAATAACAATGGTGAGATTGGGTCGCCTTGTCGTAGGCCTCTTGTAGGCGTAAACAATTCTGTAGGTCCATTATTCACAAGCACAGAGAATGAAACAGAGGTAATGCATTCTTTAATCCAGTTTACAAACCTTGGGTGGAACCCAAATTTATTCATGATAGCTTCCGCAAAGTCTCAGTCAACACGGTCATAGGCCTTTTCCATATCTAATTTTAGCGCCAACCAACCAGTCTTACCTTTTCTGGTTTTAAAGGCGTGAAAAATTTCATGGGCGATTAGTACATTATCTTGAATGGCTCTGTCTGAGACAAAGGCACCCTGGAGAGGGTTTATTAATTTTCCTAGAACCTTCTTCAAGCGTTCTGTTAAAATTTTAGAAATTATTTTATATATTGTTGAGCATAGACTAATGGGTCTGAAGTGACTCGTGGTAGTGGGGTTGTCTGTTTTTGGCAGAAGCGTAATGAACGTGTGCTTTATTTGTTTGAGCATCCTTCCAAATAAGAAGAGACTCTTGACTGCCTTTATAACCGAGGGCCCAACCACATTCCATGATTCTTTGTAGAATTCAGCCGACATGCCGTCAGGCCCAGGGGCCTTGTTCCATCCTAGGTTGAATATTGCAGTCTTTATTTCCCCGTTTGAGGGTATCGTTGTTAGCATTATGTTCTCCTCATATGTGATATCATTGGAGATCAGATTTAGAAATTCGTTTAATTTAGCCCTATTAATTGGCTGTTTTGTAAATCTTTTATGGAAATCCTTTCTAATTTCATTGTTTATGTTGTCTTCTCCTGTTATTTGAGTGCCTTCCGATGTGGTTATGCTTCTAATGTACTTTATGTTTCTTCTGCCAGAGGCGATTCTATGGAAATATCCAGTATTTGAGTCTGAGAGTTTAATATGTTTAGATTTTTCTCTCTGGTTCCAATATATTTTCTGGAATGTGAGTAGTTTTTCTTTCTTCTTTATCAGGTTTGCTTCCTTTATGTGCATATTATTGTTTGTGTTATTTGCCATACCCTGTTGGATTTGGAGGAGCTGTGCTTCAACTTTTTGCAATTGTCTAAAGATGTTTCCAAATGTGTTTTTGTTCCAACTTTTTGCTTTGTCTTTTAACAATTTTGTTTTTCGGACCAGTTGGTACATCGCGAAACCGTGGCATTTTAATCGCCATGCTTGTTTGACTATGTTTTTGAAGTCGTTCCGTCGTAGCCATACATTCTCGAATTTGAAGGGTGGGGGTTTGAAGCTTTGACTGGTATTTAATTCAACGGTAATAGAGCAGTGATCAGAGGATGTGAATGCACCGTTTTTTGTGTGGATGGCGGGGTACTGATGTATTATGGCATGTTGAGTTAGGACTCTGTCTATCTTTTCTTTTATGTTTCCTTGTTCTTCTTGTTTTTTCCTCCATGTAAATGGATTTCCCCATGAAGGAATGTCTTCGAGAGAACATTGATTCTTAATTTCGGCGAGTCTGATAAATCTGCGTGGGTGAGTCACCGCACCGCCTTCTTTGTCAGCAAAACATCCAATTTCATTAAAATCACCCATGACTATTCATGGGATAGTGACCCGTTTTATCTGCTCTATTATCGGGGACCAGAATCCTGTTTTTTGTTGTTCTTGGGGTGGAACGTATATGAACCATATTAGGCATGTGAAGTTGTCGATGATGTTTGCATATTTGATGGCAATAGCCCTTGGCATTTGCACCATGACCTCAATGGTTTCATTAATCATGGTGTTTTCCTTCCAAAGTATACCCAGGCCACCAGACCTACCTGATGCCGGCGACCAGATAGCTTTATCGAACCCCGCCCCTCTCCATAAAAAAGGTTCAGGGATGTGTTCCGTTTTGGTTTCAGCAAGCGCTAGTAGTTGTATGTGTTCTTATTTACACCAAGTGCTGATATCAATCCAGAATGTAGGACGACCAATTCCACGACAATTCCAGAAACTAATCTTCATTATTAACTAATCTAAGAGCGAGCGAGACATGTACTCGCAACTCGCCACAGGCTTGACTCAAGAGTAGTGATTTGTGATACCGTGTATAAATTGATCTTTTTACAATGTTTTTGTGTACTTGTTTACCTTTTCGTTTTCTTGATTTTCGATGTGTCGAATACATTGTATTGATTTGATGATTCCACTTTGTTTTACTAGTAATGATTTTAATTTTAGCATTAGTCTTATGTTTTCTTTCCAGTGAAATGGCACCTCCAAAAGGCCAAGAAAGGCAAGATGGCTTACAATACCAAGAATGGTGGATGGTGGCAGTAGGATATGAGGTAGAAATAGATTCAAAATCACACCTTGTAAAAATAATTATCACCAGGTAACCATCAAGAAGCTTGGACTCAGTTGAATTGTTTATACTAGGGTATAAGAGTTTAATTTTCATCTTCAGTAGCCAATTGATGCAACCGATCAGTAGGTATGCAAACATGCTAACATATATTTTCATATTAGATGAGGTGAAAACAGGATGATCATTCACGTTCTTAGGGTTCGTTTGGTTGAATGCGGGAAGTACAATTCCCGGGAACTTACTTCCCATGAATTGAATTCCCGTAAAATGCACTTCCCATGAATTAAACAAAGTTGTTTGGTTGAATTTTGGTTTTTAGTGATATAAAGAGGGAAATAAATAAATTCATGTTAAAAAATGGGGGAAGTTGAACTTACCTAGTCCCTCCTAGGTAAGTGAACTTCCTACGATTTGTAGGAATTGAAATTCCTGGGAAGTTGAATTCCTGTATCATTCTGTCAACCAAACACAGGAATATATCCTACTTCCTGGGTTTTTTAACTTCCTGTGTTTTTAATTGACTAACCAAACGAGGCCTTATAGTGATCAATTGCATACAAAGTGGTATTTTGTAACTCCGTGATGTTTTCTTTAACCCTGGACAGCCGAGACCGAAGCCTGGCCACCACAAGGGTAGGTTTCTTTTTCCCTTTTAAGGGGGTGTTCTTTGGGTTTTCACCCTTTTCCTCTGGGTCTGGTGTCCCGTCGGAAGGCTCAATTGGCTCGTTGATGGCAATCCCCTTGTTAGCTCTCCTTCTCGGTGTGGGATTCGATTCCACCATCATTTGCTTTCCATTATCCGCTTTTCGAAAAGCAAAGCACAGAAATAACACACAATTTAGGTCTGCATATGTGATCAGATAAAAAGACAGAGGGGGAATGGGAGCAGAATCGTTGAGGGGGGTGTGAATAGGCAAAGCCCTCTCAACCCAACATTTGGAGGCGAAGAGAACCAAAATAAAACCAGACCAAAGGGGAAGCTTATCTCCAGAGACCCGAACCTCCAAACCCTTGAACATCTTATTCATCAATTGCTTCTTTTGCATCTCCAAACAATCACTCATCTTGTAATCACACTCCTGATTTGATTCGTGTGAAATTAGAGGCGGTAGGAGCCAAGCAATTTCCCACCACCACCAGACTCTGAACTCTGTACACCAAATTTCGTTTTTTCCCAGCTTCTTCTTCCTCAGATCGAATGCAAGTCGCGATAGCAGGCAGATCTCTTTCTTTGTGCTGGGACAATTTGGTTTGTTTCGATAACAATCATAGTCGAAATTGGTGGATGGGGCAAGAGCTTTGTAGATTTGGGAATGATTTCTTGCCAGAGATGCATTAATCAAGATAATCGGGTGTTGATTTGATCGAGTTTGGAGGCTAGGGTTATCGGGTTCATTCATAAAGGGGAAAAGGGCTCTCTTCTCTCTCATATGTTATTAAAGATATATAATCTAAATATAATTTTTATAATTTTTTTTTATCACTTAAAAATACCTTAAAAAATACTTGTGTAACACCAAGCTGTCATTGGGTGTTACTGTGTTACTCGTATATAGATAGATAGATATCGATAATGAAGTGGGCGGTTTATCTATCGAGTTGGGCCGGTCTGTTCGATTTGGAATAAAGGGCATTAAAAACCTATCTGTTCGATTATTTTTTTTAAATTAAGACGCAGCCAGGCGGGGAGGCAGGCGAACGCGGAACGCGAATCCAGTAACTCCTCTACTCGTCCGGCTCTCCGCCGCCCGCCTTCGACTGTTCGACATCAACGTCGGCAACCTTCGATCCCTGTTGGCCGCCTTTGACTGTTCCACATCGCCGACCACCTTCTTCAATCAGGGATTAAGGATTCAGGATTGATTTTGTATGAATGTGAGGTACGAAGTTCGTTGAATTAGACTCTCTAATACGAGTATTAAATTGGAGGTCAAACCAAGAGCGGATTTCTGCGGGATCTGATCGGTAATTCACGTTTTAGCTAGGGTTTTGGGAGGTCCTTGATAGGTTGTTGGTAGTGAAGGGGTAAACCTAACGATGAATCCATTGACGCTGGTGAAGCGAATTCAGAAATTGAACTCAAGAGAAGCCGATTTAGGCATCTCAGAGGATGCTTCTTGGCACGCCAAGTACAGGGACTCCGCCTACGTCTTCGTCGGCGGCATACCCTATGACCTCACCGAAGGCGATCTTCTCGCCATCTTTGCTCAGTGAGTCTCTCTCCGCTTTTCTATTGATTTATTAGTGTTCATATATTTCTGTTTCTGAATGCTAAATTTCTGTCTGAATTTATGATTGGAAGATTTTGATTGTTTATGCTCAGCACAATTTCTGTCCCGTTGCTGTTGATAGAAAGTAGAAAAACAATTCAAAGAAAGTAGAAAAACAATCTCTGATTGAATCTCTTGCTGAATTTTGATGCTAGGTGTGGAGAGGTTGTTGATGTGAATCTCGTGAGAGACAAGGCATCCGGAAAATCAAAAGGATTTGCATTCATTGCATATGAGGATCAGAGGAGTACAAATCTCGCTGTAGATAACCTAAATGCTGCCCAGATTCTAGGCAGAACTATAAGAGTGGATCACGTAAGCAAGTATAAGAAGAAAGAAGAAGAAGATGAAGAGACTGAGAGGCAAATGAGGGAGGAAAGGGGTGTCTGTCGCGCCTTCCAGAGAGGTGAATGCACTCGTGGAGCTGGATGCAAGTTTTCTCATGATGAACAGGTGAGATCTTCTGCCTTTCGATTAATTGCATTCAAAAAACTTTCTTTGAATTCAGTTTACAGTTTTACTTAATGCCAAGACTCTAAATTTATACGAATGTAGAGAGCTGCAAATACTGGATGGGGGCACGAAGAGGATAGGCGGTCCAAATGGGGGCATGATAAGTTTCAAGGTGGCGGTAAACCTGAAAAGAAACCAGTTGACCGTGAACCAGAATCTGGTGCTTCAATAAGGCGTAAAGCAGGTGATTTTGATGCAGAGAGACCAAGAAGGGGAGATGACGAGATCTATTATAAGGCTGATGGGGTTGATGCAGGGAGATCAGGAAGGAGAGGTGACGAGAGCTATCGTAAAGCCGATGAGCTTGATGCAGGGAGGTCAAGAAGGAGCGATGATCAGAGCTATCGTAAGCACAACGAAAGCGATTTCAAGGATCGTGATGGAAGGGACCGAAGCAGGCAGTTACCTGTTAAGGAAAAGGGAGGCCACAAAGAGGAGAGAGGAGCTCATAAAAGTTCTACAAGGGGTGCCGGGGAGGATTATGACTATGAAAGGCGAGAAGAGAAGAGACCTAAACATCAAGATACAAAAGAATATCGTCCGAGGGTGAACCGAGATGAGAGGGAGAGGGGTAAGGATAGGGATCGACCCCGGGATAGGGAGAGGGAGGTGCGCAGTCGAGACTGAGATGATCATCACCTATCACAGAGATTAGAAGCTATCGGATAAAGTAGTGGTGTTAGACATGTATTAGGAATTCTTTGTGTGTCAAACTGCAGGCTTGCATTTAGTGTTTCTGCAGTGTCTTTGGTTCTATGGTAGAGGTAGCTGTATGGAATACATCAGTAACTTGCAGTTGGTTGCCATTTTGGTTTTGTTATTATCTTGAATGTATCGAATTGTAAAATGTGATGTTGAATCTTATCCTTGTTCAAGAATGGTTTACAGGTCTTGCAGATGCAATTCCTCCATATAGCTATCCTTTACCATTCATGTTTTATGCTTTGGAAGGCCTGATTAAAGCAAAGACAGTGTCAATGCAATGATCTTATCCATGGATCAAAATGAACCAATCCCTAGAAATTAATAATTCTGTGGCTTTAAAATGCATCAACCCTGGTATTATCGATCGCTGCAGTTGGAATACATAAATAAAGTAAAGATGATGACAACTATCCTCTTAAGAAAATCAAGAAAATCAAGTAAAGATGATGACAACTATCCTCTTAAGATCAAATAGCCCATTTCACGAGATCAAATCACAAAAATCAACACATCAGATGATCGAAATTCAATTCGATAAAACGCAACAAAAACAAGGAAAAATCCGATCGTATGTATTCGATCTTTGACATTACACAAAAAAGCATTCGATCTTCGATATTTATACATTCAGATGGACGGAGAGGTGAATTTGGAGAAGGAATTACTTGCGAAATCATCCCCGTCGGCTATCGTAGTCGACGATCTCAGAGTCGGTGACGGATCGGGAGTGCTGAACGATGGATCGGCCAATGGAATTGACCCATTCCTCTTTCTCCTTCTCGGAGTCGGCGATCAAGTAGGTCGGATTGTCCTGGCGGCTGAAGGAGAGCTGGAAAGCGTTGGGTTGATTGATGTCGTCCTCGGCGCCCTTGACGGTGATGCAGGTGTCGACGGGGACGACGCCGCGGGGGACGGAGAAGCGGGAGACGTCGGAATTGAGGAACCAGAAGAGCTTTCCTTGCTTGAGCACGAACCACCGCCTTCGCCAGTAGGTGGTGTAGGCGCCTTGTTTGCGGAGCCAGCCGGAGCGCTCCGGCCGCGACCAGAACTCGACCCCGGCGTACTCCTCGGGGTTCGGCGACGATCCAACCAGGCGCCGGAGAGTGTCCATGGCTATGCCGATTCGGTCAAAGGGGGCGAGAGAGAGGGTTTTGGTTTTGTCTGATTTGGGGATTTTGATTTTTCAGAAAGGAAAAGCAGGCATTCGGAACCGTTTCTGGAAGGGAATAGAATATGGATGGATGGACCGACCACGCCTCCGTTTACTGGTTGGTGATACACTCATACAGTCACACTGGTGCCCTGGTGCTGATGCCACGCTCAAACGACGCCGTTTGTTTGTTTGGTTTTTTCCATAAAAGAAAAATCATTTTTTTTATAGGAATAAAAAGAAATTATTTGGACCAAAGGAAATGAATACTTTGTCACCAAATTGACAAATGGTATAAAAAGCCTAAATAAATTGATGTGATAAATTGGTATCAATTTATAACTTTTAATCCACTTTTTTTTGTTACAAAAATTCAATTCATCTCTTCGAATTGAATATTTATACCAATTTGTTATACGGAGCATGTAATTTTTTATACCAGTTTTTTCATAAAGGATGAGTTTTTTTTTTTATCAAAATTAATTTCACTAGTATAATATTATCAAGTTGAATGGAATAACGCAGGAAAGCATTACGAAGAGGATAGCAACAACACACAACATAGAGCAAGCGAACCCAGTGCAAATGTGAGGATCAAGAGGAGGGAAAAATGGAAAAAACCGCATAATGGAAAACTAAAGTTAAATTTTGATGGTGTAGCATCGGGCCAACGACAAAGTTTGATTGGCTACATCATTCAAGACAGCACAAGAAATTATGAAGCAATGGGAAGTAAACTCATTAGCCACCAATCTCCTTTAATGGCTGAAGCCTTGGCATTGAGGTCAGGTGTTCAGAGGACTCTAGAAATGAAAATCCCAAAAATTATAATTGAAGGAGACTCACTGACCATCATCAATAATTTACAGGCTAAAATCAAATGTCAATGGGAAATCGAACTAAGAGTATGGATCAAATGTTAACAAGTCTTAACATGTTTTGTGTTAACAAATCTGATGCGTTGATTGAGTGAAAATGGAAGGATGAGATTATTTGATTATTTGGATTAATTGATAATTAAAAGTTAAAAAACACAACCCCACGTTACAAAAAAGCGCGTGTTACTCAAGCCTTACCCTATCCCCTATAAATTCTACGTTTACCCTAATCGTTTTCACAAAACTCCCCATCGACGCCTCCTTCTACATCTACACCAGGGTCTTCGATTGCCTCTTCTTCCTCTGACGGCGAATCCAGCGATGGCGATTTGCAGAGGCGGGGGCGATGGCGATTTGTGGAAAACGTATCTCTCTCCCGTTTGAATCTCCTCCTGCCAATTCATTCCGTTTTAATCGAAGACCTCCTTGGAATTAAGCAGGAATCACATACCGAAAATATGAATGCCCAAGGTGTGTTTTCATTCTCTCGCTCTATTTTCATTCACTGCTCAGATCCGAGGGCAGCGATAGTGGAACCAAAAACCTCAGAGCAAGGAACCAGATCCGACGCAGCGATGGTGAGCCTCCATCTGATCCGACGCAACAGGACTCCTTTCTCTCGAGTGAAACAACGAGGCTTGAAGCTCCTTCTCCAATATGTTGTCTTCTGATCGAATTCCAGACCGACGGGGAGATGTGTTTGGGGAGGTGAAGCGGACGATGTCTGGCGACCATCGGCCATTGTCTGAGAAATTGAAGTCCGGCGACCCGACCCGGCCTGGTTCCCTTGCGCCTCTAGTTTTCTATTTCAGATCTATATTATTATAGGTTTGTTCTATTAATTTATTACTATGAATTTATCAAATATTTGGCAAATTCAGGGTAATTATTCGTTGATAATCAAGAATTGTTCATATATATAGGGCAATTAGATATAGGTTTTTTGAAATTCTTTATCGACTATTCGGCAAGTTCATAGTCAATATTCATTGATAATTAGAAATTATTCATTTGTATAGGGGCAATTACATGCAGTCTTGCTGAAATTCAAGTTCGAGTATTGTTTATGAATTGATCGACTATTCGTCAAGTTCGAGTAACTATTCCTTGATAACAAGGAATTATTCATATGTATGTGGGTAATTAGATGCGGTAAATCAAGAATTACAATTATATATTATTATTTCAACCTAGCGAATAATTACTATCAACTTAGTTAATAATTACTATTAATCTAGCGAATAGTTGCTAAATACGTTATCCCATAAAAAAAAAGCGATTAATTTAGCCAATAATTAAAAAAAAAAGCGATTAATTTATGAAATGATAACTCCTCTTTACGGATGAATAATAACGATTAATTTAGCGAATAATTACTATTAACCTAGCGAATAGTTGCAAAATTGACTAACTCTTTTTCTATTATCTAACGAATAATAAGTATAAGTTAACGAATGTTTGTATCACTTTATCGAATAGTTCGAATAGTGCACCACACAAAAAACAACGTTAAAAAAATGTAACGCCAAAAAAAACGTACAACACACGCACGTTATTTAGCAAGTGACAAGGAAAGAAGTGGGTCTCATTGATTTTTAATTAAAGAAAAAAGCCAAAATAGCCAAATAATCTCATCCATTCATTTGCACTAAATCAATGGCCTATATTTGTTAACACAAAACACATTAAGGGTTGTTAACACTAGACCTAACCTCTTATGTTTGATATTAGCACTCTACTTATGACGGATAAGGTTGCACACCTTGCTCATATTGCCCCCATCCCTACTTTATACAATGACCTAAGTTTTACTGACCTCATCCGAAAGGATCCTATCAGATAGCGGTTTACATCCGAATTATTACTCAATAAAAAAAATAAAAATGAATAACTCAACTAAATTAGGCCTCCGGTAATATGTGATGCAATATGAAAGACAATTCAACTATCCCATGTATTGTTGTTTATATTATTAAACTTTCATACAACAACATAATCCCAAATTACATCCCTATGGGCTTTTATCCGATCAACTACAAAAACCACCTTTCCAAACCCATGATCGAGTTACACTCCGGTTGTTAGGAAATCCTATCCGATCCCGAAAAGAATTATAGCTCTTGTTCCGGACTTGTTTCATACGATCTTAATTAAGAGAACGGAAACGGTTTCCTTGCGCGGTTAATGCTAAGCTACACATCCCCGGCCCTCAAGAGATGAACCAATAACGCTAGCTTGAATGGGTCTAATCCTTTGCGACGAAGGCGGATTCGGCAAGATCGATGGCGCGAGCAAGGGCGGCCGCCTTGTTCTCACACTCCTTCTGCTCATCAGCGGGGACGCTGTCCGCCACAATGCCGGCCCCGGCCTGGATGTGGGCCACCCACTGGCGCCGGTTCCCTCGGTTCTCGTAGGAGAACATGGTGTCGTACCGGCCAGTGGTGGTCGGGAACACCATCGTCCTCAACCCTAAGGCGATGTCCATGTCGCCGGTGAACGAGATCCCGCCAAATCCTCCGCTGTACGGCCCCCGTCTGTTCACTTCAAATTCATCGATTAGCTCCATCGCCTTCACCTACATATACAAATGCCATAGGGAACCCTTTGAATTAAAAACATGTGATTTTCACAAAACCATATAGGAAAAAAGTAAAATTCATGGCTAGGAAAAAAGGTAACGTTTTTATCCGAGTTTATGGTTAGTTCTTTAGTTAAATAATGAACAGTTTTAAAATGTTAAACATGTCCACAAACGAGTCAGATCTACTGAGTCTCGGGTCAGTCGACCCACACCCTAACCCGTCAGGACTCGTGGTCAATAGGTCGACCCATTAATCGATGAGGCGATCTATCGCCTGTCATTATATATGAAGCCGAACCAATGACCCACTCGGTCGAAACCTGTCAGATTCGGGTCGATATATGTCACTTTGACATGTCTAAAAGGTATGTCATCTTTTAAAACAGGATTGACACGCGTCATTTTAAATAGTAAACAATTTAGATATTTAACGGAATGACCATCTATAAAATCGGATAAAAACGTTACCACTGATGAGTTTTTTGATAGGTTAGTCCCATTGTAAAATTCAGAAATGGGACTAACTATGAATATAACAAAGTGATCATTGGTCTCATAGACATATATTGGTCTTTGTGATGGGACCGAAATTAATCACACCACGAAGACCAATATAGGTCTATGAAACCAATGACCACTTCGATAGTTGGAGAGTAACTATGAATTATACTCTTACGAAAATTGTACCTTTGGTGCTCCGCTGACCGTTCCAACAGGCAATGCAGATCGCAGAACGTCCCAGGCATTCAAATTATCCAGCAACTCTCCGGTCACCTGTGATTCGATGTGCCATTCAATTGATATATCACCAATATACAATCCTTATTAACAACTGTAAAACGGATCGGAGTCAACAATGCCATGAAGATTGAAGAGATACTTACAGTGGAGCTTATGTGCATGACATGGGAATAACGCTCAACGTTCATCAATGTTTCAACCTTGACAGAACCAGGTTTCGACACCTGGTGTGAAAATTTTGATATAGTACTTTAATTGCAAGTTGGAGTTTTCCGTGAATTTGAATAGATTGAATCCGATAAACAGACCTTTCCGACGTCATTCCTCCCTAGGTCAACAAGCATAATATGCTCTGCCCGCTGCTTTTCGTCGCTTAAGAGCTCATCTTCTAGCGCAAGATCTTCCTCTTGAGTCCGACCTCTTCGGATGGTTCCAGCTAAGGGTCGGTTAGTGACTTTACCCTGCATTCATCCGCATTCTCTATTCAATTTACCAGTGGAGGATCTAATATTCCAAAGTCCGGTGAGCGAAAATATTCATAATAAAGACAAAATTTTACAAGCTAAAATTCAATTAAGGAAACTATACTCTCAAATTGGTAACAACTAATCTTAATTAATTAAACTAATCTAGCGCATTATGAAAAAGATCTATCGATTTCCAAATCTTGAAGACTAAAAATTATAAATGCATTTCATAAGAGTCGAAAGAACGACATGTGAAAAGAAAGTTCAACATCTCTTCACTGAACTATCATATTTTTTGTTCATCTTTAAGTTTGGTTAAAAATAAACTGATATTATAACTATTTATGCTCAGCAAAATTATTATTTTTTAACTCCATCCAAAATTTTCTAATAAGTAGCAGTGTTGAGTTTGCTTACACTGAGATCCATCTCTGCGATTTACACATGAGATATCATACAACTACAAGTATTACATATATCGCGTTTTAGTGCGTACCTTTTTAACACGAGTAAGGATTTCGGGGCTTGACGCAACAAGAATACATCCTCTAGCCTGAGATAGATGATCATACGATTTGATAAGCCATTCTAGAGGTGTAAGAATACGAAACAAGGGATATATATATATATACCTGTAGATAGGTCATATAGGGGCTTGGATTAACGATTCTAAGAGCTCGGTATATCTCAAATGGATCTGCGAATGTTCGTCTTTCAAACCGCTGGCTTAACACGATCTGAAAGATGTCACCTGCAAGGATATGATCCTTCGCTTGCAAGACCGCGTTCTCATAAGCTTCGCGGGACATATTGGAAGTCTCCAAAGATGGACCGAAATGGCGAGTTTGCAGCTTGACTGAGCCAGTAGCAAGCCTTGGCCTGAAACATCATCAAGGGGAAGGTTATTGGTAAGCTCATTCGCAACGGTATAGGGTAACGAAACAAGTGGTTATGAGTTATGACTTACGTGTCTATGTTTTGGACCCGAGATACGAAACTCTCCAACCGTTTCATTCCTTCGTTGAATGCCTCCTCAACCGACGAAAACTGGTCCACTTGAACCCAGTGAATGACAAATGCTTTCTGTTGCGCAAAAACAGAATGTTAACGTACTCGTAAAGGAAATAATGTAACATCCGGTTTCATTATAACGAAACGAAAGAACATGTACCTTCTCGACATGATCAATGATAACGATATCGTCATACAACCCTAGATGGAGGTCCGGGAGGTTCCTATCATCCTCGGGGGCTTTCGAGAAGGGAAGCTTTCTCTTCTCGACATAACGAACCGTATCATACGAGAAATAACCTACCCATCCACCTATTCAGATTACCATAAACTCCAAGATTAATCAAACAACTACTGTAACATGGAAGTTGGCACATCCACATGAACCATTGCCAAAATGGGATGGCTAACAATTAATTGGATTTATATGACACGTAAGAAATAAACAGTCGCGTCGGATAAAGTAAGTAAGCAAGTACTCGGAGGTGTACCACAGAAGGCATCGGGTAGACCGTGGGTCCGTTGGGGGTTCCACTTGTCCATAATCCGGCGGGGAACCGCCATGGGATCCTCCACCGTCTCAACCGTCCGGATCCCCCGGCGGTGGTCCATCACCGTCGTTTCGTTCTCCTTCGCCACGATCTCCATCGCCGGATGCGCTCCCACCACACTGTATCTTCCCTGCACAAACAAGTAATTAAACGTACATTCACCATCGGTGGCGATCGAATTATAGATCTCATCTTTGGCCTTTGGGGGAATTTGAAATTGACCATGGTGGAACCGCGGGAGCCAGGCTCGACGGACTCGAAGAGGAAGCTCGGGGAGTCCCTGTCGTCCTCCTTGACGAGGCAGCGGTAGGCGAGGACGGGAGTGAGGTGATCGTCGAAGATGCATCGGATCAGAGGGATCAGATTCCCGTCCTTGGATGCTTCGTAGAACTCCGCCTCCTGATCGATCACTGCGCGGAAAGAAATTAAAACGATTAGGCAAAATTTCGAACGGAAATGTCAGAGGGAGCGAGGGAGTGTTACCGAGGGAGGGAGAGGAGGGAGCGGAGCACTTGAGAGAGAGGGAAACTCGAGAATTGCGAGGAGAGAGAAACAGAGGGGCGGCGGGGGCGGCGGTAGAGGAGAGAGATTGGTACCGACGGAGCTGGGAGCAGGATGGGAGTAGAACTGGATGGGGAAGAGGGGGGCGGAGGGTAGCTGCTACCGAAAGAGCGGCCATTGTTGGAGTTTGAGCTTACAAGATCTGAAGCAGAGAGAGAAAGAAAGAGAGAGAGGGGTTTGGGAGAGGCGAAGATGGAGAGAGTGAATTTATATAGAGAGCGTGGCGGGGGGTTTGGACTTTGGAGAGAGAAACCGAAGGCTGATCGAGACGCAACCCAACAATGACGTGGTGGAAATTTGTTTTTTCCACTTTGGTCGATCTATGCTTGATTTCAAAATTTTGCTTTTGGGATCCGTAAATATTTTGGTGATTAATTAAAAAATGGGTATGCTATTTATACGGGAATTTTTGCCAAACGCACATACTCTGACATTGGTAGAAGGAGTCGGCAAAGGGGATGGGGCTGGTTGTGGAGGGGGCAAAGAGATCGAGGGAGACTGGTTTTGCCGACATTGACATGAGGAGTTATCAGATGCAACGAGTAGTTATGTTGTGGAGTCCACATATATATATATAGAGAGGCTGATTTTACCTACACCTACAAGCTATAGGAGGTGTTGGTATCAACACCGTACTAATGGCGATAAACTCGCCATGTACATAACATCGTAAACTTGGTGGGGATAGTTCCTTGATAAAAAAAACTAAATAATTGACCATGCGTTCAATAGTTTTTTGCAATTGTCACCTCCCTACTTTATCTTATTTTCATCTAACCCCCTATTATTTTTTTTTTTTTTTTCAAAATATTCAAAGAAAAATAAAAATTTTAAAAAAAAATCACACTTTGAAATATTTACGAAAATATTCAAAATTTGCCCACGTTTTTCTGATCTATTTGACAAAAATGAATATTTTGTAAATAGTTTGAAAGTGTGAATATTTCGGTAAATATTTTGAAAAACAAAATTCATTATTTTTTAAGTTATTAAAAATCACTCGCTCAAAATAGGTACTCCTTCCACATTTTAGATGAAAAAAAAAGTTATTATAGGAAATAATAAACCTCACATACACAATAAACCTCACATATTTGTTTAGAGGAAATAATAAACCTCACATACACAATTATTGAATAGTGTGAAAGGTATATCGTCTTTATTTATTTTTCCCCTTTCGAGTAAGAGAAAATTGGAAGATATTTTGAGATGCTTGTATGAGGTCTTTGTTTACATTTTACACAATTTAATTTTCCGTAAAATATTAATCTTTTACGTCCATATTACGCACATGCACATAAGTCCATACAACGATAGTTATTAATTAAAAAAATAAAATACAACGAATAGTTATTTTATTTTTTCGGTTGAATCATACAATGAATTGTTGAATACTATGAGAACATACTTAATAAAGCTACTTTACCTTTAAAAAAAAAAGAGTCTGAGTATAAAGCAAACTAGTTTATGAGAATATATTAATATGATAACTTAAATTATATTAAATTTTTATTTACAATATGATACTCTAAACACAATAAAGGTAAATTATAATTTTCTATAATTTTTTTTTTCAAATTTTAACTATTTTAACAAATTATAATTATAAACATATAAATAGAGTTTCGTTATCATTATAAAAATGTGTTTAAAATAACGAAAATTTTAAATTTAAATAAATTATATTATGTTATAATATTATTATTCTAGGTGGAGGTACACGGCAATTGGGAAACCTAATTAGACTTGGGCCAAGGTGTATAAATTGTGTAATATATATATATATATATATATATATATATATATATATATATAAAGGGTCATTTGGAATCTAATGAAGATCGTAGCATATTCTCAAGCTTTTGTCAATTTGAAAGATAAGTTTTGATCGATTATAATTTATTTTATTCTATTCTTCTTTATTAGACTTGATTATCGAATGCTTAGTTTCATATATCTTGAATAGAGTTTAATTAGAACAATTGTTAATTGATTCATGATTCTGCGGTGTGAAGTGTTGATCATCATCTCATAATCATGCCAAAGTCTGCTAAGGAAATTTCCATCCTAATCGATCGAGGCAGCCTTGGATGCCACAGAGGGACTCGGCAGTGCGGCCGACATCGAAGCCGCAAACCTTCAGCCGCCCGATGAGCGGAGAGACTTGATCACCCTTGCGCAAAGGGACGAGGACTTCCCTGCGGAGGCGATCGAGAACACACCTTCCTAGCGATAACCTCGCAGAGGAGAGTCGATCGCGCAAAGGACGAGTCAATGTAGAGAGTGTTAGTTGGTTAGCTGAAGGGCAATTTCATCTTTTCATGTCTTCAATTTTCTGTTAGACGCTCCTCCCTCTCCTCCCTCTCATTTCTCCTTCTGTATAAATAAGGAACTCAGAGTTCTGTAGCTGTAAGTTTTTCCTGTAACAAACTCCTTCTTGAATTCAATGGAAACTTGCTTTTTCGTTTTCTAAATTCGATTTCAACTTCTGAAATGGTATCAGAGCGAAACGGATCTCATTGAGGTCTTGATTGTGAATTGTTTTCTCGAGATCTCGAGTTCTCTGTTTGTCTGATTCTCTGAAATTGATCTTTCGCCATGGCCGGAAGAGGAGCTGGTGTTCCGCCAAATCAAGGCTTTGGTTCTAGAATAGGAGCAGGAAGAGGAATCTTCTTCACGCCACCGAATGCAGGAGCTGGGAGAGGTGCTAACACAGGAAGCGGATTTGTGCCGCCAAATCCAAATGCATGAGTCGGATTTGTGCCGCCGAATCCATTGCAGTTTGGAGAATTTGCTCAAGGTATGAATAACGTTCATGTCAATCCGTATTATCTCTCTAATTCAGACCATCCAAGAATGCAATTAGTGTCTACGCCTTTTAATGGAATCAATTTTACTAGTTGGAGTAGAGGAGTACGAATGGCATTAGGTGCAAAGGCAAAATTAGGTTTCATTACAGGTGCTTGTGTTAAACCTTCTGATGAGGACAGTGATGAGTTTGAAAGATGGAGTAGAGCAGACTATATGGTCATCCGCTGGCTGATTAACTCGATGACGAGTGAAATTGGTGAACACTTCATGTATGTGAAGTCGTCTAGAGAGTTGTGGGAAGAAATTCGTAAGAGGTTCTATGAGTCCAATGATCCCCTCATTTACCAGTTAAGGAGGGATATTGGTAATTTGAGGCAAGAAAACGTGTATGTATCTGTCTATTATGGAAAACTGAACAGGATTTGGGATGAGCTGCAACTTCTAGATCCACTCCCTATGTGTAGCTGTGATGGGTTAAACCAGTGCAGTTGTACAATTATGAAGCGAATCTTTGAAAGGGAGATGAAGGCTAAGGTAATGCAGTTCTTAATGGAGCTTAACGATGCTTATGAGCATCTCAGGAACACCGTTTTGTCCATGGATCCCATGCCTGGACTGAATAAAGTCTTTCAGATGGCTGTACAGATTGAAAGGCAGAAAGGAATTACAGGTTTGCAATCATATATGAATGCTTTGTCAGTAAGCAGGAATGAGCAAGGTGAAGGGAATGCTTTTGCTGTGGGAAACAAATCTAATCAAGGGAAGTTTACAGATCAGATGAAGCGTGACTTCAAGAAAGCCAAGTATGAGCGTTAGTGTGACTGTTGCAAAGAGAAAGGACATACCAAGGATTTTTGTTTCAAATTGGTGGGCTACCCTGAGTGGTTTAAAGGTCCGAGAGACAGTGAATTTCAGAAAGGAAGTTTTAGTGGATCTAACAAATTTGCTGCTAATGCTGAAGGGCAGCAGTTGGTGAATCAGTTTGACAATCCTTTAGAGACAAATGTTGTCAAACCAAATCCCAGCATGGTGAATGCTATCTTTCATGAAATAGTAAGGATGATGAAAGGAAAGGCACCTATGGATGATGGAGATACCTCAGTCAACCATGCCTTTGTCAATTTCTCAGGTATAATGAGTTTCTCCTTCCTTGTTGGTAATAACAAATCAGATAAACTATCATGGATTGTAGATTCGGGTGCTACATATCATATAGCTTTTGATAAAAGCATTTTTTTTTTGTGAGATGCATTCTTTGGATAAAGTGGTATCTCTTGGTTTACCAGATGGGACTTCTTTCTTGGTTAGGAAAGCTGGTACTGTTGTTATTTCTGCTAATTTGAGTTTGAATCACGTGCTCTTTGTGCCTTAATCTCAACACAATCTGTTATTTGTGTCCAATATCTTGAAGGCACAAAGATTGGGGTTTAGTTTTAATGCAGTTACCTGCATATTGCAGGACCTTATCAGTAAATGCATCATTGCTAAAAGGATTGAGGATGGAGGACTTTACTACTTGAAGGCTAAAGACAGTGTACTGGATGCAGTTGGAGCTCAATCCAGTAGTTTTCAAATTGACAGTTGCTTTGTAATAAATCTTCTAAGAGTGTTTGTAATAAAGTGGTCAGTTTAGAGTTGGTTCATGCCAAGCTTGGTCACCTGTCAGTTTCAAAGATGAAACAATTGGATTTGTGTAAAGGATGTGATTTCAGTAGTTTCTCATGTGACTCATATGATATGGCTAAACATCAAAAATTGTCATTTTGTTCAAGTAATTCAATTTCTGAGCTTCCTTTCATGTTGGTACATATGGATGTTTGGGGCCCCTATCGAGAGTCTTCCATGTGTGGAGCTAAATACTTCCTCACTATCCTTGATGACCACTCTAAAGCCACTTGGGTTTATTTGATTCAAGATAAGACTCATGTGTTTAGAATGATTGCTGCTTTCATTGCTTTGGTAAAAAAAACCAGTACAATACCACTTTTAAGTGCATAAGGTCAGACAATGGTACATAATTCACTCAAAAGTCTTGTGTAACTTTGTTTGAACAACATGGAATTGTTCATCAAAGATCTACTCCAAGAGTTCGTGAACAGAATGGTAGGGTGGAGAGAAAGCATCGTCACTTGATTGAAACAGCTAGAGCTATAAGGCATTATGCAGGTCTTCCAATCAAATTTTGGGGAGAATGTGTCTTAAGTGCCACCGACTTGATAAATAAAATGTCATCTGCAATTTTGAATTGGAGATCTCCTTTTGAGGTTTTGAATGGGAAACCTCCTTCTTTTGACAATCTAAAAGTCATTGGGTGTTTGTGTTATGCATACCAACCAAATGATCCTAAGGATAAGTTAGGTGTTAAGGCTAGAAGGTGTATCTTCTTGGGATATCCTCGTGATTAGAAAGCCTTTAAGGTTTTTGACATAGATAAGAAAGTCATCCTTGTTAGCAGACATGTGAACTTTCAAGAATTACAGTTCCCTTATAAGACTCCTATGAAATGAAATGCTCAGGTTCCATTAGTTCACAGGCTTTCTTTAGTCAATCATGCTGCTTATGATGAGCCAATTTCTTTTGGTCATTCCCACACAGTGCCAGCAGTGGTTAGTGAGAATTCCTTTGAATCTGTAGCTGATGTTGCTGATGTTGTTAATTCTCAGTCTTCATTAAGATTACAATCAAGTGCAGATAGTCCTGATCAAGTTCATGACAGTCAGTCCTCTCACTCCAGTCCTAGTCCTGTCATCCATGCTGAAATACTTGGAAAAGGCCAATTCACAGACCTCATAGATTCCAAGATTACATTTGCTCCCAGCTGCCCACTAGATCTGAGTCTCAATCTCAATCATTTTCTGTTTTCTCAGTTCAGCACCTAGCTCATCTATCTCCTTCCTATGTGCATTCTCTAATCAATGTCTGTGCATTATTTGAGCCTAGAACTATAACCAAGCTAAGGATGATGAGAAGTGGCAGCTAGCTATATGCAAGCTGAAATTGATGCATTATAGAAAAATAGCACATGGCCAGTCACTGATTTGTCTCCTAGCAAAAAGGCCATAGGATCTCGATGGATTTATAAAATCAAGTATAAGCCAACTGGAGAGGTTGACAGATTCAAAGCCATACTTGTTGCAAAGGGGTACAACCAGATCAAAGACAAAGATTATAAACAAACCTTTTCACCAGTAGCTAAATTGTCTTGGCATTAGCAGCAGCTAGGTGTTGGAACTTACATCAATTGGATGTTAACATTACATTTCTTCATGGATTCCTTGATGAAGAGGTGTATATGTTACCTTCTCTTGGGTATAAATTGGCTACTCCAGGTCAGGTTTGCAGACTTCACAGATCCTTGTATGGCCTAAAGCAGGCTAGTCGACAATGGAATTTGGAGCTCACAAAGTTCTTGGGAAAGCTTGGTTTTGTTCAGTCTCTTCATGATTATTCTCTGTTCACCAAGTCAGTTGGTGACTCCTTTAATGTGGCTTTGGTCTATGTAGATGATATGCTTCTAATGGGCAATGACAATACAGATATTGCTTCTACAAAGGCAGCCTTACACTCAGCCTTCACTATCAAAGATCTTGGCATAGCTCGTTATTTCTTAGGCATGGAAATCTCAAGATCATCTCAAGGGATCTTATTGAACCAAAGGAAGTATGTCTTAGATATATTGCAAGATGCTCAAATGTTAGAGTGCAAACCTGCATCTTTTCCTATGCAAAGAGGAACCAAGCTCTCTAGTTCTGAGGGTGAACCCATTGACAACCCAGAATTATACAGGAGATTGGTTGGAAGGCTCCTTTATTTGACCTTCACTCGTCCTGACATTTCCTTCACAGTCCAGCAGTTGAGCCAGTTCTTGCAATGTCCTGACACACCTCATTGGCAAGCTGTGCTCTATCTACTCAAATACTTAAAGGGCAGTTTTAACCTTGCCCTGTCCTATCCAGCTATATCAGATCTCAAACTGACTGCATTCAGTGATGCTGATTGGGGCAACTGCCCTGATACTGGGAGGTCTCTTTAAGGGTACTGTGTCTTTAGTGGAGGAGCTGTTATCTCATGGAAATCTAAGAAACAAAAGGTTGTTTCTAAATCTTCAGCAGAGAGCGAGTATAGAAGTATGTCATATACTGCTAGTGAGCTTATTTGGGTTCAAGGGTTGCTTTCTGGTCACAAAATTACATTGTCCTTACATGTGACACTATTTTGTGATAACAAAGCAGCACAAAGCTTAGCTTCCAATCCAGTATATCATGAACGGACTAAGCATGCTGGAATTGACTGTCACTTCATAAGGGAGCTTGTTCAACAGGGTTTTTTTTGTCTACCTCACATGTTTCTTCTAGAGCTGGCAAAATCTGACCCGACCCGACTCACCCAAACCTGAACTCGACCGGGACCCAAAAATCTGGAGTCATTCATAACCTGAACCCGAGACCGAACCCGACCCAAACCTGACCCGAAACAGACCCGAACACAGATAAACCCCACCCGACCCAAACCCGACCCGACTCTGAACCCGACCCAAATTTGAACCCGACCCGACTCTCAACCCAACCTGACCCAACCCGACCCGAATTGAAATGGTTATTTAACATTAACATTTTAATACTTAAATGTTAATTTTTTTTAAACACAAGTTTATGATTATACTTTAACATATAAACACCAATTATTTTTGTTAATTGTTATCGTAGGAATAAGAACTCAAGTAAAATCAATAGATAAACAGATAAGTCAATGAGTCAAGCAAGTCAACCGACATACATCAAATCAAAACATCGATACATATTACGAGTCAGAAATGCTAAAAGTTCACCTAATTTTTTTTCTCCATAAAGCTAACTCTTAAGGGGTTTTTTCACCTAAAAAATTATATTAGACTATTAGTGTTAATAATTCTATTAATTCTAGTAGTTTTCGGTTTTTATAAATGGACTTCTTTTTTATAAATATAAGTATAATAATTCTAGTAAATTTCATAATTATGGGTATGAATAATTCTTTTTATAAATATAAGTATAATAATTCTATTTTTTTGCGGAAAGAATTATTTATATCCAAATCAATAATTTTGTAGTTTTTATTTTATTTTTATCTATATTATTATATTTTGATAGAATTAATTATTTATATCTAGATTTGTTAAAAACTAATAATAATAATGAAAAAAAAACTAATGGGCCAAAAGCTAAAAATGAAATGGCCATTGAAAATGATATGGGTCAATGATATAGTCAAACCACAAATAAGTCCATTTGTAACTTTCTAGTTAAAATAAGGTTAAAACTTAAATGTACAATTAATTTGATTTAATTATAGCACCGATCAATTGGTTTAAATGTTTAAAAAAGAACGATGTTGCCGAATATCGAATTTCCGATTATGACTTTTTTGAAAATCGGTCGACAACCGATGAGTCAATAACAATGAGTGTATTCAACCGAGTCAAAATTACATATTCAAGAATTCAACCGAGTCAAAAACATTTATTTTAAGTAAATTACATATTTAAGTATTCAACCGAGTTAAAATAATTTATTTTAAGTAAATTACATATTTAAGTATTCAACCGAGTCAAAATCAACCTAATTATCCAAATTCCAAACGGGTCGAATATGATTCGACCGAAAATGTCAAGTACAACTATACCGCTATACTATACCCACTTTGATTCGAAACTCAAATGACCGACCCGCCTCTTGACCCAAAACCCGAACGAGACCGACTCGCTTTGACCCGAACCCGAATGGGCATGACCCGACTTAACCCGAAACCCGACCAATCTAAAATTCATTATGACCGAACCCGACCCGAACCCGACCCGACTAATGTCCGACCCGACTAATACCCGACCATAAATTTTACCCGAATTGACCCGACCCGAACCCAACCCGAACGACCGACTTGCCAGCTCTAGTTTCTTCACAACTCCAAACATCTGATATCATGACAAAGCCTCTTGGAGCTCATCAACACCATGTCATGTGCGCCAAGATTGGTCTTGTGCAACTCCAAGCCAACCTTGAGGGGGTATGTAGAGAGTGTTAGGTGGTTAGCTGAAGGGCAATTTCGTCTTTTAAGATCTTCAATTTTCTGTTAGACGCTCCTCCCTCTCATTTCTCCTTCTGTATAAATAAGGAACTCAGAGTTCTGTAGATGTAAGTTTTTCTTGTAACAAACTCCTTCTTGAATTCATTGGAAACTTGCTTTTTCGTTTTCTAAATTCGATTTCAACTTTTGAAAATCGACTTCGTCTCCGCCTCCTGTCTCCCGATCTGCTCCCGAACGTGGATCGAATCTAAAGACCGCGATGGGTTGGGACAACGACTGCGAGCACTAGGCGATCTCCAGCACCCGATTGGCGCTCCTCGTCCACCGATCGAGAATTCCGCGTGGGGTTTGCGGTGATCGTCGCCTGAAGAACGGACCCATTCTTGCCTCTGCGCCGCCGCGGCCATCAGATCGACGAAGAGGACTTGCGATGAAGAAGAAAGATTAATTTGCTTGCATATTTTTTTTTATTAATTACAAAATCGGCCTACAAAATCAGCCTGGGATTTCTTAAAAATCGCAGACTGACCCGTAGTTTTTACATAATTATAGAAAGCAACTTAAAACATTTAGGGCTGCATATTTTGCCCCTACGAAGTATAAACACATCCCCGAAGTTGATGTGTAACATAAATGATATCAACCCCTGAAGTGGTTGAATTAATTGAAAAAATTTCAATCCCCGAAGTGGTTGAATCAATTGGATAAATTAGTTTCATCCCCCGAAGAGGATGTATGCATAAATTATATCAATCCCCGAACTGCGCCGTCGTGGAGGTAAGTGAAATTTGATTTTTCTAATTTATTATTTTGTTTATAATAATTTAATTGGGTCTCCCAAAGTAAAAAATATTAAATCCCTCGAAGTGGATGAAAGTAAAGAAATTGATATTATGAATCACTTAATGTGATTGATAAACTTCATCCTCGTAGTGATGAAACAATAAGTATCATCCATGTATATTAATATGTATATTAATGATTATTATTGTTTTGTTTTGTTTTATTTATATATTATATTTTTATCGTCATCTTCTGAAGTGGATGAAAAGTCATATCTCTCGAAATAGATAGTAAATAAAGATAGATCTCTCAATATTTTGGAGTGTGATTATGTACATGTTGATCACATAAGAGGTATGTTGACTTTCCTTACTTGATTAATTAGAATTCCAAAAGGTTCAAGGCATTATACATAAAGATGGATAGAATTATATTATATGGTATGTGTTTTAACGAAACCATAATTATAATTTATTAATATTTTGATTTGGTGATGAGTGGTGTCATGCGAGTGGTTTGTCTACGGATCCACATTGGGATATCATGGTAAAAGGAGCCGAAACTTAGAAGATTGAACTCTACTTGATAAGGAGCCTATTTGTGTTAGGCTCAACTTTAAGGCTCATAATAGAGTTGGGCCGATCTCTGAATATTGGTATATGCGATCGAGCTTGCGGCCAGGTAAGCTTAAACATCATATATTTGAGTTATGATTTTTGTGTCTCTCAATCATAAGTGATTATATATGTGTGTTATGAGTTGATCTCGCACATTAAATACGGATTACTATTTAGTTGCTAATTGCAATATGACGTCATTGGTTGAGCATATAGATTTTATATCATAAATCATGTCATAGTGCTAATATACTTTGATATATAAGAATTTAGATCATTTATAAATCATATATAATTGGGGGTTGACGATGTATATAGATGTGGTTATTGGGTAAATTGACCGTATATTGGACGAATACCTGATAAATGATATCTAAATGAATTGATACATTGATAAATTGATAAATAAATAAAGTCATCATGCATCGATTAAAATATTAGCCTCATCTTTGTAGTGATGAGCTAAGATGATATTGTTGATTCCAACTTATAATTATAGTTATTGGTTTCATATGATTTGTTTCATAGAAGGTGAAATATAAACTCATGAAATGGTTAAACTTGTTTAATTCCTTGTCACCAGAAGTTGACATTATTTATGTATCATGAAGTTGATTTGTATATAACTTAAATTGCATGAAATTGAAATTTGAGATAGTCATTGAACCTATACTATTTGTGAATGATATTGTTTATTGAAACAAGTGATAAATATCTGAATTGATATCCACCTGAAGTGGCCAAATAAATTTTAGAGTTAATGGTAGCCAATATACCAAAAAATGTTGGACTTTACAAAAATGACCTTTCTCTTGAAAAATTGCAAAACTAGCAATTGGGCCAAAAAAAGAGCAAAAGTAGCCGGTGTCTCTAACCTCTATTTGAAGGTAGCCGTAATTGGCCCTGTTCTTGCGAAACCCTAGGTACATTTTTGCCGGCGTGGAGATCTGTAAGGACGCCGAGAAGCTGAACGAGGACTACGACCTAGTGATCGAGAATCTCTACGATGTGAGGGCGAAGGCCCTAGAGAAGTCGTCGGAGTAGTTATCGCGGTGCTCGGGGCTGAAGGAATTGGCGAGGGAGGTTGCAAATTTGGCGATGGCGAAGCCGCGACATGAGCGATTGGAGTCAGTGAGCTAGTGCTTCTCTCCCTCCCCTTCTCTCTCTATCTAAGGCGGATTTCGTTGAGCTACCCAGTCGTCTTAGGATTCTTCCCTTCAGGAACAAAGTGTTGTTGCCTGGTGCTATCATTCGAATTCGCTACACTTCGCCTAGCAGGTTCTCCATCCCCCCTCTCTCTATCTGTTGTCGAGGATTGGATGTTCATTTTTTCTTTTAATTCCTTTGGTGTTTCTTCAATGATTGTATGTTTGTTTTGCGTTTCTGGTAGCTGGAATTGATCTTTAGGTTTTCTTTTTGGTCCTTGATCATAGTAGATAAATTTGGGATTTTTAGTGCTTCCTTATTTGGGAATGTTGGCTGGCAACTCGTCAATTCTTGGAGAATTCAAAATTCTCATCCTCTTCTGCAGATTAATATATGGTATTGAAGGTCTGAACTTGAGTGAATCGAACTGAAAATCTCGATTAATTGGTGGATTTTGGAATGGGGGAAATAGTAAATATCACGGATTTTTTACTGTCATACATTTTTTCTGTCACACATTTTTTCTTTACTGGCACATATTTTTTTCTTTACTGACACGAATTTTATAATTACTGACATGAATTTTGTAATTGCTGACACTTGTTTTAGCAACCTGTAACTTTTAATGTACACACTTGTATCTTAGGTATAAAAATAAGTGAGTCGTTGTTAGAACTAAAGGAGAGAAGGTCGTGTCGACGCCATCAAGCAAGATTAGAAGGGCTAACTATTTCTCGAAGATGGGGCTCCTTCGCCATATAAACGACACCCTTGTTGTTGCTGATAGGGAGAGGCTACTACCTCCTCGTGACTGCCACCAAAAATTGATCTCTTTTTAAGATTGTAGTACTAGTACATTTGGTTACTTTTGTCGTTGTAGGACTCATACATTTGGTCGCATTTGATGGTTGTAGGGCCCGTACTTTTAGTTGCTTTTGATATATACCTTTACTTCCTTGGTTTATTGTTATCGTAAAACTTGGTTTTATCTGTCCGATTCCTATGAGTTGGCAAGGTATACACCTTTACTGGCAAGTAAATAAACGTTATTGGCACAAATAATGTAGAAACTGGCACATACTAAATTATCGAAAACTTCAGAAGACAGAAATTGGAAGTAAAGTCGAGGTAGTTCGCGTACAAATAAGTGCATATATACGTAAATACAAAAGAAGCCCCAAAATGCATGGGGGATAAGAAGCCCCAAAGCGCATACAAATAAGTGCCTATATCGTCGAATGAGATTTCAAAACAACCCTCCGATGACGCTGCGTGGGGGATGTGATGATCCTCCTTCGAAGAGCTCCCTAACCCAAGTGAAAGGAAGATTGTTTATTGTTTGTTTAAGGACTCTTAAGGCTGGATAGCCCTCTTTGGGAGGGGGAGGGGGGGGGGGGGGGGATGTGCTTGTTTATTATTTGTTTTAGGACTACATGTTTTTTGTTGCATTAAGACTCGTGCATTTGCTCGCTTTTGATGGTTTTAGGACTCGTAAGAAACTCCCTATTATTGTTTTTATAACTGCAGGAACATGTTGGCTTTAGTTGATTTTAGGAGGGTGTCATGGTCCTCATCCCAAGAGCTACCCAAGTGGAATAAAATTTCCCGTGCCCGTTGATCAACCCCAAAGATAGTTTCCTCGTAATCGCTACTGAGACATATTATCTGTCTCTCATGGTCCTTGTCAGGCACTTTGGTTGTCCTTTCTTGTTCATTGATTATCGTGGCGGTCTAGGTTTCAGGGGCTTGCCTCTGTGTGCCAGTTGTGTCAATATCCGTGCGATATGCATTGTTTTCCATGCCAGCCATAAGGCCCAATTTGGGTTCCAATTTCGTTCACCGAGACGTACAATGGAAAGGGCCATGTACTGAACATTGACAGTGTCCTTTATGAATCGGAGGTGATCCATGTACTGAACATTGGCAGGGTTAAGCCTTCTTATGTCACGAAATATATTATAGGTGGCACAGTTTTTGCTTCAGTAGTCAGGCAAACAAATTCCTACTGTTTGTTTAGCGTCGAAGACCTTTCTATAGTGTCCCGTATTTCTCTCTCTATCTAGAAAATAATCTCACTTCGAAATATTTTTTCCCTAAACATATATAAAGTGGGTGTCTATAGATAGATAAAATTAAATTAGGTTCAAAAATAAAATTATTTTTTAATTTTAACAAATGAAAATGGTTGAAAATTAGTTTAAAACAATTAAAGTTTAAGTAACGCCACTCGGCGCCCTTCTATTTGGTATCTTTTCAAATTTGATGAGAAGGGGAGAATCATCATTGGCCCCACTTTTTTCTTCCTTGTTACTGGGTAAGGGCTACGCGGGTCACTATTTTATTTGCAAAAATGACAGTTCCCTCCCCCCTTGCAAATTTTGGTATGGTAGTGTCATTTTTGCCAATCCCAAATTTTTTTGGTATAGTCATGCAAATATTCCTAAATTTTAATTATGTTTAGTGTGTTTATTTTTATTGAGATTACTTTTGTTATTTACTTGTGATGTGTATATATCTCAATTTACTTTTTGCAATATAAATTCAAAACTCAAACTGTTTTTTGAAGAAACAACTTGTTAAGAGTTTTTATGCCATAAACATATGTGATTTTATATGGAAAAGGATTATTTATGTCATTAGTGTTAATAAAAGCTATCTATTGAATGAAGAGCTTAAATGATCTAACACCTTTGATTATGTAAACTCTGCCAATTTTGGCTTGCTATTAGTTCAATTTGGCTATTTTAAGGTACATGAAATCTGTATTTTATCTATTTGATTTGATTTGCATTGTATATGAATATGCATTGGAAATGTTTCTTGAAGAAACAATTATGGGTAGATAATGCTAATTTTATTCAACGAATGATGATTTGGGAGAAGAGTTTTAAACACATCCTTGTTAAATTATGTGAAATTGATAAAGTTAGTTCACGAGAGCCCGAAGACTCTTTATTTTTGGATCTTGTTCTTAATATACTTGGTATGGTAGAACTCAAATAAATAGCTAGCTAAATGACCTATGGTTCATAACAACCTCTTTTATGGCCATATGCAATATATATTGTTACCTCTAGCAGAGGACATAAAGAGGATACGATGTGCGCGACCGTTTTTAGGATACTGGCCATAATTTTGAAAATGATTATAAATAATCATGTATGAGTCGACTCACACATCAAGGAGAATGTGGAAGAACAAGTCAAGGATGATGGTTTACTCCCACATCAAGGAGAATGTAGAAGAACAAGTCAAGGATGATGGTTTACCTAATTTGGATTTGTAATCTCCGAAACTGTGAATGAATCATCGTATAAAAATGTTAAAATGGTTTAGAGCTTGGTATCTGATGATATAGAAAACCTGAAGTTTTCAGGATGAAATAACTATTGAGTATTTGTATAAAGTCTATACTTGGCATAATTATACCTTATACATATCTCCAAAAGAGCGTCAAAATAAATCCTCGAAGGACTGTTGATATAATCAAGCAATAAATTCATATGAGAAGATGACTCTAGAAGAGCGTCAAAACACTCTAAAGGGAAGGAGTGATGAAAGCTAAATTGGGATCATGAAAGCCGATAATTGCCATAAGCAATGGTTTTTCCTCTAGTCGAGGATGTCAAAAGAAGATCCAACATATAATAAATAGATTACCCATATTGGCAATATGAATGTAATATGAAAATGCTATCAATGAAATTGATATGTTGGATAAATGAGCATTGAGAAACTGACAATTAAATCGATCAAGTGAAGTTGTTATCATTTAGGATAATGCTAACGCATGGAATGACCCAGTAGAGTCGTCAATAATAGCGAACAAGCAGGCATGAATATCAAAAGATTGATTCAATTTCGGTCAATAATAAAATAAATTCTCTTTCTTGTAATTTATCTCTAGTAGAGAGCTTGATATTTACATGTTTAGTATAGGCACCGAAATCTCCCCAGATTACCCGAAGTTGTTGTAAATCGAGAAAGTTGATGTATATGGAGGATTGAGTCCTCATAGATGATCAAATACCTAGAGTTTATCACGGATGATAAAATACTCGGTATTTAGGGGGGAGAGGAAAAGAAGATAGAGAAGTAATATGTTGCATAGAAGAGAAGTGAACCGAAAGTTCAATGAACTATATAGCAAACAGGCTAGTAAATGCATTAGTAAATGCAAAAGATAGCATGATTCAAATCGAAGTTCTAGTAGTAACTTCAAATAATGGTGATTTGTCCGACAGTATAAAACTCTTGAAGAGATTTCATGAACGTTGACAGTGTTAGAATTGATTATGAGTTGTCTTGAAATGACCAGATCCTTTATCATCCAACAAGCAAAGGATTAGTTGGAAATTAGTTGAAAGCTCTAAAAATATCTCGACCTGTAGTTCGAGTGTATAGAGAGAGATATATTACAATATGAAGACAAATGATCTTTTCATCTTTGATTAGATTGTGAAAGGATATTAAGGGTCCAGAAGTACCATGTCTTTATAAAATTGGTGATTTATATACTAAATTGATGGGGAGAAAAATTGTACTATTTTTCTTAACTTTGGTTTTTGTCCCATTTGGGTTTTTCCAAAGAAAGTTTTTTGTCCCATCCGAAATTCTTGAAAGAAATAATTCATGCAAAAATGGATTATTTAAGCATGAAGTTTTTGGACCTGTAGCTCCAACATTGAAAAGTGCGGTATTAATTGGTTTTAAGTGGGTGTTCGTGCAAAGGAAAATATAAAACTAAATTGATTGCACAAAAGCCTATTAAAGGTTACATAAGAATGTATTCACCAGGAGTGAGTATAATTTTGGCTCGAAATGTAAATGACGGGCATTGTAGGTGCATACTCATATAAATGGAAAAAATAGATTGAAAATGCCTGAAGCATTATCATCAAAGTTGTGTCACGTGCAGCTGGTTAAAGATCCTTATTAAAGTACCTGAATTACCTATAATCGTGAAAGTGGTGACATTTTATTAGGTCCCGAAGTACCATACAAAGTTGCACTATTTTCCTTAATCTTGGTTTTTTATCCCATTGGGTTTTTCCAAGGTAATATTTTTAACGAGGCAACTTCAGCACCATTTAATACATCAGATCCCCCAGATCAATAATGAAAAGCACACTAGGTTCTAAAGTACCTTATGCTTGTGCATCCAAAGCAGCTCAACACCAATATATGCAAGTCAGGCACGTCAAAGTTAATCATGAAGACATTCTATCTTATACACATCAAAGACAATGTTGAGATTCGACCAAAAGCTCATGAAGACGGTGACATTGGGAAGAATAAGAAGACTTCAAGAATGATGTTGAATTCAGGGGGAGTATACACGCACTGCACTCTTTTCTCCTTCGCTCAAGTTTTTATCCCAATGGGTTTTCCTGACAAGATTTTTAATGAGGCAGTATCATCAAAGCGTATCGTATGTCATTTGTATTTTTCTTTGGTCCTAGTTTTGGTCTCACTAGGTTTTCTAGGCGAGGTTTTTAATATGACAGTTTTGTATTATTAGTTATGTATATCCAAGGGGGAGTGTTATAATATTATTATTATTCTATGTGGATATACATGGGAAACCCTAGTTAGACTTGGGGCTCAAGGTGTGTAATATCTATATAAAATGGTCCTTTGGAACCCTAATGAAGACACGAGTTTCTCCTCTCTTCTCTCCGCATCTCTTATATTATAATATATTATAAATTATTTCAATAAATTATATTAAATTTGCAATGCAATGAAGCTATTTTTGTTAACATTGTTGGGGGGGAAATGCTGGGAATTTTTTTTCTGAAGACCAAAAAATCATGGTTGGAGCTTTTTGTAACTTAGTGTGTGTTTGCTTGTAGATGTGGGGGGATTTTGCTGGATTAGTAATAGTTAAATACTAGACATTTGGCGTTTGGTGGAGTAAGCTTTGGAAGAAGATGGAGATGAATATATGTATTTATATAGACGTGGAAGTGAATAAAGCTCCATCTTACTCAATCAAGATTTATGAGATTACTAGATAGATTTTTTCCCACAATACCCCTTTCTTTCATAATTTATTCAATTTCACACACCGCCTCTTCCTCGGTCTTGCTCAAGCTTCTCCTTTGATCTCACCTTGTTTAGCGCGCCTCCTTCTTCAAAGTCACAAGTGACACCTCCACAATGATCTTGTATTCTCGTGTACAGTCGCCACCGACACCTTTGCAGTCGCAATCAACACCCTCAGTCGTCGCCAAAGCCTCCAATTTTGAACCGCTATCACAATTCTCCTGCTTTCCTTAGTACCATGGTACTTCTAATTTGGGTTTTGTCCAATGTTTCATTTCAGTTTACCAAGAAATATTGGGAAATTGATGCCCCCATAATCGATCACGTGGCTAGCATTTGTCTCAATTTTATTGTTTTCTTCTTTATTTTTGAAGCCCAATTTGGTAATTTCCTCCTCCACATATACTTATAAATCTTCAAATATCAAACACCCAATGAGTTTTTTTACTAGATTTTTTACCAAATTAAATCTATCGTATCAACTATTTAAACCTTTACCAATAAATACACATATACTTATACATATACCGACACATCTACAACTACCTACAAATATCCATTTAGCAAACACAACCTTAATTTAGAAATTATTTATGTTGTAAAGATTTTTTATTCCATTTTTCTAACTAGAAAGTATCCGTCAATCCATTTGATTGATATTTTAAAGAATCTACTATATATAGTTAATTACGTATTAGATTTAGATGTTAATGTTAATGCATATTGGAAGAGCTGAGAATTAGATAAATATATTATTTTTATTACAAAAAAGATAAATATAGTTATTAGATTTATTTGGTTGAATATCCGTCTACTTAATTCAGTACCTTGAGTTCTCACACATTAATTTATTTGTATAATGTTGAATTGGATGTATTTAAAAGGATGGTCATGGGTTTGAAAAGATGCTACTCCCGCCGTATTTAGTCAGTTCTTTCAGATACCAAATAGAAATGATTGTCGCATTTTATTTTTGTGAAACAATAAAAAAAAAATGAGTAATTGGTATTGCATATGTCAACAAAATTTGGGTTTTGCAAAACTAGCACCCCCTTTGAGAAATTTGCAAAACTAACAATTAGAGTCAAAATTTTGCAAAAATAACAGGTCCTCTAACTTATTGTTGCAAGTGGAGAGATGGAGTATTAATTGGAGAGGGAGAGAGGGCTGCCAAATTGAGAGAGAGAGTAGAGATTTGCATAGGAGAGAGAATAAAAAGTGTCCAATTGTGAGAGAGCAGAGTTTTGCAGAGGAGAGAGAAGAAAAAGTGAAGGGAATCGTGCCACCAATACCATCATACAATATATAATAATGAATATGTGTCTCGGTCGGATTCACGAAGGTTGGCACATGAAATTCATATATTGGCACGTAAATAAAAGTTAGTGGCACAACGACCGTATTGAGTGTCATGTAGTTGACTGTCATGTCGTTAAGATAATTGTAATATTCGGACTTGGGTTTATCTTAGAGTCAAAAGAGTTGACACGAGATATACCTATACTGACATATAAATAGACGTTAGTGTCACGAAGAACGTATTGACTGACACGTAAGTCCCGTATTTATCTCTCTGTCAATAAAATAATCTCACATCGAAATATTTTTTCGATAAACATATATAAAGTGGGTGTCTATAGATAGATAAAATTAAATTAAGTTCAAAAATAAATTTATTTTTTAATTTTAACTAATGAAAATGATTGAAAATTAGTTTAGAACAATTAAAAGTTAAGGGTGACACAAACTTGTAACCTGTTGAAAGGGTTACCCAAATATTTGCAAAACTAACATTTCTCCCCTCTCTTGCAATTTTTCCACTAGCAATGCTAGTTTTGCAAACGCTCAATATTTTTGGTATAGTTATGCAAATTTGCCTAAAAAAATTAGGGTAGTGCTATCAATATTCTTGTGTCATCATCTTAGAGCATTCTTATGAACGAGAATCCAAAATTCTGATTCTTTATTCACATTCTCGTCGATAGGGATATTGTGAGCAAGATAATTGTATATTTTATTTTGATTTTTTTTATCAGGTAAGAATTCAAAATATCAGACCAAAGACTGGTAAATCGAGAGAGCACTGACTAAACCAACAATAAAAACATCTGTAAAAACATAAAAGTAAAATAAAACACAACCAGTTGGCAAAAAGTGGCAAAAGCATTATCATAAAGGCCGTCCGCGGATAGACATCCAACAGGAAAAAAACTGAAAGCTAACTTAAACAGAATCATCCGCGGATAGAAAAGAGGGGCCCGTGGCGGTCATGCCCACCCCCCCACGAGTAGAACAGGTGTCGAGTAGCAAACCCCACGTGGCATGTCATTTAGAGACCGCCTTGTACCTATAAAAGGAAGAAATTACATTAAAGAGAAGGACTTTTGGGGAGAGGGAGGTAGGAGAGGAAATGAGCGGATTAAAACCAAGCGAACCTGAGAAAGAAGAGTGGAAGAGAGAGAAGAGAGAGAAGAAGTCGAACACGCCACCAAAAAACCTTCTTTTCAGGAAGATCGAAGCTTTTTTCACTAGATTGCTTCGCGGATATAGACCTTTCTTCACCCTTTGTAAAACTTTCCACCTAAATTGAGAGTCTGTTGTTGTTGGTCCTTAAGATAATCAATGACGACAGGTAAACAATCTGATTCCCGAATTGTCCGGGGAAAACTCGATAAGGGAATAGCGCATCAGCATTCATAGGTAGATTGTTCCCGCGACACAGGTTGGTCCGCGTCGATTATTTCGATGCGGGTCAGGTAAGCCCGTTGGGAATATTAAAGGCCCCACTGGATAGATTCCCGTGTCCCACTAAAAATGGAGGCCTTGAGAGATCGAGCGTTTTCACTGGCGCCGTCTGTGGGAACCCCCTCACACTAAAGGGTTCCTCTAAAAATTCTTTATGTTCAATAAAGTCAGACAAAGACCCTCAAAACTTTTGAGGAGATAAAGGTCCGCGTCTGAATCTAAAAGTATGAAGAATTGCGTTTGAAGATAAGTCTTTTACTATGACAGATTCGCGACTCTGAGAAACTGCGTGATATCCAAAACAATCCGACGCACAATATGAGCCAAGGGATCCACAAGGATTAGGAGGCCTCAAGTATGTATATCCCATTACCACCGCAACCAAATCCAGATGGCGAAATGGGAGACCAGCACCTCAGTACCCCTCCGTATCACCATTGCAATCAGCATGGACTAGGAGGAGAGCACATACCGCAGAACTTTTGGTACTATGAAGCACATCGTGAACAACCTAACCCCTTTCAGCAGGAACAATCACAATACTTTTATTATGATCATTGGGGACAAAATCCGCGTCAACAGGGGAATTATCATCAGGATGAGCAACATGAAAATTTTGATAGATATAACACCGCGTACGACAACCCCAACAACTGGAATTACGGTTTTCAGAATCAGGCAATGTCGCGTCAGGCGTGGCAGAATGATCAGTGGCAGCGTGAGAACAAACATCGACGTGGAGAGAGATCCACAGATGTTTCCACCTCTACAAGGTCCGACTCAGTGGAGAAAAGAACTGAAAACATGCCAGCAGTTTTCCCATTAGTGTTTAGCAAGGAAATCTGTTCCGCGACAGTTCCAAAAAGGTGAAGAGATGTGAACCTTATGAAATATGACGGGACGACCGATCCTGAAGATCATCTCTGCCATTTTACAACCGCGATGGGAATAAATGAGTACAATGATGCTATGTTATGTAGAACGTTCCCTTCAACTTTGACAAAGATCGCACTAACCTGGTTCACAAACCTTCCGAAAGGCTGTGTAACCAATTTCATCCAGTTGTCCCACGTCTTTACATCCCATTTTGGAAGTGCGCGATCGAGAAAGAAAACCATGCTTGACCTGAATTCCATAAGGCAAGGAGCTGGAGAATCTTTGGGGCATTTCTTCACCCGTTTTACCAGTGTGGTGGTACAAATCCCCAATTTTAATCATGAATCGGCGATCATCATACTCATGGGGAATTTAGCAGAAGGAGATTTCAAGACATACCTGTTTCGGAAGAAACCAACTAGTTGCGACGATTTGAGGGAACAGGTGTCTAGGCAGATCGAGGCTGAAGAAGCAGCCGCGTCCAGTTCAAGAGCAAACATAGGGAATCAAGGTCTTTTTGGGAAGCTTGCTGGAAAATTTAGGAAGGAGAAAGCCAAGCCACCCAGACATCATTCGGAAGTTGCAGATTTTCGTCCCCACCATGACGAAGTACACATGAATTCTGAGAGAGGGCAAGGGTCTCGTCGAAGAGAAGATCATCCACGTTCCTATCACCCGAGGGAGAACCCCTATGGGAATCAAGAAATGAGATTTCCACTAAGAAGGGAAGATCGACTTAACCGGAGGCCAGATTGGGGAGACCGAAACCCCAGGTTTGACGACCCTTGTGATCGGCAGGACCGTTACTTAAGGCAACATGATTAGCATAGAGATCCCCCTTTTCACAACCGAGGAAGAGGAAGGGGAAGAAGAGGACGCGGAGGTAGGCAAAACTATACGCCTCCAGTCCAGAGATCCGTCAATCAAGGAGAAGCTCGAAGACCGGAAGCAGGCCATACACCAGAGCCCGAGGGTTTCATCAATACCCTCGCATGAGGCTTTTCCATGGCAAGGTCCAGTAGACAAGAAAAGAGAAATTACGAAAGAGAAGAAAGACAACCTCCATCCGCGTCAAGCAGAAGGATCTCCCTTTCACAGCATGAAGACATATCCTTTTCCCCGAAAGACGCCGAGGAAGTAAGGATGCCGCACTCATATCCTTTAGTCATCCATGCTCAAATAGCTGCCAAGACAGTCAAAAGAGTATTTATTGACACCGGTTCATCAGTCGATATCTTGTGATGGGAAGCTTTCTCTCAGATGGGGATATCCACGACATCGTTGAAACCATACTCAGGTAAATTGATCACGTTCTCGGGGGGAGAGGTACAAGTGTCAGGAACAATCGAGCTGACAGTAGTTTTGGGAACACCCCCAAAAAGGCGCATGGAAAACATTGTATTCACGGTAGTAAAGATTCCTACTGTATACAATGCTTTACTGGGATGCGTCTCGCTCTACAAATTCCAGATGATAGTATCAATCTATCACTTTGTTGGAAAGTTTCCTTTGCCAGGAGGAGGAATCGGCGAGGTTCGCGGCCAGCAGCCAGAAAGCAGAAGCTGTTATTTAACTTCTATCAAGAAGAAAAAAGAAGTAATGTGTATTGATGAGAAATGTGAATCCGTAGTGGGAGACAATGACCCATCATAACTCTCAGAGGCTGAACTTGAAGTAAGACCGACAGAAGCAAAAATACCAATCGCGGATGAAAGAGTTGCTTATAGACCGTTCTCAAACCCTGAGGAGAAAGTCTATTTGGGACGAGTGCTAGAACCAGAAGAAAGAGATCGGGTCATGGAGATCATAACGAGGTCAAGAGACGTTTTTGCATGGACTCCGCGAGATCTGCTGGGAGTCCCGTCCACAATTGCCTTGCATACCTTTAAGAATTCGTCCAGGAACAAAACCCATAGTACAAAAGAAGAGGAAGATGGCTCCTGAGAAAACTGTCGCGGCAAAAGAAGAAACTGACAAGCTGTTAGAAGCAGGGTTCATAGAGGAAGTAGAGGACTCAGATTGGCTCTCAAACGTGGTTTTGGTGAAGAAATCTAATGGGAAATGGAGAATGTGCATCGATTTTACTAATCTTAAAAAATCTTGCCCCAAAGATAGTTACCCATTGCCATCAATAGACGAACTTGTCGATGGGACCGCGTGTAATAACGTCCTCAGTTTTCTCGATGCTTACTCTGGATACAATCAGATAAGTTTGGACCCTCTAGACAAGAAAGCAACTACCTTCATCAACAACCAAGGGATATTTTGCTACCGCGTCATGCCTTTCGGACTTAGGAATGCCGGGGCTACGTTTCAAAGAACTGTTGATCGGATCTTTCGTAAACAGATTGGCAGGAATGTGTCGATTTATGTGGATGATATCGTAGTCAAGAGCGAAAAAGCAGAGGATCACACGACGGATCTACAAGAAACCTTTGGGGTTGATTTTGGAAAATTCCTTCATTTCATGGTTAGCCATCGAGGAATAGATGTGGATCCTGAAAAGGTGGCGGCTGATGTCACAAAAGTAGCCATGTCTTTATGCATATTTGAGTTCCATATTCTTTACATTTTGCATATTTCGGGTTGGGAATATGTCGAATTTATGTAATATATGCTTATTTGTCAGAAATAGAGATCTACAAAAGTTTATGTGCAATATTGCAGAATATGGAGTCATTTCGGGAGAGAACCAAGAAGCAAGAACGGAGGCCCAAGTCTACTCGATGTCGACTAACCCTAGTCGATCTCGACAACCCATGTCTAGGCACACCAGGATCGAGGAGGACCATGCCGAGAAGCTGAAGACGAAGAACCCGACTCCAGGCCTCTACTCGAGATCGAGTAACCAACTCGAGATCGACGAAGCACCACAGCCAATGCCCGGAGTCGAGGAAAGCATGTCCGAGGATTCCGAGGAGCATTACCCGACCTGGTGCCCGGACACCATAACTCGATGTTGAGGACCTTCCTCGATGTCGACGAAGGTGAAGACCTGTCCGAGCATGTCGAGAAGATCCACCCGACGTTGCCGAGAAGACCTAGTCGATGAGCCAACCCTACTCGAGATCGACGATCACCAGGAGCCAGAATCCGAGCCCTGTCGAGGACCAGCAACCTGAGACGCCGAGCCAGCCCAGTCGACGTCACTTCTACTCGAGATCGAGTAGACTTACTCGAGATCGAGGAGGGCCGTGTCCAAAGCCGCGTTACACGGTTTGGCTGTCCTGCTCGGATTTGGATTCCTTGGAGCCGAAGGAAGCCGAGTCTATCCGAGATCCATCAAGTTCTATCTAAGGAAGACAAGATCTATCAACACAAAGACATCTTACCTAGTTTAGATTTATTTCCCCTTTATAGATTTAATTCCTTTGTTGCTTTTATTTATCATTAAGCCTTTTAGATATAGTTTTTGATATAGATAGAGATTTCTATCGTTGGGTAGCAAGGTTTAGAAGCCTATAAATAAAGCCCATGGGGCTGATTTCTATTCATTCAATTTCAGTAGGAGAAGTAGTAGTAGAGAAAGAAAGGGAGGCCGAGTGGAGCAAGGGAGCGAGAGCAAGTTGGATTTGTTCGGTTATACTTTCTTCAGTTGGTTTAATGCAATTAGTTTCTTTTCAATCAATGTCTGAGGTTGCGATGAAGAGCGAGTAGTCCACCCACTTCTAGGGTTGGGGCGAGCCCGACGATAGCCCTGCGTGTTTGAGGTAAAGATCCGACTTTTATCGTGTTGTGAGCATCTACTACTTGTTTATGTGTTTATTACCCATCTAATGGAGGTCCATGCTAACAACTTGGATTGTAAACATAAAATCAGTAGAGACAATTAGGGTTTCTTGAAAGAGTTGTCTAATTGTTGGAAAAGGCGAAAGCTTAGTCCTTTGATGCAAATTATATGATTATCTGTTTTATTTTTGCCGTATGCATGCTTTGTTATTGTTGTCGCAAACCCCAATCTTGGAAGCCCTTTTCATACAGTTTATTTCGAGATCCCAAAAGCCTTTGCATTTATTTTCTTTCGTTTTAGTTTCTGTCTTCCTCGAGATCGACTAGCACTCCTCGATCGCGAGTTACTGATCTTTGACCCAGGTCGCTGTAGCTTCTGTGTGCAGGTGATCGACCAAACCAAGCCGACGTCGACGAAGACCCAACTCGATCTCGAGTAAGGGCTTGTCGAGATCCACCAGAAACTGTCGAGAACTGCTGTTGTGTTTGACTGTCCGATCTTCTGTCGAGTTGCTGTACTTGAGATCTAGGACACCTGTGGTCGACTTCTGTCCGTGAGAATTCTCTGCTTCCTAGGATCCGCTGACACGCTTCCTCGTGAATCGATCCTGATTTCTACTGCATCGGGAGGAAGTCTTGTAATTTTTTTGAAAGGGACGGAATCTGGTTTGCTATACTTTATATTTCAATTTGCATTCTCGATTTCCTCCTACAACAAATTGGCGCCGTTGCCGGGGAAGCTATCATTCGCGCCTTAGGTAGTTAAAATCTCACGTTTTCTTTGAGTTACTTTACAGGTGTATGCGTCGTTCTGGTCAACCACCTGAGTTTGACGGCTTAGACGAACCGGAGCGCCTTCTACACATCAGAGCTAAACTGCAAAGAGCCATGGCGACCGCAGAAACTCAAGAACAGCTTATACAGAGACTTACAAGGGAACTGGCCATTAAAGATGCTGCTATCGCCGTTGAGAAAGCAGCAAGGGCACAAGCAGAAGCTGAGCTTGCCCAATTCCCAACCACTGTAGAGGATTACATGCATCCAACTCTCGTCGTGCCTGAATCGGCGATTCTAATCCCTGATAACTCCTTTGAAATTCGCACTCAGTTTCTTATATAGCTTAAAAATAATGCTTTTTATGGAAAATTTAATGAGTGTCCTCTTGAACATATTACCAATTTTTCTGACATGTGACGTACTCTTGTTGAAGGTACAACGCTAGAATACGTCAAGATGAAAGCTTTTCGCTGGTCTCTCGCTGGGCCTGCACTGAAGTGGCTTGAAGGGCTGAAACCAAGATCACTTACAACATGGGCCCAAGTAGAGCAAGAATTTCTGAATAAATTCTTCCCACCCGCCAAGACAGCACTCCTTCGCCAGAAAATCACCGCCTTCAAACAGAAGCCTGGGGAACCGCTGGCAAAGGCATGGTAACGCTACAAAGAACTATTGCGATCTTGCCCTACTCATGGACATCCACCCTACGTCATTCAGGAGATCTTCTTCAACTCTCTTGATCAAGTCACTAAGGACAGAAACAGCCAGTATACTCGCTATGAGTATCTGACGATGCCACAAATTGATGCTTGGGGTGTGCTAGACAAGCTCACCAATTATGACAACAAATATGGGTATACTACAAACTATGAGGAGAACTCCTATGCGAGGCCAACACCATCTATGCCACTCTATAAGCAAGCAAAGAAGATTGACCCAGATGTCAGGGAGCAATTCTACAGAGACCAGAATCGCAAGCTCCTCAAGCAAGTTAAATATCTGTCTGTCAACCAGCCTTGCATAGAATGCGGATCACAGCGGCACACCACTACTGAGTGCCCACACACTAAGCAAGTCAGGATGGCAGAAACACATGAGGAGGCAGCCTACGCTGGGGTCCCAATTTCTACATGGGAGATCAAAGGTTCTATCAACCATAGTGGAACCAAGGTCCTCCTAGGAACCCCCCACCCTACAGAGCTCCAGGACATCCAGAAAGGGATCAAAAGAAGGACGATCTGCAGCTCATCCTTGAGGAGATGCGTCCGAATCAGGGCACCAACAACAACCAGTTCCAGAACATCACTACAAAATTTGGAGAACTGGATATCTGGAAAAGGGGAATAGAGACCCAGATGGGTCAAATCGCTACACAGATCCCACGACCATCCGGACAGCTCCCTGGGTAAACAAAACCAAATCCTAAGGGGAAGACCGGACACGTCGCAGCTATCAAACTCAGAAGTGGGCATCAACTACACGAGCCAGAGGTCGGGAAACAGCAAGGCAAGGCAGAACAGCAACTCGACATAGAGCAGACTCAACTCGATCTCGAGGAAACAGTACTCGACCTCGACAAGAAACTGCTCGACACAGACCAGAAGTTGAGCTCGGACTCCACTGCGCATCCCAGCAACTCCAAGTCGACCACCCAACTCGATGTCGAGGAGCCCCTGGTCGAGATCGAGGAGATGCTGGCCGACGTCGACGACTCTGCAACACCTCCGATGTCTGATCTGGCTCCGAAGCAGAAAAAGGTACTGCCTTTTCCTTCCAAAGCACAGAAAGATCCCACTGCAGGTAGGTTTAACAGATTTGTTAATATGCTGCAAGAACTGAATGTTTCTATTCCTTTTACAGAAGCCTTGCAAGAGATGCCTGGATATGTCAAATTTCTGAAGGAAATCCTGAGCAAGAAGCGATCCATCTCAGAGATCGTCGGCGAATGCAAAGTACTCCACTTCCCTGAAAAGAGATCTGACCCTGGTAAGTTTTCTGTTACTGTGGGTTTTGGACAATATAAATATGAGTCTCTGTGTGATTTAGGAGCAAGTGTGAGTATCATGCCTTTATCAATCTGGCGGAAGGTAATGATAGGATGCATAGAACCTGTGGATGCCAAGCTATACATGACAAACAATATAGTGGTCATCCCTACAGTTATAGTTGAGAATGTCCCCGTCCAGGTTGGTAAATTCTTTGTTCCATTAGATTTCTCTATTATAGACTGTACTAAAGATCCTACTAGCCCTATTATTCTTGGTAGACCATTCTTAGCTACTGCAGATGCCAGAATTAGTGTCAAGAATCGATCACTCACCTTCACCATAGGCGACGAGGTTTTAGATTTCTCTTTTGGCCCTGCAAAAGAGGAAATATCATGGCTGGAGGTGAAAAGTATCAGCAACCACGGGACCAAGAAATCAACGGAGGAAACCACCCTAAGCCAACTCGATCTCGACAAAGGTACTTTCGATCTCGACAAGCCCATATCGACATCGACTTCTTCTGTTGAACCATTGACTTGCCCAGAGTCTAAGTATGGGGTCCCTGTACTCGAGGTCGACCAGCAATACTCGACATCGACTAGCCCCAAGCCCAAAGATTTCTGTTTTGGGTAGGAAAAGGTAAGTTCAGGTATGAATTCTACTCCCCCTCAGTCCATAAAGAAAATTTTCAATAATTTAAGGGGAGGTAAGGCCCCGTGGCAGGAAAATCTGCGGAAACTAAGAGCTGGAAGGAAGAAGAAGAAAGAGAAGGGAGATAATGCAAGCAACCACCTGTTAGCTGAGCTTGCATAATACCAGCAGGACCTAGATGATCCAGGAGAAGGGCCAAGCATGAGCGGGCCCCACACTAATGGTCCTTGAGCGCAAACGGAGAAGTCGGCCTAGCGACTCTAAAATCTAGAGCATGTATATAAACTTTATGAATTTTGGGACTTTGGAGCTTTTTGTTTTTGGTTTTGGTTTTTGGTATTTAAATTTAGAATACTTCATGTGGATAGTCTTCTGGAATCTAACACTTTTAGGTCGGCAAGCATATAAGGATCGCGAAAAGTGGAATAAGAAGTCCCTGAAAAACCGTCAGAATCGACGAAGGCTAAGTCGACGACGACAAGGAGGAGCAGCCCAGACACTCCTCGATATCGAGTAGGCCAACTCGATATCGACAACACCCAGAAGCTCCTCGACTTCAGAAAACCACTGGACGCAGACAAAGCTACTCGATATCGAGTAGGGTGCTCGATATCGACAAGCCCTTTACTCGACATGTCTGTTCTGCCCTCCTCGATGTGTTATCCTGTGAGTTCCTTCCTTTACTCTTGTTTTTATTTGATTTTATACAGTGGGGACACTGTATATTTTAAGTATATGGTGGGAGAAGGGCTCATTATCATTATTATATATTTTAGTCTTGCTTTTGGTTTTACTTGGTGAAATTTTTAATTTTTATGTTATGCATTCATGTTTAAATTTTATGCATTTTAATCTTTTGTTATACTTTAGTCTTGTTTTTAGTTGCATATAAAAAAAATAAAAGAAAAAAAAAAGAAGAGAAAAAAAATGCATGTTTAAATTTTTGCATTGTTTTATACCCTAACTTAGATGTCCTATGATGATAAATAATGACTGACTTGATCATATAAATCCTATGGCGTGTTTGGAAGGTTTAGCCTAAGTCCTCAAAATGGTTTTTATGTGGATTGTGAACTTGTGATGAAATTGAGCACATATGATCCTAAGCTAAAGGTTAAAATCCAACAAAAATTGTCCCAGGGATAATTTTGGCCTTATAGGGAGAACATAAAAAATCCCTCTCCTTTCTTGAGTGTATTTACTCTTCCTATGCATCTCTAAATATTGTAATAGTTATTCAAAACCAATGCATTTATATGTTTATGTAAATGAGAATTAAATGATGGAGGCACCTTTTAAGCCAATTTTATCCTCTCTTTACCTACCCTGCATTATCCCTGCTTGAAGCCAGAACATTAGCCTGAGACTTTTATTATAAACTCCACAAAATTATCCTTAGCCGAATTGAGCCTGACCCCCATTTGGGAATTAAGACTTAGAGTTGGTTGAAATAATGATTTGTGGAAAGAATGAGCTTATGTTTCATTTCAAGTAGGAAGGATTGTTGAAATTTATTGAGATATGGGTTGGTTTTATATCTTGCTATGCATATTATGTAAAAGGATTTTTGGCTCACCTTATAAATGCACATTAGTTTTTATTTATTTTCGTTTCAAAAAAAAATCGAAAAAGAGAAAAGCAAAAGAAAAAAAATATAGTTTGCAATTGTGAATAAAGTGCTTGAGCCAAATTTACTTTATTTCTTTCATTATTCGCAAGATACATACTTTGGAGAGGTTGAGAAAGTTTGAAAGGTTACATACTTCATTGAGATAAATTGGAGAGTTTGGTTGATGCCTATGATTGAGAGTTATGGTTTGGTTGAGTTGTGTTGGAGATTTAGGAGTCTTGATTCCCGAATTTTATTAAGCATCACATGGCCAAATAATTTCATACCCTATTATTTCTTACCAAGCCCCATTACAACCCTGCCGAATGGAATCTTCTTTGAAGAATTCTATTGAGCGAAGTCCTACTGATAATTCTTGTTGCATTTTCAAAATTGGTTGCGAAGTGAATTTATATTTAAATTACAATGTTTATGAGATTGTATATGGAATTGAGTTGAGAGATGATCTACATAGCCTAAACACATTGAGAGTTGAGTGTAAACACATTATTCCTGTGAGGTTGGATTTATATTGCCTATGCCTATGGATCGCTCATATATGTGTGATGACGTTAAATTCACTTGTCTTACATTGCTACTACTTGAAATGTTGCTTTTGACAAGGGCGAAGACTCGAAGGATGTGTTGTAGGTTTTGGTTATTGTTTAGTTATTGCTTGAGGACAAGCAAGTCTAAGTATAGGGTGATTTGATGTCACTAAAGTAGCCATGTCTTTATGCGTATTTGAGTTCCATATTCTTTGCATTTTGAATATTTCGGGTTGGGAATATGTCGAATTTATGTAATATATGCTTATTTGTCAGAAATAGAGAGCTACATAAGTTTATGTGTAATATTGCAGAATATGGAGTCATTTCGGGAGAGAACCAAGAAGCAAGGATGGAGGCCCAAGTCTACTCGATGTCGACTAACCCTAGTCGATCTCGACAACCCATGTCTAGGCACACCAGGATCGAGGAGGACCATGCCAAGAAGCTGAAGACGAAGAACCCGAACCCAGGCCTCTACTCGAGATCGAGTAACCAACTCGAGATCGACGAAGCACCACAGCCAATGCCCAGAGTCGAGGAAAGCATGTCCGAGGATGCCGAGGAGCATTACCCAACCTGGTGCCCGGACACCACAACTCGATGTCGAGGACCTTCCTCGATGCCGACGAAGCTGAAGACATGTCCGAGCATGTCGAGAAGATCCACCCGACACTGCCGAGAAGACCTAGTCGATGAGCCAACCCTACTCGAGATCGAGTAGTTACCTCGAGATCGACGACCACCAGGAGCCAGAATCCGAGCCCTGTCGAGGACCAGCAACCTGAGATGCCGAGCCACCCCAGTCGACGTCACTTCTACTCGAGATCGAGTAGACTTACTCGAGATCGAGGAGCGCCGTGTCCAAAGCCGCGTTACGCGGTTTGGCTGTCCTGTTCGGATTTGGATTCCTTGGAGCCGAAGGAAGCTGGTTTGGCTGTTTTATTCTTGCCTTATGCATGCTTGTTTATTGTTGTCGCAAACCCCAATCTTGGAAGCCCTTTTCATACAGTTTATTTCGAGATCCCAAAAGCCTTTGCATTTATTTTCTTTCGTTTTAGTTTCTGTCTTCCTCGAGATTGACTAGCACTCCTCGATCTCGAGTTACTGAGCTTCGACCCAGGTCGCTGTAGCTTCTGTGTGCAGGTGATCGACCAAACCAAGCCGACGTCGATGAAGACCCAACTCGATCTCGAGTAAGGGCTTGTCGAGATCGACCAGAAACTACCGAGAGCTGTTGCTGTGTTTGACTGTCCGATCTTCTGTCGAGTTGTTGTACTCAAGGTCTAGGATACCTGTGGTTGACTTCTGTCCTTGAGAATTCTCCGCTGCCTAGGATCCGCTGACACGCTTCCTCGTGGATCGATGCTGACTTCCCACTACTGCATCGGGAGGAAGTCCTGTAATTTTTTGCACGAGACGGAATCTGGTTTGATGTACTTCATATTTCAATTTGCATTCTCGATTTCCTCCTACAACAGCGGCAATCCAAAATCTTCAACCACTGCGGACGATCAAAGAATTGCAATCTTTAAATGGAGCAGTAAATTACCTAAGCTGATTTTTCTCTTGCCTGGCGGACAAGTCATTACCCTTCTTTGCTTTGCTCAAGAAAAAGGGACCAATACAGTGGACTCCAAAATTACAGGAAGCGTTCGGGAGTTTGAAATTTTTTTATCAACACTCCCCACTCTGCACCAACTCGAGAAGCAAGAGATTCTACACTTATACTTATCAGTAAAGAGCATTACCATTAGTGCAGTTTTGACGTGAGAAGAAAAATACCCAGTGTATTATGTTAGTCGTGTGCTACAAGATACTGAGACACGGTATGAACTAGTGGAGAAAATGATTCTATGTCTGGTATTCGCGGCAAGAAGATTGAGGTCATACTTCCAGGTTCACAAAATCAGAGTAATGACCGACCTACCGTTGCGTCAAATCCTTCACTCCCCGTGCTTGTCGGGGAGGATGATGAAATGGGCAGTCGAGTTGACAGAATTTGAAATAGAATATACCCCGCAAAAGGCAGTTCTAGCTCAGGTTTTAGCCGATTTTATTGGCGAAACAAGTTTTGAACTAAATACTCAAACAGAAAAGAGCGAGTGGACGCTCAGGGTGGATGGCGCGACCAATAAAGATGGGTGCGGAGCTGGGGTTACTCTCACTGCGCCTGACGAACAACAATACAATTACGCTTATAAGCTGGATTTCCAAGCTACAAACAATGAAGCTGAGTATGAAGCCCTCCTGGCGGGCCTGGAAGTAGCTTTGGTCAAGGGCGCCAGGCAAGTGTCAGTCTACACTGATTCAGAAGTAGTGACGCGGCAGATAATGGAAGAGTATGAGGCCAGAACTGGTTTAATGGTTGACCATCAAAGAAAGGCACGGGTGTTATCAAAGGCTTTCTTGAGTTTTTGCCTAACGGTCGTTCCCAGAAGTGACAACCAGCAAGCGGACGCGTTGGCTCGGTTAGGAGCAGTCATGCCTGAGGAAGTAGGAAAGGAAGTAATCCTCGAGAGGATGGACAGTCAAAGACTTATCCAAGAAGTCTACCAAGTCCAAGGGATTGAAAAGGGAAACTGGAGAACGTCGCTCGCGGATTATCTGGGGAAGGGCATCCTACCCGAAGAAAGAGACGCAGCTAGGAGAGTGATCACAAAATCTTCTCGATTCACCATCAGGGAAGGAAGGCTTTACAAGAGAGGCTATTGTCTCCCAGATCTGTTGTGCATATCAACAGAGGAAGGAAATATCGTTGTAGAAGAACTGCATGATGGAGTCTGTGCACATTACCAAGGGTGGAGGGCCGTGGTGGCCAAAGCAACTAGACTAGGGTATTACTGGCCAACTATGAAGCAAGATGTTCAAAATTATATCCAGAAATGCGACGCGTGTCAGAGGTTTGGAAATTTGATTCACCGCCCTTCTGAGGTACTGAAAAGTATAACTGGAGCCTGCCCTTTTTCTGTTTGGGGAATGGATATTCTTGGTCCATTTCCCACTGCCCCAGGACAGTTGAAATATGTGCTAGTCTTGGTTGATTACTTCACGAAATGGGTCGAGGCCGAAGCAATGGGACTAATCACCACGAAGAAAGTAAGAAGGTTCTTGTGGAAAAACATCGTTTGCCGTTTCGAGGTGCCCAACTCAATAATCACGGACCATGGACCTCAGTTTGATTGTGAAACAATCAGAGATTTCTGCGCGGGATTGGGCATAAAACTCAAAATCTCGTCTGTGGCCCATCCACAGACGAACGGACAGGCAGAAACAACCAGAGATTTCTGCGCGGGATTGGGCACAGCAAAAGGGCGATGGGCTGAACTTCAACCACTAGTTCTCTGGTCCTACTGCACATCAGCAAAAACTCCAACTAGAGAAACCCCGTTTTTCACTAGTCTTTGGTATAGACGCGGTCATTCCGGTAGAAAGGTTGGTTCCTTCGGCGCGAATAATAACATACAACCAGGAAACCAATGATAAAGCATTAGAACTCGAACTCCATCTCATAGAGGAGTGCAGGATGGCAGCAGCCATAAAGGAGCAAGAATATAAAAGGCGAATATCTAAATGTCGGGATAGACGAATTCGCCCGCGGCATCTCAATGAGAGAGATTTAGTGCTCCGCCAAGCTACCACTGGAGGAAAGCTGGACCCAAACTGGGAAGGGCTTTATGTAATCGTAAAAGAAGTTCAAAGAGGAGCGTACAAACTCAGCACCCCCGAAGGCACCGTTCTAAACAAGACCTGGAATGCAGATACTCTAAAGAAGTACTATGTCTAATTGCCAAGGCTTGTATATTACAGAAAGCTTAGTCACCCCCGCAAAAAATTAAATAAAGCGTTAGAGGGCGCTTTTATTATTTTTCTTCCGAATAATTTCTTAAAATAAGTCCCAAAGACACTGGAGCTTGGCTCCGCGTCGGGCCTCCGATTGAAGCTGCATTCTCGGAGACGAAGTTTTACTTAAGTCCCAAAGACGCTGGAGCTTGGCTCCGCGTTGAGCCTCCGATTGAAGCTGCATTCTTGGAGATGAAGTTTTACTTAAGTCCCAAAGACGCTGGAGCTTGGCTCCGCGTCGAGCCTCCGATTAAAGCTGCATTCTCGGAGATGAAGTTTTACTTAAGCCCCAAAGACGCTGGAGTTTGGCTCCGCGTCGGGCCTCTGATTGAAGCTGCATTCTCGGAGATGAAGTTTTACTTAAGTCCCAAAGACGCTGGAGCTTGGCTCCGCATCGGGGCTCCGATTAAAGCTGCATTCTCGGAGATAAAGTTTTACTTAAGTCCCAAAGATGCTGGATCTTGGCTCTGCGTCGGGCCTCCGATTGAAGTTGCATTCTCGGAGATGAAGTTTTACTTAAGCAATAAAGATGCTGGAGCTTGGCTCCGCGTTGGGCCTCCGATTGAAGCTGCATTCTCGGAGATGAAGTTTTACTTAAGTCCCAAAGACGCTGGAGCTTGGATCCGCGTCGGGCCTCCGATTGAAGCTGCATTCTCGGAGATGAAGTTTTACTTAAGTCCCAAAGACGCTGGAGCTTGGCTCCGCGTCGGGCCTCCGATTGAAGCTGCATTCTCGGAGATGAAGTTGGGACTCCGATTGAAGCTGCATTCTCGGAGATGAAGTTTTACTTAAGCCCCAAAGACGCTGGAGCTTGGCTCCGCGTTGGGCCTCCGATTGAAGCTGCATTCTCGGAGATGAAGTTTTACTTAAGCCCCAAAGACGCTGAAGCTTGGCTCCGCGTCGGGCCTCCGATTGAAGCTGCATTCTCGGAGATGAAGTTTTACTTAAGTCCCAAAGACGCTGGAGCTTGGCTCTGCGTCGGGTCTCCGATTGAAGCTGCATTCTCGAAGATGAAGTTTTACTTAAGTCCCAAAGACGTTGGAGCTTGGCTCCGCGTCGGTCCTCTGATTGAAGCTACATTCTCGGAGATGAAGTTTTACTTAAGTCCCAAAGACGCTGGAGCTTGGCTCCGCGTCAGGGCTCCGATTGAAGTTGCATTCTCGGAGATGAAGTTTTACTTAAGCCCCAAAGACGCTGGAGCTTGGCTCCGCGTCGGGCCTCCGATTAAAGCTGCATTCTCGGAGATGAAGTTTTACTTAATTCCCAAAAACGCTGGAGCTTGGCTCCGCGTCGGGCCTCCGATTGAAGCTGCAATCTCGGAGATGAAGTTTTACTTAAGTCCCAACGACGCTGGAGCTAGGCCCCACCTCGGGCCTCTGATTGAAGCTGCATTCTCGGAGATGAAGTTTTACTTAATTCCCAAAGACGTTGGAGCTTGGCTCCGCGTTGGGCCTCCGATTGAAGCTGCATTCTCAGAGATGATGTTTTACTTAAGCCCCAAAGACGTTGGAGCTTGGCTCCGCGTCGGGGCTCCGATTGAAGCTGCATTCTCGGAGATGAAGTTTTACTTAAGTCCCAAAAACGCTGGAGCTTGGCTCCGCGTCGGACTAGTTGGGAGCCTAATTCGCCATGTTTTACGGTTACTTTTATATTGATTTCTGCATGCATTTCATACATTTGGGTTAGAATAATACATAATTTGTGTAGTTTTTGTTTATTGTCAGTATATGGAGATCTACACAAGTTTTTGTTATAATTCCCAGAAATCGGACGCATTTTGGAGCTTAAAGGAAAAGTCATGAAGAAGCTAAGGATGGTGCAGCTGGAGAAAAGGACCATTTTTCGGTATTTATCATTCTGAATCAAGCTTTAATGTCTTCATGAGAGTTGTAGCCCTCGAAAAGAGTTTTCCAATGCATGGTCATATGCGTCAATCCGACGAACGAGGACTCGCGAAAGTGCGTTTCAAGAACTGAGCAGAATGCTGAGAGCTGACACAGCTACTCGACGTCGACCAGGTTCTACCTGAGGTCGACTACAGATGAAGCAGACTTGATCGAGGATAGAAGAAGAAGACAATCCGAGCACGAGCCGTACTCAACATCGACCACACCGTACTCGACGTCGACCACACCTTACTCGAGGTCGACTAGAACCGGGCGGTTTGTAACACCCCGTCCCATATCGGATATCATAAAGATGTTGGGAGTGATTTATAAGCGATTCAAGCCCTACCCATGTCACAAGAGCTCTTCCTTTTCAGGCTCCAAGTGAGGACAACGGACCTGAGAAGGCTAGGTGGCATGGGCTGGCGCATCTTGAGACCCCGGGTCTTACAGATGGTATCAGAGCCGACTCCGGGCTCGGAGTTGCACCGACAGTATGCTCGGGTATGCTCCTCCCGGAGGGCAGTCCCTTGGGCCTGACGGGGTCGTCAGTGCTTTAAGTAGTGGAGATTGTAACACCCCGTCCCACATCGGATATCATAAAGATGTTGGGAGTGATTTATAAGTGATTCAAGCCCTACCCATGTCACAAGAGCTCTTCCTTTTCAAGCTCCAAGTGAGGACAACAGACCTGAGAGGGCTAGGTGGCATGGGCTGGCGCCTCTTGAGACCCCGGGTCTTACACGGTTATCCGAGCTCGACGAAGAGAAGCACTCGACAAGCTAAAGATTACCAAAAATCGAGTACACCCTACTCGACGTCGACTAGGCCTGGTCGACGTCGACCACCACCAGCGTCTTCTGTTGCCTAGATTCGACTGTGCCTGACCCCTGTCGACCAACCTTGGTCGAGGTCGAGTACCACTGTAGTCGACAACCACCTGTGAGATTTGCCGCTACCTGAGATCCGCTGACTCTCTTCCTCGTGGATCGATCCTGACTTTCCGCTGCTATATCAGGAGGAGGTCTTGTAATTATTTGCAAGGGACAGAATCTGGATTGCTTTACTTTATTTATATTTTATTGCAATTCTCGATTTCCTCCTAACAACAAATTGGCGCCGTTGCCGGGGAAGCTATCATTTGCGCCTTAGGTAGTTAGTTCTCACATTTTCTCTGAGTTACTTTATAGGTATATGCGCCGTTCTGGTCAAACACCTGAGTTTGACGCCTTAGACAAACCGGAACGCCTTATACACATCCAAGCTAAACTCAAAAGAGCCATGGAAGCTGCAAAAACAGAAGAACAGCTGATTGAGAGGCTTACAAGGGATCTAGCCGCCAGGGATGCTGCTCTCGCCACTGAGAGAGCAGGAAGGGAACAAGAAGCTGAGCGTGTGAGGCATCTGGCAAATGAGCTTGCCCAATATCCTACCATTGCAGAGGATTACATGCACCCAATACTCGTCGTGCCTGAATCGGCTATTCTAATCCCTCATAATAACTATGAAATTCGCACTCCTTTCTTAATAGAGATTAAACATAATGCGTTTCATGGTAGATTTAATGAATGCCCTCTTCAGCACATTACCAACTTTACTGACATGTGTCGTACTCTTGCTGAAGGTACCACCTTGGAGTACATCCTGATGAAGGCTTTCCGCTAGTCTCTCTCTGGTCCTGCATTGAAATGGTTGGAAGGGCTGAAACCACGATCTCTCACGACATGGGCTCAAGTGAAGCAGGAATTTCTGAACAAATTCTTTCCTCCTGCTAAGACAGCGCTCCTTTGCCAGAAGATCACATCTTTCAAACAACAACCTAGGGAGCTGCTGGCAAAGGCTTGGAACGCTATAAGGATCTACTACGATCATACCCTACACATGGACAGCAACCCTGCATAGTCCAAGAGATCTTCTTCAATTCTGTAGACTTGGCTGCAAAGGACAGAATCAACACATGTACTCACTATAAGTATCTGACAATGTCGCCTGCTGACGCATGGGCTGCTCTCGATAAACTGACCAACTATGACAACAAGTATGGGACTCCAGTCAACTATGAGGAGAACCCCTACGCCAGGCCAGCACCATCCATGCCCCTCTATGAGCCCCCTAAGGAGATTGATCCAGATGTAATGGAGCAGTACTACAGAGATCAGAATAAGAAGCTCCTCAAACAAGTAAATTATCTGTCTGTCAACCGGCCCTGCATCGAATGCGAATCACATAGGCACATCACTACTGAGTGCCCACACACAGAGCAAGTCAGGCTGGCAGAATACCACGAAGAGCCAGCTTACGCAGGGTGTCCCAATCGTTATATGGGGGACCAAAGGTTTCAGCAACCACAATGGAACCAAGGTGCCCCTAGGAACCCCCCACCCTACAAAGCTCCAGGACATCCAGAAAGGGACCAGAAAAAGGATGACCTACAGCTTATCCTTGACGAAATGCGGAGGAACCATTCAGATACTAAGCAGTCCTTCAACTCCGTCTACACTCAGATTCAGGGAGTCAACTCTAGGCTTGAGGAGATTGATATATGGCGGAAATCAATGGAAACACAGATTGGCCAGCTAGCAGCAGGCGTCCCTAGACCGTCAAGTACGCTCCCTGGATCTTCTGAATCTAACCCTAAAGGTAAATCTACTGGACATGTAGCTGCTATGAACCTAAGGAGTGGGCGACAGATGCAAAAGCCCAAGCCCAACACAGAAGGAGAAGCTGCAGAAGACTCCTCGATGTCGACCAAGCAACTCGACGTCGACCACAATCTGCTCGACATCGACCAGCACCAACTCGACGTCGACCAGAATTTCGCGCCCAACCCGAAGTCGACTACAGTAGTCGATGTTGACCAACCCGTACTTGACGTCGACCAGCCCATGCTCGACGTTGACCACCCTTCTGCACATGTCGACCACCTTTCTGCATCTCCGCCAAAGAAAAAGCTGCCTTTTCCGATGAAATCTCCAAAGGATCCGGAAGAGAAGAAGTTCCAGCGTTTCATTAAGATGCTTCAAAGGCTCAATGTCACCATACCTTTTACAGAAGCTCTTAATGAGATGCCATCATATGTCAAATTCCTAAAGGAGATTCTGAGCAAGAAGCGATCAATGGCTGAGATCGCAGAGGAGTGCAGCCAAATGGACATACTTGAGAAAAGGCCAGATCCAGGTAAGTTTGCTATAACCATTGGATTTGGTCAATATAAATTTAATGCTTTATGTGATCTTGGAGCTAGTGTGAGTATAATGCCTTTAACAATATGGTCCAAGATTAAGATAGGTGCCTTAGAGCCTGTGGATGCAAAACTATATATGGCAAACAACACGGTGGTCATCCCAACAGGCATGGTGGACAATGTGCCAGTACAAGTAGGTAAGTTCTTTGTCCCCGCTGATTTCTTAGTTATTGATATGGCGGAGGACCCTGCTTGCCCAATTATTCTAGGAAGACCCTTCTTAGCGACGGTGGATGCCAATATAAGCGTAAGGAAGGGAGTGCTCACTTTCAACATCAACGATGAGGTAATTGAGTACTCTTTTAATAAAACTGAAAGGCACACAGGTCCTATGGAAGAGGTCAAGTCTATATCAGCCAGGTACATAACTTGTGGGGAACCTAAGGTAAGAAATATGACCCCCGAGGAGCTGGAGAAGCGAGCTATGGAAGCCCAGGTGGAGGAAATCATGGCAACTCTGAACGAAGAGGCAGACGATCTACACGACGTCGACCAAGGTAAGTCAATTTTGACTAACTTTTATTCAGAATCGTTGCCAGGTACTAAGTATGGGGTCGATGTCGACGAGAGGTACTCAACGTCGAGTACCCTAGTCGACGTCGACCAGATCCCGAGCACTCCACCGACTGCATCAACATCGAGTAAACAACCCGAGGCCGAGCCCGTACTCGACGTCGACCAACCCGTACTCGACGTCGACCAGCCCGTACTCGACGTCGACCAGAACCCTTCTTCCTCGACGAGCAACCCATCCGAGCCAGAAACGTACTCGACGTCGAGTACCCTACTCGACGTCGACCAGACACATGGGTCCTCGACTTCTCCATCTTCGACCAGAAAACCACCAGACGCAATACCGTACCCGACGTCGGCCACTTCTACTCGACGTCGAGTAGAACCTGAAGTCCCGAAAGATAATTTCACAACGGTAAGCCGAGGTACTGACATCTCTTCCCCTATTTCAATTAAAGATTTATCTATACATGGGAGAGGTTTGCCTTGGTATGTGCGATTATATAGGATTTCCAATGATGAGCCTAATAAGTATGAAGTTGGAGACAAAGTCTATGTCGCCAAATCAAAGGATCATTGGTTTCTTAACAAATTCAACGAGAAGAAGATGGGGCCCTTCATGGTGAACAAGATCCATTCAGGCGGATTGCAGTTGGTGGACAAGAATGGAGTCATGTTTGAAGCCCAAGCTACATGGGCCCTGCAAATGCCACCTTGAGCCTAAAGGAGAAGTCGGCCTAGCGACTATAAAATCTAGAACTTGTAAATAGACATTTATTTTTGATATTTTTGGACTTTGTTGCTTTTGTTTGTTTTTTTTTTTTGAACTTTTAGTTTTTATATTGTGGGTATTTCTCTTCTAAGTTTTTCAGATCCATGGGGGATAGAAGCAAGCTAAAATCGGACCAGGCCCAGCAGCATAGCACTCGATTCTGGCATCCTGCACACCTGTCTAGTGAGTTTCTTCCTTTACCCTTATTTTTTATACAGTGAGGACACTGTAATGTTTAAGTATGGGGTGGGGGAAGGGCTTACTTTGTGCATATTTGGCTTTATTTGACCATATTTGTGCATTATTTCTTGAATTGCTTATACATGGCTATTTTGGAATTCATTATTGATTTATGTGCTTATATGTTTCCAAAGTTTTGAAAAATGACCCCCATTGAATTTTTTTTTTATTAATGTCATGGAAGCTTTATTGAACTCGACGATGCAAAATTGGATTCATTAGAGATATAGCATTAAATTGCCTAGTAAAGGGAAGTCACAATTAAGTGCATAATTTTATTGAAAACCATGAAAGGAGGTAAAATTGAAGTTGCTTTTGACATGTTGCATGATAAGAGGATGGAGGACTTCATATTTCCATATATGCTCATATTGTTATATCCTAGCCATACCTATGCTTATGCATCACAAAAGCCATATTGAGCCTTATTTCATATTATGCTCCACATATTCTAAATATTTCCATTTTCTACCTTATTTCCTATCCGGGGATTGTGTTGAGAATGATGTTACATTATGGAGGTTGTTATATGATGTTTGTGTTGTTATTACATATCATTTTTGGAGTTTGGTAGGAAATTGTTTGAAAAATATGGAAAATTTAATGAGTGAGAAAAAATCCGGTCACCTCAGGAGATAAAGGTAGATCGACCCTTCTCGCTGAGATAATAGTTTGGCGAGATGGGACACACAAGGTGAGGAGCCCGAAGCACTAAGTATCCGGGGCCATTCATGACACCCATGTTTGCGACTTGCGAGAAGGCAGTGATGAGGTTAGAGAGGTAAAAGCATTATTATTAATAAAAGCAATGAGCGATGAGAGAAAGGTGAGAAATCAAATGAAGAAGGAATGTGGAAATTCAGTATGAAAATTACTCCACTTCCCCGGATTATTTAGCACCACATTGCCAAACATTGACCACCTTTAGCCTTTTACCAATCTACTCCTTATTGAGCTTAAATTAAAGTCCTCTTGATTATTAATGCTTTGTCACATAAATATTTTTGCATAACCCTTCTTTTGTGAGTAGATGTTGCTTTTTAAATTTGCACATGCATGGATTTAAGACACTAGTACCTTTTCGATGATGGTAATTGATTGCAGGGTTATATAAGAATGAATCTAATATGTTGAGAGTTTTGAATTCTTCCCCTGAATGACAATTAAAAGTATTGCTTGAGGACAAGCAAGCTTAAGTATGGGGTGTTTGTTGTGAGCCTAATTCGCCATGTTTTACGGTTACTTTTATATTGATTTCTGCATGCATTTCATACATTTGGGTTAGAATAATACATAATTTGTGTAGTTTATGTTTATTTGCAATATATGGAGGTCTACACAAGTTTTTGTTATAATTTGCAGAAATCGGACGCACTTTGGAGATTAAAGGAAAAGTCATGAAGAAGCTAAGGATGGTGCAGCTGGAGAAAAAGGCCATTTTTCGGTATTCATCATTCTGAATCAAGCTTTGATGTCTTCATGAGAGTTGTAGCCCTCGAAAAGAGTTTTTCCAACGCATGGTCATATACATCAATCCAACGAACGATGAAGCAAACTTGATCGAGGACAGAAGAAGAAGACAATCCGAGCACGAGCCGTACTCGACGTCGATGACACCTTCCTCGAGGTCGACTAGAACTGGGCGATTATGCGAGCTCGACGAAGAGAAGCACTCGAGAAGCTAAAGATTACCAGAAATCGAGTACACCCTACTCGACGTCGACCAGGCCTGGTCGACGTCGACCACCACCAGCGTCTTCTGTTGCACGGATTCGACTGTGCCTGACCCCTGTCGACCAACCTTGGTCGAGGTCGAGTACCACTGTAGTCGACAACCACCCGTGAGATTTGCCGCTACCTGAGATTCGCTGACTCGCTTCCTCGTGGATCGATCCTGACTTCCCGCTGCTACATCAGGAGGAGGTCTTGTAATTATTTGCAAGGGAGGGAATCTGGTTTGCTTTACTTTATTTATATTTTATTACAATTCTCGATTTCCTCCTAACAACAGGGCCTCCGGTTGAAGCTGCATTCTCGGAGATGAAGTTTTACTTAAGTCCCAAAGACACTGGAGCTGGGCTCCGCGTCGGGCCTCCGATTGAAGTTGCATTCTTGGAGATGAAGTTTTAATTAATTCCCAAAGACGCTGGAGCTTGGCTCCGCGTTGGGCCTCCGATTGAAGCTGCATTCTCGGAGATGAAGTTTTACTTAAGTCCCAAAGACGCTGGAGCTTGGCTCCGCGTCGGGCCTCCGATTGAAGCCGCATTCTCGGAGATGAAGTTTTACTTAAGTCCCAAAGACGCTGGAGCTTGGCTCCGCGTCGGGCCTCCGATTGAAGCTGCATTCTCGGAGATGAAGTTTTACTTAAGTCCCAAAGACGTTGGAGCTTAGCTCCACGTTAGGCCTTCAATCGAAGCCGCGTTCTCAGAGGTAAATTCTAAAATTCCTAAAACCGAACTCCGCGTCAGATCTCTGCTCAGGGCATTCTAAAAAAGAAAGATGTAATTTTCATAAGCCCTTCAAGAGCACCCGAACTTTTTGGATTTCATAGGAAATTATGGCCATAGGCCCACAATTAAACATAAAACAAAAACAACCAGAGACAAAGTACGCTAACACATTGAAAGAGTTATCCGCTTAGAAAGAAAAACAAGCACACATCAGCTCATTCTCGCCGAGCCCTCGCCGGGATGAGACGAGTTCTACCTTGACTCAGGCGAAATCCATTCGAGGGGGGACCTCCTGACTCCGGAGAGGTACACTCAGCGTCTACCTCATCTCCCACAGCATCTAAAATCTGAACCTCGAAGCGATTTCCTCCTTTATAAATAAAGGTCAAAGAAGAACCAATATTGATGTTGTGCGACTCGGCAAAATCATTCCAACCCCCTCTTAAAAAAGGAACCATGTAATCTCCGTGCATGACTTCCACCGGGAAGTCGCGAAGAATCCTGGTTGACAAAAGAATGTTCCTAGGAAGATCTGGCCCTAGCTTATCCTCGAAACATAGTGGCAGAGACTAGCAAAAGACAAAGTTAAAAGTGTGTTAAAGAAAAAACAAACCCGATAAGAAGAAAAACTTAGCAAATAAGGAACTAACCAAGCGGAGGAGTTGCTCGGGAAAACTGATACGCTCGAAAAATGACCAGGGCGGACTAACAGGGGAAGGCATGTTAAAGACGGGAGATCAAGTCTAGGCACCCCTTCCCCCATACTCTCTTTTATAGAGCGCACGGACAAAACTGGACACATGTCATAGACAGGAACACGAGACAAATAAGTTCGAAAGGTCAATCACTGAGCCTAAACCACATGCGCGCCATGCATGAAACAAACAGTGAACACTATTGTTGAAAAACTCGGAAGGCCCGTGAGCAAAACATCACGACAAAGTAGCATCGAAAGACTAAAACCGTTCACACAGTTGGCATGCATGACCTTAAAAACTCCCTGGAGCAATGATCAAAGACTTCGCAATTAATAAAATTTTTAGCCAATCTTTCAATTACTTCCACTTAGGAAAAGGCTGCTCGCGTCCGGTAACAGACTAAGACAAAAGGTAAAAAGTGTGTCAAACAAGAATTTCAAACACATCCATAGGCTAAAAAAAGCTAATGAACAAGCTTAAAGCTTTATTTTATTATACGATTATAAAAATCCAGCTTAAGGACCATTCGAATCTGCGTCATGGGGAGGAGGATCGTCATGATTGACCTCACGCTCACCCCCGTGTGGATCCACCACCCGAATCTCGAAACAAGCCTCACCCATGTGGGTAAAAATCATTGAAACCTCCCTTTCAAAACCATGCAATTTTACAAAATCTTTCCATCCGCGGCCAAGGTAGAGAAGACCACCGTTGTGTCGCTCTATGCAAACCGGGAAATTGCGCAACAGATGAGAGGTAAGTAAAACCCGGCTAGGTACAACATCCGCGTACACCTCCTCAAACCTAAGTGGTAGCAGCTAAAAAGTAGGAAAGAAGTATAAGCAAAGAAGGAGTTCATAAGGAAAATAGAAATTAAATACAAAAATCTCACCAAACGCAAGAACTGTTCGGGATAATCAATCGCTTTGATAAAAGCCCATCGTGGTTCTTGCCCGAAAACCCTGTCTGCCCTAAATGATAAAGGAGGAACTATAATGGATCCCCGCATCTCGATAAAAATTGGAGGGAAACAGTAAGTTCTCTCTTTTTTGTATCGTCACTCACGAGGGAACAGTCAAGCAAAAAAAGAAGAGTTGCATGCATGGCATGCAACAGGTGACACAGTCACCAAGGGCACGCGTCTTTTATTCTCTAAATTCAAAATTAATTGATCAGGGAAGAGGCTTTCTCAAACAAGCAAAAGTAAATTGAAAAAGGGGAAACTAAAATTACTTTTCGATAAAAAGCGATAAAACCGAGGGCAAGAAAACCTCGCACAGCGGGTATAAAACACGCTAGGATGTCCTAAAGTGATGAACATCCTAAAACAAAATGGATCCAAGTTTGCCACCAAGGGCTTTCTATAGAGTCATCATGAGGGAGGAGCAACTTCAAACACTTCGGCTCCCTCTCATGTATGTCCTAATCGACGAGGATCCTCACACTCAAGCTAGACTCTGGTCTCGCTCCAACCAGGAACACGAAGTAAAAGTGGAAAGGGATGGAGACGGCCTCTTTTGGTTAACACAAGGATGGCGCGACTTCACACAAGCAAATCGAGTCAATGTAGGATCAGCTCTGATTTTCACCTACATTGGAGACTCCATCTTTGAAGTCGATGTTGTCAATCCTGACATCGAGGAAAATGGAGAAGTAGGACATCCTTAGGTTTTTACTTTATCCATCGCGTTACTATCTCCGGTATAATGTATCAAGTTTAAAGAGATCCAACCTCTAGGAAGGTTTCTGTACGCTACTTCGTATTATAAATAATAAAAGATCTCCCCTCTAAGTTTATTTCAGAAATCACAAAGACACGATAAGTAGTGAAAGAGAATCATGGATCCCCTTTTTTTTCTTCACTCACAAAAACATAATCTATGACCAGATTACAAACTCCCAAAGCATGACGCGGGAGAAGCTCAATTTAAACTGCATGATAAAGAAACTGAGTTAAAAGTAGCCTCATGGGCGTCCCCAATTTTGAGACGCGGACAGACTTGGAAGGAGACATTGCCCCTATGAAAAAACATCATAGAACTTCCAATCCCAAGATGGTGAAGGATAAGAAACTCATCCCAACCGCTGTCAATCTGAAAAAGACCGTTCTCACTCCAGGATACAGCTACTGGAAAGTCGCGGACAAGATACGATGAAAGAAAAGCACAACGAGGCGAAAGTGGCCCATGTTCAGCTTCAAATTGAGGAGGCATAACCTGCACACGGATAAAATTAAAACCCAATGAAGATAACCCAAGCTCTATTGGATAAAAGTGAAAGAAACTCACTAGCCGAGAAAGCTGCTCCACATTCTCGATCTTTTCAAAAAAGGCCCAAGGGTTGAAACTTCCTGATGACATAACGCATGCAATAGCACGATCGGTTGTCAACACATAAGAAGCGGCAAAGGAGATCAGAAGATTGAGGCTTTAAAAAGGAAAAGTCCACCTTGAAGCATAAAGACAAGTGGAAGAAGACTTCATACATTCGGACTAACCCTTTCAAAACTTGGAAAAAGTCAGGACATAAACAGATAAATATTTACCGCGGGAAAAAATATATAGCGATATCAGACTTTGTCCAAAGAGATCTCAAACCCAAATTCTCAAAATGAAACAAGTATCTCAATGGAATACCAAAAACAGGGAACCAAACGCGAGTCCCAAAATCCATAAAAGTTTCATCCAACAAGAACCGAGAAATCAAAGATTAATTGGTGGTGGCAGCCTTCTCAACTTCTTCCTCCGCGTCCTCAGCATCTTCGTCTTCAGAGTAGGAATCTTCCGCGACCATCTCTTTCTTTGAAAGCCCCCAGTCAGCACTAGTCATACTAGGCTCAAACTTCTCTAGGGGGACACCAGGATTAATAGCCGAACGCGCAACACTCTGGTTGATCCCCGCGACCATTCCCTTCCGGAAATAGCTAAAACACCTATCTTTTAAAATACTGGTGCCTTTCGAAGTCTGGAGACAAGCTTTGGCCACAGAAGACAGGAAAGAGACGCCGGCCTCAGTTTTTATCCACTCAGAGGATAGATAAGCCAAACCCTCCGAACTCTGAAGCCATTGAAGGGCCACATCTTGATCTGAACGCGCCTTGATTGTGTCAAGTTCTTGCTTGGTAATGGACACTTCCTCGCAAAGGATGGAGAGATCTTCTTCCAGCTTATCAATGCTGGCCTGCCTAGTTTGAAGAAGTTCCCGCGAGGTCCCTTCCGCCGCTTCTAGCTCTTTGACGCGGGAAACAACAACATCCAGAGAAACCTTCAGATCATCATATTTCTTCTTAAAAACTGCCATGGCTTCCTTTTGGGACTGCACTTCCTCATGAAGTTCCGCAGACCTCTTTTTGAACTTCTCCACTGAGGCTGGGTCACCAACAATGTTTCCCATGATCCGAAGCTGATGAGCCAACTTCTTAATCTCCTCCTCTTTCTTTCTAAGACTTTCTTCTCCACACACCATGCGTTTCTCGACGTCCGGTTGAATTACCCTCAGCTGTGACAGGAGAAAATAGAGAAGGAAAGTCGGAATTAAACCGCGTCAAATTATTCCAAAAGGTAAGACAAGAGGCAACTAAGCAAAGCTAACCTACCCATTGGATAATACGATCAAGGTTAGTTGAAAGAGTGACGACATCCAATCGACTGACATATCCTTGCTCAGGAAGACAACGTTTCTTTGCTGAAAAAGCAAGACCTTGTAGATCAGTCGGATCAAAACCTGGAATGGGAAACTGACGAAGAGTCGCTTCACCCTCTAGGAAGTGCCCCCTTTCATCCGCGGATGATGGCCCAACAGCAATGCTAACCCTCCTTTTCTTCGATTTAGAAGTCTCGGGCACGGATGAACGAATGCGTTTCTCCCGAGACGCAGGAACCAATGAATAAGACACTACGAGAGCGCCAGTCTCTTCCGCGACGGTCATATCAACAATCGGCACCACTTCCGGAGCCGGAGGAGGGGCAGGAGGATCATTGACCTCCAAACTTGTCTTTTTCTTCTTCTCGGATCTGGCTTTGTGTCGCTTCAGAAGTGCATCCAAATCCATTTTATCTGAACACGAAAACATTCAATGATAAGTCAACCATCAAAACAAGACAAAACACGAAACACAAATTTATGCACCAAAAGAAACAATAAAACAAAAAGAGCCACCTAGTCGCGGATGAGGCAAACTCAAACCAGCCATCTCAAGACGAAACGCGGATAGCATTTTATCTCATGGGAATCTAGGTGTATGAGAAAATGATTGTTTGAACTCAGGAAGATTGAAAACATTTGGTTTTTTCACAGAGCAGAAATGCCCTGGAACAGTTCGGTAATTAAATCCTTTTCCAGACCTGTCGCGGACCAAAAACCACTTATACTTCCAATTCGGCTTGCTAGACAACCTATCCATGTATCTGCAACTCAAGTTGCACTGATAAAACCTCGAATCCTGTGTCCCCTTTTTTAAGGAAAAGATACCGAGCATCAAATTCAAAGAAGGAGCAACACCAATCTCCTTACACCTCATAATAAAACTAGTAAAAAAACATCCAACCATTGGGGACAATCTGAGCAGGGCTTAAATTATACTCATCCAAAAACCCTGAGAAAAAGGGGTACAGGGGAAGCCGGAAGCCTTGGGACAAACTAGCCGCGTATACAACCAAACAATCTTCATAAGCATCCAGGCAACCTCCCCCCTCCTCAGAAAGACAGAACTCTACACCCACGGGCCATGGGAAGATTTGGGAAATGGCATCAAGATCTTCCAATTTCAACAGAGTTGTACAACCCCTCAACTCACCCACGGGAGATCTCCACGGATGAATCCTATCAGTTACGACTGGTGGACGGTCGGATGGAGGCGGAAAAGGTTTAAAATCTCCCAGGAAGAGGCAAGTGTCCAGATCCCCTAAGTCATACACTGGAGTGTCTAAATCAGTCAAATTCTCCTTAGAATGGATCTTCTTCGGATTTTCCACTAAGCCAATTGGGGGACCCTCATAAGGAATCCAAACATCCTCTGCCTCTTGATCCGCAGAGTGAGAAGTGGAAGAAGGACCCGCGTCCACCGAAGAACTAGCACCTGACTCATCCGCATCCGTCGAATTTTCATCTCCCGCGCATCCCTTCGAAGAAGAAGAAACTGTGTAAGGAGAAGAATAGTAATCAGGGTCAGTACGCTTCCAGCGCCTTCTCACCTTAATAGGACTACCCGTAGGACCAACTCGATTTGGAGTCTACGCGGATGTGGAAGAAGACGACTCTGATGAGGAACCACCAGAGCTAGAAGAGGAACTCTCAGAAGAAGAAGAGAGGGTCCCTTGAGTTAGACGCACTCGAGAAGATGAAGCGACACCGCTTTTCCACCCTTCACCTCTCTTGAAATCTTCTAAAGGATCGTGCTCTCCACTGAGACTAGCCATTTCTAAAGAAGCTAGAAGAAAATCGTATGAAGATTTACTTACACAAAGCAAAAACTCGTCCAAAAACACATTCAGAGACGAACTCACACCCTAACTTTCGATCTATTCATAAAAAAATAAAAGAATTAACAAAGAAAAATCAAGAACAGCTTAGAACAAGAAAAAATACCTTGAAAATCTGAAGAAATCTGCCGGAAACATCAAGCGAGCAACCGGAAACCTAAAAAACCGCCGCTAGAAAACCAACAGATGGATAAGAACATGAATCTTTGGGAGAGCAGAAGAAGACAAGTGCGAGATAAAAAGAAACGGAACGGGGTAACTTATAGGAAATTATCGTCGTTTAGACTTCCGGACATAAATGGGCCTAATGGGCCCTAATTGGGCTAAAACTCGATAAGAAGAGGCCCATCATCTCTAAACCGGAGTTAAAGCAGCAACAAAACTACAGATGTTTTCTTAAAAATCTTGATTGATCCGCGTCACTCCCTGAGTGGAATCAACCCGACCCGAGAAGCTGTGACTAAACCAACAATAAAAACATAAAAGTAAAATAAAACCCAACCAGTTGGCAAAAAGTGGCAAAAGCATTATCATAAAGGCCATCCGCGGATAGACATCCAACAGGAAAAAAATTGAAAGCTCACTTAAACAGAATCATCCGCGGATAGAAAAGAGGGGCACGTGGCGGTCATTCCCACTCCCCACGAGTAGAACACGTTTCGAGTAGCAAACCCCACGTGGCATGTCATTTAGAGACCGTCTTGTACCTATAAAAGGAAGAAATTACATTAAAGAGAAGGACTTTTGGGGAGAGGGAGGTAGGAGAGGAAAGGAGCGGATTAAAACCAAGCGAACCTGAGAAAGAAGAGTGGAAGAGAGAGAATAGAGAGAAGAAGTCGAACGCGCCACCAAAAAACCTTCTTTTCAGGAAGATCGAAGCTTTTTTCACTAGATTGCTCCGCGGATATAGACCTTTCTTCACCCTTTGTAAAACTTTCCACCTAAATTGAGAGTCTGTTATTGTTGGTCCTCAAGATAATCAACGACGACAGGTAAACAATCTGATTCCCAAATTGTCCGGGGAAAACTCGATAAGGGAATAGCGCATCAGCATTCATAGGTAGATTGTTCCCGCGGCACAGGTTGGGCCGCATCGATTATTTCGATGCGGGTCAGGAAAGCCCGTTGGAAATATTAAAGGCACCACTGGGTAGATTTCCGGGTCCCACTAAAAATGGAGGCCTTGAGAGATCGAGCGTTTTCAAGCACAAGGAGCGTCAAGCGCACAGATCGACATAATTAATTAAGTGATTCTATTCCATTATTTCAATATAGGTGCAAATTCTATATGCAGATGGATTTTATTTTCAAACGCCATAAAAAAGGTGGTAAAACTTGATAGTTTTGACTTTCACACCATGTTTAAGCGATTCGGATCACCTATAACCCCCGGTGTAACCTTCCCCGCTACATGATTTCTATTGGTCCACCTATTAATTATTTTTCTAATTAAACATATTAAAATTATTAGTTAAGATCATAATTAAAATATAAAACTTATTAATTTCCTAAATTATTAAGAAAAAAAAACTCCCTAATTTACCTCATCCTCTTGCCACGTTAAGTCAAATTCTTCCTTGTAGATTTTTTTTCGACTCAATTGCCGTTCATTCTTCCTTGGATGCAGTAAAACAGAGGTGCAATATGTTTGATGTAAGCTTGCATCTTGATCTTCAAGAGGTAATTAAATTCATGCTTTTGGTGCTTTATTTTGCCATTATATATTAGTTGAAATTTCTCAAAGTGCTCTGGATCACATCACAAGAGCTAGACGAATTAACCCTGACTCATTACAATGGTTATGGAAAATCGAATGCCCGTCAAAAGTGAAAAACTTTCTTTGGAAAAACTTATTAAATGGAACTCCTACAAAAATTAGATTATAAAATAAAGGAGTACATGTATCATTGGACTTTACGCTCTGCAACTACAATGAAGAAGATGCGACACATATCTTCACTGAATGCGAGACAACCCTGACAATTGTGGGAAGACTGGACAAGTATATCGAACGAATAATTCGGTATACAGTTAAAACAGACAAGAGTTATAAAGATATAATTTCTGAAATTTTTGCGAAGCTCTCTACTGAACAAAAATCGACTCTTGCTTTTGCGAAGCTCTCTGCTGAACAACCCTGACAATTGTGGGAAGACTGGACAAGATAGTGTTTGATAACAATGATATTAGGAATATGAAAGAATGGATCAGGAGCATAAACCAACATATTATAAGCTGGAAAAAAAAAAGCAAAAACTGACTATCTCGAGGATGATGTGGAAACAAATCAAACAAAAGCTCACTTAAATAGAACGAAAAGACAAACAGTTATTAAATGGGCGAAACCCAAAGACGGATTTTTGAAATTAAACTTTGATGGAGCTAAAGTTGCTTCTGGTCTTGCCACTTCAGGGTTTGTAATTCGGAATAGCCTGGGTGATGTGCTCTCATGTGGCACTCAGGGACACAGTTCGATTTCCGCCTTGCAAGCGGAGTGTCTAGGCCTTCAGGCTGGCCTTCGGGATGTTGCGTCGAGGGGCTTCTCGCATTTGGAGGTGGAGGGGGACGGTTTGACAGTGATCAATGTCATTAAGGGCATTTGGAAGGTGCCTTAGGAGGTCGAGATGACAATTTCTGACATCCTCGGGCTTTGTACATCCTAAACTAGTGTCTCCTTCTCTCACATCTTTAGGGAGGGGAACCAAGTGGTCGATCGGTTGGCGCACATCGGTCTCTCCACTTCGATGCTTGTTGACTGCTTGCCCGCCGAGATTCAGGTCTTCGTCCGACAGGACGCCCTTGGGCGTTGGTTCAACCGCAGTTGATCAACCCCAAATCTACACCAGAAAGTATTGCACCACAAACACAATCGTGTCGTCGATTAGAGTTTGAGCAAGATGAGCATATGACAAATTCTTGCCGAGATGATGAAAGGGACAGTTTAAAAAATATACAAATTAGGTGGCCAAATTATGAAAATATATAAGTTTTGGTAAAAATTAGAAAACAATACATCCCTTGTGTCCCTCCCGCGTGCCCCATGTGCCCCCCCCCCCCCTCCACGTCAACATTTTTTTTTTTTGCGCGCGTGTCAACAATGTCGGCGCTGACGTCGGAAATATTGATGTCAGCATCGCTGATGCCAACACCAAGTACATCGAATTTGCTGACACCAGAGACTCTGACAACGCTGACGCGGGGGACGTCGATGATGCTAACATCGGGGATGTCGACGATGTTGATGCCAACTATGCTGACGTCGGTGTCGGAGAAAACAATTACTCACAAGAAACTTTCAAAGAAAAAATATATACGATTGTTGACAGAAATATTAACAATAATGTTTGCTGATACTGAATTTTCATAGCGTTTGCTGACACTTAAAAAATTAATTTCGCAAACACAAATTAACAAAATAGAAACCACAAATATAAACACAAATGTTTAATAAATAAAGAAGTTAGGCAAACGTGTAATTAAATAAAATTTCAAAATCAATGTACATCTTCCTCCTAGTTCCACCGATCGTGACATTGGAAGCTCCTTTGCTAACGTCCGTCGATGCCATCGAATAACTCAAAATCATTGTAAGTCCTACCTCCTCCATCTTTTATATTGCAAAAAGATATCAGCATATATATACCTACATAAAAAATATGCATAAAATGATGTCAGCACTAAAAAAATACGCATTAAAACGATGTCAGCACTAAAAAATACGCATAAAAACGATGTCAGCACCAAAAATACACATACAAACGATGCCAGTGCTAAAAAAACGTATAAAAACGATGTCAGCACTAAAAAATACTCATAAAACGATATCAACACTAAAAAATACGCATAAAAACGATGTCAGCACTAAAAAAATACGCATAAAAACGATGTCAGCACTAAAAAACAAACCAATTTTAAGGACTCAAGCATATATATATACCTACATATATAATATCCAACTAAAAACGATGTCAGCACTAAAATAAATTGGAAAGACTAATTGCATTACTCTCAAAAAAAAAATCAACAACCTAAAGCTTCAACTTACAGTAAACCAATTCCAATATTATCCAACTACTTAGAGTGATGAATGATCGGTCATCCAAATTCCAATATTAATTTGATTATCTCATCAAAAGCATGTATTTGTTGATGGTAACACTTCCTGCATTTCATCAAGCATATATATATACCTACATATATAATATCCAACTAAAAACAATCAGCACTAAAAAATATGCATAAAAACGATGTCAATACTAAAAAATGCACATAAAAACGATATCAATACATAAAAATGATGTCAACACAAAAAAACAAATTTTTAAGGACTCAAGGATACATATATACCTACATATATAATATACAACTAAAAATGATGTCATCACATAGGAGAATAGCAACAAACAGCAAGGAAGCGTTGCAATCACTTCACTTTTCGTTGTTGTTTGTTTCTTTTGTGTTGTTGCTTGTATTCTTGTTTTGCTTCCTCCATCCCCATACATTTTCTACCTTCAAGACACTTGTTTGACTCAAGAGAAATCAAGGAGTATTGCAAAATTGGGCCATCAAAAAGTTGGTGTTCTTGATTCGAAGCCCACAGGCAAAGGATCGGGAATAGCAACATATCACCTTTGTTGTGTTTTCGTCTATTCTCATCTTTAGCGGGCCTAGAATCCATAAATTTCCAAAGAAAAAATTCAGAAAAAAGGTGAATCGGTGGAATAGGTGCCCAATCGACCCTGTTGCTGGTTCGATGTTGAGTGTCTTGAGGGTGGTTGGGTTCATTGCAAAGAAAATCAGAGTCATAGGCGGGGTATCTCATTTCTAGGGGCTGCGGGGGCAGCCCCTTTTTCATTGGAGAAGGGATTCATGGTGGTGTCGTTTCGGTCCGATAGGTTGCGACTAGTGGTGGTGGAAGCGAAAAGAAACAATCCAATTCCCTGATAAGTTTTTTGGGGGATATGAAAACCTGGTGGCTCATTGCCTTAAAAAACGTCTCCTAACTTCCGAGGGTGTCTCTCCTTTATCCGACGGCACTGGTATCCCATCTCTCAACTCCGCTAGAGCGGCCTTACTAGCCATGAACAGGTACGGTCTGATTCACTCTCTCTTGAGTCTGTTTAGAGGTCTCATAAATCTCATAGTTTCCTTGGACCTCAACTTTGTTTTGGGTTGTTTATTAAGTTTAGCAAAAAAATTCACCACTTTTTGGTGTCTAGAAAAAACGATGCTAGAGGCGATCGCCTCTTCACCCCTACCCCCCGAAAGGGCCCCGAACAAACTGTGGTTATTTGAGTTTTGATTGCTCCTATCGACAATTCTAATGAAAAAGTGTTTGTTCTAAAATTTGTTTCTGAAAATTGGAGCACGTACTGCTTTGGCAGTGGCTGTCTGGTTAACAAATTGTTCTTCTAGCAATTGTTACAAGGTCATAACACATCAGCAACTGTGGTTCCAAGTGAATCATCTCCATCCTCCCTTCTCACTTTCATATGTTATGCTTAACTTACTAAATTATACTAACTGGTGGTTCTCGTCTTTGATTGTTTTTGTTGCATCGGACAAGTCCGAAGAAAAGAAACCGTTAGGGGTCTCCTTACACAAGCCCCTTTCAAACACCCCCCGAATTTCGAGTCGTAAACCCTCTTTTGAGGCAATACTTGTAGTTGGTTCCTCGGAGCTCTGTTATGATGTACACAAGAGTCGTAAAAATATTGTTGGTAGGGGGTCCTTGCACCTCTCGATGAAGCTGGCAGATTTAAAAACAATCCATGGGCGTGCTCTGATGAACTTCTCCTACCCGTTTCAAGGTTTCCTCGGTAATTGCTATTACAAATCAAGGTCTCCTGCCCGTTTCTTGCTTGGAATAAAAGTGTTCAGGCTAAATTGTATTTGGAGCTTCATATGAATGTTCCTAGCGTGTGGCTGAGATGGTGTCAATCAAATCATCTTCATGATGGGGATGTGTGGAATATCACCAAGCGTGTAGTAGATACATGGCTCTGGAAAAGTGTTGTCGACAGTAAAGAAGAATTGAAGGAATCCATGCTGGCTGTTGGGTTTAATTCTAATCAGATGGAGCCTCTTATGGACTCGGCAGGTAACATCTCTTGCAAGAGAATATATGATCAGCTTCGGGTTAAAGGCCAACAGGTAGACTGGGGTGCGATGATATGGCGCAGACCTCAATGTAGAAGGTGGGCTTTTGTCGTATGGCTTGCTGCTCGTAACCGGTTGCACATAGGGGATAAAGCTAAACACGGGTGTGGGCCGGGAGCAGCGTTATGTGCGCTGTTTGGGTTGGCTGAAGAGAGCGTTCAGCACCTCTGGTCTAGCTATCCTCGGATCTAGGAAGTGCAGGCGGGGGTGTTCGATTGGGTTGGGATTGATTGCAATCAAGATTGGATGCTTGGTTGGCTCGAGTGGTTTGCGAGCGCACCGTCAAAAAGGAAGAAATATGTCCAGTTTCAGGCTAAGTTGATGTCCTTCCAAGCTTTTGTATATTATACTTGGTTGGCTAGAAACAAATTGGTCTTTTGTAAGGAAATCTTTAGAGCTAGTTCATTGACGGAGGAAAAGTCGTTGATTCACCCCGTCAAAAATAAATCCCAAACAAACAAACTAGTATAGTATGCAAGTAAGGGGTCGAACCCTAGAGAATCAAGTATTTCTAAATATTGAGTATTTATCAATATAAAAAGAAAGGATTTTTATGAATGAAAATAAAAGAAAATAATATTGACAAAAGCAAATAAAGGATAGAAGAAAAGCGTTTCCACCTACAAGTTCTCGACTTTGGTTGGTTTTATTGATCATCGAATCCTTTTCAAGTTATTATCTTTTCGTACGAATTCCTCCCGTCTTGGTTTATATAGATTAAAAGTCCTACGAGTCCAATTAATCCCTTACACCTCAATGCAACCTTAACACGGTTAAGATTTAACAAAGAGATAGCACAACGTCCCAAGAACTTGAGCATATAAATAACACCAATTAAACACGGTAAATCAATGTTTAAGATATATGTCAACTCCTTACATAATCATGCTTCAAACACAGAATTCACATTCTTATGCGTGCTACTACGGAAATAATACAAATACGAAAGTATTAAATCCTAGCATGAAATCAATATTATCAAGGTAGCTAATCAAGATAACATCAATAACATAATCAATATCACACAAAGAAGTTGAAAGAGTTATAGAGGAAAAAATACTTGAATTAGAAACTTACAAACCACCAACCAAGTCTCGAAAGTGTAGGCGAAAACTACAAAATTAACCAAACATGGCTTACCTAAACTTTCTTCTCTTCAAAGGTGATTTCTCTACTTGAATCCTTCCATAAGAAAACTAACTCTAAACATCCTATTTATAAGCCTAAAGTCTTGAATAAACAAGGTAAAAGATAGACAAATAAGATAGAAACTTCCTAAACAAACTAGATAGAAGATAGACTTTCCATGTTTAATCCAACGTCAAATTTCGCTGGCAGCGAGAATTTCCGCTAGCAGCGAATGGCCTTAATTAACCTACTGTTGGATTTTCGCTTCCACCTCGCTACCACACTCGCTGCCAGCGAATGTCCATGCCTTAGAATATTTTCAAGCTTCTTCGATTCCATGGTTTTCGCTTCCGCGAGTCCGCTATTCCGCTACCGCGAGTTCTTCCTTCCGCTGGGGCGAGTGGCCGAGTTGTCGCCGTCTTGGTGCATCCCGCTGGCAGTGAGGATTTCCGCGGCAGCGAGTGGCTCGCTGCAGCGAGTCCTGTCGCTGGCAGCGAATGCTTCTTGGTCGGTCGGGCTGACTCGACTCACTGCCAGCGAACTCCATTCGCTGGCAGCGAGACGCGCTGGCTCCTGGACATGCTCCTGCTGACTCCACTTGCTGGCAGCGAGATCACATTCGCTGGCAGCGAGACGTGCTGGCACCTGGACATGCTCTCACTGACTCCACTCGCTGGCAGCGAGATCCCATTCGCTGGCAGCGACAGATGCCTAGAAGCTTGTTTTCTCTTCATTCTTTCCTCGTTCTTTCTTGCCTATTTTCTTTCTTTCCTTAGCTTGCTTTCTTGACTTCACTTGGACATGTTATCGCATTTCCTTTGCTTTCCACCATGTCGTATCTACAATTCTGCAAAATTCAACCGAAATAGCGTAGATTCCGAACTTTGCCACGAAAAAGAGTTTAATCTAAGTTGACACTAAACATGCATATTCTACATTGCAAATGCATCTAAACTACCCTATCATGCCCATTAGAAATGTGCATTATCAAACTCCCCCACACTTAACCTTTTTCTTGTTCTCAAGCAATGCAAAATAAATAAGAACAAAACCATCATCCCACACATATAATCTTCAAGCATTAACCTTGTCAAAAGCAACATCAAAGTGTAGGAGCCATGAGCATGAAAGCTAACATCCTAGCAAGTATATGAGCGATTCAAAGTCAAAGGCATATCTAGTCCAACCTCACCGGGATCATGTGTTTGCTCTCACTCTCACGTGTTTAGGCTTAAATAGGCCAATCACTCAACTCGATCCAAAATGCAAAAAGCTACATAGAAATTGACACATATATCACATATTCTCCACCGTGGATGTCATCACTTATAAGAAACATCAAGAGGTCTTTTATCAAGGTTGTAATAGGGCTTGGTAAGAAATTAAGGTAGGGAAATATTTAGGCTTGTGGTGCTAAAAATCCGGGAAAAAGGGATCCCTAAGAATAACCGGAAGAACACTAAAACCAAATACTTCCAAAACCAAAATAACTCAAACTTTCACTCTCAAAATACTCAACAAAAGAACTCTCTCTCAACCATACATATTTTTCCAACTCTCACATACATAATAAAATAAAAGGCTCTTATTCATGCTTTTTTTTCTTCTTTTTTTCTTTTTTTTTCTCTTCTTTTCTTTCAATTTTTCTTCTAGAGCCAAAAAAATATAGTAATGCACAATGTGAGGAATAAAACTAAAGTTACATACTCATCCAAACTCGTAACTTTCTCAACAATAAGCTCTTTTCCACTCAACGTACTAGATCAATCATTCACCAACTCTAATCCCAGTTCCTGGATAGGGTAAGGCTCATCATTGGCTAAGGATAAATTTTGTGGAGCTTCAAAGAAAAGGCTAAGGCTCAAATTCGGCTACAAGCAAAGGATACATATGTAGGGTGGATATGGATAATTATATGGCTAAGAAAATCATGCCTCTATCATTTAAAACTGATAAGCAATAGACATATAAATTCGGCCTCAAATATAGATAACAATGTCAATCTCAAGAGGTAATTGCATAAGGAGAGTATAATTTTTTATTTATTTTTTGATAAGGTAAGAATTCGGGTGCGCACTAGGCGCTATCCGAGAGCATCCTTTCGGATGAGGTCCAACAGACCTAGGTCACCTAGTAAGTTAAGGTTATCGGTAGTGTGTCCCAGGAAAGCAATCCTATCAGCCACACAGTTACCGGTGTGAAGTATATGTGAGAAGAATACTTCCTTAAACCCTTTCAGAAGTGAAATAATGTCCGACATGAGTATCTCAATTTCCCATGGACAACATTTTCTAGTTTTGAGATAATTGATAATAATAAGGGAATCCCCTTCAATAAGGATTTTATCCAGATTTAATTCTCGAGCCTTAATAACACCTAAACGTAAAGCACTAGCTTCTGCTATGATAGGAGATTGTTGTCCAAGCCTCCTTACTCCCGTAGAAACTGGCCGCCCTTCACAGTCTCTAATAACAAAGCCACTTGTGCTCTCTCCCTCTATGCTGGAAGAACCATCAAAATTTAGTTTGTGCCAACCCAGAGGTGGTTTTTTCCATTTATTATTTTTTCCTTTACTCATTTTCTTCATCTTCCTCTTTTTTGTTTTATTTGATTGTTTGCCTTCATTTGATTCAAGCCAATGTGTATTTACCGTATTTCAATTTTTCAGAAATTGCTCTGCCCTAATTTTTACTTCTTCCACTGTAGGCACTTTTTCACTTCTGAAAACAAGTTGGTTACGGACTAACCAAATTATCCACCAATTGAGTGACAAGTATTGCTTTTCTTTCTTTGTCAGATTATTTGACAGGATTATCATTATTGGTTTAATATCACGGTTTCTACCTATAGATTCTTGGACCAAAAGTTTCACCTTATTACTCAGATTTTTGTAGAAAAAACTATATTTGCATTCACAAAATAAATGAACTTCGTCTTCCTCGTGGTGATTACAGATTGGGCAGGATGCTGGAACAGCAACCCCTCGCCTAGATAGTCTTGATGTAGTTGGAAGACCATTTTGACAAATTTTCCAAAGGAAATTCTTTACCTTAGGTGGGACATCTTGTTTCCAAATCCAATGGTTATTATCTATTGCGTTTAGTGAGGATTTTGTAACAAAGTTATATGCACTTGACGTTGAAAACCACCCATTTTTAGCTGGCTCACAATATAATCTATCTTCAATTGGCGAAACCGGGAGAGTAATATTTGAGATTTTTTTCACGACCTCAACAGGTAGAACACTGGTTAATCTATCCAACCGCCATTTACCATTTTCTATATATGAATCCACCATTTGTTCCAAATCGATATTATCTGGGCATATACAGTACTGCGCCATGTTCTGCACTGGTCCCCATCTATCCTTCCAGAACTTGATTGTTCTGCCATTTCCCACAACCCAGATCAATCCATTTTTGAATGTAGGAATTAGCTTTCTCAGTTGTGTCCATTTCCATGACGCACTTCCCTTCGCTTCATAGGTTAGTATGTGATTCGTCTTAATATATTTATGCTGGATAATCCTTACCCAAATATTGTTCGGTTCTGCCACTATTTTCCATAATAATTTTAGTTGCAAAGCTTCATTCATTTGTTTCGATTTTCTTAAACCTACTCCCCCCGCATACTTTGGCATACAAATTCTATCCCAACTAATGAGTGGTTTATAGTTTGAGTCTTTGTTCCAGAAAAAAGATCTATTCAATTTATCCAAGTTTTGGTGCATTTTTGGTGGAAGCATGAAGCTCTGCATCATGTATAAGGGTTTTGATGCTAAATTCGCATTAATCAGTGTTGTTCGTCCCTGCTGTGACAGAGAGTCTGCTCTCCATTTTGACAGTTGGTTCCTAATATTTGACATTATATCCTCAAATGTGTCCTCGTTTACTTTACCATTAGTGATAGGACATCCTAAGTATTTATCAAGTTTTACATGGCTTGAAATGTTAAGGCAATCTTCAATATCCGAGATACGGGACCTTGGAATACCCGACGTACACTGGAAAGCCAATTTATGATAGTTAACTTTCTGTCCCGATATTTGGCAATAACGATCTGCTATATTTTTAACTTTTTCACACGTAGACATGTTTCCTTTTGAGAAGATGATAATATCGTCTGCAAATGCCAAAAAAGGGATTCTTGGCCCATTGCGACCGAATGGAAAACCGATTCCACTGCTAGGCATGAGGGATTCGGTGGTCAGTTTTCTCGCAAGCACCTCGGCCCCAAGAATAAACAGAAATGGAGATAATGGATCACCTTGCCTGAGGCAACGGGTAGGTAGGAACACTTCTGTCGGACCATTATTGACTAGTACCGAGAAGGAAACGGTAGTTACACATTCCATAACCAAATTGATGAATTTGTCATGGAATCCAAATTTCCTAAGCACCAACTCAGTGAACGCCCAGTCAATTCGATCGTACGCCTTTTCCATATCTAATTTGATTGCTAACCAACCCTTGGTGCCCTTTCTAGTTTTAAATGAATGGAAAATTTCATGAGCAATTAAGACGTTGTCCTGAATTGCCCTATCAGAGACAAACGCCCCTTGTAGGGGGTGAATCAGTTTACTCATTACTGATTTTAGTCTATCCGTTATTATTTTCGAAATAATTTTATAAATGGTTGAGCAAAGACTTATAGGTCTATAATCTGACGTTTTAGTTGGGTTATTATTTTTGGGAAGGAGTGAGATAAACGTATGATTAATTTGCCTAAGAATTTTCCCCGAGTGAAAGAAGGCCTTTACAGCACGTGTAACATCAACCCCAACTATATCCCATAATTCTTTATAGAATTCAGCCGTGATACCATCAGGACCAGGAGATTTATTTAGTCCCAGACAAAAAACTGCCTTTTTGACCTCACAATTTATCGGTGGGGCAATTAGTCTGAAATTTTCCTCGTCTGTGATAGAGGGAGTAATACCCTGCATATACTCTTCTAGATAGTTATTATTAGTCGATACTTTGGTGAAGCGCTTCACAAAATCTTTTTTGATTTCCATCTTAACATTCTCATCACCCACAATGGGCGTTCCTTCCGCCGTAGTAATGTTTCTAATAAATTTCCGGTTCCTCTTACCCGATGCCACCCTATGGAAATAGGCAGTGTTTGAATCAGCAAGTTTTAAATGTTTGGATTTTGCTCGCTGGCTCCGGTACTCTTTTTGAAAGGATAGAAGTCGATCCTTTTTTAGTATTAGCCTTTTTTGTTTGCTAGTATCGTTTATTCCTTGGTCCTTCGTTTGAATCTCCAAAAGATCATTTTCTATAGAGGCTAGTTGTCTAAAGATGTTTCCAAATGTGTTCTTATTCCAATGTTTGGCTTTTTGTTTAATGAGTCTTGTTCTGAACATTGTTTTGTACATTATAGAACCGGGACAATGAGCACGCCAGCCCTGTACAACTATATTTCTGAAATCCGGTCTATGGAACCACATGTTCTCCATTTTGAATGGTGGGGGCTTTATGACTGTTGTTGTTTTTAATTTAGTTGTTATTGGGCAATGATCTGATGTTGAGAAAGCACCATTGTGCGTGCTCAGGTCAGGAAAAGTATCAAGAAATTTTCCTTGAACGAGTACTCTATCAAGCTTTTCTAAAATGTTGTCATCGCCTTCCTCTTTTTTCCTCCATGTAAATTGATTTCCATCGCTTGGTATCTCCGTTAGTGCACATAGGTTCATGAATTGGCTTAATCTGTATCCACAGGAAGGATGAAAAGGTGCCCCCCCTCGTTTCTCACTACTATGGGCAATTTCATTAAAGTCGCTAATAATCATACATGGGAGTCTTTGATCACATATTAGAGTCATCAGTAGTTCCCAGAACTGGTCTTTATCTTTAGCTTGAGGGGGTCCATAGATAAAGAGAATAATACCCTTGAACTGTTTTTCTAAATTATAGTATTCTAGTCCAATAATTCTTGGGAGATGGATCTTGACAGAGATCGTTTCATTCACAAGAGAGTTCTCGCTCCATAAGACACCAAGACCTCCCGCTCTGCCAGGCATTACCCGGTGACCAAATTGCATTAGAGAAACCACTACCCCTCCATACTGTTTCGGCCGGAACAACTTCAGATTTTGTTTCCGCTATGGCTAATATCTTGATGTGATCATTTATATGCATTGCATTTAGTCCTGCCCAGAAAGTTTTCTTACCAATCCCACGACAATTCCAATATCTGATCTTCATTTATAACCATTTTCCGTTATATGAAGACCCTGAATTCCGTCTTCATATAAGAAATTTGTACTCATTATACGGTTGAAAGATTTCGTAAGGCACACGCACCAATACCCTAGGATGGAGTCATCTTGCCAAGGGATTGAGACTAAAGAATATTCAATTTTGCTAATGACGTTAACAATTTTCCCACCAATACTTAATTCATCAATACTTAATTCAGCTGAACTAGTTTCGCACAAAAAGTTTTTTAGCCAAGAGATTACCCAGTAGACTTCACACATAGCTACACGCTTGAAACTAAAAGGATAATGTGGATTAGTCAATAAGTTTTGACTTCGATTCCATTGAGGGTGAACCGATATTATACAAGGAAAGTTTACCACCCGCTTGTCCTGCCCATTACTCACATACAGGTAGGCAAAGAGTACCCCTAGCCGACACCATAGGCACCTACCAGCACAATCGATCACCACACACAAACTTGTTCTAGAGATTCCAACACACTTGCAAGAGAGTTTATTGTAAACTAAAATATAGAAGACAGTGAACCTTGACAGTGATTTCATCCATCTAATGGCTGCAATTTTCCCCATGCTAAGATTATAGTTGGATGCAGACAACTTGGATAACCTTTCCTGGGAGACAAGATTACACAAACAAGATACTTCATATAAGACATACACTTGGTCTCTTATTAATTGTTCATAAGATTTACTACTACAATGGTTACTGAAATGACTGCCCACCTCAGAACTTGTCCAAACATACCACCAGATCAATACACACATCATATACTGAAATAACATAAGTCTACACCAAAGCAAACCACAAACATACATACCAACCTTTAACATATTTTTGAGTAGGTAACCTGCTACCAATTGCGAGATACACAATGAGCTAATAGGTCCTAGACTTGGTAATGTTATTTGACCCATGAAGAAGAACTTCTCACCACCACCTGTGAGGTGTCCACACCAACTGCATCTCCAAGCCTTACGCATACTTCCCTTATAGTGTTTGTTATTTATACCCTTCAACAGGGCCGACACAACAAAGGCTCTTCCTGAACTGTTCAAACACCACCAGAGTTCACAATTGGAACACTCAATCATCCTTGCCAAGCTCAACTGGCAACACCCCAAGAGAGATGTCCTAGGAGCGGCAAAGGGAGTATTCCAAGGGGAAAAGTCCCAGTTTGGCTTAGCTTTGTGTTCAAAGAAGGCATCATAACCCTTGGTGAATTGTAGAACAGCGACAGGAAGAGTCAAAGCTGCAAGACCCTTGTTTACATCATCAAGGATTACAAACGGGAGCCCCAACACACAACAAATTTTCTTCCATAACCTTATTGACAGTGATATCAATATCAATAACCACACACGGAAAATTGGTAGGCCGATTTGAGTTAAGAGAATATACCAACTTGAACAAAGAATTGCAAACACACAATAGTTGTCCTTCTGTTCCATTTTTTAGATGAAGACACCCTTCCCAGAGTGAATGTCAGGGGAACCCACCGTGCAGTATCTCCTCACCTCGGCATCACAGGAGTCTGAAAACTCCTCAGCCTTTTGGCTTTCAGCAAAGATTAGTTTGCCCTTTTGAAATATCTCTGTAATAATACATCGCAAATCGATGCGGTTTTTTGAATTAGAAATATACCGAAACTCATCAGATATAACTTTCCACACATACCTGACCCAAATCCGGATCATCTTGGCCTTAAAGGATTTGCCAATGAAGGTTGAGAACTGAGAGATACGATCCATCCCACTTCCAAGAAGCGAAATCACTCATTGCCAGTTTATGGCGAGCCTCCGTACACCCTTTTCAGGATTGGACAACGATTTCTCAAAATACTTCACCGTTTTCAATTTCAGGGTTTCCTCATGATCATCATAGGAGAAAAGCATCTCCATAGAGAGTTTAGAGCCCTCCGGCTTGGGTTTTGACATTTGAGGAGCAGGATCTTCTGCTACCTTGTGTTTTTTCCCTTCATCAACTCCAGATGGAGCCAACAGAAATACACAAACCGAAAAGAAGATGAAGATTAGGCTTATGAATATTATAAATTTGAAGCCAAGAAAGAGGTAAGTGCAGAAATAACAGTACCACCACCGCCGCCTTAAGAACGGAGGAACATCCGATACCAAAGCGAGGAAAGAGATTGAGAGATTACTAACCCTTCCATATCCTATAAGCGAGCCGAGACCAACATCCCGGCCACAACCCCCAACCACCAGCCAGACATCGCTGCAGGGAGAGCAGTCAACCGAAAACACCCAAATCGACACCCAAAAAGTGCCCGTAGAAGGCTGATTTGGCCAAGGCGGGGGGCGATTTGACCAAGCCCGGGAAAACAGCATCAGCCAAACATTCCAACACCATTGAAGGGTGCACAGATCCGATCTATTAGGGATTTTCTTGAGCCCGAACGAAAACCAAATATTAGGGAAACTGACAGGATCCAAAGGGAACTTGCTATCACAACACCACAGGAGGCACATAGATCCACGCCATAGATGAGATTTAGGCCATCCATGAATGATTTGGATAGGGATAAGGATCTCAGAGAGGAGATAGATCAAATAAGGTTTCTCAATTTCTGTCGATTTGGGGTTTTTTCTTTGGGGACGCTGCTCATAGGAGATGTGGGAAAGGGGAAAGGCACAAGCGCGTGAGGCGCGTACTTTTGGCCAAGGAAGGTTTCTCATTAAGAGATGAGTAAAAAAAACGGATTGGGGAGATAGGAGGATTTGTTCTTTTGTGCTTTGTGTTTCCGAGTGAATATACACACAGATTTTGGCCATATTTGGTTAAATTGTAAAAATAAATCCATTCATTGTTCAGGCAATTTTGCATAAAACCAGGAGAGTATAATGTCACACAAGAAAGCAAAAGAGAATAAATATATCAAATATCCCTATAAGGCCAAAAATTCTCACTAGGGCAAGTTTTGTTGGATTTCAATAATGCGCAAGACTAAGAATCATACTTGCTCAATTGAACTAACAAGTCATGCTCCCAATAAAAATCATTTCAAGTATGTGACAAGATTAGCCAATTCAATCATATTATGGAACATATATGGTAAAACTCATAAAAATATAATAGAGGACAAACTAAGCCAAGATGGGTACTTGAATAACACATATATGCAATGCATGATCTTTTTTGGATTTTTTTTTCTCAATTTTTTTTTTCATTTTCTAATGCAATAAATTAACGGAAAAAAAACATAAATCGATGAATAAAATAACAACAAAATAAACATGAATGCATGAATATATGAATGCAACCCTACCCCACACTTAAACTCTTCATTGTCCTCAATAAAAATCAAAGACAACAAATCATAAAAATATGAGAGAAAAAGGGTAAAGAATAACTCACATTCTTGGAAAAGTGTCGATGGTGAAGATGACGAAGCTTAGAAGAAGAATGATGAAGAACGAAAATGACGAAGACTAACGAACCACGAGCACGAATGAATGAAGTTGACGAAGAATGAATAAGATAGGTTGCGACGACAACGGGCGAAGATTTGGCATGAGCTGCTGGATTCGCTGTCAGCAAGTTTTGGTTCGCTGTCAGCGAATGAAATCAGCTCTTATGTCATCTGGGCTGCTGGAATCGTTGGTAGCGAATCATGATTCGCTGGCAGCGAATTAAGCTCAGAATCTCTATTCTTCGATCTTTTCTTTTTTCTTTTTTTTTTCCCTGCATGGTTATCTCAAAATATCCGAAAGCATCTATCTACCATATAGAATAATTAGGAAATTTCTAATTTATTAAACAACAAAACCAGTTAAATAACTAGGAATTGAAATAACTAATTTAGGCAAACTTACCTCAGGTTGCCTCCCGAGAAGCGTCCTTGTTTATCGTCATAGACTCGACGGTTTATTTGTTCATGTGTTCAAGACTCACTCGGACATTGCCAACGCCCTCTTTAGCAAATCAAACTCCGGCGCACACCATCTAGGAAGGCGAGCACCACATATGAAGAAGCTGAAGTCAAATGATGTGATGTTGAAGAAGGTCTCCAACTCTTCATATGCTCGAGCGTGACTTCCCGCCGAAGGTATGTAGTACCACCAACACAGTTCTGCTGGTGACTTGTTGAAGTAATGCTCCCAAGGATCTACATATTCACCAAAATCCACAAAAGTGTCAAAAATATCATTACCTTGCTCGGGAGCCATAGTAATTGGCTCCGGACTAGGTTCCTCAATAGATGTGTTGGGGATGATTTCTTTAGGTGGAGTAGGTGCCAAAATACATGGATCCTCACGCATGCACTCATGAGGCTCCATGTCAAGGGGCATCGGGCTCCCTTCTCCATCTTCGATTGAACCATTGATGCTTGCGTCTTGGCCTCCCTCATGTATCTCGCCCGCCATTGGTTTGAAAGATAAGGGCATGGATGCCAACTTGTAGTCTTCTTCCACCTTCGCCATATCACCCACGCAAAGGAAAAGATCCCAAAATTCCGACCAATCCAAACCGTAAAAGCCTTCATCATTCAATGATTGGGCGAATTCTCGTATCTCGGGAAGCATGTCATCTTGAACGCAAATTACTTGTTCTTTCAAATCATCTTGGATACCCCATGAAGCACGGTCATCCACTAAATCTTTCACTCTTGCGAGGTAATGGTGAAAGTATTCTCCTTGGTATTGCTATATCTTCAACTCCATTGCAAACAATTAGTAACGAGGTGTTGTGAACCGTAAGATAGGTCCACGACGGGGTTATATATATATATATATATATATATATATATATATATATATATACGAATATTAATAAATACACAAAACAAAGAAATAAACTTGATTCCCCGGCAACGGCGCCAATTTGACGGAGGGAAAGTCGTTGATTCACCTCGTCAAAAATAAATCACAAACAAACAAACTAGTATAGTATGCAAGTAAGGGGTCGAACCCTAGAGAATCAAGTATTTCTAAACATTGTGTATTTATCAATATAAAAAGAAAGGATTTTTATGAATGAAAATAAAAGAAAATAATATTGATAAAAGCAAATAAGGGATAGAAGAAAAGCGTTTCCACCTACAAGTTCTCGACTTTGGTTGGTTTATTGATCATCGAATCCTTTTCAAGTTATTATCTTTTCGTACGAATTCCTCCCGTTTTGGTTTATATAGATTAAAAGTCCTACGAGTCCAATTAATCCCTTACACCTCAATGCAACCTTAACACGGTTAAGATTTAACAAAGAGATAGCACAACGTCCCAATAACTTGAGAATATAAATAACACCAATTAAACACGGTAAATCAATGTTTAAGATATATGTCAACTCCTTACATAATCATGCTTCAAACACAGAATTCACATTCTTATGCGTGCTACTACGGAAATAATACAAATACGAAAGTATTAAATCCTAGCATGAAATCAATATTATCAAGGTAGCTAATCAAAGATAACATCAATAACATAATCAATATCACACAAAGAAGTTGAAAGAGTTATAGAGGAAAAAATACTTGAATTAGAAACTTACAAACCACCAACCAAGTCTCGAAAGTGTAGGCGAAAACTACAAAATTAACCAAACATGGCTTACCTAAACTTTCTTCTCTTCAAAGGTGATTTCTCTACTTGAATCCTTCCATAAGAAAACTAACTCTAAACATCCTATTTATAAGCCTAAAGACTTGAATAAACAAGGTAAAAGATAGACAAATAAGATAGAAACTTCCTAAACAAACTAGATAGAAGATAGACTTTCCATGTTTAATCTAACGTCAGATTTCGCTGGCAGCGAGAATTTCCGCTAGCAGCGAATGGCCTTAATTAACCTACTGTTGGATTTTCGCTTCCACCTCGCTACCACACTCGCTGTCAGCGAATATCCATGCCTTAGAATATTTTCAAGCTTCTTCGATTCCATGGTTTTCGCTTCCGCGAGTCCGCTCTTCCGCTACCGCGAGTTCTTCCTTCCGCTGGGGCGAGTGGCCGAGTTGTCGCCGTCTTGGTGCATCCCGCTGGCAGCGAGGATTTCCGCGACAGCGAGTGGCTCGCTGCAACGAGTCCTGTCGCTGGCAGCGAATGCTGCCTGGTCGGTCGGGCTGACTCGACTCGCTGCCAGCAAACTCCATTCGCTGGCAGCGAGACGCGCTGGCTCCTGGACATGCTCCTGCTGACTCCACTCGCTGGCAGCGAGATCACATTCGCTGGCAGCGAGACGTGCTGGCTCCTGGACATGCTCTCACTAATCCACTCACTGGCAGCGAGATCCCATTCGCTGGCAGCGACAGATGCCCAGAAGCTTGTTTTCTCTTCATTCTTCCCTCGTTCTTTCTTGCCTATTTTCTTTCTTTCCTTAGCTTGCTTTCTTGACTTCACTTGGAGATGTTATCGCATTTCCTTTGCTTTCCACCATGTCGTATCTACAATTCTGCAAAATTCAACCGAAATAGCGTAGATTCCGGACTTTGCCACGAAAAAAGAGTTTAATCTAAGTTGACACTAAACATGCATATTCTACAATGCAAATGCATCTAAACTACCCTATAATGCCCATTAGAAATATGCATTATCATTCATGCATTATACAGATTAAAGAGTGTTGTAAATCCCGCATTTCCTTGTTGTGCAAGTGCAAGTCGCGTGAGGATATGCGGTGGCGAACATCACTATTGGGTAGGTGATTTGGTGAGTTTCGATGGGGTATAGGGTGAGGAGAGAGGATGGCGAGTGTTAGTAGTATATCTTTTGGGTGGTTTTTTGGAGGTTTGGGAGTTTATAGGGGAAGTTTAGTCTATTTCCCGCTTTAGTATAGGACCCAGAGTTTGGTCCTATATCCTTTTGTATTCTGGGGGTTATCCCACACATCTATATATTTACCGATTTAGGCTGAAGGGATCGACTTCAAATTGCTCGACTTCAAATTGCTCGGCTTGTCGTAGTAATACATTTGCTTCTGTTGGTAAAATTAACCTGTGGCTTGATTTTGATCTTCATTGTGTGAGGTTTGATCGTTACATGGGGATTCCCTTCTTGGAAAATTGGGCAAGTAATTTGGAGTGGCTTATGATTTGTAAAAAAGTTCAGCTTGTTTGTAACCAATTTCTCAGTCTTCAATCTCTCATCGTTGAATATAATCATGTGGCTTTGGGAAATTTTTCAATGGTTAATGTGTACAACTAAACTAGCAAAGAATAATAAATGTGTTCCTTGTGTTTACTCACTTCAACTCACTTTTCAATCATCCTTGTATGTTCTTAACAACTTCACGGTTCTGTTTAGTATCAACAAAGTTTCTCGGTTGGCTGTCCATCTCATGCATCATCATCATTCACCCTTGGCTTTTGTGGGCTTTCAGGTATTTACTTCCCTCAGCCGATGGATGTTCTCCAATGGTTGTCAACTTATTATTTTATCCGGAGGTGCTGCTCTAGCATATTGGATTACTTACCCCTTTCATCTTGTAGTTTTGGAGTTTGCTACTCTCTCTTGGGGTCAAATTCCGCCCCCCATCCAGTTTGTACTACTTCTCTTGAAATGAATCATCATAAATAAACTATATGTGCACATAAGAAGAGTCATTATCACTGTATCTTTTATTATTACACTCCTTTGTAGATCATGTGGCATATCTGTTAAATTTGAGTTTTTGCTAGATATCTTACTGCTCCCTTTGAATATAATTTCGCTTAAAGCTTGCTTGGTTGATTTATCTTTGGATGAACAAAAGATAATAAAAGGCTGGGGGTTGAGCTCTGCTCTTTTTCAGTCCCTTTTCCATACCTCGGTATTGTCTTTGTGTAACCCTTCTATTTGCTTAACTATTTCTGTATGCACACTGCTTTCATCTCCCTTTCTCGGTGTTTTGGTGTCGGTTGTGCATCGGCTGGTGCATCATTCTAAATCATTTCTCACAACTGTTGGTTATGATGCTTCATTCATTCTGTTTGAAACGTTGGGCTTTCATTCGGTGCCCTTGTCACGTCCAATTATTTGTAGCTTGTCTCAATGGTATCTGTGTTTCATTGAAATTGTACCTTGGATTTGGTGTGTCATATCAATAAGTGATCTTAATATGAAAGGGAAAAATGGTGGGGATTTTCCAAATCAATATGCTCTAAATAGCCGGTTGAAAACACATTTTACTCGTTTAGTAAATTCTCATGCCAAATTAAAACTACAAAATCTCTTCGATATAAGGATCCCTAATCCTTGCCCTTATATCTTCGAAAGTTATAAATGAAGGTTTGTTTTTGGAATTGTAGATGTATAGGAAAAAAAACATTTTGGACTGAAATTGATACTTTGTGCAAAAATGAACACATTCAAATAATGGCATTAGCAGAAACTAAATCGGAATCTCTTCCCGAAGACAAAATTTGGAAAAGTGTTGGCTTCGATGAAGCTATCTGGTCGCCTGCTAATGGGCGATCGGCCGAAATTGGTTTATTATGGAAATCTCACCAATGATTAAATGTGACTATTTGTGTTGTAATTCACTTACCCCGGATCATTGGTCTCCGCCTTGACAGTGGGGATGATGGATTCACCATGCTTGTCCTATTTGTTTATGCCCCTCCTGGCTCTAATGAGAAAGACTCGTTCTGGGAAACTCTAACTTCAACTGTGAATGACTCGCTCATCCCATGTATTGTATTAGGAGACTTAAATGAAATTCTATGTAGTGCGGATTAATTAGGTGGTGCTACCACCCACTCTTCACAGTTTACTAGACTTCTAACATTCAAAGATGAATGTTCACTCATGGATCTCCCCACTTTCGGGAACCCATTCACCTGGAGGAAAAATCTCGATGAAGACTTTAATATTCGTGAAAAACTAGATCGGGTGCTTGTTCATCAGCAAATTATTGAGAAATTTCCTAATCTAATTACAAATAATGGGACTTAATTCTCTTCATTTGATCACTGCCTCATATCAATAGCACCTGAAAACAGTTCTACCTTCAAAGCGCCTCCTTTTAAGTTTGAGAATGTTTGGTTGCAACGGAAGGATTTCCGCAATATTGTTAAACAATCCTGGCGAGCTAACTGCCCTGAATCTGCTATGTTTCAACTTATGTTTAAACAAAAAATTCTTAAGAAAAAAGGCAAATGAATGGAATAAGTCAACCTATGGGAATATATTTCGTCAATTAAAAGACGTGGAGATCGAGTTGCTTCACATTCAATCCTCATTATTAGTAAATAATATACAAACAAACATCAGTAAAGAAAAGTGTCTTATTAGAAAGAAGGAAAAGCTCCTTATTTTCCAAAAATCTTTTTGGAACCAGAGAGCCAAATCCAAACATCTCAAGCTTTCAGACTCCAACACATCGTATTTCCACCGCGTGCCGACATGGAGAAGACATAGAAAAAATATTCGTAACATTACTAATTCTTAAGGAACTTTGATTATGGATGAGGATAATGTGAGAAATGAAATCAAGGATGATTTTGAAAAGAGATTCAAAAAAGAGTCCATTGATGACAGACTTCTAAATGAAATGTTGGATCTTATCCATACATCAATAACTTCTGAGGAAAATGATTTGCTTATTCGACATCCATTAAACATGGAAATAAAATCTGTAGTTTTTAGTTTGGGTAAAAATAAATCCTCATGTCATGATGAATTTACAGCTGAATTCTATAAAAAAATATTGAGATATTGTTGGCACGTTAGTAATTAGAGTCATTAAAGTTTTTTTCCATTCTGGAAAAATGCTTAAACAAATAAATCACACATTTATTTCTCTCCTTTCGAAACGAGACAACCCGACTACTACTAGTGACTATCGTCTAATCAGTCTGTGTTCAAATTTATATAAGACTCTATCTAAAATCTTGACATATAGAATTAAAACAATTATTGGTAAACTTATTCACCCTCTGCATGGTGCATTTGTGTCAGATAGAGCTATTCAAGATAATGGTTTAATAGCTCGTGAAATCTTTCACTCTTTCCGCTCTAATAAGGGTCTTGAGGGTTGGCTGACAATAAAATTATATATGGAGAAAACATATGATAGAGTTAGTAAAAAAACGGCACTACGGACTTGTTCCATCTATCCAGAGGTACTAGAAAATTTTGGGTTCCACGATATTTCACAAAAAAAGGTACTAGAAAAATTTGGGTTCCACGATATTTTCACTTCCTCGGTTATGGCATGTGTAACGACGGTTGCTTTCTCAGTGTTAGTAAACAACGGCCCTACAGACTTGTTCCTTCTATCCAGAGGTCTCCGACAAGGGGACCCGATATCTCCTTTCCTATTTATTTTAGGAGTCGAAATCCTGGCATGAAAACTCTCAACTGAAGCAAACTTGGATAGAACCTCCATTGGCTTCCCTTTTGGAATAGATAGTCCTAGAATTCCGTTCCTCTCCTTTGCTGACGACATCATTATTTTATCAAAATGTAGCTTGGATGTCAGGTTGAAAGTGAGATCAATAATTGATTCATACTGTAAAGTTTCAGGACAAAAAGTTAATTATCATAAATCAAGCTTCCAAGCCACAAAAGGCATCTCGAACCATAGGATTCGAGAGCTTTGTAACTGCTTACATATTACAAATGAAAATTCTTTGGAAAATTTTCTATGGTGTCTGATTATCAATAGAAGAGTAAACAAACACACGTTCACTACAAGAAAAATAGTTTTTAGTGACAAAAAAAATCGTCGCCCAAAATGCATAATTCGTCGCCCAAAACGTTTTATGACAAAAATCAATTCGTCTCCTGTTGGTCGCGCTAGCCGCATCGCCCAAAGTTAGGGCGACGAAAAAATATTTCGTCGCATTAACGCACTATGAGTGACAAAAAGCGCTTTTTGTCGCCCTAGATTGTTTGTGACAAAACACCATTTTGTCGCCCTAGACCTTTGTGACACAAAAAAGCATTTTGTCACCCTAGACCTCCATTTATAATCTGGATTTCTTCCGACCTCATGTTTATTCGAGGTTGTTTGCTTCGTCTGAACATAACCTACCTCCACTCAAATTGGACACATGTATAAGGCCAAATCCCATATAAATAACGATCAAAATCTTACAACATTTTATAGGTTCTTCGATCATGTAACATAAACTACATAGACATCGGTATCTCCTCAAATGACCCCATCTAAATGCTCATAGTATGACATAAGATCAGGATACAAGCTCACTGAAGCCCTTGAGAAACCAGCTACATACTAAAACGATGAGAATCCAGTCCTAATCCCTAGCTATCTAGAGTAAGCTTCTTGTCTCATTCTCAGCGAGTCCACCGTGCTCTTCCTGCCAACAAAATCCTCAGGCTGAATTCCTTGCTTTCCATCAAAGCTTTTGTATAGTTGACTTCAATAGGATAAGCCCTCTACTGTCATCTTCCCTTTCGAGTGCGAGAGTCTTCCAGCCCATCTCTTTCACTAGACTTCCAAAAATAAGTATTGAATGAAAATGTTTCTTGGAAATAGATTAGAACAAAAGCCACACAAGTTCCTCTTTAAGGCTACAAAAAGAAAGAAAGAAAATGTTTCTTGGAAATAGATTAGAACAAAAGCCACACAAGTTCCTCTTTAAGGCTACAAAAAGAAAGAAAGAAAATGTACTACATTGAATCCAACACATCCATAGATCAGCACAAGAATTGCATTTCGGTTATCAAACATTTGAGAATATAAATGTTTTATAAGAAACTTTACCTTTGGCCTTATTAGAGCAAGGTAGATCCTTTTTCCAGCAACAGGTATCCCTGTAAATATTAAAATTTCGATTGCCGGTTGATATCACTATCTTTTAACCCCATCAAATCAAATATTCTAAATAAGAGTAGACAATATAATTGGAACTTACTAGGTGCCTACATGATCAAAAGAACAGAGCCTATAAGGAAAGATCAATTGCATACGTATTTAATGGCATTTGCAAGTTCGAAAATTTATAAAGCAGAAGCAAAAATTGCACCATTTTAGAATCATGCCATAAAGCTTATAAATAGGAAGTACCCAATTCAGTTGAATTGAAAAGAGTAATGATTACAATGTTTTCTCCTGAGCCATTTGAGTATTCCATGCTAAATCCAATATCTTCTACCAAGATATTTTTCTAAGGGGTCACAACGAGCAAATTTCTCAAACAAAGCAATAGTTTCCCTGAATATAAGGCATCACAACAGGTGCTTCAACCTCAGGTAAGGTGATGGTTATATCAAAACAAAAAATGTTCTTGAAATGTAAATGCAACATTGATGGAAATCACAGCTTACTTGTATGCAAAGAAGTTCTAAAATTGCCCTATTTTGGCAAGGATGAAATATTTTAATTTTCTCAATCTTTTCAGCATGCGGAAATGGAGGCAATTTGAGTCATTAATTCAAAGTAAATCTATACAAATTTGATCTAAATGAATGAAATTGATGCAAATCTATATGCAACAAAAATATAAAGATCACAAATTTAAAGTCATAATCGGTGGACATCTCAATCAGTAGATCTATACTCCAGTTGAAACTGTATTCTGCTATTCAGTTGAACATCACATATTGAGCTACACTATACCTGTACAGTTAATGGAAAATGATGGCCTTTGGATACAAATCTTTGCCATTATGATCTTGTATCCTGATAAAAAGCAGTAGGTAAAAACTATGGAGTATATTAGTAATTCAGCTGATGAATGTCACTGAAATACTGCATTAATTTGGGTTTAACAATCTGAGAACAAATCTACAGATTGAGAGTTGACATAGCTATTCATTTTATTATCTCAACTGACCTTATCAAATTGATACATTGCTTCAGCTCAGTAAAGTTGCTATGTTCACTGTATGGGACTTCATATCTGCACACCTTCAAAGCATCAAAAACAAATATTTAAAGCTTTAGAGCTACATTTTTCAACCACTAGAAATGCCAATTATCTAAAAACATAAACACAAGTAACACAACTAAGCAGGATAATCAGCAACTCTCTAGGGAGGAAGGGTTTACAATTTACTAAGTAATTAATTAAGTCCTGAAATCACTTGTACCCATAAGAAAAAACATGTTCAGCAGAGATTTAGAAATTCAGATAAGTGTAGGCACTTGCAAGGCATATATTAGAAAATAAGAATCATAGAACAACAAAATCGAATCAACGAAAATTAAAGGAAGAACAGGAACAAAATCAGTCTTGTTTTCAGTGATGAGGATTTCACTGTCGAAGAAGCCGACAAAGAAGACTGTTATAAAATAAACATGAAATTTATTAAAATTTACAGTATAAGATTTCCTTACTTGGAGTACATCTGATCAAGTTTGACCCAAATAACTCTAAATGTAATTATCCTGCAAAGAGTAGCAAGCTCAAAGCATCAAACCCAAGATAATGAAAGTAGTCAAAACAAGGCACGATAAAGCAAGCATCCATAGATCTGCATTTGCTCTTTTTTCACTATAGAAAACAATTAGTTAACTAAAAATAGGGAAATGAGAGATGAAACAATGAAAAGTAGGATAATGGAGAAAATATATTAAAATCAGAATAATGGAGAACATGCAAAAGAATAGAATTAATGAGAAAATGCCTAAAAATCATTATGTAGGAAATAAAATAAATGGATTCAACATAAAGGACTACAAATCTAGTAAAATGAACTACCAATAAATTCAGTGATACAACACGAGAGAACGGCGATAGGCTTGTTAGGGTTTCAGAAACGCGCGAGAGAGAGAGAGAGAGAGAGCAAGGACGCTTTATTAAAAGAATACATTAATTGGGCGACAAAAAGACGCCATTTTGTAGCCCTATGCGTTCGTATGGGCGACAAATTCTCATTTTCATCACCAAAAGTATGTTTCGCGTGACCAAAAATATTTTTGTCACAAAAGAGTTAGTTTGGGCGACAAAAATAAAAGTGTCGCCCTAATTTTTAAAATTTGGTCGCCCAAAGTCATTATTCTTGTAGTGGTTTGAAGATATCATCTGTAAATCTAAAGAACAATTAAGTAAATGGCGTGCAAACGCTCTATCACAAAAGGGGCGAGCAATCTTAATCAACTCTAATCTATCAGCCAAGCCAGTGTATATTATGCAAAATTTCATGCTACCAGCCGCAATGCACAAACAACTTGATCAGATTAATCGTACTTTCTTCTGGAATAAGGATCTTCAACATCGACCGCCTATAAGTTGGGATTGAATTTGCAGACCTAAGCAGAGTGGGGGATTAGGGATTCGAAAATCAAAAGAGGTGAATGAAGCCCTCCAAATGAAATCCTTATGAAAGATCCTAGCTGAACCGAATAATGTCAGGGTTACCTTGATTAGACACAAATATCTTTGCTCTGCCAACATTTTCGAATACACGAAAAGTGGGGCTGTTTGCTGGCAGTGAGCCAAGCTGACAACTCTAATCGACAAATTTAAGACGGGGCTTATTTGGTCAGCTGGAAATTGATAATCAATCAAGTTCTGCACCGATAATTGGATAACAACCTCTTCTCTGCTATTTAGAGATAATTGCCCCCAAATCAACAACATGGAGGAAACTTTTAGTCACTACATTTGGGGGGGGGGGGGGGAGGGGGGGGGGTAGATGGTGGACGTAGAAGTTAAAACATGTTTTACCTAATTGCACAGTAAATGAAATTCTAGACATTCCACTACCCGTTTCTCATTTTGAGGATCGGCTTTACTGGGGGCTCAATATAGTTGGGTGGTTTACCACTACAAGCGCATACAAATTAATAACAACTCAGTCATCCCTACACTTAGACAACAACGCCCGGATATGGAAAGTGAACATTCCGCCAAATGTCAAAAAATTTCTTTGGAAGGTATCTCAGGATGGTCTCCCAACTGCCTCTAGGCTTTCCTGTAGGGGTGCCGCTATCCCTTCCACGTGTAGTTTGTGCAACGGTGTGGTTGAAGATGAAGTCCACCTCCTGTTGGAATGTTTCTTTGTACGCTCTATCTATCAATTCTCTTTTCGTGTACAATCAACTATTACAAGCATGATATCTCATTCTAGTGACATTAAACCTATCCTGTCATTCATTGGGAATGATCTAAATTCATCGGCCAAGGAGGTGCTTGCCTTTTCTTGGTGGTCTGTCTGGTATATTCAAAATCAACCTTTGTTTCGACAGGTCCCCATTCCGCGGAAAGACATAGCTTTACGCTTGATTAACTCCCACATCGAAGATCGGAGTAACACAACCTTGTTAGAGGCTGGTCTAGACGAGGAGTTTCCCATACTCCCACATAACTCCAACCCCCTCGAAAAAGAAAAGGAACCAAAGAAGGATTTTGTAACGCAAACCCCCAATGGCTACGCTTAAGCTTAATTTTGATGGATCAACGCTAACAAGTAATGAAAGTACGGCGGACGCCATAATCTGGGACTGGAATGGTCAACCAATATGAACGTGTTATCAAAAACTTGGTAAACAAAGCCCTCTCAAAGCGGAAGCACTTGCTCTTAAAATGGGAATCCAACACGTTATTCACCTCAATTTTGACAAAATCCACATCGAAGGTGATTCTAGTATAATCATTGACCACTTAAACAGAAAAACTAAATGTTCATGGGAAATTTAGCTAATTTTATCTGATGTAAAAATTCTTCTATCGACTTTGAAAGAAGTTCCATTCTTTCATGTGCCCCGTTTGGGCAATAGAGTAGATGATAAGGTTGCACATCTTTACCACTCTGCCCGTGGAGTCGATATTCAGAACGATTTAGTTTTTTTAGACCCCATCCGCAAGGATGCTGCCAAGTAGAGCTTGCTCGCCTGAATTCTTTCCTAATAAAAAAAAAATCATACTCCCATTCCATTTTTATTTTCCGATTTGGATAGCCCACTTTATTTAAACATCCTAACAACGTGAAATGTAATAAAAATCGTACATCCTCCAATAATGGCCCAATTGAGATCCATTGTTACCTTAACATAAGACCCTCGTAATTGATCGATATATTTAAAAAATAGTTTTCACATGCATTTGTTCCTTAAAATGCATACATAAAAACATTTGTCATTAGATGAGTGGATGAGTTTCAATTAATAGATATATTTTAAACTAAAAATAAATAAAATATCACCAAAAAAAATTGAAAATAAACTCAAAAAATCTTTTTTAAAAAATTAATTAAATTCTCTATTCATACTCTCATTCTCTCTCACCAATTCCTCAAACACATTTGAAAAACTAAACGCTATAGAAATGAATGTTCATCTGAATATAAGTCATAAATATTAATCCAAATATAGATATATTCAAATGAATATTTAAACAATCAATATTCATATTCATTTGAATATAGGAATATACACATATAGAGAGAAGTCATTTGACTAAATTTTGATTAAGGGATAAGATTGATGATTTATATTAATATTTATAGATATTTTTTGAAAGAATATGCATATATGAATATTTAACAATTTAAAGTATTAAAAATATAAGTGAGTAATTTGGTATATTCATATATTCAACTCAACTACCAATTCGCCCTTCTGGGAGCGATCATTCTGTTCCAATGGGCCCGGTCTTAAATCATGGCCCAATTAGTTTAAAAGCCCAATATATTGTATAGAATTGAACCTACTGAATGACCAAATAGAAGGCCCAATGCTTAACAACCATACTCCGTAGTTTTATTTTTTTGGTTCAAACTCCGTAGTTAGTTTATGATACAAACTCGCAGGTCGTGTCAATCATTTTAGGGGTTGTTCTAAAATTTTAGAATAATATTGCACTTTTTAAAAAAATAATAATGCAACTATTCTTTAATTGAAAAGAAAAAGGTTGTTCTCAAAAAAAAAAGTTGCATATTTTACAATTTGAGTGAAAATAAAATAATTGAAAAATGTAAAACTTACAAAACCATCCCTAAATAAGAAAATTTCTTTTAAATCATTAACAAATTCATTAATTATATGTAACAACATATAAATTATGCTTTTTGGTTTATAAAATGTTTTAAAATATTAAAGTACTACTATGTTTAAAGATATTAAATATTTAGACTTTATTAATAAAGTGATAATTAAACATCACTCTACATTAAATATTATTTTAATAACTTTGCTTTATATTAAACACTTCTATTTTTTTTAAAGCAAATTAAATGATTAAAAAAGAAGAAGTTATAAGCATTAGAGAAGGGGGGGAAAAATGCCCTGTAAATAAGTTAGATTTTTTGTAGGAAATTAAATGATTCAACAAATGGAAGAAATAATAATTGGGGAAAAAATGAAGACATAGATTTTTTTTAGGAAATTAAATGATTCAAATAATGGAAGAAATAATAACTTGGAAAAAAAAAATTACGGCTTGGGGTTGTTGGAGGAATCGAACATGGACTCTTGCGAGTTGCAAGGCTGCTGGGCTTCTCTTAATCTCTTCCGCTGAGCAAATCTATCATTAATGAATTGTCTTAAAGAAAGTTTTATTATTAATTTTTTTTATCATATTGGGCTCTAGAGATATGGAGGCCCTATTTCATTGATCCTGAACATTCTTATGCACGGGCTGCACACTCGAATATTTGATTACGAAAGAAGAGTTTCAAATCTATTTACATCACCCTCTATAATAATTTATATTTAGAAGACATAGTTAAAAAAATAAACAGAATTTTCGCGTGGTGCCCTTCAGATAAGATCAAATTTGCCGGGTGTACAAAACTTTGGGATATTTCACCAAATACCCCTGAGATTTCGTAAATTTTCGCCATATGCCCCTCTGTCCACTTTATTAAGAAAAAAGTTATAACGCCGTTAAGGGCGATTTGTGGCGATGTGTCTCTTCGCGGCCGCCGCTGGCAGTGCTTCTTGGTGGGTTGCAGGCATGGGGAGGAAGAGACTGGCAGAAAACTTGAGGTGGTTGGGGATTCGTCGGATCCGCCTTGTACCTTACCGGCTGAGATGTGCTCGGACCGAAAGGAAGCACCAGTAATGGGGAAATCTGAAAGTGCGGGCAGCTATTTGATGGAAACCTCCATGATTTTAACACGAAAGGTAATGACAAAGACAAGAAGAGCACCGAAGACACTCTGATTGAACACGAATCTGAGCAAAGAACAGTGAACAATGTTGAAGTTGCGAGAGTTTCCTCTCTATGGTTGTGATTTGGATACTTTGGGCTGCAAGACAAGAGCAATGATACAATTGGGATGAAGAATATGGATTCAAGCCAACAAAACTTATCTACGCTCAAGCCATTTGTGAGCCTCTTCGCTGGCAATCGAAACATAACCAAGGCGGTGAACTGTCATTCCATTCGGATGTACAGAAAGGGAAATTGAAGATCAGAGAAGAGGATATCGCCATCAAAAAGGTTGAATGTGTCGAATTTGTCATACATATAGTAGGGATTGGTGTGAATGTTGTCAATGTAGCTGCTGCTACACATGAGACCATTAAAGAGGATGATCTGCCATCAAAAGTGAAGAGTACAAGATCGAAGAGCAACCAGGGGAGTGCTTGTGAGACAACAGTATTGGACAAACAAGGGTATAAATCTATGACAAAAAAGGTTGATCTGTGTTGTGCTACTGTTGAGTTGTTGAGTTGTGGTCCAACTGCTGCTAAGGAGCCACAGAAAAGAGGAGAGACTGACCATAACCAAAATTTCAAAATGACATTAAAATGAGCTTCAAAATGACAGTAAAATGCACTCATAACCAAAATTTATAGATCACATTAGTGCTGTTCAAAACCTTGATTGTTTGCACAGTAAAATCAGAGTTTTTGCTTGTTGTTATTGCTGTTTTTATGAGCTTCATAGCCAAAAAAAGTTGTAAGAACACATCCGAAGGCAATATCAGAATTTCAGAATTTTAGATCAACACATGACAGCAAAAAATCAGATCCACATACTGTTTTTTTTTATGATCCATGTACTGCTGTTCAGAAGCGTGTTAGTAGTCATTTTGCTGTTCGGATCATATGTGATTGTTTGCACAATAAGCAGTTGCAGCCGAAGGCAGCAAAAAAAACGACAACAAAAAAAAAGAGCACATTGATCCATGATAAGTTGTAAAAAAATGACAGCAAAAAAAGAGAACACTTTTGAATGATAAGTTTCATTTACTTAAATTTAAACATGATTACAACCGAAGGCAATATCTTCATTGACAGCTTACACATGACAACTTATTCTAAATCAGTTTCAACACCAAAATACAAATGACATCTTATACATGACAACTTACACTAAAATAAGAGAAATTTCAGTACAAATGCAAGTGCCAACACCAAAGATAATCCTCCATATGTGAATGCCATTGCTCGATCCACTCTTTTTCTCGTCTTGAAGCCTTCGGATCTCACTCCTATGTGCTTGGATTCCCTTACCAGAGCACATAATGGAGGGTCGAACCATTCCCACACTCACAACCTTCTGACAGCATTGCAATGAGGAAAAATTAAGTGAAATTTTGTCACTCAACTCCATCTGTCATAGAAGCAAAAAAATCAAGAATGAAACAATACAAAACAGATTACATATAAATATATTGTAATCTTATATCTTAGAAATTTCCTTCCTAGATTTTCAACTGTCATGGAAGTGAAATATTGACACTCAACTCCACATTCACATACTATCAATCTAGAATCCTTTGAAGCATCATTTCACTTTCTAATGAATAAATATGAATTCAGATCCCTTTCATCTTCACTTTGACATATTAACCAAAAAAACTACTGATTAAAAAGATTTCCCCCAAAATTCCCATAATAAAAAACCCTAATTTCTAGCAAACATACCATTCGATTGCCACTGCTGCTAGATCCTTGTGAATCATCCATAGACGAACAACCATCGCTCATATACGATTTTCTCATTTTGCGGATGCCCTCGTCGATTTCACAAAGTTCGCCAATCGCCTTCGTAGCCTGAGTTTCGTACAGAGAGAGAGAGCCTGGGAGGTGGTGCACGCTTCCTCCATTCCTCGCCTCTGTTCTTGCTCTCTCTCGATCTCTCGCCCTTTTCTTCGCTATTCTCTCTTTGCTCTTCGCATTCCTTGCAATCCCTTCTGTATTTTTCTTTCTTTTCATTTTCTTTTATTTTTTAATGAAAAATGTTAATAAAGTGGACGGAGGGGCATATGGCGAAAATTTATGAAATCTCAGGGCTATTTGACAAAATATCCTAAAGTTTTGTACACCTGATGAATTTGACCTTACCTGAAGATCACCACGCGAAAATTTCAAAAAATAAAAAGGCTCACACTTAACAACATATCCAGAACTAGGCGGAAAAAAAAATTTAAGTAAATAACCAATAAAATTCATTCAGCAATAATATTGCTTGATTGGGTATTTATGTGTGTGTCCTACTGTCCTGCATTCAGATATTTATCATCCAGGCCCTCTGGTCCCTTGCAGTTTACCAGAAACATCCTCAACCTTTCCTTGAGAAATGTAGATTTTTTAACCCAAAATAGAGATAAAAGGAAAAAAAAATAAAGGGGAGGTAGGAGGAATCGAACTTGGGAGTATTGGGTTTTAAAGACAAACAACAAAGTAAAAAACCATTGTGCCACATTGGTGTTACATTAGCCTTATCCATCTATTACCTAAATTCTATTTTTTTGGGTGGGCTGCAGCAAAGTCCAATCTACCTTTAGTTCCGTGCCTGACTTAGATCTCATCCCAACCGTACGTACATCATATTCCAACTAATGAAACTTAATTGGTTGAAGGACAATTCATTTGGAAACTTTCAAGAGGCATATTAAGTTTCTCTATTATCTTATCTTATGTATAACCTGTAATAGATTTGTTGTAATGAGAATGATAAAAGCGAAGAAATACACGGAGATTTACATGGTTCGACAATGGTATGTTACCTATGTCCACCGGCAAAGAACCAGTTTTGAATTAGTGGAGACGGAAACATATTAGGGTTACAAGAGGTTGGTATTTCATGAGTATATGAAGAGACTCGTGAAACCATAAACAGACACATTAACAAGATTGGAGGAGTATGTCTTTGGAACCTATATTCCAATGGATCAGTGGATGCTTATGATGTGGTGATTTGGCTAACATTTGTATAAACGAGTTGAATATTTAGATGGACTCGTTTGGTTTCATTTTGCTTTCGACACAACCTGTAAATAATTTATAAATTTAAAAAGGACTTGTGTGTAATCGAACAAGATTTATATTGTCAATAGACGTCTTGACATCTTACCTTGACATCTTATCAATAGCCTCCCTCATATTTATTTGTCCAAAACAATCATTGCCTAGAATTCATATAATTATGTGAATTTTTTTTAAAAAAAATTAAGGGTGTATTTAGGAAAACAAATAGTGCTTTTGATCTATTTAAAATGCAAATGATAGATTCAAGCTAAGTCTGTTTGACTAATTATGGATTATCCTTTTAATTTTAATAAATAAAATTTTATTTTGAATCCTAGTGGCCAGTATTTTTGAGTGTGTCTTTATAAGAAGTAATTGGTTAATGCATCTTTCATATATTTTTTTTAAAAGTTTTAAGTGATAAAATGGGAAGGGGAAAAGGGTAAGATTAGTTGCGGAAAATAGACCAAGGAAAATAATTTTGGAAAATTTAAAAGTTCTGATAAATAGTTATAAGAAAAAATTTGCACCGAAAGTATAAATTTTCGACCAGATTAGAAAACTATCCACGTTTTGGTTAAAAATAAGCAAACTATCCAACAAACCGCTTTTCCCTGCTTCCTTCCATCCTCTCTGTCACTTCTGATGAAATCCCCAATCTCCGTCTCTCTCAAAGCCCCGCCTGAGATCAAAGGCGATTTCCAGGCTCACCTCCTTCCCGCTCTCCATTGCCCTCCATCGACGCACCTTCCTCCGTCGCTGCCTATGGCGCTGAGCCGATCTGCGGTCGCGCGCCTTCGCTCTCCATCATCGCACCTTCTTCCGGTCGGTACGTAGGCTCCGATCTCTCCTCGTTCTCACTCTTCCTATACACGAGACCTTGGGCGACGACGGATCTGTGACGAGTACGTCTGATTTCCTCCCCGAATTAGACTTGGATGATCCGTGACGGATCAGCCATGACTGCTGGATATCTTCCTCCGCTCCTGCTACCTCCCATTTCCGCCGGATATCTTCCTTCTCTCACGCTCCTGTATTCTTCCATATCTACCATGGCTGCCGGATTTGAGATCTACAAATTCACGCTTCTGTCCTCTCGATCGCCGCTGTCTCAATCGCCGACTATTTCGAGTTCGACCTTGAATGTCCAGGATATGTTTACTGTCTCGATCTTCCTCGAGGCCGCAGTTGAATGTCCAGCATATGTTTCCTGTCTCGATCTTCCAAATTCGGTGATGTCTCGAGCACGGGATCCAGGTACTCTCTCCTCTCCCAATCTCTTTTATGCTTCGCACTCTACTATACTAGCCGTTGCTTCCAGATCTGTGTGCGATTTGCTAATTTCATGTCAGCAACCTTCTGTTCATATATGCTAATTTCATGTCAGCAACGGAGATTGAAGGTGGTGCCTGAGGCTGTTCACTCCATTGGCGTCTGCGTTCTTATCTACAAGCTCAGCAAGGAAAAAACATCGGCTGGTATGTTTGTTTTCAAGATTAAGAAGCCTCTCCATACAATTACATTGCCTTCCAAATTGATGAAATTGAACTTTTCTAGTTTATTATTTTATTGTATTTTATTTTTGGTTGAAGGTCTGTCCTAATTCATCAATTTTACTTAGTGATGCTTGCTGACAACATCTCCCTTCTTCATTTTAATTTGCCTTCATCAAGTATTCAGAAATTGTTTCTGATGCAGATTCGTTAATTTGGGAGGCGCCACTAATTCATCAAGTTTACTTAATGAATTAGCCTTCACCAAGTAACAGTAGATTCCCCTTCCCAAATCCAGCATATTAATTTGCTTCCCTTCTTCATTTTTGTTTCTTGTCGCAGTTTCTTCCATTGTTGTGATGTTGTAGCTTTTCTTCAATAACAGTAGCTTTTCTTCCATTGTTGTGAATTTGTGATGTAGTATGTAGGTAAACAGTAGCTTTTCTTCCAATGTTGTGAATTATGATGTAGTAGGTAGGTAAACAGTAAGTAGATGTAGTAGGTTTTAGTACGTTGGATATTATATATATATATATATATATATATAGTTATATATGTAAGGTTGAGTCCTTGAAAATCGGTTTGTTTTTTAGTGTTGACATAGTTTTTATGCGTAGTTTTTAGTGCTGATATCGTTTTTATGCATATTTTTATGCAGGTATATATTTATGTAGGTATTTTTATGGCCAGTGCTGAATCAGAGACGTTAGGCGTCAAAGTTGAGCTTTCGTTGAGGCTTTTGCTCTTGATGTATTCTTGTAACACAGAGCTCTTTGGCTTGCCACTTTTGCCATCCGATTTCTTGCTCTTCCTCTTCGAATTCTGCCTCCTCTTAGTAGCATTCCAATGATTCTTGATCGAGTTCTCGGTCCTCCCAGGGATCCTCTTAGCGATCTCAGCCCACCTATTTCCGAACTGCTCATGAGCCTCCACCAACAGCCTCTCCTACTCTTCGATCCACCAATCCTTCTGATCAAATCAATAAAGTTTCGATGTCATAAACAGAATTGAACTATAAAGAAAACCCGAGAACATTGGAAATGTTGCGTAATTGTTGCGTCACGAAAGAAAGTGGATTCATCGGTTTGTTACCAAAAGTCGAGAACATTTTAGTCTGTTGCCCGATCAATCATTGTTTCAGAACCTTAATTCGAGTTCTTTTCATGGAAGAGTGTCTTGGATAGGCGATAAAATCGGATTCTGGAGCCATCCATTCCAGCAAAAATTCAGGGAAAAAGTGGACAAATCCATCACATGAAACTGAATGCATATATACCTTAACAAAGAGACTTTTGTGTGACTAAATGTGAAAGCTTAAACCGACAGCAAACTGACTCTTTGAGGTTTTTCAGCAACTTTTTTCCAATCCAAAAAAAGGCAAAATTAAAATCAAAGTGATGTGAAGTAAGAATCCATGGAATTCAAGTTCAAGTTTCATCATCTTATCAGACATATCATCATCATCTGACGCCAAACGAACAAAATTAAAGTCACACTAGTTATTTCAACGTGACACATATATCTCTTAATTATATATAAATATATGTATCAAAATTAACTCTGAGATGAGATAACAGCAAAATTAAGTTAAATGCATTACATTACAGACATGATTGATCTAACTTGTTTAGATCTCTCAAAGTACCTTAATATCAGGGCGGAGATGGTTTTGCCACCGTTCTCGACACTGTTTTCCGGTCCTCCCGAGCAAATGCTCGGCGATCTGAGCCCATTTCCGAACACCGTATTTCGTCACCAGATCAATCAGTGCACTAAATCATCCATAGAAGGAAGATTTATATCAGAAACTCAATCCTCTAAACTGACAAATAAAACTTCTATGTATGCAACAATTAACTAGTTAGGTAAAAAAAAAAGACGGAAAATATCGTAAAATATCTCATCTCACATCGAATATAAAGAAATAAATAAAAAAAATCCCAATTCGATTAAAAAGAAACACAACAAGAAATTAAAAATAATTAAATAAAGAAGATTTTTGGACTTACCTGTCTTCTTCTTCAGTCCATTGGCCTTTGATGAGGAAGGGAGAAGGGCCACCTCTGCCTCGCTTCGAGGCCTTCGAATCGAGACCAGCACCGAAGGCATCTTGCCTATCGCCATCTTGCCTACAATTTTATAGAAGGTTTTAATTAAATTAAAGATATGTTGAGGTATATTAAAAGTTTTGACTTGCAGCAATATTCCTAGTGGCCAGTTTTTTTGAGGGTGTCTTTATAGTTGATTAATGCATCTTTCATATTTTTTAAAAGTTTTAAATGATAAAATGGGAAGGGAAAAAGGGAAGGATTAGTTGCGGAAAATAGACCAATACTATAAAAGAATGAAAGTAATTTTGAAAATCTCAAAAGTTTCGGTAAAGAGTTTTAACTGTGAAACAGATGATCAAAAAGAACGTGACATTGCCTTTCAAAAGACTTGTTTGGTAATATTGGTAATGTTTCTCAACTGGAGTAAGAACATAACATGCAAATTTGTGCTATACAGAAGTGGATTTAATCGGTTAAGATGAACGCTGGGTTATCAGCTGACAATGTAATAAGTACGATTTACGTTTATTTTTCCAATTAATGGACAAATTTGGTTACAAATCAATGGTTGGTGACACGAGAAAATAAACAAAGAAGTTTACTTCTTGTTTTAGTCTTGATCATTCTGTATCTCATTTGTAAACCACCTAATCTGAATTCAGATTCAGATACAGATACTGGAAAAAAAAAATTTACTATCAAGTTAAATATTAAGCACAACCAACTATAAAATTTGTAATTTTGTAGTATCAAATTAATTTTATTGGTTCATGTGACTTGTCCCATTCCTGCCACTATTCTCAATTTATCTCAAATTTTAAACTATTTCATACATTTTTCTTTGCATATATAATATGAGTTTAAAACTATAAAAATATGTTTGACTTCCTATTCATTTGGCGTTATTTACGCTCTCAATTTATGAGATTTCTGCCTGATAGTTTGAATTCTCAATTATTAAAAAAAAAATCTGTTTGGCCGGCCCATGAAAAACATATATAACACTGCCAATATAATGTAAAATAAACAATTTATTCGAGGAAGTGGCGAATCTCGATGTTCAATTACGGGGCAAAATTGCAAAAACATATTTTGCTTTTCAATTAAAAAAATGTAAAATAGGAGAATTGAAGTTGACACATTTGTATAATTAATATTTATTCCATTTCCTAAAACCAAGCTAATAAATTTTTGTATTCTACTGTTGTACAATTTTTTTTATATAAACTATAGAAAAAATGACTTTAAAATAATGTCATCTATCAGAATAAAAAATAATACGTAAAAAATCTCAAAATAATATAAACTATCAACTTATGAATAAAAAATAATACAAACGCTAAAATCAATTAAAAAAATGATACAAAAATTTATTTATCAAAATTATTAAAAAAAAAACTTTCATAAATAGTCACACTTTGCACAAATTCATCCATTTTATTTTTAAATACATCAAAACTGCTATATGCTATTGACAAGATAAAAAAAATACGCATAAGTCCTTTTTGGTTTTTAGTACCAATTTCAATGGAAGGTTGATATATCTGAAATTGAGATCGAATCACTGCCGATGCTTCTATGGATCAATATACTAAAAATTCAATCAATCAAAACTAATTATTCTATTTGATGCCACCAAAACCCTACTCCCTATAGAATTTGAAGCCCTCGCCCCTATAATCCAAAAGCCCTAAAATAAAAACAATAAAACCTTAAATAATTTGCAATTAGAATCACAAAAACCACACAATAATCAATGGAAAACATGCATAATGTTAAGCTTCATATATTAGATATGACACCAATTGCAGAAAAAATAACAATATTCGATTAATTTTGTTCAAAATCAACTCAGAAAAATAAAAAGGAGGGGTTTGAAGTTTTGTGAAATATAGATTTGACATGACATGATAAAATATGGGCAAGAATTATTAAGAAAATGTCGACGGGCATACAAGGGTTAGACAATTAGACCAAGGGACGGAACCAGGGGGACTCGGATCTGCAGCTTGAGCGTATCAAAGTCGACTAAAATGAGGCCAGTTGTGAGAGGTTCACTCCGAGAGCGGTTTTGATGAATCTAGAGACCGGACTCGTTGACGTTGTTCAGAAGGAGGCCAGCATCAGAGCTGGACTCCGAGAGCGGTTTTCATGCCGAATAACTTCGTGTTTGGTCAATCCGGTGTCTTGCTTGATGTTGTTCACAAGGAGGCTGAGAACTGCGATTGTCTACAAGGTAATAGTCGGCGCCAAAGGCCCTTGAAGTCTCCGATTTCCTTTGTAATTTCTCTCTTTCCTCATTTCTTCGGTGTTCAATCATTTTTTCCACTTTAGATTCCTCTTCATACAATAGATCGATTCGTTAGAGGTTCATCTTATGTTGCCATCTCATTGATGTATCGATCATTTGATTTCAGAACTAACAATTTTTCACCTTCACTTGTGATACTTAGGGTTCTTGTTTTGGTACAGCAGAAATTGTTTGATTTGCTCTACAATACATACGGTTACTCTTAGCACCCTTCTTGGCACCCTTTTATTTTGTTTAATTCTCTTGCCAAAAGGCCATAGCATTTGACAGAGGGTATCTTATATATAATTCTTAATCTATATACATGATTGTTGGGATTGATCACTTTAGATAAAAAAAATTCAATTATATAATCATTTAGTAAAACCTAATGAAATAGGGTCTGTTTGTAGGGGGTGGCAGCAATTAGAGACAACTAGAGTACTAGTATAATGATCACCTCACTAGCTAATTGTCTTAGTAAAACCTGCAAACTATAGTTAGATTATCTAGTTCAGATTGACAAGTCATATATATAAACTTAAAGCTAGTTTCATCCCTAACTTGCAGATGTAATTTTGGAGTTATTATGTTTTGGTCGGTGATGTTATTGCGCTCAAACCTTCTGTTGTCAGCCAAGGAGTTCTATGACAGGTAGCTTTTCTTTGTTCTATGTGAAACAGAAATACCATGGTTGATGTGACTCCCTTTTTCACCTTATATGTGTATTTTTTTTGTTATTTAGCTTAAGCTAATGTTGTGTCCTTGCAATTTCATGCTAAATCTATACATCATACATTATGAGTATTTTTCTGTTATTTGGCTTAGCCTATTATTATGAGTATTTTCCTGCTATTTAGCCTTTAAGTCTCCTGATGAATTTAACTAAATTAATCTTGGCAGGTTTTCCTTCTTGGGGCTTCGGCAAAGCTTGGAGCTACTCTTGTAACATATCCACTTCTGGTCGTGAAGGTAAGGACTTTCATCTGTGTAACTATGATCCATGATATGATTTACTGAATTTAAAAGGTTCTGTTAGGTGTCTAGATCTATTTGGTTTTGAATTTACTACCCTTATCTGGGTAAACTCTAGATGGTTTACGTTATGATATCATGCCATAAATCTCGTTCCAAATGGAGTAAGTACTTCTTAAAACTATTTGTCACCCTTTTTCTGTGATTTCTGATATAACTAAGATAGAAATTGGTGATTGCAGAGGCTTCCCTGGAACGGGCTTCACGAATGAATCATGGATTGATGTTGACTTCTGCGTTGAGGCCAAATCATTACTCAGGCAAACAACCTTCGCTACAGATTCGGGATTGAGGTTATTTTTCTTTTCTTAGTTAATCCATATATTTTGGCTTATAAATTCAAGAAGTTTTAAGCTTCTCATTAATTTTTTTGGTAAAGGTTCCAAGTTGATTTCCTTCCTAGCTTTTCAATGCTTTCAAATACATCATTGTTCATTCCCGGTTATTTTCCCCTTTTGATAAAATAGGGTTAGATCCTAAGCTTCTATATTTTACACAATGATTGATGATTGCAATTCGACATGAAACCATTTCAATGCATCAAAGTTTAATTGAAAAGGGAAGAGAGATTAATAATAAAAGGAACTTCTGTCTTCTTGTGACTAATACATGAAAAAGTGATTGTTTCGATCCATGACATCACACAAGCCAAATAAGATTCTAAAATCACTTCTTCCCTTGTTATACACACAACATCAATTACTTAAGTTTCTTCTTTTCCTATCTTGTATCATCATAAAATTTCTTCCATGCAGGTTTACCTTGGCTTTTGGTTTCTTTAGTGCTATATAGTCATCAACTCAATTTCAATTTGCATTCCAGCCAGGTAAGCCCCTCTCATAGTTAATTGATTGTAATATTTTTTTTATCCATTAATAGGATATTTGGATACTTGTTGATATCAGTTCTCAATGTGATTCTATTATATTTGGTGTAGGCTTAGAAGACCACTTAGACCAGAGACTTCCAATCTTATAGCGTATTAGTCAAATCAATCGAGACAATCAGGTAAATTTTTTAATATATTTTCTGATATTTTTGAATATATTTTTGATATATTTCTGATATCTCTAAATATATGATAAATGATGTAGCAGAGCTAGTTTGTGTTGCAGCTAACCAAATAATGTTAGCACCAGAAGCATGTGAAATAACAAACCAACCAATAATCTTAAAATAATTATAACATTACCATTTGCTGAGCAGAATTATAATGCAGCTCAAATCAATCAGTCATTAGCAGAAATCAATTTGTTTCAGGTAAATAATATAATAGATAATACTCTGTACATTGAATATCCTAAGTACTAGAAGTGGTACAATCGACTTACAGGATAGAACAAACCAAAGATAAGACATCATAAGGCAACCACAAATGCTAAACTAAGCTTTCTTTCTCCCTCTAGTTCATAAACCATCCCAATCTTTAGAGAATTCATCAGTAGCTTTCTCAAGACTTTTGTGCTCACTTTTTGTTTGTAATCTCCATAGAATTTCCATGATCTTGTCTTTCAATTTCTTGTTACAGTGATCTCTGAATTTGCTCATGATTGTGAATAATGCTATCATGAAGTCTTGAGAAATAGAAATAAATGTTCTTTCTGTTGTGAACAATCTGAAATCATCTTTATATATATATATTTGTTTTTTTCTTGCTGGCTGTGAAACTACACAAAATAGGTACTATACACAAGTAGGTACAGAATATACACAAAATTTACACCCTACCCATGGTTATTGTGTTTTTAATTTTGCCATGATTTACTGCACCTATTTCCATTTGCCATGGTTATTGTGTTTTTAATTTTGCCATGATTATTTTGAGCAATATTGCCCCTTTGTTAATCTTCCTCTTATTTTCAGGGCATATTTTTTAAGCACAGTGGAAGAAACAAGTCATGCTCATGGAGATTTGATGGACACTTATTATAGGAGATGTGAAGGAGCAAGTTGAAAGTGGACACTTTGGAACCTTTAGTTTTCAAGTTAATCTTTTGGTACTTGTTAGGAACATATTAATATTAAAGTAAAAATGGTTTGGGTTGAATATATTTTAAACCAAGTTTTTTTTAATAAAAAAACATTGAGATTAAACTAATTGGCTACCATTATATTATAATGTATGTTTTGTGGGTTAAAACAGGTTGAAATTTAGGGGGAAATCACATTTTATCCATTTTATCTTTTGTGAAAAAATAAAATAATTCTAAAAAAAAAAACAGGGGTAGAATGGGTGACAAAAGGTTGAATTCATCACAAAAATGGGATGCTTTGGGCGAAAGGGAAACATTCATCACAAAAATTGGCTACTTTGGGCGACAAAACTGCTATTTTAGGCGACAAAATAAAAAAATCCGTCACAAAAACTGTAGGGCAACAAAATTTGAATTTCATCACAAAAGAGCTATGTTAGATTATAAAGGGTAGTATTGGTATTGTATAGGCCAGCTGTATGTTGATCCTCCCTCTATATAAGACACCACATTGTAATCGGTTTGGTAGTAATGAGAAGGAGACAAAATTCAGAGCCTCTGCTTGCTCAGACAATGGTGGGAGGCACAATCCTTTTCCACTGCCAATTCTGACATTTACTTTTCCTCAAAACGTCTGTTACATTCATCACAAATTCATCCTATTCTATTTCAAATCCAGAATCGAATTTCATGTTATAACATGGTATCAGAGCTTTGTGCTTGATTGGAGATCATTTCCATCGTTTCCATGGCTGCCCAAACAGATAATGAGCTCTTTCTTCACCACTCAGACCACCCAAACTACGTCTTGTCCACCAGTCTGCTGAATGAAAGGAATTACAGCCATTGGAAGAGGTCCGTTGAGGTCTCCCTAACGGTGAAGAACAAGCTCGGCTTCATCAATGGAACTTGCTTGCGTTCGACAACTAATGCCCAGGATGGACTCAAGTGGGATCGCTGCAATTCCATGGTAATATCCTGGGTTCTTCACTCTGTTGAAAAAGAAATAGTTGAGTCTATCTTGTATTGTAAATCTGCTACTCAGATTTGGAAGGAACTTGGGAAACGATTTGGTAAATCAAATCGTACAAGGATTTACAAAGTTCAAAGGGATCTTGTGTCTTTAAACCATGGAAATAGCTCGATTTCAACATACTTTATCAAGATGAAAAAGTTATGGGATGAGTACTTAATGCTTGTTGAAGATGTTGTTTGTGCTTGTGGCTCTAGAACTGTAGTGAACAAGATTGTGCAGGATCAGCAAGTTATACACTTTTTGATGGGTTTGAATGACAGCTACAATGTTGTCAGAGGGACTATTTTGATGATGACTCCTCCTCCAGTTCTTGATCAAGTGTATCAGATGGTCCTTCAAGAGGAACAACAAAGGGGCATTGGAAATTTGCTCAAGACAGAGACTGAGACTATGGCGTTTGCTGCACAGAAGAACCCAATTTCCAGCAATCAGAAGGGTAGCCAGCAGAAGCAATATTGTGACCATTGCAAGGTTGGAGGTCATTCTATGGAAACATGTTGGAAGCTCCATAGATATCCGACCACTGGACCTACAAGCTCTAACTTCTGTGACCACTGCAAGGTCAAGGGACACACCATGGAGAAGTGTTGGAAGATCCATGGGTTTCCTCAAGGAAAAGGGGAGAGCACGTTCTATTGCACACATTGCAAGAATGGTGGACATACTGTGGAACGCTGCTGGAAATTACATGGTTATCCACCTGGGAAAGCACCACCTACCATGGCAAATATGACCATTTCAGAGACCACTGTGCCTAGCACTTCCTCACCACCCATCAAACAACAGCAATATGAACATCTGGTGAGCCTACTGAGCAAGCATTCAGGGCCTCAAGGACTCAACCATGCTGCATTCTTAGCAGGTAAATCATTCTCTCTATTTTCTTCAATCAATAATTCTTCTTGGATCTTGGATAGTGGAGCCACAAACCATATAATACCACATCTCAAGTATTTCCACACCTATACTGATGTTAAAAACCCCATCACCATCACATTACCTAATAATAAAAATGCATCTATTGCTCATATAGGCTCCATCAAGCTTTCACCTACCATCATTCTCCAAAATGTGCTCCACATACCTGATTTCCACTTTAATCTTTTATCCATTCACAAACTAACCAAAGATTTATCATCTAACATTATTTTTACCCCCACACTGTGCATGATTCAGGCCCCTTCGATGAGCACACCACTAGTGATTGGCCATGAAGCAAATGGACTATATGTGCTAGACACTCCTACCTCACTGTCATCACCTTTTGGATCTTCTGTTTCCACTGTTTTCCTACTTCAGACCAAGCTTTTTGTAATAATTCTAGCTTCAATGTTGGTGAACTATGGCACTGCCGTATGGGGCATCTTTCCTTTGATCAGTTGAAACATATTGACATTGCTGGTGGCCACTTTAAGCCTAATTTCATTTGCCAAGTTTGTCCTAAAGCTAAGCAACACAAGAAGTCTTTCTCTACTTCTTTATCTCGTGCTGATAATCCATTTGATCTTATTCATTTAGACACATGGGGTCCTTACAGAAATCCCACTCATGATGGCTTTACTTATTTTCTAACATTGGTTGACGATCATAGCAAACCTACATGGACCTTCCTGATGACACATAAAAGTGACGCCCTTACCATCCTCAAAAACTTTGTCTCAATGGTTTCCACACAATTCAGAACCAAAATTAAGTGCATTAGATCTTATAATGCTAAAGAATTTTGTGATATGTCTACCGAAACTTTCTTCAACACCAATGGCATCATTCATCAAACTTCGTGTGTTTACACACCCCAACAAAATGGTGTTGTTGAAAGAAAACACAAACAGTTATTGGAGGTTGCTAGAGCCCTTCTCTATCAATCTAATTTACCAATTCCATATTGGGGTGAATGCATTCTCACTGCCACTCACCTCATAAACAGATCTCCCTTACCATCTCTCCAAAACAAATCCCCTTATGAACTACTTTTTCAGAAACCACCAAATTACAATGTCATCAAGGTCTTTGGATGCTTATGCTTTGCTAGTTCTCCAACACGAAACAGAGACAAATTTCAGCCGAGAGCCATTAAGTGCTTATTTTTGGGATACCCATTTGGCAAGAAAGGATATAAACTCCTTGATCTTGAAACCAAACACATCTTTGTTTCTAGGGATGTTACCTTCCATGAATTCCATCAACTTGACGTCAATAACGCCTTTCTTCATGGTGATCTACATGAAGAGGTGTATATGACACGGCCATAAGGGATTCCAAACCCTCACAACCATGTCTGCTTGCTCATAAAGTCCATCTATGGCCTCAAACAGGCCTCTCGCCAATGGTTTCATAAACTCACCACTTCACTACTTTCAATGGGCTTCCTTCAATCCAAGAATGACTACTCTCTCTTTATTTTGAAACAGAATTCTGACATCACCATAGTTGCTATTTATGTTGATGATCTTCTAATTACAGGCTCATCTTCTGCCACAATCACCAAACTAAAAGCTCTACTCGATTCACAATTCAGCATCAAAGACCTTGGTGCACTCCATTACTTTCTTGGCCTAGAGATCACTCATCTACCAGGAGGCATTGCCATCACTCAATCCAAGTTCACATCTGAACTTCTTGCTGAGTCTAAATTAACCCCATCCACTCTTGTGTGCACACCACTACCTCTTAATACCAAACTCAACAACACTGATGGTGACATCATTCCAAATGCCACTCTCTATAGACAAATTGTAGGTAAGCTCAATTACCTTACTCACACACGTCCAGACATCTGCTTTGCTGTCCAAACTCCCAGTCAATTCATGCAGCAACCTCGTACCCCTCACTTGGTTGCTCTTCACCACACTTTGAGATATCTTTCTGGCACTATTGGTCATGGCATCATCTTACATGGGTTTGACCAACCAGTCATTACAGCATATTCTGACTCTGATTGGGCAGCTTGTCCAATATCTCGAAGATCTGTCAGTGGCTTCCTAATCCTACTTGGCTCTTCTCCAATTGCTTGGAAATCAAAGAAACAAAGCACTGTATCTCGAAGTTCTTCTGAAGCAGAATATAGAGCAATGGCACAAGCCACTTCTGAGCTCACTTGGTTGATTCGCCTCCTTGAAGAGCTCGGTGTTGGTCCCTTGTTACCAGTTAGTTTGCATTGTGACAACCGTTCAGCAATTCAGATTGCACAAAACCCAGTTTTTCATGAAAGAACGAAGCACGTGGAGATTGACTGTCACTTCACACGTGAGAACGTAATGGAGGGTCTAATTGATCTTTGCTTCACTCCATCATCCGAGCAACTTGCAGATGTTTTTACTAAAGTTTTACCATCATCACAGCAAAATCATCTTCTTTCCAAGCTGGGGATGACACACCCTCCAGCTTGCGGGGGGGTGTTAGATTATAAAGGGTAGTATTGGTATTGTATAGGCCAGTTGTATGTTGATCCTCCCTCTATATAAGACACCACATTGTAATCGGTTTAGTAGTAATGAGAAGGAGACAAAATTCAGAGCCTCTGCTTGCTCAGACAATGGTAGGAGGCACAATCCTTTTCCACTACCAATTCTGACATTTACTTTTCCTCAAAACGTCTGTTACATTCATCACAAATTCAAACTATTCTATTTCAAATCCAGAATCGAATTTCATGTTATAACAAGCTACATATTGCGACGAATTTTTTTTTGGTCGCCCAAACTTTGGGCGACGGGGCTGAGGCGACGAATAGGGGACGAAACGCTTTTCGTCACAAACTATTTTGGGCGACGAAAAATTGACTTTGGGCGACGAAATAATTTGTCACAAAAAACTGTTTTTCTTGTAGTGCCTAGATGCATCGGTCAAGCCGCGTACTCTCACAACCCAACCGATCCACCTTGCTTGACCAAAACGTACAGATAAACGAATGTTTAAGACCAAAGTGCCTGGCTCGGGTGGGTCAGGCACATATGTGACGTATATTCTTAAGTGAAGAATATATGCCATTTTAAGTATATGATTACATGTTATGTCATGGGTGATGATCGAATATATGCAAATGTGCAACAAAACTTAAAACACGTTTGGTGATGCATATATTATTATTCAGTGTGAATCGCGTCAAGGGTATTTTGGTCATTTTAGTGTATCGACAAAGCATGCATATCCTATGCATGTTTGACGTTCCTTTCTCCATGTGGGGCATATATATGTGGGAGGGGGATGATGGAATGGAGCGAAGACAGAGAGAAGTGGGTACGGTACTCTCAATTTAATTAAAGTTAAAGAGGATTTTGGAGTATACGTTGAAGGGAGGAGACAGGCGAGATGGGGTGATAAGATGACTTCATTGACCTGGCATAGGCGTCCGCTTCTGCTTTGTCTCCCGATCGATGGATTTCTTGCTAATCAAAGTCTGACGGAACTAATGATCAGAGTTATTGTGTACGAGTACATATGCACTATAAATCCAACACTAGACATGTTTTCTCTCTATAATTGGTGTGAGATGATAGTCGAACCAGAAAGGAACTCAGGGTACGTAGTATCCGAACGTCTCCAATTCGACTCCCGAATGGTCACTCTCTATTTACTAACAATCAAAGGTGTGAGAGGATCGATATCACATATCATAAATCCTGATTCATTGATAAGTGATTTGTATCCAAGGAAAGGGGCGGAGGTAGGGATCCAGGCACGTGACTCAACCGGCAAGAGTCACGGACCCAGTTTACTCGACCCACTTAAAAGGAGCAAGGCAAACCTTTGATTTATATCCAAGGAAAGGGGCGGAGGTAGGGATCGAACCAATATTTTTCTTTTAGAACTAGTTATTTAATTAGTTAAGGGGTCGAAATATGGAATGCATGGTTAACAATGGGATATTCTTTTGTTTTAATTAATATTATTAACTTATTGATAATAATGCATTGACTGCTAATTCACTGGGGGGGGGGGAATTAAGTGGATTAGAATAATAAATTAAGTGAAATTTTGGATTGTATTTTGTCAATTCGAGATGATGTCCATAGGTTTTTAGGATTCCAACCGGAGTCCCTCTACTGTTAGAATAGTACGAACCATGAATCTATGACCATAGGCGGGGCTGGGGGAGCATTCACCCCTATTTTATACGGCGAATCACCTATATTTGTTCTACTCGTCGATAATTTCGTTTATATATATATATATATATATATATATATATATATATATATATATATATATATAAAGGTTCAAGTTAAAATGGGGCTTAAGGTGAAAATTTTGTTAAAGTGAAAATGGGCTTTTTTTATAACATGGGCTGCTTGTTACGTTAAGAAGCTATCCGTTTAGCTTAGTTACTCAACGTCAGCTTGTTCATTAACTCTGCTTCTCCTCTCTCTTTCCGCGCTTTTCACTTTTCCTTCTCTCGAGAGATTTTCGTTCCGATTCTCGCGTTTTAAGCTCTGTTCTCCATGGATTCAACTTCGAAAGGTTAGGGTTTCGAACTAATCTTAGTTATTGTTTCTTACATTACTTCGATTTTGGTCCTATTTGTTGTGTTCGTCCTCTATCGTGAGGTGTATTCTAGGGTTAATGTGCGTTAGGTTGCGATTCTGTTTCTATTACGAGATTTTTAGGTTATTTGCTGAATCTGGAGCACAGATGTTCTCTATTTATGTTAAGCATCGATTATTGTTTGTAAGATGTCTGTAATTTTGTTCTTCTTTTATTCTTCGTTTTTTCTTAGGGTTTGCATGTGTTTTGGAGATTTGTTCTTACTGTCGTTTGTTGATTTTTGAGTTTCTTCTTTCTTCTGTTGTTTATTGAGCACATTTTCTGTAATTTTGTACTTTAATGTATTTTGTGCTGTAGTGGTTTGTTGTTTTTCGGTTTTATTTATTTTTAATGCACTTTATTTGTTGTCTTTTGTGTTTGATGTTATAATATTTGGCTTGCTTTTGTTATTTGTCAAGGTAAACGTCCACGTACGAGGTCCCAGTCCAATGCAAGTATTGTTCCAACTACAACTCGGAAACGATTGAAAAAATCTGGTTCAAAGCTTCATGTTGTTGATTTAGCAAATGATTCTGTAGATATATTTGATTCCCAAGTTGAAGATTCACTTGACTCTGAAGACACACATCCTCTTATTCGACGTTCTCGAAAGGATTCTGCTTCTCCCATTGTTGCTGGTGATGTTCTGTCGCCCCATTGCGCTGTTAATGAATCTGCTTCTCAAGGGCGTACTCCTATTGGGGCATCACCAGAGGTTTTATCCAGAAGGTCTTGCACACCAAATCTTTTGGGTGTTGGAGACACTGATGTTGGTGGAGTAACTCAAGATGGTAATGGTGATGAAGTTGAATCTGAGGATGTGGATCCTGATGATGCAGGCAATGGGAAGGATACTAATGCTCAGGTTGAGGACGAAATGGTTGGGCTGGAAGGTGTTCGTCTTGAAGAGCCAGAGGTGGGGGATCAGAATACTGATGTGGTAACTCAAGAAGCTGATCATGGTGGTAGGGATTTGTTTGTCAAGAAGCCAAGGAAGACTAGAGCGAAACAGTTCCCCACATTGAAGTCAAGATCCAACATCCGTATGTTTGTATCTGCTCTTAGTAAATTGAATGAGAAGCAAAAAGAATGCATTAGGGGCATTCGATTTGGGTTTTTATTTGATCTGAATATAGAGTACATGCCCCTGTCTTTGGGATTCTGGCTTGTTGACAATTTCGATCCAAACAAGTGCTGTTTGCTTATGAATGATGGTGGGAAAGTTGAAATAAGTGATATTGATGTCCACATTATGTTAGGATTGTCGTTGGGAAAGAAAATGGTGCCTAAGAAGACTTACAAAGAGAATTTTGATGATGTGAAGGATTGGAGGCCATCTCTTGGGACTGTTGATCATATAACCCCTTCGGTTGTTATTGACAAGTTAGTAGGTTTATGCTGAGTGTGGGGATAAATTTGTGACCAATTTCCTTGTTGTATTTCACTCTTTGCTTGTTGACAGTCCTGGGAATGGGCTTGCTAATCAGAACTTGGTTAGATCAGTAAGTGAGTTGGGTGATTTCAAAGATGTGAACTGGTGTGCCTTTTTATTAGAAAGTTTGGTCGATACGAAGAAAGTGTGGGAGAAGAACAAAAATGGCCACTTCCGAGGACCTCTTCTATTCTTGATTGTGAGTGCAGTTTATGTGTTTTGTTTTTTTAATTTTGTTTCATATTGTTTTAATTCTTTTCACATATGTGTTGATATTGTTTTCATTGTCTGCCTGTCTGTTTTTAGTTGCTTTATATCGATCGGGTCAAGTTATTTACAAGTGCTGCTTCTAGGAGGGCGTCCCGGTCTTTCCTTGTATTTGTGGGGTTGACCTCTGCTTTGCTGCGTCAACGTGAAACTGATGACATTCAAAGTGGTGGTTTTGGGCGTGGGTTGATTCAAGAACGTCAATCTCTCCCCTCTACCCAGGGCAATCCGGTGTATGCTGAAACTGTTCCTTCTCCAGCGATTAATCCAGTCAACGCTCAACCTTTCGTTGACGACCCTTCAATTAGAAAGGCTACATCACCTCTTGAGGTTTCTTACATTTTTTCATATTATTTCTATCTTGATTCATATTTTCAGACATTGCTATGTGTATTGCTGTTTGGTTTTGCGCCCCTGATTTTGCGTTTATATTCATGTTTTATTCAAATATAATATGCTTATTTGCAACTAATCCTTTTTGTTTTGTTAATGTTTTATTGTAATCCCCTTTGTTTGTTTCTTTCATTCTGCCTTATATATGTACATTTTGATGTTAATTTTCTATTTTTTTCTATTTTTGTCCGCATTTAATTTGTGAGTGTTGTAGTAATTGTGTGTTGTGTGTTTTGTTTTTGTTTTTGTGCGTGTGTTTGTATTTTTAGGCTTGGATACAGTCTTTTGTTCAAAAGACATCAGTTCTTGTGAATGCCATTTCTGATTTTGCTGAGTTTTCTACCCAAATCCCTCTTGAGATTCAAGCTGATTCTACAGTGAAGACACTTCTTAGTGAGGGTAATAAGATGTTAGGGTTTGTGTGTTCATCAGATCATCCTAATCCCAATCATGCTGATAAGTCGTATACTGATGATTCTCCAGCTTCCCAATTTTGGTCAAGTCCTGAGTTGATTGAGTGTCTTAATCAGATTGAGTTGGCTTATAAGAACAAAGTGAAAATGAAAACCAACTTTTTTGATGATTTAACTTTATTTGACATATTTGGGTCTGATCCTGCATTTAAGTCTGATGTTGACACACAAACTGGGTCTAAATTTGCAAAAAAGACTGATAAAGATGCATCAAAGTCTTCTGCCGCCACTCAAGCGATGCCAGATGTGGTTGTCAACATTGCTAAAGAATATGTGAATGATATTCCTCTCCCCCATGATCATGTTGCTGCCCCTCCCCACCACCCTTCTGTTCCTGGCCCTTCAACCGGTGTCTCTGATGTAAGTGTCAATCCCACTGCGAAGCCGTTGGTGTATAAAAAGAAGATGAAGTCTCCTATTCCATTGCCACAACGTAAATCTTCTCGTGTTCGTAACTTAAGTTCAATAGCTGGGAAACAAGATGCTGGTAAGGAAGAAGATGTTGCTGCTAGAAGGTCTTCCAAACCTTCCGTAACCCTCCGAAGTCCTTATTTTTCAAGAGTTGTTGATATTACTGATGGTATCTCTGGCACTGAGCATATTCTGTCTGCCTATTTATCTAAGAAGACAGCTTCTCCCATGTAAGTTTATGTTTTTGTTACTAATTATTTTAAGTTTTATTTTTTTCTTTATTATATTTATGTGTTTCATATTATGTCTAATATTTGTAGTGAGGTCCTGTTTAAATCCAAGTCTGTAGAAGTGCATAGGCATGAAATGAAAAGTCTTGAAGATGATTTCCCCGTCTCCTATGATGTTATTGCTGGATGGTGTGCCGTTCTCAACCACAAAGAACAATTCAGAAGTGATGTTTCTCCACTAAGGTTTTTTGTGCCAGTTCATTCGGCTGTAAGTATTCTTTTTGTTGGTGTCTTTTAGTTCTTTGTCCATCTTACTCTTTCTTGTTTTGTGTTTATTTTCCTTAACAATTTTTATTATTAATTTTATTTATGTTTGTTGATCTGTTATGTAGGATTATCCCTCTAATACATCTCTTGATAGCTCTGTTAACCAGTATCAAAAGTTTTCTATTCGGCTTGAGTCTTCATTGGCAATGGCTCCTCATATTGCGTTAAATGATGTTGATATGGTACCTTTATTGTTTTTTTTTTCTATTTTATTTAATTTTTTTGTTTATATATATATATATATATATATATATATATATATATATATATATATATTTATTTATTTATTTATTTATATAAATTACCTTCTTCTATCTTTTTTTTTATTTTTCTTAGTTTTTTTAAATGTATGTTATTTTGTGCATTTTTGCAGTTTGTGTTTGCTGTTGAGCGTGAAGAAGAGTTTTTCATGGTAGTCTTCAATGTTAAGGCCAAACTTATCCAAACTCTAGATGTTTGTCCTCCTGTCTCTCCTCCTACTGGCTCAATTTTATCAACAGGAGAATGTTTGGTGAGTTTTGTTATTTTTTATGTCATATATTTGAAATTAATATATATTTCTAATTTATTCAACTTTGCCCTTTTTCTGATTATATAATTATTTTTATGTTTATAGGAAGATTTGCTTGGTGACTATTTGAGGAACAAAGCATTAAAGGCTAAGTCAGACTCAATTACAAAATCAACGTCCTCAAATGTTGCTCTTCCATGGGCTGGTGATGATAAGAGGAGGATCCATTCAGGTGTTTGTCTTATGAGGCACATGGAAACTTTTGTTGGAGTTGAGAAGGGATTCAAACCTGGATTTGATAAAGGGAGTGAGGAGAACATATCCAAGTTGCGACAGAAATATTTGGCTGATATTATATGCTCAGATCTAAATGAGGTGCGCACTCAAGTTATTGAAGCAGCCAAGTCTCATGCAAAACTGACATTAAAAGGAGTCCAGGGTCAGAAGCTGCAGTTTAATTGATATTCACTAACTACTGTTAACATTTAGCCCCATCACTAAGTATATATCTGGTATATTGTAGCCTGTGTTGGTTGTTGTGGACAGTTTAAACAATGTGTTGGACAGTTGTTGTAGGGTATACCCATTTTGGGCTTTACTTGTTATAGGGGTATAACTCTATTCCTATCCTATGGTGCTACTCTGGTACATTTTGTGAATTGTATGGGATTTAACAACTTAGGTTTTTGGAAGATCTTCTGTTGTGGAATTATATTCCTATTTAGTTATGTTGTTGCTTCTTTATGTTTAAGTATGTTTGTATTTGCTTTGTATTTGTTTCTGTATTTTTGTCCTGGGTTTCAAATTTATAAATTCACTTATTGAACTTAAATCTGGCAGGGGTTATGTTCTTTGAATTGGTAAATAAAGAGTGGCCATTCCAGGGTTCGAATTGGGCACTTAACAGGTGTGGTGTTCCATAAGTCTCATATTGTGCAACAATAAATTCACGTTGTGCAAATATAAATATATGCTGTGCATATGTATCAGTATATAAAAATAAGAGTTGTTGTCTTGTAAATTAATGTTGTGCAAATATAATTGGGTTTTGTGCTAATACACAATCATGTTGTGCATGTGAACTAATATAGTTTAAAAATATTTTATTTCCTCCTCCCTATTTTGTTATTCATTTCTACTTAATGTTTGTTTTATCTATAAATCATTTTTTTTGTAGATAAACCTCATTTAATTCATTTTTCAGTTGTGATGGCCATATCCTCCCATTTGTTCAAAGTAACTGTTTGTTGTTCATATTTAAAATTGTATTGTGCACATTTATAATTATGTTGTGCTGTACACAGAGATCCCTGAATATGTAATATTTTGATGTTCAGTTATAAATGAATGTTGTTCATCTTTAACTATCTTATGTTCATATATAATTGAAAGTTGCTTTTATATGGTTTGGAGTTTCTGGGGTTCATATTTTTCTCCAAGTTGTTGTTATATTTTTCATTTATATTTTTTTAGTAAATATTTATCTTTTTCAAGTGCATTCTTTTGAGTTTTTGTTGTTCAAATATAATTTGATTTTGTGCTAACAAAAAATCATATTGTGCATGTGTAATAATATAGTTTTAAGTTTTTTTTATGTTTCCTCCACTTTTATTTATTTGCTTATTATTAATGTTTTTTATATGTTTAAAAGTGGTTTGTGGAGTTGTATTGTGTTTTTAAATCTTGGAAAATGAATTAAAATAACCGTGTTTTGTTCACATTGAAGAGTGTTTTGTGCACATATATTAGTATGTTGTGCTGTTTCCCAGGGATTCATGAAAATGTGGGATTCTGATGTTCAATTATAAATGAATGTTGTTCAACTTTAATCGTCTCATGTTCAACTATAAATGAAAGTTATTTTTATAATATTTGAAGTTTCTTGTGTTCATACATATCTCCAACTTGCGTTTTCTCTCCTATTTTACTGTTGTTCACCCATACTTTACATTATTTTTTAATGCATACTTTTACAACAGTAATTGCATATTTAAAATGCGTAATAAATAAAATAATACGATGAAATATTTTATATTAATATTAATACGATAAACTTAAATGTGGCAATCCTATAGAAGAACAACTTGTTCCCTACCACATAAAATACATATTTTTGAAATAGAAAATATATTTGAAGGTGCAATTTGTTTTTTTCTTTTTGCCCTTCTACTTAATCTAGATGCCAAGATATTCATTAATCTTGGCCCTCCTAAGATCTTCTGATTCAATGAGTCCTTCAACATGTGCAGTTATGAACCCTTCAACCATCTCCAATGTATCTTGCAGCCTCTCTTGTTCTTCAACCAACTGCATACATTATTTTCAAGTTAACATTTATCTTGGAAATATCAAAATATTATTTAAAAAAGAATTGAGATCTTACCTTGGCCTCCAGATCATTGTTATGCGTCCGTCGTGCTTCACCTATATGGTATTCATTTCCACTCATTTCCTGCCTGACTGCATCGTAGTAGGTTTGATGAAATTCATCAAATGCCATGTAATTTGCTCTTTCCCTTGTGGTGAACGTCTCCGCTGCTTCTTCCAGGATTTTCATGTGGTATCCTGGGTATTGGATTTCATCTAGTGCGTCCATCTCCCTATAGTAATTTTTTGTGAACTCTACTTGCCTGATTCCTGCCATTTCCGATTGACTGACTTTGGTGGTTTTTGAAATGGAAAGAGGGAGAGAGCACTGGATATGAGTTTTTGCTGTTTAAATTGTGCCTTTCTAATGGAGGGGTGTCTCTGTATATATAGGCAAATATTTTGCAGTTTCGGCCATTTTAACTTCCTCCTTTAAGAAGTTTCAACTTTTTATTAACTGTTTTTTTCTTAAAAGCCGAGAGGCCCAATGCATGTTTATCTTTTTCTTTCCCCTATTATAGGTCCTAAAAACTGTGTGTTCCCAATGTAATTGTGATTTAACATGTCTAACTTTTTTTGTTTCACAGTTAAAAAGTGCTATTATAATAACCAAAATTGCATTTATATCCTTGTGTTGTTCACATTTAATAGAGTTTTGTTCGTGGTAAAGAGACCGTTATATTTTGTCCGTTTTTCTAACTGCTTTTTGCCTAAAAAAACCTGTTATCACCTATGCATGTCTTTCTGTTTTTTTTTTCCTTTTTGGTGAAAACTATATTTTCCTACTATTGCAATGCTTGTTGATATTTCCTACTAACTAGTAAATGTGTAAACACATATCATTGTTGTTCACTTATAATACTTAAAAGTCAAAATAATGGTAAATCGTCATAAAATAGTCCTTCCTTCACCAACAGTCGAAGACTGTTGGTGAAAAATGTTAATAGGTAAAAGTGCAACAATAAATCCCGGATGTTCATACATAACAGGTAAAAGTGCAACTATAAATCCCTGATGTTCATAGATAACAGGTAAAAGTGCAAACAACGTAAAATCAAAACAAAAAATTGCTTCCTTGCTCAACAGTCAAGTGTGTTGCTTGGTGCTCTCATTTTTTCTTTTCTGGGCAAGTTCTGCTGTTGTGAGGAGCATATTGATTGCAGACAGAGCATAATCTTTTCCCCTTTTTTTGTGTTTCCATTGATATCTCCTTTCCACTTTTCAATCGCTTCCCACTCCCCTTTGTTTTTGCCTGTGTTGGATCATGAATTGTAACATTTTCAGATCTGTGAACCCTAGCAAACTCATCCAATATACTTGTCTTTGAGTTGGATGACGATTCTGAATTTGTTGCTGATATCAGGAGCTCTTGTTTTCTCTTTCTCAAGGTGTCTGTGAAATGCTTTATCTGCTCTGTATTGCCCTTAATGATGTCTTCACATGAATGGAATTCTGCTAGCATATTTGTGAGCATCAGTTTTTGTTCCTCCTTCTCCCTTGACTGTCTGACAACACCATTATCCAGCGTAAAGACATTGCTTAGTGTTGCAGCCTTTGTCCACCGAGTCAGTATCAATGTGTCTGGCAACTTCTCCACTTGTAAATCTTTCAAAACTGCTAATATCACTACAAAAAAAAATTGCTTTAGAAACGGCTGTTTACCGTCGCAAAAGATAGGGTTGTCGTCGCAAAAAAATATTTGCGACGGCAAATCGAGGGTAGCTAGCTCTGGGGTAGCAAATAATCTTTAGCGACGGAAATACACCGTAGCAAATAATCTTTCCCGCCTTTTTCCATTATGCCACAACATGAGCTTTTTGTGACGGTACACATGCCGTTGCTAATGGGTTTTTATCTAAATTAAAGAGAAAAAAAAACAAATTTATCATAGTAGTCTATGCGGGATTTGAACCCGCATCAATGTGCATTAGCACACTGCTCTACCATTTGAGCTAATAGACTTAAAAATTAAGGGGCATGTATAAAAGTCAATACGGTGAAAACTTAGAATATTGTTCATAAACTTTTGAGCAAGGACAGGGCTAGATTTCATGCATCCAATGTTCACATTAATACACAATGATAAAAAAAATTAGCAAATTGGACATGGAAGAATAAAACAAGTCTGTGCTGAGATAAAAATCACAAGTAAAAAAATATTAGAATTTACGGAAGGAAAAAAACATCATTCATGCAGATGCACATAGCTTAAACAGGGATAAACAAAGCACCACCCACCCAGCCTTCAAACCCACCATCATAAATCCCTTTTCTTCCCCTTAACACTATTTTGTATTTTCAAATTTCATACAGTAAATTGATTAAGTTCAAATCATATGAAAGCTACACACCTAACTCTTTATTCTCTCAAATTAATTGTTTCTCTATAACCCTTAAATTGCAATCAGTCGGTACACACAAAGTTGGTCTGAAACCTATCCATGTGAGATTTAACAGAAAAAAAGGGACCCCCAATTTGTTGGGGGTGGTGATGTAATTGTACTTTAAGGGGCATGTATCATGTGGCCTATAAGAAAGAGCATAAAAATGACCAAATGCAACCATTTGAATTTACTAGCTGAAAAGGTCCATTTTTAAGCACAACTGCAAGGAGGGTCAGTTTAGTTGGATATGTTCTATACTTGAATCAGACATGGAATGACCGTCAAGGTATAAACTCACTAATTTATCACAATGACATAAAAACATTTACAGAAATTAACCAAATGTCTCATCACAAAGTAGACTTAATTCCACATTCATAAAGACGTTTAGGGAAAGATAAAAATCAATCAAATTACTAACCGGTGGCAACCAGTGGACATCCTCCTTAGAGCTAGTCTTATCCAAGTTGCAACCATCTAGGACAAAGCAAATATAGTTTACATGTAAATATGATATTTAATTCATGTCCTAATATGTACCAATATAATTTAACAAATTAAAAATCACATGCCAAGAACAATAGCTCTATATATATGCCATTCATAGCCCGATCTATAGCCAACGCAACGGGAAGAACAAAAGTGAGATTTACATATTTTACCTTTGAGAAAGCTGAGAATAAGCAAATAAGCTTGTCCTCCTTGTAACAGCTAGCAAATAGAGCCTGAAACAAAGAAGACTTTATATGTTCAACTACGAGAATGAGAATATTAGCAAGGAAATTCAAACAAATGAAATAACACTTCAAATAAAGTAGAGGACTGCTTGCTCAATTAAAAAGGCTTGCATTTACATTGGAATATATAACTTAAGCACAAGTCACAAAGTTACCAAAAAATTACAGCTTACATATTATGTATCTCGGTTGTTTTTACTTTTTAGAGGTCGTCTCTCTAATGCAACTGGAATCCCTACTACAAACAAAGCACTTTGTCTAATAAAAAATCACAAGAAGCCTTGTCCTCCAACTTTCTTGTTTGTTGTGTGGAGAGAAACTCTCTTGCAACTCTATTCTCTCCACCTTCCACAACAGGCCACCCATTGGCCATCCTCAATCCATAGAAATCAAAGCAATCAAGTTACTAATCTACCTAGAAATCATTATAAAACAAAGCATATATATAGGGGGATAAAAAAACAAGCTATCGGGTGATGCAATTAAACCTAGACCTGTCAATCGGATCAAACGGGTCGGGTTCGGGTCGGGTCGTAACAGGTTTCGGATAAACGGGTCTCGGGTAAACCCGGGTCGATACTAACTCGGGTTGACCCGGGTTTCCAACGGGTTCGGGTCGATTTCGGGTCAATTTTCAGATTGTTAATTTTTTTATTTTCTCAATCAAAATTGACACTTCGACGCCCCATAAAAGGTGTAAAACGCTAAAATGAAAGGGCCTAACTTTTCGGAAATGACAAAAAGACAAACATAACCAAATATTACAATAACCAACAAGTTAAGATGACCAAATAATGAAGCTGCATATTATTCTCAAAGATGGGATTAGAATTCAAAAGGAATGAAACTTTAGAAGGGATACACAAGACAGTACACTCATACACAAGACTGAGTTGTTCAATCCTTTGTTACTTGACCTTAAAGCATACATACATACACAAACTTTAAGCTGCATATTATTCTCAAGATGGGATTAGAATTCTCAAGATGAGTGTACTGTGTAACACAGTACACAAGACCTTAAAGCATACATACACAAACTAACTCACTCTATACTAATTGTGGGAAACATTGTGTTAAGATAGCTATTGAAAACCAAGATTCGAAAATCAACTAATTGAAAACCAAAATTCGAAAATCACCTAACTGATAGCACACATACCTGATACTCTGATAGTATACACAACTGAATCGAAAATAATATACACAGCTGAATCGAAAATAAATTAAATAAGCATACATACACATACCTGATAGCAGCAGCAGTAGCGAGAGCAGAAGTGAGACAGTAGGCGAGAGCAGCACCGAGAGCAGTAGGCGAGAGAAGTAGGCGGAACAGCAGGCGAAGGTGGGCGCTGTCGAGACGCCGGCGAGAGCAGTAGGGTTGAAGACGGCCGGTTGAAGACGAATGACGCTGTCGAGACGCCGGTGAGAGGAGTAGCGAGAGCAGCAGGCGATGGCGAGGCAGTGCGACCCCAACAGGAGAAAGGCGGCCGGTTGAAGACAAATGAGTGAATGACGATGGTTAGGTTAGGGTTGAAATTTGCCCCAAACAAAACCCGTCTTTCTTTCCCTTTTTTTTTTTTTTTTTAATAATCATTGACCCGAACGGGTCGACCCGGACCCGAACCCGGTTGACCCGGAAATTTATCGGGTTTTCGGGTTCGGGTCGAAAAAAAATGCCGGGTCTAATACAAACAATAGAGGAGAAGAACAATTACCTTCCAAGAGATGTCGAGATGAAGATGAGAGGCGTGAGGAAGAAGAAGGGCGATTTGAGAGGACGAATGAGTGAGAGAGAAAGGGGATGGAGATCTAGGTTCCATGGGAGGAGGAGATGAGGGTCTCTATGCACGCATAGATTTGTGGGTTGGAGGCGGCTAATGAATGAGAGAGAAAGGGGTAAGGTAGGGTTATGCCCTTTTTTCACTCTTTTTCCCTTTTTAAAAAAATTGTAATTTTGCAACGGAGATGTCCTGCAGTCGCAAAAGATACGGATGGTGTTGATGCCGTCACTCACCCGTGGCAAAAAAGTTGTATTTGCTACGACAGAATCATGCCGTTTCTAAAGTCGGGTGGCTAATGCAATTTTTTTTTGTAGTGTATGTGCCTGCATGGGTAGCCATTTCTGATGAACAAGTTGCAAGAACAAGAGCAGTGATGATTAGCAATCTGGTGCTCAACAGTGTACATCATTCTGTTTTGCTGCTTCAGAGTATACACTCCTATGTCTTCAATCTCTATCACATTGGTGACTCTGCAGTTATACAATGCAGCACTCAACTCTTCCTGAAACTTTTTCCATATCCCAGTGTATACAATGTTGATGCATGCTTCTCCAATGGAAGCGGCGAGATCAGTTTTGGTTTCAGGATTGCACAATCATAATTATTTTTCCCTTGCCTATGCCTTTGTGTTTCAATTGCACTGTCATAGTACAAGACAAATTCTATTAAATTTGCTGAACAGTTTGAAAACTTACGGAAGAAGTGGTTCATGCTCTCTGAAATGGATGTTGTTCTCACTAATCCGCCAAGTTGGACATTTCTATAGTAAGCGGGTATCCACTTTTCTCTGATAAGAAACATATCAGATAACCATGAGTGGTTTACCATTCCAAAATCGTCCATCAACTTTCTCCATTCTGATTCAAACTCTTCAGGTGTTATCTCCAGGTTCCACACAATGGTCCTGAGCCTGGTTGTGAACATGGAGTAGCCAGTCACTGTGTTGTCAATTTTCTGAGACAGCTTCTCCATAATGTGCCACATGCATAACCTGTGTCTTGTCTCAGGGAAGACCTTCTCTACGGCTATCTTCATTGCTGGGTCTTGGTCTGTCGAGAAGATGGTTGGGCAGTGACCCATTGCCTTCTTGAAATGTTCAAACAACCAAACATAAGAATCCACATTCTCATTTCTCAAAAGTCCTGCCCCAAACAACACACAACCTTTGTGGTGGTCATATCCTGTGAATGGACTGAAAACCATCTTGTACCTTCCAGACAACAAACATACGTGTTTCAGTGTAATTACAGTACTTATATATGATAATGTACTTTAAAAAATGCATTATGATAAAAAAAATACAACAATCAGTGATTTGTGTTTTGTGTTTACCTGTTTGTATTGTAGGTTGAGTCAAATGATACAATATCTCCAAACAATGAGTAGTTCTTCCTAGAAACAACGTCAGTCCAGAACAATCTATTGAGCTTGTCTTCTTCATCCAAATCATATGCAAAGTAAAATGCACTGCATGTTTCTTGTTTGTTGAAGAACCGATCAATAACCACTTGAGCATCAGACCCTTTAAAAGAAGCCAGGAGATCTCTTCTTTGATTTTTAAAATCAATTGCAAAAGGCCCAACATTGTTGTACCCTCCAACCATTTCTTGAAACAATCTGTAAGATCTTGCTATCCCAACTCCTTGTTTTGCACAATCAAGGACAAACTTTCTATGATGCGTACGCATCTGTCTATTTCTCTTCATGTACATTTTTCCCAATTCATCCACTAAACTATGTGTGTGTTTTTCCTCAAGTTTTGTCACAACAAACCCCTGACCCTGAAAATGCTTGATTATAATCCTAGTTGTACACCCAACTCTGCCAGACAACCGATTTCTCATATTTTTTGTGTTCTTGTAATTCTTGTATCCTGCCTTGTTACAATAGAAGTACTTCAGTTTAATTAACCCTGGCTCCTTAACTATCGCTCCATGTCTTACATCAAAACCAGCCCTATATGCATAATCCAAATAAGCTTTGATTGCTTTCTCCATTGTCTCATACACTTTTTTTTTCTGATGGCCTCAATTCCTCACTGCATATTGGTATCCAGTACATTGTACTGTTTGGTGAGACAAACATTCTACAAGGCAGGTGCTCTTCTTGTTGTGTTGGCTCAATGTCATTTCCAGGAGGTGAAATAGCAAGAGGTAATGCAGTAGCAACACCTTCAGTAGTAGATGCATCTGAACTTTGTCTATTTTCATTGTTTGTTTACATATCAGACTCCATTTATAATGTGCAATCTGTGTTTTAAAAAATGTATTTATCAATTAATATGTGCTCTTAAAATCACTGTCATTGTTTACCACACCTTAAAATAAAAAACTAGAGTGTTTATATTGTGCATAGTGAATATCAAATGCATTTAATCTGCTAAAACAAGCATTGATGCAGTTAATGTACTATGAACATGATTTTATTGAACAATAAAAAGAATCAGTACATATGCGTTTATTAATTGTTTTGGTAGGTTTTGAGTTTTGAAAACCCTAGGTTGTTCTTCAATTCCAATTTTCAAAAATTGATCTTTAATTATGAATGTTTCTGTTCGAAATCCTAATTCACGTTGTAATTTAATAATGAAATGCAATGTTTATTCACCAATTCCAGAAATTAAGCATAGTTATCGAGTTTGTGATGAAGAAATTGGTTTGCGTACCTATTTGCCCCTTTTCAATCGATTTTTTTGTATCCTGTGATTGGATGTTCCCTCTCTGCTCGCTTTTGTGCCTTTGAATTGAAATGATGTCTTGTTTCTGGAGATTATCTGTTGTTTGCGCCCAATTTTGTTTGGAAAATCCTCCATTCCGCCATCGCCGAGCGAGATCTTTGAGGAATTTCTCTCTGTCGGCGAGGAAAGAACAAGGCGAAAGCGACCGGTCCGCGTCTGTTTTTTTTTCTCTTTTTCCCGGTCCACACCGGTTCAGTGATTTATTCGTTAAAAAAACCGGAGCGCGCGTTGTTTGGCTTCCATTTTCACTTTAAGCTCAATTTTCATCTTAAGCCCCATTTTCACTTTAACCTCTCCCTATATATATATAGGGTGAGGTTATATATATATATATATATATATATATATATATATATATATATATATATATATATATATATTATAAGCATCAATTCAATATACGAATAAAAAGTTATGAACGGTTTGAAAGTTAAATACAGATTAATTATTTCAAACGTTTTTTAATAAATTACAATGCTTTTATATTTTACTTAATTTGATATTTTGGTAATATAATTCAACCCAAGAGCTTTGAAATAAGAGGTTATATTACTAAATTCCATAATGTTATGCCTAATGTAATCTAGACGCATATGTACTAGGGGCTTTGGATACTTGGATGATTAGGCTAGCAAACTAGGACCAGGATCTAAGGTGGCTCAGGCTAGGTCAAGTGGAAGAGACTCGACCAAGCCTAAGGGCTCCATGGCGCCAAGCTGACTTCAAGTGGTTCTATGTCCAAAGCTGAAGCTGAAGACGTCGGCCCATCTCTGTTGCTTAGGCCCAACTCTCTGCTCTCTCGGCCCATTTGTTTCTGAAGGCTTCCAACGGCTCTCTAAGGCCCATGTCCTTGCTTGTTGAAACGATGTGTTTCCTTTAGTTAGGGCTCGGGTATATAGCCTCACCTTTGGAAACCCTAAAGGGTTGAGAGCTTCATTCCAATGCTTCCGCTTCTGAAAGAGAGAGAGAGAGAGAGAGAGAGAGAGAGAGAGAGAGAGAGAGAGAGAGAGACCCTAGAGGCGATTCGGCGATCCGCGGAGGCGCTTGCTGTTCCACACTCCGACAAGCTTGATTCTCAAGCTCCTGACGTGATCCAAGGAGTCCGAGCTAAACTTAGGAAGGAGAAGCTGCTTGCTGCTCAACCTCGGCTCTTCACCAGCTTCTGTTCACCTTCGTCTTCTCAGATGAAGTGAAAGGGAGTATCTGTTCCTATTTTTCGAGTTTCTCCTTGATTACCTGCTTGCCTGAGCCGCTAGATCTAGGGTTACTTTCTAGTTCGTCTATCATCTGTATCCATGTCATGTATTCGATCATACTTATTGGATTCATGGGTTTGAGTCTCTCCCTCTTGAGGCTCCGTAGAGTAGGGTAACCGAACTGCGTCATCAATCCTTGTGTTCTCTCTTGCTTTCGCTTATCCGTGCTTAGCTCTCCATTATTCCTGGTCTAGGTTTTAGATCCGAAATCTGGTTTTAACGGATAATTATATAAGAAATTATGTCAATTTAAGGTTTGTATATCTTGTTACACGTTTTTTACTTTGTAAGTTTCAAATGATATATTTTTAGACGAAAAGAATTTTGTTATATATATTAACCTTTTCGTTTAAAGAGAAAAAATATATAAGAAGTAATGACACAATTTTAAACTAAAACACCACCGTTCTGAACAAAAAATTGTGTTTTGAACGAAAAAAACGTTGTCTTAAACTAAAATATCATTTTTTAAATCTAAAATATCATAATTTTGGTTCGCTGAACTATAAAAAAATCTATTGAAAAGCGAATCAATAATTTGTACAAAACTTCGCCCCCCCCCCCCCCCTCGATAAGTCTCAAACGACACCGTATATATAATCGTACCCTTGCTAAAAAATTCTGGCTCTGTCCCTCGGGTCAAACAACGGCCAATATGTTAACGGGCTAATGTTATAATCTATTTTGGTCACGGACTCGCGGTTTAAACTATTTATATACTAGAGGGGCACAAGTTGAAATCCTTAAAACTTAGGAACATCATCGAAATTGACTAAAAATAGGGACATAATTTACAATAAACATAAATTATGGGGTAGAAGTACGGACGGTGCCGGATCCGGATCCTCTCCAAAGAAAAAACTCATAATATTTACCTAATTAATCAATCCCATCCGTTAAAATAAATCAACGGTGCATATTATGCCTCATTAATTAAATAAATCCAATTAGTTCCAACCTTTTTCATTTGCTGAACTGCCCAGCCCCTCCATCGGAATTGAATCTGAAAAGTGAAAACTAGAATCCTCCTCTCTATCCACTTGTTCAAGGAGGCCATTCATCCCAGCCACCGTCCAGCCACAGTATGTCCCTAATCACCACCGCCCCTACATCTAACAATCCGAGGAGGCCCTTTGCCGTTGCCGTAATCCAGTCGCATCACAGTCTAGTCGTCGCCGCTCCTTCATCGACCAGTACAAGGAGATCCTTCATCGCGGCCGCCATCCAACCATGTCGCCGGCCATCTAGTCGATCACCCTAATTCAAAATGTCTCTCCAATTCTTTCATTTACTAATACAAAATTCTCAAACTTCATCAAAATAATTTTTTAAAAAAATTCGCAGATTGCTCCATATAATTTCTCCATATAAATTGAACATGTGATGTAGAATTATTAAGTTACACACACTACCAAAATTCTATATATTAGAACCTCTCGACTAATTGTTCTTCCTACTTCAAAAACGAATTCGAAGTCTGGGAATTCAAATAAAGGGTCGGTGTTATGTCGTTTAGGAAATGAAAAATCTGATGGAGGTTTCGATCAAGTTTGGATAAAGGAATTCTGATGGAGGAGGGGCGCCGCTATGTCACCAGATACTCAGAGAGTGAGAAGGTTAGTAATAATTAGATTTAATTAAGGAGACGTGAAATGTTGATTTATTTCAATGGGTGAGATTAATTGCTTAGGCAAATATTAGGTAGTTTGTCTTTGGAGAGGATCCTAATCCGACGGTGCCAGCTTGGCAATGGGCTCCACTTCCGCGCGGCAGGGTCCCGTTTGACGGCTCCCGTTACCTGACTATAAATAAATTATTGTAAAAATCATGAATATATAAACTATAGGATTAAAAAAGGAAAAAATAATTCTAGTTTTTTCCCCAATGATCTTTCCAACAACATTCTACAAAGTATCGTGTTATTATCGATGTCATATATTCATATGTATCAACCAAGTTGAGATGGCATTGAACGGTCAATGTTTATTTATTCAAATTGATAACGAGTATAAATGCCATGTACTTCTTCTTTTTTTTTAAAAAATAAATGATATCTACCTGTACTGTACATAATGAATTTCTCTACCCCTTCATAAAGTCAACCACTTATTTTTATTTAAAATATATCTTTAAAAAATTAAAATTATATCACATTAATCTATTTATAAAATTTTATTTTGAATTTTTTTTATATAATTTGCAAAAAATCCTCTTTTTAATTTTAAAAAAATTGTAAAACATAATTTTTCAAAAGTAAAAGTTTACAACTATATAAATATAATAAGGAGTAACTAGTACGATTCCCACGCTATGACGCGTTTTTTTAAAACTAAAATATTATATGTTATCGTGCAGACTAAATACACTCCAAATCCTGCACGTTGGAATTGACGTGCATGGTTAAAGTGTGTTAATTAATTTTTTTAACGTGCTAATTAATTAGAAAGACCTGCACGTTAATTCCGACGTGCATTTTTTATGGGAGATTTGCGGTGTATCTAACAACACCCACAAAAATATTACTCCCTCTGTTAATTAAAGCTTGTCGTTTACTATTCATGCACGGGTTTTTATAACGATAAAAACTATATGAAATATTAAATTTTTTACATTTGTTTTTTATAAATTCATACTTAATTGTAATAAGTATGAGAATATTCAAAAAAAATATTTAAAAAGTTAATATTTTATGTAGTTTTTAACGCATAAAAAAGTGTGCGTGAATAGTAAAACGTCATGTTCTAATTAACGGATGGAGTATAAGATATTAATAAATATTAAGATAAAAATCATAAAAAAAGTTTAAAATAAATGTATCTTATAATTATCTCAGAATTTTTTTTGAATCTTATATAAAGTATAATTCATAAATATAGATATTTTAAATTACTCGATAATAATAATATCAATATCATTATAAAATTGTTTAAATGTGATGTGTCATAATCAATATTTATAGCTAATATTTTGAATTAAGCCCAATAGTTAGTAAAACTAAAAAAAAAAATAAAAGGAAAAAGAAGAAAAAAATAAAATCAAAGAAAATCAAAGAAAAATGAAAAAAAAAATGATTGGTCAAGACTCCTAAAATGTCTCTAAAATTGACACATCATCCTAAACTCTTCTAAACTAAGAGTTTATATAGAATATATATTTTTTAAAATCTGAATATAGTTTTTAAATTTCTTTAAAAAGTATATTTTAAATAAAAATAATTTTGTCATGTAGAGAGTTCATACGTAAGGATGCGAAGTAGAGATATTTGTTGCAATAAAATAGTTTTTTTTGTTAAAAATATAACCAAATTAACTTTTTTTTATGCTAAATGTGGGCAAAGCCCGTATTATTAAAGAAGCAAATGCAAATTACAAAGCAAGAAAGTTTTGAGTGCTCAGAGAGCTACAGATGGATGGCGGGAGTGAGGTGTGCAAGGCCAGAGACCCGTCAAGGGACAAGGCCCAGTTTATGATCGCGTCGGCAACTATGTTAGTTTATGTTCTTTATTGTTTTCCGCAAGTGATGACATTTATGTGGAGATTTGGTGATATTGTTGTAAATTTCTATGAGTTTAGTGCATTTTGAGATGAGTTGAGAGTTGAACTTTAAAGCCTAAACACATGAGAGCATGAGCGAAACACATATTCTTGGTGATGTTGCTTTTGATTTGGGCTAATGCATGAAGAAGGAAAGCATAGGTATAGGTTGCTTTTATATTGTTCGCTCGAGGACTAGCGAAGCTTAAGTATGAGGGAGTTTGATAGCATGCATTTAGATAGGCATAATAGGTTGTATTTAGCTTAGTTATGATGCATATCATGCATGGTTTTAGTACAATTTGCATATTTACTCTCCATGTTGGTGGAGTCGGAATCTACACACTTTTATTGATTATTTCAGGTAACTGTGGATCCGAGGAGGAGACATGGGTTGATAACGCATTGGATCAGAATGTCAAGTTGATCGAAGAAACTTACATGAAGATCTAAAGAAGTTCTAAGAAGAAGAAGAAGAAGAGAGCCTAAACGAAGAACAAGTCTGCAATCACTGACAGATGCAGCGGTCGCCCATGTATTGCCATGGAAAAGTCAGGCAGCGGTCGCCACATGTTTCAGCAGCGATGCGCTCAGGGTTTTGTGCGCATCGACATTTTGTTCTATCTTAGACCTATTTATCTATCCTTTAGGAGGTCGACTAGGGAGAGCTTGGGCACGAATTTGAGAAAGGGCTCAGCCCTAGGTTATCATTCATTCATTAGATTAGGATTCAAGACAATTTGGTTTAGATTGAGAGCGATGTTCGCCATGGGCGGCTAAACTCTCTCCGTTCTACTTGCGATTTGAAGCTTTGTTTGAATTGAGTTGTGAGTTTCTGAATCTTGTTCCTTATTTCCTATATTGAATGTTTCAACTTCTTTGTGCTTGATGTTTGATTATTTTATTCTATCTAGCTTGCGCAACTAGTTAGAATTAATTTAATTGCTAGGGTTTTGTAAATTCCTGGTTGCGAACCTTAACCCAAGTAGCAAACTTATTTCTTTAGAGCTGGTCGAACTAACTGGATGGGTAGGAAGTTGGACGTGTTGTTAAATTTCTTTCCGAGGGACTGCAAATACCTTGGTTAATCTCTAAACTTAAAGCTATCGATTGGGTTAAATCATTTCTCGAGGGACTGCTCATGAGATAAGGGTTTCTAGGACTGATTGGACTAGTAACTGTATTAGGTCGAGACAAGGACATTCATAGGAAACACTACAAGGACAAGAGGAAGTTACAATATCAATTCAAACAAATAAAGTGGATAGTTGTAGGTAGAGCGATCTTTCCTAAATTGTTTTGCATCAACTTGTTTATATTTTATTATATTTTCTTTCTATTTCAATCAACCAAGACACCATTTCACTAATTGATAAATACACATTGCTCAGGAATGCTTGATTCTCTGTAGAATCGACCTCTTGCTTATTGTTATACTAGTTATAAGTTTGAGTTATATTTTGATAAGAGACACAACAATTACCTCCCGTCAGACATACATAGGGTGTTTTACCTTTGAGGACAAAAGAGGGCGTGCGGCTGATGAGAAAGCAAGCGCAAGCAGTAAGCTAGCTAGTGTGCATTCCTCCTAAAACTGGATTGACAACTTGACCTGTGTAAGCACATATGCTTGTGCTTTACATTGTAAAATGGCTCGGTTGTGTTAGGCTAAGGGTGCAGGGGCATTTTAGTCTTTTCACATGCCTAACAAACTCTCATAGTTGCTCAGATTGTATTTTAGGCGGGATAGGTTGTTTTCTTCCTCAATTGATTTTGCAACAACGTTGAGAGCTTCAATGGAAGCTTCTTGAAAGCTTTTCCTTCATTTATCTCTTCCAATTGTTCAATACTTTACATTTCCAAATGGTATCAGAGCTTTTGAGTTTCGATCCTTGATTTCTGTGAATCAATTGATCTTCGTTTTGTATTTGGAGCTGTGGTGCTTCATTTTTTTTCCAGATCTGAATTCCTGTGAGTGTCGAGTTGAGATCTTGGTTTGTCGCTATGGTTGGACGAGGAAATCTGAATCTACATAGCCAAGGATCTGGAATTGGAGATCCAGTCGGTAATGGACAAGGCAGAGGGATTGTTGTTACTCCTCCGGGACCTGGCGCAGGTGTTGAGGGAGGATGGAATTTTGCGAACACATGCATACAGTTTTGAGAAATGATGAGAGGTATGCATAATTCTCATGTCAATCCTCTTTTTTTGTCAAACTCTGACCATCCAGGGATGGTTTTAGTGTCTACTCCCTTTAATGGCACAAACTTCACTAGTTGGAGTCGTAGCATTAGGATGGCGCTAGGAGCCAAAGCGAAACTCGGATTTATTACTGGAAGTTGTGTGAAGCTAGTGGAAGGGAGTGAGGATCATGGTCATGTGTTGGATAATAAATTCTATGACCGGTGAGGTTGCAGAAGGATTCATGTATGTGGAATCCACCAAAGAGCTATGGGATGACATCAAAGAACAGCTTTATGAGTCTAATGATCCGTTAGTTTATCAGTTGAGGCGTGATCTAGCCACTATAAAGCAAGAGAATCTTATTGTTTGAGCTTATTTTGGAAAACTGAAAAAGATATGGGATGAGCTTCAGTTCTTAGATGTTGTGCATGTGTGCAACTGGGGTGAAATTAATCAGTGTGCTTCTGGATTGTTGAAGAGGATATTAGAAAAGGAAGAAAAGGCAAAGGTGATGCAGTTTCTGATGGGCCTCAATGATGTTTATGAGAGTTTGAGGAGCAATGTTCTTTCTAAGAATCTTGTTCCTGGAATTAACAAGGTATTCCAGATGGCTACTCAAATTGAAAGATCTAAGGGTGTTACATGCACAAGTCAAGTTGATGTTGGTGCTTTAGCTGTGTCTAGATTTAATCAACAGATTGAGATAGAAGCTAATGTTGTTAACAAATTTAGAGTTGAGCAATCAAAGTAGTTTGATCAAGCTAAGAGAGATTACAAGAAGACTAAGCTAGACATACTTTGTGATCACTATGGGGAGAGAGGTCATACAAAGGATTTTTGTTTCAAGCTTATTGGATATCCTGAATGGTTTAAGGGGCCTAAGGATGAAGATAAGCCTAAGCCCCATGGTAAATTTGCTGCACAACTGGAGTGTGGTACTCAGGATACTCCTTTTGATGAGTTTGCCAGTGGTCACAACAATGCAAAACCTGATCAGGCAATGGTGCTTGCTATATATTTTTCAAGAAGTCATGAATATGATGAAAGGCAAAGCACCCATGGAGAGTGTTAACAGTTCTGCCAATCAGGCTATTATACAGTTTGTAGGTACATTGAGTGTTTCATTTTTAATTGGCATAAATAAAGCTCAAAATGATGTTTGGATAGTAGATTCAGGGGCAACTGATCATATTGCCTTTGATGTTGATATATTTTCTGAGATTTTTTATTTGAAACCTCCTATTAAGTTGGGATTGCCTGATGGAAATTGTATTTGTGTCAAACAACATGGTACAGTGATATTAAGCAGTGATTTGATTTTGAGAAATGTGTTGTTAGTACCTCAGTTCAGGCACAATCTACTAGCTAGAGGGACTGAAGATAGAGGCTTATATGTGCTCAAGGCTCATGGAGTTGGGAAGAGAAGTTTGTTGGATTCTAAATCCATTAATAATAGTTGTTTCAATTGTAATAACATGCCTTTAATGCATGCCAGACTTGGACATATTCTTTTTCTAAATTTCAGCATATCCCTGGTTGTAAGGGTAGTGATGTAAAAGATCTGAATTGTGATACTTGTGATATGACAAAGTTTCACAAATTACAGTTTAACAAATGTGATGCTATTGCTTCTTGTCCTTTTTACCTCATTCATGTGGATGTTTGGGGTCCTTACAAAGTTCAATCTAGATGTGGTGCTAGATATTTTTTACTATTCTTGATGATCATACTAGATCTACATGGGTTTACTTAATGCAAGACAAGATGCAAGTTCTTAGACTGCTTACAATTTTTTTGGAAATGGTTAAGACTCAATTTCAAGTTTCAGTTAAGACTGTTAGAATGGACAATGGGACCGAATTCACTCATAAAGGGTGTGTGGATTTGTTAGCATTTAAAGACATTGTTCATCAAAGATATGCCCCAGGGGTTCATGAGCAGAATGGTCGTGTGGAAAGGAAACACATACACCTTTTAGAGACTGCTAGAGCAATCAGATTACATGCTGGATTACCTCTGAAATTTTGGGGAGATTGTGTGTTAAGTGCCACTCACATTATCAAAAAAATGCCTTCATCAGTCTTAAGTTCGAAATCTGGTGGGGGACGAATGTCGTTGGCACTTTCGCCCTTTACCAAATAGTAATAATATCCAAACTTAAACACACAACCAATAGATTAGGCAAGCAATCACTTGATAAACCAAATAACTACTAGTATAGCGATGAAGTCCGGTGTCGAACCCACAAGGAGAAGCGAATTCCTTTTCAATAACTCTAAACAAGTACTCTTATAGCAAAACAATGATTCTTGACAAGTAGCAAATATGTAAAAGTAACCAGATTTAGGATCACAAAGCAAATTGATATCAAAGTAGAAAGAACATTTCACTTGTAATTCTTTGACAATGGTTGGAATTCATCGTCCTCGGATGGATCTATCAATTATTCATATTCCTAGGTCTCCTTGACTAAAGTTGAGAGATCCGCAAAGATCCACTCATCTTATTCAATATTACTAAATAATAGCATTAAGAACTCAAGTAATCAAGACCAATTGGAACATTGACTCTATTCAATCAAGACTAATAGGCGTATACCGAACTCAATCTTAATCAAATATCCTCAACATAGATCAATTGAAATCATCCACTACAAAGACAAAGAGACATCACTATCATCAATATCTTTGCTTGCTATCGAGAAAACAATAACGAATTCATAGCTAGAGATGCAATTTCTAACATGTTCATCATGCGTAGAAATGAACACAAATACAAATTAAGCACAAGATGATAACTAAGAACATGAATAATCAAATAGAATCAAATCCTCACAATCCAAACAACCATATCTTCGAATCACAGACGAAACTATGAGTTTAGCAACTCATAGGCCAATTCTCTCTCTCTCTCTCTCTCTCTCTCTCTCTCTCTCTCTCTCTCTCTCTCAGTGTGTTCATAGTCTCACAATAATCACTCTCTCTTGCGAAATAAACGGAAAACAACCTAAATAAGTCTCACAAGGGTCGGCAAAACCCTAGTGGAAATACTAGAAAATAATATAAAATAATAGTCTTCGGATCCAAAACCGCGTTTCCGGGATCTGGGCCAACGGCGGGTGCCGTCTCTGCGGTGCTCGACGTTCCTCAAATTCTATCAACGGATTCCAATGTCGTGCCTCCTTGCTCCTCCTCAGCTCTTCCAAACCCTCCATATGCTCCAAAACATGCTTCTTAAGCTCTTCCTAAAGTCCATCCAAGGTCGGAATGTAATTCTGCAAAATAAACACTAAAAACGCATAGATTCCGAACTCGAATACTCCACGAGCAATAAACGTAACTAGACTCAAACAATGGCAAAACCAATACCTAAATGCAATAAGAAACACATATAATGCCTAAATGAAATATGCATTATCAAAATCACCTTTTGAAATGTTGTATAAAGTGCAACCTCAATATGATCAGTTGAAGGTAATAGGGTGTCTTTGTTATGCTCTTCAACCAAATGATCACAGGGATAAGCTGGGGTTCATTGCTCGACGTTGTGTTTTTTTAGGATATCCTCCAGGCCAGAAAGCATACAAACTATTTGATCTTGACAGGCAAACTGTCATTATTAGCAGGTGATAGAGCATGATTAGTGTTGCATTATAGAATGCATTTAGCATAATTTAGTTGTGAATAGTGCATATTTTAGTTACAATTACATGTTTACTTGTGTTGGAAGAGTCGGAATCTATGCAATTTTATGGTTAATTTCCTATAAATGTGGATCCGACGAGGAATTAGGAGACTCTTGGATGAAGGAAGATTCATGTTGAGGAAGAAAAGTGAAGAGCACGGGAGCGGAGTCGAATTTCGAGAGCCTAAGTGAATAACAAGTCATCAAAAGTTGTCGCCAGATATGCTGAACTTGTTTCACACTTTCTAGAGGCCTCGATGGTCCGATTGACTATTATAACCATGCATTGGAAAGCTCTCTTTGAGATCTACAACTTTTGTGTTGACATCGAGACCAAATTCGAAACGGAAAAATCATTGTGAACAGTAAAAGCCGCCCCGCGGCCCGAACCTTTGACGAGCGATTTCGCTGATCGTCGGCCGCCCCGCGGCCTGGGTTGGCAGTTGGCTGCCCCGCGGCCCTCGCAGAAACACGCCGTTCAGAATTGGACTTTAATTAGGGTTTTTGTTTTATTCTTTGGTCGACTTGTTAGAGGCTTTATAAGACTTTTCTAGTTTATTATTTCATTAATCTTATGCACTTTATTCAATTGTTGAGAGCGCCGTTGAGCATGAGGAACTAAACTCTCAAGGTTTCGCCTACAGTTTGGATCTTTGATTGTTAAATTGTGAGTTTCTTAATCTAGTTCTTATTCCTATTCCAATGTTTTGACTTCTTTGTGCTTAATTGCTTGAATGTGTTTTATTCTCTCTGGCCTGATCAACTAGTTAGAGTAGATTCATTCAATTGCTAGGGTTTTGCAGAATCCTCGTAGCGAACCTTAACCTAAGTGGCAATCATATCCCTTTAGGACTCGTAGGATTAATTGGATGTGTAGGAAGTTGAATACATGTTGAATATCGACTCGTAGTTTGATATTATGTGTACCTTGGTTAATTCATAATCTTAATGTTATCTCTAGGTTGAATCTTAACCGTGTTAGGGTTATTTAGAGATAAGGGTTGCTAGGACTCGTAGGACTAGTAATTTACCTAAGATCTGGACAAGGACATTGATAGGAAAAGACAAGAACTAGAGGCTGAAACAAGGATCGAATTCATCAATCGAAGTGATAAATTGTAGGTGAACCTATTTCTCTCCACTGCATTCTACAATCTATTTACTTTGTTTACTTGCTTCCGCTTTGATAAAAGGCGGATCTTTTCACACCAAAAACCCTTCATATTCTTACTAGCGATTAGAACTGATACTTGAATTGAATAGATTTCCCTGTGGATCGATCTCTTGCTTACACACTATACTAGTTGTAAGTTTGAGTATTCCTTGGCAAGAACAACGACAGGTTTTCCTCTTGTCAGCAGGCATGTCAAGTTTGTTGAAAATGTCTTTCCATTAAAATCACCAAAGCAAGCTTCTGTTCCTCAGTGCTCAAATGAGTTGGTTGATGAGATTGATATCCCTGATTTCTCCATCAGTAATCTTATTACTCCTGACACACTCTCTCTTGCACCAAGTGATCAATCTTCATCCTTGCCCAGTATCAATGATATTGCCACTCCTCCTTCTTTTGAGAATTTACCTTCTCCTACTTCTCCAAATATTGCTCATGTTTCTCCAAATACTTCAGATGATCATCACATGTCTCTTAGAAGAGATGTTCACAAGCCTGCTAGGTTAAAAGACTTTATTTGTTCAGGTTTACCTTTGAGAGGTCTGTCTGTATCATCTTCTTCGGAGTCTTTTGTTGTGTTCAATATCCAAAATATGTCGTATATGTCATCCTCTTATGTTCAGTCCTTTGCAAATATGTGTGATGTGTTTGAGCCTAACTCATATACACAAGCTAAAGGTATAACTGAATGGGAAAATGCCATGAAAGAAGAACTGGATGCACTCACTACTAATCATACCCGGAGTGTCCCTCCTTTACTTGAGGGCAAAAAGGACATTGGCTGCAAGTGGATTTTTAAGATCAAACACAGACCTGATGGATCCATTGAGAGATACAAAGCAAGGCTCGTGGCTAAGGGATACAATCAAGTTAAAGATATAGATTACAAGTAGACCTTTTCTCCAGTGGCCAAGTTGTCCACGGTTAGAGTGATTTTGGCACTTGCAGCTTGCAAATGGTGGGTGCTTCATCAACTGGATGTTAATAACGCTTTTCTACATGGATATCTTGATGAGGAAGTGTACATGACACCTCCACCAGGATTCAAGGTACCTTCGGCTTCTGGTCATGTATGCAAACTGCAAAGGTCATTGTATGGTCTGAAACAAGCTAGTAGGCAGTGGAATCATGAACTCACTAAGTTCATGATCAGGCTTGGCTATGTTCAGTCCAATCATGATTTCTCTCTATTTGTCAAGAAATCTGGTAGCCTTATGACAATAGCTCTAGTATATGTGGATGACTTGCTACTTATGGGCAATTCAAGTGAGGAAATTGGGGTGACTAAAGCAGCTCTGCATAAGGAATTCACTATTAAAGACTTAGGGATGGCAAGGTATTTTTTAGGAATGGAGATAGCCAAATCTTCATCTGGAATTTTGCTCAACTAGAGAAAGTATGTGCTTCACATACTTTCTGATGCTCATATGGAAGAATGCAAGCAAGTTGATTTCCCTATGCAACATGGTGTGAAACTTTCAGCTAATATTGGTGAACCTATTGGTAATCCAGAGGATTATAGAAGATTAGTAGGCAGACTCCTTTACCTTACACTCACTCGGCTAGACATATCATACACAGTACAGAAACTCAGTCAATTCTTGCTACACCCTTTGAAACCACACTGGGATGCACTCATGTACCTATTGAGATATCTAAAAGGCAGTTTCAATTATACATTGACATATTCTACAACTTCCTCTCTTACTCTCAAGGCATTTAGTGATGCAGATTGGGGCAACTGTCTTGACACTGGCCGATCCTTATCTGGATACTGTGTTTTCCTTGGATCTTCATTGGTTTCATGGAAAACTAAGAAGCAGAAAGTGGTCTCTAAATCATCCACTGAAAGTGAGTATAAGAGTATGTCGTCTACAACAAGTGAACTAGTTTGGCTTTAGGGTATTATATCTGATCTTGCTGTTGATGTTGTTCTCCCAATCCAGTTGCATTGTGATATCAAATCATCTCAACAACTTGCAGTCAATCCAATTTTTCATGAGCGAACCAAGCATGTCCGGATTAATGCACATTTCATCAGGGAGATGGTCACTCAAGGGTTCCTCACAACCATTCATGTTTCTTTCTCTCTACAATTGGCAGACATTTTGAATAAGGCATTAGGGGCTAAGCAACATGCCTTTCTTCGAGCCAAGCTGGGCCTTGTTCTCCCTTGTGTAGGTCCAGCTTGAGGGGGGGTATGTAAGCATATATGCTTGTGGTTTACATTGTAAAATGGCTCGGTTGTGTTAAGCTAAGGGTGTAGGGGCATTTTAGTCTTTTCACATGCCTAACAAACTCTCCTAGTTGCTCAGATTGTATTTTAAGCGGGAGAGGTTGTTTCCTTCTTCAATTGATTTTGCAACAACGTTGAGAGCTTTAATGGAAGCTTCTTGAAAGCTTTTCCTTCATTTCTCTCTTCCAATTGTTCAAAACTTTACATTTCCAAAACCTGAATCATTAAGGCTCGAGCAACATTAAGAATGTGACGATATATATTTACGCTTTACCCGACCATTCTGTTGAGGTGTGACACAGGAGGACTAAAAAAGATGTCTTGATCTGGAAAGAAGAAACATAATCACTGCAGAAATTGTGTAACGTTGAGGCTGAAAATTTTTTTGAGGAGATGAGACCCAACCTTTAATATGCAAGACTTTTTTTTCCCGGTGCAATAATATACTCCGTATTAGAGATTAGAGATGATTAAGACAGATAATTATATCGATGGGCTATATGCCAAATGCAATTTGGGCGAACTCATTGTAATTAAGTCCGTATATATGTATCTCATATAAGGCCAATGACCACCATTAATTTGACAAAATTGGCATGTGATGCATTGCAAATGATCTCATTTAATAAATACTCCGTATTTAATAAGAAAAAATAAAAAAGAAAAGAGACAAATACACAAAAATCCAGAGAAAAAACAAGTTGGATAGAAGCCTATAACTCATTGTCAATATTGTGAACGATGGAAAATAAACAAAGCTAAATTGGAGATAATGATTTATAAAATCACTAACACCCCCACCAAAATATACATATCTTATCGTTAATCTGAGCCGTTAAAATGATATTCAAATTACAATCATGCTCGTTAATCAAATCACCCTAAATCGTTGTCGCACGATATCAATCTGCCAAACATGAGAAAGGTGGATGGCGCTCTTGTCGGATTTTTTATTTTATTTTATTTTTTAATTCTAGATTTAAACTTTACTTTAAAATTTTAGTACCACAATGAGTATACTCACTTGTGATGGTACTTGCCTCGAATTCAAATCACCCTCACAAAACATATTAGTATATGTGATTTTCGAAACGTGTATTTGGTAACCGAAGCTGAACGAGTAGATGAATCCGGATGGATAGTTGAATATGAATGATTAATTATATAAAATACATATTAAACTAAATTATTAATAAGCTAGTAATGTGTTTGATAACCTTAATTGAATGAGTAGCAAATTAAAATAAATGATAAACTGAATAGATTTATGTGTATAAAAAGAAAAGTTCCGAAAAGTTTGGGGTGTGGCTGTTGAAAATTCAATTCCAAAACACTAATTAAAATATAATATTAGCTTTATTTCATTTAAAACTATATAATATTTAAAAAAAAAAGCTCTGAAGAGCTACTTGTCTTACCATACACATAATATCTTCTTTTAAAATAAAATAATAGCCTGGAGTTTATCCAGAAGAGAAACACTCTCTTTTTTAGAGTGCGCCGCCCCTCCTCCGCAATCCTTCCTCCGCCGCACCTCCTCGCTCCGTCATTCGCCTTCCGTCACTGATTTTGAATGCCGATCACTTTAATCTTCTTCGGGAGCCCCTAAATCTCCTTCGGGAGCCCTAAATCTCCCTCGGGAGCCCATAATCTCCTCCGGGAGTCCTAATCCACCCCATTCGGGTGTCTTGTCTTGAATACCTCCGGCGAGGTTGTCTACCTTCGCTCCCATCCATCCTCGATCGACCTCCGCTGGCGGTTGTCTCCTTGCCGTCGCCGCTCTAGGCTCCTCTCCATCCGACGCTCTATGGCGATTGTTCGATCTCCCTTACGGTCGGCGCTATTTCGCACTCTTCCGTCTAGGGCTCGTTCCCCCTCCTCGTTCCATGGCAATCTCTCTTTCTTGTATCTGTAAATCCCAATTTTTTTGGGGCTTTTGCTGCTTTTAGGATGTGGATCATGTATCCATTATTAATTTCAATCGATTGTGTACTCAAGCCCTTCGATTTTCGTTTTTAGAGTTTTTGCTGGCCTTTTCCAGTTGAATCTGTATTTGGCTCGCCTCGGTGACGCCCCTGCTGCTCCTGCCTTGCCCGGGGCTCGCTCCTCCTGGTTCGCCCTTCGGGTTGGCCGCCTGCAATTCTTAGCCTTCTCCTTGGCTTCGTCGCCTCGTGGCGGTGTGCTCCCGCTGACTTTGGCCCGTTTCCCCGCTTCCGTCGCCGTCCTGCTGACGTGCCAGCCTTCCCTTCTTGGCTCCATGTCACTCTGGCTTTTCGAGGACCCCTTCCTGGCTTCTCCGATGCCTTGGTTCTTTGCTGCGTTTCTCCGATGCGGTCTCTCCAACTGCGAAGCTGTTTTCGGGTTGTGCTTTGGGCAAGCCTTGGGCCTGGGGGCAGCCCGAAATAATTTTTTTTTAAAAAGGGGTTATGTTTACATCTAAATAATTAATTCCAGAATCTTTCCACGCTCTTCGTCCTTCTTGCGGCTGTGCTTCATATCCTCGTGTTTGTTTGGTTTACTTTGGGTGTTATTTTGATGTATTTTGTGTTTGTATTTCTTTCAGATCTTTGTGATCTCATCCTTTGGTATGCTCTCGGGTTGGCTAACCATCACCCAAAATTTTTCCTTATCAAAAAAAATATAATATATATATATATATATATATATATATATATATATATATATATATATATATATATATATATATATATATATATATCTTTTTTTTGTTAAAGTAAAAGCTTGGTTGGTGTCAAGAGTATTTGATCATCCTTATGTAGGGGGGTTATGTGAACACAGTAACTCGAATTCGACTCATACTCGTCTCGTGCTCGTTCACCTTAAAAAAACAAGTCCCCGAGCTCGAGCTTTATTCGAACTACTCGTATAACTCGATTATTTCCCATAAATTACAGTTTTGCCCTTTTAAGCGAAAAAACGAACTTATATAATACAACTACCTTATAAGCTCAAAATGAGTTCAAAACAAGTTTTAAAAAAAAACGAGCGGCCACGATAAAACAAGCTTGTGACGAGCTCGAGCTCAGTTTGAACAAAAACTAGCAAAATGAACTCGAGTTCAAGCTTCTCACGCAGCTCGATCGTGAGCCGAGTTTGAATAACATTTTAGGATCGAAAAAATAAGTTGGCTCGGCTTGAACTCGGCTAAAAAAAAACAAGCAAAACATCACCTAGGTACTCGGCTTGTTCGATTCAAATAACACCCCTATCCTCAAGAATGTTGGCTACAACCTTAGGGTGAGTCGCAGTGGTGTCCAATGGATGAAGGTGGCACATAAGAACAATCTTATTCGCTGCAACATTAGTTGTCCAAAAGACATGGTAGAAATGGATCATTACAAATTAAAGATAGTGAACACGAATATTCGATACCACCGAACTCCTGTTGCAACATTGGATCTTAAAAAGTTGGATAAAATTTCAACCAGTTGTAAATATTTAAATTAATGTTATCTTATTTTTTTTTCTAATTGATAAATTTTTATCAAGATAATCTTAACAATAAACTTGTTTGCAAGTAAAGAATAGGTTCCAGATCAAAATCGAACTTATCACTACGGGCTCGGAATATTTTTTTAGTTACAAGTTGGTACAGCGGCCAGCGGGCGTGTATAACCCGATACCCTAGCTTACTACTTACACCATAAACAAGACAATAGTTTTCTCCTGAATTCGATATATTCTATAAAATAGGCCTTTATTTGAAAGGAATGAGTTCTTGATGCCAATAAATTAGAAATTAGCCCATGACTTTTTATCACAGCAGCTCAATAGATTACTGAATTAAATGAGTACTCAATCTTTACTAGTTTAACATAACATGTTGTGATCGATAGATTACGAGTTTGAATCTCTCTTTTCTCTTAGGATGTACTAAGTGTACGTCTATCTATGAAAAATAAATAATTAGTAAAAATATTTTTATTAATTATTAAAATAAAAATAGATTGCTACCTCAACTCCCCTTCTCCACCGTTGCTTCCTTAGCAACATAGGGATGGAGATATTCTTCTTTCGACAAGGCCAAACTTTCTAATATTTAAGTACTTTTCAAAGAAAATGACGAAATTACTATTTAAAAAAAATGGTTTTTTTTGGGGGTAATTCTCAACCTCTACTTAGGTTTGAGAATGGACGATCCCCTTGAAACGAATGAGCAAAAGAATGTCGCAAATGTCATTTCATGTGCACAATTCACATGAGTTGGTGGGCGAATTGGTTACAAAATATGATAATGACCAACTTTGTCTTCAATCATCACTATAGGAGCCTTGTTTAGAAATTACGGCACTAGTAGGTTGGTTAATTTACGAGAGTACCTACTGGTTAGATAGTTTTCGTCTATTTCTAAGTAAGATTAATAAAAATATACTATTATAATAGTCTTTTTTATTTTTAAAAAATAATTATGGCTTTTGAGAAATTGTAAAATGTGTTGACAAACACCATAATCTCGTTCGAATGTATTGAGAAATAATATTTGAGATTTGTTTTGTATTTTTTTTCTTTGAGTTTGATGTTTTTCGACAAGTTTTTTGGATTTTCGATGTCACAAATAATCAAAGATGAACTCATTATACATAACCGGGGCTTTTCGTTTTACTCCGACTAGCTGGTGACCGAGTAAATAAAATTAATAAAACATCAAATAATACACATTTACATACTTAATTTTAAGAATTAACTAAATGAAGTTATAAAACAGTCAAATTAATAAAAACATGAATACACATTTACTTAAGTTTAAGAATAAACTAAACAAGGTTATAAGAGCATCCCTAACAACTCCTCTAAAAAATCTCTAAAATAGAGAACAAAATAACAAAATCTCTAAAAATTTTACACCACAACTCCAACAGATTATCTATTATACAAATTGCTACATTTATTATACACTATAATAGATGCATAAATTCATAATTTAATAAATAAAACTCCAATAACTTCATTAAATCAATATGCAACCACCAATGAACAAATAGGTAGACGTTGAAAGGGGTGAACGCATTTAATTTTACAGATTCTAACTCTTCTTCTAAAATTAGAGATTTTTCCCCTCTCTCCATCCATTTCTCTATTTTAGAGATGAGTTTAGAGAAGTTGTTGGGCTGCAAGTGCATCCATATTAACAGATAAAAGCAAGAGACGAAGAGGCTGCAAGTGCATCCATATTAACAGATATGAGTCATTGAGTTAAGAAGATCAATTGACGAGATTTAAAGAATCTTTTGAATACTCGTTGGTACTGGTAGATTATTCGTTGAAAACTTGAAATGAAAGTATTCGATAGTATTGGTGGTCAATTATTCGTTATAATAAAATTTACATTTTTTACACTATTTGTAGAGTCAAATAATTACATAATTATAGATAAATAATCATTTAAAAACAAACAAATAATCACGAGCAAATAGACGAACAATTTATTCATACACGATAAGACATGTATACACAATAAAAATCGTCTACACCGGAACCAAATCCTCTCTCTATATAATTATTTTTTAAGTGGGGGAAAACTCGTGCCCTGCCCAGGAAGGGATATAACTCAATGGAATGGAAAAAAAAATATTAATCTTATTCCGTTAAAAATATGCGAGATGGGACACATGATCACCTCAATCCATGGGTGTTATGTGAACACGAGTAGCTCGAATTCGACTCGTACTCGCTCGATAAAAAAACTCGGCTCGAGCTCATTCATTTTCTAAATGAGCCGAGTATGAGCACATTTTAAAGCTCGATCCAAAGCTCGGCTCGTTCATATTAAACTCGAATAGCTCAAATTTTATGGAATTTCTAAAATTTTCTTTAAGTTACCATATAATGAGCAAGTAGAATTGCCTAAAGCTTAATAAAAGCTCAGCTCGAGCTCGCTCATTTCTTAAACGAGCTGAATATGAACACATTTTTAACCTTGCGTCAAAATTTAGGCTCGACTCAAGCTCGTTCATATTTAAAATGAACTTAATATGAACAAGCAATACTCGGCTCGTTTGGCTCGAATATCAGCCCCACCTCAATCTCGTTCTTTTCCCATCTGTACATGTAATGAGGATCCTCTGCTTCACTCCGTATATTATTCGGTGTAACACAAAATTATTTTAGCATGTATTTTATCTTAACAAGTTATAAATATTATATTTCTATTACAATCATATATTTTAAAAATCATATATGTATCAAAATTTTAAAATTAAAAAGATAATATTTTACAAAATAAAATTTCAAAATATGATTTTTCAAAATAAAATTTTATAAGCATATAAAGATAGATGTTTTGAGTATAAATTTATAGGCCATTAACCCTTACTCTATTGGTAAAGTTGAGATAGCCTTTGTAAGAGATCAATAATTTTTTCTGTAAATAGTGGGTCCTTTTTGTTTGACGCAAGATAAAAATTAGGCGAGGCCGCCCACAGAAGAATTTCTTCCTAGCACTTCTTTACGAACGAGAACTCGCAGTTCTGGATCATCTTTCAAACTACTGTCGGCAGGGCTACTGTAAATAGTGAATCAGTGGAGATTAGTCGACAATCTCGATCGGAATCCCACGTTTATTTTTTTTTCCTTATAAATCTTTAAAGATAAAATAAATGTTAAAATAGGGTATTGTTAGATACACCGCAAATTGTAGTTAAGGATTTGCACGTCCTTATTGACGTGCATGCACGTCGTTAACAACGTGCAGTGTGGAAATGTGCACGTCGACTAGCAAACTAGGGTTTGCACGTCGAAAATAACGTGCAATATTTGCACGTCCTTAACAACGTGCAATATTTGCACGTCCTTAACGACGTGCAAATATTGCACGTTATTTTCGACGTGCAAACCCTAGTTAGGGTTTTGCGTTTAGGGTTTAGGGTTTGGGGTTTTCCGAGGGTTTTTTAGCGTTAATTGAAAGAAATTGAAGGGTTTAGCTAGTGAAGTTTAAGGATTTAGGGTCTAATTAAATGGCAAGCAATAATTGTTGAGGTTTTCATTCGGATAATATGTGAATAATGTTACAAGGAACGGAAAAAAAAGGTTTACATCCATAATTGTAATAAACTGGTGGAATAAAATCTAGGAAAAGTGTAAAAAGGGCGACCAGTCTCGACACGTAAGGCTCGAAATCTCTCAAACTGAGCTTGAAACGGAGCATCCCATCCTTCAACGCTCGGTTGATGATGTGCGACCCATTCTGGCGCAGGCGGCGGAATATGAGCGTTAGGACGCAACCAGATCTATGAGAACGGAAAATTAGAGTTAGAGTATTGACATATAGATGAAAAGCTAGGTAATAAAATAAGACGCTTGAAGTTGTACCGTGGCAAAATGGTCTTACTTTAATGTATTTTAATATAATTTAATACATTTTAATATTTTTTAATGTATTTTAATATATTTTAATATATTTTAATGTTTTTTATTTTAATGTATTTTAATGACTTTTAATGTTATTCTAATGTCTTTTGATGTATTTTAATATCTTTTAATGTCTTTTAATATATTTTAATATATATTAATCGCTTTTAATGTTTTTTATTGTGTTTGATTTTTAATATATTTTTAATGTATTTTTTAATGTATTTTAATATGTTTTAATATATTTTAATGTTTTTTATTTTAATGTTTTTTAATATAGTTTGTACTTTTTGTACAAACTATATTTGAAACTATAAACATACAAGTAAATCAAATAAAATCATGAAACTATAAAATATCATGAAACTGTATTATAATCTATCAAACTATATAACAAATCATGAAACTATCAAACCATGAAACTATAAAATATCAACATATAACAAATCATAAAAACTATATAATATCAACTATAATCTATCAAATTATATTATAAAACTATATTATAATCTATCAAACTATAGTATAAAACTAAATCAAATAAAATAAATAATTCAAATAACATACCGGTGGGGTCGGGACAAGAGACACATCCATATTCCGCCGCTTCCGCGTCGGTAATAGGGGCTGCGTCGCCACCTTCGGCTCCGACGCCAGCACCACCACCTCCGGCGGATCGCCGGCCGCTACCTCCATCGCCACCGCCTCCGTCTCTTCCACCAGATCCGCCACCTCCTCCACCATAGCCGCCACCTCCTCCACCGCTTCACCGCCACCGCCACCCTCCACTATCTCCGCCACCGCCCCACCACCATCGTCACCACCACCACCCTCCTCAGTCTCCATTGGCGCCGCCTCCATCGCCACCGCCCCCACCACCACCACCACCACCACCACCACCTTCCCGCATCTCCTCCTCCACTGGCACCTCCGCCTCCGCTCTCTCCATCTGTGTCTCGATTTCTCTCTCTGTCTCGATCTCTTTCTCTCTCTCTCCAACAATCTCTCTCTCTCTCTCTCTCTCTCTCTCTCTCTCTCTCTCTCTCTCTCTCTCTCTCTCTCTCTCTCTCTCTCTCTCTCTCAGGCTCCTCGAGTCATCTTGCCGGCGTCACTCTCTGGATTGGGGACGAAGGGGCACTTTTTTCGATTTTAAGAAAACGTGTGTGCACATAGGCACGCTTTAGGTGTATCCAACCTTGCACCAGGGGCGGCAACAGGGTGGGGCGGGCGTACGCGGCCGTCCCACCCTTCGAACCACGTGTCCCGGGGTTTGGAAATTTTTTTTTTTATATATATATAGAAGTGTTGTAATAAGTAAAATTAGGATGAATATAAAATCAATTAGTCTACTTTGCTTAGTTGGTTGGTGGAAAGGAAGAAACTAATGTTAGACCAAAGGTTTTGAGGTTCAAGTCCCACTAGCCTCATTTTTTATAACAAATTTCACCTCCCTAAAAATAGCCTTTTTATTATTTGTTCAATTTACACCCCACTTACTTTTTTTATTATTTGGACATGAAGGAGTGGTTGCGCTGCAATCTCTCCATCTCCAGTGACCGAAGCTCCTTTTTTGGCTATTTCATATGGTATATATGGAAGAGGAGGAATGAGAAGGTATTTAGGGGAAATGCTGAGGACATTAGCGCGATGGTGCACAGGGCAAAGACGTAGGGGGTGCTGTTCGAACAGTGTTGGAGCAAGCATCTCTCGAGTCTGCCAAAACCACCGGTCGCTCAGCAACAGACTCTGTGGATAACCCCTCCAATAGGCTGGGTCAAGCTCAACGTCGATGGCTCGTCTCGCGGCAATCCGGGGTTGGCGAGCTGTGGGGGAGCTTTACGTGACAGCACCGGGTTGTTCCTACAAGGCTTCCATGTCAAGGTGGGAATTTGCACCGCGCTTCGAGCGGAGCTCCTTGCGATTCTCCACGGCATCCACATGTGCCAAGACACGCCATTCCGAGACATTCACCTAGAAACGGACTCAGCAGGAGTATGCAAACTACTTCTGGAAGAGCTGCCTGAGGCCCACGCGGACCTATTGCTCGTTCGTCAATGCCGTCGCCTGATCGAGACGCAAGGTTGGTCTATCAAAGTGCAACACATAAACAGGAAGGCGAACACAGTGGGCGACGCTCTAGCTAAATTGGCTGCTTCCTCCGGTGATGAGATCAATGTCGCCAGGATTTTTGAGGATCCCCCTCAATCTGTTATCTCGCTTACTGTGAATGACTTAGCTCTATGTCCTAACACTATGTACTCATCGGTTTAAATATAAATAAATCGGGGCATTAGCCCTCCTTAGCGACCAAAAAAATTTTTTTTTTTATTATTTGTTCAACTTACACCCCACTTTCTTTGTTTCTACCCCTTGTTTAATTATATTCCCACTTTCCGACTTTCCTATTATATACAAATTATCTAGCTATAACTAATTAAACCCCATAAAATTGGTAAAATTAGCCTTTTTAAAAAAAAAAAAAATTCGCCTCCCTCAAAAAAGTTTTTTTTTATTCTTTATTCAACTTGCACCTACCCTCTATGTTTCTACCCTCTTATTTAATTATGTTCCCACTTCTCGAGCTCCCTACTATATACAAATTATCTAGCTATAAACTAATTAAATCTCATAAAATTGGTGAAATTATGATTTAATTATGAGAATAAATTTTGTGAAATCTTCATTAGAGTTTTGATTTTGAGAATAAATTTTGTGTTTTAATTATTGTGTATGTGATTTTGAGAATGAAATTTATGAATTGAATTTGGGGTTTGTGAATTGAATTTGTGAAGCTTTATGCAATATTTGTATTTTCGTAACCTACATATTCAAATCACAATTTCTATCATGTCCTTGGGAACCAAAGATATTATAAAGTTGGTGAGTTTACAATCCTAGCTAATATGCAAAAGCCTTGAATTTAACATGATTGAATTTCGATAAGTTTACACTCCTAAATATGACAAATGCTTGAATTTCCAATGAATGACGAGAAACAACTATCATAGCAACAAAGCAAATGTAAGCCTACTTTTCTATAATACACTGCTAAGTTGAAAATCGTAGCTTAGGTAAAGGAGTTTATTCAAGGCCAATATATCAGTACACACTAGAAAATTTCGCCTCACCTTTCGGAAGATCCTGCGGCCGCCACTACCTTGCACGTTAATAACGACGTGCATGCACGTCGTAATCGATGTGCGGATTTACGGTGTATATAACCGAATTGGTTAAAATAATAGAGGGAGCGAAGAAGCCAAAAGGGATCTTCACTGTGCTCGGAGAGGATCCGCACTGCCGTAGCAAACTGCATTGTAGAACGACCCCTCACGAGCGAACTCAATACGGCGTCGTATCAAGGAACCACGTTCCCGTGTTCAGATTTTTTTCTCTCTCTCTTTTTCGTTCGTCAATTTTAATCAAGCACGGCAACTCAAAGGCGGATGAACTCGTGTCCTCTGTGATATTTAAAGCCTCCTCACCACCTTCTCTCTTCACCTCTCCTCACAGAGAGTGTTCGTCAACTGCTAGCTCTCTCTACCCCGTGCATTTTTACTCACTTTACCTTCTCCATCTCGCCGGCGAACTAACATCTTCCTCAATTATCTAGTCGGAACCAAGCCTGAAATCTCTTCCAAGTCGGAGATTCGACGATTAACTTTCCGGCTCCTCGGTAAAGTTGAGCGGTTGAAGTAAGTCTTCCGTCATTGCCAGATTTTCTTGTCCTAAACCGACTTTTATTTCTTGATTATTTTTGGATCTTGTTTATTTTTCGGTAGGAAATAGCTGGTTTTGTTATTTTGGAAAACAGAATTGACTGTTGTGCTGGTCTTGGAATTCGTGACTCGATCCGAATATTTTGGGAATGACTGATGATGGTTGCGAGTTGTTGAATCCTTGCTTTGTTTTGTTCTTGAATCTTATTAGTCCTGAATTCATTCATTCATTCTCCTTCCATGCATTTTCCCGGAATATGGACTGCATTCAATTGACATGCTTGGCGCTCTGAATTTGGTTATCAATTTGTTTCTCGTGTTGACCATTTCAGTCCTTTAAATCCAGGCCTAAAATTCATCTTTTTTATTTTTTATTTTTTTTTACTTCAGGTTTTGTGATTGTCTGAACAGCGAGAAAAGGGAGGAAAGTGGAAACTTTCTCAGTTCCAAATTCGATTTGCCTTTCTAGTGCGAGAGTTTTTTTGATACCGGAGAGAGGGAGAGATTTGCAGGAAACATGGTGGTGAAGGTGGCGATGACTCCTCTGAAATGGACGCAGCCATCGATGCCACATTCCTCATCGTGTCCGCAAACCCTAGCCTCCGCGCTGGCCTCGCCGACGGCCTCCAAGAAACGGAGTGGAAGCCACGTCGTTGTCTGCCGATTCACACACCGGCTCGATCGCTCCTCGTTCTTCGGCTCCGCCTCGTCGAAGCTTTCCAGAGGCCGATCTTTCGAGCTCCCAAACCGCACCTCTCATTCCTCCCTCCGCAGAGCCTCCAGCGCCAGCTTGGACGCATTCTCCGATGAGGAGTTCTCGAAGAAAATCCAGGAATTGGCGAACAAATTCCAGATCTCCGATGACTCCGATTCTACGGAATTTCATCCTCCCTTTAGTCCGAGAGAGGCCGAGGATGGCAATGAAATCCGAAGAACAAATTCAAACACGAGCTCCTCATCCTCATCCTCACCCTCATCGTCTCTTCGGTGGCCGGAGGTCCACCCTGAGCCACCTGAATGGCATCTGGCGGGAGAAGAGATCGTGATAGAGCGGAAGGCGAACAGCGTCGATCTCCCGCTCTCGCTACGGATGATAAAGAGGAAGAAACAAAGCCAATTTCAAGAGAGTTTCCGCGAAACCGCGTATTGCTCAGTGAAAAAGGCGTTTGCATCCATGGTGTTCATCATCCGCGAGCTCCATAGCTACACGCTCCAGATGCGGGAGGTTCTCTTCTACGAGGACTTGCAGGGGATCCTCTCAAGAGTTCAGCAGGAGATCCACGCCTCCTTCGTCTGGCTCTTCCAACAGGTGTTCTCCCACACTCCCACTTTCATGGTCTACGTCATGATCCTCTTGGCCAATTTCACCGTCCACTCAATGGCCAGCAACGCCGGCATTGCCGCCCCGCTCGAATCCGTTACCGCCGCCACGATGGAGATCGTCTCGGAGCTAGAAACTCAGGATATGTCAAACCAGAAGTTCGATTCTTCGACGCTCAAGACTTTCTCCGTTTCTGGTTCAGGCATTAGCAGGACCAATTCCATCGGAGGAAATCACGGAGGTGGAGGGAAAGCGAGGCCGGCAGCTAGTGGCACTGACGGTGATGGTTCGGTAGGTAAATCAGGCCGCCTAGACCACAAAATCGTACCGGACGGAGCTGCTAGACAGGTGTCGCCGCTCACCGCAAGGGAGGAGGAATCAGTTTCAGGAATGGAGGAGAGGGAGGAGGAGGTGAAACTGTGGAATTTCATAGCAGATGAAGCTGCAAGAATGCAGGCGGAAGCTAGAGGGGAGTGGCTCGATTTCGAGACGGTGCAGAGGCTCGTCTCTCCGGTGAAGGTGGAGCTCGAATCCGACGAGGACTACCCGGAGTTCTTCCGGACCGAGCTTGTTTACCGGATGGGCCTGAACCTTGAACCCAAGAACCCGCTCCTATTGGCCAACTTCGCCCAATTCCTGTACTTGGTAGCACACGACTATGACAGGTAAAAGATGAGCTCCTTTCATGTCTTTGTCAAAATTTGGCTTTGAATTTTGATTTGATTCCATATTCCATGGCTTTATTATGCTGGACCCTGTTGATAGAGTGCAGTTTACGAATTCAACCGAAAGTGTCGTTTTTAGAAAAAATGTGGTACCGAAAGCTTGATAGAATGACATATTATCTTCGTTTTGAGCTTTCCTTGTCCTGGTGAGATTGATTGGTCTTAACATTGTTCTTGGTGGTAATGAATTGTTGTGTTCAGAGCCGAGGAGTACTTCAAGAAAGCAACCGAGATCGAGCCAAAGGACGCAGAGGCGTGCAGTAAATACGCAAACTTTCTATGGCATGCGAAGAAGGACCTGTGGGCAGCGGAGGAGACCTACTTGGAAGCCATCTCCGCTGATCCCGACAACACCTACTACGCAGGCAACTACGCGCATTTCCTATGGAACACTGGTGGCGAGGACACTTGTTTCCCACTCGACGGCCCTGAGGATGAAGGCGTCTGTGATGCTTGAACAAACACACACTCACACACACACCGTGCACAAGAACAAAACACCAATAATCCAAAAAAAAAAAAAAAGCCAAAGATAAAACAATAAGAGCAAGTAATTAAAGTATACAATATAGTAGGGGAGCAATTAATCTAGCAGTAAGAAGAGAGTGAAACAAGGACACAAAGAAGGGGGTAAATGTGAACACTGATGATTTGATCTATGGGGCCTGTTGTTCTGTATTTAGTTCTTCTGTGTCTTGGTTCATTTCTCTCTGGTTGGTTGTGTCTGTGGGGGTATTGTTGATATTCAGGGCTTTAGCACATTTGGTGGTGGAGTTTCACATATGGCCTTTCAGATGGGCCGCAGCCACTCAGAGCCTCTGGATATCAACATCTACAGGCAACTGAGATACTAATTCACCTTGATGACATGAGACCTTTTTTGGAGGAGTTTTGTAATTATCTTTTGCCCTCTCTCTTTTTAAATTTTTGTCCGATTCCGAAATGATGTATTTCCAGTTGCAAATGCTAATCAAAATGCAATTGTTGATATGAAAAGATCATGTATTTGTGCTTCACTCTTTGCTTTCTGTCCTCATCCTTGGTGTAATTTTCTTGCTTGTTCAAAGGGCAGATATTTTAGGGAGGCTTCTTATTAGTTTAGCTTCTAAGTGGCAACAACCAAAAGGTAAAATAACCCACTGGCTTATATACAACGTTAGGACTCGTGACTAGGTAATCGTGACCACGGAGTCATAGATATTTACATAAATATCTATGATGAAACTTAATTTTATGTGAATGCTGTTATATTTGACGCATCAACATAGATATTTACATAAAAAGTGGGAATGGAAGATCTCAACCATATATTTCTCTCTAGAAGGCAATTTTAAGAATTAAGTTTCATCATAGCAAGAGTTGTATTCTTCATAGATAAACAAGTTGCAATGTAAAGTCAGTTTACGGTAACCCTTAATTGTGTGGCTAAATAGTAATTACGCTGTTACGGACGATATTTATAGATGTCAATAGTTAATTTTTCCAACCAATGGAAAATGATGGATAACGCATTGTCTTTTTGAGGTGGTGGACTGCTGGCAAGTCACTCTTGAATATATTATTATTATATAATATATGTTAGGAAAAAATGGGTTATTGTACATTTTAAGTCATGAATATTGAATATATACCTTATCCTCCAAATAAGCGTAGGAAATGAATGGGCGGATCTAGTTAGCGACCTCATCTAGTGAATTCTATTTGGAATTGTCTACTTTATATAAATACAGCGCTTTGAATTGATTTGTTATCTTCATTTCAAACAATTTGGCAATGCTTATATGGATTTATATTGTAGACTTCAAACCTCTAGATTCTTGAATAAAAGTATGAAATATAGGAAAAGAAAATTTATAACAGAGACTGTCTTTTTCATCCTCATCAATCTTAAAATAAAATATATATTAAAAGTAATTGATATCTTGTGATGTGAAATTTCCGAGAAACCAGTCGTCTAACATCGGGAGTCGTATTGTGTCGGGTTTTATTTTTATTTTTTGATTATAAGATCAGGTTTCACCATCTATTCTAGAAGTTTAAACCATTGTGTAGGAGATTCGTCTCCCCTTATTTTTTGGTTTGTATCCACAATCAATGTGGATTGACAATTTTCCCTCCCAAACCAAATAATTACACCAAATTGAGATTATGAGGACTCATATTAAAATTTGTAGGTATGTTAATACCTTATTATTATTATTATTATTATTATTGCACCTGTATGTTCTAAAAAAGGTAGATATGTAATTAATATTGCTTGGTTTAAATAAACTTTAGTAAATAAAAGAGTCCAACTTAGTAATTAAACAGATTGCGACAACGTGTGAATTTGTAGGAGATATTGATGATCGATCTCAGCGGGGTTTATGGAATGACATACAAACATAAGAGAGTGGAGGGTGGGTGTGATGTCAAAACAATGGATATAAATCATATAAGAAACATGTGAAGGAATGGATGATTTGTTTATATATGCCATAACTAGGCCCAACCCATGATCATTAACAATATGGACACGGGCCTAGGACCCACGATTTCTAAAGGCCCATAATATTTATTTAGGCATATATATTACCCCATATACCTGGTTTATAATATTTGTTTAGACATATATGTATTCGGATATTCCCAATTCCTATCTCGCTCTCATATATGCTCAAATGAAATTTGAGAGGGTGATATATAAATCAAGAGATAAAATTACCAAAAAAAAAAAGGTTCCTTAAGTACCTATCATCAGTGAAATGTCATGATAGGCGATATATTCTATAGCGCATTTAGTAGTTTTTGTCATCATTTACATGTCATTGTGAGAGGTATTTGTGTGAACTTGGTGATTCGGAACCTGTTGAAGAAATCAGGCAAGTTACAGAAGAGCTGAAGTGAAGAAGTTCGGAAGCAGCTGGAAGGCTGGTGAGTCTGGCGCGCCCGCGCTGACCCCTGACGCGCCCGCGCTGCTACCCGGAGCGCCCACGCTGCTAGGAGGAAGTGGCCGCGTCGATTCACCAGACAAGAAGCAAGTCAAAGGCTGGCGCGCCCGCGCTGCTACATGGCGCGCCCGCGTTGGTCCCTGAAGACGAATTCTTATCCGATTTTCCCTATCTTATTAGTTTTAATATTATATTTTATATTTTTACGGGATGTTAAACCCGATTTTATTAGGTTATATATTATGGCCGAAAAGGCAGGAGAAGGGAGATATATTCCAGAGACGTAGTTTCCTTTTCTTCGTCCCACAAACCCTATGGAGAACTAACTCTCCGTTGTTGTACTTGGTTCTTTGAAGCCTTCAATTGATTTGGTTGTGAGTATTCTACTCTTGTTTGTCCTTTGTTAATTGTTTCGATCTCCTGAGCTTATTGCTTGATTGCTTATTATTGGTTAATCTGGATTGATCACCTAGGTTTATCGATACTAGTCATATTGCTAGGGTTTCCAATTCCAGGTTTGGGGTTGTAGATTCATTGTAGCAAACACAATCACCATACGCGGGTTGCTTGTGGTAGATTGTGAAGGAGATTCGATTACAGGCTATTTTAACGGGTTGTTAGAATCGCTTGTATCTCATTATAATTCATGTTTGAATGCTATCGCTTTATTATTCGGTGAAGGTTTCCCCTTGTAATTTGGTGATAAGTGCTTTTAGGACTGGTAGGACTAAAAGCTATTACACGATCTGAATTGAGAACAATTACTGGACATTAGAACTTGAGATTCATAGAATGCGATGATGAACCATCTAAATTGTTGTGTGGATAATTACCTAGTGTGATACTTTTCCATCATATATTCGCAACCTCTTATTGCAACTTGTTCTGTCACCATTTGCTTATACACAAAACTCCCCTTGAATTGGTTACTTTTGGGTAATAATACTTGCTCTTACAATTGATTCTGTTTCCCTGTGGGTTCGACCCTAACTTACCTACTATACTTGTTATAGTTTGCATCTTAGGAATTTACTTTGATTAGGCATAACGACCTTAGGCCTGTCAAATTTGGCGCCGTTGCCGGGGACACGGATTATCTTTGTTCTTGTTTGTCTTATTACCTGTTTGGGTGCGAACCTCTTGCATGGTTCGCACTCGTGCTACTGATCCCCATCTTGTTGTTTTTGATTGGGAAATTGACAGGACATACCACCGCCGTCTTAGAGAACAACCCCAACATTCCCAACAACCCGATCCAATGGCTGATAATGTAAATCAGACGCTGCGACAGCTGACAGCATCAAACATCACACAGCAGGCACCTGCTGTGACAATCCCTGCTATAGGGGATGACAACCATTTTGAGCTAAAGTCTGGGCTGATTCATCAACTGCCCAAATTCCATGGATTGGCTGGAGAAGACCCCATCAAGCACATGGGGAAGTTTCATAATGTGTGCATGAGCATGAAACCAGCCAATATATCCGAAGCACAGATAAAGATGAGAGCTTTTGGGTTCACGTTGGTCGATGCTGCGGATGACTGGTACTACAGCCTTCCTACAGGGAGCATCGATACTTGGCCTAAGCTCCACAAGGCCTTCCTGGAGAAATTCTTCCCTGCTAAGAAGGAGAACACCTTGAAGAAGGCAATCAGCAATATAGAGCAAGAAGATGATGAAACCCTCTATGATTACAATGAAAGGTTCAAGAAGCTTTGTGCTAATTGCCCTTTCCATGGCTACAGCACGAAGGACCTAGTCTTATACATCTATGGGGGATTGCTGGAATCTGATAGAAGGATGATTGATGCCGCCTGCGGAGGAAATATTCTGAATGCCACGCCAGAGGGAGCTATGGAGAAGATTCAGGAAATGGCCGAGGGGACTAGAAATTTTGGGAAGTCCACCAGAAAGAAAGGGGTCAACTCGGTAGACTCTAACCAAGCCAAGGATATTGCTGAATTGAAGGATATGGTTAGGAGGCTCACTCTGCAAGGGACTCCTCAACAAATCAAGGCTTGTGGAATCTGCAATGATAACTTCCACCCAACTGATGCGTGTCCTACACTCCAGGAAGACACCGCTAAAGTAAGCGCTATAGGTGGAAATGGACCTCAGAGACCCAGACATGACCCCTACTCAAACTCCTACAACCCAGGTTGGCGGGATCACCCAAATTTCAGATGGAGGGACCCACCGAACCAACCACATCAGCAACAGCCACCTCCCTACAATCAGAGGCAGCAGGGTAACGCTCCCTCTACTGAGTCCATGCTCAATACGCTGACACAGCACTTTACTGCGCATGTTCAGACAACTGAATCGAGCATAAAGGATATACAGAAACAAATGGGGCAAATGGCTGAAGCAATCACGAGAATGGAGGCAAGGACGTCAGGGGGTCTACCATCTCAAACGGTGGTCAATCCAAAGGAAAACGTCAGTGCTATAACTCTTCGGAATGGAAAAGAGCTGAAAGGTCAGGAAGATGAGGAGGAAAGCACGCCAATCTCCGACGTAACCACGCCTAACACTGGCGCGCCCGCGCCACAGTATGACGCGCCCGCGCTGCCTTATGACGCGCCCGCGCTGCCTTATGACGCGCCCGCGCTGCCTGATGACGCGCCCGCGCTGCCTGCTGACGCGCCCACGGCGAGTCCGATCTCGCCTGAATCTGAGTCCTATGTCGATACATATGTACGACCGAATTTTCCCCCTCTCGGGTCGGAGAAACCAAAACCTCCGTTCCCTGAGGCACTCAATGAGAGGAGGATAATCGATGATTCAGAGCTTTTCGAGACATTTAGCAAGTGTCAGGTGAACATTCCTCTGCTGAAAATGTTAAAAACTGTGCCCAAGTACGCCAAGTTCTTGAAGGAGCTTTGCACAGTGAAGAGGAATCAGAAGCTGAAAGGAAAAAAGAAAGTGAAAGTAAGTGAGCAAGTATCCGCTATGTTTCAGAGGAGAATGCCGAAAAAGTGCACTGACCCAGGTATGGTTACTATCCCTTGTGTCATTGGAGATGTCAAATTTGATAGAGCTATGCTTGATTTGGGTGCTTCCATAAATGTGCTTCCCTACTCACTTTACAAATCGCTAGACTTAGGACCTTTGCATGAAACTGGAGTAATTGTGCAACTAGCTGACAGGTCTAATAAATACCCTAAAGGAGTAGTGGAAGACGTATTAGTTATGGTCGATAAACTGATTTTTCCTGCAGATTTCTTTGTCCTGGATATGGAACATGATAAGCATGATGCGCCTATTCTGTTAGGTAGACCTTTTATTAAAACAGCTAGGACAAAAATTGATTGTGTCTCTGAGACACTAACAATGGAATTTGATGGAGAAAAGATTGAATTCGATTTATACAAGGCTATGAAACATCCTGTTGATAACCATTCTCTGTGCTCTATTGATGTGATTGAACCATTAGCTCAAGATCTATTTGATATTTCTAGGGAAGATGAGTTGCATTCAATTATTGAGAATGATATTGACGAGTCCTATACAGAGTTTTCAATTTCATCTAACATGCAGGAATTAGTAGCCCTGATGGATGTAGAAGGTAATTCCCCTACTCTTTTGGGCATTGGCCCCAATCTACTGACTCCAAGCGAAGTGCTTGTTCCATCTGTTGTGCAGGCACCTAAAATTGAACTCAAACAACTCCCTAGTCATCTCAAGTATGCTTTCCTAGGAGTTGATGACACTTTACCAGTTATTGTGTCAAGTAAGCTCTCAGCAGAGCAGGAGGAAAAGTTAGTGGAGGTTCTAAAGGAGTACAAAACTGCATTGGGATGGACCATCGCTGACATCAAGGGAATTAGTCCATCTACATGCATGCACAGGATCCTGCTGGAGGATGGAGCTAAGCCATCACGCCAACCACAGAGAAGGCTCAATCCTCCCATGATGGATGTGGTGAAGAAGGAAGTGCTGAAATTGCTATTAGCAAACATGATTTTCCCAATTTCTGACAGTCAATGGGTAAGTCCTACACAAGTTGTCCCTAAGAAAGGAGGGATTACAGTCGTGGAGAATCAACAAGGTGAGTTGGTCCCTACCCGGACACAAACAGGTTGGAGGGTATGCATAGACTATCGCAAGCTGAATACAGTAACCAGGAAGGATCACTTCCCCCTCCCCTTTATTGATCAGATGCTAGAACGCCTTGCTGGGCGCCCCTATTATTGTTTTTTGGATGGATATTCTGGATATTTTCAGGTGGCCATAGCGCCAGAGGACCAGGAAAAGACTACATTCACATGTCCTTTCGGTACTTTTGCATATCGCAGAATGCCATTTGGACTATGTAACGCACCCGGGACATTTCAACGATGTATGGTTAGTATCTTCTCTGAGTACATTGAGAATTTCATTGAAGTATTCATGGATGATTTCACAGTACATGGGGATAGCTTTGATACTTGTTTGAGCCATTTGACACTAGTGTTGAAAAGATGTGTTGAAACTAATCTGGTTTTAAACTCTGAAAAGTGTCATTTTATGGTAGAACAGGGAATTGTTTTAGGTCACATAGTCTCTGCAAAGGGTATTGAGGTCGATAAGGCGAAGATTGATGTAATTCAATCTCTGCCTTATCCTACTAATGTGCGCGAAATTCGTTCTTTCCTAGGCCATGCAGGTTTTTATCGCAGGTTTATCAAAGACTTTTCAAAGATATCCTCACCCTTGTGCGACCTTCTGAAGAAAGATGTGACCTTTGCACTCACACAAGAGTGCAAAGAGGCGTTCGACCAGCTGAAAGGACGCCTCACTAGTGCACCAATCATTCAGGCACCAGACTGGTCTCGCCCATTTGAGATCATGTGTGATGCGAGCGACTATGCAGTGGGAGCAGTGCTAGGCCAAAAAGAGGGAAGAGCCTCTCATGTGATCCATTATGCTTCCATGACTCTGAATGGAGCGCAGCGCAACTACTCCACCACTGAGAAAGAAATGCTAGCTGTGGTGTTTGCACTAGAGAAGTTTCGACAGTATCTGCTTGGGGTCAAAGTGATTATCTACACAGATCACGCAGCTCTCCGCTACTTGATGACAAAGAAGGAGACAAAGCCAAGATTAATTCGATGGGTCTTGTTGCTCAGCGAATTTGATGTGGAGATTAAGGATAAGAAAGGAGCGGAGAATCTGGTGGCTGACCACTTAAGCAGATTGGTGAATGAGGAGGACAAGCCGGAGTCACAGAAACCCATCTTAGGCACGTTTCCGGATGACACATTATGCAGAATCGAGCACAAAGGCACGCCGGAGTTTGGCGTGCCCACGTCAACAGCTGACGCGCCCGCGCTGACATCTGACGCGCCCGCGCTGCTCCATGGAGCGCCCGCGCTGACCCCTGACGCGCCCACGCTGTTGCTTCTCAGCCCATCTCAGCCCGTTCTGAGACTCCACTCTGTAAGCCCTTGGTACCGGGACATTGTGAACTACTTAGTTTGTGGGGAATTTCCTCCGGATCATACCAGGACCCAGACGGAGAAGATTCGAAGAGAAGCAAACCACTATGTTTGGGATGACCCATACCTTTGGAAACATTGTGCTGATCAGGTAATTCGTCGTTGTCTTCCAGATAATGAGGTACGATCTGTTCTTGAATTTTGTCATTCTCAAGCATGTGGGGGACATTTTGGTGCCAATAAAACTGCCAGAAAGGTACTTGAAGCTGGATTTTATTGGCCACATATTTTTAAAGATGCTTACTCTTTCTGCAAGGCATGTGATAGGTGTCAAAGATTAGGGAATATCTCTCAAAGGAATGAAATGCAACAATCACCAATGATTTTCTGCGAAATCTTTGATGTTTGGGGCATTGACTTTATGGGACCTTTTCCTAGTTCTTGTGGGAACTTGTATATTTTACTTGCGGTGGACTACGTTTCCAAGTGGGTGGAAGCGAAGGCCACCAGAACTGATGATTCTAAAGTTGTGGCAGGGTTCTTGAAAAGCAATATTTTTGCCAGGCATGGTATTCCTAGAGCGCTGATTAGTGACAGGGGTACCCATTTCTGCAACAAAACTGTGACTGCCGTGCTAAAAAAATATCATGTCACACATAGAGTTTCCACCGCATACCATCCACAGACGAATGGCCAAGCAGAGGTGTCCAATAGAGAAATCAAAGCCATTCTCGAGAAGACTGTGAATCCTAACAGGAAGGATTGGAGTTTGAGACTTGATGATGCGTTGTGGGCTTATCGCACTGCTTACAAAACTCCAATTGGGATGTCTCCTTTCAGACTTGTCTATGGTAAAGCATGTCATCTTCCTGTTGAGCTGGAGCACAAGGCTTGGTGGGCAGTGAAACAATGCAATATGCAGAGTGACGGGGTCGGAGAACACAGGAAGCTACAGTTAGGCGAGCTCGAGGAGTTACGGTTGGACGCCTATGATAATGCGGCAATCTACAAGGCGAAGACCAAGGCATGGCATGACAAGCACATCCATAGGAAGGACTTTAAAGCTGGTGACAAAGTCCTACTCTTTCAGTCTCGCCTGAAACTCTTCGCTGGGAAGCTCAGGTCAAAGTGGGGGGGACCATACATTGTTGCTGAAGTTTTCCCACACGGAGCTGTAGAGTTATATGACCCGAATAGCCACAAGAAGTTTAAGGTAAATGGTCAAAGGCTTAAGACATACTATGAAGGGTTCCCAAAGGAGGCTATGGATGAGTTAGCTTTGGAGGAGCCAAATGCAGAGTTAGAATAATCGAAAAGGCTTAGTCGAGCCAGCGACATGAAACAAAGGCGCTGCTTGGGAGGCAACCCAAGGTATTGCATTCTTTCCCTTAACTCGATTTTATTGTAACTTGTAGGTAATAAAGACGGAGTTTTTAGCGACGAATTGCACCCGCATTTCGGACCCACTGCTTCCACAGTGTTAATTTTCGTCAAAAAAAAAAAAAAGCCCCACGGGCTGGAAAACCCGCTTCGGGCCAGCCCGCCATTTTCAAGCCCCATCATCACTACCCATCACCATCCCCTCAAATACCACCAAAACCCTACATCCCCCACACTCTCTCACCTTCCCCACACCCTCTCCTCTCACACCCAATCTCCTCCACACTCCACTCAAACACCCCCCACCAGGGTCCCCACACCCCGTCCCCCTCCCCTCCTTCAACACATCGGCGGGCTCCACATCGACAAGCTGCTTTCGACGACTTCCGGATCTGCAGAAATCGCCGACGCGGCCGCGCCACCCCTAACGCGCCCGCGCCTGTCAGAGAAAACCACCAAACAGCTGACACAACCGACGCGGCCGCGCTGCCACTCGACGCGCTCGCGCTGCTCCTTGACGCGCCCGCTCTGTGCTCCAACCTGCCCGCGTCTGCCCCCTGCGCCGAGACTCCGCTGTTCTTCGTGAGTTACTCCCGCTGTCCTTATTTCGATTCCGATTTAGTCCTATTATCTATCGAGTATGAGTTCATCGGAGGAGGAGGCGAGTCGATCTGATAATGGATTAGAAATGTCTGATGAGGAATGGGCTATTTACAATAAGGTTGGCTGTGTCAGTTCTACGAAGTATTTGCATGGAGAGACACTTCAGAGACTTCAGATGCTAGATTGTATGCAGAAGTGTCTAGCTCACGCTGGTATTAGTGACTTTTTGGAATTGAGAGCGGTAGGATACCCGGAACTGTGCAAGCAGTTCCTCGCAACATATCAGCTTTACCTTGGGGAGAACAGAATTAGAGGGGTTGCTTTCAGATACAATGGCACTACCTACAGGGCTTCTGCAGCAAGGTTGCGAAAAGCTTTGGGAGTCACTAAAGCCCCAACTGATGGATGGGTAACAGCCGCGACCGACGCAGACCTTGTTGCATTCTTTAGAGTGGTGTCTGGAGAGGAATTCTTGACCAGTAACGAGTACAACAGCAGGATTACTCATCCTGTCTTCCGTATGTTGTGCAAGATCGTTTCTGGAACATATTATGGGCTGATCACAGATACAAAGCTTTCCATGACGCACCTGCGGTTTGCTTACAGCGCTGTGCCTACTGCAGATTATACGCCTGACTGGGTTAGACTCTTTTTCGATGGCCTCGACAGGATCAGAAAGGATCGCAGTGCCGCTGGACCAGAAATGGTCCAGAGCGGACTTATTACTCGGGTAGCCATTGCTGCAGGCGTTGGGCAAAATGGTTTGCAGGCACTGGAGGAGCAGGTCATAGCGAGGACCTATACAGAGGAGTATCTGCGAAGGTGTTTGATGCTTGATACTGCACCGGATGGGGGAGCCATTTGGTGTACAGGCAAGAAGAAAGAGCATCAGTTCAGGCTCCCTAAGCCCCTTCCTTGGTCTGAGACTTGGACGGATTGGTATATTGAGGCTGATTATTTTCCGACGTCAGTTCTAGGTAGACGGCGTCGCCTTGAGGTGGGTAGCAGTAGTGGCACAGCTAGAGCTGCCACGGACGAGGATGCGCCTGTGGCTCCGCAGGCGTTTGTTCAGACAGATACACAGGGTTTCGCACAGAACCCACAGCAGGAGATGCCTGCTTATCAGACCCCCTCTCACGGTTGGGATTCTCAACCGACATATCAGAGCCAGCAGGATTCACATCAGTGGGCCCCTTGGCCCCCACAAGCTTTTCAGGATGCCCATCAGCAGCCTCATCAGTGGGGCTACCTGGTTGATCAGATTGGCCTTCTGCGCCAAGACGTGGGGAGTTTGACGACAGTGACGAACCAGATTCTCCACCAGCAGGCCGACATCCTAGAAGGCTTTGGCGAGTTCAGAGAGATGAGGGAAGAGCTTCGCCGCATGCGAGAGGATTACTCTCGCCACTATCCACCCCCTCAGTGAGTCCTTCTGGTCCCTTTCTCTCTACTTATTTCTGTCTTCTTTCACATTGAGGACAATGCTTCATTCAAGTATGGGGGAGGGAAAGGACTTACATATCTTGTACATATTTCATTTCCGCATTATTTTTGTACAGATTCTGCACTTGTTATTCTAAAAAAAAAAAAAAAAAAAAAAAAAAAAAAAAAAGCAATCAAAATCCTGGGATGAGTTGAAAACCCGAAAGGGCGACTCAGGCAAAAAGCAGGTAGTCTGGCGAGCCTTAGGCTTGGCAATATGAGACTTGAGGAAAGTGAGAATGTTTATGTGAGTACCATCTTTGAAAAAAAAAAAAATGAGTGGCTTGGTGAAAACCCGAAAGGGCGCCTTGGCAAGATGAGCGTTTACTTTGAGTGTTTAGGATTGATCTCTTGGCGAAGGCGACATAAGAAGTGGAGTGATAAGGAGGTTTTCGGGTAGGCCACTGGGAGCCATAAGGTGTAGATGGTTGAGATACAATTATAGATCTCATTTTCTATTTTGATTGTCTTTTGGGCTGATTGTTGAGATGGTGAAAACTACTAGTACTTAGTGTTCATTTTCCTTGTACTGTCTGTGAACCTTTGAGATTTATGGTGAGAGTAGGCTTAACTTCTATGCTTACTCGGGACGAGTAAAGGTTTAAGTATGGGGGAATTTGATAGGCGATATATTCTATAGCGCATTTAGTAGTTTTTGTCATCATTTACATGTCATTGTGAGAGGTATTTGTGTGAACTTGGTGATTCGGAACCTGTTGAAGAAATCAGGCAAGTTACAGAAGAGCTGAAGTGAAGAAGTTCGGAAGCAGCTGGAAGGCTGGTGAGTCTGGCGCGCCCGCGCTGACCCCTGACGCGCCCGCGCTGCTACCCGGAGCGCCCACGCTGCTAGGAGGAAGTGGCCGCGTCGATTCACCAGACAAGAAGCAAGTCAAAGGCTGGCGCGCCCGCGCTGCTACATGGCGCGCCCGCGTTGGTCCCTGAAGACGAATTCTTATCCGATTTTCCCTATCTTATTAGTTTTAATATTATATTTTATATTTTTACGGGATGTTAAACCCGATTTTATTAGGTTATATATTATGGCCGAAAAGGCAGGAGAAGGGAGATATATTCCAGAGACGTAGTTTCCTTTTCTTCGTCCCACAAACCCTATGGAGAACTAACTCTCCGTTGTTGCACTTGGTTCTTTGAAGCCTTCAATTGATTTGGTTGTGAGTATTCTACTCTTGTTTGTCCTTTGTTAATTGTTTCGATCTCCTGAGCTTATTGCTTGATTGCTTATTATTGGTTAATCTGGATTGATCACCTAGGTTTATCGATACTAGTCATATTGCTAGGGTTTCCAATTCCAGGTTTGGGGTTGTAGATTCATTGTAGCAAACACAATCACCATACGCGGGTTGCTTGTGGTAGATTGTGAAGGAGATTCGATTACAGGCTATTTTAACGGGTTGTTAGAATCGCTTGTATCTCATTATAATTCATGTTTGAATGCTATCGCTTTATTATTCGGTGAAGGTTTCCCCTTGTAATTTGGTGATAAGTGCTTTTAGGACTGGTAGGACTAAAAGCTATTACACGATCTGAATTGAGAACAATTACTGGACATTAGAACTTGAGATTCATAGAATGCGATGATGAACCATCTAAATTGTTGTGTGGATAATTACCTAGTGTGATACTTTTCCATCATATATTCGCAACCTCTTATTGCAACTTGTTCTGTCACCATTTGCTTATACACAAAACTCCCCTTGAATTGGTTACTTTTGGGTAATAATACTTGCTCTTACAATTGATTCTGTTTCCCTGTGGGTTCGACCCTAACTTACCTACTATACTTGTTATAGTTTGCATCTTAGGAATTTACTTTGATTAGGCATAACGACCTTATGCCTGTCATGTCACTTATCTCAAATGTTGCCTCTTCAAGTAACGGGATTTTCCCGTCGCCATTGATGTGGTTGTTCTTGATCTCTTGAATGATGCCAACCACATGTTCTAATGGATCGAATCTTTCATTAGAGCATCTCAAATAACTATTCTAAATTATTGAAATTCTCCATTTTGGAGATTTATCGTAACAGATTCTCTAAAAATTTATCCCAGATCGTAAACTTGTTGAGACAGAAAATCAAAATCTCTAAATTTACATCATTTTTCAATTCTTTTTTAGAAAGATTTAGAGAAGTATATTAAAATATCTAAATTAGAGAATCTATCAGAGCTAAATCACTTTTATTAAAAAAAAATTATAACATTCAATTTTACCTCTCTTTAATTAAAAAATAAAACAGTTGGAGGCTTGGAGCTCGGAATGTTGGAATAAAATCAATAAATGCAACATCCTTTGAAAGATATCTTACATAATGGAGTAAAACAAAGACTGGGCTTTGGCAACCCCCAAAACTGTAGTTTGAACTCTGTAGGCCCACTTTGAGCCCAGCCCAACATAGCCACTTTGAGCCCAGCCTAATCTTCATCAATCTTCATCACATTCCGGTTCTGTGACCCACTTAAGGGGTTGATTTTAGACACTCCCAATTTCTAAAGAGATTTAAACTTCAAGCTTCTTATTGCTCTACCATAGAGCTGAGAGGATCTCAATCACTGATTTTAAAATCAGTGGTTAAAAATCCTCCCCCTCCTTTCCCTCCCCCACCACCATTCTCAATTTTTTTATTTTTATTTTATTTCTATTTTGTAGAGTTTCCTTTGAATTCCACCGGAACAGGACCGCTCCATAACTACTACACTAACTATTGATTGATTCCGATGTTTTATGTAGTTTCGTCGTAACAACACAATATATTGCTTGTTTAGTTCATGTAGTGCATTAATAGTGTAAATGTAGTGTATTATTTTGATGGGTTAGAGTTAACTTAAATACTTTTCAAAAAATATTTTGATTGGTGAGTGTTGGTTACTTATTTTACAATGTGTTTAAAATAACATAAAATTTAAATAAAATGTCTTATAAATTGTGCCAATAATTATTAAATTTATAATGTAATTATTAATTTTATGCAGCAAAGAGTGATTGATTAACATAATTTATAAACTATTCTATTTTAAAAATTACGTTATTTAAAACACATTGTAAAATGTCTAGCAAGACACTATTCAAATATTTATAATTATAAACACTTTAATAATTAACAAGATCATTGGAATCCAAACACAATTATAATTGCATTATAATTATACAATAGTAAGTTAGTGTTTGATTAATACAATTATAACATATTTTGTTTTAATCTTACCTTCTTCCATTTAATTTTTATGTTAATTTAATCTATAATACTTTTTTTACTGGCGACCATTTGTGTAGGGTTTATCAAACCATCATATGGATTGGTTTCAAGATCGCGTAGTCGATCTACTTCTTACTTAACTTTAATATTTTTGCATGCATAAATATTGCATATTAAAACGCCATTTTTTTTATTAATTCCCCTGAAAGTTTGAAACTTGGTAACTATTCAAGTGGTGAATTGCCTTTTCTCAATCTCAATTCCTTCTCTCTCCCTCCATGTTTCAATTTCTGTACACGTTAGCCAAGCTGCTATGGAAGGAGAGGATGGGTAAATTTACCAAACTACCCTTTTCTACTTGATGGCATCCTTACGGATGAGGTCTAAAAGACCAAGATCGTTGTTAACATCGACACCCTAGGCAGAGTGGCAAAGATGTGCAACTTTATCAGGCACTCTGTTGCCTAACCGGGGAACATGAAAGAAAGAAACTTTTTTCATAATCGATAGTAAGAGTTTAACAACTGATAAGATCAGTTCAATTTCCCAAGGACAATTAGATGTTTTGTTTATGTTGTTTATGATTATAATGGATTCACCTGCAATGTGAAGTTTGTCGATACGTAGTTGTAGAGTATGTTGGATTCCCAGCTTAAGAGCAAGAGCTTCCGCTTTCAAAGGGCATTGTTTGCCAAGTTTTTTATAACAGATGTGTATCGGACGTCCTTCACAATCCCGGATAATGGCTCCAGCCAAGATGACATTGTTTGCAATTGGGGATCCATCAAAATTTAACTTGAGAGTTCCCTTAGGAGGTTTACGCCATGTAATGTTAGCATGTTTTTTTCCTTCCTTGGGCGATTAGATATTCGTGTGCGTAAGGGAAAGTCCTCATCTAAATTATACTCGAAATGAGATGTTTTACTCCAACTCTCCTTATGAGTTTTAATAATATGTGATGAACTATCTCTACGAGGTATGGGGACCTGTCTAAAAACATGTTGGTTTCGAATGTACCAAGCCGTCAACCAAGAAAAAGCAAGCTCCACTTTGGCACTGAGGTAAGGTTGTTTTCGATGAACAAAATGATAGGTTTTATCTCCCGTGAATGATTTATCATACTGAATATTATTGAGTTTATGTGTGTAGGTAAACAAAAGAGAGAGAGCACATATTGGCATTCTAGTAATAGGTGAACGTCATCTTCTACTGCACAATTTACAGGTGGAAGGGACAGAAGTCCCACGTTGGGCAAGCCCAGAGGCAGTTGAGAGACCATCCTGACAAATTTTCCATAAATTTTTTTTTATCTTAGGTGAAATATCCAAATTCCATATCCAGACATTATTGTCTACGTTCAGTGTGGATTGAGTTGTGATTAGCCTGTATGCACTCGACGTGGTGAACCAACCAGCCCTATCAGGCCACCAATGCAAACGATCCTCAAATGGAGAAACGGGAAGTGGTATGTTCAGGATTTCTTTGACTATGTCATTTGGTAATACATTGTTAAGTTTTTCCATCCACCATTTACCACCTAAAATATATTCACTAACAGTTTCCTCAATGTTTTTAATTTGGGGGCAATCATCCCTAGACAGTAGAGAGGAAGTTGTAATCTAGTTATCCGTCCAAAACTTGATAGAAGTTCCATTTCCTATTGATCAAATTAGTCCTGTCTTAAATTTATCAATGAGAGTTGTCAGTTTGGCACATTGCCATGAAGAGCCTCCTCTTTTCTTGTACTCAAGGATGTTAGCTGAACGTGTAACACCCCCTTTTAAATCCCAAGGGAACGTTACAGCGCCAGTGAATCCGCAGACTTTAATGTCTTTGAATTCACCCGAGGCTTATAAGGACATGCAACCATGCTCCCATAAACAAGACAGTACTTAAGCAGTTGAATAAACTAATGCGGAAGTAATTTAAATCTCAAAGTATAAAATATCAAATCATAACAATAAAGCTAAAGTCTCAAAATCATAAAGAAGTAATAAGCTCCAAAAATAGCTAACACCAAAGTAGTACTATTGCGGAAACTTTAAAGGTTCAAAAACTTGTAGTGTAAAGGTTCATAAATGATAGCCCACTCTTAAATTCTCTCCTGCTCTGCTGCTTGCACTAGACCTGTAGAATATGGTCTGGTGTTTCGTGAGTACGAAGGACACCAGCCATCCAGTAAATAAGATGGTTAGTACAATTAAGACTAGCAAATGATAGGGAAAATGTTCAGACTTTAACCTTACAGTGACCATAAAACGGTAAGTCTCAGGTTAAGGGAATGACACGAATATTTATAGTAGAAACTGAATAAAAAGGATAAAAATTCACACATGACTCGGATGATCATAACGATCGATTATAAGATAGGAAATGGAATTATACTCGAGGCAGATAAGTATAATAACTGAAATGATCACCTATTTAACAGTCGATAATAAAGATAACGATAATAATAATAATACTACGTGGTACCGATCGGGCCTTTAACAAGGACCACGACCTACATCAGATCGTTGTTTTATCACCCCGTAGAGAATGCATTCCGGGATGGTGTTTCATGAAACCTTGTAAAGGCGGTGGCTTAACGAACCACAACCTGCAAGTCAGTCTACTGCATAACTTGCCAAAGGCATAAAGCCACTCGCATCACGTGGTGCGCATTTTAACATATCACAACTAAGCATCACATGGTGCCTATCTTATTATACATAAACAATTTATACTAGGTGATCATAATAACGACATTAAATCAAACAGGGACAAGCATGGATAATTCAAAGAGTCTTACTATCACATGCCACTAGTTTGCATGAAAGAACAAGCAGAATATCATGCACTTTAGGAAGAACAAAATGGGCAACCTTTACTTATCTCAAGTTATAAACAAACAAATCACATTTAATACTATAACACTATAATTACTTTAATAATAATTGCCCATTTATTTAACTCATGCCAATTTATGATTAAAAAGATAAATTACATCAAGCAGACGGGTATGCAATTTATCGAAATTGGCAAGGAAATTGGCCACAAGGCCGCATTCGACACGGAAGAATTTAAAAGGCACATCAAAAGAATCACGAAACACGCAAAAGGGCGATGAACGAAATCACTTGCCTTGACTTTCGATGATCAGCTGATGACAACCAGACGAGATTTTAGCACCTATCGAATCCAACGGAAAAAAGAATATTAATATTGATATTTTATGAAATTAACTTTACTTAACTCAATTTGAAATTGAATTAATTCTATAAAGTTAAATATTATATACCAATATGAATTCCTCGGGGAGCGGGATCCGGCGTGAGTGCTTCGAGATTTCTTGGTGTCGCTGAAACAGGCAAGAATCGAACAGTTTAGAAATATTGGCCACTTAACTTAATAAATAATTAAATTAGGGTCAAAAACGGGAATTGCATAAAACAAGGGAGGCTTTTGTAATTAAAACAAAAGAGATTAAAAACCCATTTGTTTTCTTCTTCAATTAACGTGATGGGACAGAGGACAGGACGAGCGAGGAAGACGATGGCTCCTCCTTCGGCGTCAATGGCCAGCGGCGAAGACGGTCGGCTCGGCGGCGATGGACTGCGGCAGGGCAGCGGTCGGGGCGGCGCTCGGACAGGGATCGAAGGCAGCGGCTACCGGAGACGAGGGCAGCAGCAATCGAAGTGAAGCAGCGGCGAACGGAGGCAAGCGACTGGGCTCGGTCTCGTCGGCTGCTCGTGCACTTGCTTTCAGGGAGGCTCCGACTGGAGTGGTGCAATCGGCGTGGGCAATGGCTGGCTATGGATTGTGGAGGGCGACTCGCGGCTAAGGGTTGCCGGCGGTGGTGCTTGGACAGGGGCGGCTCACGGGATGACTGTCGAGAGGACTGGGAGAGGAGAATGAAGAGGATGCTGGTGACTTGGTGAGATGTATATATATTAACATACACACTGTAATATATTATATATATACACTGTAATATATTTTATATATATATATATAGTTTGTATTTAAATATCATTAGATATATATATAATATTAATATATACCGGGTCGGGCCTACCGGTCCGTTTGGGCCTCATACTCCGCCCAAGTCCAGCCCGGTTGGCTTACCGGGCCGGGCCTGCCGGCCCAAGCGGGCCGATTGTTCTGCCCAAGCCCGTCTTTTTCCCCGGGCGGGTTGGACGGGTCGGGCGGGTTAGCCCAGGTCTGCTCAGGTCTACTGGTGAGATGTGAAGATCAGCAGGCCCTCCCCTCTATTTATAATGCAGAGATCGAACAGGATGAGGAGGAAGAGATCGATCGGCTTGATCTTGAGGGAGATTGGGTAAGCTTCTTCAGATTTATCCAAAGAAAAAGATAAATTCTTGGGGAAGAAGGAAGAAGGTAAAAAGAGGAGAAATTCTCACCTCCTCCTTGTTTTACCGTAGTCACTCCAAAAGAAAAAAAAAAAATGGGCCTATTTGGCTCAACTAAGAGAGTAATTGGACCCCTATACTCTGGGCTTATCTTTGGGCTGAAAATTCTGGGCATCCAAATACACAAATTGGGTAAAAAAAAATAGGCCCTTTTATAATGGGTTTACATTTGTGAAGATGAAATATGTATAATTGACTATATATTATACATATGTTTGGATATATATATATATATATATATATATATATATATATATATATATATATATATATATATATATATATATATATATATATATATATATATATATATATATATATATATATATATATATATATATTATATTAGCGGAAAGAAATATTATTTATTTTAACTTTATAAATTAAATAGCAAGAATGCTTAGAAGATAAAGTTAGAATAATATAATTATTCTAATTTATATTATATATATATATCTTATGTGAATTTATTAGCTTCCCAAATTCACATGGTATAGTATAATATTATTTAAAGAAATATCCCAAAAAATAATTTGGGGTATTTCAGAACGTAGATACTTGTGTCTAATGAGTGAAACCCAGACATTTTCTGGTTCAACCAATGTTCTCTATAGTAATTTCATTTGAAGGGCTTCATTCATCTCGTTCGATTTCCTAAGCCCAATCCCCCATATTTTTCGGTCCACAAATCCTATCCCAGCTAATAAGCGGACGGTGTTGAAGATCTTTATATTCCAAATGAACATTATGTGAATCTGGTCAAGCTCTTTATGTATTGATGAGGGTAACAGAAAGTCCTGCGTTGTATACAACGGTTTGGCTTATAGATTTGTATTAATAAGGTTTGCACGAACTTGTTGTGATAAAACATTAGCGCGCCATTTACTTAGTTGTTCTTTAGATTTACAGATGATGTCATCAAAAGTGTGTTTATTTACTCTAACATTTATAATCGGACATACGAGGTATTTTTCCAACAAGTTTTCGTGTGTAATACTTAAACAACTGTTAAGTTCTGAGATCCTAGATTTCGAAATGCCTTTTGTGGCTTGGAAGCTAGATTTATGACAATTAACCTTTTGTTCAGAAACTTTACAATATGTATCAATTATTCCTTTAACTTTTTGTCCTCCAGCAACACTGCCTCTAGTGAAAATAATGATGTCGTCAGCAAATGATAGGAAAGGGACCCGAGGGCCACTCCTACCGAAGGAAATCCAATTGGACTATTTTCCACATTTGTTTTTTGCTGAGAGTTTTCGAGCTAGAAGTTATGCACCTAATTAAGAAAAAGAACAGTCGTTACGCATTCCATAACCCACGTGATGAAAGTAGGGTAAAACCCGAATTTTTCTAATTTTTTTATGAAGTTCCAGTCAACTCTCTATCCTACGCTTTCTCAATGTCTAATTTTATTGTCAACCATCCCTCCCTACCCTTACGCGATCTAAATGAGTGGAAGATTTCGTGAGCTATTAGCACATTGTCTTGGATGGCTCTGTCTGACATAAAGACACCTTGTAGTGGGCCGGTGAATCAGTTTACCGATGATTGTTTTGATTCTTTCTGTCAAAAATTTTGAAATGATTTTATATAGAGTGGAACATAAATTGATTGTGCGGTAGTGACTGGTATTAGTAGGGTTATCCCGCTTTGGTGGTAGTGAAATGAATGTATGGTTTATTTGTTTAAGCATTTTTCCAGAGTGGGAAAAGCCCTTTATCGCTCTAATAATAGAGACACCAACAATATCCCAATATTTCTTGTACAATTCGTTAGTGAAATCATCAGGAACCGGGGATTTGTTATTACCCAAACTAAACACTGCAAATTTAATTTCGCTATTGGAAGGATGACGAATGAGGAATTCATTGTCAGTTGTAGTAATAGAAAGGCAGGATTAGGTTAAGCATTTCATTAAGAAGTCTGCAATCAATAGACTCTTGTTTGAATATTTTTTCGAACTCATTTTTAATTTCGTTCCTGAGATTTTCCTCGCCTACTGGTGTCTTCTATCTGCTCCATTATTTTTCATCCATATATAATAGCTAGATAGATGGATTAATTCTTATTCATTAATGTTATAGCCCAAAGCAGTACGTGACGATAGCAACAATTTGGAATTAGGGTTTTGTCGTGTATATGAGTATCAGCTAGAGTATTAGTATAAATGCCCTTATTAGTTATAATGGAGATATCATAAAATTAATCAAAGGTCAATTACTCTTTTCTCCCTACCTTTACTTTATCTCCTTCTCTATCCCTAATCTCTTTCCCTTTCCCGTTCCTTCTCTAACTCATCGAAACCCTAATCACTCTATCCCTAATTCATCATCTTCTTCCCTAAATCTCTCTCTTTTCTAATTTCCCTTGTTATAGGTTATGATCTATCAGGGACATAACAGGTTTCCTACCAATTTTCCTTTCCCGTTCCTTTTCTAATTCAGATGTTGTTCTTGTTTTTGTTCATAGTCCAATTTTAATTTCTTGTTTAATTTTGTTAGGATTGATTTTCATCGTTTGGTTGATTGGAATGAAAAAAATTGGTTGCAAATTGATATTTAGGGATAATCTATTAGAAAAAAAGGGATAGTTGTTGAAGATTAACTCCATTTAATCTGATAGAAAAAGGGATAATCTCTTGTTGAAATCTCTTAATTTGCTGAAATCCGGTTTTAGCAACTCCGGTGTCGAAGTGCTATACTCCGTAACAAGAAAAAAACAAAAACAAAAAAAAGCAACTCCGGTTTCATTAACACGGATTTAGCAACTCCAGTGTCGAAGTGCAGACTCGAAAAAAAAACAAGAAGCTAATTCCAGCAATTACAACAACAATTTTGGCAACTTCGGTTTCAGCAACTCTGGTGTCAAAGTGCTGACGCCAAAAAAAAAACAAAAACAAAAACTGCTGAAACAGTGGGGGGGCACATGGCGCACATGAGGGGCACAATGGCAAAGAGGGCGGGGAAAGTGAGGTGGACATTTTAGTAATTTGGAAACATTGGTGGAAAATTTACTAATTAAATACCTTAAATATGGTCATCCTAGTAAATGCCCTATTAATCTTTGAAATTTAAGGCACCAAATGGTATAATTTAGAAAATTTACATCTAAAAAAAATAAAGGTTTTCTGGAATGACATATTTTCAGGATAATGAGTCGAATCTCATCTAGGGTTGGAAATCACCTGTGGTGATCGACTCAGCCGACCCACCCAACCCAGTTATGGGCGAAAACCCAAAAAAAAAAGCGGGTGATGGATGGGTGAAACGGGTGATGGGTAATATGTATTTTCACTCGTTACCCGACTCGTCACCCAACCCGCTTAACCACTAGTTAATCAACTCAATTATTTTTAAAAAAATCCTAGTTTATAAAAAAAATATAGCCTAACATAACTACATATTTCGTCTTTTTTGTAATTCTAGCTTCTCTCTCCTCTAGATGTTTTTTGCAAAAAAAAAAAAAAATCTAAAAGAATATTAACTTTTTTTATTTAACCCCACATCACATCTTTTACAAAAATAATAAGATTTTCACGTTGACGTAGAAATCTAGAAATCATCTCATTTGATTTGATATTAAACTTTTAATGTTAACTTTGTAAGATGAGAATAGTGATATAATATTAATGCACGAATACACATTTTATACATTTAATAAGATTTCCACGTTGACGTGGTTTGTTAAATTATCAAATATGATCGATTTATAAGTATGTCTTGTGACTCATTAATTGTCTTTTAAATTTACTTTACCCGATTACCCACTCGACCCACCCGATTCAGTTGACGGATCGGGTGATGGGTGAAATATTAGATGGACGGGTGATGGGTCGGCTGAATTTTTTTTGTGACAGGTCAGGTGGAAAAATGACTCCACCCACCCATCACCCGACCCATTTCCACCCGTAATCTCATCCAGTATCCTAAACTTCCAATTAACGAAAATACATTTTCCCCCACCTTTACCTGACCGAACAGACCATTTTTTCCTCGCCAGAACGAATATTTTTGTGAAATGGCACAAGTAATATATAGGAATCTTCTTTCAGGAATTTAGGCCTTTCAAATAAATTAAAGTGTCACGTTATCACAATTGGATTAATAAATTAAAGTGTCACGTTTTTTAGAGATAGGGTGAAATAAGTCGTAGTCTTATGATGAGGACATGGCTCCGTCGGGGCATTTTTTCATATATATATAAAATTAAAATATATTTTATGTATATGGTATGCGTATAATTTAGGAAAAATAACATAAAATAGTATTAACTATAAAATTTGAATAAAAAAATAATACGAACAAAAAAGTCACAAAATAATATAGTACAAACTATCGACCTAGAAAAAAAAACTTTAAAATCAATCAGGAATATAATATACGAACTATGAAAATTTGACTTAAAATAATATACAATTCATGAACTTGTTGGAAGATTTAAAATAAAATTTTATTTATTAAAATTACAAAAACATTAATCCATAATTAGTCATGCACAAATCCACCCAATTTTTAAATTTCAAAAAAATTATGTGAATTTTAGGCTGTATTATTTTTTATTTTTGATAAATTATAGATCAATTCGGTGTATTATGTGATTTCAAAATAAAAAGTGGTTTGTATAAATTTTGACAAATCCACCCCTTATACTTATTATTTTAGAAGCAGTTTTTTTGTAAAAGAATGAGCCACGTGTCCTCTTTGAGGAAAATTAAGAAACAGTTTTCACCCACGTTCTCTTGACTGCCCATCAAAAAAACTAAAATTGAATTTCTCTGTTTTCAATTTTTTTCAAGATTTGGGTTTGGAAACCGTCGGTGAGGGAGCAGGATCCATTGCTAGGAGTAGGGTTGGGCATCCGGCCTCCGGTCTGGATCGGAGTCCAAATCCTGGGCGGGGTCGCTGGCGACGGTCCCTCTTACAATCGTCGTATTGCTGGGGACGTGAGTGAACGTCGGGAGGGTAGCGTTGCCGATTGCCAGCCTGTCGGAGGAGGCGAGGGCGACGGAGAAGGCGTCGTACACGAACAAGATCTTGCTGTTGGGGTTTTTAGCGGAGAGAGTGAAATCGAGCTTCGAATTGAGTTGAGAGAAGTCGCCGGGGGTGGAGAGGTTGAAAGCCGAGATCTTGACTGACAGGACGGAGAAAGTCGGGTGCTTTGGATGGTACAACACGTAGAAGATAGAGCCGGCGATGGCAACGAGGAGGAGGAGGCAGAGGAGGGCGATTAGGGTGTATATGAAGCAGAGGCAGCAGAAGCGGCGGCAGGAGCAAGTGCCGCGCTTGGACCGCCGGGGCTAGGGGCGGTCCCGGTCTACAGTTGGCCGGTGCCGGACTACGATTGGGTGGTAGCGATGGTGGTGGCGACTGGCGAGGGCGGTGGTGATGAGCGATGGCGAAGGGCGAGGACAGTGGAGACTGGAGAGAGATGCCTGCTCAGATGGAAGTATGACGGACGATGACTGATGAGCGGTGGTGAAGGGCGGTGGCGGTGGCGATGGGCGGCAGCGATGGAGGCGGCGACTGGGCGAGAGAGTGGCTAGTGCGAGCAATGACCAATCCGAGCAAGAACACTGAGAGAGGCTGAGAGATGGAGTTGGGATTGGGAGAGGGCGCAACGACTCAGAGAGGTTGAGAGAGATGAAGTTGAGAGAGGCGCACGTTTAGAGTTGTGAGATGACTTGTGAGCTTTTATTTTTTAAAAGAAAAGGTTGCCTTCCTTTTGGTCAGGAATGTCGCATGCTACTGCAGAAGCCCAGTAGAAAGTCCACTCCTATGGCCCAATTTTTTTTTAATAACAATAAAATCCGGTCTTATTCCGGTTCAACCCGAAAATTTCGGTCTGGTCCCGGGTTTGGACCGGAAATCGGAATCTGAAATTCCTTGGACCGTGGACCAGACCGTAATACTTCCGATCCGATTCAAGGCCGTAATTTCCGGTCTGGTCTCGGTCCGATTCTGGTCCGATCCAAGATATTTTCGTTGGAATATTTTTTGGGCAAAATATTTAGATATCAATGAATAAATTGTTTACTCCATTGATGAAATTTGTGAAATTGAAGATTATAAATTATTGATCGAATTTCATCATTAGATATTGGTGTTATTCAAGTAAAATAGAAGGTTATAAATTGTGGTTTGATGGGTTTAATCATTTTCCATAGGGCGTTCGATGAAATGCATCTAAGTATTTAATATTTCAAATATGGAATTGAATTTAAAATTAATTTTTTAAAGTGGGCTGAGTTGAAATTGATTTATAATGTAGACTCATTTGAGAAGTATAACTCTTTTTTTTTTTAATGTTTTGGCCTTTTAGGATCTATACACGAAAACATAGAGCACTTTTTATTTTTTTGGTTCATATAGAGTACGTACCTTTTTCTAATTAAGGGTCTTAGACATTATAAAAACCACACACTAATTTTTTTTTTGTTTATTGTTTAGCTATACAAGGTTTATACATTTAAACTTAAGGTATCTTTATCAAATCGGTTTATAATTTAGACCAATTTAAAAGGTGTAACATAATATGTAATAGATAAAGTATCATAGAGGGTCCAAACTCAATTTTCTTAAGCAAAAAACTATAAGGTTTCTTTTTATTTGCTTTCAATTAGGACGGATGTTAGGAGAAGCGTGAAAGCGGCTGATTTACTATTTTTTGTCAAATGTGAAGTATCGATCATCTTAATAAAAGAAAATTTCAAAGAACAACATCACAATAAGCATGGGCAATATGTTAGTAGAAAATTGACGTGTCGAATATTTTGTTTAATACGTCAAACTCAACCGAAAATATTATTAAAAAAAACCCGAACGAGGTTCGGGAAAAGAACTAGTAAATAATGATTTTGGTGTATTTAAAAATAAAATAGATGGATTTGTGGAAAGTGTGACTATTTAACGATTTTTTTATTTTGATAAATAAAGTTTTGTTTTGATTCTTCCCTTAATCCAACATTCGCTAATTAAAACTTGACGTTTTACTATTCATGTACGCTTTGTTAGGTGTTAACAACTGTATAAAATATTATACAAAATGTCTCAATTTCAATTTTCCTATTTCACATATTTTTTAATTGAAAAGCGAAATATTTTTTTGCCCCGTAATTGAAAATCAAGATTCCCCACTTCTAAAATAAATCGTTTATTTTACATTATATTGGCAATTTTATGTTTTTCATTGGTGAAACAGATTTTTATAGTCTTAAAGTCGTATTATGTATGCAATGAAAAATGTATGAAATAATTTAAGTTATGAGATAAATTGTGACTAGTGGCAGGAATGGGACAAGTGACATGAACCAATAAAACTAATTTAACTTGCTGATAATAAACTTTTTTTTTTCACTATTTGTATCTGAATTTAGATTAGGCGGTTTATACTTTTTTTTTTCCTGTGATATGTTGTATTCTAACGGTCTTCCACTTCCCGATTTGTCGACCTCTCGAGTTTCAAACTTGTCTAAACTCGAACTTTTTTCCTTATAAAAAAAAATTATGTAGTTTACAAATCAGATACAAAATGGTCAAGACCAAAACAAGAAGAAAACTTCTTTGTTATTTTCTTGTGTCACCAACCATTAATTTGTAACCAAATTTGTCCATTAATTGGAAAAAATAAATGTCATCGGACTTATTGCATGGTCAATTGATAACTCAACGTTCATCTTAACCGATTAAATCCACTTCTGTATAGCACAAATTTGCCTGTTATGGTCTTACTTTAGTTGATATTACCAAAGTCTTTTAAAGGCAATGTCACGTTCTTCTTGATTATCTATTTCATAATTAAAATTAAAACTATTTATCAAAACTTTTAAAATTTTCAAAATTATTTTCCTTCTTTTTCAGTATTGGTCTATTTTCCGCAACTAAAAACCACTATTTGTTTCCCAAATACACCCCCAAATTTTTTTTTAATTTCACATAATTATATGAATTCTAGGCAATGATTATTTTGGACAAATAAATATGAGTGAGACTATTGGTAAGATGTCAAGACGTCTATTGACAATATAAATCTCGTTCAATTACACACAAGTCCTTTTTAAATTTAGAAATTATTCAAAGGTAAAGCAAAATCAAACCAAACAAGTCCATCTAAATATTCAACTCGTTTATACAAATGTTAGCCAAAATCACCACATCATAAGCATCCACTGATCCATTAGAATATAGGTTCCAAAGACGTACTCCTCCAATCTTGTTAATGTGTCTGTTTATGGTTTCACGAGTCTCTTCATCGGGAGGGGGGGGGGGGGCATGAGGTGGCTCGAGCCCCCTGGGTCGGGGGAAAACGTAAATATGTGTGTGTGTGTGTGTGTATTTTGTAATTTTTGATAATTTAAGGGTTAAAAAATTAAAAAAAAAAAGAATAATAAATCAATAAGTAGGTCTAGCTTAGTTGGTATGAGGTAGGCATTTGAATGATAAGGTCTTGAGTTCAAATCCTTATGGCTTCATTTTATGGATTTTTTTTTCTTATTTTAGCTTTTGAAATCAATTTTTTCCTGGCTCCGCCCCTGCTCTTCATATACTCATGAAACACCAACCTCTTATAACCCTAATCTGTTTTCGTCTCCACTAATACAAAACTGATTCTCTGCCCGTGGACATAGATAACTATTGATCTCGAGATCAAGAGATTGAATCAATGAAGAACAAGATGAACACTCAAAGAACACTCAAGGGAAGAAAAGAGAATAAGCAAAACTCTCATAAACCGAAGTTTGATTACTTTGTAAAACAAGTTTCTGAATACACAATGTTTGCTATTTATAGAACAACCAAAGGCAACACACACACACTAGCCTACACGGAGGAAGGTTGTTACAACAACAACTTCCTGAATCTTCTTCTAACTGCTGCTCCAACAGCTGCTCCAGCTCAGCAGCTCCAGCTCAGCATCTTAGTTGATCACAAAGCTCCAACACTCCCCCTCAAGTTATGAGTTTGAACACATTCACAACTCCTAACTTGATCATCATTTTCTCATAGATGTCCTGTGTTACTGTCTTAGTAAAGATGTGAGCAGGTTGTTCTTTGGTGGACACATAGCCTAGAGTAATTTCATTACTTAGAACCTTGTTCCTTATAATGTGACAATCACCTTCAATGTGCTTTGTCCTTTCATGGAACAAGGGGTTCTTTGCTATATGTATAGCTGACTGGTTATCATAGTGGAGCTCCACAGACCCTGTAGTTACTCCTAGAGTTCTTAGCAACTTCACTAGCCATGTTACTTCACAGCATGTCATGGCCATGGATCTGTATTCAGACTCAACAGTTGACATTGTCACATATGTCTGCTTCTTGGTTCTCCAAGATATCAGGGATTTTTCTAGAAGAATACAGAATCCAATGAGTGACTTTCTAGTCATTGGGCAGCTTTTCCAGTCTGCATCACAGAATGCCCTTAGCTGTAACTTGGACTCCTTTGCCAATAGAAGTCCTTGACCTAGTGCCTTCTTTAGATACCTCAACACATGCTTTGCTGCTTGCCAATGCTCAGTGGTGGGTGAGTGCATGAATTAGCTTAACATATGCACTGCATAGCACTTATCAGGTCTTGTAATAGTTAGATAGATCAGCTTCCCAACCAGTCTTCTGTAGGCAATTGGATCCACTCCTTCTCTGTTACCTTCCATGTCCAGCTTTACTCTTGGATCAAGTGGTGTAGCAACATGCTTGGCATCTGACATTCCTGCTTCAGCTAGTAACTCCAGTGCATACTTTCTCTGATTTAGGAAGATTCCTCTATCACTTCTATCAATTTCTATGCCCAGAAAATATCTCAATTCTCCTAGCTCTTTCATTTGAAAGTGTTTATGCAGACGAGCTTTATGTTTAGCTATTTCTGCTTCATCATTCCCTGTGATGATCATATCATCCACATATACAAGCAAGGCTGTAATACTCTCTTTATGTCTCCTAACAAACAAGGAGTAGTCTGCCTCAGATTGCTCATATCCTACAGCTCTTACCACATCTGAAAACTTTGCAAACCATTGTCTTGGAGCTTGCTTGAGTCCATACAATGATTTCTGGAGTTTGCATACTACATCAGTTTGATGTTTCATACTCTGTGACTCCCCCTAAACATCAGACTGAGCATTTTTCAAGTAATAATATGCAGGAGGGAGCTCCATATATACTTCCTCTTCTAGATCACCATGCAAGAAGGCATTAGTGACATCTAGTTGGGAGATATGCCAGTTCTGTACAGCAGCAACTGCAAGTATAGTTCTTACACTGATCATTTTTGCTACAGGAGCAAAGGTTTCACTAAAGTCAATGCCCTCCACTTGACTGAAACCTCGAGCTACTAATCTAGCTTTGTGTCTATCCAGACTCCCATCAGCCTTTAGTTTAAGTTTGAAGAGCCATTTGCAAGTGACAACTGATTGATGCTCAGGACGAGGGACCAAAGACCAAGTGTCTGTCCTTTCAAGGGCATTCAATTCAGTGATCATGGCTTGGCACCATTCTCTGCAGTGTAGAGCCTCTTTCCCAGTAGATGGTTCAGTTAGTGGTGCATTATTGGTGATGAAGGTGTTGTAAGCAGAGGGACAAGAGGCATAAGAAATGAATGAAGAGATGGGGTAAGGAGAAGAGAACTTACTGTTGCAAGAAGAGCTTGCAGAGATAGAGACATCTGGGATTGTACACACATAGTCCTTCAACCAAGCTGGTGGCTTAGTAAGTCTGGAAGAGTGTCTGATCTCAGGTGGTGGTGATGGTGAAGGAGAGGTAGAGATCTCAGGGGTAGGTGATAGAGGAAGATCATCAATCATGGGTGGAACTGGTGAAGGGGAGTAATCAGCCAGAGTTTCAGTTGTGGTGTCTGGATTCAAAGAGATAGGAGAGGATGTGGTTGATGGCATAATGGGTGTGAAAGGCCAGTCATCCACATACTCATGTTGTGATGGAGACTGGGTAGTGACTGAGAGTTGTATTGTAGAGGGAGATGCAGAAGCAAAAGGAAAATAATCCTCTACAAACTGTACATCTCTACTAACATAGCATTTTTGAGTTTGTAAATTGTAAACTTTGTAGCCTTTAAAACCATAAGGGTATCCCAAGAACACACAAGGGTTTGACCTTGGTTCAAATTTTTTGTGATGTTGAAAACTTGTAGACATGTAACATAGACATCCAAAAACTTTTAGTCTAGGATAATCTGGTGAGATACCAAATAAGACTTCATAGGGTGATTTGTTATGTAGAAGAGGTATAGGTAATCTATTAATGAGAAAAGTGGCAGTTAAAATACAATCACTATCCCAGAATTTGATTGGTAAAGAAGCATGAAATTTGAGAGCTCTAGTTGTTTCAAGGATGTACCTATGGTTCCTCACAACATGTCCATTCTGTTGAGGGGTTTCAGTACAAGAGCTCTCATGTTGGATGCCTTTTGAGAGTAAAAAACTTCTCATTTCAGAGTTCACAAATTCAGTACCCTGATCAGTTCTTAAGATTTTGACTCTAGTGTCAAATTGGTTTTCCATTTTTAAGATGAACTGCTGTAAGACAGAAGCAGTCTTAGATTTGTAGGTGAGTAGGTGAGCCCACACACTCCTACTTTTGTCATCAACAATAGTTAGAAAATACTTTTTTCCATTGTAAGTATGAGTTTATAAGGACCCCAAAGATCACAATGCACAAGTTCAAAAATATTTTTAGCATGAGATGTACTGTTGTAGAAAACATTTCTTGTTTTCTTTGCAAGGGGACAAACTGAACATGATAGGTCTGTATGTTTATTCATATCAAAAGAAATGCAAGGTACATGTAAGAGTTTTTCAATAGGAGCATGGCCTAGCTTGAGATGCCACAAGGCATTAGAGTCAGACTTACAATGTGAAGAAGGCAAAAACATAGGGAGGGTAGGGCTGTTGGCACAAAATTTGGTGTGGTCATCATCAGTTTTTTGAGATTCTTCAATCAGACTTGGTATTTCAATTTCAGGAACCAAGTGATACAATCCATCAATGTCTCTACCAGCTGCAATGCTCCTCTTCTTTACAGGGTCCTGAATAAGGCACATTAAAGGTATGAGATTAATATGATAGTGTAAAGTTCTCACCAAGGTACTGAGAGATATCAGATTGAGCTTGAAGTCAGGTATATAGAGAACATTATGTAGAGACAAAGAGGGTGTGAGATGCGCAGTACTAGAGTGAGTAATTAGGCTTGTATGGCCATCAGGAAAGTGTATCTTGGATGGAGGAAACATAGGGACAATATTTGTTAGGTGTTTGAGATCACAAGTCATGTGATAATTTGCACCACTATCTAAAAGTCATCTATCTATTAAAGAAGTAACTACACCACAGAAAAGAGTACCTGCCAGGTTCACATCATGATGCTTGTCTGCTTGGGGTTGATTCATGGCATTTAGAAGAGAGATCATCATCTTTTGCTGGTCCAAAGTGAGATTCTGAAACTGGTTTGGTTGAGACTCAGGAGCTTTCTCAGAAGTTGCAGCATTTGCTCTATAGCTTGTGCTCCCAGATCCTGATTTCTTGCTATCAACACTGTAAGTTTGACCAGGTTTCTGTGGCTTATACTTGCTCTTGGAATGCCAGCTTGGATACCCCATCACTTCCCAGCACTTCTCAGACGGGTGATTTCCCTCATAGTGTATGCACTTCTTCTTCCTGGCTGGGTTTATATCACCATCTTTCTTGCTGAACATGGCTGTAACATCGGGTGATGACTTGACACTGATGTCTGTCTTCTTGTTGTTGGTCTCATCTTGAACCAACAGAGAGTGTGCAGAGCTAGCAGTTGGAAAGGGAGAGCTCAACAAGAACTGTCTTCTTGGAACAGCATATAGCTCATTCAACCCTATGACAAGTTTTATCAATTTCTCTTCATTTTCAGCAACCTCAATTCGAGAATTCACACTGCATTCACATTTTTCACATGTGCAACGAATTGGAGGACACAAACCTGCCAATTGCTGCCAGGTTCCCTTAAGTTTGGTGAAGTACTCAGTGATACTTGTACTCTTCTGCTCGCAATCCTGCAATTCCTTTTTGATTTGGAACACAAGAGGTCCATTTTTCTGCCCAAAGCTCTCATGGAGGTCCTCCCACATTTCTTTGGCAGAATCAATCTCATCTAGAGTAGCATATATTTCTTTCGACACAGTATTCAGAATCCACGAGCAAACCATATCATTTCCTCTATTCCACAAAGCTGAATTTTCAGCAGTTTCAACCAAAGATCCATCTATAAATCCTACTTTATTCTTAACCGACAATCCTTTCATTACAACTTTCTTCCATCGGTGAAAATTCTCGCCTGTAAGCTGAATTGAAGTAAGGATGATACCTGAGTTGTCGGAGGGATGGATGAATAGCGGACTCTGTAAATCCATGGCAGAGATCACATCGTTTCGACGACGCTCTAACCTCTCTCCAGATCTGTTTCCGTGTTCTTCGTTTAGCGCCATGAATGCCTGATTGATTTCGCACCAAGAATGAAATCAAACACAGCAATTGGTGCGGAAGCTTCAACAATTACAGATCGACGACAGTCGCTTGCTCTGATACCATATTGATCTTGAGATCAAGAGATCGAATCAATGAAGAACAAGATGAACACTCAAAGAACACTCAGAGGAAGAAAAGAGAATAAGCAAAACTCTCATAAACCGAAGTTTGATTACTTTGTAAAACAAGTTTCTGATTACACAATGTTTGCTATTTATAGAACAACCAAAGGCAACACACACACTAGCCTACACGGAGGAAGGTTGTTACAGCAACAACTTCCTGAATCTTCTTCTAACTGCTGCTCCAACAGCTGCTCCAGCTCAGCAGCTCCAGCTCAACTGAATTGTCGAACCATGTAAATCTCTGTGTCTTTCTTCGCTTTTATCATTCTCGTTACAACAAATCTATTACAGGTTATACATAAGATAATAGAGAAACTTAATATGATGTATGTACGATTGGGATGAGGTCTAACCCTTGCATGCCCGTCGACATTTTCTTAATACTTCTTGCCCATATTTTGTCATGTCATGTCAAATTTATGTTTCACAAAACTTCAAACCCCTCCTTTTTATTTTTCCGAGTTGATTTTGAACAAAATTAATTGAATATTGTTAATTTTTCTACAATTGGTGTCATATCTAATATATGAAGCTTGACATTATGCATGTTTTCCATTGATTATTGTGTGGTTTTTGTGATTCTAATTGCAAATTATTTAAGGTTTTATTGTTTTTATTTTAGGGCTTTTGGATTATAGGGGCGAGGGCTTCAAATTCTATAGGGAGTAGGGTTTTGGTGGGATCAAATAGAATAATTAGTTTTGATTGAATTTTAAGTTATTTTTGATCTTTTGAACATTTGTTGAACTGATCTATATTGTATTATATATATCGACCTTCCATATATTGATCAATTAATAAAAGCATCACCAGTGAGGCAACGATTCTCAATTTCAGATATATCGACCTTCCATTGAAATTGGTACTAAAAAGTAAAAACCAAAAAGGACTTATGCGTATTTTTTGTAAAATTATCTTGCTATTAGACGTTTAGTTTTGATGTATTTAAAAATAAAATGGATGGATTTGTGCAAAGTGTGACTATTTATGAAAGTCTTTTTTTTTATAATTTTGATAAATAAAATTTTGTATTATTTTTTTAATTGATTTTAGCGGTTGTATTATTTTTGGTTCATAAGTTGATAGTTTGTATTCTTTTGAGCTTTTTTTACATATTATTTTTTATTCTGATAGATGGCATTATTTTTAAGTCATTTTTTCTATAGTTTATATAAACAAAATTGTAGCTATGTAATGGTGGGCCGATAATACTAATAATCCGATTCTCCCTGCGGCGGTCAGGGTATCCTCGTCTCCGACGTGATCTCCTAGTCTGATCTGGGGATTGTTTTTCCGATACTAATCCGATTCTCCCTGCGCTAGTCCTTCCTGCCTTCTAGTCTCTCATCGGGCTTCTTCCGGCGCTCAATTCCTCCTTTCTGTGTTGTGTAACCGCTCTGAACTGCAACTATCAGGGCAATCTGCACTTCTCGCAATGGATGACATAGGACTTGATCTGGGTAAGTTGCAATTGTCAGAACAGGAAGAACAGGTTGTTCCGGTTGATGGCGAATCGGAAGACTTGGTGGAGGCAAGATTCAATCTTTGTCTGGCAGGCAAACTTCTAACCACTCGCCGCTTCAATGCAACCGCAATGAAGAAGACATTCCAGTCTGCTTGGGCTCCTAAGCACGGTATGGCGGTTCGTGAAATTGGGGGTGATGTGTTCATTTTCCAGTTCTTCGATGCTGCAGATTATACACATGTTCTCAGGGATGGCCCTTGGTGTTTTGATGACTCCCTATTGATACTGAACAAGGTCTCCGGGACACTCAATCTGACAGGGATGGAGTTCATTTCTGCCTCCTTTTGGATTGTTGCTCGGAATATTCCGCTTGGTTATAGCACCCTCCCTACAGCCAAGGCTATTGGCAACCGCATTAGGCGTTTTCTATTCATGGATGATTCCGATTTCCTTGGGCTCAATGACAGTATGAGGATTCGGGTTGAGATTGATGTGACAACGCCGCTGAAGAGATGTGTAACACTGCTGCTCCGTGGGACTGAGGTCAAAATTCGTATTCAATACGAGAGACTCCCCTTGTTCTGTTTTGATTGTGGCTGCATTGGCCATCTTCAAAAGGTTTGCTCGCGCCAAACTTCCCAATTGGGAGGCAGTCCTCAGTTCGGTGCCTGGCTTCGCGCCTCTCCTACTCGCTTCCGACTACGCATCCACCAGGACACCCTTGATCGCGAAAAAATTTGGTTCGACAAATTCAATCGTCGCACAGGAACTCAAGCGACAGGGCAGTCTCAAGATGCTGAGAAGACTGCAGAGCACAACCCGGGGGTCCGTGAGGCCGTTTCAGCGCCGGGGGTTACCATCCCTAATATGCTAGAGCCCTTGCAAGCACCAACTTTTGATATGGGTCATTCACATTCGGCTACGCCTAGACGTAAGATCAGTGTGAAGCAGAAGGCACGTAACAAGGCTTTGCAGTGTCTCAACACAGCCACAAGCAAGAGGAAGGCTCCCTTGGCTTTATCCCCTGATGAGCGCATGAGTGGTGACCCAGGCCTTTGCAAGCGCTCAAAACATGTGGCTACTTCAATGATTGTGGACAATCAAGTAGCGGGTGTGGCGCCAAGCCATGCTAGCGAAGAGCAATGAAAATATTTAGTTGGAACTGTATGGGGTTGGGCAATGCCCCGACAGTTCAAGCGATCCGGGACTGGTCCTGGAAGCATTGCCTGGATATTGTTTTTATGATGGAAACTAAGATTAGTAAGCGAGAACAGGAGATTGTTATGCGTAAATGTGGATTTATGGATGGTCTTTGTGTTGATTCAATTGGGCTATCCGGTGGCTTGGGATTGTGGTGGAGGAATGTGTCAGTCTCTATTATATCTTACTCCCAACACCACATTTATGCTACTGTTTCGAATTCGACGGGCTCACCATGGAGCCTCATGTGTATATATGGTTGGCCTGAAAGTTCGAACAAGTGGAAGACTTGGCAACTCATGCGCGATTTGTACCAACAGTCCCCCCTCCCTCTTCTTTTTGTAGGAGATTTTAATGAAATCATCCACTCGTCTGAAAAGGAAGGCGGAGCAATTCGGTCTCAGCGAGCCATGGACTGCTTTCGGGGTGTGATCGATGATTCCAGCCTGAAGGATTTGGGTTGTCAGTCAGGTCCCTTCCTCACCTGGCAGAGGGGGCGAAACGCTGCAACTTGTGTCCGTGAGAGACTGGATCGGTTTCTGGCATCTCCAGCCTGGTCGATTACCTACCCGCATACTAAAGTGTCCCATTTTGCTCGATACAGGTCTGATCACTCGCTGATTTTCTTGACAGTTTCCGCTTCAGCTCAGCGTTCAGCATTCAGGGGCAAACGCCCTTTTCGATTTGAACCATTGTGGCTCTCTCATGTGGATTGCCATGACATAGTCGAATCTAATTGGAGAGGCCATTGGGGACGCCCGCCTGAGAAAATTAAAGCCTGTGCTGAAGCTCTTTCAGAATGGTCCAGGGAGGTATACAAGGGCAGGCGGAATAAGATATCACAGCTGGAAGGTGAACTGAAGTCCCTCCAGTCTCGGCACCCGAGCGCTGATGTTCTAAACAGAGGGGCTGAAATTGCATCGGAACTTGACAAACTCCATTTAGAGGAGGAGAGATATTGGCATATTCGGGCAAGAACTACTGAGCTTCAAGATGGAGACAAAAACACCTCCTATTTCCATCATAAGGCCAGCCAACGCAGGTCTAAGAACTTGATCAAGGAGCTTGTCACTGACTCAGGTGTTACCTGTACAACACACGGGGAGATTACTGGCGCTGTTACGCAATTTTTCTCTCGACTCTTCGCCACTTCTTCACCCAACCCATCTGAGATAGACGCTGTGATTGCTGGTATTGAGCCTAAAGTTACTAGCGAGATGAATGCTAGCCTCCTGCGAGACCCGTCAAGTGATGAGATCTATACTGTCTTGAAGCAGATGCACCCGCGCAAAGCGCCTGGACCGGATGGTATGCATGCTCTGTTCTTTCAGCGCTTCTGGGATGTTATTGGTTCTGATGTGGTGTCTTTTGTGATTGAATGGTGGCGCTCGGGTGTTTTTCTGGATGATGTAAACTCAACGGTGGTTACTCTCATTCCTAAGACCGCTAACCCTACCCGTTTGACAGAGTTTCGGCCCATCAGTCTTTGTAACGTCATCTACAAACTCATCACCAAGCTCCTGGTTAACCGTTTAAAGCCCCTTCTTGATAAGATTATATCTTCCTCCCAGAGCGCATTTATTGCCGGTAGATCCATCACAGATAATGCCCTCATTGCGATGGAGATTTTTAATTACATGAAGATCAAAACGACTGGGAGATCAGGAAGTTTAGCGCTGAAATTGGACATGAGCAAGGCTTTCGACCGGATGGAATGGGACTTTATTGAGCGGATCATGATTCAGATGGGTTTTTCTGATATTTGGGTGTCCAAGGTGATGTCTTGTGTTCGCGGAGCTAGATACTCCTTCAAGATAAATGGAGCTGTCGAGGGTCTGGTGGTGCCATCTCGCGGCCTTCGGCAAGGCGACCCGTTGTCACCTATCTTATTCATCATCGGGGCTGAGGGATTATCCTCACTTATTACCAGAGCCAACAGCCTATCACAGCTACATGGTGTGCAGGCTTGTAGGGCTGCGCCTACTATTACACATCTCTTCTTTGCAGATGATAGTCTTTTGTTTGCAAGGGCAACTTCAGAAGAATGCTCTAGAATAACTGATCTACTCAGTCAGTATGAGAGAGCTTCGGGGCAGAAGATTAATTTGCAGAAGTCTGAAGTATCTTTTAGTAGGAATGTGTCAGCCTCTTCGCAAGCACAATTGGCTTCGGCATGGGGGGTTAGCCTTGTCGACCGCCATGCCAAATATCTTGGCCTCCCTACTGTCATTGACTGCTTTAAGAAATCAGTTTTTGCATTTATTAAGGAGAGAATCTGGAAGAAAGTTCAGGGGTGGAAGGAGAAATTGCTTTCGGTGGCTGGGAAGGAAATCTTAATCAAGGCAGTGCTTCAGAGCATCCCTACCTACGTGATGAGTGTCTATCGCTTGCCCGACACCCTCATTGATGAGATTCATAACCTTCTTGCTCGCTTCTGGTGGGGTTCAACGAACTCCAGACGTAGGATTCATTGGCGCTCGTGGAGTGATCTCTGTATTCCGAAGAAGCACGGAGGTATGGGATTTCGGGATCTCCGCATCTTCAACCAGGCTCTGCTCGCCCGTCAGGGTTAGCGCCTTCTTCAGCACCCAAATTCGCTACTTCATGACGTTTATCAAGCCAAGTACTTCAAGCACTCCTCCTTTCTCGCTTCTTATAGGGGCGGGAGACCCAGTTACTCGTGGCGTAGCATCTGGGGTGCTAAATCGTTGCTTCTTGAAGGCTTGGGCTGGAGAGTGGGGAACGGCCAGTCAGTCGCTGCTGCAACGGATGCTTGGGTACCTAGTGACTCGGGGTTGAAGCGCCCGTCACTTCTGTCGGGCATGAGTTCAGACATCATGGTCTCTGAATTCATCGATACTACAACAATCTCTTGGGATGTGCCTGCTCTCCACGCCGCTTTTGAACCGCTAGATGTGCATCGCATTCTATCGATACCTCTTAGCCACCGTTTGCTAGGGGATGTTCGTATATGGTTCCCTCAAAAATCAGGATCCTTCTCCGTCAAATCAGCATACTGGTTGGGTTGCTTAGGTCCCCAATTTGTGCCCAGTTTCGATGGTTGGCGTCTTCTATGGAGCCTCAAGCTTCCTCCCAAAGTCCTAAACTTTGGATGGCGTTGGTGCAGTAACTTTTTGAGCGTTGCTTCAAACTTGTTTACTAAGCGAATCATCGCCTCTCCATCATGCTCCCGATGTCATGCCTCTGATGAGACTACCTGGCATGCCGTTTTCGCTTGCAACTCTTCTACAACTACTTGGGAAGGTTCCTTTACTTCCAATCTAGTGTCTACCCTTCTCCATGACACTCCGATTGAGGTACTTAATGCCATCTTCCATGACTTTGGTGAGTTGGGTGCTTGTGATTTTCTCACCAATGTGTGGGTGGCATGGTCCTTACGCAACAAGGCCATATTTACAGATGAGGTTTTCAATCCGGAGATCCTTCGTGATGGGTACAGGCGATATGTATCTGACTATAGGACCACCGGGAATGCGGTCGTGCCTGCTGCCTTTGCCGCTTCTGCAGCAACTTCCTGGTCTCCTCCAGCTCATGGGTCCTTAAAACTCAACACAGATGCTGCTTTATTGAATGGCTCGGTGTGCCTAGGAGCGGTGTTGCGCGACTCTGCAGGCACAATTCTCATGGTTGCCACCAAACACTTCGCAGGGGCTATGACAGTGGCTCTGGCGGAAGCATCAGCCCTCCTCTTCGGTGTCCAATCGATGCAAGGTCACATGTTCGATAGACTCTTCATCGAGTCTGATGATGTTGGCCTCATCGCTCGCCTAAAGAGCCCAGTCAGTTCCACTTCATACATTGATATTGTTTGTGATGATATCCTTGACTTCTTTCCAAATGATTTGGTAGTGTCTTTTACTCATATCCGTAGGAGCGCTAATACTGTAGCACATATGGCAGCTAGACTTTTGCCAAACGATGTTTCTTCCCGTGTATGGTTTGATCATTTCCCGTCTAGTCTCATTGACTTGGCGGGAATTGATCTTTTATAATACATCATCCGGTTTAACTTCAAAAAAAAATATAAACAAAATTGTACAACAGTAAAATACAAAAATTTATTAGCTTGGTTTTAGGAAATTGAATAAATATTAATTATACAAATGTATCAACTTCAATTCTCCTATTTTACATAATTTTTTTAATTGAAAAGCAAAATACTATGTTTTTGCAATTTTACATTATATTGGCAGTGTTATGTTTTTCATGGGCCGGTCAAACAGATTTTTTTTTTAATAAGTGAGAATTCAAACTATCAGGCAGAAATCTCATAAATTGAGAGGGCCTAAAAAGTGTCAAATGAATAGATCATCATAATATACAACAAACCATAAAGAAGGAAGTCAAACATATTTTTATAATTTTAAACTCATATTATATATGCAAAGAAAAATGTATGAAATAATTTAAAATTTGAGATAAATTGAGAATAGTGGCAGGAATGGGGCAAGTCACATGAACCAATAAAATTAATTTGATACTACAAAATTACAAATTTTATAGTTGGTTGTGCTTAATATTTAACTTGGTAGTAAACTTTTTTTTTTTTTTCAGTATCTGTATCTGAATTCAGATTAGGCGGTTTACAAATGAGATACAGAATGATCAAGAATAAAACAAGAAGTAAACTTCTTTGTTTATTTTCTCGTGTCACCAACCATTGATTTGTAACCAAATTTGTCCATTTATTGGAAAAATAAACGTACACCGTACTTATTACATTGTCAGTTGATAATCCAGCGTTCATCTTAACCGAATAAATCCACTTCTGTATAGCACAAATTTACCTGTTATGTTCTTCCTTCAGTTGAGAAACATTACCAATATTACCAAACAAGTCTTTTAAAATGCAATGTCACGTTCTTCTTGATCATCTATTTCACAGTTAAAACTCTTTACCGGAACTTTTGAGATTTTCAAAATTATTTTCCTTCTTTTCTAGTATTGGTCTATTTTCCGCAACTAATTCTTCCCTTTTTCCCTTCCCATTTTATCACTTAAAACTTTTTTTAAAAAAAATATGAAAGATGCATTAATCAACTACTGGCCACTAGGAATATTGCTGCAAGTCAAAACTTTTAATATACCTCAACATATCTTTAATTTAATTAAAACCTTCTATAAAATTGTAGAAAATGCTACAAATTAAAAGAATTTGGCTCTATTTTAGAGAAAACAATATATTAGAATAAATCACAATTTAGAGGAACAGTTGGAAATGCTCTTACACCGCTCTGCCAGTCTTACTGGTAAGTAAATCCAGTAATTCACATTATTTTTACCCATAATAATTCAGTAATCAATGTGACTTGCTGATTAAAGAAAAAAATCATAAGTACTCAATTGATCAACAAATTAAATGAATTTCATTAAAAAAAAAACTTAAAAATAAAAAATCAGAAACTCACCTCTAACCCCTCCACACGCCATAAATCTGACATATTCACGCCGTTTTATCTAGCTTTTGCTTATTTAACAACTCCTCTTTGAGTTCTCTCTTCCTCCTCTCCAACTTACTATCATCTTACCCCAAACACTCATCTCATCTCTGCAACCATGGAAGGAGTTGAAGATACCCATCTCTACAGCCCCTACGCCTATGGCTATGGCTACCCAAAATTACCACCTTACCCCTCTCCCATCTCAAGGCCTCCATTGTCAGCCCTAGACAAGTTCCTCCTAGGTCATCAGCCTGATCATCACCATTCCCCACCAAAACAAGCCCAACCCCATGATTTGGGGAATGATCTGAGGGGTGGGTTTGGCGAATTTTCGACGTTTTCTAATGCGATTTCGACCCATGCAAGTGGGTCTCATTCCTCACCTCCATGGCTCCTCCCTGTGCTGCAAGATCAGGCCAATTGCAACTACTTCCCCTTCGATGATCACCTCCGTCAAGGCACCCTTTTCGAGGGCGGCTTGATCCGTTTCGGTCAAGATGGCGATAGGCAAGACGCCTTCGGTGCTGGTCTCGATTCGAAGGCCTCGAAGCGAGGCAGAGGTGGCCCTTCTCCCTTCCTCATCAAAGGCCAATGGACTGAAGAAGAAGACAGGTAAGTCCAAAAATCTTCTTTATTTAATTATTTTTAATTTCTTGTTGTATTTCTTTTTAATCGAATTGGGATTTTTTTTATTTATTTCTTTATATTCGATGTGAGATGAGATATTTTACGATATTTTCCGTCTTTTTTTTTTACCTAACTAGTTAATTGTTGCATACATAGAAGTTTTATTTGTCAGTTTAGAGGATTGAGTTTCTGATATAAATCTTCCTTCTATGGATGATTTAGTGCACTGATTGATCTGGTGACGAAATACGGTGTTCGGAAATGGGCTCAGATCGCCGAGCATTTGCTCGGGAGGACCGGAAAACAGTGTCGAGAACGGTGGCAAAACCATCTCCGCCCTGATATTAAGGTACTTTGAGAGATCTAAACAAGTTAGATCAATCATGTCTGTAATGTAATGCATTTAACTTAATTTTGCTGTTATCTCATCTCAGAGTTAATTTTGATACATATATTTATATATAATTAAGAGATATATGTGTCACGTTGAAATAACTAGTGTGACTTTAATTTTGTTCGTTTGGCGTCAGATGATGATGATATGTCTGATAAGATGATGAAACTTGAACTTGAATTCCATGGATTCTTACTTCACATCACTTTGATTTTAATTTTGCCTTTTTTTGGATTGGAAAAAAGTTGCTGAAAAACCTCAAAGAGTCAGTTTGCTGTCGGTTTAAGCTTTCACATTTAGTCACACAAAAGTCTCTTTGTTAAGGTATATATGCATTCAGTTTCATGTGATGGATTTGTCCACTTTTTCCCTGAATTTTTGCTGGAATGGATGGCTCCAGAATCCGATTTTATCGCCTTTCCAAGACACTCTTCCATGAAAAGAACTCGATTTAAGATTCTGAAACAATGATTGATCGCGTAACAGACTAAATGTTCTCGACTTTTGGTAACAAACCGACTTTCTTTCATGACGCAACATTTCCAATGTTCTCGGCTTTTCTTTATAGTTCAATTCTGTTTATGACATCGAAACTTTATTGATTTGATCAGAAGGATTCGTGGATCGAAGAGGAGGAGAGGCTGTTGGTGGAGGCTCATGAGCAGTTCGGAAATAGGTGGGCTGAGATAGCGAAGAGGATCCCTGGGAGGACCGAGAACTCGATCAAGAATCATTGGAATGCTACTAAGAGGAGGCAGAATTCGAAGAGGAAGAGCAAGAAATCGGATGGCAAAAGTGGCAAGCCAAAGAGCTCTGTGTTACAAGAATACATCAAGAGCAAAAGCCTCAACGAAAGCTCAACTTCGACACCTAACGCCTCTGACTCGGCACTGGCCACCGCTACCCCAACTCCGACCTCTTCCATGGTCTCCGATGATCCGCCAATGCAGCATGACATGTTGATCACCGAGCTTTCTGATATCGAGTCTCCATTGCTTGATTATGCACCTTGTGACGACGAGATCCTCTTCATGAAGAACTTCTTCAAGGATTGCAACTCAAACCCTATCACTCCACAAGAGTCGTCGTTCTACGACATCAATCAACCCGGCTTCGTACTTGGCCCGAGCCAGCCTACAATGCCGACTGCCATCACTTCGTTCTATGAGAACCCGAGTGATCTCCCAAAGGAAGCCACGGAAGCTGATCCGAGTGCTAACAATAGAGCTTCTGCACCGCTCTCCTCAGACCTCTACATCTCTCAACTGCTTGAAGGATCCAGCTACGACTTTGGCTCAAGCTCATCGTCGCCTTGTAACATATACTATCATGAAATCGAGAAGACGGGTATGGTGATGGAGGAGCCTAAACCAAGCAAGGACATGGACTTGATGGAGATGGTGTACTCGTCGACGACTCTTCATGCTCGCGGCGAGGAGATGAGCTTCAACCAACCTATTGGTTCACCCTTTTGGGCATAGTTTTAAGTCACTAGCTTGTTTGTGTGATTTGGGTTTTAGTTTTTATTGATAATTAGCTCCTAAATTAATCCTTTGTTTGACAATGTTAGTATAATTAGTCTAATTATGCACAACATAGAACAAGGGTATAGGATAAACTAAAGTGTTGTTGTTGTTGTTGTTGTTATGTTGGTCTTTATGTTTGTTGGTTCAGTTGAGGGACAATGTGGGACCCCATATTGAGAGTTTGAAATTTACCTTGGGAATAAGAAGATTTAAAGTTGATAGAAGTTGAATGTGTATGGAAGATGTAAAATTTCATGTGTTCTGGTAATACTTTAATGGAATTTTTGCAACAGATGTTACACAATTTATGGGGTGTTATGTTTGTCAATTATTACATTTATTGCAATTTGTTATTTATTTAATGTATTTACATACAACAATTAATCTCTTTTTTGTCTCAGAAACTAACTTTCCTTCAACGAAAAAAAAACAATCTTGGTTATCTTGTTTTGAGTGTTCACAATTTCTATGAGATCATATAATGATCTCATGGAAATTGCTATCAATTACTGAATTACTGGTTATTTTACTAGTAATGATAAAGGGAATGAGATAATTAAAGACATACCCACTAATTAATCTTTCAATTCAGCCGCTCCGGAGTTAATTTTACCGTACGTTACTATTCATCTAATTAAACCCTTCAATAGCTTCTTTAAAATTAATAGTAACACTGTAATCGTTAGTGTTGCTTATAATTGTCTTAATTAAATCTTAAATTTGCATTTAAGCAATTGACCTTTCAAAGGTATGGAGATAAGGTTAAAAGCTTAATCACACAAAACTAGGGGTGGGCACAAATCCCGCAAATTCCGGGCCCGTCCCGGTTCCGTCCCGCAAAAATTATGCGGGACGGGACGCAGGACGAGGATTCCTTATCCCACATATTCCGTGTCGTCCCGCATACATTGTATATATAATAATATATACACGTACTTTGTATTTGTGTATACTGTGTGTGTATATATACATAACACACTTTTACAGTGTGTGTATACTATACTATATATAAGTGTATCAATATATGTGTATATAAGAAAAACATAATGTATATATATATACATATGTTATATCTTTGAAAATCGTAAAATATATAGGAATTGTGGAATTTTTTATAATGTTTTTTAATTGAGGGACAAGGCCCGTCTCGTCCCGTGAGGGATAAGGCCCGCACGGGATTGAAAAAAAAGTAGTGAATTCCGTCCCGGTCCCGTCCCGCAAAAATTACGCGGGACGACCCCCATCCCGTCCCGTCCCATGCCCACCCCTACACAAAACCATTCAATTCCTTAAACATCATTTTTCACAGAGTCACCATTGAAATACTCCCTCCGTTCAACAAAACTTGTCGTTTACTATTCACGCACGCTTTTTTAGAATGATAAAAACTATATAAAATATTCATTTTTTAAAAAATTTTTTTTAACAAGTTTGTACTTATTAATAATAACTACGAAATTGTTAAAAAAAATTATTTAAAAAGTCGATATTTTATATAGTTTTTAGCTCCTAAAAAAGCGTGCATGAATAGTAAAACGTCAAGTTTTGTTGAACGGAGGGAGTCTAATTTATACAAAATCATCACTAAAACAGTAGACGTCTATAATTGGGATTGAATTATAATTATATTTAGGCCGAAGGGACAAATTGAGCGGACAATTAATTAAACAATTTTAACGTACATTCTAAATGAATTTCAATTCATCTGAAAACTTTTTTATATCAATTCATCTGAAAACTAAATCCTAAAGAAATAGATAAATCATATGAATTAAATTTGAAAAATAATAAAAATATGAAATTTTAGTACTCTCTTTCCAACTACATAGTTCTAAATAATATATGCTAAATCTATGACTTATAACATCTGTTAGAAAAATATTTTAAAACATTAATTAGGGTTTATCACCTGAAACTCAAACACAAACAAAGTAAAACAAGGTACATATATATAATTCAATCAGATAGAACTTAGAAGTATAGAACCACATAATACCTAATTTTGAAACCCTAGAAAGAAACAATATGTTTTCCAGTTGATCCTTTATAGGAAAATAGTGAGCAGTTATTTATATTAAAAAAATAGTGGGATAAAAAATTGTTGTCGTCATCGCGCGAAGACCTTGTGCTTGTACATGATTTCACAAAAAAAAAAAAAAAAAACTTTGTGCATGATGTGGCATCCACGGCTTTTGCTGGTGAAATGTGATATACTCTAAAATCCGTTGGGATTCGGGATCGGGGTCGTGTGTACACGTGCGCTTATGGGCTAGTAGCCTAGCACATAAGTCGAACAAGGTTCATCCTTAAAACCAATTGGCATTAGGAGGAATGACCCACTGACTTATACACTAAGGCACTCTTTGGTCTCTCATCACGCCCCCACAAGTGCAACTAGAGTTTTTTTTGCCTCTAGTTGTCACTTGGACAAACGGGTCTAACATCTTATTCTTTGTTTAGCTAGCCCAAGATCGAGAGTCGGACTATTTGGGCGCACGTGTGCACACGTCCGCCCATATGTTAATTCCCAACTAAGAGTATTGAGGGTGCCATTTGAATTTAGAGAGAGAGAAAAATGTGCACCAAGTGGAACCAAGGGCACCAAATGGAGATTTTATCCAAATGGTTTTGAAGAAAACACTGTATAGAACTGCAAAGTATGCATGCATTATAACAATTTTAAAACAAATTCAGATAGCATTAATTAATATTTACCCCCCCAAAAAAAAGTATATTGAAACAAGCAATGGAGAGGTTTTTTCAACCAAAAATGCAAAATTCCCTTGATACGGGTAGAAAACCACATAAAGAAACGCAGCACTTGAAGGCTTCAAAGCACCTTTGGCTTGCATTGTGTTCAGGGAGTGCAGGGTCAGAGAGACGTACTTGAGCAAATTGAACGTCTCCATCCGTGTTGGCGTTAGACTACTGAATCATTTCAACGAATCAGGACATCTTGGCCCTTGCAAAGAATACTCCGGCAAATAGACCTGAATCCAAAAATATGGTCATTCAAGCAATGGCTATATAACAGCAGATTTCGAATAAAACGGCTGTTTTGAGTGATTTTTCTTACCAAATAGCATGCTGACGGAGTTTGTTAGACTGAGTGGAACGTTGAATAAGAATATTCCAGCTACGGATAGAGGTATCTTATTCAAGGAACCTACAAGGCTGCAAAAAAAAAAGGCAACTCTTCACTATTAACGACTCTAAGGCTATGTTTGTTGTTGAACACCGGGCCAAAGTTAGGCTTCCAAAATTTATCTATCTAAAGCTACAAGATGGAATTACCTGTAAGTAGTGGGGCCTGTTTGATTTAAAAACCACATAGATGTGAAGCTGATGGCAAGTCCAAGCAACCCACTGAATGTTGCTACCACCCAGAACATTGGCAGCAAAATTACATCTCTGCATATTCACAGAATTGTACGGGGATGCACAATCAATTTCCTCTGGTGTAGAATAATCAATTCAAAAAATAAAAGAACATTCAGTAGGAATATCTCTTTACGTGTTCTTTATGTAGTCCCATTCACCAAATGTTAGAATCAACACCAAGGCAAGTGGTAATGACAAAGAATTATTCAGCAACACCATTGATGCTTCATTAAGAGATCCAGACTTGGTCGACTGCTTTGCTTTGTCCATGACCTTTCTCAGAGTCAGCTGCAAGCCAAAATACAGGCATGCAATGATTCAAAAACCTTGGATAGAAAACAGTGCTTGATTGAAGTTGAAGTACATAAGATTTGCGCAACATACTGAATAGCTTGCTGTTAGGATGCAATTCAGAATCTGCCAGGCATATCCCGTGGCACTGAAGGAGAGATCTGTGATGCCACTACTTATAGCAGAAATTATCTGTCATATATTAAAAGTTCAAATCTATCGTAAACATGAAGACTGCTGAAAAGTGAAAACCCAACAAAATGTTATCAGCTACAGAGAAAAGTCATTGATTAGCATGATCAATAGACTAGAAGTTCAAAATACAACTCTCGAGGAACTTAGACAAACAAAGCCATAAAACTCGTTCACACTCAAGGTTTGCAAGGTACACAAAAGAGCAGGTTAGCATGTTTGGAAACAGGTAAGTAATGTAATGTTTGTCACTTCCATGGATGTTGATGCAACACTTACTGGCAGACATAAGAATATCACTTTTTTAATCCAAAACAATTGCCTAGCACAAGTGTCTAGCTCTATGCTTGCCTTAAAAAAACTTGCAGTAAATTAAGAGAGTGTTTAGTACCATCAAAAACATGGCAGTCCACACTTTCTGATTCTGGTGTTTTTTGAAAATGTAAAGTTCCCCAATTGCTGTCAAAATATTTGTCACGTTCTTCAGAATTGTCACCATTGCAATATTGTTGTACTTCAAGCTGAAAAGATTTACAATCCAAGCCATGAATTAAAGATTGCAGAGCATATTCTAAATTTCTATATGATCATCAATTCAGCATCTCATGCAAACAATTATCTTCTCATCTTTTAATCATCAATTGATTCTGCCTAAAAGTGTCAACATTTCCAACACAAACAAGACAAAATTCAGTTTTACAAGACTGCACATTTGAAAGGCAGTGTTACGGCAAACTTACCTAAACATTCCTGACACAAGCATGCCAACAAAGATCAAGTTGACAGGAATCCATATTCTGATGAGCTTCCAGTTGAGTTTTTCCACCGAAGCAGCTCCAGACATACCCAAAAGAACAATAATTACAGTGCTGATCAGATTCTGCAATGAGCCAAGAGAAAAGGAGTAAAAAATAACTCCATAGGTGCTACCAGGTTATGAAAGTACTGGAAAATACAAAGAAGAGATGAAATAAACCTGATAAAACATCAAAGATATTCCAGCATTAAAGTTGTAGGTTGACAGAGCCACTTTATTAAGTAGTATCATGCTGCAAGATGAAAGACAGTAAGCAATCCCAGACAATAGAGGACCTCTTTTCCTCTCTCCGTTATGGTCCAGCTCAGAATTGCTATAGGCAGCTTGAGTCCACTGAACGAGACTACAAAAAAGCGTGCATTTAATTTTCTCAGGATCATTTTTCTGCAATTCTAACTGTTTGCACTACACCCACGAATTATTAGGATCGTGGTTTCTACTATAATAGGAGCAAATAAATGATGCTCAAACATACATAAAGCACATCCAACTCAAGAAATAAATGAGATTATTATAGCATTCTCTGTGCAAAGAGTTATCTGGGAACAACAATACAAAGACGGGGCCTGTATATGCAAAATAAACATCACTTAATTACATCAAACAGCATGAAAAATTAATGCCACCTGTCATATGATGATCTCCTCCTACTTGATACAATAACATCACCAAATGGTGTCTTCCCCTGACGAAGTCTATGAAAAACACTGGACATGGCAGAGGACCACCTATTTAGAATAACTTGTCCATTTGAATAGCTTATTGCTGGCTCTCCATAATGATTAGAGTCATTATCTATTACTATTTTGGGATCTGCTGCCATAGGATTAATCTGAAAATGAATATTATGGTAATGAAACATTAGTAGAACAACAAAGATGATAAAGAGAAACTCAAAAAAAGAAAAGAAAAAAAGAAAAGAGCGGCTAAATAAATGGGGAAAATCAACTGCTTCAATCAATACACCCATCTAGAAGTCTAATTGAATAAAATGCTCCTCTAATAAGCATGCCATATTGTTCTACATTCTCTCTATCAATTGCTTATAAGGCATTACAAACCAGATCTGCCTATTACTCAATTTACTCCTAAAACTCCAAAGCAAATAACCCTATGCAGTATGCATATCCAAGTATGGTAAATATTCAAACAGATAATGATATCAACAATTATGAATTAAAAGAGTATTGCATTTTGGCTGTTAGCAAATTCATAAAGAGGTATCAACAATCCTGAATTTGATAGACAACAGATACTAAAACTCAACCAAAATTGCCTATCTATTACAGCAACAGCCGTGTAGAAGCTCACCTTCTATACACTCACACCACCTTCGGAGCAGATTGACAACTAGCAGCTGATCAGATCCAAAAAAAAAAAAAGGAAAAAGAGATTAAACAAAGTATAATTGTCAAGCAAAAATAAACGGAACTTGAGAGAAATTACCGATTGATGGTGAGAGTTTGCAACTAGAGCAAGCGAACAGAGAGAGCATGCAGAATATGAGAGGATTCCATGGAAGGAAATAGAACCTCATCGTGATTTTCCGTACCGCCTTTTTGCAGATCACGCAAAGGAGAATGTGGAATTAAAGGTGCAAACGCGGACACGCAGCACACAGGTATCCCTTGTTGGCTGATACCGAGAATCTCAATTTTCAAATCAGAAAAACAAAATCCTACACCTACAAACCCTAGATCGGAAGCGTAGAAGTGGAGAGAAAAAGAGAAAGGGAGAATACGTAGCGAGATTACAGGAGACGTTAAAGAGAGCTGACTGAAGCAAATTGAGAACTTCGATGTGCGCGCTCTCTCTCTCCTCCATAGTCAAAAACTCTGGCAGCTCCCATCGTCGATCGCTTCGAATGCGAGACACAGAGAGACAAAGAGAGATCCGGAGGAATATTAAAATTCAGATTCGTTCAGATTTGGAGCGACGGAAAGGAGGAAGGGTGAAAGCGGTAGCCATAAGCAAAGGCCTCTCGGTTGGGGGAAACTGGCGTCTGCGAAGTGGAAAGCGGTCGCCATTTTCGCGCGCAAGAAATAGGTGTGGGAGGGACCCACCCACAGTTGCCAGCTGTCAATGGCTGAGTCTGCGATTGTGGGATTAATCGGATTATCAATTGGCTAAGTTGAAATAAAAAAAAAACTAAATACATTCATTTAACATAAATAACCCCTTAAATTAATATTTTCAGAAAATCAACCTCAAATATATTCCGTCCAAATATATGTTAAATTTGAGAAATTATAATTTTACTACTCCTTTTATATAATATTCTAGGGTTGGCAATGGTGATTACCACGTACCAACCACAAACTAGTGGTACACAAATTTTCATACCACGTACCAACCACAAGTCGTGGTTACCGCATATATGGTAACAACGACTTGTGGTTACCATCGGTACATTACCATGGTTACCGAGCTGTAATTCTGTTAGTATTTTTTTGAAACCCCTTGGCTACCTTCGGAAAGTCATCAAAGTTATCGAACGAAAAAAATATGGTTTCCAAAATTAATATGGTTACTATCTATTAAAAGTTTAGATAAATCAAGTTCATTACATAAAGTACAAACCAATTCAAACCAACTAAGTTCAAAGTTTTGAAACAAACCAGGTTCAATTGTTCAAACATTCAAAATGTTCCTGCAAGTTCAAACAAAACAAGTTCAAAGACTTCAAATATTCAAAATGTTCCTACTGTTTCTAGTAGAAAAAATAGAAATGACCAAATTAATATATATATACTTGGTAACCATGGTATTCAAATTTCATTATCATTACCGTACCACATTCACGTGGTTACCACCAAGATGGTTACCACCATGTTGGTTACCACAAGTGTGGTAACCAACATAATTGGTTTGTGGTTGGTACGTAGTTGATATGGTAATTTCCGTACCATCTGCCAACCCTATAATATTCTAATAGAACTTTAACAATTAAAAAAATGTAAACAAGTATGAAATTGAGAGAAAGCTATTGATGTTATTTTCTCTTTTTAGTTAACCGATAAAATGGTGTCGACTTCTACAAAATTGTTCTTCATCCAATTGAGTCGCATGCTTTTCCATTCGAAATCACTTTTTAATCCTCTTATTGCTTCTAAACACTTTCAATTTAAGAGCAAAAATAAGTTAACTGCATCATCTTAATTTAATTCTTACTTATTTAATTACTCTTTTTTTAATTGTTAGATTTCTATTATTATATAATTAAACAAGAGGGATAAAATTGTAATTTAACAAGTTTAACTAAAATTTGGCCGGAATAATCTCGGGGTGGTTGATTGGTAATATAAATTATTTAAAGGATGATTTTATGAAAATATTAATTTAATGAGTGGTTTATAACAAATAGATACATTTGGTTTTATGCAATTTGGCCTTGTCAGTCCTATGGATCCAGTTGGTTGCAAAATCATTAAGGGTTCGTATGGGACGGGGTTAATAAACTGACTAAAATTATAAACAGGGTAAAATTTATAAACTGTTGGTAAAAGTAGTTAAAAATTTATGAAAAAATATAAACTCCGTATGGGGTGAAAAACAGTTTATTTGTAAAAAGTTGAGTTTATTTATTTTTTATTAGGGGTATTGTGGTACTTTCAAACCAAATAAGATAAAAGAGAAGGGATAAAATAGTAATTATTCAAAAAACACTCCAAAATAAGCTTGTATCTTCGGCTTTTTTTTAAACCTTTGCTTTTAACCGATTTTTGACTAAACTTGGTGGCCATACACCAATTAAACAGGTTGAATTTTTTAAGCAGCTATAAGTTTTTAATTTCAACCGGTTGAATTAGCAGCCATACACAGCCTAAGCCTAATATTGCATTAAGTGATATAACTCGAGGCCCAATAGATAGCCCGTAATTTTTTTTTAATTGAGGAATCGTGAATCGTTATGTATCACTATTCACTTGTATGTTGTATAGTTGTATCCTCAGCCCAAAGTTTTTTTTTATATTCTAAAAGATTTTTTTTAATGCGAGATGGGCATCCTTGTTTGCACATATGGTTTAGTATACTTGGAAGTGCATAAATGACTTAGTATTTGAGGGTTTTGATGATATTGCGATGCTAGCTGGTGTGGCATCTTTCCAGGCTGAGACCTACAATTCACTAGCGATCAAGGAATCAACCGTGGATGTGGGGGCGACGCCTGGGCAATCTGAGCTGACGCAATGGTTGTCGCCATCATGTGGATGGGTTACTCTTAACTCTGATGGAGTTTCCAAGGGTAATCCAAGTCTGGCCGGTGGAGGAGTGTTCCGAGATGAGGAGGGACAGTTCCTAAAGGCTTATGCGTTTAAATGTGGCGTTTTCTCAGCCACGACGGCGGAAACTTGGGCGATTGTCCATGGTTTGAGGATTGCTGCAGAATTTGGGTGGCCTAGTCATCATCGAGTCGGATGCAAAGGGTGTTTGTGATGCCCCTTCGAGATAGATATTGTCGCCCCCGTAGGGACTTCTACTTGTTGGATCAATTTCGGAAGCTTATAGATGATTGCCCTGAGGAAGTCATGATCGGCCACATCAATAGACGGGCACTATGCCAGATTGCACCTCAGGCGACGGACCCTTAATCTTCCGTCGCCTGAGTTCACTTCTGGCGACGGACTTCTAAAGGTTCGTCGCCTGAATCTACCAAGACCAAAACCCATCTCAGATTAGATTTAGGCGACGAATGAGTTTCAAAGTTCGTCGCATGAACATATTTTAGGTGACGAACTTATTTCAGGAGACGAACATTCATATAAATACGGTCGTCTGAATATAGACCCCAAATGTGGTTGTCAGAAACAACTCATTTAGGCGACGAAGATATAAATTCCGTCGCATGAATGATATTTCAGGCGACGAACTCAGGCGACGAACATATAAATGTCGTCGCTTGAATGGTTTTTCAGATGCCAAGATTTTCCGCCTAAATTTTTGTGAAAATTTGAAATACATTCAGGCGACCAATATTTATTTCTAAGTCCGTCACTTGAGAACTTATAATCTTATTATATTTATAATTTTGATATATTTATAATATTTTAATACAACCATATTCATTAGTTAATATTCATAATATTTTTATAAAACAATACTAAACTATTTAACTAGAGATATATTTATAATATTTTTATACGAGTTCATGTATTTGTTAATATTATATTCATATATGTTATGAATATAATATGAGTTATTAGTAATAACTCATAAGTTATAAAACATTCAAAGATATCATGTTATAATCAATAAATTTGTAATGTTATAGTCATATTGTTATAAAATCATAAATTATAAATTATAAATTAATTATGTAATATTTTTATAAAGAAAAAATCATAGTATAACATTAATTAGGTAATGTTTTTTTTTTATAAAACCATACTAACTAGCGCTATAATATTTGTAAAAATAATTTGTAATGTTATAATCTATATAGATGTAAATTAAATTTCCAAATGATCATTTATTCTTGATTTTTTTTGCTCTTAGCTCCTAAAATGTTAATTATTTTTTAAGAAGTCTAAAATAAATGTAAATTTAAAAAGCCTAATTTTTTAACAAATCTAATGAATTTTGATAAACTAATTTTTTTTGTATAAATATACCATAGAAAAGCTCCGAAATTTTGAATCCATTATACTAAGAATGATATTGAGAGCTTTAAAAATTTAAATCCATTGTGATGGATGTTATATGTGAATTTCTAATTTCCGTTAGAGTTTAAGACTAAGAATAATATTGAGAGTTTGGTTGTTAATATATTTTATAATAGATATCACATATAGATTTTCAATTTCTATTGAGATTGAGATCAATATCAAGATTGAGATTGAGATTTTGGTTGTTGAATACAGATTTTGTGATAGATATTATATATGAATTTCTATTTTTCATTTGAGTTTGAGATTGATTTTAAGATTGATATTGAGAGTTTGGTTGTTAAATATAGATTTTATGATAGATGTTACATATAAATTTTTAATTTTCATATGAGTCTAAGATTGAGATCAATATCAAGATTGCTATTGAGATTGAAGTTGTGATTTATATTGAAATCGAGATCAAGATTGAGATTGAGATTGAGATTTTTGTTGATAAATATAAATTTTGTGATATATGTTATATATGAATTTCTAATTTCCATTTGAGATTGAGATTAAGATTGATATTGAGAGTTTGGATGTTAAATATATATTTTATGATAGATGTTACGTATCAATTTCCAATTTATGTTTGAGATTGAGATCAATATCGATATTGTATTGAGATTGAGATCGATATCAAGATTGAGATTGAGTCTTGGTTGATAAATATATATTTTGTGATATATCTTAATATGAATTTCTAATTTCCATTTGAGATTGAGACTAAGATTGATATATAGAGTTTGGATGTAAAATATAAATTTTATGATAGATGTTACATATGGCATAACCAATATCATTTTAGATAACTGTTCTACCACATCACATTTTAAAAAAGTTACAATGATATTATTATTTTTACTAAGTGATTTAAATATCTATATTTATGTATTATACTTTTCCATGATGTTTTCTTAAAAATAATTTTTTGAGATATTTATAAGATATATTTATGGCAAAATTTTTAATGATTTTTATGTTAAATTTTATTAATATTATTTTTTATATTATCAAGATTTTAGTTTAAAAAACCGCGCCATGGCGCAGGAATTGTACCAGTTTTGAATTTAAATTAGATAAAAATTAGAATAATATTAATTGCAAAGAATTGGATAAAAATTTAAATCTCATTCGGGCGACCAGAAATTTATTTATGTTCGTTGCTTGAGTAAATGGCGCATAGTTTTTCCGCCTAAATTTTAGTGAAATTTCAAAATCCGTTCAAGAGAGGGACAATTTTCTACAAGGTTCGTCACCGGAATAAATTAGTATAAAACCGAAATGTGAAATCCCCACCCTCAACCCTAACCCCTCACCCTCAATTGCTTGGTCGCCGCCCCTGTTAAACCTTCTTCCGTTCTCTGCCTCGCCCTTCCTCCTTCCTCAAGCCAAATCCAGGAGCCTAAGCCTCCTTCAATGGCGGATCTCGCAATCCCCTCAGCCTAAGCCTCCTCTGCCGTTCAATTGCCATTGCCAACCGGAACTGGAGCAGAAGAACAGTGCCGCCGCTAGCCCCTCCTTGCCCCGTCGAACCTCCCGTGCTGCTACCAAACACGAACCGACGCCAAGCCAGGAGCCAACGCCGGAGTCGAGGTCGAGTCCCTGGGCTTCGAAACGCCAGCACTTGAGCCCAGGTCGTGAGCGCGGGTGCTCTTCCGAGTCCAATCGCGAGGCATCGAGCAAGCCGAATCCTCCTTCCTCGACCCTCACTCGCTAGATCTGACAGGGTTGAGGACATGAAAACTGGTTGAGTCTTTCTCATTGAATTTGGTTTACAATTATCTCATAGTTAGTGTTCATACTATCGTTAAATCTCTTGAAGCTATTGAATAGAACATTGTATTGTTCAAAATCTTTATTGTTTGGGTTGCTATAGCTGGAAATGATATTTCAAGACTTTAAGCTTGTTAATTTTCCTGATGAAAATGAGCCCCTTAACTAATTTCATTAGTTTCTCATGTTTCCTTTTGCAGGTGAACACTCACCTTAAAAGGTACCAGAAAGGAAATAGAAGGGTAAATGAGCCAGAAATTTCGGGGATCGGAGGTAAGATCTATTAGGTCTATTTGTGTAGGGTTAATTGCACTTGTAGCAATTGATGTTCAATCTTGGAAGATGCTCAGCTCTGAATGAACAGATTATTGAAATCGAATGTTTTCATATCAACTTGTTTCATATATATAGATGGTTTGCCCTAAATTTTGGAAAATATTTGTTTAGGAATTTGAGGTGTCTGGTTGTTTCATATATTGCATTGAAGTTCTTCCCTATTGTTGTTCCTGCATGTTTTAATTCAGTGAGACTTAAAATTGTCAATAGTTTATCAAGTTTAGTGTATGTTCATAAACTGAAAAAAGTACTTAATATATTTTGCAATCAAAGGACAAAAGATGCTCTATTAGGAGTCTGCAAGGGTTATAGGTGTGTCTTATTCTTATTATATTTATTGAATAAGAACCATCTACCTAATTAAGAGAGAAACATCTACCATCTGTCTTATTTGATAAATTATAACAATAAACATCATAAATTAGTTTTTTTTTCCTTCATAACTACCCATAGCCCTTTTTATCACTTGATGACATGATTAATAGTTAATACCTACTTGTGGATAAGTTTCTTTTTGGTTGCATGATTGTCTCACTTTAATCGATCATGCACTCCTTTTTCAGCTTCTCAATCATTCTTTCGGTGTATATTGCAGGAGTAAATGCTCCCGCCTCTCAGTCATTTCTCAGTTATGTGCTCTTGGTCTTGGGTGTTCGTAAATGTGGATGGAAGCCTCTCAAGGTATACGCGTAGACCAAAATTATCTGTTTTGGCTTTGATTCAACAAACTGGCAGCTGATAAACTGAGAATCAGAAACTTAAAAACATAACATCATAGCTGGTTTTTAATGTTTTAGTGACATTTAATTTACCTAGAACTTGGTATCATTTTTTTTTAGAGTTACAAGTTTGGTGGATTGATGAAATAAAGGCATATGTAGATAAAATCTAAGTTCTTGCTGATGCCTGAAGAGTTTGTCTCAAATTAAACTTAAATCTATTTGTCTCTACTTAAAACTTTCATCTATTTGTGTGTCTATTTGTCTCAACTTTAAACTTTCATCTATTTGTGTGTCTATTTGTCTCAACTTTAAACTTTCATCCAAGTTCTTGCTGATGCCTTATCTGTTTGCACTAACTTTCGTTCAATTCAATTCTCTCTCTATGTATCTATAGTTTGTGTCTCATTTAACTATGCATCTCTCTCTTCTCTATATAGGTTTGTATGGCGGCATTGGAGATGCTCATGAAGGAGTTTGACAAAGCTCTCAGGTTACTTGAGTCTTGAATGCTATCCTTCGAACTATGAATGTGTAAAAGTTGGATAGGTTGTGAACTCTCATATTTTGGTGTTGCTGTTGGATGTGAATTTTGTTGTGAACTATGAATGTGTAAACAAAGGATAGGTTGGGCTAAGTGTTAGTGTTTAGGTTTTGTATTGTATGTGCATGTTTTGTGTAAATATCTCGTGGTAAATATAGGGGTAGCAAGATCTTTCATTTTTTTTTTAAAAACAAATTATTCTCAGGCGACGAACATAGCAAGCATCAAGTGGTCGCTTCAATCATAAAAAAAAAAATCAGGTTTTATTAAAGGCGAGGAGCAATAGAATTCAGGTGACGGACAAAATCTGTCGCTTGAATGCTAGTGGGCGGGCTTGGAAAGCCCTCAATGTTCTTAGGACCCACCTTCTCGGAAGGGTAGTCTTAACATAAATCACACTATCATATGCATGCGATTTTCTCGTGTATCACCCGAATAAATTGAGCACACCTTCTCGGAAGGGTTTCCCAACTCAACGGCTATCACTTAAACGGAAAATCATGTTTGTTTGTTTAATTGAAATTTAATTTTAACCCCGTTTTCATTTTTAAGGTGAATTTAGAGGTCAACGACTGTACTCGACATATTCTTGAGATTTAATATCGGGTTACCTACGTAGCCGTTTTTTCGGCGTCAAGTCTTTACGTAGTTCTACTCCACCCTTTGAATTTGGGAAATTTTGGTTTGAGATTTTGACTCCGTTTTTTTTATTTAAGAGCCGATTTGAGACTCGACCCACTAGAATAAAAAGACGATGAAAATTTACGAATTTACCTTTATGATTTTTTGTTAAACCCGATTTCTAATTTGCGTTGATTATAATTTGTATACTTAATTTAGTGGGTGAGTTGTATAATTAGGCATATTTTTTTAAATATGCCAAGGAGCATATACGAGCTCAGTATATGCCAATTGTTGGATGCAATCAACCTCCAACATCAATTTTATATGGGTGTATTATATTCGGCCGAGCCCAACCATTTATATTTTTTTGTTTAAGCCCATTTTGATTAAAACTTTCCAATGTCAATCTTGTCTTTGTTATTGCTTTTGCTTTCTTCTTTTTTTTAGACCTCTTGCGGGAGCTTTCTTTCTTTCTTTTAGCAGTAAAAACACCATAGTTCGAACTCAAAGAACCTCCATAGCTGAATTTGAGCATGGCCGGACTTGAGTTTTTGATGGCCCGAGGCGAAATTTAAATGAAAGTTAAAGTTAAAAAAAAAACATTTGGCCATCGCCTAACCAAATGGATAAGTAAAATAAAACAAAATTCAAATGCACCAAAAAATTTAAATTATAAAAAAAACAACGATTCAAATGCACCAATAAAAATAAATTAAAAAAAAACCCCAACGATAGTTAAAATTTTTCTTAAAAAAAATCAACCGGGTGGGCCTTTAAAGAAAATCAAACACACAGGCCTGAGGACTACCTTGCATCGAACCAAAGACCTCATAATTAAAAGAGAAATTTTATCTACATCCCAAACCAACTGGGCTACTCTACTTTCTTGTATTAATGGAGATGGTATAATACTAATATAACTAAAAGAAAATTTATGGGCCCCTATACAAATTGGGATTGAGGCGACGGCCTGCTGGGCCTCGCCTCAGGTCCGGTCCTGAATTTGAGAGGACTCTGACCTAATTCAAAAGCCAAGCTCGGATGAGCTTCACCCACAACCGCTTGGGGCTAGCGAGCTCAGATCCAATGCGTCCGCTACCAGCCGGAGGAGATTGAAGACGTTCGAGAACACTGGGAAGGAGTCAAGGACAACCATGGCAAAGGCAATCAAGGTTTGTTTTGAAACCCCTGTCAATTTCAATTTTTTGCCCCAAATTAAAGCTTGCCATTTTGTTTGTCAAATTAGCTCCCACTTTGAATTTACCCTGACCCTCGAATCTGAGATGCGTTTGTTTTAATTTTGGTCAGGCCGGAACTTGGTGTGCTTGGGACCCTGCATATTGTGGCTAATTTCAATCGAGGTTCAAGGGAAAACGGTGAGTTAGCTTCTAGCCGCAGCTGTAATCGACTGCATCAGGGGCTTTTTTGGAGCAAACGTGTTGAGTTATACATTCATGTTAACATTTAGCATATAAAGAGCGAGGACTCGGGATTAGTTGGGTGTGCTACATTGTATAGAATCATTTCCCTTGTAACTGAATTATGTACAACACCATATATAAGGTGCAAATTTGCAATGGAACAGTAAGAAAACACAACACAAATTCATCAGTTCTTCATCTTCTCTTTCTTTGAGATTCAATGCTTTTTCTTCTCCTTTCTTCCTCCTAGCTCTGCCTCTGTTGAGCTTGCTGGAGAATCATCTCAAGCTTTGACATGGTATCAGAGCAGGTCCGAGTCGGGTCGATATTCCTAGCTTCGGGATAGGCGATTCAGATGCCGAACCCGTCGTAAAAACCAAAAACCGGGCGAGCTATAAAGAGATTGAGAGTCTCGACACGGAAATAGAAGAAGAAAAAAATTGTTCTAGTGTCAACCCGATCCAGGCGGGTTGCACTTGAGGGGGCGTGTTGGGATAAATAGCCATCCCACATTGATTGTGGGTGGTATAACAAACCAAAATATAAGGTTTGGAGAAGCCCCTACACATTGGCTTAAGCTTTTGTGTAAAGTGGTGGATCCCGACCTTATAAACAAAAATAAAAATAAACTCGACACGACTCCCGATTTGATATGACCCGACTCGGGATTCTCGAAATCTCACATGGTATCAGAGCTCGTTGGCGATTCTGAGGTACCACGCACCGACGATGGTGTGGATTCCATGAGTGAGCTGTTCCTGCATCACTCAGATCATCCCAATTACATCATGTCTACGAGATTGCTCGATGGCCGGAATTTCAGTCACTGGAAGCGCTCCGTTGAAGTCTTGCTCCTGGAGAAGAACAAGCTGGGATTCGTCACTGGAACGTGTCTTCGTCTAGCTACAGATCTGATTCGTCAGCAACACTGGGACCGTTACAACCACATGGTAATTTCTTGGCTATTTCACTCAATAGAGAAAGATAGAGCTGAATCTATCATATATTGTAGATCTGCTGTCCAAATCTGGAAGCAATTGGAATCCAGATTTGGAGGAGTTAATCGTACTCGATTATACCAAGTTCAAAAGGATATTGTAGCTCTAGATCAAGGAAATCTTAGTATTGCTGATTATTTTACGAAATTCAAAAGGTTTTGGGATGAGTATACAATTTTAGTAGAAACAGAAGTTTGTGATTGTGGCTCAAACCTTGCTGTGACAAGGATGATCGAGAATCAGCAGGTGATTCAATTCTTGATGGGGATAAATGAGCTCTATAATACTGCACGGGAAACATTCTCATGATGACTCCTCCTCCTGATATAGATGAGACTTATCGATTTGTTATTCAAGAGGAACAGCAGCGAGGCATGAGTAAAGGAGCTTCGTCTGGTTCAGAGAATGCAACATTCTCTTCTCAGGTCAAAGGAGGAGCACCAGGTCCTAGGAAACCATCATATTGTGACCATTGCAAGGTCACTGCTCACTCCATGGACAAATGCTAGAAAGTTCATGGATATCCAATGAATTCATGTTCAGGTTTGTACTGTGATCACTGAAAAACAGGTGGCCATTCTATGGAAAAATGCTGGAAACTTCATGGTTTTCCCTCTCCCTCCAGCAATGGATCTAGTCCTTCGTCTAATGTAACTGGATCTACTAGATCTAGGCCATTTTGCACACATTGCAAGAGTCTTGGCCACCTAATTGATAAGTGCTGGAAGCTGCATGGATACCCCACAGATATGTCTTCTAAAGGGAAGAAAACTGCTGCCACAACTTCATCATCATCTCCATCAATTTCTCAAGAGCAGTACCATCAATTGATCTCCCTATTGCAGCGCCATCAAGTGTCTGAGTCCACTGCTATGTTAGCTGGTAAGAACACTTGCCTCTTTTCTTCATTGCTTAGTTCATCTTGGATACTTGACAGTGGCGCCACAGATCACATGTCCTCTAACCCACACCTGTTCAAATCCTTAACTCCTTTATCTAAGCCATCTTCCATCACTATGCCAAACAATAAGAAAGCTGACATTACCTCTGTTGGAAATGTGAATCTGTCTTCACAAATTTCTCTAAATGATGTCTTGCTTGTGCCTGATTTTCACTTTAACTTGCTTTCCCTACGAAAACTTTCCATTGACCTTTGCTCTAATGTGCTATTTACCCTTACCTCGTGCATTATTCAAGGCCCTTTGATGAAGAAACCACTGGTAATTGGAAGTGAGGAACGAGGCCTATACATTGCACACACACCTTATGAGTTGGAGTTTTGTCCCAAGCTATCTTTCATTTTACAAACACAGTTCCCTACTTGTAATAAATTTTCAGTGCATTCTACACTAGAGAATGGTTTTTCAGCAAACCGTACAGCTGAGTTGATACATTGTCGAATGGGGAATTTGCCTTTCTCTCAAATTAAGCACATTAACTCTTCTTTGAATGTTTCTCCATCCCTTATTTGTCAAGTTTGCCCACATGCTAAGTTGCACAGGCAGCCTTTTCCATTAAGAGATCACAAGTCCTGGGCTCTTTTTGATCTTGTGTTTTTTGATACATGGGGTCCATATAAATGCATCACTCATAATGGCTTCAGATTTTTCCTCACTGTGGTGGATGATTTTACCAAGTGTACATGGACTTTTCTCATGGCTTCCAAAACAAATACATTATCTATGATCAAAAGATTTGTGTCTCTTGTTCAAACTCAATTCAAAACCTCTATCAAAGGTATGAGATCAGATAATGCAGCTGAGTATCTTGATCAATCCATGAAAGATTGTTTTACTTCTCTTGGAATAATCCATCAAACTAGTTGTATTGAATCTCCTCAACAAAATAGGGTGGTTGAGAGGAAGCATAAGCATTTGTTGGAAGTTGCAAGAGCCTTAAAAATTCAGTCTAACCTTCCTCTTTGTTACTGGGGAGAATGCATTTTGACTGCCACTTATTTGATCAATCGATCACCATTGCCTGTCATCTTCAACAAATCAACCTATGAGCTGCTATATCTTAAACCTCCATCCTACAATCACTTACGTGTCTTTGGATGTCTTTGTTATGTGAGCACTTTGAGAAGGGGCCGTGACAAATTTCAGCCTCGTGCAACTGCCTGTGCTTTCTTGGGCTACACTTATGGGAAATGTGCTTACACTATCCTTGATCTCCATTCTATGGTTGTGTTTCATTCTCGGGATGTCGTCTTCCATGAGACTTGCTTCCCTTTTCACTCCTCTTCCACATTTGATCCTCATCTTACATTGCCTGTTCCTGCTACATCATTTCCCACTTCCATTTTCTTAGACACAAATTCTGCACCCAACTCTCATGTTTCCAGTCCCTTGCCTTCTCCATCTCCAACATTACATGATGTTGAACCTCCTATGCCATCACCTTCACCTTCACCATCTCCTATTCCATCCCCTTCCTCTCCAGCTCCATCTCCTGTCCTTAGGAGATCTACAAGAGTTATTCAACCTCCAGCTCACTTGAAGGATTTTGTGTGCAATGTGTATTCCTCCTCTGATCATTCTGATTACTCTCATGCTTTCTTTGCCTCTACTCTACCCTCTTTTGCTTTCACCTCCACTCTTTCATCCTATGTTGAACCCACTTCTTACAAAGAGGCTGTCAAGGATCCAAATTGGGTCTTGGTAATGGACAAATAGATAGGTGCTCTTACTACTAACCATACTTGGATCTTAGTACCTTTACCTGCAGGGAAACGTGCAATTGGCAGCAAGTGGGTTTACAAAGTGAAGCTAAAGGCTGATGGAAGCCTGGAAAGACAAAGGGTTGCACTCAAACTGAAGGAATTGATTTTCATGAGAAGTTTTCTCCTGTTGTTAAAATGATAACCATCCGAGCTATCATTGTTGTTGCTGCATCTCAGGAGTGGGTAATGCACCAAATGGATGTTAACAATGCATTCCTCCATGGAGATCTCTATGAAGATGTGTATATGAAGCCTCTAGAAGGATTTCAAGTTGCTCCTGGATTGGTTTGCAAGCTCCAAAAGTCTCTATATGGACTAAAGCAAGCCAGTCGACAATAGTTCTTTAAGCTCACCAGTGCTCTTCTCTCTTTGAGATTTGTCCAATCTAAATTGGATTATTCACTTTTCATCAAGAAAATTGATGGTCAGATCACCATTGTGGCAGTATATGTTGATGATCTTCTAGTGACTGGTTCAGATCCTTCTTAAATATCTCGTCTCAATGCTTATCTTGATTCTCATTTTAGCATCAAAGATTTGGGTATTCTGCATTATTTTCTGGGATTGGAGGTGTCTTACAGTGCTCGAGGTGTCCACCTCTCTCAGCATAAGTTTAGTAAGGAGATACTCCAAGTCTCTCTTCTTACTGATATTCGTCCTGTTTGTACTCCTTTACCACAGAACCTTCGGCTGGTCCTTCTCAGGGAGACCTCATTGAAGATGCATCTTACTACAGAAAAATGGTGGGGAAGTTGAACTTCCTTACAAACACCAGACATCATCTCTGCTTTGCTGTTCAGAGTCTTAGCCAGTTCATGCAATCTCCCAGAACCTCACATTTGGATGCTTTACATCACACCATCAGATATTTAGCAGGTTCTCTACACAATGACATTACTCTCAATGGTTTTGAGACACCAAGAATTGTGGTTTTCACAGATTCAGACTGGGCTTCTTGTGCTTTTACTAGACGTTCAGTTACTGGTTTCATTATTTTGCTTGGTGATTCTCCGATTAGCTGGAAGTCAAAGAAGCAAGGTGTTGTCTCTCGAAGCTCTACTGAAGCTGAATACAAAGCTATGCCTCAAACTGTTGCGGAAGTAACTTGGTTAGTTCGTATCTTGGAGGAACTTTTTGTTGCTCCTATCAAGCCTATTCAGTTGTTTTGTGACAATCAGTCGGCAATTCAATTAGCTAAAAACCCAGTCTTTCATGAGCGTTCTAAGCATATAGAAATAGATTGCCACTTCACTCGGGAAAAGGTCATGGATGACCTCATTGATTTGTGTCATGTTCCTACTGCCTCTAAACTAGCTGATGTGTTAACCAAGGTGTTACCTTCTCATCAGCAAAATCATCTTCTATCCAAACTTGGGTTGTCACCACCCCAAGTTTGAGGGGGGGGGGGGGGGTGTTGAGTTATACATTCATGTTAACATTTAGCATATAAAGAGTGAGGACTCAGGATTAGTTGGGTGTGATACATTGTATAGAATCATTTCCCTTGTAACTGAATTCTGTACAACACCATATATAAGGTGCAAATTTGCAATGGAACAATAAGAAAACACAGCACAAATTCATCAGTTCTTCATCTTCTCTTCGTCTGAGATTCAATGCTTTTTCTTCTCCTTTCTTCCTCCTAGCTCTGCCTCTGTTGAGCTTGCTGGAGAATCATCTCAAGCTTTGACAAAACGCAATCATCAGAAAACGGTTGAAGAAGCTATGGACCACATTCTACAGGTTCATTTAACTTTAGTTAATTTTTGTTTGCCTCAGAATTTTGGGATTTGAGGTTGCAAGACTGATCTCATCTCATTAATTTGGAACTAAATGAGAGAAATCACTTGTTTGGGATTCAACAAACTTTTCTAGATTAGGAGTTGCTATCAACCCTTTATATTGTGTTTATTTTAGAATTACAGTCTGTCTAATCTGATATGTTGAGATGGGGGGTTTGATTTCACCATCTCTAATTTGTTGTCCTCTGCTTTGAACTGGCTAGGCTTTTGTTGTTGTTATGAACCTGCTTATATAGTAATCCAATTTTTGTTTATAACTTCTTTTTTCTTTGAGTTTTCTCTTGGATCCCATTGGTTTGGTTGGAAGTAAAATGCAGTTTCCGTGAGACTGATTGTGTGCTCACATATTAGAGAGATAGGATAAAGGTCCAATTCCATAAGTGGAGTTTTTTTATCTTGTTTCGTTCACCAGAAAATAGCCCGTCAAGCCCTTTGTAGGAAATTTCAGAAGTATATTTTTTTTAGGATGTTGGTGAACTGTTTGAACATGGCCCGAGCAGAAATTTTGGCAGCACTTCGTCCCCTCGGAGGTCGATCCACGCCAGGATCGGGGGTGTAGTGGCGAAAGTATAAACTCTCAAACCACTACGAGCTACTCTCAACCTACTATGAGGCGACCCCTAGGAGAAAGTGAAAACTTTCATCCTACTATGAGGTCATCCCCTAGGTGAGAGTTTGTATGTCCAGTACGGGTATCCTCTGCCTCTTGTCCTCCATTTACCTGCAAATTAAGACAAAGAAGAGTTGTAGAAGTAGAGTTATACCTGATGTTGTATGTTTGATCTTGGCCTTCTGATCTAGAATGCACAATGGACTATTTTATGCTTTCTTTCAATGTCTTTTTGCTCTCTCTGGGAAACTGTTGCAGTGCTGCTTACGTGCCTCTTTTGGCTTCTAGGACCCCTATTTATAGGATGTAGGCTGAGGGTAGTTAATAGGCTACCTCCACTCTCTCATGTTCTCTTTTTTTTTTCTTTAAAACTCCTGCTGAGAAATAGAGAAAACTGCTCCCCACTTCCTGAAAAGCATCCAACTGTCCATTTTAGCGGTTTCTTCCAACTGTCCATTTTAGTAGTTCCTTTTTCCCTTTGTTTAATATGTAACTTGGGATTGAATGGGCCGGACCTACATAGCTCAATGGGCTTTTCTCTTCTTTCTTTATTTTTTTATTTTTTAATCTTTTTGCACTCTCAATTTATTTCTTGTAGAGAGCAATAATCCCCTGTAATATTAAATTTTATATATATATATATATATATATATATATATATATATATATATATATATATATATATATATATATATATAATGGGCTTTTCTCTTCTTTCTTTATTTTTTTATTTTTTAATCTTTTTGCACTCTCAATTTATTTCTTGTAGAGAGCAATAATCCCCTGTAATATTAAATTTTATATATATATATATATATATATATATATATATATATATATATATATTACCGCCAAACAGTTGCCCCCCGAACTTTGTATGTGTGGAATTTTGGTGAACACATCCAAAGTTCGGCGAGAGACCCGTGAGTAGGGTGGTTGCAAGCCTTCTAGTGTGACACATGACGAGTCAACAAAAGGCTTTATCTTCCATTTTGAAGCATATTTATGCTGTAGGATTTTGGAAGACAAATAACCCCTTTTAAAATAATGAGATAAATCAGAGAAAATCTTGATGATATCTCTAACAAACTCTCCTGATCTCCTTGCAATTTGAATTTGAATAAAAGATTTGTTTTTCAAAGCTCCAGTCTTTGAGCCTATTTAAACAGCTCTTTTTTCCAGATGAAGCACTCAGATCTTTTTGAAGAGGCGTCTCTGCAGAGGAACTTAGGAAACAATGACAGAGAAAAGGCCCAAGGTACCACCCCCTTCGCTTCTATGATCCTCATTGCTTGTTCCCTTTTTTTTTGTCTAAATTTTGATGGACAACTCTTCTTTCTTGTCAGAAACCCATCATGACAGCTTATGGCGAAGTAGACTCTCAGCAAGCGCCTGGGGCAAACGGTAAGGAGGTCATCAATGGCCCCCTTTACAATAGGACTCTTTCTCTGACAGAGTCTAAGGTCAGACCTCCTAGCGATGAATTGCCTCGGTTGTTCAAAAAGGAAGAAGTCTTAGAGGGAGGCCTAATTTGCTCTTTGTATGAAGAAAGCGGATGCATCAGGCCTCGCAAGGAGTTCGGGCGAAGATTTAAGTCCACCCTTCTTGAAAAGGTGTGTCTTACTGATGACTTATATCAGCCTAGGGAAGAATTCTATCCTACTTTGAAAAGGTTTTTAGATAGTCGCAGAAATTGGGGCGGGGAGCTTACTTTTCGTGGTTTATCGTCATTCGTCCCTTTTCCTTATGGAATGGACTAACCGTGTTATGGGCAAGTACCAAGAACCTCTGCAGCAAGCTGATATCCGTGGCCTCGTTGGAATCTCTCAATTACCATATAACTACCACCCGATGTCTGGAGAGCATTTTGTGAGTTGTGGGGTCCCTTGGCCAACACGTTTCATCATGGCGGTGGAGAAGTCGGAATTTCCTTGCACGACCTGAAAGTGATCGGAGGTTTACCCATTTTAGGGGCTCCCTATGAGGAATATTTGCCTCCAAATGAACAACTCTTGGACCAGGCTAAATATCCTCCCACCGTGGCAGAACTTCTGCGAATTCATTCTGAGCTTTGTTAGCATGACAATACTTCAGAGGTACCAAACATATTCATTATGGCATAATTTCCTCCTTATTTTCTTCATTAGGAATACAATATTCGATATGGAAATAAAGTATCTCCTAACTGAACCCCTGCTCTTTTCTTCTTGTGACAGGTTTCCTGGTCTAGGTGGATTCAACACTTCTATAGGGGTAAGCCACACTATATTGCTTACGGTGAAGATCCTCCTGGCTCTAGCAAAAGGAGGACCTCTCATCTTTCGGATTTGAGAAAGGAATCAAAAGAGCCACTACCTCTGCACATATCTAGAGAAGGGGAGCTCACTGCCTACCTAGCTCTTCTGTTAAGCAGGTTTGTCTTGCCTTTCGGGTCCAAGTCTATTAGGCCCGAGACATTTGTGATGGCTTCTCTAATGGCCCAAGGGCGGGAAATTTCTCTTGCCCCTACTGTTTTGGGTCACATATACCATGGGTTGGGTGAAATGGCTACCTTTCCAGGAAACCCAGGTAGTGCCCAAACCAATTTTGGTATTCATTTTGTGGTGGGTTGGATAGCAGATTATTTTCCTTGTTTATATCCCTGCCGCTCTACTGACGAATTTGATGAAGTTTTCCCTTCTATGGCGAAGTACGCCGAAGTAAATGGTCATGACAAAAGTCTTTATGAAGCTAGACTTATATTTAGAGGCACCCAACGAGTGTCATATAGGGCTGTGAGCTTTGGATTAGGGATTGGTGACAAGGATTATATTGATTCTGATTCATTGTCTGCTGAATGTTTTGAGCATCTGATAGCCACCCGCACCACCCTTTTACCTATCCGTTTTGGAGCTACAATGATACTAGAGCCCTATTATCCAAGTAGGTTTGCTTGGCAGTTCGGGTTTGATCAAGGCATCCTTGCTGATCCGTTGGATTTTCCATTGGGTGCGCGAAGAAAAAGGTCCCTGGAGAGTATCACCACTGCATATGCTCAGCTGCTCAGAAGGGATACTGGGGTTTTGCTTCATATCCCACATCCTCATTACTTGGGTACTTATATCTATGCATATTGTGGCTGGTGGGCTAGAGTTTCTGCCCCTTATTTGACTCAATCCTGCAGCCAGATCAAGATTGTTTTGACTGGAAAACCCTGCATTGAGCGGCATGTTTTTGTAATTTCAGACACCCGGATAGTCACTGCAGGGACAAGGGGACGAGTAGAGATTTCCGAGGATCCTCAACAGCCCAGGCGCAAAAGAAAATCTTCCCGTTCCTCCCGCTCCGCGTCTCACTCAGGTGACACTTCCATCACCGACCTGGAGGGGGCTGACCGTTCAGCTGATTCAACAAGAAGAGACTCCTCTAGTGACGGTCGCTACTTCAAAATGCAGCGTCGTCGTAATGGGTCTGAAAGCCCCACTTTAGCTGATCAGTATGACTTGCCTTTTTTTTGAGAATTTTCCTGCTTCTGATAATGTTGCCGTAGCCGAAGACAACGACCTAATCATTAGTGTGACGGAAGACACGGCGACACCGCCCAACATGCTGCCCCACGTTCCTCCTTTGAGCAAAGTTGTGGAATCCTCATGTACGGTTTCTAATCCATCATCTCAAGTGAGCCTACAAGAGATGCTTGCCCGATCGCCTGATGAATGGATTCGGGAGACCCTTGTCACCGGCGTTAGCAAACTTGCCAAGATCTTTTCAGGCTCACCATCCTCCACAAATATGATGGGTGAAAGGACTTCTGTGATGCGGACTCTAAAGACCATTCAGGTAATTACAAGAGCTAACGAGGTCGATATCACATGGCTTGTCTCGAAAGTTCAAAATCTGATGGATGAAGTTGATGTTGTGGCCAGTATCACAACAGTCGTGGATGCGCAGCGTGTTGAGCAGCTTTCAGTTCAACTGACTAAATGCTCTTGCAATCTTAAACTGAAGCAACAACAACTTTCCTCCTCTACAGCTCAATGGTCCTCCGATTTACAAGTAGATGAACAAGAACTTCTACTCTGAAAAGGGAAGATTCAAGAGGTAGAACTTAGGCTTGAGTCCATCAAGGCTGAACAGATAGCTCAGGAATCCGAACTGCAAAGCTCCATTCTTGAAGGCAAAAACAGAATGCAATCGATCCGGGTTGAGCTGGACCAAGCAGGTCAAGACAAGCTGATTGAGTTGAAGACGAAGGAGACCTGCATCCATGCTTTGGCTAACGAGATTAATGCTTTCTCTTCCTCTTATTGATTTGCTTCTAGTTTAGTTTAATAATCAACCGAACAGTTGTATCGGTTGTATTCCTTTTTCAATTTGCTCACTTTCTTTGTATGTTCTGAACACATTTTGTTTTAATTCAGAGCCAATTTGGCAGTAGCATTTCTTTATGTGAGATCATTTAGTTTCATTTTTTTTGTCACTTGTATTGACCAAGGATTTACCAACCATTTTACATGTGTATGGAAAATGGTAGTGGGTGTTTGCTATCCGAGTCAATATATTTGAATTATATACCCATCAACTCCACCCCCTTTGGTGGATAAAACCAGCTCTCATAATATACAATCACATGGCATGAGTCGTAACTTATTATGAAAGTCTTGACAAATGATGTTTCACGCCTTCATGATATATATATAACCAAGCTTGATTAACATCACCTTTACCCACATATAAGAGGTGGATAGATTTAATCAAAAACTTGAGACCCTTCATGAGTTATATGCAATTTTATAATTTTGCATAGACTCTCGTTAAAGGGACAAGATGGTATTGTGTTTATTTTTAGGGTTGCACCTAGCATTTTTATTAGTTAGACTGCCTACGTACCCTCTTCATGAGGGATCAAGCCTTTCGTAGTTCTTTCGGGCACCCATTTTTCACATATGCTCCAGGGCGCCTCGATTTCGGACTAATATCAAGTCCATGCTTTCATTTCTTTGTATCGGGATTTTTCTCTTTTTTTTTTCTTTTTTTTACCGCATCACTCGGATTACCTAGGCCCACCTTCTAGGAAGGGTTTCCCAAATGACCCGACTATCATATGCGAACCCGGTTTTTTTTTTTTTTGCGCGACTGAATTTGACAAATGTTTTGATGTCAAACGTCCTACGTATTCCTTGCTGGAGATCAAGTCTTAACGTAGTTCTTAACGTTTTAACTCTCAAACTTCATGTGAAAAACTTTTTCACAAATTTTCCGTTCACACATGAATATACCACTTCGCCTTCGGTATTTGAGAGCTCATATGCACCTTTGGGAAAAACTTTGGTCACCACATACGGACCTTCCCATTTTGATTCAAACTTTCCTTGTGCTTTCCGATTGATGACAATTGGTCGTCGGATGGTAAGAACCAAGTCACCAATAGTGAATGAGCGAAACTTAACCCGCTTGTTGAATGCCCCAGCTACTTGAGCCTGATAGATTTCAAGCTTTTGTTGTGTCGCTAGCCTGAGTTCGTCTAATGCTTCAAGCTCGGCCAAACGGATTTTGACATTCTCTTCGGGGTTGGTAAGTTGAACCGCTACTCTAAGAGATGGCAACTGTATCTCCAGTGGTAAAACAGCCTCGGACCCAAAGACCAAGTTATATGGTGTACAACCAGTCGATGTTCGGGTTGTTGTCCGATATGCCCATAGTGCCTCCGGTAACCGCTCATGCTAATCTCTCTTCGATTTTGAGACCATCTTCTTGAGAATTTTGCATAGCACTTTATTAAATGCTTCAGCTTGGCCATTTGATGACGGGTTATAGCTAGATGAAAAGCTATGCTTAAACCCGAATTTCTCGCTCAACTTCACCAACATTTGATTCTTGAAGTAAAGAGCGTTATCGGAAATGATCTTTGAAGGCACTCCATATCGATAAATCAAATGAGTCCTTATGAAATTGGCGACTGCTTTAGCTCCCACCTCCTTTAAAGGTATAGCTTCGGCCCATTTGGAGAAATAATCCGTAGCTGCCAAAATATATCGGTGACCTCGGGAAGAAGATGGTTTTATGCTCCCTACCACATCAAGACCCCATGCATTGAAAGGTCATGATAAAGTAGTATGATGTAGCATTTGAGGAGGTTGATGTATGAAATCGTTGTGAATTTGGCAAGAGTGACAAGCTTTAGCGAAGTCCATAGCATCTTTCACCATAGTAGTCCAATAGTAGCCTAACCGTTTGATTTGATTAGCCAATTTAGGACCTGCTTGATGCGCTCCGTACACTCCAGCATAAGTTTCGGCTAGAATGTATTTAGCTTCTTCTTTGGACAAGCACCTTAGCAAGATTCCGTCAAATGTTCTTCGATACAAAGTATCATTCTTAAGTAAGAATCTTAACACTCGTCTTTTAATGTCCACCCTCCTTTTCGCATCATCGGGGAGGACTCCATGACGAAGATATTCAACAAGCGGTTGTCGCCAATCCATTTCTTCCTCAATTTCATAAACGGAAGCGACCTCCACTTCTTCCGCTGGCTCATCTCGCTCCGAGGATGGTATAAGCAGATGCCGTTCACCGATGGTAACCTGAATTTCTCTTTCATTTGGTAACGTCAATGATGAAGCCAATTTTGCCAATGCATCTGCCTTGTCATTCTCGGACCTCGATATATGCACCACCTCTATTTGACATAATTGATGCATGAGACATTTAGCTCTTTGATGCAAAGGGATCAAGTTTGCGTTTTTGACCTCATATTGCCCATTTAATTGTCTAATGACTAATTGAGAGTCACCAAACACTTTTAATGGATCAACACGCATTTCAAGAGCTATCTCCAAGCCGATAATGAGTGCCTCATATTCTGCCACATTATTTGTGCAATTCTCCAAAAGAGAAAATGAATAAGGCACTATTCCATCACTTGGAGTAATGAACACGATACCCACACCATCCCCTCTTTTTGCTGCAGCACCATCAAAATATAACTGCCAAGATTTTTCCTCTGTCATGAAGACTTCTTCATCCGGAAAATCGTCCGACAACTCATTATCCGGAGTAGGATGGGCTGCTAAGAAATCAGCTATGACTTGCCCCTTTACTGCCTTTTGAGGCACATATTTGATGTCAAAAGGAGCTAGAATCATAGCCCATTTGGCCAATCGTCCCGACAGCACAGTTTATGTTAAAATGTATCGCAGAGGATCAGCTTTGGATATTAATGTGATTTGGTGGGATAAAAGGTAATGTCGTAGCTTTTGGATGGCAAAGATCAATGCTAGACATATCTTCTCCATAGCGGAATAATTTTGTTTTGCCCCCACCATTGTTCGGCTGATATAGTACAAAGCATTTTCCTTTCCATCATCATTATTTTGAGCCAACATAGCCCCTAACGATCGCTCAAGACTTGCGATGTACAAAATCAAGGGCCTTCCTTGAACTGGCGCCATAAGAACAGGCGGATCAATCAAATATTTCTTGATGCTTTCGAGGGCATTTTGGCAAGCTTGATCCCAAATGAAGGGAACATCTTTCTTCATCAACCTTAGAAAGGGTTGACATCTCCCCGTTAGGTTCGAAATGAACCGTCGGATATAAGCAAGCCTACCTTGCAAGCCTCGCAGTTCACGGAGATTCCTCGGAGCTGGCATTTCCATGATCGCCTTAATTTTATCGGGATCAATTTCTATTCCTCGACCTCGAACAACGAAACTAAGAAACTTTCCCGATGTTACACCAAAGGCGCATTTAAGAGGATTCATTTTCAACTGGTGCTTGCGCAATCTTTCGAAGATAATTTTAAGATCATTTATATGATCCTCCCTCTTCTTCGTTTTCACCACAAGATCATCCACATAACACTCAATGGTGTTGTGAAGAAGATCATGAAAGATGACCGTCATGGCTCTTTGATAGGTTGCCCCGACATTCTTTAACCCAAAAGGCATCACAGTATAGCAATATGTGCCTAATGGTGTACGAAAAGTTGTTAGCTCCTCGTCTTCGGGATGCATTTTGATTTGATTGTATCCCGAAAATCCATCCATAAAGGACAAAGCTTGAAATCCCGTAGTGGAATCAATCAAGAGCTCTGTTATGGGAAGATGGAACTCATCCTTGGGACATGCTTCATTTAAGTCCCTGAAATCAACACAGATGCGCAGTTGACCATTTTTCTTCTTCACGGGAACAATGTTAGCCAACCATATCGGGTATTGGACCTCCCAAATAAATCCAGCCTCGATGAGCTTATTGACTTCAACTTTGATTTGTAAAGTCAACTCGGGCCGAAAACGGTGTTGCGCTTGCTTCACTGGCTTTTCTTCTTCCGAGATGGACAACTTGTGCATTGCCACCTTAGGATCCAACCCAGGCATATCTTGGTACCCCCAAGCAAACACATCTTGATATTCATGCAGAATTTTTTCGTATAATCCTTTTTCTTTGTCGGTTAGAAAAGCACTAACAAAAACAGGCTTAGGATTTTCCATACTCCCCAGATTGACCTCTTGAAGTTTATCGACCGTGGCTTGACCACCATCCTCCATTCCCGGTGGAGCCGGCTGGATTATGTTAACAAAATCCTGTGAGTCTTCGACCGATTCACTCTCACTAGAGGCCAACACCATGGTCACCTCCTCCATTTGAGTATCCATCGGATCCTCCGGCTTGCAAGTAGGAGCTTTTGACTTCTTTTTCTTAAGCTTCCACTTTTTATTTTTCTTGCCATTGGCCTTCTTGTTCTTGGACACGCTGGCTTCTCCAAGTCTCTCAAAAACAAAAACTTTCGGAGAACTTACTCCTAGTCTTCCAAAGACCGATACTCGCGGAGCGTTTGCTGCCTCTTGCAAAAACATACTTTGCTCATGACTTGTAAGAGTCATAGGCTCTAAGACTTTGGCTGACAACAATTCGCCTTCTTGCGAAAGTTGCAAATCATCTATCGAGATCTTACTAGGGGGGTTTTGTTGGCTTTTGCATTTCCACGAGGGTTTTGTCACCTTAATTTTGACCTTTTTATCAAACTTTGAGGAGACCTGTTCATCGGGAAACTTAGACGACTCGCCATTGAACACTACCCTTGTGTCTTCATTTCTTTTCTCTCCGAAATGTCGATGAATGACCAACTTCTTCTTAGGCACTGATTGGTCAATCTTGCGAAGGGGACAAGTGTAACTTGTCATTAAAGAATGCATGGCTTTCTCCGTTGCACTTAATGGCTTTTGGCCGGGTTGGCGCTTGTCTTTAGGTGTGTATTTGAACAAAACCTTCGGACGAGTCCCTTGCACCTCCTGCTTGCAAACAAAAGAGATTTTAGGTGGTGAAGACTCCCTTTGGCCAATCTATTCCTTTTTAGGACTTTTGCTTCTACCATCCTCTTTCGCTTCTAAACGAGTGCTAGGATTACAATGCACCGCCTTGTAAAATTTGGCGTCCACGTAGTTAACGCTTTCACCTTGAAAAGGATCACCATCCCCTCGGATATTCCTCTCATTCCCATTCTCATCGGTGTATTTTAAGCATTGATGAAGTGTGGAAGCGATTGATTTGCTAGCATGAAGCCAAGGTCTTCCAAGGAACGCATTATAAGAGGTTCCGGCATCGATCACATGGAAGAGCGCATCCTTGTAAAGATCATCCATAACCACTTTTAAGGCGATGGCATCTAGCGCTTTTTGCCCCACTTGGTTGAATCCTTGAATCATGAGTAATGTTGGCGATAGATGCTCAACGGAAAACCCCATCGCTTCCAAAGCCCGCAAAGGCAATAAGTTTACTGCATACCCACAATCCAATAGGATTCTATTCAATTTGGTATCCCGGACCATACCCGTTACATATAACGGCCTGTTATGGTCATTGCTCCCCAATTGGAGATCTTCATCAGAGAAGGTTATACATGCCATGCAAGAAGCGCAATTAACCGGAGGAGATGATGTGACTTTGTCGACCTCTACATGATCAACTTGGTCTTTATAGTCTTCCGGATCCATGAGAGCTTGAATTAAAGCCTTCCTTAAGTCGGTCGACATTTGTAAAGCATCATATACACTTAGACGTGTGGGAATGCGCTTTAAGTGACCGATAACATCATACTTCACCTTCTCTTTGCAAGAAGCTTTTCGAAGCGACATCGTTCGCGGCGCAACATCTTTTGGATTAGATGCCCCAACCTCCTTGTTTTTTTGGTTCGGTATGGAAGCTTCTTTGTCAACCGCCTCCTCAAAATTTGCCGTTTTTGATGTCTCACCAATAGGTGACTCCTTATCCTTTTCTTTTTCCTTGGGTTTAGGAGAAGACAACTTTTTCCCTGACCGAAGAGAAACTTCATCGACCTCTTCTTCCTCGACCATATCGGCCCATGAGGTCATACAACACTGGACGACCTTACCCTCCCAAAATAATTCTTCATCGGAAGAATCATCGACAACTTCACCTTCCCGAAATAATTCTTCATCGGGAGAGTCATCCTCTAAGAACTCTATTCGAATATAATCCATAAGAGTGAACATTTTACGTCCGGGTTGCGTATACTCTTCGTCGGACTTACTTTCGGGCTTCTTATTCTTCTTACCCTTCTTCTTGTTTTTCTTCTTCTTGTTTTTCTTTTCGGGCTTCCTACCGATCATCCTAAAGCCCGTAGGTCCTGCTCGTCGGGTGGTTTTTGAAGGAGACCTTTTCCGACTTACATAAACCTACCATTCTCGCCTTCACCATCCGGCGGAAATGATTCTTCGACGTTTGTTTGCATCAATGCGTCATATAAAGACATGCCACCTGGCCCGTCTCTCGGCATATCCGGATAGGCCCATACAGTACGCACCTCATTGCGCATTTGAAACTGTACTGGGACGGCCTTCGGAGGCAATGATACTGTAGGAATGGCATCCTCTTTGACAACCTCCGACGAAGGGTTGCTCTCTACCTCTTCCGTTATCGATATAGGATTCGACGAAGCAGTTTGGTTTTTAGAGCTTACTCCCTCGATTTCAATCTCGCCCTTGTTGATCATCCTCTCAACAATGTCTTTGAAAACATAGCAGTCTTCATGAAGGGGTATTTCTCTCCTTTATCAACTCGCTGAATATACCCCTTACATCTTCATCATCAAAGGGGTATTTCTTTTGCTTCCTCTCTTCGAGAGTTAGCCTTTTAGTAGTCTCTTTGGCCTGACCCTTCTCATTTGCCCTAAAAGTACTCCCGGAGGGTTTTCCTTGGGGCTTAATGAAGGTGTCCATTGATTCTCCTTTTTTCGCGGGTTTTCTACCCTCATCTTTCCTTACTTCATTAACTTGAGGCCGACTCGCCCCGATTTTACGCCGAGCCAATTAACGCTCAACATTGCAGACCTTCGACACTAAAGCATCGAAAGCTTTAGGCTCTGCACTGCCCACATGCACCGCTAGCTCTGGAATCAAATTGTTGGTGCACATTTGCACGCATGCTTCTTCACTCAATTTTTCCGGGCATTGAAGTCGCAAGTTTCTCCACCTTGCAATGAAATCATTTACAGACTCATTTGGCCTTTGATAAGCATTTGCAAGATCCATGATGAAAACTTTGGCCTTTGAGCTCACAAATTGGGCCAAAAACTCCTTTTGTAGGTCATCCCAAGTATGGATCGACTCTGGCTGAAGTTGCGTATACCATGTAAACGCAGATCCTCTTAACAATTGGACAAACTGCCTTATCAACAATTGATCGCTTAAAGCAGTTTCTCCGCACGCGGAATAAAAATGAGCTAGATGCTCATGAGGCGAACCATGAATGCCGTCAAATTTATCAAAAGTCGGCCTTTGATAGTGCGGAGGGAAAGGAATTGCATCATAATCCGCAGGGTATGGCTTTCTATAGCCGATCACTGGCGGACTTTGGGAGATCTTAAATTCCCGAATCCCTTGAGCAATTAACTCCTTTATCTCTTGGGGAGAGATGAAGGATCTACTTTCCTCTCGTCTTTACTCTTGCCTGTTTTCGGAATTTTGTTGTTGCATTTGATCCATGAGGAGTTGTATTTGAGCCTCTCTTTCTTCCAGTTTTCTCTGTAATTCCTGGAGTTGCTCTTCAACGGTTGAGGCACCGGTAACTAGCACTAACATGCTTTCAACTTCCTCTTCGGATCCATCATTTGATCCGATACCGCTGAAAACTGTCGTCGGAAACTCATCTTCATGAAACAACGAATCCAAATCTCCATATAAGGGAGAACTTTGTTTCTTTTTTGTTATAGCTGGCGGACTTAGTGAACGAGTAACTACGCCTGCATATGACGTGGTCTTAGACCTTGACCTTGTCATTGGGCCCTCGTACAGTCGTACCTCTCTATATAAATAGGGAGTGAGGTAGCTTTTCTTGGCACCATTATGCTCTTCCCTTTGTCCTCAACTTGAAAAGATGCTTGGACATCCTTCTGAGGCTCCGTAGGTTTCAACACTTTAACCCTCGAAGCTTTGGATTTCCGATCTCTCTTTTTTATAGATCCTTCTTCGACCTCTCCCTCCGAATAGGAGGTAACCATGACTTGTTCCACATGGTTCATATCCCAAGGAATTGAACCAAAGAAAATATGGCTTGAGCTCGCAGTTTGAGGTGCGGTGATAGCCTTGTTTTCCTCAAGGAGGTATTTGGCGGCCTTCCATAAAATGGCGTTGGCTTGCTCCAACGCGGGAGATTGGGCTAACCTACGAAGGGCCCCGGTTTTCCCACGCTGAGAGCCGCATTTTCGCCCCCTTCTTCTTTTGGGCTTGCTTGCCCTCTTGGCCATGGGTACAGATTGCACGATCGGAATCACATTTGCCCCAACATTCTTTCTTATGGCTTGAATGATGGGTCCTCGAACAACTCCTTCTCCAGGCTTTGTACCGCTCGGACCGGCAACATTGCTAGCACCCTTACAGAGTACAAGCCTGTTGCTAGTTGATAGGTTGTCAACTTTCTTTTCATCGAGCTTCATGGGCTTAGCTTTCTTGCCCTCATTACTCGCGAACCCTTTAAGCTTCATGCTTTCTTTGCTTGAGGCTGGTAGTGGAATCCTGATCGCCGAGATGCTGATTTTCTCATCCTCCGGAGCTGGCAGAGCTCCGAAAACATTCTTGACTGGGATCTCCGCAATGATGGAATCCCTACTAACCTCAAAGCGAACTTCGAACGACCGTCTCTTGACCCAGCGACCTCCCTTCACCATGAAAGTGGTCGGTAACTCATCAAAGTTCATAGTCGCGATTGGTGCCATTTTCCTTGCAACCAAAATAAATAAGCAAACCTTAGCATCGAATAAAAATAAGAGATGAAAAGGCAAAAAGGGTCCCACTGGGCGTGCCAAAAACATGTTGGAAAAAAATGCGCGAATAATTGCACAACACATTTTATTTGATTTTTAATATTTGAGTTCGACCCCTTTTGGTTATCCTCTTGAGTTGAAGTCATATCGATACCAAGATTTGAATGGTTTTGGTAATTTGGGCTGCACCCATATTTAGCGGGTTGCCTACGTATCTCTTGGAAGAGAATCAAGCCTCACGTAGTTCCGAGTATTTAAGTTTGTGTGTTTTAACATCTTAAAGATTTTCATGCATCATTGGATCGTATTAGGACCCACCTTCTCGGAAGGGTAGCCCTAACATAAATCACACTATCATATGCATGCGATTTTCTCGTGTATCACCCGAATAAATTGAGCACACCTTCTCGGAAGGGCTTCCCAACTCAACGGCTATCACTTACACGGAAAATCATGTTTGTTTGTTTAATTTAAATTTAATTTTAACCCCGTTTTTATTTTTAAGGTGAATTTAGAGGTCAGCGACTGTACCCGACATATTCTTGAGATTTAATATCGGGTTACCTACATAGCCGTTTTTTCGGCGTCAAGTTTTTACATAGTTCTACTCCACCCTTTGAATTTGGGAAATTTTGGTTTGAGATTTTGACTCCGTTTTTTTTATTTAGGAGCCGATTTGAGACTCGACCCACTAGAATAAAAAGACGATGAAAATTTACGAATTTACCTTTATGATTTTTTGTTAAACCCGATTTCTAATTTGCGTTGATTATAATTTGTATACTTTAGTGGGTGAGTTGTATAATTAGGCATATTTTTTTAAATATGCCAAGGAGCATATACGAGCTCAGTATATGCCAATTGTTGGATGTAATCAACCTCCAACATCAATTTTATATGGGTGTATTATATTAGGCCGAGCCCAACCATTTATATTTTTTTGTTTAAGCCCATTTTGATTAAAACTTTCCAATGTCAATCTTGTCTTTGTTATTGCTTTTGCTTTCTTCTTTTTTTTTAGACCTCTTGCGGGAGCTTTCTTTCTTTCTTTTAGCAGTAAAAACACCATAGCTCGAACTCAAAGAACCTCCATAGCTGAATTTGAGAGGACTCCGACCTAATTCAAAAGCCAAGCTCGGATGAGCTTCACCCACAACCGCTTGGGGCTAGCGAGCTCAGATCCAGTGCATCCGCTACCACCCGGAGGAGATTGAAGACATTCGAGAACACTGGGAAGGAGTCAAGGACAACCATGGCAAAGGCAATCAAGGTTTGTTTTGAAACCCCTGTCAATATCAATTTTTTGGCCCCAAATTAAAGCTTGCCATTTTGTTTGTCAAATTAGCTCCCACTTTGAATTTACCCTGACCCTCGAATCTGAGATGCGTTTGTTTTAATTTTGGTCAGGCCGGAACTTGGTGTGCTTGGGACCCTGCATATTGTGGCTAATTTCAATCGAGGTTCAAGGGAAGACGGTGAGTTAGCTTCTAGCCGCAGCTGTAATCGACTGCATCAGGGGCTTTTTTGGAGAAAACGCAATCATCAGAAAGCGGTTGAAGAAGCTATGGACCACATTCTACAGGTTCATTTAACTTTAGTTAATTTTTGTTTGCCTTAGAATTTTGGGATTTGAGGTTGCAAGACTGATCTCATCTCATTAATTTGGAACTAAATGAGAGAAATCACTTGTTTGGGATTCAGCAAACTTTTCTGGATTAGGAGTTGCTATCAACCCTCTATATTGTGTTTATTTTAGAATTACACTCTGTTTAATCTGATATGTTGAGATGGGGGTTTGATTTCACCATCTCTAATTTGTTGTCCTTGATAGATTACATAGGTCTTAATATTGTATAGTGGGCTAAAAGCCCATTAAAGCCCAATACATTTGTAACCTATATATATATGTTATATCAATGAATGAAAACCCTGAGGAGGATTTTACATCAATTCTACAATCTTACATGGTATCACAACCTTTTTCTTCCTAACGGAACCCTAATTTGATCCTCCCGCCTCAACTCTCTTGCCCGATTTCGACCTAGTACACCCGAACACGACAACCGATTCCTTCCTTTTTCCTCGCCTCTCCTGTCTCGCTCCCGCTGTTCCCCACGCCGGCCACCATACCCACGGCTCTCGCCGACCACCACACCCACGGCTCTCGCCGGCCACAACCTCGCTCGCTACCCCGAGCCCAGTCCGAGCCAAGTCCGAGCCTGCACCTTCGCTTTCGCCGTCATCATCCATCGCTCTCAGATCTGAACCCATCGGCACCACTAGCCAAATCCGGCAACCTGCGACCTGGATCCAACCTTCTAGCACCACCGGTGTCGCTCCGAGCCCTGTCCTCATCCTCCTCTGCCTTCGCATCAAGACACTTCGCCCTCGCCTGTGTCTCCTTCTTCCTCTGTACGCAAGTTCCTGGGAGAAATAGTTATTTTGATTTCTTTTATCGAAATTACATAAACCTTCCCCTTGATTTTATAGAAATTACAGAAACCTCCCCCTTATTTTTCTAAAACAAAAAAAATAAAATAAAATAAAATAAAATAAAAATGCCTGGATATCCTACCCCTCGACATGCCGATCCTCAGGCCTCTCTGACATCGCCTGAACCAGGCTATGTTCCGTCAGCTCTGCATCACGCCTTCTCCTCTATGCAACTGGCATCTTCAGACCCTTCTTGGTACATGGACACTGGTGCCACCTCCCACATGACGAACTCCTCAGGTAACCTCTCATCTATTTCTTTTAAGGGCCTCGCCCACTCTATTATCGTCGGAAATGGTGGTCTTCTTGGTACAAAGGGCTTGACGGACAGAGATAAGGTCTGCTTTGAACTGGTTGGGCTTTTGTTGTTGTTATGAACCTGCTTATATAGTAATCCAATTTTTGTTGATAACTTCTTTTTTCTTTGAGTTTTCTCTTGGATCCCATTAGTTTGTTTGGAAGTAAAATGCAGTTTCTGTAAGACTGATTGTGTGCTCACATATTAGAGAGATAGGATAAAGGTCCAATTCCATAAGTGGAGTTTTTTTTTTATCCTGTTTCGTTGACCAGAAAACAGCCCGTCAAGCCCTTTGTAGGAAATTTCAGAAGTATATTTTTTTAGGATGTTGGTGAACTGTTTGAACATGGCCTGAGCAGAAATTTTGGCAGCACTTCGTCCCCTCGGAGGTCGATCCACGCCGGGATCGGGGGTGTAGTGGCAAAATTATAAACTCTCAAACCACTACGAGCTACTCTCAACCTACTATGAGGCGACCCCTAGGAGAAAGTGAAAACCTTCATCCTACTATGAGGTCATCCCCTAGGTGAGAGTTTGTATGTCAAGTACGGGTATCCTCTGCCTCTTGTCCTCCATTTACCTGCAAATTAAAACAAAGAAGAGTTGTAGAAGTAGAGTTATACCTGCTGTTGTATGTTTGCTCTCGGCCTACTGATCTAGAATGCACAATGGACTATTTTATGCTTTCTTTCAATGTCTTTTTGCTCTCTCTGGGAAACTGATGCAGTGCTGCTTACATGCCTCTTTTGGCTTCTAGGACCCCTATTTATAGGATGTAGGCTGAGGGCAGTTAATAGGCTACCTCCACTCTCTCATTTTCTCTGTTTTTTTTACCGCCAAACAACCTACAAATTCAATATGTAACTTGTTGTTTTCTTAGCATGCAATAACATGTAACAAGATATACAAACTTTAAACTTGCATAATTTCTTATATAATTATCGAATTCAGTAATATAACCTCTTGTTTCAAAGCTCACTAGTTGAATTATATTGCCAAAATATCAAATTAAGTAAAATATAAAAGAATCATGATTTATTAAAAGACATTTGAAATAATTAATTTATGTTTAACTTTCAAACAATTATAACTTTTTACTCGTTTATCGGATTCAGGCTTATAATATATCAAAAGGAATCTGCCGACGCGTAGAACAAATATAAATGATTCGTCGGATGAAAGAGGGGGCGTATGCTCCCGCTTGCCCCCACCTAAATCCGTCTATGCCTAGTGCCTTACCTGGGATCCCTTCCCGTTGTAAGCACTTACACTCCTTTTACTCTACTATCAATACTAAGGGCTAGTACCCACCGTTGGAAACAAAAAGAAAATACATGCAAGGATTTGGTGGAGCGAAATCCTCTGCCCCCATTCTTATCCCCCTTCCATGTCCCCCTCACAAACTCTCAATTAAAAATAAATGTAAATTAAATTAAATATTAAATTAAATATTAAAAGAAAAAGAATATAAAAAAGATGTGAGGAGAAACGGGGTAAGGGCACAAATCCGAGGACAAAGGATTTGGACATTTGGCAGGGTTAGTTCATACCATAAGAGCACCTCCAACAGATTTCCTATTTTATAGATTTTAAAGAATTTTAAATCGTTTATTTTTTTCATATTTTAGAGATTTTAAAGAATTTTAAATCGTTTTTTTTTTCAGTAGATTTTTCATTTCATTGTCCAAAATGGGAAAGCGACAAAAAAATAGAGAGGCTTCTTTAAATCTGCATCATTCTCCAAATCTTCGAAATGGACAAGCTGTTGGAGTCGAAGCAAAATAATTTGAAGAATATGTATTTTGTTTCCCTATTTTGAATTTTTTTTGGAAAAACTATTGGAGATGGTCTAACACCCCCTAGTGGCAAGGATACAAAGATGTATATCTAGTCGAGCACCCGGAGAGGCGTCTGACTAGTGACTGGAATAGGCGAGAGATGCCAAAGATTGTTGGATTAGCTTGGTTAAATGTAGGAATTATCAGGAAAGTGTAATTATTTTAACGAATTCTACTTGAGAAAATAGGAAAATATGTTTAGTTGAAAATAAATTCTCATACACTCAATTATTATATTTTATCATATGGCGCGGTTATGTAAAATAAATAGAAATAGAAATATACTATGTTAGCTAAGTTATACTAACATATTTCATCCCTATATTTTTAAATTTCGATGAATGAAGAAAAGGTTTTGTTATAAGTTAATGACAGTACATTAAGGGTGTGTATGGCTGCCATATAAACAAGTTAAAAAGTGTGAAATTATTAGCTGTTAAAAAAATAAACGGGTTTAAACGGTGTATGGAAACAACAAATAAGCTTTAGTCAGTTAAAAAAAGGGTTTATAAGGCCATGTTTATCAAGGGATACTAGAAATACTAATATTTTATTTTTCTCTTTCCGCCACATCATTCTAGGATCTCATTCTCATTTTTTCCATTTTATCAATAACATCCCTAGGATCCCAAAACCCACCTTTTACTATCAATTCAATTTACAATTATACCCATCTCCTATAATTATTTCCATCCTTTACTAGCAAAACAATTTACGTTTATACCCCTCTCGAACTCATTTTCTCAATCGAGATTAATTTATAATATTCATTTCTCGTTAAAAAATATTATTCACGAATTAATATTACTTATTTAATTAAATGGTAACTATATATTAACTTAAAATATAAATTTCATTTAAATAAGTGGAAATACAATGATTACTTCAAAAGACATTAAAAGACATTACACTACGGACAATGCATAAGCTTAAATTCCAACTTAAACATATTACTAAACTAAAAAACCACTAATTATCTCTCACATTGGACCCAAATTTCTGCCAAATGTGTTCCTTCAAGTCTTCTCTAAGACGACGATGTGTAAAACTATCACGTAGTTGATTCCTGGCTTGTATATAATTTCGCACGACGTTGGGAGTCCTAGTCGATTGCGTCCAAGAAGAGTTCTCCACCGGGATAGGTTCACCACTTATGCCTTCTTCAAACTGCGGAATCTCGTATCCATGGTGGCTATAGTCTTCTCGCTCATCCTCTACGATCATGTTGTGCAGAATGATGCATGCTCGCATTATCTTTCCGAGCATGGCTGGATCCCAAGATAGTGCTGGGTTGCGAACTATTGCAAAACAAGATTGTAGCACTCCAAATGCTCTTTCCACATCTTTCCGAACGGAAGCAACTTGTTCAGCAAATAATTTTATTTTGACTCCCTAAGGAGACTTCGGTGACTTGACAAATGTAGCCCATTCCGGATAAATCCCATCAGTTAGATAGTACCCCATGCGATACTCGTGTCCCCCAACGGTGAAATTAACGGTTGGAGCTTGACCTTGCACAACATCATCAAAAACAGCGGAACGATCAAGAACATTAATATCATTATTAGTACCTGGGACGCCAAAGAAAGCATGCCAGATCCATAGGTCATATGATGCAACCGCTTCAAGTATAATCGTTGGGTGATCATGATCTCCACGAGCAAATTAACCTTTCCATGTAGTCGGGCAATTCTTCCATGCCCAATGCATACAATCAATGGTACCCAACATCCCTGGGAAGCCACGAGACTCCCCCACACTTAGTAATCGTTGGATGTCTACTGCATTTGGTCGAAGAAGATACTCGTCTCCAAAAAATTGGATGATGCCATCAACAAAATGTGATAAGCACAATCTGGTCGTGCCTCCCAATAGACGAAGGTACTCGTCACAAGCATCAGCACCAAGGCCATAGGACAACATCCGAATTGCACTTGTAATTTTATGCAAAGCAGAAATGCCCATCCGGCCCGTGCAATCCGGTCTTTGTTGAAATTACACCATTTCTGTCTCCAATCGTTGAACAATGCGATTGAAGACCCCCTTACGCATTCTGAATCATTGGCAAAACACTTCATCTGGGTATGTTGCCACCTCCAAGAAGTAATCGGAGGTTAGTTGAGCAAATCCTCTCTCCCTTCCTCTTTCAATGTGGGTTCGACGACGTCTCCTTCGATCACTTTTAGGTTGTCGGTATCCTTGCTGAAGAGCAGTAGCTGTAGCTTCCCATTCGGCATAAGCTACTTGTAGCTCGCTCATGCCATCATCGGAGCTACTACTTGAAAGGAAGGGGTTTGTGTTTGACGAATTGGAGTCGGATCCAGACATTGTTGGGGATTAAGAGGAATGAGTGTAGTGAGGAATGTGTCGGTGTGCCTCTTCTGCAATGCTAAAGTAGCCAACTTATATAGAATGGATTTGTCAATAGGACAACGAAATATCACATGATGGCTTTACAAATAAGATTCCCGAAGACAAACATAGATTTGACAAGTCGATGGCAGAAAGGACAACAAAATATCACATGCAAGCTTTTCAGAAAACTCTTCCCAAAGTTCACTCTTTTCAGAAATCTCTTAAGGAGATTGTCGTCGTCAACACTCTAGTAGGTACGACCTAAGCGAACTTCATCACCACCTTCAGCTCCTTCACCACGAGCTGCACCCCGAGCACCAGCACGACCTCGACCCCGAGCACGGGCACGACCCTGGCCGTGAGAGCCTCCACTACCACCTATTGGGACCTCAACAACACTTGGTTAGGTGCTATGTGTTGGGACCGTCTGTGATAATTGAGCATTTGCACTTCCAGCAGTGCGAGGGGTAAAATTTTATAGGTTTGAAGTGAGCACTTGCTGGTAATAGCTCAAATCATAATCAGAAGAAAGAGACATGTTCCCTAAGCTAGAGAAGAACACATTCTCTGATTGATTTTGGGAAGGATCCGTTATGAAGAAGTAGAGGAAGAAGTGAAGTGTGGGTTGCAATGCTAGTGATTATATGTATTTATAGCCAAACTTCATAGAAACCTCATATATTTTCTAATATTTAAACTTGAAAAATCTGAACCAAACTGATTAGACTACACAATGCAAAGATCAAACTACTCAATGCATCAATAGGAGACCATGCATGCTATTTTATATGAAAAGTCATTTCATAAAAACATCAATTTCTACCATATTCTTACACGAATTATGAAAATTAGTATCTATTATGACATATTATATATATTTTTAAACAACATTCTAAAATTTTCAAATGATAATAAATTATTACTAATAAAATATAATGATCATATTATTCAAGGTATTATTACATGTAATTGTATTTGAATATTTTTTTTTTGAAATAGAATCAAACATGTACAAAGTTGATGTCTATGTGTAGAGAAAAATGAATCTAGTATTGTGATATTTTTTTTAATATTTTTTAAACATATTTTTAATGTCAAAAATTGCATATTATAAATGTTAATATATATTCTCCGGATTAAATCCCAGCCATCCAAGTGTCAACCATCAACCCCACTCTGCTGCAACCAACCCACTTGCGCCACTTGTCCCACCTCCTTCAGCTCACTGCAACCCAAAATGTTGTGTTGCACTCGTATAGTCTTCAATACGGCGTCGTTTTACTTGCGGTAGAGGAATAAAAAAATGGAAGACTGACACACACTATTCCCGTTATTATTACAATGGATACTTGCCCGGATACTACCCCAAGTATCCCAACCCATTGAAACTTGCGCCCTTACCCATTTTTTATTCAATTATATTGGAGTATCGATCCTAGAAATAGACCGATAAACATGCCCTAAATAAGCTGCAGATTGAAGCTTATTTTGAGGTTTATATTCCATAATTACTATTTTACCCCTTCTCTTTTATCTTATTTGGTTTGAAAGTACCACAATACCCCTAATAAAAACCAAATAAACTCCACTTTTTACAAATAAACTGTTTTTCGCCCCATACGGAGTTTATATTTTTTCATAAATTTTTAACTACTTTTACCAACAGTTTATAAATTTTTACCCTATTTATAATTTTAGTCAGTTTATTAACCCCATTCCATACGAACCCTAACATTAATCAACACAATGTTCCAATTTTCAAACATATCACGTATTTCAGCTCATATCAATAGTGTAAGATCATGAATTATATACATGAATGACTTGATTGTGTAATAATAAGTAGAATATGTCTTAACTTTCGATTGAGAAAGACAAGGCTTTGTTGTAACCCCTCGGAGCTAGACTTAAATCAGTGCACAGTTGGTGGCAAAGGTGAAATCTAGGAGTTGAAGTATGATCTATATGCTATTATATATATATACTACACCTTGGATTCTTGCCCATTTCTGGGCACTACTTGTGCTATAGATCCATTGTGTTAGTCGGCTCTCTCTCTCTCTCTCTACAATGTAGAACTTGTTGCTTATGGACCAACTTTGATTAGATGTTCATCGTTTATATGTTATTTCATTTTGCAAATCCCGGCCATTAATTTCAGTCTTAAGAGTGAACGGAGCGTCCTCATGAAGCTGCAAGGATCAGGCTCAGGCAGGACTGCAAAGAGGTGATATACCCGATTCCCCCGGATCGCCGCTCTTTATTTACCAATTCAAGATATACCCGATCCGACCTGATTCACGAAACCCTGAATGACCCGAATCTGAACTCAACCCGTTTAAATTCGACCCGAACTTTTATCGAAACTCAGGTGATTCGACCTTTTATTGATCCGATAGCTGAAGCGTCGTGATGGTTCCACACAATGAAGTGAAGTTCACACAACTGTCCTGTTTGAAGTGAATTCCACATGTTTTCAATACAAGCTTTAACTCCAACAAATCCAATAATCTATAGATTAAGAATCAAACAGATTGTTATTCAGAAATGTAAAAGATTTTAGAATTGTGACTTTTCTTCCCACTACTGCAAATGGGAATTTCAGTGGAAAGCCAGCAGGAAAGATCTTTGCAATTTATAAAATTGGTTTTGATACGACATATCCCACGTCGAAAAATCATGAGAAGCACGTGCCCTTCATAACCTCACAAATTCCAATGATTAAATGTCGAGCTCAGTAGCGTGAGCTTGTAGCCCAAGTGGGGACATTAAGGTGGTGGGACAGGGTCTTGGCCAGCCAGGCCGGGTCTTCGGTGGCATTCACTTACTCGCCCTCTCCAAGTAGGGAGTTGAGCCATGTGGTTTGGGCGAAGGCTTAGCCCACAAGGCTCCTAAAGCGAAGGGCACCGCGTGAGGCTGGCTTCACAGAGCAGCGACTACCTTCCGCTCCTGTCAATGGAAGGATTACGAGTCGGTGCCACTTGGATCCACTAGCACCTCGGCTAGCCTGGCCACCATTGGACCACCACTTTTTTGATCCTATATGTCATAATTCATTCACTTTTTGTGTGTTCATCTTACACCTCCTTCCACTTTTTCGATCCTATATGTCAAATTTATGACCTGTATCTATTTATTCATTCACTTTTTGTGTGTTCATCTTACACCTCCTTATGTATCTATTTATTCATTCACTTTTTGTGTGTTCATCTTACACCTCCTTATGTATCTATCTATTCATTCACTTTTTGTGTGTTCATTTTACACCTCCTTATATTCAATATTTGTCTTGTTAGCTGGAAATAGGGGTGTTATTCGAGCCGAACGAGCCGAGCTTGGCATGTTCAAGCTTGTTCGTTTGTTAAACGAGCTCGAACCGAGCCGAGCCTAAATTTTATACGAGCTTTTTTTTTGTTCAAGTTTGGCTTGTTTAGGAAATGAACGAGCTCAATCCGAGCTTTTTTCGAGCTTTAAGTAGTTCTACTTGGCTATAACATGTTAGCCTAAAGGAAATTTTAGAAATTCCATAGAATTCGAGCTTTATTTGAACGAGCCGAGCTTAAAATTTTGTTCAAGCTCGGCTTGTTTAAATTAATGAACGAGCTTGAGTCGAGCTTTTTCGAGCCGAGCTCGAGCTGTTCAGTTCATATAACAGCCATAGCTGGAAGAGAAAAAGCCTAAGAGTAATTGGAAGAAAAAATCAAATTGGAAGAATATTTGAATGTGAAATTAGATTTGATGAAAATTATAATTGATTTTTTTTTTAGAATAGATTTGTATTCTACACCTTTAGTATATGCTAAAATTCCCTTAATAAAATAGTAATAAAAATTTGATTAAAAAAAAAAAAGAAGTAGGGTGGGTAGGTTTATAATATAATTGAAGTTGAAAAAATAAAGTACATTTTGCTTTTAAATGATGCTAGTATATATATACAGGATAAGGTTGCATTGAAACCGATATTACACTGTAACAGCGAAATGATTAAATATTGTGTTATATTCATATTTATATTATGTTAAAAATCCCTTAGAAGCATATTTCAATGTCAAATTAGATTCGTATTCTACGCCTTTAAGTATATGCTAAAATTCCCTTAATTTATAGTAATAAAAATTTGATTTTTTTTAAAAAAAAAAATAAATAAGCAGGGTGGGTAGGTTTATAATATAATTGATTAATTATAATTGATTAGTTTTTTGAGAATAGATTCGTATTCTGCGCCTTAAAAGTATATGTTAAAATTCCCTTAATAAAATAGTAATAAAAACTCGACTTTTTTAAAAAATAAGGAGGAGGGTGGGTAGGTTTATAATATAATTGAAGTTGAAAAAATAAAGTAATTAAATTTTACTTTTAAAGGATGCTAGTGTATATATATAGGATAAGGTTGTATTGAAACAGATATTACAGTGTAACGGTGAAATGATTAAATATTGTGTCATATTCATATATATTATGTTATATGAATATATATTATGTTAAGTGAATACGAATATTATGTTATGTGAATATGATATTATTTATATTCACGTAACATAAAATGAATAACATTATATTCATATTCACACACCATGAGATCCATAATATTCATGTACTCATATATATCTATATAACGCCATATTTATATTAATATATATTTTTTATTTTACTAGAACTCTTGCTTATATATATAGACAATCACACATATGGGATGTAGGATGGGATTTGCGAAAATTGAAATTCTCGTCCCACTCGATTTTTTATGGGGCGGAACTAAGACGGGATTAACTTTTTTCCCTCCAAATCTCGACGGGACAAGAATTTAAGAGATTTGTATTAACCTCTAAAAAAATGGTCATAAAAGAGCAATTAATTGATAAATGTGCGTTATGAAACCATCATTATAGGTCGATGGTTCACCTCCCTAAAATACCGCACATGGTGGAAAATCGAATGATGTTTATAATTGCTTGTCATCTCTTTCAAAAGACATACAAAAGTCATATAATACACTCCTTTCTATAAACCTACTTTTTTTTTTGAACTGGTTAATATATATAAATCTCCAAAAGGATCCAAAAGGAGGGAAGGGGCCCCCCCGGGTACAAAAAAAAGTGATTCAAACAAGGGAACACTTGTAAGATACAAAAACCGGCTAAGCTACTAGCCTTCTCTTCCACTCCCTATCCGCCCTACCAGCTACTTTACTCTTTGCTCTGACTCTATCTTTGCATTCATGTACCAAACCTGCTCGAAACTCCTAGCCAATTCATCACAAGTGCAATCACACTACGAGTATAAGCGCACCCAAACCATAGGTGCTCACAATTCTCCACCTCCACATCACAAAACACACAATTTTGCGCCGGAATGGCATTCCATTTAAATAATCTGGCTCTCGTGTGCAATCTGTCCAGCACCGCTAGCCACATTACGAAGCTCCAGCGCCTACATTGTTGCCCTGCCCAGATCAGCTCACCCCAAGGCATTCTCTCAACTCGGCAACGCAGCAGTTCATCCCAAGCTGCACTAAATTCTTGGAGAACTCCTACCACACATTTCCATGTCCAGGAGTCTCTCGCTGTCAGCTGAACATCTTGTGTACTTTGTCCCTTTAGAAGGTTAACCTCAACCCATCTCGTCCATACACAATCACTTCCTTGGATAACATCAGCTGCTAGCTTGACGAATATAGATTTATTCCAGGCAAGAATTTCTTTTATGCCCAGACCCCCTTCCTCTCTAGGAAGCGTGACAGTCGACCAAGCTACAAGATACCTCCTCCCCTCCAAATTTCCATTCCAGAGAAACATCCTACACATCCCTTCTATAAACCTACTTTGTGTAGCGTTGAAGATCGCCACATGAAGAGCTTCATCTTTGTTTGATTTTAATTCTTCTAATTCCATCTATTTGGGTTTTCCGGTACCCATGTACTTTGGTCGATTCATGCATCCTCACCTCTGCCTAGTATGTTTGTTTAAGAAGAAGCAATTTTTATTTGAGATGTTAATTTGAAAAGAAGATATTGATCTACATCTTGATTAGTTTTTCTTTTGTTCGTTTCAATTTAATGTATACAAATTGATTACTATGCAGTCAATCTTCACTTTGATTTTATCATGAATTATGTTTATTGACGTGAAACCTACAACATCTAGAATTAATTTGTCTATATAATATAAGACACTTTCTTAATTTAAAGTTTTCAACTAATCACAATTTTCTCTTATTATTTCTTTTTCTCTTAGGGCCTGTTTGGTTGTAGGCAGGGAATGGAAAGATAATCGATTCCTTAAAATGAAAGGAAAGGAAACCCAAAGAATTACCTACTAGTTTTGTTTGGAAGATTTTATAAAAGGAATTATTCCTCTTTTATAAATATTTTTTCTGTAAAAATTTTTCTTTGGCAAATTAAAAGTCGAAATATAGAACATGAAATTGCAATCCCTAAATATCAAATCCCACTCCCAGAAGCAAAATTTGAAAAAAAAATAGCTTGAAATCAATGGCTTGAAACAATCCATCAAACAACCCTGTAGAGTTGGAGCGGGGTTTCTCTCTCTTTAGAGAGAGAAACTCTCTTTTGTGAAACCCCGACCCCTTTGAGAATTTGGTTTTGTGAAACTCCACACATCTATGGGATTCTATCCTCTTTTGTCGAATTAATCATCTTCAATCCATCCTCTATTCATCCCACCCGAAAGGGCTTGAGAAAATCCCACAAGGGCTTGTCGATATTTTACAGGTGAAAGTTTGTTGGCGTTTTGTTTCGAGCAGTTTGCGGCTCTGCTTCTGAGGTTTCTAGGAGATCTTCTGCTTGGTTGAGGGGGGGGGGGGCGTGGAGTCTGTAGTCGGGTCTGGTTAGGGTCGTGGTGGTGCGCTCAGGGCGACTCCGTATCTGGGATAGAGTTTCCTTGGAGTTCGTCTGCACTACCCACAGGAGATAGAGTCATGTTGTACTACTGGCCCGCGGTGCTACTACAGACTCCTCGTCTGCGTTGGTGCAAAATTGGGGGGTTTCCGCCTAAAATTTGGGGTTGCTTGAAAAGAAAAAAGGGGAATGATTAAGTTAGCTTTTGTCTCAAAAATCAATCTTCAATATTCATGAATTGCTTGGTTGAGTTGCTACTTATATAGAACATTACTTTTTTTTTGGGTGTTTTGTAGACCTTGGATTCTCTTGATGCATCAGAACTGCGCTGGATTGGACATATTCCTGGGGATATTGCAGAGGTAGATGCATACTGTAGGATCTTCCATGCTGCTGAAAGTCTGTATAGCACACTAATGGATACATTGTGTGATCCGGTGATTGGAGAGTGTATAGTCTCAACGGAGGCAAAGGGTAAATCTAAGCTAAAGATAGCAATAATCCATCCAGTGGATTGCAATAATCGTTTATTTATTTTTATGGGGAATTTTTTACCTTTAATGCACCAAAAAAATCTTAATAAATGGTGCAACTTGATCTCCCTCACATTACATGTATCCCACAATTTTCTCTCACATATATTCTAAGTGCCCTCTGACAGACTTTTTGTTTATAATATTGTTAAGTCATATACACCCATCTTTTGATTTTGTTATTTTACGTGTTTTATTAGACCGGGGATGATGGATGCACCTGCTATATTGAATATGACCAAGATCAACAAATCCTAGAATTTGTGGGAATGAAGCAAGTCAAAGAACTAAGTCCGGTCGAATCTATCTATACCAACGGTAGTTGTCTTGATTCAGCTGATAGCAGCTATGCTGTTGGTTTCTCAGCAGTAGATTTTCTGGTATAGAATTTGCTGACAGAAGCAAAGGTATCCCATTCTTCCCCTTCTCCATTCATGCATTAAATTTCAGCACCTAAAGAATGCATATTTGGTACAGGTCGTGCAAGTTACATGTGGTGGATGGCGCCGCCCCCATTCTTACTACCTGGGTTGTATATCTGAAAGGAAAAGTTGCTTTGAATACATTAAGTTATGGTTGTTCTTGCTTCTTCTCCTTTTTTTAGAGGTTAATTATTTAATTCATTTTTTAATTTTCATTTGTAAATATTCTTTTCAAAAAGCAATTTTTCCTTTATACAAAGTGGGTACGGAATATTTTGATTATGATTTTTTCATTTATTCTTCAAGTATGATCAAAATATTATTCCTTTTGCCCAATAGCAGATTTTAGCTTTTTCTACCTAAAATGGTTGTATGATCTCATATTGATTGACAGTTTGAATATATATAAATCTTGTGATACCTGAATTTCTTTTTAATAGATCAACAAGCAATGATGATGAGTCGGGATCAAAGTCATCATCAAAAGATGAGAGGTAAAATCATGTACCTGCAAATTATTGGAATGTTTGTACTATTGGATATTTGGATGTCTTTGTTGGAGGTGTTTTTCTTATGTCAGATATATATTGAATGACAGAATCACTCTGAAGGAATTAAGTAGCAAGACAAATGATGTAAAATGTAAAGGTTTTCCTTCGTTTGTCATTGATACTTCTCGGGACAGCCACCATTCAGGTTCATTTCACTATTACTAATAGCTCATTACTACGTTTCTGTTTTATAAATTAACTATTTTCCCTATTTTATAGAGGTTTGAAGCTGTAAATCTACTTTTGGCAGCAATACTCCAGTACTCATCATTCAAGGTAGCATTTTTTTTTGGAATGGTATGTGTTTGGTGTGTTAGTGTGTAGTAGTTGCCCCTTATTCGATTTATCCTTATTGAAAAATGTTGTGCATATGAACTCTCTTATTATGGTTCTTTTCCGCTATCACAAGTTCACACAACTGCATACACTATTTTAAATCCAGAAAGGCAAATATATATATATATATATATATTTAAAAATTGGTTAGAGGTTATACTTTCATGATTGCTGCTTGTCCGAACTACAGAGTATCTTACCGAGTTGAAATCGATGCTTTAAGCCTTGTATTTGGCAATTGGTGATAGGTGATTTGGGTCTTGTCTTAATGTGATTGATTGGGATGGAGAAGCTTGATCTAAGGAAATATGCCAATCAGACAAAATAGTTGGGTACAGTTGTTGCAATTTGTGGGGCATCTATGAAATCAGTAAGTACGACATGAAACTTCTTTGTACTTAACACCAAGCTTTGAGTGTTTAACTTGATAGAACAATTCTTTGCTGGTTGGCAGGTTAAGAAGTAAGCACATTGTGTTTGGCATAGGCATTTAGGGGCTTTTGGGGGGCAGTTGAACAGCTAGCAACTTGCATTTTAATTTGTTCTTCCATTTGCTTGGATTTTAATTTTTTCTTCCATTTGCTTGGATTTTAATTTTTTAATTATTTTTATCTTCCAAGTGTTTAACTTTTAAATGTCACTGAGAGCTGATTTTTCAAATTGGTTTGTCTTCCAAGTGTTTTTTTTTTAATGTCTTTCAAGTTTCAAGTGTTTGCCTTCCAGCAGATTTGTTTGATAGAGTAATTTCAATAGATGAAGAATTGATTTTCCAACAGATTCAGTTTGGATTCTTTGTCCTATCTAATGATCTCTTATCGTATTAAGGGTTGCCTTTCAAATTGTTTTTCCCTCATCTCTGGTAGATGAAATTGGCCAAAAAAGTAATACGGAAAGGATCAAAATAAAGGGTGTCTCACTGAATTTTTATTTAGTTTTGAAATAATGACGTCATCATCTTATATTATAGAGATTGTGAGCCATGAAAGAAATTATCATGATTCCTTTTAGCTGGTCATTTTGTTCATACCCTGTGTTCTTTGTAATGAATGTCTATTTTGGACGAAACAACTTGCAGGGTGTGTCAGAAAAATCTTGCCATCAGAGTGGTCTCAATATTCTTAAAAACTGACCCTTGAAGAGGTTTGTATCAAACTCTCTCTTTGCTTCTCATGCCAAAGGATGAATCTGGAGAAGACCAGACAATAAACACTAATGTTTTGGACCCTTATTTTACACCTTTAGTCTGAAATCTATAATAGTGATGTACGTTTCTTACGTTGTTGCAATTTTTATTGGGACGAACAGTTGTCTGGATCATGTCAGTAGATGATATTCAGAGTGAATACCACGATCCTCAGGTGGATACATATCATGATTCATTTGGGTATCATTATCAGGGTGTAGATGATGAATCTCATTCATGCTTTGTTGTAAGAGTAAGTTTTGCTGAAACTCAAACTACGGAGTATCTTCACTTGAACTATTTCTGTTCAACTATCACACTATTTAGTATTTTACTGATGTGCTTTTTCAATCCATCTATTAAGATTTCTAAATTTGATATTATTCTTGAAGTACCTCTGTTCCCGCTAAGCAAACTTCCTTCAGTGGTTAAACCAATGCAAATAGTCAAGAGGTCACTATCTCAAAATTGTATATTGGTAAAAACAAAAAAAAATTATGGTATCCGAATGTAATTGGGGTATTTCATAAGAGAGAATTTGCTAAGATGTACTCAAGTGTCCATTTATCCTGTCATATTAACATTTTCTTGTCTAAAATGGTGTGACAGAAGCAGCGTTTGAGTAGAGCGACTGAGTTGGAAACTCAAATATCACAGAGCTCTCCCAACGCTTTGCCTCCAGCAAATACCTTCGACATTTTTAGATTTGTATTGATCATCCATCATTATAGTGTTCATTTAAGGATGCAACTCACAAGGCAAAACTTCCTCTGAGCTTAGAGGTACTGCATCCTCTTTCAAGTCTTCCAACATGTCGGACATAGGCTGTATCACATAAGCATTGCCATCTTCGAACGGTTCAAATGCTTCACCTGATGGAGAAAATGTACGGGGGGGGGGGGGGGGGGGGGGGAGAGAGAACCAGAAGAAAACAAAGGCAAACATACCAGTGTATAGTTTGGAAGCAATTGGAACCATCGTTGTGTTTACCTTGCCCATTCGCTGAGCCACTCACATTGATGTTTCCAAATGGCTAAATGCAACATAAAAATATAATCGGGATTATAGGATGGAAGGTTACGCTGGATTCAATTAAATGATGGGATTAGTGGATCATAAAATCATATGAATTTAAATAAGAAAAATATAGTAAAGAGTAAAGACATCGATATGCCAAAAAGTAACTATATTTGAAATTAAAGAAAAGTTCCAAGTATGTCTTACATTTCATATTACATCTATATATTAATTATAAAATCAGAAGGAGGGCAGTTCTAGGTGGCTTCACGAAAGAGCTCGGATCCACATGCCACGTCATTTCTTACTTTATTTTTTTACTACTTAACACCTACTTGACACCAACCTTCTCTTAATTACACCCCACTAAGTCACTAGAGTTGGCGATTCGGGTATCTGATCGGGTTCGGGTTGATAACATTCGGATCGGCTCACTGATGAATCGGGTCAACTCGGTCAAAATTTCTGTATCAAGCTTGCTCGGGTCGGGTTAGATTCGGTCAAAATAAAATTCAGATTTGTCGGGTCGAGTTAGGTCGGAGTACCAAAATATTTCATACTCGTGCCTAAGGCACGGGCCTTATGCTAGTTCCTTTGAAAATACAAAACAAACATGACAGGAAGGTGACGAGGTTAATGATTCCTTTCTTTACTCATTTTTTTGGCAAAACAAACAAGCCCTTAATCTCTTTCATACATTTACATTTTTTCCCTTTTATTTTTTACCCATTTACTAACCATTGGGTTTAATTCAAAACATTGAATTAAATCTAATGTCTACTATATATATTAATAATCTATATCAATATAATATCTTAATTTAAAATCCATTTTGACGAAACCTAACTTTATGATAAACATTTTTACCATTTTCTTAAAGATTTCAAGTCTATTTTCTTTATGTTATCCTAAATTTTATTAATATTTTATGATATTAATTTGTTATGTTATTAAAATTTTATTTATTAAAAATCGCGCCATGGCGCGGGGATTATACTAGTTCTCATTAAAATTGTTGCAACCAGGTTATTTTACATTTTTTTTAAGTAAACGAAAAGTAGGAAGTATTTGACCTGCAAAGATCATCGTTGATTATCTCCTTATGCAAAGGGGGGTTAATCATATTACTATTAAATTCATCCTAGCTCTTTCTATAGTAGTGCTTGAAATGGATCGATATTGTTGAAGCGTCTTTTGAGCGCATGGATCTCCTCAATCGTTTTGAGAATTTCTCATGGTACTTTGGTGCTATGTATCTTCGATGGTTGTTATTACTTCAAAATTGTGTCTCTTTCAACAATAATGTTTTTTTTATTAATTCCTCTTTTAATTGCAATCTTGATTCAAGTATAGAAGGCTATTTCTTCTATTTGTAACACTGATCCTGAAAAATATCAATAACCTGACCATAATTATCTCGAATGAATCATCCGACACTGCAGTCACCCGATGGTTTAACAGAGTCATCTACATTTAGTTTGTCGAAGCCTCTTGGTGGGTGTTCCCATTTTGATAGCCTTTGTTTTGTCTGTTGTTGTTTGGTCTCTTTTTTCTGTGCTTGATTCCAGTTATTCTCATTCATAATTGTATGGTGAATGGTTTGTACTATTGATGTGTTTCTGTTTTTGTTGAAAGTAATCCTATTTCTCATATCTGAATTGCATGTCATAAGAAACACAACTCATTAAAGTGTTTATTTATTTCCTTTGTGGTTATGAGGTTATCCAAAAAGTTTTGGTCTAGTACCGAGAATAGGAAATTCTTTCCTATTAATGTTTCGTATTGGGATATTATCGATCAATTATCAAACAGGTGAAGAAAAGGTGCTAAATGTCTTCATCTTCTTGATCACAAAGGCAACATTGGGAAGATACGTACACAAAAATATTTATTCAATCATATATACTTTCATGGATAGTCCACCTCAATTGATGTTTGCTAAATGAAATTCTTGATTTTAAGGGGTATTAAGCTTCCAAATCAAGGTGTTGTTGTTATTATTACATGGGGTTTGGTTGAAAAGTTTATGCATTTTGTCGTGCAGAATCCATTTGTATTTCCTTTCCAAATCAGCTTGTTAGGTGTGTCATAATCAGGAAATTTAATGATCAGTATCTTTTGGATTATGTTTGATGGAAAGAGTTGTTGGAGGAGACTTTCATTTCATTTTTTGTGATAAGAGGTCCAAAACACATACATCTTTGTTATGATTTCCCCCAAAACAGTATAGGGAAAGATCATCAAGCCACGGATCGGTCTATATATTTATAGATTGATCATTCCCAACGATCCAAAGTAGACCATTATGGAACAGGTCTCACAAGTTTAGTAGTCGTCCAAACTGTCACGATGTATTGTGCCTACAATTCTCCTTAATTAATTCATTTTGAAGATAGTTCTCTTTTTATTGTTTTAAACCATAAGTTATCATGGTATGTGTAAATTTTCCATTACAGTTTCATTTGTAGACTGATGTTCATGTCTTTTGGAGTAGGGTTTAATTGATTTTCTTTAAATGTTTTAGATCCATCAACCATTCGTAATTATCTCCTTAAGGCAAAGATAATATATATCAACCAAATTATCCTTGAAGAGGTAAAATTCATATCATCCCCCGAAGCAGATAAACATATCAATTTAATTTCATTTTCTTAGTAACGAAGTTTATTTCAATGAAGTGGATAAATAAGTACACAGAAACTCTGAAAATAAGGGGCACCAAACAAAATTTCCTTATAACCAAGTAATATGAAGTTTAAATAGTCAATATTTAAAATAAACAAAAAATAATTATCATTTTATAATAAAACTAAATATGACCCAACTTGACCCAACAACCCGAAATTCATTTGATCCAAACTTACCCAACCTGGAATTCCGTTTGGTGTATAAGATTATATATTCTCCTAAAGAAGAATAAAAATCAGTCCCTGAATAGTATGAATTTTATCTCAAAATTACGTAAATATCCTTTGAAGTTGATAGGTGTAAAAGATAGAGATAAATATGACATTTGAATTGGTTGTATATAAGTTGTCAAAACTACATTCCCTTAAGTGAATTGATATATATATATTTAGTAGTATAAAATTTCTTAACATAATTTACATTTTCTAATCATCTATAATCTATAATTTATAACTACCTATTAAAAGAGAAGCATTTTTCAATCAATCAACTTAATCTATATAAATTGTTAACTAATAAAAATTTCACATAGTTTTTTCAACTTATATCTAACTATATATAAAATATGAAGTATTTTTCTTAAATATAATAATTATCTTAATTTTAAGATTTTTTACAGATCCCCCCCCCCCCCCCCCCCCCACTTTTAACTCAATCTTTCTTATTTTATATTGTCCAAAAATCGTGTTATAGTGCAATAATTGTACTAGTTTTTTTTTTAACCGAAAATAATTTGGCTGCGTGAGAAGAACTCACTTGCCAAGAGCATCCGAAGTTCCGAACAGATGAGGGAAAGCAAACCAGAGTCATCAAACGGGGGAAAGCCATAAAAGGCGTAGTTGATGTGCGAAAGATAGTCGTCAGATCGATTGGCTTTTCTATAGACGTGACGAACCTTGAAGGAGCTGAAACATCTCAAGGATAATAGAAAATCAGAGAAGATCATTTCACATTTCCCAGGAGGGGTTCAACGACCCTTAAGGTTGTTGATAATGGTGAGGTTATCACCTTTGATGATGAGATTGGACAGATGTAAATCAGTTGCAGTTTGGATTCCTTTCCATAGAGCAAAACTCTTAGCACCAACCACAGAGTGGAAAGGGGAAGGGCCAACGCCCATGGTAACGGGGCTGCCAAGATGATCTCTGATAATGAAGCCAAACGAGCATCTTTCGAAGACGGACAACGCTCCGTCAAAGTTAAGTTTAAAATAGTGTAGTGGAGGTTTGATCCATTTAGCAAGGGATCGCTTCTTTTTACACGTAGAAGTCTTGGTAAGCATATCATAAGGCAGATCGGAGGCGGAAACAAAGTCATCCAGACATTTGGAGGCCTCCGAGGAGAAAATATGGTCCTTAGCAAATGCATCGATGCTTCTCGCGTCTGGTTTCCGGTTGTCAAAAATTGCCTTGTTACGGAAGTACCAAATGCTCCACCAAAAGAACGAAAGCTTGATGAAGCGAGCGGTCCCTATTTTGTTTTTGATATTTATGAGGTTGGGGTTAAGTTGGTACTTTGGTTTTGGATATAATTTGTGTGAATGGTCGCAGATAATTTATTGTCAAATAAGTTTATTGTTGCTAACGTGATCGGGCAAGACCAAAGAAGGTGTTGGGTATCTTCAAAGCAGGAGTTGTAGAGGGGGCAGTTAGAGGGAATACCGAATCCCCCCCCCCCCTGAGCATCCAGAAAGTGGGAATACCATTTTTTGTTGAACGCCAGATGAAAGATTTGACCTTAGGAGGAGCATCCGAATGCCAAATCCAGTTCATATCGGATTTTGTGTGATTTTTTGAGTGAGGAATCATGTTGACGGCTGAGGAAGTGGAGAACCGACCGTCCTTGCTCCATTTCCAATAAATTCTATCCTGGTGTATATTTCTGAGAATTGGTATTAACATAATTGAATTTATCATGTTCTTGTTGAGTCGATTTTTTAGGCAGCTATGAAGGCGAAGGCCATCCCAAGATTTGTTTGGTATAATGGAATGGCCTATTTTAATGTCCGAGTCAATGTTACCAGTGTTGGAAACAATACTAGAAACAGGAGCATCACCAAACCAATGGTCATTCCAAAAGCTAATGTGATTTCTGTTGCTAATGGACCACTTGATCCCATTCTTGAACAGGGGAATGAGATTAGAAAGCTTGGTCCATTGCCCGGATGCACAACCTTGACGCTTATATTGAAGAATGTGTTGGTCTTTAAGATATTTTTTGTCTGATGGAAGCATAAAGCATTGCATTAGATTTGTACTAGTTGTTGTTGCTCTCGTTGTTATTGTTATTATTATTATTATTATTATTATTATTATTATTATTATTATTATTATTATTATCAACAAATCATTTTTACAAGAAATTAGTGGGTAGCCGAGATACTATCTGGGCACCCACTCCCTTAGCGATAACGAAGCTGAATCTAGTAAAAATATAAGCTGCAGCACGATCTCCGGCATCCCGAGATACGGAGAATTTCTGAATCCGCTTTAGCAAGGCAACAACATCCGTATCCAGCTCCCCCAACGAAGAGAAAGAGAAGGGTAGGAAACCATAACCCGTTGTCGTGCACGAATCACGATACTTGACACGCTTACGTTGGGCAGCATCAACAACAACACGACCAAGCTTTCTAAATGAAATTAGATCGGAGCCGGCTAACAAGCTGAGCTCCGCATCCATTTTGAACACTAAACGCAATCCTAATTAAAGTGTGATAAAAATCTCTACTATATCCAGGTACCCCCTTAGCTACCCCACACACCCAATTGATAAGTCTTATAGCATTATTATTATTATTATTATTATTATTATTATTATAAGGACTTTATTAGGATGAATTTTTTTTTTACATAAAGTTAGTTGGAAGCCTCGTAACAAATTGAGCTCTAACCCCTTTTTGAATAGTAAAACCAACTCTATAAAATATGAAATCACCATTATCAGACCCTGTCCTATGACTCTTCATAACCAATTGAACCCGCTTCAGAAAACCAATAGCATCACCCCCCAGTTCTCCAAAAGTAGAGAACGCAAATGCCATGAAACAATACCCCTTAGCAGCACAAATATCCGCGTACTTCTTCTTCTTTCTTTCAGTGGCTTGAGAGACTGTCTTGCCGGGTACAAAGGAATCATTGGTTCTAGTTGTGAACGGTGAAGCCCCAACCACATCCACACAAGTGTCTCTACCCTTGTCCCAACCATAAACCAACAAATCTCCAGGCCTCAACTCAACACCATCTGCATTGCTCATACCCGTATGCGCTTCCTTCTGAACTGCGATGCCCGCTTTGTAACAAATATCAGCCAAAATATCTCAAACCATGTTGTGTCGGTGCTTCGCCCCGATGCCTCAACTGCAATGCAGAGCGTGATCTCCAAATGGGTCCATCTTGTCAAGCTCACAACTAGGACATGTCGGATAGCCACTAAACATAGGGATCGAAGGATGGTATTGGAGGACAGAACGAAACTGGCAAGACAACATGGTCTGAGCTAGACCCTCAATGGGAGCAGTCAACAAAAAATCATGCGCTGTGTCTCCTCTCACTGCTTGCAAAACATGCAGCTGCCTTGGAGTCGGATTGAGTATGGACACTAAGTTGTCATCAATGAACTTGAAGTATCGATCCACCAATACTGACATGATTTTTTGGGGGCGGGGGGTACAAACAAGTCATCAATATCCGAACCAACACAGTCGACATACCTCGAGATAGATTGGGTGAGGACGCTGTCAAGGCAAATGTCCGGATGTCCAGAAGGTGAAGACACTGACTTACTCAAAATGGATGTTTGGAGTTCAGCCGTTTGGAGACGAGATGTGATGAAAACAAAATGACTAGCATCCTCCGCTGATAGCACCCCAAACCCACCAAGTTTTAAAGGAAGAGTCGCCTGACGGCTGATGCCACTGCCACAGACCAAACCCTGGGCCTCCTACAGTAATAGCCTGCTCAAGGGAGGCTCGAAGCTCATCATCAAAGCACCGTATAGCGTCAGGGAGGGCGTGAGGGGGGCACGTTCGAAGAGCAAACATCAATCTGGAGACTCCGATACAATTTCGTAGAAGGAGCAATTCGCACTGGGGATCTTCTAGCTTTCTAACAGTCCTAAGAGCTTCTATCGATTTTCAACCCTCTTCATAATCAAGCTATTGCATAATGTAGCACTGTTGCTGACCGGGCCGCCTAACAATTTCACTCCCAATTTGGGTCTAGAAATGTCAGACGGGAACATACCAACTTCAAAGCTCCTCGGATCTTCAGTTAGCCAAAATAATTCAGTTTTCTGAATATTAATGAATAGCCACAACTTCGGACTCTCTCTAACCACAATCTCCAGCGCCTTAGCTACCTCCCTGGTGTCACCTGATAGGCATCAGTTTATTATTATTATTATTATTGTTATTTTTATTTGTTAGAATTGATCAAGCAAGTTGTTCATCATCTTGATCATTTAGTTTGGTTGTTAAGAGATGAGCGGTTGTGATTCACCCTTAGTTCATCTAGCAGCTCTATATAAACTGATGTAAGCTCTCTTTGTAATCGATGAACATTTTACAACAATACAGAACACATTTCACTCTCTTTCTCCCTCATTCTCTCTTCTTCATCTTCATCATTTCCGGGTCTTTGTTCATGGATTCTCTCTATCCATGATCAGATCTTGTTTCTGCAACATTATTATTATTATTATTATTATTATTATTATTATTATTATTATTATTATTATTATTATAAAAGCATCAACTTCATTAAGTTTGAATTTATATGGATCCTTACCTTTTTTTAAAACATTAATAACAAGTGGTAAATGTTAAATGATACTACGTATGAAGTATTTTATTTATTAAATTTAATCTGATTATAAAAATAAACGAAATAAATATTTACAGTACTTTTATAAATACAAAAAACAGAGATTTTTAAAATTATTGCAGTATTTTGGACTTTGGAGCTTTGAAGGGTGATGTATTAAAATTATGTTTATTTTGGATCTCCCACTAAAAAACAAAGCTTGCGTGATTTGGATGAATAATTAAATAAAATGCATCGTGAAGCAACAGGGGAGAGTCAGATTTCGTGATTTGGATGAATAATTAAACGAAATGCATCCGGCGCCTTGTGTTTTTTTTTAATTGGGTTCTGCCTCACGCACCAGGCACCAAGGTCTGTATAACTTAAAAAATTCAAACTTTTAACAATTTCAATTTGGATTAATTTACGTTTAATATGCCGACTTTATAAGATTTCGCGAAATATCCTTAACTTTGGTGTTAGTTGCGCTCCCTACCCTATATAAGTTTCTTAAATTAAAAAAGAGTAAGGCTAGAGACAAGATGTCGGAATGGCTATTGACAAGATAATTTCACCTAAATTATCACCTGTTTTTTTCATTTTTTCCGAACACATTGCAAAAAGACTCAAAACTCTCTTTTCCCGAATCGAAACCTAAATCTGTCGAACGAATTGTTTTGATAAAAAACAGCCTAAAATCGATGAAATTAATCAAAATATCAATTGATCGACACACGAATTGGTATATCGCTCGCTTTACATGATTATAAAATGACGATTTTTTGTCTTTGTTCGAAAAAACCGTCGAAGGAAGGGGCTCGACAAGAAGGAACGAGGTACATTAAGGAGATCGGCAGATATAGACGAGGTTAATAAGTAACCTCGGTGCATCAAAGCGAGGGTATGACGGAGACTCGTCTAGTTTTTGCGAGGTATATAAGGACCCCTTTTGAAGATCTTGTCTGAAACCTCATTGACTTAAGCCGGGCTAAATAAATAACCTCGGCTCCATTGAGTGAGGTTAATGAGGGAGCTCGTTGGATATTGGCGAGGTTATCAAATAACCTCATTGACTTAAGCCGAGCTTCATAAATTTCCTCAGCTTCTGCTGTTGAGAGCTTGTGATTTAGAAATTTGTTTTCACACGTATTGCATAAATTCATTAAATTATGTAGAGGTATATGTGATGGGTCTTGTTATAATGCAAAATCATATGCTTATAAGAATGAGACAGACTAAATGACTAAATTGGTCTAGAAAATTTTGTTTTCCCCACTTCTGATTGTAACTCTCAATGACTAAATCAATATCATAACTTTATCTAAAGAGCAAATTAGTTGTTCTTAAGTGGCCACTTGAAACAATTACTGGAAGATAAAACATTAAAATATGCATTAATCTGTTTCATGACTGCTTCTTCGGGTTCGTGTGTTGTACGAGTTCGTGTTATTAATTGTCTTTTATCACCGGTGTGCCCCCACCTTCTCGGGTTCTGGCTCCGCCACTGATCATCAGAAGCCCGAGAATCAAGCCGCATCTCATAACCCCTCGCAATCGGGAGGCCGAAGTTAAAGGATGTCCAGATCGTCTCCGCCAGATCGTAGCGGAAAAGCATCCCTTACTTGCTTCCACCGTGCATGAGGACCTCGAGGAAGTCAGCAAGATTTCTTTCATCGTCGTCGTCTTCTATGTTACTATAAAACTACGAAGAAGATGATGAATATTTGATTAAATTACCAAATTAGCCCATAATTCTAAAAAATATCGAATTGTCCATATCTTAAAAAAATGAAAAGGATTAGAATGTAAGAGCATCCGCATTCATGGAACCCGATTCGGTTCCTTAACACTCCTTTTTATTTTTCTCTCTCCTTAAAAAACCCAATTTAATTTTTAACTCACATCCCTACAACCCATTTTATTATAAACAAATAATATAAATTTGAAAATAGATCCATCACTCACGACTCACCCTAAACTCATCTCTTTCTATTTCCTCCCATTTCACTCATGTCCCCCACCTTCTTTCATTATTGGGTTTTTAGGGGTTTCTTAGTAATGAACCCGTCACATCGTTCCTTAACAAAATTTATCTCTCCTTTATTATTTTTATTATTAAGTTCCTTATATTTATCTTTAAAACACCCAATGTGAGTGCTATTTATCTTGTCATAATGTAATGGAAAGAAAGGGAAAGTCAACCATACTTATGGTAATAGATCATAGCACAACCCACTATACTACACTCACAATAGTAGAGTGGATTATTAAGTATTAAACCCATTATAGAATACTATAGGAGAGTAAGCGGTGAACACAGTAAAAATTTATGGTGTATATATCACCCAATAGTCAAGATCTCCTACTCCACCTTCCTACACCTCTCCCTAAATCATAAAAATATTTAACATTTATTTAATATTAAAAAAATAAAAATGATATTGATATTCTTAACTCTATTTTTATATATTTATAAAATTTTATTTTGAAAAATCATATTTTATAATTTTTAAAAATTAAAAAGAAAATATTTTACAAAATACAATTATTAAAAATTTTAAAACATGATTTTTCAAAATAGAATTTTATAAATATATAAAAATAGATGTTAGAAATACAAATATAATTTTTGTTAAGATTAAATAAATGCTAAAAAAAATTTAATGAAGTAGGAAGGGTTGTTGTATTGTAGGGACGGTTATAATTTTCTAGTTCGTAATCGTGGTTCCTTTTATAGTCAACCTTCTCTTATTGGTTGAAAATAATTATACAACTACCCCATTTATTAGAAAAAATAATAAAATAATTCGATATATCAATCAAGCGATACATATCATATAATTAGGGATGACAATTTCATCCGCACCCGACGGATATCCGTCTCATCCGATCCGAAAAAGTGGGTGAAAATCCGGAATAAAGCGGGTATTAAATGGGTGATGGGTGAACGGGTGATGGGTTGGGTCGGATTCGGGTGAAGACATTCCCCACCCGTCACCCGACCCGTAACCCGACACCCGATTTATATTATATAATTATATTTTATATATGAAATTACTAATATAATGTATGTGAAATTACTAATAAAATGAATATACATGCTCATTAAAATGGAAATGTACCTAATGTAATTTGCTCATGAAAACGATCAATTTCCACTAACTTATATATATACCTAAAGGCAATTGGCTCTTGAAAACAATCCACTGGCCATGGAAACGTGAATGCAATAATTTTTCAATAATTTATTTAACTATATTTGATACTTGTTTATTCGTCGATATGTTCGACGTATGTTTTTTAGTCATTTTTTTTATAACTTTGATGTCTTTTATTTCACCCGAATTATCACCCGATCCACCCGGTGGGTGATGGGTGGACGGGACGGGTGAAATATTTAGTGGGTGATGGGTCGAATAGGGTGAAATGTTTTGGGTCGTGGGTCGGGTGACGGAAGTAGATCATCCATCTATAACCCGACCCATTGCCATCCCTACATATAATGGACCATTGTGTACCAAGGTGTAGAAGATCTCACCTGATCTCCCAATGGACCCAATACACGTGCTTGAAATGAGCGAATGAGTGACTTGTGCCAGCAAGGTGGTGGCAGGAAGAAAGGTGGACGGGCCCACATCAATCACGTTATATCTCTCTAGATGGTGGAAGCCCACTCTCACTCGCCTCTTCTCATAAGCTCTTCTGAGCAGTGAGCACCTCGGGACCTGCGCTGTTCCGATCTTATCTCCTCCCTTTCTCCGCCGGTAATCTCTCCCTCTCTGGTTAGAGTTTCTCTGTGTGCGTCAATGGAGACTCTTTATCTTTAATCTCTTGCTTTTCGCTCCTCGCTTTCCTCTTTTCTGTTGTCAGATTTGCGCTGCATTGGTCCATCTTTGGTTTTTTCCGCTCGCCGCTTTGTTTTTCAGATTTGCTGATTCTTCTACCCGATTTGGGTGTTTTTCTTCTCTGTTCCGGTCCTTTTAGGTTTTAGTCTCTGATATTGTGCAGCGGGAATGCATTTCTCTCTTTATCTCGTGTTTTTGCGTCCAATCCGTATTTCTGTGGTGCTTTTAGGGTTTATTCCTTGTTCAACCACCGAATCATGTTGTATCCCTAGAGTTGCTCTCCAACCGGTCACTTGTGCTTTTATGTTTTAGTCTAGTTGAAAAATGTACATTGGGAATCGTTTGTCGAAGTGGTTTAACCCCCGAATCATGTTGTATAACCTCGAATCTGTTATGTTTATTTCCATGTATGAAGTTTCACCAATTTCTTTTTTCCATATATAGGCTTTCAAGTTATTCTGAGATCTGGTTGTAACTTATGTTGAAGATCTTGGAAACAAAAGAGGATATATTATACAGATCTTGTTTTTAAGGTGTTAGTACATTCATTACAAATGCAGATCCGTTTTGTTTTGGTCAGGCCGTAGCTGTAAAAGACCCTGTCTTAATTTTTCATCCTTTTTTGGGACTTTCTGTTAAAGTAGAATAACCTGACGGCATTTCTTATTGTTTTCTTATTTTACGAGATTGCATTTTTGTTGAATCTTGTAGTTATACTCTGTCAAGTTTGTTAAATACTTGTATGTTAATGATGTGGTTACACATAAATTAGATATTAAATATTAAATTCCAAGCATTTTCTTGTACTGCTGCACTCCCTTGTATGGGAAAAAGTTTTGCAAGCATGTCATTGCTCTTTTCTTTTATTATCCCTTGTTGTATTTTGTTAATTCAGTATATTCATCGCCCTTTCCAATTATAGTTTTAATTAATGCTGATTGTGCTTCTGGAAAGTGTTTGACTTACAAGATTGTTTCCTCAATAAAAATACTCTTTACTTTGATTGATAGTACTATATTCTTACTTTGATAACCAATGAGGCCATGTTATAGCCATCTTTAGGTTGTTTTCTTTTGTTTGATTGCATTAAAATAAGGTATGACATTAGCAAATGAGCAACGTTATTTCAACTACCAATTTATCCTTGGGCTTTTCTATAGAACACTGCACTTGTGAACTTAGAAGTTTTATTGCTCTTAATGAAAATGTGTGGGATGAATATTTTCAGCACAGGGGTCAGGACTATGGTCCTTTATTAATGCGAAGATGTAGTGTTATGTAACATATTTCACTTTGATTTCTTCTGTTTGAATTCTTCCATTTGACATGCTTTATATAGTTATGCTCATTGAATATTTTCTAAACCAAACTATATAGATTTCCATCTTTTGGACTTTGTTTCTGTCCTTTTTTTCTTAAGGTGTTACCGCTTCATGTGTGACATAGACAACTCCATAAAGGAGATTCTTGAAACTGTTTACATATGACATAAACACCTGTTTAAAATCCTCCCTGTACCTGCTGAGAACAAAGAAGACAGGAGAGTTGGTCTCTTGAAGTTATTTAATTCCAGGACTTTTATTTGAATGTTTTTATGGATATTCTTTTGCTCTGAGAGGTATTATGGAAAATCTATTTCAAACTGACCTAAAAAAATACAATGAGGAGGTTAGAGTTAAATTGTTTGTGTTTTGCTGCATAACAGACTTTTCCAAGTATAATAACTACATGATGCTTTGCCTTGCCTTTCATATAAATTTGTTATGTAATTTTCTTATATTTATGTTGCGGGTGTACATCAAGCATTAGTAGCTAGCATATTGAGATACATGCCATTGTTTGAACCTAAATGTTGATGTCAATACGACAAGAGCCTGAACAACTCCTGTGGTTAACATGCCTTTTTCTTATTGCAGTAATAAGCATTTCAAGCAATGTCAGACTTGAATACTCCTCTTCGTCCGAAGAGGAAGAAGGGGGTGGTGGACTTTCTTGTCCAGTTCCGATGGATTGCTGTTATATTTGTTGTTCTCCCAATTTCCTTTGCCATTTATTTCCTCATATACCTTGGGGATGTGAAGTCTGAGATGAAATCATATAAGCAACGTCAGAAGGAGCATGATGAAAATGTGGAGAAAGTCATAAAGCGCCTTAAGGCAAGGAATCCAGCTAAAGATGGTTTGGTTTGTACAGCAAGGAAACCTTATATTGCTGTGGGTATGAGGAATGTTGACTACAAGAGGGCTCGCCATTTTGAAGTGGACCTCTCAGCTTTCAGGAATGTTCTTGAGATTAACAAGGAGAGAATGATTGCTAGAGTCGAGCCTCTTGTAAACATGGGGCAGATCACCAGGGTCACTGTCCCAATGAATCTTGCCCTTGCTGTGGTTGCAGAGCTCGACGACCTTACTGTAGGAGGTCTCATCAATGGTTACGGTATTGAAGGAAGTTCTCACATCTATGGCCTGTTCTCAGATACTGTGGTGGCTTATGAGATTGTTCTAGCTGATGGGCGTCTTGTCAGAGCTACAAGGGACAATGAATTCTCTGATCTTTTCTATGCCATTCCTTGGTCTCAGGGAACTTTGGGTCTTCTAGTTGCTGCAGAAATAAAGCTTATCCCTGTCAAAGAGTACATGAAGTTGACATATACACCAGTCAAAGGCAGTTTACAGGACCTTGCTCAGGGATATGTTGATTCATTTGCACCCCGAGATGGAGATCAGGATAATCCCAGCAAGGTACCTGACTTTGTAGAGACCATGATCTACAATCCTAGTGAAGGGGTGTGCATGACGGGAAGGTATGCCTCAAAGGAGGCGGCCAAGCAGAAAGGGAATGTGATCAACAACTGTGGGTGGTGGTTTAAACCCTGGTTTTACCAGCACGCTCAAAAGGCTCTTACGAAGGGTGAGTTCGTCGAGTACATTCCTACAAGGGAGTACTACCATAGACACACGAGGTCTTTGTACTGGGAGGGGAAGCTTATCCTACCGTTCGGTGACCAGTTTTGGTTCCGGTTTCTCTTTGGGTGGATGATGCCTCCCAAGGTTTCTCTTCTCAAGGCTACTCAAGGTGAGGCCATCAGAAACTACTACCATGAGAACCATGTTATCCAGGACATGCTTGTACCTCTCTACAAGGTTGGTGATGCTCTTGAATGGGTTCACCGTGAGATGGAGGTAATGCTAATTTTCTCTTTACCTTTCGATATTAGCCATATTTGCGTTGCATCCATACAGATCCATGTAGTTTTCTGGGTCTTTCTACTGTGGCTGTAAATATGTGCCAATTTGTTGATATTTCCATTTTTCAAGATATAAGCGTCTTGACCGTGATAACATGGGCGATAATATGCTTCATAACAATAATATTATGTGCCTTGGCTCATTGTGGGACCTAAAATGATATGTTTATTCAGGTGTACCCTCTCTGGCTCTGCCCACACAGACTGTTCAAGCTCCCAGCCAAGACAATGATTTACCCTGAGCCAGGCTTTGACCTTCACGGGAGACAGGGTGACACCCCTTATGCTCAGATGTACACAGATGTCGGGGTCTACTATGCACCCGGGCCAGTGCTGAGAGGAGAGGTGTATGATGGTGCCGAAGCTGTGAGAAAGTTGGAGACCTGGCTGATTGAGAACCACGGCTTCCAACCACAGTATGCTGTATCTGAACTCAGCGAAAAGAGCTTCTGGAGGATGTTTGATGCAGAGCTGTACGAGAAGTGCAGGAGGAAGTACGGAGCAGTGGGGACCTTCATGAGCGTCTACTACAAGTCTAAGAAAGGAAGGAAGACCGAGAAGGAGGTGCAGGAGGCTGAGCGCGAGACAGCTGAGGTCGAGACTCCCGACACTGACGATTCTTAAGAGACTGTTTCTAGTTTAGTCTTCAGTAATTGGTATGAGCATTTCTTCTTGTCGAGGAGGAATTTCCTTTCCTGCTTTGCACTATTAATCCTGACTGTTGAGGAGTTTTCATTCCTGCTTTGCATTATTTAAACTTGACTGCCTCATTTGACATTTGCTAGTACGTCTTTTCCTCATGCGTCTTTGTAGCTGCTGCACTTTTTGAGATTTTTGGATTGTATGATGAATTTATGGCATTTGGTTTTCTCCACTTATTTGGCCTATTTCCATGTTTGATTTCCTTTACACTATATAGTATATTCCAAACTCAAAGAGTTGGCTAATTTGGGATTTTCTATTGTGTGGTCAGGTTGACCCTTGACAGTACAGTTTGTGACAATTCGCCTTGCCTACTTACACCCAAGCAGCTCTCACTATTATTAGTGTATACTCGTAATAGGGTAAATAGCATAAAACCGTCCATTAAATAGGATGATTTGCGCAAAATTATTCCTTAAATTTAAAATTGCAATTGCAGAAAATCGCCCGTTATATGATAAAGGTCATAATCTTCCAAATCTGAGCACCGGATAGATTGATTCATAGGCATTGCCTGGAACTTGCAGGCTGCAAGTGTTGCAAAGTTCTGTTTTCCAGCAAACAAGTAACCTCTTCCTGTTGCTAGGATTATGGATCCAGTTGGTTGTAAATTCAGCTTCCCGTGACAAAGGATTTGTTCAAATTGGAGTCGTATGCATATATAAAGTAAAAATATGACAAAGGGTTTGGGGATAGGAGAGGCCACACCATTAGACCAACTTCCATGGCAACCACACGAACAACGTATAAACCCAACGGGGTTACATCTCAAAACTAATTGGCAATGAGAGGAGTAACCCTTCAATCTTATATGTTGTTCAATCATTCTTTATATTACCAATGTGGGACAACTATATTCCAACACACCCCAATACCCCATTTTATATAGAATAAGACTGAAAGTTGTAAACGAATTTCTTGCGTTATGGAGAATTGGAATTTCAAAAGTTAAATTCCTTGACTTTTTACGTTTTTAAAAATACAATACAACCAAACACATGAATTTTCTGAGATATTCTACAAAAAGTACAAGATCGAGAAGGACATACACAAAAAAAAAACATGAAGATGCAATTTTTTTAAGGTAGAAAGATGGAGATGCTACATGTGCAACAATATGCATTTTTAGATGCAAGTTGACAAAGCACAAGAGGCTACAACTAACAACGTGCTTAAAAATCCCGAGGCAAAACCAGCAATAAGTCCATCTAAAAACTGTTGCAAGTTGTGATGACTTTCATTTCTATCTATCACTTTTGATGTTGTTGGAACATAACAAGAGGTATTCAAGGGTTCGCCACATAAGCCAGGATTGCCTTCAAAGCTAGATTCTTGGAAAGTACCAAACTGACCACTTGTCGGTATCGGACCTTTAAGATCATTATAAGACACATCAAAATGCGACAGGAAACTAAGCGTCCCAACAAGGTTGGAATCTCTCATGAGAGGTTGTTTCGGGAAAGATTCAACACTTCAAGATTTTTTAAATTCGACAAGCTGGTGGGAATATGACCAGAAAAATGGTTGTTGTTGAGTTCTAGCTCTTGAAGATTTCGTAAGTTGCCAATCTCTTCTGGAATATTACCACTAAATGCATTGTAGGAGAGGTCGATGCCATGATAATAGTCTGCCTTAAACCGAATGTAAGAACTAACGTTGCCCTTAAAAACAATAATGACGGGGAGCTCAAATTGAGAGACGTCGGAGTCTGCAAGCATGTTTTGTGAGGCTAATGTCGGCAATTGACACAAATTTAGGGGAAGCTCTCCAACCAAACTATTATTTTTTAGAAGTAATCTAGATAAGTTCGGTAGCCTCCCCAACCAATTTGGAACTTTGCCCACAATTCGATCACCTTCTAGGCTTAAATAATGCAAGTTCTTCAAACTAGAAAGCCAATTAGGAATGATGCCTGGTTCAAACTTGCAATTTCTAAGGGAAAGTAGTTGGAGCTTTGGGAATTCACCTAAACCTATGAAGTGTTTATGAACCGGTAAGAACTCGCCATAGAAGTTTACAGAAAGAAAGAGGCTAGTTAGATTCTTACATTTCGCTAAAACTCTAAGTGTTCCTGAGATATTACTAAAGGAATTTTGTACCAAAGAAAGGAAGGACAAAGATTTTAGGTCACAAATTTTGGGGGAGATTTGTCCGGATAAAATATTTCAAGCTACTCCTAGTGCAACGAGGGATTTGCACGAGTATATACTTTCTGGTAAAGTGCCAACCAAACTATTATTCCTAAGATCAAGCTTTTGGAGTCGAGTCAATCTTGAAAAATCTAATTTCGAGATATCTCCATTGAGATAGTTATCCCTGAAAAGTATTTCCTCTAGAAGTGTACAATTCATTAGAGATGGCGGGAGAGGATCGCTAAGATTATTTTGGTAAAAATGAAGTTTTTCCAACGACGAGAGGTTGCTAATCTCTCGAGGGATGGAACCAAGAAGGCTGTTTGAAGATAAATCTATTACTCTAAGGTTGTTAAGCCTAAGAATTTCATCTGGTAGTGGTCCATGGAGAGAGTTATTTGATAAATTAAGATGAGTAAGCATAACAAGGTCGCTAATAGAGGAAGAAATTACCCCATCTAGACCCCTTGAACACAACTGCAAATGGGTTACTCTGCCGTTGACATCACATGTTATCCCTTCCCATTGACAACAACTCGTAGAAGAAGACCAATTTAACGGCAATGAATTTGGTGTTGAAATGTTTGAGGAGAAGGCGAGAAGAGCGGATTGATCTTGATGATTACAAACTTGCTCGCAAGAGAAGACAAGAGAATACAACAGCAAAATGAAATAGAGGAGATGGATGGGGAGAGTAAATATCGGTTGTTTCGGAAGCATGGTTTTCTTGTAGGATACTAATACATGAGCTAAGTTTGTACTCAAATGGAGTGCATTTGTTGTTCATTAAACTTGTACAACATGGATACTCCTTTTGTAGGTGATTGATCAACCCATTCCCATAGTCTTTGTTCAAAGTGGCTTACATATGCAGTGGTACTATCAACAAACCTGTTTCAGTATTATTAATCTAACAGTCAAATTATTCTCGGCCCTTTCTCAAATTTCTTTCTTAATTGATATACATGGACCATGGTGTTCAAAATACTTGAATTTTGTGTGAATTAAGCAATAGGAACGGTCAAATTTGGAGCTTTGAGCATTCAAAAGTATCTCTATCAAGTTGTATAATTAATCTAACAGTATATTCGATCATGGTGTTATATACTATATATATTATGACAACTAAAACTCTTGCCCACACGTAACAACTTGTATTCACAAATTTTAATGGGTCTAAAATCTAAATTGACTTCTGATGAAACTATTTTAGGTTTTCTCATTCGAAACTAAGAAGACGAGGTGGTTGCTTGCAATGCAAGCTTTGTGGCACAGTTTCAACTTTTGTGTCAAGAGTCTTTGGGTCTCAAACTTAGGCGGTAATCATCAATTTTATATCCACTTTGTGCAAGTGCAAGTTAAGAATGGATATACGGTGCCACGGTGGCGAATAAGGCTCGTTGGACATAGAGTAGAGGATGGGTACAGTGGGAGCATATTCGTGACTAGAGAGTAGTTGGGTGGTTTACTTTTGGCTGTTTGGTGGTGCATAGAGAAATTGGGGTATTATGACATGTCCCATTCTGTTTGGTTAAAAAATTATTAATTTAAATATTTTGAATTAAACCAGTTGATTAGAAAATATGTAATATCTTAAGACATAATCTATATCTATATCTATATAATACTTTAAAACAGAAGACATTGCTTATGTGTCGTTCTCCCCTTAATTGTAGCATTTTTTTTCCAATTATAATTAAGTAACTTTTAAATCAATTTTTATATTTAAGATTTTTACCTATTTACTAACAATTGGGTTTAATTTAAAATATTGAATTAAATCTAATGTCTACTATTAATTTCTCTTATTATTTCTTTTTCTTTTTCTCTTCATCTCTTCACACATTTACATTTTCTCATTTTTATTTTTTTACCCATTTACTAACCATTGGGTTTAATTCTAAATATTGAATTAAACCCAATGTCTACTATTCAAATATATATATACTTATATATAATAATAATAATAACCTAGATCAATATAATAGTTATATTTAAAAACTTTTTTGATGAAGCCTAACTTTATGGTAAATATTTTTACCATTTTCTTAAAGATTTCAAGCCTACCTTCATTATTTTATCCAAACTTTTATTAATATTTTATAATATTAATTTATTATGTTGCTAAAATTTTATTTATTAAAAATCACGCCATTGCGCGGGAATTATACTAGTTATATATTAATTTAATGTTAAGATAATACGCTAACAATTTAATTGGTTGAAATTAATGCTTTTAAGGGGAGGATGTTCATTAATTAAATGGTCTTATTTAAAGCATTATATTAAGGAGAAAAAAAAAGATGATTGGTTGAAAATCAGATAATTAAGGTAAATAAAGATATAGATATAAATATAGTTATATAACTTATACAGGTATAGAATTATAGATATAGATTGCTACGTAATTTATGGATAAAAATGCTGATAAATTTGGGCCCATTAAAGGATTTCAGTTCAAATAGTTTTTTTGGCCCATAAGAAGAAAGCCCATACCTTACAAAACCAACCCATTAGTATATATACCGGCATGTTTCCCATTTATCCCTCTGTTTCTGGATGGAACTAAATAGCTAGTTGAATCGATCTGCGAAAAAACCTCCCGCCCTCACTCGTCGTCTTTGTCAGAGGCCGATCCTCTTTAGGATCGGAGGTGGCAGTCGCCCTCCAATCGAAAATAAAATTTAAAATACATATTCCTCTCGTCGATAGCTTCGATTTGATATATTAAAAACTTAATTATGATATCTGAGTAAAAAGTTATAAGCGTTTCAACTTTCAGGACTGAATATGTATAAATTATTTTCTACATCATTAACCAAACTAATAATATAGTTATACCCGAGAAATTCAAATGAGGAGGTTATACCCAAGAACTCGAAGTTGGGTTTAATATAATTATACTCGGAGTACAAGTATTTTTTATCTTAATTTTTCGCCCCCTCAATCAACAGTTTCAGGATCCACCACTGGTCTTTGTCCGCAGAATCTCTGGCAATGGCATCGACCAATAGGTCCATCTTGCTATTCAGTACCTCGGGGGCGTCTATGTCGTCGGTGAAAGTTCAACCGCTCGTACCGGCCGACTCGTTTTTACTTATTAGAAGAATGTCATATATATATATATATATATATATATATATATATATATATATATATATATATATATATATATAAATTGTTTTTTTTCTCCAAACTCTAGGGGTGTATGGTTTGAAACCCCTGTCAGCCGCCACACCCTCGGGCCGCCCCTGACAATAGCGGAGGTAGAAAGAGCCAACGCAAGCTAGCAATAATATGCATTTTTGGTTGTTACATGAACAATGCAATAAATCAAATGAAAGGGAAAGAACCCAAAAAAAATAAAAAAAATATAAACTTTATTGATTGAGTTCAGGTGAAAAAGTTAACCTCTTTTACAACTCTTGAACAAAGCACAAGATGCTACGACTACCAGCATACTTGAAAACCCCGAGAATAAGCCAACAATAAATCTATCTGAAAACTTTTGCAAGTTGTGATGACTTCCGCTTCCATCCATATCTATCACTCTTGATGTTGTTGGAATCGAACAAGAGTCATTGTAACGGCTCGAGATTACGATTCTCGGGTTACGTTTCGAGGGATGAAACCCCTTGTTAGGATCTTGCTCCCCGAGTACAGGTTGAAGGTTTGAAATTCTATCGTAACATTTTGATGGGGGATTTCATACCCAAAATTCGAAGGGATCGTTGGAATCCCCGGGGAAGTCACCGGTACCTGTCATAAGTCTAAGCGTGGAAGACCATCAGTCATGCAAATAGCAGAATTAAGGTGTAATACAAGAGGGTGCCACGGCAGAGCCGGGTCAAAACCAAATCAATAAGCGTATTTATCGAAATGTAAGGTTAGACAATTTCTTTGCAATCGCCCAAGAGAGTTCCCACGTCACAAAAGCAAGGAACAATCATGCTGCAAAACAAACCTAAAAAATATGTATGCGGGGCGGTGTCAGATCGAAGCCCTACGCAAAGTAATCCCAAACAAGTAGACACATACACACGCTAGCCCTAATAAAGATGTTTTTAGATGCAAGACGGAATTTTACACACTAACATGCTCCTAAGATCAAGTGCATAAATATAATAAGGCCTTAGCACCGAATACCAAGTGGTATATCCCTCTCCTACCTCCACCCCCTTCCAATAGGGCGGAGACTGGCCAGCTCGTGAATGCATTCCATCATAATCGGGCGGCACGCATGCCCAACCCGCTCCACAATAAAGCCCGCAGGCATCTCATAATATAAGGAAGTTCATGACTCGATTGACTCAGGACGGGACCCGATGAGACTAGGTCGTCCTATAACCCTAGCAATGACTCTAGTTACTTCACAGATAACGATCGTTCTGTTTACAAAAGCAATGAGTAAATGAATGCTCAATCATGAGTGCAACCCTAACAAGATACTACATGGCATGCTTTATTATGAATGCAAGCACCTAGTATGCACATGGCTACAAGCAGGTAGATCTCTTTTCGAATCTGAGTGAGCTCATATATAGGAACTCATCTGGAAGTGCAGAATAGCAAAAGGCAACAACTAGGTATACAGAAAGCCAACATGTTACAGATGATCACCTAACACATGTATAAGTAATATAAATAAGTCTACTTCTAATGTTACTTAAAACATATAATATCACACACAAGTCATCAAATTTATTCACCAAGTTACACAAGGTAAGTCATTTTTCCAAGATTTCCCAAAACTCTTTTAAAACCTCAAGTTAAATCAAATCACCATTCAAACGCTTTATCAAATCATCCAAAAAAACCATTCACAAAACATTACCCCTTTCATCATCTTATTTCATTATTATAAATACAACAAGATTAGTATATTTTCAAAATCCTCTTTTAAATTTATTAAATCCACTTCCATTTATCCAATTAATTCCCAACCTTGAAAACCTTTCTTGGATTTCTCTTTTAAAATTCAAGTCTAATTAATATATTTTAAATCCAAACATATTTGAAAGTCATAATATTATACAATACAATATCCCACCCATTCAGTATTTTGATATATAAGCACATAAATCATTAAAACTCATTTTAGTCAAAATAGGTCCAAACACATTTTATTTTAAGAAAAATCGGATCCCACTAAAAAAACCCAGCCCATCTCTCATTTTTGGAAGTAAGAAATAAGACAAATAAACCATTCCGGCTATATACACCGCAAATCATGCACGTCCTTAAGGACGTGCAATATTAGACACAAGGCTTGCACGTCTTTAAGGACGTGCAATATTGACCTTGTGATTTGCGGTGTATATAGCAACACCCGATAAACCCAACTAACCCTTCACCCTCTTTGCCAAATCCGAACTTATAAGGAATGAAAGAAAAGGAAGTGGGCCCGAGGGGGCTGACGCGGACGCGAGCTGGAGGCGGGGCCCACCTCGTCTTCTTCTTCCTCGGCTTCCCCAATTTCGTTCTCTGGTTTGGGTTGTTCCAGCCAGAATTCCAACGGAGCTCGGGCTCTCGCTCCCTCGCTCTCTTCCGTTCTCCTCGCCCTCACCTTCTGGCTTCCTTGCATCCACACACCTCGCCTACTCACCCGCTCAACTCCCTTGATCGCCTCGCTCACTTGCTCCGCTCAATCTCGTCGGACCCTCGCTCTCATTAGATCCTCAGCCACTCTCAAGCTCACGACGCTCTTCCCCGACCACTATGAACATGAAAGGAATAAAAAATGACACATGAGAGAGAAGGGGAGAGAGTCGAAGCTCATTGAGGGGCGTTGACTCGCCGTAGTTCGTCGGAGGCGCGATCTGGGGTCGTCAAATGCTTGGGGCTGCGATTCCCAACCTAGAATATATGGAGAGGTAAAAAAAAAGGGAAACCTTTATGAGCTTTTTGTTCGAAAGGGGAGGGAGGAGCCTTACCCGAGGGTTTGATCGGAAAAAGGGGGAAGGGTAAGGGTTCGGCGGCATGGACCTCTCGTCTCTGAGTCGTCGGAATTCGGGCTGCTCCGAGGTGTTGGGGCGGCTGCTGGGAGCTCGAAGGGAAGGGGAAGACTGTTGGAAGCGAAAAGCTTCGAGAAATTTGGAAATTTGGCTATGGCGGACGAAAAGGGATTTGGGGAAGAAGGAGAACAGAGCGCGGGAAAATTTGTTATTGTGCAAGTGAAGTCAAGTGTACAGAGAATTGGGATTTTATACACTTAAGTCACACGTGCTAGTCACGTGACTTCTTTTGCTTAATGTACAGAATTAAACAACGTCGTCTTGGGCTTCATCTTCTCCAATCTTCAGGATCGAAGAACTCGGACGAGCTGAGCATGGTTTCTCCCAACAGCCCCCCTCAAGTTGAAGGTGGGGAAGCTAGCTTCAACTTGCCAAGTAGCTCGAGATGGCGAGGAGCCGAGGACGAGATAAGGCTTTGGTAAAGATGTCTGCGAGCTGTGTGGCGTTGGGAGTGTATGACAAACTGATGAGCCCTTCACTAAGCTTGTGGCGCACAAAATGGCAATCTAGATCAACATGCTTCGTTCGTTCGTGGAAAACTGGATTCCTGGCAATGTGAATTGCGGCCTGGTTATCACATTTGACCGGAATTGGAAGAATATCAGAAACCCCCAATTCGGATAATAACCTAGATAACCAAGCTAACTCAGCTGTGAGACGCCGAAGAGAACGGTATTCATCTTCAGCTGAGGAGAGGGAAACAATAGATTGTTTCTTTGCCTTCCACGAGATGGGACAACCTCCAAATAAGATGAAGAAACCACTGACAGAGCGTCTTGTGAGAGAGCAAGCTGCCCAGTCGGAATCGCTGTAACCTTGCAAAGACAAATCTGAAGAGTTGTTGAGGAAAATACCCAGATCAGGACGCCCTTTCAAGTATCTGAGAGTATGACAAGCAACTTTCCAGTGATCTTCACGAGGAGTCTGCATAAACTGACTTAAGAACTGAACTGAGAAAGCAATGTCTGGGCGTGTGTTGGTTAAGAAATTCAATTTTCCAACCAACTTTCGGTAGACAGTAGCATCGGGTAACAAAGGGCTTTTGGAATCATGGAGTTTCAAATTGACCTCAAGGGGAGCAATGGTGGGTGAGGCAGTGTGAGATCCATACTCAGTAAACATTTCAGACAGGAACTTTTTCTGGCTGAGAATGATTCCTTGAGAAACTCGAATGAACTCAATGCCCAGAAAATAATGGAGCTCTCCCAAGTCTTTGATTTTGAACTGATCATCTAAGAATGATTTGAGAGCAAGCATTGCAGGAATGCCATTCCCTGTCAAGAGAATGTCATCCACATATATGGCCACAAAAACAACTGAATTCTGGGACTTCTTGAAGAACAAAGAATGATCATTTTGAGAGTGAGAGTAACACTGAGATCTCAGATTATCAGATAACTTGGCATACCATTGGCGTGATGCTTGTTTCAGTCCATACAAGGACTTGTTGAGCTTGCAAACTAGATTGGGATGAGGAATGACAAGGCCAGGAGGGGGCTTCATGTAGACATCCTCATGAAGATCTCCATGTAGGAAAGCGTTGTTGACGTCGAGTTGAAAGACCTTCCAATCCCTTTTCAAAGCAACTGTGACCAAAGCTCTCATTGTTGTCATCTTAACTACTGGAGAGAAAGTTTCAGTAAAATCAATGCCGGCCTTCTGAGCACACCCTTTAATCACTAAACGGGCTTTATGTCTCTCAATTGTGCCATCAGCTCTCAATTTGAGCTTGTAAACCCATTTGCAGGCAATGGGTTTCTTACCAGAAGGAAGAGGGACAAGATCCCAAGTCCTGTTTAATTCTAAAGCTGCAAATACTTTGTCCATAGCTTCCACCCAAGCTGGCTCAGTGACAGCATCCTTGTAATGAGTAGGCTCATGTGCAACAATTAAATTTGCAAGAAATTGATGAGATAACTTGGATAAAGTACTGGCACAAACAATTTTGGGTGAGGGACAAGCAGATGTTATGGTATGACAGCAAAGGTGAGTGGGGACAGTGGTACCACAGACAAAATTATCCAAATATGATGGTGGGTTGTGCACTCTGGAAGACCAACGAGCACCAGGGTTGGGAGGGACCACAGGTGGTATGGGAGGGACCATAGGTGGGGATAAAGGAGGTCCAGGAGAAGGTGTGGTCTCAGGACAAGGGGTAGCAGTGAAATCATCAATGGGACAAGGAAAAATGGGTGTGGTATCAGTGGTGAGAGGGGAAGAAATGGACTGATAGGGGAAATTGGTTTCATAGAAAACCACATCTCTTGAGCAAAAAATGGTTCTGATTTGGAGATTAAGCAATTTGTAGGCTTTCATTCCAAAAGGAACCCCAAGAAAGACACAAGCCTGAGCTCTAGGTTGAAATTTGTCCCTTCCTTTTGTTTGTGTGGAAGCATAGCATAGGCAGCCAAATGGTTTAATATGATTGTAGGATGGGGGGGGGGGGGGGTGTGAAAAAGCATCTCAAAGGGGGTAGAATTCTTGAGAACTTTGGAGGGAAATCTGTTAATAAGGTAGGTGGCAAAAAGAACACACTTACCCCAGTAAGCAATGGGTAGGTTGGACTGAAAGAGAAGGGCTCTGGATGTTTCAAGCAAGTGTTTATGTTTGCGTTCCACCACACCATTTTGTTGTGGAGTGTAAGGGCAGCTGGTTTGGTGGAGAATGCCAAGCTTTGTCAAAAATTCAGTGGCTTGATGACTGGACCCCAATTCAAAGGCATTGTCAGTCCTGATGATCTTAGGTGTGCAGTGAAACTGTGTTTGGACCATGGAAATGAAGGCTTGTATGATGGAGAAAGCAGTGCTTTTATTGCTCAAGAGATGTGTCCAAGTACATCTGGTGAAATCATCAACAATAGTCATGAAATATTTATGGCCATTGTGAGTAGGGTGGTGATATGGTCCCCATAGATCAATGTGAACTAAAGCAAAAGCATGTGTCAGAAGTTATTTGACTGTGTGGAAAGGGCAATTTATGTTGCCTCGATTTATGACAAACATCACATGGCATACTGTTTTTGGAAACAAATTTCACATTGTCAATAGGCAACAGTCTAAATTTGTGAAAAGGTAAATGGCCAAGTCTCAAATGCCAAAGCATGAGAGAATCAGAAATGCAAGAAAAAGTTTTACATGGTGCAGTCAAGCCATCAGAGTGCAAAAGAGGTAAGTCTTGGGTCTTGGAATGCAGCATGTAAAGGCCTCCATGATGCTCACCAATTACCAGTGGCCTCTTCAAAGAAGGGGTCTGCAGTAGGCAATTATTTTGTGAGAAATGAGCATCACAATCTAATTGTCTGGTTAATTTGCTAATGGACAAAAGATTGAATTTGAAATCAGGTACAAAGAAAACATGCTTTAGAGTGAGGTCAGGCAAGATTCTCACAGTACCAGAAAACTGCACAGTGATGTATGAAGCATCAGGCAAGGTGATTTTGTAGGGTTGAGGCAATGGTTCAAGGGAAATAAAAGAGGTTTTGGTGTAACACATGTGGTCTGTTGCACCAATGTCTATTATCCAAGTAAACTCATCAAATCTTGAATGAAATTGTGCACTAAGAGCAAGATATTTATCATAATTTGGCAAGAAGTAATCAATACCTGCCATAGAACATCCTGCCAGATCAGTATGTACATGCTGGTTGCTAGTGGATCCCTGATTCCCCTTCAGAAGATTCATGAGCTGAGCACACTGTTCAACAGTAAAGCCAGGGAGAGGTGATGGCTTTGGATTCTCATCACCACCAGAGGCCTGAGCAGCAAATTTCCTATCCTTTGAAGACTGTCCTTTGTTGTTATTGCCAGTTCCATAAGTCTGTCCTTTTCTATTGTTGCCAATTCCATTTCCAGAGTTGTTGCTGTTGTCTGGATAGCCAATTAACTTGTAGCAAAACTCAACCTTGTGTCCAGTCTTTTTGCAATGAGTGCAAACATAAGCTGGACGCTTGGTTGGAACAGATCCATCAACTTTCTGCTTCTGGCTTTGGCTATTCATGGCTGAAGACTCGGATCCAGGCTTCAAGTTTCCTTTTGCTTGTCGCTGCTTTTCCTCATGATGAATCATGGAATAGGCCTGTGAAACTGTTGGAGTTGGATTCATCATCAACACATTTCCTCTCACATTGCTATATGAATCATTTAACCCCATCAAAAGCTCAATAAGCTTCTGTTCTTCTTCAATCTTGCGTGCAGTTTGAGCTGCACCACAGGTGCACTTCTGAGCCACCTGTAAAGATTTCAACTCGTCCTACAGGCGTTTGATCTTTGTGAAATAGATCTGGAAAGAATCATTTCCTTGCTCGATTGTGCAGAGATCCTTTCGTACAGTAAAGGTTTGAGACAAATTGGATTGTCCAAAACGGCCACACAGATCCTCCCACATTTCGTGAGCATCGTCGCTGTATATTACGCTTTCAGCAATCACCTTATCTAAAGCGCTTATAATCCAAGAAACAACCAGATCATTACACCTCCTCCACATTTCATAGCGAGGTGATTCTGGATCTGGTTTCTCAATAGTTCCATTTACAAAACCGATCTTGTTCTTGGCAGACAGTGCAATCAAGATTGATCGTTTCCATGTCCCAAATCCTGATCCATCAAACATCTTTGAAACCAAAACCATACCTGGATTGTCAGATGGATGGATGTATAGAGGATCGCCAGAATCGACGCCACCTCTCGGCGTCAAGACCTGATCGAGAATTCCTCCATCGTTCACAGTCTCCATCTTGACACAGCAGCAGTGGAATCGAACAAACAATTGGTGAAAGAAAAACAAAAAATCAAGGCAAACTCAGACTGCTTGCTCTTATACCATGTTGGAAGCGAAAAGCTTCGAGAAATTTGGCTATGGCGGACGAAAAGGGATTTGGGGAAGAAGGAGAACAGAGCGCGGGAAAATTTGTTATAGTGCAAGTGAAGTCAAGTGTACAGAGAATTGGGATTTTATACACTTAAGTCACACGTGCTAGTCACGTGACTTCTTTTGCTTAATGTACAGAATTAAACGACGTCGTCTTGGGCTTCATCTTCTCCAATCTTCAGGATCGAAGAACTCGGACAAGCTGAGCATGGTTTCTCCCAACAAAGACGGGCGTGTGGTTGCTGCTTCTACTGCTCGATAGTACAGAGGAGAGAGAGAGAGAGAGCTCGCGGCTAGCTTCTTCAAGGCGGAGGAGGGAGAACGGAGGTGAAGATGAGGAGGGAAGAAATGAGGAGGATGTTGGGGGTGGGAGTATGTGGGTTTCAGATCCTTTTGAAGTAAAAAAGGTGGTCTGTTGCTACTGCAATCGGACCAATGGGGCTACAGGGAAGGGGGGGTAAAGGATTGTGACATCTTTGCTCAAAATGGAGAAGCAAGGAGATGGTGGCGTGGGAATTGTTAACTCAAGATAGGTAGGAGGGGGCTGGAATCTTAAAAAGGGGAACAAGACAACCTATAGTCCTAATCGAATTTCAAAATACCCGGAAATACACCTCGCAGTCCGCTCACTCGACCTTATCTTGCCCCGATCATAATAAATTTCAAATCTTTCAATCCGAATTCAATAATGAAATCCTAACATTATTTTCCAATTCTCGGCTTATGAAAGTAGAATAAAATCTATTTTGCATAAATTTCAAATTTTGACCGGAACCCGCTTTAAGAGTTTCGAGTTCTATTTATTAAACTGAGGACGAGTTTTCCTTGAAATATCCGATTTAAATTCATTTTACCAAAAGTTACGATTCAAAAATCTGGGCCGTTACAGTCATCCAAAGACACGCCACATAAGTCGGGATTACCTTCAAAGTTAGATTCTTGGAAAGTACCAAATTGACCATGTGTCGGTATTGAACCTTCAAGATCATTGTAAGACACATCAAAATGTGACAAAAAACTAAGACTCTCCAACGAGGTTGGAATCTCTCCGGTGAGGTTGTTTCTAGAGAGATTTAGCACTTCTAGATTTTTCAAATTTGATATACTACCGGGAATATGACCTGAAAAATGGTTGTTGTTGAGGTATAGCTCTTGAAGATTTCGTAAGTTGCCAATCTCTTCTGGAATATTACCACTAAGTGTATTATAGGATAGTTCGAGGCCATGATAATAGTCCGCCTTAAACCGAATGTAAGTACAAATGTTGCCCTTACAAAAATGAACAGGGAGCTCAAATTGAGAGATGTCGGAGTCTATAAGAGCGTTTTGCAAGGATAGCGCTGACAATTGACACAATTCGAGGGGAAGCTCTCCAACCAAACTATTGTTTTTTAAATATAATGTTGATAAGTTCAGTAGCCTTCCCAACCAATTTGGAACTCTACCTACAATTCTATTGCCTCGTAAACCTAAATAACATAAGCTCTTCAACCTAGAAAGCCAATTAGGGATGATGTCTGCTTCAAAATTGCAATCTCTAATGCTAAGTAATTGGAGCTTTGGGAATTCACCTAGAACTATGAAGTTTTTGTGGCTTGGTAAGGATTCATCATAGAAGTTTTCAGAAAGGAAGAGGCTTGTTAGATTCTTACATTTCGCTAAAATTCTTAGTGTTCCTGTGATATTCGTAAAGGAATTTTGTGTCAAAGAAAGGAAAGAGAGGGATTTCAGTTCAATAATTTTAGGGGAGATTTGGCCAGATAAATCATTTCGATCTAATCCAAGTGCAATGAGAGACTTGCATGAGTAGATACTTTTTGGTAAAGTGCCGCTCAAACTATTGTTCCGGAGATCAAGCTTTTGGAGTCGAGTCAATCTTGAGAAATCTAATTTTGAAATATCTCCATTGAGATTGTTAACTCTCAAAATCATTTCCATTAGAAGTGAACAATTCATTAGAGATGATGGAAAGGGACCGTTAAGATTGTTTTGATAAAGATGAAGTTTTTCCAAGGATGAGAGTATCCAAATATCTCGAGGGATGGAGCCATGAAGGTTATTTGAAGACAAATCTACGACTCTAAGGTTGGAAAGCCTAAGAATTTCTTCTCCTAGAGCTCCATGGAGATAGTTATTCGATAAATTAAGATGAGTAAGCATAACAAGGTTACCAATAGATGAAGAAATTACCCCGTCTAGACCTCTTGAAGACAACTGCAAATGGATTACCCTGCCATTGACATCACATTTTACCCCCTCCCATCGACAACAACTTATAGAAGAAGACCGATTTAACGAAAAGGAATGTGATGTTGCAATGTTTGAGGAGAAGTCGAGATGAGCGGATTGATCTTGGTGGTTACAAACTTGTTGGAAAGATAAGGCAATAGCATGCAAGAGCAAAAGGGAAAAGAGAAGATGGGTAGGAAGAGTGAACGGCGGTTGTTTTAAAAGCATGGTTGTCGTCTAGGATACGAGTACATAAGCTAAGCTAGGAATGAGAAATATTAGAGGGTATTTATTGGTTGTTAAACATGTACATGTATATATCTCCCCCCTTTCGTATTGATTGATCAAACAGTTCCCATAGATTGTTCAAACTAAGTGGCCGGTTACACTATTGATTTTCAAGTAAATTAAATACAGTACCTAGTAGCAACAGTCAAATTTATCTTGGACCTTTCAGCATTTAAATCAATCACGTCTTTCCAACTTCTTCCTTAATCAATTCACGTGGCCGGAGTAATTTTATTTTATTTTTCAGGTAAGAATTTGAAATACGAGACACAATCAACATTAGTAAATCGAGAGGACGAAAGATCGTTGGACGGACTAACCATCATCATACAACTAATCAAAGAAAATAGTCAAACGAAAAACCTTATAACCCTTGGACAAACAATACCAAGCTCAAAGTGGAAGGCTCGAGAAGATATGTGAGTAGTGAGAACATGAGATAGCTATAGCTAACACGAAGTCCCACCACCGAAAAGACAAAGAGCAGAAATCTTCGAACAGGGAAAGAGATGACTCCTGGGGAAGTGTGGACCACGCGACGTTTCCCTCATCTAGATGAGATATCTTCGGAGACCCCAAACACTGTCACGATCTTCGTGATCAACAAGGACGCATAACTATACCTTCTTCCGAAACTAAACACAAACCTTTGACCAAACCAACAAAAAAAAAAAGAAGCAAAATGACCAACACTCCAAGGCACGACGAGGCTCGAAATGCCACAAGTACATTATTCTTGTTGAAACTTTTCTAACTGTCAAATCTTCTCAATTAAAATTTCTTAATTTTGCACATTACAACAATCTCTATCCACAACTTCGTTGATTTTATTTTCCTCTTCTTTACGGTTAATTAATTTTTTTCAAAAATAGAAAAGCAAAATAGATATTTTTCAAATTGTTTTGGGCCTTGTGCACTAATAAACTAGCACATAAATCAATTGAGATTCCATATATATATATATATATATATATATATATATATATATATATATATATATATATATATATATATATATATATATATATATATATATCCTAAAACCAATTGACAATAGAAAAAGTAATCCATATCTAGTTCAGGTTCCATATCCCCTGCAAGTGCAACTAGGGTCGGTCTTCTGTTTTTAGCTAGTTCAGGATCGAGAACTGGGTCTTTTGACTTTTACCGCTCTGATACCATACTAGAAACAACTAGAGATGAACTGAAGGGCTTGGAAGAAGAGGCTATTAGCGGTCAGAGACGAACTAAAGGGCAAGCTTGTGGTTCATGGAGAGAAAACGGTGGTTGATCTTGCACCGGTTAGTCGGACAACTGGTGAGATCATGAGCACCCTCGTTTATGAATTGGTTAGACAACAAGGGACACACTGTAATTGGGGGCAACCGTTGGTCGTTCATTATATGGCTCGCTCCGAAGAGGAGACTGCAAACTGAGCGTGTCATAAAACATTAGAAATTTAGAAAGGACCGGATGTGGCCGTCTGTGCACTTTGCACCGAAGGAGAGGGGATGAAGGACCATCTCTAGTTCAGCTGTCGGGTGATTGTGGAGATCCAATGCAAGGTTTGGGGCTGGATTGGGATGAGCCCACGCTTGGATTGTGGTTAGAGTGGTTCACTAAAACACCGAAAAATGCAAAGAAGAGGGGCATATTCCAATGTAAGCTACTGAGTTTTTGTGTGTTTGTCTACATGATTTGGCGCGCCAAGAACAAGAAGATCTTCGCAGGTGTGGAATGCAACCCGAATGAATGTGCTAATGAAATCATCGAAGCTGGTAAGAATAGTATCATAATGAAATGTAAATATAAAAATGGGATGGAGAAACTCTGGGTTAGGAGGTTAACAGGATAGTGTCCGGGTGATCACTGATTGAGACACATTGGTAAATTGGGTTTGGGCATAACTTTTGAGGTTGAGTAGAATAGCTACACTTTTGCTTACGGGACCCTTTGGTATGCTCCCCGTACTTTTGTAATATATATTTACCGATTAAGGGGGAAACAAGCTAGAGACAAAAAAAAAACCTAGTTGAACTTGCGGGGGCGTATTAAGAGATCGATGTGAAGAGACCAAATAGCTCCACATTTAATTATTTAAAGGATCCGGATCTCCTCCTAATAGCAGAGTACCCCATATCTTCCTGATAAAAATCAATGACTCAGATTTATTCTCCCTCTAATTAATTAATCTCAACTAGTACAGTTTCCGCGCCATGACGCGATTTTTAAATAAATTACTATTTTAGTATTTTTAATTAAACTTATGAGAACAAAATCATAAGAGAATGGTATAATAGATTCATTAAAGATGAATTTCTCTCCTAATGGAGACTTCCTTATATTTACCTAATAAATTAATTTAAGTCATTGGATTAAAATAATGGCTCGGATTAAATCTCTAAATTAATTAGTAGTTAATTAATTTAGCCCTGGTTACAAACCCCTCGTCTCCTTGAGTTCAACTTACCGATTATTTTGACTCATTGAGGATTTGATCTACCTGTTTACTAATATCAGTGCATATTTTAGTCACGATCTCTTCTTACATGTTCGAATTTTTTTGATTGGCAATCTTTTTGTAATTTCATGAATTCATAACTTAATTAATTTAGGGTTTAACTTAGTAAAATAATTTAGCGGAGACTAGGTTCAATTATAAAGAAGATAAAGTAATCTGGAAAGGTGTAATGTGCATGAATGCGTTGTTAATTTAAGGAATTCAAGACGCACTACTTACACTGCAACTGCATGCCATCCCCCATGGACATTAAATAGGATGATATAGGATGACATATACGTGGATAAAATAGACGAGGTTATTGTATAATGTAATTTAACTTAAATATATTAGAGTATCATTAATTGACGTGTAAAAAAACTCATGTCAGATTACATCAGAAAACAACACATAGGAGGATTACATAACTTAATTAATTTAGGGTTTAACTTAGTAAAATAATTTTGATTGGCAATCTTTTTGTAATTTCATGGATTCATAACTTAATTAATTTAGGGTTTAACTTAGTAAAATAATTTAGCGGAGACTAGGTTCAATTATAAAGAAGATAAAGTAATCTAGAGTTAAAGATTCAACTAATGTTATGGAGAGGGAAAGCTCTCTTAGAAAAAAGCTCTCTTTTCTTAAAAAACCCTAGCCGCCACAAAAAACCAAACCTAAATCTCACCCTGCTTCGCCGGCGGCCGACGCCACCTTGGCGGCTCAGCCCGCTGGTGTCGTTCCCAGCACCGCCCCCTCTCCTCCACCAGACCCTCGTCCCCCCTCTTCCGATGTAGGCGCCCGGCCCGCTCGCGACATCTCCTCCTCTTCCGGCTAGCCGCCGCCGCCACCTTTACTGGTCATCTCCTTCCTCAACTAAGGCTCAACCGCCTGCTCTCATGGCTCCTCTTGGTAACCAACCCACTTCAACCCTCTTCAACTCTAGCCACCTTCACCAAGATGTGAACTAGATCCTGGTAATCGTCGTCGCCGCTGGCTGCCTCCCCGCTGGCCTAGACCCGCTCCGCAACTCCTTCAACACCGCAACTCCTCCCTGCCAGCCTGGATCCCCATGGCTACCTCCTCCGGTAACTCCTCTTCCTCCTTCGATTTCCATGGCCCCAATCTCCAAATCGCAATCTATTCCCAGCCGCTCTGGCTTCTTCCGTTGTGAAGACCCGGCATCGCAGCTCCTCCTATGCTCCTCACCACCGCCTCACATATCATCTGATTTCACCAAATTTGATTTTACCCAAATCTTGTTTCACCAAATCTGATTTTGCCCCTAGCTTCACAACATCAATAAAAAAAACAATCAAATTTGATATCCCAATCCTCTTTTCTACCAAACTAACCCAAAACTGTTTTTACCCAAATCGATTACCCAAATCTGATAAACCCACCAAAAATTGGAAAACCCATACATCCGATAAACCCAATATAGCCCGGCGCTTTGATCTACGACCTTGGTCTAGATCCGACACCATCACCATCTGAATTGATCTCAACAGCAGTTTAGATATCAGGAATCAAGACAAGATCTCAAGACATCAGGGTTGTAATTTTCTAGTTGTTTTAGCTTTTATTTTATGTTGTTGTTTTTTATTTTTTTTTCTTTTCGTTTGTTCCACGACCCTCTGCGTAGGGTCTAACAAGTCATCTTCGGATGGCTTCAGGATTGCTTGTCAATCCACTTCTTGCCCACGGTAAAAAAAAAAAAACTAATGTTATGGAGAGATGGAATTTAACAAAAATTAGTTGCCAGTGGCAGTTGAGGAAAATTGATTGGCATATCTAATTCAGGCCAGAAAAAGTTGCAGAGAGGAGAGGAGATATATGAATTACAAGAAATCTGAAAGGTTGAAGAATACGTTGGCAAAGACACATCCAAAGATGAAGGGATGGACATCTCTTCCAAACAAGAAACCGCGAACAGATTTGGCCTCCCTCTGGCCTCTAGCGGCGACCGCGGTGTCGGCATCAACCTCGATCCCTCCTCTACGTCTATGGCGGAAGGCGAACTAGCGATGCATCTGTGACAACATACTCATCCTTTCTTTCTCACTCATTGAACTCGCTTCGCCGAATTGAGCAGATGAGTTCTTCGAGCAGAGAGGAAACATGCAAACAGGTATGGGAGGAAGCAGCCAACAGGTTTATAGGTTTATGGTTGGGACTAAATTTTAATGACCTTAACTATTAGATTTAATCCTGACCCTTAATTTAAATGAACGGTGTATATTAATTTATTAGGAAGATCTTCGGACCTCTCATTAGGAGAGGATCCGTGTCCGTGATGGTATATGAAGATTTACAAATAGATATATGTTGTATATTAATTTACTATTTTGAATTAAACCTATTAGTTATTTCAAAAATAAAAATTAATTGCAAAAAGGAAATAAAAGGGAAAGAGAAAAAAAAGATTGGTTAAAAATGAGAGGATTAAGGTGGATTTGCCACATATGCAAAAACTCTTCTGTTTTAAGAGTTTATATAGAAGTTTATATATATTGCAAAAAGGAAATAAAAGGGAAAGAGAAAAAAAAAGATTGGTTAAAAAGGAGAGGATTAAGGTGGATTTGCCACATATGCAAAAACTCTTATGTCTTAAGAGTTTACTAGCATAGTACCCGTGCGTAACGCACGGGATATGTAAAATATATTATATTTTTTAGAAGAAATTATTATAATTTATTTACATTATATATATTATAACAATATGAAAAAACAACATAGTCAAATAATATTAATTTGGAAAAAATAATGCTTATATTATATCAGTATATAATATATGCCGCAAAACTTGAAATCTCAATCATGTTATATTTGGAAAAGAAACATTATGAAAAAAAAAAATATGTGGTTAGTTACTATTTATAGAGACAAATAAAAAGTAAAGGAAGTAATTATCAAATAAGCACATAATTATTCCACTTAGACCTGTCAAAACACAACCCGACCCGAACGCCCGAAAAATTTCCGGCCCGAACCCGTTTAACATGTCTTATTCCACTACACCGAGTTATTTATAAATAATAATAAGGTCGCCCCCCTATATGATTAAACGAAGAAACTAAATACATCATAAATCTCCGACGTGCAGGTTTACAGTGGGCTAATTAATTAAAAAAGCGTGCTAATTAATTAAAAATGATTGCACATTGGAATGAGCGTGCATTTAAAAAGGAGGATTTGTGATGTATCTAACAACACCCGTGACTAAATTTATAGGAGGAGGGTTGTCACCAATAGCAATTACAAAAAGTAAGGATGAATCCATTACAATTTTGAGTTATATCGGATTTTAGATAATATATATATATATATATATATATATATATATATATATATATATATATATATATATATATTAATAAAAAAAATTAAAAAATATAATGTACTGAAATACGTAGCTTTAATAAATTGACTTATTTTAATTGTTAAATTCAATAGCTGATTGCATTATAAAATCATATTTTAGCGGTTAGTTTAAGGCGTTTACAATTTTAATGGGATAAAATAACTCAATTATACCGTTGATCCAAGGAAATACTTACCCTTTAAGTATAGATTTAAAAAATTGCAACATTTTTACGATTATTTTGATTAGCTAAAAGTAATCAACAACAAATTATATTAAATTAATAACCAATCTTAAAAAACTATAATTTGATCAATGTTTAATGCGAGATGTCAATAATATTTTTTATTCTAATTAAGGAATTATCTTTTTACATTTCAAATCATCCAGTACAAGATTTAGTACATTATAATTTTGTAGGAAGAATCACACATCGTAACATAAGCTTTTTTTTTCCAAATAAACATGAAAATAAATAACCACTTTCCTAATTAAGTTTCAAGGAGATCTGAATTATATTACTCAAATATGATACAAAATTAGGTTAGTTAAATGTTATTTAGTTATTTATTAAAAGTTAATCAAATAGAGAAATTGACCATTTAAATGTAAATTTGATTATTTGTAAATAATGATTTCAAATGAGGTCATTATTGATATCAGTGAGGATGGATCCTCACTGATATCTTCCACCATTTATTTACCAATTAATAAAATTCACAAATATGTACTTTATTCTAAATATATTGAACTATAAAATAAATGAGATACCAACTATAATCAACTTTATTATTTTATATATTTGAAATATATACAATTTGTACTTTATTATTTTATAATCAACTGTATTGGAAATACATGCGAAATATATTCCATTTGTAGCTAAACTTTTACATTTTGGATTATATTATAGTATTTTATATTTAAAAGTACATATTTTGAAACCTGGGGTTATTGTGGATGGTATTTATAATAGATTATAAAAAGTTGACAATGTTAATAATCTAGTTAACGTACTTAACTTTGCTAAACAAAACTTAACGTACTTAAGTTTGTAATTTTAGTATAAAAAATGACGTTAACCTAACTTTAAAATAAAACACGAAATGAGAGTCTATAAATTAAGGAAAACCCCCAACTTTTATACGGGCATCCTCTTTGAAACGGGTTAAGGTGAAGAGGAAGTACTTTTGTAAGACATTGACTACTATAGAAATCTCATTTATATGTTGCATCTTCCATTGGCATCTTTGAAATCTCATTTACATGTTGAAACAGAATTACATACCCAAAATCAAATTGGTATATCTATAAGGATAAATATGAAATGACTTGTACAACCACGAGGGCATGCATGCCCAATTTAAAAGTTTGGTCATTGTTGGATCTTCAACAAAAAAAAGAGGCAAAAGCGATTGTTTGTATTTAGTATAAAACACCTACACTATATAAATATTATATTCATGGGAAATTATGTTAGAAGTAATTTCAAACTTCACCCAAATAATATATATTGAGACAAAAATCATTATCCAATGACTGACAATTTGCAATAATTTCCTATTATTCACACATAAAAAATATCATTAAAATAACACTCATAACAATACATAGAAATAGGCTAATAAATACTCGTTGATGAATCACTTATTACCACCATCTCCCGCAAGAACACAATTAAGGGGAAAAAAAAGTTAAAATCACTATTAGTAATAATACAGAAATAACTATGGGTGGATAAGGCTCCGTTTGGATAGCATTATTATGATTTATAAACTTTGTTTTTTAGTTTATAATAGTTACTATTTGGCAAGGGTGTTTGGAATGTCAAAATTAAATCAACAGGCTGTTCACGTCCTTCGGTATCCCATGAATGCGAAACCCTTCTTGTTCATCATTCTCCCTGAAATCCCTAGAAAACTATGAAATTTTGGGGCTTCCATGCTTATTTGGGTTGCTCCTTCTCACAAATCTCCTCTCCCATCCTTGATTACATCTTCTCCCATCCTTGATTACATCTTCTCTGTCTCACCTTTGGCTTCTGATGGCGTTTGTGGGGTGGGGCTAATTTGTTTGTGTTTTTCGCTGGCCCTTCAAATCGATTTGGGGGTTTCTTTCCTTGCCCACTGTCGTTGCTTTGGGATGTGATTTAGAGGGCTGCAGTGGTCCTCTTGGAGGAGTTCAGGGGCGATTTTTGATTCCTCCTCTTCGGTTGGGCTGGGGCATCCTCTGCGCCGCCGTCTCTCTCCTCTCTTCTCCTCCTGCGCAAATCCGTTTCCTCTTTATCGGGCTCTTGGGACGTTGTCGTCGCTGCCCTCAACTGTCGTCGCTGGTGATGGCCGCCGTTTTGTAGAGCCAATCTCGTCGTGTTGTAGTTTGCCGGGTGATAGCATGCATTTAGGTAGGCATATTAGGATGCATTTAGCATGATTTAGATGTGCATAATGTATAGTTTAAGCTAGATTTGCATTTATACTTGTGTTGGTGGTGGATTCGGAATCTACATGCTTTTATGGATTATTTCAGGTATATGTGGATCCGACTAGGAACGAGGAGGCTCATGGATGAAGGAAGAGTGAAGAGGAGGAGGAAAAGTGAAGAGCCCGGGAGCGGAATCGAAGTTAGAGAGCCTAAGTGAAGAACAAGTCAACAGAAGTTGTCGACAGACATGCTGAACTTGTTTCGCACTTTCTAGAGACCTCGATGGTCCGATTGACTATTATGACCATGCGTTGGAAAGCTCTTTCCGAGATCTACAACTTTCATGTTAACACCGAGACCAAATTCGAAACGGAAAAATTACTGTGAACAGTAAAAGCTGCCCCGCGGACAAACTAGCCGCCCCGCGGCTCGAAGCTCTGTCGAACGATTTCGCTGATCGCCTGGCCACCCCGCGGCCTGTGGTGGCTGCCCCGCGGCCTTCACAGAAACGCCGATTCAAGACTGGACTTTACTTAGGGTTTTTATTAAGTTATTTGGCCGACTTTCTAAAGACTATTTAAGGTTTTTCTAGTTATTATTTTCATTAACCTTATGCACATTATTCCATTGTTGAGAGCGCCGTTGAGCACGAGCAACTAAACTCTCGAGGTTTCGCCTACAGTTTGGATCTTTGATTGTTGAATTGTGAGTTTCTTAATCTAGTTCTTATTCCTATTCCAATGTTTTGACTTCTTTGTGCTTAATTGCTTGAATGTGTTTTATTCTCTCTGGCCTGATCAACTAGTTAGAGTAGATTCATTCAATTGCTAGGGTTTTGCAGATTCCTTGTAGCGAACCTTAACCCAAGTGGCAATCATATCCCTTTAGGACTCGTAGGACTAATTTGATGTGTAGGAAGTTGAATACATGTTGAATATCGACTCGTAGCTTGATATTATGTGTACCTTGGTTAATTCATAATCTTAATGCTATCTCTAGGTTGAATCTTAACCGTGTTAGGATTATTTAGAGGTAAGGGTTGCTAGGACTCGTAGGACTAGTAATTTACCTAAGATCTGGACAAGGACATTGATAGGAAAAGGCAAGAACTAGAGGCTGAAACAAGGATCGAATTCATCAATCGAAGTGATAAATTGTAGGTGAACCTATTTCTCTCCACTGAATTCTAAAACCAATTTCCTTTATTTGCTTACTTCCGCTTTGATAAAAGGCGGATCTTTTTCACACCAAAAACCCCCCATCTCCTTACTAGCGATTAGAATTGATACTCGAATTGAATAGATTTCCCTGTGGATCGATCTCTTGCTTGCGCACTATACTAGTTGTGAGTTTGAGTATTCTTTGGCAAGGACAACGACAGGTTTTCCTCTTGTCACCGGGGAGGATCCATCCTGCTTCCGATACGAATCTCCCCCTCCGAGGGCCTTGGGATGGGTGATTTTCGCCGAAGAAGAATAAGCCTCGCTCGTCGGCATTGGAGATTTAGTCGATAGTCGATGTCATTAGAGGAGAGAATATGGCGGCGATTCCGGCGAATGGCGAGGCTAAGGGCTGTTGGTAGGGGAAGATGAACAACCTACAATTGATTTAAATCAAATACTATACATATATTCTACAATAATTATATCATAAATCAACACTTATCACTAAAATAAAACATTTTCAAAAATAAACATTAATGACATTATAAGTTGGACATGCAAACGCAGCCTAAGTTGCAGACAAATGAAATTACATACGGTATGAAGAAAGGAGGATGAAAAAATAAATGAAATTTGAAATGAAGTACAGGTTGATACTCCTAAGCTCCCTAGTTTTTATAGTTTGGGAGAGTAACAAAACTGCTTTTAATGAAAATAAATAAATATTATATATTATATATTTACCTAATTTGAAATATTTTTAAGAACTAATTTGAAATAATTAATCTAAGAAAAGCTGACTTCTAGTAGAAGCTATTAATATTTATCTATTTAAATAAATAATCGATGAGTTTGAATAAATAATTTTGTGTAAAATTTGTTAGAATTTTTTATTTTTAAATAAATAAAAACAGTAACTAAGAACCAATTCAATTTGAAATAAATATATTGGGTAAATAATAAAGTTATTTAATTTGTAAAATCAATTAATTAGGATGGTGGAACCATGATTGAGGATAAATTGACACATAAGCCTATTTTCAAGGAAAAACCACCAAGTGACATCTTCAATAAAGTGTTTTAGTATTATATTAGATATTAGATATTAGATATTAGATATAGATATAGATATAGATTAGTTATTTCAAAAATAAAAATTAATTGCAAAAAGGAAATAAAAGGGAAAGAGAAAAAAAAAGATTGGTTAAAAAGGAGAGGATTAAGATGGATTTGCCACATATGCAAAAACTCTTATGTTTTAAGAGTTTATATAGATATAGATATAAATATAGATTCCCTCAACTCCTATTTCAATATTTCGGGAAGAATCAAAACTCCACTCTTGCTAATCCTCCACCACAATTGGCAACCCGTCACGGCGTCACCACCTCCGTTGATGGCCGGAAGAACTACCGTATTTCTCTGCTCTCATATATTGTTGTTGATTTGAATTGGACTAGTACTAATTAAGGAGTACAAATTAAGGAGGTTTTTCATCCACATAATCAAACTACAATTTTGATTGGGTTAATTATGCACTCAATTGAATGATTAGACAATATGTATTGTAACTTGTAAGGAGGGAGCTCTTCTCCGATCACCAAACTACAATTTCGATTAATTCTTAGTTCTACGGTTTTCCCTGATTCTTAATTATATAAATCAATTATGTTGGTTGTAACGAGATTCCTCGAGTCATCTACTGCCACGAGATCTTCGACCTCCCCGGTGATAGAAAATTAGTGACAAGAAAACAGAAAATAATTTATTTGTGACAAGAATATAAGAGGCGGTGGAAGATGTAGGCGGGGAGTCTGAGAATGAATGCAGAAGGATTCCACATAATAGGTGCTTTTGGACTGGGAGGGGAGCGTTGGTTAGGGGAATTATGTTTAATTAATGAGATATAATCCCAACCATTCATTTATTTGGATGGTTAAGATTTGTTTATTATGAGAATATTAGGAAGACTTTTGTAAGGAGAGGATTAGAGTCCACATTTAAAATATAAACAAACAAGTCTTAGTATATAAGCTAGTTGGTTACTTCTTCTATGAGCAATTTGTTAACTCCACATTGATGATAAGACCTGCCTAATGAAGAATTAAGACTTTGATTGATGAAAGCCAAAACTCGGGATTCCTGAGTTTGGTAAGGTCTTATCAATTGGTTGGCTCAAAGGCTCACTATAGTGGACTCAGATTGTCGAAATGGTTTAATGGGCCTATTTGCTAAACAAACCTATTTAACCTTACAAATCCGAGATCCATATTTGGCCAAATATTGTTCTCTTCGGACTTTCCTCTAATGTGTTGGTTTGGGCCTAATTATGATGAATCAATTCCGTCTCTCCTGTATATTGCCAGACAAATGTTTGTTGAGATTGTGCAGATTCTGTTCGGATTTAATATCAAGAGTTCTACAGTAACGTCGATATCCGAGATCTCATCTATCCGAAGTGAAGGTTCTAGAACCTGTTGATTCGGTCGGCCAAAGATCTTTTCTTGGAAGTTCGGGCCGATCTTCACCTTCAACGTTCGACTTTTGAATCAAGGGTTCTAGCCTATTTAAAAGGAGAAGAAAAAGGTTGCAGGACATACAACTTACACAACGCTCTAACGTACTTCTACAAGCTCATCTTCTTCAAGCATTCGAATCTCGCATCGCTCCTTTGGCTAAGTGTTGTTGTTACTTTTGAGTGTGTGAGGTTTCTTTCGAGCATCATAGTACAATTCATCTAGGTTATACTAAGGGTTTCTTTACCTAAACGTATAGGATACCTCAGTATCCATAGGGGCTTTGTTTCACTAGTGTGCTTGGGTTGCTAGATAAGAAGTTAGTCTAGAAGAGGGTAAGTCTTCTAGAGGTTGTATCTAGATCTCATAGGACAAAGTGAAATAAAGTTTGTTGAATCCTATGGGTTGGATAACTCTAGGCGGGGACGTAGGCGGTTGTGCCGAACCTCGTTAACAAGTACTGTGGTCGTTTCTTTATGTTCTTTATTTAGTTACTTGTTCTTTCGATTAATCTTTGCGCTATCTCGGTCTAACATAGTGATGTGTTTCAGATAAGGTCTTACTTCTGGTGGTAAGGTCTTACTTTTTCTATTTTGTGAAAAGTTGTCATACTCTATTCAACCCCCCTCCCTTCTAGAGTATTAGGTTACTATTTGTCTGCCTATTCCGCACTTCAATTGGTATCAGAGCCTAACTCACGTACTTTAGATATTACTATCTATGAGACTAACAATGGCAGGCGAAGGTCAAGGCGGATTCGGTCAAGGAAGATCTGTCTCTCGTCCACCTCTCTTTGTTGGGACAACTTCATGCTTTGGAAATCTCTGATGAAAATGTTCATCATTGATCAGGATCTGGAGCTCTGGCATATCATTACGCGAAAGCCGAATGTACCCAAGAAGGATGGACCAAATGGAACAAAGATGGACAAAACGGAAGAAGAATATACTCAACAAGATTTGGAGAGCATGGCTAAGAACTTCAAAGCCGTACATGCTCTGTATTGTGGACTGAGCACAGATGAATTCAACCGCATTTCCTCTTGCAGAACTGCAAAGGAAATTTGGGACAAATTGGTCGTGACCTATGAAGGGACGAGCCAGGTCAAAGAAACTAAGATAAGTATCTATCTTAGACAATATGAATTGTTTAAGATGAATCCGGACGAGTCAGGGAAAGTAATGCTTACCCGTTTTACGGAGATCATTAATAATCTTGACTCATTGGGAAAAACTTTCCAAAATGAGGAGAAAGTCCGGAAGATACTTAGATGCTTACCCAAATCAAAATGGGGTCCCAAGGTAACAACCATTGAGGAAGCTCAAGACCTTAGCATGCTAACCATTGACAACTTATTGGGAAAGTTAATCACCCACAAAATGATCATCAATAAGGATGATGGGGAACCTTCCACAAACATAAAAAACCTAGCTCTTAAGGTTAAGAAAGAAGAATCACCAGAGGATTCTAAGAATGAAGACGAAGCAGATCCCTTCTCTCTTATTACAAGGGGATTGGCTTGCATTCTCAAAATGAATAAAAAATTCTCCAATAAAGAATTCGGAGGATCATCTAGGAATCAAGGTAAGTCGTCTACCCCTCCGAAAAGAAATCGTGTTCTAACTTGCTATGAATGTGGTGAAACAGACCATCTTGTTAAGGAATGACCTCTCAAGAAGCGAAACAAGGCTAAGAGGAAAGAGTCCAACAAGAAACTGATGGCAGCATGGAGTGACTCAGATTCTTCAAGTGACTCGGATTCTGAAGAAGAACATGCCAATTTATGTCTGATGGCAAAGAGCGACAATAAAGATCAACATCTAGACGGAGTGGTAGAAACCTTCTATCTAGTTCCAAAGACGTATTATCTGAATTTCTCAAAAACATGATTTCAAATGAAGAAAGCTGTAACAGAGAAATCAGTAGCCTACAAGAGAAGATGTTGGATCCAGAAATCTGCATAAGAAGATTGTCGCAGAAATTGCAAGATCTTGACAACAAAAACTCAGATCTTATCACTGAAGGTAAGGCCTTACGATCGGAAATTTCCGAACTTAAGGATAACCTTTCATCTCTTAAGGTTCAGAACACTGACCTTGAGAATGAAAAAGTGAAATTGTCTGAGAAATGTCAAGATCAACAAATAGCCTTGGTGCAATTTACTAGATCCAAAGCCACTCTTGGTAGGATGCTTGGAGAACAACAACTTTCCTTAAACCGAAGTGGTATAGGGTATAACAAGAACTTTCCTGTTAAACCTACTACCAAGTTCGTAAAAGCATAAGGAAGTTGGAGGTCTCCTACTTGTTTCTTCTGTTGCAGAAAGGGTCATGTAAAGGAGACGTGTCCCTATAGGAGAACAGATCCTTACATTAATCGAAACACATATCCAGTACGCTTAAATGAACGGATAAGGCAAGTTTGGGTCCCTAAAAGAACAAGGTTGCCAAATATGGTTTACCCCTATAACGGATCCAAATCGGTCTATTGGTCAAGCCGGAAAGGTTGATTTTTTGTTTTGCAGGATATCACTAAGACTAAGGATCATAAATGGATTATGGATAGTGGTTGCTCCAGACATATGAGTGGAAAAGAATCTCTTTTTCATCATCTAAAAAAGCAATCCAATGGTACTATAACCCTTGGTGATAAATGAAAGTGTGAGATCGTCGGTATTGGTAACATTGGTGTTGATCCAAATAATTTCATTAAAGATGTATATCTTGTGGATGGCCTTAAGTATAACCTTCTTAGTGTTTCACATCTTTGTGATAAAGGCAATCGTGTAAGCTTCAATAAGAAGAAATGCATCGTCCAGGATGAAAGAACTGGAGATATTGTTCTTACGGCATATGGAGACTCTAACATCTATGCTCTTAATACAGATTGAATTTCGGTTTCCAATCTGAAATGTCTCAAGGCCTTATCAGAGGATCCAAGGGTGTGGCATAGGCGACTTGGACATATCAGTATGCACACTCTCTAAAAACTACACTCTAATTAAGGATCTTGTCCGAGGCCTCCCAAATTTGAACTTCAAGGTGGATGATCGATCTTTGCAAAGTTTGCTCAACAAGAAAACATACTCGTAGCTCTTTCAAGAAAGAGAAGGTTGTTAGTACTACTAGACCTTTAGAACTTTTACACATGGATCTATGTGGACCTATGCGTGTCAAGTCTCCCAAAGGTAAGCAATACATTCTTGTAGTTGTTGATGATTATTCACGATTTACTTGGGTTTTCTTTCTTAAAGATAAATCAGAAACTCTGTTTTATTTTTCAAAACTTTGTAAGGAGTTACAAACGTTGAAAAACCTACCTATCGTTTCTATTAGAAGTGATCATGGTAGAGAATTTGATCAATTAAACTTTGATTTTTTTTTTGTACGAAATATGGTATTTCTCATAATTTTTCAGCACCAAGGACACACCTCAACAGAATGGGATTGTGGAACGAAAAAACCGCACCCTAGAGGAGATGTCAAGAACAATGCTACTAGAGAATAATCTGCCAAAGTCATACTGGGCAGAGGCTGTAAATACAGCGAACTATATTCTCAATAGATGTTTGATTCGATCAATTTTAAAGAAAACTCCTTATGAGCTTTTTAAAGGAAGAAAACCAAGCATATCGTATTTTAAACCATTTGGGTGTACGTGTTACGTGCATAACAATGGTAAGGATAATCTTGAGAAATTTGATGCGCGTAGCGACGAAGTTATATTTCTTGGATATTCGACTCAAAGCAAAGCTTATCGAATATACAATAAACGTACCAAAGTGGTCGAAGAAAGCATACATGTGTTATTTGATGAAAGTGATAACGGTACCTTGAGTGAAGGATTTGCATATCTCAACTTAAATACTTATGAGGAAGATGAGTCAGAAGGAGAAGCCAATGATCAAGGAAAGAGCAAACCGAGAAATATGCAGGAGCCATTTCAAGATCTTACTGAGCTATCACAAGGCCCTCGAACTCAGTCTCAAGGCCTTACAGATGGATCCAGTCTTGAAAATGATCGAAATACCTTCTGAGCCTCTGGAACCATATCCTACCAGCCCTCCTGAACCTCAGGATCCTGTCTCACCTGTCCCTGAAGCTTCAACATCCAGTCAAGGATCGACAAGAAGAAAATTCAAACATGCCTCCTCTCACTCCTTGGCAGACATTATTTCGGATCCTTCATCGGGAATCCAAACTCGTTCTAATCTTAGAAACTTATGTGCATTTCATGCGTTTGTTTCTCTTACAAAACCAAAGAAATACACCGAAGCTCTCAAAGAACCAGATTGGATCATAGCTTTGCAAAATGAGCTCAATGATTTCGAACACAATAAAGTATGGACCCTTACGGCAAAGCCGAAGGGAAAGTCTATTATTGGAACTCGATGGGTTTTTCGAAACAAGCTAGATGAAGGAGGTAATATTATCTGAAATAAGGCACGACTGGTTGCACAAGGATACAATCAAGAAGAAGGTATTGATTACGAGGAGACTTTTGCTCGAGTAGGCAGACTCGAAGCCATTCGTATGCTACTTGCTTTTGCTTCTTTTATGAATATCAAGCTTTATTAAATGGATGTGAAATGTGCATTTCTTAATAGATTTTTAGATGAAGAAGTTTATTTTGCTCAACCTCCAGGTTTTGAAAACGATGAATTTCCAGAGCATGTTTTTAAGCTTGACAAAGCTCTTTACGGCTTAAAGCAAGCCCCAAGAGCTTGGTACGAGCGGCTTTCAAAATATCTCTTGGAAAACAATTTTAAAAGGGGGTTGATTGATAAAACTCTCTTCATCAAAACCCATGGCAAGGATATACTTGTCGTCCAGGTCTATGTAGATGATATTCTTTTAGGAGCTACTAATGATTCTTTGTGCAAGGAATTCTCTAACATTATGTGCAAGGAGTTTGAGATGAGCATGATGAGAGAGCTGAATTTCTTTCTCGGTCTTAACGTACATCAAAGTTCAAAAGGTATTTTCCTTAATCAAGGGAAGTATACACGAGAGCTACTCAAGAAATACAAGATGATCGATTCCAAGCTGACTAAAACTCCTATGAGTTCCACACTTTCACTGGATCAAGATCTTACCGGCAAAGAGGTAAACCAGAAAGAATATCGAGGTATGATCGACTCCCTTCTTTATCTTACGGTAAGCAGACCTAACATTATATTTAGTGTTTGTATGTGTGCAAGATTCCAAGCTAATCTGAAGGAATCACATCTGATCGCGGTAAAAAGGATTTTGAGATATCTTAATGGCACTAAAGATCTCGGATTGTGGTATCCTCATCAAACAAGCTTTGATCTTATCGGATTTTTCGATGCCGATTTTGCAGGGTACAATGTGGATAGAAAGAGCACCTCAAGGTGTTGTCAATTTCTTGGGGCGTCCCTTATAAGTTGGCATTCCAAAATGCAAAATTCAGTGGCGCTTTCAAAAGCCGAAGCTGAATATATTGTTGTTGGAGCCTGTTGTTTGCAAGTCTTATGGATTGCACAACAACTCCAAGATCTTGGAATCAACTATAAGGGCATTCGCATCAAATGTGATAACACCAGTGCTATTTCTATCTCCAAAAATCTTGTACAACACTCAAGAACAAAACACATTGATGCGAGACACCATTTTATCCGAGACCATGTCGAAAAAGGTGATGTGTCATTGGCATTCATCTCTACTGAACTTCAACTTGCAGATATCTTTACAAAACCCTTACTCGAAGACAGATTCAATTTCATCAGATTAGAACTTGGAATGCTTAATAAGGAAGCATCGATGTAGGGGGAGCAACCGTATCTTATGATATCAGTATTATCTCCTACATCAAGATCTTGAAATAAAATTTAAAGTCTTACTACGTAATAGTTTGGCATTAAATTTAAAAATTCAAAAATCAAATGTGTGGATCAAATCTTTTAGGTAATATCTCTTTAGATATTTACCAATAAGATTTTTTTTGTTTAACAAACCCCGTTGCTTTCTCATAAGGTTAAATTTTTTTACTTAAATTCTTTGTATTTATCCTCTTTGAAAAATGGTTGATCACTTAAGTTGATTTGACCGGATTTTGTGTACTGGATTTGGAAGTTCAAAAGACTCTCTCCCTTATTTATATCTCTCCTCACTCGGTCACATCCCACGCCCACTTTCTTCTCTCTCTCCATCTCTATTTCTTCCCTTCCCGAGACTACTCAAGTACTCTCCATCCGCCATGGCTCCAAAGAAAGAATCCTCACCTCCCTCTACCCGGTCTGGCTCCTAGAGGCTCCGCTCCTCGGATTACAAAGGCAATGGCATAGCAATCGACGATGATTTCAAGGGCAAAGCTCTTCTCCGTTAGTTGGAGACCTCCTCAGAGAGTGGAGACGAAGGAACCCGTGGTCGCCGAAAGATCATCAAACGGGAGCCCCGTCATCCACCCCGAAATCATCCGCGTCAGGTGAATCCTCGCGCTCCTAAAAGGGCTACGCATCAGCACCGTCTCCAGGCTCTGATTAATCACGAGGTATTCTCTGACACCCCTCTCGTTTGGTTCGGTAATCACACTAAGTCTGGGATGTGGAAGGACGGGTATGTTAATCGCCCTATAAACTTCTGTGAGCATGTGGATCTAGATTTTCTAGAATCAACACAACTCTCGCGTGTCAATTTATTGAAAAACTCTCACGTCTGGTCTCTCCTAAACCCCGGAACCATTGCTTATCCTCGCCTCACTAGGCTTTTCTTTGTGAACCTTACTGCAAGCAGGGAGAAGGGAGTTCTTACTCTCTCCTCTCAAGTAAAGCAGCGCCAAATTACCCTTATCCGATCCTTCTTAGCCCTCATCCTTGGCACTCCTGAAGTTGTCAACACCCAAGACCACCCCTCCAAAGAATCCTGTCTCCGCAAGCCCAAAAGGAATTCTTTGTGCGCTCTGTCCCTCCCCCTGAAGCCTTTAAGCCTAAGCCCAAATACACCCACAATGTCCTTACCCTTGAGGCTAAAATAGTCTTCACTCTTCTCGCTCACTGTATCCTACCCAGAAAAAAACTCTCGCGAGCTTGTCACAGACAATCTGCTTCACACCCTTTACCTGATCTTGGCGGGCTATGAGGTTGATGTTCCGAATCTCATTCTCACCTATATGCTTCATACCATCAACACACCTCTGTGGATCGCCATGATGACAGTCACCAGGATTGCATTTAGTATTCAAAAGGGATGCGGATCTCAGCTTATTACCCGGTTCCGATCTAATTTCATGTAGAAACTTTAATAATATATAAATAAGGTTTGCTATTAAAAAATAATAATAAAAATAAAAAAAAAGAAAAAGAAAACCAAATAGAAGAGGTAAAATGAAAGCGGAGGTCACATGGGTGATGATGAGGATGGATCAAGTGGGTGTATCAGTGTATGTGATTGGGTAGTTTATTCAAGTTAAACAACCTAACAGTATATGATATGATATCATATCATATCATATGATGCAGGAAAGGTTAACGAAAGGAAGGGAAAAGAAAGGAAAGGAGAAGTGATTTGGTCGGTTACCTAATATTCATAACCTTCTCTGCACCAAATTAAAATAGGAATTATAAATGTAAAGCGAGGTGAGCGATTAATTGTACACATCCAGTTTTGATTGGATTACATATGTATATATTGGAGTCTGGATTTCCAATTCCAAATCCCAAAACGATTGCACGTATGCCGGTCGGCCGGCCGAATTAGACTCACTCACTGACTCACTTACCCCCCCCCCCCCCCGCCCCCCTTAATCTCTCCCAAATTGTTTTTTTTTTGAGGCTCAGACCCCATTTGCCCAACTTGCTTCTACATCCTTTTTTGGGGAAACGAACAAAACCCGAGGCTCTCTTGGACGACTGCCTCTTTATCAAATGAATGGCCAACCAAAACGAATTAAGATCAAGAGCTGCGCCACTAACCGCACCCAGCGAGGGGTCTCAATGGGGGTGATATCTTATACGAAAACTTCAAGTAAGTGAACCGACATTGTGAATCGCCAGGATGACAGTCATCATCGGCTTATGATCATGGATGAAAAGCTGAATCAGTTTTTCATGCTTTGTTGCTTGAATCACCGGGCAACCACTTTGATTATGCCAATGGATGCAGACTCGGTAAAGCACGTCGAGGAAACAGCTAAGAATGTCCTCTTCAACTGTGAACGCGAGGTGTTGAATCGCTTCATCCTACGCCCTCTTTTCCCGGAGCCAAACATCCTAACTGTAGAGGAGTATGACATAGTCAAGAAATGGCGGGATGCTGAAGCCAGGAAGCAAGCGGAGATGTGGAAGAACGACCATGTGAAGAATGCAAAGGACCGCTGGCGTGAGAAGATCTACCGACATATGTGAAAGGCCAGTGGTACGAGGGGATGAATACGGTGTTCCTCCAAAGTATGGCCAGTGGTACGAGGAAGAGGTGATGGTGCTGTATGAAGAGGTGGTGGTATTGTATGATGAATGCGGTGTTCCTCCAAAGTAAGGCCTTATTTTTTGCGTTTTGCTTGGCTGGCCTTACTGTTTTAGGTTTTAAATCTCTTGGGTAACTTTGATCCAACATGTTGCACTTTGCTTATATCTGCTATATGTTAGTTCTTCTTACTTTGGAAAACAAGTGCAAATGATTACTGGGATTGCAGGTTTTGTCTTTCATCAAGGGGGAGATTGTTAACTCCATCTTGATGATAAGACCTGCCTAATGAAGAATTAAGGCCTTGATTGATGAAAGCCAAAACTCGGGATTTCTGAGTTTGGTAAAGTCTTACCAATTGGTTGGCTCAAAGGCTCACTATAGTGGACTCGGATTGTCGAAAGCGTTAAATGGACCTATTTGCTAAACATGCCTATTTAACCTTACAAATCTGAGATCCATATTGGGCCAAATATTGTTCTCTTCGGACTTTGCTCTAATATGTTGGTTTGGGCCTAATTGATTGGGCCTAATTATGATGTTCGGGCCGATCTTCACCTTCAACGTTCGACTTTTGAATCAAGTTTCTATTCTGGGAAAAGTTGTCATACTCTATTCAACCCCCCCATAGAGTATTAGGTTACTATTTGTCTGCTTATTCCGCACTTTACAATTGATTTTAAGTAAATTGGTTTTAAGATGTAACCTCACCCGACATATGTGAAATGCTACTAGCGCATATGCACACGAGCCTCGGCCAGGAGTCCTAACGGATTTCAATACAACTCCAGTAGCTTTTCAATTTCAATGTTTGTAAAAATCTCTCTAATATTTAATATCTAAATTAATATTTTAAAAATATATAAATATTTTTAGCCTATAAATGGACAATGGTTATTAATTTATTATAACATGTTTGAAAAAAAACTCAAAAAATCATGTTATAAAAATTATAATTGTTTTAAAAAAATTTGTAAAATGATTTTTGAGATTTTTTTTCAAATATGATATAGTGACTATTTATAAGTTTTTTAAAAATATTATTTTTAATATTTTGAGGTTAAATAATTTTGTGGAATAGAGATTGAGGATAGGGTTTATTGAGGTAAAAGATTTATATATCGCCATAATACCTTACACCTTCAACCTTTGTCGACTACAATTCATCTTCTAAAAATGATGTCAATAAAAAAATGGTGTCAATTCGAGAGTAAAAATGGATTATTAATTTTTTAAAAATGTTAAATTTCTGTTAGAATATAATATAAAAGGAGGGGTAAAATTGTAATTTAACAAGCTTAACCGAGGTTGGGATGAAATAATTCCGGAGGTAGTTGATTAGTAACAAAGTTATTTAAAGGGTGATTTTTTTAAAATATTGATTTAATGGATCATTGCGATAGAAAAGGATGGGATGTGGAAGCGGTGAAGGTAGCGTTCCTTCCTTGTGACGTGGAGATTGTCCTTAACATACATTAGTTGATACAATGACGGAGGACTCCTTGAGTTGGCATCACACAAAGGAGGGGACGTTCTCGGTTCATTCAACGTACCACCTTATCATGAGTAAAAAGAGGATGGAGGAGGGGAGCGGACAAACCTCTAAAGGGAGGGAGGGTTGAAAGGCCTGGAAGGCTGTGTGGAGTATCCCGATAGTGTCGCGCATTCGGAACTTGTTAGGGCGGTCATGTCGAGGTATTCTACCATGTAAGAGCCAGTTGGTAGAGAGAGGAGTTGCGATCGAACCATGGTGCGATTTATATGGGATGGAGGAGTCCATAATGCACGCTTTGTACAAGTGCAGGGAGGCAAGAGGTGTGTGGCTGAGAGACATGTCCGACGTTGAAAAGGATGGGGAAGGGGCTGAATGATTTTGGGTTTTGGGCGGAGCGAATAATGGCAATACGGGACAAAGATGTTGTCAACTTCTAGGCGTACGCAATAGAAGGGTTGTGGCTTACTAGAAACCGATGCCTTTTTGAGGGAGTTCACACAACCCCGGAGCACATTGTTGAGCAAGCTTAGGAACGAGTTCGATGACACGAAGGGCACACACGTGAGGACATACCGAGACAGGCAATCGAGGAAGGTAGAGGCTACGCTAGGTGGTACCTTTCGGATGATGGTCTTGTCAAGGTAAATTGCGATGCGCCGTCGGCGGTGAAAGGATGCGGTATCGGGGTCATAGCTAGGAACGATCTTGGGGAGATGGTCTGGGCAGCAGCAAAGATGATTCAGGAGGACACCGAACCACTAGTGGGTGAGTTGGAGGTGATCGTTTGGGGCTTCAACTAGCTAAAGAGAAGGGAGTTGGTGCTGTCATGGTGGAAACAGATTGTGCCCAAGCTGTGCATCGGCTACAGGGGAGAGGAGTCTTTAGGGGTGTGGCTAGGAGTCTAGTGCACAAAGTGAAACGGCTGGCCCGGGACTTCCAAGTGTGCGAGTGGAGTCTTATTCGCAGGGATGACAATCAACCAGCACACCTTCTAGCTCAAATTAGACCGAATGTTTATTTCACTCTTTTTTCAGAATTTGATCTTCCATCTAATATTTTTAATGTTGTGTTTGAAGACTTTTTTTTTTTTGACGCAATATAAAAATTAGGTCGGGTCGGCCGAAGCAGAGGCTCTTCCTAGCGCATCCTTGCAGATGAGAACATGAAGTTCTTCTTGATCATCATCGCAGCAACCGTCGGTAGGGGATGCATGTGCACTACGAGCAAGATAGTCAACCACAACATTTGGTTCCCTGAAAATATGACGAATAGCTACATAAGAGAAAGACAAAATATCTAGAAGAATATCCGATTGTAGTAGCTCGATATGCCAGGGACATTTCCAATCCCCCAACAGAGCTTTTATAACCAGTAGGTTATCTCCCTCGATAAGGAGGTTTTGAATTTTGAGCTGTTTTGCCTGCATAATGCCCATCTTGAGCTCGAGATTTTTGACATAAGCAACTAAGATATTGATACAAGTATTCCTGCCCAAAGCCACTACAACACCCAGACAGTCTCGAATAACAAAACCATACGACGCCGAAATACCCGGTCTTAAAGAACCATCAAAATTCAGCTTGTAGCAATCAGCTGAAGGCTTTACCCAAAGCCCAGAGCGCTGATTAGACCGTTGCAGAGCCACCGGGTGCCTATTGAGACGGCTTGAAAAACCATTTTTGTTTCCGGGTGTTTTTGAAGACTTGACTGTTGAGGAATAAAGTACTTGATTTTCCATAAAAGGATTTAAAGGGCGGTTTTCCTCCCATTTGACCTAAATATTTAGATAAACTAGCCAAGGCATACCCGTGCTACGCAAGGGACTTAAATATAAGTTTTCTATTTTAAAAGTCTATTTAAGAGCTTATTTTATATATCCTCATTGACTAATCTAAACAGTATATGTGTACAAATAGTAAATCTTGGTTTTATATACTTGATAATTTGGTTTAAGTTATTTATTAAATCTTGACATTTCTATGAGTTTTTTTTCTTCAAGAATTTAGTCAATCTTTTTATGTTGTAACCGACCACTTACATTTAATTTTCAAGAATAGAAAACTTCATGTAGGTTGTTTTTATTTTCCGTTTAATTTGATTTTTTTTTAAAAAAAGATTTATATTAACTCACGCCTTACATAAGCAATAAATAGGAAAACAAATATTTTTTAAAAAAAAATAATAGGAAAAAACTCAATAAAATTGAAAATAAAATAAATTTTTTTTTTTCAAAAATAATTATTAAATTTTAACTATAGAATTATTTTTTACAAAAATAAAAATTATTTCATGGACTTGAGCATAATTTGAAACAAATAAAAATGCAAAATGAGGGCAATGTATGTTGCAGGCATGCAGGCCTTTATTTTCATTGTTAATCAAACCATTAAGTTTTTTTTCTCATCTATATTTTAATTTTAAAATCAAATAGAAATCATTACGCTCAAAATATTGAAAGCATTGCAAAAGAAACATAAAAAAGTAATGTTTTATTTTCAAATCAAATTGTAATAATGATATTTAATTGATGAAAAGCTCAAACAATAAATGTGATTTTGAAATTCCTTATAAACTTTATGGGTCATGTATTCAAGAAAATAACTATATGAGCAATTGTAAAAAATCCAACTCAAATAAAAGGAAAAACAAAAAACATGAATTAATCTTTGGTGAGAGAGGTATTAATGTTGAGAGCCATTAAGAAGCCTTGGACACAATTTTTAAAGGTTACTAGTCAAAATACATGTTCAATATAAAAGATCTAAATGAACAATAAAACTTACAAAATGGAACAAATCACTTTTGCATTAAGCTGACACGGCTAATGTAAGTATCTTAAGATGTTGCTGGCCCTGGAAACATCCGTTCACCCTAATGGTATGACTGGAGCTGAACCTATCCAAACTTTTGATGAACAAAAAAAATGTTGTAAGACAAAGAGACAATTTATATCCTTTAATTGATATTTTGTCTTATAAAGATAATATCATATAGAATGATTTAGAATATAAGAAAATGATAATAAAGTTATTAAAAAAATATTATAATAATCAATTGTATCCAAATTAATTTGGATACAATTTTAATAGTAAAATATGAGTATAGAACAACCTAGATGGAATATACTTATGGACTATTTGAAGAAAGAAGACAATATATGACTACACGTACCGTTAAGACAATTGATGAATGTGTTTCTTCAAATGTACATTAACCATTTAGATTGATTTTGTAGCAATGGATGTCTAAATATCTCATATACAAATTAACTTTTAGAAGATAGAAAAAACAAACCCCATGCCACCACCATAAATATATGAAATAACAAATGTGTATATATAAGGTATGGAAAGAAGTTGAAAAGGCTATTAAAAATCAACATTTTTATTAAGCTTTTAAAGTACAGAGTAGAAGAAGATTTGGAGTTACATTTGTTACAAATTCCTAAACTGTTCATCTTCTAGTGCTTAGGCAACGGGACCAGAACGGGTTGTAGCTAACGGTTTGAATATTCATTTTCTAGTGCTTGAATGCAGGTAATGGTTTTTAATTGCATGGTAAAGACAAATAGCTTGAATGTAAACGTAATTATTTTTACATTAAATAAAAATAGTTTGATTTGGTGTTTTCTAATGGATTTAAATCGACAACTTATTTTTACAATTAAAATAACATGATTAATTTATTAGCCAATTTAAATGATTAATCGTAACTTAAAATTAAATAATTATGTAACTTTCCTAACTTTGAAGTACGTGTACTGTACATTGATATTAACCTAATCTAATATAGTATAATGTACAAATAATAATATTTGTAGAATAGGAAATGTTATAAGACAGAGCTAGAAGAGTAGAGGGTGCCTGTTATTAATCTTAAACCAATTTTTATATTTATTTATTATTTAAATTAAATATAAGATGCATTAAGTTATAGATATATATACTACTTGAAGAGTTTAAAATTAAATAAAATCAAGGAAACCATATGTTAGTATCATACTTTCTAGTATTTACAAAATTAAATAAAATCAAGGAAAACCAAAAGCCATTGAAGTGATTTAATTTGGTGGGAGAATTATTAGGGGAGGGTCATTAAGGTGGCTAGGGACACAATTTTTATAGATATAGAAGATAGATAGATAGATGGGTCATGTATTCAAGAAAATAACTATATGAGCAATTGTAAAAAATCCAACTCAAATAAAAGGAAAAACAAAAAACATGAATTAATCTTTGGTGAGAGAGGTATTAATATTGAGAGTCATTAAGAGGCCTTGGTACATAATTTTTAAAGGTATATATAAATAGATTTGGGCCCATGAAAAGGATTTCAGTTCACAAAATTCTTTAAGCCCATAAACAATAAAGCCCATACCATACCAAAACCAACCCATTAGTATATATACCAGCATGGTTCCGATTTATCCCTCTTTCTCTGGATGGAACTAGGAAGCTAGTTGAATCGATCTGCGAAAAAACCTCCTCTCGCCCTCACTCGTCGTCTTTGTCCGCTGAAGTTCTGGCAATGGCGTCGTCCGATAAGTCCATCTTGCTATTCAGTACCTCGGGGGCATCTCTGCCATCGGTGAAAGTTCAGCCCCTCGTTTTATTCAACATCTGCGATTGCTACGTTCGCCGACCTGCCGAGGCCGAGAGAGTAATCGGCACCCTCCTCGGTGCCGTCTTACCCGATGGAACCGTCGAAGTTCGCAACTCCTACGCCGTTCCCCACAACGAGTCGTCCGATCAGGTTCTTCGTATTTTTCAATTCACCCCTTTGATATCTCTGAGGATTTATTTGCTGCTATTGAAAAAATCCGATTCCAGTTTCTGTAGATCTCTATGAGATTGTGCTGATTTTTAAAATTGGGGATGCGTAGAAGTGGCCAATTGCGTTGAATCAGTTCTCTGGTGTTAAAGCTGCAATTTTTCTTTATGTATGTGTTTAATTTCTACTAGCGAAATTACCAATCGTAATGCGCCAAAGTAACACAAAATCGGCCTTTGGTTTGTGAGAAAGAACTAAATCTTCCAATTCCGAACACCGAATAGATTTATTCGTAGGCGTTGCCTGTTGCAAAGTTTTGTTTTCCAGCAAAGAAGTTACCTGTTGTGGTCTCTTTCTTTGCTTGTGCTGTGGCTAACGCTAAACCTCATAAATTTTGTTGCTACTTTAATGTTTGTGTAGGGTAAATCCTTGCTTAATTTTGGAAATTGGTACTTCAATTCCACAGCAGTAATGTAGTTTGTCTGTTTGTTGTATATTCAGGTTGCATTAGATATTGAATACCACCACAATATGCTAATTTCCCACCAGAAAGTGAACCCGAAGGAGGTCATAGTTGGATGGTGAGTTCGGCAGCTAGTTTTGCTGAATGCTGCTTTTGGCATCATAGAAATTGTTGATTGATACTTATAGCAACTAGTTAGGATACAGAAAATTGGTGGGGTAAACTCAGGTATATGCTGATTGATTGCTATCTGCATTTGCAGGTATTCGACGGGCTTTGGTGTTTCAGGAGGTTCTGCATTGATCCATGACTTCTTCTCTAGAGAAGTGCAAAGCCCTGTTCATTTGATAGTTGATACAACATTCAAAAACGGGGAAGCTACAATAAAGGCATTTATTTCTCACAACTTGTTGCTTGGAGAAACACCGCTTGCTGCTCAATTTCAGGAGATCCCTGTGAATCTCCAGATGGCTGAGGCAGAACGGGTTGGATGTATGTACATGTTATTCTTATCTTATTTTTAGCAATTGATGCTGATGGATGAGAAGTCTCTTGTCATGCCTCTTGTTTGCGTGTTTTTTTGCTCAGCCTAAAGGTGCGTTTATTTCTTTTAGATGAGCTGCTGAAGGCGACAATGGCAGACAAGATTCCAGGTGATGTAGAAGGGATGGAAGCTTCAATGGAGCGATTGTTGGCCCTCATTGAGGATGTTTATAAATATGTTGACGATGTTGTGGTAAGTGGCTCTATTAAACTGAACATCCAGCATATCTTTGCAAATCTGAATTCATATCTTGATATTCTCCTCCACAGGAAAACCGTGTTGCTGCAGACAACGTCGGTAGATTCATAGCTGATGCAGTGTCATCCCTGCCAAAAATATCATCTGTTGCGTTTGATAAACTCGTGAATGATAGTCTACAGGTAATACTGCTGAAACATATTTTCCTGATCAGGAGTTTCTAATATGCAATCAAATTTTCAATTACCAATGCCCAAGTAGCTTAATGAAACTATAATTGATGTTGGTTTCACTTCAAAAATTGTTCCAACACTTTTGTTGTTGCATTGTGCAGGATCAACTTCTGTTAGTGTATCTGTCAAGCATCACAAGGACACAACTCAGCCTCGCAGAGAAGTTGAACACGGCAGCTCAGATCCTGTAAACCAATTGAACCTAATTGATCTTGCAGAAATTAGCTTGAAGGACCTGGGTAGTGTTCTTGCATCAGCTGGCTATTTTCTAGGTGCTTTAGAGGAATTTGTATGAAGACCACACCCAATTAGCAATTGATTCTGTGATGGCACAAAATTGTGTGGGTGCTGTATTAGGCGAAAATCTTGAACGTTGTCTCGCTTATTGAGAATAGCATTTTTTTTAAATATCTATACATTATCATCTCGATTCTACTAACTAAATTCGTGTTCATGAATGAACGGGCTTTGCTTGTCCGAATGTAGGGACAACAGAATGAGCATAACACCTTATAACAACGGTAATTATTAGTGCGATGTAAACCGTCACCTATGCCATCATCGTCTTCGTCAAATACTTATTAAGAAGTGGAGACGAGGGCAACGAGGTCACAAATGATGAAGAAGAGCTTCAGGGAGCAAGAAAGCAGCACGGAGGAGTGGAGGAGTGTAGTCACAAATCCGCGAGGAAACACCTCTCTTACTACTTCGTATACTTTCCGAGTGCAGGGTGATCGAAGCTAATAGACCGTGTCGTCTCGTCTCTCTTCTTCTTTTTTTTTTTTTTTGTTTGTGTAACTGGAAAGAATTCGACTACCAGACAAGACCAGTCAGCAACGGACAAACGACCAGTCAGCAACGGATAAACGGTTATGAAAGAAATGAAAATTACAAGACCAATCATCAAAGACTAAAGCACCACAAACAAATTAGATAATGAAGCCCAGAACTAACTAAGGCGAACGGTGTTAGAACCGGGACAATGTGTGTCAACACTCCTAACGGTTGGTAGAGGCAACTCAGGAGAATCGGAAACAAAAGTGAAGAACTCATATTTCAATTTTGTTGTAAATTAAATTATTGTAAGGTGTTTTGTTCTTAAGGAGAGTAAAAGTCATTATCACAAGCCCTGAACAACTTTATAGACAAGGTAAGCCCAAATTTTTTATATAGGCAGGATTAAACTAGTATATGTCTCGTGTCATTTATTTTTTTTTTAAAAAAAACAACGATAATATAACACATTATTATAATTATTATAAGAAATATAACTTTTAAAAGTAAACATAAAACAACGGTTCTGATATTTGCACGGTGAAAATTTCGCCATCGGCACGGTGCCGGTGCCGGACTCCCAACTCGGCAAACAATTATGCCGGTGCCGGACTCCCAACTCGGCAGTCGCTGGAGGGAATCTTCAGCTTTTGCCTTTTGCAGCATGCCATGTCACCTCACCTGTCGAGCTGTCACATCTTGTCTGGGCCTGACTCCCGATGCCGAGCTCTGAAACCGGCAGTGTCCAATCAGTCGAATCGACTGAAAAGCTGTAGGGAATCTTCAGCTTTTCCCCGATGCCGTTTTTCTTTAATTTCTATTATCAGCATGCTTGAGTATTTAAATTCATGTACCACATTAGACATGTTATCAGGTTTAGGTTGTATGTTATATAGCCCTCAGATGTGCCTTAGTACACACATGTTGTGGCTCGACGATTGACTTCGTGGCTATAGTTTCAGGTACCCCTACCACTTACTAATGATGTTTGCTGATTTGCTTCTATGGCGGGGCTTGAGCTTGGGACGCTAGTGAGAGCGAGAGAGACTTGGCAAATCAAAACATAAGTCTCCTTAGAACCCTTTTAGGATACCTCAAACTCTTCATCTGGGGGTATTCTGTATTGAGACTGATAAGTTGAAGTCACCTACGTGAGTGTGAGGGATTGACAACCCTCCAAGGTGAGACATAGGGTGGTCTTCACTAGAACACTCATGAGCACCCAAGGTGTGCCAACACTTGGATGTCTTATGAGATAAGACTTAGCGGAACATTACAAGACCCCGTGGAAGGTGTGTGTTGCTAGTTTACCCCTAAGTGGAGGAATTCAAGGCCTCTGGCCATTCGCTCTATTGAAGGATCGCCAGTTTCACTATGTGCTGATTCAAGTCGCAAGACATCAGCATTTAAGCACTAACCTCGATACGCTCATAACTTGTTTTTGAAGCCTCAGTTTTTAAACCATTCTCTCTGCATTTGTGGGGGATTGTTGGATGTAATACCTAGAGTTGGTGGTTTTAAGGTGTCTCTTAGACTTTTCCCATCCCACATGGAAAGTTTAAGGGTATCTTAAAAGGGTTTTATGAAGACTCTTCCACTCCCTACATTGAGAGGTAAAGGGCCGAATGAGACGGAGCTTTACGAAAAATATCTTTTCTTGAAGCCGAATATATTACAGATAGACTTGTTCGTATTTATCCGTGAATATCTATTTTTCATTGGATTTATTTTCAGAAAATTATCCTTTCAAACGGTTTTAGGTAAGTTAAGATCTTCCGAAGATAGACTCAAATCTTCCTTTTGCTTGCGGCTTAAGGATTGATTTCGCAGCTATATAAAGGGATCAAGGGCTTGGTTTTTAATATAGCGAACAACAATCGTCTCTCTCCCTCTCATGTTTTCTCCTACCCTTTTCCCATTCTCAGCCCCTGTTCCAGTTCCAACTTCTCTCCCTCGAGTGCACCTGTGAGAGAAGCCTGTGAAATCCTTGGGGGACGTTGTCTCGCATACGATCTGCACCTCTGTCGGGGACAAATACGTTTCTCATTCAGTGGCTCTCATACCACGCTTCACCGCAACCCTGGCCCCTTCATAGAAACGAGTTCGGCCTACATCCACTAACACTCTTTAGCAAGTTTGTTGCTTGTTGTAGGTTCCAACAGGTAGGGGTGTGCATGATTCGGTCCAAAATGAATTTTTGGGTCGAACCAACACAAACCAAACCTAACCGAACCGAACCGAAGTTTTTCGGTTCGGCTTTCGGTTTGAGAATTTTCATTTTTCGGTTTCGGTTCGGTTTGTGTTCGATTTCGGTTCAGTTTGTGTTAAACCGAATTTTTTTATACACTACGTAAATATATTATATATATGTTTTTGAATATTTTATATATACACACATACTTACTGTATTTGCATAATGTGGCTACATAATGTCATAATGTGTATACACTATACATACATTATATTTAAATACACATATATACACTATATTGTATATGTATATATACTGTATTTGTTAAAATTTTAAATTTTGTATACTTTAAAGTATTTTGGAATATGTACACATATTTTGGAATATATACACATATTTTGGAATGTGTATATATACTATATTTTATATATATTTGTATACTTAATTTTTTTTTAATGAAAATTCGGTTTAATTATCTTGTAACCGAACCGAACACAAACCGAACCGACAAATAACCGAACCGAACCTAATGCATTCAGTTCGGCTTTCGGTTTGAAAATTTGATATTTTCGGTTCGGTTCGGTTCGGTTCGGTCTGGTTCGGTTCGGTTTTAGACCGATGCAAACCCCTACCAACAGGGTTATTGTCCAACATTTGGATCTTTTTAAACTACATCAAGCATGGTTGATTAGTTCTTTCCATGCAAAACTATTAGTGTTTCCCAAAAGAGATCCACCCTCGCAAAACAGATATTATCTAATTCGGCTTCATTTCCACATGTCGACCAAGGAATGAAATCGCAATGATATCTAATAGCAATAGATTCGTCATCATATCTAATAGCAATACATTCGCCAAATGTAAGTCTCTAGCATCATATCTAATAGCAATAGATTCACCAAATGTAACCATTAAAACTTCTACAATAAGATTAATAGATTCGAAATTATTCCATGTAATAATATTTGTATATTATTTCGCAATGCTAAATGCTCATTTTAATTAGTCGCAATATATCAGTTATATATTTATTTAATATAATTTGTAATAATATTGACTAAAAATTAGATAATTCGATATATCTTTTAACCGATACGACCCCAATAAACGATATTTAAAATGCCAAACCCAGACAGTTTTAAGCCCAATTAGTTAAATGCCTAAATTTTCTTTCGGCCCATAATAATGAAAAAAATCGAGCCCTAGCCCCAAAGTTTGAAGGGGTAGTTTCGTACCTTGAATTTCTCTTCTAATTCACTGTGCACTAAAAAGAAGAATTGAATCAAGACTCCCGCTCGCCCTCGCTGCTCAGCGAACCTCCTTGAAGCCCTCACTGTGAAGGGTGCCATTACCGAGAGAGACGCCACCATTACTGAGAGGACCACCTCCATTAATGAGAGGGACGCCGTCATTGCAGAGAGTGCCGCCACCATTGCCTAGAGGGGCACTGCCATCGCTGAGACGGACACAGCCATTTCTCAGAGGGACATCGCCATTGCTCAAATGGACACCGCCATTGCTAATAGAGATGCGGTGTTGGTCACTTTTGCGGAGGCACGGGCTGGTATTGAAGCTTTGTGATCGTTGGTCAATCTGCTTGGTGTGGCAAGCATCGTACTAGTAGCCTATGTCTATCAGTTGAAAAGTGAAAATTGTTTCCCTTAATTAGTTTCTTTGTTAAAAGTATGAAATTATGGAATCAACAATAACTCTCCACAGATCAAACCTCAATCTTCTTCAAATTATATATATTGTTCGGAGTGATTAACAACCCTCAATCTTCTTCAAATTATATATATTGTTCGGAGTGATTAACAACCCAAGCTCAATAAGAGAAGGGTGTTGGCATGCCACTGTGACGACCAGAGATGAAGCACTATAGGCCACTGTGTAGGCGCAAGGCAGGACAATACATGACAGAGACGATACTGTGGAGGCGTAAGACACGAAATTACAAGAGAAAAACAATACTCAACAAAAACTACGTGTTCTTGTGCGGCAACTCCTTTCCCTCTATTTAGATGGCATGCTCTTCGCCGATAATCCACTACAGGAGATGAACTCTTCTGTTTCGGAGTTGAGGAGGCATTAACGGATGGCAAGAGGGCGCTGGACCAAACGTTAAATGAGAAGGGGGGCATTGAGGCAGCATTGAGCCAAGCTTTGAGTGATGGTGAGAAAGCGGCCCTTGATCAAGCAGAGGCATTGAAGAAGGTAGACCTTGAGCAAGTGGCCCTTAAGGATGTGTTGAAGAAAGCGGTTGATGACATTTGCGAGCGGCTTGCATCCGGAAAAAACATGATTCTTGATCCTGCTTCGATCTAGCCCCATCATCAGCTCTTGCCTCAGGAAAGCTTTGCTCGTTATCTTGTACAACAGCGTCATCTTGAATCTGTTGGTCGTCATCCTGTTCCTAGCTCAGGAAAGCTTCGCTCGTTATCTTGTATATGAGGGTCATCTTGAATGGGGTCTTGCTATTGGCCATGGCTGGCGAGAGTCAAGTATCTGATAGAAAGAGAATTTGGAATCAATGTAAGACTCAGAGTCTTAAGATGCGCCAGCCCATGCCACATAGCCCTCTCAGGTCTGTTGTCCTCACTTGGAGCTTGGAAAGGAAGAGCTCTTTTAATATGAGTATGGCTTGAATCACTTATAAACCACTCCCAACATCCTTATTATAACCGATGTAGGATACGGCTGTTACAATCAAAATGTTTCAGTTTTAGGTATTGATTATGATACGGAGTATTTGACAATCTCATTAGGGTTTCGGGTTATATAATAGGACAAATTGTAGAAAACCGCCCCTTAAATAGCCCATTTTGCTCAAAATCACCCCTTAAACACATAATTACAGTAAACCATCCATTTAAATAAAAAAGTTTGCATGAAACCACCCATCATTCAAATGTATATAGTACCGTTTCAATTAAAAATCACATTTGTTTATTATTTAAGATAAAAATCCAAAAGCATTCATGCTTTAACATAAATTAGTATATAAAACTACTTATTTTAAAAAAATAAAACAATAACTCGTATATTATAAAGAAACAATTTTTCTTATCTGCCCTTACTTTAGAAAAATAAAATAAAATATTGTCTCTATGTGGAATAGCATAAATGTTCTCTTGAAAATAATTCGTGCAATGAAGACCTCTTGTATGATGTATCACATTGTGCAACACTCAATGCATTACTTCAAATTTACCTTTGAAAGAAAATGACACTTACATTTACACATTTATAAACTTTTATCATGAAAAATCATATTTTATAAAATTAAAAAAATAATAAGAATCATCAATGATAACAATTTTATAATTTTTGATATTTTTTTCATCAACGTGTTGTTTCAACTGAAAATAATTTCGTTCAATACTGAGTGTTGCACAAGTGTAATAGGTGATCTTTTTTAACAGTTTTTTGTTTATCGAACGAACCACTCTCGATTGAACACCGGTCTTTCATGGTTCTGTTCATGTAATTTCGCTTTGAAAAAGACTAAAAAACTAACCGAAAAAGCCGAATCGAAGCCCATTCCTGTTTCTAAACACTGACCTCTTTTCATTTTGTCTTGGTTCTTATATAGGAGTTGCATATTGTCATATCCCTTTGAATTTGATGAGTCATTTGGTTTAATTGGGTGCTGACATCTGTCTTTATCGGCTGTTTGTCTGATGCCACTAGAACTTCGTGGGTTTGCTTTTGTTTTGCGCCAGAGGTTATCGGCTTTTCGAGTTTAATCAATTCTATTCCCCTTTGTGTCAAATGATTCATGACAGTCTAGTGATTGGGCACACTTTATTTTCCTAAGTAGTCAACACGTGAAGACTTATTCGATTCTTCATATGTGTTCTTTTTATACATACGGAGTATTAATTAACGTAACCATTCTGGAATGGCTCACTGGAAAGGATTTATGGGTAGTATCCAAAAGGTCCCCAGTTCGAACCCCCGGATATCCATGTTTAGCTTATTGCTTAGGTTTGTGTTGCATTTTGCTATGCTCCCCTATCATCGCAGCATGATTTACTTAGCATATTGCATTGTTATGTTAGTGAATAAATGTATGTGCCACATATTAGGAATCTGCATGATTGATGTTCTCTCCTTAAATAGACTCATGATAGTGTGGTCGCTCTTTTCTTATATCATGATAATGTGAGTTCTTTAATTGATGGACGGGTGTTACAACTTGTTGTTTAATATGCCTCATATGACGCTTAATTTCCATCATGTTTACCAAAGTATCACTCCATGATGATCTCCATGCTCCTCTCATACTTTTATGAACATATGATCCGACACATCGCATGGTCACACACCACGATTTATCCAGGTTTTGTATATGCATGACACATGAATATTATGATGAACTTCTACCCTTAATTGTACCCATGCTTTTACTTGTATCACTAGTGTCCCATAGAAAACATGCTCTCAAATATGGCTCATCGTATGATTATATGCCGCACTTGTTTTATTATACGAACATGGTTATCCTACATGTGATAGTTACTATACCCCTCCTATATGTCATTTTCATAACATTTAGCCTGATTATTATGAGATGTCTCCACATGCTTGTGTCAAACCTTATCGGTTAGTATGCATACCGTACTTGAGCATCCGTTCATATATGTATTACCAGTAATGCTTATTAGATTTTGAATGGCTTCGCACCTCACATTGCTAGAATTGATTCTGGGATACCTTGCTTAGAATTGTCAAGCATATCCGTCTACAAGAAATGCTAGGCTGCTATATTGTCTCATGTGTACCTCAGTGCAAGAACGTGATTTTGCTTCCTTGCTTTGAATGCATGCGATATTACCCCTTGAGATAGGTGCATGTTAGTGTGAAATTGGTATGATTGATATATTTCACGATTTCCTAAGATCTCTCACAAGGGCATTGTTGTCATCCTTGGGTGGGAACCCCGTCTTTAGCCCATTGGTCTTGGTCCGTCATTGACTCCGTGGAAATCCGGGTCACACCCCTTTGTCTCTCCCCTATCTCCGCTAACTTAAAATCCCTTGCGATACCTTCGATGAACAATGGCATGGAAAAGAGGACGAATAGCCGGGTAGCATCAGAACGGCGCAGCGGAAGCGTGGTGGGCCCATAACTCACAGGCCCTAGGACCGACGTCATCGACAGCATTAGGAGGCGAGTGTACCTCATAGGACTACGGTCATTGGATGCAATCTTTATAGATGCTTTGGAAAGGAGGGATGTTCTCCATCCGAGTTGATGATCCTTTCTGGGACGATTGGGAACGAGGTCGTGCGATAGGGCAAGAATTGACACGTTGATCTCTTGAATGATAGAACTGGCAGTGAATATTGCATGATTGATTGTTGCCCATGGTGATGAGATTCGGTGCTCTGATGTTTCGATGTGTATATCGCCTGATCACTCTTGCCCAAGACGTGCAAATTATAGATGCTGAAATTATAGCTGAAGGACAAGGCCGAGGCTGAGAAGAACATGAAAACTCTCAACTGCAAGCTCAAAATGGCACTCGATGAGCTTGGTAAGGCATAATAGGACAAGGCAAAGGCTGACAAAGAGAAGATCGGTTAATCAAATCAATGTTGTAAATAAATAGTAGTTTAACTCTAATCTGGCCTCATAAAGGAAGATTAATTAGCACTAATTACTAATACTTAGATCTAATTTAATCTGGCCCTATAAAGGAAGATTATCACCGGTTAACTATGACAAAATTATGTGTTCATCACTTCTTGAATAAAAAGTTTAGTTTCCATATGTGTTCAAAGTCATATGAGTTGGTTCATCAAAAATACATATATGGAAAATGTGCAATGATGAAATTTGTGATAGAAATGAAAAGATCATCAATTTGTGTTAATTTGGGTCAAGGTTGGAATTAGATTGGGAAAACACAAGCCAAAAGACTAGAGGAGTCAATTGAGCGGGTCGGTTAAGATTCGAATTTTGGTCGGATTCCAAGTCATTTTGGATAACGGTATTGTTCGGGTTGGGTCGGGAATTCAGATTTCAATTGTTTCAGATTTTTGTTATTTCAGGTTATAGTATTCCTTATTTGAATTTTGGTTATTTTAATCATAACTAATGAGATCGGTGACTAGGTGACTAGGTATGTAAACGTTTTTTATTAAAAATAAATAGAGGAATTTAAATTCTCATAAATTCAACTTTGTTACAAAAAAACCTACATTAGAACTTCAAATCGACTACACTGAATAATAGCCTGTGAATGGAACCCAAAAACCCAAATTGGACTAAGAGAACGCGCTCTCACACGCGCGCCCCTTCATCCCCTTCCCCAAACCAAAACAAGAACACAGATCCAGGAAAAAACCTCAAATCGATCGCTTTGCATAGAATAATATACTCTCATTCTCATCCTTTGGTTCGATCTGTCATGTTAAAGTGTTTCTGGCACTGGATCTGGCACAATAATCGGATCCCGAAGGGGGTAAAGTGTTCTCTGTTCTCTCTGCTAGGGTTCCGGCCTTACTGCTTAGTCAAATCGGCCCTATGGCCTCGTCTCTTTGCTACGACTGCTACTCCCAGAGGGCTTTCATCTGATTTCACCTCATCTGCGCTATACGGAGGTTTTGACGGTTGCCGCTTCTCGGATTTCCTGATTTGGGGAATCGTCGCTCAACATGGGCCTCATCATCATTGCTTCTCCAGTTCTCTGGGGTACTGGGCTATTGACCTCTCTACTCACAGGTATGAAATCGATCCTCTGAAAATCGCTTCTAGAATCGTCTCTTTCAATTCTTTGAAATCGATCCTCTCTACTCACAGTTCTCTCCCCTTTCTTCTCTACTTTGAAATTGCAGACTGTTTTTTCTTTAACTCCACTGAATTAGCATTAATGGCTAATAACCCTAAAAAACCCAAAGGGAAGGGGATTCTCTCTGAGACTCCACCGACACCCAAAAAAACCCCTAATGGGAAACCCCCGGGTGAACCCCAAACTAAAACTAATCCTTCCAAGTCGCTCAAAATCGACAAGGGCAAAGAGAAAATCGATCTGAACTCCTTCTATAACCAACTCCAAAAATTCAAACCGAAATACAGTTTCCATACTGAAGCTATTCTCTATGGGAGGGCTCACCCCAACTTTGGTTTGAAGTCCTATATACCAGTTTACCAATTAGAACTTATTCAGACTTTCTATGCAATCTGGAGCACCTGTTGTATAAGCATTTTATGTACTTTGAGCATCAAGATCATCAGTATTATTTACTACGTTTACCATGTTGAATATCTCCATCAGATGTGTATTTTATCTAAATATATTCATCAAACCCTTCAGCACTGCATATCATGCCATTTTTCTTTGCTGAGAGGTTTAACTTCTTTACCATACTTAACTATGTGTGTAACTGTATGCTTATATCAGTCACAACTAGACTTAATTAGCAGAATTTCTAACTCTGTTCGAGGGGCCTGGCCTCTTGAACATTGGTTTGACTCATCTATGAAACAGGAAGGTCCCTACTTGCTCTTTCTCTTTGGCCTTGGGTGGCTTGGCATCAGTCCTCGCCTTGTCTTGGCCAAAATTATAGACAGAAGCAACGACTGGAGATCAAGACGCCAAAAACAATCAATCGATATTATTAATTATAGTTGTTATATAATGACTCTTACCTATGATCTTGCAAGTCCTATTGATACTATCAAGATTCAAAATAACTTGAGCAGGAAAACCCAAGTGTTGGTATATTGTGCAATCTGCCTCTTAATCAATTTGTTGTATGATCCTGAAACCAATTCGGTTTTTCTCTTTATTAACTCCATTACAGTGACATCTAGTACATAAATTAGTGATATTTCTAAACTTAGTACAACCTCATAAACTAATTGTGAGGCAAGCTCATACCCCTACCTTTTCAATTTCCATCCAAATGTGATTACTTACTACCGGTTATGGTTCTTACCTTATACCTGTACTGGTTTCAACAAGAAACCGCTCTACCTATACTGGTTGCACCTTCATGCCAAGGTTCAACACACTAATCATGCAAAGAAAACAATTCACATTATTTTCGATAACCATATTCCACCCAGTATACCCCTCAATGCTCAAACCCAACCATTGGAATCTAAATATGAGATTATAAATCTAAAACACAATCTAGAATTAACACTCATGTTATATGATGTTTGTAATCTACCCTCTATAAGTAATCAAAAACTATATTGTGAATTACTGCATTATCAGAATAAGTTTTTATGCTTCTTATTTGACCAGGACTCTAATTTAATGCTTATTTTCATAAGAGTTTTGCAACACTGTTATAATTTAACTACTGCATACAACCAACTTTGCATTTTCTCACCTAGGTACTGCTTTAATTCTTCCATGAATGTTTGTTGTTGGTTTGTTCATGGGGAATTTCCTCTTAAACCTTCTGCTGAAAGTTATCTTACTTCATATTATGACTTATTCAGCTTCTACTCTCGACTTTTCCACAACATTCTAAGGCTTGCAACTATCTATGCCTTCTTGCTAAGTAACTTAGCACAATATTACTGCCTCATACATGTTAGAATTAACCAACTTTATATGCTTAGTTTCAGTTATGAGCCTATTACAAAACACTTCACTAAACTTGCTCGAGGGAGACCTTCTCTCGAGCAACATATTTACTTGCAATCCATGCAGCACATAGCTAGACTCAGTTGGACTCATGGAATTACCAAGGGAGACAACTGGAAACTAGCATATGAAGAACTTAACCACACATCACCAACACTGCTGAAGTTGATCTCTGCAAGATCTTGGATTGATAGCTGCTACAGATCATTAAATGACACAAGTAAAAACCTAAGCATAATCTTCCAATCATCTAATACTAGCTTCCATTGGGTGGTTTTGTTTGTTTGCTTTATGAACCACTCCTTCACATTGTAAAATAGAGACACTATAAGCTACATAAATTGCATCAATTGGTTCCTCGGGTTGAGTCTATTTTTCTACTCAAGGAATTGCACACTAGCTCTGTAAATCATGGACACTATAAAATACTTAATAGGTTTTACAGATTAACAGATAACGTTTTGTTTCATCTTTTTTTAATTTTGACATTTAGCGAATCAGGTGGATCTTGCTCAATCCCAACACATTGTCTGGGCAAATCCCATCAGGAACAACACCCCCTATCCACAACTGTTAAAAATGCAGCAACAAACATGATTTGGTTGTGTTTAGGATTATTCGTGGGCAACCAATCACCCAATTGCAATAGGACTAAATATATTATAATAGGAGCAAACTACTATATTACAATGCATGTAACCCAAAACAAACCAATTGATTGGACACTATTGTTCTCAATAGGATCCTTACCTTTCATTTTACCAATTCTCCTCAAAATTAGTTTTAAATGAAGTTTAGCTTCTGGAATGTCAGGGGGTTAAGTAGGAAGAATATCTGGACACATATCGAATCTACTACTAAGTCAGATCATATAAAATTTCTGATGCTTGCTGAAACAAAACTAACTACTCCACCGTCTGACAAATGTTGGAGGAAACCGGGCTTTGACATAATGTTTTTTTGCCCATCGAAGGGCCTCTCTGGAGGTTTGTGCCTCCTTTGGAAGGAATCCCACTTACATAACGAAACCTTTTCTGTACGAAGCTCTACTGATCGGATAATTCAAGTGGACTACACAAACACGGATCTAAATATTACCATTGAGATTTTGTTTGTTTATGCAACGCCTTATGCAAACGAGAAAAACTCTTTCTGGACTTCCCTATCACATTATATTCTCAATGCCAAAAACTCTAATTATTTTAGGTGACTTAAATGAAATATTGGAACACAAAGATAAGCTAAGTGGAAGGTCTCCATCTGCAAATAGATTTGCAAGACTACAGGATATAATAAATACCTATAACTTAGTAGATTCCCCTACTTGTGGGAATACTTTTACTTGGAGAAAACATGAACATGGCGAAGACAACATCTTTGAAAAACTGGACCGTGCAATCATTAGCCATTCTATACTAAAACAATTTCCTAACCTATGCACCAAGAATCATGCTTTCTTAAAATCTGATCATGCACAAATAACCTTGGACCTAATGGATAATCGCAAACCCAAACTACAACCTTTTAAATTTGAAATGGCTTGAACAACAAGACCAGATTTTGGTTCTGTCGTTCAAAATGCATGGAGGCTAAATCCTCCAGGCTCGCAAATGTACAAACTTACAAAGAAATTACAAGAAGTCAAAAGGAAGAGTAAAATATGGAGCAAAGTAACTTTTGGAAATGTGTTCCGTCAAATACAGCAAGTAGAAACAGAACTATTGAAAATACAAAACAACCTGTGCAATGCCTATAACCAAAATCTAGATAACAGAATCAAAAGGCTAACAGCAAAACATACTTCACTTCTAACCTACCAACAAAAATACTAGGGGCAACGGACTAAACGAACACATGTTAAATCCATTGATGCAAACACAAAATATTTTCACAAAATTGCTACTGGAAGACGAAACAGGAATATAATAAAACAACTACAAACAACTGCAGGTATCACTTTAACAAATGAAGAAGACATAAGAAGATTAATAAAACAAGATTTCAGCCAAAGGTACTCACAACAAACAAGACAACAAGTGCCAAGCAATTTGATCCATTATGTAGGAAACGAAATCTCAAATGAGGATAATGACTGGCTAACACGACAAGTATCAAACTCTGAAATAAAAAATGCAGTTTTCAGCCTAGCCAATGAAAAATCTCCGGGGCCTGACGGGTTCCCTGCGGGGCTTTTCAAAAAATACTGGAATATAGTTGAGCCTACTGTAATTAAGGCGGTTAAGAGTTTTTTCCTGAGTGGAAGAATACTAAAACAAACAAACCACACGTCTATAGCTTTGATTCCAAAGATAGATAACCCCACCACAACATCTCATTACAGACCAATAAGCTTGTGATCAACAACATATAAAATCATATCCAAAATACTCTCATCAAGACTGAAAAAAGTTATCCCCAAGATTATCAACCCATTACAAAGTGCTTTTACAGCAGGGAGATCTATACAAGACAATATACTAATCGCAAATGAAATATTTCACTCATTCTCTAATAAAAATGGAAAAACTGGTTGGATGGTTGTGAAGTTAGATATGGAAAAAGCATTTGATATGGTAGACTGGGACTTCTTATTCTCCATTTTGCTTAAATTTGGTTTCTCACCTAAATTCACATAATGGATCAAAGAATGCATTACCACGATTACTTACTCAGTGCTGGTAAATAATGAATCAACCGAAATATTCTTTCCTAAGAGGGGTTTGCGTCAGGGTGACCCTCTCTCCCCATATCTTTTTTTTTTAATAATATCATAAATCTTGGCTAAAGGACTCCAATACGAGGCTGGTAAATCACAAAGTCATCTAGGTATAAAACTAACACGTGGAGGAACTAAAATTCCTTTCTTAGCTTTCGCAGATGACCTTGTCATCTTTGCTTCAGCCACAAAAACCGGTTGTGACCAAATCAACAAAATTCTACAAGAATACTCATCATTATCAGGTCAACGTAGTAATAGGAACAAGTCTCAATTCCAGACATCCAAAAATGTGTTAGCCACTCAAAGAAATCTCATAAGAAATGAACTTGAAATAGCTCATACTTCAAAACTAGGTAGTTATCTGGGTTGTCCTTTAATTGAGGGTCGTATGACCAAGGACGATCTCAAAGACCTACTAATGAACACAAAATCTCAACTACACAGATGGAAGGCGAACTGCCTCTCCCAAGCAGGACGATGCACCCTAATCAAAACAACGTTATCAGCAAAACCTCTACATATAATGCAATGCTTTATGTTACCCAAATCAGTACATACAGAACTAGATAGAATAAATCGAAATTTCCTTTGGAACAAGAGACCGAATCACAAACCCTTAATTAGTTGGTTTGAAGTATGCAAAACAAAGGAAAATGGAGGGCTAGGATTACGTAGCTCAGAGGACATGAATAAAGCTCTTCAGTTGAAACTACTTTGGAAACTGCTAGCGGAACCTAGTAGCCCTTGGGTTACTCTAATTAATGAAAAATACCTTAAAAACCAAAATATCCTGCAATATAGAAAGCAAGGGGGAACTTCATGGCAATGGACACAACTAACCAAATTAATACCTTTCTTTAAACAAGGATTGAGATGGTCCATTGGGGATGGGTCGACCATTAATTTTTGGAATGACCTTTGGTTTGGCTCAAAGCCTCTGAACACACTACTCACAAGAACACAACAAATCGATGACACAATCAACATAAACCATTATCTAAAAAATAATAAAACATGGGATCATGAAAAAATAAATGAGCAATTACATAACATGCTACCAAATGATATAATAGAAGCAATCAAGATATCCCCAATACCACAAAACATTCATGTAGATAGATTATACTGGAAATGGAGCAAGAACGGTTGGTTCTCAACAAAATCAGCAATAGATATGATACACAAAAACAAAAACCATGAAGCTTCGAACATAAATTGGGTCTGGGGACTGAATATACCGCCCAAAATAAAATTTTTTCTATGGAAAATACTTCGTAATGGTGTGCCTACTGTTGTTCGATTAGCCTCTAGGCGATTTGGTATCCCCACCAATTGCCCACACTGTGACTCTTGCTATGAAAATTTACCACATTTGCTATGGGATTGTAACATTACTAAGGAAACCATAATGGAAAAAGACCCAAGTGCATTTATGAAAATCCATGGTTGCTTCAGTAAAAAGGAAAATATAAACGAAACATTATGGGATATAAAAACCACAATTGGAAAAAAAGGATTACAAGACCTCGCCTTTGTTTGGTGGGGAGTATGGTATTTCAGGAACAAAACATTATTCGATAGCATCAATCCTGACATAAGACGCATTCTGTCTTTTGTAAATGATCAAATACTCAGCTGGAAAATATCTCACATAGATGAAAATAAACAAGATACACAACCACACACGAACGTGGAACGAACTAAAACAATATCGAAAAGGAAAATAACAAAATGGGAAGCTCCTCCTATTGGCACATATAAACTAAATTTCGACGGTTCTCTACCATCCTCTGGGTTGGGATCTTTTGGATTTATTCTAAGAGACCACAAAGGTACCCCTATTTTCGGTGGCTCGAGGGTCTCGCCTTTTAGCTCTGTTTGTGGCTGTGAGAGCTTGGGGCTTTGGCGGGGTCTTCTGGCCGCCAAGGATCTAAACATCATAAACCTGATTATTGAAGGAGATAACTTAACACTTATAAAAAGCCTTAAAGGTTTAGGGAAGCCTACTGGAGACTCTGAAATGATTGTCTCGGACAGTCTAGTCTCGCTGGGCTTCTTTGGTTCTGTCGAGATTCGTCATGTCTTCCGAGAAGCAAATGCTTTGGCTCATCGCCTATCGCGTATTAGCTATGCTTCACACGGACCTATGATGCCTGATGACTCTCTGTTATGTCTTCTCATCCGCAAGGATGCTCTTGGCTGATAGGGCTTAGCTCTGTGGCCAAATTCTTTCTGTTTAAAAAAAAAATCGACTACACTGATTTGCTTCTCTGAACTGCACTTTATTGAGGTATTGCTACAGAGTCTCGATGGAAACAGTTGATCAAACAATATTACTTCTTTTAGGACATCGTTCATGATACTTGCGTAATCATGATCTGAACACACAATCTTGGTATTATTAATATATTATGGTTATCATTCGTCACATTCCATGAGACTGCATGAGTTTGCTTTAGAGCCAATGAATCACAAGACAAAGGTTTTACTTATTTCATAAATCAAGGAGGATAATCTGCAAGTTGTTTCCATACCTAACCCACTAGATTGGCAAATATCCATCAACCTAATCCATAATAATCGTCGTTTGCTTGGTGCAAGTAAACACAACTTAATCCATACATCTTTCTTTGCGAGTTAACCATGGTAATGAGATCTTAGTCCTTCATTTACATCCGTGACCGGTTCTGTGAACCAAACAGAACCAAATGTAGTCATGGAGGAATCCTCACTCAACAGCATCTTTGTGAGTATTAAACATCAACCAAGTACTTCCTTTCCGAATCATAGTTTGGGACCTCAGTTTCACCAGTTAAGCTTGTGTGATCATACTGCAGAAGGCGCAATTGCTAACTACGAAACCATCACTTAAGTAAAACACGGCGAATAATTTGCATACATAGCCATGCCTGTAAAAAATCTTTCAATTTCCGCCACGCGACAGCAAACTCTCCTTGAAAATTTGGAAAGAGCTATAGCTCTATAAGCATCAAGTTCCCAATACTGCTCTTTTGTTGCAAGCTATGATAAATGATAATGACCACAATGCAAAACCAATAATTGTGAACCTCAAGGAGAACTTTCAAGAAGACAACAAAAATACACAGCTTCCATTCACAAACAAGCATTACAACGAAAACGATGTCTTTGTGAAATCTTGATGGAGGTAGAACCACAGATCGACAGATGCCAGGAAAGGCTTCAACTCAGCACAAAGAGTTGGTAGTAGTCATCTTGGTATACTTGAACATACAGATTAAGTAACCATGACAGTACATTTGAGCAACATAAGAGATTGAAGTATTGGACTTTCAATGATGATCCATGACCTTCTAAACAAATCCATCTCAAAGACTCAAATTACATCATTTTCCCAACTCTAAAGACAACAGGAACCAACACACAACAGAACTGAATGACATTAACCTTTACTACATCAGATCAAACAGAAACCCTACAGATTCTCAGGAATAACCTTCACTGAATTCATCAGTACTTAAACCATCACAAATTTTCGAACTGGTAACCAAATTCAATCAATCTGGTTTCAGGATTATCTGCATATTGAGCAGCAACAGATTCCCCCAATTTCATCAACACAAAACAAACCAACAAAGCCAGCGGATTAACCATTCAGAATCACAAACCTTGGATGGAATATATATACAAACATATGCATCAGAGAAATCTGGAAGCTTGCATAATATATCATCAATTTATTCAAAGCATACCTTCAAATTTGACAACAGTTGAGGAACAAAAACCCTAGAAATTACCCAGATTTCAATCTTCGCTTCAAGCTCAGTACTTGCCACGATAATCACTGAAATTATCCCTCACAGCACCACCAGTAACAGATTCTTCAGCTCTCTCCCCTCGCTTTTCCTCCTCATACCTCCCTCTGTCATCCAGAGACATCCCTCCCATGGCGCCAGTGACGGATCCAACGCCGCCTCCAGCCCTCTGCTCATAAGGCGAGGAATCCACCGGCGCCGAGGGTCCAGTCGGCGCGCCGTAGCCTTGAAACGGCCGATGCGGCTGCGGCGGAGGCGGACGCGAGTAGTATCCGGGGAAGTACCCGGGGTAAGGGTCAGAGTATGAGGTATAGCCGTACGGAGGAGGAGGCCCGGGCGATGAAGGCGGAGGTGGAACCGAATACGATGCCGGCGGCGGGTAATCTCGGTAGTCTCGCTGCGGCGGCGGGGGCTGAGGAGGAGCGGAGGAGTAATAGTACCCGCTCTGAGGGGGGAAAGCGTAGTCCGGATAACCAGGAGGCGGAGGATGGGACGGCACGGAAGGAGGAGGAGGAGGAGGCGGAGGGGGCTCACGGAGTCCGATCTTGATCCGGACCTTGCCCTGGGGGCGGCCGGAGGGACGGAGGAGGTCGAGGGAGTGGACGCGCTCGGAATCGGGCGAATCGATGAGGAGATCAGCGAGGCGGACTCGGGCGGTGCCGACGAGGGGCTTGGGGGATTCGGAGGGGTTGGAGTGGAAGATCTCGAGGGTGAGGAGGAGGGACTCGAAGGCGGAGGAGGAGGAGGAGGGGGGAAGAGGAAGGAGGAAGGACTCGTTCCAGACGGGCTTGGTGGATCCGGAACCGTCGGGTTTGGTGGAGGTGCGGCGGTCAGGGTCAACCCAGACGGTTGCGTAGGGGCGGAGATCGCCGTTACGCCAGTTGACGTTCTTGAGGTGCTTGCCGGAGATGATGGTAACCTCCAGCTCCATCGGGTTCGGATTCGGGGGTCCGGAAGATGCCATTCGGGTTTTGGGAGAAAAGAAAGAGGAGATGAGATAAAGAGGGGTTTTCCTTGCGTGGATTGAACGAGTTCATATGTGGCTTTGTTCTTCGGATAGTGATGGAAATGGAATGGGTGGAGTGAAAAGTGAAATTTTAATAGGAAATTCGACTATTTATTACATTTATTTATGAAAATTATTGTATTATTTTTATATATTATATAGTAGTTGTTTTCGTACCATTAATATTAATTTTTGGAAGGACAAATAGTTAAATGCCGAAAGAAAATTTGAGGATAACCGACTAACTCATCAAATAGATGACCAAGAAAAAGTTGTTGGAAACTCGGAAGAGAGGGATTCGAAGACTTGCTGTGGAAGGTGATTGTCTCGTTGTTGTGAATGCGATCAAAGGAACCTAGATGACCCCATGGGAGATCGAAATTCTTATATCTAATGCTCTGCTTCTTGGTTCATTTGACATGGCCTCAGTTTCACACATCTTCAGAGAGGCCAACGGGCGACCGATCGTCTTACACACCTGGCTTTGACATTGGCTGCCGACTCGCCGTCTTGGAGTTCCGACCTAGAGTTTCAGACTCTCGTCCGTAAGAACGCACTTGGGTAATGGTACAATCGCAGTTGACACACCCCAAAATTTCGCCTTGTAACAAAAAAAAAATTATTTTTATCTATCTATCTATCTATATATATATATATATATATATATATATATATATATATATATATATATATATATATATATATATATATATATATATATATATAGGTTAGGTCTAGTGTTAACAACCCTTAATGTGTTTTGTGTTAACAAATCACAACCGTAGATTTGTAGAAAATGGATGGATGAGATTATTCGACCTTTTAATTACATTTATTATTAAAATAACAAAACCCCCCACTAACTAGTCTCATTAGCGCGTGTGGCCACAACACCAAACCTCTTTTTCTGGGAAAGGATAAAGACGGATCGACCCTACCACACGGAGAGAAAGCGATCTTCCACAACTTCTTCTTCGACTCTCCAATTGGCGGTTGCAGCGATCTGTAACCAACTACGAGGCGGCGGCGATGTGGTCCTATTTCCGACATCAGGCAGCGTCATGGCTGGAGGGAGAAAATCCGGCGGCGTCGGCGTCCCTATTTCCGGCGCTTCTAGGCTCTCGAACGGGGAATAGAGCAGGGGTTCAAGCAACCGTCGACTTCGAAAGTAGATCTGACGCTTCAATTGAATACTTCCGTTGCTAATCGGCATGGGTAAGTTCCCCTCTTGCTTGTTGAGTATTTAATTCGTTGATTTAGTTGGGTTAGGGTTTGAAGAAAGGCGTTAAGGAAAGGGTAGAAGAAATGGGATGTTGATGCATATTTGTGCTGTGTAGATGAATATTGTGTATTGCTTGTCTTGAATGGGTGGGGTTTGGGTTACAACGCTAAATTTCAGAAGCGTGGATGTGAAAGGGAATTTTGAGTTCCTGCGATGAATATTTGTTTAATTTTGCTGAATATTAGTGAATTATTGTGCTATTGAGATGACTAATAGTTATACGATCTTGTCGAATATTGATGAATTCTTGTATTTGATGAATAATTGAAATACTTTGATGAATATTTCTGTAATTTTGATGAATATTTCTGTAATTTTGATGAATACTGATGAATTAGTGTGATCTTGATACAAATATTATGATATTGGGATGGAAACTATGATGAACATTTCGATGAATTGAATGACTTGAATATTTGTGATAAGGAGATGAATATTGGGTATTGAATGCCTTGTATGTTGATGAATAATTGAGTTCAAATAGTATTGTCATTGATGAATAATTGAGTAGCTTTGACGAATAGTTATGTCAACTTGTAGAAGATTTATGAAGTACTGTGACTGTTGTGTTTAATTTTTGGGTAATATTGTGGCCCGTCAGCTCGGAGGAAAAACATTGAGGCAGGGAAAGAAGCATTCTCAGACAAGGGAACTCGGAAACGTGCACTGTATCCGGAAGATAGCAGTGATGACTTTGAAGACCAACCAAATAGCTTTGATGAATATTGATGAATTCTTGTATTTGATGAATAATTGAAATACTTTGTTGAATATTTCTGTAATTTTGATGAATATTTCTATAATTTTGATGAATATTGATGAATTAATGTGATCTTGATACGAATATTATGATATTGAGATGGAAACTGTGATGAACATTTCGATGAATTGAATGACTTGAATATTTGTGATAAGGAGATGAATATTTGTGATAAGAAGATGAATATTGGGTATTGAACATTTCAAAGATTTTGCATACCAGAATATTTGATCACGATTTCCAAATATATTTCCAAAAAGGAAATTTGTGTAAATTGGAAAAAAAAAATTAAAAAAAAACGTCTACCACTCCACACATCAGTTACTGGCTTCTAACTGTGCATCACACGCTCTAGCCTTGTGAAAGTGGGGTGTACATCCATGTGGGTCCCCCTTTTTAATTAAAAATAAATCCAGAAAATCACTATTTAATTCTGACCTCCCATCTTCATTAATCCAACGGTCATTATTTGTTAACACAAAACATGTTAACACTTGTAAACATTTGATCTTTCCTGTATATATATATATATATATATATATATATATATATATTGTGTGTTTGTTTTATTAGTTTATAATTGTATTATTTAATTTTATAATTCTTATAAACCATTAATTATATGGAAAAAATGTATAGAAATTTGACAATGTGACCTAATTAATAAATATTGTCTCCATTTTCCTTTCCTTCATTTGCTTATTGTTATTTCCATTTAGTCATTTCATTCTAGTTGTTCAGGATTGTTAGTCCATCTCTCGACTTATCTAGACTCTCGGTTTCTCTGGGCTTTAAAATGAAATTTCTTTCCTTATATAAAAAAAAATGTTTGCATTACATTCTTGGTGTATCAATTTGATGTAAGTCAATTATAATATATATATATATATATATATATATATATATATATATATATATATATATATATATATATATATATTGTTTAGAGTAAATAAATGATTTTTATGCGATTTTTTATTACTAAAAATTCCTCTTTCAATTTATTTTGCTAATGTATTCTGCTTACTTATATTTACTTGTTAAGATTTTTTTTATATTTAATAATATATAATCTTGTAAATATTTAAAATAGAATGCATCAGTTTTAATATAGATATATAATTTCATACTATAATCTAACTTAACAACCAAAAAGCTATGCGTTGAACTTCATCACCCTTATTTTTCAAATTCAAATAGTGGTCATTAATTATCCATTATATATTCATATTATTATATCAGAGCTATCAAATAAAAGGCAGGAGTAAACAGTATTAGAGAGAAAATACGAGAATTGAGGCATCAATGGTTAGAAGATGTGCGGATAAGAGATCTAAATGCACCGGTGCAACAACTTGACTACCAAGCAGTGATAGATCTATGGGGGGCTTGGATGGCTGAAGCCCCCACTTAGCTCGGAAGTTTTTTGGATTTTTTTTGGTAATTTTTACTAATTTTATTGATAAAAGAGTGTAAAAGGGGTAAGAAATCATAAAAATAGCTTAGCTTAGTTAGTAATGTGAGGTATTTGTTACCTTGAGGTCATGAGTTCAAACTCCTTTACCGTCACTTTTTTTAATAATACAAAGGCTCCGTTTGGCAAAATACTAGCTAGGGTAGCTGAAGCTAATGGATTATTTGTATTAAATATATGTTAATAAGCTAGTATGATGATTGGTAAACCTAGTGGTTTGAGTAGCTGATCGAAAAGCTTCGGTGAGTAGATGTTGAAATACTCTCATTACAAAATTTAATTAAATTAAAATCTTATATTTATTTCATTTACAACTATATAATATCAAAATCAAAAAGTGAGATTTTATTTTTCCAAATGGAGTCCTTGTTGCTTTATGACTCACATTGGAGATGATGTGTGTTAGAATACAATGGAGGTGTGCTATCCGTATTGATCGAGGAGGGTTAGCCATGAGTGGCATCATAGTTTACGTATGAACCCATGCTTCCTTCTTTCTCATAGTGGTTACATAATCTATCATTTTACCATGAATTATTTATAAATATTGTATCTTTGATTCTTTTATCTTTAATCATTAAGATTGTTAATTTTAGTTCACTATATCTAATGATAAGATTTCATTCTTAATTAATTATCTATTGAACAATAAAATTTTACCATCAAAATATTTATATTAATTATCAACTTCATATTTTAAGTCATTACAAAACCTATTATTTTTTCGCACAATTATTTGACTATAAGTTATTTTGCATGATCTTTTTATACTTTAGGTTGATTAATTTATGATTGCTTAAAATTTTTATTAAAAAATTTCAAATAAAGTATTTTAATCTTCACATAAAATTCAATAAAAAAATAATTTTAATATAATAAAATAAAATTTATTAACAAAATGTGCATAAGCACGGGTAACAAATACTAGTATTTGTTAATAAAATTTATTAACAAATACTAGCATTCAATAAAAAATAATTTCAAACTCAACTTTGACAGATCGACTCTCGCTGATAACCGTAATACCGCTGGTGTGATTATCAGAGACTGGAATGGACACCCAATACACATAGACTATAAAAAATTAGGTATCAAAACCGCACTTCAAGCTGAAGCCCTAGCACTCAAACATGGGGTACAACTGGCCCGACAACTACGTATCAACAAAATCCATATTGAATGTGATTCCAGCATAATTATTAACCATCTCAACAACAAGTCCAGATGCCCATGGAAAATCGAACTCATCTTGTCTGATGTACAGATTCTTCTATCGACTATGAAAGATATTTCTTTCATTCATGTACCCCGTCTTGGCAATAGAGTAGCTGACAAGGTTACACACCTTATCCACTCTGTCAGGGGTATTGATATTTATAACAATTCCGGTCTTACAGACCTCATCCGCAAGGATGCTTTCGGGTAGAGCGTGCTCACCCGAATTTTATCCTAATAAAAAAAACAAATACTAGCATTTACTCCGTAGCATTTTTTTTTTTTTGATTAGGTAAAGATTCGAGGCCAGACATATCTGGACCTCGAAGGCCGACAAGTCGGCAGACGGATAACCGTCATAAACAAACAAAAATACAACGAAGATGCAAAATACAAGCAAAGCGCTCTACAAAGTGAAACTAAACCCAACTAAACCAGAAGAGATGAGGACGTAGACGAACGAACGAAGCCAAGCGCTACCCAGAAGCAACACCGCAGGCCAGCGGTACATCAGGAGTCACCTGTGGGTAGTGAAGACGATCCTCCAAGGAAACAGTCTTCCGGGAAAAGGAGACGCCTCGATACACACTGTCACGACCCCGGCCTTTCCCGACATCGAATAGCTAGAACCCCATCAACCGGAGAAGAAAGTTCAGTCCCCCAAAACACAGAGCCACACAACACCTGCATCGAACGCACCATAAAATCTATCGGGATTTATTTATAGCAAGATGATAGTGATATATAATTATTTATTAATTTTATTTAATAAGAATCAACCAGGCATAAATCTAACACCTTTTTTTCCTTTTCTTTTAATTGTGTTCAATGGGCCAAGCTTTGCTTGGGCCCAAAGAAAACATAATCGGGTTCTTAAGCCCAATGAGAGCACGAGACAAAGACTTCCACAAAGGCAGAATACGACCATGGCAGCCGCCGAGGAGGGCAGCGACGGCCAAGGGGATGATGAGCGCGCCCGGAGAAGCGCAACAAAGGCGGAGCCAAGGGACGCCGAGTCGCAAACAGGCCAAGGCGCACCACCCCGCAACGGACGGGCCGAGACGCAACAGCCGATCAACCGAGACGGACGCCCCAGAAACCGATCGGCGGTCCAAGAACAAGGCCGGAATTCAGCAGGGCTAGCCCGGACTAAGCGTCAACAGGGCAACAGGGCACGCCCTAGACCGGAATCAAAGTTGTGCCGGACTAAGCGTCAGAGACGAGTTCAAGGAGCCAAGAACAAGGCCGGATTTCATCACCATAGACCGGAATCAAAGCCTAGAGTTCCGAATTAGAAGATACGAGTCCAGATCTGAGCCACTGTACCCAGAATAATCAAAAGCCCCGAGGGAGAAGGACACTCCGAGGGGGAGGAGGCAAGAACACAGTGAGATTAGCCCAAATCGAAAATGGATTTTCTTGCCTCCACAACCCGGGCAAAGGTTTGTACAACACTGTCGTAAACAGGAGTTCTATCGACTTCAAAGGATCTTCAATGAAGAAGACATTTGAATATGTCATAGGCAATCAATCAACGGAACAACCGGCGGCACAAAGCGGCGAGCAAACCCGAGGCTTTGAACCGACGGGGTTGTTTATTGGCCTCCGGAGAGGTGGTATTTGCCTCCGAAGAGGAGTTATTGGCCTCCGAAGAGGTGGTATTTGACTCCGAAGAGGTGGTCGGAGGGAGAGTTCTTCATCCCCATTAAAGGGTTTTTTTCTTTCAAAGAGTGAAAGAGTGAGACGATTAGTAATCAGTTACATTTACTTCGTAGCATGTTAGATCATGCACACCCCCTTACATTTTTTTTCACCCTTTTAACTTTTTTTCAATCGATATTTTTTTTTATATATAAAGCGAGGATTTGGGGTGGTTAATAACGCTCTTGGGCGGTGGTTCTACTCATATTCTTAAACTCCACTTTTAAGATCTTGACCCCTTTTTAATCACATTTTTTTTTTAAATTTGTTTGTTTATTAGATTCGTATTAAAAATTGTTTTAGAGTATGATATGATTATTATTATTTTAAAAAATTATTTTTATCGGAGTACAAAACAGGCAAAATCTAAATCGCCGATTCAAAAGATCTCTCCAATAATAGGAGCAAAAATAGTTGCCATGGAAACAGGGGAACCGAAGGAAATGGAAGGCAAGTCCTACCCTAAAAATGGAGGGGATCCACGCCGGCCACCGCCCGAACAAACATTTCTAAAAATGAAATCCCCCATTGACCAATTCTGCCGGCCGAAAACCAACCACAGAGATGAGTGGTTGGCTTGCCAATTTCCCTCGAACGTCAATGGCCGAAACTCACCGATCATCCTCCACAATTCCTCGCCATCCACTCCCTCCATCCGCGACTACTCAAAAGCAACACACTCTGGGGGATTTCATTTCGATCCCCATCGCAAAAATTTCAGCTTTTCGTGTTTTTTTGCTGATGGGCTAATTGTGCCCATTACCTGTTTGAATAAAGTCCTCAAAGAAGAGGCCCTTGCACTTCATAAAAGGAGGCAGTTTGTTACATAATACCCTTTCTTTGGATCATCTTTGAATCCACCTTTCCCTATAAAACATATCAGATCGTTGTACATTCAAGCTTTAATCTTGTCATGAAGTCCTGTTGGCAGTGCGTCAAGGGTCAATCTATAGTTTGTGTCTTTCTGTTACTCTCACTCTTCGTCTATCTGTATTTGCCTTCATGGTTTAATGTCTTGATTTGCACCTCCCCATTAGCCATTTGCACAGCAGTTTTCCTGCAACGAATACTCCGATTTGGGCGCCAAAACACCAGAACAATGAAGCCTGATGGTGAAAATGACAAGGCAACAACCCAGACTCAGAGCTCCACTCGAGATTCAGGAGCCTTGCGTAAGAAGCTTCGTCCTGCCGTTCAAGCTGCGATGAGCCGGAGGACATTTAAGAAGAAGGCCTGTGAGGAGCTAGGAAAAATTGTCGTCGAAGATATGAAGGTTGATTTCATCTTTGGGACTCTCCCTGATGAAATGCCCACAAAACTACGAGAGGCGAAAGGAGCTCATGGCTCAAATGATCCAGTTAGCTTGTCATCCGAAAAGCCGGAGGCTCCAGCCTCTGTTGCTGCAGAGACCGATGCCTGCAAGAATGATGGGGAGTCACAAAAGGATGATCAAGCTGAAGCTGAACCACGACACGAGGGAGAGAAGAACAAGCGTGTAATGGAGTGGACGGAGGAGGATAAGAGGAACCACGTGGATTTGGCTTCATCTGATGTCGAGTGGAACAAAAGGCTTGAGAATCTGATCGCCAGCAGAAGGGCAAGGAAGATGTTTAGTATGCTGCCTCAGAGGAATCCTATAGACTCAGTAGTGGCAGATGATCTTCAAGGCCGTGTCACCCCAATCTTGATCGAAAGAGATCATCACAGTGACAACGAAGGGGGCCAACCAGGATCCGCGCCTTCAGTGTTGTTGCCGACTAACCCATTTGATATTCCTTATGATCCTTCAGAAGAAAAGCCTATTCTCACTGGGGATGGGTTTGGGGATGAATTTGTGACTACTCAACCAAAGGATCTGCTCTTTTGTAAGCATGAGAGCTTTAGCTATGGGCATCCTTACAGGTCTGGTTCTTCAGTTTTCAGCAATCCATTAGCATCTATTGGTCCAGGAGCCCCTAGATTCAGAAGACAATCAGGTACTGGTGATTCCGAATTTCACATCCTTATTTTGATGTAGTATGTTTTATGCAGCTATTGATGAAAATAAGTTTCTAGTGATAGGGCGAATTGCAAAAAATAGCATCAACCTAATGTGATGAGTGCGTATAATAGCGCAATCATCACTTCTAATGAGTTTTTTGTTCATTAAAATTGATGTAGTATGGCATTGGTGACGATGCTTTGGGAGTTTCAATGAACAAAAAACTCGCTGAAAGCGAGAACTGGGCTATTTTTCGCAAAGCATGTAATAGTTGATGCAATTTACCTCTAGTTATATGATCCAATGCTATTGCTAAGAAGCCTAAGATGATTAATAACCAAACTCTCCCTTTGTCCCTCCAACAGATGCAAGAGAAAACATAAAGCAAGACTTAGAACAACTATTTCAAGAAGGTGAAAATATACATCAAACCTATGAAAATTTATTCCTGTAGTTGTTAGCTCATTGGCAGCTGACATTTTTCTACTCTGATTTTTGCAGTGAAACACAAAAATGCGCAGAGCATTTGCCAAGAAGAAGCCAGTACATCGGCTGAAAAGAATAGTGACCACAGCAAGTCGGATGACCTCTCACATGAAGAAAATGTTGATCCTAATGGTGAGGATGAAGACAGCATTTTGTCGGAACCTGGAAATGCTATTGAGGAACAAGGACTTGATAATGAAGAAGATGATGAAGAAGAAAGACAAAATACTTTAGTTGTGGGATCAAGTGTGAGTGCTAGAGATGAACCTGAAATGGACCCGGATTTGATTGAAGATGATAATGATGATAGAAGCTCCTCATCGTCTTCGGAAGAAGCCACTGCCGACGTTGCGAATCCAGTGAAAAATGAATCTTTCCGAAATTCTGTGAAAAAAGTTCTATCTGTGCTTCAGAAGAATAGAGGTGTTCCACCTCTTTATCCGCCTCCTGGAAGTGAGCCCGAAGACACTAGTCCGAGATTTTCTCGTCCTACAAAGATGGAGGAGCGTTCCTTGTACACAAGGCCATCACACCACCTATCTTATTCCATAGCCTCCGACATGCAAGTAGAGTTGTCTGAGGCCAGCTCACCACCGCCAATGCTCAATGATCCAATTGATGGGGAATCCTTGGACTTTGATGAGGACGAGGATGGCTCTGATGAAGATTTATTGGGGGCCTCAACAGACCAAGATAGATCAGAGGGATCAACACCAACGTCATCAAGAGAACAACCGGAGTGCAGCAAACAAAACTTGAACAATTCCCAGGATACCAATAGTGACTCAAACAAGTCAGAGGTGAGCCATCTAATGTCTTTGATCATGTTTGAAATGACCGCGACTGAAGAAGGGCTTGATGATACATTCGTATTTCTAGATTGCAATGTGTTTATTGTTTTCATTCACATATCTGTAATGTGGATCAGGAGCAAACGATATTTAGTCCCAGGGAGTCTATCAGCGGGGAATTCAAGGAAACGAACAAGTCAGGTGATTTCCCTGAACACACCTCTGGTGTTCAGCAAGTTGCTAGGGATTCTGATGTATTCCATACCGAAAGAGTACAAGAGAATGTACTAATGGTCGGTTCAGCTTCAACAAACACGGAGCAGAACATAGATACCTTTATACACCTACCTTCGAATGATCTATTAAGTGAAGACCAAGAAACTGTCTATCAAGACGGTGGAGATTACGTTCCACAGCAAAGTTTGCAAACTTCAGTTTCACAACCTGTGGAGTTGGAGTTAGTTGCCGAGCCAGAAGTTATTGATTTAATCCCGTCTCCAAGATTTGCGTTACAGGAGACAGTTTCCATGGATGATGAAGCCTCCATCAATACTGAGCATAAATTAAATGCCAACATCCAGCCTCCTACGAATGCCATTGGGGCGAGCAGTTCTTCAGGTCCAAGTCAAGGGACTGTTAGTCCAGGTCCTGTCACTGGATCAAGCTCATCTCCCAAATCCGTTTTACCAGAAGCAACTCCGGTGCGTGAGATTGAATCGAGTTGTGAGCCTGACATCATTGATGCACCACAAGAAGATCATCAGCCGGACACACTGGATGAAGATTTAGGGTCCACAAGGCCTTCAGTCAATATAGCTTCAACTAGGATTCCTGTTGCTGCACCTTTATCTGCCACCTCTGCACCGCCACAAACGGCCCCCTTACATGAGATGGAACTCAGAAGCAATGACTCTGTGCAGGTCAGTTACTGTTAAATCCATTTGCAGAGTTGCATTTTTTCGTCTTCACTGTTAACAGGAACCATCATCAGATCACCGAAGGAAGCTACTTCCAAAAAAAAAAACACTACCTCTTATAGTTTGTGTTCATTTTACTACAGATTTGTTCATTTTAGCTGATTGACACATCCAATGGAATACATATGTAACAGGGTGCATCTACTTCCCTGATGAAAGACGCGAGTGGAGAAAAGCCTGATGAGAAGAGACGACAAGACGCTGATCATGATCAAACAAGGAACTAAGAACAAACCAAGGGACTAAGACACATTGTTCAGGACCAACATCAGTGGTACAAAATGCTAGCTACCATATATGGGGACCGACGAATCCAACACAATGACTTGATTCTGATGAGTCGCGTAGAGATGTACACAGCCTGCCGCCCTGCCCCATCATCAACGGCGCAAACCAGCAAAGGAAGGAGAATGGCCTTGAATGTTAATGAAATCTACATTACATAGCACAAAAGAAGATATACTTTGAGAAAGTGCATGCCCAACGTCACAGATTTGCAAAGATTAGGAATGAAATTTAATGTCTGTTGTAGGAAATATGTTTTTTTTTTTGTTTCTGGTACCGGTATTCATTTGTAAACCCTATTGTGTGGCTTAATGAAGTTGTATAACTTTTAGTAGTCTTTAGCTTCTGTTCTGAACCGGATATTTTAGTTCTGAACCGGGCTTTAGCTTCTATTGTTAATGAACAAAAGCCGCACATCAATACAAATACTATTTCTCCTTTCAGCTTCTGCAATAAGCATCAATACAACAAATACGCTGAATCACCCATGGTGGATTCAAGTAAATGATTTTTAGAAAAAATCGATAGGGGTGTTATATGAGCCGTGTAGCTCGAGTTCAACTCGATAAAAGCTCGGTTCGAGCTCGTTTATTGTCTAAGTGAGCCAGGTGTGAGCACATTTTTAAGTTCGGTCTAAAGCTCGAATTTTATGGAATTTTTAAAATTTCTTTTAACTTGCTATATTATATGAGCAAGTATAACTCCTTAAAGCTCGAAAAAAGCTCGGTTCGAACTCGTTCATTTTTCTAAGCGAAGAGAGTATGAACACATTTTTAAACTCGAGTCAAAATTTAGGTTCAGCTCGAGCTCGTTCATATCCAAAATGAACTGAATATGAACTAGCAAAGTGTTCTAAATATCAGATATATTGGCCCATATATCGGGGATATTTAGAATCCACTACGATATCGGCATATCGGGTGAAAATATCAGTCAATGTCATATATCGGGTCAATATCGACGATATTGGGTCAACGCCGATATACCGGGTTAATATCGGTATATATCAGAGATATTTAGAATTGCCAACTTTTTATAAGGCAACTTTATCCTTTATGATCCAATATATCGGGAATATTTAGAATTGCCAACTTTGATAAGGTAACTTTAGCCTTTATAAATGAACTTGTTTTTATTTTGTCAAATTTATTTTGTAATTTTGTAATTTAAATATTAATTTTTCATGTGTATTTTTACATTTTGAAGTATAAATATAATGTTTATAGTTAAAAATAGTGAAAGCGATAAATTCAATATATCCCAATCTATCTCCGATATATCATTTTTACTCCTAACCGATATGACCTCGATATGTGATATTTAGAACTTTGACAATACTTAACTCGTTCGGCTCAAATAACGGCCCTAAAAATCGATATACAAAAATGGATCAAGTCATGTACCTATGAGACCTAAAAATAGCTAACAAGTCCAAAGAAGGTCATGCCTACATCGGTATTGAATACTTGTATTGTATGTTGTTCAATTTCAACGTAGTGTTTCCTGAATTATATTGTTTTATAAAAAAAAAAAGACGAAAAATTAGGAACAAATACGAATAATTTACACCAAATCATACCTAAAATATGTGAGTTTTACATTTTTTTTACAAAACAACGAAAAGGTACAAAAAATAAAAATAAAATGGTTTCCCCTTGTAACACATTCGTGTTAATTAAGCGATAATTTCAAATCCCTTATAAAAAATAGGGTGATAAGTATAGCATATCCACTATAACACATTAACACATACGGAGTATGTGTTATTCTTCTCTATATATAAATGAATAGTTTTATATTATTTTAAAATTGCTTTCTTAATTAAATCGGAAATTATCAATATAGGGTTTTTATAGAATGTTACATTTTATATTATAAGGGATCTCAATTGGATAACTTATCATCACTTCACTTATGAACATGACTTCTTAATTCTTATAGAGTGATAACCACCAGCAACGTACCTATTTGTTTTTCTTATCAGATAAAAGTGGATAAGTCTCCATCAATCAATATTTTATTACTCCCATAATCCACACAAAATCGGGATTATCTTAACGAATCACCTAAACACGAATCAATCCTCAACTCGTTTATATATATAGTCTGTGGTAGACTCTATCGGAGTTCTCTCTTGACTCTCTAAAACCACAAATCCATCCAGAAACCAACCATGGCGGGTGGAATGATCGCTCGCGAAGATGGCACCGCAGACATCTCCGGCAAGCTCACCTTCCAGGTCGTCATCTGCTGCGCCATCGCTGCGTTCGGCGGCCTCATGTTCGGCTACGACATCGGCATCTCCGGTACTCAATTAGAACAACTTAATTCCCCAAATCGGAAACCCTAACTTTGAAATTGAGCAATGTAATTGAATAATTTGCAGGGGGAGTGACGTCCATGGACGATTTCCTGGAGAAATTCTTCCACGAGGTGTACGTGAAGAAGCACCAGGCCAAGGAGAACAACTACTGCAAGTACGACAGCCAGACGCTGCAACTCTTCACGTCGTCGCTCTACCTCTCCGCCATCGTCTGCAGCTTCTTCGCCTCGCTGGTCTGCAGATCCAGCGGCCGCAAACGCACGATGCAGATGGCCTCACTGTTCTTCCTCGCTGGGGCATTGCTCAGCTTATTCGCTCAGAATCTTATCATGCTCATCGTCGGCCGTGTTCTCCTCGGCGCCGGCGTTGGCTTCGGCAACCAGGTATATACATATCGGATGATAATTAGTACATCAAAAGCATCGAATTAGATATAATCGTTTGATTTCGATTTGCAGGCGGTGCCGCTGTTCATATCGGAGATCGCGCCTCCTCGGTACCGAGGAGGGCTCAACATAATGTTCCAGCTACTGATAACGATCGGAATCCTGGTGGCGAACATCGTCAACTACTACACCTCCCGAGTCCGACACCACGGCTGGAGGATCTCCCTGGGCGGGGCCGCCGTCCCCGCCCTGGCTCTCCTCCTCGGGTCTTTGATCATCTCGGAGACGCCGACCAGCCTGGTGGAGAGGGGCCACATGGAGGACGGGCTCAAGAGCCTGAAGCGCGTGCGGGGCACGGCAGACGTGGAGAAGGAGTTCGCGCTTATCGTTGACTCGGTCAACATCTCGAAGAAGGTGAAGCACCCCTACAGGAACCTGTTTAAGCGGTCGAGCAGGCCGCAGCTGGTGTGCGGGACGATCATCCAGGTGTTCCAGCAGTTAACCGGTATCAATGTCATCATGTTCTACGCGCCGGTGCTGTTCCAGACCATGGGGCTGGGCGGCGGTGACGAGCTATTCCAGTCGGCCTTCACCAGCGCTTGTAACTCCGTCGCCACTCTCGTCGCCGTGTTCGGTGTTGATTTTCTTGGGAGAAGGTTTTTGCTTATTGCCGGTGCCGTACAAATGATCGTTGCTCAGGTATTTCATCATATCTTCATATAACCTCTTCAGTTCACTCAAAATCAGTATTTATCCTCATCTACTATGCATCTTCACTTACCTAATAATGAAAAAGGATTAGTTTAATAAGTTATCGGGTAAATTCAAATCCCTTACATCTACATCCCCAAAAATAAAAATGATGTAACAATGAATTTAAAAGCATGAATTTTTTTTTTAGAGGGGTTAGGGCGAGTTGGTTTGATTAATTGGGTTATATGTTATTATGTAACACATATGTTAGAATTTTTTTTAATTTCTTTTTATATATAGATATTTTGATTTCATAATATAATATAATAGATTTAAATAAAAAGTAGAACGGTTCATTCAGCAAAAATATCCCATTTTAGAGTGTTAATTTGTTAAAATATATATATATATATATATATATATATATATATATATATATATATTATTGAAGGTATTTTGGGTTTTACTTGGTTAGTTATACGGAGTACTTTTTAATAAAGTAAAAAAAGTACTTGATAAATAAGGGTGTAAGGGTGTATTAGTATATACGGAGTACTAAATAAGTAACAGAGGTTCCTGGTTCGAACCCCGGAATGGCCGCTCTTTATTTACCAATACAAGGAGTACTAAATAAGTGACACTTTTTGGCACGTTTTAGAGGAGTTTTAAAAACTATATAAAATATAAAGTTTTTTAATTGATTTTTTAAAATTATTTTAAACTTATAAATAATAAGTTTAAAATTATTTTAAAAAATTAATAAAAATAAATAAATATTTTATATAGTTTTTAGCTCCTTAAAACGTGTCAAAAAGTTAAAAATGAACGACGGATTTTCCTTAAAATTGTGAGTAGAATGACATTGGTAGAGAGAAAAATGAAATAATAGAATGTCTAGTTCATACCCTTAGATCTTTTCTTTTTTTTGGATATTTTTTTGCTATTCTTTATTTCCCTGAATGATTTCAATTAAAAATATCATATTTTAGTTTTTTTAAATTCTTTTTGTTATAAGCTACCGTAGTACTCCCTCCACCGTAGTACTCGGGCTTAAAAGACATGTATTTTGAGACGGAGGGAGTAGTTTTTTTTTTTTTTTTTGCACCTGCTTCATCTCATCGATTCCAGGTAATGTTAGATTATTTGATCTATCGGTAATGTTTTGATTATTTGATCTTTCGAGTCGGATCGAATCGAATTTATATTTATTTTGGGTTTCGAGTATCTCAATTTTAAGTGTTACGAGAATTATTGCATTTATTTTAGCCTTGTATTTATATTTGTTTATTTAGGGATAAAATAGTTAAATTCTACTTAATTGGATCGGAAATCTGTGTGGCAGGCATTCATCGGAGTGCAGTTCATGAAGTACTTGCACATCAATGGGAGCATGCCGCACAAGCAAACGATACCGGTGTTTTGGGCGATAATAGTGTTCGTGGCGGGATTTGCTTGGTCGTGGGGGCCGCTAGGGTGGCTGATTCCCAGCGAGATTTACCCGATAGAGACGAGGACGGCGGGGTTCTTCACGGCAGTGAGCACCAACATGTTGTTCACCTTCCTGATAGCGCAGGTGTTCCTGACGACGCTGTGCCACCTCCGATGGGTGTATTGCATAGGCAAAATCAGAGACTGGTTGGCAAGGGTCAGCAGCGTCAGGTATGGGTGCCTCGGATGAATGCTGTGCAGTATGGGAAGGAGATTCTGGTTGAGGAAAGAGTGGTGCCGCCTGAGTTTGTTCAGTTGCCGTTAGAGCCTAATGCTATAGCTGCTGTGAAAGCATCCGTGTCTGCTTCTTCTTCTGGGTTGCAGGTATCTGAGAAACTGAATGATCAGCCTGAATGTTATGCACCAGTTGGGTTCTTGCCCGCCCAAGGAGAGCGAATCAGTGACCAGGCCCCTCATGGAGGGCAAGCTGGTGATGGTGTTACAGTTGAAGGAGGGTGGTGTGATGTGGGTAAGAGGAGAGCTGCACATCAGAGTCCTCCTAATGCTAAATCCGAATCGAATGGTCTGCGATTTGGCACTGCCTCTAGTTTTTCTGTGCTGCTATCAGATGTCATCTCTGAGTCTGTTGCGAATGCCTCTGCAGGCCGTGTTCTGATGCAAGAGGGAGAGGAGGGTCCTATAAACTCATTGATATGTGAGGGTAGCACTCACTCGGACCACGTTCATGGATAGGTTGAAAATTGCATCGTGGAATATAGCGGGTCTTAAGGACCCGATAAAAAATAGTTTAATTAATACCTATTGTTTTGATAATGATATTGCACTTGTTGGTCTGCTCGAAACGAAGATGTTACATAGGAATATTGATGATGTGAAGTCGAGGCTTATGAAAGATTGGAAATGCTGCATGAATGGAAATGAGCAGATTAAGGGACGCATTTGGGTAACTTGGAACCCGGACGTGTTTGAAATTGAAGTATTGGAAATTCATGAACAATACATTCATTGTGTTGCTGAATGCAAAGATAGATCATTTCGGTTTGTGGTTACTTTTGTATATGCTTGCAGTTTCAGACCAGAGAGAAGGCCTCTGTGGGAAGCTATGAGGCGTATCTCCCATTCAATGGATCTACCTTGGATTGTAATGGGCGATTTTAATTGTATTCTGAGTGTGGAGGAAAAATGGCCGGTTAGACATGATTATGCGGGTGAATATGAAGAATTGAGATCAGGAATGGAAGATTGCGGTCTTGAGGATCTCCCTTACACGGGTGCTACTCTCACTTGGAATAATCACAGGTCAGGGGATGAACGTGTTGAAAGAAAGCTGGATCGTATTCTTGTGAATGATTCTTGGCTCGAGTGTTTTCAGGAAACTAAAGGTTTTTTTGATACGCCTCGAGTCGCGGACCATTCACCGGCTGTAGCTATCTTGCGAAATAGGAATTCTCCTAAAAGGTATCCTTTCAAGTTCAAAAACTTTTGGGGGAAGGAGGCTGAATTCTTGGACCTTGTCAAAGCGGCTTGGATAAGGGATGAGGGGGGCTCGAAACAGCTCAAGCTAGTTCACAAGTTGAAGAATGTTAAAGAGGTCTTGAAGCCTTGGGACAAGGCTAGGTTCCCCGAGTTACAAACTCAGATTACACTCGACAAAGAGATTCTCCATGAACTACATCTTCAGTTGCGTGATGACAGGGGGAATGCTCAGTTGGCGCTGAAAGTAAAAGAGGCTGAGGAAGTTTTGAGAAAGAACATGGGTAGGCTCATCAGTATTACGTCTCAGAAAGCAAAGCTTCACTGGTTGACCATGGGGGAGGAGACCTCGTCCTTATTTTACAGGAGTGTTAAAGAGAGACGAGCCAGGAATGCTTTGGTTATTATTAAAGATGATCGTGGGCGCATCCTTGAAGACGAGAGGGAGATTAGATCTCATGTACTGAAGTACTTCAAAAATATCATATCTGAAACTGAGGCTACTGCACAGTTCCCGTCCCTGCTGCCTGGTCGGGTGCTCTGTTCTTCTGCTACAGTGGAACTTACCAGATTGCCTAGTTACGATGAGATCAGAAAGAGCATATGGAATATAGGAAGTAATAAATCTCCTGGCCCGGATGGATTCGGAAGCCAATTTTTTAAGGATGCATGGTCGATAGTGGGAAAAGACACCTGTGAAGCTGTAAGAGAAATCTTTCGAAATGGCAGAGTATTGAAACAGCTTAATGCTACATTTATTTCGCTCTTGCCCAAGGTTGCGAACCCGACTCTGGTTAAGGATTGGAGGCCCATCTCATGTTGCAATACAGTTATGAAGGCCGTGTCTAAGCTGATCGTTAGTAGGCTCAAAAGCAAATTGAATGATTTGATATCTGAGAGCCAAGGAGCCTTTATACCGGGTCGTTCTATGTCGCATAATTGTGCGGTGGCGTTGGAGGTCGTGAATGGTTATGGTACGAAGAGAGTCTCACCCCGTTGTACAATCAAGGTAGATCTCCAAAAAGCCTATGATTTTTTGAATTGGGATTTCATTAGAGCCACTCTTGTGTATTTCAATTTTCCAACCAGCCTTGTCAATTTGATCATGGAGAGTGTCTCTACATCGTCTTTTTCTGTGTTGATCAATGGGTCTCCTGAAGGTTTTTTCCCTGGTAAGCGGGGGTTGAGACAAGGTGATCCTTTGTCTCCTTATTTGTTTGTGCTTTGTATGGAGGTGTTGAGCAGAATGATCCAAGTAGCTACTGCGAGACCAGGGTTCAAATACCATCCGAGATGCAAACAGATGAAGCTTGTACATCTGGCTTTTGCTGACGATCTACTCCTGTTCTGTCATGCGGATGTGAGATCGGTCACGGTGCTGAAATCGTGTCTGAATGATTTCTTTGCTTTGTCTGGGCTCAGAGCGAATAATGAGAAGAGTACAGTGTTTATCTCTGGGGTTCCGATCAGTCTAGCCGACACCATCACCCAGCAGCTTGGATTTGTCCAGGGGTCTCTTCCAATCAAATATCTCGGTATCCCCTTACACTCTAAGACTGTTGTTGCCCATGAGTATAGTGATCTCTTTGACAGATTAGAGAAGTTAATCGCTTCTTGGGCTGCTCGGAAGATGTCTTATGCTGGCCGATTGCAACTGGTCAAATCAGTGTGTGCCGGGATTTATACTTTCTGGAGTCAGGTCTTGATTCTTCCTAAAGGGGTGGTGCACAAGATTGACGGTCTCTGTAGACGATTTCTATGGAATGGGAATACAGATGGGCATAAGCATCTTGTTTCCTGGAGCTGTGTAACAAAGCCTCATTCAGAAGGGGGGCTGGACATTAGGGAGATTTTATCCTGGAATAGAAGTGTCCAAGCCAAGATGGTGGGTGACTTAGCTATGCATAAGCCGAGTATCTGGTATAGCTGGTGTTTGCAGAATCATCTTAGAGGAGAGTCAGTATGGGAGATTGAACCGAAAGTGGATGATACTTGGGTTTGGAAGAGCATTCTGTGCACTAGGAATGAGTTGCGAGACGCATTACAGGTTATTAGCCCCTCTACCCCATCTCTACAACCGGTCCTAAACTTCAATGGGGGTGTCTCCTGCTCGAAAGTCTATGAAATCCTTAGAGAAAAAGGTGAGCCCACGGCGTGGGGCAGCTTCATTTGGAAGAGATTGCAGTGTCGTAAATGGGCATTTATTGTTTGGTTAGCAGCTAGAAACCGACTACAAACGGGTGATCGAGTCAAGCACTGGAAGGGGGCTGAATCAGCTGTATGTGCATTCTGCAACCAGGAGGAAGAGACCTCTGGCCACCTCTGGTTTGACTGTCATGCGATTCATGAGGTCCTTATGCGAGTTATGCGATGGACCGGATGTGGGTGTCGTTTTGGGTCGATTGGAGCTTGGTTGCAATGGTTTGCAGAGGAGCCAGAGCCGCATCAGAAGACTATGCATTTCCAGGTTAAGCTTTTAGCTTTTCAAGCTACAATTTATTATACGTGGATGGCTAGGAACAAAATTGTATTCCATAACGAAGTGTTTGTTCCTTCAGTTTATGTGAGAATTATTATTGAGAGTTGTCAAACACGTATTTCTGTGAAGTGGAAGTGCAAATCACTCATGGAAAATACGTGGAAGAAGTGCTTGTTGCGTAGATAGTTAGTCGATTCAGATTGATTGGTTAGTTTGGTTGGTTTAGAGAGCTTAGTGCTGTGTTGAGAGCTTGGGTTAGGATTTTTTGGTGGGTACAGGGGCCTTTTTGATATACGGTTCCCTTTTTTATGAGACCCCGTGTTTGGTCTCATCTTTTGTAAATTGGTGTCCTACACCTCATCTATCTATTTACCTTTTCAGGCCACCTCCGTTGGGGGATGTTTTTCTTCTTCGCCGCCTGGGTCCTCGCCATGGGCTTATTCACCATTTTCTACCTCCCTGAGACCAAGGGCGTCTCCGTCGACGAGATGGTCGAGAAGAGGTGGAGGAAGCACTGGTACTGGAAGAGGTTCTTCGACGAGAGTGACGATGGCGACGATAATGGTGTTGAGGGGTTTGAGGAGCCGGTGAAGAAGCTGCAGGATCGCGTTGTGAAGGTTGATGACACTGTGGAAATAGTTGAGGAAAGAGTTGTGCACGAGGAAGATAAGGAAATCAAGAACGATTGAGTTTTTATACTTCATTTAAAAAAAATGAAGTGATGAAGTGTTTGTTTGATTTGTTTAGTGGGGTGATTTGAGTTTAGTGTTTTTATTTCAATTTATTTAGTTTTATAAACTTTTAGGGGTAATTTTGTTTTAAGCATGTTGAAATGGTTAGAGATGGTAATCGATGAGCTAAGTAAGTCATTTTAGTTTTAGATCAATTTGATTTGATTGCGCTTATGTGAGATATGATTATTATTATTATTGGGGTTGAGTTAGGTTACTCAAGGCCAGCAAGAAATAATGAAGATCCTCTATAACACTTTGTGTGACATTAGGTGTAACACAAAATTAGTTAGAATTTTTTTTTGCTAAATATCCATTTTATCAACCTCCTTTTGCAAAATATCCACTTAAAGAGAGTTTTTGCTAAATGTCCTAAATTTTTTTAGAAACCCCAAACTACCCCTGCCATTTTTAAAACACGCTTCTATAGAAGAACTCCTTCTTCTCCGTTTTCTTCCAGTTGAACGCCTTCTCCTTTGCCCGCTCCTCCTCCTTCCCTCGACTTGTATCCGCTCTTTCACGCCGGTGGCGCCGGAGTTCCTCCTGGATCCACAATCGATCTCCATCTCGGGTTTCTGATCTCGGATCCCTTTCCAGAGTCCGCCGGTGGCGCCGGAGTTCCTCCTGGATCCAAAATCTCCATCTCGAGTCTCTGATCTCGAATTCCTTTCCAGAATTCGCCGGTGGCGCCGGAGTTCCTCCTAGATCTACAATCGATCTCCATCTTCTCTCGATCGCCTGCACCCTACTTCGTCTCGCTGCCTCCTTCTCGGATCAGATCCCCGCTGAATCGACGAGCCGTCGAAAGATCTAGCGACTCTGAAACACATACTCGAAGCTCTACAGCACAAAGGCCTCCTCCGCCACTCCAATCCTCCGACGGCGCCGGCTTCGCAAATCAGCAGGCGAAACTTCATCGATCTGGCTGTCACCGATGTGGACTCGTTCTCGTCGCTGAGTCCGAGGAGAGAGCAGGAAGAGACTCCGCGAACCACAAGGAGTTCGTCGAGAAATCAGACTCCGACATCGCCAGGACGAAGTGAGAATCGGATCGCGAGGGCGTTTCACCTTCTCCGCCATCGCCGAACCTTCGTAGATCCGAATCGGGAGAAGAAGCGGAAGTACTTGACAGTATCTGCTCTCATCTCCTGGCGCTTTTTTTTGTCGTTTCAGAAATCCCCTGTTGCTGACAGGTGTCTGGTCGACTGCAAAGCGGCCACCGCCCACCACCACGGTATGTCAATGTCCCGCTCATAAAATTTGGAATTGTAGTTGTAGATCTTAGCCTGATGTTTGGAAATGCCTTTGTGTTTGGCTGAATTTGGAATTGTAGTTTCAGGTGCCTTTGTGTATATTTTTCGGTAATATTGTGTTTGATTACACTATTTTTTCACTACTAGAAATTTGTGATTTAACATCGGCTAATAGCCGATGTCTTTCAAAAAAAAAAATCAATTATGTGGGTGATGTAAAAAGTCAAAAGTTTTTCACATCGGCATTTGGCCGATGTCTATATAATTTATAACATCGTTTCTTATTATAAAAACGATATGTTTAATACTTTATAACATCATTTGTATAGAAATTCTACAGATGTATATTCATTTTCTCTCTATAATTTGTAATGTTATTCTTCACCACAAAATTTGGCTATATGGAATAAATACAAAACCGATGTTATTACGTATATTGAAATCATTTTTTGGTTTTAAAACCGTTGTTTATATATATTAAAGACATCCTAAATTATTAGTGAATCAGATGTGTTTAGGTCGTAAAAATGATGTGTTTAGTTCATAAAAATGATGTATTTAGTTTGTAAAACTGATGTTTTTTGTACGTAAAGTTGATGTGTTTAGTTCGTAAAACTGATGTTTTTAGTACATGACACTGGTGTTTTTAATTTATAAAACTGATGTCTTTCGTTACAATAAACTGTTGTCTATTGCTTATAAATCCGATGTGCTAGCTTATGAACCGAAGCAATTTGGTTCATAAACCCAATATCCTGTCTATATATATACACTTACACCATACCACAATACCAACCAAAGAGAACATGTTCCTATCTATATATACACATACACCAGACGACAGTACCAACCAAAGAGAACATGTTTTCAAAACCTGTATATATACGCATACACCATTACAATAAACGATATGTTTAATAACTTTGCCTTGAGCAACAAACTGATCAACCAAAGTAGAAGCTCCAAGATATTAGCATAGTTGTTCATAACTTTGCCTTGAGCAACAAACTGATCAAATTGGGCCTATTAATTATGCATAAAAACAGTTAACTTGCACCTTTATTCATCATCTTATTTCGCTAACCAATTATGTTCTATAATTGGTCAGCCAATGCAGAGGCAGTGATTTACTCACTTTTGATCTCTTGAAAAGTGCTGTGTAGAAGTCATTTTCAGCTTCAGATTGTTCACACACAACGAGCCTAACATCAGTAGGAGGTAATGAAAGTATAAGCCTGCACAAAAATGAAATGTCAGAGCTTGCTTCGAGTTCAATTGAGAAGCCAAGACAATTAACAGTAGGGATGCACAGTGATCACCTTCCATCCTTGTCTTTGGTCTCCTTTGTTCTTCTTAGCATTAATGGCTTCAAAAGTGCCTTAACTGTCATTCTGTTGTGGTGTGGCTGCACATGATTGATGATGAATTATTCCTTTATCAAGCAAAAACTGAGAATGTTCACGACTGCCTCCTAACTCCAAAGCATTATCAGATCTAATGACACGTACCTGCTTCCCAAATTGCCTTTCAGAGAAGGCAATAAACTGCAGAATTATACATATAAAAACATTTTAAGATGCACAAAGATATTGATGAGGATACAATTCATAGAAGAAAACATTTGACTGATCAAGAAAAAGAATATGAAAACACAAAGCTGCTCACATTTCTTTTAATACTAGCCAAGAATAAGAAAGCTATATTAAAATTCCAAAATGAAGCCATAATCTAATTGAAACACTTACTTTGTTAGTAAGGGACATTAGATCTCAATTTCACAAGTTCTAAATCCAGACCAACTTTTATCTAAAATCAAACATGTATATATTAGGAGCTGAAAAAAATTAGGCGCTGAGGAAATGAAATCAAATCAGTAATAGAACAAAATATATATAATGAGATGATAGTGATGATACTAAGTTAATCTATGCTGAAAAAAATAGTGGTTCTTTCAACACCCATACCCATTCCATACGGACCATACCCATACCCATTCCACAATCAAACACTCTAGGTCAGTGAATCATTCCAGTTAGTCAAGCATAAGGTTACGAGTGAACAAGACGACCAATGCAGCTGTATTGAGAGTTTCAACTACTCCTTAGTCATCTCATACCTTTTTAGAACCATACAACATGAATCATTCTATAGAATCCCTAGAAAGATTATACTGAATGAAATCTCAAGTTAAAGTACACATCCATGTTTAGAAACTAGCTTACCCTTATTGAGTTGTCCATTGAACTAGAAAAAAGTTTATTAGCTCCAACAAATAGAGCAACAACCGCAAGAGTATGGCCTTCCAAGAATGCCGCAAGTTCAAAACAGTTGGTTGCCGAATTAAACTTCCAGGCCAGTATTTTCCCATCCTGCAACATAAAATGATCCCCCTTTGTCATAAAAGGAACATGGCAAACACAGCCAAGGAAAGTTCCTGAATGCCTTGGCACAATCATATAGCTAGCTTAATAAGTAGAATAAATACTTAAAAGGTTAGTAGAAAAGAATCAAATAGAATAGTCCATCCGCTGAAATAAGAAAACATATTCAGATACATTTGATAACTTCCTCAGTGAGTAAGAAGAAATATTCAAGTGCATTTGATGACTTTTTAACCTCCTATAATTATTCACTCCTTTTACAATGAGCCACATCCTAAAATTCAACAGAATATTACTATGGATGATGAAATCTCAAGATCTAAAGCATTACCGTCTAAGAACAAAATCCAAACTAATATAGTGAGCTTTTAAATACTTTCAACCCTTATGAACTCCATCATATAATCATATTCCAGAACCACTTTTTATAATTTGGACAGAAGACTATGAAATGGAGATTAAAGTATCAAATAACAAAATAAATACAGCCACAACAGAGAGCAATTCAACCAAAAGAGAACCACCATAGATAAGAATAAGTCCATATTCACTATGATTAATATGCTTAGGATTCTTGTTATAAATGAAATCTGAATGGAAAATCCAAGGAATTTCAATCAAAGGAAAAGTTCATAAGGATCAATAAGTTCTTTTACAATTCTCAGTGTTGTAACAGCTTGTGCCTTAGCATTTCTAGCAACAAAGTTGAGAAAAATAGCAAATCAACATTCCCTAGAGATTATGTTTCAAGGAGTTGAAAGCGGCTAAAAAGAAGAGAAAGCAGGGAGAGTGAGAGACCTTGGAGAAGCAGCTTCTAGGAGATAGTTATAAGCCATGGACGAGATCGAGTTCTTCGGTGATAAAGGTCGAGCAGGGCCCTTCTTCATTGAGACTGAGAGCCAAGAAGGACAAGGGCCTGTACGGAGCCAAAACAAGTCCAAGAGAGCGCGCCGAGGCCTGGGAAGAGGACAACGGAGGCGGAGAAGCACTTAAGGAGCAGATCCCGTTCTTCAGCGGTGGAGAAGGCAAGCAGATAGAGAGATGGCGCAAGGTTGACGACGGGAGGAGGAGAATGAGAGATTGGAAGGTCGCTAGGCGGTGGTGGTGAGCGACGTTAGGCATTTTCAGATCTGAAAGTATACTTCCCCAAATTAGAGCAACCCTAGAATACCTTTTCAGTAAAATCAAACCCAACTTTTCCCAAATTAAACCCTAACCAAACACTGTTTCAAGAAATTACCTGCTATTCGAGGCTTGGTGGGGATGAGAATCGCCTAATCTGACCGAGCACAAGCATGAGCGCAGGGAACGACGCTCAACTGAGTTCGGTTTCGGCGAGTTGGTCTTCGACGAGCGCAGGAGAAGATGGGAGAGGGAGGGAGGGAGGGAGGAGATGGGAGAATCCCGGCGGCGAGTACAGGCTCCGGCGAGATTGGCGGATTGGAGGAGCAAGGCGTTGGGGGTGAACAGGTATTATACGAGTCTGCGATTTGGAAGAGGGAACTGGGAATCCGAGGGCTGAGTCTAAATGTGGAATTGGGTTTTAATTTTTACAAGCATTGTAAATAAGCCTTCGATCTATTCTTTTTGTTTTGTAAATAATTCTTTTTTTTTTTCCAAGTGTTAGAAATATTGGGTTGTGTTTTAATTTTTGTAAGAAACAAACTCAAACTTCAAAAAAATATTTCAAGTGTTAAATTCGCCCGCCTGTATTAGAGATGGGCGGGATTTTACGTACTCTAAATTTCAATCCCGCGCGTTTAACTTTTTTCTAAAAAACTTTTTAACATCGGTCAATAAAATTAGTGTGATGTCTGTTATGTTTTCAACGTCATCATTTTTTTAACCGATGTTAAAAATCTATTTAACATCACCTGCTTTTCTGGACGATGTTAATTGTCCGATGTTAAATAACAGAATTCTAGTAGTGTTTGTAGAGATTGTGTTTGATTACACTATTTTTTGTAGAGATTGTGTTTGATTACACTATATTTTTTATGAAATTATATGTTCTTTTTTATTTATTTTGGTCATATTGTATTTGACTACACTATTTTTTTTAAAATTTTTCAAGAAATTACATGTGTCACCAAGAGTGTCACCTCTAATAAGGGTGGTGACAGTGATAGGGGTGGTGGTGACAGCGATAGGAGTGGTGAGATGGATAGGATTGGTGACAGCGATAGGACGGTGACAACGATAGAGGTGGTGACAGCAATAAGGGTGATGGTGATAGCGATAGGGGTGATGGTGACAGCGGTAGAGGTGATGGTGACAGCGATAGGAATGGTGGTGACAGCGATAGAAGTGGTGGTGACAGCGATAGGAGTGGTGCCAAAGTTAGAGCGGTGACAACGATAGAGGTGGTGACAGCAATAAAGGTGGTCGTGACATTGATAGGGGTGGTGGTGGCAGCAATAGGGGTGGTGGTGACAGTGATAGAAGTGGTGGTGACAGCGATAGGAGTGGTGACAGCGAGAGAGCGGTGAAAACGATAGAGGTGATGACAGCAATAAGGATGGTGACATCAATATGGGTGGTGGTGACAGTAATAGGAGTGGTGGTGACAACGATAGTAGTGGTGGTGACAGCGATACGAGTGGTGACAGCGATAGGGCGGTGACAGCGATAGAGGTGGTGACAACAATAAGGGTGGTGACAACAATATGGGTGGTGGTGACAGTGATAGAGGTGGTGGTGACAATGATAGAGGTGGTGGTGACAACGATAGGAGTGGTGGTGACAGCGATAGGGAGGTGACAACGATAGAGGTGGTGACCGCAATAAGGGTGGTGACAGCGATATGGGCGGTGATGACAACGATATGGGATGTGGTGACAGTGATAGGGCGGTGACACTAATCTCGTAAAAAAAAAAAAAATTTATCACCCAAAAATTTGTTTATCATCATACATGTGTCACCAAAGTTGTGTCACCAAAGCAATTGACCGGTGTCACCACTTATAAAGGTGGTGACAGTAATTTCTTAAAAAAAAAAAATTTGAAAAAAAAAACGTGTCACCAATTATTTTTTTTGTCATCAAAGTTGTGTCACCAATTCTTTGACTTTGACCGGTCAATGGTCAAAATAAAAATGGGAAGGAAGGGAATGGGAAGGAGGGGCAAAAATGTAATATTAGGACATTTTGCAAAAGGCCTTGTAGAAAATGGACACTTAGCAAAAAAATCCAATTAGTTATGCTATAAATTTATAATAAAAAAAATTCTAAAAATTATATTTATGTTTTAAACACTTGCTAGTATATATTTATAATTTTTTTTTGATGAAAATACATGTTTTATAATTTTTAGAAAATCTTATGGCAAAATAAGCAATAATTAATTTATATAAAATTTAAATACATAATTTTTCATCAATTTTTTTTACAAACATATATTAACAAGTGTTTAAAACATAAATATAATTTTTGGAATTTCTTTTATTGCAAATTCATAGCATAATTAATTTTGTGTTACACCTAGTGTCACACAAAGTGTCGTAGATAATCTTCATTGCAAGGCCAGGTACCAATAGAGATCTCCTACATCATATTATGTAACACTTGGTGCATCACTTAATTATTTTATGTATAATTTAACATTGAAAATAAAAATAATATTTATATTCCACACACTTATATTTACATGTTTATAAAAAATTTTCATGAAAAATTATTATTTAAAAATTATAAAAAATTATTTTTCAATATAATCAATCTTTTAATCATATGTAATTTTTTAAAATGATTTTTTATGATGAAAATTCATAAATACGTAAATATAAGTGTATGAAATATGAATATAATTTTTTTATTTTTTTAAACGTTAAATTGCACATAAAATAATTAAGTGAAGCACCGAGTGTTACACTGTGTGATGTAGAGGATCCTCACTGGGTACCAAAACTGCCCCCCCCTCCCTAAAAACTGCTTAACTGCCTTTATTTATTTATTAATTAAAATTAAGAGATCTTAACCATCCAATTCAAGTAATCTAATGGCCTACAATTGTACCCTGTTTCACGGTAAGAAGTGTCTTCATAGGAAAGTCCATATATATATATATAATAGGTATATTGTGCACACCCCTTAGGGTGTACTTTGTGCACGTTTTTTGGCCATTGATTTGGAGTAAGTGGATGGTTGAGATTAAATGGCTTTTTTTTCTTTTGTTTTAATATAAAAAAAGGTGAGGCCCGCGCACTAAGTAAAAAAACCGAACTTGCTCTCTTTGATTCAATTCGTGGGCGTGTGTGGTGTAGAGGGAATTGTGTTGTTGAGATATCTTGTTCATGGTGGGGCCCTCCAAAATGTACGCCGGAATTGTTTTGTGGATTTGAAAATTTTGGCAATTAATTATTAATGATTATATTAATGGAAAACAACCCATATCTTATCCCATAAATTATCCAATGTATATCTTTTTTTTAAGTAAATATTTTGGGTTGGTTTAAAATAATCCCCTAATATGAATAAATTTAAGTTTATTGTAAACACTATCCATAATTTTGTATGAGTTGAACGTCAACTTAAGATCTTTAGGATTAGGAAATAGTATATATGGGGTATGATAAATGAAGAGGAACCCAGAGATTAAAAAAAAAAATCCCCTTTTCTTATTTTCAAAGCAACGATCTTGCGAACGTGTCGGTGAATCGTCATCAAGTTGAAGTTTTTATTCGACCACAATTTTCATAAGAAGCGTACCGATGGATTCAGGTATGTGAGTTAGAAGGCGACGATCTTTAAATTTGTGGGAACTATAGATTTAATTTAACAATCTTTTTCTGTGTTGTGTGGTTTTCGCCTGGGATCTGGTTGGTGCCATGTTTGTGGGTGTGTGTTTCATACCAAACAAACATATACTAATTTTTTTTTTTAGTCAAGGCATGAAAGTTAGAGGTGTGGATTTTCGGTTGTTTCAGTTGTCATTTAGGAACGTTATGTCGTTGTTATCAGGATTTGGTTTTTGTGTTTTTTAATTACGATATCACTATTATTCGTTGCATTAATTAATGGCAACAGACATATTATTCGTTGAAATTGATGATATTAAAATTATGATCAGAATAGGAAGTATGAAGTTATTCAGTCGAATCCTACTATTTTCGCAGCGAAATCACATCTGGGCAATTTGTTTTTATATGTTACTGAACGTTGTTCATACTTAAAACAGATTCGGGCAATAGTATTCAGTGGGATGTCGACAACACGAAGATTGGGGAGGAAGAAGAAGAAGTGCTGGACTCCCTATACGAGGATGAGTCTAAACAAGAGGGGGGTGTTGGGTATACACAAGAAGAATCGCCCGGTAAAACAAAATACTGGCTTCCAACGTGCGATGACACAATTAAACCACATGTCGGACAGTTGTTTTCAAATGTGGACCAGGGGATCAAATTTTACAAAGCGTATGCCGCAAGGGTAGGTTTTGACACGAAGTTGGTGGGTACTTCATACCACACCGATGGGACGCTCTTACATCGTTATGTAAGATGCAACAAGGAATGGTTAGCTCCACCAAGCACAAGTACTGGAAAGCGTAAGCGTTTAAAGGGTCGTACTGGTTGCAAGGCCCACATATACCTAAAATTTAAGGGATCTTCTGGGTATGAAATTACTGGGATGGAAGAGCGGCATAACCATCTACTGATGCAAGGCAGCGCTAATCAATTCCTCAAGGCACACCGGAAGCTTGATTTAGGCCATCACCAATTTATGATCAATTGTGCACGGGCTAATATTGGGCCGGCAATGACGCACCGGTTGATGAATGAGTGTCGCGGAGGGTCTACCAGTGGAGGGCCTTCTTTCCAAGATATGAAGAATTTTAAAAAAGATATAATGGCATATATCTCTAATGGTGATGCGCAGATGGTTATTAATAAATTCATGATGAAGAAGAGGGCGTCATCTGCATTTTTTTTAGCATGTTGTTGACAACAATAAAAAATTGTTGAGGCTATTTTGGTGTGATCCTATTGCGCGGGCTAATTATGCAGCATTCGGTGATGTTGTGTCGTTTAACTCAACATACAGAACCAACAAGTAAGTTTTAAGGCTATTAGTGAAGATTTTTTTTTTCATTTTCATTTCTGAAGTTATTTGCCTAGTGATAATTTTTGTTCATAACATTATTCAGTCAAATATGTATTTATTGGAATGTTTTATTATGGGATTTATCACAATATTCTGTGAAATTGGATTTTTTTTAATAATGTGTATGTTAACCTCGTCATAAAAATAAAAATACTGCAATGTTTGTCTATTGTCTCAAGATTTGTCTTTGTTCTGACATACTAAGATGTACAGCATGATGTTTGCACCATTTATTGGAATGGACAACAACCGTAGAGCGGTGAATTTTGGAGTCGGGTTGCTTTTGAATGAGGATAAGGAGTCGTACAGGTGGGTGTTTAAGTGCTTCCAGAGAGCAATGGGTAAGGACCCGATGGTCCTTGTCACTGATCAGGATCCTGCAATGAGGGAAGTCATACCGGAGGTGTTCCCAAATACACGACATCGTTTTTGCATGTGGCACATTATGATGAAAGTTCCTAAGGAGGTATATTTCCTATTTTGCATTGCATTGGCTTTGTTTATATATTTGTTTGGAATGAGTTGTCGTATGTTGTAATACCTGGTGTCTTTTTTGTTTTTTCGTTTCAATTGTATTGTTTCTTAGGTTTTCTTCTTATTTGTCGATATTATTCAACGACATTGGATGAATTCCATTCAGTTTACTCCTAATTATTGCTTTGTTGGCCATCTGTCATGTATCACTCATTAACCTGAATTATGTAGTGTATTCATCGGAATGGCGCGTTTTTGCACACCATCTAGTATGTAGTTTAGTATTATTCGTGTAAACTATCTGTTTTGTATTACGCATGCAACTTCTGTATTTTGTAGAATATTTATCGAAATTATTTGATTTTACACCTACACAGTTTTGAATTCGATAGCACACCCATGTACCTATGATTTGTAAAATATATAAACATATGGTTGTAATAACTAACTATATTCCCATTTTAGGTCCCACATGACATATGTCGTATGAAAGGCTTCCGCAAGAAAATTAACAAGGCTGTGTGGGGATATTATAACACGGTTGACGAATTTGAGTCCATGTGGGTGGATATGCTGGCTGAGTTTTGTCTGCAAGATAACAAGTGGCTGAAATTGATGTACAATCAGAGGACTACCTGGATACCAGCTTATTATAGGGATGTTCCAATGGGTGGGCTGTTTAGGACAACATCAATTTCAGCATCAGCAAACAGATTCTTCGGGCGCTACTCTAGTCGTCATTTCAATCTCATTGAATTGATGTTGCAATTTGACATGGCCATGGAAAAATAGCGTCACACCCAGGCGAGGCTTGAGATGGAAAATGCAACAACCGTTCCAACGATTCAGAGTCCTCTACCGATTGAACGATACGCAACAGCTTTGTATACTCTGAAGGTGTTTGTCAAGGTCCAAGAGGAAATTCAGGATGCATTATCTTTATGCAACGTCACGAGCGAGACAGTGGAGGCTGGCAAGAAAGTGCATATTGTAGATGAAGAAGATTGTGGCACCTTTCAGGTTACATTCAATCTGGACTACTGGGCACTCAGTTTTCAACATGTGACTGCAACACTTTCCTTAGGGTCAGTATACCATGCAAACACATCTTTGCTACCTATAAACATATGAGTGTGAAGACCATACCTGACATAATGGTTAAGACAAGGTGGACAAAGGAAGCAAGGAAGGCTTCACTCATCCATGTTGATGAGGTAGTTGTCAAAGAGTGTGCCGCACTGGAAGCTAAGAAGGTGTGAATGGATAAATTGTGGGGCAATATTTACTCCACGGTCGACCTTGTGGAGGATGACATGGAACTCATTCAAGATATGATGGCGAATTTGATGTCAAAAAAGGAGCAATATATGAAAAAGAAGGCTGATGCAGGTGAGCTAGAACGACAAAAGAGGCGTTTGTAGAGAAGTACGTTGGCATCAAGCCCCCGGATAAAATTAATATTCATCCTCCCCCACAGGCCAAGAACAAAGGCCATAGGCTGAAGGGGTCTTTAGATATAGCAACAACGAAGGGGAAAATCAAGAAAATGAGGAAGTGTGGAAGATGTGGGAAGGTTGTGTCGCATAATCGGCGGACATGCACAACTATATTGGATGTTGATCAGAAATTGGACGACGAGAGGGATGACTTGGAAGACGACACATCGGATGAAGGGATTGGGGAAGACTTTTATGATGATAGTGAGTAGATTTTATTTATTATTCATGCTAATTGGATCGTTTTACTTTTTCGTATGATTAAAATCTGGATATTATTCGGTGTAATGGATTGGTTGTCAATAATGGTCGAAGTTTTATATGGATTTATTTGTTTAAGTTAAGACGATTTGGTTTTGGTATTATGGTTGTTTATTTAAAAGTTTCAGCCCATATATTTCAGAGCGTACTACATTAGCTTTTGTTATATGTGACTTAGATACTCCATTTCACTGATAGTTCCGTAATAGTCAATTAAATGGACGATGATTTAGATTATTCACCTTAATGGGTGGTTTTTAATCGTCCATTCAATGATATTATTGAAATTATTCACCGGAAATAGTTGTTTTTATGCTCGCATATGTTGACTTCGAATACACCATTATTTATATAACAAACAAACGTTAGTATGAATCGAATACTTAATTGATAAATTCATAACATGATGTTGGTTTGGACTAACATATCAACATAAAGGTTGCGTCTAGTGGCAACATTCAAAAATCCCTAATAGAATCCGCATAATTGTCACCCAATACCTACAAAATAACAATCCATAACGATTGACGCATAGTTTGCACAAAATACCAAAAACATCTATGTCATTGCATAACAATCTGGGGTAGATAAATAGAGCACGATGGCTAGTGTGATCAGGGAAATCTAGGCAAGGCCTTCGGTACCGGACGATCCTTCATCATGCAACCTGTTGGACTTGTCGTTGTTCACCAATTGTGCGCCTTTTTTCGAGCATTTGAGCACTTTATGCTTCTCTGCGTTCAGCTCAGAGGTGAGGATAACATGAATGTACCTCGAGCATAGGGCACCAATGTTCTTCCGACTTCCAGCCTTGAAACCACAAGTCCAATTAATACGACCCTTGTACATCTCCATGTGTCTCATGGCATATATCCCAGAGTCGACCCCCCCCCCCCCCCATATGGGTTCCTCCAATCCAAGGGCATGACCCTACAGAAATCCATTTTACGAGTACTCGCAGTAGCGGGCTTCGCTTCCTCATCGTCCAATAGCGCACAAAGCATTTTTTTCTACAATGTACAAACATGTACCATTATTACAAATTAGTGAAGATCGTTATGTACACATGAGATGTGTGTATTGAAATTATTGTTTTCATCAGAATTACCAGCTCTTCAAACACGGGAATGTAGTATGAGGATTTTTTGTCGTCCCTTGCGTTTGTGCAGTCCAGGATTCTGCAACTCCTCTACGGAAGTTAAAGGAGATGATGTAGTACTCGTCGTTATGGTAGATTGGAAACATCATCTACAAAACCCAAAATAATGGTTAACCACTTACACCTTCAGAACAGATTATGGTATGTGGAATATACACCTACAGAACATTCAGAACTGTCTCCAAATCTTATAAAAACACATTCATACACATCGAAACGAATAGTAGGTAACTCTTCCAAATGAATAGTACGTTAGATTTCCACAAACACCCAACACACCGTTCTCAATATCAAACAAACATATACTAAGATATGGGATAATGTGGAACAATTAACAAGTTTAAAACGAATACAAACATACCATGTCAAGCTCCCTAACGTTGACACCACCCGGTGGACCGGCCTGATGGAATCTCAGTAAAAATGACACTTCTCTTGATTCATAGCTTTCGTTACTTGGGTGGCTAACGAATCCAAACTATTCAAAGAAATTATATGTTTTATGTCGACGTATATAACTTTGTGAAAAAAATTTACCAGATAGAAGTATAAATTCCATAAGTTATTACCGTGGCACTCGGAGGAACAAAGTATATGTAAGGGGAATCCTTGCTCCTATAAGTTTCATCACGATTCAACTTCAAGGCCCACACGTCCATCACTTGTATCGGGATGCCTTTCCAGAGTGTCACAGCTAGATCAATATTTGTCAGAGTAAATGGAATTAGGGGCTTCTCACGCGCCGCCCCTAACACGAACATTATTTTCCTTTATCACAAAACAAACGCAGTTTTCCATCAGTAATGCCTGGTAAATTTAACATGATCACGATATGTTTTTGATAAAGCCGATTGTACCTACTCGTTTGACATTTCTTTAACAAGGTTGATGACCATTGATTGCTCCTTTGTCACTCTCACCTTTGGATCTATTACCCTGCACACGAAGGGGATAATCTCCTTGATGGATTGGCTCTTGGATCGTCGTGGTCGCGACGTCACCAAATCTGACTTATCTGTCGTAATAAGACCTTTCCCCTTCTGAAATATGTAATAATGCATTCTACATCAGTGGAATATGGTATTCATGCATGTTAACGCTATATAATGTGAAGTAATATATTTACCTTCATTGCAAGGTCAGTGAAACGGGTTTCGACGACCACTTGGGCTGCTACAACTGCTCCCTTATTCTGCATGACATCGTAACTCATTATATTAAAATTATATAATTACATTCAGTGTAGTTATGCATATTTAATCAGGGGTTTACCGCTATACCTTATCGGATTCGACCAGAGGTGGCTTAGCAAATGTTTGAACTGATTAAACATCTGTTCTATCTGTATCCTACAATTGAACCACAACATTGATGTCATGTTTTTTTTATGAAACATTATCAGTCGACGACGTTTACTTAAAAAATTTGATGGTTCACGTACTGTTTTATCCGAATAAACCTTGTTTCTCAATCGAAAATTGTAAGATTCTAGAATTGATATAAAGTCCTCCTTGAGGGTTTCCATTCATTGATATAACATATATATATAGGTTACAAAGGTATTGGGCCTTAACGGGCTTTCAGCCCACTATACAATAGGAGACCTATGTAATCTATCAAACCCCCGCAGTCGAAACGGGAGGGGTCCGTACAGTGAGACTGGAACAAAAATCAATGAATAAATGTCTAGGTAAACCCTTGGTGAATATATCAGGGTGAATATATCAGCGTACTGATAAGAGGACGGGACATGTAGAACGCGGACATGTCCAATGGCAACCTTGTCCCTGGCGAAGTGGAGATCAAGCTCAATGTGCTTCGTGCGTTGATGCTGGACTGGGTTGCTAGCCAGGTAGACGGCGGAGACGTTGTCAGTGTAGACCAGAGTGGCCTTCTGTAAGGGGCATCGTAGCTCAAGCAGGAGATTGCGAAGCCAAGAGCACTCGGAGACAACGTTGGCAACACCCCTGTATTCGGCTTCAGCGCTGGAGCGAGACACGACGGACTGACGCTTGGCTGACCAAGACACAAGAGTGTCATTGAGGAAGACACAGTAACCAGACGTGGAGCGACGTGTGTATGGACAACAACCCCAATCCGCATCAGTGTACGCCACAAGATCAAGCTTAGAGGAATGAGTGATGGTGGTGCCGAGCTCGAGGGTGCCGCTGATGTACCGAATGATCCGCTTCAAAGCCTGAAAGTGAGGTTCCCTAGGGGCATGCATGAACAGGCAGATCTGCTGGACGGCGTAACTGATATCAGGCCTGGTGAAAGTGAGATACTGAAGAGCACCAGCGAGGCTCATGTACAGTGTTGGATCGTCAACCAAAGGACCAGAATGAGCACTGAGCTTGTTGGATGTATCGACTGGGGTTGCGATGGGATTGCAGTTGACCATCTTAGCCCGAGCAACAATCTCAGCAGCATACTTACTCTCCCAAGAAGTAAGACAGCTGACCCAGATCAGATATGGCGAATTCCGCACTCAACTGCAAGATTATGGACGTCCGAAGAGCATCAGAAGAGGCGGTGAGAATAATGTCGTCGACATAAAGCAGCAAGAATGCTACGTCTGAGCCTCTGCGATAGATAAACAGAGACGTATCGGAACGGCTGCCAGTGAAACCCAAACGGAGCAGATGAGAGGCAAAACGCTGGAACCATGCCCGCGGAGCCTGTTTCAGACCATAAAGAGAGCGCTTGAGGAGACAGACATGCTTTGGACACTCAGCATCAGGAAACCCCGGCGGCTGAAACATGTAAACTGTCTCGTTCAGATGACCATGAAAAAGGCGTTCTTGACATCTAACTGATGGATGGCCCAGTTGCGCGACAAAGCTAGACTCAGGACTACTCGGATAGTGGCAGGCTTGACTATAGGGCTGAAGGTCTCATCACAATCAATACCTGCCTGCTGAGATCTACTGTTCACCACAAGACGGGCCTTGTAGCGCTCCAACGTCCCATCAGAGTGGAACTTGTGACGAAAGAGCCACATACAGCGAATGACGTTCGCCTCAGGAGGGCGAGGAACAAGAACCCAAGTACCATTCTTCGTAAGGGCCCTGTATTCGTCGAGCATAGCCGCCTGCCAATTCGGGTCGAGGAGGGCTGTTTTGTGGGAGGTGGGAACGGGGGAGAGGGAGGTCTGGGTGGAGGCAGAGGGTGAATGGGAGTCGCGAAGGTTGGGGGTAAGAGGGGCTAAGCAAGGGGAAGAGGAGGCGGGCGGATAAAATGCGGCGAGGGTTGCGGCGGGCGCCGCTAGGGAGGGGTTATGGGCGGTGGGCGCCGCAAGGCCTGCGGTGGGTGCCGCCAGGGAGGGGGTATGGGCGGCGGGCGCAGCATTTGGGGTTGCGGCGGGCGCTGCATGACATGCGGCGGCCGTCGCACGTAGGTGAAGCGAGGTTGTTTGGCGGGGTGATGGGAGGTGGATAGCGGGGTGATGGGCGGTGGTCATGGAGACGATCTGACGGGGTCGGAAGACACCGGAGATGCTGCGGGTGTGTGGTCTGGTGGTGGGGGGTGGTGGTGGTGGTGGTGGTGTAGGGGGAGAAGTAGGAGCACCGGGAGAGCTCTGGGGAAAAAGGAAGTGAGGGAATGGTAACTCAGACTCTGACGGAGACACAAGGGGTGTGGGAGACGCAAATGAAAACCGCGACTCATCAAAGGTGACATGACGTGAGAGAATGATCTTGTGGGTCTTGATATCGAGGCAAATGTAACCGCGATGATCAGACGGATAGCCTAGGAAGACACATGGAGTGGAGACGGGTGAAGCTTGTGCGGGGCTGTGGATGACTGGTTTGGGAAACACAAGCACCCGAAGGTGCGAAGGTGATCATACCTAGGCTCGGCGTAATAAATTGTCTGAGCTGGCGAGCGATGGTGTAGGGTAGTGGAAGGGAGAATGTTTAGGAGATAACATGTGGTGGATAAGGTGTGAGGCCAATAGGGAAAGGGAATAGATGCGTGGAAGAGGAAAGAGCGCATCATGTTGGTAATGGTTCTGATGATTCTTTCTGCCTTTCCATTCTGCTGAGAAGTATAGGGGCAAGACAAGCGATATGAGATCCCATTTGCGGCAAAGAAGGAGTGAAAGTCTTTGTTGTCAAATTCACGACCATTGTCACATTGGAAACATTTGATGGACATGTGGAATTGTGTTTTGATGTAGGTATGGAATCTGGCAAAAATAGGAAATACTTGGGACTTGAAATGCAACGGGAAGACCCATAAGTAATGAGTGTAATCATCCAGAAACAAGAGGTAGTACTTGTGACCCTCCTGGCTAGGCACGGGAGAGGTCCAAATGTCGTTGCGAATGATATCGAAGGGAGCAAGGGTAGAGGTCAAAGATCGTTGGAACGGCAGTCTGGCATGTTTGCCTAGTTGGCAGGAAGAGCATAAACCAGAGCGTGGGTCTTTAGTACAGGTGACAAGGTTCTGGGAACGAAGGACATCTAGAACGGAAGCGCTGGGATGGCCCAGGCGTGCATGCCACAGGCTGGACGATGATGCCGAGAGGGCGACCGGACACGACTGACTGGACGCAGGAGGTGGTGTGACAGGGTAGAGCTCCCCGGTGCTGTTACATCTCATGCGAGTAACCCCCGTAGTAAGATCGTTCACAGAGAAACCATAGGGATCAAATGTAAGGGAAACGTTGTTGTCAGTAGTGAACCGACGGACAGAGATAAGGTTTTTGACAATCTTTGGGGCAATAAGGACATTGTTCAGGTGTAGTGGGTGGGTTGGGGTCTGTAAATTGGCGTGGCCAATTCCCGAAGTAGCAAGACGACCACCATTTCCGACGATAATAGAGTGGGCAGGGCCCTTAAAAGAAATAGATGAGAGGTTACCTGAGGAGTTCGTCATGTGGGAGGTGGCACAAGTGTCCATGTACCAAGAAGAGTCTGAAGATGTCGGCTGCGTAGAGGAGAAGGCGTGATGCAGAGCCGGCGGAACATAACCTAGATCAGGCGATGTCAGAGAGGCCTGAGGGGTAGGATATCTAGAGTATCCAGAGAAGGCGTGATGTTGGTGATCGTAAAAGGCCATGGTAAGAATTTTTTTTTTTTTTTGTATTGGCCACCTAACTTAATAAATAATTAAGTAAGGGCCAGAAACGAAAAAAGGTAAATACAAGGGATGTTTTTGTAATTTCTTCAAAAGAGATTAAAATCTCTTCTTTCTTCTTCGGCGGAAGCGCGTTCAGAAGGGGGTACCCATCCACACAATCCGGCGGCGAGCGTTCGGCGGCTGCAGGGAGTGGCGAATCCGGGGTCGGGGTTGCCGGAGTTGTGTAGGTGTGGCCGGATCTGGGAATTGGGCTCGGTAGGGCGGTGAAGGTGCTCGGAGATGGTGGATCCGGGATGTAGGTGGTCGGATCCGGTGGTCGGCGAGGGAGAAACTGGGCACCGATCTGAAGACAATTAACATATACTTTGAAAACGTCGTATTAAACCCCACTTTCACAAAAACAATTAACATATACTTTGATATTTCACCTAATTGCGCACTGCAATTGATATGTTGACCAAAGAGAATTGTTCGGTTAAATATTCACCCAATAAAACAGGTATATACCTCCTAAATATCAATGTCGATAAGGAGCATCGCAATTTACCTTAACTATTTGGGATGTAGGTTCAGTTCGTAGTGCAACCACTAATTCAAATTGTCCTGGTTCCGTGACCTACATACCAATTAAGATTTGTTATATATGATTGATGGGGTTTATCGTTCACAATTCCATAGGTGAATAAAAATAACGAATGTATACAATTCAAATGTTTTTGAAGGTGATGAGCATACATAATTTCTCATCATATGCACATGTTTACCTCATTGTTCCCTTCAACCTCCATATGTCTCAATCCGTATTCTTCTTCACACACCCCCCATCATCGTCTGTAAATGCATTAGTACATTCCGCCGTTGGTATCGACACTTCCGTGTTAACCTGCGGATTAGAATATCATAAAGTAAATATGTTGTTTACATCATATTCCCCAATAGATAAGATAATTTGAGCAACTATCTAATACCTCCTCCACATTGACGTTGAGCGTGTCACCCCCCGACGTATGTTGCGCTTGGATTTCTTCTTCTCTTCTTATATCAGCTATCACCTCCTATATCGGATCTATCACTCCATTCTCATCGTTGTCAAATCCCAAGTCGAATGATGACCACTTGTTATTTTCATGATTCATTTCTGCTCTTGCCTTCATAGTGTCATCAATCAATTGTATATTCTTTAGTATAGTTGGGTCATTACAGAAAGCAGGGGTGCCCTGTGATAGGAGAGTCGTAGCTAGAGTCAAAGATATTGATTCTAATCCCATCCCATCAGGATGCCCTCGCCCGAGAACCGTCATCCCCAACTCATAGCAGCATTGTATGGTGGGTTCCTCCCTGAACTCAATCAGCACATTGTTAAGCTTATCTTCCAAATCCTTTATTGCCCGACTGACATCGACAACGGAGTTCACCAAGGCTTCGTAATAATCCTACAAGATATGAGTACCACACAATGTGGGTTATTAGAATATGTCTTAAATTTTGTTGATTTGGCTGGATAACTTTGTCGCACTAAACATAATTTCCCGCATAGTAACTAATATTCTGTTGAATAATAACAAATATTCTGTCGAATACGTTCATAGTGACGTAAGTAGTGTGTTTAAGGTAATTATAATCAGTTTCAAATAATATCATGGTGGTTTACCTCTTTAGTGCTAATCTCTTTAGCAGGATTAGTGATTTCAATTGATATATTAAGTGCTGGGTCAATACGACCTCGCCCAAAACCTCCACTTTCCATTTCGTTCTTCTCCCGAGTGGATATCGAATTGTCAGACCATCCTAATAAGGTGTGTATCCCGCGTTGTACCACGCGTTTACCCCGATATACAACTCGATCTACATACAACAGCTGCATGAAGTACAAATACCATTAATTGATAGATTCCACATTATTGTAATGCATGTATGTTCATCGAAATGTACAAATTAACATTTTAACCAATCACTTACCACTAAGAAGAGTAAGGGTCCTTTAAACGAGCCTTTGTTGTCTTCAACATACTTCAACTTTGCGCTTATTAGGTTTGAGAGTAGGAAATCACACCAATTTACTCCTTCGATTGCATCAACACTAGTTATGCTCCGTACGAGTCTTTGTGTCACACCGCCACTTTGTTGCCCAGTCACTAAGGTACTGTCGAATAGGACCAGAAAGTTTTGGATGAACTGCAACCCACTATCAGCACTAGTAAGAATCGCGGCCATCACATGTGATGGTCTTAACCCTGCGTACTGCTTGTCATATTGGGACCTCTATTTTTCTATGATATCCTTGTTTTCAGTTTGGCCCTTAATGACAACAGACTTACTGCCCAGGGGAAGACCGAAGCATCTGTGCACATCGAATTCAATGATCTCCAAGCTCCGCCCATCATCGAACTCAATGCTACATTTGTTTGGGTCAAAATGCTCAACCATCCACTTCGCTAGCGACATAGGCTGTTTTTTCAGATTCAACTCCATGATTGCTCCGAACCCGATATCTTTTAAGGCTTGTAACTTCGCTTCATTGCCCGAGCCATCCTTCAATTGTTGAATTGTCTCTACGAATACAGTAGGGGACGTCCGTGTCTCTATCGGGCCGAACGTGTCCAATTTACCTCTTGATTTGTCCTTTTTCCTCCCTTTCAATTCTATCTTCTTATTGGGTTCGTTCTCCTGCATGGCATGCCCAATTGGTTGGTTATCCTCTTCGGAAGCATCAGGCTCTCTTCCTACAAAAATATCAATCTCAGAGGTTATTAAATTAAGTTAGATTCATAAAGTTAGATTCATCCTTTTCAGGCAATACATCTACAAACTCGCAATCGCATCCGTTTGTTAAATACATTGGCTATCTCTTGGTGGCTCTTCTCTTGCTCTCTTCGACCGACACATATGCCTATCTGTCGACCCTTTTTTCCTCAATCATGATGCTTCTGAAACTGCATTTTTTTAAACCAAATGTTTATCAACGATCTTGCATTATTACATACTTAAACCATATGAAATTTTACACATAATACACATGCTTATTCAGAATACATGACATGTATTCTCCAACACACGATTAAAATGGAATGTTTAATGTGTCGAACAACTTACCCGTCACATCGGTAACAGTAGAAGTCAATGTTTGCTTTGATCTCCTTTTATGGGGATTCGCAGGGATGTCCTCTCCTATAGCTGTAGCGGTAACGAAGTCATCCTCGCTGTCCTCTGAGTACACTACCCTCTTGCTTGTCTCCGAAATAGAGAATGATGTTGTTCCCGCCCCGCTACTTTTGGCACTAGACCTTTGTAACATTCTCTTTTTCCCTATTTCAAACAAAAAATATAACCGGGGGTTATACTTACAAACTGATAACCGGATTGACCCTCGCAATAAATAGAATCAACACACCAGAATACTTTGCATTTCTCAATTGAAGTCGATATTTAAACAAGAATAACCATCATTCCTCTGCATAAACCATGAGGTTTGACCGAATAATACCCCTTATATTTGCAATTCACCCACAATTATAGTTGTCCCATTAAAATTAGCTTTGTCAATTAATATGTGTAGTTTCATTGGGTTTTCAAAGTATTTTAATGCGTTTTATCCAAATGACATTTACTGTGTTGGGTTAGATATCGGGGCAGGTGTGTTATTCGTTAAAATTTCTAGGTTATTCATGGTAATCTAAGATATTTTAATGTAAAACAATATGGGGTATTATTTAGTGAGGTCTCTAGGTTTATTCAGCTGAATCAACGTTATTTTTCTCTGATCTATTCACTTCAATTGAAGAATTGTTGCATGATTATTCAACTGAATCAACTGTTTTTTTTTACAAATAACAGACCATTTCTCAAATTTGTGCAAATTTATCCATTTATTCATTGTAATACCAATTATTTTGAGTTTACAATATACTGAATGACTTCCATTTTCGTTCAAATACGTTTATACTATACCATACTTTATAACACACTTATAACACAATTCAATTCTTTTACATACGCTATAGTTACATTTTTTTAGTTCCATGTTTATTTCAATAATATTTCTTATTGTGTTATTATTCACCTGAGGAAGTCATCTTTTTATGTTTGTTAAGGATGTTCTGAATGAATATTCGTCTAAATCAACTATTTTTAGTCAAATAAAAGACCATATCTCTTATTCATTCAAATATCTCTTTTTCTATGTGGCTTTGACAATATTAGGTATATTATTCGGTCAACTAACACTGTTTATTCAGAGTATTTAGTATGTTTTCTATTTAAAGTTTTCAGATCATTATACATTTGTTCCAAACGAATTGACAGTACATATATGAATAACAATTACAAAGCATTTAAGGTTACAAATCACATGAATAACGATCCAAAACAACACCCACAATCACACTCAAATGTCATCTTAAACACTATCTTTTTGATGAATACTTTCCTTACCAAACACATTACATAACTTTCTAATTTCTTTGAATCCCTCATTTCATTGAATCCTTTCTTAAAAACATATAAAACACAAAGTTACCCCATTTAAACCCTAAATCTGACCCAAATCCAAATCGGAAGTTACAAATAGATAGATTAGTAGTCGAAAAAACCATCATCTGCTCGTATAATATCTCATACACTAACAATAACCCATTATTTAACACACATTTAAACATACCCCCTAAATCTGCCGAATAATCCTAAACTCCTAACTAATTCCACCCAAATTGTCAGATTGTTTGATTTCCCTCAATGTATCTTCTAATTTCATCCAAAATTCACACATTCATACACCAAGAACAAGAAAAACCAAAGGAATCGGTGAATAATTTCACCGAATACACAAATAAGAACATAAACCCATATTTAACTCAATCGATCCAAAAAAAAAACCTAGAAATCTGGTGGCTTACCCATCTCAATTCGAACTCCAAGTTGGAAGGCCGCCAGAGTTACAGTCAGACGACGACTTGGGAGGAAGGCAAGTGGCGGAAAGGAGGAGAGAGGCGAGAGGCGAAACTCAGATTCCCCGAAATCGGTGAAAAGAGTAGAGTGTCGCCGCACTGGGGAGAGACAGCAAGCCGCCGCACTGGAGTCGCCGATTGCCGCCGCCCTGGTCGCCGGTGAAGCCGCAAATGCCGCGAATGGGGGCCCGACGGTTGCTGTTGGGGTTGGTTCCGATGTTGACGGAGGAGATGGGTTTCGAAGCTTCCAATGTACGATTTGGAGTTTTGTGGTTGAAATTGACCGACTTTGTTCTTTTAGGTTTTATTGGAGATGTTATGCACGCACCCAATTGCTTCCAAGAGAAAGGCCAACCTCCTTTTTTTTTTAACAATTACAAGTGGCGTGGTAGAGGCCATCCGATCCATCCATATCTACGGCCAGGAATCGTGTACTAGATACACTCTAAGGAGTGTGCACAAGGGAACCACTCCTTATATATATATATATATATATATATATATATATATATAGGGGTTGGTTCCGATGTACTCAGCCCTTAACATGTATCATGTACACAAATCTGAGCCGTTGATTGAATGAAATTAATGGCTGAGATTAAAAGGCAATTTTGGCGTTTTTTTTAATTAAAAATCTGTGGGACCCGCGTTTTTTCTTACCCACTTGCTGAATTGGGGGTGTGTGTGATGCACTCTCTTGACATTATTCGATGATATATCCGGATTATTCGATCGTATCGACGGATTATGCGATGGTATATCTGGATTATTCGATCGTATTGACGGATTATGCGATGGTATCGATGAATTATTCTAATTGGCTACCACCTTGAAAACGTCCTAAACTTTTAACTAATAATTATTCGATGATATCGCTTGATTATTCAATGATATCGCTTGATTATTCGATGATGTTACAATATTATTCGGTTGTCATTTTAACAAATAACTAAATATTATTCGATAGTATTGCTGGATTATTCAATGGTATCACATGATTATTCGATAGTATATGCATTTTTCATTCAAAGGAATGCCAACCTAAAAAAAAACCTACATCTCAAGCACAAAATCGGTCAATACAATTGAATAATTCGCTCAATACATATGAATAATTCGGCTTTTCCCACCGAATCCCTCTTAAATCCGGGATTGAAGGCCAAGAACCCAAAAATATCAAAGATAGGAAGACAAAGAAACCCTAAATTATACAAAATCAACACACTAAGTTCAATTGGGTGTCAAATTCAGTCCCAATTTTTTAATTGAACGCACTGTCGCATAACAAATTGAAAAAATTGAATTGCCAAATTGAACAAAATCAACAAATGGAGCGAATCTGACCACAGGAACTCACCATTGATGGCTAGAGGATGGAGCAGCTACCTTATCCTTCACCTATCGCCTTCGCCACCCACTCTGCAAGCCATCACCATCGATCCCTGTCGTCGTCCCCCTTTTGAAACCCCTGCCGTCGAGAGGATGAAGTGATTACCGCCGCCGTCGGAGTCTGGATGAGTGACTACCACCATCACCTTCGTCGGAGTCTGGGGATGAAGCGACTACCGGAGTTTGTATGTGAAGATGGAGGGCGACTGCGAAGGCGATAGAGGCCGGCGAAGTCGATGGCGGCCGACGAAGGCGATGGCGGAGGCGATGAAGGAGATGGCGAAGAGAATCAGCAGCGACTTGAAGGAGATGGTCGAGGCGATGATGGTCGGCGAAAGTGTTGAAGGCAGTGTCGCCAGGTGCGGTGTTCGATTAGGATCCATGGAGGCGGACAACCAACAGAGGCGGTGGCGATTGGAAGGGCTCGCCGCTTTGCCGCATTGCAGGACGTCTCCTCTTCATCGGCCCTCACCTCTCGCCGCCCTCTGTGACTGAATCGCCTCCTATTTCCAGTAACGACGATGGCGGATTGGAAGAAGGCCTAAACATTGATTGAAATATGTGGGTAGTCTAGGGTTTTAACCTTCACACACCACGCGCTTCACCCATTAAATTGAGCTTCTTTTTCCCATTTTTCTAAAAAATCCATCCTAATATGTGGCACAATCCTAGCCATTTTTTTTTTTTTAAAATCAACGGTCTAGATGTGTGTTCATGATACACATTAAGGCTTGAGTACATATGATCCATACTATATATATATATATATATATATATATATATATAGGGGTTGGTTCCGGTGTACTCAACCCTTAACGTGTATCATATACTCAGAAATTATTCATCTATTTGTTCATGATTATTCATCTGTTTTCACGTAATTATTCATCTGTAAAAAATGTAAATTTTATTCTACTGAATAATCGTCCAATACCACTGCATAATTTCATTCTACCGAATAATCTCTCAATACCATCGAATAATCAGAAGTTACTTTTAATCTCATCCGTTGATCTTCTTAATTCAATGGCCCAGATTTGTGTACATGATACACGTTAAGGGCTGAGTACATATGATCCATACTCTGTGTGTGTGTGTATATATATATATATATATAGAAAGGGTGGATCAGATGAGAACACCCCTTATGGTGGGAACGTAGGAACAATTCTGGGTCATCGATTAGGTTGGAATTAATAGTTGAGATTAAACCCTATTTTCTGAATTTTTTTTAAATGGAGGCCCACCACTAAAGGTTGCCCAATCTCATGGGACTGCATGTGTGTTTCACTCCTTTGCATACCCTAATTTTCATTCTTTTAATTTTTCACTGTTGTACAAAAAATTGGGTTTTCATGAGGGAAAACCATTAACTGGTTGTGCTATTCAAAGTGGAGCGTATCGATTGATGTGTTCGTTCTGCAAATTAATCGATCGGTGCCTATATTGTTTTTATTTTTTGAATTAGATATTCAGTGTTTGCAGTTGTTGTTTTCATCAGTTTTATCCAAGTTAATGGTTCACATATATAAATGGTGTACATAGTTGGTGTTTTGAGTCGATCGGTGTATTTGACAAGTTGTTTTGAGTCGATCGGTATATACATGGTGTCCAATTGTCCATATATTATGATTTCTAATTTAACTAAATAATTTCTAAAATTTAATCGAATAATCACTCTTTATATTCGAATAATCTTTCTAATTTAACCGAATAATTTCATTTTAACTAAATCATCTTGATAACCGAATAATCTAAGCATGTAAACAATTGTCCTCTTATACACGAATAATCTATATAATTTAACCGAATGATCTCTTAACCTTCCCAAAACTAATAAATGTGTAAACAATCATCATTTTACATACGAATAATATTTATAATTTAACCGAATAATCTCTCAAATTTAACCGAATAATATTACTAGTACAATCATCATCTTACATACAAATAATATTTATAATTTAACCGAATAATTTCTCAAATTTAACCGAATAATATATCACATTTAACCGAATAATCTTTCTAATCTAACCGAATAATATTACTATTACAATCGTCATCTTACATACGAATAATATAAAAAAAAATATTATTCGTATTTATGGGGAAAGTTATTTAATTAAATTTAATATAAAAAAATAAGAAAACAAATAATACTCCGTATAAAACAAATATATCTATATCTATATATAAAAGAGAGGAAGAGCTTAGGAACAGTAACAAATTGATTCCAATTTTGTCCCCATAGCCACCAAATTTGACCAAGTGATGGGCTTACCTAACACCTTCCCTTTAATGTACATATTGGGCCAATAAAATTGCATTGCCTAGCCCACAAATTCAACAATTATCCAGCCCACTAACATTAAATATAACCCAAATTAATAGATCATACACACTACATTTTTTAATTATCAGTGTGTGGTACATACGGAGTATTTTTTTCCGGACATGATCTCACTACTCTATACTAATCGTAAGTATTATAATAATAATAATAAATAATTATTACTTTTGTTATTTTTAAAGTGGGGTTTCAAAATTATCGAATAATATATATGATGAATGTTTTCTCGACAAACCAATAAAATGTAATAAGTATATCTACCATTTTTCTAAACCAAGGAACTGTTATAAAACAAGAAAATTGTATTACCTCGGTTTAAAAATATATGTTCTTTTATTTTTTAATATGCTTTTTAAGGAGTCAAAAATTATATTAAATATCAATTTATTATTATTATTTTAGTATGCTTTTTATTTTTTAATTACGGCCTTATATACATATAAAATTCTAGATTCCAATGGCCTTTGATGGAGGATGACCAATTAGAGATTCGGGTATATATAAAAAAAAATCAAGATTTAAGTAGTTGAAATTGATTTTTTTTATAGCGATTACCCATTAGTAGCAACTATTTAAAGTGTTGGGCTTGATAAATACAGTACATAAACATAGATCAATGTACGGTCAATAAATCTCAATCGGTATAGCTTAGAATTCTTTAGTTCTTGTTTTTAAAGTGTCTTTGTTTTCCTTAAGCATCAATTTCAAAATCAATCCAAATTTATTTCTATTACATAATGTAATAAGCTTGATTTTAAATAATGTACTAGGAAACATAGGTAGACTCTTTTCGATCTAAAAAAATGTTAAATTAAATACCAAAAAATTATTTCATTTATACATAAAAAAATAATACTCTTTTTCATCTAAAATAATAAAATTTAAATATTCAATATGTTTTCGAAGAATTATAAATAGAATATAAATTTTAACACCAATTTATATATACAGAGAGAGAGAAAGAGAGAGAGTTTTAAACTTAAAAAAGGCATGCAAACAAGTTAAATATTTATTATTTTTTAATAAAAAACCAATCTAATCAAACATCAAAAGCATCCTACTCACTATCTTCAGCAAAATATGTGATCTTAGAGGGTTAATTTTGTATAGAAAAACATACAATATAGATATATTTTTTTGGTCGAGAAAGTGGCTACTGCCCTTTAATTATATAGAATAGAATATAAGTTAACCCGCAAGAGAGACTACAACAACAGACTCAAGAACTATGCTACAGCAACATACGATATAGATGGTACAGAAAAACGTGTCATTATTGATATTTTGAACTGAAAATAAAAATGTCATTTTAATAATTAGTAGATTGTATATAAAATGTACAATATTATTTATTAATCAAAATGAGTAAAATAATAAGAGTGGGTGTCCGCACGCGTATAAAAAAAAGGGACAAAAAAGTACCAAGAGTACAAAAGAGTTGGGAGGGGGGTTGATCTGCGCGTGAGATGATGAGTTACGTGGGGCCAATAATTTCCCTTTTTTAAAAACTAAAAATCAAGATTTAATGTAGGCCTTTGATTTATTTTAATTGTGTGGTCAAGAATTGTTCCTATGTTCCCATCTTAAGGGGTGTTCCCACGTGAGCCACCCCTTAGGGTGTTCCCACGTGAGCCACCCCTTATATATATATATATATATATATATATATATATATATATATATATATATATATATATATATATATATATATATATATATATATATATATATATATATATATATATATATATATATATATATATATATATATATATATATATATATATATATATATATATATATAAGGGGTGGCTCACGTGGGAACACCCCTTAAGATGGGAACATAGGAACAATTAGTATGTATCAAATGTTAACAAGCCTTATTGTGTTTTGTGTTAACAAATGTGGGCCCTTTATTAAAGAAAAACGAAAGGCTGAGATTAATTAGAGTTTTCTATTTTATTTAAAAAAAACAATGGGCCCCATCAAAATTATTCCCACATATTCCCAATCTGATGCGTGCACCCACTCTCATTCTATTTAACAAAACGGTGGATTGAGAAGATGAAGAACCCTAGCACACACTGCCACCACCGGCGTCCACCTTCACCCACCGTCACCACCGTAATCCATGGCCACCTCCACTTCACCATCCCTCACCACCGACGACTTTTCCCAGACCGCCGCCCACGACAACCCTCACTCTCGGACTGCTTCTGGCTGGCCGTCCAGCGGCGATTGCGGTAGCGGTTTGGTGCGGTTCGACAAAGAAGAAATCGGATGCCCAGGCGGTATGTCGGAGGCGATGTTCAGAGGATCTTTGGCGGCATCCTCCGGTTGCGAGCGAGGGCCACGAGCAGGTAGGCGGCGATGGGCAGGGATGAAGAACATCTTGATCCCAGGTGGAAGCGATTGGCTATGGTGGTTCCGGATCTGGAGGGCAGGGGCAAGAGATGAGGCGATTGCAGAGGAAGAACTCGGATGCCAATCTCGCGAACCCTAGGATCTCTGGCGGCCGCCTTTGATTGCGGGTGAGGGCCACGAGCACGTAGGCGACGATCAATCTGTGTTCGATTGCTCCTCAATCTTGTGTTCGATTTCATCAGATCTCAAATGTACATGATGAGTTTGTAACCTTAGGTCATAGTTTGAAGGAATTATTCATTGGTATGGAATAAATATTCGATGGAATGTGATAGAGTATTCGTTACAATCGGTTTAAAATTGTTCATGTATTTATTGAATATTCGGCAAATTCAGAGGTATTATTCGTTGATAATAAGGAATTATTCGTATGTATCTGTTTAAAATTGTTCATGTATTTATCGAATTAATATTCGACAAATTTAGAGTTATTATTCGTTGATAATAAAAAATTATTCATATAAGAGTTGTTTACACTAGACCTAACCTCGATATATATATATATATATATATATATATATATATATAGGGAAGCTTTAAAATGTAAAAACTCCTTAACGTGTAAAATCCGCTTAACGTGTAAAATTTGGGTTTAGGGGGCGCGCGGGTCTGATTTAAAAAAACTGAACAGGATCCGTTTCATTAAAAAAAAAAAGGCTGAACCGAAAAAATAAAACACGCTCCTCTCTTTGGTCGTTGATTGAAGGCGGAAGGTAGGGCGAGGGAGCGGCGATGCCGGTACAAGATCTGGATCTCTCTGTTTACCCATCGCCTCTCTGTTTCTTCGACCTCGGAATCTCCGATATCCAGATCGAAGATGCGGAAGAGCCACAAGCGATGTATCTTCTCTCTCATATGTGCTCTCCTCTTCTTTGTCGCTCCGTCGCTCTCCTTTTTCAATTTGTTCCATCTTCACTGCTGTTGGCTTGAGGATTTCGAAACAATGTCGATGAGGAAGATCGCTTCATCCTTGTCGTTCTCTGGCTTCTTCAGGTACTATGTTCTGCTTTTTTTCTCACTTTGTTTTTTAGTAAGGGCGAAAGATTTTTAAGGCTTAGGGTTTTCGCTTACTTTCCATCTCTCGTTCCCAATTGAAGAGGGTTTTATGATGCTTGGGAAGGTAATTTTTGCCTCTGCTTATCTGATTGCTTGTTTATTTCTTGCTAGCACTATTTCATTGCTTGGATTTTTGCTCTGTTATTGCTCTGTTATTTATTTAGTTTAGCAATCAGTGATAATAATACTTAAATAGTGTGATGTCGTGGGATGATTCTTTGCTGTCATAAGTTGTGCTAATGATTCATGGAGTCCAATATGTCTCTGAGTGGAGATGGCACTACACTCACGTACAGGGAGCAATAATTTTGAGCTGAAGAAGTAACTTGTTGCTGTCATAGTGGGAAGTGTGGTTTCATGACTCCTTGTGCTGTTTAAAGGAAAAGAGGTACAAAAGTGATGCCAACAAGCAGTGACAAGGAGAGTTTATTAATTTTTAGCATGCTTGATTGCCTTTGTGGAAGCCAATTGCCTTGTGAATATTTGTGAGTTGACATTTAGTAGTTTTAGTTTTGTGAATTTTCATGTAAGCTTTGAGGACAAAGCATCTCTAAGGGGGAGGTAATGTCATGTACATGGGTATGGGTATTAGAGTGTTAGTATAAATACCTTACTAGTTGTAATTGTAGGATCATCAATGAATCAAATGAAACCCAGTTACCCTTTTCTCTCTTACCTCTCTTTACCCTTTTACAGATTCCTCTTCATCTTCTTCCCTTACTTCCTCCTTTCCTTAATCTCTTCCCTTAATCCCTCATTTTCCTATCAATTTCCATTGTTCTAGGTTATGATCCGTTAGGGACATAACAATATTGTTGCTGAGAAGAACTGTGAAAAGATCAATTATATGGCACCAAACATGTGGAGCAGGGACTGCTGCAGATACAGAGGCACCTACTTGCGGGGCGCTCTTGCCAAAATCTGCGTGGGAACTAATGCTTTGGCACTAGGTAAGCAACTCGTGAGTTCTAACAATATTTTCTCCTTATGTGTAGTTCACGTTCAACCAGTACCTTCGGCATGTGTTTATGATGCTAAAGTCATGCAGAATTTGTTATTTTCCCTTAATATGAACAATGTTGTAGTGTTCATTGTTTTTCTGATATGTAGTTTTACATTTTGTTGTCATTTGAGTATTCTTTCGTCTATGATAAATATGTTGATTACTTCTTTTTTCATATGATCAGATCTTCGGGTGCTGAATGAATATCCACAGATTCAGGCTTTTTCTGCATTCAACAGCATCTACAATAACACTGGCCTATTTGGCATCCAAGCAACTACAGTAAGTTTATTTACAGAAAGGATAATGCAGAATTCTGTTGTGTGAGTAGCATCTTGTTTGTACTGCATACCTGCTAATCTTTGTTCATATTCGACCCTCGGAACCATGTTTTTTTTTTTTGGCAGCTCATGCGCCACTTCTGCCATTCGTTTCATTTTCTTTTTGCTTTCTTTCCCAGCCTTTTTTTTTTTGAAGAGGTAAATGTATTAATGTGTGTAATAAATTACAAAAGAGATAGAAGCCAATGGCCTCTATCACGATATGGCGAACGAGCCATCCCCCCAAAATCTCCTACCAAGGCGTAGAACTATTTACAAACACCAATAGCCCAAAATTCCCTAACAATCCACTAAATCTGCGTGGGAACTAATGCTTTGGCACTAGGTAAGCAACTCGTGGGTTAAGATTAACTCTTTCATTTTATCAGTTTTTATTGTGTGGGATATGTTGGTTCTGATCAGATTTTGAATCTGGGATATCAATCTTTTTTTTTAAATGATAAGTTCCATTTCTTCATTGCTAAATGTGCAATTTTAGTTTGAAAAAGTGCAAGTATAAAACGGAAAAGTGCATTTTTAGAACTATTTTTCTTAGCATGTCCATATTTGGGTTAGCTTCTTACTTGTGTTAAGATCCATAAGCTCAATTAGGAATGAGCGCCTGTTGTTCAGGATGTTGGTGGTTCGACTCCACCTGGATCTATATACTCTATTTCAATGTTCAATTCAGAATATCATGTCTACTAATAATAGGCCACCCATTAGGAAGCTTAGGCAATGGAGTGGTTTAAGTTTTAATGCACATTATGATCTTACATTTGCACAATTGTATCTTACATTTGCACAATTGTATTCTTAATCTGCACAATTGTATCTTACTTTTGCACAATTGTAGTTTAAATTTGCACAATTGTATCCTACTTTAAATTTGCACAATTGCACAATTAAAGTTGCACAAATGCACTTTACAGTTGCACAAATGCACTTCACAGTTGCACAAATGCACTCCACAGTTCCACAAATGCACTTCACAGTTGCACAAAAGGTATCGAAAACGGGAAAAAGTGCATTTACCCATAAAATTAGACATATTTACCAATTTACCCATAAATTAAACATATTTCAATTATAAATTTTTATAATTGAAATAGGCACATTTACCTATTTACCCCATAATGAATTATTTGTCTGCACAAAATAAACTTATATTTGCACAATAAGATGTTATATGTGCACAAAAGCAAGTTATACTTGCACAGCAGAAAGTGTTACCACGAAAAAAAAAATTCTGGGCAAAAAAAATAAATTAAAATGTCATCCTATGCGTCCATTTTACAGTTGCACAAATGCACTTCACAGTTGCACAAATGCACTTCACAGTTGCACAAGTGTATCTTACTTTTGCACACTTGTATTCTAAATGTGCACATTTCAATTTTATTTTTGCACTTTATGTTATTATATTTGCACATTACAATTTTATTTTTGCACTTTACACTCTTATTCATGAGGAGAAACATAGTGCTTATAAGCGATAAACATAGATAGCCTCTACGGGATTTGAACCCGCATCTTTGTGCGTAGGCACATTGCTCTTCCATTTTGAGCTAATAGGCTTATAATCGGACATCACACATATTAATGCAATTTTAGAATACAATTGTGCAATCTGAACTATATTAAGTGCAAAAATAAGATATATTAGTTCAATTGTAGATAACATATCTATCAATATAAACTATTAGAAATGGGAAATATTAATCATCGAAGTGTAGATCTGTTAAGAACATATCAATATTCAAGTGAAGATGGAAGATTGAACAGAAAGCCATATCCATCTCCTACTAATTTTAGCATATTGACCGCAACTAAAAGAAAGAAAGAAAGAAAGAAAGAAAAGACCAAGTACAGATTATGAAGCACTAGCCAAGCTGTCTCAACACGTTTCCATCCCAAAGTCCCAAACGGTTTATTCATTAAATCATCAAGCTCTTACTCCCATACAAAGCAGTACCCACCAGACTCAACTAACTCTGAATGATTAAACGAAAAGGAAGGGAAGTTGTTCAAATGCTTTACTCATTAAATCTATAGTTTTCTCTGCAGCATTTACTTAGACTCTTAACCAACTCCTCAAAAAAGTCAAAGGTGACATCTTTCTCACCGACTTATTCGGTTAACAGTTTTGATCAGTCCCTCGATTTGAATCAAGATGTCTCATTGAATCTAAACACTTGCCCTTTTAATTTAAAAAAAATATATAAAAAATCTACATATGTGTCACCATCCGTACCAAGAGCAATGGATGATACTCTGACAGTCTGACATCCCCACACCAGGAGCTAGGAACATGTTGATGGTGATGCAGTTCCCGTTCAGATCTTCTTAATTTTATTGTAAATTTCTATAGGCTTGCTGCATGGTAAAGGAGTGATATTTAAAATATGGTGGGAAAAAAGTAATCAAACTTCATGTCATTTTTTTATGAGATAACATAGCCAATAAAAATCAAAGTCATAATGGCATAGCTTGAGATCTACAAATTATTGAAAGAGATGAATTACATGCATGATCCATTGTTATTTAAGTTAGGGATCAGACATAGTCACATGTGAAGAAAATATATAATGATGCATTGATTTATCACATAATCTCGAATCATAGTGGAAGAATTAAGTGATGATAGAAAAGAAAGAGTAATAAAAAGACAAAACATTACAAAGCAACAAGTGAGCAGCAACATTACCTTATTTCTTTCAATCCCTCTTTAGCCCTAAAAATTGCCTCTTGAATGCCTCCCCTTGCAGAAAAGGCCATAATATTGTCATGTCCATCCACTAGACCTTATACCTCAATCGATTTTGTAATTCAAGACAAGTTTGATAGCATAAGTCACAAGAAAAAATCAATCCATTGGTCATATATTTCTCTCCCAATTTATCTATCATAATGCAATAATTTAGCTCTAGCATTTTGTATTAATATTGAGACTTGCTGAACTAGAAAGAAACTTGCTACTGCCGGTAGCGACTGATCAGATCAATCATCCTTATAGAGTTGTCTCTGAAAGTGAAAATCACAAATGAGCACTAAACAACAAACTAGGAAGTGTGAACGAGCTAATTAATGATGACAGATTCACATGTACATGGATACAAGTAGCAGCTGGAATCAACCTGGAGTAAAAGGGAATTTGCGAGGAAGAAATGGACGGATCACACCTTTTTGTATCTTCCAATCAGCCGGATTCAGACTCGTCGCCTCCACTTTCAGCAATACCTCATCAGCCTTTGGGATAGGAAACGGAGCTTCAACAGGCTGATGAAACAAAGATTTGAATATTCCCACTTTAATTGCCATATACAGTATTCAATCTAACCATATACTATATGATTTGTGCATCAAACAAGGAATTCAAGCATGATTGTTTCTTGATCAGCCATTAAATCAATTCACCAAACCAGGAGGGAAAACAAGGAAAAAGAATGGGGAAAAATCGTTTCCTATTTTACACCAAACTTGTATTAATTTCCAGCTAATAAACTTACAGAACAAAACTGAAGTTCAACACCTAATCCGATTCAACTCACAGCAGCATATGCATCTCAGATTCTCAATGTGTGAACAAACCATGACAAGCTGCATTTATGGAGTGATTGACTGAATCAAGGAGCATGGTAACTTAGTTTTAAACTTATGCCAGGAGAGGATGATAAGGAAAAAAAAAACTCTAGCAAAAACAGACTCAATGAAAGCCTCATAGAAAACACACAATCAAATCATGTATTTGATGTAGTGCTCTAGATGCTTAACTTCATTTACAATCAAAAACTCTAATTTTCTAGATTGATTTCTCAAATCAAAACTCAAAACAAATTCTCATATCCTATCCACAAATTCATTTTGCAACATTCGAGAGTCGAAACTAAGAAATTGAAAATCAAATAAGGAATTGAAGCAGACACATAACCGAAAGAGATTGAAATTTGTCCTACATATTCTTGTGATGATTTTGTGCATATTCTAACAAAATCAAAAGCTGTAAATTACAGGCAGAACTTCAACACTCTGCTAGAACAAATGGACAAGAGAAGGCCATGTTTTTACCTTCAACTACTTGGGAACAAAATCAACAGCATCAATTGGCCCAGGCCCCTTGAGGGTCACATTCGCCAGCCCAGCCTCATTAGCCAAATCCGCCAGACCAAATGTCGTCAACTGTCCCGGATCGATGGTAGGAAGATACATTGGAGAGGAAGAAGACGAGGATAACTGAATTCGATTTGCTTGTTCGCATGTCGTCTCCAATTTCCGAGAGAGCACAAAGGAGAGGAAAGAAGATGAGGCGACTACTGGGCGAGAGCGAAGGGAAGAAGTGGGAGGAGGAGGGGACTGCTCGAGCCCTCCCTCCGAGCCTGGAGACCTTTCTCCCCGCGGACAGCAGAGCACGAAGCACTTGCCGCTCCGAGAACACAATCGAACTGTGAATCGAGAAGGACGAACAACAGATTGCCATCTTCAATTCAAGTAGAAATCGAGAAGGACGAACAATCAATTCAAGTAGAAATCGAGAAGGACGAACAACAGATTGCCGTTCCGATGGAGAAGCGACGAGAAGAGGAATCGGAGGCGGCGACTAGAGCAAAGCGAGGTGATACGTGAGGAAACTCAGATTAGGCCTGCCCAGCGTTTCAAATAAACACTAATCCGAGTCCAGTTATGAATTTTACACGTTAAGCTGATTTTACACAATAAGAAGTTTTTACAACCCTCTATATATATATATATATATATATATATATATATATATATATATATATATATGGGAGATATCTAATGAGAAGTAACGTTTAAATGAGAAGATGAGAAGTAAGCCTTATACCCCTTAGATTAAAAGTGATCTGATTGGTTAATTAAGAAACAACACTCGCTTTTTTTTTGGGTGAACATCACGCGTCTGCTTCGTCACTTCTCTTCAAATTTATTTTTGTATGCTCTTTTCCAGTGGAACGAAAACTCCGGCAATGAAAAATTGAGAGATTAGGTCTGGTATGGTGCGAATCATCATAAATTTGAGGGATTAGGTAGGAGATAGGAGAGCAGGGATTAGGTATGGTGCGAATCACCGGAATTAAATTCGAGGAGATAGGAGAGCAGGGAGCGAGGGAGGGAGACGGAGGGCTGCGGGGTTGATGAAGCTCCGAATCCGATAGGAGCGACGACGAGGAGAGGGATAAGAAGTTGACGTTGGTAAGAGCGAGGACTCGAGGGATCCCTTTAGATCTGGCGCCGTCTGTGGTGGGAGTGGAAGCGAGGGGTGCTCCGGGGTGGACTCCGGCGTGCTCGGGCTCGTGGTCGTGTCAACGGTGGGGGAAACGAAAGGAGAACACAGAGAGGATGGAAGGAGAGCAGGTCCATCCACCCGAGTAAGGTTCACACTAACGCATAGAACATCCCTTGCCTAACTCTTTGGTATGAAACCTCAATGACGATTTTTTTAGCCCCTATTTACAGCTAACTGTAGACGTGTAGCAGCTTTGAGAGAGAGTGACAATTTTACTCTTTTCATAAATATCTTACCAAACTCTTTGTATTGGAAATTCAGTGTTTATATATAATTGGTGAAGAGGTTGAACATTTTTTTCACATTGTTGTAAAAGAGATGTTTCGAAAAAAGTGAAAAAAATATTTTAGCATTGTTTTCAATAAACCTCTTATTCTAACTGGTTCAGAGGTTCACGATTTTAATCAAATGGTTTAGGATTTTAATATCAAATGGTTTAAGATTTTATTTCATATGGTTCAAGATTTTTATACCAAGTGGTTCAGGGTTTTTATACCAAGTGGTTCGAGGTTTTTTATACTAAGTGGTTCATGGTTTTAAACCAATTGGTTCAGCACATATAAATAGAAGTGGTTCACGAAGTAAATAGAAGTGGTTCAGGATTTGTATTCCAAGTGGTTAGGGTTTTTATACCAAGTGGTTCAGAGTTTTTATTTCAAGTGGTTCGAGGTTTTTTATACTAAGTGGTTCATGGTTTTAAGCCAATTGGTTCAGCACATATAAATAGAAGTGGTTCACGAAGTAAATAGAAGTGGTTCAAGTAAATAGAAGTGGTTCAAGGTTTTAACCCAAGTGATTCAGCACATATAAAAAGAAGTGGTTAATGAAATAAATAGTAGTGGTTCATGAAATAAAGAGTATTGGTTCATGAATTAAAGAGTAGTGATTTATCAAATAAAGAGTAGTGGTTCATTAAATAAATTGTACTTGTTCATTAAATAAATAATTAAAAAATAAACATTAAATAGTATTGGTTCATGAAATAAATAGTATTGGTTCATGAATCATTTTATTTTAATAAATAAATAATTAATTAAAAAAATAAACATCAAAAGAAAATACAAAAGAAGAATAAAAATGTTACAATTATTAAATAGTAGTTATTCATTAAATAAATTATATTGGTTCATGAAATAAAGAGTAGTGGTTCTAGAAATAAAGAATATTGGTTCATCAAATAAATAGTATGAGTTCATCAAATAAATAGTATTGGTTCATGAACCATTTTATTTTAAAAACATATAAATATATTATTCAAAAAACATTAAAAGAAAATAAAAGAAGAATGAAAATTTTACAATTATTAAATAGTAGTAGTTCATAGAATAAATTCTAGTGGTTCATGAAATAAAGTGTAGTGATTCATCAAATAAAGAGTAGTGGTTCACCAAATAAAGAGTATTGGTTCATGAACCATTTTATTTGAAAAAAATTAATTAAAAAACATTAAAAGAAAATAAAAGAAGATGGAGCAAAAACTATCCCAACATTCTCCAAAAAATTGAAGATGGAGAATCTCTTGGGGATGCTCTTATGTAATTGCAACTGTTTATTAACTATCTCCACTAGTCAAACTGTCCAAGGAGAAGTAAAATTGAAAGTGATTTTTTCTGCTAAAAATGCAGCTATTTCATATCCAAATCTATCAAACAGCATACAACATAAACTTTTTATTTGCAAACAAACCAATCTGTCAAACTCTACATCCACAGGTTGATGAGAACATTTCTCCAAGTGCAGGAAGCAGGTGCAGAGGTCATGTTTAGAGTTCCTTGCTACATCATGCTCTCCACAGGTAAAAAAGATTGTGCTTATACATGTTAAAGTGAAAAGCAAGTTATTTTCAAATAAACGTGAGGGATGGATCGCTAAAGAATCCCAGTAGTGAAAAAGCTACCTAATCATAATCGATAAGGTCTGTGCTTTCATCCAATCTGTACGGCATGGTCTCAAAGAATATTGAAACTGCTGATATCTTCTTTTCCGTCTGCGAAATTCCACTCAAGGACATGACTTTCTTCAGTCATTGGAGCCGAGAGGAGGAAGGATCTCTTTACCGACTTTCTTCATCCATTGGAGCGCCGAATTCGCACAATCCAAAGCAAAAACAAATTCAGAAACCTAAAATCCTCTCACATCCACAAATTAACAATTCAAGCCATAGAAGGATAGTTACGAGTGTGAATTGGATCGAAGGGTCGTCTGGATGAGATTGCACTACCTCTTGAAGGCGTATGAACTGAGATTCATCATCTTCTTCCTGAAATTCCTCCCGAAATCAAATTGAAGAAAAAAACAATAAAAACAGAAATTGAAGCGAGAAGGGGACGAGGGAGAGAATACCGTCGAAGACATGGTAGGCGAAGCCATTGAGGTCCAGCGACGAAATCTGGAGGTGAACGGAGGTGAGATCTGGGCGGAGGAGCGCTTGAGGGAGGCCGTCGGAGTACGGGAAGAAGAGAAGGGAAGCACGTGTATAGAACGCGCGAGAGAAGCTGAGGCGCGTGAGATAACTAAACGCGCACGAAAAAGGAAGCAAACGGACCAATGGAATCGCTTCTTTCCTTCTCACTTTTAGAACCATGTGTACCTGAACCCAACCCTATATATATATATATATATATATATATATATATATATATATATATATATATATATATATATATATATATATATATATATATATATATATATATATATATTGTTGACCATTGATCGGATGGAAATGAGTGGATGAGATTAAAAGAGAGTTTTATATTTTTTTTAATTAAAAGGAGGTGGGCCCCGCACATAATTGATGGAAACCGGCTCTACTCTCCTCATAGGTAGGTGCGTGTGTGGAAAGAACCCTAAATCCCTATTTAATTTCTTCTTCTTTGTTTGAGCGGTCAGAGATCCAAATCGGTGTCCATGGATGGGGCTTCTTCAATCGGCGGAACGGTGAGGAAGATGACGATATTGGCATTCCGACAACACAGAGAGCGGCGACGGTTGCAGGAGGAATCGAGTTCGAAAGCGCGATGGTGGTTGCAGGAGGAAGCGAGTTCGAGTGGACGAGCCCAGCCTAGCCGGAATCGAGGCAAAGCGGAGGCGGAGGAGAGACCAGTCTAACCGGAATCGAGGCAAGGCGGAGGGGGAATCAAGCCCAGTCTCGTCGGACCCTTGTTGCGATTGATCTCGATGTTGGGATTGATTAGGCCGAGGAAGAGGGAGATGGGGATGCAACCATGGCCGACTGCTTCCCCGACTGGCCTCCGCCCGCTTCCTCTCGCCATCAGATCTCCGGCGTCCCCTCCTCACCGCCAAGTCCGATCTCTGTCCTAGAGCCACCATTTGAAGAGAATGGGAGAAGCACCATAGGCTTTTCTGATGCCACCGTACCAAGCCAGCATGGTAATAAGCTAATCGAGGCTTATTCGAAGTCCGGGAAGGTATTCTATTTCTTGTTGGGGTTTCTTATTCAATGATTTATCCTACTATTGCTAACTAAATTCATAAATACAGGCAAGCACTCGTCTTTCACCTTTGGAAAATCAATAGATCGTAGGTGAATTATACAATGGAATACAAACATTATTCGGTGAATATCTATTAATTATTCAATAGAATGTGTGTATTTTGCGATTGATATATTAGATTTTCGATATTATTCGTTGAATTCTGAATAATTATTCAACGGAATGTGTATATTTTGTAATTCGAAATAAATGTGTGATTGGGATATGAGATTGTCGATCCAAATTATTCGTTGAAATGTGAACACTTATTCAATAAAATGTGTATATTTTGTAATTCGAAATCAATGTGCGATTGAGTTATGAGGTTTTCAATATTATTCGATAAATTCTGAAGAATTATGCAACAGAATAGTTGTAGTTTGTAAATAGAAATCGATGTTTAGGAACACCAACTCCAACATAATTAGAAATCAATGTGTCGGAATAGATAACATAACATTATTCGGTAGAATTTGAAATACTATTCGGTGGAATTACAAAAAAAAATTAAAAAATGAAATCAGGTGGATCCTTCAACAAAACACTCATAATTATTTACTTTTTCACAAAACCTTTAAAAAAAAGAGCAGTTAACCTAACTTTTTTTTTAAAAAAAAGCAAGAAAGCAAGAATTGGGTGGGGGTGGAACACACGCTCCATCTAAGGAGTTGGTTTTTTTTTGGGCATGTGGGCCCCTTATAATTAAAGAAAAAAACAAAAATCTCATTTAATCTTGGCCTTCCATTTTCTTTCAACCATATATATATACGGATCGACTCCGGTGAAAATCAATTTTTATGGTGAAAACCGTGAGGACTGATTTGATTGGCTGGAGATTTGGAATGTTACTCAAATGGGGCGCGTGTGCCTTGGCTTCTTTAAAAAAAACAAGGGCAATTTCGTCTTTTTCCTTCACTATCTTCCTTCCTCTTTCTGGTACACCGATTCCTCTGTGCGAAAGAAGCTTGGACAGATCGAGCGTGCTTTCACCTCTCTCTCGGCCGACGAAGAACGGAATCCCTAGCAATTTCATTCTCGTTTGATTTGTGCGATGACTATTGTCTTTTATTGTTCGATTTGTGCGAGAGAAGATCGAGCCTAATCGTTCGATTTTGTTAGGGTTTGGGGAGTTCGGTTCTCAAATCCGTTTCTATCAGCGTTGGCCCTTTCTCTACACCATCTCATGTGAAAGATTTGCAATTTTCTGGTGGTGATTGCTTGAGCAATACTTCTGGTGAATCTCAAATGGTTTTACATGACATTCATTTTCTAATGCTGCAATGGGTTTGGAGGAAGTCAGGTTGTATTTTCCTCAGAACAATACCAATTTGGCTGTTACCAATGACCCCTTGCCCTAGTGGTTAGGGAGAGGTGGCCCTTGCAAGAGGTCAAGGGTTCAAATCCCACTTCTTACACAATTTGTGTATTAGTGGGTGCTCAAGCCTTCATTGGCTTGGGTGAGCTTGCCTGGTGGCTTGCCGCCTAGCTAAACCGGTTCGCGTCCTTTGTAGGCTAGGGCCCGGACCCGTGGGGGGATTAGTCGATAACCTCGGAACCCCCACATCCAAAAAAAAATAAAAAATACCAATTTGGCTGTTGAAGGGAACGTGAAGTCTGTCATGGATCCAAATGATGCAGTCGAAGGTCTTCATTGATCCAAATGATGCGGTCGAAGGTCTTCATCCCAATTTATTCCTCTACGGGTTTTGATTCAAATATTTCTTTAATTGTTATCAAATTATATACTAGTTCTGTTTTTTTCCCTGGGTTTCTCTCATCCCCAAATGTGTTTTAGATATCCCAAATAATAGAATTAAGGGTTTAAACTTCAGTTTCTTTGGGGTGATACGATTCCTTTTTCATCTAATAAGGATAAGAGATCCATGATTAAGCAGAATGTTTGTGAAAAATATCTGAATGTGTTTAGAATGTTTGTGAAAAATGTTGGAAATAATTCTTGAATAAAGGGTTTTTATTAAAGGCTTTGAATTTCTCTCATCCCACATTGATTGTGGAGTACTTTTGGAAAGTGGTTTATAAAGAGGAATTTTTTGCGCGTTTATAATTAATTTATAAAATAATATTTTTATAAATTCATCATTTATTGTTAACTGGTTTAATTTTTGACTAGCTGATTTTTAGGGATAGTGGGAGCGATTCCTCACCCACGTCCAGTTCCCTTAAAAACTGGTCTTCAGTTTTCCAAAAGGATGATGGACATCATCTTCTTCCTCCACAAAAAAGCATTATGAGTTCCTGTAAGTTCCAAACCTCCTTTGGCAAGTGCACACAATCGGAGGTGCTGTGTAACCTTAAGGGCGATGCCAGAAGCCGACTTGCACCATGGTCGGGGCGAAATCGCTTCCAAGGTAGTGAGTTCGGATATATACCACGCCACATCACTTTTGTGTTTTTCAAGATGAGTTTTAACTTTGATTTGATAGTTTTTTCATCAAATTGATTTTGTTAATGGTATTTTACTAACAATTTAGAGGCAATTATTTCTTGTTAGTACTTATCATTCGTTGTTTTAGGGTTTCGGTTGAAAGAAGCTTTCTGATCATGTCCAAGTCGATCGCGATTCTGGGTTTGATGAATTCAAGTCGGCTGTTAATTAGCATGTGAAGCGATGGTGATTTCAGGATGGCGACAAGAATAGATCAGGAAGGAAACTCGAGCAAGCTGATAGCCATATGTATCATCGGTGGCTCTAAGGATTCCATTGCAACAGTTCAGGTTGCTGATAACATTGGGGAGGAAACCGAAGGTCCGACCGTGCAATCGGATCGAAGAGTAAAAATTGCCTAACCGATTATAAGGTTTAAGGCAAGACTAGTAGTTAAAGGATTTATACAAATATGAAATTGATTTCTTTAATGCATATTCTCAAATGATTATGATTGTCATTAACATTTATTATTTGCTTTAACATTTAATTATAAATCAACAGTGCATCAATGGATGTTAAATTGTGGTTTAAATGACGGTCTAGAGAAAGAGATATGTAGAACAGCCTACGTGCATGTGGTTCCAAGAAAAGAGAATTTTGTGTTCACTTAAGAAATCAATACAAGGCTTTTTTTTTTAACCGAAAAGAATTTGGCTAGAGAACCCATTAGAACTCGCTAGCCAAGAGTATCCCGAAGGATGATAGAACATAATTCTTGGTCGTCATTGAAGGACATGGAGGAATCTAAGGCAAGTCGCGAGAGAAAATCTGCAGCTTGGTTAGCTTCCCGCGCCGGTATACATGGCGAACCGTCGAGGAGCTAAAACAACTCATGGAGAAAAGAGCGTTTGAGATGATCATTTCAATTTCTCCAGGGGGGACCAGCAGCCTTTATGGCTGTTTATCACAGTGAGGTTATCACCTTCTATTATAATGTTGGGTACATTTCCTTCTCTAGCTGCATTTAATCCCTTCCACATGGCATAGCCTTCCGAGCCCAAAACCGATTTAAAGGGTGAGGGGCCCGAACCCATGTGGAAAGGCGTGCCTGCAGCATCTTTTATAATGTAGTCGTATGTGGCCTTTCCCGTAGCAGAAAAGGCACCCTCGAAGTTAAGTTTGTATGTTCCTTCAGGAGGTTTATTCCATTTTGCTCTTTTCCTTCGAGGCTTTATGTTATTTTGTTTAATTTGTGATGGTTGACTGTCGTTCAGTGTTTTGGTCATATTCCAATCAAAAGCTTGGTTTTTGTAGAAAGCATGTATAGTCCGATAGTCTGGCCTAATATTTTCAAACATTGTTTTGTTTCGAAACAACCAAATACTCCACCAACCCATGGAGAGCGTTGAGAACATGTTATTTCCAATATTAGCTTTTATGTTCTGTATTGCTTCTATTATGTCGTCATTGCTAGTTTGCAATGTAACCAGGGCATTGTGCGCTTTTGGTTCTATTAATTTGATAGTTGTAAGGGTTACTAGGCATTTCTATAATAAGTGTGATGTGTCCTCATAGCAGGAATCACATAATGGGCAGTTTGTGGGGATACCAATTCCTCTAGCAGCTAAAGTGGCGGATGTGGGAAGTCTTTTTTTTTTTTTTTTTGCTATTTTCCACATAAAGGTTTTTATTTTAGGTGTGGTATCCTGGTTCCAGATCCATCTGATGTCTGACCTTTCGTGCCTTTTTGGACGGTGTATTAGATCTACTGCAGAAGCAGTGGAAAACCAACCATTGTTGCTCCATTTCCAGTATATTATGTCAGTGGTTATGTGCCTTGGAATTGGCATAGCGAGGATAGTTTCTATGACTTCATTGCTCACCTTATTTTGAAGGTGTTGGTTTATGAGCTGTGTATTCCATGTTCTATCGTGTCTGATAAAATGGTTTACTTTTAGTGTCATGTCAATGCCGTTTGGGTCAGTGCAGCCATCAATAAGAGCGGCTTATCCACACCAGATATCAGACCAAAAACTAACACCTCTTCCGTCCCCTATTCACCACTTAATTCCTTGTTTAAACAAGTCAATGAGGTTGCTTAGTCTTGTCCGTTGCCATGAGCAACTTCCATTTCTTTTGTATTCTAGTATTTGCTGGTTTCGTAAGTATTTTTGTGTAATAATTTTCACCCAAGGGCTTTCTGGTTCTGCCAATATCTTCTAGATGAGCTTTAGTTGTAAGGCTTTATTCATGTCCTCCGAGCTACGGATGCCCAGCCCTCCATTCTTTTTATCCTTACAGACTTCGAACCAACTTACGAGTGGCTTGTGTTGAGGTCCTTTATTCCAAAGGAAATTGCAGTTTATCTTATCTAGCTCATTATGAATAGATGCAGGGAGTCGGAGAGTAGAAAACATTGCATTAAGTGTAGGGGTTTTGCGGATAGAGTGGATCGTATAAGAGTGCACCTACCCGCTTGGGAGAGTGAATTGGCTTTCCATTTATCCAATTGATTTTTAGTGTTGAAAATGACATCTCTAAAGGTGTCCTTGTTTACTCTGGATGATAGGATGGGGCAACCTAGATATTTGCCTAAGTTATTTGTGTGTGAGATGCCCAACTCCCCTTGTATAAGTCTCTTGTTATTGTCTGTAGTATTACATGTTAATTGAAATAGTAATTTTGCTTTGTTTACCTTTTGCTCAGTAGTAGAGCAATATTCATTTAAAACTCTGTTTATTTGGTCACAAGCCATTTTTGTGGATTGTGCAAATATTATTACGTCGTCAACAAAAGTTAAAAAAGGAACTATTGAGTACGAGACTGTGGTTATGCATTCTTCAATCCAGTTGATGAACTATTGAGAGAAGCCTAGTTTTCGTAGAATTGATAGTAGAAAAGGCCATTCTACCATGTCAAAGGCTTTTTCCCTGTCAAGTTTTAAAGCCATCCAGCCCGAATAGGGGTGGAAATTGGGCGGGTTATGAGTGGATGAAGCCACTCCATCACCCGCCCCGCGGGTAAATAATCTCACCCGCTCCACCCATCACCCACAAACTTCTTCACCCTCATCCGCCCCGCGCGGGTGATGCGGGTGGAGTGGGTACCCAATGGGTGTAGTGATGATTTTTTGAATAACTTTGAAAGATGAATAAAAACTTAAATTTTAATTTATAACTACTACAAATATAAGTTCGTGGAATTAAAATATGTGTTATACACTCATACATCACAATGTGTTACCTAAAATTACAAAATGAAATTAAAATATATGAGAATGGAACTGGAAGAGTAGATTGCAGCAGAATCGCATGTTTTTTCTTTTCAATAATTAAGCCGATCCACCACAATATCCTATCATGTACATGAGCAAGTAAAATTATATGTTCTCTATTAAACATGTAAAAAAAAGATAAACAACTACAATTAGAGAAAATTAACTTACATTTTCAATTGAAAAGGGTAAAATAGTAAAATCACACACACACATAGATATATTTTTAGGGTTTTATGCGGGTATGCGGTGCAGGTGAATGGTTCGGGTTAATGGGTGGACTATTGGGGCGGGTGATGGGTGAAAAATCTTCACCCATAATCCATCCATCACCCGCTTCACCCGCACCCGCTCCATCCGTCACCCACTTTTTTGTGGGTTTTCGCTCGCAAAATTAATGCGGGTGGAGTGGGTGGAGGGGTTACCCGCGGGTAATTTCCAGCCCTAAGCCCGAATGGCCTTTCCGCTTTTGAATTGAGTGAAAAACTTCATGTGTGATTAGTATGTTGTCCTGGATGGCCCTTCCCGAAGAGAAGGCACTTTGTAGCGGATGTGTGATTTTTGGCATTATTTTCTTAAGTCTGTTTGCTAGGATCTTGGAGATTATTTTGTAGGTGGTCGTGCAAAGGCTTATCGGTCTGTAATGGGTTGTAGCTATTGGGTGTTCACATTTGGGTATGAGGGCTATGAAAGTATGGTTTATTTGCGTAAGAATTTTCCCACTAAGAAAAAATCTTTTAGCAGCTTTCGTAACCGATGGGCCAACAATGTGCTAGTATTTTTTGAAGAAACTAGCCGGAAATCCGTCTGGTCCAGGTGATTTGTCATTTGCTAGTCCAAATACAGCTTCCTTTATTTCTGAGTTTTTGATTTGTTTTGTAAGCATTTCATTGTCTTCATTTGAGACTTCATTATTTATGGTGTTTAACATTCTGTTAGTTGCGCTTACTGTGTTCTGGGAGATATATCGGGCTTGAAAATCTTCATTTATATGTTCTCTAATTTTCGATTCTTGTGTTAGAGAGATCCCTGCCGTTGTTCGAATAGTTTTTATTACGTTTTTGTTTCATCTACCTGTTGCTATTTTATGGAAATATTTCGTGTTTGCATCAACTCCCTTGATGTGTGTTCGTTTTGCACGCTGACCCCAGTATTGCTTTTGAAAGTGAACTAAGAATGCATGTTTTTTTGATAGTCGATGTAGTTTTTGTTCTAGTATGGGATCGTATTTGGAGTATATATTTTCTTGGATTTCTTGCATTTGGTTTTCAGTTATAGCTACTTGTTTGAAAATGTTTCCATAAGTGATTTTACTCCATACTTTACTCTTCTTTTTAACTTCTTGTAACTTCTTGGTTAGCTTGTACAAGTTTGATCCCGTAATATCAACTCTCCAAGCGTTTGTCACTATTTTCTCAAAATCTTTGTTTGTGGTCCAGGCCATTTCAAATTTAAAAGGCTGTACTTTGGGTCTTTGATTATGATTTAGGTCGATCACAACTTGTGCATGATCAGAGGTAGTGAAGGGGTAGTTCTTCGCTTTTAGGTTTGGGTAAGTGTTAAGGAGGCCAGTGCTTGCTAAACCTCTATCTAGTTTCTTGTAGATGTTGTCACGGCCTGTTTTCCTTTTTCTCCACGTAAATTTATTTCCTATGGTGGGGATATCTATGAGGCTGTTGGTTGTTATAAATTATGTTAACCTTTTAAACCTTGATTGTGGAGGAGAAACACCTCCTAGTTTATCACTGGGCATTAGGATTTCGTTTAAGTCCCCCACCACTAATTATTGGTTGGATAGCGTGGGTATTATATATGACAACTCATGCCAGAATAAGTCCTTATCCTTAGATTGGGGTGGAGCATATACAAATAAGATTGACACCATTGTGTTTAAATGGCTATTTACATATGTGGTATGTAATATTCTATCACTAGATTATTCTACCTTGAAGGTGGCATTGTTTAGATGTGTGGATTTCTAAATCAAACATAGCCCGCCCGAAAAACCATTAGATGGGCAGAAGTGAATGTTATCAAAACCAGCCTTTCGCCAACAACCTTCGAAAGGTGGGTTTGATAATTTAGTTTCCGCTAGGGCGAGAATACTAATGTTTTCAGCTTTTGAGTTTATTTCTATTTGAGTCCAAACGTTTTTATGCTTTAGGTCGTGCACATTCCAGTAGCTTATCTTCATAAAGATACCTTTGTCATATTAGAAGTTACAATGTGAGTAGTTTGGTTGATTGTATGCCTGATTCGAGGCAGCCCAGAACCCGGCAAGCCCTTTGGAAAGCGTGTGTACGTGTAATCCTGAAGTCGGCGATAAATTAGTGATGTTGGTTACTGTTGGTTTTAAACTACTTAAGTTGGTTATCTTTCGGTTATTGGTTAGGGTAGATGTGTTCACATAGTAGGTAACACACCGAAGATTACAAAGAAACATCAAACAAACAAACAAGAAGAAAGAAAGGTAGAAAGTAGAGACATAGTAAATGGAACAGATGCTAAAAGGTATTAACTCATTGCAGGTCTTCATTCGACATAGTGAATACAAGTTCTCTTTCTCATTCCAGGGCTCCGGGTTTTTAGAATTTTCGAGTGGGAGATCCACTCGAGCAAGATTAGTTTTCGGTTGTGAAGAATTTGCATGTTCCTCTAAGATGGAAAAGAAACAGCCCTTTATACCAAATAAGGTTAACCAATCAGTGCATAAGAAGTTTATGTTAAGGTAATTCAGATTTGGAGAAAACCCCACAATCCATAGTTTGCATTGAAATACAGATATAATGGTATTAGTATTATTTATGTGATCAGATTGAGCAGCAAGCAGTAATAGGTAAATAAGGAAGATATTCATCGAAATATTAATTATGTGTTTGTGATCAGTTTGAATTACAGTAGGATTGCCAGCTATAGGTGCTTTTGAGAATGAAGGCAAACAAGAGTTTAGATAGACATTTTCAAGCTTAGTATGGTTTATGCATGGATCTCTGATCAGAAACCCCTGCTTGCAAATGTGTTTAGAGGTGTTGGTAATGGCAGCCATGTGTTCAGAGCAAGCATAAATTATAAGCCATAGCCGCTTCTAATATATTTCACAATGATCAGTAGTACAGTAGCATATATTACATACTTCAACTAGTTTAATTGCATGGGACATACATCCATGATAAAGACATTCAGATGTACAAAACAAAAGTCTAGTACTAGCATGGAGTTTTTGCAGAGAATTGGATTGAAATAGGTTTGCAAAAGGATAGAGGTTATAGGTTTTATCAAGATGGTACCCAGGGATTCCAATTCTTTGCAAAAGCTTTAACATAAATAACCTAATAGACTGATTTGGTCCTCTACAGGGTAGAGCTGGTTGTGTCCTCATCACCTCCAGCTAGCTTTCTCTTGGTAGAGTCAGATTTTGAGACTTCCTTGGGCGGCATGTCCATGTCTGAGAACAGTTTTATGACAGTGGAGGTAGAGGGAATAGAGTGAAAGGAAGGCTCGGAAATCAGCACATTCCCAACTCCACCATCATAGGGGCCATCTACCATGGGGTCATCAACAAGGTAGTCAGCCTCGTCAAACATATCAAGGAGGTCATCCTCTTCAATAGAGTACTGGAGGCAGGAGAGTGAGGCAGAGTTAACCTCAGCCCCTATGTCAGAGTAAAGCTCAGGGTTGGGCAGCCCAAAGCCAGCTTCCACATGATCATCATCAGAGGTAACTATCACAGTAGGCGGTTCTGTAGGTATAGCTCCTTGGTCACCCAAAAATAGATTGGCAACAACATTGCTAGTCATTGAATTGTTGTTTGAAGGCTTAGTGTAGCTGTGCATGTGAGGGTGAGCACCAGGCCGGCTCATGAGAGGCAGCCATCTCAGGAGCAACCAGCAGTAAAGGGGCACAACTGAAACCAGCTGGGTTAATAGGGTTACCAGAAGCAACCAACAGTGGTACAAGTGCAAGAGAAGATGTCAACAGAGGGGTTTCACTAGTGTGTGCAGCAATTGGTGGTGCTTGGTCATTGGAACCACAAGCATTTGGTGGGGTAGCAGTTGGTATGGTGGTGGTAGAACCCACATCAGGGGCTAGCTCAGAGGGAGTTTTTGATGCCATGGAGGATGCAGATGAGCTGGAGAAGGTTTCAAAAGCAACAGAAACACCCCCTTTCCCTGTAACATAGGGTTTGTTACTGAAAGCAGAGATAGGGTTTGGAAGTTTGGGGTTTTTCCCTTTCTTATGGACTGAGGTCCAGCCATCATCAGTAGAAACAGGCTCAACAGTTGGGTTTCTAGTGCTAGGCTTTTTTATTTTGACTTGTTTTTTTTTGCCTTTGGGATGAAGTGGGGACATTGGGTAAAAAGGTGATCAGGACTTCCACAATTTCCACAGCCAGATGGAAACTCTTCAAACCATATTATGTGTGCAGTTACTTGTTCTTTATTGACTGGGATAAGTATTGTGTTTGACACTAACCCAACTATATCAAGGTTAATATAAACCCTGGCATAACAAGCACTGGGATCAAAAGAAGGATCATATTTGATATAGGTGCCAAACTTATTGTTCCTAAGGATTGTTTCTACTGCCCCAGGTTTTTTGTAAATTTCAGGAATGAGGGTGATTCTTACCCACATGTTCAGTGAAGTGGTGTTTTCACTGAGAGGATCGAAGTTTGCCTTCCAGGGCCTCAAAATGATCAGTTGTCCCAAGACATGGTATGGCCTAGCTTCCTAAATTTGCTTGAGATCAAGATGGTTGGAGAACCTAAGTTCAAACCAATGATTGGGCATATCAAGGAGCTCAAACTCCCCAGCAAGCCACAACCAATCATTGGAGAACTTGGTTTTGATCTTCTGAAGGTCTATAGGAGCACCAAAGACATGCCCATATAGAATAGTAGTGGTGTCAAACTTGTATTTTGGGGCATAATTTTTGGACCTGGGTGTAAAAGGATGTAAAGTCTAGGTTCCCTTTACCCTTATCACCCTTGGGTGACTTGGAGGGGGGTTTTTGTTTTTGGGGTTCACCAGAAGGTTTCCCAGCGGGTTTGTGGTTGATGGGGTTCGGAGAAGTCTCATTGAGGCTTTCCTTCCCTATGGGTTTAAGAAGGTTGGGGTTCGAAGAAGTCTCGGAGAGACTTTCCTTCCCTTTAGCATGTTTTTTTTTTGCCCTCCATAGCAAACGAGCACACACAACAGTAAATGGAGCTATCAGCAAACCGGAGATTTTTCAGAAGGAGATTTTTCAGAAGGTGGCTTAGACTCAGAAAGAGAGAGGAGGTTTTGTGATCATTTAATTTTTTAGTTGATCGCTTTTTATAGGAAGGGAGATCAGAGTAAAAAAATTAGGGTTCTTGAGTTTGGGATGATTTCGGATATGCAGATATGAAGAAAGTTTATAGAAAGTAAGTATCAGGGTAGAAATTAGAGAGAGATTATGTAGTTTGTTCACATACCTTCCCAAGAAGAGAGCAGTAGTAGGGCGAAAAGAGAGCAGTAGTAGGGCGGAATCCGGGAGGCGAGAGGGAGAGTGGTGGTGCGGCGCCGGAGAGATGGAAAGGTGACGGCTTGACGGCGGGATGTAGTAGGAAGAAGGAGAAAGAGACGCCTCTTTTTTTTTCTCTCTTTTTCTCTTTTTTTTTAAGAAAAAAAATAGAAGGAACATAGGAAATACAGTAATATTGCGCGCGGAAGCGCGTCAAAATGCACGCCCGTGTACTGCTGTAATGCTGCTTCTATTTTTTTTTTGAAATAAAAAAAAAAACATAAAATTAATCCTAACTAAAAATGAAAAAAAATCATACCTTGGGTTGCCTCCCAAGAAGCGCTTATTTACGGTCTTTTAGCTTGACCTTATTCCTACGAAAACACTTGTATCTCCCTGAATGGATGGTCCATGGTTCGATCCACCCATCCAATAGTGTCTTCTTGGAGCGAAATAGATGCGATCGTTTCTCATTCGAGCTCCATAGGAATGTGCTCCTCCTCTTCTTAGCATATCGCCCTTTTATGTCTTCGCCAAACTCGAACAATGGAACCCGCTCCTCCTACTCTAAAATCTCCATGTCTTCGAAAACCTGCATCTCAAGAAAGACGAAAGTGCGATCGTCATTGACACTAGTCTCACCTTGAACTGCTAAAAATTTTGGAGGACATGGGAGTTTCATTTGTTGAGCATCTTGGATCTCTAACATCTTATCTTCAAAATCAGCTTGGATCCTTGCAAGTCGAGTCTCCAGTTCAGTGAAGAACTTCTTCATGTGACTCAGCTTGGACGATTCTTGTGAAATTTGTGAAGATTGATCTCGACACCCAGATGGTGCGTATCCGTCACTGAGATCCATCTCGTAGGAAAGATTAGGGTGCAAAGTGTAGTACACCTCTTGTTCCTTCCCAAACGGAGCTCTCAACACCGGACAATCAATAGCTACATGACCAAAAGCTCCACAAAACTCACAATAATAATCATAATCCATATCAAGAGCACAAACCTTTAATGAAAAACAAAAAGAAAAGAAATCAAAAGCAAAAGATCGACTTAGAAAAATCAATTCAAAATAAACAATCAATACTAATAATAGTCCCCGGCAACGGCGCCAAAAACTTTGATATAGGCTAAACCTACACCCACAAGTGTATGGGGTTCAGTTGTAGTATATCAAGTGTCGAATCACATGGACTATTTGGTATCGATTGTAATTTCAAACTGATTAAACTAAGCCAATAAAACAAGGAAGAAATATTAATATGGACGGAGAAAGTAACCGACTAAAACTAAGATAACTATACAAAAGGCGGTATGCAGACACAATAGAAACGAGGCAAATCTAGGATAAAGGATCACCGCAATAATTATCTAGTAGATTAATATCGATATTCATGCCACATTGTCTGAGTTTGTTGAAGGTAGCTATCTAAGGTACTTACTAATCTCCTTTCGGTCTCATGGTAATTGTGCCTAAATTGGTTAACCATCTCCTTTCGGTCTCAAGCAACCAATTCAAACCCTTTACGCTCTTAGAACCTAGGTCTCGATTGCATCAATATCCGCTTCGTGCTCAATCAAATACAACCTCAACCTAGAGTTTCTACGATAGCTATTAATCCACAAGGAATCCTATAAGGCTTTCACAATAATAAAATTTCAGGTTCAATCCTAAGGTTCCGATAGTAAGTTATCGTCTTTCGGCCTCAAACCCTTATCTAATTGCCCTATTAGTCTTATCTCCTTTCGGTCTCAAATTCTAACAGGACTCTAATCAATCATTGAATCAATTAGATTAAGCACATTAGGATTGAATCTAACAAGTTCTCAAACAAACGAATATCAATATCAACACTACCAAATAATCGTTGGGATCACCCAAACCCTAGAACGGAGAAATCAAACAAACATAATATAATAAACGATGAAATAAATTATAGACAGAAATAGATCAAAGTTTAAGATAATATGCAAACCGAAATCTCCGTCCTCGATCCGAATTGTAATACCGAAAACAAAGAAACCTAAACTATGCCGGCCGAAGTTCTCTACGGCGCAAGACTCCCCCCAACTCTCTGTTCATACGAATATATATATAAAGAAATTTGATAAATTACAGTTCAGCCCACATAACTTAAGAATTAAAACCTAACCCAACACCTAATTACAAATTCAGCCCATAAGATTCCAATTTGGCAATTTCCGCACTTTGGCTTCCAAGCTCCGATCCAGCCTTTCTCGCTGCTCTGTATTGACTCTCAAATTTCCACAATATTAGCCTCAAAATGCCTGAAATAAATAAAAACAGGTGTAGACTCCGAAAATACAAAATAAAATAAATAAAGCATAAAATATGATAAATATGCATGAAAATGATCTAAACTAGTATGCAAATGCAACCCTAAAATATGACTAAAATAGTTGCTATCATTTGTTCACATACCTGCCCAAGAAGAGGGAGGATATACACCAACACTTAGAAGAATCATGCCAATGATGGCACAACGGCAACCTTAGCAAGCAATTCAGAGCCCGCAGAGAGTCAAACTTTAGGAAAGACAGAAACAGCAGCCAGAAGAAGTCACGCATGCCACTCCAGATCCGAACTGAGAGAGCGAATGAGTAATCATGTCCCTGGATCCGATGGAGGTAGGGGAGTGCAGGGAGAGGCGCCCCCAAAACAAAAACGTCAGTAGAGGACGAACCCAACCACCCCAACTGATTTCGATAGGATTTGGGAGGAAAAAAGGAAAGAAAAATCCCCCCTAGGCCTTTGTTGTGAGTACCAAATCCAGTTTCGGTAGGTTCTTTTCCCAGGATAGGCTCCATAGTTGTACCAGTTATGGATGTAGGGGGAAGATTTCGATTGCAGATGGCGTCAATCGGGGTGGATTTTTGGGTTTTTTTCTAGGGTTTCTTCAGGTATGGGAGAGGAAGGGGGTGCGTGGTCTGGCGCGTTCTTTTTCGGTTCCCAGGTTTCCATTCTAAGTATAAATACATGGCTTTAACCAAGCATATTCGAAATGTTATGAGAATGTCACCAAAATGTGTTGAAGTTTTCATTTTGTGTATATAATGCATGTTTTTATACCAAGATGTATTACATTGGTTACGTTCCTTTATATGTAAATGAGATGTTGATATTTGGCACTAGCATGCTTGTGATAAATGAAACTAAACATTTGTTTCCTCTCGCTTTAAAATGAAATATATGGGTGAAGTTGATGTGTTTCTAAGTGTTAAAGAAACTAGAAAAATGAAATTGCTTCATTCCATTATGTAGAGAAATGGTGAGAAGGTTTGATAACCTTATCGTTGTGCCAGTATGATCAACATTCTAATTATGATGATGTTATAGCTCCACTAGTGGTTTTGTTTTGACATTATGTGGTGGTGCTATGTTGTGAAAATCATCAAAATTGTCATGTTTGCTAGGTCAACTATGAAATATGAGATCATAGTTTTAGATTTAGCTGGACAAGATATTGAGTGGTTGAGAATGTTTCTGGCTTACTTACCTTTGTGGGGGGCATGAAGCTCTATCTAATTCTCTACATTGTGACTCACATTTGCTTTTTGTGTAGCTAGTAGCAATACATAAATTCGGAAGAAGAGACACACGCAGATTTGACATAAAGCTATGAGATAGCTGATTGCGAATGGTTTCATCTATTTGGAGAATGTGAGGTCCGAGAGGAACTTGATGGTCTATTAACAAAAGGGCTTAATGAGAGACTAGCCCTTGATTTGTCTAAGGGAATGGGACTCAAAACCATATGAGGAGAGATACATCACTTCTCATTCCCATGACAGGTGTATTGAGAAAGGTTGAGTCATGTACTCTTAATGAGTCCATAGCCCAAATTTGGGTGGTCCTATTGAGAAGGACTTGATGGATTCACCGAATATAGAAGAGGATGAACGTAAGTCTCTTAATGGTTCCATAGCCCTAATAAGGGTGGTCTATGTGAGATAGACTTGATGGAGCTACCTACGAGAGTGTTAAAGGTTTGGTCACCTTCTATGGAAGACTAGGGTGGTCTTTCTAGAGCACTCTTCAGCACCCAAGGTATGAGATGACCACTTACAAATTTGCAGATCTTATCGCGGAACTACCAAGATCATGGTTGAGGTATGTGTTGTTGAGATCAACTATCAAGTCTAGTAGTTCAAGACTTGTTCACTTCTATGACGAGGGAGGCACTCAACTTCACTATCTGTTGGTTCAATACTTGTTCACTAACATTTAAGCATCTCTTCCACATTGATTGTGGAAATAATGCTTGAATAAAGGGTTTTTATTAAAGGCTTTGAATTTCTCTCACCCCACATTGATTGTGGAGTACTTTTGGAAAGTGGTTTATAAAGAGGAATTTTGTGCGCATTTATAATTAATTTATAAAATAATATTTTTATAAATTCATCATTTATTGTTAACTGGTTTAATTTTTGACTAGCTGATTTTTAGGGATAGTGGGAGCGTTTCCTCACTCACGTTCAGTTCCCTTAAAAACTGGTCTTCAGTTTTCCAAAAGGATGATGGACGTCATCTTCTTCCTCCACGGAAAAGCATTCTGAGTTCCTGTAAGTTCCAAACCTCCTTTGGCTAGTGCACGCAATCGGGGGTGCTGTGTAACCTTGGGGGGCGATGCCAGAAGTCGACTTGCACTATGGTCAGGGCGAAATCGCTTCTAAGGCAGTGGGTTCGTATATATACCACGCCACAACAGTTTTGTGTTTTTCAAGATGAGTTTTAACTTTGATTTGATAGCTTTTTCATCAAATTGAAATTGTTAATGGTATTTTACTAACAAAAAATATCCATTTGCAGTAGCAGGTGCTGATTTATATCTATTCCAACCAATTTACCTCAAAAGATTCCAACCAATTTTCAAGTATCTGTTTAAAAAGTTTTAAACACATATTTTTCTTTTGAGGTAAATTGGTTGGAATCTTGATGTGCTGATGTATATCTATTTGATGCAGAATGTTTGTGGGTTTTTGTAAGAAGCTCAGAATCATGAAGGGATCAGAAGTCAAAGGATTGGGCTGTAGTTTGTGAATAACAACTCATCAGTTGAAAGAAAAATGAGTTTACTCGTATGTATTATCAGTGGAAACGATGAAAATCCACCTCTGAATGGCAGACTCTCTATTTGGTTTCAGACTTCCCCTCACCCTCAACTTTTATCAGTTTGTGGTATTCAGAATTCAGAATTCAGATTTCAGATTTCAGACTTTAGAAACCCCCTTTCGCCTTTGTTTTACTTATAAGCTTTCAACTAGTTTCTGTCCTCCTATGTTTCTTCCTTTTCCTTTTACCCCTCTTTTTTTTCCGTAGGCAAACATCAGAATGCCCTGTCGAGAAAGGGTTCATTCTTGATCATCCTTACAGATGATGCTAAATAAATCCCCATGCAAGGGGAGATTAGACATATTACAAGTACCTCTATGTCTAGCAGTATAATCTGCCGTTGTGTTTGATTCTCTGAAGCAATGCTGAAATTCAATTTTATCGAAATTGGCCTTCATTATGTTGATCTTCTCGATCGTTCTGAAAATCTCCCAATCAATCTTGGTGTTGTCATTTATTGCTTGGACCACCTTCAAGTTATCTCCTTCACTAATGACCTTCCTCAATCCTTTCTCCATAGCCTTTTGGACACCTAAGCAGAATGCGGAAGCCTCTGTCTGCAGAGTAGAACCCGAACATGCTTTCTGTTGAAAGATATCCAATACCTATCCCATACTATCCCTAATAATACCCCCCAAATTGCAATCTGAGGGACCTCTAACCGAACCATCTACATTTATTTTGTAGATGGTGAGTGGTGGTTTCGACCACCCAGACAACCTTTTCTTATTTTTCTTTATAGTTTGTGTTTTGCGTGGGGTGACTTCGTTCCAATTGTTCACTTGTTGGAGTATTTTATGTACAATCGAAGTGTTTGATTCAAGTTGTCGTCCGTCAAAAATGATTTTGTTCCTCATTTCCCATATAGTGTGCCAAATAAAACATAAGTCCTCAAAATTTTGATTATCATGATTGATAATACAAAGGTCATTATGAATCGACTGGTTTGAATATAAGTTAATAAAGGTTTTATTCGTTGCATATTCATATGTAGAAATAATGAACTTCGAAATTGGGCATTCTAGGAAAAGGTGATGTGCATCTTCATCAAAACCTTGACATAGAACACATTGAACTGGGACTCTGTTGAAGTGCTTATTTAGTCGGGCTTTGGTGGGTAAACCATCAATTATAATTTTCCAAATAAAGTTTTGAATTTTTGGTGGTAATCGGAGATTCCAAATCCACTTTAAGTCTTTATTGTTCTGAGCATTAGTATAATTTATTTTGTGTGTTGATTTTGTTGGGAATTCACCATTAGAATTCTATTTCCAGATGAGTTTGTCAGGTGTGTTCCATGTCGGGATCGGAATCTCCATAATGGAATTAATCACTTGAGGGGGGGGGGGGGAGTTGTCTTAAGAGAGGTATAATATTACATTCTTTTTGGTGTGTGAACAAGTCTGATACCTTCATGTTAGAGTCGTTGTTTCCTTGATAGACTTGAAGGGATAGGTTATTTATCCAAGGGTCAGTCTAGACATTTATGGAGTTTCCATTTCCCACAATCAAGAGAAGACATTTATCAAAAGTATCTCGAAGATGGAGAAGCCTCCCAAATTGCCAAGAGGTAGCTTGTTTGTTGTTAAACTAAAAAATAGTGTCATTTTAAAGGTATTTTTCTTTTATAATTTAAACCCATATATTTTGAGGTTCCGAGATAATCTTCCAAAGTAATTTTAGTTGAACGCTGATGTTTGTTTCTTCCGCCGTCTTAATACCTAAACCTCCATTTTCGTTACTTGTGCAAATTTTTTCCCAACTAATAAGAGGATTATATCGTTACGAGTTAAGTTTATTCCAGAAAAAGTTTTTGTTAACCTGATCAATTTGTTTACGAATGCCCTTTGGTAAGAGAAAATTTTGCATGAGATAGTTGAGTTTGGAACTAAGATTAGCATGGATGAGCACAACCCTCCCTGCTTGAGATAAAGTTGAGGTCTTCAATTTGGGAAGTTGTTTTTTCAGACTCTGGATTGCTTCTTCAAAAACACAGTTTTTAACTCTGCCTTGGATAATGGGAATACCTAAATATTTTTCTAGTCCAGAGGAAAGAGGGATGCTCATATCTTGGGAGAGCGAACGGGCCAGATTAGCATTCACATTTGTAGAGACTTGCATAGAGCTTTTCTGGTAGTTTATGATCAAGCTAGATTGATTAGAGAAATTATTTAGCATATTTTGAATTGTGTGAAGGCTTTTGTGCGAAGCATTTGAAAATATTAGCGTATCATCTGCAAATGTGAGAAACGGAATGGGGGTTCCATTGGTGGTTAATTTCATTCCTATGAGTGCATCATCCATTTTTGCTTCCTCGTGGAGTTGTCTAGCAAAGTTTTCCATAATTATGACAAAAATATAAGGGGCTAAAGGGCCACCCTGACGGATACCCCGCTGGGGTTTGAATTATTTACTAGGACCGAAAAGGTAGTAGTGGTTATGCATTTCATAACCCAGTTAATCCAGGTTTTATGGAATCCAAACTTGGTTAGGATTGCTTCAATATAATTCCAATTGATTTTATCATAAGCTTTCTCCATATCAAGCTTTAATGCCATCCATCCCTTTTTACCTTTTTGTTTATGAAAAGTATGAAATATTTCATGTGCGATCAGAGTATTGTCCTGGATGGACCTTCCTTCCACAAAGGCCCCTTGGTAAGGATTGATAATCCTTGGAAGAATAGGCTTTCGGTGATTTGCAAGAATTTTGGCAATTGTTTTGTAGATAGTATTACACAGGCTAATCGGTCTAAAAGGGTTAATAGTAGTCGGATTGTCAATTTTGGGAATGAGAGCTATAAAGGTTTGATTTAAATTTGATAACATGCTTCCCGAATGGAAGAAGGCTTTGATGGCCTTGCACACCAGGGGACCAACAATTTGCCAGTATTTTTTTATAAAACTCTGGAGGAAAACCATCCGGTCCTGGTTTCTTATCTTTTGTCATGCTAAAAATTGTATCTTTGATTTCCTTATTTGTTGGTTGTCTTATAGGAGTGTTATTCTCAACATATGTATTTTCGGAATTTATATTCGCAATCATATTTGGGTGAATCACCATAGGATGATGAGTAACAAATCTATCGGAAAGTTCCTTGGTAATTTGGTCTCTTATTTCTTGATCTTCTGTTAGAAAAAATCCATCGCTAGTTGTAAAGGTTGAAGAGGAGTTTCTAAAATTTTGAATTTTGAAATTAGATTGGTAATACTTTGTATTCTTGTCCGCTAGTTTAATATGTTTGATTTTATCTCTTTGTTTCCAGAAGGTGTGATTAAAAGAAAGGATCTTATTTCTCGTTTGTTCTAATCTGGCTAGTTTTTCAATTTGGGTTTTGGGGATCGAACCCCAAGGAAGAGAATCTTGAAGAGCTTGAATTTTGTTGTCCAAAGTTGTTATTTTAAGTAGACTATGATCTTGACGTTTTTTGCACCATTTCTTTGTGTTTTTCTTGAGCATTTTTTGTTTTTGAAAAAGTTGGTAGCAAAAAGAGTCATGTAACTTATTGCTCCACACTTTTTTAACTAAGCTTTCAAACTGTTGATCGGTTGTCCAAGCCATTTCGAACCTGAAGGGGGAACCTTTTTTTGGATCACCAGTTCCTAGCTGTAGAGTTATCGGGCAATGGTCCGAGGATGTGAAAGGATGGTGTACTACTCTAAGATTCTTGAATTTTGTCATAATGTTTTGGTGAGCTAGGACCCTATCCAGTCTCTCATGCGTGTTGTTTATAGGATTGTTAAATGGTATGAAGATTGAGATCATTTTTTATTTGAGCGAGCCTTCTAAATCTCCATTGCGACGGAATAATGCCTCCCAATTTCTCGAAGATGTCTTCGATGTCATTGAGATCGCCCATGACGAGAAATGGTAGGTTATATTTTAAGGTTGTTCTATATATATCTTGCCAGAAAACTGATTTTTCTCCTTCAACAGATGGGGCATACACAAATAAAATGGCAATATCCTCATTGCGGACTTTAAATTCTAGCATGATCGTTCTATCATTTTGATTGGTGATTTTTACAGATTTGGAATAGTGTGAAAGTTTGACAAGAATCCAAAGCCCTCCTCGATGTCCCTTGGATTTAACAACAAAACATTTATGAAATCCCGCCTGTTTGATTTGAACATCGGAGGGTGGCTCTGCAGATTTCGTTTCAGCAAGTGCAAGGATATCAAGCTTGTTCTTTTTCCTTAGAAGAGCTATTTCTTGCCAAAATAGAGGTCGCCGGGATCCCTGACAGTTCCAATATCCTAAGTTAATCATAAAATAGTCTTCGAAAGTGCCTTTTGGGCGTCTTAGGGTACATATTAATGCCTTTGTCAACACAATAAAGTTTACAATCATTATAGTTATCACAATAAAATTTACAATCAGTATAGCTATCGTAAATTTTACCAATTGTGCTATATATCTTTAAGGGAGGAATCATACGCCACTTCTTGTTTAGTTCTTCTGTCGGACTTCTGGTTTAACAAGCATTGCTGATAAAGCTTGGGAGATCACCAGGGGCATTGATGCCACCTTTAATCATCCCTTTTTTGATTTCAAGGTTGAGTGTAACTTGTTGGTATGAAGTTTTTGTGCAGCCTTCCACCACACACACCATAGAAGGGTTGGTGGGGAGCGGCTTAAGGTTTTTTAAGAAGGATTGGAGAAGAAAATGACCTTCCATCATTTGACCAGAGCTTCTTGGTTGGTTTTTGATGAAGAGTTGTTTCAGCCTGATCAAACGCCCCTCCACACAATCAATGAGCCCTTCAGGAGGCGGTAGAAACCCATCATATTGAACCTGATTGAATAGACTAAACATAGATTGCAACACTAGATTATAATGTTTATTATTATCAATATCATGATTCAAATTGCAGGGAACCTTAGGATAAAACAACATACAAATTGGTTTCTCTGTAAAGTTGGAAAATTGAGAGAAAGCCAGTTTACAACCCACACAACTACACCGAATGATAAGACTAATTAACTGATGCAAAAGATTGACAGTACTAACATGGGAACCGATATTAGAGGGGTTAGAAGGACTGATGTTCCTTATTTCCTTAGGAGCTTTAAGCAGCTCGCAGTCCATACCCATAGCCATAGAGGGATCAATCATCAATTCTTCTTCTTTCTTGACTTCTTGGAAGCCGAGGATGTTGCTTCGGCTTGATCTTCCTCCTCTTTGTGCTTGGCATGCTGGTTGTTGTTGGTGTACGCCTCCTCTTCATGTGGTTTTATCACAATACCCCCCATTTTCTTGATCACAGTGCTGCCGGACTTGAGGGATAAGTAAGAGCTCTCGGAATCCCGTCCTTCCTCAACCATCTTCCCTTTACCTTTCGCTTTGGAAAGCGCTTGGAGGGAGTTCTCCTTCACAGGATTGGAAGCATACATGTATATGAGAATGCCCCTAAATATACCACATATTTTTTTCCCACTATCATTATCATTTTAACATAGTGGTGGAAATGGGTCGGGTGATGGATGGGTGGAACCATTTTTCCACTCGACTCGTCACAAAAAAAATTCACCCGACCCATCACCCGTCCGTCTAAAGTTTCACCCATCAGCCGATCCGTCGGGTGAATCGGGTGGGTCAGGTGGGTAATCGGGTGAAGTAAATTAAAAGAAAATGGGTCACGAGACATACTTAGAAATCGATCATATTCGATAATTTCACAAACCATATCAACGTGGAAATCTTATTAAATGTATAAAAGGTTTATTCATACAGTATATCACTATCCTCATCTTACAAAGTTAACATTAAAAGTTTAATATCAAATCAAATGAGATGAATTTTAATCCGTAGCTAGACTCATAGTTAAAAGAAGAAAAAACAATTTGGCTAAATCATGCCTTAACACACTAAATGCTAACAAAGTCGCTGAAACGAGCGAAATTGCTAACACTTCAATAGTATATGCAAAACAAATAAAATAATTTTTCTTAAAAGATGTGATGTGGGGTTGAATACAAATAAATTTATATTCATTTAGATTTTGTTTTTTCACAAAAACAATTAGCAAATAGAGAAGCTAGAATTAGAAAACGGAGAAATATGTAGTTATGTTAGGCTATATTTTTTTAATAAACTATGATTTTTTTTAAAATAATCGGGTGGGTTAACGGGTGGTTAAACGGGTCGGGTAATGGGTCGGATGATGGGTGAAAAACATATCACCCATCACCCATTTCACCCATCCATCACCCGTTTTTTTTCGGGTTTTCACCCGTATAATCGGATCGGGTGGGTCGGATGAATCGGTCACCCACGGGTGATTTCCAGCTCTTTAACATGCTCAATATATTTTTAAAATTTGTGGAAATCCTCACTAAAATCGATCACCGGGCTTTTAACATTTTAGTGAGAATCAGTCAATAACATAACTTTAAAGGCTGTATTTGAATAATAATTTAGCCTAAAAATTTGCCACCGCATTTGAATTATAATCTTACAGTGATTTTTAACATAGATAATCCAACACTCATCTTCTAAAATAAATTGGTTTGTAAAGATCCTCCTTGGAAGAAAGTCATTCAGTATGTTCTTAATACTGAAAACTAAATTAGTTATAAAAAGTGGGTTTTAATACTGAAAATTTTATGTCGTCGATGACTGAGGGAAGAAAACAACACATCATCTAAATGAGAATGCTCAAATTTCATTACACTTCAATGAGGCGTGTCACGGATAATACGTTTAAGATTTCAAAACCTTGAACTTACTTTAAATAGAGGCAAATACACCATGAAAAAAAAACTTGATTTTACTTTAGAGTTAGATATAACTATGGGTTCAAGATTTAAACCGGCATCAAAATCATGAACCCACTTTAAATGAAGGCAATAGATCATAATAAAAACTTGAACATACTTAATAAACCGACATGAAATGTAAGACAACAAGATGTCACTTTAGGGTTGTATATAACTATGGGTTCAAGATTTAAAAATCTTGAACCTACTTTAAATTGAGGCAATACATCATAATAAAAACTTGAACCTACTTAATAAACAGACATGAAATGTAAGACAACAAGATGTCACTTTAGTATATAACTATGGGTTCAAGATTTTTAAATCTTGAACCTACTATAAATGAAGGCAATACAACATGAAAAAAAAAATTGAACCTACTTAATAAATCAACATGAAACCTAAGACATCAAGATTTTTGTTTTAAGGCTAGAAATAACTATGGTTCAAGATTTTAAAATCGTGAACCTACTTTAATGGAGGCAACACATCATAATAAAAACTTGAACCTACTTAATAAACCGACATGAAATGTAAGACAACAAGATGCCACTTTAGGGTTATATATAATTGTGGGTTCAAGATTTAAAAATATTGAACCAACTTTAAATGGAGGCAATACATCATAATAAAAATTTGTACCTACTTAATAAACCAACACAAAATGTACGTAAGACCTTAAGATGTCACTTTAGGGCTACATATAACTATGAGTTCAAGATTTTAAAAATCTTGATCCTACTATAAATAAAGGCAAGTACACCATGAAAAAAATTTGAACATACTTAATAAACCAACACGAAATGTAAGACATCAAGATTTTACTTAAGGCTAGATATAAACCGACATGAAAGGTAAGACATCAACATGAAATGTAGGCAATAAATCATAATAAACCAACTGTTAAATTTTTTTTTAACTTATAGGTATATAATATATATTGAACCCACCATTAATATAAATATTTTGATATTATAAAAAACATTTTGGAAATATTTTGATATTATAATCAGATTCAAGATTTTAAAATCTTGAACCCATGATTATAAAATAATATGTTAATATTTTTATTAAGTATGTTTCTTAATTTATAAAATCTCATTTTAAACTTTTTATATTAGTAAAAACTAAAAATATATATTGTAAAGGCTCAGATGTTCAAATCCTAATTTTTCGGAAAAAGGAAATTAAAGATGAATTTAAATCGAATTAAAAGCTCGTTTAGCGGATTCCGACCGTAATATAAAATTTGACGAACGATTTCCGTCCTTTTACCTCGAAAATTGAAAATAATTATCAAATGGCGATATCTTTTTTTATTTATTTTTATAAATCTAATTGATGGAGAAAGTGAGAGTCGGAAAAACTAACATTTGATAACTAATTTCGGGATTTGAAATTCATGTATTCAGGTTGAATTTCCGGATATTGGTTTAACCACTTCCACACACTACCCTCACCATACCTCTTTAAAGGTCCTCCCTCACCCCATCATTCATTCATTCAACATCACCCTCACCTGCTCCCTTCAACCTCAATCGTCATCACCACTCCGCTCTCTTCTTCTACACGTCTTTGGTACCATCACCTCCATCTTCCCTTCACCTCTTCCTCTTTCATTTCATTTCTTCCCTCCAGCTGCTCCCTTCCTCTCCATCACCATCGTCCCACACTTACATCTTCATCACCGTTGTTCCATCACCGTACACCACCGTCACCGCACCTTCAAATCACCGTCTCTTCCTCCTTCCCTCCTTCCACCTCGAGCTGCCAGCGGAAGGTCCCACGCACCCCTCGGAGCAACCACCAACAGCCGGAGCAGCCCAGACGCTCCCCAGCGCCGCCGCAAGCCACCGGAACACCATCGCCCCGTTCGAGTGCGAACAATCTTCCGGTAAGCCGTTCTCCTTCGTTTCCGATTCAAATCACCCTCGGACTTCACCATCACGCTCACCCATATCCGACGCAGGTTCGACGAGCCATCGATGGCCTCTGAAGGCGCCCAGACCTCTGATCGAGAGCTCCGAAGCCGCGAAATTACCTCGGTGAGCTTCGTTCCTTCCCTTCTTTATACCGTTCGTTCCTTTCATGTTTATTGGTCGGGGAGTGAGATTGAGAGCCGAGTGTGGAAAGGTGGGGCGAGGTCGAGGGCTCCGATGAGATCGAGAGGTCCGTCGAGCTCGAGAGAGTCGATTGCGAGGCTAGGCGAGCGAGCGTCGAGAGCAAGGCCGGGAGCAGCAAGTGTGATTGAGGGAGGCGGGAGAGCCAAGGAGCTGGGCGAGGCTGAGCGATGTAGCAAGCTCCGTCGATCAGTGGCACAGTGCAACGTCGCCGGCGGGATCGCGTGAGGATGGCCATGGCGGGAGCCTTCATATGAAATTGGGGAAGAAGAAGGCTGGTGTGGCCTTTGGTGGCCCCCCCTTGCTAACATATATATACATATATATTTGTTATTTATTAAACCGGGTTGAGATTATATTACGGGTTCGGTTCGGTACGGTTCGGGTTATCCGTATATTATCTAACTAATTAACGGTGATTAAAATATATTATTAAAGTAATTGAGGATTTAAAAGATAAATTAGTATATTTTGGGAAAATTATAAGAGTTGATTTATTAAATAAAAATGGTTGGGATTTTAGGGGATTTGGAAATAATTTATAAAAGTGTTAAATAAATGGTATTTAAAATATCATGTAATACTATTTGAGATTTAAAATATATTATTGGGACTTCAAAATTTATAAAGAATTTGGAAAAGAATTTCAAGGTTGGAAATTAATCTAATAAATAAATTAAAAAGGGAATTCGGCGAGTATTTTAAGGGTCGGAATTCTTAACTGTTTAATTCGGACTTGAAACGATTTTGAACTAAACTGACAATAAGAGTTATTCGATGACTAACTAGCATAATAGTATGATCGTTTGACTAACGGCATGATATGTGTGACTAATGGCATGACTTGTGGTGATTTATTATAAGGGGATAAATATTTGTTACCGATGATGATAATGATATATATACTTATGAAGAGTATGAGTATGAAATAGTAATATGCAAATGTGACTAAGTATGATATGGAGGTTATCTTTAAGTTATAAGAGATGGTTGATCATGATGAACTGGAAGTATGGTTGGTGTGATCTTGCTTATTTATTTGCTTGTATGAGTGTGTAATATAGGTGATCAGAAAAGCTATAGAAGTATACTTAGTACATTCTCGTTATGTAATTAGGTGATATTCTGTGATCGTGACTACTGTGTGCTGGATTATTCTTTTGCTGATCTTCTAGCCAGGTAAGTACCTCCGGGGCTTACTCAGTAACCAGTACCTCCTGCCTTATGTGTCATATAGTATGTAGGTGTTGCATATGCATAAGAGCATGTCATGTAGTATCATGCTTAGGAATTGCATTTACGATTGAGCATCCTTATTCTGTATGCGTTTGAATACAGAACGGACGTTATCTGTGAGTCCTAGAGTCCTTGCTAGGGTCATAGGGCAGCCCAGCTTCATCGGGCGTTGTCCTCCTCGAGTCATTTATATATATATATATATCACGAGATACGAGATGGGCATGAGATATGATATGATGATGAGATATGATATGATTATAGCATCGAACTGGCCAGTCTCCACCTTGTCTGGAAGAGGGGTGGTGGTAAAAGAGGGATATATCGCTTGGTATTCTTTGTTAAGGCCTTCCTCAATATTCTGCACATATGAATTAGGAGCATGATAGTGTGGTTTTATTTCAGTACTGCATGAAGGCATCCTTTATTCTAGGTATAGGCGTATTATATGTCCTCAGCGCGGTCAGAGGACCCGCGGGCGGACTCTTGGCCTGACTTGGTGGACTAGTTTCAGGTACCCGATCTACTACTTGATTTTGTGCTGATATGACGGGGTCCATTCATATGGCGGAGAGTGAGTGTATGAACCCTGACTTCACCAAACTCATGCTTTTTGGATTTCTTCCTATTATACTCCGTTTTGACCCGGCTCTGCCGTGGCACTGGTTGTATCATTTTCAGAACTTTCGTCCTTTGCATGATAAAGGTTTTCGCGCGTTGTAGACTTAGGACAGGTACAGGGGTTTACCCCGGGGTCTCCAACGGACCTTCCGGGTTTGGGTGCGAAATCTCACTTTAAACTGCGCATCTTCGATTTCAAACCTTCAACCTGTACTCGGGGCGCAAGATCCCAACGAGGGGTTTCATCCCTCGAAACGTAACTCGGGAATCATAATCCTGGGCCGTTGCATATATGCCATAAACCAAAAAAGTTTTATAATGAAGGTTAATTATTATTATTTTTTTAAATCTTTTTTTTTTTGGGAAGCAAGGTAAAAATTAGGAAATTCGCCGTCGACCGGGCCTCTTTCCTAGCGCGTCCAAACGGACAAGAACAGCAAGTTCTTGATCCTCAAAGCTATCATCGGCAGGGATGTTGTAGGCCAGACGTGCGATCCTGACGGCTACCGCATTCGATTCCCTGAAAACATGACGAATAGCAACATGAGACATATAATATAAATTCGTTTTCATATCTGTCATTAACAACTCAATGTTCCAGGGACATGACCAGTCACCCAGGAGAGCTTTTATAACAACCAGACTGTCTCCTTCGATCAGAAGGCAATTAGTTCCCAGCAGTTTAGCCCTAGCCACACCCATATGAAGGCCCATTGCTTCTGCGTAAACCGCTGAACTGTTGTTACATCTGCCCGACCCTAAGGCAAGTACGTTACCGCAATGATCGCGAATAGCATAGCCGTAGGTTCCTTTCTCTGACTGACAATACGAGCCATCGAAATTTAACTTGTAATAACCAGCAGGTGGTCTCTCCCAAGGTTTAGTTTTATGCTGCTCGTAGCCGGTAGATTTTCGGTTTGTTAATTGCGCACTGCCTGAACCATTTCGTTCTGAGGTATACACTTTGTTAGTTTGCTTGTTACTTTCATTCCAAGTATGACTTGAAGTGTTGCAGAAGAGGGCAATCTCCTGTGTTTTGAGAGAAGTCACATGTCTGAACACAAGTTGGTTTCTGAAAAACCAAAGACTCCACCAAGCGAAGGCCAGATACCCGGTCTTGTCCTTCCCAAGGTTTACAAAAATATTGTTTAGAATGGTATTTGCCTTTGAGTCCGTTGTTAAGCCTATATGATACGGTCTACGGATGTTAAGGGTAGTTAGAAGCGCAATTGTCATGGGACATTCCACTAGTATATGGAAGGTAGATTCCCTTGTGCTGGCGCAAAAACTACAGCCAGAAGGTACCGCTATATGGGACCGTTGTAATCTGTCAGAAGTCGGTAATCCATCTCGAGAGATTTTCCAAAGAAAATGTCTAATCTTACCAAAGCCAGTTACAGACAAAATTTGAGTCCCCGTTATGAAGCGGGATGATGGAAGTTGTTGAGCTGGTTGAGAACCACCCGTTCTTACTAGGTCCCCAAAAAAGTCTGTCATGGTAAGCATTGGCAGGAAGTTTAATCTGTATGATGTTGTCAATGACATCATTGTTTAATAAACCGACAAGGTCCGTATGGAGGGTTGAGACATTCCAATTCTTATTTGTATCAATGAATCTGTTAACAGTCCAATCGGCGAACTCGTTTGTAATTGTTGTGAGCGCTAGTTCTGCTAAGGGCATCTGTCTTACCCAGTTGTCCTGCCAGAATTTCACCGAGTGGCCGTCTCCGATAGACCAACGGAGGCCCGATTTAAATAAGTGTCTAATAGAGATTAGCTTGGACCACTGCCATGAGGTGTTCCCTTTTTTAGTGTAGTTCATGATGGTGGAATTCTTGAGATATTTAGCTGTAATAACTTTTACCCAAATGTTATCTGGTTCAGCCATAATTTTCCAAAGCAGCTTCATTTGTAGAGCTATGTTCATGGTTTCTGCCTTGTAGATACCAAGGCCACCTGATAGAGTATCTGAACAGATTTTATCCCAGCTGATCAAGGGAGTTGACTCCGGGCCTTTATTCCAGAAGAATTGTCTGTAACTTTGTCAAGCTCATGCAGAATAGATGCAGGTAGCATAAATGCTTGCATTATAAAAATAGGTTGTGCGCTTAAATTGGACTTTATGAGAACTTTCCTACCCTCAGCAGATAGAGAAGCCGCTTTCCATTTAGTAAGCTGTTGCTTTGCTTTTAGGACCACATCCGCAAACGTGTCACGGTTAACCATTCCATTTATAATTGGGCAGCCGAGATACTTCTCAAGGCAATTTGTTTGTGGAATCCCTAAGGTTGTAGCAATCATTTGAATGACCAAGTTAGGTGTGTCGGAAGATACTTGGAAGCTAGATTTGTGTAGATTGACCTTTTGGCCGGATATCAGGCAGAATCGTTGTATGGTGCCAGTTAGTTTGTTGCACGTTGACTGGGATGTTTTCCCGAAAAGCATAATGTCATCTTCGAAGGCGAGAAAGGGAATTTTGACTCCTCCCTGCCCCAAACAGAAGCCCAGTTCCTTTGATAGAGAAGCTTGTCTATGTAGCGTTCTGGCAAGTACCTCAGCCATAAGAATAAATAGGAAATGCGAGAGTGGGTCACCCTGCCTCAAGCCCCTAGTGGGTCTAAATGGTGTCGATGGTTCGTCATTTATGAGAACTGAGTAGGACACAGTTCTGACACACTCTTGGATCCACATAACGAACTTGTTGTTAAAGCCGAACTTTTGAAGAACGGAAAAAAGGAAGGGTCATTCAACCCTATCGTAAGCCTTTTCCATATCAAGTTTGATGGCCATGTAGCCACCTTTTACTTTTGTTGTTCTAAATGAATGGAAAATTTCATGGGCGATTAGGATATTATCCTGTATGGATCTTCCCTTCGTAAACGCGCTTTGTAAAGGATGAACCAGTTTATCAAAAACTTTGGCTAATCTAGTAGACAGAATCTTGAAGATGATTTTGTAGATCGTAGAACATAGACTGATCGGTCTGAAATGGTTAACACAGTTTGAGTTATCTCTTTTTTGAATCAAAGTTATAATTATATGGTTAATTTGCCGCAACATTCTTTCAGAGGCGAAGAAAGCCTTGACAGCTTTAATGATAGACGGTCCAACAATATCCCAGTAGACCTGGTAGAAACCAGCAGGCATACCATCGGGTCCCGGAGCCTTATCCGGTTTAATAGAAAACAGTGCGGCCTTAATTTCAGAGTTTGTAGTTGGTGCCGTTAAAGCTCCATTCTCTGCTGTCGTTATTTCTGTATCTATAACATTTAGATCCTCTGTAAACGCGAGGTCATGGTTGTACGATGACTTGAAACGATCGGAGAACTTTGAGACGAACTCGTCTCTTATCAATTTGTGGTCTGTCAGGTGTAGACCCGAATCTGTTGTGAGAATTTTGATAGCTTTTTTACCCCGCTTCGTCGTGGCAATACGGTGAAAATAGGCCGAGTTTGTATCATTGAGTTTGTTGTGCTTTACTTTAGCCCTTTGGCTCCAATAGCGTCTTTGAAAATCAAGCATTCTTTCTCTTTTGTTAAGAAGTCTCTTCTGGAGCTCAAAATCGTGGTCATTTGGGTTTTAATTAAGATCTGTTGCAATCTGAGTAATTGCTCGTCGGTTTGATAAACCTGTTTGTGAATATTATTAAAAGTCCTCTTATGCCATTTTTTCGCCAGGCCTTTAAGCAGAGATGTTTTCTTGACCAATATATAAATGTATGAACCCACCGGATTCAGGCGCCAAGCCTGTTTTACAATATTTCTGAATTCAGGTTTGGTGGTCCAGGCTAATTCAAACCGGAAAGGTCGATTGTTGATATGCGTTTGTGAACGTAGATCAATGGATATCGGGGCATGATCCGAAGTTGTGAAAGGGTGAATCTTGACTCGTAAACCATCATAAGCAACAGTGATTTCGGATTGTGCCAGCAGACTGTCAAGTTTTGCGAAACTGTTATTTGGTGATCCCGTTTTCTTCCTCTGCCAGGTATAATTTCCCCCATGAGTGGGGATTTCATTAAGAAACATATCGTTTTTTATTTGGGTCAACCGTCGGAAGCGAGCCTGAGAGGGGATAATCCCCCCCCCCCCAACTTATCATCCGGGATCGCGATTTCGTTGAGATCGCCCAAGATGCAGAACGGTAGAATAAGTTGCGAAGTGTATTGCATTACAAATTCCCAGAACGGGTTTTTTGACTGGTAGTCCGGTGGTACATACACCAGGATGAAGACCGTTGTTTGGTTGATGATGTGATCATGATAATTTATATGGATTAATCTGTGGTGAACCGAGATAAGTGTAATTTCTCCTTCAGACATCAACATGTCTTTCCACAGCAGACAGATACCACCGGAGAAACTCAAGGCAGGATCGAAAGCTATGTTGTTGAAACCACACTTTCTCCAGACATTTTCTGGCGGGGGCTTGTTTGTTTTAGTTTCAAGCAGTACCATGACATTAATGTAGTTGTTTCTACAGAAGAGTTCTGTATTAGTCCAGAAATTACGTCTTCGTAAACCACGACAATTCCAAGAGCATATATTCATATAAAACCAATTTTGATCCGTAATCGTATGAAAATCTAGTCTTTAAACTGAGTGATAAGCAATTGCTTATAGGTCCGTAGTTGGAAAAAGTACTTGACCTTTGAGAAGTCCCAATTTGATAAGAAGTTAATTGATGGTAGATAAGGCCACAACCACTCGCTATATTGAAACTGTATGTCACAATGTACGGTCATACCGTGATCCGTTAGGGAAGTGTTCAAATGCGGGTAACTACACCAATCTTTCACAACATAGTAGACATGTTTGTTAATCCAAGATAGGGAATAAGTGTACAAAATATGAGAAATAACACAATCCGTAGAAAGCTTAAGATTGATATATGTGTAATTCCTCCTTTGGTGCTTGTCTTGTAGAGTAATAGTTGTGATGGCCTTGTGGGGCTTACATGATCTCAAGAGATCAGTGTAGTAGTTTTGTTGTGTTTGAGTAATCTTGTTGGGTGCCAACATGGTAGAGTAACCATGATCCAACCGAGGGAGCGAGGACCATCGAGCAGCAAGGGCAGCAGTGGCACACTGAAGCAGCACTCCACAGTATAGACCGATGCCCGGAGGAGAAGACCTGCGCAAAAAGGCAACCCAACAGCAAGGAGAAGCCAAACAACAGCAGTACGGAGAACAACTCAAAGCAAGGAAGTAGTAATTATTTCGGTTGTAATGTATACGATTACAATAGGCCTTGTAGAAATTAAAAGAGTTTACTCCAAACAAGTAATGCCAAGGACTAAAATCAACGCAAGTTTGTAGTTGAATACAATTTGTGAGTGCTGAAAGATGTTTACACCCCATTAGGTGTTTTGAAAAGGCCTTGTAGGGCTTTGAATATCCAAGGCGATCATCAAAAGAGGCTTGTGAGCCATTGTGCGAAAAAGGAAGTGTTGAAGAAAAAGTTGGGCAACTACACAAGCAAGCCAAGAAGCACACACCGAGTCCCGGGTCACAAGGAAACCAACTGTAGAAATCAACACCACGGAGCATAAAAATTGGGCACCAACAGATGCAACAGCAAACATCACCCGCACCAACTCGGACGGACCTCCTGCACACAGAAGCAGGCAAACCGACGAGAACGCAAAATCCACTAGAGATCGAGTGAGAGTAATTAAACCAAACAAAGACAAGGGTAGATTGTAAGGTAAACCAAAGTAAAACCAAGTTAGCAGTAGGATATTGATAAAGCTTAAAAAAAATGTGGGGATTCAGATCCCGGATTAAGGATAGAGAGATTGTGGTCGAAAGGGGTTGATGAACCCATATGTATTTGTAACAATGATAAATATAGATCGATTGCTGGTGGGCAAGGGGGTCGCTCGAGTGAATTAGAGGGTAGGAAAGAAGACTTACAGGGCAACCAGCAGAAGCAGCGAATTGACACCAAGCCGACGGAGGAAACAGGAGATGAAAAAGCCAGGCACGCCAAGGAAAGAAGCAACCCCGGCCGACCGACCACCACGAGGCCCCCCCTCGGCTCAATAAAGCTTGTATACAGGTCATCAACACGCTCCCCGTGGACCGAATGCTCGAGTAAGAGGACTAATCGGGAGGCTCCACCTCCAATTTGCAGGTTGGGTTAGAGAAAGCTCCGGTAGGAGGCAAAGGGTGGCAGACGGAGCAAGTTCTCAAAATCAACACGAGGAGCATGTGTGCTAGACCTGAAGCAGAGGAGGGATAGTAGGGAGGTTCGTGGGCTGGTGCTGAATGGCGGGATCGGCGGGCACAAAATCACCTTGGTGGCGGCGAAGTCTCTCTGTTGAGGGAGAAGAGGGGCGCGTGTACGCGCGTAGTTTAGGGCAAAGAGGGGTTTTAACTCGTCTGACATGGGTTTAAGATGAGTCTTCTAGGAGATGTAACCCAACATAGGCCCATCTCCAAGTCAGTACCCAGCCTGGGTACAGACTTGGACCCGAGATGAACTGGGTTGGAGTGGCTGGTATGCAGACCTAGCACGGGGCCTGAGAGGGGTGGACATGAGATATAAAGTAACAGATGCTTACTAAAACGTCATGGCTCAGTTGGTTGAAAACACGTGAGCTGTGTGGTAGTGTAGCATCAAATTGTTGTGCGCACGCTCTTTTTTTTTAACTACATGGGGGCGCGTTTGTTGTGTGCTTCTCACGGAAACTCCCTTTGAGAAATCCCCATTTTGGGTACTTTCTAATGGCGTTCCTCTTCAATCCAAGACTTCAATTATGAACCAATTTCTTAATCCCCTTCCTCTTGTAATCCTCTTTCTTCTATCTTCATCCCTTAATCAAATCTTTTTCTTGGCCAAAATCAGTCCCTCTAAATCTTTGTTTCAGATCTTCCTTCTATCCATTGCCATAGTGCTGCTATCCGCGGCGGTGGCGTCACCATCGTCTTCGTCTCCGCCTCGATTTGTCTTCCCCATTTATCAATCAATTTGGGGTTTTTTTTTGCATCCGAACCCTTGGTTCCTTGGGTCTTCTCCCCGAGCTACCTTCGGCCTGGTTTTGGCTGTTTTCGTGTCCTCGTCCTCCGATTACGCTTTGTTGGCTGCCAATTTGTGTATCTTGTAGCGCTCCCGGCTGTACTGCGAGTTTCGTGTCTTCGTCCTCCGGTCGCTCTGTCGTTGGACGGAGTCCCGTCGTTGTGGTCTTCGTCGCCGATGTTAGACAGTGGTCGTCGCCGGCGAGGCTCAATCAGCCTCCCGGGTAGTCCTTGCTGCCCAAGGCTTCAAAGCTCTGCTTGGCGTGCAAGGTTAACCTTTAGCCTTGCACGCCAAGGTTGGAAGGATATTATTAAAAAAAAAACGCATTTATATATATATATATATATATATATATTCATTTATATATAAATATTCGACAAAATCCCGAAAGGGTTTGAGTAAATCCACCCAAAAGGGTATGACCAAATCCCGCAAGGGTTTCGACGATTTTCTTGCAGGTTAAATCTTACTGGCGTTTTGTTCGAGCAGCTTTCGACTCTACTTCCAATGTTTCTAGGAGGTCTTCTACTTGGTTGAGGGGCGTGGAGTCTGGAGTCGGGACTGGCTGGGGTCGTGGTCGTGCGCTCAAGGGCGACTCCGTATTCGGGATTGAGTTTCCTTGGAGTTCGTCTGCACTACCCACAGGAGATAGAGTCCTGCTGAACCGCTGGCCGGCGGTGCCACTTTCCGGTGGTGCTTGGCTTCGTTCTTCGGCGGCTTCCTCAGCTTTTTGGGAGTTGGTCTTCTAGGGTCGTCTTGTTGTAGAATTTTGCTGCTTGTTTCATTTCGCTTGTTGTCTGTTCTTCTGTATTTTCAGGTTGTATGTTAGACGGTTCGCCGTCTGCCGACTTTGTCGGCCTCTCGATGAGTCAGACATGTCTGACCTTCAAATTTTTACCTAATCAAAAAAAAATATATCGCTTCTCACAGGCCTTTTACCGCAATTTTATCACGTTTTTTACCGCCATTTCGGTTTCACCGGAGCGCACCCCTATATATATATATATATATATATATATATATATATATATATATATATATATATAGGGAAGCTTTAAAATGTAAAATATCCTTAACGTGTAAAATTTGCTTAACGTGTAAAATTTTCAAAGCAACACAAACATTAGCGCGCAACCCCCGAGCCCTCAGACTCCCGCACCCGCACCCACCTCGAGCCACCTCCGGCCACCAGCGACCAGCCGCCCTCGAGCCCACCCCGGTGCGCAACCCCCGAGCCCAGACATGGCTTGGTTCGAGCCCAGACGCACCCAGACGCGCCCCCTCATCGCAGCACCGTCGAGCCACCAACAGATTCGGTTTTCGGCCTCCCACGCCACCCACGAGCCACCTCCGGCCACCAGCCCCGACCAGCTTGAACCCCCTCCCTCAGGCGCACCCCCCGAGCCCGGACCCCATGGTTCGAGCCCAGCCGAGCCCACACCGAGCCCATCTTCCCCAACAACGCTAATCGGTACTTTTGGCTCGGAATACCTTCGAAATCCCGATTTTGCTCCTTGTTTCCACTCGAATTTGGTATGATTTCTAACCCTAAACTTTTTTATTACAACTATTTAGATTGTTTGAATGATTTAGGTTGAGATTGAAAACCTAGGGTTTTATTTAGGAGCGGAATTTGGGGCTTTTTGCCAAAATCCAAATTGATTGAAATTGATGATATGGTTGTGTTGTTGGGTTGATTTTGAGCTAATTTCATGTTCATATCATTGTCAAATTGTTTATGGATCATGAGCTAATTGAATTTTAGAATTTTAGATTGCGATATGTTTTAGAATTTGGGGCTTTTTGCCAAAAGCTAAATTGATTGAAATTGATGATATGGTTGTGTTGTTGGGTTTATTTTGAGCTAATTTCATGTTCATATCATTGTCAAATTGTTTATGGATCATGAGCTAATTGAATTTTAGAATTTTATATTGCGATATGTTTTAGAATTTGGGGCTTTTTACCAAAAGCAAAATTGACTTAAATTGATGATATGGTTGTGTTTTTGGGTTGATTTGGAGCTAATTTCATGTTCATAGCATTGTCAAATTGTTTATGGATCATGATCTAATTGAAGTTTGGAATTTTATATTGCGATATGCTTTAGGTCGATTAGGTTCTTCAATTTTAGCATAAAAATCATAATTTAGCCTATTAGCTCAATTGGTAAAGCAATGTGCGTTTGCACAAAAGATGTGGGTTCAAATCCCACATAGGTTACATAATAGACAAGAGCGCAACAATCGCAAATTGTTAATCATGCACATTATAATCTAAGTTATGCACTTTTTAACCTTAATTATGCACATTTTAATCTTATTTATGCACTTTAATTTTAAAAGCTTATACGTAAAAAAATCGATTTCAAACTTACATCTATCAACCTAAATTATCCGAGAGGTGAACCCAAACTCTCAAAAGTAAAAAAAAAAAAAATTTAAAACATCGATTTCAAAAGCATATCTTTTGACTTATTAATGCACATTATGATCTTACATTTGCACAATTGTAGTTTAAATTTGCACAATTGTATCCTACTTTAAATTTGCACAATTGCACAATTAAAGTTGCACAAATGCACTTTACAGTTGCACAAATGCACTTCACAGTTGCACAAATGCACTCCACGGTTCCACAAATGCACTTCACAGTTGCACAAAAGGTATCGAAAACGGGAAAAAGTGCATTTACCCATAAAATTAGACATATTTACCAATTTACCCATAAATTAAACATATTCCTCTTCATCTTCTTCCCTTACTTCCTCCTTTCCTTAATCTCTTCCCTTAATCCCTCATTTTCCTATCAATTTCCATTGTTCTAGTTTATGATCCGTTAGGGACATAACAATATTGTTGCTGAGAAGAACTGTGAAAAGATCAATTATATGGCACCAAACATGTGGAGCAGGGACTGCTGCAGATACAGAGGCACCTACTTGCGGGGCGCTCTTGCCAAAATCTGCGTGGGAACTAATGCTTTGGCACTAGGTAAGCAACTCGTGAGTTCTAACAATATTTTCTCCTTATGTGTAGTTCACGTTCAACCAGTACCTTCGGCATGTGTTTATGATGCTAAAGTCATGCAGAATTTGTTATTTTCCCTTAATATGAACAATGTTGTAGTGTTCATTGTTTTTCTGATATGTAGTTTTACATTTTGTTGTCATTTGAGTATTCTTTCGTCTATGATAAATATGCTGATTACTTCTTTTTTCATATGATCAGATCTTCGGGTGCTGAATGAATATCCACAGATTCAGGCTTTTTCTGCATTCAACAGCATCTACAATAACACTGGCCTATTTGGCATCCAAGCAACTACAGTAAGTTTATTTACAGAAAGGATAATGCAGAATTCTGTTGTGTGAGTAGCATCTTGTTTGTACTGCATACCTGCTAATCTTTGTTCATATTCGACCCTCGGAACCATGTTTTTTTTTTGGCAGCTCATGCGCCACTTCTGCCATTCGTTTCATTTTCTTTTTGCTTTCTTTCCCAGCCTTTTTTTTTTGAAGAGGTAAATGTATTAATGTGTGTAATAAATTACAAAAGAGATAGAAGCCAATGGCCTCTATCACGATATGGCGAACGAGCCATCCCCCCAAAATCTCCTACCAAGGCGTAGAACTATTTACAAACACCAATAGCCCAAAATTCCCTAACAATCCACTAAATCTGCGTGGGAACTAATGCTTTGGCACTAGGTAAGCAACTCGTGGGTTAAGATTAACTCTTTCATTTTATCAGTTTTTATTGTGTGGGATATGTTGGTTCTGATCAGATTTTGAATCTGGGATATCAATCTTTTTTTTAAATGATAAGTTCCATTTCTTTATTGCTAAATGTGCAATTTTAGTTTGAAAAAGTGCAAGTATAAAACGGAAAAGTGCATTTTTAGAACTATTTTTCTTAGCATGTCCATATTTGGGTTAGCTTCTTACTTGTGTTAAGATCCATAAGCTCAATTAGGAATGAGCGCCTGTTGTTCAGGATGTTGGTGGTTCGACTCCACCTGGATCTATATACTCTATTTCAATGTTCAATTCAGAATATCATGTCTACTAATAATAGGCCACCCATTAGGAAGCTTAGGCAATGGAGTGGTTTAAGTTTTAATGCACATTATGATCTTACATTTGCACAATTGTATCTTACATTTGCACAATTGTATTCTTAATCTGCACAATTGTATCTTACTTTTGCACAATTGTAGTTTAAATTTGCACAATTGTATCCTACTTTAAATTTGCACAATTGCACAATTAAAGTTGCACAAATGCACTTTACAGTTGCACAAATGCACTCCACGGTTCCACAAATGCACTTCACAGTTGCACAAAAGGTATCGAAAACGGGAAAAAGTGCATTTACCCATAAAATTAGACATATTTACCAATTTACCCATAAATTAAACATATTTCAATTATAAATTTTTATAATTGAAATAGGCACATTTACCTATTTACCCCATAATGAATTATTTGTCTGCACAAAATAAACTTATATTTGCACAATAACATCTTATATATGCACAAAAGCAAGTTACACTTGCACAGCAGAAAGTGTTACCACGAAAAAAAAAATTCTGGGCAAAAAAAAAAAATTTAAAATTTAAATTTTTTTTTTTTTAAATTTAAAAAAAAAATCGGGTCCGAGAAGGGGGGCAAGGGGGGGGGGGCACACGCATGGGCAAGGGGGCAGATATTCTACTAATAAAATTAGGCCCATTAGTAATTAAATTAGGCCCAATAGTAATTAAATTTGGCCCATTAGCAAATTTTACACAATAAGCATATTTTACACTTTAAGGACTTTTTACATTTGAAGTAAACCCTATATATATATATATATATATATATATATATATATATATATATATATATATATATATATATATATACATATACATATATATAACTTGTGCACACCCCTTAGGGTGTACTTTGCGCACAAATATAGACCCTTGATCTATTGAAAATAGATAACCATGATGATGCCACGTTAGCAGGGGAGTTTTAAAAAAATTGGGGAAAAAAAGGCCCAATTACAACCTTTCTAATTGACAAGCGCGTGTATTTTAAACCGATTAAAACCCTAGCCCACACAAGCTATTTCATTCATTTGGTGGAGCGTGAATTCTCGGTGGAAAGTGAAGCGCCTTTCAAGCCGGCGTCGAATCGAGTAGGGGTTGTAGGCGGCGGCAAATCGAGAAGCCCATGATACCGGCAACGAAAAGAAGGTGGCGGCGATTGCAGGAGGCGGCGGCAAATCGAGGGGCACTGGAGACCGGCGGCGAGAAGTGGTAGATGGCGATGTTGTTGACCATCGATGAACATGGCGGCGCCTCGGCGTCGCTGTTGCTAATGGAGGGGGCTGTGTGGGTGCGAATGGATTCCTCCTCCCCACCATGGATCTCTGCCGCCATGGATTCAGGGCAACTGGATTCCTCCTCCCCGTTGGTCTTCTTCTTCATCGATGTGGACCCAGGTTCTTCTGTCCCGTTCCTGATGAGTTCCTGAAATTCTCTCAGATTTGCCACTCTTTTTATTTTCATTGTTGTCGCCTCCTCGTCTTCTTCGGTGTAAATCCCCTCTTGATTCAATTTGGAAGTGGATTTTAAATTTAAGATTGATTCACCAGTTCGTTTGATTTCATCAATTTGATTCGTATTGATCGATTTTGAGTGGTAGCTATTGAAAGGATAAAAAATAGTTCTGATTTCATTTGCAATAGCAGGCAAATTATGTTACTATATGATATGACCCTGTAATTGCTCGGAATCGAAAAAACCAGTTGAAGTCATTATTATGTGCAACAATTTGATTTATTAATCGTCAATTATTCACTCGTATGTGTCGAATTTTGGTCAATTATTCGGTGAAACATGATTCATTATTCCTCATTATATGTAGTTTTCGGTTTGACAAAGAAAATAAAAAACCAATCACGCATGTATAACTACACAATTAAACATTATTCGTTGAAATGTGAAACATTATTCGGTGAAATATAAAGAATTATTCGTTTAAATCGTCAATATTGTTTAGGGTTGGAGTTTCTTTTATCTAAAATTGATGAACAAAAAAAAATTTATTCGGTAGCATGTGACGTATTATTCAGTGGAATTGGTAAATTTTGATATGAACAGAGGAACAGAGTTGGCATCTTGGTTGGGGAGCTTTGGAAGGATCGGGTTGTGTGGGTCGACCATGTGAGTGACCGTCTGATGGTGATTAAGCTTGTGTTGGAGGATTCTTTTCTGCATGTGATTAGTGCCTACGCCCCCCAAGTAGGCCGAGGTGTGGAGGAGAAGAGGAAATTCTGGGAGGCTTTGGATGCTCTAGTTGGGACAATTCCGGCGTCAGATCGGTATGTGATTGGTGGAGATTTCAATGCTCATATAGGTAAGGTCAACGATGGGTTTGAAGAGGCTCATGGAGGTTTTGGCTTCGGGCAAAGAAATGATGGGGGTATTGCGTTGTTGGAGTTCTCTAGTGCGTTCGGAAGTGTTATATGCAACTCCTGGTTCCGTAAAAGAGATGAACATTTGATTACCTTTTCCAGCTTGGTTGGTAGTTCGCAAATCGACTACCTTTTAGTCAAAAAGGAAGATAGACGACATTGTAGAGATTGCAAGGTGATTCCCTTCGGAGGTATTTCTACTCCCCACCACCTTCTGATCTTGGACTTCGAAGTGCGTTGTCGTGGTCGTAAGAAATCCCCTAACTTGCCTTCGAAAATTAGGTGGTGGCGTCTGAATGAATCGACTGGGCGTCTTCTAAAAGAGAAGGTTTGGCAAGCGGCAGAGCAAGGGGGGTTTGGGGAATCGCGAGGCAATGCCGATGCGATGTGGAGCTATTTGGCGGGTTGTTTTCGCAACGTGGGGAGAGAGGTGTTAGGGATGTCTAAAGGGAGGCATGGGCTCAGTCGAGGCGTAGACTGGTGGAATGTGAAGGTGAAGGCTAAGGTTAAGGCGAAACAGTTAGCATTTCAGAGATGGTTACATAGAGGCAGTGGAGATGATGGTGGGGAGCTCAGGGTCAGATACAATGTGGCCAAAGGAGAGGCTAAGCGGGCAGTTGCTAAAGCTAGAGACAAGTCATTTGAGAGTCTGTTTAAGGCTCTCGACGAGAAGGGAGGGGAACAGGTTCTTTACCGCTTAGCTCGGCATAGAGAGAGGATGAGCAGAGACATCGACAACGTCAAATGTGTCAAAGATGAGAGCGGTCAATTGTTGGTTGAGGATCAGCAGATCAGGGGAAGATGGCAGAGGTACTTCTCAGAATTACTCAATGAGGACAATGACTCTTTGAATTGGAGTGCCAATCTTGCAGATCGTATCGACTATGGATTCCACCGACGCATCTCTATACAGGAGGTTAAGGAAGTTGTCTCTAGGATGAAGAACAACAGAGCATCGGGTCCAGACGATATTCCGGGAGATGTTTGGAAATGGCTTGGAGCCAAAGGCTTAGTTTGGCTAACATCACTTTTCAATGCAATCCTTATGTCAGCTAAGATGCCTTCAGAAGGGAGACTTAGTAAATTGGTCCCTGTCTACAAGAACAAGGGGGATGTACAATGCTGCAGTAACTACAGGGGAATCAAGCTGCTGAGTCACACGATGAAGTTATGGGAGAGACTTATAGCGAGGAGACTTCAGAAACTAGTTAACATTTAAGAGAATCAGTTTGGCTTCATTCCTGGCAGATCTGCAGTGGAAGCTATCCACTTTATTAGGCGACTGATCGAGATGCACAGAGACAGGAAGAAGAATCTGCATATGGCCTTTATTGATATAGAAAAGGCCTACGACAGGGTATCGAGAGAGCTTCTTTGGAGATGCTTGGTACGTAAGGGAGTGCCGGGGTCGTACATCAGAGTTATCAGGGATATGTACGAGGGTTCGCTGACAAGTGTTAGAACGCCTAGTGGGGATTCAGAGTATTTTGATGTCAGAGTGGGGCTTCACCAGGGTTCAGCGCTCAGTCCACTTCTATTCACTTTGGTTTTGGACACACTTTTTGCACCGCTCCAAGAAGAGGTCCCATGGTGCATGCTCTTTGCTGACGATATTGTTCTTGTGGATAACTCAAGATCGGGTTTGGCTCGAAGGCTTGAAAACTGGAGAGAGGTGCTGGAGTCTAAGGGTTTCAGAATGAGTAGGACGAAGACCGAGTATATTCAGTTTCGTTTTGGAGAGGGCGGGGATCCGGAGGCTTCAGTTGTGTTGGGGGATGATCCTATCCCAAGGAAAGAGTATTTCAAGTATCTTGGCTCTTTCGTTCAGAGCGATGGAGGTGTCGAAAAGGATATCGAGAATCGAATCTAGGCGGGGTGGTTGAGATGGAGAAGGGCTTCAGGGGTGTTATGCGACAAGAAAGCGTCGGCGAAATTGAAAGGGAAATTCTACAAGGTGGTGGTTAGGCCGACCCTATTGTATGGCTCAGAGTGCTGGCCTATTACGAAAGCTCAGTTACAGAAGCTGTCTGTGGCTGAGATGAGAATGTTGCGATGGATGAGTGGGCATACTAGATTGGACAAAATCAGAAATGAAGACATTAGGAGCAAGGTTGGAGTTGCGAGTATTGTTGACAAGCTGCGGGAGTCCAGATTACGGTGGTTTGGGCATGTGCGTAGGAGACCTATTTCAGCCCCTGTGCGTAAGTGCGAGAGCTTGGAGCTTGGTGCTTTTTGTAGAGGGAGAGGTAGACCGAAGAAGAGCTGGATGGAGGTTATCCGTCAAGACCTCAATTTGCTGAATCTTTCAGTAGATATGGCTTTAGACAGAGACCACTGGAAGAGGCGCATTCGGGTTCCTGATGTTTAGTAGTTAGAGTCTGGGTGTCGGGTCTTGTTGTTTATGCTTATGGTCTTCCTTCCTTCCTGCCCCCTAGTGCCTTCGTATTTTTTCTGTTTCCATTTGTCTTCTTTTCTTTTATTTGCCTTGTTTATATGTGCTTTAGGTAACTTATTATTGTGGGTCTTTCGGAAACACTCTCTCGACTCGTTCGGGGAAAGAGTGCGTACATCCTGACCCCCCAGACCCTGCGTTTTCGCGGGATATACTGGGTTGTTGTTGTTGTTGTTGTTATTCGGTAGAATTGCCAAAATTTTAAAACGAACGAAATCAAGTGGGTGATTATTTGAACGAAAACTAAATTTATGGGGGATTTTCTACAATTTTTATTTTAAGAGTGATTTATGGGGGGTTTTCTAAATTTATGGGTGATTTTATATAATTTTATGTAAATATCAAATTGGACCTATTTACTTTGAAAACAGTCTGAACGTTAAATAAAAAAAAACAAGGGGGGAGGGAGGGGGTTGAGCAACACGCTCTAGCAAGAGGAGTTGTGGGTGATTTTTCCCAAGTGGGTCCCATAATTAATTAAAGCAAAATAAAAAAAATCCAATTTAATTATAGCCTTCCATCTCTTCTTTATCTACTGCCAAAATTTGTGCAGAAGGTACACTATAACGGGTGTGCACTCTTGAACAACTTCATATATATATATATATATATATATATATATAGTAGGGTTCAAGTGAAAATAGTATATACCGGTGAGAAAGAAAGAAGGGATCTCATTGGTCGAATTTAATTAAAAATAACAAAATTAAAATCCAGCCTCACGCGCCTTCTTTATAATTCCTCTTCTCCTTCCCCTTCTTCCATGGCCGCCGCCAGCCAGCCAGATCCCCGCCTGCCATGGCCTTCTCCCGATTTCTTCAACCTCGATCCCTCTCTCACTTCTGGCTCTGTCCTCTCGCACTTCTCGCTCCGAGCCCGCCACTGTGCCGCACCTCCGATCGAGAACGCCACTGACAAGCCGACGAGATCGGTCTCTGCCAAATTGAAGACTCCGATCGGCCTCCTCCAGATCTGAAGGCAGAAGAAAGAATTTGTGTCTCATCCGTACCATGAGCGCGAAGGAGTTGAACCGCTTGATCAAATCGCATCTGGTGCAGTCGATGATCAGGCCTTCAGATCTGGATACTCCGTCACCAACGAATCTCCTCCCTCCGATCCTGCTCCTCCTCCCCCTTCTTCCATCCCGTCACCAATCGTGATGGATCTGAATGTTTATTACTGATCTTCAAACAGTTCAAACTCCTTTTTGCGATCTCTATCGCCGATCTTCTGGTTAGATCTAGCAAATGTCGATTCCCAAACCTGTGTTTGCCAATGGTGAAGCGGATTCCAGGTTTGGCAGTGGTGAAGCTGATGCCATCTGTTTGGGCATAGTATAACTAGTTGATCAAATCACTTTTTATTTTGCTTGTAAGCAATGGTTGCTTGTAAGCTGATGCCATCTGTTTGGACATTGTATAGGGGTGCAACGTAGGAAAAATGTCAGCCTCTAACTGGCTTGTAGATTAACAATTTCAAGTGAATTTGTGTAAGCAATGGTTGATCGTTTTGCTTCTTGCAATTAATGGATGTAGCCTCTGATTGTGTTATACCCAAACCCGGAAAATATAAACCCCTGAACCACACGAGTAAACCAAGTAGTTCAGAGCTTTAAACCAAATGGTTCAGGGGTTTTATACCAAGTGGTTCACGGATTTTATAACAAATGGTTCAGGGTTTTAATACTAAGTGGTTCAGAGGTTTTATACCCATTGATTCAGGATTTTAATACCAAGTGGTTCAGGGGTTTATACCAAGTGGTTCAGGGCTTTTATACCCAGTGGTTCAGGATTTTAAATCAAGTGAATAAAATTGTTGAACCAATGTGAATAAAATTGCTGAACCACTGTGAATAAAATTGCTGAACCACTGTCAATAAAATTGTTGAACCACTGTGAATGAAATTGTTGAACCACTGTGAACGAAATTGATGAACCACTGTAAATAAAATTGTTGAACCAATGTGAATTAAATTGCTGAACCACTGTGAAAATAATTGCTAAACCACTGTGAATAAAATTGTTGAACCACTATGAAAATAATTGCTGAACCACTGTGAATAAAATTGATGAACCAATGTGAATAAAATTGCTGAACCACTGTGAATAAAATTGCTGAACCATTTCTTGCCAATATTTTTTTCAACAAAACATATACAAAGTGGGTGTCTATGTGTAGATAAAATTAAATTACACCCAAATATATATTTTTTATAATTTTTTAACAAGTGAAAATGCCAAAAAATGATTTTTAAAAGTTCATGTTGTGGCGCGTGTACAATGAGAGTGGGGGTGTTACTAATTAATTTGGATGAGTTTCACTAATTAATTTTGAGAATACGCGTGTCTCTTTTTTTTAATTTACTTTTGGACACGTGGACCAATGAGGTTTCTTCTTTCCTTCTTAAGAGGTATGCAAAAGTGAGAAGGAAAGAAGTCACCCCATTGGTCGGTTTGCAGCCTTTCTCGCGCGCGTTCCACTTATTCACGCGCTTTGCTCTCGCGCACGCGTCTCACTCACGCGCTCCTTTATCAGATACGGAGTACATTTTTTTTATAAAAATAAAGACCCCAGTACAAGGATTCGAACACCCAGCAGAGGGGTAGCACATGAATTTTTAAATTTTTAATTGCCATCCTGCCAAACTGATTTCCATGTTCCAACAGCCTTTTAATAGCATTTAATGTAAGTCTTTAAAGTTTTTTCTTCTAAAAAATTCAATTCCATGTTTAATACTATGTTGCTTTTAATAATAGCTTTTAAAGTTTTAATTCCGTGTTTAAGTGTTTGTTTAAGTTTCTTTTTGAAAATTAATTAAAGCATCATCAATTCATCATATAATTTTAATAATTATCCCTGAACCAACCTCGAGTAACTCGTTGAACCAACCTCTATTTAGTCACTGAACCAACTTCTATTTAGTCACTAACCCAACCTATTTACTCACTGAACCAACCTCTATTTAGTCATTGAACCAACCTCTATTAAGTAACCGAACCAACCTCTATTAAGTCACTGAACCAACCTCTATTTAGTCACTTAACCAACCTCGATTTACTCACTGAACCAACCTCTATTTAGTCACTGAACCAACCTATATTTAGTCACTAAACCAACCTATTTACTCACTGAACCAACTCCTATTTAGTCACTGAACCAACCTATATTTAGTCACCGAACCAACATCTATTTAGTCACTGAACCAACCTCTATTTAGCCACTGAACCAACATATTCAGTCACTGAACTAGCCTCTATTTAGTCACTGAATCAACCTTTATTTAGTCACTGAACCAACCTCTATTTATTCACTGAACCAACCTATTTGGTTACTGAACCAACCTCTATTAGCCACTGAACCAAACTCTATTTAGTCACAGAACCAACCTCTATTTAGTCACTGAACCAACCTATTTAGTCACTGATCAACCAACCTCTATTTAGCTACTGAACCAACCTACTTGCTATTAAAACTGAACCACTTGCTATAAAACACTGAACTACTTGCTATTAAAACTCTGAACCACTTGGTATAAAAATACCGAACCACTTTATATTAAAACCCTAAACCACGGGTTAAAAAACCTGATCCACTTGTTATAAAATCCTTAACCGTTGATTCAAACTCAAATACCCATTAATACATAGCATTATATTAATTATATATTTGTGCAGGCTTAGGCTACTTAGCTTGAATTGAATTCACCCACCCCGGCCACAGTTTCATTCACATAAACCAAACAGATCGATCAAGAAATCATATCAGCATGGGAAGAGGCAAGGTGGAGCTCAAGAGGATTGAGAAAAACATCAGCAGGCAAGTCACCTTCTCCAAGAGAAGATCGAAGGAAATTTTCACATTGAACTTCCTAATCATCTTTGCTCCGAGTGGACGACGCCGGCCCAATTTAAAATTGCCAGAGATTTGCTTCCCGGTGAATCGATCCAAAGGGAGAGACTAGCTCTAGCTCCGAGACGACGACCGCTTCCTCCGTCGGCTCCTCTTCAAGCGACCGTCTCCTCCGTCGGAACAAATTCACACTCCGACAGCGAGATCGCGCAAACAAGAGGCTGAAATCTCTGTAAGCGGTCCGGAGACAGGGGCGGCGGCGATGGGCGGGAGGAAGGAGGAGGAGGAGCAGGATCGGAGCCTGCGACGGTGGGGTTTATCGGAGGCGGTGGAGGCTGAATCAAAGATGAAGCGCACAGTGAGGAGGACGAAGTCTGAGAAGCTAGCGCGTGTTGTTCACTAAAAAAAAAAGGGCGTGTTGTTTTTTTTAATTAACCAATCAGATGACTTCTTTCTTTCTTACCCCAAGCCCATTGTCACTTGAACCCTAATATATATATATATATATATATATAATGTTCGCCGGTAATTAGGGTCTAGTTCTATAGTTGGCAGTTAGGCCCAACCTGAGGCAAAGGTCATCTTCTTCCTCCCATAAAGCCACTGAGCTTCTATAATCGTTCGGCATCCAAAATTATTATCCTTCGAATCAACCCTTCTACCTTCATGGTTGATTTCTAGCACGTTCTAAAATACTCAGTTTTGAGTTCGATTATCGAGCTTCTACCTGAGAATCTATGGTTCGTTTACTTGATCTTCAGATAGAGATTTCGATTGGCGAAATCCCGTCTCATAAATTCATCCATAAATTACAAATTTCCAAATCAAAAGCCCACAATTTTCTCAAACCCCCATATTACATACCTCGTCAGCACTCGCGCAACAAACCAACGCCTACATTGCCTTGCCTCCTTCGATCGTCGATATCGTCCTTCAACGAATTGTAGTCACACCACCTCTTTGCCGCCTTCGATCGTCGACATCGTCCTCCAACAAATCTTCATTGAGAAGCACCAATTTGAGAATTCTGACATCCTAGGTTATCGGGAGAAGAATTAAGGGAAAGAGGAAGTTCCATCGGGGGGATGGGTAAACTGTTTTGTTGAAATTTCTTTGATTTCCCTGCTAAATTTCTTTCTTTAAAAAAAAATTGAGACTAATCTCACCTGTTAATTAAATCAATGCTGTATATTTGGTCAACTATATACTACAGTTTTGCATCCCTACCCAACAAGACAAACCCAGATAAAAAAGGCCAATTTGCATAACTAGCCATATAAAAAAAAAACTTTACACAACTAACCATGTGCCTTGATTATTTGCATGGGGTAGAAAGTGGCCATTTTTTGCAAATAAAAATAGCAACCGGGAGAGGAAGTTGCAGGTGAAGGTGGGGGACACTGTAGCTACACTGTAGCTGTCAGTAGGTGTCAGTGACATGTGGCACCAAAAGGCATCCTCCGTTCATTTCATAAAACTGTAGACTGTCCATCTTACTAATAGAATTAATTTGTCCTACCAATAGGCTAAACCTGTCTTTCCATACCTGGAGATATTTTGGAAAGAATCTGGAGGGGATTCACTGTAGCTGATTTGGCGGGCTGTCAGTGTACTTTTGGCGCCAAAACAGAATTCCTCTTTTGAGAAAAAGGGGGAGCATTTATGAGGGGAAAATGCAATGATTGCATTGATGGGTGTCCCCCAAAAACATATATAAACTTGAAAAGAGGATCTGAAACACCATAACATGCTCTGCAAAAAGCGGAAAGGACGAGGAAAAAGTTACCCGTTCATTCTAGGAAACGATACAGTCCCCATCCTACCAATAGAATATTTCCGTCCTACCAATAGTGTACAACTGTCCTTTCATACCTGAAAAAGTGCAAGAAGTTTGTCCGATGACAGTCGCAGCGATGTGTAAGTGATCTTGTACCTATCCTTTGTAGTTATTCATTTTTCTTATAACAGAACTACCCCAAGGTGACGGTTTCACAAAACCGGTTGCAGAGAGTTCGTAATTTATACTCTCTTTTTTATCAATTGCATGACTTGCAAATTAAGATAACAAATCCAAGCGCTATTTTTTCTTCCTGCGAAATTATCACTTCTTGATGCCTAGACGATCATAAGGACCCATTGAAAATAGTCTATTAGCTCAATTGGTAGAGCGTTGTGTTTGCACACAAAGATGTGAGTTCGACTCTCACATAGGCTAATACGGAGTATGTGTTCATGAATCTCTCTAAACTTATACAATTATGAACCTGACAGAAAATATATATACTAATGGTAGGACAATATATATCGTACCATCAGTGTGCATCTATCCTACCATTAGTGTCAAGTTATACAGGAATTACCAGGTTTCCATTATGATCCTACCAATATCGTTGTTTTCTCCTACCATTAGTTTCCATCAATCCTACCATTCTGATCCTACCGATATCGTTGTTTTATCCTACCATTAGTTTCCATCAATCCTACCATTCTGATCCTACCCATATCGTTGTTTTCTCCTACCATTAGTTTTCATCTATCCTACCGTTTTTGTGCATCTATCATACCAATTTAAATAGCTTTCAAGGAAAATCAAGCTAGAAACCGTAGCAAATTATGTTCCACATTTTTCAGAAAAACAACCAAGGGTAGAGGGTTTCCAGTCTACAACAGAAGATGAAGGAAACCTAAGTAACATTATATCCAAGGCTAGAGGCTCTAATTCAGTCGTTCTAGCATTGAATTAGATTGGATTCATGAATTTTGATTGATAGAAATGGGATTCAAATTGGGATTTATGAATTGGAAATTGAGATTGAGATTATGATTAATTCACGCCTCAATGATGACTAGTATGTGATTTGTGGATTGATCAATATTAGTTCTACTTCTTTGCCAATAGTACAAATATATCTTACCATTCGTGTACATCTATCCTACCATTAGTGTGAAGTTATACACTTAGAAATTTCGGTGATTACATTTTTATCATACCAATATCGTATATTTATCCTACCGGGTTCACAAATTTGTCCTACCACTAGTCTATATATTTCCTACCAAGTTCATAATTTTATAAGTTCAGAGATATTCATAATTCACAAATTTGTCGTACCAGATTCATAAATTTGTTCTGCCATTAGTGTATATATTTCCTACCATGTTCAATCGTAGAAGTCTATAGAGATATGAACGCATACTCCGTATTAGCCCATACTAAACAATTAATTTACCTTGCAATAAACTTTTCGAGATAAATTAGTCTTGCATATCCGAATAAATAGAACCAATCAATGCCTCATCATAGCACTTTGCTCCATTACACTAAGTATTTTGTTTCATCAACAAAATAAATAACAGAAGAAACACATCTACTTCTTTCCAACATGATATTCTCCTTCAATCTTCAAAAGAAGGATGACTAAGGCTACGTACCATCTTCTTCACTGGTTTCCGCATCATGTCCGGTTGCCTTGCACATCACCCTCACCTTGGGTTAAGGTAGATAATCTCCCCTGTAGTTCTGCAATAACCATAATTACATGTGCAGTGAATCTAGTGATGAAAAAAAAAAGTGTATCAATAAGAAGCTGACCAAGTTCTGCTATGAATTATCTATGCAGTGAATCTAGTGATGCTTGCTCCACACACCCTCTGTACTAACCAGGAGAGACCTGATCGAGCGGAATGATATGTTATTCCACTAAAACTGAATCAAACTTTGGTTAACCTTGGCCTGCTGTGTGACAGCTTCATCTTGAGAATTCGCAATGAAAGCATTCCTGGCATCTGCAAGTGAGAGTAACCATAATTTATAGGTAAAAAATCTCAGCACGTACTCGTCCTATATATGTAGAACAAAAGGGAAGAACTAAAAAGCTTATTGCTCAATCTGAAATCTGTTGTATAAGCTGATAAGTTACCCTCTCTCAAAATGGAAGTTGTGTTCTTTAATTCTTATGAAAGGTAATGATACTACATATGTAAGTAATGTGTGTATAAATCACATGAAATTTAAGCATAGACTAGACAAGTATCCGGTCAAATCCAGTGGCAGTCATATTTGTCAAACAATCAGTAAATGAGAACACACACTTTGCAGTAAAAAACAAAGCTTCAGCTCATAAGCACTGAGCCGTCAACAGTAGTATCTGGTATATCATGTTTCATTCGCTGCCCAGTGCCCACCAAAAATATGTTAATCCTATATTCCTATGAACCCATGTTCATCAAACGAGAGATGATAATGATAATCTAATGGCTTCAAAGTTCAAATTCACAAGGGTTTGTCAGAATATATTTGTAACATCTTGTTTGCATGATAAGCCGCGATACAACTGAAATTTCATCTGTAATGCATTAAAAGAATTGAATTTTCCCAATGTCTGTACTTTAAAGAGGGAAAAATCCTACATAAGATTCTCAAAATTCCAGGCAGCGTTTGTGTTGATAGAATCAAATATCAATTAGCTAAGCTACATCACAAGCAAAGAGGGATTGTAGGAAGGATGTGAACCTAAAAGAGATTTCCCAAACTCCCGAAGCTGCTTTGATGAAGCCCGAATTAGGTGCTGCCTGCGACCGTTTGCTTAGCACATGATTAAGGGCTTGAGAATGACTCAATCCATGCTTTTCCATCATATATGCAGCAACAACGGTCACCCTGAAAAATAAAATACTGATGCATTATTGGGCTGTAATGGAAAAGGCACATTCAGTGCTGCCTTTCAGTTCAGACATTAAAATATGGAATCAAAATAAGGAAAGGTCTGTCAAAACCTTACTTCAAGTTATCCCTAGTTGTCAACTGAAATCAAAATATGGAATGCGGTTATAAAATTCATGATCCCAACTGAAATCAAAATATGGAACCATCTCACTTCGATCCTCCTCCTTCATTCTCTCTGGTTCAGAGCTCCATTTAGCTCGTGTTTTCTGCTCAATTTTCGGCCTTGCATTATCCCTCTCCCTTCCAATCCCCCTATGGTGCAAAAACCCTAACACAGATCTCGCATTCGGATCACCAGCGAATGCCACCGCCTCGATCTCCGATCCAGCCTCCGTCATCGCCCTCGGATCGCCCGAGCTCATAGTAACCAACATGCAATCACAACCAGCAATTACAATCCCAACCTGCAATCAAAATCACAAGCCGTTCAGGGGTGTTGAATAGCGGTGGCGGCGGAGGAGAGGGGATCAAGCAGCGGTGGATGTCGGAGGAGCCGAGGAGGAGAGTCGGGGATGGTCGCGGCGGATTCCCTCTGGCTCAAGCTCTCCCACATCCTCGATCTCCTCCTCCCCCAATCGGAGAATTCCAGATCTCATCCTCGATCTCCTTCCTTCAAATCCGAGATTCAATTCCACCATCGACGAACCCGTGTAACCACATCTTCTTCGATGGCGTCACCGATGGCATCGGAAGAAGGGGAAGACGACCAGTCGGGAAGAGGCGGCGCAATCAAGATAAGAAATTGATAGGAAAGGTGGATAGAAGAAGAAGAAGGCAGTCTATAGAGTCGGAGGAGCTCGGAAGGGGAAGGTGGCAGTGGCCACGAGGGAGAGCAGAGCAGCCGGAGGTGGCCTGGACATCGACGGAGGAGCGAAGCAGGAGGTGGATGGGGCCAATGAGAGGTGGCCTGATATCGTCGTCTCTCCTCCTCCTTTGGTTTACCTCTGCAGCCGGTTCCAAACAGTGCAAAAAAACCGGCTGTTATATTTGCCTGAGATGGCCGGGCTATTTTGAGCCAATTTTTTACCCTATTGGCTATTTGTGCAAATAGGCACAAAAAATGGTCTATTTTGTACCATTTCCTCAATAAAAAACCCTCATCCAGCCAAATGAACGCGCCATCTCACGCGCCAACCTATTCTCCCCCAAAACCCAAACTCACCTCAAACAATAGATCTGGAATTCGGATCTCTCTCACCTTCTCCAAGATATAGATTCTCATCCTTCTTTGGTTATCCAGAGACTATAAGCTTTCCCATCTATAGAAATGCCGATTCCAACAGCAGCGCATGCTTTTTCGAAATTTCAGTTTCCGATTGGAAAGCTCTTGTTCTTGCTTTCCGATTTTGGATATGGATTACCTCTCCTTTAGAATCCTACAACAATAGCCCTCTACCAATTGAAGATTTCCCCAAAAAAAGTTAGTCCCGTTTCTGACCTAAAATTCACCTCTATCGCTCCCAAGAAGTTGATTTCTATCTCTGTTTCTAAAACATGATCTCAGTTCATTTCGGATCCAAACAACTTTTATCGGCCTACGCTTGTGCGTTCTTTTCATGGGACGTCCCTTGGTGTGCCTCTCTTCAGGATCCCTCTACACTTCGGGCCGTCTGTGCCTTTTCCTGTCGAGTTTGGCCTCCCTGGTGCTTTGTGGTCTTCTGTGGTTGTTCGTCTCAGCTTCCGAGCGCCGTACAATGATGTTTGTTACCTTCTCTTTGGTAAGTCTCATCCCACAAATGATAAACTCTGCAACAGGTATGTCTTCTCAACTCAGAACTTGCTCACAAGCAGACTCAATATCCTTTATGCCTCTTTAGATGTCCCAACCCCTACTCTCTATATAAGCATTATCAAGGTGCATCTGTTTGCTCATAAACTCAATCTCTCTTCTTGCTTTCTCTGTAACAAGCAGTGCTACTCTTTCTACTATATTTCATTTTTTTTATTTGTCTTTGGTTTCTCATGGATAAAGCTAGGGTCGTTCACTTGATATCAATATCGCCCGATATCGATATCTTGATACCGGTACCGATATATTGATATCAAGATATCAAAGATATCACCCCGATATCGATATCTTGATATCTAGATATCGATAACAAACGACCCTAAGGGAAATTCCTATCGTAATGACACCCAAACTGGAAAAAATACACCCAATGGGAAGCCTCCGGGCGACACCCACTCTAACTCATCAACTCAGAAGGTGCCTGCGAGCCCTTCAAACCAAAACACCTCACCTACTGCCTCACTTAAGTGTGACAAAGGTAAGGGAAAGCTCAACCTATCCTCCTTCTATGCTGAACTTGCTAAGTTCAACACCCCAAGCAAACTGAGCCCTGGTTGTATCGTCTTTGGCAGACTCTTTGGCTCTCCCATTGAGTTTGACAAAGATCAAACCAAGCTTTCATCTGACTTGCGTGGTCTTTCTGGTGAGTTAAGTGGGATCTTTGAGCTCCCTATTCGCTGGTTTGGATCACAAAATGCACTCATCTATTATACCTATGTTAATTTTAATGATCTTACAGTTTCCTTAATTATTCATATGGAGTATAGATGTTATGCCTCACTTGAATTAAGCACTATTTTCCTACCCTGGGTTTTCCCCCCAGCAAACTCTGTTTATCATTTTAATGCAGATTATACTTCACATACTACCAAGCAGGGGCGGAGGGAGGAAAAAATTCAGGGGGGGCTTGGACTAAAGGGGGATTTTTTGGGAAAAAAAAATGAAAGAAGAAGGTGGGATTGGGAATCGAACTCTGCGTCAACACACACCCAACCAATGCCCTGAACCAACTGGGCTACAAAGTTCCTTTGTTTCAATAGCACCTTTCATACAATATATACAAATTTTTTTTCTCCAGGGGGGGCTTGAGCCACCGCATGACCCCCCCTGGCTCCGCCCCTGCTACCAAGGCAACTCACTGGAAACAACCGGTTAGATGCAGTCTCTTTTGGCTTAGCAAACTTTGCACGACTCAGTCCCGAAATCTTAGCATGGTTGTAACTTGGTTCTTCCCTGGCCCCATTTCACTGAAATCATTCTACAAATCACATGTAAGTTATAATCATGCTCTCAACTGCACTCCTTGTCATAACCATTTGGTCGACTCACTTACTGTCTCTAGTCTCATGGCTGTATTTTGCTTATATCTTTATTCTATGATTTTGAAGTATGGACTAAACCCTATCTATATTCTGAACTTGATAAACCATCTAATTGGGTGCTTTATATGCTCTTGTGTCTACATTTGGTTTGTGTGCTCATGCGGTTTCTTTATTCGCTTGTTTATCAAATGCTTTATCACCATACCTATTGGAAAGCCTAAGTGCAACACCCAAACAACCCAAACATCAACTGGGAAGATTACAAGCGGCACCTAATCATCCCAAATACCATCCGGGAAGCTTTGGAGCGATATTCATTCTAAATCCTATGCCTCCATGTCTACCAAGTGTGACATGGGAAAAAGGAAACTAAACCTCCAAACCTTCTATTCCAATCTTTCTAAGTCCAAAACATTGAGTCTTTCAACGACTCCTAATCCATGCTACATGCAGGTACTACTGAATAACAAAGCCATCCATTCTGTTTTTATCATGTCGCCCAGGACTCTAAGGGATCTCATGCGTCTTTCTTGGGACTACTCTCAACAAGATCTCACCTGCATGTCTTACTTCCTCGTTGAGGAAGCTCCTTCCTTTGCTCACCCAAAACTGCAACGATCAAACACCCTTTACTGTATCGTGATGTATTACTGCTATGGTCAAGTTTCATGTAACCAATTAATTCACACCATTCTCACTTTCATGTCTCTTGATAAACTATATTATCTTGCTTGGTTAGAAATTTGGGGGATGACTAAGCTATATGCTTTCATGCACTTACATTAACCTATGAAAAATACAATCATATTAATTAACCCTTGTTCGAAGACCGTTACCCCGGCATTAAAACAACTCTTACAACACTACTATCACCTTAAATGTAAACCAAGAACACAAATCACCATTGAACTTCTATGTTATTCTGTCAAAATTAAATCTTGGAAAAAAAAGCCAAGTTGCCAAACACAATGCAACCATGTAATGCTAAGAAACAAATAGCCTAGCTTGCTAATAATATCCATTATGCATCCTACAAAACCTTTCTATCTTTGTGTTTATCAGGACTCACAAACCTTAACAGCTATCCACTTTATGCGAGCTCACTCATTGCTGAAAGTAGCAATCTGCAGCGCTTATATGAGACGGCATCTTATGTTATAGCATTCCTTATTAAGCTTAGATCAATTCTTGTTTGGTTTTGCTTGTCTTACTCTGTCGATCACAATGATATAATGTGTAACGAAACAACTAACTACTTCCTTGATTGTCCTTAATTTTTGCTACATTTTGTGTTATGGAAATCTGTTAGGACAATTAACTCATGGCAATATTGGTTTGTTATAATACAATTACACTTGTTTTTTGTCCGGTTTGCTTTGATAGTAACCTTGGTCTTAAAACAACCCTTCATGCGAAAGCATTACCCAATGACACCCCCAATTCAAGCAACTAGTATATTATGAAGATAAGTTATTGGAATATTTGGGGTCTTGCTAGGAATAACATATGGACTCAAATTGACTCAACTTGTAAAACTGAGCATATACAAATACTAGCGCTAGCAGAAACCAAACTCCAAACTCCCCCAAAAGAATCTTTGTGGCGACAAGGGGGTTTCAATAACCTTCAGTTTTGGCCCTCTGTGGGTCTCTCAGGTGGTCTTTGTCTTATGTGAAAATCCTCTCACATAAGCAAAGATTCATTTACAATCATCTCTTCGGGAGAACGCTACATTTTGTCAGAATACCATAACCACTGTTCTAAAAAACCCTTCAAGACCCGCCTAAACCCTTGAACTCGCCCCACCGCCAAGGCCGTTAAGGTCGTCAAAACCCGCCTAGACAGCAAAGCACCGCCATGAAATCCGCCTAGACCCATGACCCTACCCTACCGCCAAGCACCCGCCAAGCGTTTTTTGGAACATTGACCATAACAACACCCGTAACCTAACATTTACAATTTTATTCGTCTATGCACCCCCTCATCAAAATCAAAAACTAGCATTTTGGAACGAAATCTCCGTAATACTCTTAGCTAACTCCCGTCCATGCATCATAGTCGGGGGCTTTAACGACATCCTATGCACCTCTGACAAACTTGGAGGGGCCATCCCTACTCCCTCTAGATTCCATAGGCTCATAGACTTCATCTTGAGAGATGATTTGATAGACATCCCCACAATTGGGAACCAATTTACATGGCGCAAAAGTTCACAAGCAGAAAACAATACCTATGAAAAACTAGATCGGTTTCTGGTCCATAAAAACATATATGCAGCGATCCCACACCAAACTACCAAAAACCATGCTTTCAGAACATCCGACCATACTCAAAGAACTTTAGAACTCTTCCCAAACGAACTACCAATAATGCAACCGTTTAAATTCGAACTAGCCTGGACAAAACACCATGACTATGAAAACCTAGTTAGGCAGGCTTGACGGCTTAACCCTACTGGTTCCCATCTTTTTAAGCTTGCCAAGCGTCTCCAGGAGCTCAAAAAGAAAAGTTAACTATGGAGTAAAAGAACATTCAGGGACATTTTCACACAAATTGCAAACACTGAAACAGAAATGCAACATCTCCAATCTCAACTATTCATAAACTACGATAAGAACATAGATATGAAACAAAAACGTCTGCTAAACATTTACAACCAGCTTGTGAACTTTCAAAAAACTTATTGGGGACAAAGAGCAATGAGAATTCATATTAAAAATATGGACACAAACTCCAAATACTTTCATCGTGTGGCGACTGGTAGAAGGATGGGATCAACCTTGATACAATATCGCGAATCTGAGATGGGATCAAGTTGGATTTTTCCGGCCGTTATTCTACTACCCCTCAAATACAAGGGACTTACCGACTTTTACACCATATAACACTATCTCTTACAATAGAAGACAACGACCGGCTAACTCAACCAATTTCGAACTCTGAAGTCAAGATTGCCGTCTTTTCTCTGGCTAGAGACAAATCCCCGGGCCCTGACGACTTTTCTGCCGGTTTTTTTCGTTCTTACTGGCACATTGTCCGCTTAAAATCCTGGAAAAATTTGGCTTTAACAGTACATTCTGCGATTGGATTAAGGAATGTTTAACAAGAGTAACCTACTCCGTCCTAGTTAATACCGAACCCACGGACTTGTTCACCCCATCAAAGGGTTTGAGACAAGGAGATCCACTATCCTCATACCTCTTTCTACTTGTCTTTGAGGACCTTTCTAGAGGGCTCCAATATGAGTCGACACTACCGAGTAGTCATCTTAGCATCTCAATAAAATGAGCTTGCTTCAAAATCCCTTTTCTGACTTTTGCAGACGATATTATCATTTTCGCCTCTGCCTCTAAAAAAGCTTGTGACCAAATCAATGCAATCACTCGGAGCTTTTGCTAATACATGGGTCAGCGTATCAATTTTCACAAATCAGCATTTTATACCACACAAAACACTACCAACACCACAATAAACACCATTAAAAATGAACTTCAAATACCATACACAACCAACTTAGGGAAATACTTAGGATGCCTTGTCATTACCAGTAAAGGAACCAACTCCACCTTTGAAGACATAACGAACTCGAGTAAAACACAACTAACAAAATGGACAGCAAACAACTTATCACAAGCTGGAAGGTGCACATTAATCAAATCCAATCTAGCTGCAAAACCATTACACATTAAGAAATGTTTCTTACTACCGTCTCATATCCATAAGGAGCTAGACAAGATCAACATAAACTTTCTCTGGAACAAGGGACCTAACCATAAGCCACTAATCAATTGGTTCAAGGTGTGTAAATCATTCTCAAATGGAGGCCTGGGCCTACGCTTATCAGAAGACATGAACAAAGCCCTTCAACTTAAACTTCTCTGAAAAATTCTAGCAGAACCGAATAACCCTTGGGTTATGTTAGTAACTCAAAAATATTTAAAAGATAAGAACAATCTCATTTATGAGAAAAAAGAAAATGTATCATGGCAATGGTCAAAACTGGTTTCCCTTATTCCTCTCTTTAAAAGTGGTCTAAGATGGGGCATCGCGAATGGCAAATCAATAAATTTCCGGCATGACCGTTGGATTGTGGATGACCCATTGGTAGGTCAAGTACCAAATCCAAACTTAATAGACAACAACCTAATGGTCGGCAGGTTTATATCTGAATACCATCTTTGGGACACCAATAAATTATATAACGATTTAGGCAACCTCGTCAGCAGGGAAACTCTGGAAAAGATTATTCAAACACCAATCCCAAAGCACATTCATCAAGATAGACTATACTGGACCCCTAGTAAAAATGGTTGGTTCTCAACTACTTCAGCTAACGAGCTCATCAAAAAATCAAAAAATCACTGGATATGGAAACTAGACGTGGCCCCAAAAACGAAAGACTTCATGTGGCAAATCTCAAAAAATGGATTACCTACATCTGTCAAACTTGCATCCCGCGGTGTTGGCATTCCCACCGACTGCCCTTTATGTGGAATGAACTTCGAGGATATTGACCCCCTACTATTCCATTGCCCAATAACAACACAAACAATTCAACTCCTCTCTAAAAAAATCTATAACACAATTAGAGGTGCCTAGAGGTGCCTACGATTCCACCTCTAACACAAATGAAACACTATGCGCCCTTTACATAGCACTAAGTAAAACAGAATTTTCATCACTTGCTACAACTTGGTGGTGCTCTTGGTATTTTAGGAACAAAGCCCTCTTCAAAATTGTTACTTCTAACCCTAAAACAATATCGTCATTCATAGCAAACCAATTAACTAATTGGGGAAAGGCAAAAACAGATGACATATGTACAGGACACAACATTCACAACAAAAAACCAAATCTAGGGAACATTAGAAAGCGCATAGCTAAATGGATTAGACCGAGACAAAACTGGTATAAACTTAACTTTGATGGAGGTTTATCCTTCAACAACATTGGCTCTTATAGATTTCTCATTAGGGATAGTTTGGGCCGTATTCAGTATGCAGAATCTGGCTCCTCCCCACTACCCTCCGTTATTGGATCAGAATGTTTTTGTCTATGGAAAGACGTGCTTAAAGTAGTAGAACTAAAAAATTTGGTGTTTTGTACCCCCTACAAGCTTTTAATTAGGTGATAAGTTATTTTAAATGTTTTTTAGGCGTTATAACCCTCGTTAAATGTTTTTTTAGGTCAATTAGGCCATTCTCCTTCCGGATAGCTCTTTCTCCCCTTCTCCTCATGCCTCTTATTTCTCATCCGGTCTTCCTTCGTCTCATCTTCTTCTTCTTCCTTCCATCTCCGGTGTTGGTCTCCTGCCGACACTCATTTCCATCTCTATTCTCCTCCCTCCATCATCGCCCTCTCACTGACCTCTGCGATTGAAGCGCTCGTGCGTCATGGAGAGAAAGGAGCGGCCGTCTAGAAAGATTGTAACTAAGAGGCGATGAAATTTAGCAAATCCATATGTTATTAGCGTCCTTGTTCAATCTCTATCTCATCATCAATGGCGGTAGCATCTCAAAAACTCGCCCAGATGGGGACAAAGATCGTCGCTCTTGGCCGCAACTATACTGCTCACGCCAACGAGCAGATGGGGACGAAGATCGTCGTTGTCGTCCAGATGGTAACACCGTACCCAAGGTTTTATCCTCCTCTTGATCAATCCATGGGAATTTCAGTTTTATTTTGCCTTTGACTTGAGGGATTTTCTTGCTGCAACGACGATGTATCAGGAGTTAGTGTTGTTCCTAAAGCCGACGTCCTCGTACTTGAATTGGCCGACAGAGGAACGATTGAGGTCCCATTTGTGCAATTATTGATCAGCCTCTGCCAAGAAAATAGAAGCATCCCTATTTGGATACAATCAGGCAACTAGACACTGTAAAGAAGGATTTCCTCTCCCAGGTACTTGATCTTCTTATGCGAACCCCAATTTTGCCAAATTAAACTTTTTTCCCTTTGAATCTGCTCACTTTTGATTTTGATTTTTGCCATAATGGAATTGGCCACATTGTTACCATTGACTATTAGTATTGTTTTTACCTTCTGTACTTTTTTTATTGAAAAAGGTTTGATTTATGGTGTTCATGACATTGAGGTGTTTATTGAGTTATGAGCAAGAGTGTGAAAATCCATAGTGCAAACCATGTGTTTGTAGAAATGACTAGGCAGGCTGATGGGCTAGTAACTAGTTCGGGCATTGAATGGAAACACAAGATAACATAGTTCCTTAGCCTTATGATAGAGGAAAATCACCATTCTCTAATTCTCCCCCCCCCCCCCCCCCGTTAGCCTTAGTTGATTCTAACATCGAAGTGGCTGTCATCAGTGGGTTTGTTCTTGAACTTGGGGGTACTAGCTGTTGTAAGGAGGAAACTGAGTTTAAAATATAATAAAATAGATCAAACCAGATTCTGCCCACGCAAATAATTACAAGACCTCCTCCTGATGTAGCAGCGGGAAGTCAGAATCGATCCACGAGGAAGCGTGTCAGCGGAAAAATCTCACGGACAGAAGTCGGACAAGTCGAACATCGCAGCAGCAGTCACAGGATGTTGGTCGAGTTCCTGCACACAGAAGCTACGGCGATCTGGGATCGAGGATAAGTAACTCGATATCGACCAAACTTGGTCGAGATCGAGGAGGGCAGAAAACTAAAAACGCAATAAACAAAGAACATAGCTTGTGGGATTCGAAAATAAACTGTATGTGAAAGACTTCCAAGATTGGGGTTTGCGACAATGATAACCAAGTATGCATAAGTCAAGAATAAAATAGATAATCATGTAAATCACATCAAAGTATCAAGCTTTCGCCTTTTCCAACAATTAGACAACTCTTTCAAAAAACCCTAATTGTCTCTACTGATTTTATGTTTACAATCCAAGTTGTTAGCATGGACCTCCATTAGATGGGTAATAAACACATAACAAGTAGTAGATGCTCAAAACATGATAAAAGTCGGATCTTTACCTCAAACATGCAGGGCTATCGTCGGGCTCACCCCAACCCCAGAAGTGGGTGGACTACTCGCGCTTCATTGCAACTTCAGACATTGATTGAAAGGAAATAACTACTTGCATTAAACCAAACTGAAGAAAGTACAAACCGAACAAAGCCAGATCACTTTCGCTCCTTTGCTCCACTCGGCCTCTCTTTCTCTCTCTACTACTACTTCTCCTACTGAAATTGAATTGATGTGTGATGGAATGCCTAAAACTCAGCCCTCTAAGACCTTATTTATAGAATTCTAATCCTTGCTAATCAAGGATAGAAATCTCTATCTATATCTAAGGATAAAATATAAATAAAAGAAACATTTATCTTTAAAGGGAAATATATCTAAAAACCTAAAATATCTTCAAGTGGATAAATCTTCTTCTCCATGGATAGATGTTGATAGACCTCGGATAGAATCGGACATCTTCGGCTCCAAGTAATCCATAACCGTGTAGGATAGCTCAAACCGCGTAACGCGGCTCCAGACGGCTTTCCTCGATCTCGAGTAACTCTGGCGTCGACTTCAGCTGGTTGGGCATCTCGGGTGGCTGGTGCTCGATCTGCTCGGACACTGGCTCACAGGTGTTGTCGATATCGAGTAAATTACTCGATATCGAGTAAGCGTTATCGATCATGGTTGGTCTGGTGTTGTCGAGCAGCTGGTCTTCGACTTGGCTCGGGCGTGTGCTTCTGGGTTTGTCGATATCGAGGAGTTTCCTTGATATCGAGTAAGTGTTGCTCAGGCTCCGGGTTGTCTGGTCAGGTCGAGCAGCGCTCCTCGGCTCCTCGATCAGGCTCTCCTCCTCGACTCCGGACTGGTCTTCAAGGCTTTGTCGATATCGAGTATAGTACTCGATATCGAGTAACTCTCTGGAGTCGGGGATCTTTGCCTTTAGTTCCTCGATCTGGTGCTCCTGGATCAGTGATGTGCCTGAACATTTTATGTCGATATCGAGTAGCTTTCAGCTTCCGTCTTTGCTTCTTGATTTTGTCCCGGAATGGCTCCATATTCTGCAATATTAAACCAAAACTTATGTAGATCTTCATTTCTTGCAAATAAGAACATATTACATAAATTCGACATATTCCCAACCCGAAATATGCAAAGTGTATTGTTGTGAGCTAAATCTACCATGTTTTACGGTATCTTTTATATCATTTTCTACATACATTTCATGCATTTGGGCTAAGATAATACAGAATCTATGTAGTTTATGTTTATTTGCCAAATTATGGAATCTACACCAGTTTCTGTTTAATTTCGCAGAATTCGAGACAAATTACAGCAGTTCTGAGAAAGGCTGAAAAAGCTCAGAAATCCACTACAGAAGTCCAAGGTCAAGAAGCAGCGGAACCAGGACGAATCAAGATGGAGCCCAGATTTACTCGATCTCGAGTTAATTTACTCGATATCGACAAAGGTGTCCGAGCACGCCTGGTCGAGCAGAGCATGATCGAGAAATTGAGAGCCAAAGCCAACCCGACTCCGGAGCCTTACTCGATCTCGAGTAACCTAGTCGAGATCGACCAACACCCTGATGCCATACCCAGAGTCAAGGAGCTGTGCCAAGTCGAGAAGCCGAGGACGGAAGACGCCGAGCACCAATCTACTCGATATCGAGTAGATTACTCGATATCGACAACCCAGAAGCCCATGTCCGAGTCAGTGCCGAGGAGAAGCTACTCGACATCACCAGGCCAGCCAAAGTCGATACACCAATCTACTCGATCTCGAGGAAGTTACTCGATCTCGAGGACCCCAGCAGCGCCTGTCCGAGCTTGATCGAGCACCAGCTTCCCGAGACGCCCAGCCAAGCCGAAGTCGACGTCACTCTTACTCGATCTCGAGTAGGTTTGGTCGAGATCGAGGAACGTTGTCCCGGAGCCGCGTTACGTGGTGAGCTGTTCTACTCGGATTGGGATTGCTTGGAGCCGAAGAATGCCGAGATCTATCCATAACTATCAAGTTCTATCTATGGAGAGAAGACCTATCAACACATGGAAGATTTACCTGCTTTAGATATAATTTCCTATTTGGATTTAATTCCTTTATTGCATTTATTTATCTTAAAGTCTTTAGATAATTAGATTTAGATATAGATAGAGATTTCTATCCTTGGTTAGCAAGGATTGAAAGCTATAAATAAAGCCTTAGGGGCTGAGCGTTAGGCATCTTAATCCAATTCGAATTCAGAGACAAGTGAGCAGTAGTAGAAAAAGAGAGTTTGTGGCGAGCAAGGTGGAAAGGCGAAAGCGGATTTGGCTTGTTCGGTTGTAAGCTCTCTTTGGTTTATTTTAATGCAAGTTAGTTTCTTTTGTTTATTGATGAGTTTCTTGATAATGAAGAGCGAGTAGTCCACCCACTTCTGGGGTCGGGGTGAGCCCAGCGGTGGCCATGTGAGGCGATTCGGTAAAGGTACAATCTTTTTATGCAATTCGTCTTCTATCCCTATGAGCATGATTCTTTTGCGAGAGTTGAAGATGATCCTTGTCTGTGTTATTGAAGCAAAAGTGATCTTAATGCAACTTGGATTAATTATGTGAAAAGGGTTAGTAACAATTAGGGTCTATGCGAAAGCCTCTATATGCCTATTTGTTAATAACGAAAGTTATTTGATAGAAAGCATGATTTTTTATGCCTTTATGTGTTATCTTGCATTGTTATCGTTGTGGTGTTGATACCCTGGCTTTGGAATTCTTTTTTATATATTGATTTATTTCGTCGGAAATCTGCGATTCTGTGTTTGAAGTTTGTGTTTACAAGTTTATGTTTTGTTGTCGATCTCGAAGAAGTCTAGTCGATCTCGAGTAACCTGGTCGAGATCGAGTTTCGGTTCTGTAGTTTCTGTCTTCGCTGTCTTTAGTTGATCTCGAGTAGTTGTAGTCGACATCGAGCAGTTTCTGTCTTTGCTTTTGTTTATGCTTTCGTTTGTTATTTCTGTCTTTGTTTTTGTCTTTCTGTTTGCTTTTATGTGAGATTTACAGCTGCCTAGGATCCGCTGACACGCTTCCTCGTGGATCGATCATGACTTCCCACTGCTGCATAGGGAGGGAGTCGTGTAATTATTTCCTGGGGCACGAATCTGGTTTGATCTATTTTATTATCTTTTGAACTTGATTTCCTCTTACAACAAATTGGCGTCGTTGTTGGGGAAGCAATCATTCGCGCCTTAGGTAGTCAGATCTCACGTTTTCTTTAAGTTACTTTTCAGGTGTATGCGTCATTCTGGTGAAACACCTGAGTTTGACGCCTTAGAAGAACCGGAGCGCCTCGTACACATCCGAGCTAAACTACAAAGAGCCATGGCAGCCGCTGAGACACAAGAACTGCTGATTGCAAGGCTTACTAGGGAACTAGCCGCTAAAGATGCTGCTATCGCCGCTGAGAAAGCAGGAAGGGAACAAGCAAAAGCTGAGCTTGCCCAATACCCAACCACGGCAGAAGACTATATGCACCCGACACTCGTCGTGCCTGAATCAGCTATTCTTATCCCTCAAAATAACTATGAAATTCGCACTCGTTTCTTAATAGAGATTAAACATAATGCGTTTCATGGTAGATTTAATGAATGCCCTCTTCAGCATATTACAAACTTTACTGACATGTGTCGTACTCTTGCTGAAGGTACCACCTTGGAGTACATCCTGATGAAGGCTTTCCGCTTGTCTCTCGCTGGTCCTGCATTGAAATGGTTAGAAGGGCTGAAACCACGATCTCTCACGACATGGGCTCAAGTGAAGCAGGAATTTCTAAACATATTCTTTCCTCCTGCCAAGACAGCACTCCTGCGCCAAAAGATCACATCTTTCAAACAGCAGCCTGGAGAGACGCTGGCAAAGGCATGGGAACGCTATAAGGATCTACTGCGATCCTGCCCTACACATGGACAGCAACCCTGCGTAGTTCAAGAGATCTTCTTCAATTCTCTGGACTTGGCTACAAAGGACAGAATCAACACATATACACAATATGAGTATCTGACAATGCTGCCTGCTGACGCATGTGCTGCACTCGACAAGCTGACCAACTATGATAATAAGTATGGGACTCCAGTCAACTATGAAGAGAATCCTTACGCCAGACCAGCACCATCCATGCCCCTCTATGAGCCCCCTAAAGAGATTGATCCAGATGTAAGGGAGCAGTACTACAGAGATTAGAACAAGAAGCTCCTTAAGCAAGTAAAGTATCTTTCTGTCAACCAGCCTTGCATTGAATGCGGATCACAACGGCACACCACTACTGAGTGTCTACATACAGAGCAAGTCAGGCTGGCAGAACACCACGAAGAGGTAGCTTACGCAGGGGGTCCCAGTCACTATATGGGGGACCAAAGGTTTCAACAACCATAATGGAACCAAGGTGCCCCTAGGAACCCTCCGCCCTACAGAGCTCCAGGACATCCGGAAAGAGACCAGAAAAGGGATGATCTACAGACTGTCCTAGAGGAAATACGGAGAAATCATACAGAAATCAGGCAATCCTTCAACTCAGTCTACACTCAGATTCAAGGAGTCAACTCTAGGATTGGGGAGATTGATATATGGCGGAAATCAGTTGATACACAGATTGGCCAGCTAGCAGCAGGAGTCCCTAGACAGACAGGTTCACTCCCAGGATCGGCAGAACCAAATCCTAATGGGAAGACTGGTCATATCGCTGCTGTAAAACTCAGAAGCGGCCATCAACTACAAGAGCCAGAGGTCGGAAAGCAGTAGGACGGAGAAGCTGAGAAAAAGCTCGATATCGAGCAACAGCAAGTCAATATCGACAAGAATTTAGTTGATATCGAGCAAGGGAAACTCGATCTCAAGGAACAAGTGGAGCAACCTTCATCTGCACAGCACAGCAACTCGACATCGAGAAATCTGGTCGAGATCGAGAAAGGGCTGGTCGATATCGAGGAAACCCAAGACGAGATCGAGAAAGCTGCTACACCTCCGACATCTGTTCTGGCTCCGAATCAGAAAAAGAAGCTGCCCTTCCCAACAAAATCTCCAGGGGACCCAACAGAGAAGAAATTTCAGCGCTTCATCAAGATGCTTCAAAAGCTCAACGTCACCATTCCTTTCACAGAAGCTCTTAATAAGATGCCATCCTACGTCAAATTCCTCAAGGAGATTCTGATCAACAAGCGGTCAATGGCTGAAATTACAGAGGAGTGCAGTCATTTGGACATACTTGAGAAAAGGCCAGATCCATGTAAGTTTGGTATAACCATTGGATTTGGTCAATATAAAATTAATGCTTTATGTGATCTTGGAGCTAGTGTGAGTATAATGCCTTTAACAATTTGGTCCAAGATTAAGATAGGTGTCTTAGAGCCTGTGGATGCTAAGCTTTATATGGCCAACAACACGGTGGTCATTCCAACAGGCATGGTGGACAATGTACCAGTGCAAGTAGGTAAGTTTTTCGTCCTTGCTGATTTCCTAGTTATTGATATGGCGGAAGACCCTGCTTGTCCCATTATTCTAGGAAGGCCCTTCTTGGCGACGGTGGATGCCAACATAAGCGTACGTAAGGGAGTGCTCAATTTCAACATCAGCAATGAGGTAATTGAGTATTCCTTTAATAAAACTGAAAGGCATACAGGTCCAATGGAAGAGTTCAAATCTATACCAGCTGGTTACATTACTTGTGGGGAGCCTAAAGTAAGAAATATGACCCCTGAAGAGCTGGAAAAGAGGGATATGGAGGTCTAGGTGGAGAAAATCATGGCCATCCTGAACGAGGAAACAGAGAATCCACTCGACACAAGCCAAGGTACGTCAATTTGGACTAACTATTTTTCGGATGCCTTGACAGGATGCAAGTATGGGGTCGTAGTTGACCAGAATTCCTCGATATCGAGGACAGTAGTCGATCTCGACCAAAATCAGGAGCCTCCACCAGCACCAGCGTCGTTAAGCAGCCAACCTGAAGCGCAGAATTCCTCGAGATCGAGTAGACTACTCGAGATCGAACAAAACCTCGCTGCCTCGACTTCGCCTTCCTCGACGCTGACTCCACCAGAAGTACAAGATTCCTCGAGATCGACCAAGTTGGTCGAGATCGACCAAGTCCCATCTCCCCTAGCTCCAGCATCCTCGAGCAGTCCGCCACCAGAAGTTGAAACCTTGTCGAGATCGAGTACTCTACTCGAGATCGACCAACGTCTGGCTTCCTCGACTCCAGCAACCACGAGCAGCAACCCACCAGAAGCTGAAAACTCATCGAGATCGACCAAACACCGTGGTCCCCGATTCCGTTTCTGCGAAGGTAAGCCATGGTATGGATCTTTCTTCTCCTATTTCCATTAAAGATTTATCTATACATGGGAGAGGTTTGCCTTGGTATGTGCGCTTATGTAGGATTTCAAATGATGAGCCCAAAGAGTATGAAGTTGGAGACAAGCTCTATGTTTCCAAATCTAAGGTTCATTGGTTCCCTAACAAGTTCAACAAGAAGAAGATGGGACCTTTCGTGGTAAACAAGATCCATTCTGGAGGATTACAGCTGATGGACAAGAATGGAGTCCTATTTGAATCCCAAGCTACATGGGCCCTACAGATGCCACCTTGAGCTTAATGGAGAAGTCGGCCTAGCGACTATAAAATCTAGAGCTTGTAAATAGATATTTATTTTTGGGACTTTTTGAGACTTTGTTGCTTTTGTTTGTTCTTATTTTTGGAACTTTTAGTTTTTCTATTGTGGGTATATGTCTTCTACACTTTTCAGGTCCATGGATAGAAGCAAGCTATATTGGACTCTGCCCAGGCACTTTCATTCGATATTTTGAGATCATGCACACTTGTCTAGTGAGTTTCTTTCTTTACCCTTATTTTTTATACAGTGAGGACACTGTAATGTTTAAGTATGGGGTGTGGGAAGGGCTTACTTCGTGCATATTTGACATATTTGGCATTATGTGTGAATGTTTGAAGTTTATTTCTTGAATTGCTTATACATGGCTATTTTGGAAATCATTATTGATTTATATGCTTATATGCATGTTTTCCAAAGTTTATAAAAATGACCCCCATTGAAATTTTTGATAAGTGTCATGGAATCTTATATTGAACTCGACGATGCAAAAATTGGATTCATTAGAGATATAGCATGAAATTGCCTAGTAAAGGGAAGTCACAATAAAGTGCATATTTTCTTGAAAACCATGAAAGGAGGTAAAATTTGATGTTGCTTTTGACATGTTGCATGATAAGATGATGGAGGACTTTATATTTCCATATAATGCTCATTGTTATATTCTAGCCTTACCTATGCTTATGCATCACAAAAAGCCATATAATGAGCCTTATTTCATATTATATTGCTCCACATGATCTAAATATCACCCATTCTTTACCTTTTCTATCCGGGGATTATGTTGAGAATGATGTCACATTGTGGAGATGTTATATGGTGTTTGTGTTATTGTTGTTGTTATCATTATTAGAGTTTGGTAGGAAAATGTTTGAAATTATGGAAAATTTAATGACTGAGAAAAAACCCGATCACCTCAGGAGATAAAGGTAGATCGACCCTGCTTGCTGAGATAATAGTTTGGCAAGATGGGACACACAGGTGAGGAGTCCAAAGCACTAAGTATCCGGGGCCATTCATGACACCCATGTTTGCGACTCGCGAGAAGACAGTGCTGAGGTTAGAGAGGTAAAAGCATTATTATTGATAAAAGCATTATAAAAGATGATGAATCTTATGGAGAAAGAATGTGGTATGAAAGTTGGAAATACTCCATTTCCCCGGATCATTAGCACCACATTGCCAAAAATTGCCCACCTTTAGCCTTTTACCAATCTACTCCATATTGAGCTTAAATTAAAGTCCTCTTGATTATTAATGCTTTGTCACTTATAAATTGTTTTTACATAACCCTCCTTTTGTGAGTATATGTTGCTTTTTAATTGCACATGCATGGATTTGTGACACTAGTACCTTTTCTAAGATGGCAATTGATTGCAGGGACATATGGCAATGAATCTAAGATGTTGAGAGTTTTGATTTCTTCCCCTGAATGACAAATAAAAGTATTGCTTGAGGACAAGCAAGCTTAAGTATGGGGTGTTTATTGTGAGCTGAATCTGCCATGTTTTACAGAATCTTTTATATCATTTTCTGCATACATTTAATGCATGTGGGCTAAGATAATACAAAATCTATGTAGTTTATGTTTATTTGCCAAATTATGGAATCTACACCAGTTTCTGTTTAATTTTGCAGAATTCGAGACAAATTACAGCAGTTCTGAGAAAGGCTGAAAAAGCTCGGAAATCAACTACAGAAGTCCAAGGTCAAGAAACAGCGGAACCAGGACGAATCAAGCTGGAGCCCAGATTTACTCGATCTCGAATTAATTTACTCGATATCGACAAAGGTGTCCGAGCACGCCTGGTCGAGCAGAGCATGATCGAGAACCTGAGAGCTAGAGACAACCCGACTCCGGACCCTTACTCAATCTCGAGTAACCTAGTCGAGATCGACCAACGCCCTGATGCCATACCCGGAGTCGAGGAGCTGTGCCAAGTCGAGAAGCCGAGGATGGAAGACGCCGAGCACCAATACACTCGATATCGAGTAGATTACTCGATATCGACAACCCAGAAGCCCATGTCCGAGTCAGTGCCAAGGAGAAGCTACTCGACATCACCAAGCCAGCCAAAGTCGATACACCAATCTACTCGATCTCGAGGAAGTTACTCGATCTCGAGGAACCCAGCAGCGCTTGTCCGAGCTTGATCGAGCACCAGCTACCCGAGACGCCCAACCAAGCCGAAGTCGACGTCACTCTTACTCGATCTCGAGTAGGTTTGGTCGAGATCGAGGAACGTTGTCCCGGAGCCGCATTACGCGGTGAGCTGTTCTACTCGGATCGGGATTGCTTGGAGCCGAAGAATGTCGAGATCTATCCATAACTATCAAGTTCTATCTATGGAGAGAAGACCTATCAACACATGGAAGATTTACCTGCTTTAGATATAATTTCCTATTTGGATTTAATTCCTTTATTGCATTTATTTATCTTAAAGCCTTTAGATAATTAGATTTAGATATAGATAGAGATTTCTATCCTTGGTTAGCAAGGATTGAAGGCTATAAATAAAGCCTTAGGGGCTGAGCATTAGGCATCTTAATCCAATTCAAATTCAGAGACAAGTGAGTAGTAGTAGAGAGAGAGTTTATGGCGAGCAAGGTGGAAAGGCGAAAGAGGATTTGACTTGTTCGGTTGTAAGCTCTCTTTGGTTTATTTTAATGCAAGTTAGTTTCTTTTGTTTATTGATGAGTTTCTTGATAATGAAGAGCGAGTAGTCCACCCACTTCTGGGGTCGGGGTGAGCCCAGCGGTGGCCATGTGAGGCGATTCGGTAAAGGTACAATCTTTTTATGCAATTCGTCTTCTATCCCTATGAGCATGATTCTTTTGCGAGAGTTGAAGATGATCCTTGTCTGTGTTATTGAAGCAAAAGTGATCTTAATGCAACTTGGATTAATTATGTGAAAAGGGTTAGTAACAATTAGGGTCTATGCGAAAGCCTCTATATGCCTATTTGTTAATAACGAAAGTTATTTGATAGAAAGCATGATTTTTTATGCCTTTATGTGTTATCTTGCATTGTTATCGTTGTGGTGTTGATACCCTGGCTTTGGAATTCTTTTTTATATATTGATTTATTTCGTCGGAAATCTGCGATTCTGTGTTTGAAGTTTGCGTTTACAAGTTTATGTTTTGTTGTCGATCTCGAAGAAGTCTAGTCGATCTCGAGTAACCTGGTCGAGATCGAGTTTCGGTTCTGTAGTTTCTGTCTTCGCTGTCTTTAGTTGATCTCGAGTAGTTGTAGTCGACATCGAGCAGTTTCTGTCTTTGCTTTTGTTTCTGCTTTCGTTTGTTATTTTTGTCTTTGTTTCTGTCTTTCTGTTTGCTTTTCTGTGAGATTTACAGCTGCCTAGAATCCGCTGACACGCTTCCTCGTGGATCGATCCTGACTTTCCACTGCTACATAGGGAGGGAGTCTTGTAATTATTTGTTGGGGCACGAATCTGGTTTGATCTATTTTATTATATTTTGAACTTGATTTCCTCTTACAACATGTATAGAATATGAAGCTAAAATGTGCATTTCAACATGGCTATTTTAGAGGACGTCACTAGCAATACATGTATTGTTATTTTTTATCCTAGGGGTGTTGATATGCACGAGTTCATAGGGTGTTGATGCCTAGTTCTGGTTCTGGAGGCTGATTGGATTCTATCTGATTACCTTAAAACTGAAGTGCAGTAAGACTATAAATTTTAAATTTTAAGCACTTTGCAGCAAACTACTAAAGACAATTTGAGGATTTATGAATGCTGACTAGTGCAAAAACATGCTTTGTAAAAATGGGGAATCTTTTGGGAGTTTTCATTTTATGAATTGTATAAGACCCTCATTTTGCTTACTTGAGTTAAAACAGTAGTTATTTTCAGTTCAAAGCTTTTGAGAAAATGTGATGTATTTGTCCTGTTGTCCTTCGTTTTATGAAGTGTCTAGACGCCTTTATTTAGCATACATGCTAGTGGACTGATTATTTGTAGGAGCTGGCACAAGTCTGTCAGAGTAAACCACCTTATTTGTTGATTAATGTTTCAAACCTATTCCCTGAAGTTTACTGTTTTCATTGGAAATTCACTCACTGGGCCTTTAAATTTGATTTTCCTGATGCTATAAAGGGGACTTCTTTTCCAGTGTATACTCTTATTTATAATAATGCATGTGAATGTTATTATGTGAAGGTCACGTTCGGCATTCGCTTCAACGATGAGTGATGTGCAAACATATTTAAAGCTCTAGTGGACACGCTTCGTGCTGCCAAGAAACACAAAGTGTTAACTTAGGATGGGGAGCTGCTGCTGCAAGGAGTTCACGACAATACGATGATCATCCTTAGAGCCTCTCCACCTGCAGCATCTGCCTAGGCAGCACATACAATCTTGATGAGATCGGCCCTCAACTGATATCATGTCTACTGGTTTGATAATTTTATTTGCAGGCGATGCGGAGCTGTTCAAGATGGAATCTAGACATGATGACAAGGAGGGCGACGGTCCTCTACGGATGATGAACCTTACTAGCCTGCTTGAGCATTTGTGGGACTAGTCGAAGAGTTATAGGAAGAGATGGCCGAACTTAGTAATGAGGAGGATCACTTCTGTGAAGGTTATATCACTGGGTAAATGCACAACATTTGCTTCAATATGTTCGTTTATAATTGGACAAGGGTAAACGTTAGTTTAGATGGAATTGGGGTGGTGCTTAGATGTATTGTCATAATAGTGATAGACTATTACTATGCCGAATAGTGGGTGAAGTCATTTTCATTGTTATAAATATTAATGGTCCAAATGAGAGATATTTAATTATGTTTATGTTCCACTTCTTTTATTTTTTTTTTTTTAATTTATGACGTGGAGGTTCCGAGGTTATCGACTAATCCTCCACGGGCCGAGCACTAACCTGCAAAGCACTCGAGCCGGGTAAGCCAAGCGGCAAGCCGCAAGACAGGCTAACCCATGCCAAGGTAAACCAAGGCATGATTACCCACTATATATAGCACAAATTGCTCATAGTGGGATTTGAACCCTTGACCTCATGGTAGTGAGGCACAAGGAAGCACATCACTCTTACCACTAGGGCAAGACCTCATGTTTATGTTCCACTTGATTCAATTAGCCTATTAGATATTATATTAGTTTTCAAATTGCAACTGTTAGCCTACTCTTAGATATTATAAAAATCTTATCAATAAAAATGTCTATCACAAATAATATTATAAAAATGTTATCAATAAAAATGTCATTAACTAACAATGTCATCACAAATATTGTGATCAAAGAATTGTAATTACAAATGTCATCAATGAAATTTAATCACATTTTATGCTATTTTGTTATCAATTGTATAAAAATATAATAAACATGTCATCACAAATGGTTGCATCAAGGAAGTGCAATCACAAATGTGTCACCAGTGGATAAAAGTATAATCAATGAAAATATATTGATATACAATTAATTGAATTAAAAAAGTGACATCAAACGAGTTGATTAAAATAGTGGCATCAAATAATTACATTAGAAAAATAGCATCAAAACACTATTTTGAAAAAGTGACATCACAATAAAGAAAAAAATGTCATCAAAACACTACTTTGAAAAAATATGGCATCACGGTAAAAAAAAATATCATCAAAAAATTGGCATAAAAAAAGTGTCATTAGTGGTCAACAATAAAAAAATGGCATCAATGGTCAAAGTGGTATCATAGTAAACAAAAAATGTCATCAAGGTTTTAAAAAAGTGTCATCAAACCATTTCATTAGAAAATTGGCATTAAAGCGAAATTGAAATATAATAAAAAAATGGCATCGAAACGGTAAAATGACATCACAAAAAATGTCACCACTAAAAAATAAAATTAAAATTAAAATTAAATGAAAAATCCGAATGAGTTGGTCAACGTTGACCGGTCAAGGTTGACCATTAACCATCACTACTCTATTTGGATTGGATCTATCTCACCTAATTTTATTTTTGAGATGGCTAATTACCTAATTACATTTGAGATGGCTAATTAATTGACTAGTTACCTAAATCACCCTAAATCTTATCATAAAATTAAAAAAATGTAGGTTTAATAAAGTAAAACATCATAAAAAAAGTTACCATAAAAGTATCTTAGACACTTTTTGAAAATTATTTTTAAATAATTATTCTTATTTAAAGTAGTAGTTTATATAGATATTTATGATCGAGCGGTGATAATTAAATTACTGTATCAACCGATTATCAACCGTATCAACAGAACTTTGGTACCAACTAGTCAGTAACCGATAGAATCGGCAACCGAAATCTCGGTACCGACCTTTATCGGTACGGTACACGGTAATGAAAACTCAAATAGCGTTGTACCGATACCATTCGGTATGCAATTTTTCCTACCACGTACCAACCGAAAACGTCGGTACCGTGGTAACCAACAACACAAATTTCAATCATCATTTACGTTTTATAATATGTGGTAATCGACGGTACCGATGTTGTTTTTCCTAGAAAACTAATCGGCATCACGGTAGGAATTAGGGACATTTAGGAAATATTTTTTTTTATTAAAAAGATCAAATCGACGATACCACCATCACTTCCATCGTACAAACTCCAATCCCAAAAAATATTAACCAAGATAGACTTCACTGGAGATGGAGCAAGAATGGTTGGTTTAGACATGGCCACGGGTCAGACCCGCCGGGTCGATAACCCGATGGGCATGACTCGAACCCTAACATGGGATTCCGGAGGGTCAACGGGTTCGGGTCACTCTACGGGTCGACGGGTTGGACCACCAGGTTGGCCACGTGGCAACAAACCGGGTACCTAATGAGTTTTGCGGGTCGACCCGCTGGGTTAACCCTTTTTTTAAAAAATAAAAATAAAAATCAACCTATCAAGTCTTTCACCACACTTTCGAAATGGAAAGATTTAAGGTTGACAAAACATGATATATATAGGGGAGGGTTCAAGTGAGAAGATTTCAGTCTAGTGAGAAGAAAAGAAGGGATATGATTGGTAGAAAAAGAGTCTCATTAAAATAATTAATAAAACACCTCACGCGCCTCCATCTTTCCTTCCCATCTTTGAGACTCTAATGGCATTCCGTTGTTCTCTCTATCCCTATCCTTCTCCTAGCCGATCTCATCGGATTCGGCTCCCTGGACGCTGGAATTTGGGTCGGAGGGCGCTCGCGAGCCCGCGTTGTCGGAATCATCCACCTCTGATCCCCTCGCCCTCTTCCTCTCTCCGATCCGTCACGCCCTCTTCCTCTCTCCGATCCGCCGTGCCCTCTTCCTCTATCCGTCGAGGCGTATTTCTTTCCCCTGATTCGGTTCAGCCGGCGCCTCTCCGTTCACCTCGAAGACCTTCCCGTCCGAGCTCCTCAATTCTACTGTCCTCGTTGAAGAATCCGCCGTCACCGAGGATCGATCTCCGCTGACGCCTCCACCTGGTTAAGATCTAGGTTTAAAGGACTAACTAGATTGACTTGGTTGCTCTTGAAGATGCCAATTATATATATATATATATATATATATATATATATATATATATATATATATATATATATATATATATATATATATATATATATATATATATATATATATATATATCGGAGGGTTCAAGTGAGAAGATTTCGGTCTGGTGAGAAGAAAAGAAGGGATATGATTGGTAGAAAAAGAGTCTCATTAAAATAATTAATAAAACACCTCATGCGCCTCCATCTTTCCTTCCCATCTTTGAGACTCTAATGGCATTCCGTTGTTCTCTCTATCCTTGTCCTTCTCCTAGCCGATCTCGTCGGATTCGGCTCCCTGGACGCTGGAATTTGGGTCGGAGGGCGCTCGCGAGCCCGCGCTGTCGGAATCATCCACCTCCGATCCCCTCGCCCTCTTCCTCTCTCCGATCCATCACGCCCTCTTCCTCTCTCCGATCCACCGTGCCCTCTTCCTCTATCCGTCAAGGCGTATTTCTTTCCCCTGATTCGGTTCAGCCGGCGCCTCTCCGTTCACCTCGAAGACCTTCCCGTCCGAGCTCCTCAATTCTACTGTCCTCGCTGAAGAATCCGTCGTCGCCGAGGATCGATCTCCGCCGACGCCGCCACCTGGTTAAGATATAGGTTTGAAGGACTAACTGGATTGACTTGGTTGCTCTTGAAGATGCCAATTCGATTCAGGTACCGGAACATTCTCTACATCTCCGAGATCCTGCTGTTGGACAAAAATGCGCAATAATCGTACAACACATTTTATTTGATTTTTTAATATTTGAGTTCGATCCCTTTTGGTTATCCTCTTGATTCGAAGTCGTATCGATACCAAGATTTTGTTGGTTTTGGTGATTTGGGCTGCACCCGAAATTTAGCGGGTTGCCTACGTATCTCTTGGAAGAGAATCAAGCCTTACGTAGTTCAGAGTGTTTTGGATTTTGTGTTTGCTTTTATTTGGTTTGGTTTGGATTTGGTTTCGTTTTCTTGTATGCATCAGAGGATGAAGTTCAAACCCACCTTCTAGGAAGGGTAGCTCGAACGACACTCCACCCGAGTAACCTGAGCCCACCTCGGAAGGGTAACTCAAGTAACCCACCTATCATTTGCATAGAAAACGATTTGAGTTTGATGTGGAGTTTGATTTGATTTGAGATTTGACTGAAAAGTCAATTTGGGGGTTGTGATTGAACTCGTTTGTGAGTTTCCTACGTACCCTTTTAAAAAGGATCAAATCACACGTAGTTCTTGAAAATGACAAATTTGATATTTGGTTTTTTGAAGTTTTGGTCGTGACCGAACTCGACGAGCGGAAGCTTTGTATCGAGTCGGAGGAGACACTTTGGATTTGATAGAAACTTGATTTTTGGGACGACTTGGAGTCGATAGTGAATTTGAGGAAATTTGGTTAAAAGTTTGGATGTGACTGGACTCGGTGAGAATTTGATATACATCGAGTTTCCTACGTATCCACTTGTTTGATGGAATCAAGTCACCATAGTTCGGAACAAAATGAGATTTTGTATTTGATTGGGTTTGATCGTGAGATCATTTGAGAGTGATGACTGAACTCGATGAGCATAAGCTTTATATCGAGTCAGAATTGGCAATTTGAATTTGCTTTTTGGTGATTGAACTCGACGAGCATAAGCTTTATATCGAGTGTCTTACGTATATCTTAGAAGAGAATCAAATCAGACGTAGTTCTGCAAATAAACCGAGTTTGTATTTGGTGAAACTCGATTTGAGGTTTTGACTCCGTTTTTGTTTAGGAGCTGACTTGAGATTGACCCACTCGAATTAATCGGCAAAGAATTTTTGACGAGTTTAATTTTATGTCTTGATCAAACTCGAATTCTTAATTTATGCCCCTTTATAATTCTTATATTTTAGGGGGTCGGTTTTGTAATTAATCTCATTTTCCATAAACATGCCGAGGCACATGCACACCCTATTTTACACATGCATTAGATATATAATTTGAAAATATCTAATGGGCATGTGTATGGATTTGCACGTATGATTTGTTTAGGGAGGCTAAAACCAATTCAGAATTAGGAAAGCCCATTTCCTTTTTTTTTAAGATTAAGCCCACTTTATTCCCATCTTCAGCCCATCAATTTTTTTTAGACTTAGACCGAGACCTAGTAGCAACTAGCAACTCAAGACTTCAGCTCGTCACCGCATCAGAGAGGACAATCGGAGGTCGCCCGAAGCTTCGGGATTTCCGGCTCAAACGATCGGAAGAGAAAACAGTATCAACTGGGGCTTCACGGGATTCGGAACGAAGCATGGAAATTCCAACCCAGATGGTCTCCCGTTGAGTATGTTTGAGTTTACTTCCTCTGATAATTTAACCCTAAATTTCGAATTTCTTCCTCCTCCTCTTTTCAGTTGAGCGTTCACTTTCTAGGCTTGGCTGATTTTCCTTTTTACAATTTTAGGACCTTCGGTTTGAGTAATTTTGGGGCCTGCGGTTTGGGCAGGCACAACCCTGGGCTCAGGGAAGTCCGAATGGGGTACGCGGTCCTCAATTCGGCTTAAAGAGGTTGGCTTAATTTTTCCTTTTGTTTCTTCGCCATCGTGTCTTCGCTTTGTGCGTTTGGGTTTAACATTGGCTGATTTGGGTCACTCATAATTTGGGGATTTTTTGTTTGGCCAGGCGGAACTCCGGGCCTGGGCAATTTTAGGAGGCGCCGGGGTACTCAGAAGGGACATTTCAGGAGAGGAGATCCAAGGCTTTTGCAAATGGTGGAACAACCAGGTTAGCTCCCCCTCTTTTCTCCCTCCAAATTTCAGTACACTAGATTCCTCAGTAGCCCAGTTTTGTTGAGACCACTGGGTTGGGATTTTGATTCACACCCGGGCTAGACTTTTTATGAAGCATTTTTTCTTCTGACAATTTAATACCCCTTGATTTCTCAGTAGCATTGATTTGTTTGGCCTACTGATTTGGGTTTCAATTTGTGCTAGTCATAAGCCACTTTGGGTTCATTCTAGCTTCTGAATTTTAAAATTGATGACTCCGTCAATTTTGAAGTCTAAGCATTTGCTGTTGTTTGTTGGTGACTGCAGACAGCAAACATAGTTTTTTTTGTTCAAACTTAGTCCTCTCAATTGCTGGCTTTGTTTTATTTCTGACTGCTTTAGAATCCGACAATTCATTGCTTATGAATTTTGGGCAAAATTCAGCAGCACGCCCTTCATGTATTCATTTTACTTATAGCTGATGGAATTCGGCAATTTGTTTGCTTGTGAATTCCGGGTAAAATCCGGCAGCACTCAGCCTTGATAGGTCGATCCACCCCAGGATCGGGGTAGCGACGAGAGACTAAACTCTTGAGCCGCTAATGCTCCTGGTGAAATTTGTGCAGCATTTCGGTGCCATGGGTCGATCCACGCCGGGATCGGGGTAGCGACGAGAGACTAAACTCTCGAGCCGCTAATGCTAGGATAGGGTAGCGACGAGAGACTAAACTCTCGAGCCGCTGACCCAGGATCGAAGGTCGCGACGAGAGACTAAACTCCCGAGCCGCTAGGATCCATTTCACTTCAAGTTTTTTGCTTTTGTACCTGCAAACAAAGAAAAAGAAAAAGCTGCTCCTTTTGCTCTGCTGCTTCTTCTCTTTTGCTGATCCTTTTTTGTTTGGTTTGTGTGTGGTTGCAGGTACACCCAGGAGGAAAAAAAAAACTGCTTTTGTTGCTTCCTTCTGTTTTGCAGATGGAACTGCCAGTAGCCAGCCGGGAAGGAGGAAGAAGATGTGTTTGCTTCGTTGCTGATGTCAAGGCAGCCCCTCCTCACCCTCTTTACTTTTTTCGGCTTTCCTCTGTACAAAAGGATCAGCCCTTTTTGGAGGCTGAAGACCCAGAAAGAAGGGCACTTGTATGTCTTGCTTGCTTCTTTCTTTAGTTCTGCAGATGAAAGTGCCGAGGGCCCCCCCGGAGAGACCATTTTGTTGGCTGCAGTAGGCCTTTTTAAAGGGAAAGATAGGAGCAGTTATTTGAGTAACTTCCCCTACCATGTTTTCTGCAACTGCACAAGTTGTTTATATTTTGTACAGTATTTGAGATGAGAGCAGTTGAGACTCAAGCTTGTAACTCCAAAATTTGACAGTTTTCATACTTTTTTCAACTGGGACCTTGTAGTCTTGTAACCCCATGTAACCGTGCTAAATTGTTGATTTTAATTCCATTTTTGCCTTAATCTGTATGGAATTAAATTTGGGCTAAAATGATTTGTGCAGTTGTAGGCCCATTGAATTTGGTCTCTATGAAATGAGAACTTAGGGTAGTGTCATCAAACCAACTTATTTGAGGAAGATGATTTTTTTTTTTAATGAACTCGTAAATAGAAAATTGAATTCATAAGATTTTAACCCTCAACACCTGCGCTCTCTCACCCGCCTTCACTCCCTCGAGGTCGTCCATTGCTTAGTTGTTGATCGAGTGGTCGTTCTGAAGGAATTGTGTCCTTTAATTTAATATGCAATGACTAATTATGGAATAAGACAATTGATAGAAATATTCAACCCGATTATTTTAGGAGTCGTAGTGCTTTGCTAGAAGCCAACTACGATTAATGGGCTTAAACGGGTTAAACCCATGACTATTATGAACGGGTCCTATGCGGTCACACACTTAGAGTTGACGGGCTTGATCAAAAGATAGATGATTTTATTATTAATGTATATTAGATATATATTAATGATAATGGGATAAGATTTATTTGTGAAATAAATAATTAATCAAGTAAGGTATAAATATAAGCTTATAAAGATGGGCTTATTATGACTTAACCTAATTAACACATCCTATAGAGAGGAGCGTGAGTCTTGCCGCTTCAACAGACGTGAAGGCGGAATTCCACCATCATCAATCAAGAGAAATTTGATTGTTCACCTTTCGATCTTCGTCCTAGCAGTCGAAGGCAAAGGAGATCTAGACCGGACTCTTGTGGACCAAGTAGAGGAGCAACACGTGGGGCTCTAGTTCTCTTCCGAATCCTCCCCGTTTAGATCCGGTTCACGCATCAAGAGGTATCTCCTATGAACAATGATTTGATCTGTCGATTTTATGCATGAAGATCCTTGCGATTAGGTGATAGAAAATAGTTTCTAAAACTTCCGCTGCGCATCTAATTACCAACACGTTCCCCTGGGCGGCTGCCTTGATGTCTCCATGGATTGCACCTCATTTACCTTGCTCTTGAGGACTGAAGCGCTCGAAAGGAGCGAGCTCAGGTGCTCGTCGGCAGCCATGGAAGACGACGAAGTCGATGAGAGCGCCGATTTTGGATCGCTTGGGGCCTGATTGAACGGCTGATGATGGGAGCCATTGATGTACTGATGAGTAAAGAAACAAGCTGAAGAAGTGCTAGCCGCCATTGATACGTGTGTCAATTGACGAGGAAACGAAACCAGATTTCAGAATGGATTCATAGGGTTTGATTGGGGTGTTGCAATTTGGGGGTGAAGATGGATATAAGTAAAGCTGAGAAAGGGAACGTTGAATGGATCAAAATCTGCATAAACCGGAGCCAATTAACATCGAAATAAGCTGAGGAGTTGAAGGAATGGGGGATTAGTTGAAAGCATGTTTAATTTGGAAGTCAAACATATAGTTTGTGGAGAGCCTGAGCAGTTCGTGGTACTGAGCCTCAAGCTCCGGCCGTTGAAGCACCTCTGCCGCCTCCGTCGGTGGTCAAGCAATTCAAAACGTGATATATACTGTTTCACAAACTTGGATTTGGTACTCTCCATTACACAATGTCTTTTTTTTTAAAATTATAATAAAGTAGAGAAAAATAATATGACCATCTAAAGAAGTAAATAGAAGTGCTTTATCAATTTTATAGCAATTGGTTCAGCACATATATAGAGAGTGATTCAGTGATTAAGTAGAGAGTGATTCAGTGACTAAATAGGTTGGTTCAGTGACTAAATAGAGTGTGGTTCAGTGACCAAATAGAGTGTGCTTCATTGACCGAATAGAGAGTGGTTCAACGACCGAATAAAGTGTGGTTCATTGACCACTTCTTTATAGCTTCATAGCTTGATGAACCACTTCTTGATAACTTGATTAACCACTTCTTATAGGCCCATGAACCACTTCTTTATAGCTTGATAAACCACTTCTTAATAACTTGATGAACCACTTCTTTATAGCTTGATGAACCACTTCTTGATAGCTTGATGAACCACTTCTTGATAACTTGATAAACCACTTCTTATAGGCCCATGAACCACTTCTTTATAGCTTGATAAACCACTTCTTAATAGCTTGATGAACCACTTCTTTATAGCTTGATGAACCACTTCTTGATAACTTGATGAACCACTTCTTATAGGCCCATGAACCACTTATTTATAACTTGATGAACCACTTCTTTATAGCTTCATGAACCACTTCTTAATAACTTGTGAACCCTATGAATCACTACAAATAAAATGGCTGAACTATTGTGAAAAAAATTGTTGAACCACTGTGAATAAAATTGTTGAACCACTGTGAAGAAAATTGCTGAACTACTGTGAAGAAAATTGCTGAACCACTGTGAATAAAACTGCTGAACCAATGTGAATAAAATTGCTGAAACACTGTGAATAAAATTGCTGAACCACTTCTTGTCAATTTTTTTTCAACAAAACATATGCAAAGTGAGTGTCTATGTGTGGATAAAATTAAATTACACGCAAATATATATATATTTTTTATATTTTTTAACAAGTGAAAATGCCAAAAAAATGATTTTTCAAAGTTCATGTAAACACTTTTACGTGTATTAGTAGGTGGTGTTGATTGACGTGTGCAATTAATTAGTGTGTTTGACTTGGCGCGTGTAAAGTGAGAGTGGAGGTGTTACTAATTAATTTGGATGGGTGTCACTAATTAATTGTGAGAATTCGGCGTGTCTCTATTTTTAATTTACTTTTGGACACGTGGACCAATGGGGTTGCTTATTTCCTTCTCACTTTTAGGGTTGTGTGCACCTGAACCCAACCATATATATATATATATATAGGGTCGGGTTCGGGTACACACATCCAAGAATGAGAAGGAAAGAAGGCTCCTGATTGGCTGAAAACAGCATCTCCCACGCGCCCTGTGTTTTTGCCCACTCGCATTGAACGCGTCATGCCACGCGCCATCTATAAAAGTATATTATTTTCCTCTCATTTTTCTGTTTCTCTCCTTCCTTGTTTTCCAAGCTACGAAAAAAGCCGATTTCTGATCTTTCCTCTCAGATCTGCGACTTTGATATTCGAATCTCCTCTTCGAATCATCGATGACAATCGAAGAACTGAAATCACAAGATCTGGATCGTGAAATAGAAAATATTTGCTCAAATTCTGGAAATCAAAACAAAATTGATACAATCGACAGATCTGCTGCGACTTCTTCAATGGTAACAGGTAAGAGTGAGAACAATGATAATTTATAGTTATGATTGTTGTTTCTTCGGTTAAATTGCCTCAATTATGATGAACCACTTCATAATATAAATCTAATTGCGTATATGGATTGAGTTATGGTAAACACTATCTGTTATGCATGCTGCACCACATACTATTGCACCTGCTATATCAAATTACATTGTTGATTGTGTTAATGTTTCATTCTCGAAATAATTCATCAATGTTTAACGATCCAATTATAATGAACCCCTATTTCTGTATATATTCTGAACAACTTCCAGGCGAAAATACTGAACCATATGCTATTATATACATAAATTGGTTAATTTTTTATTTACTGAACAGTTCATATATGCTTGTATTATCAACATGCTTCCAGGAGAAAATACTGAACCATTTCATGTTGTATTCCTGAACTGCTTTGTTTTTATTTATTGAACATTTGAGAGAAGCTTGTGTTGTAGTACCTCAATGTTACTATGATGAACCACTATATGCTGTGTGAACTGAACCACTCTCTGCTATGTAAACTGAACCATTTCTTCACCACATTCTGCTATGCACCCAATCAATTCCGGTTATATATACTGAACCACTTCCTAGTATTTTATAGTGAACCACTTCATGTTATATTCCTAAACTACCATTGTTGAAAAATCAATCTATCTATGCTTTGTTTTTTTTATTGAATAATATATGCTTGTGTTATCATACATCCAAGTTACTCTGATCAACCATTATCTAACGTTTATATTGAACCATTCTCTGCTGTCTAACTGACCCATTTCTTGACCACATACAATTATCTAAACTAAATCAATTCTCCATTTTAAAAGCTGAACCACTCCCTCTTGTTTGTATTGACACACTTCCTGTTATATATAGTGAACCGCTTTGTTTTTATTTATTAAATATTTGAAAATGCTTGTGTTATTATTCATACTGGTTAATGTGATGAACCCCTTTATGTTATTTGTGTTGAACCACTTTCTAATATATACACTGAACCCCTTTCGTTTAAATGTGTTCAACAAGATACAAATTGCATTGCAAGTCCAGTTGCCATATTACCAACAGGGGTTGGTTCGCCATCAGAGAAAAATGTTGTTTTGGAAATATCACCTGGGAATTCAAAATATTGGATACCAATATGTGATGATCAGTTGAAACCTACTGTTGGGAGCATTTTTGATACACTTGATGAAGGTTCAAAGGCGTATGCGATGTATGCTTCAATTTGTGGGTTTGACACTCGATACAGCACACAGTCAAGAGCAGGGGGTGTTGTCAGGTTAAAGTATATTGTATGCAACAGAGAGGGAGTGAAAAATGAAAGAAATTCAACCGGAAAAAAGAACACACTGTCAAACAGGTATGGTTGTAAGGCTAAAATTATTTTCACAAGGACAACAGATGGCAAATATACGGTAAGGGCATTTGAAGAACGCCACACACATGAACTTAGAGATAAGTTTACGGGAAAATTTGCACAATCTAACTTCAAGTTGGAGATGATTCATAGGAAGTTTGTGTTAGATTGTGCTCAAACAAAAATTGGTGCTGTTAAAGCTCACAAGCTGTATGAAACAATGATGGGAGGGTATTCAGAGGCTGCTGCAACTGTTGTTCAGTTCAAAAACTTCAAACGAGATTTGATGGCTTACATGAAAGATTCTGATGCTCAGATGTTGATAAACCGTTTAACAACAAAGAAGGAGATATGCAGTGCATTCTACTTCAACTATGCTGTCGATGAAGAAGACAAATTGAAAATGATATTTTGGGCGGATCCAGTATCAAGGAAAAATTACTCTATATATGGAGATGTTGTCATATTTGATTCTACATACAGGACAAATAGGTACGTGTTTCCATCAATTAACTATCGAACAACTATGCTAAATTTACTGAATCACTTTCTCTATATGTTGATGGACCACCATCTATTGTAAAAATCAATCACTCCCTTTATTTTAATGAATAATAAACAGTTCTATATAATGAACCACTATCTATATATATTAATGAACTCCTCTCTTTTGTATTGATAAACAAATCTCTCTTATATTATTGAACCAGTTTCTTTTAATAATAAAACATAAACTTCTATATATGATGCAACACTTTTTGATAGACATGCTAAGCACCATTCATTTATACACATTGAATAAACATTAAATGTTATACAATTATGTTGAACCACCCTTTGTTTTATTTTATGAACGATTTTTTTTTAATGTTTCAGATATAATATGGTGTTTGCCCCATTCAGTGGTTTAGACAACCACAACAAATGTATTACATTTGCAGCTGGTTTAATAGTGAATGAAGATATCTCATCATACTCATGGATGTTTCAAAATTTTAAAGAGGCAATGGGTGTTGAACCAAGGCTTTTGGTGACTGACCAAGACCCATCTATGAAGGTTGCAGCTAGATCAATATTTCCTACCACATAGCACAGATATTGCATGTGGCATATAATGTGTAAGATACCAGAAAGAGTTGGCCCCAATTTAAGCAAATGTACAACTTTTAGAAGAAAGTTAGATGCTACAGTATGGAATGATGAAATTGAACCAGAAGAGTTTGAAGAGATGTGGAAATCTGTTATTGAGGAGTACCAATTAACGGGAAATGATTGGTTAAAAAATATCTTTAGCATCAGAGAGTCATGGATTCCAGCGTATAGCAAACATATACCGCTAAGTCGAGTGGGCAGAACTACATCAGTTGCAGAATCTCAGAATAAGTTCTTTAAGATGTATACAGATAAGTTCTTCAGCTTGGTTGAGTTACTGATGCATTACGATACTGCTATTAATAGTCAAAGACACAACCAAATTCTGTTGAATATTACTGATCAGACAAAATCCCCAGACATTGTGACTGATTCAGCTATAGAGAAATATTGTGCATCAATATTTACATTGTATGCGTTCCGAAAGATTCAATTGGAGTTGAAGGGAAGATGTCGTGTTATCAATGTTACAGAAACAGAGGAGAAACATTTGTTTACTATAAGATATGTTTCTGGTATAAAATGCTTTGAAGTTGAATACCATACTACTACACAGTTCACAAAATGTAATTGTGTTCTGTTTATGAGAGAAGGTTTACCTTGTCGCCATGTTTTCCTAGTATTGAAGGACCTGGGCATAACCAAATTGCCTGAGAATTTGGTTTTACTGAGATGGACAAAAGAAGCAGCGTTATCTCCAGTATTCAAAATTGATGATGTAGTTTTTCAGCAATGTGAACAGATTGATTCATGTAAATCATTGAGAAGTGAAATTCTTACAAAGTTCCATAATTGCCTGTCGTTAATTGATCAAGATGAAGAAAATTTGAAGAAGTTTAGTGATTGGATGGATGTATATATTGATTCAGTGAAAGAGGTGCTTATTAAGGTTGACCAGCCAATTGATAAACAGAAACTAATGAAAGATTTTGTTGGTGTGAAAGTTCCAGATCAGGTTGTAGTAAAGGACCCAGTAAAGGCAAGCAATAAAGGAAGTGGGAAGAGATTAAAAGGGGGAAAAGAAAAGGCAATGGAGAATAAGAAGAAGATAACAAAAAGAATGTGTAAAGAATGCAACAAACTAGCATTCCATGACAGCAGAAACTGTAGGAAGATTCAAGCAGAGAAGAAGAAGATAGAAGAAATGAAAAAAGTTGCTGGTAATATTTCATAAAAAATTTACAGTTAAGTTTTCCTTCCTGTTGTTAGTAATTTGTTATTTTCAATTTCTGCGATGAACATTTATTTTTAATTTGATGAACCACATACTATGATATCGCTGAACATCATATAGAATGATATTCCTGAACCATTTGTTATTTTCAATTTATGCGATGAACATTTATTTTTAATTTGATAAACCACATACTATGATATCGCTGAACATCATATAGAATGATATTCCTGAATCATTTGTTTTATTATTGAACAACACCTTCATGCAGTGTCTGAACCTATGTTTTCTAATGCTTGAACCAAATCAACTGTATGGTGTGAACTACACAAAATGAAATCCGCTCTAAACACAATCGGATATCACTGAATCACATATTAGTTTACATCTGAACCATATTCTAACATATCGCTGAACAACATTCAGAAAATCTAATAGAGTAAATATAATGTATAAAAATATTAGTTTTATTAATTTATATAAAATAAAACATTACATTATATATTAAACTTAGAAATTAAAAAAAAAAGTAAAATCTACTGTAAATAGTACATTAAACTAAATATTATATTAAATCTAAAAATGTAAATAATTATTAATTTTTGTTCGCCTAGCTTCCTCTGTACGGACCACTTCTTTCTTAAAGTCCATATGAATTACTTTCAATTCTTCAATCCGTACATCAATTCTTCCTTTTTCGTTGGTCAACTGCAAAACACAATTAAAATATATATATATATAAACCATATTTTAAATAAACTAAATAACAGTTTTTTAATTTTACCATAATGACTTCGTTTGTGTTGCCATTACGAACAGCAACTCCTCGCCTCCTTTCAACATCTCCTTTCTCCCTTAGAGTCATGCCAAAATGCATTTCATGGACAGCAGCAGCAGCAGACAGCCTCTCCCTTGTTTCAGTAATATTTGTTTCTGCATCTAAATCTAAATAAAACATGTGGTATCCAGGATAGAGAAAGTCATCTAGAATATCCATGTGTTCGTATATGACTTTAACCCAACTGACCAATACACATTTGTATTCAGGGGCTGCATTTGGAAAAACAGAATTTTGATTAGAAGTGGTGCTTCTGCTCTCCATTCCAAAAAAATGACTTTTGACTAAATGTTGTATAGAAGCGAGTATACTTCAAAAATGAAAAAATCAAGAGTTTATATAGAAAATTAGGAGCGGTTTTATAGCAGTTACAAATCAGTTTAATAACCGATTTGAAAAAAACAATTGAATGCCCATAGACAGTTGTAAAGCAGTTGTGAAAAACTTCTAAATCGTAACTGCAAATTACTTAAAAAATTGTAAACAAGTTTTAGTTCCTGAACATCGTAAAGTATTTACTCTGACCCACCTAATCTAATATAGATTCAACAAACTCTTTTTTACCGTTCAAACAAATTGTTGAACCATTCTCCATTATATCTCTGAACCACAATATGAAATAACTCGGAACAAAACTCAATAATTCACAAATATATATCCAGATAGACATACTGTTGTTAGATATATATTTATCGTTCAAACAGAAATGCTGAACCCATCCTCAATTATATCTCTGAACCACGTACTAAATTAACTCTGAACCAAACCCAAAAATTCACAAATATATAACCAGATACACATACTGTTGTTAGATGTATATTTATCGTTCAACCAAAAATGCTGAACCTATTCTCAGTTATATCTCTGAACCATTTACTAGAATAACTCTGAACCAAACTCAATAATTCACAGTTATAAGCCCAGAAACAGATACTGTTAGATATATATTAACCCAGAAATGTATTTAACATTGTTTGTTAGCTAATATAATGCATTTGTGATAGACACAATACAGACCAAATGCCCCCAAAATAGAGTACCATTGTTTGAATCCATCGACACATCAGACAGCGAAAATACATTACCCAAAATACAGTGTTTGAACCATTGCTTTTGACACATTATACTTTTGGTAACTGTGGATTGAATTCCCTAATTTTTGCCAAGATGTCATCCTTTATCTCATTGATTGAAGACTTGACAATTGCTTCCATGTATAGCTCACGAAGATTCACCAAAGTCTTGGTGGAATTTTTTGAAAATCCACTATGCCAATCTGATCCATTAATTCCCATGTATGTCTCCATGTGACGCATACAGAAGATACCACAATCAACAAAGTTGTCGGTAGTTGCCCATTTAAGATCCATCAGCACTGGTTTTGCTTTGCGAATAAGATCAGCTTTGGACTTCAAATTCTTCGAATCTAAGTACTTACTTAGAAAATTAACCTACATTTGACAAAAAAAAAGTCAAAAACATATAGTTATGCAATATTTTAAGTATTAAAATGAGATAGAATTATAGATGATTAAAAGAACTTACAGCAACTCTGGGTATATTAGCATATTTACTCGAAAAGGACACTGTGAGCTTAATGTTATCGATGATGAAAACCTCTTTTGCCTTGAAATTGAATGTTATAAGATAAAAGTGCTCCGAAGCAAGAATAGGAAGCATTATCTGTTTACAGTAAAGAATAGTATTTAAAATATAATTGACTTGAAAAAAATATAACCATTTAAAATATAATAGTCATTATTAAAAATAAACATACCAACTCAACCTCAGCCAAATTCGTTGGGCAAACATCTCTAAGGAACTCATCAAATCTATCGCGAAATACATTAAATCTATCATCAGGTTCAGTAGCAGTGGTCGAAACAACTGTCTCAGTCTGTAATTAAATAAATGACACTTAATTAAGATGTAAAACTGCATTAGTTAAAAATTTGCTACAAAATCAATAAACTTATAAGACAACAGTTAAACTTACACTGAGAGTACAAGGGCAGAAATATCTCCTAATAGATCCATAGGCCCTACGTGATTCTTCAAATTTTAGTATATTAGCCCACGCATCAATGATTTGAGCATCAACGTACTGCTCATATTGTAGTGTTTGCATTAAAGCTCGAGGGACAGTCACCCCTTTGTGTTGGAAAAAAACTTCCCTGTAATAAACATAAAATATTTATTAAAATTAATAAATTACAATTAAAACGAAATGAAATTAACATCTGAACCACACCCCGCTGGCCCACGCTGTAAATCTCTGAACCACTCTCAAACCACTTGCATCATAAAACCAAAATTAAAGCCTAAAGACCACAAAACAAATGAACCCCTGAAACACACGGGGTAAATTCCCTGAACCACTCTCAGATTATAAAGCTGAACCCATAATAGAATAAAAAATATTAGTGCAACTTACATCAAATCATCTCCAAAATCTCCAACATATTTATACAACTTAATGGCAGAACCAGTCCTCCTCTTGTTAGGGTTGACAAATCTTTCATAAAAGGGACTTCTCATTTCTTTTGTTGGTAATACATCCCTTGTTGGCTGAACCCTTTTATCAACAATTTCTTTTCCTTTCTTGTCACCCTGAGCGGGACAATATTAACATCAGTAAATGATATAATATAGCAAAATTTATATATAAATCATATAAGTATGCCTAATTACAATCAAACCTTATTTCCACCCAAATATCTAATATTCACATACTCTATAGGAGTGAATTATTAGTGAGTTATTGGGGTGGTATCCACATAGTGCCATACTTTAGTTTCATGCCAATCAATTTCTTCTTTGTTCTTCTTTCATCATTAACATGTTCCATGTCAAAAATCTGGCATTTTCTACAAACCTTTGGCACTGGAATCTTTATAATTGTTTTTTTTCTTTGTTTCAACAATATCAACCGGCAGATCCTATTAGGCAAAAAAAATAAGTATTATTTCCCAAATAAATTGTTTATAACAAATAATATAAATAGAAAAATATGATAAATTACTTATGAAGGTTCAGCTCTTAATGGTGAGGGGTATTGTTGTACCACTGGTGCCAGATGTTCTTCAAAAACCTGCTAAATTTAAAAAAGGGTATTAAATATTAAATATAAAACAATAACCGCTTAAATCTATATTAAATAAAATCATAAACATAAATAAATTTAAAGAATTACTTGTTTATATGATGTTTGAATAGAATCAAGAATAGCCATATCCTGGAAAGGATTTGGAATAACAGGGTTCTCAATTACTGGAAGTTGCTCCTCTAAAACTGTCAGAACAGTGGGGGGGTTTGGAATAATAGGGTTATCAAAAACTGGAAGTTCCTTCTCTAAAACTTGGTGAGAAACAGGGGGAATTGGAATAACAAAGTTCTCAACAACAGGCATTGGCTCCTCTAAACCTTGCTGAATAACGGGAGGAATTTCTTTTAAGGGGACCTTTGGATAAGATTTCTCAACCGTCTCAAATACTTCTGCAAATGTTGGTACTTTTACAGGTGGAGTCAGCCCAAGACTCCATGATGGTTGCTCAAGCAGTATTCTCTCCATCTCTTGTTTTTTTGCAATAGCAATATCAACAATCTGCATTAGTCTATCTAACTCAGGATTGTTTGCAAATTCATCTGGCGTTGTCCTTACTTCAGGAGAGGTAGAACCAACAATTCATTTTGCAGCATGGTTCATGTAATCGAGTTCAGGATCCTCGTGCTTCTCCGAAACAGATTCAATTGTCAGCTCCACTACATTTGATATGGATTTCGCCAACATGCACATTGCAGCAACGTACCTCTCTTTTAGACTTTGAAGAAAAATTTTAAAAGTTGTAATATACTAGCTTGTTTCATATATACAAAAAAAATACTATTAAAATATTAAAAACACTTACTTTTTTACCAGCTCCTTCAAACAGCGTAGCATGCTGCTTTATTACATCTTCAGAAACCTAATTAACACACACTGTTATATATGATAACAAAAATATTGTGCTTGAAAACAATCAATAATAACATCCATGAAATCCATATAACTTATAAATCTCAAACAAACTCCCTCAAATCACTGAATCAAATTGAATCTCAAATGGCATGTGCTGAACCATTATCTGTTAAGTATGATGAACCAACTAATAAGATTTGATGAAAGAATACATTTTGTATTTAACCCTTGACTAGTTTAGGTATAAAACTGAACCAAACACATAATAAATACCTGAACAACATAGTATGATTTCATATATACAAATCCTTACTTTTTTAATAGAACCTTCAAGCAACATAGCCTGATTATTTGCTGCATCTTCTTTCCCAAATCCTTCAACTTCAGAAACCTATGTAACACACACTGTGTTATATGATAACATAGATATTTTGTTTGAAAAGGCAACCATTACTAACATACATGAAATCTATAAAACATATAAATCTCAAAAAAAAAAATCACTGAAACAAATGAACTACACTCGATCTCAGATTACATGTCCTGAACCATCCTATAACCAGTATGATGAACCAAATACTGAGATATTTGATGAACAACTCCATTTTATTGTTACCTCTGAATATCATCAATGTATATGACTGAACCAGACACAGAGTGAATGGATGAACAAGATAGTATATTATCGTATATGCAAAAAAAAACTATTAAAATATTAAAAACACTTACTTTTCTAACAGAACCTTCAAACATCGTAGCATGATTCTTTGCTGCGTCATCTTTTCCATGTTTTCCAACTTCAGAAACCTATGTAACACACACGTGTTATGTATGATACCAAAAATATTGTGTTCGAAAAATATGTATAATAACATCTCTGAAGTCCATACAACATATAAATCTCAAACAAACTCAATCAACCCAAGGAACAACTGAATTGCAATCAAATCTCGAATAACATTTCTCTGAACCACATTTTATAATATACAAGGACTACTAACTGAACCACATTCTATTAGTTGAATGTGTTAAAGCATTATCTGGTCAATATGATGAATCAATTACTAATATATTTGATGAACCATTTCATTGTATAGTTGACCCTTTAATAACTTATAGGTATATATACTGAACCAGACACAGAATAACTACATGAACACCACTGTATTTTAAAAACATTAACATGATAATCTACACAACCAAAATACACTTACTACTTCTGTAGGAACATCAAAAGCCTTGGCATGTTCCTCTGTTGCATGCTCTCTATTGTGTTCTTCTTCAAAAACCTATAAAAGAGATTGTAAGTTATATCCTTTACATAGAGTAACATATATTAGTGAACAACATAATTATACTATACAATAACAATGACTAAATAATATTACTTAATCAGACACAAACAACTCAGTGAAATATGCTTACTTTTTTGGGCTCATATTCAATTAACCCAAATATCTCTTGTTCACTCATATTGTCCCCGGCAGATAAAGAGACATGTTCTTCAACTGGCTCGATACTTAGACGTGGCAATACACGACCAGAACCAAACCCACTGCCTTTCATCTCTTCCCCTTCCCTTGCCTTAATTAACTGGGGTGTCCAATTGGCAAGAATGGGTATTGATCTCGGTTTCTCTTGCCTTTGAAGGCGAACCCGATCAAGATAAAATAGCTGTTATATCAGAAAAATACAACCAAATATAAGAATATATAAAGAACATGCAAAAATAATAAAATAAATTGCTACTTATTTATCTCACTTACCACCAAAAATGGGAGTGAGCCTGTGAAACTAGAATTCTTGTTACGAGACCATGTTTTTTTAGTTTCTACAAGCCGGTCAAGCAGAAACCCACACCAATTAAACTGCTTAATGCTTTCTAAGTTTTCAGTTACATTAAAGTAACTAAAGTTTACTGTTCCATTAGAGTTACATTCAATCAACCCTGAAATCAAGAGTATTATAAAACAAGTTTTAAAAAATTGCCCTCCATCTTTGTCAACAACCATTCCCTTCACCACATCAGCAACATGGATCCTATTTTTTTTGAAGGCAACTGAATTCTTCCACAGAGATAGAGATGCATCAGTCCTTGTATTGAATGACGCATCAATAGGCACTTGAATTGACCCCATCGGAAATCCAAGAGTAATTGCAACGTCAACATCTTCGATATAAATTGCATCTCCATTAGCTGTAATCAATGCAACCCGGTCTGCATCAAAGTTTTCCACCAGCCAACGTGACAGGAACAATGGCATATGCTTCATTTGTAGCTGCAAAATACTACCAAATCCCAGCTCTTTGATGCTTTTTCTCTGGGCATCATTGAGTTGTTTGAATGAGTCAACAAGAGAATATGGATGTGTCCTGGATTCTATACAAAAATATGTCAGTGGTCCTTTTGGAGTAACCACAACTTTGGATTTGATTTTTGTTTCGTATTCTTCTTTTATGACAGGATCCTTGTCACTGTCGGGCTCTGGTTGTTTGGTAACCTTCCTCTTCTTTTTAACCCGTCTCTTCACCACCTGACTTTTCTCAGGTTTCCGTTTGAAATTCTTCAAAACAACAACCAATGGGACGTCATCTAAAAAACAAATTAAAAGGGAAATATATCAATAATATGTTAAACAGTATTGAACCAAACTATAAGTTACTCCTATTTAAAAAACAAAATAGTTACTCCTATACATTTCACTTATTTAAAACATGTGAAAAACTCAAGACAAATTTAAATGTTGAACAAGTTACTGAAAAACTGATGAACCCCATACTAATTATTTTAATGAACAGGTCACTATTACATCAAACCCCACATGCAGGATAACAAATTGAACAAATGTCACTCTTGAAACACTATTATAAACGAACTAACAAATAAAACAAATATTTAAACAACTATAACCCCTATAACCAAATAAAGTAAAATATAAACACTAGCTATATGGGATTTTCATTATTTATCAACGGCGACAAACTCAGGACAGAGACAAAAATCGTTCCCCACTTCGTTCATGACAAAACGTTGACATACTTTGACTTTTCAAATACTACTAAAACAGAAATCCCAACCAACCCTAAATGTTAATGAACTATAATCAATTAAAGTAAAGTATAAATAATAGCGATTGAGGGTTTTCGATTGTTTATCAACAAAAACGACTGAAGAAACGGAGAAAATCATGGATGACAACCCGTTTAACTAATTTGACTCTTGAATTACTAATAAACCATAATCAGAAACAAAAATAAATGTTAATAAACTAGAACAAAATAAAGGTAAAGTATAGTCACCGTCGTGCGCGCGGGTTTGCATTTTTTGATCAAAAGCGACAACTGAGCAAAGAGGCAAACACACACAACAAAAAGGATAAAATCGTTAATAAACGAAGGAATACTGATTAAACATACGAAAATGAAAAACAACGAACTCTGATTAAAGCTTACATTACCACGAAAATGGCGAGATCCAGAAGGTAATTCGAAACGACAGAGAGAATGACCAGTTTAAGGAGAGAGAGGGATTCCAGTTTTCAAGGCGATGAAAAGAGAGCAAACCCTTCACCACGCAAAGGTGCAAATTTGTCTGACATGTAACAACAAATACAGCAAGCAAAATGACAAAACTGCCCCTACAAACCGCTATTGGGCATTCTTTCTTTTTTTTATTATCTATTGGACTATTAAAAAGGTATTGGGCTTTATACTCTGTCCAATTATTTCTAGAAAACTGACAGGTTTTATTCCATTAACCACACGTTATATAATTTTAATTTAATTTGAGGAAATTTTAGTTACTATCTAAGATGAATACTGAACAACATACACTACATATGCTGAATCAAATATAGTTAGTAATGCTAAACCAATTAAAAATACACTATTAAGGCCGCATATTTTTTTCATTGAATCAAACTCAATCATAGATACTGAACCCGTGAACCAATTCTTAATAAACAACTGAATCAGGTATTAGATAAAATACTAAACCAATTAAAAACAGCCTACCTAACAGCAAATATTTTGTTCTGTGAACCAAATACAAAATTAGATGCTGAACCAAATCTTTATAAAATTTGAATTCAATTTAAGGAAATTTTAATTATTATCTAAAAGGAATACTGAACAACAGAGTATACATATGCTGAATCAAATAATAGGTAGTAATACTGAACCATTTAACAATATAAAAGGCCATATATTTTTTTCATTGAATCAAATCCAATCATAGATACTGAAAACCGTTAACCAATTCTTGATAGACTACTGAATCAAGTAATAAAAACTTGACTGCCTGTTATCATATATATCAAAACACAAATACTTATCTTTGTCATTGTTACACAAAATTAACTGTCCCAAACGCCAAAATACATCCAGATAACCAACTAATAAAAGTTTCAACAAAAATCTTCAATTCCCAGGCTGGTAATCGGTAATTCTCGCAATAACGGGCTGCCTTTCTTCATTCATAGAAGAAAATACAATCGCATGCATATACAACCTCCGGAGATCAGACACCACATTACACAAGTTCTTGGATAGGCCACAATTCCAATCATTTATACCCAAGTAGGTCTCCAAATGACGCATGCAAAAGACGCCACAGTCGATGTAATTATCAGTAGTCGCCCACGGTAAATCCAGACGGAATGATTTGCAGTTGCGAATAAGGTCCGCCTTGCTGGAGAGCATCATCTTATCTAGGTAGTTACTCATCAATTTAACCTTAATAATTAACATAAAAACAAAAACAATTAGTGGATGTTGGTACAGAAAGAATAAATGAACCACATACATGTGAAAATGAATGTATATACTTACAGCTACTTCTGGAATGTCAGAGTATCTCAAGGCAAAGCCAACTCCCAGCTTCATGTTGTCAATAATAACAACTTCCTTTAACTTAAAGTTAAAGCATATGATATAATAATGCTCAGATGCAAGGATTGGCAACATGATCTGCGTAAGAATATATTTAATTTAAATTACTTAATTCAAATTTAATTTTAGAAGAAATATAAAAATTAACAACAACAATTTTTAATTTAAATTCTTTATATAAACTTACTAATTCAAAGCCAGCCAAATTTAAAACAGATGACTCTCTAATAAGCTGCTCAAATTTAGTATGAAACATGAAGAATCGCCTTTCAAAGCTTACATCAGGATTAGCCACAACTGAACCTAACTGAATAATATTAGCAAAGTTGTGTTATACAATGAACAAAAACAAAAATTAAATACTTAATCACATGCATTAAAATTTAAAACTTACACTAAGATCACAAGTGCCAACATATCTCTTATAGCCATAAAATGTCTCTTGGTAGTTAAGAACTCTCACAAAAGTATCAATCAATTGGGCATCAACATATTCATTAGAAAGTAAGGATTGAAACACCACACGTGGCACAATGCGATCTTTGTACTTAAATAGAACTTCCCTGTTACAAAACCAGAAGTATAACAAATTTACTAACAGATTAAAATTAAACAAACTATATTTCTTTCATGCACAACATTTACTATGTAAATCAATAAATTTAATATATATATAAGAGAAACTTACATCATATCATATTCAGGTTCAGCGACATAACTGATAAGCTTGCAAAAAAGTGGTGAACTTAGAAGACAGGGATTGACAACTTGGCTTCTCAAAGGGAGGTTTGATTCTTCTTGTCCATTCACTTCACCCAACTGTTGATTCTCCCTGGATTTCCTCTGTTTTTCCTTTTCATTCTTTATTTGCCTCTTCAACTGTCCCATTGTTGTTTTATCTACAAAAAAATTTATTTAATATCTAAATTACATAACTAAAATAAAGCAATAAAGCCCACATAGTTAAATAATCTGAACCACTCATAATAAGAATCTAAAAATAAACCAATAAATACTGACATGCATATATAAACTAATGGAATGAACCCCCACAGAGCTAGATCATCTGAACAACATTAAAAAATAGATACCTGAATCAAACTAAAATAAAGCACTAAATCATCCAACCGCCACTTAAAGGAATGAAGGGATGAACCCCACAGAGCTAAGTGACTAAACCACGTTCAAGAATAGGTAAATGTCCCAAAGTAAAATAAAACAATAAATCATCCTAACCCAAGCTAAAGAAATTGTAGGAATGATCCCAACATAGCTAGATCATCTGAACGACATGCAAATATATGTACTGAACCAAACAAAAACAATCATCAAAACTCATATATAGTAAAATACTCTGAACGAAACTCAAAATAACAATCAAAACAAAATATTAAATCATTTTAACATCAGTATGTTAAAATACTATTTAAAAAATGCGTTAAACGACAATAAACCAGTAAATACCGTTGAAGATGATCTAAAAAACACTAATTTTGAAAAAACATACTACTTATAGGAGAAAGAAAAAAAAGGAGCATGCAACAAGACACAACGACATACCGTTGAAGATGATGTTTTCCATTGTATGCGATAACAACCAGCAACTTCGAAACTCCGAATATGGAGGTTACGTGGAACCAAAATACAACGCTGATGACGATTTTGAGTTCAGATACAATAAAACAAACAGACTTTTAGATTGAATCTAAAAACAAAACTCGATTCAAACTTTGAGTTTGAAATCGGGGGATGAAAAGAGAGAGGAGAGAGGAATTGATTACCTTCGGACGACGATAATGCTTTTCTGGACGAAATCCCCTAGGGCAAAAGGTAATATCAATGACAGTAGCAGTTGAAAAGACAGAATCGGAATTCAAAAAAACAAAAATACCCCCCGATTTTTACACGCGCCTGTGATTTCCGCGCCCCCCGAAATATTATTATTTTAATCCAAATCATCCAATTACACCCCTTCTTTCCTTCTCACCGGTACAAATTATTCTCAATTGAACCCTACCCTATATATATATATATATATATATATACGGGTTGACTCCGGTGAAAACAAAAAATTAAGGTGAAAACCGTGAGGAGCCTTTTAATTGGATGATAAATTATACATCCACGCGCTACTGGGTCTCTCTTCTTCACCTTTTCTGAGTTCCGCCTCTCTCTTGGCCTCAACTCCTTCCGACGTCCTCATCCGCCTCTCGTCGTCCGATACTCCGATCTGCCGCTGCCGTCACCGTCGCCCTCACCCGCTCACTGCCGGCCTCCAGGTCCTCTTCGCCCTTGCTCGTTGCCCTCGCTCGCCATCCACTCTAGTCTCAGATCTGGTGGATCTCGGCGTCGCTCGCTGCCCCTGAACTCGCCCTCGCTCACCGCCTCTGGTCCTCGTCGTCCTCTCCTCGCAGTCGTCGTCGCTCGCTCGCCGCCTCCAATCCTCTTTGCCCTCGCTCCTAGCCTCTAGTACTCCTCGTCATTCTCGCACGCTGCTCCAGTCCACTTTCAGGTATTCCTCTCCCCGCCGAGGTACTTCATCTGTGTGAAAATTTTCTCATAAGTTGGAATTCAGTGCTTTGGAGGGATTTTAGGAATCGCTTGATTTGGTTCTAGAGTTAGGGACTAAACCTCTCCTCTTGCTGGTAGATGATTCAGACCTAAACCTATGTCAAAGTGCTTCATCTTGAAGAATTTGCTCTTGATTCGTCGACTTACTTGGCTGAAAGTTGCTTGATTGAAGTGGATCTGACCTATGGCTAGGGTTTCGGAGAAATTAGCAATGATTTTGCAGATGGTGAATTTTATTTGTAATGTTGGGAGATCTCCTCCTTATTTATAATTATCAGTGTCATTTTATTTCTATGCTGCTGAAATTCTAGAGTTTTCCTACTTCTCTTGGTAAATCGGATGCATTTTGCTGTCTTAGTTGCCTGTAAAAGCGTTGACAAAGTTGTGACATTTTTGTGCAGAAATGGTGGATGCCATGAAGAAAGTGGCAAACCTTGATGTGTAACTGACAATTGAAGAGAGGAACAAAAGGAGAGCTGCATGGAGAATTTTGTCATCAATTGAACAAAAGGAGGAATCCATAGGCAATGAAGCCCATGTGAAGCAGAACAGGGATTATAGACAAAAGATCAAGTCTGAATTGGAAGCCATCTGTGGTGATATCATGATTCTCATCGTTGAACATCTTTGTTCCTTCGTGTTCGGGTGCAGAATCCACGGTTTTTTACTATAAAATGTGAGTAGAGGTAGCCTATAATGGATTGTTGATTTTCATATACTGGCCTTCCAATGTTTGCCACATTATTGCAATCATCAATTGTCAATTAGTCTAAGTGGCAATTAACAAAGCATTTTCAGTTGTAAAACATAAATTTCTTTGTTTTGATCAAAGACAGGCCCTCAAATTTAATATAAGAGGTTATATAATACTCCCTCTGTATTTGATTAATGCATTATTGTTGGTGTGAATAATGGTAGAAACGTGTGTCGAAAGCTGTATACTAGTGAAGAGAAAGGAGGACAGTCCCGTTGAAGTTAGGTGTTTGTTTTTTATTCTCAACAACTTACATTCATTGTCTAGCATTCTATCTTTAAACCGATCTATGACTCATGGGTAAGGCCGAAGATTTGCACCGATACAACTAGAATTGCTTTTCAAGTGGTCGATTTCTTGATATAACTATGGATTCAAGATTTAAAAATGTTGAACCTATATTTAATGGAGGCAATACACCATAAAAAAATTTGAATCTACTTAATAAATCAACATGAAATGTGAGGCATCAAGATGTCAAAATGTCACTTTAGGGTTATATAATACTATGGGTTCAAGATTTAAAAATCTTGAATCTACTTTAAATGGAGGCAATGCACCATGAAAAAACTTGAACCTACTCAATAAACCAACATGAAATGTGAGGCATCAAGATGTCACTTTAGGGTTATATATAACTATGGGTTCAAGATTTAAAAATCTTGAACCTACTTTAATTGGAGGCAATACACTCCCAAGAAAATTGAACCTACTTAATAAACCAACATGAAATGTAAGGCAATAAGATGTCACTTTAAAGCTATATATAACTATGGGTTCAAGATTTAAAAATCTTGAACCTATTTTAAATGGAGGCAATGCATCATGAAAAAAGACTTGAACCTACTTAATAAACCAACCTGAAATGGAAGGCATCAAGATGTTACTTTAAGACTAGATATACCTATGGGTTCAAGATTTAAAAATCTTGAACCCACAATTATAATAAACATTTTGGAAATATTTTGATATTATAAGCAAGTTCAAGATTGTAAAATCTTGAACTCATAATCATAAAACAATATGTTCAAAATTTTATTACGTAGTTTCAAGATTTTTTTTATAACGCTAGTTCAAGATTTTGTACCATATATTCAAGATTTTTATAAATATAGGTTTAACATCTTATAATTATATCTTTTATTAAGTAATATTTTAAAATCTTGAACCCATAACTATACAAAGAATAGGTTCAAAATTTTATTAAGTAGATTCAAGATTTTAAAATATTGAAACAATATTTAAATAAAACATTTCAATAGGTAAGATAATTTAAAAAAATCTTGAACCCACAATTATAATAAATATTTTGATATTATAAGTAGGTTCAAGATTTTAAAATCTTGAACCTAATTTAAATGGAGGTAATACACCATGAAAAAAACTTGAACCTACTCAATAAACTAACATGAAAGGTAAGACAACAAGATATCACTTTAGTGCTATACATCATTAATTGACGTGGCAAAAAACCCGGCCAGATTGCACCACAGAAAGACACGTAAGTGAATCGCACCAGAGCCCGCCACATAGGATTTCCACGCCTCTGTTTTAGTATTATATATTGATGATAGGTTCAAGTTTTTTAAAATGTTGAACCCACAATTAAAAAAATTCTAAATTTTATTAAGTAGGTTCAAAATTAAAATTTTGAAAAAAAAGGAAATTTTTTATTAAGTAGGTTCAAAATTTTAAAATCTTAAACCCACAATTATATATTAAAAAAAGATTAAAATTTTTATTAAGTAGGTTCAAGATTTTAAAATCTTGAGTAGGTTCAAAATTCTTAAAAAAAATTCTCAAGAAAAATATTATTTATTTTCAAATAAATGAAAATTTTAAACCTACGACATTGAATTTCAAAAATATTGATTTTTTTAGTAAAAGTCAAATATATAAAAAAAAGAAGATGTATGAACGGTCAAAGTGTGTTTCTTGCCTTGGTGGATCTCTATGAGGGTGGAAGAAAAGCAAGGAAATCAAAAGCCGAAAAGAAGAACAAAAAGTTGACGGTCATGGTGAAGAATTCGATGACCCTCATGGCATCTTCATATGTCCTATTGAGCAGTGTAAGAGCTGCAGCCTCCCGGGTAAAACTCTCTTCTGATTACTATTGCTACTGGGTCTTAATTCAAGCTTTTTCGAATCAAACATGTCCGAATCAGGGATTTATCTCCAATGATGTAAAATTGGGAGCTTTTTTTATGATCTCATTGGAAAAATCTCAGTCTATGTTCTTTGTTGTGCCTAGTCACTTGCTTATTAAAATGATAGAGCGCATTCAATTGCAAAATTTGTGGAAATTTTTCAAGGTTTACATGTGGTATAAAAACAATTTCTTGAACATCATAGGTTGTCTTGCGCAATTTATTTTAGAGAACAATATGTGGTACAGGTTGTGTCAACTTTTGCTTTGTTTTATCAGCAACTGGCTTTTATCGTGCCTTCCGTGGTGGATTATACTGCTTTGCTTGCTTGATATTGGCTATCTAATTATGGAGTCTATGATTATATGGCAAACTGAGCTTTCAAAAAATGGATTAATGAAAAGATTCTTTCTGATGTATATAGCTTATCAGAAACTCTGGACTCCTGAATTTTTGAGTTTTCATATGTGGCGTATTAAGAGTAAAGTAATGACACTCATATATGCTGGATCTTCTCCTTACCGGATATGTTTTATTCTGTGCTTTGGCATGCCTAACTTCGGTAAGGACCTAGGTATGACTGGTGTAGTGGAAGCTGCTTGTTCACTGTCTACCTTTGCTCGCTTGGGCAACAACAATAATGATGAGAACAACATTCCTGAGGGGGTTTCCCGCCCCAATGATGGAGGAGGAATCACAAGCAAAACCTTCCAGGTAATATACTATATATTGATGGGTGACCCTCCCCTTAATATACATCCTCCGGCTCTTTTGCGAGGTATTGTTTCAACAAATATCCCTTATATCCCATATGATGTCTCTTTGGACTCGTATGCCTCAGTTCCATCTAAAGTCTCCCTTTACCGGGCTGCTGAGGAAGTTGCTTTGGGTGTCGATTCTGACATGATCGACTCTCCCAATATGTGGAAAAGCTTCCTCACCTTCTTCGTTGCTCCTTGCGTAGTACTTTCAGGTATGCGTAAGTTTGAGCAGCAGGAGGTGGGGCTGTTTTCAAAATCTGATTCTAGTAACCGTGTTGGGAACTTTGGTGAATCCGAATGGGCATCGTCTAAGCTGATGGGACTAAATGCTAAATTCTATAGGGGGGACCGATTCTTGCCCTTTGTCAAACTCTTATGTATACTCTATTACGTTAACAAATGGAACTTTGAGTGTTGCCTCCCGTTAAGGATACCTATTAACAGTAGAAATGGCCTTCTAAACGGTGTATTTACTGATTGTATTACAAGGAATTATTTGGTCTGTGGTTATGCATTAAAAACCAGTGTAAGCTGCCTCTGTTTTGATTCTGTTGGCCTTAAACTCGTGTCGGCTAGGAGGAAAAAGGTTTGTAACATCATAGATGCTGCAAGTTTCTATATATATAAAGCTCTTTATAAGTCTAGTTTAACTGAATTGTCCTATGCTTCTATTGTTGCTCCTCATGTTTCTTTTTTCAAGTTATATGAGTTTGAGCAGCTGGAAGGATGGGACCCTGTTACCCCCACTCCTGACTATTGCAAAGGTGATTTCCATGTAGTCTATATTACATTTTCCCAATTGATGGGAAATTGCAAAAAAGCCCAAACAAGTGAACCTTATTACTACTCTAACAAGTCTATTTGTGATTTACAATTATTCAACAAATGTTTTCTACTTCTAAAGAACTACTGGGAACATTCGAGCTGGGTTTGCCCTACCACCTGTATACTCTCATATGGGCTTCTGGTTTTGTGGAAAGTTGTTTTTTTTCACCCTTGGAAAAGTCTGTGTAATGATCGTGTGAATAATTATCATTCGAGCAAAAGACTGTTATCTCTCGTCCATTATCACATTTATTGGATTGTGAATGATGAAATTTTGTATTTTGGTGCTGTTTTCTGTCCTTGTTATATAGCAATAACTAAAGCGAAACAATCTTTCTTCAAACCCACTTGTATCGGCAAATTTGACCTCATTGAGTTATCCTTTCAAATTAGCTACGTTCAAAATTTAATCTCAGGGAAAAATTGTTGTAAAACAAATTGGAATCCAAGGGGTATTCAATGGTGCTGTTCTTGGCCTTGTAACAAACTTAGTGGGTATCTTATGCTACGGGGAATTTGGCCCCCTCTTCATCTATATGCTAGATTAGTCAACAACGGCATAGTGCAAACACTTAAGAAGGATGTAATTGGATTTTATGAGCCACCAATCACGGCTGTGTACTATGCCATGTTCAACTATGTTCGACGGTGTACTAGACCTTGTATTACCTATGCAAATAAGGGGAACCAAAATATTTACAAATTCTTAGACAAAAGCAAGAGTGTTGGGAACACCGCAAAAAGAGTAAGCTATGAGTATGGGAGGGCTCACCTTTTGCTCTCCTATGCACAAACAAAGTGGTCATGATCATACGATATTGGAACTGTAGAGGGATTGGAAAACAAACCTTCTGGACTAACATGAACGAATGGCGGTCGTTAGATCATGTACAAATGCTAATCTTAGCAGAAACAAAGACTGAAACAGAACCAAAGGAATCTCTATGGAAAAATGCGGGATTCACAAACATGTGTTGGTCCCCGGCGTCGGGTCGTGCCGGGGGCATTGCCCTATTCTGGAATGAAAACTCCTTCATAGACGAATCCATCTCGGTAATTATTCATCTCCCTAGAATTATTGGCATAAAATATGAGAACATAAAAGAGAACTTTGAGTGTCTAATGCTGTTTGTATACGCCCCACCAAACCCCTCAGAAAAAGACGACTTCTGGAGAAATCTAAAAAATCTGATTACCCAAAGTGATATTCCATGCCTAATCATGGGAGATTTAAACGAAATAAGCCAACCAGCGGATAAAAGTGGAGGGGCAGAAACCCTTCCCGGAAGATTTACGAGAATAATGGAATTCAAATATGCTTGCTCCCTGCTGGACATCCCCTCGTACGACAACCCGTTTACTTGGAGAAAAAAGCAATTTGGTCCAGATAACATTTTGGAAAAACTTGATAGGGTACTTGTCCATCATGAAGTAATTGACATGTTCCCCGAGTTGGCAATTAAGAATGGAGCATTCTCTAACTCGGACCACTGTCCTATCTCAATTAACATCTCCAAAAACACTAGCTTTAAACCACCCCCTTTTAAATTTGAAAACATTTGGCTGCAAAGGAGAGACTTCCGAAATATTGTTAAGCAATCATGGAGAGCTTCATGTGCAGGCTCTGCTATGTTCCGTATTACATACAAATCAAAAATCCTCAAACAAAAGGCCAAAAAGTGGAATAAAAAACATTTGGAAACATCTTCCGACAAATACAAGACGTTGACGAGGCCCTAATCGAAATACAATCTATCCAACAAACCAACCAAAACCCAGATTCGTACACAAAAGAACAAAATCTACTATCTAAAAGAGAAAAACTGCTTCTTTTCCATAAAACTTATTGGAACCAAAGAGCTAAATCAAAACACTTAAAACTAGCAGACACCAACTCCTCCTATTTCCATAGAGTAGCCACGGGGAGAAGAAATCGGAAGATAATTAGAACAATTACCTCCGCAGAAGGAACAAACATAATTGGCAATGAGAATATTAAAAGAGAAATTCAAAGAGACTTTGAGAAAAGATTTAATCGGGAAAAAATGCACAGGAACCCCCAAATAGAAGAATACCTTTCAGAAATCAACCCGACCATTACAGAAGAGGAAAACAAATCTCTTATCCAACAACCAACAAACAGTGAAATCAAAAAGGCTGTTTTCTCTATAGGGAACAACAAATCCCCTGGTCCTGATGGAATGACGGCTGAGTTCTACAAAAATTATTGGGACATCGTTGGATCTGATATCATCCGGGCTACAAAAGCATTTTTTCACTCTGGCAAAATGCTGAAACAAATTAACCACACTTTCATCTCCCTCATACCAAAAATTGATAACCCTACCATGACTACACACTATCGCCCTATTAGCCTATGTTCTACCTTATATAAAATCATCTCAAAGATAATAACAGAACGACTGAAAATGGTGATAGGAAAACTTATACACCCATTACAAGGAGCTTTTGTTTCCGACAGAGCAATCCAAAACAATATCCTAATAGCCCACGAGATATTCCACTCCTTTCGCACTAGAAAAGGTACCAAGGGATGGGCGGCAATAAAACTTGATATGGAGAAAGCATACGACAGAGTAGATTGGCACTTCACGAAAGCAGTCCTCCAAAAATTTGGATTCAGCAAAAAATTTGTGGATATTATTATGGAATGTGTGACCACAGTCTCCTTTTCTGTTTTAGTAAACAACGGTCCTACAGACCCCTTCAAACCTTCAAGGGGTTTGAGGCAAGGGGACCCCCTCTCCCCGTTTCTCTTCCTGCTCGGGGCAGAAATTCTTGCGCGTAAACTCTCAAGGGATGCAGAATCTAACCACAACAGCATCGGATTCAAATTTGGCCATTCGGGCCCCTGCGTTCCGTTCTTGGCCTTTGCAGACGACATAATAATTTTCTCAAAAGGAACTAACTCTGCATGTACAAAAGTTAAAGAAATAATTGAAGATTATTGTAAATTCTTAGGGCAAAAAATAAATTATCATAAATCGTCCTTCCAAACCACCCCGGGTATTCCTAGATCAAGAGCTCGAGACCTAGAAGGGATTCTAAACATACCCCTTGAACGAAACCTGGAAAAATATTTAGGTTGTCCAATCATAAATGGGAGGGTTACCAAGGAAACCTTTGGCGAAATGATTTGCAAATCTAAAGACCAATTGAGCAAATGGCGAGCCAATGCTCTTTCTCAACAAGGTAGAGCAACCCTAATAGTGTCTAATTTATCATCGAAACCTTTATACTCAATGCAGAGCTTCATGCTTCCGATAGCGGTACACAAACAACTAGATCAAATCAACAGAACCTTTTTCTGGAACAAAGATGCTCAACATAGTCCTTTAATCAGTTGGGACAAAATATGCAAACCAAAAAAGGACGGAGGATTGGGAATTAGAAAAACCAAAGATATGAATGAAGCTCTTCAGCTAAAACTCCTCTGGAAAATTCTAGCGGAACCGGAAAATAACTGGGTCAAAATCATACAACACAAGTATCTGAAAGAAAGCCACATCCTTACCTACTCTAGAAAAGGCAATGCCTCGTGGCAATGGTCGAAACTAAGTTATCTGATTCCAAAATTCAAAAAGGGGCTCATCTGGCAGGTGGGTGATGGAAAATCAATTAAGTTTTGGGAAGATAACTGGGTGGATACGACTCCTCTAAAAGACAAAACAGACTCTCAACATAACATTAACCAACATGATTCCGTAAGCAATTTCATTATAGGAGGACAATGGTGGAAGGAAAAACTCGAATCGGTGCTCCCAAAGCCAATAGTAGAGGATATAATGCAAATTCCACTGCCAATCACTCCCCTGACAGATAGACTGTATTGGTGGCCTGCCAAAAAGGGATGGTTCACAACAACAAGTGCCTTTAACTTAATCTCATCAACTCCACAAAGTTCGTCGGATGAGTTCTCATGGATTTGGAAACTTGACGCCCCACCTAAAGTTAAGAACTTTATTTGGAAAATAAAACAAAAAGGTCTAGCCACGGCTTCCAGGCTGGCCCTAAAAGGGGTGGCAGTACCGACCACATGTAGCTTGTGCAACCAGTTCATGGAAGATGATATTCACCTATTCATAGAATGTCCCATCAACAATTTCCAGCAACAATTCCATGGTCAAATATCTCAAAACATCAACAATCTAATTACAGGAAACAGAGATATGAATCAAATTTTACAAACTTTAGGTTCCACTCTTCCGATGGAAAAGAAACAACAATTAGCAATCAGATGGTGGACCATCTGGTTTATAAGAAATCAAACAATCTTTAGAAATGAAACCCTTCCCTCTACAGAGGCTATAAAGAAAATGATCACAACCAATATCGATAATTGGAGGAAAGCTAGTAAGTGGAATGATATGGAGGAAGACGGCATACAGAAACAAAGTAAAGGAAAAGGACTATCTGGAAACAATAGGAAAACCTACCGATGGAAAAAACCTCCAGAGGGCAAATATAAGTTAAACTTTGACGGATCATTCAAATCAACCACAAACAGTTCCATTGGATACATCATCAGAGACTGGCATGGAAACCCAATCAACATTGGCGGAAAAGCAAACGGTGGACAATCACCCCTTATAGCGGAAGCCTTAGCTCTACGCCTATGGATAGAAAAGGTGAGAGAACTAAACATAGCAAATCTAATAATAGAAGGAGACTCTAAAATTATCACAGATTACCTAACATCACAAGCTGGATGTCCTTGGGAAATAGAAATGGCTATATCAGATATCCAAAACCTTCTCAAAGGAATAAGAAATGTAAACATATCACATATTCCCCGTATTGGTAACCGGGTAGCAGATAAGGTTGCACACCTTTGCTACTCTACCAGGGGATCTGAGCTATACTCAGATACAGGTCTTCTTGACCTCATCCGACATGATGCCTTCGGTTAGGGTCCCCCAACCGAATTTTTACCTAATCAAAAAAAAAAAAGTGTTTCTTGCCTTGGTGGTTGTGCTGATTGGGAGTTCCGTGTGGTCATCGGTTCGATTCACAATCTTCCACGCTGTATTTTTTTTTAAACAAAAGGAGGCGCGTGTATTTGGCAAGCTGTTTCGTTTTTTTTAATCGCTGTTTTATTTTTTAAAAAACAGAAGGGGCGCGCGTGTCTTTTGGCACTTTGGCAGCCAATCAAATTAGTCCTCACGGTTTTCACCCTAATTTTGGTTTTCACCGGAGCGCACCCCTATATATATATATATGTGTGTGTGTGTGTCTCTATATATATATATATATATATATATATACATATATATATATACATACATATATATATATACATACATATATATATATACATACATATATATATATATACATACATATATACATACATATATATATATATATACATATATACATACATATATATATATATATACATATATACATACATATATATATATATATATATATATACATATATACATACATATATATATATATATATATATATATATATATATATATATATATATATATATATATATATATATATATACATACATATATATATATATATATACATATATACATACATATATATACATACATATATATATATATATACATATATATATATATATATATATATATATATATACATATATATATATATATATATATATATATATATATATATATATATATATATATATATATATATATATATATATATATATATATAGTATATATGTGTGTGGGAGGGTTCAAGTGAGAAGTAATTGGTCCGGTAAGAAGGTGAGAAGCACTGGGGTACACGCGCTTCTAATTTCTTATTCCCTCTCTCCTGCCAATCGGTCTCCTTCGCTCCCATGGTATTTCTAACGCCTACTCCGACCGCCATGGCCTCTCCACCAACGACCTTTATCACCCTCGACCTTTCTCGCAACCTTCGGATCTGCCTCTTCGTCTCGCCGCCCTTCACCTCTCTCCGAGAGGTTGTCAATTTCCCCAGATTGGCCAGTGAGCGAAGAAACAGACGCGGCGCTTGCACTGAGTGCCGTCCTTGCACGGCTGAGTCCGATAGCACGCCAGGGGGAGCCAGCACTCGAAGATGCCGTGAAGGAACTCGTGGGAGTGTCCCTTCCTCCACCGGAGGATTCAATCGTTGTCCACCGGACGATTCGATCTCCGAGATTGAAGCCGGAGGGATATGTTGATCGATCGCTATCCTTGATACCGCCTCCCTTCGCCCTTCGCCGCTAGTTACCGTCGGTACCTCACCGTGTGTTATCGGGGTTGTCGCTTGTCTCCGTGCTCGAAGGTACTTAGCACGTCGTCGCCGCCGATGCTCTCTACAACTCCAAACAAAGAAGATGACATGTTAGGGCTAATTACAAAATTGGCACAATGTTCTTAAAAATTGCTAATTACGAGCAAGTCATTGTTTTGTTAATCAAATCGGATTGGCCCCGGTGTAATTGGCATTTTGTTTGACTAAGATTCAAATCATATATACTTCGTTATGTTTAATTTAAGAAAATATAAAGTGGTTTAGGGTTTTAATACCAAGCAGTTCAGGGGGTTTATACCAAGCGGTTCTGGATTTTAAATCAAGTCGTTCATGGGTTTTATACCAAGTGGTTCAGGGTTTTAATATCAAGTGGTTCAGAGTATTTATACCAAGTAGTTCAGGGGTTTATACCAAGTGGTTCAGGATTTAATACCAAGTGGTTCAGGTTTTTTATACCAAGTGGTTCAGGGGTTTATATCAAGTGGTTCAGAGTTTTTTATACCAAGTGGTTCAGGGTTTTAATACCAAGTGGTTCAGAGTTTATATATCAAGTGGTTCAAGATTTAATACCAAGTGGTTCAGGGTTTAATACCAAGTGGTTCAGGGGTTTATACTAAGTGGTTCAGGATTTAATACCAAGTGGTTCAATGTTTAATATCAAGTGGTTCAGGGTTTTTTAAACCAAGTATTTCAGCACATATAAATAGAAGTGGTTCACGAAATAAATTGTATTGGTTCATGAACCATTTGATTTAAAATAACTAAATAATTAAGTAAAAATTAAACATTACAAGAAAATAAAAGAAGAATGAAAACTTCATGAACCGCTTCTTTATAACTTCATGAATCACTTCTTGATAAAATTGAAAATGAAAGATAGAAATCTTGTTTCAGGGTTTTAATACCAAGTGATTTAGGGTTTTAATACCAAATGGTTCAGAGATTTTATACCAAGTGGTTCAGGGATTTTATACCAAGTGGAATAATAATAATTTTTTTTTATTGTGAAATATATATATTAATATGTATCTTAATGTGTAATTAATAAATTTATGTGAAAACATTATAATTATAATTAGAAAAATATCTATATCGAAAGTAGTAAAATCAATTTTGAGGCAATTCACTCCCTAGTAAATTTGATTATATGCTACAAATGACAAGAGAAACAGCTTCTCAAAGTGGTGCATGAATTGGGTACCCACAGGAAGGTTTTAATTTCGATTCCCAGGATTCGCGCGTGTATGGACATGTCTTTTTATTAAGGGTGGGCACGGGACGGGACGGGACGGGATTGGGTCGGGACGGGACTCGTCTCGCGAAATTTTTTCGGGACGGGATTGACATTTTTTTTTTGGGACGGGATCGGGACGGGATGGTGTCTGGACGGGACGGGACGGGCCTTGTCCCGCATATAAAAATAATAAAATATTATATAAATTTGCAAAGTAAAAAATGCTTTCATAATTCATTATTTAGTATAATATGTTGAATACGGTATTATTCTCAACTATATTATTCAATAATAATAATAATAATATTATTATTATTATTATTATTATTATTATTATAATACTATTATTAATTCATACAATGAATGTATAATTAATTAGAATGTTAAACATATTTGGCTACATTATCTTACTAGATTAAGACGGAAAGGAATTGAGATGAGATTCACCAATATTGTCTCATTATCGATTGATAGTTGGGAAGAATACCGTATTTAATTAGCTATTTGCCTCTTGTAACTATAAATGGGTATAATAATAATAATAATAATAATAATAATAATAATAATAATAATAATAATAATAATAATAATAATAATAATCCCACGTTATAATTAAAAATAAAATAAAATAATATTACTTATTTTTATTGTTATTATTATAAAATAATTATACTTTACAAGAAAAAAAATATAATATGATATAATAATAATTTTATTATAAATTAATATTATTATGAAATTATATTATAATATTATATAATAATATTATTATTATTATAAATTGAAAATTATTATTATAGTTATAAATAATATTTGCTCAAATAATAATATTATTATTATTATAAACAAATATTATTATTATTATTATAAATGGAAGATTATGATTATAATTATAATTATAATATTTGCCCAAAATAATAATACTAATAATATATTATTATTATTCTATAATATTATAATATTATTATTATTATAAAAATTATTATTATTATTATTATTATTATTATTATTATTATTATTGTTGTTGTTTTTGTTGTTGTTGTTGTTATTATTATTATTGTTATTATTATTATTATATGTGGGACGGGACGGGATTTGCGGGATCCCACCGGGATCGTCCCGCATTTCGTCCCGCATAATTTTTGCGGGACGGGATCGGGACGGGATTCACTATTTTGTCCTAAATCCCACCGGGATCAGGACGGGATCGGGACGGGACCGGGACGGGATCGGAATTTGCGGGATTTGTGCCCACCCCTACTTTTTATTAATTATTTGGCGGAGTGGCGCGTGCACCACATGCGAGGAGAGAGTGCGAGTGGGATTGTGTCCACGCGCGGGAGATTTTGGTTGAGCGCTGGCGCGGGAACTTTTTCAAGATTATTTTAATCCTCTATCAACCAATCAGATTCCTTCTTTCCTTCTCACTTTTAGAGTTGTATGTACCCGAACCCAACCCTATATATATATATATATATATATAGAGAGAGAGAGAGAGAGAGAGAGAGAGAATGGGTATAAAGTGCACACCCCTTAGGGTGTACTTTAAGCACGATTCCTGACCATTGATTTGGGATAAGCGGATGACTGAGATTAAAAGGCTCTTTTTCTTTTTTTTTTAATATAAAAAAACGTGGGGCCCGCGCACTAATTAAAAAAACCGGACTTACTCTCTTTGTTTCATGATGTGGGCGCGTGTGGTGTAGAGAGAGCGAGATTAAAAACCCTAAATTTGAGGCTTCTTCTTTGACGTTCTGGAACCGAAGAGAGCGAGATCAAATGGATCGACTGAGTGGCGGCGTGGCTAGGAACAGGCGATGGGGTAATTTCTGATTGGCGGCGATGGGGAGTTCCTGATCGGCGGCGGTTGGGGGAGGTGTTTTGCGAATTCCGGCGGTGAGGCTAGGAAGGGGCGAGGCTGGCAAAGACAGTTCTGGGCGGTGGTGGAGACGGTCTGCGAAGATCGACGGCGGCGAAGGCTCAGGGGAGTTGATGATCGGTGCGACGGGGGTCTTCCACTGGTTCCCAAGTGAAGGTCGATGAGATGGGTGCCCAGATTGCCAATTGGGAACGAATTCGGAGGTCATCGTCTTCGCGTTTCTCTTCTTGCTCGGCTTTCCAAGTAAGACGGTGGCGGTTGGCGGTTTTGCGTTTCTCTTCTTGCTCGGCTTTCCAGGTAGGACGATCGCAACTGCAGTCCGGGAGATCGAGCCACCCCGACGGTTCGATTTCGAGTTCGCTCTAAGGGCGTCTTGGGTGCGGCGGTCTTCGGTGAGGCGACGCGCTGTCCTGGCGAATCGAGTCGAAAGGAAATGTGAGGCATCTACTCTTCGTCTGCGAGGAGGGACGTTCGAATCGACTCCAAGGAAAGAGACGATCATTGGCCGCGGCGAGGGTGGGTGGGAGTGGGGGATGGGGTTTGGGTTTTTGGCTGGAAAGAGACGATCGATGGCGGCGGGGTGGGTGGGTAGGGGTGGGGGGTAGGGGTGGGGAAAGACGATCGATGGCGGCGGGGTTGGGGTGGGGGTTTGAGTTTGGGTTAGATATCGACGAAATCGGGATAGGCCGACCTGAAAATTGTTTAATTAGTCGTAAATTATTTAGACGTATGTATCGAATTTCGGCAATTAGTGGGAATGAATTGGTAAATTATTCGGTGAAATCTGATTTATTATTCATCATTAATGAAGTCTTCGGTTTGACAAAAAATATAAAAACCGTTCATCGTACAAGCATTATTCGGTGAAATGTAAAACATTATTCGGTGAAATATAAACCATTATTCGTATAAAACAGAAGTATTGTTTAGGGAATTGGAGTTTTTTTTATCTGAAATTGATAAACAAAAAATATAAAACATTATTCGGTAGCATATGACAAATTATTCAGTGGAATTGGTAATTGTTCATCTAAACTAGATGAAAAAAGATATTGTGACATTATTCGGTAGCATATTAAATATTATTCGGTTAAATTGACAAATTTTAAAAACAAATGAAATTAGTTAAAATAAAGCGGGTTGAAAAAAATAGCTCACCACAACAACAACAACAACAACAACAACAACAATAACAACAACAACAACAACAACAACAAAAAGGCCAAAAGGAGGGTTTCTTCAAGAATGGGTGGATGAGGGAGGTTGATTCACGCGCAGTTAAAGAAGTGGAAATGGAGTTGTGTGATTTTTGCACGTGGGTCCCACAATAAATTAAAACAAAATTAAAAAAATCCCCTTTAATCGTAGCCATCCATCTCACTTTATCAACGGTCCATAGTTGTGCACAAGGTACACCCTAAGGGGTGTGCACAAGGGAACCACTCCGAGTAATTTCCTTGTGCACATCCCTTAAGATATATCTTGTGCACATCTATGGGTCATTGATGAAGGAGAAATGGAATGCCATGATTAAAAGAAGTTTTTATTTTTTTTCTTTTTGAAATGATGGAACCCATGTGCCAAAAAAAACCATCTCCTTTCTTTGTACGTGTGATACACCCCCCACACCCCATTTTGCCTTTTTTTTAAAAATTATTTTTTCGGTATTTTCTTTTTTAAATTTTATTTTTAAAAATAAATAATTATGAGGAATTTGACAATGAGATGCACCTGATTTCGTTTTTTTCAATTTTTGTAATTCCACCGAATAATATTTCACGTTATACCGAATAATATTAGGTTATGTTTTTTAAATATGGTGTTCCTAAATATCGATTTCTACTTACAAAATTCACGTATTCCATTGAATAATTATTATAAATTCAACGAATAATATCGAAAACCTCGCAACTCAACCACACATTGATTTCAAATTACAAAATATACTCAATTTCATTGAATAAGTATTTAGAATTCAACGAATAATATGAATCAACAATCTCAATCACACATTAATTTCAAATTACAAAAGACACACATTCCGTTGAATAATTATTCAGAATTCAACGAATATATCGACAATCTCATATCTCAATCACAAAATACACACATTCCATTGAATAATAATTAGAGATTGACCGAATAATGTTTGTATTCCACCGAATGATTCACCTGTTGAACAATATCTCGATTTCGAATGAGCCTTGGTCTTCATCATCACTGCCCATCTCCGGCCACCATCACCGGCCACCATCTCCGGCCATCATCACTGCCCATCTCCGGTCTTCATCATCGCTGCTCGTCGCCGGAAACCGGCCTGCCCAGATCCACGATCTGCCGGCCAGATCCGGCACCACCATCACCCGACAGCCCATCCTCCCTCCTCTTCGCAGCAACCACGCAGCCACTTCGCCCTAACCCGCACCCTCTTCGCGCGCACCTCCATAAAACCACCTCCTTCCGTCCTTCCTTAGTTTTTCTGACCACCACACCCGCCGCCGGGAACCACCATGCCCAGATCCACGATCTGCCGGCCAGATCCGGCACCACCATCACCCGACAGCCCATCCTCCCTCCTCTTCGCAGCACCCACGCAGCCACTTCGCCCTCACCTCGCAACCACCACAACCGCCTTTCCTCTCGCTTTTCCGATCACCAGTGCCCACCTATAGCATACCCAACTGCCCCCGCTGGCCACCACTGCCCTCTGGCGATCGAATCGCACACTTCGCCTTCGCCGCCCTATCAACTCTCCTCCCTCTTCGCTGCCGCCTCTCCTCAACGACGAACCTCCAGCGGCCCTAATCGCCTCTTTGTACACCGCCATGAAGGGGATCTCCGGGTGATGGCGCCGATCAGACTGATTTTCCACCAAGATTTCAGATCTGAATTTCGTGGTGGCGATTTCTGATATGGTTTTCCACCAAGATGACCGGCTAATTAAAAAAGGGGCCTAGGGTTTTTATCAGTTTCCTCCACCCGACCATACAATCACACGCGCCACATAATGATAGAAAAGAGAGTAAGTTCGGTTTTATTAATTAGTGTGCGGGCCCCACCTTTTTTTATATTAAAAAAAAAGAACAAAAGCCTTTTAATCTCAGCCATCCGCTTACCCCCATCCAATGACCAAGAATCGTGCACAAAGTACACCCTAAGGGGTGTGCACTTTATACCCATTCTCTCTCTCTCTCTCTCTCTGTGTGTGTGTGTATATGATGGTTCAGGGATACTCATGGCTTATTGTGTAACATGTGAACAAATCTGGACCGTTAATTAAAAGAAATGGAGGGCTGTGATAATTAGCCATTTTTGTTTCTTTTTTTTTAATGAAAATGGTGGGGTCACTAGCTGAATTTGCATTACCTTCCAACGGAGCGCGTGAATGGGTGCGTGAATGGAGTGCCACACACATATTTTGATGAAGTGTGGGTTTGGGTGAGTTAGTGGCCTGATGAAAGTTTTTTTTTTTTTTTTTTTTTTTTTGTAAGAAGAAACCCTAGTGGATAGATACACCGTACCAATGGAAATCAATTATTATCTATGAATAATCTATCAATACAATCGAACAATATCAAAATACCATCGAATAGTTCAACGATACCATCGAATAGTGAACTAATTGTCAGGGAAATTGTCATAAGTATTAATGGCTAATATTCGGGTATATTGATGGATTATTCGGTGGTATATCTTGATTATTTGATGGTATCGCTTGATTATTCGATTGTATAGATTAATTATTCGATGATGTTACAATATTATTCGGTTACTTATGTCATTTTAAGACATAACTAAAAATTATTTGATGGCATCGCTGGATTATTCGATGGTATCCCATGATTATTCGATGGTATCCCATGATTATTCGATGGTATCGATGTATTTTTCATTCATATTGATAACTCCACTCCCTTTGATGAAAAACGGAAATAGTTTCAAAGGCTTTGACAAACAGTTTGTGTCAAAGGTCTTGACGATACATCTGTGTTGATGAAACACAAAACCTGCACGTTATTATATTATGTCCGAATATTATATGTTATTATATGCTTCCGGATATTATTATATATATGCACTAACATTTCAGGAAGCTTTTTGAATTATATCTCCTTCCTTGGGCTGAATAAACGTGGAGAATAAAATCGGAAAGATTGTGGCTTCAAAGTTTCCCAGAATAGAAGATTGTGAAGATTGCCATGATCTCTAATAGCCGTTGGAGAAGATTCCTTCCTCAAGTGGTGCCGATGATCTTCACTATATAAAGGAGATGAAGAAGAGAGAGAGGACTGACGCACTTCAAGAATATCATTGCACAATCAGCCCTCAAGTTTACGATCTCTCTTCAGCGTGTTCTCTCTGCTTGTTCTTAAGAGTCTTATATTTTGTTTCAAAGCATTTAAGAGATACACAGCGAGCTTATAGGATATATTTCGAGAGAGTGTTATACTCAAGAGTTTGTAACTCAGGAAGTTGACACTAGGCGATTGATTCACTAAGTGTAAGAGGATTGTACTAGATAGCATAGAGAGGTGGGGCTCTTCTAGATTGGTCTAGGACTCCAAGGGAACGTGAGTTGACTAGATTGCAATTGTATAGGAGAGAGGCTTCTCGGGGAGCTATTATGATCCTAGGTCTTGTGAATCAATAAAAGCCGGTTGAATCCTAGGGTTGTGGAAGAACCCTAGGCGGGGACGTAGGCCAAGTTCGTGCCGAACCTCGTTAACAATTCGTTGCGTCCTTTATTTACTGCTTTACCTTATTTCCGCACTTGGTTTGAATTGTTTAACTTTGTGATTCAGGTTTTCTCAAAGGGTTTGACACGAGCTTCAAAAGTCTTGAGAATATCTGCAAAAATCCGGCATACTCTATTCAATCCCCCTTCTAGAGTATTTCTATATTACTTTGTTTTAAATTATCGAACCTTCACATATAACCCCCAACAGCTAATATTCGGGTTTATTGATGGATTATTTGGTGGTATCGCTTGATTATTCGATGGTATCGTGATTGTATCGCTTAATTATTCGATGGTGTTACAATATTATTCGGGGAATTGAAATTATAGATTAGGTTTTATATAGTTTGTTGGGGAATTGAAATTATAGATTAGGTTTTACGCGCTACCAATTATGAGTGGGATATTTTTTTAATTTTCTTTACAAAATTACCCCCTTACGTGGCAGAATCTTGACCTTCAATTTCCTTTAGATCAACGGTTCAGATTTATTCACATGATACACATTAAGGGCTGAGTACATATGATCTAATCATATGTACTCACCTCTTATTGTGTAACATGAGAACACATCTAGGCCATTGATTGATGCAAAATAGAGGGCTGAGATTATTCAAAAATATTTGATTAATTGTAATTTTGGGTTTTCACAAAATAAAACACTCTCACCTGAGCGCGTGATATCACTTAAATCCCTAACCCTATTTATACTAATTGACACAGAGACGATAAAACACTCTCACCTGAGGAGAGGCGATGGCGTGGAGGCGACTCCGGCGATATGGGACGTCTAGTTGAAGGCCGGCGATGAGCCGAGGCGAAGGCGAGGAGGCGACTCCGGCGTTGGGAAATCGAGTTGAAGACCGGCTATTCGGAGGGATGAATGATCAATTGTGCTGGTTTGAAGACGATAGCGACGACGGAGGGATGGAGGGACGGTCCGGACGGAGGCACGATGGCGCCGACGAGGAAGACGGTGGAGGCGCGAGATGGTATCGACGTCGGCAGATCTGGGCGTTGGAGAACTTTCAGAAGGCAACGATGATTTCGAAGCCATGGGCGACTCCCTGGTGGTGCCAGTCGGGAGGTTTTTTGGTGGGCGGATGATGGTTGAGGGTCCATTTCCGAAGGCGGCGGCGTTTTTGAAGCCATGGGCGACTCCCTGTGGTGGTTTTGCAGTTGGCGATTTGTGTTGGTAAGGGTTTCATTCCTAATGCTTTCAATTCGGGTTGTCAGGCATAGTTTTCACTGGATCTGGGTTCAAAATGTACCTCGGACGGCTTCAATTGCAGCCATATGTGTGAGATTTTTTAATTGGATCTGGTTTCGTTCCTGATGCTTTCAATTGAGTTACATTTTCGTTCCTGATGCTTTCAATTGGTTTTGTTAATTGGTTTTGTGAGTGGTTGCACTATCGAATAATATCGTTATACCATCAAATAATCCAGCTTTACCATCGAATAATCAAGCAATACCACCGAATAATTTTTAGTTAAAAGAGATGTCATCGAATAATTAATCAATACCATCGAATAATCAAACTATATCATCGAATAATCAAGTGATACCGTCGAATAAAAGTTCAGAGCGTTTTCAGGGTGCTAACCGTTTAGAAAAATTCATCGATATCATCGCATAATCAATGGATACGATCGAATAATTTGGCAATACAACTGAATAATTTAAAGTTACGATCGAATAAGTTGGCGATACAACTGAATAATTCAAAGGAAAAAAACTCAACCCCACAAAACCCAAAACAAACCCACACACGCTAAAAAGGAGAGTGAAGTAGAATTATTGGTGGGTCCCACCATTTTCTCAATTAAAAAAAAACAAAATTACATATTAATCTCAGCCATTCATTTCACCAAATCAATGGCCTAGATGTGTTCTCATGTTACACAATAAGGCATGAGTACCCATGAACCATCCTCTATACTCAACACCGCCTTAATTACTTTGTAAATAACATCATGACCGTACGTGTGCAATTTTTTGTGGTCTAATTGTATAAATTCTAGTAATAACTTGTGTGGTTTCATGATGTGGTTGTATGCGGGTGGCAAAATCACATTATTTGAGCTGTCACTGTTTTAGACGGGATTTATTTTAAGTGTTGGAACTATCTTTGTTGCTATTTTTAGAGACCTTTTTATTTAAGTTATTTTAGGTAATTTAGGGATTTATTTTAATTTCCATTGTATTTATTATTTTCATTAAAATCAGCCCTAGGGTTTTTTATATTAGAACGGTTGATTCCTCCATTGTAAATTAGACGCCTCTTTTCATGAATGAAATTTTCTCTGTGTGAAACACAATGAGAGAAAGTCGATCGATTTGTAGTGTGGCTCGTCGATTGCAAATTGGTAATTGATCTTGCTTGGTTTCCTTTGAGTTCATCAACCTCGCGAGAGCTTGGTGTTCCTGGTACTCACAAGTCCCCTCCTTGTGCCTCCAAGTTGTCCGCTTGGTTGTGTAAGGTTGTAGAGGCGGGCTTTGTAGTTGTTGATACTTGGTTCCTACCCTCTTAGGAGGTCTGGGATCTTTATCTCGTTCTACCTTAGTTCGAATCACCCTTTTATCGGTCTTTATTTTCATTGCTTTGTCGAGTCTTTATTCTTGTTTGGATCGAGTTCAGTTTCTGCATTTTTAGTCGATTTCGAGCATAGATTGTTCGAGTCAAGTTGCTGCGTTTGTTTTTATTTCCTGTCGATATCGAGCCCTTTGCTTGGTGTTCTTGAGTCTTTGCTTCCGTCTTGTCTTTTGAGTCTTGATTGTCGAAGATCGGGTCATCCTACGGCTAACCCCGTATCAGTGGCACTGGGATGTTGGTAGCAAAAATCATTTGCTATAGTTGCTAGAGGCCAGAGGTAAAGAAGCCCAGGAGTGATGATGAACCATTTGAGTCATCACTTTGGTCTTACGAATGATCTCTTTCTACCGAGAACACTCGTGTCAGCCTATTTTGTAAGTTAAGCTTGGTGGGCAATTCTTGCTTGAATTGTTAGTTTACTATACAAAAATGCATATATGTTGATTGATCTCATGTGCATTTGTGTTATTAAATGATGATCATGATATGACTTTCAATTTGTCTTGAAAGAATGTTGCTTTATGACATCTTTATGAATGTTGATCTTTGGCATGCCACTAGAACATATATAGGAAGTTTCTTTGAGAGAACTCCATAATTGCTCCTAACCTCCAACTTGGTTGTTGTTGATCAAAATTATGGTGATATATATAAATGCTAACGTGCTAAACACCTTTTAAACCCGTAATTGAGAGGACCACTGGATTGTTTGAGTTAATTTATTGTTAAACTCTAAAAGCAAGCGTGGTAAAGGTGTTATATCACATTAATAGATGATCTATTGATATACCAAGTTTCATGTATTTTTTGAAGATCAAAGGTGTAGTAGGAAGATTTGTTCTTGATATATACATATGAGATGTAAAACCAACTTGATTAGAACCAAACAATTTAGATCTTTCAGATGTAAGAAATAAGATACCACATGAGAAGTTAAACAAAACCCCTATAAGATGCGGAAATGACTTAGAGTCAAACTAGAGTATATGAAAAATGCGGGGGTGTTTGACTAAAGTGGTTGTACTTTCCTTTAATTGACATGATGTTGGATCTAATATGGTCGATGTTATTCTTGTTGGTTATTATGAGAACAATTGTATTGCTTATGAGCTTATGTGCTTAGATGATATAAATACGTGTGAATATCATGATGTTGAGTTTTGTAGCAATGCTTGCTTAAGTAAAATCATAATAGTATTCATACTTATGTGCTTATGTCTGCATCTCTGTCTTTACTTGATTCAAATGTTGTACTTGAACCTAGTAAGTCTAGTAGGAGTAAAAGACATATAATTGAAACTAGCTGATGTGAGTTTAAGTTTGAGACAACTCTATTAGATGAACTCGTTGATGTGATTGAAAGTGATATACCTCTTACTTATGTTCTTAAGTTAGAAAATGAATTTAGAACACTTAAAGAGGTTATGAGTTCAACCTATACTAGTTTCTTTCAAAAGATGCTATAGACAGTAAAGTGGAATCTATTATGTGTATCCCTTCTTGGGAACTAGTTGATTTGCCTAGAGGTATCAAAATCATTAAGTGTAAATGGATCCTAAAAGGAATTTTAGAACAAATGGTTCTATTATAAAGTTTAAGGCAAGACTAGTGGTTAAAGGATTCACACAAATATGAAATTGATTTCGTTAATGCATATTCTCAAATGATTATGATTGTCACTTACATTTATTATTTGCTTTAGCATTTAATTATAAATCAACAGTACATCAATAGATGTTAAACTGTGTTTTAAATGACGATCTAGAGAAAGAGATATGTGGAACAACCTACGGGCATGTGGTTCCAAGAAAAGAGAATTTTGTTCACTTAAGAAATCAATATATGGATTTAACAAAGCATATTCGAAATGTTATGAGAATGTAACCAAACTGTGTTGAAGTTTTCATTTTGTGTATATAATGCATGTTTTTTTTACCAAGATATATTATATTGGTTACGTGCCTTTGTGATAACTCCACTCCCTTTGATGAAAATCGGATTTAGTTTCAAAGGCTTTGACAGGCAGTTTGTGTCAAAGGTCTTGAAGCTAACAGCTGTGTTGATGAAACACAAAACCTGTACTTTATTATATTATGTCCGAATATTATATTATGCTTCCATATCATTATTATATATTCACTAACCTTTCAGGAAGCTATTTGAATTATATCTCCTTCCTAAAGCGTTCATAGCTGAGAAAGATCAAATCGAGATCATGGCTTCCGAAGTTTCCAAAGATAGAAGATTGCACTCAAGCCATGATCCTCTCTTAGCCGTTGGAGAAGATTCCTTCCTCAAGTGGCACCAATGATCTTCACTATATAAAGGAGATGAAGAAGAGAGAGAGGACTGACGCACTTCACGAATATCATTGCACAATCAGCCCTCAAGTTTACTTCTCTCTTCAGCGTGTTCTCTCTGCTTGTTCTTAAGAGTCTTATATTTTGTTTCAAAGCATTTGAGAGATACACAGTGAGCTTATAGGATATATTCAGAGAGAGTGTTATACTCAAGAGTTTGTAACTCAGGAAGTTGGCACTAGGCGATTGATTCTCGAGAGTAAGAGGATTGTACTAGATAGCTGAGAGAGGTGGGGCTCTTCTAGATTGGTTTAGGACTCCAAGGGAACGTGAGTTGACTAGATTGCAATTGTATAGGAGAGAGGCTTCTCGGTGAGCTATTAGGATCCTAAGCTTTGTGAATCAATAAAGCCGGTTGAATCCTAGGGTTGTGGAAGAACCCTAGGCGGGGACGTAGGCCAAGTTCGTGCCGAACCTCGTTAACAACTCGTTGCGTCCTTTACTTATTGCTTTACCTTATTTCCGCACTTGGTTCGAATTGTTTAACTTTGTGATTCAGGTTTTCTCAAAGGGTTTGGCACGAGCTTCAAAAGTCTTGAGAATATCTGCGAAAATCCGGCATACTCTATTCAACCCCCCTTCTAGAGTATTTCTATATTACATTGTTTTATATTATCGAACCTTCACTTTGTATGTAAATGAGATGTTGATATTTGGCACTAGCATGCATGTGATAAATGAAGCTAAACATTTGTTTCCTTTCGCTTTGAAATGAAAGATATGGGTGAAGTTGATGTGTTTCTAAGTGTTAAAGAAACTAGAAAAAATGAAATTGCTTCATTCCATTATGTAGAGAAATGTTGAGAAGATTTGATAACTTTATCGTTGTGCCAGTATGATTAAACATTCTAATTATGATGATGTTATAGCTCCACTAGTGGTTTTGTTTTGACATTATGTGGTTGTGCTATATTGTGAAAATCATCAAAATTGTCATGTTTGTTACATCGACTATGAAATATATATGAGATCATAGTTCTAGATTTAGCTGCACAAGAGATAGAGTAGTTGAGAATGTTACTAGCTTACATACCTTTGTAGGGGCATGAAGCTCTATCTAGTTCTCTATATTGTGACTCACATTTGCTATTTGTGTAGCTAGTAGCAATACATAGAATGGCAAGAAGAGACACGCAAATTTGACATGAAGTTGTGAGATTGCGAATGGTGTCATCTATTTGGAGGATGTGAGGTCCGAGAGGAACCTGATGATATATAGACAAAGGGCTAAACATGAGACTAGTCCTTGTTTTGTCTAAAGGAATGAGACTCAAACCAATATGAGGAGAGATACACCACTTCTCACTACTAGAAATGTGTTCATAGACATCGGTTAAAAACCGATGTAAAACAAAAAAAAAAAAAAAAATTCAACGTGTTAGTGGGTGGTGTTAAAGATCCCAACTTTATGACATCAGTTTTGAACCGATGTCTATAATAATTTATAACATTGTTTTAATGTTTGATAACGATTTAAATACATCGATATAATTACATTTTGGTTGATTCACCTAATGTTCAACCATTGTTATTTTGCATTTCTAGATGGTTGAAACAATGTAGGGCAATAAAAAAATTTGACATTAACATCACTATATTTTTAATAAGAGATGTTATAAAATGATATACACATCGGTTATGTTTTATTCATTTTGGGTGCACTTTTTATTCATTTAAAATTTTATGATATTCATTTATATAAATATAATGTATCATATTGAATATTTTGAAGCCGATGTCATCAGTATATTTTCAAATCGTTTTTCAGATAAAAAGCGATGTGTTCATGCTATAAAACATCGATTTATACTTGTTTAACGATGCAAGTGTTTCCTATTAACATCGAGTAGCATTGCATTTTTAATATATTCAAGGCTTTCAAAATCATTTTGCGTCTTCGTAGTCGACTTATATAAAAAAAAATAGACATCGCTTTTTAATTTGTTCAGATATCGGATGTCTTTTGATTATTAGCTATATATGTCATATATTAAAACACACCTGCTAATTACAGGAAACACACCTGCTAATTACAGCCAAAATATCATTAACCAACATGCATTCACCATAATCCAATATATCATCCACCAATGGATATTCACCATATTCAATATATCGAATCACTCAGCCCACTCAACCTAATGTTTAGCTATGAATTCAACGGATTATGCAATGCCTCTCTAATCCACTGACATCTCTTTTCGCTCTCTACAGCTTGGGCTAGATATCCTAAGAGATCACGAGATGGGAACAAATATGCTATAGCTGAAAAACCTGCAAGACAAATGAAGAAAAATGTATGTAGTGAATACCTTCCATCAATACCAATAAGTACAAGCATACTCTTTTCAGCACCATCAAAGGTATAAAATCAAACATACAGCAACATAAATAACAAAACAAAAAATAGTAATAAGGGCTACTGAATAACCTCATACTCTTTTCAGCACCAATAAGTACAAGCATTGATAAGTTGATATTAATGTGTTTCTCTATCTCTATGTCCATGATATCCAGCTGCAATAAGTAGCAGCACCATAATGAGAAAAAGGGGAAGGAGACGGATCAAATTTAACAAAATTCTTGTTGCAAGTATAAGTATCACCTTATTGAAATATGGATCATTTCCCTAAAAACATGCATATATCCATGTCAAATAGAAGCGAAAAAGCAGAAGCCTAGAAATCAAAAAAAAAATCGATTCAGAAGGATATTTCAAGGCTTCAGGTCTTAGTGAATGATGGGAAAGAAATAGCTAGAGTGCAAGTAAGCCAAGTCCCTCTACAACAGAGACAAGAAACTTGATTCTCTTTTATAGTTCCACGCCCAAAATTATTGAAATCAATTATTGTTGATAAAAGTAGAAAGGATGGGTTAAGGGATGTAAAGAGGACTAACAATGGCAAGTTCAGCGACAAGCAAGGAAGGTGGTGCTTGGTGGATCGACAAGTTGGGTTTAGCTTCATAAGTTGCATTATGTGCAAGGGCAACAAATTAATCACAATACATCCCAAAAGCAACTCTTCTAATTAATCATAGAAGTGCTTTAGAAGGAGCTAGCTAGAACAATATATGATGACAATATTTACATGTGCCTTGGCCCTTTTGATATGAGGTCACACGATAGCATATAGCAGTTTTGTCCAGGAAAAAACAATAATAAAAAGTAATAAGTTTATCAAAATGGACAAGTTAAATGCAAGTAAGATTTTATTTTGTTTGAATCAAGGCTAGATCCAAAAAATAATAATCAAATTCAAAACTAGATAAGAGTTCATATACCAGATTTAGAATAACATAAAATGCATCCCATTCAAATATCAAACTTCCTGGGGATTCATGCAATTTGTATTGCGATCTCTTTCTTGTCACTAGTTAACATCCAAAAGTTTATGCCTGTTTTCCTTAACATCTCGATGGTTTCAGGCAATCAATCCTGATAAATTTAGAAGGATATAAATCTAAAACTTACCACCTGATATATTAGAGCTATGGATCGTAGAAGATATACATCTAAAATTTAACAGCTGAAAATTGGAAGATGCAAACGATCTAAGATCAAGCTCTTAAAGCTCACATTCAAGATCATAGATAAAATAGTGATTTAGGATATCTCAAAGAGACAAATTCTCTTTATTCAAAAGCAGAATAAGTAGCAATAGAGCCAGACTTACAGAAGTTTACAATCCTCTCGGACATTGTTATCGACTTCGATGATCTTTGACCCAGCTGCTGGATCACCAAACTAGATGTCACAATGGGGGTGTTACCAAGCTCCATCACACTTCCCGAACTTGAGGCAAGGATCACACGCATCCAGTAGAATGTATGAGCACCGGTTGTTGAATGCATTCCATAGAGAGGGAGCTGACTGCAAACCAAAAATATGAAAAGATAGATGACATTGTCCCTAAAAGGTAACTTTCTGTTGGTGCTTTGGACTTCCCGTAGAAACGCAAGGAAAGGTCTGTCCAAATCCATCACTTTGAATCCCCCTCCCATGATGAACTAGTATGAATCAGATATTGCCTATTTAAGACAATTATAGAAAACATCAGCATTACTGACGTTTAGTAATTCTTCTAACAAATTAAGTTATACACTCTGACCTGCACCTTTTCTAGATTACAAAATACTTCAAATTCACAACCATATATTTTTAAACTCAAGAATCGTAAACAATTGGATACTCTAAGTCAATTCAAGTTAAAAGAAGATTATATTGACCATGAAGCTAATTGGAACAACAAGGAATACAACTAGCAACACCTACCAGATTCTATTAAATCAAGGTTTTCATAGAAAGTCCTGCATCTAAGTCATATCTCCTAAGGATAGGTCTCGATTGCTCTTAAGGGTTTTCAATGAAAGATTTTAAGACACCTTTCAGTAATTGAATGCGGCCTCAAGAGCAAGAGGTATCTTTTCATAACTAAGCAGTAATTGAATTCCAGTAGTATTAGCAATATCAACTGCTAGATAAAAACTGAGAAACCCAATAATTGAAGCAGATGAAAACTGAAGATCGAAATTGAACACAATAGATGCATCTTAATAACATAACAGATGCATCTTAATAACACAACCTAAAACGAAAACTCAAGATCAAAATCGTAACAAGAGAAAGCCAGAAGAAGAAGTACCTTGCTTGTGGAAAAGAGAGATGGCGTTTGGAGCAGCGAAGAGCGAACAGTAAACCCTAGATCGAAAAATAATTAATCAAAACAAAACCCTGGATCTGAATTTAGGAGAAATGGAATAAGAAAAAGAGAGAAGAAGTGAAGTACCTTGCAACATCTAGAGAAGCAGAGCAGCAGCGAAGCGCCTCCGCCTAGCCTCCTCCCTCCGCCACCTCCTCGGCGTCCAACCTCGCGATGTCGTCTTTCTCTCCAACGTGTTTTGTCTTTGATTGAGAGCGGTGCTAGAGGGATGCGAAGAGGAGCGAGGATGGCCAGTTATGGATCTGAGATCGAGCGGTCCGCCATGGGAGAATAGCTCGCGGCCTCGGCTCCACCGATTTAAACGAGAGAGCAGAGGGAGTGAGGAAATTGAGAGATATGAGATGGGTTTAAAGGGTTTCAGATTCAAAAGTGGAGATGGAAATCCGAGATTGAGAAATGAAAGATGGGGTAAGTTCATCAGATCGGAGGATAGACCGATAGAGGTAAATATGGGGGTGAGATCCATATCTCAAAATGGGAGAGAAATGAAGTCTATCTGATTCATCTGAAAATGGGAGATGGGTACTTTAGGTCTGAAAAGGGAGAGGGGATTTTTATTTGTTTGAAGTGTTGGGTTTGAGTTTTTTTTTTTAAAGACAAAAGTACAAATTTCAAATATTTTTGCCAAGTAATTAGGCGGCACCGTTACCGCTTTTTTTTTTTTTAGGTGAACTCTAGACTAAGTATATTCCGTGTCTTTTGGGTTTTGAAAAAAAAAAAAGTTTTAACATTGTCCAAAAAATGAAACTGATGTATATTGTTTCAATGACATCAAAAAATTACAAACTGATGTTATAAATCTATTTAACATCAGGCGTATTTCTGCCTGATGTAAATAGTGTGATGTCTATGTACAGAATTCTAGTAGTGAGGAAGGTTGAGTCATGTACTCTTAATGAGTCCATAGCCCAGAGTTGGGTGGTCCTACTGAGAAGGACTCGAAGGATTCACCGAATATAGAAGAGGATGAGTGCAAGGCTCTTAATGGATCCATAGCCCTAATAAGGGTGGTCTATGTGAGATAGACTTGATGGAGCTACCTGTTGTAAGGAGGAAATCGAGTATGAAATATAATGAAATAACTCAAACCAGATTTGTGCCCCAGCAAATAAATACAAGACTCCTCCAATGCAGTAAGAGAAAGTCAGGATCGAATCCACGAGGAAGCACGTCAGCAGTTCCCAAGTAGCTGTAAATCTCACAGACAAAGCAGCAGAAACACATAAACACAGAAACAAGGAAAGAAACAGAAATAAAACAGAAAATAATAAACAAAAGCAATGAAGACAGAAAAGACAAAGCAAAGCAGCAAGTAAAGCAAATCAAAAAGGTGTACTCGATCTCGACCAACAGCTACTCGAGATCGACTACCAACAAATCGACATAAACTTGAAAGTCGACAACAGGAGCAGAAAACTCAACTCGACCAAGACAAGACCTACTCGATCTCGACAAGGTCCTACTCGAGATCGACTACCAACAAATCGACAGAAACTTGAAACTTTAAAATGCAAATTTTCGAACCCAAACAAAGAACTTTGACAGAAATAAACTCAATATAATAAAAGACTTCCAAAGCCAGGGTATCAACACCACAACGATAACCATGCAAAGTAATACATAAAGGCATAAAAGATCATGCTTTTCATCAAATAACTTTCGTTATTAACAAATAGGCATATAGAGGCTTTCGCATAAAACCTAATTGTTACTAACCCTTTTTCACATAATTAACCCAAGTTGCATTAAGATCACTTTCGCTTCAATAATACAAACAAGGATCACCTTCAACTCTCGCAAAAGAATCATGCTCATAGGGATAGAAGATGAATTGCACAAAAAGATCTGACCTTTACCGCGTCACCTCACATGGCCACCGTTGGGCTCACCCCAGCCCCAGAAGTGGGTGGACTACTCACGCCTCATCGCAATCGCAGACATTGATTGATGAAAATAAACTTGCATTAACTAAATTCAAAAGCCTTTACAATCCCGGCAATCAACTTTCGCAGAAAGCCAAAACCCTAAAAACCTTAGAACTCCTAAACTGTATCTGTGGAACTACTTGTTTCTCTCTGAAATTGAATGCCTTAAAACTGAGCCCCTAGGGCTTTATTTATAGTGATCAAACCTCGCTAATCAAGGAAATAATCATCTATCTATATCTACTTAAAGCTTAAAGATAAATAAATTGCATAAGGAAATAAATCTTTAAAGGAAAAGATAAATCTAAACTAGGTAAGTCTTCATGTTGATAGATTTCCTTCCATGGATAGAACTTGATCAAATTTGGATAGATCTCGGCCATTCTCGGATTTCTTCGTGCCCAAGGATTCCAAGTCTACTCGGACTGCTCAAGTCGACTCGTCTACGGAAACTGGGCTACTCGACATCGACAAAGGCTATTCGATATCGACTAGGACTCATCGTCGACTGGACTTCTCGGGTGGCTCTGCTCGACGTGGCTCGGACATGGGTTCCTAGCGCTCCTCGACCACGAGTACACCTAGTCGATCTCGAGTAGACTGGTCTTGCCGACTAGGTTTCCTCGGCATCTCTACTCGACAGGCATGGATCTGGTCTCTGGGCTTAGTCAATCTCGACTAACCCTAGTCGACATCGAGTTAGTCGACATCGAGTAGAGGTGTGGACTCTTGGTCGAGCAGCTTCTCCTCGGCATGGACTCGGACTGGCACTGGGTGGCTCGTCGATCTCGACTAGGGCTTTGTCGAGATCGAGTAGGATTGTGCTCGGCGTCTTCGTCCTCGGCTTCTCGATCAGCTCTTCTCCTCGTCGACTCTGGGCGTGGTACTGGGCTTCGTCGATCTCGACCAGGTCTTGTCGAGATCGAGTTGGGTTCCGGAGTTTGGTTGGTCTGGCTCTCGACACTGCTCCTAGTCGACAAGGCAGTGCTCGGACATACTCATCGAGATCGAGTAAGGTCTACTCGAGATCGAGTAGCCTGGGTTCTCAGCTCGATTCGACTGGTTCCGCTGCTTCTTTGACCTTGGACTTCTGTAGTGGATTTCCGAGCTTTTCAGACCTTCCTTAGAATTGCTGTAAAATGCCTCGAATTCTGCGATTTAAACAGAAACTGGTGTAGATTCCATAATTTGGCAAATAAACATAAACTACATATATTATGTACTGTTCTTAGCCCAAATGCATGAAATGTATGCAGAAATCGCTATAAACTTAAGTGTAAAACATGGCAGAATCAGTTCACAACAAACACCCCATACTTAAGCTTGCTTGTCCTCAAGCAATACTTTTATTTGTCATTCAGGGAAGGAATTCAAACTCTCAACATCTTAGATTCATTGCCATATAACCCTGCAATCAATTACCATCCTCGAAAAGGTACTAGTGTCACAGATCCATGCATGTGTAATTATACAAAAGCAACATCTACTCACAAAAGGAGGGTTATGCAAAACATTCATTCGTGACAAAGCATTGATAATCAAGAGGACTTTAATTTAAGCTCAATAAGGAGTAGAATGGTAAAAGGCTAAAAGTGGGCAATTTTTTGCAATGTGGTGCTTTTGATCCGGGGAAATGGAGTATTTCCAAACTTGAGTTTCCACATTCCTTTTCATAAGATTCATCACCTTTCATATTGCTTTTCTCAATAATAATGCTTTTACCTCTCTGACCTCAGCACTGCCTTCTCGCGAGTCGCAAACATGGGTGTCATGAATGGCCCCGGATACTTAGTGTTTTGGACTCCTCACAATGTGTCCCATCTCTCCAAACTATTATCACAGAGAGCAGGGTCAATCTACCTTTATCTCCTGAGGTGATTGGATTTTCTTTCACTCATTAAATTTTCCATATATTTCAAACAATTTTTCCCTCCAAACTCCAAATATGATAACAACAACACAAACACCATATGATAATCTCCATAATGTAACATCATTCTCAACATAATCCCTGGATAAGGTAAAGAATGGCAAATATTTAGATCATGTGGAGCAATATTTAAAATAAGGCATAATATGGCTTTTGTGTAATGTATAAGCATAGGTAAGGCTAGGATTATAAACAATGAGCATTATATGGAAATATAAAGTCCTCCATCATTTTATCATGCAACATGTCAAAAGCAACTTCAAATTTTACCTCCTTTCATGGTTTTCAATAAATAATGCACTTCATTGTGACTTCCCTTTACTAGGCAATTTCATGCTATATCTCTAATGAATCCAATTTTGCATCGTCGAGTTCTATATAAGCTTCCATGACATTATTCAAAATTTTCAATGGGGGTCATTTTTCAACACTTTGGAAAACATGCATGTAAGCACATAAATCAATAATGAATTCCAAAATAGCCATGTATAAGAATTCTAAGAAATAAATTCCAAATATGCACAAATAATGTTAAATAAATCAAATATGCATAAAGTAAGCCCTTCCCCCACCCCATACTTAAACATTACAGTGTCCTCACTGTATAAAAACAAGGGTAAAGAAAGAAACTCACAAGACAGGTGTACAGGGCCTCAAAATGTCGAATGGAAGCACCTCCTGGGCCGAGTATGAATGTAGCTTGTCCATGGACCTGAAAAGTGGAGAAGACATATACTCATAATAGCAAACTAAAAGTGTTTCAAAACAAAAACAAAAGCAACAAAGTCTCAAAAGTCCTAAAAAGTCTATGTACATGCTCTAGATTTTATAGTCGCTAGGCCGACTTTTCCATTTAGCTCAAGGTGGCATTTGCAGGGCCCTTGTAGCTTGGGCCTCAAATAGGACTCCATTCTTGTCCATCAGCTGTAATCCTCCAAAATGGATCTTGTTCACCACGAAAGGCCCCATCCGCTTCTTGTTGAATTTGTTGGGGAACCAATGATCCTTTGATTTAGAGACATAGAGCTTGTCTCCAACTTCATACTCCTTGGGCTCATCATTGGATATCCTGCACAATCGCACATACCAAGGCAAACCTCTCCCATGTATAGATAAATCTTTAATGGAAATAGGAGAAGAAAGATCCATACCTTGGCTTACCTATGCAGAGACGGAATCGGGGACCACAGTATTTGGTCGATCTCGACTAGGGTTAGTCGATCTCGACGAGGTCTCACGTCCTGGTGGTGGCCTGCTCGAGGATGCGGAAGTCGATGAAGGACAGGTCTTGTCGATATCGAGTAGGCTACTCGATATCGAGTAGGGCTCCGCTCCTGGTGGTGGCCTGCTCGAGGATGCGGAAGTCGATGAAGGACAGGTCTTGTCGATATCGAGTAGGCTACTCGATATCGAGTAGGGCTCCGCTCCTGGTGGCTCCAGCGTCGAGGAGGAAGAAACTGGTGGAGCCGGATGGTGGTCGATCTCAACGAGCTTAGTCGAGATCGACGAGCTTGGTCCGTCTGGTGGAGTCTGTGTCGAGGAAGACGGTGCCCGAGGATGCTGAAGTTGGTCGACATCGAGTAGCGTACTCGAGATCGACAAGGGTTCTGGTTCTGGAGTCGTCAGCGTCGAGGAAGGCGAAGTTGAGTTGGCCGAGTGGTGGTCGATCTCGACGAGTCTACTCGAGGTCGAGTAGGGTTCTGCTTCCGTCTGGCTGCTCGACGAGGCTGGTGCTGGTGGAGGCTCCTTGGTCTGGTCGAGATCGACTAGGGTCCTCGATGTCGAGGAGTCTTGGTCGATCTTGACCCCATACTTAGTTCCTGTCAAGGCATCCGAAAAATAATTAATCCATAACGACTTACCTTGGTCTGTGTCGATTGGATTTTCTGTGTTCTCCTTGAGGATTGCCATGATCTCCTCTACCTGAGCCTCAATGTCCCTCTTTTCCAGCTCCTCAGGGGTCATATTTCTGACCTTGGGTTCCCCGCAGGTGATGTAGCCAGCTGAGATAGATTTGACCTCTTCCATTGGACCTGTATGCCTTTCAGTTTTATTAAAGGAATACTCAATTACCTCATCGTTGATGTTGAAGGTGAGCACTCCTTTCCTTACGCTTATGTTGGCATCCACCGTCGCCAAGAAGGGTCTTCCTAAAATAATTGGACAAGCAGGATCCTCTTGCATATCAACAACTAAGAAATCAGCAGGGACAAAGAATTTACCTACTTGTACTGGGACATTGTCCACCATGCCTGTTGGAATGACCACCGTGTTGTTGGCCATGTAAAGTCTAGCATCCACAGGCTCTAGGGCACCTATCTTAATCTTGGACCAAATCGTTAAAGGCATTATACTCACACTAGCTCCAAGATCACATAAAGCATTAATTTTGTATCGACCAAACCCAATAGTTATAGCAAACTTACCTGGATCCGGCCTCTTCTCCAGTATGTCCAAATGGCTGCACTCCTCTGTGATTTCAGCCATTGATCGCTTTTTGCTCAGAATCTCCTTCAGGAACTTGACATAAGATGGCATTTCATTGAGAGCTTCTGTGAAGGGGATGGTGACGTTGAGCTTCTGAAGCATCTTGATGAAGCGCTGGAATTTTTTTTCCGCCGGGTCCTTTGGAGATTTTGTGGGGAAAGGCAGATTCTTTTTCTGATTTGGAGCCAGAACAGACGTCGGAGATGCTGCAGGCTGCTCTATGTCGACTAAGGGCTCCTCGACATCGACTAGGCCCTTGTCGATCTCGACCAGGTTGGGTGCAGTCGAGTTGCTGTTTGGCGCAGACGAAGGTTTCTGAAGGTTCTCCTCGAGGTCGAGTTGGCCGTCCTCGAGATCGACTAGGCTCTGGTCGACCAGCTGTTCTCCGTTGTTCTACTGCTTTCTGACCTCTGGCTCTTGCAATTGATGGCCGCTTCTGAGTTTTACAGCAGCGATATGTCCGGTCTTTCCTTTAGGATTTGGTTCTGAAGATCCAGGGAGCGAACCTGACTGTCTGGGGATTCCTGCTGCTAGCTGACCAATCTGTGTATCAACTGTTTTCCTCCATATATCAATCTCCCCAAGCCTAGAGTTGACGCCCTGAATCTAAGTGTAGACTGAGTTGAAGGATTGCCTAGTTTCTGAGTGATTCCTCCTTATTTCCTCCAGGACTGTCTGTATATCATCCTTTTTCTGGTCCCTTTCCGGATGTCCTGGAGCTCTGTAGGGCGGGGGGTTCCTAGGGGCACCTTGGTTCCATTGTGGTTGCTGAAACCTTTGGTCCCCCGTGTAGCGATTGGGACCCCCTGCGTAAGCTATCTCCTCGTGGTGCTCTGCCAGCTTGACTTGCTCTGTGTGTGGGCACTCAGGAGTGGTGTGCCTTTGCGATCCGCATTCAATACAAGGCTGGTTGACAGAGAGATACTTTACTTGCTTGAGGAGTTTCTTATTCCGATCTCTGTAGTATTGCTCCCTAACGTCTGGATCGATCTCCTTAGGGGGATCATATAGGGGCATGGATGGTGCTGGCCTGGCGTATGGGTTCTCTTCACAGGTTGCAGTAGACCCATACTTGTTGTCGTAGTTAGTGAGCTTCTCTAGCACACCCCATGCGTCACTTGGCGGCATTGTCAGATACTCATAGCGAGTATAATGGTTGATTCTGTCCTTAGTGACCTCATCAAGAGAGTTGAAGAAGATCTCCTGAATGACGTAGGGTGGCTGTCCATGAGTAGGGCAAGATCGCAGTAGTTCCTTGTAGCGTTCCCATCCCTTTGCCAGTGGTTTCCCTTGCTTCTGTTTGAAGGCAGTGATTTTCTGGCGGAGATGTGCTGTTTTGGCGGGTGGGAAGAATTTGTTCAGAAACTCTTGCTCTACTTGGGCCCAGGTTGTGAGTGATCTTGCTTTCAGCCCTTCCAGCCATTTCAGTGCAGGTCCAACGAGAGACCAGCGAAAATCTTTCATCTTGACATATGCCAGGGTTGTACCTTCAGCAAGAGTACGACACATGTCAGAAAAGTTTGTAATATGTTCAAGAGGACACTCATTAAATCTACCATAAAAGGCATTATTTTTAAGCTCTATAAGAAATTGAGAGCGAATTTCAAAAGAGTTATCAGGGATTAGAATCGCCGATTCAGGCACGACGAGAGTGGGATGCATATAATCCTCTGCAGTGGTTGGATATTGGGCAAGCTCAGTTTCTGCTTGCCTTGCGCGCTCATTTGCTTGTTCCCTCGTCGTCCTCTCATTGGCGATAGTAGTATCCTTTGCGGCTAGTTCCCTGGTAAGCCTCTGTATCAGCTGCTCCTGTGTTTCAGCGGCTACCATGGCTCTTTGCAGTCTAGCTCTGATGTGTAGGAGGCGTTCTGGTTCGTCTAAGGCGTCAAACTCAGGTGGGATACCAGAACGGCGCATACACCTGCGAATTCACTCAAGAGAAAAGTGAGAACTGACTACCTAAGGCGCGAATGATTGCTTCCCCGGCAACGGCGCTAATTTGTTGTAATGAGGAAATCGAGTATGAAATATAATGAAATAACTCAAACCAGATTTGTGCCCCAGCAAATAAATACAAGACTCCTCCAATGCAGTAAGAGAAAGTCAGGATCGAATCCACGAGGAAGCACGTCAGCAGTTCCCAAGTAGCTGTAAATCTCACAGACAAAGCAGCAGAAACACATAAACACAGAAACAAGGAAAGAAACAGAAATAAAACAGAAAATAATAAACAAAAGCAATGAAGACAGAAAAGACAAAGCAAAGCAGCAAGTAAAGCAAATCAAAAAGGTGTACTCGATCTCGACCAACAGCTACTCGAGATCGACTACCAACAAATCGACATAAACTTGAAAGTCGACAACAGGAGCAGAAAACTCAACTCGACCAAGACAAGACCTACTCGATCTCGACAAGGTCCTACTCGAGATCGACTACCAACAAATCGACAGAAACTTGAAACTTTAAAATGCAAATTTTCGAACCCAAACAAAGAACTTTGACAGAAATAAACTCAATATAATAAAAGACTTCCAAAGCCAGGGTATCAACACCACAACGATAACCATGCAAAGTAATACATAAAGGCATAAAAGATCATGCTTTTCATCAAATAACTTTCGTTATTAACAAATAGGCATATAGAGGCTTTCGCATAAAACCTAATTGTTACTAACCCTTTTTCACATAATTAACCCAAGTTGCATTAAGATCACTTTCGCTTCAATAATACAAACAAGGATCACCTTCAACTCTCGCAAAAGAATCATGCTCATAGGGATAGAAGATGAATTGCACAAAAAGATCTGACCTTTACCGCGTCACCTCACATGGCCACCGTTGGGCTCACCCCAGCCCCAGAAGTGGGTGGACTACTCACGCCTCATCGCAATCGCAGACATTGATTGATGAAAATAAACTTGCATTAACTAAATTCAAAAGCCTTTACAATCCCGGCAATCAACTTTCGCAGAAAGCCAAAACCCTAAAAACCTTAGAACTCCTAAACTGTATCTGTGGAACTACTTGTTTCTCTCTGAAATTGAATGCCACTATTCGATATCGACTAGGACTCATCGTCGACTGGACTTCTCGGGTGGCTCTGCTCGACGTGGCTCGGACATGGGTTCCTAGCGCTCCTCGACCACGAGTACACCTAGTCGATCTCGAGTAGACTGGTCTTGCCGACTAGGTTTCCTCGGCATCTCTACTCGACAGGCATGGATCTGGTCTCTGGGCTTAGTCGATCTCGACTAACCCTAGTCGACATCGAGTTAGTCGACATTGAGTAGAGGTGTGGACTCCTGGTCGAGCAGCTTCTCCTCGGCATGGACTCGGACTGGCACTGGGTGGCTCGTCGATCTCGACTAGGGCTTTGTCGAGATCGAGTAGGATTGTGCTCGGCGTCTTCGTCCTCGGCTTCTCGATCAGCTCTTCTCCTCGTCGACTCTGGGCGTGGTACTGGGCTTCGTCGATCTCGACCAGGTCTTGTCGAGATCGAGTTGGGTTCTGGAGTTTGGTTGGTCTGGCTCTCGACACTGCTCCTAGTCGACAAGGCAGTGCTCGGACATGCTCGTCGAGATCGAGTAAGGTCTACTCGAGATCGAGTAACCTGGGTTCTCAGCTCGATTCGACTGGTTCCGCTGCTTCTTTGACCTTGGACTTCTGTAGTGGATTTCCGAGCTTTTCCGACCTTCCTTAGAATTGTTGTAAAATGCCTCGAATTCAGGGATTTAAACAGAAACTGGTGTAGATTCCATAATTTGGCAAATAAACATAAACTACATAGATTCTGTACTTTTCTTAGCCTAAATGCATGAAATGTATGCAGAAATCGCTATAAACTTAAGTGTAAAACATGGCAGAATCAGTTCACAACACTACCTACGAGAGTGTGAAGGGGTTGGTCATCTTCTATGGAAGACTAGGGTGGTATTTCTAGAGCACTCTTCAACACCCAAGGTATGAGATGACCACATACATATTTGAGGATCTTATCGCGGAATCACCAAGATCATGGTTGAGGTATGTGTTGTTGAGATCACTCTCATGTCTAATAGTTCAAGACTTGTTCACTTCTATGACAAGGGAGGCACTCAACTTCACTATGTGTTGGTTCAAGACTTGCTCACCAACATTTAAGTATCTCCTCCATAAAACCAGCTCAGAACGTTGTTTTCAAAGTTGTTTTAGAAAACCTATTTTCTCGCATTTGTGGAGGATTGTTGAAAATAATGCTTGAATAAGGTTTTATGATGGGTTTTATTTTATGTAAACTTATCCATGTATTTAAAAGGGAAAAAAATTAATTGGTTTTTGAGGATTTTCCTCAACTAACTAGGTTTGGTGGGAGAGTGGGACGTTTGTGTTACGCACGTTCTAATCCCCTTAATGTTGCGTTTTCCCCTCCTCTTCCTCTAGCCTTTTTCAGAGAGAAAAATTGTTCTGAGTTCCTGGTTGATTCCATTTATTCGATTGCGAGTGCACGCTTTTGAAGGGCGTTGTGTAACCTTGGGGGCGATGCCAAGAAGCCGACTTGCACCGTGGTCGGGGTGAAATCGCTTCTAAGGCAGTGGGTTCGGATATATACCACGCCACAACAAATTGTGTTTTGAAGATAAGTTTTCTACATAGATTTTCAATGTGTTTGATGAATTATATGAATCAATTTGTGGTTTTTACTAACACAAACACCTCCCGCTCATCCTCTCTGTATATAAGAGGGTCTGGGTGCTTCTGTAATGTATTTTATGTATATGAGATAAGTGGCTATTAGTGGGCAATATTTGTAAATAGGAGAATAAGGAGTATGAGTTTATAAGGCGTAACAAACTCTCCTCTGTACAAACACCTACATCTCATCCTCTCTGTATATAAGAGGATCTGGGTGCTTCTGTAATGTATTGAGTTCAATGAATTGTTTTCTAGAACTTTTTTTTCTCCAAGATTCAGTTTCAAATGGTATTAGAGCCTTGATGGGTTCTTTCGGTTTTCGTTTCACTCTCGACGTCGTTTGGTCAAGATCGTGTCATCGTCGTTTCAGATGGAGACTGCGAATACATGGAATTTGCTGAATCACAGCGTTGGCAATCGAGGAGTACCCCATGCGTCGAATGATCTGCTTTCGTTGGCAAATTCGAATCACTCGGGGCACAGATCGTGGCTCTGCAGCTAATTGGGCTCAATTTCCTCAACTGGAGCAGGAACGTCAAGATGGATTTGGGGGAGAAGAGTAAGCTTGGATTTATCAATGGCTCTTGCAGGAAGCCGGTGATTGGAAGCCCAGATTATCAGAGATGGATGAAGTGTGACTATATGGTCAGATGTTGGTTGCTCAATTCCATGGTAAGCACCGTTTCTGAAAATGTTATGTACGTTGAATCGGCGTTACAATTGTGGGAAGAATTGGTCGAAAGATTTGGACAATCAAATGGTACATTGCTTTACCAGTTGAAGCGGTCGTTGTCGACTCTTCAACAAGGGAATCGATCAATTGGAGAATATTATTCTCAATTAAAAGAGATTTGGGATGAGATCGCAAGTCTTGAAGGAATTCCTAAAAGCGATGCAACTTGTACGTGTAATCAATTACGAAGCATTTTAGAGCAAGATTCTAGAAATAGATTAATTCAGTTCTTGATGGGGTTGTCTGATAAATATGATGGGGTTCGGAGCAACACCTTGTCCATGGAGGTCCTACCTACGGTGAATTGGGCTTTCTATCTTGTTCAACAAGTAGAAGGACAAAGAATGGTTACTGGTTCTCTGCAACTGGAAACAGAGGGCAATGCGATGTATTTCATGAACAAGCAGCAATCTGGAAAGAACAAGCAAGAATACAAATCAGATTCTAAGCAGAAAACTGATAAGAAGTGTGATTTTTGTCACATGAAAGGACATGTGAGTGAGACATGTTACAAGCTGATTGGGTATCCCAAGAACTTTGGAAAGAACAAGCTGTCGGGAAGGATGGCTAATGTTGCTGATGTGCAAAGAGTCTGACAATCCTCTAGAATGTGATCAGGGAGGGCAAGGAAGCGGCAATGGAACTGATATGGCCCTGATCAATACACTATGTCAAGAGAAGGTCAAGGTATTCCAGAACAGATAGGGAAGCCACAACAATGGCAACGACGACAACATATCCTATGGCAATTTTGCCCTTGCAGGTACGATTGCTTTTTCGAGTGCTTTGAATGTTGTTGAAACACCTCGGAAAGGATGGATGATAGATTCTGACTATACTTATCATATGGTAGATGACACTAGTTTGTTGTTTGATAAAAGATTATTGAAAATGCCAATTCGGGTAGGACAGCCATATGGGAAAATCACATTAGCAGAGGTGATTGGGTCAGTTAGAATATTTGAAAAGCTTGTGTTGCAGAATGTGTTGGTTGTTCCAGGGTTCAAATATAACCCGATGTCAGTTGCAAAGTTGCTTGATCACAATGGTGTGTATTTGAAATTCATACCTGATGGGTGTCTTTTCAGGACCATATCACTAAGCAAGTGATAGAAGTGGGATCAAGGAAATGAGATTTGTTCATTCTTGAGAATGGAGGGCAAGTTGAGAAGATGATACAAGGTAATCAATTTGATATAGTTTCTTTAGCCATGCTTAGAATAAAGCTAGTTCGGCTAGTTGTAGTAATAACTGTGATATGTTGCATCTTAGACTTGGTCATTGTTCTATGAGCAAACTGAAACATTTTAATTTGATCAAGTCATCATAAAGTGATGATTTCTTTTGTGAAAGTTGTGTACTAGCTAAGCAATCAAAAGATTCATTTTCCAGAAGTGCATCTCTAGCTGAACATGTATTTGATCTTGTACATTTGGATTTGTGGGGTCCATATAGAACTCCTACTATGAATGGACATTCATATTTTGTCACCATTGTGGATGATCACTTGAGATTTACTTGGGTTTATTTAAAGACAAGTATCAGGTTATAAGTGTTCTAGAATCCTTTGTGATGTATGTTATAACACAATTTTCTGTAAGCATAAAGGCATTCAGAAGTGATAATGGCACAAAATTTGTTCAACAAGGATGTAGAGAATTGTTTGCTAGAAATGGAATTGTCCATCAGATAGAGAAGCATTCCAGGAAATCCTCAACAGAATGGCTGGGTTGAAAGAAAGCATAGGCACATAATAGAAACTACTCGAGCATTCAGAATCCATGCTAATTTACCAATCAAACTTTTGGGAGATTGTGTGTTAGCAGCAGTTCATACAATCAACATGATGCCTAGTGTTGTGCTAAATTGGCAAATTCCATTCAAAATTTTGTTCAATAAAGATCCTAGCTATGAAGAGTTGAGGGTCGTTGGATGTTTTTGTTATGCCAAGATCAGTTGGCAAGGCAAGAGCAAAGACAAGTTTGGGTCTCAAACGAGGAAATGTGTGTTTGTTGGTTACTCACAACCAACAAGGTCAGAAAGGGTACAAGCTCATGAGTTTGGATGACAATTCGGTGATTTTGAGAAGAGATGTGACCTTTAGAGATTATGTGTTTCCATTTAAGGATAAGGGACATAAGCAAGAAGTTGAGAGTCAGTCAAGGAAACTTGAGTTAGTAAATCCAGCCAGTGATTCTGAGGAGGTAACGATCATCCAATCACCACTCACTCCAGTCCATGTCCCTTCACCAACAGACTCACCAAGATCGGAAGAAGTGTCTCTACCAGGCTCGGAAGAAAGATCTTCTTCAGCATTGCAACCTTCATTGGTCCCTTCACCAAGAAGATCCACCAGGAACAGAAGGGCGCCTACACGATTTCAGGATTATATATGTCCTGCCACATGCATTCAAGATCAATCTAAGTTCAGTTCATTCAATGTGAGGAAGTTCTTTGATGCCTTAGAAATGGCTGATGAATTTGTTGAAGCATTTGCTTATACCTGTAGCATGGTGGAACCAAATACATATGCTCGGGCAAGAGGGCAACCATGCTGGGAGGAAGCTATGGCTAAGGAAATATCAGCATTAGAGAGTAATGAAACATGGAGATTGACTGAGTTGCCTAAGGATAAGAAAGCTATTGGCTCAAGGTGGGTGTATAAAATCAAGTTCAGGCCTGATGGTAGTGTGGAGAGGTACAAGGCAAGACTTGTAGCCAAGGGTTACACAGATGAGAAAGGAAAGGATTACAAGGTTACGTTCACATGTAGCTAAACTTGCAACTGTGAGGATTATGTTGGCTCTAGCTACAATTAAAAGGTTGGATGTCTTCCAGTTAGATATTAATAATGCATTTCTCCATGGGTTTTTAGAGGAAGAAGTTTACATGGGGCCTCCTGAATGATACACCAAAGCTCATCCATGGCAAGTATGCAGATTGCAGAGGTCCTTATATGGCCTTCAACAAGCTTCAAGACAATGGAACCTTGAGCTCACAGGATTCCTGGTGAGAATGGGATATGAGCAGTCCAAGAGGGATTATACTCTTTGTTTGTTGAGAAATCAGGTCAGTTGATAGTAATTTCACTGGTTTATGTAGATGATTTGTTGTTGACTGGAAATGATCTTGCTACCATTCAACAAACAAAGAAGGGACCGGATGATGCCTTCACAATCAAGGACCTTGGGATGGTAAGGTTCTTCCTTGGTATTGAGGTAGTCTGATCTGAGAAAGCTACTATTCTAAGTCAGAGAAAGTACATCTTAGATATTTTGCAAGACACAGAGATGTTGGTCGGAGTGCAAACCATCTCCATTTCCTCTTCCAAGAGGATTGGGACTGAGTACAGATGAAGGCCAAATTCTTGAAGAATCAGAAGTGTATAGGAGGTTGGTAGGCAGGCTAATATATCTCAATATCACCAAGCCATACTTCTCATTTGCAGTACAACACTTGAGTCAATTTCTCAATGAAACTCGAGAGCCACACCTTCAAGCAGCAATGCCTACATCGTGAGGTATTTGAGAGGCACCCTGAACATGGGGCTGTTTTATTCTTCGCATGGTGACATGTTGCTCAGCAGTTACAATGATGCTGATTAGGGTGCGTGTAAGTTTTCTGCTCGATCAGTCAGTGGTTATTGCACATTTCCTGGCGAGCCATTAGTGGCTTGGAAAACGAAGAAACAGAAGATTGTTTCCAAGTCATCGGTAGAATCAGAATATAGAAGTATGTCAAGTGCAGCTAGTGACATTGTATGGATACATGGGATCTTAAGTGATCTAAGTGAGTAAGTTCCTCTGTCGATTACTCTATATGGTGATAATAAAGTTGCACAACACATTGCAGCTCATCCAGCTTTCCATGAGCGAATGAAACACCTTACGTTAGGGCCGAGAGAAGGTAGATGAGGACTTTTTGAAGACATCGTTTGTGAAGTCTCAATTACAACTAGCAGATGTACTTACGAAGCCACTTGGGGAAGCTCAGCACAAGTTCTTTTCTCTCAAGTTTGGACTTGTTAATTCATCAACAATTCCAACTTGAAGGGGAAATATGAGATAAGTGACTATTAGTGGGCAATATTTGTAAATAGGAGAATAAGGAGTATGAAGCGGGTGAGCTTCTTCTCGAAAAAAAATATTGCTAATGCTATTATTGATGATATGAAATGAAGCAGGTGATTAGCTCGACTTTGTTCTTTAGTTTAGATCAGTTATCGCAACACATTGTTAATGTTATTATTGATGATATGAAATGAAGCGGGTAAGCTTCTTCTCAAAAAAAAATTCGAATTTTTAATATGTACTCCATCCGTTTCAAAATAAAAGTCGTTTGACTTTTCTGCACGTATTTTGAGGAGGTCAAAACTATATAAAATATTATTTTTTTAATAAATTTGTTTTTATAAGTTTATACTTATGAATACTGACTATGAAATTATTGAAAAAAAATTGATTAAAAAAATAATATTTTATAGCGTTTTTACCTCCTCAAAAAGCGTGCAGAAAAAGACAAACGACATTTATTTTGAAACGGTGGGAGTATATCAATTGGTCATAATTATTTTAATTAACCTCATTTTCAATTGATTTAGATTACGATTGAAAATCTTATTTAAATTGATTGGATTTTAGGGTTAATTAGTTTGGTAACACAATTGAATCTAATGAATTATATGTGTTAAATATATTTTAAATTATAAACTGTTTATAATTTATTTTGGTGTTTGATAACCTTAATTGTTAGGGTAGGTTATGTTCACCTCATTCATAGATTCTTTTCATCATTTAAATTTGAAATACTCTTTTTATATAAAGCCTTATAGTGACCTATGTGAGAGTGGAGGTTTGCTAACTGCTCTCTCTTCAGTCTTAAAGAAAGTTCAATAATCTAATTACGCACTTTTAAGACGTATGATATGAACTTGACCTTTGTTAGTCCTTTATTCAATGAAAAGTGAGCCATTGTGAGCTTATTGACATTGAATAAATTAAGTTAAAGAGTTTTTTGATATATATCCACGGACATACAATGCAAAAATTCAATAGTTTTATGATTGGTAATAGGAATTGGACAATGAACCACTAATTGATTAATGGTTTATTTATTGGGAGATAATGATAATGATGGTATATTAGTATACTGCTTATAAAATTATAATGGTATTATAAAGAATAAAGATTGAAATGAAAACACAGGGTAACAATAAACTGATCATTCATCAACGAAATTTGCAATTTCATGCCAATTTCTGGTATTGTAAAGCACAACCCCACAAATCAAGCGAATTTAAAGGCTGAACATTCATTATCAAAGTGTGATCAGTTTGTTTCTCTACATTTTGAACTCACTATCTCATTACAATACTCCAAAAAATCAAAGCATATACACTTTTTATATATTTAAAAGGAAAAAAAAAACAATATAGAATTTAGATGTGATCCCGGAAATTACTTTGAAGCTATTAACACTTTGGAAGATCACTTGGAGGTGGAAGTAATGACTCGTCTGGTCCTTCTCCATTTTCCACCAAAAATGCCATTTTTAGCCCCCATGATGTATGCACCTCCAAATGACAATGCATAAACCATACTCCTGAATATTCCAAATAAAATATCAAATAATTAGGCTCATTTTTATTATTGATGAAACTAATTGAATTAACATAAGTGTTAAAAAAAATATCCTCATTTTCTACTTGAAGAAAAATAACTCAATCTTTAGGATAGTGGCAACAAAGTATCTCGACTTACGGCCATAAATTGGGTCAAAACAATGATATGAAATTGATCAAATGATATTATACTCATTAAAACAAGTTAATATCATCCAAAAATCTTAATTTTGTCAATTATATGCCATCGGTTTTACCTGAATTTATAGTCGGAAAAAAATTAGGATTCTTTATTACCCCCTCCCCAAAGATTGAATTATTTTTCTTATCATTGAAAGGTGAGGATATTTTTTTAACACATCACCAAATATTGTGTTATTTTAAATAGTTTTACCCTTTTTTTCCAAATTAATTTGTAATACTATTAACATTTTTTTGATGAAATACTATTAACATTTTAGTTAGTAAAAATAGATGAAATCTAATGGGCCGTTTCAGACATATTGGGTTTATGAGCTGGCCCATTTCAGCCCAACCTATTCTTAAAGCAACTTCGTATTACTAGCAAGCAACTTCAAAAAAATCAAGGATAAAGCATTTACCTGGATTATCCGCTCGGAATCGGATAGCAACCCACCCGCCGGAGGGAACGCCGATGGTGTTCCTCTCAACCGGATCCACAAGATTAAAGCTCTTCGGATCTTTCTTCGGGTTATAATTTCCGATTCCCCTGCCAACGGCGAAGAAATTGAATCCATGGAGATGGATAGGGTGGTTCTCCGGCGATATCATCCCGGTATCCTGCAGAACCAGCTGGACCGTCGCGTTGTAAGGAAGCTTGTATACCTTCGTCCCCTTAATCGTCCTCAGATTCGCTGGCTGCCGTTTTCCGGTGAAATCGTACCGGATCCGCGGCCTCCCGGGGAAATCCTCGGTGAAGACGCCGTCGATTCCGAAGTAGTGCGCCTGGAGGAGAGCGATCTTCGGCATCATGAACGTGACGTTGTTGAAATCGGCGACGAGGCGGCTCTGATTGACGCATCCGGGGCACGGATTGACCCCTAGGCTAACCGTGAAGAGCAGATCGTGGTCGACGATCACCGGAACCCTAGCCGGATACATTTCGGAGTTCAGGCTCCGGAGTGAATCGGTGAAGCTATTGGCTATCCAGGTGGCGTTGCGTGGGGGAGGCGCGGTCAATACCGTGGTCAGCGGGTGAGTGCCGCCAGCGGAGTCGAGGGAGGAGTAGCGGACGAAGGCGGTGGCGGTGAAGTTGTCGACGGGAATCGGGGCATCCAGGAAGGGGGAAACTGCGACGAGGTACTTCCCGGCGGGGCGGTCTGCGGTGAGGATAACATTGGTGGTCTGCCCGGGGGCAATGACGACTGTGCTTGTGCTGAATGGCTTGACGTAGGTGGCGTCGACCTCCACGACGGTGAGGTGGTGGCCGGCGACTCTGAAGAAGAGCTCCTCGTTGAGTGCCGCGTTGATGATTCGGAGCATGTAGCGCTTCCCTGGCTCCACTGCTAGATTGATCCCTCCTGCACACCAAGTGTTCGATGAAATGCTTACAAAAAGGAACATCATATCAAAACCAATGGTTTGAACAATATTCAATCAATTTGATGAATCTTATAAGCTTATTATAATAAGATCAGTTAAGGTTTTGGTGTTACTTTGGGTAAGGCAGTTTCGAACCGGTCCAGGGTGACCGTTGATGGTATGAGCGTCCGAGACATTGGGAGCCAATCCGGATTTCATAGCTTCATTGATCACATCCTCAACGTCGGACTTCCACCATTCCCCTGCAGTTCAGAACAATCCAATCAATCAAATTCAAATCTCGGTTTGGTTGTGGATGACAACGAAGGATTCGAAATCTTACCCAAGACGATGATCTCTTCCTTGTCGGGGCGTGGGAAAGGGTAAGGGACTCCACGCTTGGGCAAGACAACAATGGCGCCATGAAGGGTTGCTCTAAGCCATAGGATATGGGCATGCCACAGCAGAGTTCCTCTCTGCCCAGTGAGTGTGAATTTGTAAATGTAGCTTTGCTTGGGCTGGATTGGGCACTGTGTTATGTATGCAGGCCCGTCGGCCCAGCCCGTACGGAGTTGCCTGATCCCATGCCTACCCACCAAACGGGTTTATCATTTTAGAATTTATAATAATTAATAGATTGTTAACTGTAGTTTGAAGTTTTCAACATACCAATGGATGCTAACGTTGTAATGAACGTGGTTGACCACCTTAACAAACACTGTATCATCCTCCCTGGCGACGATGGTAGGGCCAGGGTACTTGCCGTTGACCGTTACGATGGGTTTGGTTGAACAAAGTCTCGTGGTGTTCGTCATCACCACCTAAAACTCGTAATGTTATTCATTAGTAATAACTATAAAGTAATCAATTCATATATGCAAGTTTAATCCTAACTACATTCCTTCTAATTTTAGGGTTCGTTTGTTTAGATAATTAGGGAAATAAAAGATAAGGTATTAAATTTTACACATAAAATGTATATGATCACCAATTTTTGTGAGCTTGGAGGAGAGGATGGAGGGAAATATTAGCCCATCCTAGAGGTATTAGTTACCCCCTCAAAATTAGGAAATAGAAGGGTAACACATTTGTATGGAAAATGGGAGAAGGAGGGGAATGAGTAGAATAGGGATCAATGAATCTTAACTTAAATATGGACTATATTCATGAGGATAATCATTACTTTTCCCTACCAAAAAAACAAACGGAGGCTTAATGTGTATATAGTTAGGGTGAATGATAGACAATCGATCATAAATCGTCTGAAGAGGTAAATGTACAGACAAGTGATCAAATGATCTAGTTACAAAAAATCGATCCTAAATTGTAATTAGGGCGTGAAAATGTGTATGGACGCAATGTGTTTGGACAGCGTGCTATATACTTACATTAAACTTGTAGTGACGAATCCGCGACTCGACGAGTGCAGTGGAGGAGAGGAGGAGGCAAACCACCACGAGCAGCGCCGAGGATGTGAACCGTGCAAGGCTAGCCATGGAGGTAGATGAAGGCAGGTAGAATGTGAGGAAACAACTACGTACTGTGTTATGAAGAGAGAGGCAGGAAGGGATTGGTTTTATAAAGGAATTCCATGTATGTCATTTTTAATGGTTAGGTATATAGCTTCAATAGATTGGTTGCTCTAAACACACAATCTTATTTTTATTTTTATTTTATGCTCATACCTGGTTTATGCTCTATTTCTATGGGTATTTTGTAACATTTTTAGTTTTACACTTGCTACTTGTATTTAACTATTAAACTATACATATGTAATTACCAAATATATGGTAATTAGTTAGTACAATTATTGGGTTTTTTTTACTATGTCCGAGAATTCAAAATATTAGACAAATCTTTGTATGTTAGATTGAGGGATCGATCAATCGCTAGATAGTTTAATCGTCATAAAACAATGCAAATAAAGAGAAAAATATCGTAAATAGCAAGATCACAATTTTATGAGTTGGGTAATTATAATTAATTCAGAAACTCAAACTTCGAAACTAATGTATTCTGTAAGTAACTGATTTCAGCCATAACTATGAATAAATTTGAGATATATTCTATAAAAGAATGGTTTATGCTTCACCTGAGTGAATAAAGTTTTTAATTAACAGACAAAAGGTTAACTTGACCAAATACGTACATTGGTGGCAATATATGGCATGAACAATATAAAATCAATATATTTGTTAATCAGATCAGATCTACTTATGATTGGGACGTAATTTTATTTTATTTTATTGTTATATAAAATTTCAACCCTTTGATGGAAAAAAGGGCCTTCTAGACCAATCCCATTTATGGGGTAAGACGGAGGAAAATGGGTACCTGAATCTCATCTACAAACTTTTATACAAATTTAGGTGGATTTGTAAAAATGAGTTCATCATCCGATGAGTTAGCATGAGAATTAGTTATAGAGTAAGGTTCAAGTACAATTTTATGGCACCTATATTCTTTAGTATATATACTCCGTATTATATAGGTTGAATTGACCGAGTCCACACGACGATGTATAAATTAAACAAATTAAAACTAACTAACTAAGTAACTAGGTAAAGCACATGTATAAACTAACTAACTATAGGTGGGGTGGTGGCCTGGTGGGAGGATATTTGGAAATAAGTGTAAGATAAGGGAGAGTAGCATACAAAAATGGGGTTGGTTCAACACACTCCCTAACTATGTACAAAAAGAAAGAGATTGGTGTACAACGGATCTACCTCCTTCCAAATTCCCAATCATATTATATTTATATTTATATAGTTAGTCACCAAATTCATACTTCTATGATCAATTGTATTTGTCTATTAATTAATCTCGTGGATCGGATGTGAATTGATGGTGGCTTCTATTAAACTCCTAATTCGTTTTATATTTTTCTTAATTTGTCCATCTTTTTGACATTTATAAGTCGTTTGGAAACAAATGTAGTTTGAGAAATAGTATATATATTTTGATCGTCAAACCTTGTTTTGAATTGAATGAGATAAGATTGAGATTGTTATTTTGTACCTATATATATTTTTAATGTTCATCTTCAATGTAATTATATATGTTATTTTTGTATCTACATGAGGATGGATATGTATATCATTGTATTGCGCAAAGTTTTGTTACTACTTTTTATTTAAAAAGAAACCGTTCTATATATGTTGTTTATTTAATAGTAGCGTTTTAAAAGAAGTTCAACATTTTACCTAAATTTAATCTACTAAAAAATTTCATTAATTTTTTTTTTATCTAGTCTAGATTGTAATTTTAAACTAGATTATATAGTGTTAAAGACATACTCAAATGCACAAGGCAAAAGAAGGGTGCAATATATATAGTATTTGAGATGAATCACGTGAACTTGTGATCAAACTTACTTATTGGTGTTTAGTGCGAATTTTGAGTGGTCGTATTTAGTTACCATCAAAGACGTACATAACAACGTCGACGACTTGGGACTCGCTTGGTTGATTACAGGAAGTACAATTCCCGAGAAGTTATTTTCTATGAATTGAATTCTCGTGAAATATACTTATAGTGAATTAAAAAAGTTGTTAGGTTGAATTTTGATGTTCAAAAATATCAATAGGAAAATAAAGAAACATACATTAAAAATGGTGAAAGTTGAACTTACCTAGTCTCTATGTAAGTGAACTTCCTACCATTTGGAGGAATTGAATTTTTTGAAAAGTTGAATTTTCGTGTCTTTCTGTCAATCAAATATAGGAATTTATCCTACTTTTCGAGTTTATGAACTTCCTGGGTTTTTAATTGAGTAACCAAACAGCCACTTGGTTAGATGATATGGAAGATTGTAATTCAATTTAGTGAATGATCAATTAAAACAAAGTGGTTTGATTTGATCATCTGAAATGTAAAGAATGCCCAATCAGTCTTTGCCCCAAATCTTGATCACATAACCACTTGACCAACCCACCCAACCCATCATCTTAACAACTTTCCTGGTTTCCTACTTTGGTTGTAGTAGCTAGTAGGTTAATTAGTAGTTACCTTACTTCCCTGGTTGGGCAACCAAAATTTTACCTCCAAAAAGATAATTTACTGTTTAAAATAATTGTTGATCTAATTATAAAATTTTAAAAAGTAATGAATAAATTGCTGATCCAATAAAAATAATAAAAATTGCAAGGGGCAAAAATTTTGTTTTGTTGAATTTTTTTATTTTTATATATATAATGAAGAATTTTTAATTTTAAAAAAAATAGTAAAAGAAAATTATATATTTTGGTTTAAATATAACATTTTTAGTAAAAAAATGTTATATTGAAAGAAAATTATAAAATGTTAAATATAACAATAATGTGTGGTGTAATAAATATTTTTGTGATAAATATTGAAAGAAAATTATAAAATTTTATTTAAATATGTCATTTTTAATTGAAATTTTTTAGATAATTTATAAACTATGAGTTTTGTAAAATTTTATAATTTATGGGGGTTGTATGTAAAATGTACTAATTGAAGGGCGGTTTTGCGAAGTTTACGGTTTACCAAATTAAAACTTCGGAGTACGTATAGTTTTTACAGTTCCAGTCGGCCGTCCTCATCGAAGAGGACGGCCATATCGCCTAAAATCGCCATAGACTAGCCTCCTCTCCGCCGGCGTAACAACCTTCCATATCCGGTAAACCCTTATTTCGCTCCCAGTCTAGATTTTGCAGCTATTTTCCCATTTTGTGCTTGAATCCGCCACTCAATTTTCGCTCTTTCGTTTCCGTGCCCACCTTTTCCCCTTTTCCGAATGATCTATAAGGCTATAATCCTCATCCTCTCAGCAATTTCTCTATTAGGCCGTGTTTAGTGCAGAATTCGAGGCCCCCCAATTCGATGGCACCAGAGATTTCAGTCTTTGGAAATGGCGAGTGAAGAGTCTCGTAACATGGAAGGGGATGTTAAAGAAGATGAAAGAGACAAAACTTGTTTAGTTGAAAGATGATGAATGGGAGAAGATACAAGATAAGGCATCGTCGGGTATTCGACGTTGTCGGGCGGATAAAGTGATATACCACATGGTTGACATGGAGTCTTTGAAGAAGATTCGGGTTCAATCGGAGAAGAGGTATATGTCAAAGTCTTTGTCCAACAAGTTGTATCTACTGCAAAGGTTGTCAAGATGGAAGATGGTGAACGGTACCGGACTGGTGAAGCATGCCACCAGGTGGAAGTTCAAGGAACACAACTTGGACTTGATCAATATCACTTGATGAGATTCAAGAGAGGAGCCCCAGGGAGCAGAGCACGAGAGGACCTAGGGCAGACAATTAATCATCCTAGGTAGACAGATAAATTGAATTGGGGCTCAATTCAATTTATCTATAGCACGTTTTATCTATATGGTTTATATATAGAAGGTTTATTATAGATTGATTTATCTATAATAGGTTCTAGATAAGGTAGGTTTTATCTATATCTAGGTTTATCTATAGGAGGTTCTACCTATAGGACTCTATTATAAATAGAGGGAGTAGGGTTGAATTATGATGTGCCAGTGTATCCATCAAAGCATCACAATAATAAGAAACCCTAGCTGCAGAGAAGTTTTTCTCTGCAGGGTGTTCTGCGCAGTTCTTGCCAGAACACGGAAATCCTTTGATGCCACCGGGAAGAAGTTCAAGGAGCGCTACTTGGACTTGATCAACATCACTTGATGATATTCAAGAGAGAAGCCCCAGGGAGCCGAGCACAAGAGGACATGGAGCAAACAAGGTCCTAAAGATGTCTATGTTCATTGTTATAGATAGATTAATTGTCTAGGTGGAGATTGTTGTAGGAGACAATTAATCATCCTATGTAGACAGATAAATTGGATTGGGGCCCAAATCAATTTATCTATAGCAAGTTTTATCTATATATGGTTTGATATATATATGTGTGGTTTTATCTATATCTAGGTTTATCTATAGGGTTATTTATAGGAGGTTCTCTATTATAAATAGAGGGAGTAGGGTTGAATTATGGTGTGTCCGTGTATCCATCAAAGCATCACAATAATAAGAAACCCTAGTTGTAGAGAGGTTTTTCTCTGCAGGGTGTTCTGCGCCGTTCTTGTTAGAACACGGAAATCCTTTGTGTCCTATTGTTAATTCTCTTTCTCTTTAACGGTATTCACTCGGGGAAATTCACAACAGGGCGAACATCAGCTAGCACTTCCATCGTGAAACTACTGATGAAAAGATACTCTCCTTCAAACCACAGATCATATACAATTGCGTTAACCAAGGCACACATAGTCTTCCCCTGCTCGTCAACATCAATCACTCTAATCTGGATCAGTTGAAATGGCTTTGGACTTTCCACAAAGACACCAGGCACGTCCTGAAGGCCTAGAATCTGCCCCATCGAGTTGACGATGTAGGCTACCAAGCGCACAGTATATTCATCATCAGGGGAGACTTGCACTACTGCAATGACCACAAAGAGCTGATCATTCCCAAAGGGAAGTGACTCTCCTACACTCACGATCACGGGTCACTTGAGCATAGATACGGTCTCCCAGCACCAAGTGAGAACTTATCTCATGGCTTTCTCCAAGGACACTGTTTTTCGGGATTTTGGTCCACTTTTTACCAAGCTTATCGAGGCTGAGTACCTAATGGGAGAAGGCCCCTGTAAGATGGCAGCCACTCAACTTCGAAGGAACGGAGTCGATCACGTGTATCTTCCCGCCAATCTTTTCCACTATAGGCCACACTTTGGGCTTGCTGAGTTCCCTGATGTTGCATCTAGAGAGACTGAGAGTCTTGTCAGCTAGAGCCAAGCGATAAACGGCACGGGATGACCCCTTGATACCGTGTTCAGATGAGAGGAATCTGTAAAGATCGATGCGCCATGAGTCACCACCCGACCACTCAACATTCAAGGGATCAGGGTAGCCAGTGTTAAGAATTGGTGTAGAAGAACACTCATTCTATTCATTAGTAAAAGGGAATATATAGAGCGTACAATAAACTGATAAACTGATGGAGAAAGTGGGGAGAGATTTACTCTAACTACCTTTGACTAATTCTAATCCTAAATAATGGAAATAATTAAATCCTAATAATAATAATATATACTCCTAATATTCTCCTGCAGTTGAAGCAAGAGATATCAAAACTGAAAACTGGATAAATATGGGATACACCATAAATAAGTTTTTTTTTTAATTTGTTGAAGTTGTTCCACTAATCATGCACATCTAGCGCAAGCCACCGATGCCGCAACAACTTCGAGGATCTTCGGGCTAGGGTTGTGTGAGGAGCTCCTCTCATATTTGGATCCCGCAAACTGATATGGAAGAGTCAAGAGATGTGCATGCCGTCGATATGCTTGATCGCCTCTCGAACCGACATCAAGCCCGATTCTCTGACCTCAAAACCTCAATCTCCTCCCAAATCGCTCCATCTCCTCCCAAATCTGAGAAGGTACAGAGTGTGGGTCGCGGCTGGTCTTGTACCATCATGGAGACCGACTTCTGTTAATTGGGATGGAGGTTGTGATTTGGTTGGCCTATGAGACTATTCAGCAATGCAAATGGAGGTAGTGTAGCATTTGTGGTGGGTGGTTACTTGAAGCCACCATTGATGGTCATGATGAAGGCTGCGAGGATTGGTAGGGTGAAAGGAAGGTGGTGGTGGAGTGGTATGGCGGGTGGCCATGACTTTTTTTTTAATGAAGAAATTGAGGCCAATTTGGTTTTCGCCATGAAAGATGTTTGGTTAGGGCCGAAATTTTGTTTGCCGATGGCATTTTGTGGTGGCCAAAGCCAAGTTAGGATGGTCCGTAGGACATTTTGTGGTGACCAAAGCCAAAGGTGGGTTCCCCGTAGGCAATTAGACCGAAGCCTTGTTAGGGTTGCCCGAAGGCGGTTTTAGGGTGCCCGTAGGCGGTTTTGTTGTGGCCGAAGCCTGAGTGCCTGAAGGCGGTTAGAGGGTTGCCCGAAGGCGCTTTTAGGGTGCCCGTAGGCGGTTTTGTGGTGGCCAAAGCCTGGGTGCCCGAAGACGGTTAGAGGGTGCCCAAAGGCGGTTTTGTGGTGGGCGGAAGGATTTTGTGAGGATCGAAGCCGTTAGGCTAAAAGCTCTGATACCATGTTAAAAATTGGTGTAGAAGAACACACATTCTATTCATTAGTAGAAGAGAATATATAGAGCGTACAATGAACTGATGGAGAAGGTGGGGAGAGATTTACTCTAACTACCTATGACTAATTCTAATCCTAAATAATGGAAATAATTAAATCCTAATAATAATAATATATATTATCTATATAAACTCTTAATTTAGAAGAGTTTAAGATGATGTGTTAAGCTTAGAGGAATTTTAGGAGTCTCGGCCAATCATTATTTTTTCCATTTTTCTTTGATTTTCTTTAATTCTATTTTTTTTTTCTTCTTTTTCCTTTAATTCTCTTTTTACTTTAATTTTACTAACTATCTATATCTATATATCTATATAAACTCTTAATTTAGAAGAGTTTAGGATGATGTGTCAAGCTTAGAGGAATTTTAGGAGTCTCGACCAATCATTATTTTTGCCATTTTTCTTTGATTTTCTTTAATTCTATTTTTTTTTTCTTCTTTTTCCTTCAATTCTCTTTTTTCTTTAATTTTACTAACTATCTATATAAACTCTTAATTTAGAAGAGTTTAGGATGATGTGTCAAGCTTAGAAGAATTTTAGGAGTCTCGACCAATCATTATTTTTGCCATTTTTCTTTGATTTTCTTTAATTCTATTTTTTTTTTCTTCTTTTTCCTTCAATTCTCTTTTTTTTTTAATTTTACTAACTATTGGGCTTAATTCAAAACATTGATCTTAACCTAAACATTGATCTTTAATTTTTCTTTAAGTTTTTTTTCTCTAAAAAAACAATGGGATTAATTCAAAATATAAAATTAATAATAAGAAAATATAAAATTAATAATAGTAATCTACATCTATATCTATATATATATTTATATATACTATTTTAATCGTTTTCTCAACCCATGAGTTTAATTCAAAATATTTAATTATCTGAACTTTTACAATTATGTTATAATATTAATTTAATATATTTGTAAGATTTTATTTATAAAAAATCGCGCGGGGATTATACTAGTTTTCCTAATAGCCAGAAAGAAGCTCTTGCCCACCAATCATGTATACATCCGACCCCAATTTGAAGAGCCTGATGAAATAGGAAGACCCTGCTGCAGCAACTTGAGAGTAGCGACTTTAGGAAGGGACGATACCTCGCCTTTATTGTTATAGGGCTAATATTTGGTCTGCTTGAGATCCAAGTAACAGATCACAAGGCCGTCGGAAACACAAAGATACCTTGGTTTGTCTTTGTCTAGTGCCTCGGCCTCTAGCTCAAGCAGGTTAGTACTAACCTCCTCAGTCTTATTTGGCCTCAATTCCTGAAATATTGAGATATGGTATCAAAAAAAAAAGCAATCTTCAATTTTCCTTTAGATCGAGTTTACAATCGAATGTGTACCGAAGATTGAAGAGGTTTATCGATGGCTGCATCAGCCGTAGTCGAATTGAGATTGACCAGTATGAGGCTGATTTCATTGAAAAGCTTCTCGGGTGAGTAGATCACCCTCACTGCAATATGCTTGGAGGCTGGAGCGACGGAGCTTTTGTAGTTTGTTGCCCGATTTTACTTGTTGTGAAAGAGATTCCTCCTATTGGAGGATGCGATTGTATTGTGTTTCTGCATTTTGGATATGTTTAATGATGCACTTGATTATAAGGTCTTCTGCAGTACTGGTAGTTGCGACATTGGAGGAGGTTGAAGCCACCTCCATTGCTGATCTCTATTTATAGAAACTAGTTTTACAACCGCGCGCATCTTGCGCGCGGGTTTATGTTGTATGGATACCTAAATGTGTAATCGGATGTCGTTGATGAATTGAATGTATATACTTCATATGATACAACATAAAGTGATACAGATATGGAACCATAAAAGTGTATATTGTTAGAACAATACTCCAGCATCAGTATCCCAGATCTTTTCCTCCGCCAGCAGAACTGTTTCTTCTATCTGAGTTCCTCATTTAAGCCCCCCGTGCCGCAAACTACAAACACTAATTTTTTACAAAGAACATGCTAAAACAGTGCTTGCTACAGACAAATAAACATCACAGCAGAATCAGTATCAGCCCCTGTATATATCAGCAGATTACACGAACCCGAGAAGGCGATGTTTCCAACTGCTTAGAAGGCAAGAGGCTTTCACATTGCATATACGAATTCTCCGCTGCTGTCAACATCAATCTCGTAGTTGGACAAGTCGTCCAACATGTCTTCATCCACGTCCAGGCTGTCAGTGATGAATTGGTCCAGGCACCGGGTGCCGGCAGGTGGGATAGTCGCCTCAGAGATGATCTGCATGATCTCATCAATGCTCTGCACAGGCTGGTCGGGTTCTTCGAACTGGTTCCCCATTGTGTTCTCATCCATGAGGTCTACTGGTAGGTTCTTCAAGAACCATTCTTGTTTCTTGATTTCAGGAAGAGTGATCCTCTATTGTAAATGGGAATCATCAAAAATCAGCAATTGTAAATAATTAAATAAGAATTTGACATCATAGAAAAGCAACGGGTGATATCAATATGAAGATTTCCAAGCAACATTCATAAATGTGCACAATACTTGAAAAAGAAAATCCGATGGCACCTGCTTTCATTTTTGGTTGAAGTGCAAGTATAGATTTTGCAGGAAATTGAAGAACATTATACCAGAATGCTATTATATTATCAAGGAGAAAATGCAGTCAAATTTCAAGTTTCAGCTCAAAAAAACTAAAATAGGTGCCTCTCAGCAGGTTCCTTAATATAAAATAATCATCTAGGAGAAAATGCAGGCAATTAGAGATGGTATTTTTAGAAGATTGGCAACACAATAATAAAACATAAAATTTCAAGGTGATTCCAAGGAAGTACTTTTACACCGGCCAACCCTAAATGAGAAGATACAGAGATTTCTAGATAAAAATAGGAAAATATATGAACTTGTCAGGGGCAAAGTGTTGAGCTGAAACATTGTTTGGTATAAAGCAGCCAAATATAACAATATAGACAGTAAGCAAGAAGATTCAAGAGAAGAGAACTATTTATATTTTGAAGGGTAATTTCCTGAAAATGGAATGGTAATAGGTAAAAGGTTTTTTTTTAAAATAACTTACAGTAGCAGGGTCAACAACGAAAATTCTGGAAATCAGGTGATGACACTCCGGAGATATGTTGATATTATCAGGAATGGAATATTGAACAGTTGGTATTCTCTGGAAGAGAAACAAACGATATATGAACTTCATCCAGAATGAGAAGAAATTGATAGATGAATAGTGAAACAAGATTACATGTATCATCTTCCTGAAGTCCTTTGGTTCATCTTGATCCTCAAAGGGATATGCTCCAACCAACATGGCATATAAGGTCACACCACATGTGCAATATTTAAGTTCCAAACATAGCATTATAAGAGTTAGCATGTGTTTATTGTTACACAATTACAAAAAAAAAATGTCACAACAAGAAGAATCAGAACCAGCAAGTGATGAAACACCGTCAATTGGCGTTTTAATTGGCAATAAAACGCCAAATATACCCATCACTAAGTAACATTCGCCACCCAAGAGCCATTCAAGGTTGCACATCAGCAAATGCACTCAATCCTCATCAGATTTGTCCTAATTAAACCTTATTAAGGGTTTCATCCGCACTAACAGCTTCCCTAAAAGTAAAACTTATCCAATTAATAGTCAGCCTATAGAAATGAAACTAATATGGATTGGCAATGATCCTCCATATCATAAGTGGATTCTCAATAAAGAATACCCAATGAGGCAAGGAAAAAAAATACAGGACAACAAAAATAAGTAAATATATCCTTCAAATTTAGAATCAGGTAGTGATTGGTCCTCGTTTTCCGACTCAACTCCTCGTTCATGTGAAAAGAAGTATAATATACTAAAAATGTACCATATCATTTTCATTTTGCCTAGTCAAACACTTAAATACAGTCCTTTTCCACACCCTGAATAGGCGTCCTCGTTAGAAGTATCAAAGGTAGATGTACCAAATCACTTTATTTGAGGGTGTGGATAAAGTGTAAGCACAAACTATTTTTGTTCATCATATGAGCACTTGTAATAGTCTCGACATATTGAAATTCTGTCAAATAAATATGACATTGAAGGAGACCAACACTACATGTTCAAACTAAGTTAGCTATTGTTCTATTCAACTGGAAAAAACTATAGATGCCTTCTCCAAGGAGCAACCTAAGTTTTAGGTTTTTAATTAACAAAAAATTATATATATGCAATCATGTCTAAAAAGAATTGGCATCCAGCAAGTGATAATTCCAAAAATCAACCTTACGAGCATAGCACTTGAGATTAATAGATTTTAATAAGTAATTGCTACCCATTACTTAATATCTCTCCTAAGATACAAACAACAAATGTTATTCTCACTTCAAAAATATACAACTTCAACTAATTAATAGTCAATAATTCACGTAGATATAAACTAAGACACATATACGAAGGAGGGAGAGCACCCAAGAAACAATTGAAATGCCTAACTAACACAAGGACGAATAAGAAAGAAGAGGTATTCACGATTAATACGAAACATGTAATAAATCTACCATTTGTATCACAAGGGTTAATTAATTTCCTAACTATATCAACTGATTTTTCAACAAAGCCAATAAGTTATTAAAGGCTAACCTGTACATGATACTCTTTTGGATTCTCTACAACTGTTTCTGGTCTTCAACTAAAAAGCGTGTTCCTCTAGTCTTTTCAATCTACCTTCATCAACCTTACTACGACACCTATTCACAAACTTCAATTTACGCTTAGGTAAGCCAACATCTTGTGGCTTTTGCGGATGCTTGAAGCTAAAGTAACTCCAAAAATATAGAAGCAATTCAATCCAAGCATATGAGTTGAATTTTTTGTTCTCCACAAGATGTTTTTTCTTTATCACCGAGCTTTTATGATCATCATCTCATAGATGAACTAAATGGTGAGGTGTTTGTTATAGGCATTTCTCAAACACATTGAGTGTATCTTTAAATCATAAATGTAAACCTTTATCAATGAACTCTCTGGAAGACATTTCATCAAGCACATTTAAATACTAAATACTAAATTTCAAGAGTCTTGAATCTAAAACCTGAGGCGGTGAAGGATCGGATTGAAACCATCGACCCTGAAACTGCAGCGTTAGACAGCAGCGGAGGCTAACAGTGCGGTGTAGGAGTGGACTGAATACAACCAAAGAAAGTCTCACCAGCCTGAAGTTGCTCGGCGACGCAGACTTCCGCAATAGCATTGTGCCGGAAAATCTTTCCCGACGAGCTTCTCCGCGTTCTTCTCCTTGTCCGTCACGAATCTGAATCCCTCCTCGATCAGCATCGGCCTTGCCTTCCTCATCTCCCCCAACGCCCAATTTGTTGGCGCCACCGTCGGGTTTCTAGGGCTACAGAATCCGGATTTGAGGTTTGTGTCGGTCGAATTCGATACCCTGAGTCCAAACACATGAACGGAAACTATGTCGGTGTGGATCTGAACGGGACGATTTCGACGCAGTCAACCGATTTGGGTGTGATTAAAGTCGATGTGAAGAGTATCGATGTAATATAATTGATTAGGGATTTTGGTGTAGGCAAATGAAGGCATGAAGGTACTAACTGGTAAGTACGTACTAACTGGCAAGTGCAATTGGGCAATTGTGAAATTAATTTGAGCTAAATTAAGGAAACAATCAAATGAGAGTTGTACCTTGAATTGAATCCGATTATATTTCTGGGTTATTCAATCCCTATTGGTTTTGAATCAGATCTTCAACAAACATGAAACCACAGCCGTCAACGATAAGCTCTACTCTGGGTGTGGACTCTCGGGCGGTGGTCCCTCAGGCGGATAGGGTAGAGGCAAAGATAATGGATTTCAATGGAAACTGAAAGAGGTTGGAACGAAAGGTAGGAAGAATTTCATCAGTCGAATCGACCGGAGGAAGAAGAAGGGGAATAGATTAGAGAATGGGAAGAGGCGGAAAGAGGTCCGACGAAATCAAAGGGGAATAGATTGGAGAGGCAAGCAGTTGACATGAAGAATAAGGGGCAACTTATCAAATGACAAATCTAACCCTAAACCTTGTGAACAATGAGTAAATAAAGTAAGGGCAAAATGGTAATCAGCATTGTGAACAGTAAAGGTGGAGTTGGGCTTTTATATACTCCGTGGTAATGATACTACGAATTGGCGGGCAAGGAAAGATCGCTTCTTTTGTTTGTTGGGCAAATTGCATAAAATAGCACGAATTTTAGGTATAGTTGCACTCAGTGGCATGAACTTAGAAAAATATAAAAATAATCACCAACTTTGAGGTTTAGTTGCGTTCGGTGGCACGTACCCCCTATCTTGCTAATGTGGACTAGTGGGAGTGCTTACATGATATTTTTTCAATTAAAAAGGCATATAGCGAGACGGGACGAGGATTTCTTATCCCGCAAATTCCGTCCCGTCCCGCATATATTTATTTATTTATTTATTTATTTATATAATGTTTACAGTGTATATAATATATATGTATATAGTGTATAATATACTTGGTGTGTGTGTGTGTGTATATATACACACACGGTATATGCTTATATAAATATATATTTTGTGTTTACAGTGTATATAGTTATAGTATACGGAGTATATGAACACACACACACATATTGTGTTTATATAGGAATATACACATGCACTCTGTATATGTATGTTTATATACACTGTATATTTGTGTTATATATATATATATATATATATATATATATATATATATATATATATATATATATATATATATATATATATTGTGTAATTATAGTATAATGTGTTTAGTGTGTATATATATAAGAAAAATCATAAAATATAAAAATTATTTTAAAGCTATATATGTATGTTAAACCTTTGAAAACCGTAAAATATATTGATTTTTTTATAATGTTTTTTTTATTTGAGGGGGCCCGTTCCGGTTCCTTCCCGTAAAAATTATGCGGGATGGGACGCGGGACGACCTTCATCTCGTTCAGTCCAGTCCCGCGCCCACCCCTAAGGAATTACATGAAATAAAAAATAAAAATGGAACCTAGCTAATTTCATAATTTGGGCACATCTTTTATGTCTTATAAATTTTTTTTTAAAAAAAAAAATCCATGTAAGCATTCCCACTAATTCATATCTCGTTATATGTCTTTTTAATTAAAAAAAATTTCATGTAAGCACCCCCACTAGTCCACATTAGCGAGATATGGGGTATGTGCCACTGACCGCAACTAAACCCCAAAGTTGGTGATTATTTTTGTATTTTTTAAAGTTTGTGCCACTGAATGCAACCACCCATAAAGTCCGTGCTATTTTATGCAATTTGTCCTTGTTTGTTTAATGTTTTTGTCTTCACGAGGTATCAATTTCATAAAAAAAGATCGTTTCTTTTCATGAAAGTTGCAGGCCTCGCTCTAATTCTAACTCACCCTGGATTACAATTACATCAAACTTATACTGTATTAAATAAACAAATCGCAGATTAATATAGGGAAAGAGAGGAATCAGGGAATCAAGGTACTGTCGATGAGGGGCAGACGATGGATAGATATAGGGTTTGTATGGAAGGAGGTTAGTAAATGACATTTAAAAAACTATGGATGAGTAACGTTCTTGACCCGTTGGGTCGACCTGAACCCGTTAAATATGGGTCTGAGTTGAGCATTTTATGACCCGTGATCCGAAATAACCCGTCCCGTAATGGACCCGAACTCGAGATGACCCGACCCGCCCGACTTATTTGACAGGTCTACTATGGACTATGGAGTATGAGGCTTCATTTGGTTACACTTTAACTTCCCGGGAAGTATAAATTCACAGGAATTGGTTTACAATATATGTGTCTGGTATAAATTTTGAAAACTAAAAAAACGTAGGAATTAGAATTCACAGGAATTGGAAGCCCTATGGAAAGGGGGAATTCAACTTACCATGAGGGGGGTGGGTAAGATCTACTTCCCCCTTTTCTTCCCCAATTATTTTTTATTTTTTATAAAGAAAATATCTAATTTATCCATATAATGAAATGAATTTATTTATATATAAAGGTAATTTAAAACCAATTGCTAACAAATATCTGTATTCAACCAATCAAAATGCAACAATTGAGTTCTTGGGAATTTATTTGCAAACAGACACGTTTTCATACTTCCCGGGAAGCAGGGTCGTCCAATGTATTTTGGGGGCCCTGTTCAATACTATATCCATTTTAAAATATTTGTTTTTTTATATAGTTGTTAATAAGAATAAAACTATATAGAATATAAAAATAAATGAAATTATGAAAAAATTAATAATTTAAAAGTCAACATTTTATAGAGTTTTTATTTTTTAAACTCTATGAAAAAGTCAAATATATCTATTTTACTAGGAGTATTTATTAAGATTTACTAATAAATTAGTATAAAATAAAATTTAGGACTACATTCTATTAGATTTTTAGCCATTTTTACTCTTTATGTTTGTATCAATATAATAAGAGGTTGTGTTAAATTAACTAATAAAAATAGTTAATAGAAAAGTCCAAAATTAATTAAAAATAGTTAATAAGAATGCCTCAATAGTTTTCCATATAAAAAAGGTAAAAAGATTAAAACAAGGAATTAGCCACCACTGAGATTCGAACTCGAGATCAGGGGATAACAAATAATACAAGTCCTAAAAATTTTAATATGGGGTCCTAAAAAAATCTGGGACCCTGTTACATTGGGCTCTTTAGAATTTATGAGAATTGTATTTCACAGGAATTAAGTTCCCATGAATTGGAATTCCTACATTTAACCAAACAAACCTTGAGTTTTGTAAAAGTTTATAATTTATTTTTAACTAGTGTAGATCCCGTCCCGTGTACGGAGAATGCGTCAATCTAAATATAAATTATTTTTTCCTCCAAAATATAATATAAATATAAATAAAATTAGTTCGACAGGTTATATATAATCTAAATATCTTTTAATTAGATTCTCTCAAAATATAAATAAAATTCACATTTATAAGGTACTATGTAAAAGTTTTTTTTTCTAATCTCGTGTAATTTAATTAGATAGTTGATTTTTAAAAATATTTTAATATTCCTTTTTATTAAATATGTAGTATATATTTATTACATTAGTTTACTAAAATATCTATGTACGAATGGATTGTGGCTACATATATGGCTATATAATATTTTAATTATTTATTTTGGCCTCAAAAAATAATATAGATAGATATAAAATAACAATTATTAAATGATTGATTTTGATATAAATAATTATTTCCACCAAAAAATAATCTAAATATAAATAAAATAGCACCTATCAAATATTACATATTTATCTATTAATATTTTTGGTAAGTATGACTATGAAAATTAGTTTTATTAATTAATTTTATTATTACTACTACTACGTTTAATTATATTGATATAGTTTTTTCCTTATATAATATTTACTCTTTTATAAGATATTTCATCTATCCAATTATATGTGTTAATGGTAAAATAAAATAATTATTTTTATTATATTTCCTTTTTGATGGGAGAAAGCTTTGCGAGACGCACTCTCGTGCTGCCACGTAGGCAGATTCACTCACGTGCCGCCACGCAGGCACCAATACATCGGTTTTAGTATATGTATATATAGATGTTTATGTCACAAATATAAACTACGGAGCATGAGTTTTGTAAAAGTTTATAATTTATGGGTGGTTGTATGTAAAATGGACTAATTTAAGGGCGGTTTTGTCAAATTTACCTTATGAAAGGTACGAGTATAGTTTCCATTTTCCAAGTTCTGGCCTTGCCCATCGAAGACGAAGGCCCTATCGCCAGAGCCTCCTCGCCGCCGGCGCTACAACCCGTCCTCTTCGTTCTCCGTATCCGGTAAACCCTTATCTAACTCCCAGTTCTAGATTCTGCAGCTATTTTCCCGTTTTGTCCGACACTCTCGAATCCGCCGCTCAATTTTCGCGCTTTTAGATCCGCGCCCCCCTTTTTTTCTCCCCTTTCCGAATGATCTATCACTTTCTCAGCAATTTCTCGGTTGATCAATACAGAGAATTTTTATTGACGATTAATTGTTTCCTATTCCTTCTGTGTTAGAACGTGTTTAATGGTTGATGTGCCGTGAGATTGAGGCCCTCTCAACTGCAAATGGTTCGGAATCGCTTCCCAATCAAACAGGGTAAGAAAAAACACCTATCTGTAATAAATGTGCTAAAGTGTTGTGACGAGTGATGGGGTTTGGTGCTTAATTTTTCGTATTAGGAGTTTGCCTTTAAGGTGTTCGATAAAATGTCTTGATCAGTTAAGTCTGCCCTAGACATTTTGTGCTTATTACTGGACATGGAGTATGAATCAAATAGTATGAACTATGAAGTATCTATGAAATATGAATCAAATATTGGGTTGTTGTGAAATAGTATTAGGAGTTAAACCTTACCGCTCTTCTTGTGAGGTTGTTTGGTTTGATGCTAAAAGCTGAAGATATCAGAAATATTGATTGGACGGTTTGGTAGTGTAACTGAAGACATTAATTTGTTTGATAACTATACTGAGAATGACCATGTAGGTTTTGAATGGAATAACATCCTCAAGAAGGTAGGCATAGGCAAAGAAGACCACTACTTCTGGAAGCAAGTTGGAAAGTCGTTGCTATTGACTTATGCAATCTTTGGAGCAGCATGGGTCTACAATGAGACATCACCACTAGGGTGGTGGACACTAAAGCCTCGTCCCAAAGAGGAGAGAGAGCTAGCCCACCTCTATGAGAGACGTGAGTTTCCATACCCAGGTGACAAGGAGGCCATGGAAGAGTTTATCACCAAGGGTGGGATGATTGGCACTACAATTGGTCCCAAAGGTGTCGTGGAAACGGACCAGGATGCTGTCAATTACCAGAAGGCTTTGCAGGATAAGAAGTTTGAGCAGGAGGCTCTGAAGCTATGGACGAGGATGAGGAATGAGGTCTTGGCTGAGCTCCAAGACAAAGGTTATGAAATCGAGTGATTGCAAAAGTCCAGAATATTTAGCTGAGAAAGACTAGGGATCGTGAAGAACTTTGTAACCTGGTCTTGGGTGCCATGTTTTCCCCCTTTCTTGTTTGCTGGATTATTTGGGCATGGTTTGGTTTATTAGTAAACGTTCTCTTTCCAAAAGACATCCTTAGGATTTAGGATGGGAATAATCCATGTGAGGAAAATTGATTGATGGTGCTTGAAATGAATATGTAGAATTTGAGCTGCTAAATGTTTCTTATATCTACATTCTGCACATAATATATTATAGAACACATTTCTTGCTTGTTTTTGCTGCACACAATACATTACAGATTGATGGCTATCCTGTTTGCAGTTAAAACAACACAGTAACCTTCTGCACTTGTGTTAAGGAATTCTATTATCATTTTCTTAGTTGCAGCTTCCAATCTAGATTTGTGAATACTGATGTTTAGCTCTGATTTCAAGTTTAATGAACAAAAGGATAAGCTGAAAAGAGGAACATCTGAAACTTGTGAGTGGTTTTGGAGTGGTGCAGAAGAAGTTGGTTGTGAAAAAGAGAAAAGACCTATGCTGTTATAATCAAGACAGCCATGGTTGGCAGTGGCAGCAGTGGTAACATAAAAAACGGCAACTATCAGCAGCTGAGCTTGTGAGGTTGGGAGTGGGGTTTTCAGCTTCTTGTTGGGAAAGAGAGGGTTTTGGCAAGCAAGCATGAAGATAAAAATTGGCTGCTTCTCTCCAGCCCTCTCAGTTTCCTTCCTGGTAATGCCCCTTCTCTTCTTCTTATTGGATTGCTCTTGCATTTCTAGCTGCTTTCTTTATATGCATAAAGCAATCAATTCTCTCAGAAAAAAAAAGAGACGTCTTTAATTCCTTATTTTACAAGAATGACAAAAGTGTTATTCACTTTATGCACATTTGTGTGTCAAGGCATGTCTGTTATGGGCCATGGTGGATTGCATTCATCGGGGAACTATATTATACAGGGGAACTATATTATACAGATTACAAAATAACCCTTTGTTCCGTCAGGGTCCTCCTAGTGTCAAGTAAATGGAACATTTTTCATCATGAAACCTTTTTGTGTCTCTGCACACACGCTCCTTTGTGCTCTCTACCTAACATCTGGGAGATGGTAGCTTCCTATCCATCGAATCTTATAAGATGGTGTTTAATGGACTCTGAAAACCACTAAAATTATCATGAGGAAGCAGCAAATGCCTCTTTGATTATCTGTGACTCTAGAGTATTGCAGACAGTGATCCCTGTAAGGGTTAATGGGTTATTTTCATAGGCAGACAACACAAGTAAAAACACAAATGGAAGAGGGGATTGTGTGTACCAAAGGTCCTTGTAGTAAAAACTAGGCAAGCCGTTAGATGAGAGTTTTCCCTCTCAATTAGAGCTTGAGTCTCAATTTTAGGTATGAAACACCTTCAGTTCAAACCATATATGAACAAGTGTGGTGTTATTGTTTATGATACATGAAGGTGTACTATGTATGTATGCACACAATATACAAACGATCCAACAATGAAATATGGGAAGACATACTACACCTACACTAAAATCGCATTGTTGTCTGCCTGTTGTATGATTTTTCAGGAAACCGAAAATGGAGAGTTTAAGCTAATTTCGAGATCTACCCGAATAAGCAGATCGGGCCTGACGGGCTCCTCTCTGGGCGGCAAGTCTCTGCAAGAGATCGGGCAGTGAAATAAAAAACCCAACAAACACCAAGAAAGCCAGCACCAGGGCAATGGCTGCCACCACCAGCTCTTGCAGTTTGACCAGCAGCTCCCCCATCTGCGGTGCCACAAACGCTGCAGCCACCGCGATAGCCACTTTGACCGGGAATTCCCTTGCTCTTGCCCTCTCTGCTGGCTGCGGAGGAGGAGGATCGGGTGGCGGGGGCAACGGAGGAGCGCTTGGTGTTGTAGCCCACCATATATGGTGATCCCCATCATCATCAGTGAACTTGTAGGAGAGGTTGAGTTCACCAATCGGAACTCCAGATTGGTTTCGAATCTTGTAGGTCACGAACTGTGAATTTCCATGAGCTTCAAATCCGAGAAGATCATCCACCGGAAGGTACACTTCTCCGACCTCCTCCTCATAACTATGGGCGCCTTGATGGCAGCATCGCACCTGGAGGTAAACAAATAGGCTGTTACTCGTCCCACTGATATCAAAGATGGTGAACTGGACCGGGAAGTTCCACGTCGGGCTGTCATCTATGGCAGACACTGTGGTGGTTGATTGAGCGGCTGTGGGTTCATCAGCGCCAGAGATCAACCTGGCTGTGACAAAGACATCAGCATCGTCTTCAACGGTCCAGAGATTGCTTGCAGAAATGATACAGAGATCTAATAAGGTACTGCTGTACATGGTTCAATTTTGAAAGAGTGGTTATGTTAGATGGTTAGGTATGTGCCAAAAATATTAAATCTCTAATAAATGATTGATTGGGAGAGATGGATTAATACTTATAAGCGAAGTTAGGCATGAATTGGTCAGCTTGGTGTTGCTTGTTCTATCTTCTAAGTTCTAAGGCAATTGCTTGAGGCTTGGTTGAGTTGGTTTTAACTTGGTCTTCAATAGAAAGATACGGTGTAATTGTTGTGATGAATGTCATTCCATGGTTGACATCATCACTATCATCATATTTGGTGGGTAAAGCCGACGCTAGATTTGTTATACAAATGGAAAATACCTGTAATATTACATTGGATTATACAGAGTTTGGTTTTGAACAAGGTGGATTTGATCAAATAGCCGGTGCCATTGACCTTGTACTCGTCAATTAAAAATGAAATAATAGTTACAATCAGTTTATATAACAATTAAAAATATCCTCTTTGAGTTTTGGAAAGCGAGTCATCGCTGTTATAATATTATTATATTGTGATGGATAAACACTAGAAACCCTAGTTCCCGTGTAAACTCCTATATAAAGGGTCCCTTTGAACCCCAATAAGACATCAGTTCATTCCCTTCTTCTACCCTCTATTCTACATATTATCACACGTTATCAGCACGAGATGGTATATACACTGTAAGTTTTTCTTTAGGTATGTCTGCCATGTATATGCCTTAATTTTTGGTCGATCTCCGGGTCGGCTTCTCTATTAACGTCGTTAACAATTAGCCTTCAATACTTCAAAAAGTTGATTGTTTTATAATCTCCTAATTTCTTCAAATACGCTATATATATGTCTCTTGTGGTTCTTGTTTCCGTTCTGAGTTCTCCATGTTACTATGAACTAATTGCTCTTGTATTTCTTTCTCTTTTTTTCGGCTTATGCGCTTAATTTGAATGATTTAAGCCGGCTTCTTAATTTTTATTCTTAATTATATTCATTCGTTCTTCTTGATTCAATTGATTGCGTATGTTAATTATTTCATAGTAGTTATGAAAGTTATTCCTAAGGTGAATAAATTGATTATTTTTTCAACGTTAAAGTAACGAATCAATCAAATTCTTAATATCCCTTGAAGCGCGCGGATAAACCAATCCCTGAAGTGATTGAGAACATGTAATATCCCTGAAGCGGATAAACAAATTAATCTCAATCAATTCCTAAAGTGATTGGAAATTTGTAATATCCCCTGAAGTGGATAAACTAATCTCAATCCCTGAATTGATTAAATTAAAATCCCTGAAGTGATTAAACTAATCTCAATCCCTGAAGTGGTTGTAAAATCAATCTCAATCAATCCCTGAAGTGATTGAAAATTTGTAATATCCCCTGAAGCGGATAAACTAATCTCAATCCCTGAAGTGATGAAATCAATCGAATTTGTAATATCTCCTGAAGCGGATAACTAATCTTAATCCCTGATGTGATGAAATCAATCGAATTTGTAATATCCCCTGAAGCGGATAACTAATCTCAATCCCTGAAGTGATTGAATCAATCGAATTTGTAATATCCCCTGAAGCGGATAACTAATCTCAATCCCCGAAGTGATTGAATCAATCGAATTTGTAATATCCCCTGAAGCAGATAACTAATCTCAATCCCTGAAGTGATTGAATCAATCGAATTTGTAATATCCCCTGAAGCGGATAACTAATCTCAATCCCTGAAGTGATTGAATCAATCGAATTTGCAATATCCCCTGAAGCGGATAATTAATCCCAATCCCTGAAGTGATGAATCAATCGAATTTGTAATATCTCCGAATTTGTAATATCTCCTGAAGCGGATAACCAATTTTAATCCCTGAAGTGATTGAAACAATCGGATTTGTTATATTTGTTATATTTAATGCATGTATGTTATATTTGTTATAATTTCACTTCGTATCTATCGCATTCGACAATTAACAAATCGGATTACATGTTATAATAACAAATCTGATTACGGCATTGAGCAAATACGACAAGTTGTTAAATTATTTTGCAATCAAATTGAGACCTACATACATGCAAAAATTTTAATTTAGTTAGTACGGCATTCAGTTTTTTTTCTAACTATGCTTTCGGCCCATACGGCAAATTGTTAAAACAAATTGTTAACTCGGCATATTTTTTTTTTATTAACACGGTATATATATGTCTGAATCATATACATATATACGGCTTTCATACTTGCATTTTATAATTTTTTATTTTTCTTTATAGATGTCGAATCTCACAAGATTGGAGTTCATCGCACTTGATGTTTCCGGAAGAAACTATCTAACATGGGTGTTAGATGCGGAACTCCACTTGGACAACCAAAATTTGAGAAATACGATCAATGAAAAATCGGACTCATCCCTGAAGGATAAGACCAAGACGATAATTATACTCCGCCACCACCTTCATGAGAGCCTGAAGACTCAATATCTGTCTGTGAAGGATCCCGCTGAGCTCTGAAAGAGTTTGAAGTATCGTTTTTATCATCAGAAAATGATAATTCTACCCAAGGCGAGGTATGAATGGTCACAATTGAGACTCCATGAATTTAAAAGTGTCTCTGATTACAACTATATGATGCATCGAATTGTCTCAACGTTGAGACTCTGCGGAGACACTGTAACTGAAGATGAAATGTTGGAAAGAACATTATCTATTTTTCATGCAGCTAACATGGTACTCCAGCAGCAGTACAGAAAGCATGGGTTTACGACTTATTCAGAACTCCTCTATAGCTTATTGTTAGCTGAGGAGAATAACCAGTTACATATGAACCATCAGAGTCGACCCATTGATTTAGCACCACCCTCTGATCAGTCTCAAGCAAATGTAGTCTCCTCCAGAAGAGGAACAAACATTGCCAATGATGATTTCTTCGAGGAATTTGAGAACAATCACCTCGATATCGTCGATAACTTACCACCGGGTGAAGATGGCGAGCCTTTGTTCGATGATAACCCAAATGATCTTGCTCTCAAGAAAAATGGCGACTGTTAAATTTTTTTTCAGTTTTTTTTTATCATTTATTTTCATTGGACTGTTTTGAATTGTTTCGGATTATTTTTGGTTGTTTAATTTTGTTGTTTTATTATGTTTTGAACTAATTCATGCTTATTAAGTCTGGTATTATCTTAGTCGCAATTAAAATTTGAGTGATTGGTTTAGATTGCCTTTGTTGAACTATCTTGAGAAACCTGAAGTTATTTTATCAAGCATGTAAAAGACAATTTGGGAGAAAAATTTATCATAATCCAGTAGATTATGACGATTATTAACACATATATAAGAGCCTGAAGACTCTAAGCATAATGGTTAAATAATCAAACAAATTGTGAGAATAGTAATCATCTCCCTAAGAGCCTGAAGACTCTATTAATGAATTTTATTAAACTCTAGAAGAGTGAATGATTCTTATAAACTCTAGAAGAGTATATGATTCCTATAAACTCCAGAAGAGTATATGATTCTAATCTCATCATTTGTACTCTTGAAGAAGTACATGGAATGTGGGTTTTATCAAGTTCAGAACGATTATCATTCGGTTGGTACAACCAATAAAAGTAACCACATAATATGATCCGGGTAAAAAGGCCACTTCCTGACTATCCTTTAAGCATTGCCTGAAGCATGCCCCTCCGGTAGAGGGTGTAAAAGAGGTTATGGTTAAACGCTTGACCAAAGTTATTGTTGTGGCCTATAGCTAGGTCTGTTATATGGTTAATTTTAAATTTTAAATGTCTTGAAGAACATTATCAATGACTCATACCTGAAGTATGACACCAACGAAAGTTCTGGCAATACCTATTCAATGGCATCTAAATTAAATGGATCACCATATACAAGGTTCAATGGTTGAATATTATGGTTTTATAAGTGTCAAACAATTTTGAAAACCCGAAGTTTTCTCAAACAACCTTGAATGGAAAACCATGAATACCATATAGCTCCAGAAGAGCATTGATCTTGTTACCTGAAGTAACAATCACACATATGTATGAATTGACATGGTATTGAACACCAATATCTCATATGACTAGCCAGAAGCAAGTCTTATAGAATTAAGGATGTATATATGGTTTATTTGACACTCATTTATCCCATTGAAACTTATCACTAACCAGAAGTTAGTTAATGATAAAATATTTTTCTTTGTGGCATTCGGTCATTCATGTGAAACGATGATGGGCGGGATCATTGACATTCACATACACACCCACTAAAAGGGACCAGAAGATCCTAGGACCCGAAGATCCTCTATAAGGGTGACCGAACATATATGGTCTGTCATCTTGGCAAATCAACAACAAGACCATCTAAATTCAAAGTAAATGCAAAGTCTCTAATGTCTCTTGAATGGATTCAATGAGACAGCTACGGAACACTATTATATAGACCAGTGTAATTCCAAGATTACAGATGCCTCAACACTTTGGTCATATGAAACATAAGGTAGAGAATGTTATCAAAAACATTGTTGAGCATAAGGTAGCTCACGACGACCGAGAAGAGTCGTTGGTCAAATGGGCCCATGCATGTTTGCATTTCGAATTTGACACAATAACATCTCCCTAATCCTCTCCATAAGAGAGCATGTCATTCAAAGGTTTTGAATGAGCAACATATGTTCCAAGACATACCTCCTCCAAATGAACTACAATGAGACCACAAAGAAGTTGGATAATACATGGGGTTTGAGTCCCTATTGATATCAAATACCTAGAGCTTTATAATGGTGATCAAATGCTCGGTATTTAGGGGGAGAGGAAATGAGACAATTAAGAAAGAGATTGCAAGGAAGCAACTTCTCTATCATTTCATATCCGCGGATAAATACAAGTGAACTAGAAGTTCAATAAATGAAATGATTATAAGGTTTAACAAATATGCAATTGAAAGCATTTACTAAAGACCAAGAAAGTGAAAAAGTCACAGATACTAGCTCATTTGGAAGTTCCAGAAGTAACTCCAACTCAATGAATATCAAGTGGTTCTCAAGTACACCAGAAGTGTTGAAGATCACTAGGCTCTTGGTATACGATTCCCCAGAAATGGAATGAGCCTATGAGAATATGATGATCATCAAATAAATAATGGATGTCGACATCAAAATCATAGTAAAAGAGCTAGAAAGAAGCAAGTCATGCAAAGATGGATTATTTAAGCATGATGGCATTGGACCAGTAGTTCCAACACAGCAAAGTGCAACATCAATTGGTTTTAAGTGGGTGTTCATACAAAATAAAATATAAAGCCAACTTGATTGCACAAAAGCCGACTTATCAAAGGTTATATGGAGAATATATTCACCAGAAGTGAATATAATTTTGGATCTAAATAATGACGGACGCGTTACTTGCATACGCATATAAATGAAAAAGATCGATTGAAATTGCCTGAAGCATTAATATCAAAGTCCCGTCACATGCAATTGGTTAAAGATCCTTATAAGAGTACCTGAAGTACCTATAATTGTGAAAATGGTGACATTGCATTAGGTCCCGAAGTACCATACAATGTTGTACTCTTTTTCTTGATCTTGGTTTTTATCCCATTGGGTTTTTCCAAGTTAAGGTTTTTAACGAGACAACTTATGCACCATTTAATACAACAGATCCCCCTGATCAACAATGAAAAGCACACTAGGTCCGGAAGTACCTTATGCTTGTGCATTCAAAGCAGCTCAACACCAATACATGGAACTCAAGCGCATCAAGTCAATCATGAAGAAATTCCAGGTCAAAGACAATGTTGATATTCGACAATAAGCTCATGAAGACAGCGCCATCAAGAAGAATGAGAAGACTTCGAGAAGGATGTTGACTTCAGGGGGAGTATACGCACTGCACTCTTTTTCCCTTCGGTCAGGTTTTGTCCCACTGGGTTTTCCTGACAAGGTTTTTAATGAGGCAGATCACCAAAGCGTATCAAATGTCATATGTATTTGTTCTCTGGATCCTAGTTTTGTCCCATTGGGTTTTCTAGGCGAGATTTGTAATGAGGTAGTATTTAAGGATGTTTATCTAAGGGGGAGTGTTATAATATTATTATATTGTGATGGATAAACATTAGAAACCCTAGTTCCCGTGTAAACTCCTATATAAAGGGTCCCTTTGAACCTCAATAAGACATCAGTTCATTCCCTTCTTCTCCCCTCTATTCTACATATTATCACAATCGCAAATAATTTGGCCTTGACAAGTTTTTTTCCCTATTTGAGAAGATTTTTTTTATTATTATTAGTTAAGAATTCGAGATCAAGCAACCCTGATTTTCGAGAGTCCGACGAATCGGCAGGCGGTTTCCGTCTAAACATACCATAAGAATATAAAACGTCGCTATAGAACATGCAGAAATAACTCTACAACAAGAACGTTCTAAGAAGAACTACTCCCAACAGTTGCGGACGTGGCGGAGAACGAAGCCAAACACCACCGAAATAGTAGCATCACAGGCCAGCGGTATAGCAGGAATCTATCTCTTGTGGGGAGTGCAAACGAAACTCCAAGGAAGCACCTTCCCGGATACGGAGTCGCCCTGAAAGCATCGTCTCAACCACAACCAGTCTCGACTACAGACTTCACGCCCTCAACTAAGCAAAAGACCTCCTAGAAACGCCGAAAGTAGAGTCACACACCGCAAATGCAAAAACGTCAAAAAATTTAGCCAACCGAAATTTAGTCAAGCCTTAACGGGATTCAGTCAAGCTCTTTCGGGATTTAGTTCAAGCCCTTAATGGGAAGATTTATTGTACCGTCTTCAATAATTTTTTAAAATTTATCCGAAATAGAAACAAAAAATATACTCTCTCTGTTTTAATTAAAACTTGTTTATTATTTATGTAGGTTTTTTTAAAATGATAAAAACTATATAAAATATTATTATTTTTTTACATTTGTTTTCATAAATTCATACATAAAGTATGAAATTATTTAAAAGTTTAATATATTATATAGTTTTTAACACATAAAAAAACGTACGTAAATAATAAAACATTAGGTTTTAACTTTTGTTTTGGTTCATAGGTAGGGATTAGGCCCTTTACAATACGGGGGAGAGGGAATTTGAACTCATGACTTACTGATCACTAGACGTCCTCCTTACCAACTAAGCTAGTAAGGCTCGACACATCAGGTTTTAACTAACAACAGGAGTATTTTAAAGGATTTCTCTAATGTATATCATTGACACACATTAACCAATCTTAAGATAAAAAGATTCACTTCTAAAAAAGTGTTTTTTCCTAGTTTTAACACTTTTTTTTTTTGGAAGCAAGATAAGAATTAGGAAAGACGTCGGCGACCCGGCTTCTGCCCTAGCGCGTCCGAGCGGACGAGAACTCGAAGTTCTGGATCAGTGCTGAAGCTATCATCGGCAGGGGAGCTATGAGCCAGAGGTGCAATCCTGTCAGCTACAGCGTTCGAACCCCTGAAAATATGACGAATAGCAACATTAGAGAATGATCGGAGAAAAGTCGTAGTATCAGCCATCAGTAACTCAATAATCCACGGCGGGTGCCAATCTCCGAGTAGAGATTTAATAACGACTAAGCAATCGCCTTCGATAAGTAAATTATCGAGACCCATTTGTAGGGCCCTGACCACACCCATATGCAGTCCAAGAGCCTCACAAAACACGGCTGGCTTGTTAGAGCAAATGCCAGAGCCATTGGATATTACTGTGCCATTGTGGTCTCGAATAACGAAGCCGTAAGCGCCCGACTTTGTAGGTAGACAAGAACCGTCGAAGTTTAGTTTGTAGTGGCCATGTGGTGGCTTAGTCCACCCTATAGATCGAGCTGCAGTCGTATTTGGATGGACATTTCGGTTCCTGTTACTAGGTTTCGAAAGTGGCGGGGAACACAAATGATTGTCCACTCGGGAGGCCGACCTAGTCTTCCAAGTAGTATAATTGGTTTGGTAAAAAACCACAATAGCTTGAGCCGATATAGTGTTTATGTGTTGGAATGTCAGCTGATTGCGAAAGTACCAGATCGCCCACCAAGCAGTCGCTAACCTGGAAAACCCCGCTTTCCCCATATTAGAGTAGATATCGTTAAGCAGTATATTAGGCCTAACATGAGTGTAACCGTTCGGGGGTTTCGGATTATTGATGCCCGCTTCCGAAATTACCTGCCTAGTCAGTGCACAATCAAGTAGAAGGTGAGCAGTAGACTCCTGTGTAGAGTTACAGAAATGACATCCAGATGGAACCGAAACATGAGACCGTTGTAGTCTGTCAGATGTTGGTAGCCCATCCCTTGCGATTTTCCAAATAAAATGCCGAATTTTGTATGGAATGTCTAAATTCCAAATCCACTGGCAGCCAAACCGTGGATCGCCAGTATGTTGATCGCTGAGCTTAACTGCCGAAGCGGTGGAGAACCACCCGTTTCTACTTTGTCCCCAGAATAGACGGTCTTGAAAATGGTGTTGTGGTAAATGTGTGGAAACAATTTTCATTATGGTAGCTTGATCGAGGAGACCGTTTAGATCTATTTGTAGTTTTCCAACATTCCAACTGTTGTCGGGGTTTATGAAGCGATCGACCATCCAATTGTGCTCCTGGTCATCCGGTTGTCGGATAGCCGCCTTTGTAAGGGGGTACTTTGCGCCCAGTTATCTTCCCAGAAGCTAACCGAATGGCCATTTCCGATTGACCAATTGAGGCCCATCTTGAACTCTGTTCTAAGGTTCATAAGTTTTGCCCATTGCCAGGATGTGTTCCCTTTTTTCACATACTTTAGTAGAGTTTCAGTTTTTAGATATTTAGCCGTAATTAATCGGACCCAGATATTATCTGGTTGAGCTATAATTTTCCACAGAAGTTTCATCTGCAGTGCGATGTTCATCGTCTCAGCTTTGTGAATTCCTAGGCCCCCGAAAAGAGTGTCCGTGCAGATTTTATCCCAGCTAATTAGCGGTGTGTACTTTTCCTGTTTGTTCCAAAAAAAACTGTCTGTAGATTTTGTCTAACTCATGCAGAATTGACGAAGGCAGCATAAAAGCTTGCATAATATAAAGTGGCTGGGAGCTTAAGTTGGACATGATGAGAACTCTTCTGCCTTCCGCGGATAGAGAAGAAGCTTTCCATTTGGACAATTGTTGTTTAGTTTTAACAATGATGTCAGTGAAAGTATCTGGATTCACCCTACCATTTATGATCGGACAACCCAGATATTTTTCCAAATTGTTTGATTGGGGGATACCCAAAGTTGTTGTTACAGTGTGGATTGCATTATGTGAAGTATTCGGAGATAGCTGTACGCTCGATTTATGTAGGTTTACTTTCTGTCCCGAGATGTAACAGAAACGTTGGATGATGTTAGACATGTTCGTGCAAGTGCTGTGTTTTGCTTTACCAAACAACAGAATGTCATCAGCGAAGACTAAGAAAGGAATCTTAACACCTCTTTGACCCACAGTGAATCCCATGTCCTTTTTGGCAGCCGCGTTTCGGTCAAGTGTTCTAGCTAGAACTTCTGCCGTTAGAATGAAGAGGAAGGGAGATAAAGGATCTCCCTGTCTTAATCCCCTGGAGGGCACGAAAGGAGTGGAGGGTTCGTCGTTCACGAGCACTGAGTACGATACTGTTTGTACACATTCCTTGATCCAAAGGATAAACTTGTTTGAAAAATCGAAACGAGTGAGGACCGCGAACAGGAAGGGCCATTCAACCCTGTCATACGTTTTTTCCATATCTAGTTTAACAGCCATGTAACCTTCTTTAGCCTTGGAGGTTCTGAAGGAGTGGAATATTTCATGCGCAATAAGAATGTTGTCCTAAATGGACCTTCCTTTTGTAAAGGCACTCTGTAGTGGATGAATAAGAGTGTCAAAAAGGTTGGATAATCTTGCAGTTAGGATTTTCGAAATAATCTTATACACTGTAGAGCAGAGGCTGATAGGCCTAAAGTGGTTAACTGACTGTGGGTTGTCCCGCTTCTGTATTAGAGTTATAAACGTGTGATTGACTTGTCGTAGCATCTTCCCACTGGAGAAAAATGCCTTTACCGCTTTTGTAACCGAGGGTCCAACAATATTCCAGTAAGTTTGGTAGAAACCGGTTGACATTCCATCAGGTCCGAGCGCTTTGTCAGGTTTGATAGAGAATAATGCACATTTGATTTCGTTGTTTGTGACTGGCTTTGTTAACATATCATTTTGCTGAGGGCTGATTTCATTATCGATGACTGTCAAATCCGACTCAAAGTCCATGTTATGGTTGTAAGATGACTGGAATCGTTCTGTGAAACTACTGGCGAACTCATTTCTAATGAGGGCGTAGTCCGAGAGGTTGATGCCTAAATCAGTTGTAAGAAACTTGATCATTTTACGACCCCATTTAGCCGAAGCGACTCGGTGGAAATATGTTGAATTTGTATCATTAAGTCTTATATGTTTAGCCTTGGCTCTTTGGCTCCAGTAGCGGCGTTGAAAATCAAGCATCCTTTCTCTTTTGTTTAATAATCTCTTATGCAGAGCGTAGTTTGTTTGGTTGTTGTTAGTGATCAACTCATTCTGTAGTGACAGAATCTTGTTATCAACTTCAAACATCTGTTTATGGATGTTGTGAAATGTTTTTTTGTGCCACTTTTAGCCAGGTTTTTAAGCAAAGATGTTTTCTTAACCAGTTTAAACATAAGCGAACCTGGTGGGTTCAGTCTCCAAGCTTGTTTAACAATGTTTGAAAATTCGGATTTTGTCGTCCAAGCCAATTCGAAACGGAAGGGTTTCTTATTATCATTTGTTGGGGAGCGAAAGTCGATTGTGATCGGCGCATGGTCCGACGTGGTGAAAGGGTGAATCTTAGCCCGAATGTCATCGAAAATAGAAATAACCTCGTTCTATGCTAGCAAGTGGTCGAGTTTAGCGTAGCAGTTGTTTGGTAAACCAATTTTTCTTTTCTGCCAGGTATAAGATCCACCGTAGGTAGGAATCTCAAGTAGTGCAAGAGAGTTTTTTTTATCTCTTGTAACCGAATAAAGCGCCTGTTTCCAGGGATGATGCCCCCTAATTTATCATCAGGGATCGCAATTTCGTTTAGATCACCTAATAAGCAGTAAGGTTTTTGTATAGTTGTTGCGTATTGTATGACAAATTCCCAGAAAGCATCCTTAGAATTATAGTTCGGTGGAGCATAAACTACAAGGAAAGCTATAGTTTTGTTATTCCTCCGGTCAACATAGTCAAAATGGATTATTCTCTTTTGAACCGTAACAAGAGTGATTTCGCCCTCCGAACTCGGAAGATCTTTCCAAAGCAAACAAATTCTCCCGGAGAACCCAGCTGCAGGGTCAAAGGCAATATTGTTGAAACCACATTTTTTCCAAACATTCTCGTTAGGTATTTTATTTGTTTTTGTCTCGAGCAATGCCAGAACATTGATGTAATTGTTTCTGCAAAATAGTTCTGTATCAGTCCAGAAGTTCCTTCTCTTAATCCCACGGCAATTCCAAGAGCATATATTCATGGAAAACCTTTTTTATTTGTACCCGTTTGTACACTCCTTACATTGTTTGGGTGAGCCAAACGAAATATAGTTTGCAATGTGGTATGTAATGACCGAAAGTTATCTGAAGTTGTAAACTTTTCAATGTGTTGAACATTAAGTGGTAGGCGCTTAAGACAAGTAATGCCCTTATGGTTCCCATGGCGTTTGATTGTAGAAGAAAAGGTGTGCGTCTGTCTTTCGTTGGTGCAGATCTGTGCCTTTTTTGGCCAAATTGATTGAATGTAAAGAAAATCCTTGGAGAGAAAATTAAACATATGCCATTCGAAATATAGCAAAATGCAGTTTATAATGCACATGTAAGGACAAAACAAACTGGAATTGAGTTTGTACATATACATTAACTGTTTGTAGGTTGAAAGGTTAGCCTTGTAAGGCCTTAAGTACAATGAAGCTTTTATTTGTTTTTTGGCCTTGTAAGGCTTAAGTGTTGGTGCAAGTGACAGGTGACATGCCGGGGGATGTAAGAGCGAAGTACAAGCGGTTGAAAGTAGCCCAAGCCGGATAGCAGTAGGGATACATGCCGACGACGAGCATGAACCAAGAAGGCACGAGGTGAACCTGCATCCAACACAAGTGGAGTACGATAGAGCCAGCCTGCACAAAGCAAACAAACAGGAGCAGGAGTATACTTCAAAACAACAATAAGTAAGGTAGAAACCATGAGCATGAAAGCAAATTAACATAGTCATATCATTAATAAAAGCAGCAGCAACAGTGGAAAGAAAAGCCCTAACAGAGCAAGCACAACATACAGGGAGGAGCGCAAGCGCTCCACCAGCCCGAGTGGCCGACATAGGCAGAGCAGGCATTACAAACTCCACCAATGGAGCTTTATAAAAAACGACATCGAGAACAGACCCAAAAGGATAGACCACAAACCGGTCGCTGCGTAAGCAACGACCTAAACAACCCAAAAAATCAGTAGGTTGAAACCACAGATTGGGGCGGATAACCCAAATGCACCTGTTAAGTGTGCTTATATAGTGAAATTGCTGGTGAGCAAAGTGGGATTGGTTTGGTAATGGAGTAGAGAGAGATACACTTACAGAGCATAGCACACAATTGCAGAAGCTAAAGCAGATCGACGGACAAAACCCCGAATAAAAAAGTCAGGCCAACCACAGTGGAGGAGCGATCCAACCATCAGGTCTGCCCCAATCCCCGTCAAATCTCATAAGTGCCCGGTTGCAGAGCTAAGGAAGCATGCAAGTGGACCACCGAAGGGCCTGTGAGAGCCAATTAGGAGGCACCACCTCCTCCTTGTTTGCCCGGCTAGGGCTGTCTCCCGAGGGAGTTGTTTGGTAAGCGGTGAGGGTGTAGTTGAAGGGCCACACTTGCAAGATCCCGGGTGGTTCCAAGGCTAATGGGTACGAAGAGAGGGGGATCGGGTGCTGGTGCATACAGGCAGAGACGGAGTGCTCGGAGAGGCCATGGCGGCGGCTATAGATTCCAGGGTTGGGGAGAGGAAGGCGCGTATGGGCGCGTAGATTAGGGTAAAAATGGGTTTTTTGTTGGGCCATTTTTCCTAGTTTTAACACATTAATTAGCCCTAGGGTCAATGTATTAAAAGTAGAGCATCTTCCTTTTTATGTGTATATTAATGTCTGTCTAGGGGATTACTCCAAAGCTATCAAGAAAGCTAATGCTAGGAAGGTCGTTGGCAAAAAAGAACGAAAGGAGATTGGGTGGACAAGACCCAGCGAAGGTTGGGTGAAGCTTAACACCGATGGATCGGTGGGTAGGGACGATCGAGCAACCGGAGGGGGTGTGTTCAGAGACCCGGAGGCTCGGTGGACAGGAGGCTTCACTCTAAACATGGGGGCCTGCACTGTTCTTATGGCGGAAGGATGGAGCGTGATCAGAGGGATGGAGCTAGCCTGGGAGTTGGGGTTCAGAATGGTGGTGGTCGAGTCGGACTCGGAAATCTTTGTCAATCTGGTGATGAGAAGGGTGAGGCCCTCTCACCCCATGTTCGGCTGGTTAATTCGTACCATGGCTTCATTCGTAGGAGTTGGGAGATCCAACCCCGTCATGTGTTTCACGAAGCTAACTCTGTCGCCGATAGCTTAGTTTCTTTAGCCTTCAATTTCCCTCTCAGCCTGCACTTCCTCCCGGAGACGCCTGCGTGCGTGATCCGGACGCTCGAGGAAGATGCGGCGGGGATGGTTCTCTCGTTCATGTACTGTTTGATGTTCCGTTGCTTTTTTAATTAAAAGGGGAGCTTTGCTCCTGGTTGTTCACCAAAAAAAAAAAAGTATGTCTAGTGGCATACATTAAAAAGAGGGGCCTTTAGTTAAATATCCATAAATATTAACTAAATTAGAGGAGTATCCATATATTTGAAAATTTTGCAAAACTGTCCATCGCCTTCCATCATTGTCGTTCCTCGTTCAATCCTCCATCGTCGTTCCTCTTTCGTTCACCGTTCTTCCATCACCTTCCTCCACCGTCGTTCCTCGTTCGTTCCTCCGTCGTTATTCCTCCGTCGTCGTTCCTCCGTCGTCTTTCCTCTTTCCTCTGTCCTTCTGCAGTGCATCTCGAAGCCAGAGTACATCAGATCAGCCCTGCTTCTCGCATACTACAGGTATGAAATCGCACAATATCCTACTCAACTATGCAACTATAATCGGATTAAGTCTTTTGAAGTAATGATCTTTTACCAACAATTCATAAACACATACAATAGGAAACTGTTTAACGATTAACTGATTGTGTAAATTTAACGATATCGAGTTAAAATAATCATTGGAATCAAATTTGTGCCAAAGACATATATTTTGATTGAAATTCATCCAGTTCGAAGTATCTGATATTAATATCACAAAAAACAGTAGTACAATATTAATTTTCAAAGACCTAGTTCCGCTGACATATGATCTGATATATAAATTTGTGCCTTCGGCACAAATTTAGATTGAAGTTGATGAACTACCTGCTCTTTTAATAGTTATGCTACTACTGTGTAAAACTAATGCAAAAAACTAGTGATGCTGACAAGTAATAGTTTAACGCAATCTAAAGTACTGATTGAGTTGATTCTAATGTAAAATGCAGTTAGATATTGTGTAAATAGCTTGTAATGATTATGCACACTCAAACTGTGATATTGATTTTAGAATGAACTGAATTATTGTAAAAATCTGTTACACTGCTGACATTTTATATAGTGAAGTAAAATTTGTGCCAAAGGCATAAATTCATATTGAAATTTATGAAGTTACTACTCTTTTGTATTGAAACTAAAAAGAAATTAGTAGTGATTATTCTAAAAGAAAGAATAGTTGTGCAACTACTAATTAATACTTATACAAAAATCTGGTGCTGTTGACAACTAATAGTTGAACTCAATCTAAGGTGTTGGTTGAATTGATTCTAATGTAAAATGCAGTTAGATATTGTGTAAATAGTTTGTAATGATTATGCACACCCAAACTGTCATTTTGATTTCATAACGAACTGGATTGTTGTCAAAATCTGTTACACTGTTGACACTTTATGTAATGAAGTAAAATTTGTGCCAAAAGGCACAAATTCATATTGAAATTTAGGAAGTTACTACTCTTTTGTATTGAAACTACAAAGAAATTAATAGTGATTATTCTAAATGAAAGAATAGTTGTGCAACTATAATTAATACTTATGCAAAAATCTGGTGGTGTTGACAAGTGATGGTTGAACTCAATCTAAGGTGTTAATTGAATTGTTTCTAATGTAAAATGAAATTAGATGTTATGTAAAATAGTTTGTAATGATTATGCACACCCAAACTGTCATTTTGATTTCAGAATTAACTGAATTATTGTAAAAATCTGTTACACTGCTGACATTTTACGTAATGAAGTAAAATTTGTCCCAAAGGCATTGTGCCATATTGAAATTTATGAAGTTACTACTCTTTTGTATTGAAACTAAAAAGAAATTAGTACTACCTCCGATTAAAAAAGAATGTCGTTTGACTTTTTAACACGTATTTTAAGGAGCTAAAAACTATATAATATATTAGCTTGTTTATTTTTTTTTTTTATAATCTAATACTTATTACCAACAAATATTAAGTTGTAAAAAAATAATTTAAAAAAAGTTGATATTTTATATAATTTTTAGCTCCTTAAAATACGTGTTAAAAAGTTAAACGACATCCTTTTTGGATCGGAGGGAGTAGTAATTATTCTAAAAGAAATAATAGTTGTGCAACTACTAATTAATAATTATGCAAAAATCTAGTGTTGTTGACAAGTAATAGTTGAGCTCAATCTAAGGTGTTGGTTCAATGGATTTTAATGTAAAATACACTGAGATGTTGTTAAAAAAGATTTTAATGATTATGCACAACGAAAATGTGATTGTGACTTTATAATGAATTGAATTGTTGTGAAAATCTGTTACACTGCTGACATATAATGTAAGAAATAAAATTTGTGCCATCAGCACAAATTTAAATTTAAATTTAGGGAGTTACTTCTCTTTGGATTGAAAATTAAAAGAAATTAGTATTGATCACCCTAAAATAACCAACAGTTGTGCAACTACTAATTAATACTTATGCAAAAATCTGGTGTTGTTGACAAGTAATAGTTGAACTCAATCTAAGGTGTTGGTTGAATTGATTCTAATGTAAAATGCAGTTAGATGTTGTGTAAATAGTTTGTAATGATTATGCACACCCAAACTGTCATTTTGATTTCAGAACAAACTGGATTGTTGTCAAAATCTGTTACACTGCTGACATTTTATGTAATGAAGGAAAATTTGTGCCAATAGGCACAAATTCAGATTGAAATTTAGGAAGTTACTACTCTTTTGTATTGAAACTACAAAGAAATTAATAGTGATTATTCTAAATGAAAGAATAGTTGTGCAACTATAATTAATACTTATGCAAAAATCTGGTGTTGTTGACAAGTAATGGTTGAACTCAATCTAAGGTGTTGATTGAATTGTTTCTAATGTAAAATGCAGTTAGATATTGTGTAAATAGTATGCAATGATTATGCACACCCAAACTGTCATTTTGATTTCAGAATGAACTGAATTATTGTAAAAATCTGTTACACTGCTGATTAATACTTATGCAAAACTCTTGTACTGCTGACATGTAATAGTTAAACTCAATCTCGTGTGTTGGTTTAGTGACTTGTGAAATTCTGACGCTAAAACATACTCGGATGTTGGGTTTACTAGCTTGTAATGATAATGTGCCTCCACAATGATATTTAGTTTTACTAGTAATTGAATTAATATAGCAATTTGTTGTTGTGTTGACATGTGATGTAATTGCAAAGCATAATTTGATCTGTCGTATTATAGTACTGAAATTAATTGAGTTGATGTGTTTAGCTGTCGTATTGATGTGTGTTGTCTTGTTTTATCATAGGTAGGGAAAAATATGGCTTCATATGTGATTACAGTAGTATATGGTGGAGGATGGAGGTTTGCTGAGACCGGGCTTTCGTTTGTTGGAGACAAAATTTCTAAGGTTTTTATATTGAATAATTCAATCACTTTTCAGCGGCTGGAAGAAAAAGTATGTAGTAGGTTCAATATTGATACTGCAGTTGGTTTAGAATTCAACCACCTACACCCTTTTAGATTGCTAAGAGAGCCGCTGAAAGTTGAATGTGATGCTGATTTTCAAGAATTTTTGGCTTTGACAACACTTGCCAATGTGAAATTTGTTGTTGAGCTGTGTGTTAGCAAAAACAAATTAGCTCTGTCAATAGTTGATGAAGATGACAGAGAAAGATGGAGATTTTTTACATCTGAACAATTGCAGTTACTTGAATATAATATGAATTTGGTTGAAAATATTGTTGAAAAAGATACCACATCAGTGATGTCTGACTCAAAGATGAAGAGCGTAAAAGTAGAGAACATGGAGGAGGATGATTGGTCTCAGTATTCTGAAAGTGAAACAGAATCAGATGCTGAGGTTTGGAGGAATCTATACTCTTCAATGCAGGGAAGAGACACATTAAAGGAAGAGTGGGATGCTACCACATCCAGTGAGCCTGTTTTACCAAACAACTCAAGGGAAATTCTGTATGTTGGAAAAACTTTTGTGTCAAGACAAGCAGCAAAGGATGCTTTGACAATTTTGTCAGTAACACATACATTTGGTTTTAGAGTAACAAAACCAGAGCCGAAGTATTTTAGAGTGCATTGTATGGATGCTAAATGCAACTGGAAAATGCATCTAAAGACTGTTTCTCAAACTTTTTACGTAGTCACATTGTACAATGAGGAACACAGTTGCACATGGGATGCCAGAACAAAATATTGCAAAAAAGCTTCATCCTCAGTTGTTGCAAGAATCATTGAATCTAGGTGCGCATTATATACAAAATAAAATTTTAATTAATTGCTTTCATATTTCTTTTTATTTGTTCTAACATATCAATAATTATAAAGTGTCGACAATGGATTCAAACCAAAGCAGATAATCGATACGATGAGAAATGAAAACAAAAATACCAGTTAGCTACTGGACAGCTTGGAGAGCATCACAAATAGCAAAGGAAAAAGTTCGGGGGACACCAGAATCTAATTACGCTGATCTGCCATCATTTTGCCATATGCTTAGGGAGAAGAATTAAGGAACTATTGCAGTAATCTCAACTGATAATGATGACAGATTTAAGTACTTATTCTTATCATTTGGAGCTAGCATTCGTGCTTTCCCTATTTTAAAGAAGGTATGTCCTGTTGTGTGTCAGCATACGGTCTCATCCTTTTTATTTAGATGATTAATTACAATCAAATGTACTTTGAATTCTTTTAACCAGGTAGTTGTTGTTGAAGGCACGTTCTTAACTGGGAAGTATAGAGGAACTTTGCTTGGTGCAACTGCCCAAGATGCAAATAGGCAAATTTTCCCCCTTGCATTTGGAATTGCTGACACTGAAAATAACAACTCTTGGGAGTGGTTTTTTAAGCAGTTGCTGAAGGTTTTGCCCCAACAAAATGATTTAGTCTTTCTCTCTGATAGACATGCGAGCATTGAAAGAGCTGTTGCCCTGATTTATCCTAGTGCTACACATTGCGTTTGTGCTTGGCACTTAAAGCAAAACATCAAAGCTACCTTCAAGCAAAAGTATCTGTCAGGCTGGTTTCAGGACGTGTAAAGGCTCGGATTTTTTAATCCTAATTTTCGAACAAAGAAATTAAAAAATAAATTTAAATCGGATATCCCAAAAAAAAAACCTATCATCAATTTAATAAATCGAACTCGAAACTCTTAAAGCGGATTTCGGCCAAAATTTAAAATTTATGCAAAATGGATTTTACTCCGCTTTCATATGCCGAAAATTGGAAAATGATGTTCGGTTTTCATTATTAAATTCGGATTGGAAAATTTAAAATTCTTGTTAACCGAGTCGGGATAAGATCAAGAGAACGAGTTTCGGGATATGTTTTCGGGTATTTTGAATTGGGGATTTTGAGACCATATTACACTTTTGTCTCCCTCCTCTCCTGTTTGTCCTTCAGACCACGCCAACTACCCTCCAGCTTTCATTTCCCTTCTTGGCAAAGCACTCCTACACCTCTGCTTTGACCACAACCCTTGCTCTATCAACTCTAGCTAAATCCAAGTGCTTTCCAACCCCATTGCAGCTCCCTCCAGTTTCTGAAAGAACCCCCCTGTGTTCCCATTTAGCAATAACAAACAAGGCCCCTAGTAACCCATCTCATTTTATTCTTCTTCCCATTCACTCCTTCCCCTTCACACAACCAATCCTCCTCTGTGCTCCCTGTTTCCGAGAGCTGACGAAATGAAGCCAACCGGAGCGGCCCAAGGTCGGATCCGACCGCCGACGTCGATCCCACACTCTCATTCCCCTGCTTTTCGTCCAACACTCCTGGTAAGGCGTCTTCCTCCTCCTTTCGCTCAAAAACCTCACAAGGTTGCACCTTTATGACTCTTTCCCCCGTCCTAGGCCAAGAACGACGTGATTATACTCCGGCGAGCCCCAATCGGATCCCGACGAGCTCGAATCCATTCCGGTGAGTCGAATCGAAGCCCGACGATTTCCGATTCCGCTCGGTGAGCACCCTTAGCCTCCCTTTAACTCTTTTTACTCGAGTTTCTATCTGCGTTCCCCCTTCCTTCCGCTGAGCTAACAAGAGAGAGTGTCGGAGAGCGCGATCGTGCGAGACGGAGAGCTTAACGGTGAGATCGAGAGGGCGAGGGAAAACGTGAGGGAGTGCGGCAGTGAGTGCGAGCGAGTGATCGGGGGAAGCTGGAGAAGCCGAGAAGGAAGGCCTGAGAAGGATGTTGAACGCCGGCGGGATTCATCTCGAACAGACGAAGACGGAGGAAGAGGAAGACCAGGCGCGTGGGCCCCGCTCCAGCTCGCGTCCACATCACCCGGCCACATCAGCTGGGCCCCACTTCGTTTATTAACTCATCTTTCAATTAGAGTGGGCCGGATTGGGTTTTGGGCCTAATTGGAGGGTTTGGATTTCTTCTTCAAACAAAAAATTCTTGGGCCTATTTTGTCAAATAAATCGGATTTTTGGGTAATTGTAACAAAAGGGACGTTTTTGAGAATTTAAAATGAAAGGGGGTCGGTTTTGGTGATTTCTATAAGGTTGATTTTATTAAAAAAAATGATAGGGATTTTTACGGGAATTGAAAATATTTTATAAAAGTGCTTAATAGATGGTATTTGAAATATTGTATAATATTATGTGAGAATTAAAATATAAATCATTATTTTGAGATTAAAGATAAAATATTATGGTGATTTGATCTTACTTGAGGTTAAAAGAATTTTGGGAAATCTCGGGAAAATGACTTACCTTGCCTAACTTGGTGAATAAATTTGATGACTTGTGTGTGATATTATATGCTTTAAGTAACATTAGAAGTAGACTTATTTATATTACTTATATATTTGTTAGGTGATCATCTGTGACATGTTGGCTTTCTATATACCTAGTTATTGCCTTTTGTTGTTCTGCACTCCAGGTGAGTTCCTATATGAGCTCACTCAGATTCGAAAAGAGATCTCCCTGCTTGTAGCCATGTGCATACTAGGTGCTTGCATTCATAATAAAGCATGCCATGTAGTATCCTGCTAGGATTGCACTCATGATTGAGCATTCGTTTACTCATTGCTTTTGTAAACAGAACGGCCGTTATCTGTGAAGTAACTAGAGTCATTGCTAGGGTTATAGGACAACCTAGTCTCATCGGGTCCCGTCCTGAGTCAATCGAGTCATGAACTTCCTTATATTATGAGATGCCTGTGGGCTTTATTGTGGATACGGGTTGGGCATGCGTGCCACCTGATTATATGGAATGCATTCACGAGCTGGCCAGTCTCCGCCCTTTCGGAAGGGGGTGGAGGTAGGAGAGGGATATACCACTTGGTATTCGGTGCTAAGGCCTTATTATATTTATGCACTTGATTTTAGGACCATGCTAGTGTGTTAATATTCCGCCTTGCACCTAGAAGCATCTTTATTAGGACTAGCGTGTGTATATGTCTGCTGGTTTGGGATTATATTACGTAGGGCTTCGATCTGACACCGCCCCGCATACATTTTTTTTAGGTTTGTTTTGCAGCATGATTATTCCTTGTTTCTGTGACGGGGGAACTCTCTTGGGCGATCTCAAAGAAATGGTTTAACTCCACTAACATTGTATATTAAATTTCGATAAATACGCTTATTGATTTGGTTTTGACTCGGCTCTGCCGTATCACCCTCTTGTATTACACCTTGATTCTACTATTTGCATGACTGTTGGTTTTCCACGCTTAGACTTATGACAGGTACAGGGGACTTCCCCGGGGATTCCAACGATCCCTTCGAATTTTGGGTATGAAATCTCACTTTAAAATGTTAGGATAGAATTTCAAACCTTCAACCTGTACTCGGGGCGCAAGATCCTAACGAGGGGTTTCATCCCTCGAAACGTAACCCGGGAATCATAATCCCGGGCCGTTACAGGACGCAGCAGATTGTTACACTATTGGTGAGTTCAACATCAAATTCAGGCGCATACAAGATAATTTCCCCAAGCTAGCAAAATATTTAGAGGATGCAGGTTTTGATAAGTGGGCTAGAGTACATGCAAGATCAAACAGATACAACATGATGACTTCAAACAATGCCAAAACCCTAAACTCTGTAATAACAGGGAAGAAGAATTATCCAGTTGTAGCCCTATTAAAGTTTGTGCGAGAAAAGCTCACTTCCTGGTTTCAATAAAGGAGAGAAAAGGCACTGCAAAACCAAGACAAAATAACCCCATAAATACTAAAGGTGATCAGCAATTTACAGGAGAAGATTGGAGCATACAAGGTAATGAAAATTAATGAATTTGAGTTTGAAGTCACAGGAGAAGGAGCAGAGGTAATAGTTGATCTGTCAAGAAGGAGTTGTACGTGTAGGGTGTTTGATGTAGAACAAATACCTTATGTGCATGCTTTGGCAGCAATTAAGCACATAAAAGCAAATATATCAGATTTTGTGGCAGATTTTACACGAATGCAGCTTGGGCATTGACCTATTAGGAAACAATATATCAAGTACTGCGTGACGATGAAGAAATTCTCCCTGATGCTATAAAATTTATCAGATGTTATCCCCCCATTATACAGAAAAGAGCAGGCAGACCACCGTGTAAAAGAAAGCCTTCTCTTTTGGAGTTCAAGAGAAGAATAAAGCACTCAAAGTAATTGTCACACCGGCACAACTTCTATGGCATCTTTCAGTAGTTTGATACATTTTGTAAACAGCATTACATATGCACTCTTAAGGATTACATGTTTGAAAATTTACAATTTATAATCGTTTACTATATCAATTGAATGACTTTTATATTCAATTTTTATTTTTTATTGCCTTCACAGTAGTTTCTTTTCATATTACATTAGTTTCTTTTGCATGTTATAAATTGATGTTGTGCAGCTTATAAACTTGTGATATGAAACTCTAAATCATTGATATGCAAATATAACGTTATAATATGCAAAAGTTAATTCTAAATATGCAAATATATGATTCTTGATATCTAATACTTGTATTTTATTTTTTAGTGAATACAAATAAGTTGGAAAAAATTCAAATTCATGTTGGGGGAATGTACGATTATAATATGGGAAAATGAATTTGTGATATGCAAGCATAAATTGATGATATGCAAATATAAATTGATGATATGCAAATATAAAGTCATCTAATGTGTATATAAGATTATGAAATATAAATATTAATTGTAATTTAATATTGTGGTATTACAAATAAATATACCGACGTTCTGCAAATGTAAAATTATAATATCCAAATCCAAGTTTATGATATGCAATTATAAGTTGATGATATTCAAATATAGTTTGATGATATGCAATATAAGACAATGATATGCAAATATAACTTGATGATATGCAAATATAAAATCATTTAGGGCATAAATAAAATAATAAAACAATAATATTAAATGTAGTAGTATAAATAGACACAACATCGCCCTTCTATTTTTGATCGATTTATCACTTTACTAATTTCACTTTTTACAAGTTCGTTCCATCACCTTCGTTCGAGTGATCGTTTTGTGTTGATCAACCATTTCTTCCATTCGAGTGATCATTGTGGGTTTATTTTAAGCTTCTCTGTTGCCATGTCTTCCAATTCATATGGTAAATCTCTGCTATCTACAAATTTTCTTCGTTTTATAGGTTAGGGTTTAATGTTATGCAAGTTTTTACGGAAGTTTTTACGCGAGTTTTTACAATGTACTATTTCTTACATTTATGTTGCTATTAATGCTTACTGGAGTAATTGATAGAGCTTATAGCTAGCTTGATGTGGGTAACTAACCCATCGTTGATTTTTCGCATATTTATTGTCGTGTTTTACTTGTATTTACTTAGGTAAACGATTACGTACTATAGGTGATTTCTGTTCAAATGCTATTCCTACCTCAAGTAAGAAAAGTGTTAAGAAATCTGCAACCTCTCGTCATGCCCAGAAGATAGTTGATCTGTTGAGAGACTCTCCGGTTTTCCCGGATTTATCACAGCTTACTGGGTCAATAGAAGCTGAAGAAGAGCAGCCAATTATTTGTAAAGATGGAACGAGTGTTGGTGGTCCAACCATTGATGGTTCAGCCTCACAGCCTCCCGTGCTTTGTACTGAAATTCTATCAACAAGATATCCAGATCCGGTTAATTCTGCTGATTGTACTGTTAATGAGAATCCTGATGCTTTTGTGTCCGTTGAGTGTATCGTTAATCTAAATTCTGATTCTCAAAACGCAACTTGTGCAGAAGCAGATGGGACTACATGATTTCCAAATCCTGTTAATTCTCCTAATTGTACTGTTAAGGAGAATCCTCATGCTTTTGTGTCTGTTGAGTGCACGTGAATCTGAATTCTGATTCTCAAAACGCAACTTGTGCTGGACATGAAGTTCCATTTGGTTCTTATCTTGGTGCTAATTTACCTCAACATATATATTCTGATTCATTCCCTTCTGTGAATGGTGGCACTAGATTGGATTCTGAAAATAACAATGCAAATCTAAGTTCCTGAGGTACCACTTGCTTCTGATTTTGAGACTGATGCTGCTGACAAACAAGATTGTGTTATGGATGATATGCATAGTAAAGAACAGACTGCCAAGGCCAGGGATACTGATGTCCCAATGTCTTCTGTTGGATATCAAGAGCCTGACAAAGACAAATCTCCTGAAGTCCACCCTACTATTGATTTAAAGACTGCTGCTAATGAAAACCAACAGTCTGTTATGGATGATATGCAGCAGAAAGAACAAATTGTCAAGGGCGGGGATATTGATGTCACAGTCTCGTTGGGTGGATGCCCAGAGCCTGATAAAAGACAAACTTCAAGTGGTGGTAACTTGAATGAAGATCCAAATATGCACACTGAATCGTCTGATGTTCCAACTCAAAAATCCGATGTAGAGCCTGGTCCATCTCATAAAGCTGTGTTGTTGAAGAAACCAAGAATTCCAAAAAGTAAAAAGTTCCTTACACTGAAGACAAGATCCAACCCGAAGATGTTTGTTTCTGCAATTGAGAGGCTAAGTGATAAACAGAGAGAGTGCATTAAAGGAATTGGGTTTGGAGATCTGCTTGATTTGAAAATACAAAATCTCCCATTATCGCTTTTGTACTGGTTAGTTGATAATTTTGATGCAAACAAATGCTCTTTGATTTTGCCTAGTGGAGATAGGTTAGTGATAAGTGATTTGGATGTGCACATTACCTTGGGCATGCCAATGGGAAAGAAGTTCATATGCAAGAAGAGCTGTAAAGAAAACTTTGATGTAATTCAACACTGGTGTGCTTCTCTTTCAGCTGGGGAAATGATTCCACCTTCTGTTTTAATAGAAAATATGGTTAAAGATGTTGATGCTGGTGATCAGTTCAGGTTGAACTTTGCAGTTTTGTTCCATTCTTTGGTGCTGGACACACATCAGAGTGGGAACATAAACCAGGGTTTAGTTAGAATTTTTACTGGCCAAGAAGATTTCAAGGAGTTTAACTGGTGTGCATTCTTATTAGAATGCTTAGTTGACTCAAAGAAGAGTTGGGAGAAAAAAAAACAGGGGCAGTTCAGAGGTCCTGTATTGTTTTTAAATGTAAGTATTTATTTTCAAAATATTATATCTAAATCTACATTTTAATATTCTATTGCCACTAATATATGATTAACATCATGTTTTCCTATTCCAGTTGTTCTATGTTGATAAGGTCAAGTTATATTCGAGCATTATGTTCAGAAGATTCACTAGATCAATCCCAGTTTTTATTGGATTGACGTCAGCAATGCTTCGTCAGCGTGAAAAGGATGATATTGATGCAGGATATTTTGGTTCTGGATTAATTCAACCTCGTCAATGCATCCTTAGCTCTGAAACTAGTAATCCAGCAACTGCTCCAACATCTCCGCCCCCTATGGAACAAATTGTCCCAAATAAAGAGCCAAATCCTATTGAGGTAGATTTTTTGTTATTTGATTCTTCTTTTGTTGCATCCCTTAATTTTTATATATTATTTAAAATCTATTGGTTTTTCCATCTTTTACTTGCATCTATGATTAGTTGTTCATACAAGCTTTAGCTCAGAAGACTACTGCATTGGCATCTGCAATACTTGAATTTGCTAGTATGTCTACAAAGGTTCCTTCTGAGTTTCAAGATAATGAGAAGGTCAAAGCTCTCATTGATGCTGCTAATAATCTTATGGGGTTGGTAAATGGGGCTGATCAAGATGCACCTGAAGATCATCAACGTGATTATATGGATGACTCTCCCGACACAATCTGGAACAATTCTCAACATCCTTTTTGGTCAGATCCAGAGTTGTTGGATTGCCTAACTCAGGTTGATTTAGCTGTAAAGAACAAGGAATGGATGAAAGATAAACTTCCTGAAGAAGTACCTGTTGACGACTTCACTTTTGTTCCTTGTCCAACTACCACAACTAAAGATCTAGCAAAACAAACTGCTGCTGACAAACAAGTGCATCTTACAGATCTACAAAAAAAAAATATTTTACATGAGAAGAGAAAGAGAAAAGGAAAAGGCCATATTACTGAAGAACCAACTTTTGATTTGTTTGGGTCTGATCCTGCTTTCTTAACACCTAATGCAGAGAAGGTTGTTAATGATGCAATTAATCCTCCCTCACACTTGGATGGAAAAAATAATGCATCTGCACAGAAAGAAGCTAGTTTTGATGTGAAAGGAAAGGGCAAGAAGAAGGTGCGAATTTCTGAAGACCCAGATTTTGATATATATAATACTTACTCAACACCTCCAAGACCTACCTCAAAAGATTTTGCACAAGCAGGGAAGAAGGTTGATAGAGATGCAACAAAGGGTTTTAGTGATGCACCAAAGGCTGCTCCCGCTGCAAGAAAGTTGGGGATAAGGTTGTTCATGCAACAGTTCACATTGGATCAGCTGCAGAGAATGTTCACGATGTGCATCCACGAAATATTAATGAAGAACAAGATGAACAGAAAAATGTTAAAGAGGCAGGTCATGCCAGAAAAGAAGCTGATGTTGTTGAAGACCTGCCTGTTGAAAAAGTTGATAACGCTAAATCTGGTAAAACTTCAGTGTATTCAAAGAAACCCAAGCCAGCTGCTCCTATGCCAACTCGTAGATCTACTCGCAGTTGTACTAATGTTTTGGGTGATAAAGAACAAGCTCATGTAAAGAAGGAAGATGGAGATGGAAAAAGAGCACATAAACCAGCTGCATCCTTGTGAAGCCCTTATTATTCCCGTGTTGTTGACATCGGGGATAATATGTCTGAACTTGAGAAGATTTTAGCTGCATGTGTTAGTAGGAGATCAGCATCTGACACGTAAGTTTATTCCATTCATTTATTTACTTTAGATTTTAATCTATATTCTCTAACTTAGTTTTATTCACATTTGTTTTGTGTTCTTGATGCCTCTAATTGCAGTGAAACCTTATTTAAATACAATACTCTAAACTTTGTTAGGGCTGATATGAGATCTCTGGAGGAGGATTGTAAAGTATCTCCCAATATTATTGATGCTTGGGCAGCAATCCTAAATCATAAAGAGCAATACAGGAGTGATTTGTCTCCATCAAGGCTTTTCTTGTTTATCGACTCGTCTGGAAGATTGCAACTTTTATTTTATTTTCAATTTCATGTGTATTTTTTATAAATTTACCAAGTTAAAATCAATCATTTTGCCACCATTTTTCTAACATTTTTTTCCATCCAGAAATATCGAACGGAAGTGTCATTATCTGAATCTGTGCAGCAGTTTGAAAAGTTTAGTCTTCGAGTTGACACTGCATTGTCCTTGGCTACTCATATTAAATTAAAAGACTTGGACATGGTAACTAAACAGTAATTCTCTCTTCTCTTTTTTTTAATTGAATTTTTCATTTACGTTAATGACAACAATTTTGTACTGCTGACATCCTAGTTGATGACATATATTCTGATATATCATACTGACCTTTGTTGTAATTATATGAAAGACAGTATATATTAATGTGAATTCTTGTTTTTTTTACATAAACTTTAAATGCAATACCATACCTATATAACTATTTACTTTTTTATGTCAGCTGTATTTAAACACAGTTGTTGAATTCCTGTAAAAAAAATGTACTGCTGACATGCTTACTGCTGACATGTAATGGGTTGAATAGTACATATATGTATTCATATTATATGAATATACATAGATTAATAATAAGTATTGTTTTTTGATACGATATGTTAATGTAATTTTGTAACTATATAAGTGATAATAAAAACCCACTTCAGATGTCAACACTAATACAGATGTCAACACTGATAATAAAAAATCACTTCTGATAGACATCTTTTGATATATTTATACCTATGGCAGTTATTTCTTAATTTCTAGTTGTTTTTAAATACCTATATCACTGATTACTTTTTTATGTGATTACTATTTAAACACAGTTGTTGAATTTTCTGTAAAAAGATGTATTGTTGGCATACTTATTGCTGACATGTAGTGGGTTGAATAGTGCATATATGTATTCATATGTTAATATACATAGATTGATAATAAGTATTGTTTTTTTTTTTACGATATGTTAATGTAATTTTGTAACTATATAAGTGATAACAAATACCCACTTCAGATGTCAACACTGATAATAAAAAATCACTTCTAATAGACATCTTTTCATATATTTATACCTATGGAAGGTATTTCTTAATTTCTAGTTGTTTTTAAAAGCCTAAATTTTTTATCTACAACCCTAATTATTTTTTATGTAAGTTCAGATACAATATAGTTGGTCTGTCACTCTAAAATTTATACTACTGACATTTAAGTTGCTGATATAGTTTTGATTTTGGTGTATAGGTTGAATTTGGCATTTACACTAAAGACTACATCTACATGGTGGTTTTCAACTTGAAGACCAAGATCACACAGACCCTGGATGTATCTCCCTCCTGTTATGAACCAAAATGCAACTGCCCGCCTTTGGTTGACAATTTGGTTAGTCATATTATTGCCAATTTAGAAATTCAAAGTTACTTTTTCTTTTAAAAATTTATAGATTGTTAGTTTGGTATTATGTTTAATTTCCCTTTCCTTGGCTTATGCAGGCAGACCTAGTCAATGAGTATTTCGTCAAAAAGGGATTTATTGCAAAGGCAAATCTAATCCCATATTCCAAGACAAAGGTGATGGACCTTCCATGGGCTGGTGAGGACAAAGTTATTCATTCAGGAATATGTGTTATGCGTCAAATGGAAACTTTCTTGGGGATTGACAAATGCTATAAGTGCGGGTTCGAGCCAAGGACTGAGAAAAATATTTCAAAGCTGCGGTTGAATTATTTGGCTGAACTGATTTGCTCAGACGTGAATGAAAAACGGAGAGAAGTTGTAAACGCAGCAAGAGCACATGCAAAATTGACAATGAAGGGTGTTAAACCATAAAAGTAAAACTTGGGTTAGAATGGAAAGTCAAAGTTGGGTTGTGTCTTGCTCAGTCTCTTTAAACCGCAACTATGAATAACTTCTAATACATTATGTTTCTTTTGGTTGGACTTATGTAATACCTACTAAGACTTACCTATGTTGAATATTATGAACTTATGTGGTATCTTGGCTGACTTACCTATGTTATGTTCCTTTCATTTATTGTTTTTTAACCTCATCGTTAGAACTTTGATGTGCAAATATACTGTGACTATATGCAACCATATTATAACGATATTCAATCCAACTACTATGTTATGCAAAAGTACCGATAGTAATATCTTCTATTTATCTCTTTAGTATAACAGTTAAAAAATTATTGTTTTCCTTTTTCAATAAGTTCACATGTTTAAACATCATATGCAGTTATAATCGCCTAATATGCAAACGTACACTTGTGTTGTGTAAGTTCCCAACAAACAAAACACATACACAAAATCCAACTTGATATTGATCTACTAATATATATTCATAATAGTATCATAAACTGCAACTTGACATTAATATTTTAAATAAAAGAGTGCCAAAACACAAAATACAGAACATGTTCTTCTTCCAAAAAGAAGTAGAAAAAGTTACAAACAAACATAGGGGGATTGAAAGAGCAATAAAACTAGATTCCTATATATTCTTCAATCTTATCCCTCCTTTCAAACTCATCCTCAAAGGCAGTGGAAATGAGTCCAGTGATGAAGTCCTTCACTTCTTCCAGAATACCTTCTTCCTTCTCCTTCCTTTCCAACAACTACAATAACCGAATAAAAATTTAGAGTCATACACAAAAAATATACAACCAAATTTATAAAGGATGGATAACTTACAGTTGTAGCCATAGCATCATTCCCTGATCGAGTTGCAGAGAAGATTTGAGCAGACATGTGAGATATATCTTTCAATATCTCCTCATAAAAGAACTGTTGGACTTGAGCAGTTCTCATGGTGTCCACCCTGTCAGCCCTGGTAGTTCCAGCAGCCTCTTCTAAGAGGTTCATCTAATATCCTGGATAGAGTTTCTCATCCAGTTCATCCATATTTTGGAAGAAGGTCTGAAGGACATCAAATGGTTTGAAATCATATGAAGCCTTTTTTTTCGTTTTGGGAGAGGAGAGGTTTGTTTGTGAAGGATAAAAACTGATTGGAAAGTTGAAATGAGAGGATATGCAATAGGTTGGCAAGGGTATGTTTTTATAGCCTATAATGATTCACTTTTAAGCCTTCAACTTCCACCTACCCCTTTCTCCCACCCAATCTGTAATGCCCTTTTAATGGTTAGTTTTCAAATTAAAATTGCAATTTTAATTATAAAAGTTAATAATACTCCCTCCTGTCTTTAAGATGTTTGAGGGGAATGGATCTGATAAGAAATTTTAGATTTTCTAGGAAGTTTACACAATTTTCCTTTTATTTTTCCTTTACCATCACATTTATTTCTGGGGGTATGTGTCAATTTGCAAATGGATCTTGTATATTATCATGATTGCTAGTATAAGATGTGTGAGAGAGGGGTGTCAGTACGTAATCCATATCAACCATTTTCCTTAATTAATGTGATCAACCACAAAACATGTTATAAAAATGCCCGGAGTGAGTATTAAATATAATAACATTAAAATATAATCTTATTAATGAAGTGGGTTTTAAACAGCCACGTTTTTCTATGGTTAGTATCTTGTTGTTCCTTTTCAAAGATTAAGTAAATTATTTAACATCTCATTGAAACCAAAAACTACATATTAAATATGCATATATTATGTACTAATATGCAAGCTCAAATACTACTTATGTAAGAAAAGTGATTGAGTGTGATAAAAGTAGATGTCTCATCCTTCTTGAAAAAACCAACACTCCACTGCATGGGTATTGAAGAAAAAGAAAGATTTTCGAATCTACCATAATCATTGCATTTTTTAAATAAATTTTTTTTGGTAGTTTAACCATGGATAAAACAGAAAAGACATTTTACACACTCATACAACAGAAAACATTTGTTTAAAATGATGCATTATTAACATAAAAATGGTGATGGATAAAAACAGACGGGAGAGGGTCTCCTTATATAGGAAGAAGCGGTTATTCAACTTCCCCCATCAACAAGTTGTCACTCTTTTTAAAGGGCGGTTTCCCAATGCATTGTAACCTTTCCCTTTCCCCATAACTGTACTAATTAGATCAGATTTCTCTATACTATTAAGTAAAGACTAATTGTAATAATTACTTCTATTAAGTAGTAGTAATTTGTATTTGCAGAGCACCAGATACACCCCCTCCTAATGATAGCCTTTTTTATTGTATCTGTTTTTCCCTTTTTTTTCTTTTTTTTAAATACAAAGACAACAATGGTTGAATAAAATTGATAACCATGAATAGTTATGCTACTAAACACTGTGTATCTCTTGTGATGAATTGAATTAATATAACAATCTGTCACACTGCTGACATTTGGCTTAAAAAAAAGAATTTGTGCCAAAGGCACGAATGTAGATTCAAAATAATAAAGTTACTTCTCTTGGAAACCAATATTCAAAAGAAATTAAAAGAGATAAATCTAAAATAAACCACAGGTATGCTACGAAAACCTGTATAACTAAATAAAAACTTTGATGCTGCTGACATATAAAGACTGCACAACATCTAAGATATTAGATTTGCGAATTTTAATGCTAGAATGCACTGAGATGTTATGCTGATAGCTTTTAATGATTATGGACATGAAATGCTTGCTTTCTCTCCAAGAATGAATTGAAATCTTATAACAATCTGTTACTCTGCTGGCATCTTACTTTAAAAATAATAATTACTGTCAAATGTGCGAATTTAGACCCAATCTAATAATGTTACTGCTCTTTAAAACCAAAATTAAAAGAAATTAAAAGGGATCAACAGAAAATAAACAATAGGTATGCTACTAAAACCTGTAGCACTTATGCAAAACTTTGATGCTGCTGACATATATACACTGCACTACATCTAAGGTATTAAATTTGTGAATTTTAATGCTAAAATGCACTGAGATGGTGTGCTTCTAAGTTGTCATGTTTATGGACATCAAAGCCTTGCTTTGTCTCTAGTAATGAATTGAATTAGTATACCAATCTCTTACTCTGCTGACATTTTAATTTAAAAATAATAATTAGTGCCAAAATGCAAGAATTTAGATCCAATTTAATAAAGTTACTGCTATTTAAAACCAATATTAAAAGAAATTAAAACAGATCAATCTAGAACCTGCGTCACTTATGCAAAAAATTGATGTTGTTGACATATAGAGACTAGCTTAAATCTAAGGTATTGGGTTTGTGAAATTTGATGCTAAAATGCACTGAGATATTTTGCTACTAGCTTGAAATGAGTATGCACATCCAAAATATGCATAGGGTGATGTGAAACTAACTTAAATTAAATTTGTACAAGTGTAAAAGTATGATATGCAACTATATTTTACTGATATGCAACCACATATGACTGATATGCAAAAGTAAGATTAAAATATGCATAAGTTGATGTTGATGACATATAGAGACTTAGCTAAATCTAAGATATTAAGTTACTGATTTTTAATGCTTAAATGCAATGTGATGTTCTATTATATTGTAATGATGATACACATCAAAAGCTTGCTTTCCCCTCTTTGAATGAATTGAATTAATATAACAATCTGTTACTCTGCTGACATGTGATATATATAACGACTCCACTACATCTAAGGTATTAGATTTGTGAATTTTAATGCTAAAATGCACTGAGATGGTGTGCTTCTAACTTGTAATGATTATGGATATCAAAGCGTTGCTTTGTCTCTAGCAATGAATTAAATTAGTATAGCAATATGTTGTTCTGCTGACATTTTACTTTTAAAAAAAAACAAAAAAAGAATTAATGCCAAAGGCACGAATTTAGATCCAATTTAATAAAGTTAGTGCTCTTTAAAACCAATCTTAAAATATATTAAAAGGGATTAATCTATTACAAAAAATAGTTATGCTACTAAAAACATGTAGCACTTATGTCAAACATTGATGTTGCTGACATATAGAGACTAGCTTAAATCTACGGTATTGGGTTAGTGAAATTTAATGCTAATATGCACTGATATATTTTGCTAGTAGCTTGAAATGATTATGCACATCCAAAATACGCATAAGTTGATGTGCAACTAACTTAAATTAGGTGTGGACAAATATACAAGTATGATATGCAACAATATTTCGCTGATATGCAACTACATTTGACTGATATGCATATATAATATTACAATATGCATAACTTGATGTTGATGACATATGTAGACTTAGCTAAATCTAAGATATTAAGTTACTGATTTCTAATGCTTAAATGCAATGTGAAGTTCTATTAGATTGTAATGATTATGCACATCAAAAGTTTGCTTTTCCTATTTGAATGAATTGAATAATTATAACAATCTGTTACTCTGCTGACATGTGATATGCATAAAAATAGTTTGTGCTATAGACACGAATTTATATTGAAATTGATAAAGTGACTGCTCTTTTAAACCAAACATACAAGAAATTCAAATGAGAACGCTGTCAAACAATACAGAATCTTCAATAAAAATACAAAGTTGACAACACACCTAATATATGTCTGATGACAATACATATTTACATTATAAAGCTCCATCTCTCCTTTATCAAATCTAAGCAGATAAGTTCTCGATATCGAAAGAGCTTTTTCATTTGTGATTGCCTTCACATCTCCTCCAAATATAAGCGCTTCAATTGATTTTACTACAAACACCCCACAAGAACACCTTCAATTCAAAAACACAAAGGGAAAAATTAAAAGGTGAAAAAAGTGTAATATATGATAAAAATAAAAATAAAAGTATGTCAACACAGGAAGAACACGTACGAAGTACGATCGTGAACTAAATCAGGCACCCTGAATAACTTGAAGGGCGAAGAGGTGAAATTTTCGTACACACCAACTTTCGCCAAATGGATTGAAAGTCACTTAGTAATTGGTTGCAAATATTCTTCAAGTAACTCATCACGAATTCCAGTAACATTGCAATCATACACATTTATAACCTTTTCATCAATTAGTATCTCCAAGGCTACCCAATGCATGTTGTGGATATTGAAAGGTGTATAAATCTTCTTTGCTGACGCCCAGGGTTTAGGATACCCATCAGGACAAATGCCAATGAAATAAGCCTCAATAGCTTTGTCAACATTATCATCTTCCACAAAAGTTGAAGCGCATGAAGGCCAGTACTTAATGACAAAAAGCCAATCCAACACAACACAATCCTTGTACTTGTCAGCTTCTACAGAAATTCGCTTTCTCATATGATATAACCCTGCTTCAAGATTCTATAAAAACAAACTACTGTCAAGCAAATTAAAAAGGGAAACATCCCCATATTTGGTTGATGTCAGCAGTTCTTACCTCTGAATCCAACCACTTGGTCCTACTTAAAATATTCATGAAAAATGATTTGTCGAACCGTCCAGAAGGAGTAGCAACAGAAAAATTCCTAAAAAAGAATATACAATACACATAACTTTACAATAATCATAGAGAGAGTAATAAGTAATAAAAGCATATTAATATATAGGTAATTGAATAATATAATAAAAACGAAATATCGGTTGCTCTTTATAATAGAATACATAAACTGGTGATCCTTGCTGCTGATCAGTGACTTCTTGGCATTGTACTGTTCCAATTTCTTTTCCTTTTCATCTACACGTGGGCCGGACAAAAAGCTACTGTCCATAGGAATGCTGTTGGATTGCTTTAATTTTTCAATGTCACTTAAGATAGTAGGATCCTTTGCATATGTATCCCAATCAACAAAGCGTGGCGCAACATAATCATCTGGAACTAGAACGAGACTGTTTGATACAGAAGGAATAGCAGAAGCAGAACCCTTTACAGAAGCATCCCCAGCTTCCGTGGACGATATGTCAACAACCTTACCAACACCATCTGCATCGCCAACGACAGTACCCTTCACATCACACAGTCCACCCTCAATAACATCTTTTAATGACAAAAAAAAACCTCACTGATGACAATAGATGGAGATGATGACATCTCACAAGCGTTTGCGCTGCATTTAGCATCATTCCCAACTGCATTTACATCACCAACCATTAAACTCTGCACGTCACCAGCAAACGATGATTCCTTTCGATAAGAATATCCTGCCCCACATCCCATGTCATCAAGATTCTCAACATCAACTCCAACATTTTTTGAGAGGGGATCCATTTCAAGAGCAACGATGTTACATGGAGAACGCAGAACATCAGAATCATCTAATTGCAACTTTATATTAACACCTTCCAAGCCCATTAGTATGATATCATCATCCTTTTCGTCGCCTCCCATACTACCAGTAATTGAATCCTGCATATCAGGACCTCTACCCTCATGTTTAGTGTCAGGGGAAGCAATTTTTATACATTGTGCATCATCTAAAGGGAATTGTGCATCAACAAAATCACCATCCAATAACCTAGCATCAACATCAACCCCACCTATAGTCTCAATAAATTCAATTCGTTCCTTCACATCAGAAATTTCGATATCAATCTCAGAATCGGTAGCATTCAAATCAACAACTTCATTACTACACTTGCTATCGATGTCAGCCTCAGATAATACATTAAAATCTGATGACATTTGAGTGTCAACGCACACAATTTTTAAGCACTGTGCATCCCCTTGAGTGCGCTGTGCATCAATAATTCCACCTTTCATTGGCTTCACATCAACATTCATGCCCCCTGCATCCTCACTAACTCACTTCCCTTCCTTGACATCAGAATCTTCACTGTCAACTCCATTCTGTGCATCCCCTTGAGGGCGGTGTGAATCAGTAATTCCACCTTTCATTTGCTTCCCATCAACATCCATCCCACCTGCATCCTCAATAACTACCTTCACTTCCTTGACATAAACACCTTCATTATGAGATTCATTCAAATCACCACCTTCACCGCTCCACTTCAAATCAAAGCAAGTCTGAATGGTATGAAATTCCTGCCCGGTGGAATAAACTTGACAACCTCCACTATCATCCTCATTACCTACCACATCCCCCGATGAAATGTCAGCATCAATATGGATGTCAGCATCAGGAAGACCCTTTGCATCTCCAATGCCCGCCCTCAATAAAGAGATGTCACCATCATTTTTTTCTACATCACCAGCAACAATTTTTGAGGACGGAAGCACCTCAACATCAACAATATTAGATGGAGGACATAGAGCATCAGATTCATCTGGATGAAGCTTCCTAGCACCACCTTCGGATCCCATTAATGTGACAACATCGCCATTTTTATCACCTCCCACACAAGACTTAATCGAATCCTCCATATCAACACCTGCGCCCTCATATTCAGTTTAGGGACATGCAATTTTTAACCACTGTGTATCACTTTTAGTACAATGCGAATCGCAAAATTCATCTTCTGTTGGAATGACATCAACATCCATCAGAACTACATCTTCAGTAACTCCTTTCGGTTCCTTCACATCAGAATGTTCCCCATCAACTTCAGGTTGAGCATCATTCGAAACACCAACTTCAATGTGACACTTGCCTTCAATGTCAGCCTCAGATATTACAACAAACTCAAAAGACATTTCATTAGAAAGTAAATTTAGATCAACATTTGAGATGACTACTTCATCTACTTTGTTGAAATCCAAAACAACTCCGTGAGCACCAGGCAAATCCGTCTGTATATCAGAGACAACTTCATTGTTAACTGTTATACCAGCATCATCATCAGGAATGGAATGCAATGGCTGAGACACATCACCCGTACATGCGTGCATTGTAACCTTATTCTCAAGTGAAGTGAACTTCTCCCCAATAACAGAAAACATGGTAATAATCCCATCTAACTTCCCCATACATGTCTTAATTTCACCTACACTGGCAGCAAACTCCTTTATACATTCAGGCAACTATTCTAGCTTATCAAGACATCTAAAAATTTCTTGCACCAGCTGAGATGAACTATCAATAACAGGGGCGGAAGCATTAGCATCAAATTTAGAAAGAACATTACCCATTTCATCACTTTTTTCACCTTTGTTGGGAGAGAACACCCCCATACCACACACATTTTCGGGTACATGGCCATATGTCTCAACATCATGAATTGAAGCATCAATTAAATCATCAACACAAACACCAGGTTTTTTTGCATCAGAATCAACTCCCAAATGTATGTCTTGAATCTCTGGACCAAATGAGTTAACTGGGGCATAAGGAGAACCAATAGAAGACACAGTTGACCCAATATAGTCAACAGAATGGTTGCCACCAAAGTCATCGTCAAAGGCACCCCCAGTTTCAGAGTCAACGACATCCTCATGTACCACACCAGTATCACGATCAGATACAAACACATCACCCTTTTCATTAGACACGACTTGCAAAGATACAGACTTCTCAGCACATTCTGTATAGAATATATTCATAGGCTCTTTATCACCCGTCTTCCTCTTCTTCAGACTGTGATAAACAATTTTTAAAGGTACAAGCTTCTCGCACTCAATCATTTGATCAACCTTATCACCAGCAACAACAGGTATAACAGACTCCTTGACTAGCACATCTGTCTCGGCCCCTGATACCCGAACCTTCTTACCTAACTCTTTCTTCTTCCTCATATTAGTGGCTTTCCTCTTATTTGATTTCTTATCCTCTAAAAAAACAACAGGGGACGAATGAAAGGGACCTACAGAACGACCCCTTCTCAAAGATTTCATGTTCTTTCCTTTATTTACAACATCATGTTTTACCTCCAAATTGACTTCAGCGTTCCCAACAACATCATCTAAATCATCATTATTTACAACATCCTGTTTCTCGATCAAATTGCCTTCATCATTCCCAACAACAATAGCTAAAGCATAATTACGTATGAACCTATTATTATATGCCTTTGTACGCAATCGATGACTTTCATACAGAACACCAGCCAACTGTGGGAAAACAGGTTGAGCAATGTCATCAACTCTTTCATTAGCAACTTCTTCACTATACAATATCCCTGGTGTTTTTGCAAATTCACCATAAGTAGGGAACAATGGTGCCTAGACAAAAAGAGTAAATATCTGATTAACAACACGGATATTTACAACAGAACAACAACTATGCTAATAACCTGTAATACTTATGCAAAAATTTGGTACTGCTGACATAAAATGACTAAGCCAAATAAAAGATATTTAGCTACTGGCTTTTAATGATAAAATACAATTAGGTGTTATGCTATAACATTTAAATGATTATGCACACCCAAACCTTCCTTTCTATTTTAGAATGAATTGAGGTAATCTAAAAATCTATTACTCTGTTGACATATGATTTAAATAAAAATATCTTAACACTTGTAAACAGCATTACATATGCACTTTTAAGGCTTACATGTTTGAAAAATTACAATTTATAATCTTCTACTATATCAATTGAATGACTTTTAAAGTTTAAATTCAAACAATTTTTATTTGTTATTGCCTCAACAGTAGTTTCTTTTCATCTTACATTAGTTTCTCTTGCATAATATAAATTTATGGTGTGCAACTTTTAAACGTATGATATGCAACCATAAAACATTGATATGCAAATACAACGTTAAAATATGCAAAAGTTAACTCAAGATATGCAAATATATGATTATAATATGCAGATATGAATTTATGATTATAATATGCAAATAAGGTGGGAAAATTCAAATTCATGTTGGAAAAATGTATGATTATAATATGCAAATATAAATTTGTGATATGCAAGCATAAATTGGTGATATGCAAATATAAATTGATGATATGCAAATATCAATTGGTGATAATCATAAACTTGGTTCTGCTGACATGTCTGGTGTTTTTGCAAGTTTCTGCTGACATGTCTGGTGTTTTTGCAAATTTACCATAAGTAGTGGACAATGGTGCCTAAAACAGATATTAAATAAATTGAGTGACAACTACAAACCATAATAAACTTATCAAATGATCATCAAAAAGTCCGGAAGCACTATCATATATGTGTTTAATGCGACATTCCCAACGCAAAGAGAATGGATCTCCAGCAACCATTTTAAAATTACAGTCAAATTTAGAAGCTACTGATGGGAAGGCTTCTAAAATCCATGACTGGTACAAATAAACATAAAATATTTAAAATAATGAGCCAGAAAAGTAATATATGATAACAAGCAATAAAAATGCTGACAACTTACTAAAAAAATAAAATAAGAACAGAAAAACTATCTGAAAAGAAAGATTGTACCCATGTATATCATAACAACCTCTATCATCATGACGATCAGCCAGAGCTATATTCTTTAATGTCGTCACCAACTTCGTGTACGAGGCTCTCCCCCAAGGATAAATTTCAAACTCATTCTCATCACAAGCAAGGGATAAGTTTTCTTCACTGACAAACTCTGATCTCCTGAATAATAGGACCTTTTCAATAATAATCAGCTTAGCCAGAATCAACTTCTTCTCAGAAGATTTTCTCTCAGATATAAAACACTGAACTAAATCTTTATAAGAGCATTTCTTCTGCCCAGAGAAATCAATTGAAGACACACGTTTTGGTGGTTTGCAACCATTAGCTTCACAAGGAAGACCAGTAATAACATGGAATTCAACAAGAGAAAACCGAGCCATAAATCCATCAGCCTTAAACCACAACTCCATCTTCTTTTTGGTGGAAACTTGACACAACATCATCTGATGCATGAGCTGAAAGTTAGAAACCATATTGGTTCCCTGTGTCAACACCCACCCCACACAACTCTTGCGCAATATCTCATAGTGTTTATCCGACAGATGACTTTTGATGAGATTACAAACATCAGGATAAGAATATCTATTTGATCTAGAATGGAACCGCTCATCCTCAGGAATACAATAAGAAATGTTCTGTTTAAAAACAAGCAAAAATATAAAAAATAAATACATATCAACATAAGTAAACAGCACTTGATAACAGATAGGGGAATAAAGATCAGTACAAAAAAACTCACATCAAATTTCCTTCTGTATCTGACTAAATCAGTAGATGACCCTGATAAACACGAAAACATAGAAATCATAAAAGGAAAAACGATGAGAGCATATAGAAATCTTCAGTAGAAATCGCATATTTGATAATATAAACACGAACAACACTACCGCATTTGCTAGCACGAAACCAACCAACACTAACCCAACAAAAATCCCGCAAAAGTAGAACAAAAACCTACATAAACCGCAGAAAAACAAACCCTAACCAACAGGAAAAACGTTCAAGCAAAATCAGCACCTGAACTACCAGCGATTTCCGCCATATGAGCAATTATGATAAGAAAATGCAATAATCGGCCGCAAAAATCACTCCTTTGAAGATGATTCAGTCGAAATTTGACAGGAATAACACAGAGACCATCGTCGGGGCAATTTCCGCTGGTTTGATGTCGAACAACGGTAAAAGAAGAGGGAAGGGAAAAATCGTCAAATAACCAGCCGAATTTATAAAAGACGCTTTTAAAATTATTTTTATTCTAACTTTAATAATTTTTCCTTTTAAAATTTTTAAAGAAATATTGTTTTTATGTTTGCCTTCCCATTTTTTTAACTACTCATTCCATTATAATCAATGTTCTAAAAGGCGCTAGGCGGCCACTAGGCGGTGGGTGGCCGCCTAGCGCCTAGGCGGCGCCTAGGCGGACTTAGAATAAACTTGATTATTTCCTTATATTTTGACGAATAACACTTGTCAATAATTCATATAATGTAATAACAATCCATAATATCACTCATAAACCCAAATTTGTAGTAGTTAACTAACACTAAACTAAATAAACGCAAAATTACATGTCTGACTAATAACTCTAAACCTCCTAAAAACCAAAACTATAAGTTCAACTAAAAAGCAAATGTATCCCGACATGGGGGATAAAAAAACCCTAAGTCAACTAATCATATGCTTAGAAGCTCAAATTGAATAATCGTTGGACTAGGCGGTGCCTAGGCGGGCCCAGGCGGCGCCTAGACGGGACCAGTCGGGCCCAGGTGGCACCTAGGCGGGACCAGGCGGTGCCTAGGCGGTTCTTGGACGAATTTCCGCCTAGAGGTCCGCCTAGGCTTAAAAATTCCTAGGTCCCGTCCCGCCTAGCGCCTAGGCGCGATTTTTAGAACACTGATTATAATACTGATATTTTTTAGACGATCTATCTATCCTATGCCTTCCGGGCATAGGATAAAATCATAAATTGAAAAAATACTCTAAAAAAATACTCTACGGATCTAAATTAGAATTTAGCTAATATATTTAATTAAAAATATACGAAGTATATTCTTTTTAAAAAGATAATTTTATCCTACGCCAAGCATTTTTTAAATGCCAATTTAAAATATCAGGTAGTAGAAATCCAAAAAAATACTTAAAATATCTACCGAAAATCGTAAATTGTTTCCAAAAATAATACTCCGGGATCCAACGAACGGTACGTGTCTCAGTCTCCGATGGATCCCGGGAAAATTGACGTCGTAAAACGCGCCATTTCCATTTTCCATTATTTAAAAAATAAAATTAAATTAAATACTGAAACAACAAACTCCGGATTTCACTTGTCTATGGCGGAAATGAATCTAGCCTCAGACAGAGTCATCTGAATCCCGTGCGTTCCTCCTCTCCATCCCTTCCTCCGCTTCTTCGTCATCATCTCTCTCCTTCTCTCTCTCTTACTTACTTATACTCGCTCTCGCTTGCTTTTTCTCATCGCTCTCTCCAATCTCTTCTTCCCCCCCAAAAAAAATTTTAATTTAAAAAAAAAAAAGAGAAATTATCACATACTATTGGTTGTATATACAGGTTGATCTTCCCTTTTCTGCCTGATTCGGGGCTCTAAACTAACAACAAGTAACTACTTCTCGCATATTCTTCAATATTTGTTTGTAATTTCATTTGCTCCGTCCGATTCCATGGGAGGACAAACAGATGCATTTATTTTTCAGTTTTCGGGTTCTTGTATTTTCCGTTCTTGTTTGCGATTAAAATGATTTAGGATCGAGGTAATCTCATTGATTGCTGGTGCAATTTCAGTGAATTTGGATATGGATATACGATCACTTCAGCTCAATTTTTCACAATTTGAATGTTTTAAAACCGAGATCTAGAATTTGCTTATTCGGATTGATTAGGACAATGATGTTGCGCATCAATCTCTCTGATATCGTTTGTTTTCATTGTCAGTTCACAGCGGCATTGTTCATGGCGCCTGATACTTCCAAAATCTCTAAGGTTCCAGCTGCTGCACATCCTCTTGCTAAAGATGAAGGTCAAGTTGCATCCAACATTAGCTACCACGCTCAATACAGTCCTCATTTCTCTTTGACGTTCGAGCCCGAGCAAGCTTTCTATGCCACTGCCGAGAGTGTTCGTGATCGGCTCATTCAGGTCTGATTTCCAACTGTCAATCTTGTTTTTTTATTGACAGATGTATCTCTGATCTGAAATGCAGCTTTTTGTTGAGCTTCTGTGTGCTGCAATTAGCGGTGCTGCTTGTCCGAACTAGGAATTTTGTAGCATCCACAACTTGTACATTTGTTCATCTTCTGAAAAATAAGCCTCTCATAAGACTTAACTAACTTGTCAAGAATCACAACTATCCCTTATCAGCAATACTAAAGAGATCTTTGATTAAATAGGAGTTTAAAATGATGCTATAGCTAGAATTTCAGTATCTGAGAATGCTGGATTGGTTTATCTTTTGACTGTCTCAAATGATGCGTGCAGCAATGGAATGAGACCTACCTTCACTACCATAAGAATAACCCAAAGCAGACATACTACTTGTCCATGGAGTATCTTCAAGGACGAGCGCTGACCAATGCTATAGGAAACTTGAACATTGAAAAGGAATATGCTGCTGCACTTAATAAATTCGGCCATCAACTTGAAGAGGTCACTGAGCAGGTACCGATTTTCTGCCGAATTCTGGCTAGTCATGCAAGGTTATATTAACTTATATCTAACTTGCACTGCTGTTAATATTCACTGTGCTATTCTGGCTGCATAATTCTCTCAGGAAAAAGATGCTGCACTAGGAAATGGTGGCCTTGGAAGGCTCGCTTCGTGTTTTTTGGATTCCATGGCCACATTGAATTTGCCTGCATGGGGCTATGGTTTGAGATATAGATATGGGCTTTTCAAGCAGAAGATCGGCAAGGATGGCCAAGAAGAAATTGCTGAAGATTGGCTTGACGTTCGAGTTTTAAGAATTTAGTTATTGTTTGTTAGCCTTCTGTTGTCTTGTCTCATACTGAAACATATCTTCTTGCTATTATCCAGAAATTCAGTCCTTGGGAAATCGTCAGGCATGATGTTGTATTCCCAGTTCAATTCTTTGGCCAAGTTCAGGTCAATCCTGATGGATCGTAAGTGTTCTATATACTCGCTCTAAGAACCGTCTTTGTTTAATCTTAATTTCCCATTCTTAGTATGTAATTCCAATCTGTGATGAGGATAAGACCTTGTTTATCAACTAGGATATGTAACCCTTCTTTACTTGTACTAATATTCAAGCCATATTGATGTCTTGATATTGTGTTTCAGACGAAAATGGGCTGGTGGTGAGATCATACAAGCACTGGCATATGATGTTCCCATCCCGGGACACAAGACCAAGAATACAAACAGCCTTCGCCTTTGGGAGGCGAAAGCTTGCGCAGAAGACTTCAACTTATTTAAGTTTAATGATGGGCAGCATGTATGTGCAGCTGACCTACATTTTAAAGCTCAACAGGTAACACACTTGGACACTTCATGTGAATTTTATTGCTGTATATCTTCTGCCCACTTTGAGTTTTCAGCAATGAAAATTGCATACAATCTCATCTTTTCTGCTTTTGCAGATCTGCGCCGTTCTTTATCCTGGAGATGCTACAGAAGACGGAAAGCTTTTACGTTTGAAGCAGCAATATTTCCTATGCAGTGCTTCACTTCAGGTTGTTTACTGTTTTGGGTTTTACTTTGTTTAGTTTTCAATGGTGTTACCCATAGATCTTGATTATCTTTTTGATCCATCGTCGTCATGTTTGTCTAAGCTCTCATGTTATTGTTAAATCACAGGATATTATTGCCAGGTTCAAGGAAAGAAGAGACTGTAAGACCCCATTGAAGTGGTCTGAGTTCCCCACCAAAGTCGCGGTGCAGCTTAATGATACACATCCCACTCTGGCCATTCCGGAGCTGATGCGATTGCTATTGGATGAAGAAAAGCTCGGATGGGATGAGGCTTGGGATGTGACATCAAAGTAGCTAATCATCTATCAATTTGTTTTATGTACTTGCTACACTTCCATACCAAACCATGTTTTCCTTAACGTGTGTCAAATTGATTGAAACAGGACCGTTGCTTATACCAACCACACAGTCCTTCCGGAGGCACTAGAGAAGTGGTCACAGTCTGTGATGTGGAAGCTTCTTCCTCGCCATATGGAAATCATTGAGGAAATCGACAAACGAGTAGGTTACTCTTTATGCATTCTGTCACTCAATGCAGCATTGAATCTAACTAACTGCCTGCCAACTTGCGTATCTTTTCGCAGTTTGTTACCATGGTACAAACCAAAAAGCCTGATCTTGAGAGTAAAATTCAAGGTATGCGTGTATTGGACAACAATCCCAGCAAGCCTGTGGTGAGGATGACCAATATGTGTGTTGTTTCTGCACATACGGTAAGGAGTTATCTCTATGTAGCTGGAATAAAAAGAGGAAAGATTTGCTCAAGTCAATATACATGCCTAGAGCCATCCTTTACGAATCTCCATTTTGCGCAGGTGAATGGCGTTGCACAGCTTCACAGCGACATCTTGAAGGCAGAGTTGTTTGCAGACTATGTATCTATATGGCCAAACAAGTTCCAGAACAAAACCAATGGCATTACTCCGCGAAGGTGGCTCCGGTTTTGCAATCCAGAACTCAGCAACATAATCACAAAATGGTTGAAAACTGACCAGTGGGTTACAAATCTTGATCTTCTCATTGAGCTGCGAAAGGTAAGCCTTTAAAAACTATTCTTCATCATATATACACACAGCAAACTATCGATTTTCCTTTGCTAGAAAGCTAAACTGTTGCTGATAATATGCGTTGTCAAATCTAGTTGGCCGATAATGAGGAATTGCAAAATGAATGGGCAGCTGCCAAAATGGCAAGCAAGAAGCGTTTGGCGCAGTATGTACTCAAAGTGACGGGTATTACCATCGACCCAAACAGCCTCTTCGACATTCAGATCAAGCGGATTCATGAATATAAGAGGCAACTCCTGAACATTTTGGGGGCAATCTATAGGTACAAGAAGTTGAAGGTATGAGAGTTTGCACTCACTCGGTTATTCCTCTTTCTAGTTCTGTGAAATATGTATGAGGAGTTACAACATGATTCTTATCACTGATAGGAGATGAAGCCTGATGAACGCAGCAAATCAACACCAAGGACTGTCATGGTTGGCGGAAAGGCATTCGCTACCTACACCAATGCTAAGAGAATCGTCAAGCTAGTGAACGATGTCGGTGCTGTTGTCAACAATGATCCTGATGTCAACAAGTATTTGAAGGTAAATGAGCTACCTAAGAAACTTGTGGTTTGCATTGTAGATCCATTATTCGGATTCACTTATATGCATCAACTCTAGGTTGTTTTCGTTCCAAACTACAACGTCTCTGTCGCGGAGGTGCTCATTCCAGGGAGTGAGCTCTCTCAACACATTAGCACAGCCGGCATGGAGGCCAGTGGTACCAGCAACATGAAATTCTCACTCAACGGCTGCCTTATAATCGGAACACTCGATGGAGCTAACGTAGAGATCCGGGAGGAAATCGGACAGGAGAATTTCTTCCTCTTCGGTGCAAAAGCAGATGAAGTAGCCGGACTCCGAAAGGACCGAGAGAGTGGAAAGGTACTGACTACTGACTACTACTGAGTCCATTCATTTAAACTGGACACAAAATTATATCCAGCATGTTTTTATATGAATGCAGTTCAAGCCTGATCCTCGCTTCGAAGAGGCTAAAAACTTCATAAGATCAGGAGTATTCGGAAGCTACGACTACAACCCCCTCCTCGATTCCCTTGAGGGCGACTCAGGCTTTGGTCGTGGTGATTACTTCCTCGTTGGCTACGACTTCCCGACTTACATGGATGCTCAGGCCAAGGTTGATGAGGCATACAAGTAAGGATCAAACAACACCTTCTGACTTAAAACATAAAACTACTCAGACAGATAAATGACATAAGGATGTATGTTGTGTGCAGGGATAGGAAGAGATGGCTGAAGATGTCGATAATGAGCACAGCTGGAAGCGGCAAGTTCAGTAGTGACCGAACAATCGCGCAGTACGCCAAGGAGATCTGGAACATCGAGAAGTTGCCAGTTCCATGATTTGATGTTGAACAGGTTATGAAGAAATGAGATCTTATAAGTACTACATTACAATAACATGGTGGGGAGGGATTCAATTTTTATAGTAAGTAGTCCCTGAGTTCACTTCCGGCTGTGTGATTTTTGTTACTGAATAAAGCCATTCACTTCCGGATATGAACTATGAAGTGTTTGCTTGTTGTAAGGTTGTAGGCATTTTTGCTTTGGAATAATGAGTTAAAATATACATGTCATGAAATCAGTGTTGATCTTTGCTGTTATCTGTGTTGATCTTTGGTTAACGGCTTCTTGCAAATAAGATGGAGTAAACAAAAAAAATGTAAATGTAATTTTTCTCTGAAGAGTTTACATTTTGTTGTGTTTCCCCAATTACCCAAAAAAATATTGATTTATGTTTTATAATTTAAGAAACAATTTTAAATTTTACATAGCATAAAACAAACATGTCAAAGACTAATTTGAGAATACAAGAGATTCAGAAAATGAATTATTTGCAAGTATCATCTAACTTTCTTAAAACTAAACTTGACATGTATACTTTAAGGTACGTTGCAAGTGTACATTGACCTCTGGATTGGATTAGTGGATTTGCAAATTTTCATTTAAACTTCTTACCTTATCCGAAAAAAAAAAATTACATTTAAACTTTACATGTATACTTTAAAAAAGTCGCTTGATAATTTTCTAAACAGAATGAACATGAGCACATTTTTAAGCTCGATTCAAAGTTCAGTTCAATCGATTTAAACTCAAATGTGATACGGGGTTAGCCGTAGGATGGCCCGATCTTCGACAATAAAGACTCAAAGACAAGAAGAGAAGCAAAAACTCAAGAACAAGAACAAAGACTCGAAAACGCAGCAATAGAAGCCTCGACAAAATCAATGAAAAAGACCGATAGATTGGGTGATTCGAACTAATATAGAATGGGATAAAGACCTCATGCCTCCTAAGATGGTAGGAACCAAGTATCAACGACTACAAAGCCCGTCTCTACAACCTTACACAACCAAGCGGACAACACAAGGAGAGGACTTGTGATTACCAGGATCACCAAGCTCTCGCGAGGTTGATGAACTCAAAGCAAACCAAGCAAGATCAAGAACCAATTTGCAATCGATGAGTCACGCTACGAATCGATCGACTTTCTCTCATTGTGTTTCACACAAAGGAAATTTCATTCATGAAAAGAGGCGTCTAATTTACAATGGATGAATCAGCCGTTCTAATATAGAAAACCCTAGGGCTAATTTTAATGAAAATAATAAATATAATGTAAATTAAAATAAATCCCTAAATTACTTAAAATAACTTAAATAAAGAAGGTCTCTAAAAATAGCAACAAAGATAGTTCCAACACTTAGAATAAATCCCGTCTAAAACAGTAACAACTCAAAGAATGTGATTGTTGGCCAAGCTCTAGGTCGAATCTGGAAAAACCTTCAACAACAAAGTTATAGATCTCTTCGTCCTCGTTCCGACAAGGTATGACACGATCAAATCCGATTAATATTCACTCCGTACGACTCATTTTACTGAGACGTCGAAAAGTTGTCAAATGCTGAACGAATCTAAAAAAAGTCAAGTTTCCACCTTTGGTCTTTCTCGCATGGTGGAGCCTTCTTCTTCCTCTTAAGGATGACAACATTCTCACGAGCTCGAATTATAGGTCCATCTCCAAATATAGGTGTGTCCGAAGGTATCTTGGATGGTCACGCATCAGAATGACTTGATTTTTGTGAAATTTCTAAGCAACAAAATATGATTAATGCTTGGAAAAAAAATCTCAATTTGAGCTCGTTTATTTTATAAACGAGCAATTTATGAACGCATTTTTAAACTCGAGACTACATTTAGATTTAGCTCGTTTCTCAACAAATTAAATATGAACATGTATTACTCCGACTCGTTCAACCCGAATAAAAATGGAGGAGGGCATGAGTCACCCTATAACAGTATAACAATTAATCTGGTGCGCCCACCTGCACCCCACATAACCCTGGACCCTCGTCCTCTGCACTTTGCTCATTTGAGCTTTCACTAGCACAAACATTCACAAATCCCATCCAGCTCCATCTCTCTTTCTTTCCTTTCAAAAATCAATCGCTAATCGAAGAAGCGAAGAGCTCGAAATGTCTAATCGAATCTGCAATTTTTCGGATCTGGTCCAGCGCGTCACCGCGAACTGCCTCCTCCACCCGCTCGGCAGCAACCGCTTCGACCGCGGCGAGGTCTACTCCCCGGATCGCCCAAGCGAAACCGAAGACGACGAAGAACGAGAGGCGGAGCTCTCGGAGTACGAATCCGGCAAGGAAGAGGAGATCGGAGTGGGAGTGGACGAGAGAAGAGGGAGACAAATCGGGGAGGGATATAAATGTCAAACCAGGTGGACAGAGAAGGAGGAGGCGGTGGCGTTGATGGGGCAAGTGTTCGAGGCGGCGTCGGCGATGAAGAGAGCCTACGCCAATTTACAAGAGGCGCATTGCCCGTGGGATCCGGCGAAGATGAGGTCCGCGGACGAGGTGGTCGTGGCGGAGATCAGGCGGATCGGCCTTCTAAGGGAGAGGTTCAAGAGAGGCTTCGCCGCCGCCGCCGGAAGGCGGACATCGGCTCTTGGCGGCGTTACGGCGATGAGGGAGGCTGTGGCTCCGTACGAGGCGGCCATAGAGGAGCTGAAGAGGGAGGTCAAGGCTAAGGAGATGGAAATTGAGAGCCTCCGAGAGCGGCTCAAGAGCACCACCATCTCCGCCGCCGCCGGCGGGAGGAAAGGGCGGTTGCACTCGAAGAGGAAGGTCAGTTGCAGTCAACAAAACCAAGGTGAAGACCCACTCACTAATCATTCTCTAATTACAACATTTCCCCCATTTTATTTTATTTTCCACTTTTTCTCCTTTTCCTTTTTGGGTCAAAATTCCAGTATTTGTGGTTACTTTTAATTTTTTGTTTCATATTCTAATAAATATATTTAATAAAACAATCATGAAAAAGTGCATTTTAGTTCCTAATTTTGGTATGTTGTTGTTAAGTGTAATTTTGTACAATTAAAGTTGCATACTTTTAAGTTTTAAGACAAATTAAAATTAATTCCTGTACCTTTTAAAAAGACAAATCAGGGCCTTTTTATGACAGTGGGGTATTTTTTGACCTTTTTACTGCAATTATTTTTCCGAGGGCATTTTAGTCATTTTAATACCTCTAACAATGCAGTGCCGATCTCGCCGTCGCCGGACCTTTTCGAAGCGACGATGAGCCTGGTGAGAGAAACCTCCAAATCCTTCGCCGGGGTGCTCCTCGGCCTGATGCGCTCCGCCCACTGGGACATATCCGCCGCCGTGCGCTCCATCGAATCCGCCACCACACCGACCGCCACGGCGACATCAACCCTAACCCTAACCCCGACCTCCTCCTCCGCCTCGTCCTCCCCAACGGGGCCCCACCACGCCCGATACGCCCTGGAATCGTACATCACCAAGAAGCTATTTCAGGGATTCGACCACGAGACCTTCTACATGGACGGAACCCTACTCTCTCTCCTTAACCCCGACCAGTTCCGGCGCGATTGCTTCTCCAAGTACCGGGACATGAAGTCGATGGACCCAGCGGAGCTCCTCGGCGTCACCCCGTCGTGCCAATTCGGCGTCTTCTCCGGCAAGAAGTACCTCGCGATCATGCACCCGAAGATGGAGGAGTCGCTGTTCGGCGACCTCGAGCACCGCAGCCGCGTCTCCGCCGGCGAGCACCCCCGGACGGCGTTTTATGGCGAGTTCCTCGCCGTAGCTAAGGCGGTTTGGCTGCTCCACTTGCTGGCGTTCTCGCTTGACCCGGCGCCGAGTCACTTCGAGGCGACTCGGGGCGCCGAGTTTCACCCGGTTTATATGGAGAGTGTTGTCAAGTTCCCGTCGGGGAAGGTGCCGCCGGGTCAGGTTGTCGGGTTACCGGTTAGCCCTGGGTTTAAAATAGGGTCCGGTTCGGTTATTAAAGCCCGGGTTTACCTTGTGAACCGGAGCTGAGTTACTGGGTCTGGTGTTTTGCTTTTCTTTCTTCTTGTTGCGTTTTTTTTTAATCCTTTGTAATGCTAGTTTGCGTAGTTACTAACCATAGATTGTGGTTCTCGGTGTTATTGTTGAGCTTGTCCCTTTGAATGGAGGTTACTTATGGTGGTGTTGAGGATGAGTGATTATTGTTCTGCCTAATTGATAAGGTGATTTTATTTGCGAACAGGAAGAGCAAAAACAAAACAAAAGTGTAACTTGAACGATTTGAGAATGAGTGATTACTCTTTTTGGATTATTTTTTTTTTATTAGGTAAGGATTCGGGTAGGCAAAACGGGTCTAATCGAATGCATCTTTTCGGATGAGGTCCTGCAGAGCAGAATCCTGAAAGTTCTCGATTTCCCGAGTGTCGTGGCAAAGCTGTGTAACCTTATCGGTCACGGTGTTGCCCTCTCGGGGAACATGAGAGAACGAGACTTGTTCCACTCCTTGAAGGAGTAATTTAGTTTATGACAAAATGAGTTCGATCTCCCAGGGACACTTGGCAGAATCCCGTAAGTGTTTGATAATAATCAGGGAGTCCCCTTCAATATACAGATTTGTGATTTCCAGCTCTGTTGCATTTCGTACTCCCAACAGCAAGGCCTGAGCTTCGGCCATTAAGGGGGATTGTTGTTCGAGCTTTTGAAACCCGATTTTAATTGGTCTCTCAAGCCAGTCGCGGTGGATGAAGCCATCAGCACTAGACTGGCCCGGAAAGCTTGATCCATCAAAATTTAATTTAAAAGTTCCCTTAGGAGGCTTTTTCCAACGACACTTATTCCGATGTGTTTTGGCAGTACATTGTTTACCCTTTATGCTGCTATTGATGAGTGACAACTTCATTGAAAGATGATGCTTTTTTCCCGTTGTCATTGACCGTTTTTGCCATGCCAATGACATCTTTGACGAGGGGGTTTGTATTGTTATCAAATGAGAGCTGATTACGGTAACACCATATAGACTGCCATCTGTTAGCGATGGTGGTCTTGGTACTTTTGTTCACACTTTCTCCTATAAATTTTAATATCGGTTTGAAATATTTGGATATTGCGATAAACTCTTCTATCCTTTGTTTCTCGGCTCCCGAAAGGATATCAGAGATTATATGAGGTTGACATTCAATGAAGAGATGGGTGTCATCTTCAATTGCTTCTCCACACAAAGAACAATAAGTAGGGATATCCTTTTTGGAAAATGATTTTGAAAGTTAGTAATCTTTGAAAAAATCACATGTTTATATGACTTCCATTCCTCAAAATGACTACCCTTCCCCGAGAAGAACGCGCGTCACGCGCTTGTGCATCTCCCCTATCCCAAATCCCCTATGAACAATTTCCTCAAAGAAAAACTAAATCGACAGAGTTTGAGGTTTGGTGCCTGATCTCCATCCTCTCCGAATTCCTAATCCCTATCCAAACCAATCATGGATGCCCTAAATCAACTCAATGGCTTGGTTTCAAGTACCTCTGATTGTACTATGTTGGCAATTTCTCTTTGTTTCCCGTCGTTTCCCTTTATGTTCGAGTTGCGCTCGGCTTTAAGCAAATCCCTAATAGATCGGATCTGCGCACCCCTCAGTGGTATTAGAGTGTTCTCTTGGTAATGATTTCCCGATCTTGGTAAAATCGCCCTCCGCCTTGGCCAAACCCGGATCATACGGACGCCGTCTTGGTGTCGATTTGGGCGTTTTCTGTCGGTTGCTCTCCCTACAGTGTTGTCTGGCTGTTTGTTTGGGGGTGTGGCCGGGGAGATGTTCTCTGCACGCTCGGCTTTGGAAGGGTTAGTATTCTCTCAACTTTTCTCCAAGCTTTGGTCTCGGATGTTCCACCCTATTTTAGTCGATGGTGGTGGTGTTGTTGTCTCTACACTTTCCTCATGCTTGTCTTCAAAATTCTAACACCCAAAAGCCTAATCTCTCTTTATTTTTCCGTGTGGGTAATTCCGTTGGCTCCTAACGGTGTTGACAAAGGGAAAAAACGAAAGGTAGCAGAAGATCCTACTCCTCAAAAGTCTAAACCCCATAAAAGAATAAGCAAGTCGGAGGGCTCTAAACTCTTAGAGGAGATGTTGATTTCCTATGATGCTCTTGTGGAAATTCTGAAATCGAAAACAGTGAAGCGATTTGTGAATTTGAGGTCCAACCCCGGAAAGGGTTTATGGAGGCTCGACATCAACTGGCTATGGGAGATTTCGATTCTTGGAGGCGTGTTGGCAGATAGCTCTGTGTTCTCAGCCTTCTTTGGCAAACCATTTGAGGCCAGGATGATCCGAATGCGGATCAGCGATGCCAAGGCAAGGAGAAACGGCTTGCAAGGATTACTTGGCAATCTCTTTGCTGATGGAATTATCAGTTTCATGGATGAAAAATTGCCCATAAATGTCGACTGTCACAAAACCATGTGGTACTCTTCATACTCTTACACTCCTACCCAATCCTTAATCACTTGTTGTCACATATATACTCATTTGAATAAGTCTGCGTTGTCTTCCTTGAGATCACTTTATTGCAAATGGATATTCCTTTATTGGATGCATGATATTGCTCTAGTGTCATGCTTGTGTCTGCTACTATGGTTATGTTGGTCTCAAACTACAATTGCACAAGTTAATTGGATACTGATGGTTACCTTGGACTACAATTTTTTGGTTCACCATTACTTGCAATGGATTTATGCTTATTTGTATGCTTGTGAGAGTATCCTTACCGTAAGAATTAATGTGCATAATGATCTCCTTGGTTTGGGTTTAGGAGTATATTTCCTTCCAAGTCTATTAAATATGACTAAGATTATAGCGATGGTGGGTTGGGTAATATTGGAGTTAGAAATGTTAACAAATGAAATGATTAAAGATCTCAAGAACCATAGACACAAGCAAGTGAGGACAATATGTAGTAAACATAAACTCTTGATGGACTCCATATATGACAACAATCTGTCTCTGTCAAAAGCATCGCACCCTCGGCCTCTAACGGATGTGACGATTAATAATGAAAGTCTGTTTCTGGAATGTTAGAGGCATTGGAAAGTCTAATATTTGGACAAATCTTAAAGCCATGCGCATCAATGAGCACATCTCGCTAATGGTAGTTGCAGACATCAGAACAAACAAAATTCCTCAGGAGAAGGTTTGGAAATCTAGTGGGTTTAACAATTCCATTTGGTTGGTAGGAAATGACAGAACAGGAGGAATAGGACTACTATGGAATGAGAATGTTCTCTTAAATGAATCAATTGAGGTTGATGTTGTCGTGCCAAGAGTGATTCGTGTAAAATATTCATGCCTAGATAAAAACTTCACGGGAATGATATTTTTTTATTTATGCCCCACCCCATGAGACTGATAAAGACAACTTCCGGCATGAATTCTCGAATATCGTCACTAGAGAACCTTTACCGTGCTTAGTAATAGGAGATATGAATGAAATAGGCAGCATCGGTGAAAAACTCGGGGGAGTATCAAAAAGTCAAGCGAGATATTATAGACTAAATCAATTTAAAAATCAATGCTCTTTGCTAGAGATTCCGTCTTGGGGAAATCAATTTACTTGGAGGAAAAAAAGAGAAGGGGAGGATAATATCTGGGAAAAATTAGACCGAGTCCTGGTTCAGCATGAGTTCCTTGAAATGTTCCCCGATTTATTGACATTTAACGGAGCTTTTACCGGGTCTGACCATTGTCCCATTTCTGTAAGCCTGAGTTATGGAAGAGAATTCACGCCACCTCCGTTTAAGTTTGAAAACATGTGGCTACAAAGGAGGGATTTTCGGAACATTGTTAAACAAGTATGGAGAGTAAGGTGCAATGGTTCAGCAATGTATAGACTAATGTATAAAACAAAAATTCTAAAAGGAAAAGCCAAATAATGGAACAGGAACTCCTTCGGAATATCTTTCGTCAGATCCAAATTGTGGAAAAAGAGCTGGTCAACATCCAATCAAATAGTAGATACAGGACGGGTAAGGATGTTTTAATCGAAAAACAACTGATCAACAAAAAAGAAAAGCTCTTAAAATTCCAGAAAGATTATTGGGGACAAAGAGCAAAGTCAAAACATCTTAGACTTGCCGATTCAAATACTATTTTCATAGAGTGGCTTCTGGGAGACGAAACAGGAAAATAATAAGAAATATCACGACGACTGCTGGAACACAAATTATAGGTGAAGAAAATATTAGGGGAGAAATTAAAAATGACTTTGAGAGGCGATTCTCAAAAGAACAGATAAACATGTCACTTCTTAATGAGTACCTAGAACTAATTCCACACGCTATCACTGAAGAGAAAAACATGACACTTACCCAGCAGCCATCTAATAGTGAATTAAAAAATGCGGTTTGGTCTTTAGGACTTAACAAATCCCCAAGACCTGACGGAATGACAACTGATTTTTATAAATCGTACTGGGACATTGTTGGCACATATGTCATCAAAGTTGTCAAAGCCTTTTTCCATTCAGGAAGACTACTCCGACAGATTAATCATACATTCATCACTCTTATGCCGAAGTGTGACAATCCATCCAAAACAACAGACTATTGACCCATTAGTATATGCTCTACAATCTACAAAATAATATCGAGAATTTTAACAGAGAGACTTAAGAAAGTGATCGGTAAGTTAATTCATCCGTTTCAAGGAGCATTTGTATCTGACAGAGCCATTCAAGACAATATATTGATCGCGCATGAGATTTTTCATTCATTTAAATCTAGAAAAGGGGCAGATGGTTGGATTGCTATTAAACTATATATGGAGAAAGCTTATGATGGAGTCGATTGGACCTTCACTGAGGCAATAATGAGAAAATTTGGATTTAATGAGCAAGTTATCAAATTAATCATGGAATGTGTAACAATAGTATCTTTTTCTGTACTAGTCAATAATGGGCCTACGGAGGTTTTTAAACCTTCTAGAGGCCTAAGACAAGGTGACCCCATGTCTCCGTTTCTCTTCATTCTTGGGGCAGATGTTCTTGCTACAAAAACTAACATTAGAATCCAATCTCAACCAATCTGGCATTGGCTTCTGGCTTGGTCAGTCCGGTCCAAGGATTCTGTTTATGGCATTTGCTGATGATATCATTATTATTTTTCACAAAAGGTAACATGTCAACATGTGAAAAAGTTAGAAATATCATTGATGAATACTGCCAATTGTCAAGACAAAAAGTAAACTACAATAAATCTGCCTTTCAAGGTTCTCCAAGTATTCCTACCTCGCGAATACCAACCATAGAAGGATGCCTAAATATCTCGAAGCAAGTCAAACTCGACAAGTATCTGGGATGTCCGATTGTCAATGGTAGAGTGAACAAAAAAGCATTTGAAGAAATTATTAGCAAGACAACCATTCAATTATCCAAATGGAAGGTCGATTCACTTTCCCAACACGGCAGGTCTGTGTTAATCAGTTCGAATTTGGCATCAAAACCCCTCTTCTCCATGCAAAGCTTTATGCTCCCAGTGACAATACACTCAACACTAGACAAAATCAATAGGACATTTTTCTGGAATAAGGATCTCCAATACAAACCCCTAATAGGATGGGATAAGGTGTGTAGACCAAAAGAGAACGGGGGAATGGGATTACGAAAAACAAAGGAATTGAATGAGGCATTACAGATGAAGCTTATTTGGAAAATTATTGCTGAACCAGATAATAGTTGAGTCAAAATTATTAATCATAAGTACCTAAAATCGACGCCAATACTTGAATTTGAGAAGAAAGGAAATGCATCATGGCAATGGATGCAACTTCGAAAACTTATTCAACCATTTAAGGAAGGTCTTGCTTGGTCAGTAGGTGATGGAAAATCTATCAAGTTCTGGAAGGACAATTGGGCTCCGGCTCTGAATATCCAAACTGCTTGCCTTGACCCGACAAAGATCAATTAGGAGGAAACAATTGATCAGTACATCCAAAACGGGGCGTGGAATATAGAAAAACTTAGGTCAATAATACCAAGTGGAATTGCACAATAGATAACGAAAATCCCCCTCTCAATAAATCAAATACAAGACAGAATGTACTGGTGGCCGGATAAAAAAGGGTGGTTTACGACAGCAAGTGCATATAAACTAAATACAAAAGCTACTTTGCTGGAAAATGACAACAATGCATGGATTTGGAAAACTAACGTTCCCCCTAAGATCAAGAGTTTTATGTGGAAAGTCTGTCATAATGGACTCCCAACTGCTGCTCGACTTTCTAGGCGTGGTATGGCGATCCCGTCTTACTGTGCCATGTGTAATCACCGTGAAGAAGATGCCACTCACCTACTCTTTGAATGCAAATACTCATTCTTTTGCTCAAGTCTATCACCTAAGGTGAAATCATAAATTTCAAACCACATCAGGATATCAAGGAATATTGAATCATTAATGGCAAAACTACATAGATTACTAACTACTCAACAAAAACAGAAATTGGCATTCCACTGGTGGACCATCTGGATAGTACGTAACAAATTAATTTTCCAACAACAAAAAGTGCCAAATACAGAAGGGTTTATGAAGCTTGTCGACTCATATGTTAATGAATGGAATAAAGTAGAAAAACATAACAGGAGGGATAACGACGAATTAGAACAACGACTAAAAACCCCTAAGAAAAGCATAATCATTAGGAAGAGGGAGAAATGGAAGAGACCTCCAAGCGGAAAATTGAAATTAAATTTGGATGGTTCTGCCTCGGGCCAACGGCAAAGTTCGATAGGGTACATTATTCGTAGTAACACAGGGCAATCATTAGCAATGGAAAGCAAGCTTGTTGGATACCAGTCCCCCTTAATGTCCGAAGCCTTGGCATTAAGAGCCGGTGTTCTGAAAGCCCTCAAGATGAAAATTCCTAAACCTATTATTGGAGGTGATTCACTGATCGTCATTAATCATCTACAGTCCAAAACCAAATGTTCATGGGAAATTGAGCTAATAATGTCAGATATTCGTACTCTACTCACATGGTTTTACGAAGTATCGTTCTCTCACATTCTTCGTAACGGCAATTGCGTGGCAGATAAGGTTGCACACCTTGCTCATGTTGCCTCCAACCCTAGCTACCTTACACACAGACCCAGGTCTTATTGACCTCATCTGAAAGGATTCCATCGGATAGCGGTTTCGCATCCAAATTTTTACTTAATAAAAAAAAAACACATGTTTTTTTTGGAAGCAAGATAAGAATTCGGTTCACTAGACAAACCTAAATAAATTGAGAAATCGGACAAGTCGGTAGTTGGACTAACCATCATGTACGAAGCATATAACTGAAGTAAATTAGATAAAGAAAATTATAGAAACAAATTACATAAATAAAATTACAAAAGAAATGTGCAAGCCAATCTACACTGAATCACAAGACAAAAATGTTGCCTTATAAAAAAAACAAGATAAAAATGTTGGGCTAGAAACCACTTTCAAGCCACACCCGAAAGCGAATTCGGGTAATAAAAGAATCAACAACAATCAGCCAACAAATCAAATGACCAATCGACAATATCCCATCCGGAAACCAAACAACCACAAACACAGATAAAAGCACAAATATCGACACAAGATGTATATGGGAAAAACCCTATTTAATTAGAGGATCAAAAAGCCCACCTTCCACCAGCCAGAGCAACCAATCCACTAATCAATAGGTCAATATAAGTGTTTAACAGTCCAGTCTCAGACCGAGACAAGCAAACATGGAGATATCAAATACCAATCTAAATACAACCTGGATTTAGAATAGATTTCTCTCAAAAAAAACCTAGTTAAACACTTGTAATCAGATTAGATTTCAGGAGAAGAAAATATCTATAAAAAAACACCCGTTGTTGACTTGCCGAAGGAAGAAGACGGATCACTAGATCAAGAGATGAAACTCCCGCTCAAATCTCCTATATTTCCTCTCCTTTCTCCCTCATCTCTCTTTTCTTTCTCTCTCCTTTTTCTTTGGTTCCTACGGCTGATCTCCTTGGATGCAACATTTGCTTCCGAAATTCCACTTATATATTGCTAAAAACCTAACAATATATAATTTCTTTGGGTTGGACCCAAAATTGGCCATAGGCCCAACAATCTCCCCCTCCAGCCCAAGAGAAAGACGTTCCTCTTCGTCCTTGCCTCACTTGCATCCCAGTCACATCTCACCTCGGAGACGCGGAACTGATGCTCGCTCCCTCTCCTTTGTAACTCTATGGTACTTCGAGGTAGAACTTCTAGTGAATGCATGATGTCCTCTCTCTGACCCCCTAGCAGTTTCTTCTATCTGCGATGGCTCGACGTGCTCAAATCTGCCACCCTTCATAGCACCTAATGAACTCCCCTCTGACACGGCTATCCCATCAGCACAATCCTCTAAAGCAAACTCCACACTTGTGCCCTCTTCTTCTGACGTTTCAGAAGTTCTCCTAAATCTTGTCTACAATCTAGACAAATCACAAGTGCTCAAGGTCTCCTTATCAGCAAAAGAAACGAGAGACTTTCTCTTCTGATTTTGTAGCCCCTTCCCACTCAAGCATCCTGTAAACCCTTGCACCAAATCAAGCGAAGCATCACCATGAACCTCTGTCACAGCTTCTCTGATTTCTTCCATCTGAGTCCTGTACAATGTACCGCTCAAATCACCTATAGCAATCACCATTGATCCTTTCCTGAGTTTCCGCTTCCTACTTCTAAAGAAGTTATCATAGCCTTTTTATCCAAGACTTGAAGAGAGATCAGATTCTTCTGCAAATCTAGTATGTGTCGCACATCTGTCAATGCCATCCTGCAACCCGTATTTGTCATCACACAAACATCTCCCATACCAGTTCTCTCAGACAAGCTTTTGTTCCCCATCTTTGCTTTGCCAAAGCATCCCACTCGGTATGAAGTAAACGCTTTCCTCTTTGATGTAGCATGGAAGGATGCAACTCCATCAGCAATCCATTCTACACAAGAATCAGGCCCCTCCAAGCATGTGAGAGCAACCTGCTCATCATCATTGTCTTGCAGAACTGACGTTGTACCCTTCTGATTTTCCTCTTCATCCCTCTTCTTCTTCCACACATTGCAATTCCTCTTCATGTGTCATTTCTTGCCACAATGATAACAAACAAAGCCCCCCTGGTATGAGATCTACCTCTAGACCTGCTCCTTGAAACTGTCATGAAAGCATGTGACGAATCCGTGCCCATATCCTTCCTCCTAGTCTCCTCATTGTAGAGACTATCCTTCACTGCAGATAAGGACACAACCCCACCCACGACAGAATTGTTAATTGGCACCACTAGAGTCTCCCAACTATCAGGCAAAGAGCTCAAAAGCAACAACGCTGGCAACTCATCATCAAGGACTAACTTCATGGTGTTTAACTGATTCACCAATTCATGAAACTCACTCAGATGCTCTGCAATAAGCTTTCTATCTCTGTACTTGAGATTCACCACCTTTTTTTTATCACAAAAGCTTTACTCTATGCTGACTTTCTTTCATATGTATCCTCCATTTTTTTCCACAATACATGTGCATCTGTCTCATTGCTTATGTGGTGATAAACACCATTATCCACCCACATTCTGATGGTTCCATCCGTCTTCCTGTGCAGTTTGTTCCAATCATTATCGGATGTTTCAACTAGATTTCTCAATCCCAACTCAACCGGATCAAACGGGTCTTTGCAATACAAAACATCCTCCATCTTTGTCTTCCATATAGAGAAATTCGAAGCTATTAGCTTTATCATTTTACTCGCAAATTCCTTGTCGTCATCTCTACTCCTATTACCCAAAAAACAACACAGGCAAAGATCAACCAAAGGCTCTGATATCACTTGTTGGGCTAGAAACCACTTTCAAGTCACACCTGAAAGCAAATTCGGGTAATAAAAGAATCAACAACAATCAGCCAGCAAACCAAATGACCAACCGACAATATCCAATCCAAAAATCAAACAACCACGCAACCACAAACACAGATAAAAAAAAGCACAAATATCGATACAAGATTTATGTGGAAAAAACCCTCTCTAACCAGATAATCAAAAAACCCACCTTCCGCCCGCTAGAGCAACCAATCCATTAATCAATAGACCAATACAAGTGCTTAACAATCTAGTCTTAGAACGAGACAAACAAACATGGAGATCTCAAACATCAATCTAAATACAACCTGGATATAGAATGGATTCCTCTCCAAAAACCTAGTTAAACACTTGTAATCATATTAGATTCCAGGAGAAGAAAATACCTATCCACAAACACCCGTTGTTGACTTGCCGAATGAAGAAGACGGATCACCAGATCAAGAAATGAAACACCCACTCAAATCTCCTATCTTTCCTCTCCTTTCTCCCTCCTATCTCTTTTCTTTCTCTCTTCTTTTTCTTTGGTTCCCACAGCTGATCTCCTTGGATGCAACATTTGCTTCCAAAATTCCACTTATATATTGCTAAAAACCTAACAATATATAATTTCTTTGGGCTGGAGCCAAAATGGGCCATACAAATCAAACCCGCAACACACCCATCTCAATCCTCAAGGACGATAATTAGATCGTGGGCAGGCTACCACAAGGATAAGCCAAAATAGAGGCAGTTAAAACGAGACAAGAAAGCAAAAAAAAAAAAAAACAGAAAAGCGGATAAATGAGCGGATAGAAAAAAGACCACAAGGCCAAGATTGAAGAAGCGGCTGGTGGACCGCGACAATGGATGGAAGGTAGAGGGATGGTCTGAAATGAATTTTTGGTGGAGCCAACACCCGGACCATCGACGGAAGAGCCGCGGGTAGGAGACAATTGCGGTTGTGAACCGCTGGAGTTGCAGTAGGGAGAGATTGCTGAGTTAGGTTGAGGCAGTGGAGAGTCGGAGACCAAGGTAATGGTGAGAGCCGACGCCAAAAAAAACCGAGAAGGGTTGAGCCAAACCGAGGTGGTGGTGCAATCAATAATAGCTCAGACAAGGGTGGTAAAGCCGAGAAAGGTTGAGCCAAGCCTATGCAACGATGAAATCGAGAAGGCCTGAGCAAAGGGTGATGAACTCAAGAAGAGATTGTCGAGCCAAGTCGGGGCGGCGAAGAGTCGAAGGTCACGGTGATGGGCTCTGATGGTGAGAGGCGACGGTGGAAAAAATCAGTGCTCCAAAAGGGAGCGTTTTAGGGTTTTCTTGATTTTTGATAGTATTTTACTCTCTTTCTGTCATTGATAGATAAACTCTAAGGGAATTAATATTAAATAGCCCACTTTCATAATTGGTTTGCAAAAATACCTACTTTTGAAAACAATTGCACCCATATATGAAAATTTGCAAAATTACCCTATTCAAATAGCAAAACTACTCCACCACCCAAAAAAATCAGAAAATAAAAAAGTAAAATATTTTTTGTATTTATCTTTTTTTTCCTATTATATTTAAATTATATTAAATAATTATAAATAAATAAAAAGAATTAAAATATAAAACGTATAAAAATCTCATATGTACAATCCCCAATCCTTAGCACACACTGCACCGATCCTCCGCCCTAGTCCGCCTTTATCCTCCGATTTTGGCTCGCCGCCCTCACCCTCCGGCTCGTCACCCTCACTCCCCGGCGCTATGTCGATTCGTATTTCTCGGTTGACGATCTCTTTCACCCTCCCGCTCTGGGTCATCGCCCTCAGCCTCCGGGGCCATCGCCCTCACCCTCCTGGCATGTGTCGAGTCAATTGTGTCGTGACCCTTACCCTGCGCCATCGTTGCTCTCTTGTAGTCGCCCTGATTTGGCGATGTCTACCACAACCGTAGTTGATCTGACGGCCTCTTCGTCGCGCTTAAGGAGATCCACGATCACCAGAGCACCTTCCGAGAGATCAAGGCTCTCCGAACGCTTCAAAACTGCCCAAACGTACGTCGTCTTTGCACGATCACGTCTCGTAGGACGACGAAGATGTCGTGCTCGCCCTTGCTGATCGCGGTTACGAAGCACTCGCGGGAGGGAGGGATCGCAGCCGGCGAGATCAAGAATGAGGTTGATGATTCAGATTTTGCACGGTGTTGATCCTTGCCACCGGAATTCCATCGTTCATCGGAATTCGAAGCCTAAGAATATGTTGATTTCAGATGACGGAGTTCTGAAATTGGCTGATTTTGGCTAGGTAATGTTTGAGGATTGGATTTTCTTGATCAATTTATAATCGACTGTTGCATGAATTTTTGGAATCTAGCTAATTTGAGTTTATCTCTAGAAGTAATTGCACCGGTGTTGAATTCATTGCTTACATTTCCTTTTGTTGTGCTTGAAATTCATATTCAACCAATCATATGACTAACACGGGCTAGAAATTACTGGATTGGGAACAATTTCTTATTAGTAGTTGGTAATTGTCTTCACTTTCAAACCATGTTACTCAGAAACTCCAAAAAAAGATCGTTGGACACAAATGTGCTTGTGTAAAACCATGACAACATCAGCTGGAATGGATGTTTCCTATGTCCTTATCGTATCGGTTTCTTATTTCCGTATCCATTTCCGTTTAACATAGCTTCCAACTTTCCAATGGCATTAATCTCAGCACACTTTATAGGAGGACCCTTGTAAACCCGATCTTGCTTGTGTTGGGAATTAAATCTGCATACATATGTTTAGTTTATTGTGATATCATCACGTGGGTGTTTTAATAGCTTTCGCCTTCTTATTTTTTGTAGGCGAGGATTCTCCTAGAGTTGGATTTTGTTGCTCCTTCATATGACCGGCAAGCAGACATATCAAGCAACCAAACTACTGATATCGTTGACACGTCTCGGCTGCCCGAAAGCCCTTGTCCAATTGATATTTCTAGTATGGATCCCAAGAACCAGGAACGGGGATTTAGCAGTAAGGAAGAATTCTTCAGAGAGTAGGTTCAGCGAAATGCTAGAAATCATGCAATGGATGAATGTGATAAGGACTCTTAGGTCCCCGATGGAGATACTTCCTGCCTCACTACATGTACAACGAGTGAATTGGGCGATGATCTGTTCAAGGGTTCGGACACTTATGAGACGGAGGACAAAGGGGATGATCGAAATGGCCCTCTCACTTCATGTGTTGGAACACGATGGTTTAGAGAGCTACCGTATCTTTAGTGAATCTCTCACCGATTATAGCTTCAATTCTGTCAATGTAAACCTACAATCTTGTCGCTATGAACATTAATCCCGTCAACGTAAAGAAATAACTTTTTCATCTTATACATATGCCTTTAATTTCTAGTTATGGTATGGATAAAATTGTATCTTTATTCCCTATTATAGATTCCATCCTGTCAGCATTAATTTTCAACTTTGTCACGAATAACATATATCCTGTCAAAGTGAAATTTTAATCCTGTCAGTATTATTTCTCTTACTACAACAATGTTTTTCACCCGGCTAGTTTTATTATTTTTAAATTTTTGGGAAAAAAATATTAAAAACATTATTTTAATCGATATTTCATTTTTTAAAATATTTTTTACTTTTTTTTTAATTAATAATTCTCCTTTTAAAGATTTTTACATTTAAATTTATAGGTAAAATCAGTCATTATCTTTTAGCATAAATGACCTATTTTTTAGCACAAATGACCCACCTATCCTATTTTTGTTATTCTCACAAAATGGGTATACTTTTGCAAACCGAACACCGATTTGGTGTATTTCTGCAAATCGGCCTAAACTCTAAATGAAATACATGTTTTTTAGATCATATCCAACCGCTTTTTAAAAAAAAAGTTTTATCTAAAAAGAAAAAATAAAAGAAAATATTTTTTGCAAATGTCATTTACGTAAATCTATTTAGTATTTGTCTACCCTAATTCCACTTTCATGTAATTGTCCAAAATATTTTCATAATACCTAAACTACCCTCTCCTTATTTTAATTACTCCGTCAATCTTAACCCTGTCTTCATCACCGGCCTCCTTGAAACCATATCACCTGCTTCGATTGATTTGGGAAATCCAGATACGGTGGAATTGAATCTGCTTCGGAGTCATCGTAGGTTGTCGCCGGCCAGACAGAGTACATGGCGGCGATGTTTGCTGTGAGGTCGAACCCTACCTCGCCGGCTGCCGGCGGCAACGGCACGATACGGTGGGGCAGTTTCCGAAGGTCGGGGATGAGATCAACAAGGTTTCGTCGGCGATGGAGATCGAGTCGAGGATGGAGATCGGCGGGAGAGTGAAGATCCTGCATTTCTTCAAGCATCATGTGGCGGCCACCACCGATTGCAAGATCGCCATTGCCGTCACTGATGGATATGTGCTGGGATTCCATTGCTAGCAAGCTACCAGATCGCCATTGTCGTCATCGTTGTAAGAGATGCAGAGCGAAGGGATGACATTCACTTGGACAAGAAAATATTAAGAACATTGCTGGATGGATCAATGAAAGTGCAAACAGGAAGATAAAAAAAAATGTTAAGAATTGTAATAATGATTCACTCAATACAAACTCCTATTGTGAATATTTATCAGAAATTCAGAAGTGTGTAAGTGTATATTGTTTATTGTTCAGGCAATACAAATGATAATTTTTAGTTTTTTAAATACATTCTAGAGTAATTTGTCTAAAGGAAAAATGGCAAAAGGGAAACGATTCAATCGGGAATTAATTTTTTTTAATAAAAAATAAAAAATCTCGATGCGTTTAATTCAATCGGAAAAAGTGTGGTGAGATCGATAATGGGTGGTGACAGTGATAAGGGTGGTGCCAGTGTGACCACTGATAAGGGTGGTGACAGCCCGTGTGGTTACAGTGTCTATGACTCTGTTTTTAGAGTGGTAATAGTGTCTATGACCCTAATTTTATAGTGGTGACAATGTCTATGACCTTGCTTTTATTTTGGTTACAGCTTTTATGACCCTCTTATTCATTCATACATAAGAGGAGAACCGTCACCATATGTATTTTGGCTTTTTATTAGCCTCTCTAGGGTTTGTGCTTTCCTTGTTCTAGGGTTTTTCCTTTGATTACAGTGTAGATGACCCTGTTTTTATTTTGGTTATAATGTCTATGACCCTCTTACTCATTTATATATAAGAGGAGAACCGTCATCACATGTATTTTGGCTTCTTATTAGCCTCTATAGGGTTTGTGCTTCCCTTGTCCTATGTTTTTTTTCTTTTGGTTACAGTGTCTATAACCCTATTTTTATAGTGGTGACAGTGCCTATGACCTTGTTTTTATAGTGGTGACAGTATCTATGATCCTGTTTTTATTTTGGTTACAATTTCTATTACCCTCTTACCCATTCATATATTAAAGGAGAACTATATTTTGACTTCTTATTAGCCTCTATAAGGTTTGTGTTTCCCTTGTCATAGGGTTTTCCTTTAGTTATAGTGTCTATGACCATGTTTTTATAGTGGTGACAATGTCTATGACCCTGATTTTATAGTGGTGACAACAATAGTTACATTTTTAATTTTTTTTAATGTGGTGACACTACTAATAACATTTTCCATTGTCCTATGTTTGTTTTCTTTTGGTGACAGTAGTGATTACTTTTATTTTAATTGTGGTGACATTACTAATAACAATTTCTCTTGTCCTAGGTTTTTTCTTTGGTGACAATAGTGATGACGCTATTTTTCCTTGGTGGCACCAATAATAACACTTGACCATTCTTTTCCTTGCTATACTGATAGTGTCATCACTTTGTACACGTGTGGTGACACTGTTTATATGGTCGTGACAACACTAATAACACTCTATTATTCATATAATGTATCTTAGGGCTTTTATTTGGTGATATGACACCTTTTTAGGGATAACAATAGGGATAAGCTTGAACCTGCTAAGGCATTGAAATTGCAAGGTTTTAGTAATAATGAATTTATTTTCTAAATAAAATAAAATTAATGGCAACTAGTGTGAAATTATGGATTTGAGAAATGATTTGTATTATCTTGTAGAAACAGAGTTGCATGATGTCCAATAACTCTAATTGTTGGGCAACTACTACCAATTTCAAGCTAATGAGAGTCACTGACCTGTAAATAAAACATTGAATGAGCAATATCGCAAGGAGAGGAGGTAGCTTAGCTAAAAAATCACAGATGAAAAATTGCCTCTCTCCAGAAAAACGTACTCAATCAAACAAACACAAAGATCACGTTACATAATAATCGTAATAAAACCATCTATCTGCAATTGTTTTCACATACAACTTCATGATAAGCTACCACCAATTCAAACATCAGTGGCTTCAAAGAAGGACAGATATGTGCAGGAACCACAAATCCCCTACTTAATCATCATGAACTTAAAACTAATCTTGATCAGACCCTGAAATTCATTTGGTTACAAGTAGAAGATGAGCCAGGGTTACAAGTAGAAAAGATCGGCAGATCTCCCGATCTCCATCTAGGGTTTCCTTGATGGATAGAAGGATTGATGCATCAGATCCCACCTCCCAGGTCGAAATTTGAGGAAAGAAAAGGATGAAAAGAAACAGGGAGGTTGCGAGAACTCCTCCATAGTTTGTTTAGATGTTGGTTCAGGGCTCGGTTGTGAGGCATGGGTAAGTCGTGAGGGGCGACAGCACCAGTGGCGGACGATCGGGGGACGGGGCGGTGGTGGCTGCGCCAACGATCGGTGGTGGTGTGTAACAGCATAACAAGTATATAGGTTTCTATTTCATTTTCATGTAAACCTTCGGGCTCTAGCAAAACAAGTACTGGGCTTAGACCCATAGAGTAGTGGGCTACGACCTATAGTTTACTTATTCCGCTCCCAAGTCCAGCCTAGGCTTAGTCTAGTTGTTGTAAGGTTTTAGAAAATAGGGGTTACTTTCTGTAATTAGGGAAATAAGAGGGTAGGTTGTTATAACCTTCTTCCTCCTTGTAACCGATTTAAATAGTGGAGCTTGCCTCCCTTGTGAACTGTTTTTCAATGCTATGAAATTCTGTGTTTTGAGAGCTTAGTTTTCTTCCTCTTCCTTGAATCTGAGAGTTCTTGAGTGAATCAAATCATCATGGTATCAGAGCGGCAGAAGATCGCGCGCCAATTCGATTGTTCGATCTCGCTCTAAGCAATCAAATCAAGTGTTGTGCTGCAAGCTGAGATTTGTTTCCGCAATCAGGTGTTTGCTCTAGATCTCTCGCTCCAGTTGTCGTTGTTGTAGTGCTGCGAAAGTGCCATGGCTGAAGACAGGTCTCATGAGCGAGAGCGAAGATGAAGCGAGTTGATTACAGGCACAGACCTATAGAATCCTTTGTTCATTCACCCATCTGACAACTCTGGTATGATTCTAACCACAATTCAATTGACTGGTGAGAATTTTCGTCGATGGAAGAAAGCGATGACAAAGGCTTTATCGGTGAAGAACAAGTTAGGATTTGTAGAAGGATATGTGATTGAAACTACTGAAAACTCTCCGTTATGGACTAGATGTAATGATATGGTCTGTTCTTGGATTTTAAACACTGTTTCTAAGGAAATTTATGCAACTCTAGATGAGTTTGATAGTGCGAAACAGATGTGGGATGATCTTGCTGAGAGTTTTGGTCAAAGAAATGGCCCCTTACTGTTTCAATTGAAGAAAGAATTACAAGATTGCGAGCAGCAATCAACTGGTATTACTGAGTATTTCACGAAATTGAAAGGATATTGGCAACAACTGTCGGGGCTAATTCCACCAATCAGATGTACATGTGGAAAATGTGAATGTGAGTTAAATAGAAAGATTGAAGCTGTTGAATCAGAAGAGAAACTCATGAAGTTTCTCATGGGGTTGAATTCCCAATATGTTGCTGCTAGAAGGCAATTTCTACTTCAAACTCCTCTATCAACTGCAATCTTGGCTTATTCACTGCTCTTACAGGATGAATCAAGCTCTAAGATGAAAGATCTTGGGGTGAAAACTGACACCACTGCTCTGATGTCCAAAAGAGAGCATTATAGGGATACTGAGCCTTCACCACTGTGATGGAAATCATCCAGCTAATAAGTGTTGGGAGGTGATAGGCTATCCATCTTGGCATTCAAAGAGTAAGTACAAGCCACAGGGAGGTGCAAGATACACATTTGATCCAAAGAAAGGGCAGTTTCGAGCAAATGCTACCACTGAGAGTTCAAGTGATGGTCACCTGAAGTTGTTCCAAGGACTGTCTGATGATAATCAGAAATTGATGGCCCCTCTTCTGCAACTGATGAGCCAACCTAACGAGAAGAGTACTGAGGTCCATATAGCAAGTACAACTTTTCATCTTTTCTGTAATGTTTCTGGCTTTCCTGATGCCTGGATTATAGATAGTGGTGCCACACACCATATGAATCATAAACAATCTATTCTATCAAATTTGACACCTATTACACATCCATCCACCATTCATTTTCCAGATGGAAGTACCAACCCCATTACTCACAAAGGTACAATCACTTTACCCCAAATGACCTTAACCAATGTTCTCTATATACCTAGTTTCAAATTAAATTTGCTTTATGTGAGTTCTCTCATCCTTGAGTACCAATTTGATATTAACTTTAGGGATAATCTGTGTATTATCCAGGACCATGCAAGGACGAGAGTGATAGTTGTTGGTAAAGACATTGGGGGACTGTACTACCTTGTCAATGAACCAGAAATGAGGAAACTTTTAGCCACTACCTTCTCTGCAAACACATTTCCTCATTTACGCACCTTTGTTTCTTGAACATTAAAGTTGTAAATCTGATCTGGGTGCTCTCTAGCACCTTAGATTGGGACATGCCCCACTAAATAAACTTTGTTCTGTTCCTTATATTCAAAAAGACATTAATGATATGTCTGGCATTATTTGTACTGTTTGTCCTTTGGCAAAACAAACAAGGAAAAGTTTCAATTCTAGTACATCTCTTGCTGCACATAATTTTGAGCTTTTACATTGTGATATGTGGGGACCCTATGAAACTCCAACCTATAATGGTCATAGATACTTCCTAACCATTGTAGATGATAGAAGTAGGAGTGTGTAGGCTATCCTTCTCAAATCCAAAACTGAAACACCATCCTTACTACAAAATTTTATCACCAGAATTGAAACTCAATTCAACACCAAAATCAAAAGAATTCGATCTGACCAAGGCACTGAATTCTTCAATTCAGATGTCACATCTTTTCTAAACACAAAGGGAATCATACATGAGAGTTCCTGCACTGCTACACCCCAACAAAATGGGAGAGTTGAGAGAAAGCATAGATATATTCTTGAAACTGCACGGGCCCTTCAATTTCATGCCTCTCTACCAATCAGATTTTGGGGGGATTGTATTCTCACAGCAACATACCTCATAAACAGACTTCCTACACCTCTTCTTAATCACATCTCTCCACATGAAACACTATTTCATCAACCTCCTGACTACTCTATACTCAAAGTGTTTGGTTGTCTGTGTTACATCTCAACTCTTGGGAGTAACAGAAAGAAATTTGATGCTCATGCTGATCCCTGTGTGTTTTTGGGTTACCCCTTTGGGTTCAAGGGATACAAGGTGTACAATTTAAAATCTCAAAAATGTTGTGTCAGCAGAGATGTTACTTTCATTGAGAATCAATTTCCTTTTGCCTCTGAACATCCTCTTCTTGACAACCCTTCTGTACCTGTTGCGCCATCTCCTAACCCTCACACATTCTCTGAGGATTTTCTTTCACCCTATGCTTCTTTATTTAAGCCTATTGAACCTCATATTCCACCACAACCTCCATCTCTCAACCCTTCTTCTCCTTCTGAGTCTGTAGCTGATTACGCACCTTCACCTGCTCCTCCCATGTTTGATGAGATTCCCACAGTGGTTTCTCCTGAACCAATCATACCTACTCTTTGAAAATCTACAAGGACTCATTCTACTCCATATTGGCTCAAAGACTTTGTATGTAGTTCCTCTAATGTTGACACAAGTGCTGCACTCTCTACTAGCAGGTTCACTTCTCCTTACCCTCTCTCTTCTTGTATTTCTTACTCATTGTGTTCTCCATCATACAAAGTCTTTATCTCTAATGTGGCACCTTTATCTGAGCCAACATCAGTAACTGAGGCATTACACAAACCTGAATGGTGTAAAGCTATGCTCACTGAGCTTAATGCTCTTGAAAGGACTGGTACTTGGGACATTGTACCAAGGCCTTATGATCAGTCAGTGGTCACTTGCAAATGATTGTTCAAACTGAAGTACAAGGTTGATGGAACTCTGGATAGATATAAAGCTCGTCTAGTTGCAAGGGGTTTCTCTCCGGTTGAATGGATTGACTACAGTAATACATTTGCACCAGTGGCTAGGATGATCTCAGTCAGAACCTTGCTCACATTAGCAGCTGCTAAGGATTGGCATGTCACTCAAATGGATATGACAAATGCTTTTCTACATAGTGAACTTGAGGAGGAGGTCTACATCGAACTGCCTCCTGCCTATGATCATCTTAAGAAGTTCCAGCATTGCTCCTAGGAGGAGAGTTATGATGAGAGCAACACTGTGAAGAATGCAAGAGCAAGTGAAGTCTGCAAGTTAAAGAAATCCTTGTATGGATTAAAGCAGGCACTAAGACAATGGTTTACAAAATTCTCTCAAGTTTAAGAGAGGCAGGATATGTGCAATCAGAAGCTGATCATTCTTTATTCACAAAGAGAGCAGAAGGGACATACATTGCACTTATAGTCTATGTGGATGACATGATCATAGCTGGAGATAGCAAGACTGAAATTCAGAAATTAAAGGAACATCTAAACAAGAACTTAACTTTCAGATGAAGGAACTAGGTGAGCTCAGGTACTTCCTAGGAATTGAAGTTGACAGAACTGAGCAAGGGTTCTATTTGAATCAGAGAAAGTATGCTCTTGAAGTTCTAAAGGAAACTGGGATGTCAGATGCCAAACCACTGGCTACTTCTCTGGATCCAAAGGTGAAATTGGACATGGAAGGGAGCAGATCAAGTGTAGGGCTATTATTCGAGTCGAACGAGCCGAGTATTACTAGTTCATATTTAGTTCATTTAGAATATGAACGAGCTCGAGCCGAGCCTAAATTTTGACTCGAGCTTAAAAATGTGCTCATATTCGGCTCGTTTAGGAAATGAACGAGCTCGAGCCGAGCTTTTTTCGAGCTTTAGGTAATTCTACTTGCTCATTATACAATAACTTTAAGAAAATTTTAGAAATTTCATAAAATTCGATCTATTCGAGTTTAATTCGAACGAGCCGAGCTTTGGAACGAGCTTAAAAATGTGCTCATACTCGGCTTGTTTAGAAAATGAACGAGCTCGAGTCGAGTTTTATACGATCCGAACCGGAGCCGATCACGAGTAGCTTGTCTCACATAACACCAATCACATAGCTTACAGGAGACTAGTAGGTAGATTGATATATCTAACCATTACTAGGCCTGATATTTGTTATGCAGTGCAAGTGCTCAGTCAGTTCATGCATACACCAACAGATGATCACTGGATGGCAGCAAAGCATGTGCTGAGGTATTTGAAAAATGCACCTGGAAAAGTCTTGTTGTTGGCCAAGAGTAAAGACTTGGAATTGAGAGCCTTTTGTGATGCAGATTGGCAAAGTTGCCCCATAACCAGAAAATCACTCACAGGGTTTTGCATAATGTTGGGACCCTCTCTAATCTCTTGGAGATAAAAAAAACAGTCATATGTAGCCATGTCTACAGCAGAGGCAGAGTATAGGGCAATGGCTATGACTTGTTGTGAAATCACTTGGTTAGTAAAGTTGCTGAAGGATCTGGGAGTGCTGATAGCTAGTGTCAAGATGTTTTGTGACAACCAATCCGCCTTACACATAGCCAAGAACTCAGTGTTCCATGAGAGGACAAAGCACATCGAAGGAGATTGCCATCTTGTTAGGAACAAGGTACTAAAGAAAGAGGTTGTTCTTGGTTACATCTCAACAAAAGAACAAACTGCAGATATCTTCACCCAAGACTGTGTGCAGTGAGATATTGATCGAACACTTGGCAAGTTGGGAGTTACAAATCAGTTTGCAACTTCAACTTGAGAAGGAGTGTTGTAAGGTTGTAGAAAATAGGGGTTACTTTATGTAATTAGGGAAATAAGAGGGTAGGTTGTTATAACCTCCTTCCTCCTTGTAACCGATTTAAATAGTGGAGCTTGCCTCCCTTGTGAACTGTTTTTCAATGCTATGAAATTCTGTGTTTTGAGAGCTTAGTTTTCTCCCTCTTCCTTGAATCTGAGAGTTCTTGAGTGAATCAAATCATCACTGGCAATATAAATGTAAACATCTTCCTCTTTGAGGATTATCCAAAATCAAATACACTCTCAACCTCAAACTCTCTCTTTAGTATTTCATCGGACACCCTTCGATCCGACTTTTCCTTGGTTCCCAAGTTGGATTCTAGGCTCTGGTAAGCTCTTCTTCAGACTCTCATCCAGTCCCTAGTCGAGGAATCTATCCCTTTCACTCTTAGTTTCTCGTTCTCTGATCGTTACCTGCTTTAATGGCTTCGAACGATGGATTTCCCGTCTCATGGTGCTGGGGGACGGAGTCGGATCTCCTCCTGCTCCTGGCGAGCGTCGGATCGAGGAATATGCTCCGGGACATGGCTGACAAGTGGCAATTAAGGAAGAAGAAGAAGAGTGACAAGAGGGTGGGAATTATAACATAAGGCTAAAATTGGAAGTTTGGAACATGGAGCTAATTTTAAGAGGAAAATGGATATGGATCTAAAAAATCTCCCCTAAATGGACACTTGCTAAAAAAAAAACCTAAATACACATTTTCTAATTTATTTTTGTTTAAATTCAAACAACTTTTTCATTTTAAAAATTTGAAGATTGATTTAGTTTTTGAAGAATGTTGCAGATTTAGGGAAACCTTTTTTTTTTGTTTGCTGCTTTTCTGTTTGAAGAATGTGATAAGAAATCTGTCGGGGATGAAATCATGAAACGTCTTAAACTTCTACGTATAAAGACTCCAAAACGAGAAATCTCTAATTCATACAATAACCAAATAATGTTTAAAAAATAAAAGACTTTTTAATCTTTATTAATTTTACCCTCAATTTTTAAATTTTTGTAAAACTTTTTAAAGTGAATTTAAGAGATTCAAATGTAAAAGTTTTTAAAGTACTTTTACCCTCAATTTTTACATTTGTGCAAATGGTGGAGAAAATGGTCTCATAGATGTCATAATGCCATTTTTTTAATTAGGTGTTTTAACCACCTCAATTTTATGATTTTTATTTAATTGATCTATATAATTTCTAACTAATAAAATTTGTATATGTTTTTTTTACCAATTGATTAATGAAAAAACATTTTTTTAATCTATTATACTCCCTTTCTTCGTCAAAATATGTCATTTTAATTTATTTAATAATTTTTAATAAAATCAACGAATTTGCTATTATACCCTTAATTATTACACTGTGCATTTCTCTCATTTAGTACGAGTACTATTGGAACTCATGAGGATGAAGTACTGTTAGAGCATGCTCAACAACTTCTCTAAAAAATTCTCCAAAATAGAGAATTAGAAATCACATATTGTAGACTTTTTTGGGCTGAATTTGAACAGATTCTCCATTATAGAGTTTACCCTAAAATATGTAGAGTTTTCTCTAAATTTAGGGAATGGTCTCCATTTTTTCTCCTCATTCTCTATTTTGGAGAATGTAGTGGGGAAGCTGTTGGACCAAAATCAACCTTAATATTATCCAAAAACCCAATATAGATAATCTGGTTGGGTTGCTCTTATTCACCAAAGTTGATGGAAAATAGTGTTAATAAAAAATTCCTTAAAAATTAGATAGTTGTAATAACCGGAAGCATTGGGTAAATCATTTGTTTATGACGATTTTTTTTATTAGAGTGATGCCTTTTGTTCTTGAATCGTGTTAAGAAGTTCGGGGATGTTGCAAAACTTGGGACACTCAAATTTTTTTTAAAAAAAAAATAGGCTTCTGGGTGTGAGTGACATGTTGTTTTTCGATGGTGGCATTCCATTTGCAAAGGTTGATACATTTTGGTTTGCCCTTTTGTTGTTGTTGTTGTTGTTGCTGCTGCTGCTGAAAAACTCCCTCACATTGCCATTTTATGGTCTAGTAATGGTTCGTATGGGACGGGGTTAATAAACTGACTAAAATTATAAACAGGGTAAAATTTATAAACTGTTGGTAAAAGTAGTTAAAAATTTATGAAAAAATATAAACTCCGTATGGGATGAAAAAATGTTTATTTGTAAAAAAGTGGTGTTTATTTGGTTATTATTAGGGATATTATGGTACTTTCAAACCAAATAAACATAAAAACACCAAAATAAGCTATCACAATTAGCTTTTTTTTATACACAAATTTTAACTAAAAAGCAAGTTTATATTGCTCCTCATACAATGTTAAAAAAAATTATCTCATTTTAACAATTTTTAACATGTTAAAGTGTCATCCATACACTTATGTTCTTATGAAGGCATTGGAGGGTATTCCCGATCAATAATGACCTTGGACTTTTCACTTGCAGCATGACAAGTACATTTTTTCTAACTTTTTTTTTTCCCGTAAACCCATCAAAATTAACTATTGTTACGAACATCCTAGTCAAACAACATGACTACCCATGCAATCATTAATTCGCCAGTGATGTCATGCTTAATGAACTGAAAAGTTGACTGAGGATAACTTTTTTTTTAATCAGATTAAACTCCAATGCCTACCCACCTTAGTGAATCCTTCTGAAGGATAGAGATATTGATTAAAAGTAATTGGTTTTGACTTTTGAGCTTTGTTCATCTCTATTCAAAATCAATCAATGGCAAAGAAAATCTGAAAATGAACACTTGTTGAATTTGGAGAAGCCAAGTCTGGTTGCGACATAATGCTTGTTGAATTGAAAAGGTTGACGAAGGTCAATCACCTGTTTCATATATGGTAGCCGATAAGTTCCAGTTACTTGAAATGAATACCTTCATATTATATAGTTTTGTGTGTCTATAATATATTTTATATCATTTCTGATCTACATACATAACTATTAGTGAGGGAGAGTATAATAACCTTTCCAAACTACATACTTATACTCCTTCAATAATTACATTACATATCAGCTCTAGGGGAAATCACCATCCTATTACTAATGATAACCCTTAAGGAAACCCTCCCATGGGTCAATATTTGGTGCATGCACCTTTCCTTTTGTATACTTTGTTGAGTTTGTTCAATGTTAGTACTTTTAGAGGAGTTGAACTTGTGAAATTTGACATAATCTCATATTTCTTCGTACAGTTAATGTGTATTGTCCTAGGATATTTATGTCTTACCTCATCTAAAGGGCAATTATTTAGACTGATAAGCTCGATCTCTATAAATGGATTTCCATGTTGTCCATTTAGATACCGACGTAATCAATAGATTGGAAATCGGGTAGAAGGAGATTCTTTTTTTTTCCTTGTGTGATTGCCATGTCCCTTGCATAATATTCCATCATCCACTATATATTCCCTATAACAAGATTCATGGCATAACCTTCGATAACAACTCTCTTGGCATTTCACCTAGGCTACTATATATAATATATACATCAATGACGAGGTTGAAATTGTTGTTTTAAGTTCGTTAATTTATGACGTTTCCCAATAAAAGCAAACTGATCTCAATTGCTATCATGTTGCCTTTTTTGGAAAGTTGATTTGTGGTGACAATATTTTGCCATTGCTCATCCGCACTAACGTCGTGTAAAAGTGTGTGACAAGTCGAAAAATAGAGGTAACCCTGCTCGTTTGGCTGTAATTATATGCCTAATTCCTCAGTGTCTTTTATCTCAATTTGTACTTCTATTTGAGTACTATTGTTAAGCTTTTAAAGTGATTGAAATTTCATCGGGGAACTAGATATTTCAGTACTTGCAAATGATTGTTGCGATTCGTCGTTTTCATTATGCAATGGTTCATTTTTTTAAGATCAAGTCCATTTGCTACCTTCTCAACTACTCATATTGATTTAAGGTTAATGTACATTCAATCTACTCATTTGACAATCTTTAATGCATCTCCTTACCTATACATTCATAGTTGGATCTAGTCTCGTTCTCATTTTCTTCGCATTCGAGTAATTTCTTGATACTACAAAGTTTAAAGAGTTTGAAGTGTTGCTTGTATTTTTTTTCCTTTTTAGTTTTTCATATGCAACTTAACTTACATATATGGTTGTTGCTTTTGTCAATTGGTTGATGAGGATAAAAGAGGAATCACATCGTAAATTATGGCATCATTTGAATTGCATTCTTACCGTTGATTTTCCGTCGATATTTGAGCTCAATTTATTGGTGGACAAAGAAGGAAATACATTCAATTCATCTTGTGTATGAATATGATAATTGCATTTTCATCAATTATATAAATACCCTTCCAACTGAGATGTTTTGACATATTAAGACGCCTAAATCTATGGCACAATACGTGATGAGATATTACATGCTTTGAAGCAAATTCCTCATGCTAGCTAAGAGTCTCTCTAGATCCGCGACATCAACAAAACTAGTCTCCAATCTTTGTTGATCTACTATAGGTTTTCCGAACACATCAGCCACAAAGATGGTTGAAAGCTTTGAATAAGGCTTACACTTGACATTAATCTTGTTCAGATCCAAATGACTAATGGCAATAGGGCTGTGCAGAAAAATACAACACGGTTGACACGACACGAAACCGTACCAATACGATACGAAAAAACACGAAACGATATAGATACGACACGATTATGACACGAAACGGTAAAACACGACAATAATCGTGTCGTGTTCGGATCGGGATTTTACCCTTGTCGGGTATCCGACACGACACGATAATATTTTTATAATAATTTAGTTTTCTGTAATAATAGATATATATCATAAAAGTTATTGAGTATCACATAGTGCGGCTTGCCCAGTTGGTTAGCTGTGCTTTTGGCGTGTGGGACAAGGGCGTTTGGTCTCGAGTTCGAATACTGGAAATCTGCTCCTTTTATTTTTTTGCTTTTTCCAGCCTTTTGTTTTATTTTTATTTTCTGTCTAGGGTTAGATTTGGCGTCTTCTTCCTTCCTTTTCCAGACTCGCCGCCACCCACAGGTCACAGCTCTCCTCTCCTCTCATCTCTCGCCCTTCTCGTAGCTCGCCTCGATCTCCTCTCCTCGGTCTCGAGTTGAGACGTCCTCTCACGAGCCTCAATCTCGCTCACTCGGCCTCTCGAGCTCTCTTCTTAGTTCTCAAGCTCAATCGAATCACTTCAGATCCGGCTTCCCTTCTCGCGGCTCGCCTCTCCTCTCCTCAATCTCAGATCCAACGCTCGCCCTCGGCCTCGCTTCAAGTTTGGCGCTAGCCCTCGGCCTCGCTCGACGCTCGTCCTTGCTCAAACTTCAGATCCGGCGTGGTCTAGGTGCTTCAGATTTGGCGTGTTCAAGTGTTCAGATCCGGCGTGTTCAAACTTCAGATCTGGCTCGCAATCAGTCAAATTTGCACTCTCCTCTCGCTCAATTGCTTGCTCCGGCGTGTTCTAGTCTTCAGATCTGGTGTATTCGCCGCACCTTCAGTCAACAATCCAACAAATTTCATTGAGCTCATGTGCAGTGTTGAATGTATTGAGCTCCTGTGTTCTTCAGTTGTTCGAAAAAAAAAAGCAGATTTCATTTACTCATGTACAGTACAAATCGTGTCGTGTCGTGTTATACGGGTATCCGACACGAAACCGTGTCGTGTTATCGTGTCGGATACCCGGTAGTTATCGTGTCGTGTTCGGATCAGCACTTTACCCCTTATCGTGTCGTGTTTTTTGTCGTGTCGTGTCGTGTCGGATACCCGGTTATGCACAGCCCTAAATGGCAAGTTGGGTCTTTGATCCACCACTAAGACTTCTCAATGAGCGTTGGTGGAGTGTTCTATGAATTTTCCCTCAGGTCACCCAAAAAACGGTTAAATGAAAGATCGTTGTAATTTTTACTGTGTTTTTGTAAAAATTATATTATATTGTTCATAAAATATCAAATTTTATAAATGTTTTTGTGAGATCTCCCTTTTACACTGATGTTTTTATTTAATCCCTTACTATTTTACAAATTAAAAGTTTATGTTTCTGTTTTTTTATATAAATAAAATAAGTTGGTAATTTCATGAATATCACATTCACAGGCAATTTTGTGTAATTTAAATTTTGCATAGTTTCCTTTTATTTACACCCGCTTGCTTAAATGTTGTTTTTTCGGACAAAAAACTCCCCAACACAGAAAACAGGGAACTGTTTCAGGAATCCCATTCCCTTCTTCAATACCCTATACGGCTACACCCTCCATCTTCAAGGTCTCTCTACCGCTTCACGATTCCTGCTCTGCCCTTTTCATCTCCATCCTCTAGATTTAGGGTTCAACTCTCTCACTCCTAACTTCCAACTCCGGTTAGTACAGCCCTTCACTCGAGAATCGTAAGCTCTCTCCTCTTCCTCCCTTCGTTCGTTTCTTATTGAATCGATGTATTTCGGATGCGTCGTGGTTCAATTCGGTGTCGATCTTTGAAAATCTTCATCTTGATCATCGATTGTTGACTCTTCTTTTTTTTTGGCTTGTTTTCTCTCTCTCGTTGGTAGGATTCTAGGGTTTGTTTTTCCCGTTGGTTGGTATATGTAGTGGTGTTCAGTTTGTTCGATGTTGTTTGGTTTCTAGGGTTGGTTTGGGATTGGAGGCTTGATTTTGGTCGACTCTGACGAGTTTTCACATTTTGTTTCTTGTTGTTTGATTGTTAGGATATCTGTTAAATGGTTTGCTTTTCTGTGATTATCATGCTAGTATGCAGGTTAACTGAATAGATGTGCTGTGCATTGTGAGTTGAAGCAAGCCCAGGATGGGATTCGATAATGAATGCATTCTCAATCTGCAATCTCTCAAGGGAGAGTATTTCTGTCCGGTTTGTAGGCTACTTGTGTACCCTAATGAGGCTTTACAGTCACAGTGTAGTCACCTTTATTGCAAACCTTGCTTGACATACGTAGTGAGAACCACACAGGCATGCCCCTATGATGGCTATCTGGTTACGGAAGCCGATTCCAAGGTGCTGCTTCTTTAAGTTCAAAAAACCCTTGTGGATTTGAAATTTTGTATCTTGTAGTCTTATTTTTAATTTATTTTTATCGGCTCCTGTTGTGATATTTTTGTATTGCCTCGTTTCCAGCCTCTTCTTGAATCAAGTAAGGTCCTGGCTGATACGATAGGGAATATCCCTGTTCACTGCCTGTTTCACAGAAGTGGGTGTACATGGCAAGGGAAGTTAACTGAATGCACAACTCATTGTTCTGGATGTGCCTTTGGGGATTCTTTGGTTGTGTGCAATAGATGTGGAGTCCAGATAGTGCACCGCCAAGTACAAGAGCATGCACAATCTTGTCCTGTAAGCCAGATTTTATTATAATTATTCGGTATTGTTACTTTGTTTTCTTAAATGATGATATGCTCGCTCCTCCCGTTAATTAAGTGCTTCATTTTACTTCTCAGGGTGTGCCATCCCAAGCATCACAGCCTGACAATGGCCAAGTTGCTTCTGGTGCAACATTAAATGCTCCTTCAACTCAGAACCAGACTGTTGCTCCGGCCGCCAGTACACCTGCATCTCAGGCCCAGACATCTCAAGCTTTGATGGCATCTGCTGCTGTGCAAAATTCAACTCAGCAAGTTCTTCCAGCCACTCAGGCCCAAGCTGCTCAGTCTGCTATGCCAAATGCAGAGCAATGGTATCAGCAGCAGTATCAGCAGTATTATCAACAACAGTATCCTGGCTACGACCCGTATCAGCAGCAGCAGTACCAACAATACTACCCGTATCAGCAACAAGCTGTTCAGCAAACTCAGCAGCCAGCACAGGTGTATGCTTCACAAGTGCCAGGTCAGCAACAATCTCAGCCTCAGTCGCAGTTCCAGAGTCAGCCGCAGGCTGCTGCTACTCACACCTCTCAGCAGCCTCAACAGCTACCTCAAGCTCCACTTGCTGCACAGTCTCAGCCACATGCGCCCCAAGCCACATCCAATATTCAACAACAGATTCAACCTGCTGGACAACCACAAGCTTTGCAGAACCAAGTAGCTTATAGTGTGCCTCAATCTCAGCCTCAGGCATATTCCCAGGTTCAGCCTTATGCCCATCCTCAGAATGTGACCCAGGCTGTACCTCAACAAGGCATGCAAATGCCTCAGTATCAGCAAACCCGCCCTCAAATGCAGCCTTCTCACCCTCAAGTGCAGACCCAACCTTATTCCCAACCACAAGGCCAGCAATACTCGCATCCACAAAGCGTTCTTACAGCTGGTCCAGCTCAGGGACAAACCATTCCACATCCCAACAGCCATGTTGCTACTCGCCCACCACTGAATCCCACCCAGCCCATCATTCACGCTGCACCTACGAATCCCACCCAACCCATGAATCATGCTGCACCTCTTCAGGGTCAGCATGCACCAGCTCATACTGTAACTGGCTATCAGTCATATCAACAACCACAGCCACTCCGACAAGCCCAGGCAGTAGCTCCTCCTGCTTTGCATATGAATGGTTTACACCAGCAACAATTAAAGCCTGGCCAGTTTCCTCAGCAACCTACTCAAATGCGTCCTTCTCTCATTCCTGCTGGGATGCCTAATCAACAACAACCTACCATTGTGCCGCCTCAGGTTCAAAATATAGGCAGTGCTGTTGCTCAAGGGCCCACCTATTCTCATTCTCAGTATCCTGGCTATCCAATTCAGATCCATTCTGGCTTGCAATCTATCCAGCATGCATCTGCACAACCTCAAGGATTCCCAGGACATGTTCCGTATCTGCAGCAGCGTCCAGTTATGCAACCTCCGCTACGTGCACAGGCTCCTGCTCCAGCTTATCAGCAGAATAATACACAACCACAAATTCAACCCAATGTTAGGCCAACGATATCTCACGGTGGAGGACAACAGCCCTACTCACAAGCACCTGGAATTGCAAATGCAGCCCATTTGCTGCCAACCCAGTCTAGCACAAACCAGCAATCTGTAAATCAGAGTTATCCATCCCTACCTGTTCATGGGCAAGAGTTGTTGAAACCTTCTATTGCTGATAGACCTGGTGCTTCAAACACGGAACAAGGCAAGCAGGAACAAAATAATATTGAACTCGGTTCTGGAAATTTATCTGGTGTGGGGACTGCTGAATCATCTAACCCAAAAATTCTTGACCCAAAACCATTAGTTGGCTCCGATGCAAAATCTCATGTTTTTGAAAATGGTACTTCACAGCAAGGATATATGAAGACACAAGAAGAAAATATGGACAATGCCACACAACTGCCGTCAGATAGCAAGTCTGCCGATGTTGCTAATGAGGACTGTAAAGAAAGTGAGCAGCGCTCTGATAAGGTTTCCAGTACTGCTCAACAGTTTGGTAAACAAGCTCCTGGCTCTCATTCTGCCCCCTCTTCTGATCTTGGCAGGAACCAATGGCACCATGGACCATCACCTCAACATAAACTACCTGGGACAATGCTGCCACAGTCGGTTGCTGGCCAGATGAGGCCTCAAGTCTCTGCACAAATGAACCCTTCTCACTCTGTATATGGGAGAGGGCCTGTCAGTGCGGGATTGCCCCATGGTCATTTTAATCAGGATAACTTTCTTGTTCGGCCTCCCTTTGTTTCACCTCCCCCACCTGGTACACATGGTGGGGTGATGGGAGGAATCCATCCTGATTTCCCTGCTGAAGGCAGTGTCCGTAAGCCCCAGCCTCCAAATCCTATGGAAGGTTCAGGGTTCTCTGACGGAAGACAACATGAAAGACCATTTGGCCATACATCAAGCTTACAGAGATTGCAGGATGAGAGAATGAACATGTTGCCAGAGGAGCATTTGAAACACTTCCCAGATGATCATAGTTTTGGCCGTAGGGATTTTGAAGGAGATCTAAAGAAATTTCCCAGGCCATCTCATTTGGATGGGGGAACTCCCGGCAAATTTGGTCCTCGCTTTCCTCCTCCTGGACCACCTGATCAAGGTCCACATATGTTTGGTATGGACATAATTTCCAGATCTTTTGAGAAACCACCTCTTGTATTTGATATTTTGATCATTATCTTGTCACTGATCCTGTATTTTCAAGATTATTAACTCCTTCACATCCTGTTGCATTGCATTCAAATGTAGGTGATAGGCTTAAGCTTGCTGGATTTCATGATGTTAGATCAGGGAGACCTGATTATCCTGATTTTCCAAGACCAGGATTTGTCCATCATGGAAGTCCTGGTAGAGACGTAAGGGCTGTTCCTACTCTTGGAGGCTTTCCTGGTGAGATTGATGGAAATAAGACTCATCCATATCCTCTCGGGAAAGCAATTCAGGAAAGTAGGTTTCCAGAGCTATCAGGACACTTGCAGAGAGGGGAGTTCAATGCTCCTGTGAATATTCATGGGAGTAACCACTTGGTTGGGGGTCCCCGCAAACATTCACGGGTTGGAGATGCAATTGGTCAAGATATGCTACATATTCATTCAAGGAGAGGTGATTTTGGCCCCTACAATGTACATCCTAGAGAGGGCACTGGGCCTGGTGCCTTCCGTGGCCATCTGGAGATGGGAGAGCCACCTTTTCCTGGGAACTACTTGCCACCTAGACCATTTGCAGAACCCTTTGGCAGGGATATGGCTGGTTACCCGCATCCTGGTGAACCAGGATTCAGGAGCAGCTATCACTCGCGATATGCATATGATGATGGATTTTATCGAGTAAGTACATCATTACTTTTTTTTTTTGTTTTCCCATATCAGCTGATGCCTGCTTGTAATTCCTGCACTATTTATATTGTATTTTCAATCGACTCCTGGTTGCTCTGTATAACATTATATCTTGAAATTCAAATTATCTAGGTACAATATTTGTTCAGTGACAGATGTATGTGCAGTTGCTGATGTCTTGTTTCCTTTTGGCTTTGAGCAATATTAGGGTGAAATGGAGCCATTTGATAACCCACGAAAGAGGAAGCCTGGGAGTGTAATGTGTAGAATTTGTAATGTTGACTGTGGGACTGTAGAAGGTTTGGATTTGCATTCTCAAACAAGGGAGCACCAGAAGAAATCAATGGATATGGTCATAAGCATCAAACAACAGTTCTCAAAGAAGCAAAAGTAAGCTTCGTTCAATTTTCGTTTTCCAATTTTATATGATGCAAGAATATGAAACATCTTATTCTGTCATTTTCTTAGCTTTGTGAAAGGTTTTACTAAGATTGATATTTCAATTAATTTAAATTGTATCCAAGGAAGCAGCACCTTTATTCTTGTTAACTTAATGTATGACTATTTCTGTTTGGTATTCTAGATCAGTAACAATTTATTCCTTTATTGTCTAGGGTGTCAAATGAGCGGTCTGTGCTTGAGGAGGGACGTAAAAATAGAACTGCCAGTTTTGAGGGTCATGGGAAGAAGCGTTAATACCAAGTGGAGTCGTCAGCTAATGTGGCTCTATAGCTGAAGGAAGAAAACTCTTCGGTATTTTGCATTAGTGATGTAGGTTATTCAGTCTTGCATAACTCCTTTGTTTTGCTGGTTGGTCTTATGCCAGTTTTGTTAATTGAGTCACAACCTCTGGAGTATGGCTTTTTGGAGCTTCAGTTTAGCCTTTAGTTATTGCACTCTCTTTTCAAAGCTTGATGGGATTGCTCTGATTATGCGTGATCATCACTGTACTTTGAAGTAGCAAGTCTATCATTCCTTAGAGATTTCATCTTAGTGTGGTGATCATTGTTTTGTGGCAATGCCTTGTACTTCCAATATTATTTGATGCTATGAATTTTCCTTTATATTGCGGCATTGTTCTTGGCTGTTGACGTGGACAAGGGATTCTCATGCTTTGCTTAATATAATAATATGCATTTACAATTAAAGCTCTTGTACTTTGTATTGGGTTTAGAATCTAGATGGGCACTGAGGTTTATGGTTTCTGATCATCTCCACTTTATGATGCCTTAAATTAATTAGCTTTCCCGTCCATACCCTTTTTTTTTGTAAAAGATGGGCTCACTAGAATATGTTTGAACATGCTTATTTCGAAGGAAATGGAATTCAGAGAGTTCTAGAATCTCGATGAATAGACATGAGTAGAGCATGGAAGATTCATATCCTTGAGATTACACTGGGGTTGTTAATTTGTTTCTCTTGGAGAAGGTTTAGCTAGTTGAAGGAGTGAAGTACTGCGTGATTTGTTTCTAGAATATACATCTTGACACGAACTGTATTGTTTTTTTGTTATGATACATATGTTGATGCAAATTTCTTTTTTCACTGGAGGAGGGTATTTACTTTAAAATAAAACATTTTGAGCTGAATGGTTGTTTGGTATTTGATGTAATTTCATGGCATTTCAAAGTTCGATGAAATTTGTCTTCTCATGGTCATTTGTTCTTGATGGAATTCCTTAGGGTTTAGTGGGGAGGAATTTATGCCTTTGCAATATAGATCCTTTTTGTCACCTACAAAATCTGAACTGTTTTCAAAATCTGGGTCTTACAAGTTGCCCTGCTCAAATATTTATCTTTCCTCTCCAGTTTCTCTAGCTTTAATTAACTTTTCCCAGCAACTTCTCTAATTAAGTTTTCCTACCAACTGGTTCTTTAGCCATGCATTAAGCATGTTTTTTAATTTCCAATTTTTTTTATTGCCCCATATCAGTTTTGAGCTATTTTACTTATCTAATATTTCTTCTTCAAAAATTTTTTTTTTCTGGAAAATATAATTATATCTTTCGCATTCCACCTTTCCCTTTTGCTTTACAGTCCTGTGATTTCAAGGTAACTCATCCTTGTAAATTAAATGATCACATCATCCTTTACTCGAGTTTGACACTTTTTATCTATGGAGGACCTTCTTTTTCTATTTTTCTTTTATTGTGCTGTATTAAAAAAAATAGTGAACTTGTTCTTCTGAAATGCCTTGAGGGAGCAAGTTCTAACTGGTTTCAAAATGTTAGCCATTCTTTACCTTTGGAATTGCTTATAGTGGGCAGTGGACACTATCCTGTATGTGGAAGATTGTCAGGAAGGTAGAAGTGAAAAGGAAATAAACCCAGATGCTGGTTTCCTGAGTAGGATGGGTTGAGTACTTAGGCATATTATTTAATTTTGTGATACAAGTTAGAGAGTTAGTGTAAAGAGAATTATGATGGTTGTTTGAATGAATATGATTGATTTGTTTTTAAGTTGGTAAAGTTGAATTACGTTTAGGTCTCTCTCTCTCTCTCTCTCTCTCTCTCTCTCTCAATGAGGCAAGGGTTAGGCTCCGTCAGACCACCACCCAAGAGCATCCTTTCGGATAGGAATACAAAATCACCTTTAGGTCTCTTGAGTGGCTTCTGGATTGGCTTCTTACATTTTCGCTTTCATTTACTTTTCACAACTAGATCTAGTTAGGTATTTATTTTGCCACTCATTTACGGACTTAGTATAACGAGTAATGGCTAGGTGCCTTATATAATTGACCTATTCTAAAATAGGAGAATCATAGCTGCCTTATAGGTACTGTTATTGAGCTTTAGGCAATGAAATACTTGGTTGCCCTTAGTTTGGACATCATATAGTGCAGTCAGCTCATAGTTTATATAGGTTCATGAGATAATGACATATGATATAATACTTGTAGATTGGCTGAGTTGAAAATTTCTCGCCTTTGACCCATTTAGGTTTATTGTTGTAAATTGTAAACATCATATAAACATCTATTGTAATGCTGTTTATTGAGGATACTTTAGTCAATAATTTGCGGTGAGCAGTACACTTTATGTGATTTGTTATGGTAAGACAATTTAGATCCAATTTAGTGTTGAAAATTTTGGAGTTAGAAGAACATGCACCAATGAAAACGTTGATGTTGGAAGTACTCAATTTTGGTACTGGAAAAAATTATTTTGCAGTAAATCTAATTTAATCTATGCTGAAAATTGCATTTTTAGGTATCCATTGACCGATAGCAGAGAATGTAGGATAATAACTATTTTCTTCTTCAGTGAAACCAAATAAACGAATAGAGACTGTTCAGGAAATGAGTTCTACCAGTGTTGGATAGCTGAAAAGTGACAACTATTAGCAAATCTGTAGTTAATTGTTTATTTGGATCCCTGTTTAGTGCAACATGGGAATCGTTTTTAGGATTCCATATAGTGCAGATGCAGGGGTTTATTAAGAACAAAGCTCCATTGTTACAGAAACATCATTGAGAAAAATTACATAGCCTTGTGTTTTTTGACTGTTTGATGATTTATCTAGTTGTCATAGTCTAACCTTACTAAAAAGAATATCCCATTTTGTATTATACGATGGCATCGTCCTATCCTGCATTTATATAAGCTATGAAGATTGAAGTTATAAGTGAGCAAATAAGGAGACCTTGTTATAGTTGAAACATTTGGTTTGGACAGTTTACATGGTTTAGTTTACTGACATAAATGTTATGTTAGCTGGTTGACATTCATCTTCTTTTTCCAATTGGAGCCTAACTGTGTAGGAGTAGTTTTCCAAATTCTTCATTTTCTTTGATGAGCAGCAGGTCTAATACTTTTCCTCTTTTATCTTTAGATATTTTCCCAAAGACTAAGCTTTTTTTTTTGTTGTTGTTGTAATTTGTTTCCATTTCAAATACTAGGCCACTATCCAAGTTAATTTGAGTTGTCTGTTTTTTTTCAACATTAGATCTTTTGGAATTCAACCTCACTTTTCGGAAGCATGGAACCAAAAAGGCTGAAATCAGAAAGGTTTCCTTATGGTCTTCTTTATAACGGTGGTAAGGTTGTGTTTTACCCATGTTATGCCCAACATATATATTGATCCATTTTTGGAATTTGCTATGTTTTTGAACTCTTGGTTGATATAAGTTGTAGAGGAAGTAAGGTTTAGCGAATACTCCTGTACCTTGATATCCTGAAGGTTTGTAGCTTCTGACACTAAGGAACTATATCTTGGTACTTTCAGTTAAGTGCTTTTAGGGATGTTGCTTCCAGTGATGGATATGTAGTAGAATTTGTTTTTTGCTGCACTGCCTAGGTTATTTTGCCTTTGTTTTGGAGTCCTTGATCAACTCATATTTTTGCTTTCACCTCTTAATTACATCTTTAAATTCTCTTTATCTACACTTTTTTTTTCCTGAACACATTATTAAATCTCTTATTAGTGTTTTTAGTTTTGTACCTGGCTCTCCACTTGCTTCTCCTACTTCACCTTACTTCTGAAAATTTTGGATGAGTAACTTGTGCATATTTGGCTGTTTTATTTGATCCTCCATGATGTATCACATTCGCACTCTTAAAGGGAAATCAGGGTTTGATTTGCACTTCTGATGTATGGCAAGTATTTGTTGATACCATTGGGATATGCAGGTGCCCTTAGTAAAAGCTAACTAGCAGACTTTGTCCATCTCAATCCACACTCTCTTTATATAGCTGTTCTGATAGCACAGAGAAACCCCCTTGAAGGCTTAAACAAGAAAAGTTTCAAGGATAAATCACAAATGAATGTGGGGATCAACAAGGGAACCTAATGGGGAGCAACACACCTAAAGGAATGTTTACACTTGCGGGGATTTAGCTAGGATGCCTTTTCTCCCGCGAGTCTCATCCCTTTTGTGTATATACACAAATAGGGTGTAACTCACGGCCAAGACATTAGCTTAATCCCCATAACCCTAGATATCTCTCCAGGTGCGCAACTCCCTCGGTCCGAGCCGATCCTTGTTCTCCACAGCCATTTGCAGTTTATGCTTAAACCTTTTTCCTTGTATAAACCTATAATGGATTCTTTGTGCTATCGTGTTCCTTGCAAAAGTTTGATTAGGCACATTGCTTGAACTTAAAAGTTGCTTTTCTGTTTGAAGTTTCCAGATGAGGTTTCTCGGGGGATAAGATATGAGAAAGTTATGTAAATGAACTATGCCAGCATCGAATCCTTTTGAGAGGTGTAAGCCAGCACATGAAGAAAACTATTAGTAGAACTATCATAGTTGATCTAACAACATTAGTAAGTATGAACTTCCTTGTGAGTTATCCTAGATCCAGGCCACTAGATGCTTGCAGCAAGCGTATAGCAAATACTGTTATTTCCCTTCTATTCATATCGCTGAATGAGGTTCAGTAACTGATATTCCCACAATGAAGTGTTTCCCGCTTTTCCTACCAATATAGTGTGATCCTTCTTGTTTCTGGGTTCAGTTCTCGCATTTTTTAGGCCTTTAGAAATGAAAATAAGAATGAGACCAGTAATACAAAAATTATAATGCATCCAATTAATATGAATTCATTCTTATAGCTTTGAACTGTAATTATACTTGAATTAATATTTAGTTCTGCTGGTTCCTCAATGAAACCTTGATTTGATAGCTGTACTGTCTTGTTATGGAGGTGTAATTGCATATGAGAGCCTTTTTAATTAGGGCCAATTGACTTGAACCTCCCCTTATTTATACTGTTAATAATAGTTCTGATAGCTTTCAATTGTTGTTATACATAAAGGAATATTTCATTCTGATGGCCAAAACTACCCCTTGGTTAGGCTAACTCTAACAAAATCACCTCATATTTTGAATTTAGTTAAAAATGCCCTTTAGGCTTGAATCTGTAAAAAATGACATATACTGAAACTGGGCTACATAGCTTCTAAAGTAGTTTTTGGAACTGTGAATATTAGTGGGAGCTAGTGTTATTGTATTTAACATTTGGGTTCAAGGGAGAGATGGTTGTATTAAAAAGTAAGGGCTTGCTTTGTCTAATTGATCCCTTAACCTTTTTTTTAAAAAAAAAAAAAAATTGTTAGGATTTTGGTTAATTTCTGGAAGTGGCTTGCGAATTGTTATATTTCTTTCCGGGTATTTGTGATTAGAAAATATTAAATGCCTACCCCTAACCATTACCTTCCGAATCTACTTTGTTGAAGTGTGTAGACAGGGAGGTCTATTTATAGTGTGGTAGGAGTTAGATCAATGCATACTAAAAATAATATAGCAAGTTCAAGAAGGTATAGAGAGAAATTTCCCAACCAATGCCATGGAGCTGAAAACTCAAATAGACTTTTTGCGAAAGATAATTACGTTTTTTTGTACATGTGTTGCTCCTAAAATCTAATGAAGATGAAGATTCTCTAGTAACTTTAGAATCATTAGGAAAGATAGAATTCCTAGCACTAGTCCTAAGTCTTATAATAGTATGTTTGTCTTGACCTATACATCTAGGGAGTGCAATGAAGGGCATAAGTAGGAAGGTAACGACATATAAGAGTTTAGGCGTATAAATTAGATTGATCCTCTTGGAAAGTTTCATAATCTTATTTGTGGGTTGCAACTTGCAAGTGATATCTAACCATCTATCTGACAAAATCATCTTGGAGTGTTCATTGTGTTTGTGGTTGCAGCAGAATTTGTACTGCCTCTTGCTATCATCTCCGGCTTTTCTCTTTAGCTAAATGTAGTTTTTTAAAGCATTTTCCCTCCTTTTTCAAAGACGAGACAATTTATTGATGGTCTAGTGTATGTAATGTATCTCGTTGTCGGAAGTTATTCATGTTTGGATCTAATTTCTAATTTCAGTGTGGCCCACTTGTATGACCCTTTACACCCTTGTTTACATTTTATAGCCCATCTCTTTGACTAAATATATTTTGCGACGCCCGTGCTAAATACCCTGGAAAAATTATATACACTACAAAACATTGTGGTTTAAGAGGCGTATGTCTTTTGGTTTTTTAATGATGTGTCACGCAGGTTTTGTGGGGTATATAGTAAAAAATTGTGGGGTAAATAGCATCACCTCTTAAAAAAACACCACTAGGGGTGATATTCGAGCCGAACGAGCCGAGCTTGACATGTTCAAGTTTGGTTTGAATGGAAAACGAGCCGAGCCGAGCTCGAGCCCAAAAATTATACGAGTTTTTTTTGGCGCTCAAGCTCGGCTCGCGAGCCGAACTTTAAACTCGAGCTCGGCTTGATAGGCTCGAACAAGCCTAACGAACGAGCTTAGGCTCGTTCGAGCTCGTCAATTGGGCTCGTTCAAGCTCGTTCGAGCTCGGTTCGTAGTTGAAAGTATGAAATTTACGAATTACAGTAGTACAAATGAGAGAGGTCGATCGATATTTTGATAGAATATAGAGAATAATTGCAATCCATATACTCAATAACACATGATTTGTTGCCCGAACAAGATTAAAAATTACCCAAATCCACAATTTTTTAACTGTACAAATTACTTCTTTTTCCTCAATACAAGAAGCACTTGAAGAAGCAGAACTATGAAGCACTTGAAACCTTGGCCACCATCGATAATTTCAACCTAACAAGGCACTTTTATGATGATTCATCATCATTAATAGGAAATGGATGCTTGTTAATGCAATGCCTCCCATACTAACCTCATTTGTATACTCTGTTCAGAAGCACCAGAGAACAAAACAAGGCAAACATATATGTTACAATCCATAGATTTCAACTGAACAAAATCAAATAATCAAGAAAAATCTTCAATTGCACAGATCAATGGCAAAAATAAAGACACACAGAGATGGCAGTAGTTCATCAAGCTCGAGCGCCAAACGGAATTGAACCTCACTCCCTGAGAGTTGATAAATACGTCCACCAGGGCCTGGCTGCCGGGTGGGACAAAGAGGAAGATGGACAAGAATAGGGAGTAAGAGGAAGATGAACCTGGTCGGGGTGCGACTGCAGTAGTTCGTCACGGCCTTCTGAAGGAGGGACTAAGAGGAAGCCGAACAAGAAGCGAGGGAGTAGAGGAAGATGAACCTTATCGTGGTGCTACACTACCACTACAGCCGTTCGCCGGGCGCCGGAAGGAGGGAGTACAAGGAACGGAGGAAGACACGCCAAGGAGAAAGGAGGGAGTAAGACGGTAAGAGAGAGGAAGGCTAAGACCCAAGACGGCGCCCAGGAGAAAGGACGTCTTCTCCAATCCTCATATAACCCTAGGGGCAATTTCGGAAAATAACACATAACGAGCTTTTGGGCTCGGTTCGGGCTCGGCTCGAGCTCGACTCGAGCTTAAAAAACCGTTCAAGCTCGGCTTGTTTTATGTAATCGAACGAGCTCGAGTCGAGCTTTTTCGAGCCGAGTCCGAGCCGATCTCGAGCTGTTCGGCTCACATAACAGCCCTAAACACCACTAAAATTCATTTAGTTGTATCATGGGTGGCATTAATTATCTTTAACTCGGTCTGCATACAAGGCATTTGAGAGGTTTGTACAATTTCTAAGCCAAAAAAAAAACTCACTAATGAGAGAAAAAAAACCTACATTAAGAAATTAATAATCAACCAATGAAAATTGAGAAAGTTATATTATGTTATTCTACTTTTTACCCACCGTTTCATGTTGCGGTGGTTTTGTGGTGAAAATATCAATGATTATTTAAAATGCTTACTATCGTAGAGAGAGAAAATACTTTACAATATTTTAGATTAATGTATTTATGATGTTTTTTCCAAAACAAAAAAACAAGGAAAGTGAATAGTAATTAAGAGCATTTGGTTAGGTGAACGAAAAAAATGTTACCAAATCATAAAGTTAATATAATTAATACAACATATTTTGGAAGAAATTTTTATCAACACATTCTTAGTTTTTTAAATCATTTTTTAACAACAAACTACTCATAAACTAAAAAAAAAAATCAAAAACCTATCCATAGATTATTTTGTATTCTGAAGAGACAAGACTTACCCATAGCTCTTTTTATACTTACCGAATGCCTTAAAAATATTACATTAGATTTTTGAAACAGAATCTAATAAAAAAGTGAAATCAACAAGCGAAAGTTAAAGGGCAAACCGCTACTTTTTGTGAGGGTAGAGAGACCTCAAAAGAGTCCAAACCAAACAGATTGGGAGAAACCATTTCTTCCAAAAGAGGCTATCTTGCCACTTGTTGCTGATCATAAAATGCAAATCAGAGGCTCTTTTATAACTCTACCGCACTGTGTTTGCAATGCATGTGACGGTCCTAGAATCTGATCACCATTTTCTGTAAAACAGAACCAAATATAAGCTGGAAGAAGATTTTGCTACTTTCAATAACAAAAAAAAAAAAGAAGAAGAAGCAATGAAATAGTTACTGAAAGTAGGAAACTCTATCAATGCGCCAATACGAATAACTTCTGCACACTAATCCCTTCATAGAATGCTTTTACAATGCAAGAAATGAGATGCAGAGAGAGGAAAAGGGTAGTGAAATTACGAAGACTTCCTCAATTACACTACACATGGGATTCAAATAAAAAATGCATAATGATGCTGCAAGCTGCTCTAGCCACCAACTATTTCTCCATGAATATGATATGATGCAAGAAGCAGTAGTAGCACTTACACATTCACAATGTATAAATTCATTCAAAAAGAAGAGAGAACAATTGTTATGTGTACTTACCTTATCCGCATACTATTGGGAGACTCGTGTTAGGTTTCTCCATTTGTCTTTTAAATCAATATTTGTTCTGCCCTCAAATATATATCAACACGCAACCAATATAGACTTCCAATTTCCTCTACCAAACTTTGTTATATCATCTCGGGAGTCATGTCGGGTTTTATTTTGTTTTTGATTATAAGGTTAGGATCCACCCTTCTAATACAAAAGGCTAAGCCAATGTGTAGGGGCAACCGTTTCTTATATTTCGTGTTGTTATACCACAATATAGTCAATGTGGGATGACAATATTTTCATCCTAACACGCTTGGGAGAGTCGTGTCGAGTTTTATTTTGTTTTTGGTTATAAGGTCGGCATCTAGTCCTCTACCATAAAAGCTTAAGCCAATGTGTAGGGTTTCACTTCCTTATATTTTGTTTTGTTATAGCACCCCATAATCAAGGTTGAGATGAAGTTTCATCCCAACCTATTTCGGCATCCTCCTCCTATTTGGTTTACGTAAAGAGGGTTGTGGGCCTTTTTTTTTGAGTTTCTGGTGTAACATTAACAAAAACTACTACGCAAATCCAACCTCCAATTTAACAATTTCACTTATATTAATAATAATATACTCAACAATGAAAGCAACCATAGGCATATATCATAAACTTGTATATTAATTATAAAAAAGCCCAGCATATTGAGCCATATCAGAAATTTATATGATTAATAAACTTCAACAACTATAATATTACATGCTTTTCCCTGCTCATTCAATGCAATTTTGCACTTATTTCTTTCTCATTAGCCATTAGCATGTTTGTTTTAAGGGTTAAGTCATTCCGCAAAATAAAAACAAAGTCTTATAAATACAAGTATCCAACCCAAATTTTGCTGCATATATTTTTGACAAACTCACCTCTATTGAATCAAGTTTACTACCTAGCTAAGAGCACTGTTGAACCTTATCTTCGTATTTTGATTGTAATTCTTGAAGTTCATGTTTGCATTAGAAAACACAAGTGACCATAATGATGCACAAATCAAGAACTCTACTAATGAAAAAAACAAACCTTTTGAAGGCTTTGTATAGTACCCACCATCTGCTCTATTTGACCTGTCATTGCCTGACCAAGAAAAAAACTTCTTAGCATTACAATAACAAAAACATTCACCATTTCATAAACTATCAGATATGACCTTTTTTTATTTCTCCCGTTGAATATAGCGGTCCTTGGGAATGTAGCCACCATTGTTCTCTCTTGCCACATGAACCTCTGAATTAAGAATGAAGTGATTTTTCGTTCTGATGATCACAAACCCAATAGAGTAAATCCCATACAAGTTGCCTACCCGACTTAAGTCGCTCAATCTCACTGTAAAGTTCTATGATATGATGAGAGTTATTTCCATTTTCTTTCGATTCACCTAGTCATTGAATGATGAGTTTAAAAAGGGAAGTCATGCAGGTATAAAATAAAAAGGGCAGTCATGCAGGTATAACAATATAACACAATTTAGGAACAAAATAAGGGGAAAACATATTTGTTGAGAACAACAATCTAAAACACTCTTTAGGCTTTGAACGCTTAAAATCAGTGATATCTCTGTCAAGTCACTGCATCATTCACAAACATTGTAGCAAGCACAGACATTTGATGCTTAGAGCCATTTCAGGAAACTAATTTCTTAGTTTCAACTACCAAATTGAAAAGACCAAACCAAACATTGTTTTCAGTTTCTCTTCCATTTCATTTAACTGATCACTAAAGTTGGCTCAATATTGACTGCACATTGGTACAAATCATAGGTGTTAACACAAAACTAGAAGCCATCTGAGAATACAACACATATACAATTGTCCACAGACACAAACACAATATGATATCATAAATAATATAACTTTGTAATTTAAGAGCACTTGACGAGTAGAGCTAACCTCAGGTTTGTTCCTTATATGTTTGGCCCTGTGAACATAATCAAGATTATTCAAGTTCTCTTCAAGACAATGCACAGGGGAAGATGTTGGTGCTATGATGCAAGTCTTTGCCCGTCCTCGAAGGAATCACGAAGCAACCTTGTAAGCTTGCTATCCCTATATGGCCAAGTGTCATAGTTTTAGGTGAGTATAGTATGACAACTACCAAATGTAACTCACTGAAGCACAAACTTGTAGGGAATATGCCCAATTCGCTTCTCTGGCACACTCCTGGATAATGGAAAAGGGGAGTTATCTAGTCAAGTGCAGTTTCATACCTTTAAAGCCTTGGAAGCAAAATTGAGAGTAAAAATCCAAACCTCTTGAGCTCCAAAAAGAGGAATATTTTCTGAACCAGCTAAATCAACTAAGTTGAGCTTCCCACATTTAATGATTTCCTTGCTTCCAACTGTTGCCTATTTGGTCTGGATTGTGATGGAAAATAAAGCATGTGATCGACTACAAACATGAATAATATATGGCTATTAGAACAAGCGGCGCATTAGGAGTGATCTTAAACTCGATGTTCAGAAAAAATAGCCGTAGAATGTTTGTTTAGAATGGTCTCTACAATTCTGAGCTTTGCAGATCCCCTCTCAAGCAAGGGGATTACAAGCTCTTCTTTCAAATCTCTTACAAGAACGCCACCTTTTCCATCTTCCATTAACTGAAGTGGCTTCTAACGCCTGCCAAGAGTATACAAAATTTGCTTGACTGTGCGAGGGATAACAATGATTGCAGAATGCAGCGCCAGAGGGTGATCTTCTGTCAGCAGTAGGAGTTATACCTCGCGCTTTCAAACAAAATTTTGTATACCCTTAAAAATGATTGTGGGGAGCAGCAATGCACCTAAATGATAAATCACAATGCACCTAAAAGGAATGTTTACACTTGCAGGGATTTAGCTAGGATGCATTTTCTTTGTGAGTCTCATCCCTTTTGTGTATATACACAAACAAGTTGTAATTCACAGCCAAGACATTAGCTTAATCCGCATAATCCCCATGAACTTCCTTGTGAGTTATCCTAGATCCAGGCCACTAGATGCTTGCTGCAGCAAGCATATAGCAAATCCTGTTATGTCCCTTCTATTCATATCGCTGAATGAGGTTCAATAACCGATAGTACCACAATGAACTGTTTCATGCTTTTCCTACCAATTTCGTGTGTGATCCTTCTTGTTTCTGGGTTCATTTCTCACATTTTTTAGGCCTTTAGAAATGAAAATTAGAATGAGACCAGATACGAAAATTAGAATGAAACCATTTAATATGAGTTCGTTCTTATAGTTTTGAACTGAAATTATATTTGAATTAATATTTCATTCTGATGGTTTCTCAATGAAACCTTGATTGATAGATATACTGTCTTGTTATGGATGTGTAATTGCCTATGAGAGCCATTTTAATTACAATTGACTTGGACCTACTTTTATTTATGTTCTTAATGATAGAAGTTGGCTGTGGATGAGATGAGAGTGCTAAGATGGATGAGTGGGCACACGAGACTGGACAGAATAAAAAATGTTGACATTAGGAGCAAGGTTGGAGTTGCGAGTATCGTTGACAAAGTGCGGGAGTCCAGATTGCGGTGGTTTGAGCACGTTTGTAGGAGGCAGTTATCAGCGCCGGTTCGAAGGTGTGAGAGCTTGGAGCTTGGAGCAATGTGTAAAGGGAGAGGTAGACCGTAGAAGAGCTGGATGGAGGTTATCCGACAAGATCTCAATGTGCTGAACCTTTCGAAAGATTTGACATCGGATAGGGATCACTGGAGGAAGTGCATTCGGATTTCTGATGGTTAAAAGCCCGAGGATGGGTGTTGGGACCTTTCGTATTTGCTTCTTTTCTGACTTCCTATCTGTTTTCTATTGCCTCATTATCTACTAGTTGGCATGATACCATGTGACTCTTATTCCCTATTATTTTGGGTCTGCCGGAAATACTCTCTCGACTTGGTTGAGGAAATAGTGAGTTGTTGTTGTTATACACAATGTTATTAAAATTGGGATTCCGAATCATATCGATAAAAAGGTTTAATGATCGGATTGTAAGACCATAAGCAACGGAGCTCCCCTCGAATAAAAACATGTGCCAGCTCAACGATTTTTGGCTTTTGGAGGAGAGAGAAAATGTTGATTCGGGGGAGGAAGAGCAATTATTGGCGTCGGCTCATCCCTCCCTTTTTTTTTGCTAACCAATATAAACACGCCACATGGCAGTGTGGTTTTAATTAATTTAAAACCTCATTTATTTGTTAAATAAATTTGTTTTTTTATAAAAAAAATTATTTTTGAATATGATTTATTTTTCTCTATCCAATGACACCCATTTTGCATATGTTTGGGGAATTTTTTTTTTTTTGCTAAGTTTACCATATGTTAAAGATTTATAGTCACATAAACAACCTTAACTTAAATCAACATAAATTTATACCATAAAAATACATAAATTTAAACATTAAATAACAATACCCACTACACATGGAACATGAAAACACACACATATAATAAAACATAAAAATATTCTAACAACTGCACTTTGTCGTACAATTTGAACGGGTTAAATTTTAAATTTTAAATTTCAAATATCAACGTTCAAATTATTAATCAATGAAGTTCAACTTTTTTTAGTAAAAAAATTAGTATTGGGTTACATATAGTTAGCATTTTTTTTTTGTTTCTGTGTTTTTTCAGTTTATCAATTTAATAAAATATTTCTAAATTCAATTGTGTGCCTTTTTTATTTTAATTATACGTATTAATATTAATATTAATATTATCATTAACAAAAAAACTAAGTAAAATAAATCAATATTTAGCTTAATAAATATAAAAAAGTGTAAAGTGAAATAAGAGTCGCGCGACTATCTGTTGTGAATGAAAAAAGTAAAAAGCTGAAAAGTTAGTGAAAAGCTGATGTGGCAGGAATAGTTGTCGATTTGGCTTAAATGAGTTAAGAGTCGTGTGATTCTACGTTGCTGATGGTCTAAGATCCCGCCATATGGATTAATTTTTAAAATGAAGTTAATTTATTTCATATTAGATAAATATTATGTTAAATCATAAAAAATATTGTAAAGTGAAAATACCGGTTCAGGTTATCAAAAAAAAAAACCGGTTCAAGTTTCAACACTTGCCGCTCGGTTTACGGTAAAAACCCGAACCTGTAATGACTAATGTAAAGCCCGAACCCGTAATGACCCATAATATAAATTACAAACCGGAGGGTTTTACTTGGCAAATAAACCCAACACACAAAACCCTCCTCATTCCCAGTTGCAGCGAGCGAAATGAGCGTGGCCGTAGCAGATCGAGCTAGGCTATGGAGGCTGCCATTGAACCTCATCCGGAGCTTCAGCGCTAGCTCCTCCGTTCCTCCCCCTTCTACTCCCGCCGTCAATTCAGTGACGGCGAAGAAGAAGTCAAAGCGTGGGGCGAAGAAGAACTTGTTCGAAGTTGTTAATATTCTACCCCAGTGGGGCATCGGCTATCACATGGCCAAGAGTCATTGGACCAACGTCACCTATGAGATCACCAAGATCAATCTCTACAAAGATGGCAGGCACGGCAAAGCATGGGGGCTCGCTTACAAGGACGGTTAGTTTTCTGTTCCTAATTTGGTTTAAATCTCCATTTTGTAGGGTTTGAGTATGTCCCAGTGACTGTGTTGAGCTTGTTTGAGTCTGATTGTGATAAAAATTGGAGCTGATTTCCGTACATCTTTGATTTGTGCAAGAAAATTAGGGTTTTTATTTGGTGGTGTGTTTGTATCTAGGTGGCGTACTAATTTATTTGATTTATTTGGAGCTGAGATTGATCACTTGCTGAAAAGATGGTCAAAATTAGGGATTTCTAGGAATTGCCTTTTTTCTTTCATGGTTCTGCAGTTTGTTTTCCACCCTCTTTTTTTATATTTGAAGTTCTTTTATTTCTGTTGTTGCCAATGCAAGTCCTTTAGGTGTGTTCTGTAACTCTGTTGAATTGTGCACAGTTGAACTGAATCCTCTGGGTGTGTTACATTGAATTGTGCACATTTGAAATAAGTAGATACTCATAACATCATCAGTGATTTAAGTGATTTACCTTATACCTTTATGTGCATCTTGTCTTAGTTGCATAGGGTATGTTCACTTGTGTATTAGCATTGACTGTTGACACCAAGGCCATTATATGTACTGTACGTACGCCAATGACCCAAAATCAATGCCCCAGCCCGAGGCAAAAATTTGAGAACTCTTCCATCTCCTTGCTTTGGAGCCTATATGGTCCATTCTCGGAGACCCAAAACCGCATTCAGATCCAAAACTAACTCCATTCCTCACTCAAATACAGGGTTCAAAACCACCTCAAGCCGGCCATGATTCCACTCCTTATTCGTAATTTATATTCACTTCCATAAGTTAACTGTTAATGTTTTTATCCAAAGGATGAAAATTCAGAAATTAAAACGCACAATACCTCAAGGCATGTAGGTTAACACCCCTGTTTCAACAGCTGACTTGCTATGGAATTAAAATCTAACCTGGTTCTACCCAAAGGTCATGTTGTCAAGTGCCTAGTTCATGAGGATATTAAAACAGAAGTACAAAATCCAGAAGCTTTATGCCATTCTCAATACTATAGATGGTTCATATTTAATAGGCCATGGTCTTTCCAGGATTAATGTTTTAAGCAATTTTGTCTGTCTATCTGCTCTTCTCAAGGATGGATTTTGTTACCTGCACATTTGTACTCAACTATGTATAGTGTGATATACCCTTAGGGCTTTGTGTTACTTTGTGCCTGCACTATTTTTTTATTCGGTTTTTGCTTGATCAAACGCAATTTCTTTCCGTGAATCATTGCACCTTGGCCATCAGTGACAGTGAGGGTTTGGTACAAGGATGTGTGCACCCTTGAGATTATTTTTTGGTATTTACTGGAGAAATACAACTCAAATAGGACCACATGTATTGCACCTGATGCGTGTCTAGGGAATATACATTGCATTCCATGCTGCATTTATATATCTTGTGTCTTAAATCTTAATCTTTTTACCATTTAATTGATGGAATGTTGGTTAGTAGCTCCCCTTGTTACTTTGTTTTTTATGCATGAATGAAGTATTGCGATGAATCCTGAATTTCAATAGGGACAATCCTTAAGTCGTGGTTACTTCTAAAATTAGATCTGGTTTGTACTCCTGCAGGCATACCTGCTGATGCTCCAAAGAAAATTAGTGGGGTTCACAAGCGTTGTTGGAAGTACATTCAGAATCCAAAGAAAGTGGAAGCAGAAAAGACACCAGAGGCGCAACCAGCTTAGTGCGGGCTGAGTTTAGTTGAGCTACTCAATGCAATCACCTATCTTCCCTGGTTAATTTATCCTATTACTATCAAAGAGCCTCGGATGTGTCCTTTTTAAGTTGATGCTCGGTCCTAACTTTTCCTTTTATGTGGTTTTTTGCATACCATATTCAAGCATGTAGAACAGAACTATAGGTTGCTGATCAAACATCATAAGTGGTTAAAACTCCCTTGTTTTCAGGAATGTTTTTGCCAACAAAAATGAAGGGCATCTGTTCTTCGGTTATTATTCATTAATCATACCTGCTTCTGGTCCAATGTTGATGCTCTATTGTTCGTTAAATAAGATGTTGATACTCTATTTTCCCTTTTAAGCTGGCGATTGTTTTCATCATTTCCAATTTGGATAGTCAAGACTCATTAGGGTGATGCCTGAACTGTCTAGCTTACACATTGATATTTGTCATAATTACCGAGCCTGGTTGCGGGATGACCTTCTAAACGGATATGATAATCTGCTGATGTTTGCTTTGATAAAGAATAGTTGTTCAATAGTAAGCAGCCATTTCCGCCTTTTGACACCAACTCGACCACGAGCCACGATTAGACTAACTCCAATGGTTGTGTGCAAATGTCTAAATGTGCATTTTTTGGACATTTTTGAGCTCCATTGGTTGCTTTTGGGGTGTGCAAATGTGTACATTTGAGCACATGATGTGCAAATTTGAGCACATCACCTCCCCATGTGCAAAAACTTTTTCAAAAAGCAAGACAATCTTATTGGTGTGTTTTTTATGATTTTTGTTTTCTTTTTTGTTTTAAATTAATTGTATTTGAATGTTGTGTAAAAAATACACATTTAACCATTAGAGCAAAATACCAAAAAGTAAAGTGTATTTTACACACCATGTGCAAATGTATACATTATAGACAAAACCATTGTGGATAGTCTTATATAGTCAAAATATGCTATGAATTTTCAGCTGATGGCTGGAGTACAACAACCCAGAACTGTAATGATCAAATATTAACTTGTTTCAAGTAGTAATTCTTGGTGCAACACTTGAACAAACACAAATATTCCCCGTTGATTCAAACAGAGGATAAAATGATAAATTGATCTAAAAAAATTCATTCACTGTCTTCCATGGACTCGGGCTCAGACTCAGACTTGGAGGCGGCATTGCTCTTGAACGTTGTAACTGCATCATCGAAGACCTTCCTCACGTGCTCGCATACACTCATCAGATTCTGGCAGCCATCTTTCAGTACCTCACTAGCCGGATCACCTTGAAATTCAGATATGCAAACCAAATCATGAAATACGATTTTTCCAGTCAGACTAAATCATATCAAACACAGCCTAGATCACAGTATCATCCAGCAAATCGATCATGTTAATTGTAAGGGTTTCCACAATAGTTATCTCAATCTACTTGGATCAACCAAACAACAAGTTAAACACAGTGAAGTTTTCAGCTATTGGAACTTGAAAGACGAATATACCAGAAAAGTATCTCACCTGTCGTTTGGACTCTGACATTAACCTTGGCTTCCGAAGGGTGAGGAATGCTATAACCACAAAATGATACCTTTGAACTGCAAGATATCATAAACTAATATTCAGATAAAGGACTAAATTCGATCAAAAAGTTTCCAAAGGATGAAATATCTGTCTGAAGCTCCTATCACCAGTAAGTTGAAACATTCATCATTTCAGGAACTTAAACATACTAATGTTGTACAAGAGCATAACGAGGAATAATGGAAGATAAGGCAACTTACTCCTGATTGAGGATATAACGTAGAGAATTAGCTAAAGTGTGATCCTCTTCTGTTATCGAAAATGTCGATGCACTTGGATTTTTGTATGTACCGTGTTCCATTTTTCTGCAAAATCAGCTGTCAGAACTTCCAGAAGATCTTGCAGGTGAAACAAATAAAACACCAAAAACTCACGGCAAGGGGAAACCAAACCATGAGTATACGCCTCGGTGATACTCAATCCAATATAGAGAAAGCAAAGATTTCATCTTTCAACCAAAGGATATGCTCCAATGTCAACATTTACTCGCAAAATTCCAACTGATAAAAAAAAGGAAAAATCGACATAATTTCAAGCTCTGGACCTGTATTGTACTAGTTCATTCTTCAAGCCAGTTAGCAACTTCCTAGTATCGAATATGGGATTTTGAGTTTCATCCAATCAGGCGTAAAGCACACAAATTCGAGCATAATAAAGAAAAACGGACGCGAAAGGCGTAGAAGATTACCACAACAAGCCAAGCGCGTAAACTGCAATCGTCAGAGCTTCAGAAAGCTAACCGAGGAGTCCGACCAAAGCACGGGGGCGCTGGAAGTCCGGTGGCGAAGGGGCCGGTGAGTGGTGGAATGGGGAGAGGAGGAAGAAGCAACTGACGATGCCGACGGCGAAATAGAGCGAGGAAGGTGATGAAGGAAATAGGGCGGGGTCACGTGAGTTGCACGTGTATGTTTTTGCTGTATGAAACGGCGTCGTATCAGGTCCTTTTTCCATCTTCCTTGACCTTCCGCTGCCAAAGCCCTAACCATAAACCCTAGAGCAAATTCGGCAAGCTACAAACGCAAACTCAATTCTGCAAAACATTTCGCTGATCTCTCCAAAAATTCAACCTCGAAAAGGTATCGGCTTGTCTGTTTTACCGATTTTGGCTTCCGAATTTTGGCTTATAGGAGAGGGGTTCAATGCTTAGGGTGTTAGGGCATCAAGTTGATTGCGAATTTGTGATTTTGTGACAATGCCGATATCTAACTGCTGATTTTTATATTATCTGATGTGTTACTTAGTTCGATCGATTCAAACGAACATGGCGGGCAACAGTGCTACCACTGCTTTCGAGAAAGAAATGGTACCTTTCTGTAACTCTGTTCTCTTCTTAGGTTTGTTTCAATTTGGAATGAATTCTAAGCGAGTTGTTGCTAATTTGAATTTTAGCTGAATTTTTCCATCTGTTTGATCGTATCTCTGGCTCTGCTTTGGGCCTCTTGACTGTTGAAATTGAATTGGAGTGAATCAAAAGAAATGACATTGCTTTTGCTGAATAGTTGTGTTTCAATTTGTGACATTGTTTTTCATTTGTGAATGTCCTGTCTGTTTGATCGTATCTCAGGCTATGTTGTGGGCCTTTACTGTTGAATTGGATTGGGAATGAAGCAAAAGGAATGACATTGTTTTTATTTAATTTTTGAGTGTTCTGGGAGAGAAGGAATATTTGTAATTTTTAGGCAGTCCATGTCTTCAAATAACATGATGACAGATTTCCTTTGTATATTTTTTTCATCAATTTATCGAAATTGCTTTGGATGAGCTGGAGGGGGAATTGGTGGACTTGTATCTAGTGGAGGGTTAGAGTTTTTAGGGCTCTTGAGTCCTTGTTTTTTTTTTTTGCAAGGATAGTGGTTTTTTAGAGGGTATAGAGGGATCCTTTTGGGTATAGATTCCCCTTCTTACATAAGACCCTTAGTATGGTCTTATCACTTTTGTATCTTGGGTTAACCCCCTTATCTATATATTTACCGTTTCAAGCTGAAGGGGGAATGGAGCCTATGCTTACCATATTTCGACAAATTTATATCGAGGAGAGAGATGTCAGGGAAAAGAGTTCAGATCTCTCAGCTTTATTTAATACCCTACTTGGTGCTGAATGTCTGTTCATAACATGTTTTTGCATTGATTTTGTGATTTCCCCTTTCTTTCTTCAGCTTAATTTTTTACTTACGATTCAACTTTGTGATTTGTCATTGGGTAAAGTTTACCTTGTCTTTGTTGAAATCCTTCAGATCTTTAGCATGGCTGAGAAGGAGATGGAATACAGAGTGGAGTTGTATAACAAGTAGGCAATCTGGATCCCAGTTCACAGCTTACTTCTTGTGATTTTTATTTAATATACAAAGTGCGAATTTTTCTTATTCAAATCGTTTTGATACTAATTGCTATGTTGAAATGTTGAAAACTGATGGAAAATCCTGAGCTTTTCTTCCTGTTCGGGGAAGCGACTTTGTGCTCTGGTGCTAGTGGATGTATGTTGTTTTTTGCTCTTGACTGACTTGTACAATTATACTTGTGTATTCCAGGCTTACCGGTGCATGTTTTAGCAAGTGTATTGAGAACAAGTAAAAATCATTCCCTTCTCTTTTTTTCTTATATCTTGACACCTTGTACTTGTTTGAGAGCTTCAAAGCACATTTATCCTTTAACTGCACAGATACAAGGAATCTGAGCTTAACATGGGTGAAAATAGTTGCATTGATCGATGCGTCTCAAAGTATTGGCAGGTAATTTTGTTTGTTGAAATTTATATTTGGATTTTCTAGACAGTGCTTGGTTAGATATCATTAATTCTGTGTATTGATATATTTAGCATCTTATCTTTAATATGATTTATCTTAATCTGCATTAAAATGGGGGAGTTCGATCAAATTGTTGGTGTTTTCCCAGGTCACCAATCTGGTTGGGCAACTCCTTGGATCTGGTCGCCCGCCAATGTGAACTACTTTGCAATAACATCAAAAACAATGTTTGTTGGAGCGCCTTGAGTAACATGAGGGAGAGATTGTTTCTTCTTTCTTTTGCACCATTGCCTCTTATGTTATTCAAATTTCACACAACCTTGGAGAATTGAATTTTGACCATTTGGATTGTTTTGTCCCAATATTAAACACCCTCTAAATGTTGAAATCTCATTACATGCTTCTTGTTATTTACTGCTGAATAATTGTGATAATAGGAAAGCAATGGTTATGATGAATGCTTCTAATTGGAAATCACTACTTGATGCATAGCTCTATCTCCTCTCATCTATGGTGTACACCACACTTTAATCTTACAGTGCAGTTTGACATTTTGAAGTAGAATTTGATAGACCAAGGCCTGGTCACTGATCCTTTAAATTCTAGCTAGCTTACTCACCTCGTGCTGAGAGGCTGGTTTGGCCTGAAAATGAGAATGCGGGAAGTAGCTGTCCTAGCGGATCACCTAATTGCCTCAAAGGGCTGGATTTGGCTGTACTGTTAGCCTGTGGTGTATCTGTGCACGATTCTTCTAGGGATTGCCATTGGCATAGAACGTGAAGGTGTACATAGGAGCCTGATTGCCATGAAGAAGGTTGTGCGTCTTCGATTCATAGCGATATCCAAAAAATTCAGGAATAAACTTCCAAAACAGACAAAAAGATGTTACATCATATGAAGATTTGGACTGCCTTGGCTTCTAGATGAGATATCACTCAAGCTTTGATTGGCGCATTGATTATAACATTTTAGAACATGTTGCAAAGACATTATTAGAAATGGGCTAAAATGGATTAAAAAACATCTTTAGTACAAAAATCACACAAAATGGACTGAAATTTAAGCTACAGAACATCAGGCTATCCAAACATGTAGGTTCCAGGAAAATAAAAACGAAAAAAGTATCTCCATCACAGGCAGAACGGGAATTTAATAGCAACAAATTCAGATGCGTTGCGCCAGATTACAACAGCAATACCATCACCCCAGTAAATCCCAGTAAAGCAGGATATAGGTGGACACATCCATACCCTGAACTAGTCAAGATGATCTGATGAAGTTGAAATTAATGCTCCTCTCCTATCACCTGCATACTTGACAGGATACTTATCCAGAATTCGCTTGATCTCCATAACAAGTTCAGACCGCTGTGTATTCTTCCGTTTACAGGATTTGGAGGGGTTCAAATACTCACGAAGACTCATTGCGTGATCAAAATGAACACTCATCTTGATCTTACTTTCAATGAACTCAGGTTTCACGTTGGGGGGCGGGTCCTTATAGACGCGTGTATCATTATTGAGCAAGCTGAAATAAGAACAAAAACCAAGGGGGTAATTATATATCATGGATGTCAATAGATTCGTCACGAAATCTTAAATCATGAAATTAAACTTACTCTTCTATTTCTTTTTGCAAAGGATGTAAAATAACCGCAGAATTAGTGGCATCAAGAACAAACTCTATTTCATCTGCTAGTTTGGGTTCACCTTCAAGGACTGTGAAATTAAGCATGGTCTGCAAATCCGAGTTCTTGTATATGATTTCTTCTCCGGTGTTGATTTGCTTACATGTTGTTTTGAATAGGCCTATTTTTGTAATCTCCACCTGAAAACAAGAGCATGTATTATACATATAAATTTGTAGAGCTTTGGTGATGTAGAAAAAGAGCAAGATACATAATGAATCGATCACCTCTGCTTCTCCAATCTTGCATCGATCACCTACATTGAAATGATGGACGACAAACAAGAAGTAGAGTCCCGGGCTCATAACTTTCCAGGTGCAAGTAATCACGAACAAAATGAATGCAGTTCCTAGCACCTGATTTCTCAGTTCTGATGCCCAGACATACACCCCAACTGGGGTGTATATACAAAGGAAAACTATGGCAGCCAGAAGGCATATGGTTGATGTGAGAACCCAATTTAAGATCCCTACGACGTTGAAGGCATTAACAAGTGTACATCCCAAAGATAGGCAATCCTCGTGAGCATCTGCCTGCTCAAGTAATCAAGTATAGTAAACCAGATCATGATTCTCGATAATTTTTTTTTTATCGAGAATCATGATCTGGTTTACTATACTTGATTACTTGAGCAGGCAGATGCTCACGAGGATTGCCTAGAAATTGTTATGTGCTTGTACCAAATGAAATTTGAATTTCATTTGGTACAAGTGTACATCCCAACGGATGGGTGTTGTATCTCATTTTTTATTAAAAAATGAGATACAAGACATATATTTCAATCAAATGATTTAATTAGAACACCAGCATAGAAATTGTAATGTGCTTGTACCAAATGAAATTTGAATTTCATCTATTGGCGCCCTAAGTAATGGATAACTATCAATTTTATCATTCTTCCGGCAGTGACGGGTCTGGTCTCTATTTGGTAAATCAGCTAGAGTTTCAGAGATTATGGATTTAATGTTATATAGTTTTAAATGAAATAAATATAAGATGATCCAATCAGGGTGGCCTAGTAGTGTGGAACAAGGGGATAAGGAGGTCTTGGGTTTGATTCCTGCCTCTGTGCGTCCCTTTCCTTGGTTTCTAGGGTTTTGGAATATGAGCTTTTTAATTGCTCTTAAACAGTTATGTTTAACAAACACAGGTTCAGCTGCCCCATCAGTTACCATTTTACAAAAGATGACCAAAATAAACTTAAACTTACAAGCCATTTTCGGAATGCTTCATAGGTGACATCGGGAGTGCCAAGTTCTGCTTGCAGTTGTTGGAGTAAGAGTCGTGCGTCATCAGCAGATTCAACACCCATCCGTTGTTGTAATGCTTCTACTGTCACGTACTCCTCGCTCATCCTTTATATTGTACATATTTGTCAAATTCAAATAGTTCAATCGATCAGGCAAGGAACATAAGTATCAACTGCGCGTGTAATGAAGAAAATGATTAGAAACTAAAAAGTATATGAGTTATATAGCTCACGCATTGTTGTTGTTGCCTAGGATATTTTCATCAAGAATGTCGACCTTACTGAGTGATGCCTTGTGTAGATGGTGAACAATAGTGTCTATTTTGTATAAGCAGTAATGATGGTGCGACACAAGCTGCAGAATAGGGCTTCTTTCAAAACGCCTTGCAATATTATTTCTCGCACTCATTTTAAAATTGCAAAATCCTCCGCGACAGTGATTGTAAGAACAACTGAAAGGCTTCAGCTGACTGATTCTTGATCGGTCGATAACCATGGACAGAAAGTAGAGCTGGAAACCCGCCATTAGAACCCTACCCCTGAATCTGTCGTAGATATATTTTTCCTTCCACCGCGACAGAACTTAACAGTCTCTTTTCCCACTAATAAGAGGATAAGAAGCTGTGCCGGAATGATCCATTTTAGCACAGGCGTTGACCGTATCCATTGCAAATCAAAAGAGTCCCAGGGAAGCCGATGGTGAGAAGTATCATCCATCCAAGTAGGATACAAAGGGAACTAAACCTCTTTAACCATAAGGCAGCATTAGTCAATTGGCGTGGTTTGTTGGGCTGTAGTTTTGTTCCCACAAAGGCTTCATTCTCACTACGAAAAACAATGTACAAGAGTGGGAGATGCACAATTAAGTGACAAAATAAGAGCCTCGTAACCCCAAATAATGATGGGTTCCAACGTATTCAACATAACAATAATACCTGGCGTATATATTATAAAAAATTACGAAAGTGAGGAAATCACAACGATCGATGATTCTGCAATTCGTAACACACACCCAATTTGCCTCCGTATAGTACGTAGTTGGCAAACAATTCACGTGCAAGGATCACGTACGCATAGCCAACTACGTAAATAGAATAAAAGGAAAGTTTTACCATGGCAGTAAATTTGATCAGAATAGACACAGGACAACAGGCAACAGTTTCACATCCATCCTCATCCTCTGCAGCAGCTTCGATGTTTGATGCAGGATGGGAATTAGTGGGTAGGATCCATCCTCTACTGCAGCTTCGATTTCTGATGCAGGATGGGAATTAGTGGGTAGGATCCATCCTCTACAGCAGCTTCGATTTCTGATGCAGGATATTCACCGCTGGGAATTTGTGTGTAGTATCCATCCTCTACAGCAGTTTCGATGTCTGATGCACCGCTGGGAATTTGGAGGTAGTTGGCATACAATTCACGTGCAAGGATAATGGGCGCATAGCCAATTTTGCCAATAAAATAAAAAGGAGGCTTTACGATGGCAGGACATTTGATCAGCTTAGGGATCAACACTGGACTCCAGACAACAATTTCACGTCCATTCTCTGTAGCAGCTTCGATTTCTAATGCCGAATTCTCACTGCTGGAAATTTGTGGGCAGGATCCATCCTCTGCAGCAGCTTCAATTTCTGATGCAGGATCCATCCTCTGCAGCAGCTTCAATTTCTGATGCAGGATTCTCAACGCTGAGAATTAGTGGGTAGGATCCATCCATCCTCTGCAGCAGCTTCCATGTCTGATGCAGGATTCTCACCGCTGGGAATTAGTGGGTAGGATCCATCCTCTGCAGCAGCTTCCATGTCTGGTGCAGGATTCTCACCGGGTGCATGGGGCATTTTTCTTTTTTTTTGGGTAGCAAATAGGAATGTGGGAGCTTTGACCTTTTTCCCTTGCACAAATGAAAAAGCAGTTTCAACTTATAAATATCCATTGAACCAATAAAAGGTTGACAAGAGTATCAATGGATTAACTCAATATTGCTAATGGTTATAAGTTATATTAACCTATAGCTTTCAGGGGAATTAAAAGTAACAGGTAAGAAATAACTACCCAAGCTTTCCTCCTAATCTCCTCACCGAGGCTCACAACGAAGCTATGGTGGATTTTTGGGGGAGGGTGGAGTGGAGAGGAGGTTGTGATGGCTCAAGAGACTTGCAAAATAAGACAATGAATTTAAAGTTTACTCTCTGCTATGATGCTATAAATCTAGCTTATATATATATCATTAAATGTCCATCTACAGATATTCATTTCAATATTGGATAAGACCAAAAAAAATTACAAGTTATATAGACTATTCAATACTCCGTAGTAAACTTAATTTACTGCTATAATATAGTGCATAATAATTTCCCATACAAAAGCAATCATTTCTTAGCAACAAACAAAAGGAGGAGAAATGATCCTTACTGAAGCTAACATACCAGAAGCATAAAAGCTAGAATTGAATATTGCTCAAAGCATTTACCTTTGCTACCACTGGCCTAACCTTGAGACATCGAACTTGTACTTAGCAAGAAAACTATTGTAAAAAACAGAAGAAATAAGAGCATTCAATGACACTGATTCGGAGGCAGGACAAGAATACGTGAGCCATTCATGTGTCTAAATTGTGCGGAGAGAGGTCGAGGATGATCAATTCCATCTAATACCAGATGAAATTGCTAATATCAAGTTGCAAATAGCGTTAAAGAGGGCAACCTTCGTTGAGAGACTTACCAAGGTTGCGAAGTCAGGCACCAAATCAGGATGACTAGAGGAGGGCAACGATGGCTCAAGGTAAGAGCGACAACGCAATTGAATCGACATAGGTCGGGAGGGAGATGGCGATGGTGCCGGAGGCTGAGAGTGACGACCCAGAGCGGGAAGGTGAGGGCGATCGTCAATCGGGCAATACGAATCGACACAGCGCCGGGGTAAGGCCGATCGCGCCGACGGGTAAGGCAATGACCTCGAAGGGTGTGGGCGACGAGCCGAAGGCTGAGGGCGGTTAGCCGGAACCGAAGGGTGAAGGCGGGCTTGGCAGCGTGGACTCCGTGGAGGGTCGGTGTAGTGTGTTCTAGGGATTGGGGGTTGTAAATGGGGATTTTTGTACGTTTTAGATTTTCACTCTTTTCATTTATTTTTTATTATTTAATTATTTAATATAATTTACATATAACAGAAAAAAGATAAATACAAAAAACATTTTACCTTTTTTTATTTTCTGATTTTTTAGGGTGGTGGGGTAGTTTTGCTAATTGAATGAAGTATTTTTACAAATTTTCATAAGTAAGTGCAATTGTTTTCAAAATAAGGTATTTTTGCAAACCAATTATGAAAGTGGGGTATTTACTACTAATTCTCCTTTTTTAATTCCCACTATATTTTTTAACCAATCAAAATATTAAAAAAAAGTCAACAATACACAAATCGATACAAATCATTATTACCCCCTACCTAAAAAACCTAAAATGACATCTATTTTAATACAAGAATAAAGACCGATCTAAATTAAAAGACAAAGGGAGTATAATATAAGACCATAGCCTATTCAAACTTTTTTTTTTGAACTGATCTAGCTAGTCAAGAGTATCCAAACGGATTAGACCAAGAAGCACATAGTCATTAGAGCAGTGGTGTCAGTGGTGGATCATGAAATTGTTGATTGAGGAGCAGAAAATTACGATAAAAAAATTGGCTAAAATTAAACCCTAATTTTTCTTTTTTTTTCCGAAAAAATCATAAATATTATGAATGTGTAACTAGAATAAAAACATAAATCTTGCATGCTTTCTTTCATGGTTTTCAAATATTTCAATATAACCTTCTAATTTGAAATTCCCAGATATAATTATATTATTAAGATATGAAATTTAGCAAATGATAATTACGAAAAAAGTAAATCAGTTTGACAAATGACGTAGGAAATAATTAATTTACCTATGTTCAGTCCTGGAAATTGAAACGCTTATAACTTTTTGCTCAGATATCGGATTTGAGCTTATAATATATCAAATCAAAGTTATCGGCAAGAGGAATATATATGTTAAAATTTATTTTTGATTGGTGGGGGGTGACTATCACCCCTGTCCCTAAAGAGGATCTCTTTTATTTCTACTGATTATCAATGGGCTGACATTTTCACTAAGCCTTTGGCAGAGGATAGGTTCACCTTCATTAGACGTGAGATTGGAATGCTTAACAAGGATGCACTTTCGTAGGAGGAGCCTTCCCTTTACGAAAGATAAATTCTACTCAATGTCAAGACCTTTGAGAATTATGTCAAGGTTTGTGCTCTGAATGGTAGAGAACAGATATCGGATCATATATTTGGTGAAGCTCGCAATGGTTTGTATGTGATGTCCAGAGGAACCCAACATATTGTTTCTTGTTGTGAGCTGAATCTGCCATGATTTACAGTAACTTTTATATCGTTTTCTGCATACATTTCATGCATTTGGGCTAGAATAATACAGAATCTATGTAGTTTATGGTTATTTGTCAAATTATGAAATCTACACCAGTTTCTGTTTAATTTCCCAGAATTTGAGGCAAATTACAACAGTTCTGAGAAAGGCGGGAAAAGCTCGGAAATCAACTACAGAAGTCCAAGTTCAAGAAGCAGCGGAACCAGTCGAATCAAGTTAGGAGCCCAGCTTTACTCGATTTAGAGTACTTTTACTCGATCTCGACGAAGGTGTCCGAGCACAGGCCTTGTCGACTAAGCACTGATCGAGAAACTGAGTCAGAGACAACTCGATCTCGAGTAAGCTTTGTCGAGATCGACAAAACCTTGACGCCATGTCCGGAGTCGACGAGTTGTGCCACGTCGAGAAGCCGAAGACGGAGAAGCCGAGCACCACCATACTCGATCTCGAGTTCTTTACTCGATCTCGAGGACTCAGCACCACACACCCGAGCCATGTCGAGCAGCTGCTACCCGTGATGCCCAGCAGAGCCAAAGTCGACAACCAACCCTACTCGATCTCGAGGAAGCTTAGTCGAGATCGAGGAAAACGCGTCCGAAGCCGCGTTACGCGGTTTTGCTGTCCTACTCGGATTGGAAGTCCTTGGATCCGATTCTATCCAATTTGGCCGAGATCTATCAACAACTATCAAGTTCTATCTATGGAGAAGACCCATCAACACATGGAAGATAGTTTACCTATTTTAGATTTATTTCCCTTATAGGTTTAATTCCTTTATTTAATTTATTTATCTTTTAAGCTTTTTAGATATAGATAGATATATTCTATCCTTGAATAGCAAGGAGTAGAAGGCTATAAATAAAGCCATAGGGGCTGGTTTTTCATCATTCAATTTCAGAGAGAACAAGTAAGTAGTAGAGAGAGAGAGAGTTTGTGGTGAGCAAGGTGGAAAGGCGAAAGCGGATTTGGCTTGTTCGGTTGTAAGCTCTCTTTGGTTTATTTTAATGCAAGTTAGTTTCTTTTGTTATTTGATGTCTTTCTTAATGATGAAGAGCGAGTAGTCCATCTACTTCTGGGGCTGGGGTGAGCCCGACGGTGGCCATGTGAGGTGATGCGGTAAAGGTACAATCTTTTGATGCAATTCGTCTTCTATCCCTATGAGCATGATTCTTTTGCGAGAGTTGAAGGTGATCCTTGTTTGTGTTATTGAAGCGAAAGTGATCTTAATGCAACTTGGATTAATTATGTGAAAAGGGTTAGTAACAATTAGGGTTTATGCGAAAGCCTCTATATGTCTATTTGTTAATAACGAAAGTTATTTTGATGGAAAGCATGATCTTTTATGCCTTTATGTGTTACTTTGCATGGTTATCGTTGTGGCGTTGATACCCTGGCTTTGGAAGTTCTTTATATATTGAGTTTATTTCTTCCGAAATCTGAGTTTTGTGTTCGAAATCTGCAATTTACAGTTTCTGTGTGTTTAGTCGATCTAGAGCAGTTTTGGTCGAGATAGAGTACTGTTTTGTCGATCTCGAGTTGGGGCTAGTCTAGATCGAGTTGTTTTTCTGAGTTTTCTGAGTTTCTGTCATCATTGTTGTTTGTCGATCTCGAGTTAGCTTTGTCGAGATCGAGTAAGTTTCTGCCTTTTCTTTCGTTCTTGCTTTCGTTTATTATTTCTGTCTTTGTTTCTTTGTTTCTGTCTTTTCTGTTTGCTCTTCTGTGAGATTTACAGCTACCTAGGATCCGCTGACACGCTTCCTCGTGGATCGATCCTGACTTCCCACTACTGCATAGGGAGGAGTCTTGTAATTATTTGCGTGGGTCTAAATCTGGTTTGATCTATTTCATTATATTTCATACTCGATTTCCTCCTCACAACATTTCTTCATCTCTTTCTGGGTCTCATTGCAGTGCTACTGCACATGTTGATCAAGTTATCTGGCATCACAGGTTGGGTCATCTACCTATATATAAGTTGAAGCCAATGTTTCCTTCTTTGTCTAATAATAATAAGTTGAAGCCAATGTTGATCAAGGCTAGACAACAACGTTTTCTTTTTCCAGTTCATTCAAAGCAGTCTAGTTGTAGTTTAGAGATTTTACATGTGGACATTTGGGGTCCTTATAGTACTCCCACTCATGGTGATCATAGATATTTTCTCACCATTGTAGACGACTATAGTATAGCTACTTGGACACATTTGATGAAGACGAAATCATGTGCTTTTGACTTGATTAAGTCCTTTGTGGTGAGATGGCATAGAGAGAGTTTTTCAGTTGTTGTCAAAATCATCGGATCAGACAATGCTTTTGAACTTGGTTCAAGCAATCTGGAATTGTACATCAGACTTCTTGCTCTCACACTCCACAGCAGAATGGAATTGTGGAACGTAAGCATAAGCATCTCTTGGAGACTTACTACTCTTTCATTCTCATCTTCCAGTTGACTTTTGGGGTGTCTGTGTGCTAACTACTACATACTTAATCAATCGATTTCCTACGAAGGTGAATGAAGGGAAGTCTCCTTTTGAGCTTTTACTTGGTCATGCTCCTTCTTACTCTCATTTGAGAGTTTTTGGTTGCTTGTGTTACAAATCTGTGATTGGTCCTGCTCGTGATAAACTCAAACCAAGAGGGGTTCCTTGTGTTTTCTTGGGTTTTTCTTTTGGTAAAAAGGCTTACAAACTCTATGAGATTGAATCAAAGTCCTTTTCTGTCTCTCGTGATGTGGTGTTTTATGAACATGTTATTCCTTTCTCATCTAAGAAATGGGATATGAACGATCAATTCTCTTTGCCTATTGTTGATCCATCGATAGTAAGAAAGAAGAAGTAGATCAATCTGGAAACCCACGCCAATCCTGCCCGGCCACGAGGATCTAAAAGTAGATAAACTTGGCATTCACTGCAACAGTACTATGCCTGATAATTAAACTGGTAGTTACCAAAATGACTCTGTGACATATATGCATCTATAGAGCACTCAGCCATACATACTAAAAGATTCCATGCACAAGTTAGCGGAAATGAGAAATGAGAGGCGATCAATCAATGCCACCGTAGGATATGGTACCGGTATATCGGGATAGGAACCGAGGATACATTGGAGACCTAGCTAATTCATGTGTTCTATAACATTCGAAAAACAACTACTTTTCAATAATTTGTAATCTAGGTATATGAAATATATTAGCAATGGATAAAAGCGATTTTCTATACTGAAGCAAAATAAAATTTCACACAAATTTACATAATGGAGATGACCATTTCACAAAAATTTTCTATATGACAAATTTACACAAATTGGATTAAACGCCCAATCTAAAATTGAAATCTTGGTATATGCTTCTCGTAATTTACTGGTGATAATAGGAAAGCAAATTTAATTCCTGGTTTCGTGCCTACATCTTTGTAGGCTTGCCATTGGTAGAGCATGCACGTGAAGGTGAACATAGCAACCTGATAGCGCTGAAGAAGTCATTGCTGACTCATTTATGGAATCGTCTTCCAATACACCGGGCTGGCTCAGAGGCAAGGGCAGGCTGGGCGACCGACCAGGGCCCAATCCGAATAAGGGCCCAATTCGGAATTGTATGCATATGTTAATATTTTTCACATAATAAATTGCATTGTGTTATAAATGTTTAAAAAAAAGCCCAAATTAAATTGCTGCTCATTTAAAAAGCTCAATAGACATGCAATCAACCTTAAAAGCCCAATAAGTGAATCAAAACTCTTATTCTTTCTTTATTTTTATTGAATGGTGTTTTTAGAGTTTGTCTTTATTAGATATTGTTGAAATTTATAAATGGACCATCTCTTTTTATTTATTTAATAAACATATATCATGCCAACCTCCCTCATTTAACCCATGGGTTTCAAAAACCCCCAATAGTAATATACATTTTGTATCAGTAATTGACACGGATGCTGTGTTTGTGGTTTTGGTTTTAGCAATGTAGTTAAAACAAGTTGGTTAAGGATCAGATAATTAGTTTATCCGAAAGTTCTTGACAAAATCAACCCCTATTCACATTGTATATGTTAGATATGTGAATGAGACCAAAAGTGTCCCACATCGGAAAGTTAAACATATCAAACCCTAGTATATGAGTCGGTGGGCTACTCCTTCTATTGCTAATTAGTTTTAGAATGGAATCTCACTCGGCTTGTGTGCTAGGCTAAAATTTTAGAGACACTTTCGAATTCAGCAGAACCATTCGTTTTTTGGAAAAGAGCTTTCGAATTCGAAAGCAAATTTGAAAGAGACTTTGCCCTGAAGAATCATCATCATCAATCATATAAAACCTCTTAGGATTTAGGGTCTGTTTGACATAAGCTTATTGGAGTTTTTTAAATAGTTGTGGTAAAGTTTTTTCCAGTTTTCAAAAAAATAGATTTACAAAACTCAATGTAATTTGTCCGGACAAACAAAAATTTATTCTTTTAATTTATCTACAAATGCTAAAATTTCATCTAGATTTTAAACTTAAGATAGATTAATATTTGACGCGCTAAACAGATTTAATTGGTTTGATATACTGTGTTGTAAGCCAAAAAAAATTGGGGTTTTTTTGTTAAGTGGCCATTTTGGGTCCAATTTTTAAGACATAGGACACAAGGGTGACAATATTAGGTAAATGTCCATAATTTCCAATTTTGCCCCTGCCCCTAATTTTCCCCAAATTTCACGCTCCACAGGTTCTCTAAAATCAATCGAGCACGATTGCACGCTCGACAGATTCATCATCTTCGTCTCCGGTGGCTGTCGGTCGGTCCTTAGTCGTCGCTCGAGGCTCCACCACTCCCACTCCGTCGGCCCCAACCAGTGCTCCGACCAATCGCCGATGTTCCTCCTCCAGCATCCGCCGTCGTCGCTTGACCTCCTCTCCGTTCGACCCTAAACCGAAGCCTTCTACCCGCTCAATCACGTTCTACATCTCTCAAGGATGGTTTTCGTGCAAAAACCCCTCTCAAATTTATACAAAATCGCTAACCGCCATTGTTGGACACCTTGGAGCTTCGTGAAACACCCGTTTAGCAGCCCCTGTTCAAGCATTCGCCGCGGTGTGTAAGATCATTCTTCGACAAAATCAACACAACGAGACTGAAGTAGAGATTGCACTCGTTAGTTTGATAGGTCATATGCGTCAAACGGAGCTCTGTGTAAGGAGAACGAGCCGTCGGAAGATCAGCAAAAATCACTGTTGAAGTTGCTCGAGATGGGGAAGAAGAAGAAGAATTACGCCAAACCTCCCAGACTTTCTGTTTTTTATCAAATATGCCCCTGTGTTAATTTCTAAAATTTCAGAAATTATCCCGCAATTATAGAAGTTGTTCTAACTCGCATAATCTCCATTAAAAAATTAAAAATGTAACTATTATTGTCACCATGATAAAAATAAAGTCATAGATACTGTCACCACTATAAAAACGTGGTTATAGACACTGTAATCAAAAGGAAAACCCTATAGACGTCGTAACCAAAATAAAAACAGTTTTATAAACATTGTCAACACTATGAAAAAAAGGTTATAGACACTGTAATCAAAGGAAAATTCTAGAAAAAGAGAAGCACAAACACTAAAGGGGCTAATGAGAAGTCGATATTCATGTGGTGACAGTTCTCCTCTAATATATGAATGGGTAAGATGGACATAAACGTTGTAATCAAAATCAAAACAGAGTTATAGACACTGTAACCAAAAAAAAAACCGTAGGACTAGGGAAGTGTAAACCCTATAGGAGCTAATGAGATGTCAAAATACATGTGATGACAATTCTTATCTAATTTCTAATTTATAGTTTTCTAGATTTTTTTTAAAGTAGTGTCACCACAATAAAAAAAAAATTAAAAATGTAACTATTGTTGTCATCATAATAAAAATAAAGTCATAGATATTGTCACCACTATAAAAAGATGGTCATAAATACTGTAATCAAAATAAAAACAGTGTCATAACCACTGTTATCACTATAAAAACAAAGTCATAGACACTGTAATCAAAAGGAAACCCTATAGACGTTGTAACCAAAATAAAAACAGCTTTATAGACACTGTCATCACTATGAAAAAAGGTTCATAGACACTGTAATCAAAGGAAAACTCTAGGAAAAGGGAAGCATAAACCCTAAAGGGGCTAATGAGAAGCCAAAAGAACATGTGATGTACAGTATGATTTAGGGTTTAGGGTTAAGTCGGCCCTAAACCCTAAATCCTAAACCCTAAACCCTAAAATGTTAAGTACAGTACGTCGTTAAGAGATGATTACTGTCATCAAATGGAAGAATTGTCACAACATGTATTTTGGCTTCTCATTAGCCACTATAGGGTTTGTGCTTCCCTTTTCCCAAAATGAAAACAAGGTCATTGACACTGTCAATGACCTTAATCATCTCTTAACGACGTACCTTTAATTTTGGCTTCTCATTAGCCACTATAGGGGCTAATGAGAAGCCAGATTAAATATATGTGGTGGTAATTTTCCTCTAATATATGAATGAGTAGGAGAGTTATAGACTCATAGACACTGTAACCAAAATGAAAACAAGGTCATTGACACTGTCACCACTATATAAAAAAGGGCCGTAGACACTGTAACCAAAGAAAAACAAGCTCATAGACACTGTAACCAAAATAAAAACAGGATTATAGACGTTGTAACCACTATAAAATCCGCGTCACAGACACTGTCGCAACTAATTTATTTATTTTTTTGAGTATTATATGATAAGTCTATAATTAAATAAACAAAATATAAACATTATTCTAAATTTCTAATCTTCCGAAGTACATGTTATTTCAAAGAAAAAAATTCAAGTCATTGCATTCACATACATATTCCGAAGTACATGTTATTTTAATTAAAAAAAATCAAACCCTGCGTTTATCAAAAAAAAAAAAAAAATCAAACCCTGCAAACACATACATTTACTTTCACCTCACTGTAATCAACTTCACATTTGCAAGTTTAATCACTGTAATCCAAGTTTAATCTATGCACACATGACACATCCACTCTACTTCGCAAATTAATCACTAATACACTGTAATCAGTAACACTTCATCTGGAAGTAGAGCCACGGGAAGAGAATTAGAGCTGTAATCAGTAATACTCTAATCAGTAACACTTCATCTTCTCCAATCGTCCACCAATGGACTCAATTCGAGGCCTTAGCGCTGCTTTCAGTCACCTGGATTCTCGTTGGAGCCCCAATTTGAGAGACAACTTACTCAATTTCAGTCATCAGATCTGTTTCAGTCAGAGCGAGTCCCAATTTCAGGCATCGATCTCTCAGAATTGGCCAACACATCTCGATTCTCGTTGGAATCCCTCGCCAGATGGATCTCGTACCACGATCTGCAGACCAAGGCAACCGAGTTCCGAAGGAAGGGACCGCCGGTATCGGTTGTCGACGAACACACGGCGGCAAGGAAGGAAGGCACCGCCGGCGACGGAGGGCGGAAGTCGAGGCGGTTGGTTGCCGGAATTGCACAGGAGGTTCTAGAACTCGACACCGAAGCAGATCAGATCTAAGCGGAGCGGGAAAAGAGCAGAAGGGGAGATCGAAGCGGGAGAAGAAGAAGGAGATCGAAGCAGGAGCCATGGGAGCTCTTACGAAGCGGAAGAAGAGCAGAAGCCGGCCCTCAGATCTAGATCTAAATGAAACGAAGGATTGGGGGGGGGGGGAGGAATAGAAGGAGGGGTAGTGTTGGTACTATGAAAAAAAATTTGGCCATTGTCGATGGATGATAATGATAGGAGAGAAATGCTCAAACTTTGTCAAAAGTTGGGGGATAGGGGACGCAAAATTTAGCCCCTTACAAGTAGGGTTGGTTGGCCAATCCCATTCTTTTTTTGAAGAGACCCTTCAGAAAATGTAAAAAATAAGTAATGTATTTGTCCATTGCTGGCTGAACGGGGAGATAACGTTAGAAAACAGCACCTCAAATGGTGAGATGAAATATGTCAAAATTTGATGGTAAAATCTACGAGCACTTTACCAAAAAAAAACATTAGATATTACATCGTACGTCGAACCGACGACTTCATCCGATGATGGCAATTGCATAATTTGCATTTAATTCAAGGTGCAATAAAACATTTGCCATTTTGATGGCAAATTCAGGACTTTTTAGATTTTGATTACAAACTCAGGACTTTGGGGAGGGGACTTGATTTACCACAAAAAAAAAAAAGTTTATAATTCCAATTATAACTTTCCCTAAAGTTAAATATCATAGATCAATTTTACCCTTTTAGTGAATCTATCAAATCTAAAATGATGTATATTTATTTTTTTATCAGAAAAAATAATGTATACTTATAATTTAGGGCATCAATCACAACTAAAAGCGGATATCTTATTGATTGGAGTAGAGGTAGCTGGAGGGAGGAGGAGGTCAGGCGCATGTTGTATCCGTGTGATGTCGAGGCTGTGTTGGGGATGCATTTAACCACTCATGAAGTGAAGGATGAGAGAGTGTGGATTCATACAAAGAATGGAGAGTTTACGGTGAAGTCTGCATATCATGCTGCGATCCAAAAAGAATTTAATGAGAGTGGGGGTTTCAGCTGACAATGGAATTCGGGGATTCTGGCGAAAAGTGTGGAAACTTCAAACCATTCCTCGAGTTAAGATGTTTATATGGAGAGCAGCCCGTGATATTTTGCCGTGTAAAAGTGAGACTGCAAAAGAGGAAGGTGTTGGAGGAGGACATGTGTAATGTTTGTGGAAGAAGAGAATCGGTTGTCCATGTGTTGTTTCATTGTGTTGAAGCATATCGGGTGTGGGAGCTATGTCCAGGACTATGCGCGATCGGGGAGGGCTGCATCGATATGAATCAATGGGTGGAGAATGCTATCAGCAGCTTGTCGGAGGAGGATATACAATACAGCTGTGGTTGGCTATGGTATGGAACATTTGGTGGAGGCGCAATAAGCGGATCTTCGAGGGAGTGGTGGTGGAGAAGGAGAGGGTGCTAGAGGAGGCGAGGCTGATGGTGGAAGAGGCTAGAGCTGTGATGGCAGGCAAAAGGAGGGGACAAACACCAAGGTTGGAGGAAGTGCACTGGGCCAAACCGCCGGAGGGTTAGATTAAGCTTAATTGTGATGCATCGGTCGACAGACAAAAAGGGTGTGGTGTGGGTGTCATTGCCAGAGCCGATGATGGGGGTGTTTGCTTTGCTGCTGCTCGTAGGTGCGTGGGGGTTCAAGGTGTGGAAGTGGCGGAGGGAGAAGCACTGTTATGGGGTTGCAGATGGCCTTGGAGCATGTGCTTGTCGAGACGGATTGTTCGACCCTGGTTGCAAAGGTGAATAGTGACTGGAGCGGAAGAGGCCAGCTAGGGGCTATGGTGACTGCCATTAGAGGGTTAATGCACCAGTTTCAGGCCTGCCGGATTGGTTTCGTACGACGTGGAGGCAATCGGGCGGCTCATCATATTGCACACACTCTCCCTGTTGAACCTTGGATAGTTTCGGATGCTTGTTTTTTACCATTTGAACTTGAGAATATTGTTAATTTGGATCTTAGTTGATTAATATAAGTCTGGTTTTCCTATAAAAAAATTACACCACAAATACGAAAGCGGACTATTATCTTATGCCTCAAGAGCCTAGAATATTGGTCCTTTATAAAAATAAAAATAAAAATAAAACTAGCCACTTTGTATATAGTGGCTAGTATGGCTTCAACCGCAGAACGAGCTGGGTTTCTTGACCCTCCTGCAAAACCATTTTGTATATAGTGTCAAAATCAATCCATATTCTGATAGAAGCACAGGAAACATGGGACACTATTATTAAGGAGTGTTTACCTGATTGAAGAGCTTGAACTCGTCTAGAGCAATGGCAGTTTCCAGTGAACTTGATGAGTTCGCACATTCGCCTTGGTTGAATATCCTCAATTGGCAACCCTCATCCCATCCTCCACAGTCACATGATCCACCGGATCTCCATCTTTGGGTCAGGGTTGATAATGATCCTTTACTTGGTACTGTATGAACGCCACCCGGCAATATTACTGTGGTGCTTAAGAGAGACTGACTTCTGATTGAACACCTGTCCTGCAAAGTATCGCCAGAGTCCATACTCCTCTCCAGTGAGCATTCACTGGAACTCGTGTGGGATGGGTCGTTCAGTGTGCCACTTTCTGGTTTCGCGACCTTGGCAACAATTGCTGCAAGCTCGTTTGTTGGTTGAAACTCGGTAGTATCTTGATCAACCTGACCCGTAGCCACTGAAAATAGAGTGAACTCTCTCAAGTTGACACCATCTGTACCCTTCTGCCAGGTGTCGATAGGGAATTGAGGATTGGAGACCTTCATTTGTGCTATAACATTCGGAACATAACTATGACCATTGCCTTTGGTTCCATGATTCAACCATGAGCCATTCTTTTTCTTCATTTCATGGACAGTGAAGAAAGTATAGATCCAGCTGGAACTATTTCTTTTAGGTGCACTCGAATTCTTCAGTGTCGCGGCTAGTATATCAGAATTGTTATCAACAGCGAAAGTAAAGAGAGGTTGTCCATTCTTGCTTGATACCTGCAAGAGCGCCTGGAGAAATGATGATCCTTGCTTCAGACCTCGACGAGAATCCTTAGCACACTTTGTTCTGCCACTGTCAAATGTGGAGTTTGCTACAAGGTGCTCATCTGGTGATTTCTTGAAGGGCTGAGCTACCTCATTGGCATTTGGTGCCTTGGATTTGAGTAGCGGATCAAATAATCGTCTCAAAGGACTGGATTTGGCTCTACTGTTCGCCTGTGATGTATCTGTGCATGATTCATCTAGGCATATTGAAGCAGCAGTTCTACCCGATTCAAGTTTTGCAAGAGAGTCTTTTGAGCTTGATCTACGTAGAGGTGAGTTATCTCTTGATCCAGCACTCCAAATAAAACTTCCAACTGCAGAACTCAACTTACGGATAGGTGAAGGTTGTCTCACTTTTACAGTGGATTCAGAACCAGGTCTCAATGGACTTGAACTCTTGAGCGCTGTAATTAACCTCATATCGACTGTATTTCTGCTTCTTGATGGACTTGTAAATTTATGATGTGAAACATTGACACCCTGTGTTGTTGCCATAGAGCAAGATTCTCTCAATTCTGACTTTTTGTATCCATCATCATCTGCAGAAGGCAGGGGGCAAGAATATGACACACTGGAACAGGAATCTGAGGTTTGAAAAACCTTAACATCATCTTCTTGGAACAAACTTTTCAACCTTTGCTCTCCTGGTACCTTGTAATCAGAAGAAGATGAATCAGAAAAGTGGGAACTTTTACTTTTTAGTGATGGATCCCTCAGTAAAAGAACCGACGCCTGGCGTTCCTTTGAGCAATTTGGATTACAATCACCTAGATTAGGCTCATGATCATGCGGCTGTTTTCTCTCCTGTTTCAGCTCACTTTCTTGAATCCTCATTTTTCCTTTCACAGAAAATGCCAGGATTAGATTACCGGTTTTCTGCTGCTTCCCCATTTCTGAGGCCGCACTTATGTCAGAGACTTTTTGTTAGCAATCGAGCCTCAAGACCTTACATCGTCTATTCTAGAAGGCCCAAGCTGCAGAAAAAGGGGGAGGGGAGCCAAAAAAGGCCTAGAGTTAGTTATCAGGGGTATAAAGGTCCTTTGAAGGTAGCATGTGGGTAGTAGTGGATAGCTGTTTAGTCCTTAAATAAGGAGATCGTTTTTTGTTTTTGGCATCTAAAATAGTGAGTACGGATCAGGCTTTTGCCTTTGGCTCATTGGAGGGTTTATCTCCTTTGAGAGTTTGAGAGCAATAAATCTCTCCTGGGATTTGCAGGGATTATCCCAGGGGATTTCCTTGAGTGTTTTGCTGCTAATTGTTGATTCTAGGTTATCTATCCTCTTGTCTAACAAATTGGTGCTCTTGTTGAGAGTCTCCTAGCTATGACTAGGGTGGGTGAGTTAGATTCGAGGATGACTGTGGTTGAGAGTGAGCTTGAGAAGTTGCAAAAAGGACAAGAAGAATAAGGGAGATGGGGAAAGAGACGAACTAACGGGCCAGTGAAATTGAGGCGAGCTTGGTGTCCTTCAAGGAACAACTGATTCTGGCGATGCAAGAGACGATCGCACAACAGATGGGATCTCACTTTGCCAAAGGGTTCTCCCAGAATCCTAAAGGAACTGGCGGATCATCCAGCACGACGGCGCTAAGGATTGAGATCTCACACGCCAACTCTGGGGGTTTGGGACTGGCAAATCCCAGGAGCGAGGATGCGACCTCACAACTAGTCGCTAAGAAGGTTGAGTTTCCGATGTTCGATGGAGAGGATCCATTGACGTGGATCTCGAAAGCAGAACAATTCTTTGACATCCAAATGACTTCTTCGATCGATCGAGTCGCTATTGCGATGGTGAGCATGGATGGAGCAGCCTTAAACTGGGTTATATGGATCAGTCAGCAGAGGCCATACTTCACATGGGAGGAACTCAAAGCAGAACTATTGAAACGCTTCATGGGAGATCGAGCTTCGAATCGTTTTGAGCACTTGAGTCTTCTGCAAAAATGGGAACGGTCGATGAGTTTGTTGATGAACTGGTCGCCTGTGCATCCCACACGAAGGGTCTGGGCAATGAACAACTCCTCGGCTACTTCCTCACATGGATTAGACCGGAAATCAAAGTTGAGTTGCAGAAATTTTAGGAGGTCGAATTATTCGCCGCCGTGGACGGAGCTAAGGGTTGAAAGGAAAATGAACTTTGAAAGAGGACAGGGGAGAGGGCCCTGGAAACAGGCTTTAGCTGGGTCCTTGTCGGGCCCAAAGGATTGGCCCAATAAAAGCCCAACCGGGTCAAGGGGTGGTGGGCTGCAAGAAGGGTCTGTGTTTCAAAAACCTAAAACTAGTTGGGGAACGTCGGCTTCCTCTAGATCGGCAAGCTCAACAGGATCGAGACCTCGCTTCACCCGTTCTCTCTCACCAAAAGAAACTCAGCAACTTGAAGGCTAGGGGTTTGTGCTTCAAATGTAGACAACCCTACTCTCCTCTTCATAGGTGTAACGAGAAGGTTTTCAAGCTGGTGGAGCTTGAAGAAGGGGAGCTGATACGGGGTTAGCCGTGAGATGGTCCGATCTTCGACAACAAGCAAGAAACTAAAGAAAGACTCAAGAACGCAGCAAGCAACTATCAAGATTCGACCAAGAAACATGCAAGATCGATCAAGAATGACCAAGAAACAAAAGAAACGCAGCAAGAATAGCAAGAACGACGCAAGATCACCAAGATCCAAGGGGAACTCGATGTCGACTAAACCAAGAAGACAAAGACTCGACAAAACAATAATAAAGACTCAAAATTGATGCAAAGACATGACCGATAAGGACTGATGCGGTCTATATAGAACAAGATAAAGACCTCAGGCCTCCTAAGAGGGTAGGAACCAATACCAATGACTATATAACCCGCCTCTACAACCCTACACAACCAAGCGGACAACTTAGAGGCGGACAACTAGGAGGCACAAGGAGGGGGCTTGTGGATACTAGGATCACCAAGTCTTGCGAACTTGATGAATACAAAGCAAACCAAACTGAGATAGATACCAATTCGTGATCAATGAGCACAGCTCTAATTGAATCACAAGCACTCAATGTGTTTCACACAATTTTGAGAGACTAATTCTATTCATTATGTTCCTATTGAATTACAATGCTGGGAATCGACATTATATAGGCCTCTAAGGGCTGATGGGCTGATAACCTCTAAAGTTTCCTAAAATAACTTAAGTAAAAGAAATACTAAAAATAGTAATGTAAGGAGCTGATTTTCGTTCTAAACAGTACAGCTTGCAAAGATGTTGAGTTTCGGCCAAAGTCTAGGATGAATCTGGAAAAACCTTCAACACAAAAGTTGTAGATCTTTTCGTCCTCGTTTCAACAAGGTATGACACGCCTCAATCCAATAAATATAGAATCCGTATGACCCATTTTACTGAGACGTCGAAAAGCTGTCAATGTTCTGAACGAATCCAAAACGTCATTTAAACAAAGTATCTTCTCCCATGGTGGAGCCTTCTTCTTCCTCTTGAGAAGGACATCATCCGAAGGTGCCTTGGATGGTCCCGCATCAGGAGCTGGGAGACGCCAGCTCAGAACTCGAATTGGTCCAAATAAGGGAGCTCGAGGAGCCAGGGGACTTGTTTCATCGTGACCAGAATCTACAGTGGTTAGAGCTTCCGTTAAATGCTTTGGAAGGAGAAAATAACTCGCGAGCACTTAAGATCCGGGCTAAATTGGGGGAAAGGAAAGTGATTGTCCTAATCGACAACGGGGTGAGTCACAACTTTGTAAACCACCATCTAGTGGAAGTGGAGGAGATTCCGGTAGAGCAAACAGGGCGGTTTGGGGTAAAGCTTGGCAATGGGCTCAAAGTGGAATCCAAGGGGATCTGTAGAAAGTTGGCCCTACTCTTTGACGCTTTCAAGTTGGAGGTGGATTGCTATCCTTTCGATTTGGGGGGAATTGACATAGTGTTAGGGTATTCTACCCTATTGTTGTTGAAGAAAACCACCATTGATTGGGAACTGATGACCGTAGAGTTTATTCAAAAAGGGCAACACATCACAATTCAAGGGGATCTTACCCTAGCCTTAACCGAAGTTTCTTTTAATTCCTTGCAGAAAATAGATGAAGTGGAGTTTAGGGCCTTGGTGTGGGAAACCGAAGGGTGTGAGGATGAGGGTCAATTGGCTACGGTGTCTATGGAAACACCTGACAAATTGAAAGAGTTGCTGACTGAATATGAGGATGTATTTGAGGAAAAGAGAGGGCTGCCCCCGAAGAGGAACATCGATCATCGGATTGTATTGCAAGAAGGGGTGCAAGCTGTTAATGTCTGGTCGTATCGATATGGCCACCATAAAAAAGACGAGATCGAAAAGATGGTGGCGGAGATGCTGAAAGCAGGTATTATCCAGCCAAGCCATAGCCCCTTATCAAGCCCGGTTTTACTTGTCAAGAAAAAAGGCGGAAGTTGGCGTTTCTATGTTGACTACAGGGCTTTGAATGAAGCTACCATCCCAGACAAATACCCCATACCCGTGATTCAGGAAATGCTAGATGAGTTAGGCAAGGCTAAAGTCTTCTCCAAGATTAATATGCGGTCAGGATACTGTTGTGAGCTGAATCTGCCATATTTTACAGTAACTTTTATATCGATTTCTGCATACATTTCATGCATTTGGGCTAAGATAGTACAGAATCTATGTAGTTTATGTTTATTTGCCAAACTATGGAGTCTACACCAGTTTCTGTTTAATTTCGCAGAATTCGAGGCAAATTACAGCAATTCTGAGAAAGGTCGGAAAAGCTCGGAAATCAACTACAGAAGTCCAAGGTCAAGATGCAGCAAAACTAGTCGAATCAAGCTAGGAACCCATGTTTACTCGATCTAGAGTAAACCTACTCGACCTCGACGAAGGTGTCCGAGCACAGGCCTTGTCGACTGAGCACGGATCGAGAAACCGAGCTAGAGCAACCCGACTCCCAGAGGCCAACTCGATCTCGAGTACCCCTTGTCGAGATCGACAATACCAGAAGCACCATGTCCGGAGTCGACGAGTTGTGCCATGTCGAGAAGCCGAAGACGGAGAAGCCGATCAAAACCCTAGTCGATCTCGAGGAGCTTTGTCGAGATCGAGGAACCCATGGTGCCAATCCAAGTCCGTGACGAGCACCATCTACTCGACTACATCAGGCCACACATCCTCGGCCACACCCAACTCGATCTCGAGGAGAGTTTGTCGAGATCGACGAGCCAGGAGCCAAGATCCGAGCCTGGTCGAGCAGAGCTACCCGAGACGTCCAGCCAGCCATGGTCGACGACGAATCCTACTCGATGTCGAGGAGCCCTGGTCGAGATGGAGGAGCTGCGTCCCAAAACCGCGTTACGCGCTTTGGATGTCCGTGTCGAGCTGGGAATCCTTGGGGCCGAAGGAATCCGAGATTGCCGAGATACATCAAGTTCTATCTATGGAAGACAAGATCTATCAAGATGAGGAGAGTTACCTATTTAGATATTATTTCCCTTTTTTGATTTAATTCCAAAATTGCATTTATTTATCTTTTAAGCTTTTTAGATATAGATAGATATCTTCTATCCTTGATTAGCAAGGAATAGAAGCCTACAAATAAAGCCCTAGGGGCTGGTTTTTCATCATTCAATTTCAGAGACATAGTTACACATAGAGGTTTTAGGAGTTCAAAGGTTTTAGGGTTTTGGCATTCTGCGAAAGTTGATTGCCGGGATTGTAAAGACTTTGAACATAGTTTAATGCAAGTTTCTTTTCATACATCAATGTCTGCTATTGCGATGAAGAGCGAGTAGTCCACCCACTTCTAGGGCTGGGGTGAGCCCGACGGTGGCCATGTGAGGTGATGCGGTAAAGGTCAGATCTTTTTATGCAATTCGTCTCCTATCCCTATGAGCATGATTCTTTTGCGAGAGTTGAAGGTGATCCTTGTTTGTATTATTGAAGCGAAAGTGATCTTAATGCAACTTGGTTTAATTATGTGAAAAGGGTTAGTAACAATTAGGGTTTATGCGAAAGCCTCTATATGTCTATTTGTTAGTAACGAAAGTTATTTTGATGGAAAGCATGATCTTTTATGCCTTTATGTGTTACTTTGCATGGTTATCGTTGTGGTGTTGATACCCTGGCTTTGGAAGTTCTTTTATATATTGATTTATTTCTGTCGAAATTCTAAAATCTGTGTTCGAATTTGCAATTTATATTTTCTGAGTTCTTAGTCGATCTAGAGGAAGCCTTAGTCGATCTCGAGTAGGTACTGGTCGAGATCGAGTTGGGTGTTATCTTGATCGAGTTTCTGTCGTCGATTTTCAGTTTCTGGTGTTGGTTGTCGATCTCGAGTAACAGCTTGTCGAGATCGAGTAAAGTTTATGCCTTTGCTTTATTTCTTGCTTTCGTTTGTTATTTCTGTCTTTCTGTCGTTCTTTCTTTGTTTCTGTCTTTTTGTTGCTTTTCTGTGAGATATACAGCTGCCTAGGATCCGCTGACACGCTTCCTCGTAGATTCGATCCTGACTTACTCTTACTGCATTGGAGGGAGTCTTGTAATTATTTGCGTGGGCCTAAATCTAGTTTGATTTATTTTGTTATATTTCATACTTGATTTCCTCCCAACAACAGATACCATCAGATAAGAGTAGCTGCAGAAGATGTTCCGAAAACAGCATTTAGAACCCACACCGGTCACTATGAGTTCTTAGTGATGCTGTTTGGATTAACAAACGCCCCAGCAACATTTCAGTCCACGATGAATGATCTGTTCAAGCCCTATCTAAGGAAGTTTGTCTTGGTGTTTTTTGATGATATTCTGGTATATAGGTGCAGTTGGGAGGCTCATGTAGAGCAGCTTGAGGTGGTCCTAAAGTTATTGAGAAAGCAATCCTTCGTTGCAAATCAACAGAAGTGCGCTTTTGGCTAGTCTTCTATTGAATACCTTGGCCACACTCTTTCAGCTGATGGGGTGGCAATGGACCCAAGTAAGGTAGCATGTGTGCTCACCTGGCCAGTACCTGCGTCTGCTAAAGGGTTGAGAGGGTTTTTGGGTCTCACAGGGTATTACCGAAAATTTATCAAGGATTATGGGAAGATAGCTAGACCTCTCACTGAGTTGTTGAAAAATGAACACAAGCAAAAATTCAAGTGGAATGAAGATGCTCAGATGGCTTTTGAAGGGTTGCAAAGAGTTATGACAACAACACCAGTTTTAGCACTACCGGACTTTACAAAGCAGTTTGTGATAGAATGTGATGCTTCGGGAATGGGAATTGGAGCCGTTTTGATGCAAGAAGGGAAGCCTCTAGCATATTTCAATAAGGGTTTGGCATGAAAGGTGTTGTCTAAATCAGCCTATGAAAAGGAGTTGATGGCCCTGGTTTTGGCAGTCCAACATTATAGGCCGTACGTTTTTGTTGGGAAGCAGGTTTCTAGTGAAGACAGATCACCGAAGTCTCAAGCATTTACTGACTCAACCTATCACATCACCAACTCAGCAGAATTGGGTGGCGAAATTGATAGGATTTGATATGGAAATAGAGTACAAGTCTGGGAGTTCGAATAGAGCTGCAGATGCACTATCAAGGAGGGAGGAAGGCGCACATTTGGGAGCTCTTTCAATACCGTATCTGGCAAGCTGGGATGAACTTCAAACTGAAATCGCGGCAGATCCTAAACTCCGAGAAATAAGACAGAAATTGGAGAGGGGAAAGGCCTTAAAGCAACCATTTGTGTTGGTTGGAGGCAAGTTGTTCTACAAGGGGAGAATCTGCATTCCTGCATCGTCATCATGGATTTCACAATTGCTAGAAGAATTCCATGCCACTCCAACCGGGGGTCATTCTGGAGCTTTTAGAACTTACAAGAGGTTAGCTGCAAATGTGTATTGGCCAGGCATGTTCAAGGATGTGCAAAATTTTGTGGCCAGTTGCTTGATATGTCAGAAGAATAAATATGAAACATTGACACCAGCAGGACTCTTGCAGCCGATGCCTACTCCACAGAAAGTTTGGGAAGATATCTCACTGGATTTCATAAGTGGATTGCCCAAGTCTCAAGGGTTTGACTGCATTCTGGTGGTGGTGGACAGACTTACCAAGTATTCATATTTCATCCTCCTTAAGCATCCATACACTGCCAAGGGAGTGGCGGAGGTGTTCATAAGGGAAATAGTTCAATTGCATGGCATCCCAAGATCAGTGGTGAGTGATAGAGACCCCTTATTCCTTAGTAGCTTTTGGAAGGAACTCTTTGCCAAGCAAGGAACAAAACTGAAGATGAGTAGCTCCTACCATCCTGAGTCAGATGGCCAGACAAAGGTGTTGAACAGATGTCTAGAAACGTACTTAAGGTGCTTTTCAGCTGAGCAACCCAAGAAGTGGGCAAAGTGGGTGCAATGGGCTGAATATTGGTACAATACCAACTATCAAAGTGCAGCTGGAAAGACGCCTTTTGAGGGGGTCTATGGGAGGGAACCACCGGGGTTGCAGCAACATTTTCCGGGAGAATTCATCGTGGCTGCAGTGGCTAATGAGTTTTGGAACAGGGATGAGATCTTGAAACAGTTGCAGTACAATCTTGATAGAGCAAGGAAGAGGATGGTAGCATCGGCTAATAAAAAGAGAAGAGATGTGGAGTTTAAGGAAGGTGATTTAGTATTCCTTAAGCTCAGACCCCATAGGCAAACCACTCTCCTTAGGAGAATCAATCAGAAGTTGGCTGCTGAGTATTTTGGGTCATTCAAAATTATGGAAAGAGTAGGAGTTGTTGCTTATAAGTTGGAGCTTCCCCTAGCTGCCAAAATACATCTAGTTTTCCATGTATCCTTGTTGAAAAGAGTCGTGGGAAATCATAGAGCCATCAATGATCTTCCACCAGAACTGATCATGGAAGAAGAGGAGTTTGTGCCTAGTGACATTATATATGTGGTGCTTCACCAAGATCAGTCTGTTGCGTGCCACCAGGTTCTAGTGGCGTGGGAAGGAAAACCCAAAGAAGAGGCTACATGGATGAGTTGTGTTGATTTCAAGAATCAGATCCCTTCCTCCAACCTTGTGGACAAGGTTTGTTCAAAAGAGGGTGGCATTGTTAGCAATCGAGCCTCAGGACCTTACATCGTCTATTCTAGAAGGCCCAAGCTGCAGAAAAAGGGGGGAGGGAATCCAAACAAGGCCTAGAGTTAGTTACCAGGGGTAAAAAGGTCCTTTGAGGGTAGGCGGTTAGAAGGATCTCTCTAGCATGTGGCTAGTAGTGGACCGTTGTTTAGTCCTTAAATAAGGAGATCATTTTTGGTTTTTGGCATCCAGAATAGTGAGTACGGATCAGGCTTTTGCCTTCGGCTCATTGGAGGGTTTATCTCCTTTGGGAGTTTGAGAGAAATAAATCTCTCCTGGGATTTGCAGGGACTATCCCAGGGGATTTCCTTGAGTGTTTTGCTGCTAATTGCTGATTCTAGGTTATCTATCCTCTTGTCTAACACTTTTCTCTCGAATGCGCCAAGCCTTATTCCTGACCGATTTGTTGCACAATTCTGATCCAAACCATAAAGCTTTTGTCCTCTAAGCATATGGCTTGGAGCGGAAGCAGCATTTTGTCGAGAACTATTCACATCTTCAAAATGCCCTGGCAATGGATAATCTTTTAGATGATGAAACAGAGGGACATCATGGTAAGCTATTTGACGGACAGGAGTGCAACTACCCTTGCGCAAATAACATTCATCTTGAATATAGTTTTTCACTGGCGGCAAAGCTTCCAAATGAGACTGAGATGGAGACCGGTGTGTTCTCTGATGACCTGGAGAGGAGATGTTACCTCTGCTGGAATTGGAAGATGACCCATCTGTCAAAAAATAAGAGTTGCTTCTTGTAGAAGGAGAATGGCCGTTATTTTGAGTTGGCATTGGATTATGCTTATATAGTTTCTCCAAATGCATCCAATCGAGAGAGCTAACAGCCATTGGTGTCTCCTGAAAACTCTTCCCTTTCTCCAAATTGCTCGGGAATTTTGAAATGTGTTTCACCATTTTATAATCGCTAGCCTTTATCCTAGTCCCGTGGATTTGTTGCCTCTCAGAAGATTTGGATAATGCATGGCCTGCATTCCTTACAATTTCATGATGAAAATCAACATACAACAAGTTAGGCTTGTTGAAGCTTCGCCTTGGGATGAGAACAAGGCACCTTGGGGTTCTTTGTTATCACATTCCGATCCTTGAATTTGTGTCCAACTTCACTGTGAAACTCCATCTTAGTCGCAAATGTGAGGACTTCAACCTTCATTTGAATAAAAAATACATTTAAGTACAGCGATTCTCACAAGCAACAATTATCACTCATATTTTAACAAACATACTATTCGATCATTTGAATATAACACGTAATGCAGAGTACACAGCTGACGCCTGAGGAAGAAGGAAGAAGGAATGCCAGCTCAGCAATCCAGAGTAGAGATCAGTTGTTTAATTTGGTCCGTTCGTTGATTTGTATAATGAACGATCGAGATTATGGTTAGAATTTTAACAAGAGTTTCAGTTTTGTTATGTTTTCTGTTAGCAACATATAAATGAGATTAAGATCTCATAAACACAATGTAATGAAGATTTCAGTTGCATATTGAAGAATAAAGCCATCGCCATTGATGGTCCCCAACTCAAGCTTTCCATTTCCAGTTTTCATTTCTTTCCTTCAAGTTGCTCCTTCACGCCTTTGATCTTCCAATTCAATCGATTCTCTGAATTGTAACATGGTATCAGAGCTATGAGTAGTTCTACCGAAATTCCTCGTGATTCTCAGACAATCGAAGAAGCTGAGAGCTTCGGAATTGATTGCAACAATCCGTTGTTCCTTCATCATTCGGATCATCCGAATTATGTCCTGTCCACGCAGTTGCTGACTGATCGGAATTACTATCCATGGAGGAGATCAGTGGAAGTCTCTCTCCGAGCGAAGAACAAGATCGGCTTTGTCACCGGCAAGTGTAAGCGATCGCCAGATGATTCGCCTCTCCTTGATCAGTGGGAACGGTGCAACAGCATGGTGATCGCCTGGCTTACACACTCCGTGGACAAGGACATCGCCGAATCATTGCTCTACTTTGATTCTGCTGAGAGCATATGGTTGGATCTACAGATGAGGTATGCTTTTCCGAACTTTACTCGAATTTTTCAAGTACAGAAGGAGTTGTTTACTCTCAATCAAGGAAATCTTGCAATCAGTGCATATTTTACTAAATTCAAACGTCTTTGGGACGAATTTGTTATGCTGATTGAGATCGAAAACTGTGGATCCTGTGGCGCTGCTGGCATGTTCCCCAAATTCTTGCTCAAATTGCAGATTGTTCAATTTTTAGTTGGACTTAATGATTCGTACAACATGATGCGAGCTAATATGTTGATGATGAAGCCTATACCTGGAATCGCTGATGTCTATCGCATGTGTATGGATGAGGAGAAACAAAGGGAGTTACGATCCACTCCAAGCATGGGGATTGATTCCACTGCACTGAATTTGTTTCAGAGAGGTTCAACCTCTAATTCCAATTCCAATTTTCAGAGCAGCAAAAGTAGCAGTCAGGGAGGATCTTCATCATAGCAATGGAGCAACAATTCATCCAAGAATGGTGGGAATTCTATGTCTAATTCCAACAATCAGCCATCTAGGACTCCAACTGGCAGAAAGTCGAAGTACTTCTGTGATTTCTGCAAAAAGGAGGGCCACAGCATGGAAAGGTATTTCAAGATTCATGGTTATCCTAAGGGGGATAAGGATAAACCACAACAAAAGAGCTATGCTAACAACTCTTCTTCGGATGTAGCCACTGGTGCTGATCGAGACACTGGAGATCAACCACCTGTCTTCACAAGGGATCAGTATAATCAGCTGCTTGCCATGCTTAGCAAACATTCAGTCAATGATCATGCCACTGCTTTAGGGATGATGGCAGGTGAGGTTTTTTGTTTTCTTATTAATGGTCAAGATCATCGGTGGATTATAGATAGTGGTGCTACACACCATATCACACCTAACCTGTCCTTATTTCATTCCATTTCTAAAGCTCCACCAAACTCCTTCATTACCAAACCTGATAAAACTCAGTCTCCAATTGATCATATTGGATCGATTAAACTGAGTAATGGTATTACCTTGACCGATGTTTTACATGTCCCAACCTTTGCTTATAACCTTCTATCTGTCAGACAGTTGACTAGATCCTTACACAAGAATGTGCTACTTACCCCGTCCCACTGTTTGTTGCTTCAGGACCTTTCCATGAGCACATCTCTGGTTCTTGGTGAGGAACATGATGGCTTATATTTCACCAATTCCCCCAGTTGTCCTGCCGATACACCTTCATCAGTGCTTGATCTTCAATCTGTAGATGCTACCTCCTGCAACCTTTCTTTACAAACCTGGCATCTTCGTTTAGGACATGTGCCTTATGGTCAAATGCATTTGTTTCCTTTTCTTAAACACACTGATAGCAATAAATCTTGTTTGTGTGAGATTTGCTCCAAAGCAAGACATTGTAGAGACTCATTTCCTGTGAGCCCAATCAAATCTGTGTATCCTTTTGAGCTGTTACATGTGGATATTTGGGGCCCTTATAGCACCCAAACCTATAATGGCTATCGTTTTTTTCTCACTGTGGTTGATGATTTCACAAGAACAACCTGGACACATTTGTTGTCTCACAAAAGCAATGCTTTCCCAATCTTGCAAGCCTTCATTTCTTATGTCCACACTCAATTTCAAGCCACTGTCAAGATCATTAGATCTGACAATGGGGGTGAGTTTTGTAGCAATATGGCCAAACAATTTTACAGTGAGAAGGGTATTATCCACCAGACTTCATGTGTTGATACTCCTCAACAAAACGGGGTGGTTGAGCGCAAACATAAACATCTTCTTGAAACTGCCAGGGCTTTTCTCTTTCAATCCAATTTACCCATTCCTTACTGGGGAGAGTGTATTCTCCATGCTACTTACCTAATCAATCGTTTTCCTATGTCATCCCTCAAGTTTGTTACCCCTTTCGAGAAGCTGTATAATCGCCCTCCTGCATATGATCACTTGAGACCCTTTGGGTGTTTGTGTTTTGCCAGCACTCTCAAAGCTCATCGCCTCAAATTCGACCCTCGTAGCATTGCTTGTGTCTTTCTGGGTTTCTCACCAAGCACTAAAGGATTCAAACTCCTGGATTTGGCCACTAAAAAGGTGTTTGTGTCAAGGGATGTTAAGTTTCATGAGTTGGAATTCCCTTTCACCCACATTTCCACATCTGGTTCCACTCCTACACCCTCCCAGTCTACACCTCCATTACCTGAACTCAGACGTTCTACCCGTTCTCATCAGTTACCTTCTCGGTTCACTGACTATGTTATGACAGCTTCTCTACCCTCATCTCAATTCCCCTTTTCACCTAGCTTTATCCAGTCACTTTGCTGCACCACTATCACCTCCCCCCCCCCCCCCCCATTCAATTTTCCGAGCCAAAATCCTATTCCCAAGTATCTAAAGATCCCCGATGGATTGAGGCCATGAATAAGGAAATAAATGCCTTACAAGCGAATCATACATGGGAGGAGGTTCTTCTCCCTCCCAACAAAAAGCCAGTTGGTTGTCGTTGGGTTTATAAAATCAAGCTTAAAGCTGATGGTTCTATTGAACGGTTTAAAGCCCGGTTAGTGGCAAAGGGCTACACCCAACAACAAGGTATCGACTTTGATGAAACTTTTTCCCCAGTGGTCCGTATGAACACAATTAGAGCCCTGATCTTCCTTGCTGTCACCAAAGGCTGGTTGATTCATCAAATGGATGTGAACAACGCGTTTTTGCACGGTGACTTACCTGAGGAAGTCTACATGGTTATGCCTCCAGGGATTCCCAATTCTTCTGGTAATGTCTGTCGGTTGAGGAAGTCCTTATATGGCCTCAAGCAGGCATCTCGCCAATGGCATGCTAAATTGGCTTCCACTCTTCACACTCTTGACTTTCTCCCTTCCAAGTTCGATTCATCTTTGTTCATTCAACGTACTGCTAGTGATTTGGTTATTGTGGCTGTGTATGTTGACGACATTTTGGTCACTGGGACCAGTTCTGTTATCATTGATCATCTGAAGACCACTCTCGATACCTTGTTTAGCATCAAGGATCTAGGCAGGCTTAATTTTTTTCTGGGCATGGAAGTGGTTTACTCAGACAACAAAGTGGTTCTTCACCAGCGCAAGCTCGCCCAAGAACTGTTGTCTGATGCTAATTTGGGTGACTTATCTGCAATGGTCACCCCCCTGCCCCTCAATTTCAAATTGGGACCTGACAATGCCGGGGTTGTGTTGCCAGATCCATCTTCATTCCGGAGCCTCATTGGGAAACTTAATTACCTCACTAATACTCGCCCAGACTTGTCATATGCTGTTCAAACATTGAGCCAGTTCATGCAGGTGCCTCGCACAGGTCATTTTGATGCCTTGCTTCATGTGCTCCGCTATGTCAAAGGTACCTTGAACTATGGCATTCAGTTTCTCCCTGGAATTGATCTCAGTCTCCAAGCTTTTTCCGATTCTGATTGGGCATCTTGTCCGATTTCTCGTCGATCAGTGACTGGCTATGTGCTATTGTTAGGATCTAATCCTATTTGCTGGAAATCTAAGAAACAGGCAACTGTTTCCAAAAGTTCTTCTGAGGCTGAGTATAGAGCCATGTCTCAGGCTGCTTCTGAGGTCACCTGGTTGGTGGGTCTTCTTCGTGAGTTTGGTCTCGACAACCTTACTCCTGTTACCCTACATTGTGACAATAAGTCAGCCCTGCACATCGCACGTAACCCAGTCTTCCACGAACGAACTAAACACATCGAGATCGACTGCCATTTTACTCGTGAGAAGGTGATTGATGGTCTTCTGCAGCTTTCGTTTCTTCCCACTCATAACCAGTTGGCAGACGTTTTAACGAAGATCTTACCTTCTCATCAGCATCGAAATCTTCTCTCCAAGCTGGGCATGTTCATTGGCTCTGCTCCAGCTTGCGGGGGGGGGGGGGGGGGGGGGGGGGGGGGGGGGGGGGGGTAATGCAGAGTACACAGCTGACGCCTGAGGAAGAAGGAAGAAGGAATGCCAGCTCAGCAATCCAGAGTAGAGATCAGTTGTTTAATCTGGTCCGTTCATTGATTTGTATAATGAACGATCGAGATTATGGTTAGAATTTTAACAAGAGTTTCAGTTTTGTTATGTTTTCTGTTAGCAACATATAAATGAGATTAAGATCTCATAAACACAATGTAATGAAGATTTCAGTTGCATATTGAAGAATAAAGCCATCGCCATTGATGGTCCCCAACTCAAGCTTTCCATTTCCAGTTTTCATTTCTTTCCTTCAAGTTGCTCCTTCACGCCTTTGATCTTCCAATTCAATCGATTCTCTGAATTGTAACAACACGTACAATATCAATTTAGTTCAGCAGCATTACACTTAATTTTCAGTTTCAACATAACCCTACCCTATGCTCTTTATATAAAAGAACCGATTTTTCTAACCCGTATCTCAAGGACATAGGATAAACTTACAATCCATCTTTGGAATTCTTCTGCATAAGTAACATTGGGAGTCCCAAGTTCCGGTTGCAGTTGGTGGAGTAAAAGCGTCGCATCTTCAGCGGATTCAACACCCATCTATTGTTGTAATGCTTCCTCTGTCACGCACTCCTCATTCCTGTATATTGTACAAATTCCTTCGACTAATTGTTATTGGAGATCCTGCGTCGATCCTGTCACTACAACAGAAAGGCTTAAGGAGACAGAATCTTGATCCATCGATAATCATAGATAGGTAGTAGAGCTGGAAACCCGCCATTAGAATCCCGCCCCTGAATTTGTCGTCTCTTTTACGGGTAAGAGAGTAGTAGCCGTGATGAGCAATGACACCAAAATCCACGTGATATTGAACACATCATTAAACACCAAAGTCAATCGTTTCTTAAATGCCGCCCCTAAACGATACTTACCATCGTCGTCTACCAATATTATATTGAGATAAACCACCCATACAGAAAGAAGTCGGGCACAAGTCAATAACAATGTGAGCTTAGCAAACAATCTCAATATATAGTAATCAAAATGGTATCGTTTATGGAAAATTGGTATATAGAAACAAGCCAAGGCAATGGAGAATAAGAGATACCCACATGACATGATGACAACAGCAAGACAGAACCACCAACAGATAGAAAGGGCTCCAACCAGCTCTTCCAAGCTCGAAAACAGCCCCGAGATAAGTAACAAGGATATACTCAGAGTAAGCAGCAAATGTGATATAATGTTAACCTCGGTGTTCAATACGATGTTGGCTAATCTATATGGCTGCTGCAATCTGTAACACACTCCTCTCTCGTATTCTGAGTTGCCATTCAAAGCGAGTGTCGTTAAAATGAACCCACAGCCTGTGCCGCTTGTTGCTGCATCACTTCCATCATCGGAAGCGAAGGATGCTGTTTCTGTTTCTGCTCCGGATGACCTACGATTGCGGAACATTTTCTTTAGCAATTCTAGTGGAAACAGGTTGCTCAAGGATTGGATCGGATCTCAAATAGTTTGTCCCAAAGTTCTTGACAAAATCAACCACCAGTGACATTATATAAAACGACCTAGGGCTTAAACTGGTTTGACATATTAAGTTGTAACTCGAAAAAATATAAAAAAAATAGTGAGATTCATGGTGAACATATTATTTAAAAAGGGTGTCATTGTGTCAATGATAATGATAGGGGAGAAATGCTCAAAAGTTTGGACATAACATTTTTGGAAGAGAGCTTTCGAATTGGAAAGAGTTATTTCCAATGTATTAACCCTAAATTTTTTTTATTATACAATCTTTTTTATGGTTTGTCTATTCAAACTTTGTTAAGGTGTTTTTGTTGATTTGATTTATGATTTGTCTCTCTTTGACATATTGACTGGGTGTGTTTTCAATTTGTTGATTTGGTTTATGATTTGTCTCTCTTAATCTATGTGCAACTGTATTTTGATGGTTTCTCCTGAACATTTAGATTGGTTTTGTCCCAATATTAAACGCCCAATCTAAACATTGAAATCTTTTTATATGCTTCTCGATCGTTATTTACTGCTGAACCAGTGTGATGATAGGAAAGCAAGTTTTAATTTCTGGTTCCGTGCCTACATCTTCGTAGGCTTGCCATTGGTAGAGCATACGCGTGAAGGTGAACATAGCAACTACCTTCTCGTGTAATTTGCACATCATCATCACATAAACCCTACAAGCTTCTACTGAAGCACTGATTATATAACATTTACAATTCAATTGACACACTGCTGCGTGCTCTGCTCTGGATGGTGTGTTTGTGGTTTTGGTTTTAACAATGTAGTGGAAAAGGTTGCTTAGATTAAGTTTATCCAAAAGTTCTTGACAAAATCAACCACCATATATATTCACATTGTATAAAAACAACCTAGCTAGGACTTAATTGGCTTGACATACTAAGTTGGAACCCAAAAAAACAAAATTAGAGGCACTTTCGAATTCAACAGAACCATTCATTTTTGGAAGAGACTTTGCACTAAAGAATCATCATCATCATCATCATATAAAACGTCCTAGGACTTAATTTTGGGTTCATATACCGTGTTGTAAGCCAAAATAAATTGTGTCATCCATTTTGAGCATATTATTTTGAACAACAAAAATGAAGGTGTCATTTTGTCAATGATAATGATAGGGGAGAAATGCTCAAACTTTGTCAAAAGTTAGGGGATAGGGGACACAAAACTTTAGCCCCTTTACAAGTAGGGTTGGTTGGGCAATCCCACTCTGTTTTGGAAGAGACCCTTCAGGAAATGTAAAAAATAAGTTATGTATTTGTCCATTGCTGGCTGAATGGGGAGATTAACGTTAGAAAACAGGACGTCAAATGGCGAGATGAAATATGTCAAAATTTGCTCATACTCTTTTGTTTAGATAATAAACGATCTCGAGCCGAGCTTTGATTAAACTCCTTGACTCATATATCAGCCCTACTCACAACCTTTATCTTATAATATTCGATTAACTAATTTAGAATGTATAATAATTTATAAGGAAACAAGGTGTTTACATAATTTTACACAAGTAGTACTAGTAACACTTGACTATCAACAAGGGAAAACGAAAACAAACAACAACAACAAAAAAATGCTAATATCAATTCACAATGGTTCTTTGTACCTGTGAATGTAGCAGTTTTTGCATTCTTAATTTGACCAACTGATCATGGAGATCTATAAATTACACTCTTCCAAACGGGGAATGAGGCGGTGGATATGAGACCTGGCCTCCTGGAGCTTCTCCTTGGCTCTGTTTAATTACTTTAGTTCGAAAAGGATCATCTGAAATCACACCAGCAGATGCTCTTACTTGAACCACATTGCTGTCACTGAAGTGCCCAGATGGGCTTTTACAATCTAGGACCGCAACAGATGTACCGAATGCTTGCAGCAGAGAGATAGACGGGTGGAATTCAACCGAGTAGATCCGGTCCTTGTATGGCTTCAACCGCAGAACGAGCTGGGTTTCTTGACCCTCCTGCAAAACCATTTTGTATATAGTGTCAAAATCAATCCATATTCTGATAGGAGCACAGGAAACATGGGACACTATTATTAAGGAGTGTTTACCTGACTGAAGAGCTTGAACTCGTCTAGAGCAATGGCAGTTTCCAGTGAACTTGATGAGTTCTCACATTCGCCTTGGTTGAATATCCTCAATTGGCAACCCTCATCCCATCCTCCACAGTCACATGATCCACCGGATCTCCATCTTTGGGTCAGGGTTGATAATGATCCTTTACTTGGTACTGTATGAACGCCACCCGGCAATATTACTGTGGTGCTTAAGAGAGACTGACTTCTGATTGAACACCTGTCCTGCAAAGTATCGCCAGAGTCCATACTCCTCTCCGGTGAGCATTCACTGGAACTCGTGTGGGATGGGTCGTTCAGTGTGCCACTTTCTGGTTTCGCGACCTTGGCAACAATTGCTGCAAGCTCGTTTGTTGGTTGAAACTCGGTAGTATCTTGATCAACCTGACCTGTATCCACTGAAAATAGAGTGAACTCTCTCAAGTTGACACCATCTGTACCCTTCTGCCAGGTGTCGATAGGGAATTGAGGATTGGAGACCTTCATTTGTGCTATAACATTCGGAACATAACTATGACCATTGCCTTTGGTTCCATGATTCAACCATGAGCCATTCTTTTTCTTCATTTCATGGACAGTGAAGAAAGTATAGATCCAGCTGGAACTATTTCTTTCTGGTGCACTCAACTTCTTCAGTGTCGCGGCTAGTATATCAGAATTGTTATCAACAGCGAAAGTAAAGAGAGGTTGTCCATTCTTGCTTGATACCTGCAAGAGCGCCTGGAGAAATGATGATCCTTGCTTCAGACCTCGACGAGAATCCTTAGCACACTTTGTTCTGCCACTGTCAAATGTGGAGTTTGCTACAAGGTGCTCATCTGGTGATTTCTTGAAGGGCTGAGCTACCTCATTGGCATTTGGTGCCTTGGATTTGAGTAGCGGATCAAATAATCGTCTCAAAGGACTGGATTTGGCTCTACTGTTCGCCTGTGATGTATCTGTGCATGATTCATCTAGGCATATTGAAGCAGCAGTTCTATCCGATTCAAGTTTTGCAAGAGAGTCTTTTGAGCTTGATCTACGTAGAGGTGAGTTATCTCTTGATCCAGCACTCCGAATAAAACTTCCAACTGCAGAACTCAACTTACGGATAGGTGAAGGTTGTCTCACTTTTACAGTGGATTCAGAACCAGGTCTCAATGGACTTGAACTCTTGAGCGCTGTAATTAACCTCATATCGACTGTATTTCTGCTTCTTGATGGACTTGTAAATTTATGATGTGAAACATTGACACCCTGTGTTGTTGCCATAGAGCAAGATTCTCTCAATTCTGACTTTTTGTATCCATCATCATCTGCAGAAGGCAGGGGGCAAGAATATGACACACTGGAACAGGAATCTGAGGTTTGAAAAACCTTAACATCATCTTCTTGGAACAAACTTTTCAACCTTTGCTCTCCTGGTACCTTGTAATCAGAAGAAGATGAATCAGAAAAGTGGGAACTTTTACTTTTTAGTGATGGATCCCTCGGTAAAAGAACCGACGCCTGGCGTTCCTTTGAGCAATTTGGATTACAATCACCTAGATTAGGCTCATGATCATGCGACTGTTTTCTCTCTTGTTTCAGCTCACTTTCTTGAATCCTCATTTTCCCTTTCACAGAAAATGCCAGTATCAGATTACCGGTTTTCTGCTGCTTCCCCATTTCTGAGGCCGCACTTATGTCAGAGACTTTTCTCTCGAATGCGCCCAGCCTTATTCCTGACCGATTTGTTGCACAATTCTGATCCAAACCACAAAGCTTTTGTCCTCTAAGCATATGGCTTGGAGCGGAAGCAGCATTTTGTCGAGAACTATTCACATCTTCAAAATGCCCTGGCAATGGATAATCCTTTAGATGCTGAGACAGAGGCACAGCATGGTAAGCTCTTTGACGGACAGGAGTGCAACTACCCTTGCGCAAATAACATTCATCTTGAATATAGTTTTTCACTGGCGGCAAAGCTTCCAAATGGGACAGAGATGGAGACTGGTGTGTTCTCTGATTACCTGGAGAGGAGATGTTGCCTCTGCTGGAATGGGAAGACGACCCATCTGTCGAAAAATAAGAGCTGCTGCTTGTAGAAGGAGAATGGCCGTTATTTTGAGTTGGCATTGGATTATGCTTGTATAGTTTCTCCAAATGCATCCAATCGAGAGAGGTAACAGCCATGGGTGTCTCCTGAAAACTCTTACATTTCTCCAAATTGCTCGGGAATTTTGAAATGCGTTTCACCATTTTATCATCGCTAACCTTTAGCCTAGTCCCATGGATTTGTTGCCTACAAGAAGATTTGGATAGTCCATGGCCTGCATTCCTTACAATTTCATGATGAAAATCAGCATACAACAAGGCAGGCTTGTCTGACATTAGAAAGTCCCGCAGCTTCGCCTTGGGATGAGAACAAGGCGCCTTGGGGTTCTTTGTTATCACATTTCGATCCTTGAATCTGTGTCCAACTTCACTGTGAAACTCCATCTTAGTTGCAATTGTGAGGACTTCAACCTTCATTTGAATAAAAAATACATTTAAGTACAACGATTCTCACAAGCAACAATTATCACTCATATTTTAGCTCTCTGCTGCAAATTGCCAAACTTACCAACATAAAATAAGCTTGATATGATAATAAAAACAAAACTAGTTCACAAGATGCAACTGAGCATAGCCATAGAATAAAACAACATATGCATGAAAAAATATATTGGCAGAGGAACAAAAGTTTATTGCTTAAAAAAATACAAACAACAATAATTGCAACAGTATAAGTACAAATAAAGCTACATTCAGGATCGTCAACCCTAGTTAGATTCCCTCATCCCTAGAACCTTAAGGTTAGGGTATCAGTTAGAGCCCATGAATGAAAAGTTAGCCAAAATGCCAAATCATGATCAGAAATTTATCAATACGGAGTACATTTGATACTTGAACTAGTTCATCACAAACAAAAGCCTCCAAGCACAAGGACAAATTCAAAGATGCAAAAAAGCATACACGAACACTTCAATTGCTACGTAACACAAAAATTGTCGGATCAAGAACAAAAGGAATCTAGTAGGACTGACATAAGGAAACAAACGTGAAATATGACCGTCACATGGAGAAAATGCAGGACCAAAAGAGACACAGAAGCTTGTGGTCCATGGAAAAACCTAAAGGAGATGAACAATATAAGAAAGCTAACACCGACCTTTCAACAGCACGCATCAAAATTCAAAATCACGTTGATCAATTATTACATAATGCCAGTTTCAGTCCCACCTTCCTATCTCATCAATTGTGTAGCATACTTTTTTTCATTGAGCCACTAGGATAATGATCGATCCAGATTTTAGAGAAAACAAACTTTCGTTTCGAATTTCAAAATCTCTCGTAGCGAAAAAGAAGGAAACAGAAAACCTCCACAAAATCAAACGTTCACCAAATTTATGACAGTAATCAGTGGTCATACAGGGAAGTCATTCATCGTCTGCAGTTTAATTACAAAATTCAATAGATAACTGCAATTCGTAGATCTGAAATCGCCATTACCGAGGAATTAGAGTGGGTTGGAACTCGGAAAGTTTGGAGTATCAAGAAATGACGTACATGAAGAGAAGAACAAAATCTCATCTAAACCAAAATTCCAAGCATCAATTACTCACCGGAAGTTAAATCCCGCGACGATGGACAACCGCCGCGGACATTGCCGGTGCTCGAGAATCAAACAACCGAGTGTCGGCGGAGTACACAGAAACTGAAGCACTGAGAGACTAACAAAGCAAAGAGAAACGGCGTCGTGGTCCAAATTGCTGCTACCTCGAAGCTTCTCAGGACTGGAGTCATCCAACAGCTACGCGAACTGAAACTTCAGGGGAGATCATGCAGAAGAGAGAGAGGGAAGGAGATGAAGAGAGGAAGGGGCCATGATTTTTGGCTGAAACTGTTCCGTTTTGTTGTGAGGGGGAGGAAAGTCAGGGAGAAAGTGAAATCGGACGGCTGAGAGGCAACGAGGAATAAGGAAGCGGGTCGGATCGGACGGTGGAGGGTTGACTAGTGGGTCCCATTGGATTTTTTTAGTTAGGAGTCATTTTCCCGTGTCGGTCTTTGTAATTCACCCATCTCTGTCATCGACACGTTATTATCACATTTTACCAAATTACTTCCAAGTTACTGTGCGGTTACAGTGCATAAGTAGTCAAGTACGACGGTACCTTTTTTTACTTAAAACAGTGACAATTTGAATTGTATGATTTCCTAATCCACCGACGATAGCACAAATGTAACAGAAAAAAACATGCAATTAATGTTTTCGTCGTTAACTGACAATCAAAAAATGTCGCCAAGCTATAAGTTGACATTGTAATTGTATTATTTCATGAGCTATTAAAGTCTGTAATAATCATAGTAATAATAATCATATGGTATCTATATTTTTGCACTAATAATTATACAAATATACTCATAAATATTATATTTCCCATCTTTTAATTCTTTGAATGTAGTAGGGGGATAACATGGAATTTTTTTTCATAATAGTAAAAAAAGAGAAAAAAAAATTGGGAAGTTGTCAAAAATCTAAACTAATTTGCGATTTAGTCAAAACAGGGTAGAGTCGTTGTTTGTAATAGTGACTCTATCCGAACTTTTAAAAAATAATAATAAAATAATAAAATCGATATTTGAAACAGCGACTTTATATTATTTTTTTTTGATAAAATCCGTAATTAAAAAGAAAGAGTGGGAAAAAACCCTAAATATAGAGAGAGTTGATGTTCTTAATTAAAAAAATAAAATGGCAGACCCTCTTAATGACTCCTCCTCTCTCGTTTAATTGTCTCTCCCCCTGCCCACTTGTCTAACACCCACCCACCCGTACCCTCATGCCCCATCTCTCTCATTGTTTCTCTCCTATACTCTACCCTCTCATTCTCTCTCTTTTTCTTTTTTTTTATATATAAATATGTAGAGTCGTTGTTTAAAACAGCGACTCTACCTATATTTACATTTTTCCCTCTCTTTTTCTTTTTAATTACAAATTTTAACAAAAAAATAAAATCGTTGTTTGAAACAGTGACTTTATTATTTTTTTAAAAAAGTTTGGGTATCCTGTTTTGGCTAAATCGCAAAATAGTTTAGATTTTTTGCTACTTCCCAAATTTTTTCACTTTTTTGGCCATTATGAAAAAAAATTCGATAACATGACTCATAAAGGTACCATGAGGTATTCCCACATTAGATCTTAATTTTATTTTTTTTTAAGGAACTCGGTATTTGGTAACAAACTCCGAAAACGTGTCCCATCTGGTAATAGTTACGCATCAGGTAAACTGATTTGCACTGATCGACTCGACTTATTGGTAAGGAGCAAGACAAACTTTAAATTTTCACCCAAAAAAAAGACGGAGATATGAATTGAATCCGGAACCCGGACCATCTCAATTGGGGCCTCTTCACCACCAAACAAAAAACTAAATAGTATTTGCAACTAAATAGTATTTGCAATTAATCGTCACCTAACAATTCTCTCATTTGAAACAAAAAAAAAAAAGATTAAATTGTACTCCGTAAGCTGTCAATTAATTGACCTCGTAAATATATTGGGTGGAGGGATTCATATCTTGGAGGAATATATGAATGAATGAAGCCAAAAATTGTAGAGATTTTGTGGCATTTGTTTAATCATGGATGTTGACAAATGCTTATTTTTTGTCTAAGCAATTATTGCTCAACCACACCTACCGAATGGTGCATCACGCTTTATCATTTTTTACATGTTTTGTGACTAACTACTTAGCTTTAGACAAATTTATGTGAATAATTTAAATTTAAATTTAAATCATATTATTTTATTAATATGGAATGAATAATTCGCAACAACAAATATTATATATTAGAATCATTCACGGATCATACTACTAATCATTTTACGAGATGGGACTTTCTGTGGTTTTGCATAGTTTCTTTTCGGATAAATTGCAATAAATTACCCCTATTTTAAGTAGTTGTGATAAATCGTTTATCTTTCAATTAAGACAAAATTAATTAAATTAAAATACCCTCATATTTGAATCTAGAATTAAGGTATTATTATATTTTGGTAAAATAAAATGACAAAAATGTTGCCATACCTCCATCATAAAACCGAATAAATTAAGATATTATTGTATTTTGGATGGCATAGAGTTCTTTCAATAAGAATGATGCTTCTTTTATTATTCTATGTCAATATTTTTGTCCATAATTTTGGTTGGGAAAAAAATCATGACACTTTGTTGAGTTTGTTCTCATCTTCTCCCAAAGTTTGTGATATTTTCTAAAGTAGTGGGTGAATTGTTTTACAACTACTCCAAAACCAAAAGTGAGGGTATATTCATTAATTAATAGGTCAAATTGTAGAAAACCACCCTTTAAATAGTTAAATTAGCTCAAAATCACCCCTTAAACATATAATTGCGGTAAATCACCCATTAAAACCCAAAAGTTTGCATAGAACCACCCATCATTCAAATATAGTACCGTTTCAATTAAAAATGTAGAAAATGACAGCAATATCCTAATTAAAACATCGAAATTTCTTTTGTATGCCATTCAACAACACCCATGACCCAGCTCATTCTTTTTTGCTCTTAACTTGTTTGCAATTTGTTAGATTGATAAAGGGTTTGAATCGGGTTGTTAACCCCATGATAATTGATAGTGTTGTGATTTGTACACCTTTCTCTTATGTCGTTGTTTTGGTTCACCGAGCTACGTTTCCTCACCCGATGACTTTAGATTCATCCCCGACTTTGCATTTTTAATTGAAACGGTACTACATCTAAATGATAGGTGGTTCTATGCAAACTTTTAGGTTTTAATGGGTGGTATACTGTAATTATGTGTTTAAAGGATGGTTTTAAGCAAATTGGGTTATTTAAAGGGTGATTTTATGCAATTTGACCTAATTAATTTCATCTTTAATAAAGTTCAGGGCCTCAGGCTATTTTCCTTTCCCTTGGCCCATACAATGGGCCTTTGAATAACCAATGGCCCATAAATATAATATACAGACTTTGTCCAGTACAATTTGGCTATGGCCCATTTCTGTTGTCCAGTGCAAGGTGAGTTCGGCCCATTACTCGATTCTCAAACGTTGACTCGATGGTCGCTCGTTGACTGTTTGGTGGTGAAGAGTCCCAGTTTCATTTGGAAAATTTCCCAACAATTTATGGTGTAGTTCAATTTCATTTGTTTAATGGAGTGACGATACAGATTTGCTCAGATACAAAGAACCTCATATTTTAAAAAATCAAACCCACTTGGATAATTACATTTCTTTTGATTTAATTAAGTGAGTCTTAATCAAAATAATCAATTATCCCCATATTTGGTATCAATGTTAGAAATATTTTAATGAGGTTATGGCGTCTAAACTCCAAAGCTAAACGCCAACAACAATGTCCAACTTGGTATTAAAGAAACAAAATAAGACATTGTTTCATAACATTATACGTCACTTTTACTTGTTGCCTATATTTTTCCTTGTGAAAAGATAAAGTATATGATGATTATCAAAAATAAGAACTTCGTGTGCATCTCATGACACCCTCAACCACTTTTCTCACGGACGGGAGTGTAATATAACCAATGCATAAAGAGTCTTTATGTATTGTACTCATAAAATGACATCAAACTATGAACTCATTACTCATACCAGCTTATATATGTTGCGTTCATTGGCACTAATTTTACAAGAAACATTATTAGCTGTAGGGTTAGATTGTAGTACTCGATGTCCATGTTAATTAAATTGGTAATCTCATACTTATATACACCATTTCCAACTAGAAACATGATTGTATAATTTAATGATAATTGTTGTTTAAATAACCCTAAAATGATATTTTTTTTAGAAAAGATTAGAAATCTATCATCAGTTGTCTTTACTTGTCTAACATAATGCATCATAGTGCTAGAGGTCAATTCTCTTCCAATGTCTCTACATTGTTGTTCGTATAAAAAATCGAGGTGAGGTACCATTTTGTTGGGAGAAGTCTTGTTGGACCCGACCAGAAAGTCTAACATATAAGTTAAACCGGGACACCATCTCAAAACCAATCAGCGTTAGCTGTAGTAGCCCATCCACTATGGCTTGTTATGTTCAACTATTGATGTGGGACACTTTTTGGGCTCATTCACATCTCAACCGTTCGATCTTCTTTTTCACCGCCTTGTTGATAAATCAGTCTACTTTTGTTAGAGCATTTTGTAAAAAATCTCTGAAATATATAAAGAAGTACTAAAAAAATTCAAAAAAAATTGTGATTAAAGTCCAACAATTCCTATATTTTACATATTTATACATTTAATAGATGTTTTAAATGTTACTACTTTTATCTATTGAAAATAAATATATCCAGTAATATTTTATTTACAATCCTCTTCTTTGTAGTAGAATTTCATTGAATTTTGTGCTAACATCCAATGTACTAATGTAGGGTGTTTAGAGAATTTTTATCATTGATGCAAATATAAAAAAAAAATCCATCTCTGGTCATTTCTCTATGTTAGACGGCGAACCGTCTAACATACAACCTGAAAATACAAAAAATCAAATACAGAAAACCGGTCAACAAGCGAAATGAAACCAGCAGCAAAACTCTACAACAAGACGACCTTAGAAGAGCAACTCACTCTATTTAAGAGAATTAGATGCAGGAAATGTCGGAGTCAAAAACACCATATTTTCTCCAAAATTTTCAATTTTTTATATTTTAGGGGTGTGGTTGGGGATGATGCTCTTAGATTCAGTTGTCTACTGTTCCAAATTATGAACTTATATAACAAAAAAAATTACTGAATAAAAACAATAGGTTAAAAGTGTTGAATGGAGGCATGACACACAACACAAATACACAACATTCCATTCCAAAATTGACAAAATGCATTACAATCAAACCCGGTAAAAACAAACAAACAAACCAATAGCAGTTGAAAAAACCCATGGCCTGGAAGATCATTAGTTGAGAGCTGAGTATAAAAATAATCATAGTTTATTATCCCCTTTAAAAATTCCAGCTAATTTCACAGTTGACCCTCCCAAATCCAAATCCCACCTTCACCTCCTTTAAAGTTTAAACCTCCATCACCTCCAAAGTTCCATCTCAATCTCCAACCAACAAACAAACAAAGCAGCTAGCTAGAATGGGCAGACAAATCGGAGTGGCCATTGATTTCTCCAAGGGAAGCAAGATCGCCTTGAAATGGGCTGCCGATTGCCTCCTCCAGAGCGGCGACACCCTCTTCGTCCTCCACGTCCGCCCCTCCGAATCCGCCGAGTCCCGCAATCTCCTCTGGTCCACCTCCGGCTCCCGTAAGCTCTCTCTATCATCTTCTTCTTCGATCTCCTTCTTTAATCTGTTCTTATGATTTGGGGCTTCTTATCATCTATGGAAAAAACTGAATGTGTCGATCGATGATGATCAGCGCTGATCCCGTTTGCTGAGTTCCGGGATGCGACCGCTATGCACGGCTACGGATTCGAGCTCGATCACGAGGTTCTTGACGCGCTCGACGCCCTCAGCAACGATTTACAGGTAACTAAACAAATCACAAATGCTTCCGAGATAAATAAATTAAATGAATATTGTTAATTACTGGGACTGATCAGATTCGAATGTGACGATCGAATCAGGTGACGGTGATCGGGAAGGTGTACTTCGGGGATGCGAGAGATAAGATCTGCGAAGCAGTTGGGGCTCTGAAGCTCGATGCACTCGTCATGGGAAGCCGGGGCCTCGGTCGATTCCAAAGGTTAGTTTCATAGTATTTGATATTCTTTTATAATACGGAGTATTAAAGTTCGATGGGACTCGTGATTGGGAATCGTATTTATTTGATTTTGACTTTTTTGGCGCCAGGGTGATACTGGGGAGTGTAACGAGCTATGTTATAGAGAACGCGGCCTGCCCAGTGACCGTGGTGAAGGACCCTGAGGCGACTCACGGTTACTGATCCATCATGTATTTCGCATTGTTCCTTAATCGTGAAGATTCAACGTTTGGTTATATGTTGTTGGGGTGTTTTTACTAGTGTCGGATTCGATCTCTTTTAATGGCGAATTGTATGTGTGTGCGCTCTTTGGTTTAATTTTCATGTTGTTTGGGATGGTAAATCATCAAACATAAAAACAAGCAATTTATATATCAAACAAGAATAATTGTCAATTGTAGTAACTTGCCGTTGATCAGGCAATCTAACTCGTGCCCACGATCGAGTTTTGTGCATTCATAATTTGATATCTATCAATATTGAATACATTCTCCAAATGTCATGGTACTCTATGGAATTCAAAATTTGCAAGTAGTAAGGGTATAAGATGACAAAACACTTTATATTACATAATGTGAAATTGTGCTTAAATCTTTGATTAACATAATTTATAATGAATTAAAATTAACTAGAATTCAAAAAACATCTTATTTAGTCCAATAGAAATAAATTTAAACAACTTAACCATGTTACCTTTTTTCATATAAAAAACGTGTTAAAAAGTTAAACAATTTATATTTTGTGATGAAAGAAGTATGTGTTAAATATGTCTAATTAATTTTAGATGGAACGATTTATTTTGTAATATATATGTCTAATGGAACGATTTAATGTGACATTTTCCAATATAAAATATGAGGTTGTCTCTACTAATTTATAAGGGTTATTTTGACAACTAACACATTATAAATATCTAATTAGCTAACTAGCACCCAAACAAAATTAATTAACTAACCTAGCACCCTTCCCAATTTAACTATCACGGTCAACGTCGGTCAACGCCGGTCAACGTTGACCGACCGTTGACCGGTCAATTTTTTTTTTTTTTTTTTACCTATGATGCCATTTTTTGTCGTTTTGATGCCATTTTTTTTACATTTTATTTTCGCTTTAATGTCACTTTTCTAATAAAATGGTTTGATGACACTTTTTTAATATCACTTTTTTCGAATCTTGCTGATATTTTTTTGTTTACTGTGATGCCACATTGACCATTGATGTCATTTTTTTTTACCGTTGACTACGGATGACACTTTTTTGATATCAATTTTTTTATGATATTTTTTTTCTTCCGTGATGCCATATTTTTTTAAGGTAATGTTTTCGTGATGCCATATTTTTCCAAGGTGATGTTTTCGTGCAACTCTAATAAAATGGTTTAATGACACTTTTTTAATGCCACTTTTTTCAAACCTTGATGACATTTTTTTGTTTATTGTGATACCACGTTGACCATTGATGCCATTTTTTACTGTTGACTACTGATGACACTTTTTTATGTTAATTTTTTTATGATATTTTTTTACCGTGATGCCATATTTTTTCAAAGTAGTGTTTTGATGACATTTTTTTTCCTTTAATGTGATGCAACTTTTTCAAAATAGTGTTTTGATGCCAGATGACACTTTTGCAATTAAATCGGTTGATGCTACTTTTTTTTTTAATTTAATCAATTGATAACACTTTTATACAATTGATAACATATAAGCATTAAATTTGATTACACTTCATTGGTGACATTTTAATTGGTGACACATTTGTGATGACGTTTAAGAATCTAATAACATGAAATACCACATAACACTTTTTATGTCAATTTTTGATGATATTTTTATCGTGATGCCATATTTTTCCAAATTAGTGTTTTGATGACATTTTTTCTTTAATAAAAATTAGGAATCAAAATAACAAGAAGTGGGTGGCTCCAACATCAAAAATCAAAATAACAAGCAAGCATGATTCAATTTCCTTTGTCATTGCTGCATCAGAAGCCCAATCCACAAATTTATACATCATGGTATTTGTCTCATCACCCAAAATAAAGACCTTATAGAACTGAACAGATGCAATCAAACCAACACAACTCAAATTAGTAGGATTCAATACATTAGTTTGTTCCAAAAACTCTTTTTGCAGACTGTTCTCTAAACATAAGGCGCATAACTAGTCAAGTTTCCAACCCGCCTTAATGGTTAACTCATGCTCTAGCTCCCGATTACAGTCTCGGATACATATTATACGTGGGAAATTCAGCCTTACTCTCCTTTCCACTTCTTGGTAGGTGGCTCCTCCTCCTCTTTATCTTCTTCCTCCTTCTCTCCTCCATTGTCGTCATCTTCGTCGTCATCGTCATCTTCCTCGCCATTTTCATCATCATCCTCTTCCTCAGCACCACCCACCTTCACCATTGGCCTCTAGCTCATCCTCTACATCCTTTTCTGCCTCATCCTTCCCATCTTTTCCAGCATCCTCTTCACTGCCTTTATCATCCGGGTCATCTCCGGTCTTTTCACCATCATTGTTGTCGTCTTCGTCACCATCCTCATCATCGCCATCCTTATTCTCAGGTTCTTGCTGGTTGGCCTCACAGATATCAGATGCAAGAAACCTAACACGAAAATGATTGTCCGTAATCAATAACCAAAGGATCCATCATCTCCTGAAAACTAATTGGGAATCAAATGCAAAGATCCATTCTGTAAGTTGAAAAAGAATCCGATGAATTTTGTCTTCAGATAATCAGACACAAAATAATGAAACTGATAACCATTGCTTTAGCCAAATGCAGGGACAGTACCAAAAAGAGAGGGTTGAGCATCAAAAGGTAAAGAAACCTGATAAATCTAGGAAAAAACCTCAACAATTTGAAGGAGCTAGGAACAAAAACAAATCTCAAATCCATTACCTCAACCACAAGCAGTTTGAACCCAGTTTGAGATAACACATATACCTTAAGCAAAAATATGCAAAAGAAGAAGAAAGGGCAGGGTACATAATTTTAGTAAAATCTGCCAACTAAAAATTAAGATAACCATGTGTAACAAAACCAAGAAACTGTGGAATAAATAAACTTAAATGATTCCATATTCGCCCACCGACTTCTAATTAGCTCCTATGTATCTATAGTTACTCTAGGAAAGGATGGATAGAGCAGCAAAATCAAGGTCCTATTGGGGATTGGAATACCACACAGGGTACGAGTCGAGCTCAAAAAAAGCAAATTCTATGCTTCTCTAGCAGTACTAGATAACATCTAAGAACGATTATTTATAACTTATCAAATGATTTTGTTATCTTGACGACCATTTCAATTCAACCGATTCCAAGATGGTGGTGTTGAGCTGAAACAGAGGAGGAAGGCTCTTCTGGAAGAGTTAGCAGCCTCATTTCAGCCTGTTGACCGCTAAATAATGATGTCCACACTAGGATAGCAGCCCCATTTTTGAATGATTAAGCCTTAAACTACATAAATAAACCAAGGATGCACCAATTGCCAATTTTTTTTTTGAAGTACCAATTGCTACTGTTTTGATAATTGCTACTGTTTTGAAGCACTTAGTATGAAGGGATTGAGATATTTCATCAATGAAAATAATCAGATACAAGAAGCAAAATAAATCATGCAATCTAAATCAAGAACTCAAAAGCAAATAGCATCAAGTAACAATGTAATCTAACTGAACTACTCTATTCAACTGAAGCCCTGATACAACCTAAGAGGCGAATACTGGAGTTTAGCGAGATATTCTCCCAAAATTATTTAGAATTAAGGTCAAACACTTGGCTAAACATGAAAACTAACTGAACTACTCTATCCAATTGAAAATTTTCAATAAAAAAAAGCAATGGCATCCACAACTACTGGATCACCTAATGATATAATCAAAGAGAAGCTTGCCTGGATTCCATTCAGTAAATCATCAAAAAGTAGTTTCCAAGCTTTGATAATGACCAACCTGGGGGACATTGTTCCATTTTCCGAAAGCTGCTGTACTGAAAAAGGTCCAACAGTGAGGACTGTCAATCTGGGTAGGAGACAATTTTCTGGAGTTGTTTGCCATCCATGAAAGACCATCGATTCCCTTCACAAATGCTCCTTCAAAGGGAAGCGTCAATGAGCTGCTTAGAGTAGGAAGAGGGTCCTCAAATGCAGCTAGAAGAGCCCATATTGAACTGAGTTCCAACCTCTGATGACAAAGGGAGCAAAGATTTTAGCTTCACTAGAAGTACACAACATTTAGTCATATTCTTCAACACCTCCGATCCATGGCTTTCCATTCATCATATAATTTGTGACATGTCATCTTTAACCATTGCATTTTGAAGCAAATCTTTAAATGTCATCGGGAAAAGAAGAAAGTAATCAATACATAATCACCAACATACAACACAAAAAACTCCCAAACATATTTAAAGCAGCTTGCTTGTTAAAAATCTGCCTACAAAACTAATGCAGCAAAGCCACTACCCTTCATCATCTGCTTCAATTCCGAGAAGTCAACCCTTCCATTGCCATTGATGTATAACAAAGTCCAAAGGGCAAATAGGCATAGGTACTACTACTAGAATCATCGTTCACACACACAAATCCACCAAAACCGTGAAAATAAACATGATCAAGGATTGAATCATGACCAGTAAAAAAAAACAGATGCCAACAAAGGAGAAGGATTCCAAGCAACAGATATCTTCCGTAAGTGTATTCTAAGGGCAAAATCAAATGCCCAATGCTAAAATTTCCATGGATTAAGAAGCTAAAACTAAATTCAACGGGCAATTATTCAGTTCCAAGAAAGAACAAGGTTGAGTTCCTCACAAATTTCAATCACAAAAAAAAAACAAGAGAAAGAGGAGAGGGTGAGGGATTAACTGACAGATTCCTTGAGAACGAGTCAAGTGCGGCGCATGAACTGCTCACGGAGCTTCTTCCGACGGGAGGAGATGGAAGAGGAGTAGGCAAAGGAGGAGGTCTGGTGATGGAGGCGACCGAGTGAGGAGGCGTCCGACGGGATCTTCGAGCAAAACCCTAGATTTGTTGAAGGCAAGCGTGAGGAAAGAGAAGGGACGAAGGTGGTGGCCATGGATGAGTCTGAAAGGGGAAGTGGTCGGTGATGCTGGGAGGCACGATCGTCAGCGCGTGAGGAGCGGCGGAAAGGATCCCGACCGGTGCCTCAAAGGCGACGAAATCGAAAAGGGGAACAGCGGTGTGGTTGGAAGGAGATGGTGGATCTGGTTTCCCCTCGGAGGAGAGCACGCAGAGGGGGTAACAACTGCCTAATTAATTTTGAAAAGGTGTTAGGACGGCCAATATATTTTGTAAGGGTGCTAAAGACTTAATCAAATTTTGAAAAGGTGATATTTCAACAAATTTTCTCAATTTATAAGGGTTTTATCCCTAAATTCAACAAGTTATTTTCATATTAATTAATTTATATTTCCATTTTTTTTAGGTGATCTTTGAATATTCTCTCACCAACAATTTTTTTAGCAATATTCGTCTTACTTGATTTGAAATTGAACTAGTATTTGTTACTCGCGTTTCTGCGCATTTTTTTAATGAATTATATTTATTATATTTAAATTAGTTTATATTAAATTTTATTTGAAGATTAAAATAGTTTTGAAATTTTTAAATAAAATTTTTCAAGCAATCATGAAAATAACAGGTTTTATAAAGACTTGAGATATGAGATTGAGAATTAATAGATAATTAATTAATAGTGAAATATTGAAATCTTATCATTAGATATATATAGACCTGTCAAACGGGTCATTCGGGTCGGGTTCGGGTCGGGTCACTTCGGGTAAAACGGGTCTCGGGTAAAACGGGTTTCGGTTTTTTCGGGTTGACTCGAACTCGGGTTTGATCGGGTTTCGAGTCGGGTTCGGGTCGATTTCGGGTTTGTCAAAATTTTCTTTTTTAAATTAAAAAAAGTCATTATTTGATAATTTTGTGATAAATTTTAATTATATATAAAAAAATTAATTATATATAATTATAAGTCAACCGGGTAAATCGGGTAAATCAGGTCAATCGGGTCACCGGGTCGAAACCCAGATTACCCGGAAAATTTCGGGTTTTTCGGGTTCGGGTCGGGTTGTGTTTTGACAGGTCTAGATATATACAATGAACTAAAATCATAAATCTTAATGACTAAAAATAAAATAATTTAAGGTCCAATATGTATGGAGTAATTCATGGTAAAATGATACTCCCTCCGTCTCAAATTAAATGTCGTTTGACATTTTGTGCACAATTTTTAAGGAGATAAAAACTCTATAAAACATTATTTTCAATCACTTTTTAAAATAATTTTATACTTGTTAGATTTTGTAATCACTTAAGACATGAGATGGACACATAAAATAACAGGTAGATAACATAAATGGTGTCATTATTTAACGTGACTTAAATATATTGGATCATCATTAATTGTCGTATCAAAAAACTTATGTTAGATTGTACCAGAAAATGAACATAGACAAATTGTACCAACAAATGAGACTTCAGGTCTCTGTTTTAGTATATCAACTAACGTAGTGCCCGTGCATAACGCACGGGATCTGTAAAATATATTATATTTTATAGAAGATATTACCATAAGTTATTTACATTATATATTAGATATATTATACTATTATAATAATATGAAAACGATATAGCAAAATAATATAAATTTGGATAAAAAAAATATAATGCTTATATTATATCAATATATAATATATGTGGCAAAATGTCAATGTCTCACCTTCCTAGCAGGGTCGGGTTTGAGATTTGAAATGCCCGGGACAGGATATAAAAATATCAATGTTAATTTTGGCTCTACTATTATTTTTTGTTGTGTTAATGAATTGGAAAGTAAGACTAAATAATTTGATAGTTCGACTACAAAGTTTAGGTGAATAGAGTTTTAAGAACTTTTGGATGGAAATCACGTAAAATGTCGAATACATCAACTGATGAACTGCATGTACAAATGGACGCTTTAAAATGTAAATGTAAATGGATTAAATTGGATGGGTATGAACTACGGACCACTTTGTAATTGGATCGGTCTTTCAAGGTTTTGAAAATTAAAAAAAAAAAAAAGAGGAGAAAACGATGAAAAGGCAACATCGGTGCGACAGCTCCTTTCTTCCTCCTATCTCCCAATTCCAATTCAGTCATCCTCTTCCTTTCAATTTCTATCTGAAAAGTGAAATAGACCCTTCCTCAATTTCGATTTGAAATCGATCCTTCCGATATGCCGATCTGAAAAATCAAAGAGAGACGACTCCTTTCTCCCCAGCCCCAATTCAGTCTGTTAGGACCCTGAGTTGCTGAGTGCTCCTAACCGAATAGAACAATGAGTAAGAGAGAGTTTAGGAGGGAAAACATCTTTGATTGATCATGAATGCCTCTTTACAATGTACATAGGACCTTATATACTAGGTCCTAACATTACTCCCTCCCTTACAAAGACCTTGCCCACAAGGTCTAATTCAAAGAAAAGTATGGGAACTGGTGGAGGATGTGATTTGTTGGCTCCCAGGTAGCTTCTTCACTTGGTAGACTGACCCACTTCACTAGCAATTCCACCATTGGATCTCCATTTGCCAATTGCTTAACTCTGATGTCCAAAACTGATTCTGGAGCTACCACAAAAATCCCTGAATCATCTGTTGCTGGCAGCTCTGCTTGAGGCATGATGATGGATCCTATTCTCTTCTTCAATTGAGAGACATGAAAGACCGGATGCAATCTAGAAGAGTTGGGCAATGCCAATCTGTATGCAGCTTCTCCCACTTTGCTGGTGATCTCAAATGGCCCATAAAATTTGGCACTTAATTTCAGACATTTTCGAAGTGCCAGGGATCCACTTAGTCCATTGTCTTGGCATGGCCGATGTCATACACATGAGATAAGCCTCGAGACACTGATTTGCTCTCTTTGTCTGTCCATTTGTCTGTGGGTGGTATGCAGTTGATAGCTTCAATGATGTACCCAGCTTTGCAAACAACTCTTTCCACATATGGCTTGTGAATACCTTGTCTCTGTCAGAAATTATCTCCTTGGGTAGTCCATGTAGTTTGTAGATGTTATCCATAAACAATTGTGCTACCTGGCTTGCTGTGAAAGGGTGGCTCAAGAGAAGAAAGTGGCTATACTTTGTAAGTCGATCTATCACCACTAAAATGACATCATACCCACCTGACTTGGGTAATCCTTCCACAAAGTCCATCCCTATTGAGTGCCAAGGAGTCTCGGGGATTGGAAGAGGTTGTAGCAGTTCAGGATAGGCCACATTTTCATGTTTATGACGCTGGCAAATGTCATATTCCATGACAAACTTCTCAATGAATTTCTTCAGCTGAGGTCAATAGAACAGCGCCTTCACTCTATGGTAAGTAGCTCTTACTCCTGAGTGACCACCTGTAGCTTCTGAGTGGAAGGCACTTGCAATTCTTGTCTTCAGTTCATCCTTGTGACCAATCACCAGTCTGTTCTTGTATCTCAAAACTTCCCCTTGCCATCTGAAGTGGGAGGAAGGGTCAAATGCTGCTCTTGGGGCTACTTTCTCAATATCAGGATCATCCTTGTAGCTGTCTGTAATTTCCTGCAACCAAGTTGGTGTGACCTCCACAATGGCAAAACAAGAGCTCCCCTCTGTGTGCTCCATTGACACTCCTCTCCTAGATAGAGCATCTGCTACTGCATTGCTTTTGCCCAGTCTGTATTGGATAGAGTAAGATAATCCAAGCAACTTCCTTATTGCTTTCTTCTGGAGATGGGTAGTGACTTGTTGATCCAACAAATGTCTTAGACTCTGATGATCAGTGATGATAACAAAATGGCTAGGCTCCAAATAGTGGCGTCATTTCTCAACTGCAAACAAGATAGCTAGTAGTACTTTCTCATATGTAGACATCAAGATGTGTTGACCACTAAGTACTTTACTGATGAAGGCTAGTGGTCTCCCTTGCTGCATCAGTACTGCACCAATACCCTCCTCACATGCATCAGCTTCAATTTGAAATTGAAGAGTAAAGTTTGGAAGTGCCAGCATTGGTGGGCAGGATAGTACTTTTCCAATTTGGTGAAAGGCTTTTGTACTAGCTGCAGACCATTGGAAGGAATCCTTTTTTAACAACTCATTCAAAGGCTTCCAAATGGTCCCAAAATTCCTTATAAAACGCCTATAATAGCCAGCTAGCTCCAGGAAACTCCTCAAGTCTTTCTCAGTTGTAGGAGTGGGCCATTTCACAATAGCCTCTATCTTGGACTGATCTGTTGCTACCCCTTCAACAGAGATCACATGGCCTAAGTATTCTACTTTGGGCACAGCAAAGCTGCATTTGGAGAGCTTGGCAAACAGTTGGTGCTTCCTCATACTCTCAAGCACCTCTCTCAAATGGCCCACATGATCAGACAAACAAGTGTTGTATACCAAGATGTCATCAAAGAATACAAGAACATATTTCCTTAAGTACTCAGCAAATACTACATTCATGAGAGACTGAAATGTAGATGTCGCATTTGTCAATCCAAAAGGCATGACATTGAACTCATAATGCCCATTATGAGTCCTGAAGGTAGTCTTGTGAATGTCATTTTCTAATACTCTGACTTGGTGATATCCAGCTCTCAGGTCTAGCTTGGAAAACACATTTGCACCTTGGAGCTCATCTAGTAATTCTTCAATGTTTGGAATAGGAAATTTGTCTTTGATTGTTGCCTCATTTAATTTTTTGTAGTCAACACAGAATCTCCATGTCCCATCCTTCTTTTTAACTAGCAATGTGGGTGAAGCAAAGGGGCTTTGGCTATGCCTGATGAGACCTGATGACAACATTTCCTTTACTTGTTTCTCTATTTCATCCTTCTGGCTATGAGGATATCTATAAGGTTTGGAACAAATTGATTGTGTTCCAGGTTTCAAGGGAATGTTATGCTCACGTTCTCTCTCCGAGGGGAGGCTTTTAGGTTCAGTAAAGACATCATCAAACTGAGCTAACACCTTTTGCACTTCTTTTGGAACTGGATCCTCTTTGACAGATAACTGGAAGGATTGAGTAACTTCTGCTATTACTTCAAGCTCACTGTCCCTGGCCAAACACTGCAGTTTCTTCCCTATAATGTGCCTCACCACAGCTTTCTTATTAGCATCTACAATGCCTTGGAGCTCTACTCTTTTTCCTTCTTTGGAGAAGGCAATGGTGATCTTGTTGTAGTCAAATTGGATTGGGCTGTAGTTTTTCATCCAATTGACCCCTAGTAAGAGCTCAAATTCACCTATCTTCAAAGCTCTTAAGTTGAAAGAGTAGCTCCCTCCCTGCATAGCCCAACTAAATCCCTTGCATTCTTGTCTGCAAAACAATTTCCCTTTGTTCAAACCCTCTACAATCATCAGATTTGCAGTTGTAAGCTTGAATCCTGCTTCTCGAGCAATAAGAGGGTCAACAAAGCTGTCAGTTGAGCCACTATCTATCAATACATTTATTAGCATGTTGCCCACATACCCCTTTACCATGATTGATGTGTCCGCTCCATTACCAGTTAAGGCTCTAACAAAGCCTTCCTGATCTTCCGCTAATTCCTCTTCATGAGAGTCTTGTCCCACTATTTCTTCTTCCTCATCCATGTCCTGATCTTGTGCCATTAGATGTTTAACCGATGATGTGCTACACTTGTGCCTAACAAAATATTTCTCTCCACAACGGAAACATAATCCCTTCTTGAAGTCACCTGCAAACTTGGATCCATTGAAGCTGCTACGAGTGTAATCTTGAGCTCCACCCGTTCCAGCCTTCCAAGGTGTCTTGTTAATTCTGAACAGGGCTTGTACAACATCATTATGTAATCTGGCTAGCTCTAAAACCTCGGCTAAATCTCTTGGTCGACCAAGTTTCACCAAAGGTTTGAGTTCTGGTTTCAATCCGCCAATATAACTGGTAACGAAGTAGCTTTTTGGGAGGTGCGGGTTGTATGAAAGCATACCTGCCCTCATATCTTTGAATTTCTCATTGTATTCTTCAAGATCGGCGGGCTGACTGAGCTTGTTGAATTCTTCGACAATGTCTACTCCCTGCTTCTCGCCGAATCTACAGCATAGGGCCTCACTCATCTCCTTCCAGCGAATTCCCCGTCTCTGCATCAGGTATCCTTGAATCCATGTATCCGCTCTATCTTGCATATACATCGAAGCCAATTCCACTTTCTGATGCTCTTGAATTCCGAAGAGTGAAAAGTACTTTTCACATTTCCGGACCCAACTTCTACGCTTTTTCCCGTCGAATTGGGGAAAGTCAACCTTGGGAAATCGGTTCTGATTGGCATTGAACCCCTCATTCCTCATTGGTGGAGGTCTGTAGGCATTCACATCATCTGGAATCTCTCGAGTGATCACCGGAGGTGTCTTTTCTTGATTCTCGTTATTGGATTGTCGATCCGCTTTCAGCGAAAGTGCTCGAAGGCAATCGCCAATTTGAGCAACAGATTGTTCTATACGAGCCTGGTGCTCGTCCGTTGATTTCTTCAGATCGATGATCTTCTGCTGCTGATCTTGCGATGTTGATGAAAGTTCTTGGAGAAGCCCGTATTGCGAATCTTGCTTCGCAATTGTCTCCTGCAGTTGCTCGTGCGTTGATGTGGAAAGTTGCTGAAGCTGATGAAGATGTAAATCCACCTTCTCTATCACCTTGAATCTTGTACCATCCGCCATTGATGAAGCTGATGCTGAAGCGCGTCGGGAATCTCAAGCTAGCTGATACCAACTGTTAGGACCCTGAGTTGCTGAGTGTTTCTAACCGAATAGAACAGTGAGTAAGAGAGAGTTTAGGAGGGAAAACATCTTTGATTGATCATGAATGCCTCTTTACAATGTACATAGGACCTTATATACTAGGTCCTAACACAATCATCTTCTTCCTTTCGAAACCCTAAAATCAATTTCTATGGTCTGTCATCCAAAGCTTTCATAAAATCCAGAGATTCGACGTTATTCTTGCAATTAAACTTTGTCAATTTCGATTTGAAAAAGATCCTTCCTCAATTTCGATCTGAAAAATTAAAGAGATACGAAAATCGAACACCGGCATTACACTCTAGGATGAAGTTAACGATTCTTATTTATTTGTTTCCTCCTTAACTTTACCAAAGATTCATACCATTCTTGAACAATTCATGTCTTTGCATTTTATTTTTTCGAAGCATCACCCCTCTTATAACCGATTCGAAGGCAGTTGCATGATTGGGTGGATTTGGAGTAGTTTTGCTGTCACTAAAGAACTTGGTTAGATTCGTATGGTAGGTAGTAGATTATTAGTTATGAGGTTTGGGGGGTTGAGATTGGTAATAGTTTATAAAATTCATCTAAACTTGCTTCATCTATACATGTATGATTGAATTAAAGAAGATGAGATTAATTTTCTAATTGAAGAATAAAATCGATTAAAATTGGACAGGAAGATGAATCAAAGAAGTTGGACAGATATCCTTGTTGTCGGGTTTGTGAACTTGTATGTGCAAAAACCTGAGCTAAAGATGCAACTCAATGGTGCTAGAAGCTGCCCACATCCTGTTTCACTGTTTACATGTTTGGTTTTTCACATTATTAAGGGCAGTACTTTTATAGTTTTATGTTGTTTGGCATTTAAAATACACAAATGCTGAACCTGAGTTTAAGCATGTTAGCGCAAAATTGGAAGAGTATTTTCATAAATCACAAAGATGAGGGTTTAGATCCCGCACAGGCTTCGTATACGTGATGTTAAAGTATCATAGGTGAAATTAGTCTAAAATGAGATGGAGATGAGACAATGTGATTGCATGATTTCTATGCTTTAACTCTTCATTAGGGATGTTGACTTCATGAGTGAGGTAAAACTATTTCTATTTTGAAGTTGTTATGTTTTACTTGATACTTGGTTCCGTGAATGATAAATTTATACGGTATGCAGCTTTAAAAGATGATATTGTGAATCTAAAATCACTGAAATTCATTTAATGAGTTGTTTATAATGTGAAGTAACAACTATCAAGGCATCAAGATGTTGAAATTTGGGATTTTATAAAGGCAATGAAAGGAAAAAAGCTCTAAAAAGGGGGATTTTGATTTACTTTTAACAAATATACTGCAATCTGAATTTTGTCATTATAATTTATAATTGTTGAGTGGCTTAACAAAAGCATGTGAAAGATTCGCAAAAGTATACATCAAAAACTGGTTCTGGATGGAGGATACACTGAACTGAAAAGAAAAGAACAAATGGTGAATTTGATTATCATATGTGAAGGAATCTAAAGTAGTATAAATGTAATTCTTGTTCAACATAACAATGTAAAATGAGATGGCTCCATAAAAATGTGCTTACATGATCTTTAAAAGATCCTAAGTACCACTTTCAAAGATCCATTCTGGTTTCATATTCCTATTCTTGTTATGCATTATTCTACTTATCAAAACATATCAACCTAGTAATACATGAAGAAGGTGATTTGAAAGACATGAAAAGATAGGGAAGGTGATACCAAGAGGGTGCATGAAGGGGAAAGCAATGGAGATTGCGATCCTGAAATAGATAAATGTAAAAACATAGTAAAAGACTAAAAGTGGGTTGAGAAGAAGTAAAAAATGAATGAAGATGAAGCAGGAAAAAGAAGAATGTAAGCCGCAAGAAAAAGAAGAATGTAAGTCGTTGTAGGTGGATGAAAATAGGTGAATTACTTGCTATATTTCATTATCAATATATATATATATATATATATATATATATATATATATATATATATATATATATATATATATATATATATATATAGATGAGTAAATATGATAGTTAAAGTGAATGGATAAATATTTGTTTAATAAGTCAGCAGTAAAAATCCCAAAAAATATTCGAGACACCCGTGAAAATCCTTGTATTCGAGATTGATTTTTTTTTTAGTAAATAGATAAACATTAAATTTTAACAAATCATTCAAGAAGGTAAATATGCGGCAATTTACTATCATATATACTCCTTTTTTTTAGTGTTATGGGTAAAATCAAATCTTTGTATTGAGATCGCAATCTTTTTTGTTTTGTAAATAGATAAACATTGAATTTTAATAAATATCACTTGTTATGTTTGAATCGGCTGCTTTAGTAAAACCCATGTATATTCAACCGTCACCGATAATGATTTTATTTTATTTTCTCAGAAAAAATAAAAAAATAAAACTTGAAGTGCAAGTCCCCAATTGAGCTACTGTCGTCATTCGTAATATGGCTACCTGATCTAATTTTAGGGTTGGGATCTAATTCACTGTACGACGTGTACGTATACTACTGATTTTCTGCCGTTTCTGTTTGATTGAGTTTATGAGATTTGGATTTCAAGTTAATTTGGTTGTTCTGGATCACTAGAGAGGACTTCCTTCCGACATTCAAGAAGCAACTCATGGAAAAAGACCATTATGGATGCATACTCGATCCGGTATGAACTTGTGTACCTATAATAATTCTTAGTTTTGGTTGCTTTTATTTTTTAGACTACTTGAGATTTGATGAATAATGATCATGTATGCAGTTTCTTGATGCTACTGATGCAAAGTGGGAAACTATGAGCAAGGCTGAAAGAGCAAAGATGCAAGAAGAATTATTGAAGAAGCTTTCTGAGATTATTTTTTGTAATTCCTATGAAATATTTATTTTTTGTAATTCGTTATTTATAAAATCATCAAATAACTCAGGGAGTTGTGTGGAATAAAATCATCAAATATCTAATAAAAAAGTTTTTAAAATTAACAAAATAAATTTCACGTGACAATCATTCAAAGGAGTTTAGTGAAATTTATTTATTAGTAACATATTGATTTATTATTTTCTGGCTTTAAAAAATCTTTGATAAATAATAATCTGTAAATTTGGAGAAGTTGTTATGATTTGATCAACAAATTCAAAATATTTTTATTAATAAAAATGATTTTAAGTATATTTATTTTAAATATATATGGGGGTAGGTTAAGCGAATGGATGGCACGTGACACTTTCAATGTGAGGCCGCCATTTTAAGTATATTTATTTTAAGTATATTTATTTTCAGGCCGCTACTGTTTTAGTTTTATATTAGATATTAGATAGATATATTAGATATTAGATATTAGATATAGATTAATTTAATAAATAATTACATTTTTACACAGAGAATTATCTAAATAATTGCAAATTGCTATAAAAGTTGATATTAGGTGGATATTGCCACATATTTTAATTGATTATTAAATATATATATATATATATTATAATATGATTTTTTTTATTGGATAATAACTTAAGTTTGAACATGTCACTTAGTAAAAGAAATTTCTTCATCATTATATATGATAAATAATACTACTACCTCCGATCCAAAAAGATTGTCGTTTGATTTTTTAACACGTATTTTAAGGAGTTAAAAACTATATAAAATATCAACTTTTTTAAAATTATTTTTTACAATCTAATACTTATTACCAACAAATATTAAGTTGTAAAAAAATAATTTTAAAATAGTTGATATTTTATGTAGTTTTTGGCTTTTTAAAATACGTGTTAAAAAGTCAAACGATAATTTTTTTTGATCGGATGGAGTAGTAGACAATAGGTCAGGTATAATTGATTCACAATTTCTTACAATATTAATCTTACTTTATGTTGATTCAAAAATTATAAAATAAAATAAATTTGTCAACAAATTATATAATTGAGGATAATAAAACTAGTTTAAAAATAATGCTAAAAAATAATTTTTTGTAGGAAAGTTTTGGATGCAAAAATAATTATTTTCCCGGCAAACGACCAATTTGACCCGCGATGAGAAGGAATGGAAGGAGTTGGAGAACAGGGCAGCCGGAGACGATTCCGGCTCCGGGAATCGATCGGCGGTTGGACTATATCGTGCATCGTCACCTTGGTCACCCAGCTCTCCCTACTCCTAGTCCCCCTCTTCTCCCCTTCGTCTTCTCTTCTCTCCAATCTCTTCTTTTCAGGTCTCCGATTTCCCCTTTTATTTCCTAAACCCTAATTCCATGGTTAAGTGGGAGGTGAATTTTGTGACTGAGTTTGAGTTTGTTGGAATTCGCAGGTGTTGTCCTCTTGATTGTGGCTGCTGTCGCCAAGGTCTTCAAGCGTCTCCTAAAGCTTCGTGCTTCTGCTCCAGCTCTGGTTTTTTTTAATATCCTCTTCGTCTGGTTCGTCTACCTTGCTGTTTTCCGGCAAGGTTTCCTTCTCTCTCCACTGATTCTTTATGATCGATTAAATTCATTGTTGCCTGAAGCATTTATCTATGCAATTGTTTTTGTTTTTTTTTTTTAATTCACGGAGTTTAAAAGCTCTAGTTGGCTGTAGCAACTAATTGAAAGGCTAGGAGCTCCTTACTGCTCTGATGATGCATCTGATGCAATTGGCTTTCTAAATTACTTATGGTCATGATGAATCTCCTGGAAAGGGATTTGTGAAATAGAGGGAACAAATCGAATATGATTCAGAGGTGAATAAGGGAATACGATGCCCTAGTAACTACAAACTGTAGAATGGTTAAAACTGTATCCTGAGAAGTCAGGATTAGGGAGAGTCGTGGCCGTGGTAAGAAGACTAAGAACTTCCTTATTAGCAACTTGGTCTAATTTTGAACACTGATTTAGATGGAGCAAGAAGCATTAATGGTTTGGGTTATCATGATCTCAGCTCTTACCAAATTATTGACAATAGGTTAATGTTTTATTTTAATTTTGAATCTAAATTTCTTTGTTGCTATTTTTTTGCTAGCAGTTTTGTCATCAAGAAGCATTTTGTTCAATGGAGGTCTGGTGTTGCTAGTCTTTGGTTTCTTTAGGTGAGATGATATCAATTCTCTCAACTTGACCTCCTTATTTTTGCTTATTAAACCTAAGAGTTTGGGTCTAAGCTTTATTACTTTGCTTGAAGCTTGTTTTTTGGCTCTTTTTCTCTAATGCCACTCCTTATTCTGACTGAGCTTTGTGACAGGATATTAAGGAGTGACCCTGGTCTGGATAGACACAAGGATCCTAGTTTGGATGAACTGATGCATAATTCAACTTCTGAAGCTGCAACTCATGGGGAGGTTGAACTTGAACTGATCTATGTTTGTGGGAATCTGGCTCAGACGTGTGAATGTAATGATATTCATGTACAAACTTGTGCAGGAGGGCCATCCTTCAAGACATAATAATCTGGGCTGTGAGACCTCATTCGAAGGGGTAATTATAACCCTTCTCACTATTTTGATCACTTTGTATATCTCGAAGATAATGAATGAAATTACTTCATTTCAGTCATTCCTCATGCTTCTTTAAAATTGTATCACTCCATAAGATCCTGTCATGGATTGATCCTTCTTCTTTTCTTTTCAACCTGGTGATCATTTTTATGGTTCTGTTTCCTTTTGGGCTCTTACTTCACCTTGGTTTCCAGGGTTCATTTTCTTTAAGGAGGGTTCGCTATTGTAGTATCTGTAAAGACTATGTTAGAGGATTTGACCACCATTGCCCTGCATTTGGAAACTGTATAGGTAATTACTTTCCTCTTTGCTGTTTATGTCTTTTGGCTTATCAATGAAACACTGATACTTTTTAAAAACTTTTATTTAGGTGAAAAGAATCATATCCTGTTCATGGCGCTTTTATTCGGATTTATCACAATGGAGGGTCTTTACATTAGGTGCACATATGACTGTAAGCTTAGTTCCTTGTCTTTTACTATTTGTCATTGGTATAGCTGGACAGTCTTGCTCTCAACTTTCCAATTTATACTAGAAGACTTTCCTGGGTGCACAAAACTTCCCCATTATGCTCTAGGAGAATGTGAGAAGTGGGGATGAAAATAGTTACGTTTAGATCAAAACTCAACTCAAGTCCTTCATGTCATCCTTCTTGTTAAATTTCATACATCATAAAGTCCTCGTATTCTCCGTCTGGCATTAAGAATTAAGTCTTCTTCCAATGCCTAATTAGCCTCATTGTTGGCTGGATTTCAGTTGCTAGACAGTATAAAATGCGGAGAGTTAACATATCAGAGGTATGCATTTTAAAAACATAGCTATTTGAATGGATCCTTTGACATTATTTATCTCCAGGATACTGTTTGCCTGATTTGGGGCTCTATGAAGATTTTTGATCCCATATATTAAATTGATTATTTTTTCCTTCTTTTTCCAGATTATCAGTTTAAAAAATTTAGCTATAAGCACAATGTTCTTCTGTCTTCTTCAACTCCTATGGCAGGTTGGGCTCTTAAACAATTCTGCAGAACATATATTTCTTGGGGCATGGTTTGATGTCTTTTATTGAATTTCCAGGTGGTGTTTTTGGCCTGGCATATTTACTGTATATGCTCCAATATCAGAACCGAAGAATGGGTAAGTTCTCTACAGAAATTACTCTTAATCTTTGATTGTTGAGACTCTTAATTTTCCGAAATACATTGCTTCCATTAAAGTATTAAGATGATAATAGACCGATGAAAAATATTTCAAAGCAGTGTTTTCTTGGTAAAGATTCTATTATAATTAAATGTAATCTGAAAGTAATTGGTGTAAGTCCTTCGTGTCAAGTCGCATATTTCATCTTTAAATATCAAGTATATTTTGATCGATATGAACGTGCTTCAAAAATAATTCATGTTTAAATAAACAAATAAATTATTACAAAACTGTATTACACATTTACATTTATTCATTTCAATCGCTAGATATGGAAACAGTACATCAACACAATTTAGTTAACCTGCAAAGAATAATAGACATACAAAGTAATAAGGATATGCAAATATATCAAAGACAAGATTGCCAATCAAGGCTTAAGCGCACTGGAAGCCTTTGGGAACCTTGCAGCCACAATAGTTGAGGAGAAGGCTAAGTGAAATAGGTACATTGAGGTTAAGGCCCAACACGTTAGCCTTAAGGGCAGTGCAGAGACAAGCTGCAGCCTCAAGGTCTACAAGGCCGCGAATGAGGCTGCAGCAAGGCTCCTTGGGTGGGTTGCCAATGGTGACGCCAAGCAATCCATTGAGCAGGTTTGCACACACCCCAAGTTTCAGGGTGTCCCTAGGACAACTCCCGGATGGGGTGCTTGGTGTTGGGGTTGCGGTTGGGGTTGGCTTGGGCTTGGGTGTTGGCTTGGTACCGGAGCACCCAGTGTCGCATGAAGAGGAGAAGAGGGTCAAGGAGAGTAGATTGAGGACCAAGAAGAGAGTGATCAAAGAGTTCTTTGATGCCATTTTAGTTGATGGTAAGTTGGCAACTTCTTAATTAGCAAGAAGGTTAGAACAATGTATTTGGGTGTGAAGAGATTTGAAAGAAGGGGGGCTTTTATAGTAAGGAAGGTATGTGTGAGAACAAAATATCATTATGAAAGAGATAAAATTAAGAAATTATCACAGGTATAATTGATTTTAAAATGCAAGTGGTGCATGTGGCTACTTGATTTTTGCCATTGAGATCAGGCCTATATCATTCATACATATATTCTTGCTGTAAATTTTGGAGTTTTGTGGAGGCATCCATCATAAGATATTATTAGCACCTAGACCAAATGTGACATTTTGAATTTTTGATGGTTATCTAAGGGTTTACCTTGTGGTTTGTCAGATAAACTGGAAGAGATACCCAGAGTTCCAACTTACTGGTGAGTCTCAATTACAAGCAGGTGCAGGCACTGACTTATAAAACAGTAAAAACATCATTTGTGTTTAAAATTGGTAATGTTTGGGTGTTCAGATCATTCATCAAGCGGAATGACGTTCACAAATCCATATGATAAGGGCATTCTCAACAATCTGAAAGAGTTCCTATCAACCCAACATTGAAACTGGAGCACCTTTCATTGTAGTGGGAATTTGGAGGCAGGTATGTGGATTATCATTCTGTACAAAATTGAGGAGTCTACATTGCCAGCTTGTTGATTTAAGATTCAACTCAGCAATCTGGTTCAAGAAGAAACTGGATGTTATATTCTTGAGTTTGTGTTCGACAACAAACCAATTTAACCATCTCATTTAGCTGTGCATTTACCAACCTTGCCTATTCAGTTGTACAACAAACATAATTCATTTCCAATAGCTGGTTTCTGTAACATAAAAACTCAGTTTCATTTGTCAAATTTAAAGCTTTTGCAACTATTGATGACTTTACAGTAGTTGCCTAAAGCTTTTGCAGGCTTAATCAGGGAATATTTTCTGCTTCTATGTCTGAATGTCTTGCTTCTATCACTGGTAGCTGGTCATATACCATCCCAATTATCATTCAAGAGGAAAATTTAGGCAGCTTTATTTACGAAATAAGCATGTTACACACAGTGATACTGACTATGCATAGTCTCATAAGTCATAACACAATGGCACTGAAATACATTAATTTAAAGATCAAATGAGATGAGGGACATTGGTGACAACAAGTCTTGACAATTTGTTTGTTCTCAGCCAGATATGTCAATGCTCTTCACCTCAGGCTTCTTCACCTCCGCTTTCGGAACAGTGACGGTGAGCACTCCATTCTCCATGCTAGCCTTGACCTCCTCCAGCTTGGCATTCTCCGGCAGCCTGAACCTGCGGAGGAACTTGCCGCTGCTCCTCTCAGTGCGATGCCACTTGTCTCTCTTCTCCTCCTGCTCCTTGCTGCGCTCACCGCTGATCTGGAGGATTCCGCCCTCCTCCACCTCCACTTTCACCTCTTCCTTCTTCAGGCCTGGAAGATCAGCCTTGAAAAGGTGGGCTTCCGGGGTCTCTTTCCAGTCGATCCTCGCGTTGGTGAACTCAGAGATCTCCCGTGCAGATGAAGAGATGGGGAAGGATGGGAAGGGGTCCCATAAGTCGAGGGAGAAGGGGTCGAAGACGTTGGTCCTCCGGCCACCATCGAAGAAGCTTGGAATAAGCGATATTGTTGTGGAAACTTGAAAGCTTGTTAAGGATACTGATTGCTTTGCTTTGCTTTGTGTAGGTTGTTGCGATTTTTATCGATGAGGATGAGGAGAGTGGAATAGGTATATATATAGGTATGGGGAGAGGTTTCTGGGAGTTTCAGGTAATTTCTGGGGAATAATGTGTAGAAAAGTTGTATACATTTCTGGGAGCTTCTTTGTGGGCCAATCAGTGTAACTTTCAATACCTTGTTTTTTTGTTTTGGGTAAAAACTCTCTATACTTGTCTGGATACTTGTATTTGGGCATTTGGGCTTGTTGGATGGCCAGCCCCGTTCTTGTGTAAATTGCACAAATCAATCCTTAAATTAAGAAATTAGTCACAAATTACCCATCAATGAGTAAATCATGCAAAATCTACAATAATAGCTTTTCTTAATTCGAAGGGTGTTAGGATACGGGTATGGGTTTGGTTCATTGTAATGTTCAGAATTCTCGATGTATTGAGCCGGGCTTTCATTGTTGTGGACCTTATAAGTAGACGTCACTTGTAATTGAGAAACAATAAGAAAACACATACAGTTTCTCGAGTTTTCCCTCCATTCCTTATTCTTCATCCCTAACTCGAGTCGACCTAGCTCAGTTCTCAGATCTAATTGATTTCCGACAAAGGGGTAATTATAACCCTTCTAGTTCTAACTATTTTGATCACTTTGTATATCTCGAAAATAATGAATGGAATTACTTCATAAGATTTTATGGTGTTACCTGAATAACCTAACCCTGCTTCTTTTCTTTTCAACATGGTGATCATTTTTATAGGACTGTGGTCTGTATATGTTAGAGGAATTTCTTTTGGCCTCTTACTTCACTTTTATTTCTAGGGTTCTTTTTCTATAAGGGTTCATTATTGTAGGATCTCTAAAGATCATGTTACATGCTTTTATTTGAATTTCGGGTAAATTACACATAACCACCCATAAATTATGGTACTTTTCACGTAATCACCTATAAAAACTTTAATTACAGTAAACCACCCATAAATTTAACTTGTTTTCTTAAGACCACCCACTCATTAAACATCTATTTATTTTGTTTAAAACGACTAAAATACCTCTAATTCAAGCTTATTTGCTTGTATTTTGTAAATGAAAGATGTTGCATGTATATAAGTGTTTGGATTCCAATTGTATTATGTTTATAATGCAAAATAGACAAGGTCGTCTTTGGTAAACAAAAAATTTAAGTTAAATTAAGGGTGTGTTTGGATTCCATAATTTATTAATTATATATAATGCAACAATTTTATCCCAATGTATGTGATTATTTGGTTAAATTACTATTTAACCTCGGATTTTATGAGATTTTTAGTTATACAATCAATTGTTCATATAAACCGAGGTGAATAATTGAATTATAATTAAAATGGAATGGAATTCAAACCCATCCTAAATACTCCAACCAATATATATCTAAATTGGATTTGCAATGTGAAGAGTCAAGACTTGTAATAGCTCATAACAGTCTCCTCTTCGTCAAATGTTGAATAAGATAGAGTCATATAGATAAGCTCTAAAATAAAACAAGATTATTGCTTTTGTTAAATTAGCTCATATCTTAAATTACAAACCATATCATTTAAAAAATAAGCTAAGCTTATACATATCATTTGACAAATTAGCTGAACATGAATAATTTTATTATAATTTATCCTTTTTTGAATCAAAGGGTAAAAGTAAAACCGGATTATTTAAAATATGGGAAGTCTTATGAAAACAAATCATTGCATTAAATACAAATAAGCTTGAATTAAGGGTATTTTAATTTTTTTAAACAAAACAAATAGAGGTTTAATGAGTGAGTGGTCTTATGAAAAGATAACTAATTCTTGGGTGGTTTATTGTAATTTAAGTTTTTATGGGTGGTTATGTGAAAAATACCATAATTTACGGGTGGTTATGTGTAATTTACCCTTGAATTTATCACAATGGAGGGTCTGTCCATTTTTTTTTATTTATGGGTGGTTATGTGAAAAGTATCATAATTCATGGCTAGAACAAACTCCAATCACACAAGCTCATACCCAATGAGCATGTGCATGTAAAATCGCTGAAGAATCTGAACAAATCAGTACAATAGTTTATATGCACACAACAATCTAATATATACAACACTAAAATTGTACACAAAAATACATTGTTAAATGGCGTTTCACAAAAAAATGAAACAACCCAATGCAATAAAAGGGTTATTCAAGCCCTCCAAAGAGACCATCTCCACATCTTGTAGGCCACTCAGGTGGTCCCTCTTTTCTCCAATTGTGATTTTGTCAACTCGCGAAACAACCTTGTTGAGGTTGCATATCCCAGAGTCCTACTCCTTCCTCATTGACGGAGACCGAATTGATCTCCTGGATCTGTTGTTAAGGTCACTAAAAGGCTTCAGATTTTCCTTCTTAACATATCCACCGGAGGAATTGCTCACAACACCAGTGTTACTTTTACTGAAACCGCCATTCCTCTTCGAATTGGCGACGATCCTCTTACAATTTCTCTCTGGTTGCGCCGTCCGATGGCGGCGGCGGAGGAGGCCCTCCTCTCTACACTGAGCTCTCCAAATCTAGTGCCGTCGTCCCAACCCGACATCCTCGAACCACACGAAGGTTCCAAATCTCATAATCGCATCACTTCTCTGTGGGTTAATTTCGATTTGGGACTTTGCCGGATTGGAGTTTGTTGGGGTTCGTTGAAACCGATGACGGTGTCTGCCCAGCCTATTGGACTGATAGTGAGGGAATTACAGACCGACGATGGTGTCTGCCCTGCTTCATCGAACCCCTCGTCCTTCCCTTTCTCTCTCACTGTTGCCTTTCTCTCTCCAACTGGCTGCAATTTGTGAGAAACAATAAGAAAACGTGAGTTAATGTCATTTTTAACGTGAGTTAATGACACATAGATGAATTGCACCAGATGAGACTTCGGGTCTCTGTATTTAATATATCAATATAGATAGATATAGATTAATTTAATAAATAATTATATTTTTACAGGGAGAATTATCTAAATAATTGCAAATTGCTATAAAAGTCGATCTTAGGTGGATCATACATATTGCTACATATTTCAATTGATTATTAATTATTTATTATAATATGATTTTTTTTATCGGATAATAACTAGTATGAACTTGTCACTTAGTACAAGTAATTTCTTCATCGTTATATATGATAAATGTAGACAATAGGTTAGGTATAATTTATTCACAATTTCTTACAATAACAATCTTATTTTATGTTAATTCAAAATTTATAAAATAAAATAAATTTTTCAATAAATATATAATTGAGAATAATAAAACTAGTTTAAAAATAATGCTGTAGTAAAATAAATTTTTGTGGGAATGTTTTGGGTGCAAAATTTATCAGCCGATAACGCTTCTTACCTTTCCCGGCAAACGACCAATTTGACCCGCGATGAGAAGGAATGGAAGGAGTTGAAGAACAGGGCAGCCGGAGACGATGCCGGCTCCGGGAATCGATCGGCGGTTGGACTATATCGTGCATCGTCACCTTGATCTCCCAGCTCTCCCTACTCCTAGTCCCCCTCTTCTCCCCTTCGTCTTCTCTTCTCTCCAATCTCTTCTTTTCAGGTCTCCGATTTCCCCTTTTAATTTTTAAACCCTAATTCCATGTTAAAGTGGGGGGTGAATTTTGTGACTGAGTTTGAGTTTGTTGGAATTTGCAGGTATTGTCCTCTTGATTGTGGCTGTTGTCGCCAAGGTCTTCAAGCGTCTCCTAAAGCTTCGTGCTTCTGCTCCAGCTCTGGTTTTTTTTAATATCCTCTTCGTCTGGTTCGTCTACTTTGCTGTTTTCCGGCAAGGTTTCCTTCTCTCTCCACTGATTCTTTATGCTCGATTAAATTCCATGTTGCCTGAAGCATTTATCTATGCAATTGATTTAATTAAAAAAAAATTAATTTCATGGAGTTTAAAAGCTCTAGTAGGCAGTAGCAACTAATTGAAAGGCTAGGAGCTCCTTACTGCTGTGATGATGCATTTGATGCAATTGGCAGTCTAAATTACTTATGGTCATGATGAATCTCCTGGAAGGGGAAGTGTGAAATAGAGGGAACAAATCGAATATGATTCAGAGGTGAATAAGGGCATATGATGCCCTAGTAACTACAAACTGTAGAATGGTTAAAATCGTATCCTGAGAAGTTAGGATTAGGGAGAGTTGTGGCCGTGGTGCTGTGGTAAGAAGACTAAGAACTTCCTTTTAGCAACTTGGTCTACTTTTGAACACTGATTTAGATGGAGCAAGAAGCATTAATGGTTTGGGTTATCATGATCTCAGCTCTTACCAAATTATTGAAAATAGGTTAATGTTTTATTTTCATTTTGAATCTAAATTTCTTTGTTGCTATTTTTTTGCTAGCAGTTTTGTCATCAAGAAGCATTTTGTTCAATGGAGGTCTGGTGTTGCTAGTCTTTGGTTTCTTTAGGTGAGATGATATTAATTCTCTCAACTTGACCTCATTTTTACTTATCAAACCTAAGAGTTTGGATCTAAGCTTTATTACTTTACTTGAAGCTTGTTTTTTGGCTCCTTTTCTCTAATGCCACTCCTTATTCTGACTGAGCTTTGTGACAGGATATTAAGGAGTGACCCTTGTCTGGATAGACACAAGGATCCTAGTTTGGATGAACTGATGCATAAGTCAACTTCTGAAGCTGCAACTCATGGGGAGGTTGAACTTGAACTGATCTATGTTTGTGGGAATCTGGCTCAGACATGTCAATGTAATGATATTCATGTAAAAACTTGTGCAGGAGGGCCATCCTTCAAGACATAATAATCTGGGCTGTGAGACCTCATTCGAAGGGGTAATTATAACCCTTCTCACTATTTTGATCACTTTGTATATCTCGAAGATAAATGAATGAAATTAATTCATTTCAGTCATTCCTCATGCTTCTTTAAAATTGTATCACTCCATAAGATCCATTCATGGATTGATCCTTCTTCTTTTCAACCTGATGATCATTTTTATGGTTCTGTTTCCTTTTGGGCTCTTACTTCACCTTGGTTTCCAGGGTTCATTTTCTTTAAGGAGGGTTCGCTATTGTAGTATCTGTAAAGACTATGTTAGAGGATTTGACCACCATTGCCCTGCATTTGGAAACTGTATAGGTAATTACTTTCCTCTTTGCTGTATATGTCTTTTGGCTTATCCATGAAACACTGATACTTTTTTAAAACTTTTATTTAGTTGAAAAGAATCATATCCTGTTCATGACGCTTTTATTCGGATTTATCACAATGGAGGGTCTTTACATTATGTGCACATATGACTGTAAGTGTAGTTCCTTGTCTTTTACTATTTGTCATTGGTATAGCTGGGCAGTCTTGCTCTTAAGTTTCCAATTTATACCAGAAGACTTTCCTGGGTGCCACAAAACTTCCCCATTATGCTCTAGGAGAATGTGAGAAGTGGGGATGAAAATAGTTATGTTTAGATCAAAACTCAACTCAAGTCCTTCATGTCATCCTTCTTGTTAAATTTCATACTTCATAATGTCCTCTTATTCTCCATCTGGCATTAAGAATTAAGTCTTCTTCCAATGCCTAATTAGCCTCATTGTTGGCTGGCTTTCAGTTGCTAGACCGTATAAAACGCGGAGAGTTAACATATCAGAGGTATGCATTTTGAAAACGTAGCTAGTTGAGTGGATCCTTTGACATTATTTATCTCCAGGATACTGTTTACCTGATTTGGGGCTCTATGAAGATTTTTTATCCCATATATTAAATTGATTATTTTTTCTTCTTTTTCCAGATTATCAGTTTAAAATTTTTAGCTATAAGCACAATGTTCTTCTGTCTTCAGCAACTCCTATGGCAGGTTGGGCTCTTAAACAATTATGCAGAACATATATTGCTTGGGGTATGGTTTGATGTCTTTTATTGAATTTCCAGGTGGTGTTTTTGGCCTGGCATATTTACTGTATATGCTCCAATATCAGAACCGAAGAATGGGTAAGTTCTCTACAGAAATTACTCTTAATCTTTGATTGTTGAGATTCTTAATTTTCTGAAATACATTGCTTCCTTTAAAGTATTAAGATGATAATAGACTCATGAAAAATATTTCAAAGCAGTGTTTTCTTGGTAAAGATTCTATTATAATTAAATATAATCTGAAAGTAGTTGGTGTAAGTCCTTCGTGTCAAGTCGCATGTTTCATCTTTAAATGTCAAGTACATTGATCGATATGAACATGCTTCAAAAAGAATTCAGGTTTAAATAAACAAATAAATTACAAAACTGTATTACACATTTACACTTATTCATTTCAATCGCTGATATGGAAATAATACATCAACACAATTTAGTTAACCTGCAAAGAATAATAGACACACAAAGTAATAAGGATATGCAAATATATCAAAGACAAGATCGCCAATCAAGGCTTAAGCGCACTGGAAGCCTTTGGGAACCTTGCAGCCACAATAGTTGAGGAGAAGGCTAAGTGAAATAGGTACATTGAGGTTAAGGCCCAACACGTTAGCCTTAAGGGCAGTGCAGAGACAAGCTGCAGCCTCAAGGTCTACAAGGCCGCGAATGAGGCTGCAGCAAGGCTCCTTGGGTGGGTTGCCAATGGTGACGCCAAGCAATCCATTGAGCAGGTTTGCACACACCCCAAGTTTCAGGGTGTCCCTAGGACAACTCCCGTATGGGGTGCTTGGTGTTGGGGTTGGCTTGGGCTTGGGCATTGGCTTGGTACCGGAACAGCCGGTGTCACATGAAGACGAGAAGAGGGTAAAGGAGAGGAGATTGAGGACCAAGAAGAGAGCGATCAAAGAGTTCTTTGATGCCATTTTAGTTGATGGTAAGTTGGTAACTTCTTAATTAGCAAGAAGGTTAGAACAATGTATTTGGGTGTGAAGAGATTTGAAAGAAGGGGGCCTTTTATAGGAATGAAGGTATGTGTGAGAACAAATTATCATTATGAAAGAGATAAAATTAAGAAATTATCACAGGTATAATTGATTTTAAAATGCAAGTGGTGCATGTGGCTACTTGATTTTTGCCCTTGAGATCAAGCTATATCATTCATATATATCTATTCTTGCTGTAAATTTTGGAGTTTTATGGAGGCATCTATCATGAGATATTATTAGCACCTAACCAAATGTGACATTTTGATGGTTATCTAAGGGTTTACCTTGGGTCTTGTCAGATAAACTGGAAGAGATACCCAGAATTCCAACTTACTGGTGAGTCCCAATTACAAGCAGGTGCTGGCACCCCCTTATAAAACAGTAAAAACATCATTTGGGTTTATAATTGGTAATTTTTGGGTGTTCAAATCATTCATCAAGCGGAATGACGTTCACAAATCCATATGACAAGGGCATTCTAAACAATCTGAAAGAGGTCCTATCAACCCAACATTGAAGCTGGAGTACCTTTCATCTCTGTGGGAATTTGGAGCCAGGTATATGGATTATCATTCTGTACAAAATTGAGGAGTCTACGTTGCCATCTTGTTGATTTAACATTCGACTCAGCAAACTGGTTCAAGAAGAAACTGGATGTTATATTCTTGAGTTTGTGTTTGACAACAAACCAATTTAACCACCTCATTTAGCGGTGCATTTACCAACCCTTGTCTATTAAGTTGTACAACAAACATAATTCATCCCCAATAGCTGGTTTGTGCAACATAAAACTTAGTTTCATTTGTCAAATTTAAAGCCTTTGCAACTATTGATGACTTTCCAGTAGTTGCCTAAAGCTTTTGCAGGCTTAATCAGGGAATATTTTCTGCTTCTATGTCTGAATGTCTTGCTTCTATCACTGGTAGCTGGTCATATAGTTTGTATTTATACCATCCCAAGTTATCATTCAAGAGGAAAATTTAGGCAGCTTTATTTATGAAATAAGCATGTTACACACAGTGATACTCTGACTATGCATAATCTCACAAGTCATAACACACAATGGCACTGAAATACATTAATTTAAAGATCAAATGAGATGAGGGGCACGGGTAATAAGTCTGACAATGTGTTTGTTCTCAGCCAGATATGTCAATGCTCTTTACCTCAGGCTTCTTCACCTCTGCTTTCGGAACAGTGACAGTGAGCACTCCATTCTCCATGCTAGCCTTGACCTCCTCCAGCTTGGCATTCTCCGGCAGCCTGAATCTGCGGAGGAACTTGCCGCTGCTCCTCTCAGTGCGATGCCACTTGTCAGTTTTCTCCTCCTGCTCCTTACTGCGCTCACCGCTGATCTGGAGGATTCCGCCCTCCTCCACCTCCACCTTCACCTCTTCCTTCTTCAGGCCTGGAAGATCAGCCTTGAAGAGGTGGGCTTCCGGGGTCTCTTTCCAGTCGATCCTCGCGTTGGTGAACTCGGAGATCTCCCGTGCAGATGAAGAGATGGGTGAGGATGGGAAGGGATCCCATAACTCAAGGGAGAAGGGGTCGAAGACGTTGGTCCTTTGGCCACCGAAGAAGCTTGGAATAAGCGACATTGTTGTGGAAATTTGTAAGCTGGTTAAGGGTATTGATTGCTTTGTTTTGCTTTGCAGTTTGTTGTGATTTTTATCGATGAGGATGAGGAGAGGGTGGATAGGTATATATAGGTATGGGAAGAAGTTTCTGGGAGTTTCAGGTAATTTCTGGGGAATAACGTGTAGATAAGTGTAAAATAAGTTCTATACATTTCTGGGAGCTTCTTTGTGGGCCAATCAATGAGCGTTTCTATACTCTGTTTTATTTTGGTCAAAACTTTCTATAATAGTCTGGATTCTTCTATTTGGGCATTTGGGCTTTAATCTTAAAAGGCTTAATATGAATGTTGGACGGGCAGGCACGTTCTTATGTAATTGGACCAATTTGTAAATTGCACAAACCCATCCTTAAATTAAGAAATTAGTACCAATCACAAGTTTGTACAGAGGTTGTGGATTACACCTCATGCCAAGAGTTTCGAAGTTCGAATTTTCTTGGAAACATTGAGTCGTTAGTGAGTGGGAGGATCACTCCCTTAAATGAGTCACACAGTACCCGATCCAGATGTAGATCGATTGAGTCGATCGAACTGGACTAAGATAAAATAATAATAATAAATTAGTCACAAAATTTATCCATCAATGAGTAAGGGCTTGTTTGCCACAAGTTTATTGGAGCGATTCAAAGTGATGTAAAGTTTTTTTTTGGGATTTTCGAAAAATAACTTTGCAAAACTACATGCAATTTGTCATACAAAACAAGAATTTTCTTTTTTAATCTATCCATAAATGCTAAAATTTTAATATATCTCTACAATTTCACCAAAAATTTCATCCAGATTTTAATATTAACCTAGATTATAATCCTAACCTGCATTAATCTTTGGCGCGCCAAACATGCCTAATTCAATAGCTTTTCTTAATTCGCAGGGGTGATTATAAGTATAACCATTCTCTCTATTTTGAATTTTTGATCACTTTGTATATCTCAAAGATAATGAATGGAATTACTCCATAAGATCTAATTATTACCCTACTTAATTCTTTTCTTTTCAACTTGGTGATCATTGTTATGGGCATGTGGTCTTATATTGTTTATGTTAAAAGGAATTTCTTTTGGCCTCCTACTTCACTATGATTTATAGGGTTCATTTTCTTTAAGGAGGGTTCGCTATTGTATGCTGTGTAAAGATTATGTTACAGGCTTCGACCACCATTTCTAGGGTTCCTCTTTACTATATATATCTTTCGTCTTATCCATGAAGCACTAATACTTTTTATAATCTTATAGTTAGGTATGGTGAAAAGAATCATATCCTGTTCATGGCGCTTTTATTTGGATTTAGCATCGTTATAGCTTGGAGCCTTAGACTGTCTCGATCTCAAGATTAGGGTAAAGGTATATATAGTTGGACATTCAATACAATCGCCCGATATGGAAAAGAAAAAAAAACATCAACATAATTTAGCTAGTTAACCAGCAAAGAATAATAGACGTACAAAATAATAAGGATATGCAAATAAATCAAAGACGATATCGACGATCAAAGCTTAACTTAAGCGCACTGGAAGCCCTTGGGAACCTTGCAGCCACAGTAGTTGAGGAGAAGGCTAAGTGAAACAGGTACATTGAGGTTAAGGCCGAACACGTTAGCTAGCCTTAAGGGCGGTGCAGAGACAGGCTGCAGCCTCAAGGTCCCGAATGAGGCTGCAGCATGGCTCCTTAGGTGGGTTGCCAATGGTGACGCCGAGCAATCCATTGAGCAAGTTTGCACACACCCCAAGTTTCAGGGTGTCCCTAAGGACGTACAACTCCCGTATGGCGTGCTTGGTGTTGGTTTTGGGGTTGGCTTGGCGCTATGCCATTTTACATCCCAGGCGACGGACATTCACGAACAATAATTCATTGGATAACCTTGAATTGTTATATCATCTCTCTATGTAGAATTCCTGCGCACAATTTCTTTTATTTATTTTTATATAAAAAATTGTGAACTTTTTAACAAACCGGGCCTGGACGTCTGTTTAACGAGTACTTATGCTTTACCAGGCCTGTAGTGTAGGCCTTCAAGAGCCATATGTATTATTATGAATTACATTTTCTTCACAAACACTGATCTGAACTTTTATGAAGGTAGAAACTTGTTCCTTTGATTGTGTTAATGGATATGTATTGACACTTCAACATATCGAATCCTGAAATAAGATAAGTAGTTCGATCAAGTCCTTCTTTAAAGCAAATTCAACACCTCTTTTCTCAGTTTGAATGGTCACTTAGGAGGAAGATGTAAAAAGCAAATTCTGTTAGTTTAAGTTTGTTCAATTAATTAAGCCTGATTTTTGTTAGTATATATGTGTTTTTCATATCTATGTTGGTGTCATGCTATTAATACTCGACGTCGACGAGATAGATTATCTCATTATGAAAGATTGGGCTGTGCTTCATGAATTGTTATATCAGCCTTGATATGTTTTCTTTTTGCAGGTACACCGCCGGATAACCTGCGCACAATTTCTAGCCAGAAGACAGATCAACTAGTTAGAAACAATGGGGGGAAGCCCCTAGATGTCGTGTTCTCCAAGTTCCACAATGGGCCCGATGAGAAGGAAAGATATGACACCTTCATCCGCGACCTGGGATGTGCGGTGAGGGATAAAGTCCCAATGATTGCAACGTCCTTTCTCACACTCACAAAGGCGCAACAAGCCCCTGTCATGGATTACTTGAAGGTACTAAAAATGCCCCCTTTGCTCATTCATACCCTTCTGTCATGTCAAATAAAACTTTAACAATTCTAAACAGAAACAGATCCTTTCAAATTCATAATTTGTCCACTAGAAAGATAGAGAGAAAGATGATTCAACTTCTAGTCCAACCATACATCTCTTGAGGCATATGATGAAAGCATATAAGAATTCCAATAACAACATCCTAGAAAGAACTAGATATGTTTATGATTGAAGAAACCATCTGTTGTGTGTTGCATTAGAGGTATTTTTTATCAATCCATCTGATAAGTGATGAATGAATGCTTGTTTGACACTTGCAATATCCATTATTTGGTCAATGGTCAGCAAACCTGTCCATAAAATATGAAATAAAACTCACACATTGATTATAGATGACATCATTTATGTACAATATTATAACTTTTTCTTTGCTTCTAGATGTATTATAACATCCCCAAAGAGATAGAAGATTCGTAAAAATTAAATCAAGCAAAGTCTACTCGGCTTGGAAGCATGAATGCCATGAGCACTTCAAGAAGTATGAAGGAGATGAGCTTCCATTGGAGTTTGAGATGCGTCCTGAGCAATGGCGATACTTGGTCGAGGAGGAGTTTATGAACGAAGCAAAACAGGTAATATCTTCTCTAAACATTTGATAATGAATAAGTATCTAGTGCCAAACAATTGAATGACAGTGGTAGGAAAACGTACAGGAAGATAAAACAAACAAGGACGGCATTTTTTATTCTTTTTCTCTCCTTTTGAGACTCAATTTGAACCGTGCTTGCAATAACCAGGCCATCTACAAGAGAAACAAGGATAACAGGAACAAGAACCCTAACACCAACAACCACCACAGTGGCCCTATACCCATGAGCTTCCGAGCAGAAAAGCTCGTAAAGGGAAAAAACCCTACAGGAGTGGCACAGGCAACCATTAACATGTACGAGGAGTGCCCAAATGCAACCGACCAAGTGGTAAGACATAAGCCTTAGTTTTGTTTCCTAAACAATTAATCTGTTTCCTAAAGTTGTACTATGTTTGACATTTCATTTTCCTTCAATTATTTTGTTTCCTAAATATAATATACTTATTGCCCAAATGTGTATTTGCCTCATTACATCCTTTATGGATTTTTCTTTGAATTAAAACATTACCTCGTTTGACAGGAGAAATTGAAGAGCCTTGTTCAGGAGTTCCTCCAAACTCAAGGAGATGTCTCTGACCCTAGCCAACTGGAACCAATGCCCCTTGAACAACAGACATCCATCATCTTGGAATGCTTTGGAGAACGACGAGGAAGACAAGTGCGAGGTATATCTAATCTAAGTTTCTGTATTAGATTAGAATAGCTCATAATCGAAGGTAGCTCATACTTTTAAGTTTCTGTTTTATATCCTCGTTATCTAAAAAAAATGACAGCATTCTCTGTATTAGAGTTTCTGAAAACAAAAGAAACTTAGCTCATGTGGTCTGTGTTAGATATTCTGAAAACTGCTGAAACTTAGCTTATATTGCAGGAAAAAAAATAGAAACTTATCTCATATTTATAAATTCATATCAAAGTCTAATCAACTGAGCTCATAATTCTGTACATTCATACAAGTGTAGTCAATCACATATATTTAGCATATATATTTATTATATTTGATTGAGCTAAGTTTCATTATATTTGAATGAGCTAAGTTTCCGAATAATGAATATATGAATGTCTAAATAATGAATATCTAAATAATGAGCTAAATTTTTGTACATTCATATAAGTTTATGTACATTCATATATGAATGTCTAAATAATGAGCTAAGTTTCAGATGTGCATGTATATGAATGAATAAATGAATTTATCTGGCTAAATAATTATACTTTATTTTGTACATAAATGAATATATATGTCCTAGTAATGAATATATATGAATGTCTAAATAATGAGTATAAATTATTATACTTTATTAGATGTGCATGTATATGAATGAATAAATGAATGATACTACTGTTTTTCAAGGTATGGGAGCTGCTGGTGAGCGACCTTTGAAGAAAGGGGGGGGGGGGGGGGGGGGGGGGGACCTAGGACTGCTAGGGCTGAGGAGAGTCAAAAGGAGGTGGAAGAAGCAAAGCTTCAAGCGCAACAGGCACAGGAAGAGGCCGAAGAATTAAGGAAGGAAGTGAGGGAAGTTAGAGTCGAGAATGAAGAGATCAGGGCTCGCATGGCAGAAGAGATGAGGGCTTACATGGCAGAAATGGACAAGAAGATGTTGGAATTCATGAGCGCATCGACGAGCTCCCAGCCTTCGGTCACCTCGTCAGCGCTCCGGGCTATTCAATCTAATACTGATGCTCCTCTCGTGTCCTCTTAGCCGTCCTTGCAGCAATAGATGGTATCGGATCCTCTCAAGTCTCACCCCTTTTGCATATTATCTCCATATTATCTCGATCCAAATTTCTATTAGACAATTTTTGGAAACTAGATCAAGTACTTTTGTGCATGTGTTGTTAGAATTGGATTATTAATGCAGGATGCATATATTAACTCAATTAGAATTGAATGATTTAATCTATGTGTGTGTTTGGAGTGTACAAGATTGGTTTTCTGCCGTTTGCATATGTGATGATTGTGTTTGTTTGATGTGTTGGTTGGCACCTGAGAGTGCCCTTTGAATTGGAATTGTTGTTTGAGACAGGTTTGGTGTGCAAATAATGTACATATTATAGGTATAAAACGTACATGGTATAAGCTCATGCCAATTTATTTTTTAAAAATAAAAAATCACTCAAACGACGAACATAATAAACAAGCTAGTTGCTTGAATAATAAAAAAATATACCTGAAAGGACTCAGGCGACGGACATATTAAAAATAACCATCGCTTGATTTATTTTCCTAATTACCAACCTCATTCAAGCGACGACATTATTTATATATGATCGTCGCCTGAGTCCATTAAATATTGTTTCTAATTTCTCCGACCACATTAGAGCGAGGAACTTTTTCCGCCGCCTGAATACCAATGGGCGGGCTTGAAGAGCCCGGGGTCTGACAATGTATTCAGGCGACGAACATGTTTTTGGTTGCCTAAGGTTACTCAGGCGACGGGCAACATGATGCCCGTCGCCTGAATACTCAGGGGACGGTGTCAAGGCGACCACGGGTCAGGCGACGAAAAGCTCCTCTCAGGCGACGAACTGTGTCCGTCGCCTGAAATGTAATTTGGCATAGTGTGGGCTTGTGCGTTGGCTTGGTACCGGAGCAGCCAGTGTCGCATGAAGAGGAGAAGAGGGCAAAGGAGAGGAGATTGAGGACCAAGAAGAGAGCGATCAAAGAGGTCTTTGATGCCATTTTAGTTGATGCTAACTTCTTAATTAACAAGAAGATTAATTTGAACAGTGTATTTGGGTGTGAAGAGACTTGAAAGAAGAGGGCTTTTTATAGGAATGAAGGTACGTGTGATAGAACAAAATATCAATATATCATTAATGAAAGAAATAAACTTAAGAAATCATTACAGGTATAATTAACTTCTTTAAATTTATATCCTTGAAAGAAAAAGAAGAAATCACCTTATCAAAGTTGTAATTCGATGGATCGATCGAGTGCGTCTACAATGAAATCGAAACTCACGTACTGAGATGTGACAATAGAGAGATGCCAATTTACGTGGCCCAAAAATTTAAAAGGGCAACTGTGAGAAATTTTATACTAACAACTAAATTCTACAATAGAATCAAGTTAACTTGTTCCGTTAAACAACATCTCTAACAAAGGTAAGAAGACATATGATGTTCCTCACATCAAACTTTTCAGCACACACAACCTATCGAATAGATTTATGAAAGTAAACTATTATCTTTTCTCGGGTTTAATATTTTAGTTGGTACTCGACAATAAACCAATTTAACCATCTCATTTAGCGGTGCATTTGCCAACCATTGCCTATTAATTAAGTTGTGAATTGTGATTAGTCGTATAAGCCTTGTACAACCAAACATAATTCATCTCCAACGTACGCCGTAGTAAATAGTTAGCTGATTTGTTTACATAAAACTCGGTTCCATTTTGTCAAATTTAAAGCTTTTGAATTGCGACCATTGGTCATATACGTCATTTGAGAGCAAATTAAAATTTAGATACTTTGTTTATGAAGCAAGCATGTTACACATAATGATACTGAATGTGCAAAGTCTCATAAACACACACACAACGACACTGAATTACATAATTTTAAGATCAAATGAGATGAGGGGACAATTTGTTGGGTCTCAGCCAGATATGTCAATGCTCTTCACCTCAGGCTTCTTCACCTCCGCTTTCGGAACAGTGACTGTGAGCACTCCGTTCTCCATGCTAGCCTTCACCTCCTCCAGCTTGGCGTTCTCCAGCAGCCTAAACATGCGGACGAACTTGCCACTGCTCCTCACAGTGCGATGCCACTTGTCATTCTTCTCCTCCTTGTAAAGCCGCAATCAGCTTGATCAGCTCAAGAACAAGTAAAATCTGTATTTAGAAACTTCTATTTGGAGAATGCCGTGACGGCTGCATTCATGATCAGATGGGGGAATCCCCAAAACCCTATTACTTGTCTAAGGATCCATCAATCCTTATATAGTCCTATGTCACACAGAAATCACGTGACAGTACCTAGGATTATTACAGCAAGGTCCAAAAAGTAGCTGAAATAACATAAAGGGAAGCAAAGAAAGGGAAATTATGAAGTAACCAGCAAAAGTGATGAAATGCATATAAAATGCACATCACATTTTGTGATATTCTCCATACTCCTGCTCCTTGCTGCGCTCGCCGCTCTCCTCTACCTCCACCGTCACCTCTTCCTTCTTCAGGCCTGGAAGATCAGCTTTGAAAAGGTGGGCTTCCGGGGTCTCTTTCCAGTCGATCCTCGCGTTGGTGAACTCGAAGATCTCCCGTGCAGATCGATGAAGAGATGGGGAAGGATGGGAAGAGGTCCCATAAGTCGAGGGAGAAGGGGTCGAAGACGTTGGTCCTCCGGCCACCAAAGAAGCTTGGAATAAGCGACATTGTTGTGGAAACTTGTAAGCTTGTTAAGGATACTGATTGCTTTGCTTTGCTTTGTAGGTTGTTGCGATTTTTATCGATGAGGATGAGGAGAGTGGAATAGGTATATGTTAGGAATAAGGTTGCACTCGATCATGGGTCGATTAAGGTCGAAGTGGTCAAAATAGTCCGGTTTAAGCAAGCTAGGATCTAGATCGATCCTAAACTGAAAACAAGAACAAATATAGCAAAGATACACGCGATATGTTACCGAGGTTCGGGCTAATCCCTACGTCCCCGGCTCTAGAAGATATCCAATATGCTCTTAAAGGCGAAAACGAAAGCATTACAGAGATCCTAAGAGGGCATCTAAGACAACAATACAAACAAGGAAATAGCAAGGAGATAGGAACGAAAACCCCCTTTTTCCATGGAGATGAACTCGGCAAGGCTGCAGTAGCAGGTCGGGTGTCTCGGCGTCTCCGTCTTCCTTGCTCTCTTCCCATCTTTGTCCAGCCAGTGTCACTGCAGGAAGGCTGATGATCAGCCCCTTTCTGACACCCTCGAATCTCCTGTTGGCTCTCTCTCTTTCACCGGTTCGAGCTCGGTTCACATGGAGATTGCTCAACGAGCCTCTCTCTCATGAACCCTCAATCGAGCCCGCCTCTATCTTCTTCTCTCGGCTTTTGCTGTCTTCAATGGAACCGAAACCCCAGCCAAACCTCACATATGCTCAACCATGGGAGATGAGCTCCAGGCTCTTTTTTTTTTAGCGGCACAACAGTGCCCAAAAGCTCAATTAGGGTTTAGTTGGTGAAGGTTTATAAAGGGTATAGCTTGATAAGGCATGGGCTTGGGCTTATACAAGCCCAACCTAAATCCCTACCTAAAGCTTATACAATATATCATAAATACATATAAAAAGCCTAGAAGTAAACTAGAGTTACAATTTTCAACAGTATATATAGGTATGGGAAGAGGTTTCTGGTAATTTCTGGGGAATAACGTGTGAATGGATCGTCGACCCAACCACCCTTCTAACCCTACCGCCGTCGTTTCCACATCCACCTCTATCACTACTGCTACTGGCGTTCACTTCTCTCTCCCGTCCTCCCGTCCGTTCACTTCTCTCTCCCCGTCATGAGCCAATCTCGGTCCTTAGTTACCGCCTTTCATCGTGTTCGCCCCCACCATCTGCGGCCTTGATTCAAGTTCGTCTCCATTTCCCACTCATTGGCTGTCGCTAGAGCATCTCATTTGTCAAAATTCTCAACCCTAGAAATGCAATAGCTGTGAAATCTGAATCCAATTTTCCCTTCTCCCTCTTCAATTCCTTCGATCCAACAATATTAGAAGATATAAAAGAGAAAGGAATTGGAACTTCTAACGTCATAATAGTTTGTGTATTCCGCACTTTGACATCACAAAATCCCAATTAAACTTCTCCATCTCCCTCTACAATTTCTCCGATTCCGTAAAATTAGGAGACATTAAAGAGGAAGCAACCGGAGGTTTGATGATGACGACGACACTTCGAAGGCTTTAGTTAGGGGCTTTGATTAATTCTTGATTTCACTATATATTGTTTAACCTTTTTTATCAAATCTTAAATGAATTTCTAGTATAATTTGAGTTTGGTTCAATTAATTGTGTGTTCTTGATTACGTTGATCCATGCCATGGATGTTTCGATTATGTACTGATTGATCTTCGATTGTTTGTAAGCCTGATATATGTGATATATGGGGTTAAAAGTTATAGTTTTTCAAAAGAGTAAAACCCTAAATCATTTTTTATTTCTCAACCATTATTTGGATGAACTCATTCAGATTTTTCTTTTGCTCTCGGTCCAATTAGTAAATATTTTTAAAAATTAGAAAGTGTTAGTGTAACATTTAACGAGTTTATCTTGTCAATAGTCGTTTTGACATCTTGTCAATAGCTTCACTCATACATTTCTGGTAGCTTCTTTGTGGGCCAGTCAATGAGCCTTTCACTCTTTCCTAGAGGGTCGGGTACATGAGTAGCTTAGCATACAAGCCGATGACCGGATAAGTAGCCCAGTAGTCTACCAGGTATTTATAAGTAGGGAAAATTAATTAAAATACCCCAAAGGGTATGGTAAAAATGTATCCTTAACTTTCAAATGTAATAAAAATATCCCGACCTTTGAGGGTAGCGGTAATATATTACCAAGAGTTTTTTCACGAGTCAAAAATGTTGATAAGACAACCTACATGGATTTTTTTACAAGTGTTTTCTTGAACAGTTTTCGTAGGAAAAAAAATAAAGAACTGGACCAGATTCATATCCAACGTCTTTTCCTCCCTCATATCTTTTTCCGTGATCGCTTCTTGAATTGTCTTCCAGGTCTTCCAAATAGTTCGTGGTTTCTCTTCAATAATATATGCCAATCTTCCTCCATCGTGTCGACAATCTTGAGTTGTCTCTCTCACATCTTCTTTCCCTTTGATTCATTCACGGACTTGGCTGGGTGAGTTTTATTTTTTTCCCTCTTCGTTGCTATTGTCGGTTTAATGTTGTTGTCGGTTTGGTGTTATGAATAGTCATGTTGTGTTATTTTGAGGCAATTTTGACCAAATTAGTTGCTTGGTTGAATCAATTTCGTTTTTCTGGTTTAATTTGTTATCGTATTATTTTTTTTCTAAGGAAACATGTCAAGAAAACTCAATTTTAGTGCTAATTTGTAAAAAGGCGTCCACGTATGCTGTCTTGTAAAAAAAATTCATGTAGGTTGTCTTGTCAACATTTTTGACCCGTGAGAAAACTCAGTGTAATATATTACCACCACCCTCAAAGATCGGGATATATTTATTACATTTAAAAGTTGATAATATATTTTTACCATCCACACCCCAAAGGTGGGGATATTTTAATTAGTTTTCCTTATAAGTAATTATAGAACTTTGTTACACTTATTGAATTCAATAGCTCGATATGGAAACAAAACATCAACAAAATTTAGTTTAACCTGCAAAGAATAATAGGCGTACAAAATAACAAGGATATGCAAATAAATCAAACACAAGATCGGCGATCAAGGCTTAAGCGCACTGGAAGCCTTTGGGAACCTTGCAGCCACAGTCGTTAAGCAGAAGGCTAAGTGAAATAGGTACATTGAGGTTAAGGCCCAACACGTTAGCCTTGAGGGCGGTGCAGAGACAGGCTGCAGCCTCAAGGTCTACAAGGCCCCGAATGAGGCTGCAACAAGGCTCCTTGGGTGGGTTGCCAATGGTGACGCCGAGCAATCCGTTGAGCAAGTTTGCACACACCCCGAGTTTCAGGGTGTCCCTAGGACAACTCCCGGATGGGGTGCTTGGTGTTGGTTTTGGGGTTGGCTTGGGCTTGGGCATTGGCTTGGTGCCGGAGCAGCCGGGTTCGCATGAAGATGAGAATTGGGTAAAGGAGAGGAGATTGAGGACCAAGAAGAGAGCGATCAAAGAGGTCTTTGATGCCATTTTAGTTGATGCTAACTTCTTAATTTAGAAAGAAGGTTAGAACAGTGTATTTGGGTGTGAAGAGATTTGAAAGAAGGGGGCCTTTTTATAGGAATGAAGGTATGTGTGAGAACAAAATATAATTAGTGATAAGATAGAATTAAGAAATCATCAAAGGTATAGTCGATTTAAAGTGCAAGTGGTGCATGTGGCTACTTGATTTTTGCCGTTGATATCAGGACTACATCATTCATATCTATATGTATTCTTGCTGTAAATTTGGAGTTTTGTGGAGACATCTATAATGAGATATTATTAGCACCTCGATTAAATGTGTTATTTTGATGGTTATTTAAGGGTTTACCTTGTAGTTTTTCAGATAAACTGGAAGAGATACCCAGAGTTCCAATCTAACTTACTGGTGAGTCCCAACTACAAGCATACCGACTTACTATAAAAGAGTAAAAACATCATTTGTGTTTAAAATTGGTAATTTTTGGGTGTTCAGATTCATCAAGCGGTACGTATGACGTTCACAGATCCATAGGACAAGGGTATACATTCTCAACATCATGACAGGGCACCGGCTGCGCGAGAATTTTTTGACATGTATATATAAAAGATATTTTCTTTTAAAAAAAATACTTCATCTGTTAATTAAAACTTGTCGATTACTATTTATGTACGTTTTTTTACAATAATAAAAACTATATAAAATATTAACTTTTTTCGCATTTGTTTTTATAAATTCATACTTGATAGTAATGAGTATGAAATTATTCAAAAAATGTATTTAAAATTTTATATAGTTTTTAACACCTAAAAAAGCATGTGTGAATAGTAAAACGTCATGGTTTAATTAACGGAGGGAGTATATTAGAACCATTCCGGAATGACTCACCGAAAATGATTTGTGGATAGCACTAGGCGTGGCCACGGGTCAGACCCGGCGGGTCGACGGGTTCGACCCGCCGGGTCAAGGGTCGGGGAAGGACGACCCGAACCCTAACCCGGGATTTCCACGGGTTGGCGGGTTCGGGTCACCCTGCGGGTCGTCGGGTTGACCCGCCGGTTCGACCCGACGAGTTGGAACCCGGGTTGGACGGGTTTGCACTAGTTTCGGACTTCGGAATCTGAATTGTCGAATCGGATTTGTCAAGAAAGGGAACGGGAATTGAACGCCTATGTGTTTGACAAATATCCTTTCGTGTTCACAAATCATAACTTGACTCTTTAGTCTTTATGTACAAAATACAATATGTAATATTACATCTTATAATTTTCAAAACTAAAAAGTCTACAACTTATAACTCTGTAAGTTTTACAAATTACAAAAAAGTTGTACAATTTTTGTATTAGGGAGTGTTGGGTTTGGGGGGGGGGGGGGGAGGAAGGAAGAAGGGCTTGAATCGGTTTCCGGACTGCCTACGTATCCTCCCGGGGGTGAAGAATCAAAGCCCACGTAGTTCTTTTACCTGTATGTCTGAACCCCGGCCCGGTTACCTCCTCTTCTAGTCTTCTTGATCGTCGGATCCTCCACCTCCTGAGCCATATGTGACCGCGCCATCAATGGAGCTCCCAACGGACTCTGTCTCTATTCCGTCATCATCCTCGGAATCAGTCCTCAAGTTGTTCTTCTGCATCCGCATCTCCGCCTTCTTCCAATCTGCAAGGCAAACTTGGGCTTCGAGGTTCTCGGGAAGCAACCTTGATCTCTTCTCCGAAAGAATCTGACCTCCGCGACTGAAAAGCTGCTCGACAGCTACGGTGGAGCAAGGTGCCCCAAGTATTTTTCGGGCGATTACCTGCAACGTCGGGAATCTTTGTCTTTCGGGACGGCTCCACCACTCAAGGACATCGAAATCTTCCTCTTCATCGCTGAGAAAATCAAAGTTAGTGGACAAATATTCGTCGAGCTTAGAGTGGGGGCTCGACGAAGATCTCGACCTCTTTGACCCAAAGATATCTCGGGCAAGTGCCTTAGTTCTAGCGGTGATGCTGGTTCGTGACCCGCTTGAACGGGAAGGCACGGGAGGACGACCGGAGGGCGCTCTATCGCCCGTCGAATATTCAGTATATAATTGTTCTAACAATCCTCTAACTCTAGCAACAATAATTGTAACATTGCAATTAGGATCATCCACAATTCCTAAAGTCGGATAATAGTTTTCTAAAAGCAATTGAACTCTGTTTAATTTATATCTAGGGTCGAAACAACACGCTACGAGGAAAATATCGGGTATAAATTTGTAATATGCGATCCATTTCTGCCGCATCTCCATAGTTGCTTAGGAAATGGAAGGCGTGTTAATCCCGTCTTGAAGGGCTATTGCTACGTTCATTGCAATAAAACAAAAAATGTTTGATGTAGGCATGTAAACGTGGGAAAACGTCCGAGTTGCGTCGTAAAAAACTTTGAAAACCTCCACAACGTCCCGGGCCTGAGTCCACACATCGGCAAATATGTGTGAGTTCGGGATGTGTAGTGTTGCAAAACCGGAAAGAAGTTCCTTGTAAGCGATTGAATCGTAAATCATTGTGTAAGTGGAGTTCCACCGAGTGCAAACGTCCTTGGGGAACGTTTTTGGGCAGGTTTGGTGGCTACGACAATAAGCGCTCCATTGCTGGCGAAGCTGTTTGCTTCGCCAAAGTGCCCGCAAAACAAATCGAATTGGTTCAACAACACCTTGTAAATATAATAAACCATCTTGAACACATAAGTTTAAAATGTGAGGGGCGCAACTGATGTGGAAAAACTTGTCGCCTATCGCTGGTTGACAGTTTTGGATTAAATCAGGGATAGATGCGGTGTTGGCAGAAGCGTTGTCAAAACCGATACTAAAAACTCTTTTAGTTAATCTATATTCTTGTAAAACCGTTAAAAGGACACCTGCTATATTTCGTGCCGTATGTGCTTCGTCGAAAACTCGAAAAGCTAAAACACGTTTGTGCAATTGAAAACATTGATCAACCCAATGGCAAGTAACATCCATGTATGAGTGATGTTGCCAATGGTCGGTCCAAATGTCACTACAAATCGAAACGTGTAAATCATGGTTTTTTTGAAAATATTCGATTAATTCATTTTTACGGGTGTTATACCGTCTAAGTATTTTCCTCTTAACCGTGTTTCGACTAATACCTTGCCATGCAGGTTGAACATTTTACGTAATGAATTCATTGAAACATAAACGTTGTGAAAAACTATAAGCTAAACCCTCGGCGGCTATCATTTCCGCATATTGATCATGACAACTACGATAATCATAAGACCATAAACCAGGGGGTTGAGAGGAAGAAGATGCGTACCCGGTTAGTTGAGTTTGCCCTTTGGCGAGGCCGAGCTTCTCGGGATGCTTCGAACGGATATGGCGACCGTAGTTCCCATATCCGCCTCCCTTCTTGTGCCTGTAGACTGTGGAGTAAAAGTTGCACTTGGCGGCGCAACTCGATTCCTCCCAAGCCGGCTCCCTAGGACCCTTCGTGAACCAATACTTGAAAGTAGCGGCTCGAACTTCCGCCGTAGTAACAGGGTCGCCATCGGCCGGAGTTCCTTGGCTCCCTTCGGCGGGGAACCCGGACTCTTGGGTCGGAATCGTCGGAGTTCCGGCTTGGGGGGTCCCATCGGCCTCGAGCTCGGCCTCCTCCTCCTCCATGATCTCGTCGACGTGGTTGGCGAGTAGAGCATCATCTCGACGACGTCGGGATCCGCTCGCCGCCGAGACCGATGCACTTCGACGAAGACTTGGTGCCGCCGCCGGGTTCGAGCCGCCTCCTCCGACACTCGGGGTCGATGAAAATGGAGCTCCGCTAACACTCTTGCGACCCCTAGTAACTCGGTTGATGAAATCCGACATTTTGACTTGAAGAGATATAGGAGATTTAAGAGAGAGACTACAAAACCGGGATTACGAGAGACAAGATCGAGCGATTAGAGAGCGATTAGAGAGATTAAGATGAGATTAGAGGAGATGAGTGAGGTGTGGGTTGGAATTGGGAGGGAAAGGGGCTATTTATAGAGCCAAACCGAGCCCTTTCCCTCCAATGTAGCCATTGGGCAACGGTCGACCCGACGGGTCGACCGTTGGAAATGTAGCCGTTGCCCCTCGATTCAAATTTTTCTTTTTTTTTTAAGATGAACTTGGGTGGTGTTTGGCTACTAGTTAACTAGCTTAACTTTTAATTAAATTTATATGTTAAGTTTCCAATATATTTTATGTAGATTTTTATTTTTTTAACATTTTAAATGTAATATATAATTTTAGGTAATTTTTTCTAAGTTGTTAGGTAATTAGTAAAAATATTATCTTATAAAACAATATTCTTTGAATCATTCAAACACAAGTTTATTGTAAACCGAAAGACGAATACACGTTTACAAATCACGACTCAGATTCACCGATTCACATAACATAACATAATAACATAAAAATGTAAACATAAACTTACTACATTACTACAATACTCACTACTTAGGATTAAGACTTAGGACATAGGAATAATAGACTAGTTTTTACCACCACTCGTCCCACTCGAGCCCGAAGCGCCATCGTTCTTAATCTTCTCGGGGTGCTTGTTGGTGATGTGAGACTTCAAATTACCATGGCCAAGGTTATTCCGCATCTTGTACCTTTTAGCACAATGACAACAAACGGCTACGAATGATCGATCGGCTTGCACATCCGCCTTATCGTAGTGATCTTGAAACAACGCCTCTTTGAGGTTGTCACCGGACATGATTACAACTTACGAGCTTATGAAAATCAAATTGATAGGTGATTGATGGATTGGATGGGATTTGTGATAGGAGGAGTCGGGTATTTATAGCCCCGAGCACTCTACTAGCCGTTGCAACGACTACATTTAAAAAAAAAAAAAAAACCTCCGACCTGTGGGCCCCACAACCCAACGGCTATTTTTTTAAAAATTGGGTGACCCGCCGGGTCGACCCGGCGGATCACGGGTCACGGATTGACCCGTAACCCGTGGCCACGCCAACCCGCCAACCCGGACCCGGCGGGTCGTTGACCTGTACGACCCGACGGGTCACGGGTTGACCCGTAACCCGTGGCCACGCCTAGATAGCACCCATAGGTCCCCGATTCAAACCCCAGATGGCCGCTCTTTATTTACTAATTCATGGAGGGAGTATATTAGAAAAAACTTTAAATTCATAATTTAAATAATAATTTTTTGTATAAAAACAAAAATTATCAAAAAATAGAATTTTTTTTATATGTATGTGAAGAAAAAAAATTGTTTAAAAATACTGGGGAAAAAATTTAATTTATTATTTAAAGATATTTTTAGTAGAAAAAAAAACAAAATTATGAAAAAAGTGAGACTAAATGAGTTTGACATTGTTACCCCGAACATAATAAATATTTATGAAAAAAGTGGAGACTAAATGAGTTTGACATTGTTACCCCGAACATAATAAATACCCTCTTTACTCTATTTTGGGGTTTGAACCGATAACATATGGATACTACTCATAAGTCCTTTTCGGTGAGTTATTCCGGAATGGTTCAAATACCCTCTTTACCAAGTAAGGTAAACTCTCTTTGTAATTATTTACTCCTTTAAAAATCTTTTATTTCTAAAATTAGTAACAAATAATTTCTATACTTTTTGAGTTGTAGCTATCCTGAGCCCCAGCGACGCCCGACGCTGCCATGCATCCAAATGGGATTTGGACGCAGGTGTGTGAACAGGGCGGAGGAGTGGGACATGCGGTGGCTCGAGCCCCCTCCTCTGAAAAATTAAAAAAATAATAATTTATATATCTATTTATTGGGTATATAGTAAAAGAGGCGACTATAGAACAAGTAGAAATTGTAGCTTAATTGGCAGGGAGTGTGTATATGGTAGGCGGAGGTCTAGAGTTCGATTCCACTTCCACTCTTTTTTAAATTTTTTTGTTTTGTTTTCCATTTCCCTCAGAGGCGAGCCCCCCTAGAATTTGCCCTGGCTCCGCCCCTGTGTGTGAATTATTAATCTTGAAAAGATTGAGGAGCCTACATTGCAGCTTTTTTATTCAAAACATTCAACTCAACAAACCATTTGAGACAGTCGCTCTCTAACTTGCCTATGAAGTTGTGATTAGTGTGAATAGTGTTAAGCCTCTGTGATGGTGCCTAACCAAATAGGGAGAGAAAGTAATCGAAAGAGAGAACTGTTGAGAGAGTTTAGAAGAGAATGACATTTGATTGATTATGAATAAATGTCAAACTGTACAAAGGACATCTTATATACTACTTCCTCCGTTCAAATATGTAAGATCATTTACTTTTCGACACGTAGTTTAAAGAGCTAAATACTATATAAAATATTGATTTTTTTAAAATTATTTTTTTACATTTGAATACTTATTAATAAAAAGCGTTATATTGTAAAAAATTAATTTTAAAAAAATTAATATTTTATATAGTATTTAGCTCCTTAACCTACGTGTCAAAAAGTAAAAGATTTTATATTTCCGAACGGAGATAGCTGATTTTGTTTACTTAAAAACTCGGTTCCATTAGTTTGGCTGAAGCTTTTGCAGGCTTAATCAAGGTATATTTTCAGGTTCTATGTCTCAACAAGTTTTGCTTCTATCACTGGGAGCTGGACAGCTGCTCATATATATATAAGCTTGTATTTATACACTTGTCACTTGCGAGCAAAATTTAGATACTTTATTTAAGAAGCAACCATGTTACACATACATAATGATACTGAATGTGCAAACACACAATGACACTGAAATACATAATTTTAAGATGAAATGACAATGTGTTTGTTCTCAGCCAGATATGCCAATGCTCTTCACCTCCGCTTTCGGAACAGTGACTGTGAGCACTCCGTTCTCCATGCTAGCCTTCACCTCCTCCAGCTTGGCGTTCTCCGGCAGCCTGAACCTGCGGAGGAACTTGCCGCTGCTCCTCTCAGTGCGATGCCACTTGTCGCTCTTCTCCTCCTGCTCCTTGCTGCGCTCACCGCTGATCTGCAGGATTCCGCCTTCCTCCACCTCAACCTTCACCTCTTCCTTCTTCAGGCCTGGAAGATCGGCCTTGAAGAGGTGGGCTTCCGGGGTCTCTTTCCAGTCGATCCTCGCGTTGGTGAACTCGGAGATATCCCGTGCAGATGAAGAGACGGGGAAGGATGAGAAGGGATCCCATAACTCGAGGGAGAAGGGGTCGAAGACGTTAGTCCTCCGGCCACCAAAGAAGCTTGGAATAAGCGACATTGTTGTGGAAATTTGCAAGCTGGTTAAGGGTATTGATTGCTTTGCTTTGCAGTTTGTTGTGATTTTTATCGATGAGGATGAGTGGAGGGGAATTGGTATTTATAGGTATGGGAAGAGGATTCTGGGAGTTTCAGGTAATTTGTGGGAAATAATGTGTAGAACAGTGTAAATTAAGGCTGTGTTTGGCACTAGATGGAGATTATAGGGATTATGGGGATTTTAGTAGATGTTAGGAGATGGAGATTATTTTGGTAGATTAATGGGATTGTGGGGATTGAGATTATGGAGGTCGGAAATCTCGTAAAGGGTGTTTGGTTGGTATGAGATTGGGGTGTATTATAAAGTAACAAAATGTCGGAATTGCCCCTAAAAAAAAAGGCTCATACCCCCTCCCCCTTCCTCCCAAACCCACACAGCGATTTTGGAGGTCTTCCCATCGCCGGCTCCCAGACGAAAACCCGACACCGCCTGGCGATTTTCGGGGACGAGGTTCGACAGCTGCCGGCGCTCCGTGATGAGGATTGACGAAGCCCCCTCGGCCATCCGCGCACCGTGACGCACCTCCCCTATAGGCGGAAGAGCCCTCTTCGGAAGTTGTCGTGCTACACGGTCGGACTTTCCCAGGTATGTCATTCTCTGAAATTGGAGGTTGTAGTTGACATTAGAAGTAGAAATGGGCATATAGGTGCGCGAAATTGTTCCCGTGAAACCCGAAAAATCAAACTTGAATTGGGGGGTGGTGAATTGTTGACGGTAGTGTCCAATTTTGGGATTCTAGGTCTGCAATAGTATGTTCAATTGGGGATTTCCCCACAACCACCTAATAGGGCATCATAGCTTGTCAAGGTGAGTTGGTTCCCGACCGATAAGGTTTGCTATAGCATGTTCAATTGGGGATTATAGGTTTTCAATAGCATATTCAATTCGGGATTTCGATTTGTTGGCTCCCGACCGATTGAACCTTTTCAAGTTAGCTTGTTACGGCGAGAAAAGGTCGAAATTGGAGGAACCCCCAACAATCGGCCTTCCCTTTCGTTGTCTACTGCTGATGGTTGCATATGTTTTCATGTGTTGTGAACGTTGGGGGAGATTAGTTGAGGACGAGTATCGAACATGTCATCGGGTACCAAGCCCCCTGTTCCTGACAAGGGGAAAAAACCAAAGGGCTCGAAAGAAACACCCTTTCAGTGGACTCCGACGCTAACGAAACAGTACGTGGATCTGCTTATTGGGTATCAGCGCAAATATGGCCACGATCAGGGGTTCAGTTGGGTGGTTTTAACGACACAATTCGAGGAGCAGACAGGCCAGAAGTGTGGAAACAACACCCTTAAGAACAAGCACGCGACCATGAAGGAGAGGTGGAAGGCCTGGAAAGAGTTGATGCACGGCGAGACCGGATTGGGGTGGGACTACGAAAAAGGGTGCATAAACGCCACCGATGAGTGGTGGGAGCGGAAATGTCAGGTACGATATCAATTGTAACATTTGTGTGTTGGAGAATGAGTCTTTGGTGACGTTATGATGATTAGAAATGCGGATATGTATTCATTTGTTGTTGTGAAATATTTATTATTGTTGTTGCAGCTTCTGTTTTGAGTTGCTGTTGTTACATTTGGTTATGTATTGTTGTTTCATCATAAAGGCCATATGTGGAGTTGCTGTTGATTTGCGTTGCTGTTGTTGGTTATGTATTGTTGTTTGATCATAAATGCCATATGTGGAGATGCTGGTGATTTGAGTTTGTGTTTGGATATGTATTTATTTGAGTTGATGTAGACGACGGTTTTCTCATAATCTAACCCTTCTTCGCTTGGACTGATCTTGCAGGAGAAGGCAGATTTCGGCAAACTGAAGAACAAGTGCATTCCTCCGGACATTCTCGATGCCTGGGACCAGATTTACGGAGGCACCGTCGCCACCGGCAAGCACTGCGTGTCTCCTAGTATGGACCCCGTTGACAGTCCAGTGCCGATGTCCTGTACGCCTGACGACGGAGGTGTCGATCACTGTCCCCAGGCGACTCCTGGGGATGTTAACCTGGGGGATGACGTGGAAGATGTTGATCAGTTCGACCTCCGTAGATTTCCGGACCTAGTCCGGGATGGCACGCAGTCATCTCCGGTCAGTCCTGTGGAGGTACCACCCGCTGTCACCCCTGGATGTAGCACCTTCCCCACTCGGTCTGGGAAGCGTCCGGCAAGCTCATCTGCGACCCCGTCGGGTCGGAAAAGGAGTGCGCAAAAGTCATCGGGGTCAGTTGCGTTCGATAGGCGCATGGATTATGTTGAGGAAACCGATGACGCTATACTGGATTTCGTGCGTGCTGAAGACGATTTCTCCCGAACTGAAGCAAACCGGGAGGTGGAGGTGGTGAAGATACTAGACAAGCTTGTGGCAGATGGAATGATAGAAGATGAGAGCCCATTGTTGATGTTCGCTATTGACTTTCTCACCGCCGCCGACAAACAAAGGATGTTCCTTGCGCTCAGTAGGAGCAACGCTGTAAGGCTAGCGTGGCTTAAGTCCAATTTCCGCCAGAGAGGCGGTGACGTGTAGGTCGGGTAGAGGTTGTCCTTGCACAGCTAGAGTTCCCTTCACTTGCGTTTTAAGTTTCGTTAATGGGTTGGTTTGGCACTTATGTTTGAAGACTTATGGTTGTGAGGTTTTAGACATCATTCGGGAAATGCCGTTATAGACATCAATTTCTTGTGTGGCCCAGATGTAGGACCTTAGCTTTAGGGCCTCTGTGTGAATGCATTTGCCAAACCTCTTTTCTATTCGCTATCTATGAACATGTCATTGTTTTTCGTACTTAAATTAGTAACTGTGATAGTCGTACCTTCTACTGCCACTTGTAGGTCAAATGGATGCCTTGGCAGTTCGACGGCGGAGGAAGCGGAGGCTAAAGCGCGCTCTCCTTGCTTACTGGTATCTCGTAGTCAAGGCAATGCGCCTAGCATGTCACTACTACAAGCACATACACAAGGTGCCGTGCTACACCTCTGCGTACACCGGGCAGCAGTGGATTCAGGACATTCTCGGACATGAGACCGACCTCCGATGTGTCCAAGTGTTTAGAATGCGGAAGCACGTATTCACCTCCCTTTGTTCCATTCTTCACGACAGATATGGATTGCGAGGATCGAAGCACATGGCCGTCATGGAGAAGGTGGGGATATTTGTCAACACCATGGCTTGGGGTGCATCGATTCGGGACTCCTGCGAGCGCTTTCAAAGATCGACCTCGTCGCTCAGCGAAGCAATAACCGACGTCCTCGAAGCACTAGTCGGGCGTAACCGGGGTTGGAATGGCCTAGCTCGCGACGTCATTCGACCGGTGGACCCAACTTTCTCTGAGGTCCCGAAGCAAATAAGCGAAGACGCCAGATACAACAGATACTTCAAGGTCATAACTACCTCCTTGTTATTCATGTCCCTTTCCTCGTCATTATACAATGTGAACATGCAGTTGCTCCCTGCAGGGGTGCATCGGGGCCCTCGACGGCACACACATCGAAGCTGTTATTCCGCGTGACGAGCAGCTACCTTACAGGGGACGCAAGGGCATAACCACGTTCAACGTCCTAGCAGTATGCGACTTCGACCTGAATTTCACATTCGTTTCCGCCGGGTGGGAGGGTAGCGCACACGATTCTCGTGTGTTGGAACACGCCCTTAGCACACCTGGTACGCATTTCCCCCACCCGCCCGCAGGACGTTATTACTTGTGTGACAAGGGATACCCTGAGCGACCGGGTTACATGATTCCGTACTCCAAGACAAAGTACCATCGAGCGGCGTTCGTGCAGGAACCGGCGGACAACGAGAAAGAAGCTTTCAACCAGCGACACTCCTCCTTGCGCGGGGCTGTCGAACGGACTTTCGGTGTCTTCAAAAGTCAGTGGAAGATGACTAAGCCAATGCACAAGTATCCCGTAGGGAAACAGGTAGACATCATCATCGCGTGCGTGGCATTACATAATTTCATCCGCCGAGCGGGGGCAGAAGGGGAATCCGTTACCGGATTAGTGGATGACATGTATGTCGAGCCCGGTGTTGAAGGTGTCGGTGAAGCAGCTGTCGCATCCGACGAAGAGAGCGATGAGGAGCTCGTCCATTCTGACAGCGATGCCGAGGACAATGAGCCCGAGGGGATGCAGGAACTGCGGGACGTGATAGCACGCCAAATTTGGGCCGTCAAGAGACGAAATCGGTAATGGGGTTAATGGCACCATTTTGTATTATGGGACGGGTGCGTGTGCAACGTTCCGAACCTAGTACGTCGTAGGACTTTCGGACTATGATAACATGTGCGGGGTAAACATTCGCAATTTTGTTTGTCAATCTGTTGTGTGGGTTGCCCAAGGGTGTGACATAACACTGTCATTGTTCCTGAATTATGACTAAATTTGCATCAAAATGACAATTTCATGTTGTGCTACTACTCGCCGAATCCATTCACATACATCACAAAATTACAATGTTTTCCAACCTACGAGACATTGTTTGTTAAACCATGTACCTCCTACATTTGCACAAACTGACAGTTTTTGCTAACCACCTGGACAATAGCGCCCCCTACACAGCAACAAAAAGGGACTAGGGAAGGGGGGAATGCGTTCCGATACACGATGTCTTCGGACGATGAAACCTTACAGAGAGGGATTCGAATCCCATTTCATACAACAAGGGAATGTACACAAAAAATGTCTTCCCATCACGAGAGGCTTCAGTTCCTTGCCAGGGCGGCTAACGCCACAGCTGTCATGGCGAAGAACATCCATTTCTGGGTTTCCAGCTGGGACCTTGCGCCAAGAAGCTCCCCCCAGACTTGCACCGATTGGTTGGAGAGGGTCGCGAGTTGGTCTATCAGCTGGTTGTTGAGTTCATTCGCCCTCTCCAGCTCTTCCGCAGTCCGTTGAGCCGTTGCCTCTGCTACGAAGACCCTGGTTGTGAGGTCCATAGCGATGTCCTCAAGTTGCTGAATCCTGGGATCCTCAGGAGCAGGGGGGATTGGCTGAGGAATCTCCTCAAGGGGGGCCCTGTTCTCGTCGCCAGACGGAACATTACTGGAGCTTTGCTCCACCCACAAGTCCCTCTCTTGCAGATTGAATTCACCACACATAAGCAGGTATGCCACAAGCTATACACATAACCTACGACACGATGCATAAGGTATGCCACAAGCGGATATAATATAACAGGACAGTTGGACTGTTATAAACTCATCTCTTTAAATTGCATAACATATGAATTGATCAAGTAATAAAAGAAAGGTACACACATTTATCAAATATGGGTTATGTCAAATGTATAAAAATGCATATTTCCTTTTTGTATACTTTGAAGGTATAGTTAAACATATATCATTTATACACTATTTTTCTGTCCACACTTGATTTTAATTCTTACTTTCTTGGTTGATTTTATAGTTGCATATGTCTGATGTGTTACTTGCAATGAATAACAGTCTCTCATTTTATACACTATAGTTATATGAAACATATATTTCCATCTTTAATTTATGTCACCTTCTAATCAATAGGAAACATGAAGAGAGTGCTAAAAAGAATAAGTAAATTAAAATATATAATGAACTGGGTAACATAACTAGCTGTCATATATGTTCATTGATATTTATTGGACACATGAATCATTACTCTATATTACTTGTCATGTATGTAGCTAATTACCTTGACTACAAAATGAATAACAGTCTCTCATTTTTTGGACACATGAATCATTACTCTATATTACTTGTCATGTATTGATTTTATAGTGAGCAAGGGCATCACCAAATACCAAAATGTTCGAATTCACATTTCCAAATTCTGTTAGTTTTATTTTGGTATTACTTCTTCTATTTCAAAATCTGCTATAGAGTTCATATTTTTGTAAAAAACTTATCTTATCATGCATAGGTTAAGCATTACTTTTTTTATCAAAGTATTAATATTTTGAGATAACAGGCTTTCTCACTTAAGTAAATTATGCTATAGCGTACATATGGAGGTTGAGTTCGTGGACAAGTAGAATGCAAGGATCGTTCGAGGTGGATGTACAAACCTGCTCGTACCACGGGGGAATCCTCTCCTCCCCACCCCACCAATCCATGGGTATTTCTCAGGACATCCGCTCGGCCAGCTCCTGGAAGAAGACATGATGTATCTGCGGGGGCACCAGTAGCATTGATTAGTAGTTCCCAAAATAATAAGCCACAACGCAACATATGTAAAGCTTGTACAATGCAACATACTATACATAAAGAGTTGTAAAATGCAACATATTTAAAGCTTGTAGCCACTCTGTCAACATTTCAATGTCATATACATAACTAATTGAAGATGCTCATTTTATGCATGTAGTTCATTTTATGAATGCAATTGAACATGATAGCTAGTAAATACATGCTCTTCAATATTTCAACATTTCAAAAAGAACACCCAATTGGAAAGCAACAGAACATTGAAGAAACTGGAAGGCACCACGACAATGTATAACAGTTGGAAGTCAACACCAGAATGGATACAAATTGGAACACTACAAGCTACTACACTGACACTTACAGTGAACAGAAAATGGGAACCTTTGAAAAAATGGAACAATGCCGCTCACAATCAATCAACATGGTAAGAACCCAAAATTTTCAGGTTTCTAATACATTGAGTTGAGATGTTAATTGAACCCCCAACAAATGACCATCAATCAAAATTGTAAATCAAAATTGGACACTCTCTTCTCTTAGCTTTTTAATATACATTGAGTTGAGATTTTCCTTAAACCCCCACTAATGTCAGGTTTCAGTGCTTATCCACCGCCGTCGGTGGGAGGTGCCCCGTCGGTGGGAAGTGGCCTCGATGTTAATCTCCGCCGGTGAGAGGACCCAAAATAGGCCGCCGGTTGGAGATTAGGGTTTTGACCCGTGTAGACGAGCCGAAATGGACACACTCCCCAAAACCCCCTTGAGCGTCGATAATCTCCTCCAGGGGAGGAGATCTCCGCCGCCGGTGGGTGGTGGCCGCCATGACCTTCTAAACGAGGCCGCCGACAGGAGAAGAGGGCGGACCTCAGTTTCCCATCCCCAAATCCCACCTCGACATTGGAGAACGGCCTCCCGTGGAGGAGATCTCCGCCACCGAACCCCAGAGCCCACCACGGCCACTCCGACTGGCAATGAAAGAGAGGAGAGGGAGGGATTTTACCTGAACTTGGTGGCGGTGGTGGCGATTTACGGGCTCCGGCGATTTCTCTCGTCTCCCTTCTCTCTCTTCTTGAGCACTCCTCCAGATCTGAAATTGTGATACACCCGAGGGCAATATTGGATCTCATAGATCGAAATCCACACACAATCCTCACAATCTTGGGGGGAGAAGATTGTGAGATAATCTCCCAAAATCTCCACAATCCCCATCCGAGATTCTGGACAATCTGCGGTCCGAACACCGTCGCCTCCCCTACAATCCAATTTGTATTTCGTGATAATCTCCAGAATCCCCTCAATCTCGGATGCCGAACACGCGCTAAGTTCTATAAATTTCTGGGAGGTTCTTTGTGGGCCAGTCAATGAGCCTTTCTATACTACTCTCGATTCTTCTATTGGGCCATTTGGGCTTAAAGACTAAAAAAGGAGGGTTGACCGCCCACATTCTTGTCCAATTGGTTAAACTGCATCCCTAAATTAAGAAATTAGTCACAAAATCATCCTTCAATGAGTAAAGCAGTAAACCATGGAAACCTAATTAAAATCTTTATAAGATTAACGATACTCGTTAATGGAAAAAAATTACATAATCAAAATATTTAAACTTTTGAAAAAAGCTTTTTCATAAAAATAAATTAAAATTCAAATAGATTATGTTCACTGTCTCATTTTTAATAGAATTTTATCTTTAACTGATTTAATTTTCGAATATTGTGTTAACATAGTAGAATAATATAGATCTACACAAGTTGTGGTCATGTATTCCCAAATCAAATAAAATAGGATATATATATATAAATAAAATAAAATAAGACAGTAAAATACGACATGACAAGGTCTGAGACAAGAGCCAACTACTGATATGGCATTCTCTGTGTGATCATAGAATAGGAGATGAATAAATGCTTAATCGTGTTGGCCGGCAAACATAAAATTCATACCTTTCAACGCGCCCTCCAAATGACTCGAGATGCACCAGATGTACTATTAACCAATCCTGCATTTGTGAGCCGATGTGAGTGCAAAATGGGAAGGACCTCCCATGATCGACATAGAGCACTTAGTATTACCAGACCAAGTGAGTCAACAGCCGTAGATGGCGAGGTGAAGATCTTCCCTGGCTGTAATCATCACATGAAACAAACCCTTCAGAGTTAGCCATGTTTTCCGTTGTATTCATTTTCAGATTTATTACGTTCATCGTACAGAACAATACAAGGATGATTGGGCAATGGATAACAGGCTCACAGATTTTATCAGCCAAGACGGTCACCATGGTTAGATGGTTCATAGCTTCCTAGCATACGACCTTCAGATATCGGCATGTGAGCAAATTCTTAGGATGCCTGCCAATAATGGAACGGAAGTCACTTCTAGCTTCCACTGTGGAAAAGAACCAAACCCAAGTTACCTTTACCTAGTGGTATTCTAGTTAAAATCTCAATAAAGAAAAATCATGAAGTTATAAGTAGCTCCACAAACTGCAACATGAACTAAAAGGCACTGGACTTCAGCCTATGTTAAGAGCTCAGGGTGTGGAGGCGTTTTAAGGCATACAACATGGTTCATATGAGGTTACATCCCAATGAAGCACTTTTGATACAGTCCACAGTTTGAAGAAGATGCTTTTGCATATGCCAGTTCTTGTTCACTATCACAAAGATAGATCACACGCATAGTACAAAGCTGGAAACAAAAGTAAATAGTTGTGACTTATCTATGAGGGAATGAGGTGAAATAACTTACTGTGAATCATGAACAATGCCGTCAGAGAATCGGATGAAACAAGAAATATGCGCGTTAAATCCTTAAGCCCTTAGCCACTTCCTGAATGCTAGAATATGTTCCAGCCTCTGTCGTTGAGCTTCAGTTTTAGCATCTAACACCTTTAAGCTCCGGTAAAGGTTCTTATGAATCTTTAAATATTCATTCTTGCACTTCCACTTATCAGCACAGAAACCTTGCTCCTCCATTTGACTAATAACCTCAAGTACTCTCTCAAAGTATCCGCCTCGGATGAAATTAAGAAGCAATAATTCATATAAATCTACATTTACCACAAATGATTTATGCATCATGTTTCTTTTAATTTCTCCCCACAAAATAGTGATTTCACGATACATGCCTAAAGAAGAATACCCATCTACCAAATAGAAATACGTATGCACTGTGGGCACGATGTTCACCTTTTGCATTTTTTGATATGCCTTCAAAGCATCCTCCATCATTTTAGCCTTGGAGAAGAAGTCAATAGAGCAATTGATCTCATACACTAAAGAAGGGACCTCATTCACATTTGCCGCTTCTCTGACCAAAGATGCTGCCAATTCTGATTCCCTACTTGAGTACATATCCATACAAATCTTATCTAATATTGAATGACAATCAGACATCATCATTGCATCTGATATACTTGAGTTCACACCAAGTTTCTTCATCTGTTCAGCCAACACTTTTGCTTCCCGAAACATTTTTTCTTGGCAGTACGCAGCAAACAGTAACATATACACCATGGAAGACACACTGATACCAGCCAAATTTATGTCATCCAGGATGTCATGAGCAGTATCCAGCCAACCGACATGAATGCAAGCCTCAATGATATCACAACATAAACTACCTTTCCTAGAGGACTCCACTGCATTTTGGGTGTCAATAATAAGTTTAGACAGCTCATTGGTTCTTAGGCTTTCTTTATATCTTCGGATTACTTGTGCCAGTCCCCTTTTGCTAAGGACAAGTCTTCCATTCTTAACCACGACAAACTCTTTTTGGCCTTCAATAAGGAGCACAGAATCCTTCTGCAGCAACTCAGGCATAATCTGAATTTGCAGGACATCCTTGGAATGTTGGGATCCAATGGGTACAAAACAAGGACTCAGCAAGTTCTCACTAGTCTCTAATGAACGAGCAGCCCAATGTTTATACATATCTTCTATTAGGCCACCAGCAGCATCAAGATCTGAAAATTTAAAATGCAAGCTCATCAAATTCTCATAGAATAGCTTGTAGTGACAAGCCATGGGACGGGATACTTTGTCAACATACTCTTTGAACTTCTTCAATTCGTCTCTTTGACCATTCATCTCATAAATACAAGAAAACAAAAGAACTGACTCTACATCAGCCACCACGCCTGTTTTTGCCATCAACTGTATAATCTTTTGGCCCTTGAGAGATGCCTGAAATCTCACACAAGCATCAAGAACAATATTGAAGACTCTCGTGCTAGGTTTTGGTAACTGCCCTGAATCAGATTTCTTTCCGGAACAATGGAAAATGTGGTCACAAAGTTCTACTAGTATATTGGAAACTAAAGACGTCCCTACCTCAGTCTTCGCCATATGCATGACGACAACGCAAAACGTTTCCATTGGAAGAACGGTACGTTTCCACATCATCAGCCTGAGAATCTTGGATGCAGGAACAGCCATCTGAGCCCTTGCCAATGAAAGTCAGAGTCTTATCAATGCATCATGCTGAATCAATTCCTGTTTCTCTTTCGAAATTTTGATAACCAAGGCATAAGCTTTCTTAAGCCAAAGGTGGTCAGATGAGTAGGACAGTCCAGTAATCAGTCCACTCACTGTAGACGCCACAGGAAAACCATATACACTTTTGAAATTAGTAAAAGCTTCCCATGCTTCTTCAACTCTGTGCTCATTGAGAGCAATCCCTATCTTTTCCAGCAAAACGTCACGAGAAGGCCCTTCACCCCTAAGACGCAATTGAGTGCTAGTTGAGAGATGTCTCTGATATGGAATTTTGAATTCAGAACGCCAAGTGCACAAATGTGCACTCAAACAGCCAATCAATCTCAATGTCTGCTTCTGCAACAATGAACTCATCTGTAAATCCGCCCAATACGACCTCATAAACCGAAGGCAAACCCTAGCGTTCTTTTTTGATGAAAAGGCCACTTTGGAACTCGAAAACATTTTCGAGTATGGACACTAATTTCAGGAAATACAGCAGTGCATAGCCTCATTGGAGTATCGAAAACTAATTAATCATCATCAGTTGCTGTCACAGTATGCAAAACCTTGCTCAGTGTTGCGAACAGCAGATGAGCAAGCACAAAAACATGGCAGCAGATATGATTCAAGACTAACTCTAACAGGATCCGTGAAAACACAATAAATGCAGCTTATCAAGGACAAAACCTGAGAAACACGATCGATTAAATTGAGAAAAATACACCAGTTCCATGAAATCAACTGATAATCAGGCGAAAATTCTAAGCCCTAACACAAGGGAATAGTGCGAAATTCTTACCTTTTTTATTCACTTCACAAGAAATCGAAGCTTTGCAAGTAGAAAAAGACAGCATTCACAAGCGAAGAGGAGATGCCGATTGTCGCTGACTACGTGAGACTCGGTGAGAGTTAGCTGATGAGCGCTTTCCCCAGTCCGGACTCCTGAGTCTCCTAACAGATGCACAATTGGGCCATAGGTTAATTTGGAATGTCGGATTTTTTAGGTGTAACTAGTTGCACATCTGCGTGCGAAAGCCTGTTTGTTCTAGCTAGTTGATAACCTTTTATTCCTGGATACATGATTGTATTTAAATAATATATCCACTACAAATATGAAGTTGAAATTGCACAATAAAATGAAAATTAACACAAATTCACAAGAAAATCCAGCAAATGAAACAAAATTGATGTGTACACCCTTCCGTCCTTGTGATCGCAAATCAGTATATGTGGTGGATATGGAAAACCCTAAGTATGAGAGCTCTTAGACAAGCTAAATTTTCACCTTAACCACCACTTTCGCAGCAAGATTTGAGGGAGGAAGGCTGCATAAGATGACAACTCTTCTTATATATCATCAGAGATAATTAAAAGTCTTCCTCTTGCATTTGAGAGCTGTTTAGAACAATTCAATCACGTTGACTTGCTTAACTGGTGGAATCGGAACAACATATTTCTCATCTGTATCATCAATTGATCTAAAAAGGCACAATCCACCAGGCCAAAAAAAATTAAAACATGAAATTTTTAGAAGGGAAACGCATAATTAACTCGAAAGAGGAGTTAGAGCAAAAATGAAAAATCAAGTCCTCAAATTCTTAGGAATCCTGATTTTTTTTTTGCTAAATACTTTGACTTGACTCATCTTAATCTATACTTCAACGGTTTTTAAACCTCCTATTCAAGTAAACCTAAACTACAAATCAGGAGAGAGGTCTGGCTATAAGTAGCCACAAATAATATTTTCTTCTCCATTTTTCTTTCATCTAATTTTTGAAATTTCATACCTACAAAAACCATTAGCACATACGGCTATTGTCTCTATTAAGAGTTGGTTTCTGCATTCAATTGGGAAATTTACAATTCACTACAGCTGCAGCAACTGGATCAGACACAAAATTACACAACTTTGAAGGGGAAAGGGGAAAAGGATGATATATAGCCTTCCTTACTAAATATAATGAGTAACCCTTAAAACTGATGAACACAAACCCACCAACACCAAATGCCAATTTCTGAACTTCGAATTGTTCGATCCTCCTATATGAAGGGTTGCTTTGAATTTGGGGATTACTGTTAATGCAGTGATTTTTTCTAGTTTTTAAGTTATGCCATGTGAGTTTTAATGCCAAGAGCCAAAAAAGGAATGAGGATTTCTTAGCTTTATTGGTAATGTTATTGTGTAAGGATCTAGATTAGAAAAAATGGTTGTACATTCTATGGCTGACTGTACCCTTTTACAAATGCCTTGGTCTCTTCAGCTAAACTTGGGGAGGATTGTATGTTGGATGCATTTGGTCACTGTTTCTAATCCCTCTTCTTCAATTATGCATTAGTTGGAAAATAATGTACACGTATTTCAAGCAATCAATCTCTGAATCTACCACTAACTCCATTAAGCTATTCGGCGGCTTTTATCAAACAAAGTCACTGTTGGAATTGCATTTCAATTTATTTATAATAGACAAAGCAAATGGAAACAAAACGGAAAAAGAAATGGGGGAAACATTCTGTTTCTAGGAAGTTCCTTTGGATTTTTGGGCATATTGTAACCTTCATTTCTATTTTTTTTAAAAAAATCCTCACAAGTGTATAGAGACAATAGCTTTTCATAGGACTTTTATATACTTGATTTGATAAGATATATACTATGTGCTTATACATACCTTAAACATGAAGCTTCAAAAGCATCATAGAATGATATAAGGCCATCCAAATTATCCAATTTATTTATAAAGCATAATTATTCTCTATGGTAATACACTCAACCCTGATCAATAACATAGCATTAAAGAAACAGAAAGTCAAAGACAGGATATAATATACCTCCAAAGCTTTTCAATGATCTCTCCTCTATCAAGGTATTGATCAATCAAAACGGGAATATCATTGGTATTGATCAATCAAGACGGGAATATCATTGGGAGTGACATACCCAAACCTGCAAAACCATGAATATAAGTCCCAAGTCCAAACAATGGTAGCTAACAAAGGAAATGCATAAACAAAGACACATACAAGGCACACATCGGCAACTGAAGAAAGGAATCAGGCAATATTACCGGTCGGCGGTCACAAGTAACTTTCCCCTCAGAGCTTGTGCCAAAAATGATCAGCTTTACTGCATACTTGTGTAGTTGTGTCCACCAATGTGCGAGCAAGGATAAGCAGAAATCTGCTCAGTTAACTCTCCAGATTGAATCTCCTCCTTGAACTTCTCGATAAGGATGGGTCCACAAACACCGCATCTCTTATCCCTATTTATATGGGCACAAACAAACACATGCACCAGGATTCAGGAAACATACAAACTTTTAGAATAAACAAACCAAAAAGACGGGGGTATTTGAAACACAAACAATTCCCAGAAACATATCTAAAGCATGAATACTTTATGTATTTGAAGTTGCTTTTTTTACTTTCAAAGTTTCTCCTTAACTTTCAGTTTAGTAATTGGTTTTGGGTTTGCAATAAACAGAGTTTTTTTTTTAGAAAAATTGAGAGCGCACTTATTAAATTGACAAAATAAAAAACAATAAATCAAATAAACATATAAACAAAATGAAATATACCTCCTAAAAATAATGCCCTTAACCTCACAAATATCACCATGAACCATCAAGACATCGAAAGGCCCCAATTTCATCGGCAAATTAGCATGAGCATGTTGCCTACTTATTAAATTCAATCCTTAATAGTACCAATATGTAAGATCTAAAACAAGAAACAAGATCTAGTTTTCTAATCCAGATTCACAACCAATCAATTCACATGGACTCCAATTTAATTAGCAATTAGACAGCGCAGATAATAGATATATACAAAGTATAATTAGTATTTGAAATTTATATTAATAATTTAAGAAAGATTAAGAAGACAAGAAATCGCAAGCAAATCAATTGACCCAAAAATCTGCATTTATGTAAAATCAGCTAATTCATCGTCATCTTCAACTTTGGTATATTGCACGCTTCAATTTGAACTTAATTACCTCCTCCATCTTGAATATGTAAATAAAGAGCGGCATTCAAGGGTTCGAACCGGGACCTATGGGTACTACCCACAACTCCTTTCCGGTGAGCCATTCCGGCATGGTTAATTACCTCCTCCACCACCAGTGGAGTAGCAGTCACTTTCTTTATATATATATATATATATATATATATATATATATATTCCCTTTTTTTCTATTCTTTGTTTTCCCTATAGGTAGTAATACTCCCTCTCTCATGGAAGTGTTTGTTTGAATTGCAACTTAGATGGCAACAATATCTAGATTTAATAAGCATTGTTATTTCATTACAGAATTTGACTGTGAGTTTTTTTTTTTTAATTCGCCCTGTTGTTCAATGAATGTACTTTGGCAAAACAAAAGTTTGATATTTTATACTGAGATTAATCTTGATATTTAGCTAATAGGATTAAGATTAAAGCATAACATGCACAACAATTTCACCAATTTTAGGTTGGCATTTTATCAAACACCTTGTATGCATTATGATTAGGAATCCAATAAAGAATAAACTACAATTTCAAACCTGCACCTAATAAATTTCAAGTTAATCAACCATGCTTAAGAACATTCATCACAAGTTCAATCTTTTATAATATACTTTTATAAAACATGGAGAAATTTAACTTACCGGGTATATTCTTCTTGCAAGGGAGCAAGACGTCGGTTCACAGGAGATTTGGTGGAGGGTTTGGTGGAGCTTTCGTGGACAATGGGTTTCAACGGAAATTGAAGGAGGCCGGAATATTTATAGAGTCGGCGTCGAGAATCGAAACGAGGAGAGAAAGAGGCGAAATTGCAGAAGGCCGGATGTGGAGAGGTAAAGTGACTAAGTAAGAGGCGAGAGGGTGAAAGACATAGTGGCAATCCTGTAATTTTTATTTTTCATTGCTAGCTGTCGATCCCGGCTATCCATTAAGTGGAGTACCGCTAATGCTTAGCCCGGATCGGTTATGCTGTTTCTGGGGTTTTTGTGATTACTTGTGGATGCTAGGAGTAGAAGTCAAGTTTGAGGTTAGGTGTTTGAGGTATAGAGGAGACTTTTGGGTATAGTTTCATCCCTCTTACGCATGACCCTTTGTATGGTCAGCACTTTTGTACACTTTTGGTGTCACCACTACCTATTAAAAAAAAACAGTCTTTGGGCTGTAAAATATGGGCTTGTGGGCTTGGCCCATTATTCAGTCAAATATGGTTGCGTTGGGGACAAAATTGGAATAATTTGTTACTGTTCACAAGAAGATCGCCTCTTTGATATATATATAGATATAAATATATAGAAATGCAGCTCGGATCCTTTGCTCTGCTCCTTTTTTTTATTTTTAGGTCAAGAAAATCCGGATCATTTTTTTTTTGCTCTGCTCCTTCGGTAGTTCAGTGCATCGTACATTTTTTTTTTTAGATTCTCTACTTATATGTTGATAAAATTTTATTATAAAAATTCATGTTAAAATAATTTTATGATGCACCATACAAAGAACCGTAGAAAACAGAGGATCCGGACTATATAAAATGGGTATACTTGTGGGTGGTTGTCTTAGTCCGGGTCAATTATAGGTTGAGTTACTTCATATTACGGATCCATACTCGTGTTTAATGAGTTGGGTCAACTCAATAGATCATAAACGTTATTTTTCATAGTGAATTATTTATGTAGTTTTAAGAGATAAAATACTTATATCATCCTATTGTTATTTAATATTTATTGAAAATTAAGTAATTAATATTGATGCAATAGTAATATATATTTTTATGTATGTTGCAAATTGCAATATATTAAGCTATAAAGTCAAGTTGATAAATAATAAGAATATTGAATCTCAATTACTATAATTATAATAAATTTCAATATGCAAATTCTATTTGACTACATTATATGATTGCATATCATTTATCATTCAAATTGGTTCGGTTTATCGGGTCAAATTGCAATTTGTAGAAAGATTGAATGAGCATCATCGTCTATGGGTAAACTCATCTCATTCTCCCTCTCTCGTGACAACCTCATTTTTCAACATCTCTACCTGTTCCTTTAAGACTTACTGCATCAATGAGTTTACTATATTACCTATTTTCCTACTTTATCTATACATACACAACCACATTTTCTACTAATCAAAACATCTCTAATTTAATTTTTTAAAAACCTAAAAAATGTTAAAATGACCCATTTTTTATATTTTAAATAGAAAGATGGTTGGATGGGTTAAACTCAAACCCTATGTATTAGGGTTGCTCCTTCCTTATCCCTTGATGGGTTTCGTGACTTCATCCTAGGGAATAGGGATGTTTAAAGGGAAAGGGGAACCCCATGGGGGCTGCAGATGCTCTCAAGAGACATCAGGCTATTAAAATGTTGACAAACAAATATCTCCCATTCCTATCTAAAGAATAAAAAAGATAAACTTAGGACAAATATCTCCCATTCCGACCATGGGGTCTCCTCCTCCGGTCACCCCATGTGGCCCTACAGGTGATCCCCCTGATGGAAGGAAAACCTGGAAAGATATGGTTGTTGGGGACTCCGGTGCTGGTAGGCCGGTTCTGGAGCCGAGCTTCCTTGAAGGTAAAATCGCTATCTCCTATCCTAATGGCGGTAAAGGAGACCCGATTGTCGCCATTGATGCTGAGGTCATTCATGCCCTCGCCTCGGTCTGGAGGTCTTCCCTCATTGTGAAGCCGCTTGGGGGTTTTGTTCCATTCCATGTGATGGATAAAAAGATCCGAGAGCTATGGCGACCCACTGGAAGAATGATGCTTGCTGATCTCCCCAACGGGTATTACGTCGTTCGCTTCGAAACGGAGCATGATTATATTTGCGCTCTCACCGGAGGCCCTTGGACCATATTTGGTCACTACTTAATCATCAAAGCCTGGACGCCTGAGTTCAACCCGGATACAGACGAGATCACAACCTCCCCGGCCTGGGTCCGAATTTCGGGGCTCCCGATCATGTTCTATGAAGAGAACGTGCTTATGAGGATTGCTGAGGGGTTTGGGAGTCCGATCAAAGTCGATACCAAAACTCTGTTCTCAAACCGATGTAGATTTGCCAGAGTTTGCGTGGAATTGGATCTTACGAAGCCGCTTAAGGGCACAATCACGATCAATAATCAAAGGATGTACTTGGAGTATGAGGGACTGCATCTGATCTGCTTCAAGTGTGGTCGGTATGGCCATATAGCTTCGAAATGTCCTTCGGGGGCTAAACAAGATTGCCCGAGGCCAAGGGAGCATGTGACCACTGCGAACGGAAACAGCCAAAAGGAGAACATGGAGACGGGGACGAAGAATGGCCTGGAGGGGGACCCTTCGGAGGGTTCATATGGGTCCTGGATGGAGGTTCCCCGTCGGAAGTCCAAGCAGAGAAACAGGAACAAAGAGGATAAGGGAGTCTCCGGGGGAAGTAACGCTCAAAATCCAACAGTCATGAAGAAAGGAAGCATTGTTGTGGGTCAGGCCGCCGGCGCCGGAGGCGGTGATCTCCCCGGAAGTGACGAGGGTCTGAAGCGGGACTCCAACGGGAAACAACCGTTGGTGGAAGACACAATGATGGCGGATGACTCGGGAATGAATAAGGGAATTAATGCTAAGAAAGCCGACCAAGCGTTGGGAACAAGAAGTGATGGCGGCGCATCGTCCAGTACTAGGGAGGAGATCCCGAAAAGTGCCGCCTTTAATATAGGAGATACAAAGAATGGAAGAAAGGAAAGTGGCAGAGGGCAAAAATATGTCCTGAAAAAGAAGATTGACATTAAAGGGAGTGGGCCGGGCCAAGAGGCCAAGATTGGGCCTAAAAAGAGGGCTAGAAAGGATGACCCACCCATTACTTTTGTTCCTATTTTGCATAATTCCTTTAGTATCCTAAATGACTCGGTGGACTCTAATAATGGGCTGAAGGCTTCTATTGAGACCACCTTACCTATTAACAGTGAGACTAATTATCAATCTTCCATGTTATCGGTGCAGGTACAATCTTCGACCCCTAATCAGATGGCTATTGTAACCAGCCCCATGGATTCGACAGACGGAGTTGCTGCTCAGCCAGCTAGCGATGGTGCTATGATTCTTGCGCCGACGGAGGAAGCGGTCATGACGGAAGCGTCGTTGGTCCACGTGGAACCGGCTTTAGATGCCCAATCAGGGGCGTCTAATCCTGGGGTCTGATGTGTTGGGTGACGTTTTTGCCTACCTCCGGTTGCCATGAATTGCCTCTTATGGAATTGCTGTGGTGCGGGCAGGGCCGGCTTCCGCAGATCTATTCGCTATATGATTAAGCAGAATAAGGTTGATGTTCTTGCCATATTTGAGCCCAAAATCTCTGGTATTAAGGCGAGAGAGGTGTGTGATAGGCTGGATTTTACTGGCAGGTTTATTGTCGAAGCCAACGGATTCCGCGGTGGTGTGTGGTTGTTATGGGATACTGAGAAAGTTTCGATTACAATTGTAAACTCCCATGATCGTTTCATTCTCGCTAAAGTCGAGATCGGGCACAGGAGATTCCATCTGCTTGTGACCTACGCCTACCCTTGTGACAATGATAGACGTGCGTTTTGGGAAGTTCTGAGTAGAATTACTGAACAGGTTGATGGTCCTCTCTTTGCTGGAGGAGATTTTAATAGCACGGTGCATAGTTGGGAGCGTGAAGGGGAGTCAGGGTTGCTATCTTCGGACTCGGATCTCTTCTATGATTGGATCAACAAGGCTGAGCTGATTGACCTTGGGTTCTCGGGGCCGACGTTCACGTGGTCCAGGGGAAAGACGCCTCAGACGTATGTTGCGAAGAGGCTGGATAGGGTGTTAGTTAATGCCCCTGGCCGGCTCGACTGGCCCGAAGCTTCTGTCCGCCATCTCCAGAAGTTCGGTTCTGATCACATGCCTTTGCTTCTTACTATCGACTCCCATGTTCAGTTGAATAGAAAACGTCGCCCCTTCCGGTTCCAAGCCGCTTGGATGACGCACCCCGGTTTCACAGGGCTGGTCAGGGACTCTTGGGACGGGAACTGCGCTACTCCAGTGGCTCTAAACCACCTCCGAGACTGCTTGCTCAAATGGAACAGGAAGGTGTTCGGCAACATTTTCGAACGCAAAGACCGGATTTCCCTAGAGCTTAAGGGGATTCAATTGGCGCTGGAGAGAGGGGTCACAGCGGAGCTCATTAACAAGGAAAAGGAGCTCCATGATCAACTCAACGCAGCGCTTGAACAAGAGGAAATGATCTGGTTTCAGAAGTCTAGAGAGCAGTGGTTGAAGGCCGGGGATCGGAACACGTCTTTCTTTCATTTGTCTACTGTTATCAGAAGAAAGCGAAATAGAATTGACTGTATCAAAGGCCCGGATGGTGCTGTGGTGCAGGATGGAAAGGTTATTGAGCAAATAGTTACGGGCTTCTTTCGAGAGCTTTACACGGTCCCTCCCGACGAAGCGCAGCAGCACCTTATTGAGAGGGGGGGTTTCCCCCAAATTAATTCGACTGATTGGGAGGCTGTCTCTGGGCCTGTTTCGGACGCAGAGATCTTCTCGGCTATCAAAGAGATGGGGGCGTTTAAGGCGCCTGGTATTGACGGATACCAACCGGTGTTTTTTCAGAAATGTTGGGGCACTGTTGGTGATTCAGTGAAGGCCTTTGTTCGCAGCTTCTTCGACTCAGCGTCTTTAGGGATGAGCATCAACGATACTCTTATTGTTTTACTTGCGAAAGTAGCCAAACCGGAAACGATCTCCCAATACCGCCCTATTAGTTTGTGCAACGTTTTATATAAAGTCATTACTAAAATCATGGTCAACCGGATAAGACCCCTTCTCCCGACCCTCATCGGTCCGACGCAAGGGAGCTTCTTACCCGGGAGACTAATCACTGACAATATTGTCATTATGCAGGAAATTGTTCACTCGATGAGGAGAAAGAAAGGCAAAAAAGGATGGATGCTACTTAAAATTGATCTTGAGAAAGCCTATGATAGGCTTCGTTGGGATTTCATTTTGGACACCCTTGTGGATGCCGGTTTCCCGGACTGTTGGATCAAATGGCTGACGGAGTGCATTTGCACGGTTCGGACGCGGGTGTTGATCAATGGTGAACTCACGGAAGCTTTCGAACCTAGTAGGGGTATTCGGCAGGGTGACCCAATCTCTCCCTACCTCTTTATATTGTGCATTGAGAGACTTAGCCACTTAATTCAGGGAGCTGTTGACAATGGTAGTTGGAAAGGCATCAAGGTGTCTAGGAATGGACCTGTTATCACCCACGCCATGTTCGCGGATGACTTGGTCTTAGCCGCGGAAGCTTCGGTGGAGCAAATGAGAATCATAAAGGAGATCATTCATCGCTTTTGCTTGGCGTCAGGGCAAAGGGTGAATGTGGGGAAGACCAAGCTGTTCGTCTCTCCCAATGTGGATAGTCGGACCATCGAGGAGCTCCATAGGGAGAGTGGTTTTGAAGTGACTACGAACCTCGGGAGCTATCTCGGTATGCCGGTGTTGCACAGCAGAATCAATGGGGAGACTTTTGCCAATGTTGTCGATAAGGTGAAGAACAAGCTTGCTGGTTGGAAGTGCAACCGTTTGAGTTTTGCCGGTAGAGTCACACTCACAAAATCAGTGCTCTGCGCCTTACCGGTCTACTCCATGGCAACTGTTACACTGCCAAGAACTACTTGTGACAAGATCGATGGGTTATGTAGGAGATTCGTATGGGGCGATTGTGAAGAGCGAAGGAGAATTCACCTGGTGGCCTGGGAGGAGGTGTGCAAGCCGAAGCGAGTCGGAGGACTTGGTCTACGGACTATGGGCGCGCTGAACTTGGCCATCTCTGGTAAGCTAGCGTGGAGATTCTTAGCAAGCAAGAGTACTGACATTTGGAGTTCTATTTTGCAGGCCAAGTACGTGCGTAATCAGAATTCCTCGGGATCGCCTCACTCTGCTGTTTGGTCAAGTTTGTTAAAGGGTCTCAATGCGGTCGTCTTCGACGGGTCTAGATGGATGCTGGGGGATGGTGTTTCAATTCGGTTCTGGGAAGATGATTGGCTGGGTTGCGGAAGACTGTCGGAGTGGTTGCAAGGAGCCGTCGACGGAGGATTGGCGGATGCTACGGTCCGGAGCTACTGGATGGATGGTGTTGGTTGGAAGTGGGAGGTTCTTTCTCCACTCTTGCCGGCTGGGGTGCTGATGAAATTAGCATCGGTGGCAACTGTGGAGGATGGTTCAATCCAGGATACCCTTTGTTGGAGGGACTCCTCCGATGGTCAATACCAAATTAGTAATGCTTATGATAGAATTATAGGGTCTGCTAACTATTGTGAAATGGATGCGCAGGTGTACAAGTCATTATGGAAGCTTAGAGTCCCCGAGAGGGTGCGCCACTTTGTGTGGTTGGTATTAAAAGGCGTGATCCTTACGAACGTCGAGCGCAAGAGGAGACACCTGGCGGTAGATGAGGGGTGCTCGGCGTGCCTGGACCAACCGGAGTCTCTCTCCCACCTGTTTCGGGACTGCAGATGCATCCGAGGTATGTGGACTTCGATCCATGTGGGCGCTTCTGATTTCTATTGTGCACCCTTTGCAGGTTGGGTCAGGAGCAATTTGATGAGCCTTGCTAGGAGGGACGGAGACGTCGATTGGGCGAGCTGGTTTGCGATGGCGCTGTGGTGGACTTGGAGATGGAGAAACGAAAGAATCTTCAACAACAAGGAGGTGTCAATTAATAAAGCTGGCTTCATCAGCGACAGAGCTACGGAATATGCTAGGGCCTGGTGCTGCTCGGAGCCGAGGCAAGGTCTTACAGAGAGATCAACCGTGATGGTGAAGTGGGAGAAGCCGGAGAGTGGGTGGATAAAAGTGAACTCTGATGGCGCTGTCAACAGCGACGGGCTCGCGATGGCTGGAGGAGTGATCCGGGATGATGCGGGAGGATGGATTGAGGGGTTTTGCCATAACATTGGCCTCTGCTCGGTTCCGATGGCCGAATTATGGGGAATTCTTGATGGGATGCGCTTGGCCTGGGGCAGAGGCTTTCGAAAGGTGGCAATTGAGACGGACTCCCTGCTCGCTGTCACGCTGATTAAAGGGAATATCACTGCGGGGCACCCGCTTTATAGCCTGGTTCGTCAGTGCCAAGGCTTTCTCTCTCGGTGTTGGGACATCCAGCTCCGTCATGTCTTCAGGGAAGCGAATTCAGTCGCGGACGCCCTTGCCGCTCTCGCCTTTCACCACCCTGTTGGTGTTCATCTCCTTTCTTGCCCGCCTGAGGGTGTTTTGGTTCTTGTTGAGGAAGACTCTAGGGGAAGGGCTACTCCCCGCCTCATTCGTTTGTAGCCTTTTTCGTTTCGTTTTGTTTGTTTGTTTCTTATTATTACGAGAGCATGCTCTCGTTTTTTCCACCAAAAAAAAAATTAAAATGTTGACAAAGTGCTTATGTACTGATAAAATACTTTTCATATTGTTAAAGAAGTTATAATGTAGGGCATAAATTTAGTATCCCAAATGAACCATATGAGAGTTGGGGTAAGCTCAAATTGAGAAAGAAGCTCATATTCAAATCTACTTTCTGGAACTAAGAATGAGACAATTTTAATATAATTAAAATGGTTCAAAAGCTTTTATTACAAGCATATATGAAGCCAGATGCATGTCTCAAATACGAATTTAGGTGCTACTACTAAACATATACTGCAAGTCTGTAACTATAAGGATACATTACATTAATGACCTTTAACATCAGAACACCTAAAATAAACACTTTTGTGCAAATTGAGTTGCAAGTGCAATCACGAAAATTATTCGTCTTTAATGACCCAAGGACGCTGTTACCTTAATCTGCTCAGCCATCCAAGACCATGCATACATGATACATCTACCGACTACTATCAATTATTCAATGACCAATTACTTAATTTCAACATTAGGCAGTTTTACATAATAAAAGCTTAAAGCAAATCCAAGTTCATCTCCTCCCTGCATTCTTCAGTTACGGAATCCTCATCCTTCATCCCTGGTGTTGGGAAAAAGAAGATGATGAATCATTTCAAATGAATCATTTAACGAGACTAAAAATAAACATATTAGGATTGGATTTGGACGGTTACCATCTTGAAGAATCCAGTCACCTAAAGCAGCGACATTCATCTTATCATGTGTGGAGGTAATTTGCAGCCATCATCAGCTCCAAGGTCAGTTCAGGTTCAATAGGAAATTCAGTTTCCTTTCCACTGCCAATGCATGTTTTCAATGCCAAAAGAATAGCAGAAAATGACACATGAGTATGATCCAAAACATAAATGTGAACCAAAATCAAAATTAAGAGACTTCATATGATCCATATTAAGAGTATGCTAAAGAAGTTACATGTGATTTCAACCGAATCATTGTTATGAACAATGATCACATGTGAAATGCATACTAATTTTAATGAGTAAAAACATAATATACTTGGGGCAAATTGCATAAAACCACCCATTAGCAGCATTTACATAAACATTGCACTGAATCCACCAGGTATGAGGATTTTCCATTTGCAAATGACCAAGCTAACCCGTCAAAATCTAAGTTTTTAATGGCTACTTTTAGGAAAAAAGAGGCTCAGTGGTGATCTGTGAACAGGTCTTCCATAAATGGGTGAACTAAAATGCAAATACTGAATTCTTGAAAAAGCTCCTAAAATGTGCTGTTGTCTGTAATTTTTCCTTATATCGTAGCAATTGATAGATCTTCCATTGTACTATTTAAATATACCAGCAAGATACTGCTGGGCATCAGATCTATATATATATATATGCCAATATCAAATCCAAATTAAACCTCTTAGGCTCAAAAAATAGGACCTTAGACAATACTGTGGCTCAACATTAACAAAATTCACGCTTTCGGCCAGCATTTCTCGTCAAGCAAATAAACCTCATATGCAAGTAATACAAGTAATGCAACCACCTCACCCAGAGTCCTGATTTTATCAATATGGTCAAACATCATTTTGAAAGCCAGCAACAACCTTCAAATATCGACTGATGTGTTTTTTAAAGTGAAATGTTGCTGATGTTGATTTTATGGAAACTTGAGATAAAAAAGAGGCTGGGTAGTGGTTTGCAAATGATTTGTGCAAACATCTCTAATTAACCACTCAAGATCTCATACAACACTTTTCCTACTCCCCTCCCTACATCACAAAAATATTTAACATTTATTTAATCTTAAGAAAATTATAAAGATTATATTTATATTCCTAACATCTATTTTTATATATTTATAAAATTTTATTTTGAAAAATCACGTTTTACAATTTTTATTTTACAAAATACAATTATTAAAAATTTTAAAACATGATTTTTCAAAATAAAATTTTATAAATATATAAAAATAAGATGTTAAGAATATAAATATATATTTTTTAAGATTAAATAAATGTTAAAAAAAAATAGTGGAGTAGGGAGGGTTGTAGCCTTGTAGGGAGGGTAGTAGATAAAAGCTGTGAAATCTACAATGTAGGTGTGAAATTTACCATGTATTTATAAAAGCTGCTCATCAGAATAACACTGTTGTCAGATTCAGACTAGAATCTAGATAGCATTGTATACACTAGAAGCCCGTATTTAAACATACTCTACACATTTCACACTATCCAAAACCTATGAAGTAGAAATCCTGCAAGGCTCAAAAAAGGAGTTCTAACAATGTTGTCCAGCATTTTTCTCTTCAGACAAATACACAACAATCAAATGCAAACCACCCCAAGCTCACATTTTATTAAGATGGTCATCAAATGTTCACCTGTGTTGATTTGATATGAATAATAATAATAATACATCAGAGAATCATTGGTCTATAAGACCCAGATAGCTTTCCAATAAATATACTGAGATTAAACACTACTGCTAGTAAAAGATAACATTGATGAATTAACATAGTTTGATGCAGTGATTTCTGCTCAGATCTTCTATTTTGTTCCTGATTTCAGCAAATTATTTTGCATTATTAATTCTGCTGACAAAAAAGGTAGTGAAAAAATGAATTGGATGAAAGATTGCCAAGTCAATTCAGATTACGAACCTGGCATACTGAAGAGACCAATAGAAATACTGGCAAATCTTTTCAAGAATGGGAGTGCTGATTTCTGGAAAGGTTATTTCTCCATGTTCAGTCTCAGCGAAACTCCCTGACATTCACCGGAAAAAGATCAATGGAGGACATCCACCGACAACTAAGAATTGAACTTGTGAAATTGAGAAAGTAAACAAAAACAAAGGAGGTCAAATTAACAGAGAAGTTCGCTTTCCGGTTGTTTTGACCTCAATTCGACCTCCAATTCCATGAATTTATAACTCGATACGGCGGTTAACCTAATTGGAGCGCGCATGAAAACCTAATCAAGCCCCAAATACGAAAGAGAGAAAAACCTGGAGAGGTAAGCATGTTGCTAATGGTTTGAGAAACCATGGCGGCTTTCTTGTCTATGACGAACTCAAAGCCCTCGGCGCTGATCAGCTTGACGGTCTCCTTCTTCATCCTTGGGATAGTCAGATAATCTTCGAATCTTCTCCTCCTCCTTCACCGACCGGTAAGAGAGAATGAGAATTGTACCGCGAGGAATGAAAGGTGTGGCCTCTGTAAAAATGACTTCTTCACTTTTCCAATAAAAAAAAAAAAAAAGAGATAATTGCAATAACGTTAGTTTTTTGGCCAAATTGCATAAAACCCCCTTTATTCACTCTTCTTCCCAACTAACCACCACTTATTAAAAAAAAATTCACTTAACCACCCTTTATAGCGGGTCTATTGCACCCACCCATTTTCTCTTTTCTCTATTTGAAAGACCAAAATGCCCCCAAAATTAATTACTAATGTTTATTTATTTATGGTTATTATTTTGGTAGAGTTTTTTTTTAATTATTAAATCTCAAGTAAATATTTTGGTAGATTCTATATTATATTTAGCTTACTTTTAAAATTTTAAAACTTGTATGTCTATACTAAAATATACAGTATTTGGTTTTAAAATTCATGGGCATGGGTTTTGAACGTAAGATCCCAACGCATTGATGAATTTCAAAAAATGAAGCTAATATGTTTTGTATTAGATAAATATTATGTTAAATCGTAAAAAAAAATACTCAATTACGTTTTAAAATTTCGAAAGTAAACTAAATATAATATAGACTAACCAATTATACTAAAAGTTTCTTAGATTTAAAGTGCGAATGTTAGAAAATTCTTATAAGAGACATTTTATAAAATTGTTAGTATTGCAAAAAGAAGATCGGGGTTGTTCTGTCATTTTTGGATCGTTAGAATTTTAGAATCAGATTGGGATTTTAACAACATTGGGTGGAACTGTGGAAAATGTTTGATAATTGATAAATTTACAGTAGTAGAAGGAGGTGGGTGAGGACTTGACGGTGAGATTTCGGGACCGAGGCAGCAGGCGGTGAGCTCCATTCTAAAATATGTACTTTGAGATTCAAGAAGAAAAAAATAACTCTATCAAAATAATAATGGTAAATAAATAAACATTAGTAATTAATATTGGGGCCATTTTGGTCTTTTAAATAGAGAAAAGAGAAAATGGGTGGTTAGTTGTAATAGATATGCTATAATGGGTGGTTTAATGAAAATTTTTGAATAATAGGTGGTTAGTTGGGAAGAAGAATGAATAAAGGGTGGTTTTATGTCATTTGGCCTAGTTTTTTTTTCTTTTTTTTTAAATCCAAGTTAGTTTTTTTTTCTTCTAAAAAAGGAATTTGATACTCCTTGAATTGGTAAATAAAAAGCGGTCATCTGTGGTTCGAACTGGGGACCTATGGGTACTACCCACAAGTTCTTTCTGGTGAGTCATTCCGGAATGGTTTTTTATGCAAAAGAGGAACCCACTTTTGGTGGCAAACCCCGGACAGGTGACCTAGTGATCATATAGTTTAAAGGGTACCCTTATAGTATGAGTAGTGTGTTAGATTAGATTAGAATATTAGAAATTAAGGGTATAAATACCCTATTGATTGTAATTGAGGGGCATCCAAGAAATAATCAAACACTTTACCTATCTCTCGTAATCTTTATCCTCTCTCCGCCTACGTTCTTCTTCCTCCTAACACTTCTGAACTCTACCTCTCTCAATCATTTTCCTTTCTCCTTTCAAACCCTATCAGTGTCCTTTGGAACAAAACACCCAGCCGGCAAGAGCCACGCACCAGGTAAATCGGTTTGCGCCGATTGGCTCAACCTCCTGGAAAGAAGCAAGGCAAACCTTGAATTTTCATCCAAGGAAAGGGATCGAACCCAAGACCTCCTGATATCTCCTTGCTCCCCACCATTGAGCCACCTCGACTAGAGGTAGGAATTTGATACTCCATACTTCGTATAATTCACGGAATAAATTAAACTAGTACCGTCGCTGCATAATAATTCATAACGCAATTTTTAAAAAAATATAATCTTAATAATATAACAAATTAATATTATAAAATATTAAAGATAGGATAAAAATAATAAAAATCGTTACCATCAAAGTATTTTAGAAATATATAATTTCATAAATTATTTTTTTAATCTTATTTAAAGTTGTGTATATAGATATAGATATTTTAAATCACTCTTATAGTCTTATTGGTTAGTAAAAAATAATAATACCATTGTTACTTTATTTAGAAAATGATAAAATCATTCTGAATTTGCTATTAAGAATATATATAGATAGTTAGTAAATGTGTTAAAAATAAAAGAAAAATTGTGATTGATTTAAAGAGATAAATGAAAGATGAAAAAAATAATTAAAGGAAAAAAGATTTGATTGGTATAAAGAGCTAATTAAAAAAAGTAGTGAAAACGGATCACACGTAGGCTAAAACTCTTTTGTTTTAATAATATATATAGATATAGATATATAGATATATAGATAGATATAAATACGGATAGATGTAAAGATTTACATATAAATCAATACTACGTAGTAGACATTAGATTGAATTCACCTTTTAAACTAACTATAGTTAGTAAACTAGTTCAGTACCTCGTGCAGTGCACGTGCCTTACCTTCAGAATATATATTATATATAAAGAAATTCAAATGTTAAATAAGAAGAATTAAATCATTATAATACAAATTACCATCAATATAATTCCAATAAATATAATGTCCTCAATCAAAATGCATGAATAAGATAATATATGGAAAAACTGAAACTGACGAATGTTTGAGAAATAATTTTAAAAGTAGTGAATATGAGAAATATATAATAATAATGTTGATAATGTCTTTTAATTCGCGGTGAACATCCCCTCCACCGGTCACCCCTCGTGATTATAAAACCGTCATATAGGTAGAAATTAGAGGAAAAACATAAGCGGTACATGCAATACAATGCAAGATAAAGAAATAAATATAACATTATGTTGTGTACATATAACATTTTCGTGGATTAACATTTGTAATTCGGATAATCTGCATCACGTGTCTACACTTTCAATTCTAAAAGTAATTTTTTTTAAAGTCATTTTGACCAAAAAAAAAACCCATTGATATAAGGTATGTGCTTTCATACCTTTTTATGAATGGAGATAAAGATGAATTTAAAAAATAATAATATTTCCGGATATGATTATGAATTTTTGTTGTTAAGCCGTATATGATGATGATCAAGATGCTTAATATTATCAATAAATCAAAATAAATTTATCAACAACCAAATCTACCGCATATTATGTACGTAACAACAAAATCTACCCTTTTTTTTTGTTAAGCTGTATATTATGTACGTAACAACCAAATTGATGTTCAATCTGCTAATCCCTTTTGCTCATCCTTAATTGCTGTCCGATTTTTGGTTCATTTTTTGTCCAATTTCTCTGCGATTTCTCTCCAATCTGTTCAACCTTAGTTGCTTGCATTTGCTCAACCCTAATTGATGTTCAATCTGTTCAAAATTTTTGTGAATTTGTGCATAATCTGCTCAACCCTAATTGATTGCATCTGCTCGATTAAATAATAAGGCTGTTGAAATTTAGATATCTGCTGAAATTCTCAAGTGCAGTTTGTTGATGTTGGTAGTGATCCATGGAGATGGAGTTGATCGAGATGCTCCACCATCAGTGCTTTCGAGGAGCTGATTGGCTGAGAGAGATGGATTCTTCGTGATTCATGGGAGAAGGTTCTAGGAGGAAAGGAAATGTATACCTCAGAGGATGATAAAGTTCCTTAACTCAATAGGAACTGATGAGTTTTGAGGATGAATTTAATCATCAATCAGTTTCTATCTCGCATTTTGATTTGTACGAGGCTACTACTAGCCTTATTTTTTTACATTTCGGAAGATAGTACGTTGATAGGTTGGCAAAACACTTGGATATTTGCAACACACTCATATGGTATTTGATGAAACATTGTGGTATTATTTACTTGCAAAGTTCTCGAATTTTGATCATTTCGAAATTTATAAGGTTTTTGGTTCATTTTGATTACATTTTCTCTTTTTGTTTTTATTCTGATATCTATATACCCTTTCCAAACAACAGATATAGGATATAGATATCAATCTCATACCCATACTCAATACTCATAACCTGATATCTATATCTCATACACATAGCCTATATCCTATATCTATATACCATTTCCAAACGAGCTCTAAATACTTTAAATTAATTTTGTAACTAAAAATTTACACTTTAAAGGAGAAGCCGCCACATGGGTTATGCGACTTCTCATTTAGTATTAATTGATAATTGATCATTGATAATTGATATATAATTGATGTGTTAAAAGTAAAAGACAAAATTTGATTAATTTAAAGAGAAAAAAGAAGGAAAATTTTGGTTAGATGTCCATTTGGAAGGTTAAATTAGATAAATGTCCATTATTATTTGATAATTAAATAATTGTCCATTATATTTTCATAATACCCAAAACACCCCTCTTCTTAATTAAGTTTTCTTTCTCTTCCAAGTCTCTAGCCGATCAACCGCCCGTACTGGCCTCCATGGCTGTTCCAAAAGCACCAGCAGGCAGCAACGCCGCCGCCACCACCACCGCCTCCTCCGGCTCCAGTAAACAATGTTCAGATGCCGCCCCCGCCTCCTCCATCGAAGCCAGCGACCCAGCGGGTCCGGCACCTAGGTCACAGCCTCGAGGAGTGAAGAAAGCGCCGAATGCAGCAGCTTCTGGAAGCGGTTCCGATCAGGTGAAGCTGAAGGCGCTTCATTGGATGAAAGTGAACATCAGCCACGATTGCTCCAATGTCTGGGATGAAATTGAAAAAGGCTCATTCCAGTTAAGATCCAATTCAAAATTTTCATCTTAAAATCGATCGAACCTCTAATTTCAATTCATCGTTTATTGATTAACTCAACTTCCTTGTGTGCCTTGCCAACGAAAAATCAAGTATGATATGATGGAAGCTTTGTTCGGTGTTGCTATCACCAAAAGCAAACCGGTGGAAAATCCATGAGGCAATGTCAGAGAGGCCTCCACTAGAATCTTCATATCTTGGATCAAAGAAAGTCTCAAAACATTGCGATTGTGATCAAATTGCTCGGAGTTTCTCGTGACGAGCTGATCGAATCCCTGCTCAAAGGCAGTGGCTTGAACGCCGAAACCCTTGAGAAGGTCACCGGGATGGCTCCAACGAAAAAAGAAGTGTCTGAAATCATATCATTCAGTGGCATTCGGACAAAGCTTGTTGATGCTGAGTCCTTCGTGTACAGTCTCTTGAAAATAAGTGGTGATAAGTTTTTAATAGTTGGTGACAAAAAAAACTGGTGACAATATTCTTTAGTCGGTGATAATAGGTATATTTCAGTGTTTACTAGTTGGTGAAAATAAATTTGTATTTGTGTTTGGTAATTGATAACAATAGGTGGTTATAGTGTGTTATAGTTGATATTGGCTATAGTTGGTGATAATTTTCACTAGTTCGTGATAATATTTGGTGATAGTGTTATGTTATTGGTGACAACAGTTTGTGAAAATTTATTCAGATAAAAAAAATAATGTCAAAAACAACTGTCACAAAAATAAAAATAAAAATTACAGAAAAAACTGCCACCAACAATTGTCACCAGATATGTATTGAAATAATATTTAGCATGGTAGTGGCAATTTTTTGTGGTTACATGGTCGTGGTGACAAATATGTATTGAAATAATATTTTGGTGACGATTTCAGTGAGAAACTAGTCAAACTTTTAAAATTGTATTTGGTGACAAAAGTGAGTTAATATTAGGTGACAATGGTGATGACTTTAGTAATGTACACACATTTTAGTTTGGTGACAGTGTTCAGGTGAGAAAAACTAGTCAAACTTTTAAAATTTTATTTGGTGACAATATTTTGATGATATATAATGTGGTGGTGAAATTATTTGTTATGATGACATATTTTTGTTAGCATTGACGGTTCAACGTTTTAAAGTATGGGTTGATAATAATCCGGCCCTTGGTGATATATAATGTTTTGGTAATAATTTTTTAAGGTTATAATATATTCTCATCAACCTCGTCACTAAAAATGAGATCAATATCGGTTTCATTTGGTGAAAATTTATTTATACATGTTATTCTGCCAATATGTGAGTTGTGACACTATTTGATGACAATAGTTTGTGAGAATGTTTGATGACAGTGTTCACTTGTTGGTGACAATAAGTTGGTAAAAACAATTTGATGACAATGTTTCGTAGCGATTAACACTTGGTGTGTGACAATGTTTAGTGACAGTGTTAACTTATTGGTGACAGTATGTTGGTGAAAATAATTTGATGACAATGTTTCGTAGTTGTTGGCAATTGGTTTGTGACAATGTTTGGTCACAATGTTCACTTGTTGGTGACAATAAATTGGTGAAAATAATTTGATGACAATGTTTCGTAGTGACAATGTTTGGTGACAATGTTCACTTTTTGGTGATAATAAGTTGGTGAAAATAATTTGATGACAATGTTTCATAGTGTCAATATTTTGTATTTGATGGCAGTACGTAGTTGGTGAAAATTGATGATAATAGGTTGGTGACAATGTTCACTAGTACCAGAAAAAAAAATTATGTTAAATGTCACTAGAAAAAATAAAATGTCACCAAAAAAGTCAATTGTCACCAAAATAATTATCACAAATAACTGTCACCGAAAAAATATAACAACTGTCACCAGAAAACTGTCAACAAGGCTGTTTTTGGCTGGGGGATGGGAGTGGGTGGAAGGGATGGGGATGGGCATTGGTTTCCGTGCCTACGTGTTTGGCTGGGGGATGCGCGGGGTGCGCCGGATGCCAAAAAGGGGATGGAACGGGGTGGGATGATGATTTTTCTCCACCTCCTATGAGGAGGATTGAGGGGATGGGGGAGGTGAAGAACCCCGAATTGCCCCTTAACCCCAACATCTATTTTTCCTTTTTTAATTTCCCTTTTCTTTATAAAAATTAAAATGCTAGCGTCTCCCCCACCGGAGCAACAACCATCGTCGTGACCCTTCCCCACTGTCCAACCACCATCGCCGGCGACTTGAGGAACGGACTGCCACCGGAGCCTGCAACCGCTGCCCATCCCTCGCCCGGAAGCACACCCAAGAACAACAGGCTGAACCACCGCCCTCGCAACCTTGCAGGAGAACGCCCGAGGCCGAGTTCCACCGCAGTCGCATCCCTCGTTGCATTCGCTCCGATTGCCGCCCCTGTTGCCACTGCCTAGTGCCGCCTCCAATCACTGCTAAACCCACCGCAGTACAGCCTTGCCGGAGAACACCCACGAACAGTAGGTCGAGCCCTCGCTACATCCGCCTCCGATCGCCCCTGCCTATCGCCGTCGATCGATTGCTTTGTCGAGGCCACCCGAGTCGTCTCTGATTTCCGATATTGTGTCATCGCCCATCGTCGCCTTCTTCGAACGCTGCTAGCCATCGACGTAGAGGAGAGCCGCGCCCGTGAATAGTCGACCGATCGAGCTCCACCGTCTCTCTGTCTCTGTACGTGCATGTGTAGGGGTAATGGGAAAGTGGGAGGGGTATTTGGGAGGGGTATTGTGGTAATCTGAAGTGGGTAAGTGGGGGCAAATTGGACTTTTTTCGTGGCTCCATCCACCAAAAAATCAAAATACGACCAAACACACATAAACTTGTTTTGGTGTTTATAACTCCATCTCGTGCATCTCCAAAATCCATCCCCATCCCATCCATCCCCTTTAGCCATCCCCATCCACTAAAATCCACCTCGTTGCCAAACACAACCCAAATGCAGACGTTGATTGAAATGGTCAATGTTGACTAGTCAATGTTAAAATTAAAAATGGTCAAAGGAGGAAATGCTAGGGATAGGAAAGGAGTGGTATTTTTGGAAAAATGGACATTTAATTAGTTATGTAAAAAAAATGGACATTTACTCAATTTTCACATCTAAAATGGATATTCACCAAATTTATCCAGAAAAGAATAAAGTAATTAAAAGGAAAAAATATTTGATTAATCTATATCTAATATAATACTAAAACAACTGCGAATGATACACGTGGCAGCCTCACGTTGAAAGTGACACGTGGCAGTCATTCGCTTAACATGCCCCCATATATATTTAAAATAAGGAAATTTTACAGGAAACCACCCCTTATTTATTAGGCTTTTCATTTAACCACCCCTTATACAAAACCTTTCACTAAACCACCCCTAATTTATTAGGCTTTTCATTTAACCACCCCTTATACAAAACCTTTCATTAAACCACCCCTTATTTATTAGGCTTTTCATTTAACCACCCCTTATACAAAACCTTTCACTAAATTAACCACCCCTTATATAATCCCGTCAACAGATGACCACCCCTACCTCTATTCCGTCCAATTTGATGTTAAAAAATTCTAAAAAAGACCGAAATGCCCTTTTTTTAACTATCCATATTCAACCTTTCTGCTGCCATATATAGACATCCTACGATCGTCCAGACTTCAGAGCCATCGACGAACTTCAGGCTACACGACCAGGGGATTCGGAGAGGGATTCGATGGTGTAAACTGATCACGAATGCAGAAGGTTCTCCAATCACAAGGTATAATCAATGTTCTAAAAAACGCTCGGCGGATGCTCGGCGGTGGGGTACCACCAAGCGCCAAGACGGTTCGGCAGCCTTATTGGCGGATTCTTAGTGGTCAAAACGTTTTCTTAATATTTTCTCATATTTACCCCTGTACTAGGACTAGAATCATATGATATAATAGTTATTCATTTCTATAGTGTTTACCATCACTACATTAACAAAAACATAATGTAAATGAAAGTTATATGATTAAGTCGTGACCATTTTAACTTTATTTTGCTAAAAACGAACAAAAGGTGACATAAACATATATGTTAAAAAACAAAAACTCAATCCATATGAATAAGGGGTGGTTTAGTGAAAGGTTTTGTATAAGTGGTGGTTAACTGAAAAGCCTAATCAATAAGGGGTGGTTAAATGAAAAGTCTAATCAATAAGGGGTGGTTTAGTGAAAGGTTTTGTATAAGGGGTGATTAAATGAAAAGCCTAATAAATAAGGGGTGGTTTCCTGTAAAATTTCCTTAAAATAAATATACTTAAATTTATTTTTTATTAATTAAAATATTGAAATTGTTGACCAAATCATAACAACTTCTCCAAATTTGCATATTATTTTTTTAACTAATGATTTGAAAAAACATAACAACGAGATTTGTTTCATTTAATAAATTAATACTAATATTTAAACAATTTGTTTATTGAAGTAATGAGCCTCTACTTTGCATCGGCAACATCACGAAATTGCATACATAATCATTAGTATTCATTAAATCTCGAGTAGAATAAAAACTAAAAGCAACCGAAATTAAGAATTATTATAGGTACATAATTTCTCAACATATCAAGTATGCATCCATGGGGTCTTTTTCCCTGAATTGCTTCCTTGAATGCCGAGAGGAAGTCATCTCTAGTGATCTAGAACAACCAAATTAACTTGAAATTCAGATCTCATAAACTCAATCAAACAGAAAAAGCAAAAAATCAATAGTAAAATTAGCAATAAACGTACATTGAATTAAATCTCATCCCTTATAAAAAAAGGTATAGTCAGGCAGTTTCTCATATTTTTTAACTCTTAAAATTTGCTTTATATTTGAAGGTTTGTAAGAAAATATTACATGTGATCATCGTACCTCAAGGGTGAATTTAGTGGGTGATTATCAACCATGGTGAAGGCTAGCTGTTAAATGCTTAGCGATGGAGCCGTAGAGAAGTTATTTCTATTTCTCGAATCCCTCTGTGGGATGTTTATCTCATTACCAACTAAAAGATTTCAATATCTAATAAAAAAAAAAATTTAATATTTAAGAAATAAAACTTCATGGCACACTTGATAATTCATACGCTCCATCTTTATTCCTTTAATGTAGGAAACAAACATTTTTTAGTTATTTAATATTTTTAAAAATTGTGCCTACAAAACAAAAATCTTATTATTGATTATAACTAACCCAGGTTTTAAATTTGATTTTTTTTTTTACTTTTTAAAAAAAAAATTCATTTATTTTTTGATATTGATTTTACCCAAAAATTAAATTATTAATTCACTTAATTATTACCAATTATTTCAATAATAAATTATAACAAAATCTACCAAAACTAAGATAAGTATCACTTCAATATTTTATTTAAATAAGATAATCATCACTTAGATATTTTTAACCATATTTTATAGAATTCTTACCTAATTTTTAATTTAGAAACTCAAATATATAAATTTTTTAATTAAGGATCCATGCTTATATAATTTATTTTATAAGTGACTACCTCAGTCTCAAAACATAACGCATTTACTATTCTGATCACTTTTTAACATTAATCAAAATTATAAAAAATATTAATTTCTTTATTGATATTTTTTATACAATTTGAATGCTTATTAGTTATTACCGTTAACTATGAAATTAAAATAAATAATAAATTGATATTTTATAGTAATTTTAGCTGCTTAAAAAGTGTGCAAAAAATTAAAAAAAAAATAAATAAATTATGAGAAGACGGAGGTAATTAAATTTTTATCAATTCTTTTTCAAATCGTATCTAAGATAAATTAATAAAATAATATTTGGGTATAATATCCAATTCGGTTCATAATTACCATGTTTGAACAATTGTAGGGTACATATTTAATTCAATTATGTTTTATAATTGTTATGTGGTATATTTAATTTACACAATTTTGTTTTAATTTGAATTTTTTAGGAATCTTTTTATAACTTAGATTGCAAATTTAAAAATAAAAATTCCTTAATTTTTTAAAATAAAAGCTATATGTTTTTACAATTTGGTTAGAAAACATGATTTTATCATTATATACTCAACACTACTTTTTTTTGGTGAAACAAGAGACAAGGCTCTCGGGCCCCGAGATTTATTCTGGAACCACGCTACAAGTTACAAGCCTCGAGATAGCCCTCCCTCGAACATTGTTCAATTAACACTACATTATGAATTAATTAATAGTCTTTTTTAGTCAATGATAATTAATAATCTAAATAAGCATGACATACATATACATACATACACGCAGAGATATATGTATACAAATAGTGTGTTACATACACACAATGTTCTAAAAAACGATTGGCGGGTCCTTGACGGTAAGTTCGGGTAAAGGGTCTAGGCGAGGTCTAGGTAGATTTCATGGTGGATCTTTGCAGTCTAGGCGGGTTTTGACAGCCTTGGCGGAGGCTAGGGGTGAGGTCGAGGGTTTAGGCGGGGGTCTAGGTGGGTCTCGAAGGGTTTTTTAGAACAGTGCATACACATATAACTATTTCAACTAAAAAAAGCCCGCACAAGGTGCGGGTACTATGCTAGTTATAATACTAAAGGAGAAGTCGCCTACGACATGTGGCGGCTTCTCCTTTAAAGTAGGATTTGTTAGTTATTTTTTTTATAGATTTTTTAATTAGTAGGATTTGTTATCTTTTTTTTATATTTAAGATTAATAATAAAAAAGAATTAGATTTAAAAATTAAATTACTAATTAACCTATTTGATATGTCATATCTAAAATAACTAACTAACCAAAACGTAATCTTATTGTTTGCATGACGATATATGCAAATCCAGAATCTAGAAACTTACGCAGATCTTATTGTTTGCATTATAATACTAAAGGAGAAGTCGCCTACGATATGTGGCGGCTTCTCCTTTAAAGTAGGATTTGTTAGTTATTTTTTTTTTATAGATTTTTTAATTAGTAGGATTTGTTAGCTTTTTTTTATTTAAGATTAATTATAAAAAAGAATTAAAATTTAAATTTAAATTACAAATTAACCTAATTGATATGCCATATCTAAAATAACTAACTAACCAAAACGTAATCTTATTGTTTGCATGATGATATATGCAAATCCAGAATCTAGAAACTTATGCAGATCTTATCACTTTTTTTTAATCACCAATCCTATCACTTTGTAATGTAATCTCTTATTGGATCTATTGCAATCTTATCACTAAAATAATTTTTTAAAAAATCAGATTAGTCCATTCCAAGTTTCAGATTGTTATTAATCAGATTAGTCAATTTTTATTTTTATTTACAATTATTTATTAATTCAAAGTAGATATCTAAAATCAATGATCTCTGATTTGGTTAAAATTTTGAATTTTGAAATCAATTTTTGTTTTTCCAATTCTTTAGATCAACTAATCTGATTTGATTACAATTTTGAATTTTGAAAATTTAAAAAAAAAAGTATTCACATCGCCAAAATCGTAGTACTACACTACTACTGTTATAAATACTAACCTAACTCTTCCTGATTCAATTGTTCACATTTTTACGGAGTATGTTCATTTGCTTTTGTGTTGCTGTGTTGCTTTTATATCTTAATCTAACATAATCATATTTGCAAATGCAGGTTATTGATTCTACCCTAATTTACTTGATTTTAATCCCACCCCAACTTCCCTCTCTTATTGTCCTTCTCAGTTTATCCGATTAATTACGATTCCATTGATTCTACTCGGAAAATTGACGTGAAATCGATCGACTTTGTGTTGCTGCGTGGAATCCTTAGTCAAGATGTACGTGAAATCATTCAACGTAACACTAAATACTTCCAATTCGATTTGATTTGATGTTATCTAATTAATCTTTTGGTTTCATCTTATAAATATAGGGGCAAGCTAATGCAGATTTCATTTATTTTATTTGTGGTTTTAGTTAGCTGCAATCGTTCAAACATACTCTGTATATTCTCATGGTTATATAATTAAATTTATGGAAGATTTTGCTAATTAATCTTTTGAACCACTTTTTAATCAATAAAATTTAGATTTTCAATTATAATTTAGTCATGGTTATATAATTAAATTTATGGAAGATTTTGCTAAACAAATCACTTAAGATATGCATGATTTGTTTGTTAGTTTAGATATTCACCGGATAAGATCAAATAAAATCATATTTATCTCAAAAAATCAAATTTGATTACATTATAACTTGCCATTTGTTCAAGAAAATATTTGATTCTATTTTTTTTGTTATATTTTTTATTCCACAAATTACTATAGAATATTTCGGTTTTAGTTTAAATTTCTATTTTTTTAGATAAATAACTCAAAATTGATTCATTCATTTAATTTTGAACCATATGTATGTTAATTAAAAGATAAAACCAAATCTCATAGGTTCTATTGTTTAGGTAATGTATCTTTAATTATTTTTATTTATTTCTTCTTATCAGTTTGCTAGAGAAAATACATCCGTGACTCTTTTTTATACGGATGTTTTCCACCACATGCTATATACAAGAATTCAAATCCCTATTCATTTTTGTATGCAAGATTATAATCTCCATATGTATGTTGGATGGTTACAAGTAATGCTTACAAGTTTTGGTATCAATGAAGAAATGATAAATGAAATTATATAAACACATATTTTTAAAAAAGATCCGTACATTGCACGGGGTACTAAGCTAATTTAAAGAGATAAAAAAAAATGACAATGATGACAAGTACGCTAAACTACAAGAATTTGGACAATATTAGGTACCGTTGGACTCTATTTAAACACATTTTTGTGAATAAAAACACAACATTCTCAATCAGAAAGAAAGACCCTAAAAAAATGACAAGTCGCGTAATCTTATCGACAAGGGCTTTCATCGGCTTTAGAAAGCGAAGTAACTTCTCAGTTCTCACTAATAACCCAAAATTGAGGTTATTCACCTATTCACCTATTTCCTTAAATTTGCATTTTACAAATGACAATTGTCTGTGCCATACAAAATAAGAGTAGCAGTTTTTCTTGGTGGATCTTTTTTTTTTTTGATAAGGAAAAAATTCGGGTGGTGGTTAGTCAACCCGAGAGCATCCCGAAGAATGAGATCACGAGAATCTGAAAGAAATACAAATACAGAATACATCAAAAGAAACACAAAAAGCAAACCCGGAAAAACCCCAAATCCTAAGCAAACAAGCGGATACAACCTCGAAATGAAGGAAACCCGGCGTGGTGAAGTGGATAGCGAGCGCATGGGACAGCACCAGCTGACACGATGTCTCGCCGCCGGAAAGACGGAAAGCGGAAATCCTCGAAAGACAAAGACGACACCTGGGGAAGTGTGGATCACACGACGTTCCCCCCACCTAGATGAGGGATCTTCGGAGACCACAATGTAACGGCCCGGGATTATGATTCCCGAGTTACGTTTCGAGGGATGAAACCCCTCATTAGGACCTTGCGCTCCGAGTACAGGTTGAAGGTTTCAAAACCTGCTTTAATGTTCTCAAAGGGGGATTTCATACCCAAAATTGAAGGGATCGTTGGAATCCCCGGGAAGTCCCCTGTACCTGTCGTAAGTCTAAGCGTGGAAATCAGAAATCATGCGACTAGCGAGAACAAGTGTAATACAAGAGTGTGCCACGGCAGAGCCGGGTCAAAACGGAGTCTAAAGTGTAAATCCAAAAATATAATCAGAGTCGGGTGAAGTCTATACTCCAGCGCGCACTCTCCGCCGACAAAATGACCCGCGCAATAAGCAAACAGCACCGATAAGATGAACATAAATAATACCTAAAAAAATTGATATGGAGCGGGATCAGATCGATGCCCACTTAACTCTGCATCCCAACCATAAGTACACATATACGCTATTCCTAATAAAGATGCTTCTCGATGCATGGCGGAATATTAACACACTAACATGCTCCTGAGAACAAGTGCATAATAATAATAAGGCCTTAGCACAGAATACCAAGTGGTATATCCCTCTCCTACCTCCACCCCTTCCGATAGGTAGAGACTGGCCAGCTCGTGAATGCATTCATTCATAATAGGGCGGCACGCATGCCTAACCCGCTCCACAATAAAGCCCGCAGGCATATCATAATATAAGGAAGTTCATGACTCGATTGACTCAGGGTACCCGATGAGGCTGGGCTACCCTATGACCCTAGCAATGACTCTAGTTACTTCACAGATAACGGCCGTTCTGTTTACATACGCATAAAGAAACAGGATGCTCAACGATCAATGCAACCTAGCATGGTACTACATGGCATGCTGATCATGAATGCAACACCTAGTATATCATGCACCTAAAGCAGGGAATAGCTCTATTCAATCTGAGTAAGCTCCGAAGAGACTTACCTGGTATCGCAGAACAGCAAAAGACAATCAACCAGGCAATATGAAATCCGACACGTCACAGATGGTCACCTAACAAGTATAAGCACATCAATGAGTCTATCTCTAAGGCACACAAAGCATAGAATTATCACACACACAACTTCACAACTTAACATAATAACCGTCACATCATCATTTCCATATTATCAACCTTATCTCATAATCTATCATCTCAACTTCTTACTTAGCATATAATTGCACATCTTCATCATAATCATATAACATTTAACCACAATGATAATCACCACAATATCATATATTAAATCTCAAAACAACATTTTATATTTTAATCCCAATAATTTTACATACCACTTCTAACATCTTTTATTTTAACATCTTATAAAATATTTATAAAAACCCAACAATATTTATTTAATCAAAACACCCTTTTTAATTTACCAAACCAAACCCTTATTTTATAAAAATCACCAAAACCGGCCCATATGTTCTAAATAACCCAAACCGAACCCATTTGTTTAATAGACCAAACCGGCCCTATTCTTCTAAATGAACCCAGCCCAAACCTTGTTGCGTTTAACAACCCCAAACCCGGCCCAACAAAAACAGGCCCAACAACACAACTCTAAATCCATTCCTCATTTTTAAAACAATCCGGGCTTTAAAGGAAATTAAAAGGGAAGGGGGGGGCCCGGCTGAGGTGGCAAGTGAAGGGGGGTCCACGGCGGGGGATGTGGCGCAGGGCCCACAAGCTTCTTCTTCCTCCTTACAATTGCCGTGAGAAAGAAAGAGGAACAGGGCTCGTGCCCAGGACGGCGGAGGGAAAGAAAAGGAGGGAGGAGGGGAGCCTTCCGGCGGCGGTGCTCCGGGCTCCGGCCACCCGACATCTCCGACGCGGACCCACACACACGAGACAAAAAGAAAGGGGAGAAGAAGGAAGGGAGAAGGCTCACCGAGGGCAACTCGATGCCGGAAGCGGAGCTCCGAGAGGCTGTCTCCAGGCGCGCCGGGGCTGATTCCTTGAACTAGAGGTGCCTGGGAGAGGTGGGGAAGGTGAAAGGCGGAACCTTGGATTGATACAAGGTGAAAGAGAGGAAGGGCGAGCGGAACGAAACCTTACCAAGGCGAAACGGAGAACAGGGCGGAGGAGGTGCTCGGCGGCGATGGCTCCGGCTGCCGCTGGCGGCGACGGTGGGTAATGGTGGTGGTGGTGAGGTGCGGCGGTGGTGAGGTGTGGTGGAGGTGGCGGTGGAGCTGTGACGGTTGAAGGTGGAAAGGAGCTCAAGGGAGCCGAGCTTTGGGTTTGTTTGTGATAGTGATGCCGAGAGAGAGAGAGAGAGAGAGAGAGAGAGGGAGGGAGAGGGAGAATCTGATTTTTTCAAAGGTCAAATTGCAACACAAAAGGTCTTATTTTTGGGAAGAGAAAGGTGTTATTTGTTTGCCAAAATAAGGGGGTCAAAGAGTGGAGGGAGGAAAGGAGAGGATAGGATTTTCCCAAACTAGAATAGGGTGAGTTGGATGGATAAGGATTCGGAATATGACGGAATTGAGAGCTCGTGTCGGAAATTTAAATTTCCGCTGATTGATCGTTCAAAACCCGAAATGAAAGACGGAATTGATTTTTAAATCGGAAGATTGGGCCGGAATTTATTTTAAATTCATTTTGATTTTCTTTTTCCGAAAATTAATATTTTAAAACTCCAAGCCTTTACACACAAACACCACCAGCACGATCACTTCGATCAACAATGGCGGATCTAAGGTATAAAAGTTAGGTGAGCGGAAAATCATTAGTTAAATAGACCAATTTTTACCAAGCCAAAATTCAATTCTCATGTTTTTCTTCAAATATTTCAATAACAAGTTGATATTTATAATGATAAATAATTCCATTATAAATAAATTATAATCTATCGAAATTGTGCTCTATGATTTTTTATTGACTCAAAATATCAATGCCTTTCATAGATTCAATAGTGTTAACATAATGTTTTTCAATATGAAATATCATACAACTCGAAAGATATCTGTCTTCCATTTTATATAAAAGAAATAAATTACATTCTAACAAATTTGTATTATAATAGACTACTCAATAAAACAATAGATTGTACAAAATAAACACAATAGAATGTATAAAAACAAAATAATCCAAATTTCTACAATCAATTACCAAACAATTCAAAACTCTAATTTCAAGATTTATGAATTTAATAATAATAATAATAATAATAATAATAAAAGATCCTACGAAAATAGTCGGGAGACATACCTAATTGTTAAAGATAATAATTTAAAGAAGTACAAAGTTGGTGAGGCTTGATAATCGGTATGAAAAAAAATTCAAAATTTAGATGTTCCCTATTGACATACTCAGTCACAACTCACAAACATAGTTGGTAGTGGTTTTGTGAAGCATTGGAGCATTTTTAAAAAAGAAAAAAAAATACCTTACGCATTTAAGCTTACAAAAATGTTCACCAAAAAAAAATTAAGCTTACAAAAATAAAGAGGCTAGTGATTGACTATCCTGTGTACAAAGAAAACAGGAATTGGGCTTGAAAGTTGTAATTGGTAGGTCTATCCAAAATTTTAACCCCAACAATAATTTGTTTTTAAGCTAGCATGACAAATTATGACCCAGCAATTGTTGGGTCAGCTTGCTAAAGCATTCGCCACTGTCGATTAACCAGGACCGCAGAACTGCTCCTCAACCGAAACTAACCACGAACCAACAGACGGACTCCCAAACAATACGAGGAAATGAAGCACGATCGCAAGTAGAGCGAAGAGCAAGATAAGATTCCGGGGTTTATTTTAAACATTTATTGGTGGATCCTTTGATTGTGAGAGGAGGAATATATACGGAGTATAAAACTATAACATCAAGTAGGGCAAGATCCAAAGTGTACGTGCACCTATAAAGTGCAAGTATGCAACGATTAAGATACCACTTATTTATAATACTTTGCAAATTATTTTTTACAATTATTTTTATCGAAAATGGATACTTCTTCCCTTGGGCAAAACATATCTTTTATTATTTATACGCATTTTTTTTAATGATGATAAAAAAAAAAAAAATTCCGTCTGGTGCCCCTGTACTTAGTGCAATTCCGGATGGTGTCCCAAAGATTTTTTTTTTCCGTTTGGTACCCCCGAGCTTTTATAAAATTCCGTCTCGTGCCCTAAATTCAATTGAAATGCAACTCCGTTAAATAAATATGAATCCCCACCTTCTTCCCCTTTGCAACGCTGAACTCCGGCAGAATTGGATCCATCGGCGCCGTTGGGGGTGTTGTTGGAACAGTGGAGAAAGAGGGGATGGAGTCTCGAATTGGAAGAGGAAGAAGGAGGAGGAGGGGTTGGTCGGAAGGAACGCTTCAACAGGGCCAGAGTTGGATTCATCGGTTGGTCGGAAGGAGCGCTTCAACAGCCCCCACACTTTGGGCTCCGATTGGGGCTTCTCCTCGTCTGCAAATGTCATCTTCAATTCGATTGTGGGTTGTGCAATTGGTGGATGAACACAAATAATTCAAAGGTGGGTAGTTTGCGGTTTGAGATTTTTTGTGTTCTTCACTGGTTTAAATTCGCGACCCACAATTGAGCAAGCCGAATTTACACATTCCCTCTCTGTCGGAGCATTTGCAAGCAACATAACGATTGTTTAGCGAGGCCGATTGAACTTGTATATGGGCTCGAACTCGCTGCAGTTGTAGTACCGGGATTAATGGTGACCACCGGATCGCATCGATCTCGATTCCTTTATCCTCATACGTCCTCCCCTCCAGTCACCTTGCAATTTTCGAGCAGAGCTGAGGTCGGAGTTCACGCCGAGTTGCACAAGTCGCGAGCGCCGCATTGCTATGGAGGGACTGGACTATGGGAGGTAGATGATGACGATGAAGATGGAACAATTTCCCCCAATTTCACAAACGCCTCTTGTTTTTTTTTTTTTAAATAATAATAACAGAGTTAGGGTTTGATTGTAGTTAGGGCACGGGGCGGAATTTTACAAAAGCTCGGGGGTACCAAACGGAAAAAAAAACCTTTGGGACATCATCTGGAATTGCACTAAACACAGGGGTACCAGACGGAATTTCCAAAAAAAACTATATAAAAGAGCCATTTTTAATGAAACAAGGATGACCCAGTATATCCCGCTAAAGCAAGGTCTGGGGAGTCGAGAGAGTGTTTTCGATAGACCCAAAATTAATGGAACAAATGAACAGAATGTTAAAAGATATGGCAATAAGGAAATTAAGGGCCAGAAGAGAATCATAGAAACATAGCACACTAGACACCGTACAACCACTCATGGCACTAAACGTCTGCCGCCCGGATGCACTTCCGTTAGTACTAGTAGTCTCTATCCTGTGTCATATCTTCAGAGAGGTTCAGAAGATTGAGGTCATATATGATGACCTCCATCCAACTCTTTTTCAGTGTACCTCTTCCTCTGCAAGTAACTCTCATATCCAAACTCCTGTTCCTACGAATCAGTGCCGAAGAAAGTCTCTTTTAAAAACTCTTTTAATGAGTTTTTTAAATTAATTTTTTTTTGGTAAGCTTAAAATTAAATTTATTGTTATTAGTCATAAGTATGAAAATATTTTTAGATTTTTCTTTTAAAAAATAATATTTTATATAGTTTTTATCATATTAGTAAAGTGTGTGTAAATAATAAATGATATGCTTTGCTGAACAGAAGTAGTATAAATTAATTATTTTTCTAACTAAATGGGACATATAACTAAAGATACAAGTTTTCTATCCTATGCTCAATGACAATTGTCAATAAATAACAACTTAATCGAGAAAGTTTTTCTAAATTTAAATTATTTTTAACTTTTCTTAATATTCAAACTAGTTTTATCCTATGACATAATGCATGGCAGTATCGAAGAGGGGGGGGGGGGGGGGGCATGGATCTTCGTAAGCCCCAACCTAATTTAACAATTCGGGCACGGAGAGGGGAGACCGTACACACCATCCCCGAACCGGAGTGAAACCTTAACCAAATGGAGATGGAGACCATGAGCGATGAGCCCCATCAAACCCACAGAACAAACATCACCCGGCTAGAAAAGAAGGAGCACAAGAGGGATGTGGACTAAATGTGGTATCGAGGGCAATTGGAGGGAGGCCCCAAATCGAAAATCGGAATCCCGAACCCCACAAGGAGGACCACCAAATAGAAACTGGCCACCAAGCTTGAGTAGAAGGTGATTAGGTGTAGATGGAACCGAAAATTTGTGATTGTAGGGGGTAATTTGGCCATGGCTGGATGCCTGGATCGTTTCAAGACAAGGATCGAAGTGTTTCTCACAAAACGGGATACACAGTGAGAGTTTTTCTCTCCTGGAAAGAGAAACATCTCTTTAAAATTAAATCGGTGAATAAATTAAAGATCTCCTTCCACCCATAGTTAATTGGATTGTGAGAGTGAAAATAGGATAATTTTTATTCCTTTTATAATTTGTTTGACATAATACAGTATGTTTATTTTTATTTTTCGATCTTAGTCTAGTTCGATCGACTCGATCGCTCTACATCTGGATCGGGTATTATGTTGCCCATTTAAGGGGTTGATCCTCCCACTTACAAACGACTTCATATTTCCAAGGGGTTTCGAACTTTGAACCTCTTGACATTTGACATGAACTGAAGCCTCACAACAATTACATCAACTCGTGATCGGTACAGCCTGTTTATTTCTTAGATATTGCACTTATTTTTAACAATTTTTTTTTATAATAGATTAAATTTATGCCAAGCAAGTGAGCAATAATGATATGCACTGAACTAAGTTAATTCGACATTGCTTGACGAAATATGCTAATAATGTCTAAGAAGAAACCGTAAAAATGATGATGGAGTAATAAATAATGCATATTGATAACGCACTGACAAGAATCTTATTCTTAGTTGGTACCTTCATTATAATGTAACACACTGAATCAAATTCCGAACCACTCTTTCATGTGCATCAGAAAATGCTCTAAATTTGACCAATACATTTTAAAATACCAATTTGTCAAAAATACCATATTCTATAAATGCATCTTTCTTTTTCCAAATTGCAAACCACTATTTAATGTAATGTAATCCTACAAATATATGCACCTTTCATTTTCCAAATAAGAAGACCCCAAACGTCATTATCATGTTAGTTCAACGGTGGCCGTGGCCCTGTGGGTGGTGGTTGGTTTTTGTTTGATCATGCATATATGTAGTGCCCCACCTCCATTCAGAAGTTCAACCATAATCATAATTAAATTCATAATCATCATCTTATTATAAAATTGTTCAAATTGATCATAATATATATGAAACCAAGAGAGATTGGGGAATCTTAAATATCTTACACATGATCGATCTATCAATCTGTCATGAAAGTACATACAATTAAGTTTTATTTTAGTACTAAAATTAATAAAAATTAGCAGAAAAAACACATAATTTTTTATTGGGTGATTTTGGTAGATCGCCTTTTTTGAATATTCAATTGGATACTTAGGCCGAGAAAATGAACTGGTTACAAAAATGGCACCCGAAAAACCCTATCTTCTCAACAAGAACGCGCTCGCGCGTGAGCCCCCTTTCACACCTTCCCCTTTCATCCGAAACCCTAGATTCAAATCAAGATTGAACCTTTCGATCGTTCTACCTGTGAAACTCTCTGCAAATCCGAAATTTAAGCCTCCTACAAATCAAAGAAAGTATTGTCAACTCCAATCTAAATCTCTCCTCTACTGGATCTGGCACAAAATTTGGGAATTTCTCTGGGGATCAGTATGGGTTGGGGTTCGGGTGCCTGCTGGGTCTACTTGCCCTCAATCACTTCTCGGGGATGCTACGGATCTAATCACTCTCTTTCTGGATTCTTTCCTTGGCTGTCAGGCTCGATTAGACGGGCTCTTTGGCCTGCGAGTTCCTCTTCGGCCTTGGAGGTATGGTCTTCCGCCTGGGATTTCTGGTCAACCACTTTGCAATCATCACTGGATGTGGTTGCTCGATCTTTATGATGTCATCTATTGCTATGAAAGGTATGGCTTCAATCTTTCTCTCCTCTATTCTAATCTCCAGATACTTGCTGGATGTGCGATCTGCATTCGGTTCTTGTGTTTATATGACTTCTATTTAAGCTCTAGGGTTCTAACATTAAATGTCTATCTCTCACCTAACTATCTCCCTCCTCTTCTTTCTTCTTACAACCAAAATTCCTCTGATTTCTCTGTGTTCTTCTGTTGTTACTGGCATTTACTCTCTACTGCTCCTATGGAGTCAACCAAAACCGACAAAGGGAAGGGGATTCTCAATGAGAATCCACCGACACCCAAAAAACCCAAAACCATAAACAAAGGGAAGGGAATCCTCTCTGAGGATTCACAGACACCCAAAAACAAAGGGAAGGGAAACCTCTCTGAGGATTCACCGACACCCAAAAAATCTCATAAGAAACAAATCCCTCCTAAGCCACTGAAAAGTGACAAAGGTAAGGGAAAGCTTGATCTTGAGTCTTTCTTTACCCAACTCCAGAAATTTCAACCTCAATACCGATTCCCTACTAATGCTAGGCTTTATGGGAGGGCCTTTGGTGCTCCTATAGAGTTCAAGAAGCTTGAATCCAAGCTCACCTTCGACTGGAAGGGGATCTCTGGCGATCTGCAGATTGTTGAGCTCCCCAACCATTGGTTTGAGGTAAGATTCACTGACCCAAATGATCTTATCTGTGTCTAGGAAGCTCGTCCTTTCCATGTATATGGCCAGCTTATAATTCTCAGACTTTGGTCTGATGAATTTGATCCTCTCACTGAAAATACTTCTGCTATTGATATGTGGGTGAGGATCACCTCCATTCCTGATGCTTATAAGAAACCTGGTGCCCTAGCCCTTATTATAGAAAAAAAAAAGTTTGGAACCTTTATAAAATCAAACCCTACTGTTGATCCTAGTGCTAGATATGCTAGGATCTGCATCAACCTTGACTTAGCTATTGCCATGACCAATACCATTCTCATTCCAGTTAACAAATTAGAGGTGTCAGCCCACATCATTTGGTTTGAGGAATTCCCTGAGGGTTGTGGTAACTGTGGGGGGGCAAGACCATCTTTTTAACCACTGCCCTAACTTTCTCCCTAAACCCAAAACATTTCAGGTCACAATCAAAAAGCCAATCAACATGATTCCTAAGCCTGTTATGGGAGATGGTTGGGCAAAAATGGGAAAGAAAGGAAAGATTCTAAAACTCCTTAACCCTATCCATGCTTTTGGTAACAAGCCCTACTTGTCTGGAAGGGGTGGTGTTGCTATTGCTTTTGAAACTATCTCAAACTCCTCCAACTCTTCAATTGGCTCAAAATCACCTTCTGAAACTACCCAAGATAATCCAACTGATCCCACACCTTCTGGTGGGGCGCCTGTCTCAGCTGGCTTGACTGCTCCTGGCACCTCTTCCACTATCTTTAGCATCACTGGTAACCCTGCTGGTTGGGTCCCTGCTGGACAGCCTTCAGTTGGTTTCAGTGTTGGCCTGGGTGATGTGGGGTTGCCCAGCTCTTCTGCTATCAACCCAGCTACTGAGATTCCACCTTGTTCCAACGCAATCCTGATCTCTGACAATGGCACCACCAGAATCTTTGATGATGATAACATGGAAATAGCCTATCCCCTCCCCAACCCACAACATTTCAATGAGATAGGAGCTGAAGTGGATTCTGAGATCCTCCCTTGTCTTCTCTATAATTATGATGAGGATGATTTACTTGGTGGGGAGTATGATGAGGGCTACCTTCTTGATGAGCCTGTTTCTGATCTCCAGGCTGAACTGATATTTGAGCCCTCATTCCACTCCCTCCACTCTAACACCTCTCTGATGAGAATGCTCACTACCTCTGAAGCTCCACTAAGGGACTCATCCACTTCTGGCTCTCTCAAAAGGAAGGTTGTGGGAGGTGATGATGATACGGCTAACTCCAATCTGAAGAGGGGCAAAGAAAAAGAGTAAACCCATGGATTACAAGATTTTGTCAAGCAATGGGATTACTAGGCCTTGCCCATGGGTCAGATGTGATGAATGCAGTACCTCGACATCACCTTTTGAAAATAAATCTCCGTTTGCAAAACACCTCACCCCTATTTCTTGGCAAAATCTTGGCTTGTTTGTGGTTAATCTCATCTACTTTTGGTTTTGTATTAACTCTAGCAGTCCTAGCCCAGCTTGTACTAGACCATGGTACCCTGTGGCCATCTATTATGATCCTAGTCTTGCTTGTTTATCAAGTGTTTGTAACCAATCTTCTATAATTAATCAAGAACTATATCTTGTACTAGCACTGGATCTCCAGTATCGATCTTACTGCTATTTTTCACTAGAATTTTGTGTCACTGTGCCTTTGATTATGTTGGTTTTAAATTGCTGCTTTACCCCAATAACAGCATCTAAACAAAACTATAGATTAACTCCTTACTTCAAGCATCCAAGTTATAAAAAATGGTATTGCAAGAATATGTCTTTACTGATTCTCATTGATCAGATCTCTAACCTACTACTTGTAAGGTTATCACAAACCCATATTAACTACACAACTAGCTTCAATCATAACAGTAAAACTATATTTGATTTTAACTCTGATTACTACTCGACTGTATACTTTGGCATTGCTTGTCTATCTAGTGTTTGTAACCATTCTTCTATTATTAATCAAGAACCACATTTAGTACTAGCACTGGATCTCCAGCATCGATCTTACTGCTTTTTTACACTCAAATTTTGTGTCACTAAGCTTTTGATAATGTTGGGTTTAAACTGCTGCTTTACCACAATAACAGCATCTAAACAAAACTATGGATTAACTCCTTACTTCAAGCATCCAAGTCATAAAAAATGGTATTACAGGAATATGACTTTATTGATTCTCATTGATCAGATCACTAACCTACTACTTGTAAGGTTATCACAAACCCATAGTAACTACACAACTAGCTTCAATCATAACTGTATGAATATATTTGATTTTAACTCTGATTACTGCCGGACTGTATACTTAGGCATTGATCACACTGATCTTTTACTGAAGTTTCTAGCTGCTAAATTTCTGGTCTATTCCTACTCATGTTCAAAATCCCAACCACAGTTTAGACACATCTATTCACTGCTGAAAACTTGTATTGCTATGATATCACCTAACCTACACCTGCATCACTGTCTTATATTTGTAAGAATCATCTACAAATATGAATCTATTGTGAAACACTATACTAATCTTGCTCGAGGGAGTCATTCCCTTGAGCAACATATTCACTTGATTATCTTGCAGCTTCTGGCTTGGCTGAGTTGCCCTCAGGATCTCTGCCTTGTTGGTTGTTGGGTTCAAGCTCAGGGAATGCTCAACCACATGTACTCAACAACACTGAAATGGATCCATGCTAGCCACTTAGCTAACTACTTCCAAAAGCCATGTCTTTACTTAAGTGAGCTCACTTGTGACAACTTCAAACCCTTTAATACAAGCAGCTCGTTGGGTGCTTCACTTACATTGCTTTATAAATTGCTCAATTTTGTAAACCATATACATTATGATTCATGTTATCTACACTTTCCAGCTTATGTGAATGACACTTACTCATAAATCAACTATTGTATCCACAATGTAAATCAAGGACATTATGAACTTTGCTCCAGGTCTTACATATCATTAAAAGAGCTTATTTATACGGATTATGTCATAAATCCTTGTTTTTCTAGTGATCCATGCTTGGTCCATAGCCTCTTCATGAACTCCAAATTATTTGGGAAACGGTATAATACTCCAGATATAGGAACCGCCACTCCTAGCCTATACACCAACTATTATACTAATGACAGAGCTTTTAACAACAACAGCTTGAAACACAACCAAAACAATGATCTTTTTTGGGTGTTTCTAAAACGAAACCTTAAAAATATACTCATAAGGATAGTTAAAACCAAAAACAGCGAGCATAAACAAACTAAAATTCCTATTAATTGGATAATCTCAACTCTAAAAATTAAGGTTCTCTACCACCTAACCCGGTTTCCCCTAATAAGGTGAAATTTAGCTTTTGGAATATCCGAGGCCTAAGTAGGAAGAATGTTTGGACCCACATCAAATCAACTACTAAAGCAGAACATATAAAAATCCTAATGCTAGCTGAAACAAAATTAACAAACCCTCCGCCGGAAAAATGCTGGAGAAAACCCGGTTTGGATAGAATGCATTTCTGCCCATCCAATGGACTTGCGGGAGGGCTTTGCCTCCTATGGAAAGAATCCCTTTTCCATAATGAAACCTTTACTATTAGAAACTCAACGGACCGAATCATACAAGCAGACTACATAAACACAACCCTTAATATTAACATTGAAATCTTATTCGTTTATGCAACACCTTACGCTAAGGACAAAAACTCTCTCTCAGATTATATCCGCGATGCTAAGGACTCTTTGATAATTATTGGGGACCTTAACGAAATATTAGAGCCCGCCGACAAACTGGGGGGCAGGGTCCCTACTGCAAATAGATTCGCCAGACTCCGAGATACTATAAGCACTTTCAATTTAGTAGATTCACCGACGTGTGGAAACATCTACACTTGGAGAAAACATGAACATGGTACTGACAATATTTTTGAAAAACTCGACCGCGCTATGATTAGCCACCCGATTCTAAAACAATTCCCAAACCTTTGCACAAAAAACCATGATTTCCTTAAATCAGACCACGCGCAGATCACATTGGACCTAATGGATAACCGCAAACCAAAATTACAACCTTTCAAATTTGAAATGGCATGGACTATGAAACCCGACTATGAAGCAGTTGTGCGCTCAGCTTGGAGGCTTGACTGCCCTGGCTCGAAAATGTTCAAATTAACGAAGAAACTGCAAGAGGTTAAAAGGAAAAGCAAGTTTTGGAGTAAAGTAACCTTCGGAAATGTGTTCCGCCAAATTAAACAAGTTGAATCAGAACTTCTAGAATCACGAAAGAATCTTTGTAATGCTTACAACCAAAATCTGGATAACAAAATTAAAAGGCTCATCTCAAAGCATTCTTCTCTCCTTTCTTTTCAACAGAAATATTGGGGGCAAAGGGCGAAACGAATGCATATAAAATCTATTGACGCCAATACGAAATACTTTCATAAAATAGCAACCGGAAGACGAAATAGAAACATTATAAAACATCTTCAAACCGCCGCTGGCATAACTCTTAACAATGAAGAAGAAATAAGGAACCTAATCAAGCACGATTTTAGCCAGAGATTCACACAACATCCTAGACAACAAACACAAACGAACCCACTTCATCATGTAGGAAAGGAAATCTCAAACGAGGATAATGATTGGTTAACTCGTCAAGTCACAAACACAGAAATTAAAAATGCGGTCTTCGGGCTTGCCAACGACAAATCCCCAGGACCTGATGGTTTTCCGGCTGGCTTCTTCAAAAAGTACTGGCATATTGTGGAACCATCAGTCATCAAAGCGGTTAAAAGCTTCTTTCTAAGCGGAAAGATTCTGAAACAGATAAACCATACGTTCATAGCATTAATTCCGAAGATGGACAACCCGACCACAACATCTCACTATAGGTCGATTAGCCTATGCTCAACAACATATAAAATTATATCCAAAATTATAGCATCAAGGCTCAAAAGGGTTATCCCCAAAGTAACTAATCCACTTCAAAGCGCCTTCTCTTCTGGCAGATCCATACAAGATAACATATTAATCACAAACGAAATCTTCCACTCCTTCTCAAAGAAAAATGGTAAATCAGGATGGATGGCGGTCAAGCTAGACATGGAAAAAGCATTTGATATGGTTGACTGGAATTTTTTACTCACAATTATGTTCAGACTTGGCTTCTCGCCCAAATTTACGGAATGGATCAAAGAATGCATCACCACAGTCACATACTCGGTGCTGGTCAACAATGAACCAACGGAAATATTTGTTCCCGAGAGGGGTTTACGCCAGGGATGCCCGCTATCACCATATCTATTCTTAATAATTTCAGAAATCCTATCAAGGGGATTACAACAAGAATCAGAAAAACCACAAAGCCACCTAGGAATCAAACTAACGCGAGGAGGGACGAAAATTCCTTTCTTAGCTTTTGCTGACGACATTGTCATCTTCGCTTCAGCAACCAAAACCGGTTGTGACCAAATCAACCAAATTCAACAGGAATACTCAGATTTATCAGGGCAAAGAGTAAATAGGCATAAATCTCAATTCCAAACATCTAGAAATGTTTCAAACAACCAGAAAAATCTTATCAGAAACGAGCTTGAAATAGCTCACACCCCTAAGATGGGCAACTACTTGCTGTCAAACCCTTACACATAATGCAATGCTTTATGCTACCCAAATCGGTCCAAACGGAACTTGATAGGATAAACCGGAACTTCTTATGGAACAAAGGACCTAATCATAAGCCCCTAATCGGGTGGTATGAGGTTTGTAAAACCAAGGAAAATGGCGGGCTTGGTCTCCGCAGCTCTGAGGACATGAATAAGGCCCTTCAGTTGAAATTACTTTGGAAACTACTTGCGGAACCTACTAGCCCATGGGTGACACTAATCAAAGAAAAATACCTTAAAAACAAAAACATTCTCATATATCGAAAGCATGGAACCTCTTCCGGGCAGTGGACACAGTTAATAAAACTAATCCCTTTATTCAAACAGGGTCTACATTGGTCTATAAGGGACGGCGCCTCTATCAACTTTTGGCAGGACCAGTGGCTTGGTCAATTGCCTATAAGTTCATTTATCCTGGGAACGCAACAAATAGACGAGACAATTAACATAAAACATTTCATCACAGATAACAAAGTTTGGAACGAAGAAAAACTACAAGAAGAGCTACAAAACATCATACCAAATAATCTAATTGAAATAATCAAAACGATACCAATACCGCATCATATACAGGTAGATAGACTTTATTGGAAATGGAGCAAAAATGGATGGTTCAGCACAAAGTCTGCTATTGACATGATACATAGACACAAAAGACATAAAATTTCAGATATAAACTGGGTTTGGGGACTAGATATCCCCCCAAAAATAAAATCATTCCTGTGGAAAATCCTTAAGAATGGAGTGCCCACTGCTGTCAGACTAGCTTCTCGACACATTGGTATTCCGACAAACTGCCCCCACTGTGACTCCTGTTATGAAGACCTAAACCATCTGCTTTGGAACTGTCCAGCCTCGAGGGAAACCCTGATCAGAACTAACCCGGGTACATTTTGGAAAATTAATGGTTGCTTCCTCAAAGACGAACACTTGAACGACACACTATGGGACATCAAAAATACAATTGGAACAAAAGAGTTGGAAGAGCTGGATTTTGCTTGGTGGGGTATCTGGTACTTTAGAAACAAAACACTCTTTGAAAACATAAACCCAAACATAAGACGCATCCTATCCTTCATAAAAGAACAAATATTTATCTGGAAAACATCTAGTTTGAATTCACCGGACTACTGTACAAGCAACAACAAATCACCTACAAAGGTTGACAAACCAAGATCAATATCGAAGCGAAAGAGAACCAAATGGGAACCCCCACCAAATGGAATTTATAAACTAAACTTTGATGGGTCTCTACCTGTTGCTGGTTTGGGCACCTATGGCTTCATCATTCGGGACTTTATAAGTTCTCCAATTTTTACTGGCAACGACCCATCACCAATCAATTCGGTATGCGGCTGTGAAAGCATGGGCCTCTGGAAGGGTCTTCGGGCTGCAAAAGAACTGAAAATAACTAACTTGATCATTGAAGGAGACAACTTAACAATAATAAAAAGTATGAAAGCTATGGGGAAGCCTACCGGGGACTCTTAAATGATTGTCTCTGACAGTCTAGTCTCGCTGGGCTTCTTTGGTTCTGTTGAGATTCGTCATGTCTTCCGTGAGGCAAATCTGGTAGCTGATCGCTTATCACGTATCGCTTCTGCTTCTAACGGTCTCTTGACTCCCGATGACTCTTTATTGCGTAGTCTCATCCGCAAGGATGCTCTTGGCTGATAGAGCTCTGCTCTATGGCCAAATTTTTTCCGTTTCAAAAAAAAAATAAAAAAAATTGGACACTTAAGCCCCAAATCAATTTAATTATTTTGATGTAGACCCCTTCCCAATAGAGTGGGTTGATCAATGGTCAACCGTTTGACCATTGACCGGTCAACGTTGACCGTTGACCGGTCAACGTTGACCAACCAATTTTGATGTTTTTTTTTTTTAGTGATGCCATATTTTACCGTTTTGATGCCAAAATTTTACTATATTTTATTTTCACTTTGATGCTACTTTTATAATGAAATGATTGGATGACACTTTTTTAATGCCACTTTTTTTAAACCTTGATGACATTTTTTGTTTACTGTAATGTCACGTTGACCATTGATGCCATTTTTTTTACTGTTACCGACTGATGCCACTTTTTTTTATGTCAATTTTTTGACGATATTTTTTTACCGTGATGCTATATTTTTGATGATATTTTTTCAAAGTAGTATTTTGATGACATTTTTTTCCGTAATGTGATACAACTTTTTCAAAATGGTGTTTTGATGTCATTTTTATAATGTAATTATTTGATGCCACTTTTTAAATCAAATCGATTGATGCTACATGTTTTTAATTTAATCAATTGTATATCGATTTATTTTCATCGATTATACTTTCATTCACTGATGACACGTTTGTGATTACACTTCATTGATGCAATCACTTGTGGTGACATATTCATTAAATTTTTATTCATGGATGACATTTGCTATTACACTTCATTAATCACAATTGTTTATGGTGACAATTTTATATAATTGATGACATAAGAGCTTAAAACGTGGAATCAAAATATTGTCACCTTATTGCACATACAAAAATACAAAGTTGTCGATAAATGAAAAAATAAATTGAAATGTCGTGTTTTTTCATACAAAAGGTCTAAATGCAATACATCAAAGTAGGCGAAAGACGTACTTGTTGCAACTTGTGAGTTCAAAAGAGCTTCTAAATTGTCCATTGGACATTCTTAAATAAACCTACTCGCCCCTCAAAATTTACCAACCAATCTCCAAGTAAATCGGACCCACCCAACTCTCAAAATGGGCCTAATTTCAAATATAATACGTATGCCCAGCTCAACAACAAATTAGAGCTCCAAACTTAGAATAATGACAGCAAAATGAAGCACAAAAAGCCATCCCGGAAATGCAGCGCTTCCACAAAAAATTAATGACGGCAAACATCATCTACTAATCCCACCGGTTCAGGCTGCCCAAGGAAACCGAAGACCAACAACACACCCTAGACAGAACCACGCCAATGTACCAACTGAACAACAATTAGGCAATTAACATTACCCTCCAGCAGAACGAACAGCAGCAGCAAACAAACGTGAACAGCAGCAGAAGTGCACCTATGACAGCAGCACCCACAGTTTGTTGATGACATTTATGATTTCACTTCATTGATCTCAATGATTGATCGCAAATTTATTTAAAAGCAAATTTCAAAATAAAAGTAGTGTACATGGCAACAGGACACATTTTACACCCCCATCTTGTTGGAGTAGATGGCCCTGAGGAACAAATGCTTCAAAGTGGCAAAGCAAAGAAAATAGATGCATCAAGTGCTGCATATCAATCATCAAAATCTGTAACTTGTGTGGTACCAATTTCAATAAGAAAGTCTCACAAGGCAATAAAAAAAAGAAGCTTATATGGCTACTGGTGATTTAATGAATCCCAACACAAGGCAAATTAATCAGGTAGGTACATACCAATAGATATTCTTCAAGAGTACAAGGAAAGATCTTGCCCTTTCAAAATGACCATCGTGGTTGCAAGTATGAACTAGGTATGATTCCAGCCCAAGTAAATTGTGACGACTGAACAAATATATCAACAGGCAGAATTGGTTGAGTCCAAGAAGTCAATTGTATGCCCTCCATTTGATGCCGCTTTACTCCTGCCTGAACAAACTCCAAGAAAGCAACTTACAGCTCTATAGGCTCCAGATGATGCCAAGACTTGAGATCCTTCTATCTTCATTGTTGTTTGACACAACATTGGAATCAGGAAGCAAATGAAAAAGGGTTGTCATGGACAAAAACTTTAAGGATGAGTACTGATCAAACATATAGGTAAATTAATAAAAATCACATCATCTCTATAATTAGAATAAGCGTTGGCCAAAACCTTGGCTCATCTCTCCCTTCAATTGTAAGCATATATGCCAGAAGCATATACTATAGTATTTTATTAAATAAATGAGCTAGTAAAACTCAAAATAAACCTTAACCTTGCCCCCATAACCTGCAGCAACTTCACTCACATTAAACTTTCCAAAATCTAACTTGCTTGTCCTAGCAACAAGAGTGAGTCATTTTTATTTGATTCTATAAACCAATAAAGTTCAGCCCAAACATCCAGAAATCCGCACTTCTACGGTTGAAAAGTGATGCCACTTCAAAGTTTTGATATTAAAACAGCTCCAAATTTAGCTCATTTGAACCAACGTCCAAACATTAAAAAAAACAGCAAGTTCGGCTCCAAATCTTTGATCGAAAAAAGCTTCGGAATCAAGCAACAAACATTTAGATGTATAGAGCGCCAAGTCCAATCAAGATGAAGATCCAAAGTTAATTGATTTTTTTAAGGAAAATGAAAGAAAACTAGTGAGATGAATACTACGAAGGAGGATTCCTCCCTCCCTCTCTGGAATTTTCATGGCATATCAAATGGTAACCTTAGTACAGTGGACAAAATTTTACTATCTACCTTTCGAATTGACATCGACTTCCAAAAGCCACAAAATCCCAAATTGTTGCATCAATTTAATCACACAATCAAGATCACACGAATATTTGATACAAATTTTAAAGGCAGTAACAGTAGAAGAAGCGAAAACACTCTCAAAACCAGAGTATTCAAAATCAAACAATAGCTATGGAATCTTAAAGGCGGTAAAAGTTATGCGAATTTGACCTACGGATGATTAAAGGAACATAATCCTCAATTTTCATTTCAAAACCCTAGCTATCGAATCAATTAAGCAATTCAAACAATTAATCGAAGAAGAGGAGGAGAAGAACATGACCTTGGAGTTACAAGGGAGGAGTGCGACAGCGGCGGCTATGGAGGGGCGGCTTGGGCGGCTTCTTAGCTGTGAAAGAGAGGAATCCGGCGAGGGAGGGCGGGGGCTGAGCCTTAGCCTGAGCCGACGAAGGACGCCGACGGATCCGACGCTGGTGAGGAAGACGATGAAGGCGGTGACGCCCACGAGGACGGCCGTGATTGATGGAGGGATCGAAGAATCGCGAGGGGAGACCGAAGAGGAAGGAGGAAGGACCTGAGAAAGCGTGAGATGCGAGAGGAAGGGTCTGGAAATCGGAAAAACATTTAATAAAGTCTAGGCATCTAAAAAAAATATTTAATGGACCTATCTACCTAAGTAAAGATGCTTAAAGGTTCATTTCAGCAAATTCCCTCTTTTTTATTTCTTTTTTTTTTCCTTCCGAACTACCGCTCCCTAGAGCCGCCTCTAGTAACATGAAACCATTGTGTATTTTTTTCTCATTGAAAAGGATCATTCAATAAGATTCAAACTCGTGAGCTCTTAGTACATGTAACATGAAATGTGATCGGTATGGTATATAATCTTTTAATTTATTTATGGTACACTTTTCATACAGGCCATATTTTTTGCATATATTAGGAAATTGTCCACTATCCTCTCCATATTAGCTAAATGTCCATCTATGTTACTGAACCTGCTGAAACCAAACCCCCTCCTGTTTCAACATATTTTTTTTTCGCGTTGCTGAAACTCCGGTTTCAGCAACGATTGTTGATGCTGAAACCCCGATTTCAACAACGTTGTTGATGTTGAAACTCCGGTTTCAACAACGTTGTTGATGCTGAAATGATTATTGCTGACATTGCTGAAAATGTTATACATACAAGCTACTGAAATTGGAGGCGTCCAATCAGCAACGACGAGCAACTGGACGTCGAGGCTTACGCGACTCTCCACTCCGGCCGAACGAAGATCGCTCGCCTTCTCTTCATCGCCGATCGTTGCGACAACCGCCAGATGAAATTGGGGGCGCTGAGGATGGCGTTCGACAAGATCAGGAAGGGCGAGGACTCTCAGATCTGGCCGCTGATGAGATCAAGTTCTGATGACGGCCGACTCCATCATCGTCGGGAGGTTTAGTGTTGCCGCCATAGATGAAGAAAGGGAGAAAGAAGGAGAGGAGATGAGATTTAGGTTTAGATAAGAGGAATAATTTTGTCCATAAAATTTTAGGTTGACAAAACCTCAATTTAACACACGTGGTGGTGGACACTCCCTCGATATGGCCGAAAATTTACGCCTTCGACGCACATTTTCTCTTTATTTATTTACAAATTTGGTGATCCTCAAGGATGCAACTAAGTGAAGGCTTAGTAGAGTTTGACAGTTTGTTATCATCGAAATGTTGCCTTGTATTAAAAAAAAATCGAAGCAGCACCAAAAAAAAAATCGAAGAAATTAGAAATTTATTTTGTAAATTCCAGGCAATTTGAGATTTTGAGAGATTAAGTCAGTTGGGATTAAAGAAATTTGAACAAATATCGACCGAAGAGATGCAAATCACTAAGGTGCTTACATTTTATGAGCTTTAAACTAAATAACGACGTCGTTATATATGTCCGATGTCTGTTAAAGTCGACTGGGCCCGGTGGAGGGAGCTCGTGTGTACGAGCCTACATACAGGAGACCTGAACAACACATAAACCCGAACGAAGTTCCATCTCAAAACAATTGGCAATGAGAGGAGTAGTTCTTCAACCTTGTATTTTATTCAAGTATTCTCTATATAACCGATGCGGGGACAACCACATTACAACAATATCTACGCCCATGTAAGTGTGTATGTCTTCCCTGAACTGAAGGCCTGAGGCCCTGAACTATACTACCTCCGTTCCACAATACATGTCCTTTTACTTTTCAGCACGTTTTTTAAGGAGCGAAAAACTCTATAAAATATTATTTTTTTAATTAATTTTTTAATATAATTTGATACTTGTTACTAATAAGTATCAAATTATATAAAAAAATTAATTAAAAAAATAATATTTTATAGAGTTTTTCGCTCCTTAAAAAACGTGCTAAAAACCAAAAGACCATTTATTATGGAACGGAGGGAGTATAAATTAGATTATCTGTAAATATTCCCCCCTCGGCAATCTTATGGAGTATATAAATGGTTTATGTGGTTGTTGTGAAGTGGAGGTGGAGGGGGAGGTAATTACTACTGTGGAGTACTAATTAAGGACGTGGAAGAGACTAACACTGACCAATACCATCCAATCATCCATGTTCCCCCTATCATTTGCCGCCCTGCCAGTCTGCCACCGCTTCATTCCATCTGGCTCTTCTCAACCCCTCAAGATTCCTCCTTTTTTATACTCCGCTTATTTTTTTATTTTATTTTTTTAATTTGGAAATGGTTAGTTCTAGTTAGATTATTTGATCATCTGATGGTATTCGTATAATCTTATGGATGTGAATATTAATCTTATAAGTATGAAATGGAAAAAATGAAGGAGAAATATTACATTATAACAAGTGTAGATTTGTGTAAAATCAAAATATTATTAGAGTGAAAACATAAAAAAAGTTTTAACATTTACTTATTCGTTTTAGACAAATTCGATCAAATCTTTTTTAAGATGCTTTAACAAACATGCATTTTAACGAGACGAACCAACTATCTCCAATAGCTTCTCTAAAATTTCTTCAAAATGAGAAAATACAACACATATTATTCAAATTATTTTGCTTTAACTTCAACGACTTCTCCATTTCTGAAATTTAGAAAATGATTTACTTTTGGAGAATTCTACAAATTTAGGGAAGACTCTTTATTTCGGATAATGAGATGGGGATCTGTTAACCATAAAACGACTTCAAATTCTCTAAATTTTCAAATCTTCCAAAATAGAGAATCTGTGATGGAACGGAGATGCTCTCCCTCCACCACCCACACAAAGAACTTAGTCCTCCTCTATATCTTCACCTATTTGATTATGTTTATTAATTCACCTAATTCAAAATAGAAAGTATGTACCTTCAACTATTAAGTTAAAAAAAAAACATAAAACTATCGGTCTTGAATAAGACGGAGAATTAAGTGTTACAACATAGTTTTGAAATCATTCAACTGAAAAAATAAAGAAATATCTTAACATTATAAACATCTTCGAAGAATGCTACAAACATTGAGTGAAAAGATAGTGTGATTTGTACCCAAATTAATTGAGATTTCTCTATTTTTAACCAAATTAATGTTTGAATCTTAAAAATGAGTTTTTTTTCTTACGAGTAACTTAGGGTGTGTTTGAATTCCACGGCATTATGATCATAATGCAAATGTAATTATAAACAATTTAATAATGTTTGGTTATAATATATTTAAAATAATGTAAATTTTAAATAAAAGATCTTACAAACTATATCGATTAATTACATTAATATCTTATAGATTGTGTCAATTGATTATATTAAGTTTAAATGGAGTAACATAATTATAAATTTTAGGCAATAACGAGTGTTTGATTGATCTAATTTATAATAATGTATTTTACTTTAAAATTTAATATTATTTTAAAATAATTATAAAATATGTAACAATACGCTATTCAATTATTTATAATTATAATTACATTGCATTGTAAATTTATAATCAAAATTCACCCTTAAATAGTGGGCCCGTACTCCTTAGGTTAAAAATGCATTATAAAGTATATTTAATACTACCTCTGTTCATTTTACTTTATGACACCTTTTTTTTTAAAAAAGCTAAATATTATAAATATTAGTTTTTAAAAATAAAATTATACTTATAATTTTTAACTCTTTAAAAATGTGTTAAAAGTAAAACAACTTAGGGTGTGTTTGGATTCCCAATACATTATGCTTACAAGTATAATCACTTTTAAAGTGTTTGGTTCAAAAAAATTATAAGGTATTTAAAAAAGCGTAATTTTAAAATAAAATATTACATAGATTGCATAAATCAAATACTCAATATTGTGTTAAGTTTGTAATTATCTTATAAACTTAATATAATTAATTGATACAAAATATAAAATATTTTATCATAAAATTACGTTATTTTAAATAACTTATACTATATTCTTTTTTAGCCAAACACTTTCAAAGTGATTATAAGTATAATAACTTGGGAATCCAAACACGCCAATTTTTTTGGAACGGAAAGAATTCGACGCACCAGATAAACCTGATGGATATAGAGGCAAAAGATGATTGATAGACAGCCTAACGGCCAAACACACCCTTATATTTTAAGGAGTAACTATTACAGTATTTTATTTCTTTGAACGAAATTCAACGAAAATAAATATAAAAAAATATTCCCCTCTGCAGTCTCCACCACCAAATCTGGCCGTTTCAAAAAGGCATCGATTCCTCTTTTCCTCGTCATTTTCTCCGATTCTCATTTGCTTACATTTTCGCCATTTTCTTCCTCGCCGTTCTCTCGCTCTCTCTCCCGTAGTGCGGAGAATTAACCAGTGGTTGCACACTCTCGACAAATCCCAATCCGTTGCAGGTGAGCAGACCATTTCAATTTCTCACCGTTTTTAAGTTTTTGGAATTAACTATTGCTTTCAGTTTTATTCAGTCAAATTGATTAATTGAACGTCGGTTTTTGGATCTGAAATCTTCTTCCGGCGCCAGATCTGGTGGGAGTCTTTACAGGGGATGGCGAACAGAGTAGATCACGAGTACGACTACCTGTTCAAGATCGTCTTGATAGGAGATTCCGGTGTTGGTAAATCAAATATACTTTCCAGGTTTACGAGGAACGAGTTCTGTTTGGAGTCCAAATCCACCATCGGTGTTGAGTTTGCTACTCGGACTGTGCAGGTTTGATCTATTTCATGTCGCGTTTGTATTTCTATTAGATTCATCTTCATTGATTAATTATTGTTGCTACGACTGCGAATGATGTGCTGTTTGGTTTGTGCCGTTGGTTTTTGCTTTTGGTCTTCAAGTGTATTCTGAATAATATATTTAATATATGCAACCTGCAAAGTGATCCTCCGTTGACCGGAGAGCAATAGATTTAAAGCTCTAGCTGTCAGAATCTCGTTTTTCAAATCTAATCCCTGCTTGGAAGATTGTGTTATGAGCGTTTAACCGATGGAATAGTGATTTTTTTTTCTATTCACTTAGTTAGAGGATTCCATTTGAATAATTTACGAGGATGAACTAGATCTATTTTGCCACTGTTTTATTGATCCTCTTCCTCTCACTGCACCCGGTAAAGTTTCTATTCAGTAGCTGAACAAATCAGCTTGTTTTTTGTCATTCATTATTCATTTGTGCATACATCCTATCCTAGCGTAGTCTTGTGTTTTCAACTCTTTATTAGGGGTTTTGACCCTGTCTGCCTGTCATACTGCATAGTCTCATAGATATCCCCTCATTCGGGTCAATCTTCAACTGAAATACCAGGTCAAATACACACAGGAGGATAAAGTTGAAGGTATAGATGATAATTTCCTTGTGTTAAGTGAGGAGCTCCGGGAGGATTCATAATTGTGCATTTGAAACATCTCAAGATCAACTTTCCCCTTTTCCCATTAAGAACCATTCATTTTTGAACAAATTGATAGTGAGGGATGAATAGCCAAAAATATTGTCTTGGCCTCTTTCTTCAGTTGTTCGTGTTGTATCGTGCTTTTAACATTTCATATTTTATGCTGCTTGCTTAAGACTTTGATGTTATCAATGTCTTTGTTCATGTTGTATTTCGCTCTAGCAAATCATGTCAGTACACTGATAGATCTTTGAATAGCTGATTTTTCAAATTAAAATGGTATTGTCTCTATTTTAGTGCTTAAACAAAGCACTGTAATCAGTGTATGGACAAGTTTGTAGCATTATAATCTTTATTTGTTGATGGCTTGCTGAAATGTCGTTTGCCTTGTTTCTTTCGCAACAGGTTGAGGGAAAGACTGTCAAAGCACAGATATGGGACACTGCAGGCCAAGAGAGATATCGAGCTATCACAAGTGCTTACTACAGGGGTGCTGTGGGTGCTCTCCTTGTCTATGACATAACCAAGCGGCCAACATTTGATAATGTCCAGAGGTGGTTGCGTGAGCTGAGGGACCACGCAGACTCTAACATTGTCATCATGATGGCCGGAAACAAGTCCGATCTAAAGCATCTTAGAGCTGTCTCAGAGGAGGATGGCCAATCCTTGGCTGAGAAGGAGGGCCTCTCGTTTCTTGAGACGTCTGCGCTGGAAGCAGTTAACATTGACAAGGCATTTCAAACAATTATGACAGAGATCTATCACATAGTTAGTAAGAAAGCATTGGCAGCCCAAGAAGCTGCCGGAAACCTCCCAGGTCAAGGGACCACCATTAACGTTGGCGATGGCTCAGGAAATCAGAGTAGAGGATGCTGTTCTAGCTAAACTGGGTAATTCGGAAAGAAAAAACAAAAGGATAGCTAGCAAGCAATCAGGTTCTTTTTACTGTGTCTCCCATTTGCCTTTCCCATGTCCAATTCTTATTCATATCTTCTTCTTTTTACTGTGATCAGAAGTTTGTGAAAGTGAAGAAGCTGCAGAACTATTATTAGCTCAGAAGATACTGTTTCCTTGAATGCTAGATGGAAGTTTTGTTTATATGCAGTTTCAACTAATGTAGTCCTTATCTTGCCTTGGTCCAATACAGGTTGTTGTTACCTTCATTTCTGAATCTCACAAGTTCGTATCTGTTTTCGAATTCATTCATCTTGTTAGGGATGCCAAAGCTCTTTTTTGGTATCTTAGCAAGAACCGAAGAACGTGTTAGTCGGAACTTTAACAAGGATTGAAATCCAGATTGCTAGGCTCTAAGTTTAGGCGAATGAATACAGGTTACAACTTACAACTGTGCAGAGTTTTAACTCCATTTTATTGCTACAAGTACTAACCAGCAAGGCAGGTACTCAGAAATTTCATGTGCCTGCTGTATTTAGGCCAACTGGAAGAACTCTCTTTCAGAGCAGGTTTATTGTAGGGCAATTTAAGTGTCATCATGATCACAATCCAGAGCTCGTGCTTTTGATTAGTAAAACCATTCACTTTGTGAGTATGTAGGAGAAACACATAAATCCAACACAAGGTTGATCTCAAAACAAATTAAAATGAGTAGCCCGTCAAACTTATATGATGATCAAGGCATCTCAGTATTTTCAACGTGAGACAACTCATATTTCAACATATCCGAAAGAATACATAGATTCATCAGATGCAAACCATCTATGTCGATGCGTCAATCAACCTAATAGGTATGGCAACAAGAGCCTCGGATTATTTTGGAGTTATACATGTTAAAAGCAAACATACAAAATCTTGAGCATCACGCACGTGATAAGAATGCGATGATAAAAATACAAAAAGAAAAAAGGATTAAAATGAGGGTGGGAAGTTGCACCTAGCCACGGCCACCTCTCAATTTACACTTGCCCCTAATTTTCAACAACTTTTACAATTTAAATATAAAAAACGGAAACTCAATTTCCAAATTTCCTGCCCACCTCAAACATCCCCCCACCTTCGTTATTGATGAAAAATTTGCATCGACATTAGTTTTCCATGGATCCTCTACATCATCCCTATTAATCCATCCGATCCAAAATACATGTCATTTTATTTTTTAACACGTATTTTAAGGAGCTAAAAATTATATAATATTTTTTTTTTTTTTTTACAATTTAATACTTATTACCAAGAAATAGTAAGTTGTAAAAAAATCATTTAAAAAGTTGATATTTTATATAGTTTTTACCTTTTTAAAATCCGTGTTAAAAAGTCAAACGACATATATTTTGGATTGGAAGTAGTAGGAGATTATGTGTAAAGGGATATGTATCAATCTTTTCCATATCTTTGTGTATATAATTTGAACTTACTTTTTAAAGTCTAATATAAATATAATGTATCGCTCGTTGGGTTAATCAATAGAGATTACAACCAATTCATTATGTAATCTTTTATGGTATCATAGCGGTTAGTCTAACGGTCCGTCTTTCTATCCTAGTATGGGTTACCAGTTGTCCAAGTGCAGCTAGATGAGTCATTCCTAGTTGCACCTGTGGGGCGTGTTGATACGTGAATGGGACCAAAAAGTGTCTCACATCGAAAGTTGAACATAACAAGCCTTAACATATAAGTCGGTGGACTACACTTTCTATTGCCAATTGGTTTTAGAATGGAACCTCACTCGGCTTGTATGATAGGTTACTAACACATGTGCTACGCTTGCGTGGTATTAGGAGATTACGTGTAAAATGATATGTATCAATCTTTTCCATATCTTTATGATTACAACCAATTCATCGTGTAATCTTTTAATCCCGGTAACTGGTAACTCTTCAAAAATAAGATTCATATTGTTTTCGATCCGTTTTTATATGTCATTGACATCTTTTCAACTCTATATTTATCTCAGTGTTTTCCTCTTTCGTTGATGGTGTTTTTTCTCTTCTTTTTATTCGTTGTCTGTATAGATTGCATATCACCAATATATTCGATCTCTCAACCTAGTAACTCAATTTAGACATGGTCACGGATTACGGGTCGACGACTGGATGGGTAGGCTGGGTAGACAGGTTCAGGTTAGGGTCTAAACCCTAATACCCGTCAACCCGACAAGTCGACCGTTTAAAAAAAACGAGCGTTGGAGGTGGAGCCCCCACTCAGAACTCGACGAATATTTATCTACTAATTTAGAATTTCTCAATGATGAAGATGAAGATTTTGATATTTTAGAATGGTGGTGCCGAGTGAAAATGCAGCGATTTCCAATTTTGCAGATACTTGGAAGCTCCTTACTTAACCGTCGTAGTGGAGCAATTATTTAGCCGAGATGGTCAAATTCTAACCGAGAAGAGATTAAGACTGCTCTCTGAAAATCTTGAAGCCCAAATTTGCTTCGCCGATTGGAAGAGGGCGAATATGAAAATTCAGAAGAACATCTTGTCCATCGAGTCCAAGGCTGATGATGGATTCGAGTCAGAGGGTACCTCGCTCGGGAGCTCCTTGGACAGCGGGGTCACTGATGACCAATCCGATTGATGACCAATCCGATTCGTATGTAAGCGGAGTTTATAATAAAGGTAAAAGAACTACATGTGCATTGGTTTCTCTTTTCTCGTGAGGATACATATGCAATTGGGATACCGATTCAAGCATTCATCCTTTTTTTTTATCCCAACCCAATTTAGAAATTTTTTTTATTCATTTTACGACTTTTCAACAAATATGTAAACGAAATGATTTTTTTTTAAATTAAACAACCCAACCCATTGAACCCGGCAGCCAAACCCGATGGGTTGAACTATTTAAGCCACATGTTCCAACCCGCTGACCCGTTTGGTGACCCGAACGCGTTGACCCATGACCACTCTAGGTTAGTTTCGGGTCAACCAATCCTGACCCTAGACCTGGCGAGACGGATCAGTTGAATGCCTAGTCAGTAGTCCGGCCCGTGGTCACGTCTAACTCTCAAATCCTTTAAAAAAAAAATTTAATCTGGGCTACAAATATTTTTTTTTGGGCCGTACGTGATTTGGGCTGGGTTTCAGCCCAAAACAATAATTGAAAGGATATATAAACAAGGAATGCCCCTACTATGTCCCGTCCCTTGTCGTTCCTCCTCTCTCCCGTCTGTGTTGCAGCTGTGAGCGATCTCCGACCCGTTGATCTTCGCTGCAAAAGTAATCTACTGATTTGAAATCGACGCAATTGAGAAGCAGTTGCAGAACATTTGTACTTAAAATCTGGGGGAAAACGAAAAGAAATTAGCGAAAGATGTTTTTCCATATGGTATTGGAGAGGAATATGCAACTCCATCCTCGCCACTTTGGGGCTCGCCTCCGCGAAAAGCTCGTATCCAAGCTCATGAAAGACGTCGAGGGAACCTGCAGGTTCATAAATTTTTGTCAATTTTGAAGTTTTGGTTGATTTTGTTGACCGAAACCCTAGTTATTGTCTGAAAATTTTATTAGGTTAGTTATTGTAATTTAATTCAATTAATTTTCCCACACCAGTCACGTTCTTGGTGAGAGTTAAAACATATTTTTATATGCGAGTGCAGTGGTCGACATGGATTTGTGGTGGCGGTGACGGGGATCGATGATGTAGGTAAAGGTTTGATTAGGGAAGGGACTGGATTTGTCACCTTCAACGTGAAATACCAATGCGTTGTGTTCAGACCCTTCAAAGGGGAGATTCTCGAAGCTGTTGTTACCATGGTTAACAAGGTAGTGATTTTGTGAAGCATTTGCTATAGTTATGGAATTTGTGAATTCCTGTTATAGATGTGATTGGTTTAGTGTTTTTAATCTGGTTTTGGTTGCAGATGGGTTTCTTTGCAGAGGCTGGTCCTGTTCAGATTTTTGTCTCAAATCATGTAAGTGATGTTAATCAAATTCTGCAACAAGTTTTTATTATCTTGCTTGGCATGATCAATGCCCAATAGGTTCCAGTTGAAGTGTAGGTATTGTTTAGAAATGCCCTGTCCAGAATCCCAAACAGTAGCTTCCAGTATTTACATTCCTTTTGACATCCTCCGGTTCTTGTAACGAAACAATGAAACATTCTTGAAGTTGGTTTTACTGTCACTTTTCCTCTGCACATATCCAAACTCAACTAAGAAGACAGGAGTTATCTAACTTAGAGAGATTTGGGGAGTGTTTCATGACCTGGGAGTGTTTCATGACCTGTAGACTCTGTAGTTTATAGTTCCGTTCGAATGCAGTCTAGTAAAGGCGGCAGGAGTTTCCTTCTCCTACAGTGGGGTCTTGCAAAGGTTTTGTTAGGACGTTATTTTATCCACAAACCAGTTGTATTGGCCTCATCAAATTCTCTTTTGGCGGTTGTTGCTGCTATCTTCTAATACGGAGAACTGAACAACGAGGAACTCATTTTTGCATTCCACTCTATTCTTTGAATAATACAAGTTAATCCAGTTGAAAGCAAGTTTTATCATGTACATGGAACCCTCTTTATATTTCCTTTCCATTTGACATTAAATAATCCGTCGTTTGAAGTATTTTAACCTTTAATTTCAGAAATTCATGCATACGTTAGTTGAAAGAATTGTCCTTTATTTATGGGGAGTCTGATTGTTTGATTCTGTCTCATGTTATAGCTGATACCGGATGACATGGAATTTCAATCTGGAGATACTCCAAACTACACTACTTCAGATAGATCGGTATGAATCCAGTGTTTGCATGACATTAACTAGGTCAAAGAACCATAAAAATTTTCACCTAACTTGGCTTTGTTGGCCTCTTATAGGTTAAAATACAAAAGGATAGTGAAGTGCGGCTGAAGATCATTGGTACCAGAGTAGATGCCACAGAAATTGTATGTGCTTTCCCTTAAGAATTGCAGCTTCTCTACCACTTTGAATTCCAAAAGTAGTTTTAGCATTTGCTAATCTGCATTTCTTTCTTTTTTCTTATTGAAGTTCTGCATTGGGACCATCAAGGACGACTTCTTGGGTGTAATCAACGATCCTGGTGCAGCTGCATAAATATCCCTATTACTTTTTATGGTGTGATCAACAATCCAAAATCTCATGCTTTTAACATCAAATTGTAGTATAAAACTGTAGTATAAGGGACTAGTTGTGGGAGTTCTAATGGTTATTGTGGATTTGGTTAAGTTTGCAGTGCCAGACCTAGCATCTGTAACTTGAAAAGCATATGGCAGCTTTTGTATTGGTTTTTACAACAGCTCCATCAAAATGGCATTTTCGTCTAGTCTCTTGTGATTCCTTAGTTTGCGTACACACAGTTTGATGTATTCTAAAAAAATTATGGAAGCACGCTTTGTGCAACAATATGTGACCATTTTCATTAGGGGATGTGCTGTTGTAATAAATTAGGTACCAACTGAAAAGTTACTCTTATGATGATGCACCAAACATTTGTGCAAATTATCAAATCCCAATTAGTAATTGTACAAAAATTATGATGCACCAAACATTGGCAAGCCAGTGACCAATAGGTCAATTTTTACCAGTTTAATTCTTGTTTAATTACCCAAGTGTAATGTTAAATATGCTCTTTCCTTCTTTTTTCTTAGAAAAAGGAGGTTTCCATCAAACAATTTAATGTGTCCAACACCCCCAATAGTGCAACTATTTGAGTTCATACTTGATAAACTATATTGAAAGAATGTAATCGTATTAATGGTACAACGAACCCTACAAATTGAGCCAAAAACATAGAAGAGTTATCTCTTCATCCAAAGAAGCAAACACTGTGCATCATCACTTCACAGCCAGAGAATCGACGAGGGATCCATCCTGCTTCATTTTAATCAGACTGTTCTCGATGTTTCTCAACACGGGTTTGTAGCTGTAATTTACATAAAAAGATTCATCCATCGTTGTCATCAACGTTTCAACTGTCAAGAACACAAACTGCACACATAATTTATAGGATGTTCAAAGTTAAACTTACAGGCGAGCAAGCCCATTATAGGCTTGTGTTGCTTGTTGAAGCTGCAATGAAAGTTGCATAACCTCTGCTGATAATGCCTCGGCTCTACTCTGTTCTTTTGCAAGTTCACCCTAAATTGAAACAGGCTAAGATAAGAACCATTTGACCAAACAGGGCGTTCATTGTTCAGAATAAGTGCAAGAAAACGGGGAAAAAACGAATCCATAAAATCTCCAAGTACTTTCACCCAAAAAGGTCTCCAAAGTACAATTTGATTGAAGAAACGGAATGGCCAAGACCAAATGAAATGAAGGGATGGCAATTTCACCCGCACCCGACGGATATCCGTCTCACCCGACCCGAAAAAGTGGGTGAAAATCCGAAATAAAGCGGATATTAAATGGGGGATGGGTGAACGGGTGATGGGTCGGGTCGGATTCGGGTGAAGACATTCCCCACCCGTCACCCAACCCATCACCCGACCCATCACCCGAATTATATTTTATATGTGAAATTACCAATATACCCCTAAACTCTAATTCAAGATACATGTCACACTATTTCTAGCTTGAAGTTTTCATTGTTGAAGACTATGTTTTCTCTTCTTTTTATTCATAATTTTTGTAATGTCTTTTTATTTCTAAAACTTAACTTAACGTGTTGAAAGTAGTGGATGTTTACGCGTATTTGACCGAATTTGAATATATTTGGTACTTGTTTATTCGTCGATGTGTTCAACGTATGTTTTTCAATAAAAAAAATTGATGAATTTGATGTCTTCTATTTCACCCGAATTATCACCCGATCACCCGGTGGGTGATGGGTGGACGGGATGGGTGAAATATTTGGTGGGTGATGGGTCGGGTAGGGTGAAGGGTTTTGGGTGGTGGGTCGGGTGGCGGAAGTAGATCATCCACCCATCACCCGACCCATTGTCATCCCTTAATCTACGTAGTAGTATAAAACACGTATCTCAAGAAACCATTTTTCTTTTTTTAAATCAAATACCCACCTTTAGTGCTACAGCTTCATTATCTGCAGTAGGCGAGCCATGGGATGTCCTCCCGGACACAGACAGTCCAGTGGCCTGTTCTAGTCGCAACTTATCCAATGTCCCACGGAGTTCCTCATTTTGCTTGAGACAATCTTTCACCTGGAATATATCAAGAGTTAATAATTTCATGAGAATCCAACTAAAGTAAGAAGCAGCAGATAACATGCAAAGATTGTCAGCAGGAATCTTGATACATTGAAGATACCTGGTTTTCCCATTGAGCTACCACACCCATGGCTTCTTGATAAGCACTAGCGAGACTACTATTTTCTTCAAAAAGCTTCTCAATCTCAGAAGATTGTGAATCAATCTGCAATATATTTTTTATAAATAAATAAATAAAGGTTTAAAGAGGACCTACTTCAAATGCAGATTCTCTCCATCAACAAAAATGAAAATGAAAATTTTGGTAGTGCGTGCCTACCTCTGCCAGGAGTTTTTGCCTGCTGTTTTCCAACCTTTCAACCATTACTGCCATATCATGCAACTGCCCTTCCAGTTTCTCCTTTTCTTCCTGCAATATTTCATGAATTACATTAACTGACATAATAAAAGCTAAACAAAAAATAAGCCATGTAGCTAGTGTAGAATTATAGTGCGATTCATTGAAAATGAAAAGAGGTAGCTTCGTGGATGCCACAATAGATTTTAAACACATCGCCATCAAGGTCCTCGCTTAAAAGGAAAAAAGCTTGAGAGTGGACAATCTAGATAAATTATCCTGGATAACACAGTAGCTGGTTTTAAGATTTCTACCCTGTTTACCTTGAAAAAAAATATTGAATTGAACTTGGAAGGAAAATTATTTCACTAGCCTTCCTATTATCACAATTCACAATATCACAATCAATTTCACTAAACCTCACACTGCAACAGCCAAAACTTTCTTTGAACAGTTTCACATATATACATATCTTGGAAGCTCGAGAGAAAGTATTTGATGTTTCAATTAACAATCAGGACTATTGTATTTTGCAGGGAACTCTTTGTATGGTTCTTCTTTCTCTTTGGGAGGTTTATATATATTTACTGATTCAGAGAAAAATCAGAACTATCGCCCTGAAGTTGGTATGAGATAGAGCTTTTCCATAAATGTAAAATCTTGACCAAAAAAAAAGAACTTCTACTTGAGGCAGGCGGTTTAATGATCTTCAAAAATTATGCGCAGTTTCATATTATTATATAGTATCTCCAAGGAGATAAGGGAATGCAAGCGTGAATGAAAATTTCTTACATTGGAGAATATCTTCTGCTGTGATTTCTCTGGAACAACTTCTGCCAAGAAAAAAGAAGAAGAGGAGGATAAGAAAAGATTAAGGATTGAAATCACATTTGTCTAGTGTTTCATATGGAACTAAATAACCACATTCCACCCCCAAAATCACCAAAGGGAAGGTAACAAAAAAAAAATGAAAGTGAAGTTGAAAAAAATCCTCCACTAATCATCACTAGCTAACCGTCATCAAATGATAGTGTACTGGACTACAAGGGATAAAAAAGCACTATTTTAACCGATCAAATGACAAATGTCCAAGTTGAAGAACCAGTCCATGAATGCACAAAAATAACCTAAGCTCCTAGCATATGTAAACAAATATGGTAAGTACCTATTGCCACCTTGCTTAAACTATCAAGCTTCTCCACCAAATCCTTCTTTTCAGATTGGAGAGCAGAAACCCGAGCTTGCTCCTCTACCAATTTTTGTGCCTCTTGCAGTCTCAACTGTGACTCCAGCTATTAAAGAGCAAAAGAAAATTAAGGTTAATGTGTTTAACAACCTAAACACAAATCACAATATTCTTTTAAGTAAACAACAACCTCTAATTTAGATCTCAGATTAGCTAACTCCTCTTCCAGAGCCTGGATAGGGCCCATTGAGTTCCCCATAGAAGCCATCCCTCCAAGATTACTATTAATTGCTTGTTGCTGGATTGAGTTAAGTTCAGATCTCAATGCAGCTGCATCTTCTTCAGCCTGCATAAGGAAGCATCAAGCACATAGAAATGGATATCGTGAAGTAAAATCACAAAAAAAAATGCACATACTCTATACTGTTCCTCTTCAGCATCCTTTAAACGCTTCTTCATTGTCCGAAGCTGTGCAGAAAGATCCTCCTGCACTTGTACAAAAGGATTCCTAAATACAGGATGATACTCAAGCATCTTATAACCTAGAAGAAGAAGACTCAAAAGTATTAGTTTGTCAAACTGCATACCCGTGCAACAACTGCTGCATCCTTCTCCATAGCAACATCCCTTAAAGCTTTTCTCAAAGAGGGTACAAGATTTTGCTCCTGAAACGTGAACAAATAGATCTAATGGTATGCACTGAATTAAAATTCTATTCACCAAAGCAGACAATTTATCTTAATTGAAACAAAAGCACCCAAACTCCTCAGCTTGATGAAATCCAACAGCCACTTACCAGATCATTCAGCCGTCCCTGCAATATGTCAAATTCTGCTTCTCTCGCCTGGAGCTGAAAGACTAAAAGAGGTTAAAATCATAACCAAAACGGATAAACAGGTTCAGAGTGCATGCTTAGATGGTTTTTCTTTCACCTTTGAGGTTAGTTTCTTGTTTTCTTCTTCAAATTCAGTATTCCTTCTTTGAAGGTCTCTCAGCTGTGCAACTAAGCTGCCCACATCATCCTGAATTAACAATGGAACGCAACCATAAGAGCGAACATCAACACAAAGTAACGAACTTGTAGCAGCCATGTTGAGTAAAACCAAAATTCGCAATTTCTAGGGCTAAAAAACGGAATAAACCGGGCCACCGGCAATATTTGAACAGGTAAGAACCGATCAATTGAATCTTGATAAGGAGGGTTTGAGAAGAGAATTTGACGAATCGCACCTCTGGACTGTGTCCACCATCCGATCTCCTTGTTCCGACATTCTCTGCACGCAATTCAAATTCTCAAAAATCCAAATCAAACAAGCCAAGAAAGAATTTAAATCAGAACGCGGCAGACCTGTAGGATTTGAGGCGGTACTGAGATCGGAACCAGATGAAACTTTGCTCAATCTATCGGCCGCCCTCTTCTGCCGAATCTCTTCCAACTAAACAACAAAAACAAATCAGATCTTTGTCTGGGAACAAAAACATGATTCGCTGATAGAAATCGAAGGACAAAAAAAGAAATTAAAAGCGAGAAGGGAAGAAAGGGAGAGGAAGGAAAAAGGAGACCGTTCGACGACCGAGAGAGGCATGGTGCTTGGCGCTCATGGCGGTGGTGGTGGTGGTGGGGAATCAGAGATCCGACGTCGGGCTTCCCTGGGAACTCGAAGATGAAATTCCAACACGAAACGGCGCGTATTGGAAGTTTATATTTTCCTTGTTTTATTAAGGGATATTGATTAGTTTTAGTTACCATCAACTTGTAACAACGATGTCTGGGTGGTGTAGTCGGTTATCACGCTAGTCTCACACACTAGAGGTCCCCGGTTCGAACCCGGGCTCAGACATTTTTTTTATTTGAATTGTTGCTAAATTCTATCATAATTGTTTTCTAAAAAAATTCTTTTATTATTTATTTAGCAATATATCTATTTAGATTAGATATTAAGATATACAATTCTCAAATCAAAAAAGTTTCATCTTATGTGTCATACTGTCATCCATACATTTTCTTAAACTCTTTAATTCAATTAGAATTTTCTCCTTTTATTTGTTTTCTTCTTCCCTTTCACAAAATTCCTTAAAACTTAATAATAATTATTTTAAAAAATAAAATCATTAAACCTCTATGGGAATTCGGAACTACTAGACTACTAGTTTGTTAAATGGTAAATAATATAAAATTTGACATATGATCCGTTTCTTTAACAAATTATGTTGGGATTTGTGGGTATTCTCTCCCATCGAAAAATAAGGAAAAATACTAGTATAAAATTTAAGGAAGCTAAGGATGAAACTATTACGCAATGTATTAAACTTTTATGTTAGAAGGTGGATCTTGATATTATTATCAAGAACAAAAATAAACCTAACACGGTCGAGGTTTCTCATAATCTCACAAATTATTTTATTATAATGATTCAGTTGTAGTGGATGTTTTATTTGATTGCACTTTAGTAGGTGTGTTTTTTCAAATAACTATTCAATATAACCAAATAACTTGAAAAGGATTGTCTGCGTGGGATCTTTACCCAAAAATTAAACGTATATGCATTTCCCATTGTCATATGACAAATAACTCGATCCCTTCTAGGCTGGAGACTCTAGAGAAATCGAGTTGCTTAGGTCATGAGGATGTTGTTAAAAGACATGGCCTTTGGATTGAGCTTGATGGAATATATAACTCGTGGTCAAATCTCTTATTCTTACCTATACTCACAATATAAGAGCTTGCTTGGTATAAGATCATATAAGGTAAATAAAATGGAAACAATTTTGGTATGAGAAGATATATTGTATACAAGTTTTGCAAGTCTAGATGAGAGAATAATACAATTTTTTTAATGAAAAATAAGATAAGATGGGTAATAATGAGAGGAATATGAAAATATAGTTAACCCTTATTCAAATGATTGTATCTTGAACTATATTTATTTTATTTCGGGCCCTAAAATTTAATCAAGTTTACTTCGCTCGTGGGATGATTGAAGCATTCTCAATCTTGGAACCATAAGCGTTAACATCCTTCGGGTTAAGGTTTAGCGAAACTTCAAGCACGCCAGGCGACAATCCTCTCCATATATTCGACAACTGACCCAACACAGGCCTGCAAATAATTTACAGATACAATCAACTTTTGACACATATATGTTTGGATCAAGATGAGTTAAATATGTGTGTGTGTGTGTGTGCGCGCGCGCGCGCGCGTGTGCGCTTACTCGGAAGTAGTCATAAGAGACAGACAATGCAAGCCTTCATCCCCGGCAACCATGGCGACCATATAAGCCTTGGGTACCACAAACAGGTACCCAGCCTTGACGTGTTGGTCAATCTCGATCCCGCCATTTCCGCTCACAATCTGCACCCAAACCTCCCCCTTGACGACGTAGAACACCTGAACAGCTGATCTCGCCATGTACAATGGCGGAAGGGCACCTTTCGGCTGCAGCTTTATCTCGAACGCGCTCAGCTCAGCTCCAGGAGTCAACCCCACCTTCACCTTGTCATCTTCCCCGCTCGTGAACTTCTTGATCGCCCCCCTATCGGGGACTACTTCTAGCTCCGGCGATTCCTCACCGAAGTTGAAGCAATCTTGCAGGGGAAGGCTTGCATCCGGCCCGGTGCCTTCTCGGAGCTTGAGGGCGATCATCCCGTCCTGGGTTGAGGTTAGGTGGTCGACTTCTTCCCCCGTCATGTTGTAGAGTTTTGAGATGAATTCCGGTGTGAAGGAGTGGAACAAGCCGTTAGTGCCGGAGAGAAAGACGAAGGTGAATTGGCCAGGGACTATGGCGTCGGAGGTTTCCCCAATGAAGACGACTTCGAGCAAGGAATCGCTGGGGTTGTACCACCATGAAACCACCCCTTTATTGATGGTGATGCAATCCCCCTTCTTTAGCCTCGCCACCGTCTCCTTTTGGATGTCCGGTGAAATCAGCCCAGCCATCCCCTCACCGGATCCTACGCAGCGACTTAAACTTTTGTAATTAAACACATTTAAAAAGTAATTAAACACATGTGAGTGTAGAGCCATAAAAATTTTCGCAAGGTCTCTCGTTTTTTTGGGAGAAGAGATTAGGAAGAAGCTATATCGAGCAACACCTCATGAACTTCTCAGTTCTCACATCTCTATGTAATACGATAATAAATGATGTCATTTTAAGATAACATAACTTCGATTTATAATAAAATTCTATTTTTTTCAATAAAAAAAATGAAATAGCTTGAAAAAGAGAGAGAGAAAACTATCAAAATAAGGATAGAAAATGCAATACAATAAACATTGAGTCAATACATATTTAACTTGTTATATTCTTAACATATAATAAATATAAGTAGATACAAAAAAAGTTAATTAAACTTGTGTAACTTCTTACCAAATTCTCAAAATAAGTAATATAACATATGGTTTCGAAGATGCTTGAGACGGATTATAATATGTGAATGTCAATTTAAGTAAAATATAAAAGTATTATAGTTTATTGAAATAAAATTAAAGTGATTCATACGCTTTCAATTTTCAAATATTCACAACTTTTTGGTTAGATGTTGGATTATATATCAAAACGAAACTATCGACGAGGAGAATACAAATAGATAATTTCCCTGGGTCCACCTCAGCCCGTGACTAAAATTTTGCCAAATTAATGTACGCACCTTGAAGAACGAAGGCGATCTTGGTGGAATCGCCATAGTGGGGAATGGCGAAGCCCCGATGCGGCAAAGCTATCTTACAAGCTCCAACGTTAGAGTTGGCGAGCGCAGGCAGCTTGGCGCTCGTCCACGCGTAGTAGCTTCCGCCTTCGCCTTCAAACAACTTGTCCGGCAATCCAAGCAACATCTTCATCTTCCAACTTCTTCTCCAATGTACCAAATTCAATCAGTACGTGTTAATTTAGTTAATTGTGTGGAGAATGCAGGCTTTGTTGATCGAATTGAAGCTCCTTTTATAATTGTGAAGGTCGGCATTCGTAATTTGTGAAGGCGACGTCGTATTGGAGTTTTGAGTTTTTAGCCATAGTGTCCAATTTGGAATGGATGAGTGCATGTGATAAACAAGCTAAGGTTACAAATTAAGTTGAAATTAAGATCACTCGTGGACGGCATTCAATACAGTCCACATGTACAACGTACTTAAATGAGTGACAACATATTCCTTCTACGTAACGTGGATGCCGACCTATTAGTTTGTGGAATTTTGAGATTATCGACAAAAAATTTTATGAGTATCGGAAAGTCAAAACAGCCTCAAATTCATGAAAAGATAATGCAACAAGGTACTTGTTCTAACATAATTTGCTAGTAGTGGAATTTGAACCCTAATCTTATAGTAATAAGGCATAAGAAAATACGATGTAGACGTGTAGTTGGCTTTTCAATATTAGCGTTTTTTATGCGTAACAACACATTCCTTGTGCGAAATGTGGATGGCATTTCAATACGGTACAAATTAATGTGCAACATTAACATTTTTGTACGAAATTTGATGTAGATCGTCGGCCTTTTGTTCCATAAGGCTACTTGATGCCAAGTTAAGCAACATTTTTACCCACCGGGGTGGAGCTGGGGTGCTCGTGAGTGCTAGAGTACCAACTGGTTGGAATTTAAGTGCTATTTAGCTCAAGTGGTAAATAAATAGAGTGAAATAAAAGAAGTATAGGGTTCAAATCCCAAGCCCCTTCCCCTTTAATTTGTATTTATTATTTATTATATTATTATTCTTCACAATTATTTCAATTAAAAATGTTATGTTTAAATTATATATTTTACTTTTTCTTTCAATATATATTGTTTTAAAAGCAACTAGTATGATTCTCGCGCCATGACGCATTTTTTTTAAAATAAAATATTATATATACATATATAAATATTATAAAATATTAATAAATGTTAAGATAAAAATCATAAGAAATTTTACAACAAATGTATCTTATAATTATCTCAAAAAATAATAATATCAATATCATTATAACACTGTTTAAATGTGATGTGTCATAATCAATAGTTATATTCAATGTTTGGAATTAAACTCAATAGTTAGTAAATAAATTTGAATTAAGTTCAATGGTTATATTAGATTGAATTCAATCTTTTGAATTAAGCCCATTAGTTATATTAAAATTAAAGAAAAAAGAGAATTAAAAGGAAAAAGAAGAAAAAAGGAGAATTAAAGAAAATAAAAGAAAATTGGCAAAAAAAAATGATTGGTTAAGACTCCTAAAATGCTTCTAAGATTGACACATCATCCCAAACTCTTCTAAATTAAGAGTTTATTAGTTATATTAAAATTAAAGAAAAAAGAGAATTAAAAGGAAAAAGAAGAAAAAAGGAGAATTAAAGAAAATAAAAGAAAAATGGCAAAAAAAAAAAAAGATTGGTTAAGACTCCTAAAATGCCTCTAAGATTGACACATCATCCCAAACTCTTCTAAATTAAGAGTTTACTAGCATAGTACCCGTGCGTAACGCACGGGATTTGCAAAATATATTATATTGCTTAAAAGATATTATCTTAATATATATTTATTTAATATATATTAGATATATTATAATAATATGAAAATGATATAGACAAATAATATTAATTTGAAAAAAATAATGATTTTATCATATTAGTATATAATATATGTAGAGAGTGTTTAAATTTTTTTTTTCGCCTTCTAATTTTTTTTAGCAACTTGATTGGTTACTTTGAATATTAAACAAATATTTGTTGTCGTAATAAGTTGAAAGGTAGAATCACACTAACGACTAAACAACTTAAATTTTAATTATTTTGATTGGATCATCTGACATCCATCCAACTAAAGAAATACCAATCATCCTAAGAATAAACCAAATTTTCATATTTAGAGTATTTTTTTTTTGTATATTAATTAACTCTATGAAAACGTACAACATAGGTTTTATAGGTGACTAATTATCTGTTTAAACTCCACCTTTAATTAAATTAATTTACGTTCATTTCAACTGATCAAAATAAAGGCTAAACAATAATCTATATCTATTTACTAAATAATGAACAAATTTAATTTATATATTAGGAATATATTATTTGCATATTCATAAAATAAACTTTTACTTGTTTCCTATTAAACTTGTGCTAACCATTTTAGTTTAACATTTGTCATTTTATATAGTTAAATCAATAATTAGAGTAAAAAAAATGAGAAATATGTGTTTACTTAGGAGCACGTAAAGGATTCCTGTTAAGTATTAGTTGATTACATAAAATCATCATTTTCAGCATCTTATTTAATCAAATTTGAAATGAGACTTTATTTAGCAATATTATACATTTTTCATTTGAATTCTAAGCATAGCTTTATATTCGGTCAATCACCACATTTTTTAGTAATAAAATAGATTTGATTACTGATTAATATTTTGTAGCATCTTATTTAATCAAATTTGAAATCGGATTTTATTTAGCAATATTATACATCTATCATTTGAATTCTACGCATAGCTTTATATTCAGTTAATCACCAATTTTTGTAGTAAAAAATAGATTTGAATACTAATTAATATTCATGATAAAAACACATAAAATTATAAATAATTGATACGTAAATGTTAACGGTCAAACTATTTTGAATTTTATATTGATTAGGAGTTAGGACAGATAGCTAGTAAAAATAGACTTAGCAAATACTATCTAATAAAAAAATCATTTAAGATAAAAATTTAATTTTTTTTGTTATGAAACTGATATTTTGATGTTTCAATCAGTTATATTAATTATTTTTTTTTTAAAAAAAAAAGAGAATTTCAAATATTTTAGTGAAAATGGATTAAAATATATGGAAGAAAATCTTTATCAAATATATAATTTGTGAAATTTATTTATTTATTTGCTAATTGTTAAATTAGGACCCACAATAATTATAAGCCAATGAAATTTTGAAGTCAATGGGGATGTGTCGATGTGACATTAGCATATGGGCGTCATGTGTCATTTTAGTTTAACAATCGTCATTTTGTATGGTTAAATCAATCATTCTAGTAAACAAATCTTAGAAATATGTATGTACTTAGGAGTATGTAAATGATTCATGTTAAGTATTAGTTCATTGGATAAAATCTCATCATTTTTAGCATCTTATTTAATCAAATTTGAAATGAGATTTTATTTAGCAATATTATACATTTTTCATTTGAATTTTAAGCATAGCTTTATGTTCGACTTATCACCGCATTTTTAGTAATAAAATAGATTTGATTACTGATTAATATTTTGTAGCATCTTATTTAATCAAATTTAAAAATGGACTTTTGGATGTATCTTCATTTTTAAGAAACCTGTAAAATAAATATATGACATATTAAGATAAGTGTATATATATTAGGTAATAATAGATACAACAAATAAGTAAAATAAGGAATTACCTTCTTCTGTGTTAACAACTATCGGAGTATTAGATAACACAATTATTTAAAGTATTAATAAATAAATGTTACTATTAGTATGAATAATACAATGATGAATTTAATAATCTAAAATCAAATTAAAATATATATTTTTAATAAAATAAAAATCTTTTATCATGTTTCTTATTTGAAAATTCAAACTCTAAAAAGTTATTATAAATAACGTATTTGAGATTAATCAAATTTTCTACTGTAAAGGCTCGGATTTTCAAATCCTAATTTTCTGGAATAAGAGAATTAAAAATGAAATTAAGTCGGTTTTAAAACTTGTTTAGCGGATTCCGACCGGAGTATAAATTTAACGAACAATTTCCGTTCTTTTACCTCAAAAATTCAAAATAATTATCGTGGTGTGTTATCCTTTTCGATTTTATAAATCTAATTAATCGAGAAAACGAGATTCAAAGAAACTAACTATCACGAACTAATTTCGGGGTTCAAAATTCGCGTATTCGTGATTTATATCCGGGTATTTGTTTAACCAATTCAACACATTACCCTCACCAACTCCCTCACCCCACCATACATCTTCAAAAGTCATCCCTCTCCCCGTCATTCTGCATTCACATCACCCTCATCACCATCACATTCACCAACTCCCTCTCCCTCCATTCCCTTGCTGACCATCACCACCATCGTCACTTTACCATCACCACCACGCCTTCACCATCTCCACGTCTCCTAACATCACCTTCCTCCATCGGCGTCGGTCCCGTTCACGGCATCACCAGCCTCCACCTCCGCAATCCTCGATGAGCAGAAGCAGCAGCAGGCCGAGGGACCTCTCCGACGTCCATCACCTCCGCCCAGGAACTCCCCAGCACCACCACCGAAGCCCTTTCCCCTGTTCGAGCGCGAACAATCTTCCGGTAAGCCGTTCTCCTTCGTTTCCGATCCAAATCACCCCCGAGCTCCTCCATCCCACTCACCAATGTCCGGTGTAGGTCCGACGAGCCATCGCGAGCCTCCGACGACGCCCAGAACTCCGATCGAGAGCTCCGAAGTCGCGAACCCCCTCGGTGAGCTTCCACCTTTCCCTTCTCTGTTTTGAATCGATTCGGTCCTTGGGTCGGGCTATGGGCGAGTGGCGAGTGAGCGAGAGCTGTGTGCGGGGAGTCGGGAGAGCTCGAGAGCTCCGGCGAGCTCGAGGGCAGCGCGGCGGGCGAGAGGGACAGCGTGTGCGAGGAGGGTCGAGTGAGGCGCTGTGGGCGGGGCGCAGCTGATGTGAGGGTCGAGCGAGGGTGAGTCTGCGAGAGCGGTGCGAGCAGCGTCCGAGCGGGGCGAGTCCAGGCGCACTGGCAGGGCTGTCCGAGGCGGCCAGCGTCGAGCAGCAGGCGGGAGCTGCAGATTCCTTCGAAGTTGGAGGAGGAAGATGGAACACGGGTCCCACCCTTCATGCCCAGTCAGCGCGGGGCCCACCTCCTTTGTGTTATTTTGTTTTGGAATTGAACCGGGTTGGTTGAGGTTTAGCGGGTTCGGTTCGGTTTGGGTTAAAAGCGTTGGTTCGGTTCGGGTTATTCGTTATATATTTATTTATTTAATTTATTAATTAATTGTTTAACCGATTTCCGATAATTGATTATTCAGAAATTGATTTGTGTGTCGGTATTTAAAAAGGGGTCGGTTTTAAAGTATATAAATCGAATTATTTTGTAACGGTTGAAAGTTACTTAAATCCCTAGAATGGTGATTTTAATTAAAGTAAAGTATGTCGGGATTATTTAAATGGATTTTTTTTGAAAGTATTTTTAAAGATTAAATATTTTATAAATTAGAAATGGCTAAGTATAAACTTGAAGTAATTGTTTTGGCTAACAACTGGACTAGCGAGTGAGATTTTATGGATTGAAGTATGATTGAGTCAGTTATGGAAATGACAATGGAATAAGATGATATAAGATGTTGCCATAAGTTGAGATAAAGAATGTTGATGATGCTATGATTAATGGATTGGTGGGCATGTTATGTAGTGGTAAATGGATCCCGTTTTGTGCAGTTTACTTATGCATATTTATTAATAATTGCTAGGTGATCTGTAACCTGCTTGCTTATATCTTGCTGCTTTTCATCTTGCTGATCTGCTACTCCAGGTAAGTTCTTTGAACTTACTCATGATGGGCGCTCTATGCACTGGGTGTTATATAGTAGGCTAGTGTCCATGCACCATACGACTTAGAATCATGCTTAGGAGCTAAAATGAAAATCATATGATTGCTATATGTCCTTGCAAGAGAACGGCCGTTATCTGTGATAGTCCTAGAGTCTTTGCTAGGGTCATAGGGTAGCCCAGCCTCATCGGGTACCCTGGGTCAATCGAGTCTATATGAGCATGATATGATAGCCCAACACCATCGGGCAAGCGATGATATGATATGATATGATATGATGATGCCGTGGGTTGTGCACCACCACGAGGAATTTGCTATGCTATAGCACCGAACTGGCCAGTGTCCGCCCTATCGGAAGGGGGGTGGAGGTACGAGAGGGACATGCCACTTGGCATTCTGTGTGGATCCATTTATCGCTTTCTGCATTATATTAAACTGTCAATATATATACGTGATTTAATTTACGCATGGCATTACGCATTTCATCTTAAGAGTAGGATGCTTATTATATGCCTCTCAGAGTGTGTTTACATACGCGCATGAGTGACCTGATGATTGACCCAGATCCCCCTCATTTTTTTTAGATTCAGGTAATCACTAGCCGTTATCGTTGCTTATGTGGATGCTTGGCGGGTTCAGACTTTTGGCGTTAGATCGAGAGGTTGAGAGACCACCACACTTCCTCTCTTTTAATACTCCCTTTCGGATGGTATTTAAACTCAACCTTATTTTTGCTTTCGCTCGATTTCACGATTAGACTAAGGCAGGTATTTGATCTCCAATGGATCCGCGATCTTTAAGGGTTCGAAATCCCTTCTTTTAGTACAAATATTTTGTTTTAAAACTCAACCCGTACCTGAATTGCAAGATCCGAACAAGGGGTTTTATCCCTTGAAACGTAACCCGGAAATCATAATTCCGGGCCGTTACAAAGATGGTATCAGAGCTTAGGTTGTGCAATTCGGGTACACAAGGGTCGAGTGTGTGTTTTGAAAACCGCCCACGAGTTTCAAGGACTTTTTGAAAAGGATTTAGAGGGGCAAAATGAATTTAATGTGCTTAACTAAAATTGGACTAAGTAATGAACTCGAGTTGTAATAAAAAAGGAGAATCGACAAAACGGGGACACGATTGGGTAGTAAAGGCGCTAGACCCCCCCTATTGGGTGTAGTTGGGAACGGTAGGCAAAATACTAGCTTGCTCTTTACAGAGGGTCCGGAAGACTCCAAGGAGATTGCACCAAGGTGGTTGGAGTGGCGAGTTAGGTAGGATCGCGAGGTTTTTGCCCCTCCGGTCAGTCGCTCCTTGAAGAGCGACATTAGATAGCTTGATGTGCTTTATATATTGAGACTGAGTATGACCTCCCTCGAAGGAGTTCATTATAATTGTCATTGACTAATTCTATGCTGAGTGCTTGATCTGCTAAAGTCTGATTGGTATGCCTAACAATTAAATGTGTTTCGACTGATCTGTACAAACGGGATAGTGGGAGTACCCTTAATTCTATGTGGTCAACCCAGCTTGTGTGAAATAGCCCCTTCCACTATGTTTGTTAACCCTTTGACGGTTCTATCGAGTCTTTCTCCCGGATGTCAGTATCTTTCATCGGAATCGGGTTGGTAAACACATTGCGTCAGAAACTCATGTATGTATATGGAGGTTGTTTGAGTGAGTATTGGAAGATAGTCCTTGATGTCATTTTGAGTCAAAAGTAAGGTGTTTCCGGGGTTGTCTTCCTTGATTCTTATGATGATCAACCGAGGTTTTCTTACCACAAAGAGTCGTACGTACCAAGGTCCCACGAGAAATAGGGGTGATGAGTCAGTTCGGGAAGGTCAATGGTTGCCCTTAGGGATCTCTGTCCGGTTGTAATGGTGACTCTCTCTGAACTGCATGACATGATTTTGTAACCTCCTGCATGTATCTTGCAAAATGCTTAATTGTAAAATGTTGCTCATGTTATTACATCTGTGATTAGTTACATTGATCAAGTCTCGTGTTATGTCTCACTCTCTATCGTGATTACGTTGTCATAGCATGCCTACTTGACTTATTATATTAATTGTACTAATGATTGATTGGAAGCATATAAACCACATGATATAAACCTACATGATAATTGTTTTCTCCTGGGTTAGGTCCATGATAGTGTGATAAACTCTTCTTCGTATGAATGCCTGTAAATGATATCTTTAGCATACTAGTGGATGAAGCCTTGATGCTTATTACTCGTTTTATGACAAGAATCTACAACATGCCCATCTATTTTGTATTCATCAGATTAATGATTGTTGGTTGTTTTCACTTGATATTGTTGTGTGATTAGTTGCGTTGGATGGGGAATATGTGGTATAATTGAGTCTTGATGAATGCATGCTATAATGTTCATGATGGCCATTGTGTGAGTCCAAGTTACACGTGTTATGTCTCTATCATCCCATCATGCCCTACTCAGTATGTTGCATCGTCATACCAATGCATGAATGTAAATGTCATGTGTAGGAAGTCGCATAATTAATGTTCTCCCTGTAAATAGGTTCATAATAGTGTGATCGTTCAGTTCTAGTGTCATGATAGAGTGAGTTACATACTTGATGAATATGTGTTATAACTTGATGTCAACATGCCTTATATGATACGTAATTCCCAGTACATGTTAAGATGATGATCCTTAATGTAAATTTGTGGTTGTATGACATTCTGTACCCATGCTTGCCCCATTACTTAGGTCCCGTGTTGCATCTTGCTTCTTGTCCTGATTATATGTCGCCTTTGTATGTCTAATTGACCTGTTGTATTGGCCGTACTAACGACTGATTTGAAGCATGAATTGCATGATAAGTGTCTGTATATAGTTATTGTCTTCCCCTAGATTAGGACCATGATAGTGTGCTACACTTCCCTTGTACGAATGTCGTAAGATGATTTTCCCTGCATGATTAGTCGATGTTACCCGTGGTTTGTTGACTAAATTAGTAGTTCAATTGTGATAATGCTATTTGACGTGATGTCTTGGTAAATGCATACCTTATTCAAACGGTTGTTGAGTTGGAATGCATACCTTGTATGCTAGTCATATTGCCTATTGCGTAGGCTTGCATTATGAATTGTTATATTCCTTCCATGCTTCTATACCTACGAGCTATGTTAATATGATTTCTTGCGCATCGATGTGTTGGTAATTCAAGCGCATGTATATATCGAATGTCATGTTGAGCCTTTAGTATCATGTAGGACCATTAGTTGTGACTTGTGCGAATTTATACCTTGCTTGCATTATTGCTGATTCCCTCTCGAGCTAGGTCCCTCATAGTGTGATCCTTCCCTCTTTCTATCACCTTGAAATATCTTACTCATGAAAATTAGATTGATGTTGAATTCGATGATCAATTGTTTTCTGTGATGGTTTATCCTAGCATGCTTACATGTTATCACTCGGTAGTGTTTCCCTATTCTCTTATGAATTCCTCTAGTGCTGGCATAGATGTATGACTTGGCACCTCGCATGATTACACACCACGTTATATCATTTTGCATATGCATGACGCATGAATGTTAAAATGAATTTAGTTGAGTTACCTTGATTGTGGTCATGGTTCGATATGTGCTAGTAGTATCCTGTAGGGCTTATGGTTTCCAATATGACTCACTAAATGATTACATGTTGTACCTATTCTATGATGTGATAACTACTGTACCTTTATATGTGTCCCATGATGATTCGTTCCTAGCATGATTATAATCTATTGCCATGATGTCCTTCTTGTTACTTTTGATGATGCCTCATGTTTCGTGAACATCCTATTGAACCCCTTTTAATGACTCTTGACTATGCTTGTATCACATTATGTGTCGCTAGTATCATGTAGGACATGCACTTTCTAAATGTACCTCATCATATGATTACGTGCCATGCTTGACCTACTATATGACCAGTGTGTTCGGATGAGATAGTTACTAGGTTGCTCCTATATGTTCTCGTATGACACTTAATCTAGTTGTTATGTTACACCTCACCATGCCATATTTGACCTCACCTATTGATGCATACACCATGCTTGTGCATTCTTTCATATACACCATACTCGTCATCGTCGTTAAATCCCACATGACCTCGAATCCTGCATGATCATTCTTGATTCCGCATAACTTGCTTAAGTTGCTAGGCATATCTGCTTTCATGGAATAATAGACTACTATCTTGTCTCGCATGCATCAGTATAGGAATCGATCGTGTCGTTGGGAATGAATACGAATGTTGCTCCCCTGAAATAGGTACCTGTTAGTGTGGATTAGCGTGATTGATATGCTCCATAATGAATTCGTGTTTGCTTGTCGCGATTATAACTTAATGGACTTCCATAAGGGCATCGTTGCTATTCTCAGGTCAGAGTTTCGCCTCTAGTTGTCATCCTTAGGGTTGGTGTGTGTTCGTTCCGAAAGGAACATTGGGTTGTCTGCTCTTGTCCCTCCCCTATCTTCGCTAACTTGAACTCCTACACGACACGTTGGACGATTGACGACATGAAAGAGGAAATGGGAAGTCTGATAGCGATAGAGCAACGCCGCGAAGGCGTGGGCCCATAACCCATAGGCCTCAAGATCAACGATTTCGGCAGGACAAACACGTTTTGAGGATGATGATTACTGGGTACGATATGACTTACAAGCGAGAGTGTCCTCCCTTCTAACTCTTAATCCTCTCTGAATTAGTTGATGATGGTATTTCATTGATATGACGATGGAATTTATGTGTTGATGTGCTGACCTGGTAATGAATCTTGCATGATCATCCATTGTCTATGATGATATGATTCGATGTCTTATAGTTTTCATGTACCATGATGTTTCGATGTTTTCCTACCCTATATTGCTAAGCATGATCTGAACTCTTGTGCCTATAAAAGTATGAACTGCGAATGCTGAGGAACCTGAATTGTTATCTGATAAGGCTATGTTGAAACTTGCTAGCTTGAATTGACTATGTTCATATGTGGTGTTTTGCAATAATTTTGAGCATAATAGCAAATTGAGACTTGTTGACTGATGATAATTTGGTAATTTTCTTGCTTACATGACTTGTTAATATGTACTGGCATGATGTTAGATAGCGACCATGAGAAACTTGGTATGGAACGATACTACATGTTGATACGCAATATTGAAATATAGTTGAAAGTGACAAATGTTATCATGATATATTGATGCTTTGCTATCCTGTTATGTTGTTATAGAAGAATGTTAGGATGTGTTGCGATAGGATATATGAGATAATGATGTGTTATTATATGAAAGCATGATGTTGTATTATATAGTTAAGCATGATTATTGATACGTTAAATGATGAACATGACTCAATGGTGCCTGGTTACTAAATGATCGTCATTCGATATTATGATGAGTTGAGGTGATGTCTTTTAGGGCATGCTGACATGTTGGTGAATTATATACTACTTGAACTTCCTTTTCTGAATCTTAATAGGCATGGCCTTGATGTGTTGATATGTTGACATGATAAATCTGCTATGACTGGTTCTACTTGTAGTGCGATGTTATGCGATTTTGAGAATTGATGTGTACTGACATACTAACCCTGTGACACTTAGCCCATTGATCTCTTGACATGTGTGCTTGCATGATAACTTATGAGAATTCGATCATGGACTTGTGATTCCTTCAGTATGATGTAGATATGCCTTACGACTCGTGGTATGATGTTGAGATTTAGTTATTGCTTTGGACATGTTCCGAATGGATGGTATGATTTATGTTATAGGGTAAAAATGTTATGTGGTTGAGATTATCATGATTGATGTTGAGATTTGCCACATGAGATGTGGCTGATGATGTTATGAGTTGATGAGTTGGTTCCTTTTGTTCATACTGAGTGGAGAATGATGATTGATCTGATTCGGAAACTAGGAAGAGAATATGAGATTAGTCTTTAGAGGTGGATGATTCCACCTCTCGTGATGTGAAATTGCTTGACTAACGTCGAATTTGAAGATTTGAAACGGATTTGAAAAATACTAACTTGGATTTTAAAAGAATAAATCCTATCAAGAATTTTAACGATTTCGAGGTCAATATTTCCATTTGCAAAACTCTTTTGAATCATTCGGGACTGGATTTACATTATGACGCCTCACGAAGTGGATAATAATATTTGAGTTATGATATGGCCAAAGAGTCGGAGTAAGGATGTGATAGGGGCCCATATTACATTCTTACTACGGTCTATTGGGGATATTATGATCACGGCAACGGTACTGTGAGGATCTCATAGGGGCACTTATGAGGTGTTCACGGGATCAATGACATGATCCTTGGACTCACCAATTTCAAACTTCATCCCCGGTTTTAAGATTTTTTTAGTCTCGAGGACGAGACTTGTTTTTAGAGGTGGATGATGTAAAGGCTCGGATTTTCAAATCCTAATTTTCTGGAATAAGAGAATTAAAAATGAAATTAAGTCGGTTTTAAAACTTGTTTAGCGGATTCCGACCGGAGTATAAATTTAACGAACAATTTCCGTTCTTTTACCTCAAAAATTCAAAATAATTATCGTGGTGTGTTATCCTTTTCGATTTTATAAATCTAATTAATCGAGAAAACGAGATTCAAAGAAACTAACTATCACGAACTAATTTCGGGGTTCAAAATTCGCGTATTCGTGATTTATATCCGGGTATTTGTTTAACCAATTCAACACATTACCCTCACCAACTCCCTCACCCCACCATACATCTTCAAAAGTCATCCCTCTCCCCGTCATTCTGCATTCACATCACCCTCATCACCATCACATTCACCAACTCCCTCTCCCTCCATTCCCTTGCTGACCATCACCACCATCGTCACTTTACCATCACCACCACGCCTTCACCATCTCCACGTCTCCTAACATCACCTTCCTCCATCGGCGTCGGTCCCGTTCACGGCATCACCAGCCTCCACCTCCGCAATCCTCGATGAGCAGAAGCAGCAGCAGGCCGAGGGACCTCTCCGACGTCCATCACCTCCGCCCAGGAACTCCCCAGCACCACCACCGAAGCCCTTTCCCCTGTTCGAGCGCGAACAATCTTCCGGTAAGCCGTTCTCCTTCGTTTCCGATCCAAATCACCCCCGAGCTCCTCCATCCCACTCACCAATGTCCGGTGTAGGTCCGACGAGCCATCGCGAGCCTCCGACGACGCCCAGAACTCCGATCGAGAGCTCCGAAGTCGCGAACCCCCTCGGTGAGCTTCCACCTTTCCCTTCTCTGTTTTGAATCGATTCGGTCCTTGGGTCGGGCTATGGGCGAGTGGCGAGTGAGCGAGAGCTGTGTGCGGGGAGTCGGGAGAGCTCGAGAGCTCCGGCGAGCTCGAGGGCAGCGCGGCGGGCGAGAGGGACAGCGTGTGCGAGGAGGGTCGAGTGAGGCGCTGTGGGCGGGGCGCAGCTGATGTGAGGGTCGAGCGAGGGTGAGTCTGCGAGAGCGGTGCGAGCAGCGTCCGAGCGGGGCGAGTCCAGGCGCACTGGCAGGGCTGTCCGAGGCGGCCAGCGTCGAGCAGCAGGCGGGAGCTGCAGATTCCTTCGAAGTTGGAGGAGGAAGATGGAACACGGGTCCCACCCTTCATGCCCAGTCAGCGCGGGGCCCACCTCCTTTGTGTTATTTTGTTTTGGAATTGAACCGGGTTGGTTGAGGTTTAGCGGGTTCGGTTCGGTTTGGGTTAAAAGCGTTGGTTCGGTTCGGGTTATTCGTTATATATTTATTTATTTAATTTATTAATTAATTGTTTAACCGATTTCCGATAATTGATTATTCAGAAATTGATTTGTGTGTCGGTATTTAAAAAGGGGTCGGTTTTAAAGTATATAAATCGAATTATTTTGTAACGGTTGAAAGTTACTTAAATCCCTAGAATGGTGATTTTAATTAAAGTAAAGTATGTCGGGATTATTTAAATGGATTTTTTTTGAAAGTATTTTTAAAGATTAAATATTTTATAAATTAGAAATGGCTAAGTATAAACTTGAAGTAATTGTTTTGGCTAACAACTGGACTAGCGAGTGAGATTTTATGGATTGAAGTATGATTGAGTCAGTTATGGAAATGACAATGGAATAAGATGATATAAGATGTTGCCATAAGTTGAGATAAAGAATGTTGATGATGCTATGATTAATGGATTGGTGGGCATGTTATGTAGTGGTAAATGGATCCCGTTTTGTGCAGTTTACTTATGCATATTTATTAATAATTGCTAGGTGATCTGTAACCTGCTTGCTTATATCTTGCTGCTTTTCATCTTGCTGATCTGCTACTCCAGGTAAGTTCTTTGAACTTACTCATGATGGGCGCTCTATGCACTGGGTGTTATATAGTAGGCTAGTGTCCATGCACCATACGACTTAGAATCATGCTTAGGAGCTAAAATGAAAATCATATGATTGCTATATGTCCTTGCAAGAGAACGGCCGTTATCTGTGATAGTCCTAGAGTCTTTGCTAGGGTCATAGGGTAGCCCAGCCTCATCGGGTACCCTGGGTCAATCGAGTCTATATGAGCATGATATGATAGCCCAACACCATCGGGCAAGCGATGATATGATATGATATGATATGATGATGCCGTGGGTTGTGCACCACCACGAGGAATTTGCTATGCTATAGCACCGAACTGGCCAGTGTCCGCCCTATCGGAAGGGGGGTGGAGGTACGAGAGGGACATGCCACTTGGCATTCTGTGTGGATCCATTTATCGCTTTCTGCATTATATTAAACTGTCAATATATATACGTGATTTAATTTACGCATGGCATTACGCATTTCATCTTAAGAGTAGGATGCTTATTATATGCCTCTCAGAGTGTGTTTACATACGCGCATGAGTGACCTGATGATTGACCCAGATCCCCCTCATTTTTTTTAGATTCAGGTAATCACTAGCCGTTATCGTTGCTTATGTGGATGCTTGGCGGGTTCAGACTTTTGGCGTTAGATCGAGAGGTTGAGAGACCACCACACTTCCTCTCTTTTAATACTCCCTTTCGGATGGTATTTAAACTCAACCTTATTTTTGCTTTCGCTCGATTTCACGATTAGACTAAGGCAGGTATTTGATCTCCAATGGATCCGCGATCTTTAAGGGTTCGAAATCCCTTCTTTTAGTACAAATATTTTGTTTTAAAACTCAACCCGTACCTGAATTGCAAGATCCGAACAAGGGGTTTTATCCCTTGAAACGTAACCCGGAAATCATAATTCCGGGCCGTTACATCTACTAAGGTGGAAGAAATTAATTAGAGATGACAAATTTTTTAATAAAAAAAGGGATGAAAACAAAGAAAAGAAACAGATGATTAGGATAGTTATTATGGTAAATTAGAAAAAAAAAGAAGATAAACTTGATTTAGTTAATAAAAAAAATAACAATAAATCAGTTATTGAGATAATTGATAGTGATTGAGATAATTAGTAGAGATTGATAGATCGAGATTGATCGGAGAAAGAAATTGATTTCTTATAATATTGACTAACCTTAAATTATGCAACTTTCATTTCACTTTTAACTGTAGCTTTATATTCGATTGATTATCATAGTTTGTAAATAGTAGTAATTAAATAGAATTAATTATTTATTAGTATTCGATAAGAAAATCTTAACGGTTGCAATAGAATAATCAAATATCTAATAAAAAAAAGTTTCAAAAATTAACAAAATGAATTTCAAGCAACAATCATTCAAAAGAGTTTATTTAAATTGATTTATTAATAATATATTGATTTATTATTTTTTTGGCATTAAAAAATCTTGGATAAAAATAATCTGCAAATTTGGAGAAGTTGTTATGATTTGGTCAACAAATTGAATATTTTAATTAATAAAAATGATTTAAGTATATTTATTTTAAATATATACGGGGGTATATTAAGTGAATGGCTGCCACGTGGCACTTTTAATATGAGGCCGCCACGTGTATCCTTCGCAGCTATTTTAGTATTATATTAGATATAGATAGATAGTTAGTAAATAAATTTGAATTAAGTCCAATGGTTATATTAGATTGAATTCAATGTTTTGAATTAAGCCCATTAGTTATATTAAAATTAAAGAAAAAAGAGTTTAATTCCAAACATTGAAAAAAGAGGAGTGGGCTAGATCACCTTGGAAAATAAAAAGAAAAAGAGTGGAGGTCTGAACAAGAATAAACTAGAATACGGAGCTCTCTTCGTTTTTTCCCTAGGTTCCTCCGCCGGTGATTTCTGGGTGTGTTCTTGGCTATTTCGGATCAAACTGAGGTAGATTGCCCATGGCAATTTTGTCTCAGTTTGTATCCCTCCTTGGCAATCAACCTCTCAATCTCAAATCTTAGATCTACACATCTTCATAGCACTAGCCCCCCCTTTGTTAATACAACCTTACTTTTAACATTTTCCCCCAAATTTCTTGAGCAAACCAAGGCGCACCAGGAAGATGAAATTAATTGCTTCCCCATCTGGAGGGTTAACTGCAAGCATGCCTCTCACAAGGCTGTTTGCTTAGCCATCTCACACTGCATTAATCAATACCAAGGATTAAATGCATGTACCAAGTCCCATGTGATTGAGCCTCTTGGGGCTTTGTATTACTGGGCGCCAAAATTTTACAACACAAACCCTTTACCAAACAAGCAGATGGTTGAATTAACATCCAAGATACATAATCTTTTCCCTAATGATACCTCTAACCCAAGGTTTTGCAGGAATAATTGTTATGCAAGCCACATGATTGGTCAAGCCTTAACGGTGGGGCGGCTACCTCTCTGTCAATTGGCTAAACTGTTCTTGGCAAATGAAACCAGCAGGATCATCATGAAGAAATGCAACCGCCTTATCCTTCTCAACAAGAATATCAAAAAGCAGGGGATGAATGTAGTCCGGTTTAGTGTGGTTTCCAATACCATCTACACAGCTATGAGAAAAGAAGGTATGATTACTCCTCTCGTTTATCTCAAAAAAATCTGATATTATCTATCATATTTCCAAGATTTCTTCTGAGAAACAGAATGTTTGTAGTAGTTTTGATTACCATTGGACTCCTTTAAATAATGCATGCACTCGTTGCTGCACCTCACACCTCTCTCATCCTACTGCCTTCTTTCATACTTTGCATCTGCCTTGCTCTGATATGGATCCCCAGCAATCTTATGCTGATGCGCTCATTAACAATGTGAGGCATGGAATCCCCCTGGAAACCATGCCAATCCCTACTCATCTGATATCCATTGCTGAAAACACCCTGAATGATGAGCCTTCCCTCTCGTTAGCTCTGGATAATCAGGGTCTTGTCTCCCAAAACACTGAATCCCACCCCATCCAAGCCACCCCTCTGAGCTCTGCTCCTGCTATGGAGCCCAATCCCACCTTTGAGAACCATATAACGAACCCATATGTTGTTCATGGTGTCAAAGAGCTCCACAACAAGCTCTCTGAATTCAGCTTGGTGGGAAGATTTGTCCAAAATCCCATTGACCTGAAGCAGCACCTGCTGGAAAAATGAAGATTGAATGGAAGTCACTCAAGGGAAGCTGGGGGGTGGACACAATCGGGAACGATTGGTTCATCTTCAGGTTTGACAACAAGGAGGATAGAGCTGTCGTCTGGAGCAATAGACTATATCATGTGCAAGGCTCTCTAATGGCCATTTACCCATGGTCGGACGCCTTCAACCCCTTTGAAGAAGACACCACAGCTGCTGATGTCTGGGTTAGAATCCCTGGACTACCACACCAGTTCTACACGGCCGAAGCCATTGCCTACATTCTTGCTGCTGGGGGTGTTGGCTCACTCATCAGAATCGACCAGGTATCCAACATTCGTAACAAACTTCGTTTTGCTAGAGCCTGTATCAATGCCTCCTTACTCCACAAACTTGTTACCTTTGTCCACATCCGTAAAAATGACACTGAAACCCTCAAGCTCAGAATCTGGTATGAGGACTTCTCCGACGGCTGTGGGTGTTGTGGTGGGTATGATCATACCTATGACGACTGTCCCATGAATGCCCCACGCCCAAGGAAATTCAATCTGGTCCTCGAAGAGAACCCCAATGTTGATCTTTTAGCCGTACCCCCAAGCCTCAACCCGAACAGGAATGACCCTAGGTTGTTCAACATGCCCAGCTCCTTTACCCCTCCCACTCAAGCGGACTATGAGCCTACTGTGTCTCAAACCATGCAGCCCCGTCATGGTGATTTTGGCCTTATTGCCATTACCAGTCCCACCCCTATTCCACCCAAGTACCCTCACCAGCAGGTGACCACACCATCCTCTTAACAATGCACATGCCTCCAAGCTTGTGGGTGAATCCTCTACCCCACCATTTGTGATTGCCCCTTCCATCCTCCACACTCTCATGGCTTCTGCGCCTCCCACCCTCCCCAACACCACCAACCTCTTAACTGAAACTGAGTATGAAGAGCTCCTCAAGGCCCAAAGGAAAGGCAAGATGGTCGATACAGGAGTGGAATATGAAGGATTTCAACTGTCTCTTAGATTTGATCACTCAATGGTAAGGAAAATGAGAGGTATTGTAATCAAATCCTCAGAGGAGGTTGACATGATTGCTGCCATGGAGCAAAGCAAACACAAAGATGAAGATGATCAGGATGAAGCTTCCTCCCCTGCCAACAAGAAGCCGAAGAAGAAGAAGAACTGATGTTGGTGACCTATAGGACTAAGGGGCTGGCAACTGTCCTCTCTTATGATCAGCTGCATCTAAATAACTTTAGGCTCTATAATGCCGATGCTCCCCCTTCTGCTAGTCCTAGGATTAAACTTCACTATCTTCACTGCAATCTCTTTTCTAGTTATGTTTTCCACCATGTTAGGATGGTGATTGTTGTTGGTGTGTACCCCTATTTTCACTCTGATTGTGGGTACCCCTACTTTATCCCCATCTTTACTTATTTTCGGAATGGCTTATCGTTTAATCATTTATATCAAGCTAATTTTGTATTACTCTTAAGCATGATTTGTCCTCAGTATTGCTGCCATTTGAACTTACACTTATGCAAACAACGACTATATATGCAACTCTCTTTTATGGATGCCTCTATCTACTACTACACTCTACTGTCTGCTACCTGGACTGAATGGATTTGGTTCTTACTCACACCCAAGTTTGAAAGACTTCTAGCTGGAAGCATGAATATTTACAGCAACAATCTGATGCTCAAGAACAACTACCATAGACTCAGCTCTCTTCTGATGAAGAGTCACAGTACAAGAATTCTTATTGCAACCATCCTCTCAAACCCAATAAGAGATAAGTACAACTTTGAACATAAGTCTCTTGCTAATACTTCTGCTATTTTCATTTACTTTATTAATGACAGAAACATAAAATGTCACTCTTGGCATAACATGAGCCTTAGGTTTATCAATTTTAATACCACTGCTTTTCTCCTTCTGAATAATCTCGGAAACATGAACACTAGGCATAACATTGCTGGGATTTTGAATTCTAGTATACTCAGAAAAACCTTTTACACTATCACTATCAATATTGATGATAATAACGTAAACATTTATTTGATTCTCCTTTTGAAGCCTCAGGTTTCCTATTGGTGTTACTATGATCACATGAAGAATTGTAAATGGATCTATGGCTGTTTCAATCGGAACCTGGGACCACATAGAACTATGTCTTGTATCCTCTTTCCTGGACTGCTGTCCAGGGACTGCTGCAACCCTGGGGACGTTCTGACCTCCATCTTGGAATACTTGGTCTCCACTCAAGGTATGATCCCCCAAAACTCTCATCATCAAACCATCCAGCTGATCCCTACCAGATTCTCCTCTGAATTCTGTGGGGGGAAAAGCAACAACAACACCTACCAACAACAATTTTTGCTAAACTCTCAACACAAATTTTATACAACAAGCACTACCTGCAGATGCAAATCAGGGAACACCTGCTCAAACACTACACACAAGCGGCATCAAGGGAACACAACCCCCATCTATACTTCAGCCAAAGCTGCTAGCATAGGTCAGTTTGCTCACATATTATCTTGGAACCTTTTCTACAACAAACCCATCACCTCTTGCTTTCAAAAAATAATCTTCCCTATTTTGACAAATCTTGACAACCAGAAAGCCTCTAACAAGCATTCACAATACATAACCCATAAGATATCTCAAAAGGAAAATACCAGGCTATGTAGCATAGCCACCTCTAACTCTTATGATTAATATAGCATATTGGAACGTCAGGGGCTCTCGACGCCCTCTCCTCTAGCAAGAGATAAATCTCTTAAGAAGTAATAATAATCTTGATATATTAGCTCTGGCCGAAACAAAATCTACGGACCCTCCAGACAACTATCAACTCCATAGCGCTGGCTTCCATAAAGCTTTATCTATCAGCTCTATAGGATCTAAGGGAGGAATGTGGATTCTTATGAAAAATAATAACCAAACTCAGAATATTTCCACCCTGGAAATAGACAATAGATTCTGTCTCTTGAGTATCTCTGTTGATCATCTTGCCATAACACTCTTATTTGTCTATGCTCCCTCGATTGAGCAAGAAAAAACAAAATTCTGGCAAGATATTTTTTACATCGTTAACAAACACCAGCTTCCAGTCATTATCATAGGGGATCTTAACGATATTGAAAATGACAGTGAAAAAATGGGTGGTAATCATCCAACGCTAGCTAGATTCCGAAGATTAAGAGATGTTAAAGAGGAACTCAGCCTTCATACCATACCCTTTAGGGGCTCACCTTTCACATGGAGAAAAAATAATAAGGTCTATTCAAATACCTACGAACGGCTCGACAGAATCTTGGCGCACCAGGAAGTGGTTACCAAATTTAACAATCTCTCTGTACAACACCACTCCTTCTCTTCCTCTGATCATTGCCCAATTTCCATTAGCTTAGGTACTAGTGAGAGACAAAAAGGAGCCCCTTCCGTTTTGAAAAGGCTTGGACGGAAAATCCAATCTATGAAAATATGGTCAAAAATGTTTGGAAAAACAAGCTTAATGGCTCTTTCGCTTATAAATTCATGCAGAAACAAAAACTCCTCAAGAAAAACACTAAAGAATGGTGTAAAAAACACAAAAACAATGTTCTCAAACAACTTGTCCATGTCGAATCACATATCCAAGAACTCCAACGGAGACTCCCATGGGGGTTACTCTTTGAAGCTGAAAGCCAAAAACTATCTAGACTAGAAAAAAAGAAACACGCGCTTATGAATTTCAATTTCAGATTCTGGAAACAAAGGGCCAAGACTAAACATCTACAACTAGGTGATAAGAATACGAAATATTATCAAACTCTTGTCAAAATAAAAAACTTTAGGAACTCCACCTCATCTTTTACTACTAAAGATGCAATAATCCTTTCAGATCAACACCATATCTCACATCAAATCTCCAAAGAAATGAAAGACAGATTCATCAAACAACCCATGCCTATTATAACTACCATGCACCTACCACATATCCAGACACAAATCACTACCACGGACAATGATAGATTACTCAAACCTCCTTCAAATTCAGAAATCAAAGACACGGTCAGCTCGATGGCTGAGGATAAAACTCCTGGTTCAGATGGCTACCCCCTGGAATTTTATATCAAGTACTGACATATTATTGGTCACTCCCTCTGCAAGGCTGTCAAAGCCTTTTTTCACACTGGAAAATTACTAACACAAATAAATCAAACTTTCATAGCCCTCATTCCCAAAATTGACAATCCTTCAAACATCAATCACTACAGACCAATCAGTCTATGCAATACAGTGTATAAAATTATCACAAAGATAATAGCTAACAGACTCAAACCAATCCTTCCCCGCCTGATAAATCCTTTTCAAGGTGCCTTCATTGAAGGACGAACCATCCAGGACAATACACTTATAGCGCACGAAATTTTTCACAGCTTTCATAAACACAAAGGGAAAAAAGGATGGATGGCTTTAAAAACTTGATATGGAAAAGACGTATGATAGGGATAACTGGGATTACATAAAGGCTACCTTAGATAAATTTGGCTTCCACCCAGCTTGGGTTAACATGGTTATGAACTGCATAACTACAACTACATTCTCGGTGCTGGTTAACAACCGACCAGGACCCCAATTCAAACAAGAAAGAGGAATCCATCAGGGAGACCCTCTAGCCCCTTATATTTTTATCATGATCATGGAAAACTTAGCGAGAGAACTCCAAGAAGAATCAGCTCTGGATGATGGCCTGGTAGTGACAAGAGGAAAACCTGTCGTTGTTCTTGCCAAAGAATACTCAAACTCACAACTAGTATAGTGTGTAAGCAAGAGGTCGATCCACAGGGAAATCTAATCAATTCAAGTGCCAATCTAATCGCTAAGAGAGAATATGGGGGGGTTTGGTGAGAAAAAGATCCGCCTTTTATCAAAGCGGAAGCAATGCAAACAAAGTAAATTGATTTTAGAATGCAATAGAGATAAATAGGTTCACCTACAATTTATCACTTCGATTGATGAATTCGATCCTTGTTTCAGCCTCTAGTTCTTGTCTTTTCCTATCAATGTCCTTGTCCAGATCTTAGGTAAATTACTAGTCCTACGAGTCCTAGCAACCCTTACCTCTAAATAACCCTAACACGGTTAAGATTCAACCTAGAGATAGCATTAAGATTATGAATTAACCAAGGTACACATAATATCAAGCTACGAGTCGATATTCAACATGTATTCAACTTCCTACACATCCAATTAGTTCTACGAGTCCTAAAGGGATATGATTGCCACTTGGGTTAAGGTTCGCTACGAGGAATCTGCAAAACCCTAGTAATTGAATGAATCTACTCTAACTAATTGATCGGGCCAGAGAGAATAAAACACATTCAAGCAATTAAGCACAAAGAAGTCAAAACATTTGAAATAGGAATAAGAACTAGATTAAGAAACTCACAATTCAACAATCAAAGATCCAAACTGTAGGCGAAACCTTGAGAGTTTAGTTGCTCATGCTCACCGACGCTCTCAACAATGGAATAAAGTGCATAAGGTTAATGAAAGAATAACTAGAAAAGCCTTAAATAGTCTAGAGAAAGTCGGCCGAAATAACTTAGACAAAAACCCTAAGTAAAGTCCGAAATTAATATTCAGCTTCTGCACGGGCCGCGGGGTGGCCGGCGATCAGCGATATCCTCCGTTTCTCCTTCGAGCCGCGGGGTGGCCAGCGATGCTGCGGGGCGGCATGCGATGCTTCCAAGATGCTTCTTCTTTGTTTCCTTCAACAGCTTCTATGTATTTTCCTTAGCTTATTTTTGCTCTTTTCAAATCCATTTCACCTCCAATCTACTTTACCTGAAATAAACCATAAAATCATGTAGATTCCGCCTCTTCTAACTCAACAAGTGATAATTCAAATTCAACTAAATAAATGCAATATTCACAACTAAACTATGCTAAATGCAATCTATTATGCAATACTAAATATGCTATATCAGGTAGGTATCAAACTCACAAAAAATGGCACCTCTATCCCATTTCTAACCTTTGCTGATGACACAATTATTTTTGCTCCGGCATCCCATAAAAGCATTCACACGATCAGAAATATGCTTAATAAGTTCTCCAACCTGTCTGGACTAACAATAAACTATAACAAAAGCTCCCTACAAGTTTCGGAGAATGTTAATACTTCTCTAGCTAACTCACTAGCCCGCGAAATCAAGATACCCGTTTCCAAAACACTTGAAAAGTATCTGGGAATCCCACTCCTTCGTGGGAGAGTCAAAAAAGAAGTCTTCCAAGACGCTACTCAAAGCTTAAAAAAACAATTATCAAAATGGAAAGCCTCTACTCTCTCTCAAGCCGATAGAGTGACCCCTATCAAAGCTAATCTCTGTTCTAAAACAAACTACCTTATGGAAAATTTTCTCTTACCAAAAGGAATCCTTCAAGAAATTGACCAAATTCAAAAGAACTTTTTCTGGAATAAGCTTCAATCTGAATGATATACCCCATTAATTAGTTGGGAAAAAAATATGTCAGCCTACCGAGAAGGGTGGTCTTGGAATTAGATTTGCAGAAGATGTGAATATTAGCCTCCAAATGAAACTTCTTTGGAAACTTTACACTGATAAGGATAACATCTGGGTTAAAATAGTTACAGAAAAATATCTTCAAAACACCAACCCCTCTGAAGCTGAACCCAAGAACCCGTCATGGCAATTTGGTAGACTCCTCCATTTGAGAGATACATTCGTCCAAGGCTTGCACTGGGTAATCGGGAACGGCGAATCTATCAATGTATGGAGGGACCAATGGATCCCGGGGTGTAACACAAATCAATACCGAGCTCACCATGATCTAGAAATGACTGTTAACCAGTTAATCAATCAAAGTAAGGAGTGGAACCTTCACCTGCTGAACCATATTTTTCCGACTCAAATCTCCAACTTAATATCCATGATCAAAATTCCAAGATGGAACACCCCGGATAAACTAATTTGGAAACACAATCCGGATGGACAATTTACTACGAAATCTGTCAAGCATATGACGAACACCACAAACAACACAAACACCCAATCCAACTGGATCTGGAAGCTTAAGCTACCCCCTAGAATCAAAAACCTGATATGGAAAATCTCCCAAGATGGTCTAGCCACAAAAGAGCGACTCAACCGATATTTCAACAGGGTCCCCAGCCAATGCTGCATGTGTGAAGAAGCAAATGAAGATAACAACCACCTGCTTCTTCATTGTACTATAACTAGAAGAATTATCTCCAACTATGAACAAATTACAAACAAAATTTTGATCCAAAATCCAAGCCTAAATACAACAATAAAGGATATCCTACAATCCCACCCTACTTGGAAAAACTTTGAAGATTTGTGTTTTGTCTGGCAGGCCATTTGAGAGGCCAGGAACACGGTAATTTTCAAAAATAAAAAACTAGACTCGCCTTTTCAAATAGCAACCAAATCACTATTGTCGATTCGAGACTGGCAGATTGCTTCTACAGCTGTCCAGGGAAATAAATCAAAGCGTGGAAATAGGAGACTAGATGTTATTTGAAGGAAACCACCCCCGGCTACCTACAAAATTAATGTAGATGGCTCGGTTAAACCCACTGGTTTATGCCAAGTGGGGGGAATCCTTAGGGATTCTGAAGGTCGCATTATTGATGTTTTTCAGCACACACTTGATAAAGGATCTGTAATTGCAACAGAATCTGAAGCTTTTTGTGCAGGTGTTAAGCTTGCTTTATCCAGGGGAATCAGGAGAGTCATAATCGAAGGGGATTGCCTAGAGGTGGTTAAGGCCATCAACTGTAACTCCAGTACCAGATGAGAAATACTAAGGCAGGTTGAGTTCATCAGAAGACTTCAAGCTAATTTTGAATGCATTGAATTTAGACATTGTTTTAGAGAAGCAAATAGAACAGCAGACTATATTGCTAAAGCTCTGCTAGTTGTAATATGTCAAACATCCCTTTTTAATAGGGACCTCTGTAACATCATCCGTGAGGATGATCAGGGTTGCATTCTACCTCGGTAGAATCCTCCCATTTTTTGCCTACTAAAAAAAAAAAGAAAAAAGAGAATTAAAAGGAAAAAAGAGAAAAAAGGAGAATTAAAGAAAATAAAAGAAAAATGGCAAAAAAAATGATTGGTTAAGACTCTTAAAATGCCTCTAAGATTGACACATCATCCCAAACTCTTCTAAATTAAGAGTTTACTAGTACGATTCCCGCGCCATGGCGCGTTTTTTTAAAACTAAAATATAATATATAAAAATATTAATAAATGTTAAGATAAAAATCATAAAAAAAAAACTTTACAATAAATGTATTTTATAATTATCTCATAATTTTTTTTAAAATCTTATGTAGAGTATAATACATAAATATAGATATTTTAAATTACTTAGTAATAATAATATCAATATCATTATAACATTGTTTAATTGTGATGTGTCATAATCCATAATTATTCAAAGTTTTGAATTAAGTCCAATAGTTAGTAAATAAATTTGATTAAACCCAATAGTTATATTAGATTAAATTCAATGTTTTGAATTAAGCCCAATAGTTAGTAATATTAAAGGAAAAAAAAAGAATTAAAGAAAACTGAATAAAAAAGGAGAATTAAAGAAAATAAAAAAAATGAAAAAAATAATAATGATTAGTTAAGACTCCTAAAATGTCTCTAAGAATGACACATCATCCTAAACTCTTCTAAATTAAGAGTTTATATAGATAGATATAGATAGTTAGTAAAATTAAAGGAAAAAAAAAGAATTAAAGAAAAATGAATAAAAAAGGCAAATTAAAGAAAAAAAAAATGAAAAAAAAAAGATTAGTTAAGACTACTAAAATGTGTCTAAGAATGACACATCATCCTAAACTCTTGTAAATTAAGAGATTATATAGATAGTTAGTAAATAAATTTGATTAAACCCAATAGTTAGAGCTCGTTTGGTTGACGTTCTAAAAACCCAAGAAGTAGTAATTCCCAGGAATTGGAGAAAATACCAGCGTTTGGTTGGTTTTTTTGCCACAGAAAAATGCAGGAAGTTGAATTCCCGGGAATTTGAATTCCCCCATTTTGTAGGAAATGCACTTACCTAGTTCCCCCTAGGTAAGTTCCAATTCCACCTTTTTTAATAGGAAAATTCTATTTTCTTATTTCAATTCCTATAATTCAAAATCCAAAACCAAACACAATTTCTGAATTCCCATGATTTTCAATTTACGGGAATTGAATTCCTAGGAAGTTAACTTCCCGGGAACTATACTTCCTACGTCTAACCAAACGAGCCCTTATATTAGATTAAATTCAATGTTTTGAATTAAGCCCAATAGTTAGTAAAATTAAAGGAAAAAAAAAGAATTAAAGAAAAATGAATAAAAAAGGAGAATTAAAGAAAATAAAAAAAATGAAAATAATAATAATGATTAGTTAAAACTCTTAACTATCTATATAATGACACATCATTATTAGGAGTCTTAACTAATCATTATTATTTTTTTTCATTTTTTTTATTTTCTTTAATTCTCCTTTTTTATTCATTTTTCTTTAATTCTTTTTTTTCCTTTAATTTTACTAACTATTGGGCTTAATTCAAAACATTGAATTTAATCTAATATAACTATTGGGTTTAATCAAATTTATTTACTAACTATCTATATAAACTCTTAATTTAGAAGAGTTTAGGATGATGTGTCATTCTTAGACACATTTTAGTAGTCTTAACTAATCATTTTTTTTTCTTTTTTTTTTATTTTCTTTAATTCTCCTTTTTTATTCATTTTTCTTTAATTCTTTTTTTTTCCTTTAATTTTACTAACTATCTATATCTATATCTATATAAACTCTTAATTTAGAAGAGTTTAGGATGATGTGTCATTCTTAGAGACATTTTAGGAGTCTTAACTAATCATTATTATTTTTTTCATTTTTTTTATTTTCTTTAATTCTCCTTTTTTATTCATTTTTCTTTAATTCTTTTTTTTTCCTTTAATTTTACTAACTATTGGGCTTAATTCAAAACATTGAATTTAATCTAATATAACTATTGGGTTTAATCAAATTTATTTACTAACTATTGGACTTAATTCAAAACATTGAATAATTATGGATTATGACACATCACAATTAAACAATGTTATAATGATATTGATATTATTATTACTAAGTAATTTAAAATATCTATATTTATGTATTATACTCTACATAAGATTTTAAAAAAAATTCTGAGATAATTATAAGATAGATTTATTGTAAAGTTTTTTTTTATGATTTTTATCTTAACATTTATTAATATTTTTTATATATTATATTTTAGCTTTAAAAAAAACGCGCCATGGCGCGGGAATCGTACTAGTAAACTCTTAATTTAGAAGAGTTTGAGATGATGTGTCAATCTTAGAGGCATTTTAAGAGTCTTAACCAATCATTTTTTTTGTCATTTTTCTTTTGTTTTCTTTAATTCTCCTTTTTTTCTCCTTTTTCCTTTTAATTCTCTTTTTTTTTTAGTAGGCAAAAAATGGGAGGATTCTACCGAGGTAGAATGCAACCCTGATCATCCTCACGGATGATGTTACAGAGGTCCCTATTAAAAGGGATGTTTGACATATTACAACTAGCAGGAGCTTTAGCAATATAGTCTGTTGTTCTATTTGCTTCTCTAAAACAATGTCTAAATTCAATGCATTCAAAATTAGCTTGAAGTCTTCTGATGAACTCAACCTGCCTTAGTATTTCTCATCTGGTACTGGAGTTACAGTTGATGGCCTTAACCACCTCTAGGCAATCCCCTTCGATTATGACTCTCCTGATTCCCCCGGATAAAGCTAGCTTAACACCTGCACAAAAAGCTTTAGATTCTGTTGCAATTACAGATCCTTTATCAAGTGTGTGCTGAAAAACATCAATAATGCGACCTTCAGAATCCCTAAGGATTCCCCCCACTTGGCATAAACCAGTGGGTTTAACCGAGCCATCTACATTAATTTTGTAGGTAGCCAGGGGTGGTTTCCTCCAAATAACATCTAGTCTCCTATTTCCACGCTTTGATTTATTTCCCTGGACAGCTGTAGAAGCAATCTGCCAGTCTCGAATCGACAGTAGTGATTTGGTTGCTATTTGAAAAGGCGAGTCTAGTTTTTTATTTTTGAAAATTACCGTGTTCCTAGCCTCCCAAATGGCCTGCCAGACAAAACACAAATCTTTAAAGTTTTTCCAAGTAGGGTGGGATTGTAGGATATCCTCTATTGTTGTATTTAGGCTTGGATTTTGGATCAAAATTTTGTTTGTAATTTGTTCATAGTTGGAGATAATTCTTCTAGTTTTGAATCAAATTTAAAAGTCTAAAATGACACTAATTTTGGATCGGATGAAGTATTAATTTTTAGAATTTCACGCCGTGGTTTCCTAAATTCAGCTGAAGATGTTTCAAATAAATAAAGTCCAAAAATAAATTAGAGTTAAGGGAAAAAATAAATAAAGAGATTTTTTTTTTCTTTTCCAGATTTACATATTCCCTCCACTACTTTGACAGGCTGTCATCTCTCTCCCCCTCTCGTGCGTGCGAACTGTGAAGTCTGAAGAGGCCAAAAAAATACCAAAAAATAAAAAAAGGTCCCTTTTTTCATCTCTCCCTCTCGTACACACATTACTTGTAGAGCTAGGGAGTTCCGATTTCTCCGCCGCCATGGCTTCGCTTTTGGAATCCGGTTGGCAGGTGACTGATTTCTGCTATCTCATCCCCGTCTTTGTGATTTTTTTGGTTGAATTTGGCCCCGTAGATGTTTAGCTGAACTTGCATTGTGGCTCTTCTTTTTCCTAGATTTGTTCTTTGGATGGGATGATTAGCTTGTATTTGGAACTATTTTGATCTCTTATTTGACTTTGCATCAATCTCGATTAGCTTTTGACCGCAAGATTAGCCTCGACCTCAGGATTTGCTTGTTCGCTTCGATGATTTACCGTTTACGCGGCACGAATTCGATGTTTATAGTTTTTTTTCAAAAAGCAGTTGAAAGAAGTAATATGTGAGTGATGGATTGGATTCACAATCTTTCATGATTGTTTTGACCTCCTTTACAACACTTTATGTCTTCCACTCTTCTGTCGGTGCGCTGGACTTGTGGTTTTTACTTATAGTTATAATTAAATCTAACTGTGTATGAGGCAAATGGAATTTTGCTGTGATGCATGTAGCTGATGTCTATAGGGCAAGAATCAGTACAATATTTTTGCTTCCTGTATGTCTTGATAGTTGATGTAAGCTGTTTGTGAGATTATGATGGATTTCTGGAAAGAAAATGATGGAATAGCTGAATTGGTACATAACATGCATCCATGTTTCATGTTTGTGGACTTTTAACAGTGTGAAAATTTCTTTGGGGTGAAATCCAAATTGACAACTTCCGAGTAGTTTCCACAGTTTTAGTAAGTAATTTGTCCATGGTTTCACAGGGATATTTAATAACTATAACTTTGAGTCCGGTGACCTGGTCACGAAATCCTCTTTGAACCTATATGTTGTCTAATGTTAGCACGGTTTTGTTACTAATGGATTATTTGTTTTTGAATTTTGCAGTACTTGATCACTCACTTTAGCGACTTTCAATTGGCATGCATTGGGAGTTTCATTCTTCATGAAAGTGTCTTTTTCTTATCGGGACTGCCTTTTATATATCTTGAAAGACGAGGATACCTCAGCAAGTATAAGATCCAGGTTTCAACATTTAACTATTATGTATTATACTTAAAAAGCCATGAAGAGTATCTTGGTGAATCAATGAATTTAGTAATATGTGCGGGGTGACACTTTGTTGACTCTGGTATCCTTCCTTGGCTATAATTGTCGATGTTACCTCTTTTGGCAGCTTTGGATTATACATTGTAGCCATTTTTATTCAGATGAAAATCCATTATTTTTCATTGTTATGAATTTTTGCATTGGCACTCCGTAATGGGCAGGAGGGGTTCATGTAGAGAAACCTAGCCCCATCCAATGATGTAGTACAGAAATGTTCGGTCTTTCACAGAATGCAACATGCATTCAGCTTCTCTTTGTTGATGTATGTATTACAGTAAAATAAGTTTGATGTAATTTTACTTCCTATTCATACTCGCTGCAGGATAAAACTAATACCCCTGCAGCTCAGGATAAATGTATCAGACGATTGGTGCTGTACCATTTGTGTGTCAATTTGCCTGTTATGATCTTATCCTATCCCGTTTTCAGATTCATGGGGATGAAGAGTAGCCTTCCGCTGCCTTCCTGGTATTTTCAGGTTCTTTATATGCTGCAGCTTAATATTTTCCTGGTGTCATGTGGATATTGTGCTTTATTATCTCAGAAAAGAACAAATTCAAATTATGCTTCATGATATGCTTCAATTCTCTGTGTTGAGAAGAAGTTCTCAAACATATTCATTTAAGAATAGTTTATTTTCCCATCGTTTTGCAGGAAAGTGATTTCATCTCAGATAATATTCTACTTCATTCTTGAAGATTTCGTGTTCTACTGGGGACATAGGGTTCTGCATACCAAGTGGTTGTACCAACATGTTCACAGCATTCACCATGAGTACGTGGACGATTTAAGTTTGCACATTCTTTATGATGTTTGAATTACTGGGTTTTTTTTAATCAGGACAATTGTATGTAATCCTACTTTTATGCCTCCAGGTATGCTACTCCATTTGGACTGACTTCTGAATATGCTCATCCAGCTGAGATACTATTCCTTGGCTTTGCAACCATTCTTGGACCTATGCTCACAGGTCCTCATCTAGTGACTTTGTGGCTCTGGATGGTTGTTCGTGTCCTTGAGACCGTTGAGGCTCACTGTGGCTACCATTTTCCGTGGAGTCCTTCAAACTTTATACCATTGTATGGAGGGTAAGACAAGCTAACTACTCAATCTGCCTCCTGAAAAGTGTCTTTGTGATTCCTCTCACTTGACTCGTGCTGTTCTGCTACCTCTGTGTAGAGCTGATTTTCATGACTATCATCACCGGGTTCTATATACGAAATCAGGAAACTACTCATCAACGTTCGTGTACATGGACCGGTAATATCTGCTTGCTCCATGTTATAATTTTGGCATTTAAATCGAGTAGTTTTCTACTTGTCACTGGTGAAGTCTGTAGAAAAGCACGTTTTCCATTGCAAGTTTCGTGGTCATAAGATAAATGACTGTGGTATCCCCTCTATCAGGCAATAGAAGGGAAACAGAATCTGGTAGATGCTACATTTTTTTTTATTTAGGACAAAGGTTAAGCATAACCATTAATGTTGATTATCATTCTCCTCCATTGGAAAAATGCTAAATGAATCCTTACGACAAGCACACTCTCAAATAAAAACAGGGTGAAATGAAAATGGAAAAGGGACAGCATGACCTAATAGTTCTTTTTAAAATTCCTAATAATGAGATCAAGTAGTTCAAAGAAGCTTCACTCTCTGGACACTATGGGCTGAGAACTATAAAGTATATGCAATGGTAGCCTTGGGGAAGTGTAAAGCAGTACATAGTTTGGAAATGAATTTACTGAAGGACTTTGAGAGTTTGAGGTAATGTGTAAGGTACGCCGAGGTTTTAGCAGAATCATAGATATTCCTATGTTTATATTTAAGTAGTTATATATTTTGATAGCCTCAAGTGATTTACTTGCCATTAGAGTCTGCTGTGACACTTCATAATTGTATTAACAAATACTCCGTGTAGTGCTAACAAAAATGGATTTCAGGCACTGTACTAATGTAGTAAGTTATACTTTCCACTTTTGTGAACAAAAATGAAGTGAAATATGTATATAATATTTTGTAAAAAACTAACATTTTGTTATGCATCTTGACATTATGTAGGGTCTGGGATCAGCTACCATTCTACACTGATATATTGATATCTCTTCCTGTTAATAGTGTACAATATTCTTCATGGTGTCATTATTGCAGCTTGGAATTGAACAATCATTACAAAAATTGATGAAAGCCTAACATTATCTTAAAATATCACCATATAAGCACTCACCTTTATCCGTTATGGACTCTTGTTACTATTTTTGCAGGCTTTTCGGTACTGATACGGGTTATCAGAAGCTGAAAGCGCTGAAGAGTCCTGAAGAATATATTGACAGCAAGCAGAAGTAATGGCGGGTGAAGTTTTTCTAATTCATCGACTTGGAGTGAAATAGTTCACAAATCTCATCAGGCCATCCCATCCCTGTTTGTTGTATGCTTAGTCCTTCGTTTGTTTTACTCATTTGCTGCAATTCTTTTGAAGTATGTAGTATCATGAATTTGTTAAAAAGTTCCATCTTTAGACCCTTTGTGTTAAGACAGGCTCTCTTTCCATTATGTCAACCAAATGCTCGTATCAGAAACTAAAATGGTGTGAGTGGTAGATTTGAATCCAATCTGAGAGGCTTTTTTAGTACACTTGGCCATGAACTGCCATAGGCTTGCCTATGTGACATTTGCTCAGGATAGAACAAGTGTAATGTGGAGCTTTTGCAAGTGTGCACTGTGTGGTACTTGGGTTATATACAAGGCACAAATTTTGAACCTGAACTGACCTGAGTTTTTCTATTTTTGATTTTTGCCACTCTTTTTAATGTGGAGCTTTTGCAAGAACATGTTCAACTTTTACATCATCTTAGCCATTTTGAAGTCGCTTGTCGATGTTCTGTTGTGTCAAACAGGACTTGTAGAGGAAAATACACATGGGTGATTGAATATGTTTGACTGGTTACAAAGTGTGATTTGCCATTTTTTGTTTGAATTGGGCTAACTTTTCTTCTGATTTTATATGAAACTGAACATACAAAGTTGAACATGTTCTTGAAACAGATTCCTACATGATGGTAGATGTTAATTGCAATCTGACCTGTGCTGTCACCTTATCTATATACCATTCAAGTTCAGATTAGTTAATGAGGAAGCTGTCCCCTTTAATGCTAAAAAATCAGAACACATTGGCAAACATCAAAGATTTCAGAGAGATTTCATTGCCTCAGATTTCATATGTACAAAGATGTCTCATAGCGTAGTTCATTCATGATCCTTTGTTCTCACCATTTCAGGTTGATTTTGCTGTTGAAAGTTCGTCCAAATTCAACACATCCATGACTCCCATGAGAAACTGAAGTTTTATTATCAGCAAAAAGATTTGTTTCCATGTAAAATTCCCAAAAAAAAATGAGGGAATTAAAAATAATTAATCCTTGACCGAAAAATCTCCATCTCTTCTCAGTTGGCCTGAAGGATCCTCCCTTGAGTTTCTTCCTCACCTGCAGATACATACAGATATGAGCAAAGAAGAAACACAGGATTCGGGAAACCAAAACAAGTGAATTAAACCATTGTTATGATTCAGTTCACCTTCATAAGCATTGGTTGAAACCGGGATCTGTGGTGATGACGAACTTGAAGGCTGCCTTGTCGATTGGGCATCCCGTTGTTGTTGTTGTTCCTCTTCTTGTTGCTGTCGTTGTTTTTGTCTTTCGGCTTCTTCCCGTTCCTCTTGTTCTTGCTCTGCCAGAAGCAAGCTAGTCACAACCTCCCTTACCTTCTCCATCACACCCTTGTCACCAGGAAGGTAACTCGGAGTCATAGCTTCCGAGATCACCCTAGAAAGAATCCTCTCATCCTCGCCTGGCTCAAGCTTGTCATTGATGTACTCTTTAACCGAAGCGCCCTTTTCCACTCCTTTCTTTTCATACACGCCATACGCAACGCCAAGATCTTCCACAAGATCAATGTCTTTCTCGTCACTGGGTGTAACATTTATCGGTTTTGCTAAGGACATTAATCTTTGAGCACTCGAGATCCTCGTCAGCTGGCTTGCATCCGAAATGGTGGCATAGTCCGCTCCTAGCTTCTCTATCACGGCATCAACTAACTTCTTCATTTGGCTAGGCTCACCGGCGTCTTCTCTCTCTGATGAACTCGAAGGCCTCTCATTTGATGTCAAATTGTTTTCTTTCGTGTTATTAGAACTCGAAAACTCTCCTACTTGATACACACTCGTACTATTCCTAATAGGCCTCGGATTCTTGACATCCTCCTCAAGCACCGGGCTCCTAGAAGTCGAAGGATCATCCTCTTGCATCCGATCTTCATTGTGATCCGTTTGTCCATTTGACGCAATCTCCGATTTGTACACTAAAACAAACACAAAACACACAATATGGTATCACTAAACATCAAAAGCGTGAAAAGTCGACCAATAAGGACTTTCGCATTTACTCACTCGGGGCTCCAAGGTTCTCAACGTCGTCGTTTTCAGAGTCTTCTAGCGCGACACCCCAAGAGGGCGGATGATTATCATCGCCATCGTGTCCTGGCTTTTTCTTGACAAGGTTTTGTTTCCATTTCTTGGCCTTCTCCTTTACTTTGGTAAGGACGGATTGCTTCCTATTGGAATGAAAATCGAATTGGTCTTCTTCTTGTGGATGGTCCTTGGCTAGCATTGGTGACTCGTTGTTCGATTTCGACGTTGATGCGTTCTCTACAATCAAATCAAGAAAATATGAAGAACAAAAACTCATGGTTTCCTATGAATAATGAATGACAAAATCTCTATTGAAAAATAGAATAAAAATGGGTTTCTGTTTATACCTTGAATGAGTTGTTCTGGATTGTTAGAAGTTTGAGTTTTAGGCTTCATTGATGTATATTTGGAATCAGAAAAACCAAATGATTTCTTCACAAATCTTCCAAATTTATTTGAATGGGGTTCTTGAAGGAGTGTTCGGCGATTGCCACGTGTCATGCTATTGTTAGCTGGCGAGGGTTGTGGGTTCCATTATGACACGTGGCGCGACATATGTGGCTGACAATGCGCTAATCTATGTTAATACATGTAGCTTAATTTGGTTTAAAATTAGTTTGTAGCTTAATTTGGTTCCTTCGTATTCGCCAGTGGCCCATTTAATTATGGGCCAATAGGCCCATTTATTAATGGGCTTCTTAACTCCAGATACGGTGGCCCGTCAGAGTGGGCCCCACGGCACAGGTCTGTATTCATAAACCCCTCTGTTGAACCAATCCTCGTAGTTCCGCCTATCTCCCTCTCCCCGCCGTTTCCTCCGCTGTCTTAATCCCTAACCCTCCCTCCGATGGCGTCGTTCGCCGCGCCGTCCCACCTCCTCTTCGCGCCTCTCCGGCCCCGCACCAACACCTCGTTCGCCGGCGCCTCTCATTCCCGGCCCTCTCCGGCTGCCGCCCCTATCAGCTTCAGTCTCTCTTCCAATCCCCGCCCCGCAAACCCCGACTCCCAGTCCCTGCAACTCTCTACTTCTTCGACTTCTCAGAGATCCTCTTTCCCCAAATCCCCTCTCTTCTGTTCCGCCACTGCCTCTGCTTCCTCACTCCTCTTCTTCTTCCTCGGCGGCGGCGGCGGTGGTAATTGGAATAATGGAGGCGGTGGCGGCGGCGGTGGTGGAGGAGGTGGAGGTGGTGGTGGGGGAAATGGTGGTTTCTGGTCCAAATTGTTCTCCCCTGTCGCGATGGCTAAGGAAGACGAGTCTCAGACGCCGGAGTGGGACTCCCATGGCCTGCCGGCGAATATCGTGGTCCAGTTGAGCAAGCTGAGTGGATTCAAGAGGTACAAGCTATCGGAAGTTGTCTTCTTTGACCTCCGGCGCCGGGCGAATGTTGGCCTGGATGATTCGTTCTTCGAGATGGTATCGCTGAGGCCTGGAGGGATCTATACGAAGACTCAGCTTCAGAAGGAGCTTGAAACCCTAGCCACCTGTGGAATGTTCGAGAAGGTGGATCTGGAAGGGAATACGAATCCGGACGGGACATTGAAGCTTACTATAGCGTTCGCGGAGAGCACCTGGCAATCGGCTGATAGGTTTAGGTGCATCAATGTAGGGTTAATGCAACAGACGAAGCCCATGGAAATGGATGCGGATATGACCGATAAAGAGAGATTGGAGTATTACCTTAGTCAGGAGAGAGATTACAAGCGGAGGATCACAAGGGCTAGATCTTGCTTGCTTCCACCGCCTCTTCACACTGAGATTCTGACCATGTTGAGGAATCAGGGCGCAGTGAGTGCCAGGCTTTTGCAGAGGATAAGGGATCGGGTTCAGAAGTGGTACCATGATGAGGGATACGCTTGTGCTCAAGTTGTCAACTTTGGAAATTTGAATACCAAGGAGGTGGTCTGTGAGGTTGTTGAAGGTGATATTACTGAGATGGTGATCCAATTCCAGGATAAGCTTGGGAATGTGGTGGAAGGGAACACCAATCTCGCCATTGTTAGGAGAGAGCTGCCCAAGCAGGTAAGTTTTAAATTTTTAACGTCTATCTTGATAATTCGTTCTTGCCAACTTCTATGATGTTGGTTGGGAGTATGTACAATGCGCCAAAACTAGATATGATTAGATTCATTTTCATCCTGATGTTAGGAGTTCAACTTCTTTTTGTTTCCATTTCACTTCTGAAATGTGGAAGTAACACTAGAGTTTATTGTTCATGTGACCTAAAGACACAATCTTTTAGAAGAGAGCTGTGTTTCTTGTAATAACATCATGACTAGTTGTGGTTGTCTGCCTTAGTTTGGTTTGTTGGGTTTATACCCTCCAAAGTTCATACATAGTGCTGAGTGATCCTCTAGTTTGTTATGGGAATTTGATATCTAATTAGCTGCACTCCTGAAATGATCATACTGCAGCTTCGTGTCGGCCATGTATTTAACATAGAAGCTGGAAAGCAAGCCCTGAGGAATATAAACTCTTTGGGATTGTTCTCTAACATTGAAGTGAACCCTCGCCCAGATGAAAAGAGTGAAGGTGGAATTGTTGTTGAGATTAAGCTTAAAGAGCTTGATCAGAAATCAGCTGAAGTTAGTACGGAGTGGAGTATTGTTCCTGGTCGCCAGGGACGTCCAACCTTGGTATGGCTGCTTTCAGATATCTCCTGATTGAGTACTGGAGGCTCTATTGGAATGTGAAACTGATGCTATATGAAATATTTAATGGATTTTCAGGCTTCACTCCAACCTGGTGGAACCGTCTCCTTTGAGCACCGAAACCTCAACGGTCTTAACAGATCCCTTCTTGGTTCAGTAACTACCAGCAACTTTTTAAATCCTCAAGTAAGTTTTTCTTGGGCTGAAGTATAGTATAGTTAGCCTTTGAGTTAAATCCTATATCTTATTATACTTGTAAATCTGCATTTGCTTAAATTTGTTCTTCAAAACAAAAATAGACCAAACCCACTTATTTTCTATTTTTTTACTTTTATTCTGGCCTTCTTACAGTGAGTTTCTTTCTTGGATTCCCCCCTCCTTCCCTTCATCCTATTACTTGGATTTGGAAGCATACTGTGTCCCATTTAGGGTGTTGGTTTTGGTCCTGCGTCAATAGGATGGAGTTTGTTTCAATTAGGCAATATCTAATTTGGATTTCCTATTGCAGGATGATCTTGCTTTTAAATTTGAGTATGTGCACCCCTACTTGGATGGTGTATACAATGCCCGGAATCGTACTCTGAAAGCTAGTTGTTTCAATAGCCGGAAGCTGAGTCCAGTTTTTACTGGTGGGCCAGGAGTCGATGAAGTTCCCCCGATATGGGTTGATCGATCTGGTGTCAAGGCCAATATTACTGAGGTAGATTGTAATGGTCCAGAAGTGCTTGAATCTTTGTTTCCCAAATCAATATGTTTTCTAAGCATTGATGTTCATGCAGAATTTAACGCGTCAGAGCAAATTTACCTATGGACTTGTTATGGAAGAGATAACAACACGTGATGAAAGCAGCCATATTTGTGCACAAGGTCAAAGGGTCTTGCCCAGTGGAGGCATTAGCAGTGATGGGCCTGAAACGACCTTGAGTGGCACCGGTGTAGACAGAATGGTATTTGCACAGGCAAATATTACACGTGATAACACAAGGTTTGTCAATGGAGCAATAGTTGGTGAGAGAAATGTGTTCCAGGTAAAGTTTGCTTTTTTTAATACTTTATGGTTTTGGGGCTACTATCTGCTACTTATTTATGTTTGGAGCTGCATGAGTGTTGCCCATAATTTCTTGGTAATGTAAGATTTTAATGTTAGGTTGTTTGTATAGTTGTATACTAGTTTGGCTTTGTTACAATTATCCCGAAGAAGATCCCACTTTTCTTTGTCATGGGATAGGGGTTTACTGGTTAATGATTGTGTAGCTTGTCTGTATCTTAGTCCAAGTTGTGCTCAAGGAAAGATCAAAAGAGAAGAATCTAGATAAACTTTTGCAAGTTTGGTTGGTCTTTGGAATTTATAAGCATATTCTTGTATCGTTTAGTTTGATTCAGTGTTGGATTATAATTTTTCTTCCCTTATTGCAGCTGGATCAAGGTCTTGGCATTGGCAGCAAATTCCCATTCTTCAACCGTCACCAGCTCACTCTGACCAAATTTATCCAGCTGAAGCAAGTAGAAGAAGGAGCTAATAAATCTCCACCTCCTGTTCTTGTGTTGCATGGACATTACGGAGGCTGTGTGGGAGATCTTCCAAGCTATGACGCCTTTACACTCGGAGGACCTTACTCCGTGAGAGGCTATAACATGGGAGAATTGGGTGCAGCCAGAAACATCCTTGAGGTAGGAAACTAATGATATAGCAGTGCAGAATCTATTAACACTGCACTTTTCCCCACTTTCGGATGCTTGTTGCTTAAGATTGGTGTAATGTTTTTATCTTTCACCATTCAGGTTGCTGCTGAGTTGAGGATACCTATCAGAAACACCCACGTCTATGCTTTTGTAGAACACGGAAATGATCTCGGGAGCTCAAAGGATGTCAAGGGAAATCCGACAGAAGTCTACAGAAGATTGGGATCTGGGTCTTCATACGGTGTCGGTGCAAAACTGGGACTCGTGCGAGTAGAGTATGCAGTTGATCATAACTCTGGAACCGGTTCTGTATTCTTCCGCTTCGGAGAGAGGTATTAGTATGCAAAAGCAATTAGAAGATCCTGAGATGCTCAAAGTTGGATGTTCGGCGGAACCATTGAGTTATTATGCTTGTGATTGCTCACATAAACCCCTTGGATTTTGGATTAGGTAACATCCCTTCCCTTTCCTTAGTTGGCTTCATGTATTTAGTTTGTCCATTTGTTCTCCGTCCTAAAGAGGATGATTACTGAGATGAGTGAGAGCTTTTCTACTTAATGTCTCTTTATTTAAATAATCTTATTGTCTGTTTGCCATTTTGATGAACGCATGAAAAGCCCAGCAACGTTAGACAGGTTGAGAACAGACGCCTTTTTTTTTATATATTTATAATATATATTTTGGTACAATTGCGCATATAGTTTCATTAGTTTGATTGTATTTTGAACCTTGTTTTGTACACTCAAGATGAAAATTAATTGTAACAAAAATTTTTAGTTAGTTTATAATCGCCGCAGGAAAGTTTGCATTCAACAAGGCCAAGTTACGAGTCTCTTACATAGTTACATGGCTGAAGCCCAGCAATATGAAGTTTCAGTATCCAATCTTGGAAATGGTGCATCTCTTTTTCTATTTTTGGATACAAGGAAAAACATTAGAACTGTGCTACAAAATGCTCCATCCTAGAGAGTCCTACGCGAACTTGAAGTTCAGAATTGGCAAGCAGATGATTCGTCGATAGGGATATTGTAAGCCATGTGTGCGACCCAATTGATGACAACGTTATTTTCATTGAAAATATTATGAATAGAGTCGGAATTTAAAAAGGGAAAACAGGAAAGAAATGGTACATCTCTAAAATAAGGGTGTTATGTGAACATGAGTAATTTGAATTCCACTTGTACTCGCTCGATAAAAACTCGGCTTGAACTCATTTAATTTCTAAACTAGCACATTTTTCAGCTAGGTCCAACACTTGACTCGTTCGAATTAAGCTCAAATATCTCGAATTTTATGGAATTTGAAGCTCGAAAAAAGCTCGGCTCGTTTAGTATGAGCACATTTTAAGCTCGAGTCAAAATTTAGCCTCGATTCGAGCTCGTTCATATCCTAAGCGAACTAAATATGAACGAGTAATACTTGGCTCGTTCGGCTCGAATCATAGCTGTTATAACGAGAATGAAATTAGTGAAGAACAACACAGAGATTTACGTGGTTCAGCAACGGTGTGTTGCCTACGTCCACGGGCAGAGAACCAGATTTCTTATTAGAGGAAGCGAAAACAGATTAGGTTACAGGGGTCGGCGTTCCATGAGTATATGATGAGACTCATGGAACCCTAAACAGACAATGGACTGAAAGCCCAAAATAGACAGACGATAGGCCCGTTTACAATAAACATCGCATACCGTAAAGGCGGGGTGGCGCTGCCCCCCCCCCCCCCCCGCCAGGGGCGCGTCGCCCCCTGGACCCCCGACTCGCTGACCGGTCAACAGTCGTTCAAGGCACATTAACAAATCTCCACCTTGACTTGAATCCTCTCATAAACAGATGCACCTATGACAAAGTGCCCAGACGTTCTCTGCCTCAGATTGGTCCTTGAAGAAGGACCCAGACTGCCCCGTAGGGCAACTCAACAGCTGGTGATATTAAGCAAGTCCAAACAATGTTGGAACTTGCTCTCTGGAACTGGCTTAGTGAACATATCAGCGGGATTATCAGCAGTTCCCACCTTCTTCACCCTGATTCTCTTCTCATTCCTCAGAAAATGGTACCTGATATCAATGTGCTTCGTCTTCTCATGATGAACTTGATCCTTGGTTAAGCATATTGCACTCAAGTTGTTGCAATACACTAAAGCCTGATCCTGATGTAGGCCTAGATCATTGACCAAGCCTTTCAGCCAGATTCCCTCCTTAGCAGCTTCTGTCAACGCCATGTACTCTGCCTCTGTGGTAGACAAAGTGACTGTAGGTTGTAGAGTTGCTTTCCAACTCACCACAGAACTCCCAAGAGTGAAAACATAGCCAGTCATCGATCTCCTACTGTCCACATCGCCGGCATAATCAGAGTCTGAAAACCCAGCAACCAAGCACTCTGTATTATTCCCATAGCACAAACCAACATCAGTAGTGCCTCTGAGATACCTGAAGATCCTCTTCACAGCTTGCCAGTGTTCCTTCCCAGGCTGAACCATAAAGCGGCTTACCACACTAACAGCAAATGCTAGATCTGGTCGAGTGCAGACCATAGCATACATCAGACTCCCCACTGCGCTGGCATAAGGGACCTTAGACATGTACTCCTTCTCCTCCTCAGTCTGAAGTGTGTACATTCCCAGCTTGCTGTTAGACGCCATTGGAATATCTATAGACTTAGCCGAAGACATTCCAAACCTGCTCAATATCTTCTTGATGTACCCTTCTTGAGATAAGAAGAGTTTTCTCTGCTTCCTGTCTCTATAGATCTCTACTCCCAAAATCTTTCGAGCAGCACCCAGATCTTTCATATCAAACTCTGCACTGAGACAATCCTTCGGCTTCTGGATATCTGACTTGTTCTGAGCAGTAATCAACATATCATCCACGTACAATACTAAGTAAATACGCGAACCATCATCCAGACTGTTGTGGTAAACACAGCAATCATATGAACTCCTGTTGTATCCCAGCTGCACCATATAGCTATCAAATCGCTTGTACCACTGCCTTGGTGACTGTTTCAGCCCATACAAAGACTTCTTCAGTCTGCAAACATGGTTCTCTTTTCCAGGAACCTGAAAACCATCCGGCTGAGACATGTATATTTCCTCCTCCAACTCTCCATGTAGGAAAGCTGTCTTCACATCTAGTTGCTCAAGCTCCAAATCCTGATGTGCAACCATTGCTAGTAGCACCCTGATAGAAGTATGTCTGACCACTGGTGAGAAAATCTCATTGTAGTCTACTCCCTCTCGCTGATTGAAACCTCTTGCAACTACTCGTGCTTTGTACTTAATACCCTCAGCAGCTGATAGTCCTTCCTTCTTCCTGAAGACCCATTTGCAAGTAATCACCTTCCTATCAGCAGGCAATTTGACAAGCTCCCAAGTCTGATTCTTCTGAAGAGACTCCATCTCTTCTCCCATTGCTGCAAGCCACTGTGCTGACTCATCTCCAGAAATAGCAGCCTTGTAGGTGGACGGAGCATCATCCTCCACCTCCTTGGCCACCTGCAAGGCATATCCCACCAACTCATCAGACCTATATCTCGCAGGAGGTCTGATGACATCCCTTCTTGGCCGATCTAGAGTAATACTGCGATGTGTCGCTCCACCTGCTTCTGTGTCTAGTGGTATAGCCTCTGTCTCAGCAGTGTCCGACTCAATAGTACCTGATTGGTTTGTGACCAAATTAGGTGCCTGACTCTCAGATGGAGTGAAGTCCAACTCCACCTCCTCAGTAACAACCTCTTTCTCAACTGCATCACTGGTCTTCTTCCTAGAATTCAGCAAAGAACTCTCATCAAAGACTACACTTCTACTAAGTATAATCTTGCTGTCAGACCAGATCCTGTACCCTTTCACACCAGTACCATAGCCCATGAAGACTCCCTTCTTAGCTCTTGGCTCTAGCTTACCCTCATCGACATGATAATAAGCAATGCACCCAAAAACCCTCAGATTAGAGTAATCAGCAGCCTTTCCAGTCCACACCTTTTAAGGTGTTTTGCAGTCGATACCTGTGTGTGGGCTCCGATTCACGAGATAGCAAGCCGTTGAAACTGCTTATGCCCAAAATCGCCTTTCAAGGCCTGAATTGGAAAGCATGCACCTTGCTTTCGCAAGAAGAGTCTGATTCATTCATTCTGCTACACCATTCTGCTGTGGTGTGTATCTGACTGCATGATGCCGAGCAATGCCCTCATCTCTGCAGAATCAATCAAACTCAGATGAACAGAATTCCAGACCATTATCAGTTCGCAGCCTCTTGACCTTCTTTCTAGTCTGATTCTCTACTAGAGTCTTCCACTCCCTGAACTTACTGAATGCCTCACTTTTATGCCTCATCATGAATACCCAAGTCATCCTAGAGTAATCATCAATCAGAGACAAAAAATACCTGTGACCACCCAAGGACTGAACACGTGAAGGACCCCAACAGTCTGAATGGATGTAATCCAGCGTGCCCTTTGTCTGATGAACTGCTTTAGGAAATTTGCTGCGATGTAATTTCCCAAACACACAATGTTCACAAAACTCAAGGCTCTGGGCCTTATGGCCTCCCAGAAGATCTGCTTTCGAGAGAATTTGCATCCCCCCTTCACTCATATGCCAAAGTCTGGTCAGATCAGCTTCCTGAACCCCAGCAGAAACAGCCGCTGCAGCACCTGTAACTGAGGAACCTTGTAGGGTGTACAAAGTTCCCTTTCCCCGCTTGACTCCCTGCATAACCACATCAGAGCCTTTGAACACACGCAACTTTCCCCCATAACATGTGTACCTGAGCCCCTTGTCGTCTAACACTGTTAGGGATATCAGATTCTTCGTCATGGATGGCACGTGCTTGACATCCTCCAATGTGCGAAATTTCCCATCATCTGTCCGAAACCTAACTGAGCCAGTCCCAACAACCTTGCAGAGAGCATCATTCCCCATGGATACATTGCCCCCATCAGCACGGCTATATGTTGCAAACAACTCCCTTTTAGGACATATATGATAGGACGCCCCAGAGTCAAGATACCACACATCAGCCCTGTGTGTGTGATCATCAGCTAACAGAACAATATCCTCCTCAGAAGTATTGCCACGATCAGCTACTGCTGCAGACCCAGATTTCTCTTCCTCTTGCTTCTTCTTTTTCGGACAGTCATTCTTCCAATGACCTTTCTCCTTGCAGTAGTTACAAACATCGTTTGGTTTAGGGCCTGATTTGCGATCTTGCCGATGCTTCTTCTTATTGCCCTTTCTACCATCAGATTTGCCTCCGTTTGCCACAAGCCCGGAAGCCTGATTGTCTGTAACCGACGCGGTTGCCTTCAGACGCAACTCTCTGTTGTGAAGCGACGATCTAACCTCTTCCAACGTGATAGTATCCTTCCCAACGACGAACGACTGAACGAAGTTCTCGTATGTGGGGGGTAGGGATACCAGCAAAATTAGGGCAGCATCTTCGTCCTCCACCTTAACATCAATATTACGCAATTCAAGTAATAAAGTGTTAAGTTGATCAAGGTGATCTCTGAGTTGTGTACCTTCCTGCATACGCAGCCCGAACAACCGTTGTTTCATAAGCAACTTGTTCGTCGGAGACTTTGTCATGTACAAAGACTCCAACTTTAGCCACAACTTGCTTGCGGTTTCCTGATCAGCAACTTCTGTTATGACATCGTCTGCGAGACACAACATAATCGTCGAATGAGCCTTCTCCTCCAGAAGGCCGTACTCAGCGGTGGTTGTATCTGCCCTCTTCTTGTCGGCGGCCAACGGTGTCCATAAGCCTTGCTGTTTCAGTAAAGCCCGCATCTTGATCTGCCACAGACTGAAAGAATTTCTTCCAGTAAACTTGTCGATCTTCAACACAGAACCAGACATCATTCTCGGCGGAATTCAACGACCAAAGCTCTGATACCAGTTTGTTATAACGAGAATGAAATTAGTGAAGAACAACACAGAGATTTACGTGGTTCAGCAACAGTGTGTTGCCTACGTCCACGGGCAGAGAACCAGATTTCTTATTAGAGGAAGCGAAAACAGATTAGGTTACAGGGGTCGGCGTTCCATGAGTATATGATGAGACTCATGGAACCCTAAACAGACAATGGACTGAAAGCCCAAAATAGACAGACGATAGGCCCGTTTACAATAAACATCGCATACTGTAAAGGCGGGGTGGCGCTGCCCCCCTAGCCCCCCCGCCAGGGGCGCGTCGCCCCCTTGACCCCCGACTCGCTGACCGGTCAACAGTCGTTCAAGGCACATTAACAATAGCCCTACTCTAAAACATACGAGGGAATGCTTTATCCTCGAGTTCTAAAGAAAAAACTATGTTCTCAGTACCGCTGTTGCTGTTCTCCGACTGTCATAGATGAAAATTTTGAATTCATTCTGAATTTCTGACTCGAGGGAAAGCCAAAATATAGTTGTGGTGTTGTTAGCTCCCCAGCATCACTTGATAGTAAAGAGTCGATTGTCCATTCTTTCGTTGCGATTGAATTCTATCTTCACCCAGGGACTCGACATTCGGGCACATTGTTGCCATCTTGGCTTGGCTGAATCCAACTATAGGCGGGAATCGTTGACATTCTCCTTTCCTGCATAAGCTTGCGTACTCTTGTTGCTTCGTCCCAGCAAGCCTCTGTTGCAAACGAGCTCGACAACAGCAGATAGGCAGCAGGATCCTTAGGGTACAGCTCTAGAAGCCTCTTCGAAGCACGCTCAGCAATCTTCATATTCCCATGAATTCGGCAAGCACTTAGCAGCGACTTGTATATGGATGGCCCGGCCTGTATTGGCATGCTGTTGATGAACGCTTCGGCTTGAGAAAGATGCCCAGCTCTGGCAAACAGATCGACGATGGATGCATAATGTTCCGACCTGAGGCACTCCGAAGGAAGCAGTTCCTTCATCAAATTGAAAGCTTGGAGCCCCTTTTCAACGAAGCCGACATGGCTACAAGCTGAAAAGACGGAGAGGAAAGTGTTTTCATCGGGCTGGACGTCTGATCTCTTCATCTGTTCAAACAGATCAATCACTTCCGAACCATAACCGTGATGAGCACATCCTGATAGCAGAGAATTCCACGAGACGACATCATGCTCACTCATGGACGAAAACACCAGCTTCGCATCACTCATGGAACCGCACCTTGCGTACATTGAAACGAGGCCGTTCTGAACGAGGATGTTGGTAGAATATACGCCTTTGAATGAAAGAGCATGGATTTCCCTCCCAACTTCCAGGGCAGAAAGAGCTCCTACGGATTTCAGAACACTCGTTAGCGTAAAGGAATCACAACTGATTCCTTCACCTCTCATCTTAGAGAAATATCTGAGGGCCTCTCTACCGAAACCCAAGTGAGAGAGACCAGCAATGGCTGCATTCCAAGAGACTTGGTCCCAATTACTGATACTCGAGCAAAGCTGGTAAAACTCTTCGAAGCTACAACCATACTCTGAATATACACTCAAAAGCGAAACCTGTAAGTGCGCGTTAGACACTAGTCCTGCACGAATTATCTGGCAATGTATCTGCTTACAATGATGCATATGATCACCGCCTGACATCGAGCTCAAGAGACTGTTGTAAGCGAGATAATTCGATTCAATATCCAGGCGACGCATTTGGATAAACAGAACCAAAGCTTCACTGGGCAAACCATTCTGTGAATACCCTGAGACCATAGTGGTCCAAGTGATGTAATTTCTTTCAGGCAATTGATCAAAAGCTCTCCTGGATTCTTCTATTTCCGAGCACTTGGCGTACATATCAATCAAACTGGTTCCTACAATAAGATCCAAATCAAATCCATGTTTTAGACCGAGCCCATGAACTTGAGCCCCAATCTTACACTCTCTAAGCTGGGCACATCCAACAAGAACCGCAGAAACTCCGAAGGGAGTTGGCATTGTACCTGATCTATTCATTCTTATAAACAAACCAATTGCCCTCTCTGGGCATAACACCTGTAAGTACCCAGAGATCAAAGAATTCCAAGAAACATCATTTCTTTCGGGCATTTCATCGAACACCTTATGTGCGCTTGCGATGTCGAAGCACTTTCCATACAAATCAACCAGGGCGCTGCAGATGAATACATTAGAAGTGAAACCCAACTTGATGACAGTGGAATGGAGTTGGATGCCGGAATCAAAATCAGCTGATTTGGCACACGATGAGATGACCTTGTTGATCAAGTAACAGCTGATGGTTTCGGAACCATGTTTTGGTACAAGACTCAACAAGTTGAAATCAACAGAGTCTGAATCGCCATAGACAGAAGAAACAGGTGAAGAAAAGTGCAAACTGGTGGCTGTTAGAGTATGTGAAAGTACAGGGTAGGCACCGAACTTTTTAATTCGTGATAAATGGAACAGAGCTGGATAAGAAACCAACCGCATTTTCATGGCGGACCAAAGTTCATCTTCGCCAGAATCCCAAATGGCTCGTACAGTCACAGTTCTGTAATTGCAAATGAATCATGGATGCCGATTGCCGGATGTCATATCATTTGTGTAAATTCGAGGGAATGTAGCTTTTTCATTTATTTTTTTACACTGCCTAGACTCCAAGAGGTGACAATCAGGCTGTTCGGGTATACCCATTCAGATTCGGTCATATGTCGGATCGGATAATATGTTGGCCTTGTTGGGTACTACACTATTCTCAGTCCTAAAATACATGACCTTTTAGCCTTTTACACGTATTTTAATAAAAGACCATGATACATTTAGTAGGTGTAAAATTTTAATTTTACATTACAAATACTAATATGACATGTGGCAAAAAAGTTATGTAAAAATTAACCAAGCCTACAAGTCTAGCTCTTCATTCTTTTATTGCTTATGATAACCTATGTTCCCCTCTCATCACCCACCCATTTGGGTCTCATTCAATACAAGTTTTCATTTTATTTAAAAAAACTACAATATATAATATGATTAAATTGAATAAGGGTGGGCCCAAATCCCGCAAATCTCGTCCCGTCCCGCATCCCGTCTCGATCCCGGTGGGATTTTGATATATATATATATATATATATATATATATATATATATATATAATCCCGTCCCAATTTCGAGACAGAAAGTTCTCATCCTGCAAATCCTGTCATGTTCCGCATATACATAAACTATATATATATATATATATATATTATTTAAAAATATTTAAAATAAATATTCATAATATCAGTGTTAATTTGTTTCACCACTTGTGTATATATATGTTGTATTTATGATTATAAAACCCACACAATTTGAAAACCTACTGAATTTAAAAAGCTACTGAATTTGTCAATTTGATACTCTGTATATTTATGATTATACGTAGTATTATCGGCTGAGTGTATATATATAAATTATATAATACTTAGTTAATAACCTTATAAAAAATATATTCAATTAATAAATTTAATTTCTATCAAAAGATAAAAGCCATTTTTATTGGATTATTTTGAAATTTTTTTACGAGGGATCAATCTGATCCCGTCCTGCCTCGCGAGAGATAAGACCCGGTGAGATTAAAAAAAATATTTCAATCCCGTCCCGTAAAAAATATGCGAGATTACCCCAATCCCGTCCCGTCCCATGCCCACCCCTATAATTATATACTACCTTCGTTCATAAATAAGTGACGTTTGACTTTTTTGACACGTTTTTGAAGGAGTTAAAAACTATATAAAATATAAATTTTTTAATTGATTTTTTTAATAATTTTATACATATTAGTTATAAGTTTAAAATTATTTTTAAAAAGTTAATATTTTATATAGTTTTTAGCTCCTTAAAAAACATGTTGAAAAGTCAAACGACACTTATTAATGAACGGAGGGTGTATAATACATTGAATAATATTGCGGGCAAAACAATACCCCGTATAATGTAACATTTCTTTTACTACGTCTTTTTTTTAACAAGTATTATTTTACAAATTTTTTTTGCTTAATACGAGTGATTGGCGTATTTGTTATAATTACACGTAATGATTGACATCTTTTTTTTTTTCTTAATGTATGATTTTATATTGTTGTACTTACAATTTATTTTTAAAAAAATAAAAAGAAAATATTCCTATATATCATCTAGTTTTTTTTAATAACATATACTCCGTATCATCTAGTTTATTACTGTCTTTAAAATAATACTCCCTCCGTCTAAAAATACATGGACTTTTACTATTCATGCACGTTTTTTTAGGAGCTAAAAACTATATAAAATATTAACTTTTTTATTAATTTTTTTTAATAATTACAAACTTATTATCAATAAGTTTGTAATTATTAAAAAAAATAATAAAAAAGTTAATATTTTATATAATTTTTACCTTCTTAAAAAAGCGTGCGTGAATAGTAAAGTCCATGTATTTTTGGACGGAGGTAGTAACTAAGTAATAATGGTAATTGTGAAATTACTTTTACTTTTTGAATCACTTTTACTTTTAGATATGTGGGTGAGAATCTTGCTATTTTATTGGTGGTGTAAAATGTAAACATTTTACACTAGGTGTAAATGTAGACTTTTCCTTTAATAAAATACTTTACTTTAAAAAAACATCATCATTGCACTAACTTTTTCACAAACCAATACAAATAATTACAACTTCTTGCTTAAAAAATATAAAAGTCCATCTATTATTGGACAAAAATTTACCTCTAATATCTTACTACCTCCTTCTCAAAATATTTGTAGTTTTATTTTTTGACACGTTTTTTAAGAAGCGAAAAACCCTATAAAATATTAATTTTTTTTAATAATATTTTTTAATAATTTCATATTTAATACAATTATCTATGAAATTATTAAAAAAATTTATTAAAAAAATTAATATTTTATAGAGTTTTCCGCTTCTTAAAATACGTGCCAAAAAATAAAACTACAAATATTTTGAGATGGAGGTAGTATGTATTATTGGACGGAGGGAGTATAATGTATGTTCGGTCGGGTTTAGGTTGACTCGGGTAAGTTTTCGGGTCGGATAAATTCAGGCCAAATAGCTTTCGGGCTGGGTCAAGTCGGGTCAGATTTAGTTTTATTATAAAATGATGATTATTTTCTGTTTATATTAATTATTCACTATTAAACATCATTTATTTATATTAGGTCCTATTATATGTAATTCACAATATTTAAATGTTTAAGAATAAGACAATTAAAGTAATTATAAGGATTAATGGGATCTTGTTCGGGTTGGGTCTAGCTTGGGTTCATTCGGGTATTGGGTCAAAATGGGTCGGAGTCGGGTTCGAGTTGTGCTACTAGATTTTTGAGTTTCAGTCGAGTATGCACTACTAAAAAAACAGGAAATAGCTACGGATTCTTAGCGAATAATTTCAGTCGTCGCTATTTTGGTTGCTAATAGCAATGACATTGGCCACGACTGTACTTGACCGTGGCTAATTTCGTGACTGGTGGTCACCCAAGAATGCCACGTCATCAAGTTCGTTGCTAATAGCAACGAACGCAATGCATGTGGCTGATTTCGTGGCTGAGTAAGTGGGTGATAGTAATGATTAGCCACGATATTTGCTACGAACGCTGATTCTGTGGCTGTATTCGATGCTGATTTGGCAACAACATCAATCTCGTGGCTAAATCCGTGGCTATTCAGCTTCAGAAATCCGACGATGGAATGGAGACGAGGTGAGTGGGCTTGGATCGGTTATTGGGCGGGTCGGACATGGGGTGAGTGGGCTTGAATCGTATCTGAATCCGTGGCCAACGAAAATAACAAATTGTTGTGGGCTCGGCATGGATCAATAGCCCATTAAAAATGATGGGCCCAATTACCTTATTAGCCCATACGAAGAAATGTGGATATAGCAACGACTTTATCCGTGGCCAAATCCGTTGCTATTACGGATGAGGTCGACTTTAATGCGCATTGTCCTTCACCTGTCTTCTAGTAGTTGGGTGCATTAATTGGGGCCGGCCCACATGTTTGTCTTCTAGCTTGGGTGAATTGAACATTGCCATTTGCAATTCAAAGAGAAGGACACACATTGCTTCTCTTCAACTTGAACCTGCATACTCGATCAGTACGAGGTAAGTTTATAATTTTTGTCTTAATTAACTTACATATTACACTTTATTATTCTTTTTGAACTTAATTTCAGGAGAGTGTATATATATATATATATATATATATATATATATATATATATATATATATATATATATATATATATATATATATATATATATATATATATATATATATTGGTACGTTATATATATGTATGGGTAATTAATATATAATACGTTATATATATATATATTCAAATTAAACGTAGGAAATTATATATATGGGTTTTGAGTTTTAATATATTGGAAAGAATTAAAAATGTTTATATATATATATATATATATATATATATATATATATATAGGTTTTGAGTTTTAATATATTGGAAAGAATTAAAAATTATATATATGGGTTTTGAGTTTTAATATATTGGAAAGAATTAAAAATGTTTATATATATATATGTAATGTAATATAAAATTTTGAATGGAAATTGCATTTTTATGATATCAATTTACAATTTTATTGAATATTATATAGGTAGTTATTTGAAAGTGGGTTTTTGTAAATGTATCTATATATATGTACGTACCGTTGCATTGGAAATTTAGGGAATGTTGAATTTGTGATATATGTGTACTTATAATGAATTGGAAATTTAGGAATGTTCAATTAATTTGTAATGTGTACATATGTACCGTACAGGTTGATTGAAAATTTGATAAAATGGATGATGATCGTACATGGATGTATGACATGTACTTGTCGGATCGTGGAGGATTGAAGCCTGAATACTATGCAGGGGTTGATCAGTTTATAAATTTTGCTTGTAGTCAAGTGCATTACGTCGATGAAGGTAAGATAAAGTGTCCATGTCGGAAATGTGTGAATTGCAAATTCGAGAAAGTAGATGTTGTGAAGGCGCATTTATATAATCGTGGGTTTATGTTCGGTTATCATCGTCGGATAGCACATGGTGAAACTATTGCACCTCCATACCATGAGCAAATGGTAGGGGGCAACCAATGGGCTATGTATGATCAGTTAACTGCAGAACAGATGATGGTATTTGATGTTGCAGGGCCAAGCTTTGTTCCTCCGTCATGGTTTAGCCCATATATTAATGTCGACGATGTTCCGAATAATGGAGATGGTTTTGAATTCCAACCAGCTGAAGAAGAAGTTAATGAGGTCGATGAAATGAGGGAAGATCCGGTAGAAACCGAGGAGGCTAATCTGTTGTCCACACGATTTGCAGATGTGTTGAGAGCAGTTGATGAACCGGTGTTTTCTGGGTGTACGTCACATACACAATTGTCTTTTGTGAGCCGACTTATGAGCTTGAAGTGCGAACAAAATGTTCCTCAAAGTCTGTTCAATGGTTTTGTGCAATTGTACGATGAAGTGCTACCTCATGACCACAAGATTCCCACCAGTTACTATGAAACTGAGAAGATAGTTCGAAATTTGGGGCTACCGGTGGAAAGAATAGGAATGTGTCCCAACGGTTGTATGTTGTATTGGAAGAGTGATGCGAATGAAGAATCAAGTAAGTGTTGTGGTCATGCAAGATATGTTGTTAGTGCTATAGGGAAGCGTCGAGAACAGAAGGTTTTATTCTACTTGCCTTTAACTCCGAGGCTACAGAGACTATATGCTTCTGAGGTGACAGCCAGCCAGATGACTTGGCATGCAGAACACGTAACAGAGGAGGGAATGATATGCCATCCTTCAGATGGAGCAACATGGAAGAGGTTAGACACAAAGCATCCTGATTTTGCCTACGAGCCTCGTAATATTCGTTTGGGCTTATGCACGGACGGTTTTGCTACATTTAACAACTCTGGTCAAAATTATTCATGTTGGCCCGTGATTGTCACTCCTTACAATCTTCCACCGCATTTGTGCATGAGAACCGAGCACATGTTTCTATCGTTGATAGTGCCAGGTCCTCGAAACCCAAAGAAGTTGATTGACATTTGCCTCCAACCTCTTATTGATGAGTTGATACAATTGTGGGATGTTGGTGTCGTCACATATGATGCCTCGAGAAGAGAGAACTTTGTTATGCGTGCAGCTTTACTTTGGACCATCAGTGATTTCCCTGCATATGCTATGTTGTCCGGATGGAGCACTGCTGGTCAGTTGGCTTGTCCGATTTGTATGGAAGCAGGATCTGATGCTTTTCGGCTCCAACATGGACGGAAGGCTTGTTGGTTCGATTATCATCGAAAATTCTTAGATCTTTCTCATCCATTCCGTAGAAATAAGAAGGACTTCTACAAAGGACATGTGGAAACAGCATTGCCACCACTATTGCTATCGGGGGAGCAGATTTGGGAGCGGGTCCGTGATTTGCCAACGGTCATGGAGGATCCTTCCTTCCAGTGTGATGAGTATGGGGTTTCCCATAAGTGGACAAAACAAAGCATCTTCTGGAGACTTCCATATTGGAAGGATCTTCTAATCCGACACAATCTCGTTGTTATGCACATTGAGAAAAATGTGTTTGACAATGTTTTCAACACTGTCATGGATATCCCTGGGAAGACAAAGGATAACTTGAATGCTCGGAAGAACCTTCGCCTATATTGTGATGGACCCGAGTTGGAGGTAGATGATGACTACAAGGGTGTAAAACCGAAAGCAATATATACATTGGCAAGAGAGGCGAAGAAAAAGGTGGGTCAATGGTTGAGGACCGTTAAATTTCCTGATGGTTATGCTTCTAATATAGGAAGATGTGTTCAGAGTGACGACTGTAGCCTCGGAGGGATGAAGAGCCATGACTGTCACGTGTTTATGGAGAGACTCTTGCCAATTTCTTTCAAAGAGTTATTGCATCCATCTGTATGGGGTCCTTTAACTGAGTTGAGTATCTTCTTCAAAACAATTTGTTCGTCGACATTATCGGTGTCTGTCATGGAGCAGCTCATATTGATGATTCCTCTGTTGGTCTGTAAGTTGGAGTGTATCTTCCCGCCATCATTTTTTGACTCAATGGAGCATCTCATTTTCCATTTTCCGTATGAGGCCCTGATAGGTGGCCCAGTTCATTATCGATGGATGTATCCGTTCGAGAGACATCTATTCCAGTTGAAACGAAAGATCGCTCAAAAGAGTAACGTGGAAGGGTCGATCGTGATGGCATACTTATGGGAAGAGATAGCTTACTTCTCCGTGCACTACTTCCCTTCACACGTTCCATCAAGGTCGAGGAGACCAGCGAGAAACAACATCGTTGACGGCGACGATTGTGCTTTCTCTATTTTCAATTATCCCGGCAAGGGTAGTGGGAAGCAGCAAATACGGTGGCTGACGGAAGAAGACGAGTGGAGGGCCGCACACACATACGTGTTGCTCAACCGTCCGGAGGTGCAACCATACATTCAGTAAGGAAAAACACATATTTTATTTATGCTTATATATATATATAAGTATGTAAATATATATATTTATTTATCTTGCTCAACTTTATTACGGTAGGATCTTTGAGACTGCCATGGGGGATAGTGTTGGAGGTGACCTCATTGAAAATGAATTCGCGAACTGGTTTAAGAATTATGTAAGTTTTTTTAAACTACCTAAATGCTTACATTAATTTGTTTATATGTTTAAGCTTAACAGATGTGTATAAATGTGTTCTGTAGGCCTTAGATGGAGGAAATGGAATTGGTCATGGAGAGCTGCTGTGGAGTTTGGCATGGGTTCCTAACGTGAAAGCAATTTCTTGGCCAACATACTTCTCCAATGGGTATAAGTTCCACACTATGCAACATGGTGCTAGGAAATCTACAATGAATAGTGGGGTTTGTGTTCGAAGGTCCAACTACGCGAGTCCTGAATCGGATTTCTTTGGTCTCCTCGAAGAAATCATCCAGCTTGAGTACCCTAGTGCACTTGATCATCCGATGAATGTTGTCCTGTTCAGGTGTTGATGGTTTGATCCAACGACACGTGGGACACAAGTTCATCCAATCTACCAGTTTGTCGAACTCAATCAGAAGAAACTGTATAGAAGGTATGAGCCTTTTGTCCTCGCACAACAAGCACTTCAAGTTTATTATCTTCAATATCCAGGAGCCACACGGGAGCGTATGGAATGGTGGCATGTGTGCAAGACAAGGCCTCGCAACCGGATTGAACAACGATGGAATGCCGAGGGCCAAGCTGTTGTAGATGCTTACCAGTCGGATGAAGTTATCATCCCGGAATTGTCCATCAACATAGAAGTGGACAACTCGTTGAAAACCTTGCGAGATCCTTCAGGTGCAACTGAAGTCTGTGAGGACACCGACGATGTGGGGCTTGACCACGTCGAGGAGGCGTTTCATGTTCAACAAGAAGAGGATGTCTTTGAGGCCACAACAGGCTATGAAGATTGCTCTAATTGACAATCTGCTAGCTGTTTGTTTTATTGACTTCGTCAAACTGCATCAGATTTCATTTTTTGTAACAAAAAATCTGCTAGCTGCTTGATATCCTTAATGATTACTTAGCTAAAAATGCCATGAGACCATCAGAAATGTGTAGAATGCGCGCAATCAGAAATGCCATGAGTAAATCTTCCAGCTTTATTTGGCTACTGTCTGAGTTTTACATATATAGATAAAAGCTTCATTCTGCTAATGACAACATGAAAGCTACTGATATTTTCAATTTTACACCAACACAATTCCCTTAAGACATAATGCTATTACATCTCTTCAAATTTTCACCAACACAATGAACAAGTTAACCAACATGACACCTACTACGATTTTCAGCACTACATTCTCCCTTTGAATCTTCGCAAAATCAGTGCTCAACTTAAAAAATTCTGAGGGTCCATGATCTTCATTTGTGATAGCAACACCATAACTCTCTCTTTGAATCTTCATGCTCTTGTTAGTGTCATGAGCATCCAACCATCTAAAGTAGGTGCATTTTTCATCTTCCTACAAAGAAGTAAAACAAAATATCAAACCAAGAATCTGATGCAGTTTGACGAAGGCAATTTTCTTGCAGATTATGAAATCATTTTCCACCCAGATTATTATTCTACTAAGCTATGAATCAACATCATCAAACTCTGAAGACCACTCAGATTGAATAGAAAGGGAATAATCTTCAAATAAGCATTTTCCAGCCAGAGAACAATGACAACATCAGCTCCTCTAACTAACTCGTAGCTGGTTTAACACAGATTATGAAACCAACAGTCTACAAATAAGCATTTTCCAGCCAGATCAAATATGAAGCAATTCTCTTATGACAGAAAACTCATAAAAGCTAGGTTATCTGAAAGATGTACACAACCATTTTATGCATACACCCGTGCGATATCAAACTGACAGAAAACTCATTCTACAACCATATTATGCATACACCAATACTTTCATTCTCCAATTCATGAAATCTGAGAAAATCTGAGAAAACATGTACAAACTCAAGGCGATAATGGAAAACATAGCAAATCTAACACAAAATCAAAACCACGGTACGTATGCATACACGAGCTTGATATCCACAGTGGAAATCATATTCGAAACCCCTCACAGATTCCCCAATTCAAATAAATTTTGAAAACCTGTACAAACTCAAGACGAATTCAAAATTCCAGTTTGATATCCACAGTGGAATCCCTAAAATTGAAATCCAATTCGAAAACCCTAACATTTTCCCCAATTCGAAAAGCCAAAATTCAAATTCGATCGAACTTGGAAGATAAACGAAATATTGGAATCATACCTTCCATAATGGACAAACATAAAATTGTCTTCCCGAATTTCTAGTGTATTTGCAAGTTTGCAATCTCGCAGGGAAGCCATGCTTGCACCTTTCAATTGAACTTCGTCGTCGACTCTTCTCCGAGCATTTGATTTCATGGATGAGGTTTGTTGTCCCCAACCCTCCGTCATCCTTAGAAAGCCTTTGCCCTGTATTGTACGTCCCCAACCCTCCGTCGCCGACTCTTCTCTTCTGTAACTTCTAGATCTCTCCGGCCAAGCTTAGTTCGTCTCTACACATTTCTCTCCGGCTCCTCTTCGTTCTTTCATTTTCATCTGTAAAAAAAAAATTGAAAAAAAAAAATTATGACATGGCAAAATGGTATTTTCTCCAACGTACAGTAGGTGCAATTGGAAAAAAAAAATCAGGGTTTAGGGTTAGTGTTATGGTTAGGGTTTAGGGTTAGGTTTTAGATCAATGTAGATCACTCAATAGAATGAGTGGTGATCAATATAGTTGGTGTTGTTTGTCTATTTGTAATTATAAGGCGGCAAAAATGGACGCCACGTGTGTTTTCCGACGTCCATGTGCCGTGTTTTCCGATTTAGGGTTTAGGGTTTAGGGTTAGATGAAGATAGATCACTTAATATATAGATCGATCGAGTGGTATAGTTTGTCCTCCAACCTCTAGTGGTAAATATGATTCTTACATTTCTTTCCGAGTTATCGTAATTCTTACATTTCATACACATTCCTCAAACGTGATCGTGATCAAGCTAGTTTGTTTTGTTATGCATAAAATATGCGCTTCTTATAGGGTTGAAATAAATAAAAGCGTTTTTCATGCACATTTCTTATATTTGGTGTTGTGATCGAGATAGTTTTTTCCGTTCTCACAAAATGTGAGTTGAATTGTTTAGAGTTTACATTTGTTCTCCATTCACCGAGATAGTTCATTTGGTCGAGGTAGTTTCGATTAACGTACATATATAGGTGGAGTGTTGAGTATTCAATTAATGTAGAGATCAAGATACTTTGTTTCGATCGTGGAATCTCGATCAAATATATAAGGTTTTATACTTAATTAATATAAAACCTAAAGTAACTTTTCAAACCTTTCTTTTGAAAAAACTTTAGAAATTTAATTGATATATATATATATATATATATATATATATATATATATATATATATATATATATATATATATGTATGTATGTATGTATGTATATGTAGGGATAATCAATTGTACATTACAAATGCTTCTTATGTAATTATGAAAATAACCTAAAGTATTCATTTAATGTTGTTGTGTTCAATTGTGATTTGTATATATAATGACTTGTGTACAAATTTTTGAAAGTGAAAAATTGGGAGGGAAGTCCAAAATCCAAATTTCGGATAGGCCGGCCCAATTCAGAAAAAGCCTAACTCTCTCACCTCTCTCAATTGTTGTCCACATTTCAGAAACCCTAGCCTAACTCTCTCCTCTCTCAAGCGCCCTCTCCATCCTCCGAAATTGAGAAACCCTAACTCTCTCCTCTCTCAATCGCTCTCTTCTCTCTCAATCATGCGAGGAGGTGCAACCCGGAGGTCTTCTCGCAATAATGCACTCTCCAGACCACCACTGGCACCGACCAGTGCACCGATGAAGCCAGTACGACCGACCTCTCCACCAGTTGCTTCCTCTCCAGGGACGACCGCTCCAATGGTCGCCTCTCCTACCAGGGCTTCACCTCGGAGACATCAACCAGCTGCACCCTCTCCATTGGTTAACCCTCCCACTGCGGCCAAACCGCCGGTACGCCCTCCTATTAGATCGTTGCCCTGAAAACTTCAACCCACTGCCCCCCTCTCCACCGCTAACCCATGAGCCAACTCCACCGGTCAACCCACTGCCCCCTACCACAGCATCACCACCGGTGACATCTCCTCCCGTTACGCCGTCTCAACCCTCACTGATTAATACCAACCCAAGGAAAAGACCTACTGCCCCCTCCCCACCGGTGACATCTCCTGCCCTCACGCCGTCTCAACTCCCACTGAACAATACCAACCCAAGGAAAAGACCCCCTCCCCCCTCCCCACCGGTGATGTTCCTGAACCAACAGTGGAGCTATGGTGGGAGATGTTCAAGGTATAAAACAATTACATAACTTGATACTTTTATTTGACTGAATACATAATATATATAAATATAAATATAAATATAAATATATATATATATATATATATATATATATATATATATATATATATATATACCAGCTCATTATTTCTCAATATGTTCAGCATTGGTGTACATGGGATGAAAACATATACCCAGATTCAGTCGTTTGCAAGGCTTTCAACACTAGGGGAGGGGACCACCTAAGGAACGTTTTCGGGAAGGCACGCACTGGAAGAACAAAAAAAAAGCCTATGTGGGTAAAGCAACGTATATGGGTGAAAATGTAGGAGGCATGGAGAAAGGAGGACAAGTTTCTACACCAATCTGAAGTGAACAAGAAGGACAGAGCTATAGCAGCAGAGAGAGGCAGTCCAGTTTTCAGTGGCGGTTCGGTTTCCACAACCGTAATCAAGGATCGGCTTGTATGCACTATATGTCCTCTGTCCTCCTCTTGTTTTCCCTTTTACTGTTTATGCATTTTATTTACCTAGTTATCTAAACCAATTTTCTGTTTTCACAGAAGAAGGAGCTTGGAAAGGACCCCACACCAAAGCAGACCTTTGAAAGGTGTCACAAAAACAGAGATGGTACTTGGGCGGGCGCTCAATGCCAAGAAACTGTGGTAACTTCATTTTTAACTGACCCTTTATTTTCTTAATGTTTTTTGTTGTTTGATGTCCACAATCTAAACTGGCCTTGTTGTTATTGCATTTCATATCGTAATGTTGTTGTCTGTTACAAACCCAAATGATGTATCATTGGTGTTGTCCTGTTTTCTTGTTGTACACGTGTTTCATGTTTGGCTAAAACTGGTATTTGGTATTTTCCTCTTTGATTTACTTAGATAATGTATTGTTGTTTTGTTTCTGAACTGGGGGAGGGTGTTACTGCATGTGAACTGCTACTGTTGTTGTCTCTTCCAAATCCAAATGTTAGGTCATCAGGAACTGGAGCTGTCATCTCTTTGTTGTTGTTGTGAATGTGTTTTATACTTGGCTATAGGTTAATTCATGTGATGCTACTTCCACTAGTTTGTGGAAAGTTAGAAAGCCCCAAGTCTGACCAGCTGGTTGTGCATGTGTTTTATACTTGGATATAATGTGATGCTACTTCCACTGGTTGTGCATGTGTTTTATACTTGGATATAATGTTGGGATCTGTTGTGCTGTCAATTGCATTACAATCTACTCAGATGATGAAATCAAGTATTTATGTTATAAGATACTGCCTTGGTTTGGTTGTTTATTTAATTTCCATTCCTTTTATAGGACAAGTATGACCAGCTGCTTGAAGAAGAAACATTGGAAGATGATGCAGTCTCTGATAATGGATCCCATTCAGTTGACACGAATCAGATTTGGCTCAAGGCAACAGGTGGTGCGAAGAAAGGTCGGGTTCACGGCATGGGATCGGAGTCGCAACCCATTGCAGTCAGGCAATTATCCACGCACTGGTCGCCACCATTCTGCAGCCGGTTCTAGCAATTTGAAGGAATGCATGATGTCTGAACTCTCAACAATTAAGGAAGACTTGAGAAAAGAAATGATGGACTTGGGGGATTAAGTGCAAACACAGGTGGCCACAAATCTCAGGGAAGAGATGACATCCTTTGGCGATCGAATGCAAGAGACGCTTATTAGCACCATGAGGGATTTCTACAAGGGCAAACGCCCATCAAAATCAAAGTAAGCAGGCTTCGATCAGTGCGATGTGGTGGTTAAGACTTTTGTTGTTTTGCTTGTGTCTTATAACTGTTTGGATTTGGATGTTTCTCTTCTGGCATGTCGAAAACTATGACCGGCTCAATTTGTGTCGTTTGCTGTCGAACTACTTTGGTCTAGACTTCTGTTATTGTTGTTTTATTGGGTGACTGTTTCGTTTGCCGTACTGTAGTAACATTATGGCTTTTATGAATATTTTTCGTATCATATATATACATCAGGCTAAGAAATATGCTACACGAAATTAGCCTCCAAAATAGCAACGACAAGATAACTGACGCTACCCACAACCTTAGCAACAACATTAGCAACGACCCTGGCAACCACTTTAGCAACGACCCCACCAACGACACTAGTAATGACCTTGACATCAACTTTAGCAACGGCCTCAGCAACGGATCAGCAACGAACCAAGCCAGGTTCATCACCAGTTTGTAGCCACGAACCCAGCAACGAACTTAGCAACAACTTCAATTTTCGAGGCTGTTTACAAACCGGGTTCGTAGCCACATCCACGGCATATGTCATCCAATATTAGCCACAGACGTAGCCACAACAATAAAATATTTGTTCCTAAAATCCGTGGCTGACGCCCGTCGCTATTTAGCTGCGAGGCATATAGCAAGGGATGACCCGTCCGTGGCTGATTTCGTGGCTAAACTGGTTAGCAACGGACATTCGTGGCTAAATCCATTGCTATTGTCCGTAGCTATTTCCTGCGTTTTTAGTAGTAATGGGTTCGGGTGAGTCGAGTCAGGTTCTCGAGTGGAGTCAGATTTTGCCAGCTCTAACTATACCATTGAGTTTTTATTTTGAGTAACTGTACCTTTTTAGATTGGATTTTACCTATATACCATCTAAGTAGAATTTTTATCTTCTTAAAAATAAAAATAAAAAACAAATAGATACGGATAAGATTGTTTATAAGATTTGTTTACGTTTTAAAAGGGAAAATTATTGGTACTACGTAACGATTTACATATAATTTGTATCATAGTTAATTTCGTGTAACCGTCCTTAATTTTTTTTGCAGAGGATGGGTATAGTGAGACCTGTATAAATGGGAGGCTTTTGGGTATACTTACATCATTTATGGACCATGTTGGTATGGTCTGTGTTCTTTTGTAATTAGTTATTTCTTTGTCTATATTACTATATATTTACCGCTTCAGGTAACCGTCCTTAATTCTTGTATTTTTTTTTGATAAGGTAAAGATTTGGGTGGGGTCAGACCCTGCTGGACCACCATCCAAGGGCATCATTGCGGATGAAAACGCGTAGAGCATTATCAACAAGGAGGTCCCGTGTGTGCATTGTGTGGACTAGACGCGCGATCCTGTCGGCGGTCGAGTTCACCTCCCGGAAGACATGGCTGAATTGCACCCTAGCAAAATGTTGGAGTAAGAGCAGGGTGTCAGAAATCAGCATCTCGATCTTCCACGAGCAGCACCACAGACCTCGCAAACAATTGATGACGGTCAAGCTGTCGCCTTCAATCATGATGTTGGGCAGTCGAAGCTCCTTTGCCTTGGCGATGCCTCCTCTGATCGCCAGAGCCTCTGCAGCTAATGCTGAGATGTGTCCACATTTGGAGCCGCCACATGCAATGACTGTCCCACTGTGGTCCCTAATAATGAAACCTGCATAAGCTTCACCCGAAGATAGTTTGGATCCATCAAAATTAATTTTGAAAGATCCCTCATCTAGTTTGCTCCATCTCAAATTTCTTCTTCTTCGTGGTTGAGTTGTCCGAGTTTTCTGGTTGTGGCATGTGGACTCCTCTTCAAAGGTCAATTTGGAGTTAGCCCAGTTATGTATTTGTTGTTTGGTATAATTCTCCATAGTATGTATGGATGTTGTATTGAGGTTTTCAAATACTTGTCGATTCCTGCTTGTCCATAGGTTCCATCATGTCGTCGCAAGTCTTCCTTTCTTCTCGTGGTTGAGTTTAGTAAAACTTTCACATAAAATGTTTTTGATCGATTTGTTTCTGGTGTCAATTTCTCGAATCACTTTTTCAATGTTTGGGTCAATTTTGTGAATCAGTTGTAGGGTGTGGTGGCATTCGGTAAAGAGATGGATTGGGCTTTCATCCGTCCGATCACACAAAGCGCATGAAAGTGGGACATATGTGCCTTTGTTTGCTAGTCTGGTTTTCGTCGAGATTCTGATAGCATGCATTTAGGTAGGCATAATAGGTTGCATTTAGCTTAGTTAAGATGCATTTCATTGATGGATTAAGCAAGATTTGCATATTAGTTCTCTATGTTGTCGGAGTCGGAATCTACACACTTTTATTGATTATTTCAGGTAATGGTGGATCCGAGGAGGAGACATGAGTTGATAACGCATTGGATAAGAATGTCTAGTTGATCGAAGAAGCTTACCTGAAGATCTGAAGAGGTCCAGAGAAGAAGAAGCGAGCCTAAACGAAGAACAAGTCTGCAGAAGTTGTCGCCAGACATGCTGAACTTGTTTTGCAATTTCTGGAGGCCTCGGTTGTCCGATTGACTATTAGGACCATGCGTTGGAAAGCTCTTTCAGAGAGCTACAACTTTTCTGTTGAAAAGAAGAGCAAATTCGAGACGGATTTTTCGGGAAATACCGATGCAGCGGCCACAACATGTATGCCGCGGCCGCTGCCAGTACCGTCGCAGCGGGAGAAGGAAAATTGCATATGCTGCGCCCGCAGCATCTGGGCGTCAGCGTTGTGCGCTGCGTTTTAAATAATAAAAACCCTAGATCTTATTTATTGTATCATGGCCGACTTTGGAACATATATAAGGCCAATTTTAGTTTATTTTCTAGCACTTCTATTCTACTCTTTTCATTCATCAGACACTTTAGAGATTTTGAGCGATGTCTTCTATGAGGAACTAAACTCATCTATTCTGCCTGCAATTTGAAGCTTTATTTGGATTGATTGTGAGTTTCTAATTCTCGTTCCTTATTTCCTATATTTGAATGCTTCTACTTCTTTGTGCTTGATTGTTTATTGTTTTGTTTTATCTTGTCTGGCCAACTTGTTAGATCAATTCAATTGCTAAGGTTTTATAGATTCCTGATTGTGAACCTTAACCTAAGTGGCAAACTTGTTCCTTTAGAGAAGATTGAACTAATTGAACAAGTAGGAAGTTGGATGTGTTGTTAAATCCGACTGCAAATACCTTGGCTAATCTATGAACTTAAAGCTATCAATTGGGTTAAATCCTTCTTTATGGACTGTTCAATTGATAAGGGTTTGTAGGACTGATTGGACTAGTAATTATATTAGGTCGGGACAAGGGCATTCATAGGAAAACTTAATAGGACGAGAAGAAGTTACAAGGATTATTTCAACCAAATAAAGTGGAAAATTATAGGTAGAATTGTTTCTCCTAATTGTCTTAATTACAATCATTTACTTTGCTTTCTTTACTCCGCTTTGATTAAAGGCGGAACTTTTACACACTCAAAAACCCTCTTTTTGGTTACTTAATTGGCACTTAATTCACACTTGAATAATAATTTCCCTGTGGGATCGACCTCTTACTTATTGCTATACTAGTTATAGGTTTGAGTTTACTTTCACGAGATCAACGACAGGTTTCCCCTTCGTCAGATTCCATCTAGTGCGAGTTTCCAGATGAAGTTTTTGACTTTTGGGAATGTGTCTAGGGTCCATATCCATGTCGTGTCACTACTTTCTTCCGTGTTTTGCTTTGTGATGTGTGCTAGGGCACTTGCCGTGTTGAACCAACCAGTTTTACTTGGTTTCCAGTATAACATGTCTTCTATTTCTTGTTCTGGTATGTAGATGTTATCAATCTTGTTCAACACATCCATTAGGAGGATGTTGGATAGTTCATCAATATTCCATTTCTTATTGATGTCGATGTATTTTTCCGCCTTCTCATTTTCGTTGATTGTGATATTGGGATGTTGTCGACCTTGTAGTGGTTTTCCGTCTAGCCAGATGTCTTTCCAAAAATTGATCGTCTTCCCATTTCCTATTTGCCATATTAGTCCTTTACATAATTCTTCTTTTAGTTCCATTAGTTTGGCCCATTGCCAAGATGAGTTACCTTTTCGCTGGTATTCAAGGAGGGGTGTTTCTTTCAAATATTTTTCTTTGATCACTTGGACCCACGGGTTACATGGCTCTGCTAAGATTTTCCAAAGCAATTTCATTTGTAGTGCTGGGTTCATATCTATTGTTTTATGTATTCTTGCGCCTCCCAATCGTTTCTGTTTGCACACTTTGTCCCATCCAATAAGGGGGGGAAATGATTGGTCTTTGTTCCAGAAGAAGCATCTGTTTATTTGGTCAAGTTTTTTATGGATTGTTGTGAGGAGCATAAAATTTTGCATGATATAATTTGGCTTAGTTGCTAGGTTTGATTTTATTAGGGTCGCCCTTCCTTCTTGTGAAAGGGAGTTGGCTTTCCATTTCATGAGTTGTTGTCTGGTTTTGGTTACTGTTTCTTCAAGTGTGGTTCGGTTGACTCGACCATTGATAATTGGACAGCCGAGGTATTTATCAAGTGTTATCTGGTTTGTGATATGGATCGTGCTTTGGATTAGTTATTTTGTACTATTCGACACTTTTGGGATAGTTTGAAAGGCCGATTTGTGGAAATTGACCTTTTGTCCCGATATGGCACAGTATTCGTCAATAATATTCTTCATGACTTGACACGAGTCATGGTTTGCCTTGGCGATTATCATCATATCGTCCGCGAATGATAGGAAGGGGATTTTCATGCCTGATCTAGATATTGTCTGACTAGTTTGAAGCGGTTTGTAGTTTCCTAGCAAGAATTTCTGCTCCTATGATGAATAGATAGGGTGAGAGTGGGTCTCCTTGTCTGATCTCTCTCCCTGGTATAAAGCGGTCCGTAGGGCTGTCATTAACCAAGACTGAGAAGGAGACGGTCTGGACACATTGCTCTATCCATGTTCGGAATTTTTGGCAGAAGCAGAATTTTTCAAGAACTTTGAATAGGAAGTCCCATTCTACTCTATCATATGCCTTCTCCATATCTAATTTGACAGCAATCCATCATTTTTTTTCGCGTCTACTCTTAAATGAGTGGAAGATTTCATGGGCTATTAAGACATTGTCTTGGATAGCCCTGTCAGATACAAAGGCCCCTTGGAGGGGGTGAATAATTTTCTTTAAAATCGGTTTCATTCTTCCTGCAATGATTTTGGCTATAGCTTTATAAATTGTCGAGCACAAGCTTATTGGTCTGAAGTGGTTTGTAGTTGTCGGGTTGTCACATTTTGGGATCAATGTGATAAAAGTGTGGTTGATTTATTTTAGGATTCGACCAGAGTGGAAAAATCCTTTGATTGTCTTTATGACTGATGGGCCTACAATATCCCAGTATTCCTGGTAAAACTCGGTTGTCATTCCATCAGGTCATGGGGATTTATCTTTTCCAATCGAGAAGAACGCATTTTTTATTTCCTGGTTTGATATTTTTTCAGTTAACTTCGAATTGTCATCATCAGTGATTTCTGTGTTAATGAGCGAGAAGTATTCATTTAAGAGATTATGGTTGATGGGTTGCATCCTAAATCTTTTTTCGAAGTCGTTTTTTATTTCTCTTGTAATATTTTCTTCTCTTGTGGCTAGTGTGCCATCTGTATTTTGAATTTCTTTTATGAATTTTCTATTTCTTCTTCCTGATGCCATTCGGTGGAAATACCTTGAGTTCGTGTCAGTCAATTTGAGATGTTTTGTTTTTGCTCGTTGGCTCCAATACATTTTATGGTAAGATAAGATTTTATCTCTTTTATTTATTAGTCTATTTTGTTTTTGGTTGTCGTTTCCGTTCTGGGATATTCCGTTACTTTTCTGTAAAGTGATGAGAGACTCATCAATTTCTTTTAATTAACGAAATATATTTCCAAATGTTTTCTTATTCCATTCTTTAGTTAGTCGCTTAAGTATTTGGGTTTTTTTTAACCAGATTATACATATGTGAACCCGCAACATGTGATCTCCAAGCTTGTTGAACCACATGTCGGTAGTCTTTTCGTGTAGTCCACATTTTTTCAAATTTAAATGGTTGGGCTTTGTATTGTTCTTGGTTATCTAACTCTGTTACAATAGGGCTGCAGTGATCTGATAATTTAAATGCATGATTTTTCGTTGTGATGTTGGGGAACCAGGTGAGTATTTCCTCTTGTATTAAAGTTCTATCAAGTTTTTCCATGATGTTATTGTTATTGGATCTATTTTTCCTCCATTTAAAAATGTTTACAGTCGTAGACACTTCCTGTACGAAGCAATTATCTTTGAATTCTATTAGTATTCTATATCTGTTCAGATGTGGTTCTATCCCTCCTTCCTTTTCCGAGCTACTTTGAATTTCATTTAGATCTCCCATGATCATGAATGGGCATTCCAAGTTTTGGACGTATCGTTGTAGTCCAGTCCAGAAGTTTGATTTTTCGTTCTCATGAGGTGGTCCATAGACGAATACGATGTTAATGGTAAGGTTTCTATGTTTATTTTCATACCTGAGTACTATGAATATTTGATCTGTATGCACCATTTCTAGTGATTCGTTTCGAAGATTATGACTTTTCCACATAAAACATAATCCTCCCGCCCTTTCGGTTGTCGGGGCCCAAATCATATGATCAAACCAAGCTTTTTTCCAATCTGTCTCCTTTGGTTGTTGTTCAGTGTTTGTTTCTAATAACGCAATTACTTGGATTTTCTCAATTTTACAGAGTTAGTCTATTTCCGTCCATAGGTTTTTCCGACCTATTCCACATATGTTCCATGAGCATAGTCTCATATTAACCTCTTTGATTTGAGAGTTTCTGTTCGATAATCTTTTATTGGATCAAAGTATTGGTTCGTGGTCGAAGAGGATTCACCTCCTTAGTTTTTCTATAAGATTGGACTTTAAATCCACACCATTTGGTGGAGGAGGAATTCCAAATGTCGGCCAGTTGTCTTAGCTGGCTTATTTCAATGCCCGTTGTTTTTATTGCCTTTTCCTTCTGTTTTTTTCCTGGTTGCTTCTTTGCCGATTTCATTCTTCCATCTACAATCCCAAATCGTTTCTATGTCAGTAGGTGTCTGTTCAATAGTAGGCTTAATGACTAAGCACGATTTGGGGAGCATATATTGAAGCCAAATGAGTACTTCCGGTGAGAAATTTGTTGTTGGTTGGCAAGAATACTCCAGAGATTCATTTCTAGTGACCGTCAGACCACGGTTTTCATTGACATTTAGAGTCCAATAGAATAGGTCATATAAGTAAAAGGGGGAGTAGATCACACATTTCAACAACTGTTCTTCACATGTATTTAGTGCAATAGAGAATTTAGTTTCGTAAACAAGTTCAGCACTCCAGGATTCGTGCTTATCTTCGCTCTTCTCTTTCTGTTCAGTGCATTTGTTCCATACATGATCTAGTCAGTGTGTACTTGCTTGCTTCATTCTTGCGCTTGGATTCTTTGCAGGAGCAGAGGTAATCACCCTTTTGCTGTAAAAGGGAGGGTGTTCCAGCAACATTTCAAGTGGATTGGGTGCTTGTTGGGTTTTTCCATATGGAATCTGATCAGACTTAAGCAAAGGAAATACTTTGGTCAAGTCATATATTGGAATGAAGATTTTTGAAGCAAAGAGACATATATAGATCCTGCTCCAGGGACACACAGTGGTATTTTCCAATCCCTTGTATTCAATCCTGCCATGCCATATCAATAGTTTAAAGCCAGTCTGTTCTGGAGAGGCCACTTGTGTTTTCTTATTCATAGATTCATAATCCGTCAGATCTAGTTGATTCGATTCAGCGGAAGATTTCATTACTCCCTTAGGGAATATGTATTTCATTTCATATATTTTCATTTCAGTGTTGTCGATGCAATGAATAAAAATTAGATTAAGAGGGGCATGAAGAAAGTTACTGCCATGATTCCTATCTAGAGTTTCATACATATTTCTAGTAAAAGCAGTACCACATGATATATTTATGAGAATACTTATCTTTTTTCGATTATTTAGTTTGTGTGTTTCTTCTTTGCTCCTATGGTCTTCACTCTTTTCGGTTTCGGTTTTTGTCTCCTTGCTTCTCTTCACCGTTTGGTGAGTAGCATTCTGATGGTTAGTTTCTTCTCTTTTCTTTTCTCGTTTGTCTCTTGTGTCAACCTTGTTTTTCCTTTGTCTTCCTTCATTGTCTTTTCCATTTCTTGGTCTCGATATGCTGGAGTATTTCAGTTGGGCATGGGGGTTCGTAAACCTGCACATTGAGGAAGGAGATTGAGATGGTCCAGGGCCTTCGATCATTTCTTTAACAGAGCACTGAGTCAGATATAATTTCCTTGCATCGTATGGAAATTCCACATCAAAAAGAGGATGACTGAGTTCCTGAATCATGTTTTTTCTTTTCAGGCTTGCAGTTGGTTCATCCAAATTTGAGGAGAGGGTCAACTTCCATCTTATTATCTTCTTTTCGTTTTTTTTTTCTTCATCCTCTTTCTGATAGGTGGAGTCATTTTGTTCACAAAGGTAGCATAAATTTCAGTTCATTCTTCTATGATATTGGTTCAACCCCCACCACAAGAAGGGGGGAGAGGGAGTGGTAGAAGTAAGGAGCGATTGTACCTGGATCTCTGATCGACTGTCTTCATCTCTCCGACATGTCTAGGTTTTGTGGAAGAAGCTTTCGTTGGAAGAATCCGGGTGACAGGCCACCCAAAGATCCACGAGGATTGCAAGCAAAGGCTAGAGGACGCCAGGACGAAGCCGTCGATGACCGAAGGAAGAGAGGACCACCCCGGGCTACAACGCCACCCCCGAATCCACAGAGACCGAGCCAAAAGTCCCCAAGTAGAGGCATTCTTTTTCCTTTTCTTGTGATTCTTTCTCTCTCTTTTGCTTTCTTTCTTCCTTGAACTATGATTGCTCCATTTTTTTGTTGTGTTTCCTCCACTTCCATCCAATCTCTCTGTTTTTGTTTCTTTGTTTTTGGATTTGAAATATTTTGTGGTCGAGTGTGGAGGATCTTGTTTTGGATTTCATAGATTTATGGATTTTTGTGGGAGATTTAGAAGATCGAAGTCTTTTGTGGTTGAGAGTGGAGGATCTTGGTTTGGATTTCACATATCTATGGGTTTTTGTGAGGGATTTAGTAGATCGGAGCTCTTGCTTGTGGATGAGGGTTGGTGGATTCGGGGGGCGACGCTGGCGGCTAGGGTTTCGTTGCTCTCTCTTCTTCTCTCTTGCATTCATTCTATTATCATCCGTCCTTAATTCTTGTATGCATTAATGTTGTTAACACAATCAAATTATTATTACCAATTTATTGTAGGTGATTTAATTCGTGTAACTAATTACTTGTACTTAATTTGGATTGTAACTAACTTTGTTTTTAAGATTTCAATATGTTATAATAAAAATAAGTACACACAATAGGTTTCAATATCCCACATAAGAGCGCAACATATGGTTTCAATAATAAGGCTCCAAATACATAACATAAGTTTCAAGAATCATAATATTAGGGTTGTTCATTGGCCCAAAACTGATCCAAACCGAACCAAAACTAATCGATTTGGTTCAGTTTTCAGCCGGTTTGATTTCGGTTCGGTTATAAACCTAAGTGAACCAAAATAATTTGAGCATGGTTTTTTCCCAATTTAACCTAACCGAGCACAAACCATTCGGAACCTAAACTCGAAAATGAAAATTCTCTTAACCTAAACCGAAACACCTCGATTTGATTTGGTTTTGGTTATTTCGGTTCAATTTGGGCCAAAAATTCAATTCAAACCGATTCTAAATGCCCTAATAATTGTTGTTTCAATAAGTTATAACAACTAAATTAAGGGTACAATAAATATTAGGGGTGGGCACAAATCCCGCAAGTCCCGATCCCGATGGGATTTAAGACAAAATAGTGAATCCCGTCCCGCAAAAATTATACGGGATGAAACGCGGGACGATCCCGGCGGGATCCCGCAAATCCCGTCTCGTCCCGCATATTATAATAATAATAATAATATTATTATTATAATATTATAGAATAATAATAATAATAATATATTATTAGTATTATTATTCTGAGCAAATATTATAATTATAATTATAATCATAATCTTCCATTTATAATAATAATAATAATTGTTTATAATAATAATATTATTATTATTATTTGAGGAAATATTATTTATAATTATAATGATAATTTTAAATTTATAATAATAATTGATTATAATATTATTATTATTATTATTATATAATATTATAATTTAATTTAATAATAATATTACTATATAATAAAATTATTATTATTATTATATTATTAGAGGGAAATGCACAAAGTAACCCAAAAAACTGAAAGTGTTGCAAGGTTAACCCAACCCGGTTTATAATTGGGTGAAACCGGATAATTGGGAAACCCTTGGAGCCGGTAGCAAGTAAGGGAGGGGGGTGCAACCTTTCAATGTGTGACACCTGGCCTGTGAGTGAGAGAGAGAGAGAGGGGGGGGAGGAACAAGTCTCATCTGCAGAGGAGAGAGGCGGAGAGAGAGAGAGAAAGCAATTGAAAAGGACAGGAGGGAGAGAGAGAGAGGTGAAAAAAAAAGTGAAGTATGAGAGGAGAGAGAGATCAGTAGAGTGTCAGTGAGGGGGCATAAAAAGATATTGTTACTCTTTCACTTCGAAGAAGCAATTGAGTGGGGGTTTATTTGCAGGTTGACGTGTCAGCAGTTAGTTTTAACTGGACACCCAAAGCAAAATCACATGACACATATTGGAATCGACTGGACAAGATTTATAGGAGAAACAGATTCTCCATCGACTTTGGATAGAAAATGGGCAAGTTTGCTTTCGATAAAGGTTATGCGAGAGGTGTCTCCCTCAAATCTCAAGCAAATTTACCCATTTTCTATCTGAAGTCGATGGTGAATCTGTTTCTCAAATAACTCATGTCCAGTCGATTCCAATATGTGTCATGTCGTTTTGCTTTGGGTGTCCAGTTAAAACTAACTGCTTACATGTCAACCTGCAAATAAACCCCCACCCAATTACTTCTTCTTCGAAATGAAACCGCAACAGTAAAGTTGCAAAGGAGAGAGAACCCTTCCATCTCTCTCTCACTGTCTTATCCCCACTAATCTCTCTCTCTCTCCTCTGCAGCTTTACTTTTCTTTTTTCACATACACACTCTCTCTCTCTCTCTCCTCTGTAGGCTTTCTCTCTCAACTGCAGACTTTCTTTTACTTTTCTCTCTGTCTTATACTCACTAATCTCTCTCTCTCTCATCTGCAACTTTACTTTTCTTTTTCACTCCTCTCTCTCTGTCTCTCATGTCCTCTCTCTCCTCTGCATACTTTCTCTCTCTCTCTCTCTCTCTCTCTCTCTCTCTCTCTCTCTCTGATTTTTTTTATCGAAAGCAAACTTACCCATTTTCTATCCGAAGTCGATGGTGAATCTGTTTCGCCGATAACTCTTGTCCAGTCGGTTCCAATAGGTGGCATGTCATTTTACTTTTGGTGTCCAGTTAAAACTAACTGCTTACACGTCAAACTGCAAATAAACCCCGGTCCATTTGCTTCTTCTTCGATGGTTTTTATCTGAAACTTAAGATTTAATTCAAATTATATTAATGCCCCCTTACCGTCACTCTTCCCCCCTCTATCTCTGTCTCTGTCTTATCCTCTTTGTCCTCTCTCTTTTTACCGTCTGGGCTTAGGGGGGAGGGTGACACTAGAACCAGGGAAACATTGAGTGTAAAGTTGTTATATTGTTTATTCATCAATAAAAAGAAAACAAAGTGGTTCACCAAGCCTCTACGAGGGCTCCTCCACTTCGATTCCACCTTCTCTACTCCAAATCCAGCCTCCACTCGCCTCAAATTGACCTGGAAAAGCCATTAGAACGAAGGTGAAGGACGAAGGCATCAAACATGACACACATGACAGTTAGAGTTATAAACATGACATCTAACTACTACAAACATGACAGAAATCAAAGTGCCGGCAAATTCGTTAAAGGTTCGAAGGTATCTCAACATTAAACATTTCCAACTCACCCTACTCCTGGTATGTCGTAATCCACCCAACAGCTCCACAATTTCCACAATTCCTCCAAAATCCCTAATTCCTCCAATTTCCCCTATTCCCCCAAAATCCTCAATTCCTCCAATGTCTTCAATTCCCCTAATTTCTCCATCTAACTACAACCAATATATCCATTTTCCTCCATTAGCCTTCCCCAATTTTACCCAATGTTCAAAACCAACTGTTATTTTCCCCCCAATTTCCCTTCTATCCCCCTCCCTCGTCAAAACAAAAGCAAGCCTTCCCCAATTGTATGCGGCGTCTGTTGCTTGTTTGATGTCCGCTTCTTCTTCCTTCCGTTTTTAAATCTGCAAACTTGCTCTTGTTCTTCTTCGAACTCCTTCCTCTTCTTCCTCCCGTTTTCAAATTTAAGAGAGAGAGAGAGAGAGAGAGAGAGAGAGAGAGAGAGAGAGAGAGAGAGAGAGAGAATAGCAACCCTTTGGCCTTCCCCTTCCCCATGAGATGACATGTTTTTTTAAAAACTGTCAATTCCCCTTCCATCCACTTGTCTCATTCTCTCCCATCCATAAATGCAACCGGTCTCTTCTTCTATTGTAACCGGATGGGCCGTAACTTTTAAAGGATTTGGGCTAACTTTTTGCAATTAATATGGATAGGGGATAGGGGGTGCAATCCAACCCCGGGTTTTTGGGTTAGTTTTGCAAATAGCCCATATTATTATTATTATTATATCATATTATATTTTTTTCTTGTAAAGTATAATTATTTTATAATAATAACAATAAAAATAAGTAGTAATAATAATGATAATAATAATATTATAATTTTTAATTATAATGTGGCATTATTATTATTATTATTATTATTATTATTATTATTATTATTATTATTATTATTATCATCAAATCCTACTACAAGAAATTAGTGGGCAGTCGAGATACAATCTGGGCTCTCACCCCCTTAGCAATAGCAAAACTAAGTCTAGTAAAAATATAGGCGGCAGCACGGGCTCTGGCATCCTGACTCCTGAGACACCGAGAATTGCTGGATCCGCTTCAGCAAAGAAACAGCATCTGTATCCAGCTCCCCCAACGAAGAGAAAGAAAAGGGTAAGAAACCATATCAGCCGTTGCGCACAAATCTCGATACTTGGCACACTTACGCTGAGCAGTATCAACCACAACACGACCAGGCAAAAAGTTATACATCCCTGACTGAGTCAAAGGGGAGGACCATGTCAGATCAACACACACGTCTCGCCCCCTGTCCCAAGAATAAAGAAGCAAATCTGCCGGCCGCATGGACTTATCATGCCCATCAACCAAACCGATATCAACCTCCTTACCGATAGAAATCACGGACTTGCAGCAGATATCCAATAAGGTGTTGCGAACGAGGTTGTGGCGATGTTTAATGCCCACAATACCCGCGCACGACACAACATGATCACCATATACGTCACCATCAAAGGTCCGAGAGCAAGCGGGACAAGGCCTAGACACCGTGAACAACGGAACACCCAGTCGATAGCTAAGCACACTACGATAGGTCCTTCCATTCATAGTCTGCCCCAACCTAGAAATAGGTACTGCACGCAACCAATCAGAGGAGTGAGCACCCTGCTGAGACTTCCATAATGCCATCTGTCGCGGAGTCAAGGAGAAAACAGAGTCCGATTCAGCAGCAACCTTTGCGAAATATATATCTACTAATTTCTTCATGAGTTTAGGGGCAGCGATTTCAATAGGGTCGCGTAGAAGATCAGAACACGTGGTCTCATTAAAAACACGCAAAGCATCATCAAAAGTAGGGTCAGCAACCATGATACCAGAAGCACGTAAGAGCTTAGCCTGCAACTCAGCAGACTGTAAATGGGACGCCAAAAAATCATAATGTAAGACATCCCCAGTAGCATACACTCCGAGCCCACCAAAATGAAAAGGGGAGGTGGCAAGCCGCCACTGCCAATCTCCAAACCCAGGCACATACGCACTGACAATACGTTCCAGGCTATAACGGAGTGCCACATCAAATGAAAGCTGGGCTGACCTAAAGACACGCGGGAAACAAGTACGCAAAGCAAAGTAAAGTTTAGAAATACCTGTACAGGCCCGAAGCAGTAGTAACTCACACTTTGGGTCATCAATCCTCGCAACAGAATCCATAAACTCTATGGTTCTAGTCACTCTCTTCTCCACAAGGTCGTTGCCGCGCGAAGGCCGAGCAATAGAGGGGGGAAAACACCATGAAGACGACTCATGGGGTCTCCTGTAGGCCAAAAAACCTCGGTATTTTTCCCAACTATCAATCGATAGTGAGACATTATCTGGTGAATCTCGTCTCAATCCCTTTCCGTCCCGATCTAGTAGGATAATGTAGGCAAATATGTTTAACATTATAATTAATTATATAATCATTGTATGAATTAATAATAGTATTATAATAATAACAATATTATTATTATTGAATAATGTAGGTTAAGAAGAATATCGTATTCAACATATTATACAAATTAATGAATTATGAAAGCATTTTTCACTTTGTAAATTTATATAATATTTTATTATTTTTATTTGCGGGACAAGACCCGTCTTGTCCCGATCATGCCTGTCTAGACAATATCTCGTCCCGAAAAAAAAGTGTCAATCCCGTCCCGATCTCATCCTGTAAAAATTTCGCGGAACGAGTCTCGTCCCGGCTCAGTCCCGTCCCGTGCCCACCCCTGATAAATATACATATTACCAATCCGACTTGGTTGGCAAAAATGTTCTCATTGTCACAACGGTAGCGCGCTTCCCGCCCTTAACCGGCCAATCGAACACCCCAAAATCGAACACAGTCAAACAAAGCCATCTCCATCGCCTTTCATTCTCAACTGTAATCTGATGGGATTGGGATCTTACAAAGACACCCAAATCATATACGGTTCGTTTCAGACCTCACCGGATTCATACATCAAGCACATCGAGAAATGCACAATCAAGCGCGATCTCTTAACCGGCCGGGCACTGCACGCTCACCTCATCATCAATGGCTTGGCCCGTCTTACTCATTTCGCCTCCAAACTCATCCCCATGTACACCGAGTGCGGCCACCTTCCAGTTGCCCGCCAACTGTTCGACAAAATTCCCCAATCAAACTACCGACGGTGGATCGTCTTGGCCGGCGCTTTCGCAAAGGGCGGCCATTACCGGGCAGCTCTGGACCTGCTTAGTGAGATGCGTGGTGAAGGTGTAGCGCCTAACAACTATGTGATCCCTAGTGTACTTAAATCCTTTGGGCACCTTTCGGAGCTCGGTGCAGGTAAGATGGTGCATGGTTTGGTCCTGAGATGTTGGTATGAGTTTGATCCTTATGTGGTCAGTGCACTTATAGATATGTATTCGAGATGTCGGATGGTTGATAAAGCCTTGCGGGTTTTCGATGGCTTGCTTGAGAAGGATGTGGTCGCTCTTAATGCGATGGTTTCGGGGTATGTTCAGGGAGGTTTGGTGAAGGAAGCATTGAGCTTGGTGGAGGGTGTGCAGAGGGCTGGAGTTAAGGCTAATGTGGTCACCTGGAATACTTTGATTTCGGGGTTTTCGCAAACTGGGGATGATTTCATGGTTGATGAGCTCTTCAGGCTGATGAAGAAGAGTGGGGTTGAGCCGGATGTGGTGTCGTGGACTTCGATTATATCTGGGTTTGTGCAGAGCTTTCGTAACAGTGAGGCTTTCGCCATGTTCAAGAAGATGTTGGATTCTGGGTACGTTCCGAGGCCAAACACGGTTAGTGGTTTACTGCCTGCCTGTGCTAACATAGCCAATGTGAGGCGTGGGAAGGAGATTCATGGGTACTCGTTGGTGATGGGGATAGAGGAGGATGTATACGTTAGAAGCGCCTTATTAGACATGTATGCGAAATGTGGGTTCATTTCTGAGGCATCAAAGTTATTCCAGAAGATGTCGAGGAAGAACACGGTTACTTGGAACGCGATGATTTTTGCATATGCAAACAACGGCTACTGTAATGAAGCAATCGCCCTCTTCCAGAGAATGGAAGAAGGTGAGCGAGAAAAACCAGACCATTTGACGTTCACTGCAGCCATGACCGCATGTAGCCATGGTGGAATGACTGAACTCGGAGAGACCTTGTTCAGACAAATGCAACAGAAGTATCGGATCAAGCCGAGACTGGAGCATTACGCGTGCATAGTGGATCTTCTTGGTCGAGCTGGAAGAATAAATGACGCGTACACTCTGATCAAGGAAATGCCGGTTGAGCCTGATCTGTTCGTGTGGGGAGCGTTACTAGGGGTATGTAGGCAACATGGTGAGATCGAACTAGCTGAAGTTGCAGCTAAGCACTTGGTCGAGCTGGAGCCTCATAGCGCTGGAAGCGGTGTCTTAATGTCGAGCCTGTACCATGATGCCGGAAGCTGGGGTAATGCTGCAAGAATGAGGAAGCTGATAAAGAAAAATAAACTGAACAAGTTTTTAGGGTGCAGTTGGATTGAGGGTGGCTGATCCACAAGTGAGTATTTCTTGCAACATATTCATTCGATTCTTATATTCTGAAGCTGGTGCAAGGTTCACACCTTAATGCCTTTCGGCTTGATGAGTACAGCTCCATATCCTTCCATTTATGAAAAAAACAAGTTAGATTACCCTCGTAACAATATCCGAAACTAACTTCACAAATCACCATGATCTGCAAACATCAATACTGCAAATGAGAAGGTCAGACAACAAGAAGATAGTAACATGTGAGGTTCCATTCTTACAACTGAACTTGCTGCAATCCATGTCCCTTTATCGAGCATGAAAATACATAGATCACTGCTGACTTTACATCAATGTAATGAGAAACATCCAGTTGCTTCCACATCCCTTTTAAGGATGTAAGTTGCAGGTGAAGATGAAAGAATCAAAATATGGAACAGTCAGATAAAAGGGTGACATTTTGCTTGCTTTATTGATATATAAGGAATATACTTGAAGTTTTGCAGTTTATCATTGATGATCATGTGTTAGTAATTTAGTATTGAGGCTATACGTATGACAGAAACCCCTTTTTCAACAGAAGAAAAGACCAAAATGTAATCTGTACTAGTTATGTCGTAACGAAGCATCTGAGCAAACTGAAGGAACCATCCATGGATAGCGCCAGATCAGAAATATCATCAATTGATGATTCTTGATCAAAACATCACCTTTGAGCCTGTGCACAAAATGAAGTTATTATTCAGTAGTCCAAAAGGTCGAAATTTTAGCAGCAATGGACATCAGCAACAGAGTATATCTCTTTCGCTATCTGCAGATGTATAAACAATCAAGATTCCAAAACAGCTAAAGAACTAGAAACACACCTTAGAAATTCTTCATTGCAAATCCAATCTCACTTGTCACCAGGAGCTACATGATGATACGAGATCCATTGTAATTCCCTGACCAACTCCTTTGTTGCACAATGCCAAAACCGTGCTGATGGTGTGCCTCCATACCTTTATAGCCGCTCATCGGCACAGCCACATGTCCAGGATGAGGAGCCATCCCAAGCATTGGATAGGGCACAGGTGCTGCACCATAAGGTACTGGAACCGACACAGGAACATGTCGGTTTGTGTGTGCACTGTCACGCAAGTTCTGTGGAACTGGTGTGGATGCGAAGAGTTGATCTGAAGAGGAAGGGCCTTCATTGGACAACCCTTGCATTCTCTTCAGATACAATCTGTACTTCTGCAAGTGGCTCGCAACGTTATCCCTTGTTAATCCTTCCACGTTCATCAGCTGCATAATCGTCTTAGGGACTGCGTTTTTTATCCCTAGATGCGAAACCACGTCCACGAATCGCTTGTGCAGCTGCGGCGTCCACACTAATCGCGGTCGCTTTAGAGTCCTCGTGGATTGATCATCAACCGAATTCGAATTCTCGCCTCCTCGGAGTGCCGAATCGGCCTCCTCCACGGATTCAGTTCGCCGAAGCTTCTTATGACCGGACCGATCGTCGTCCGTTTCCTCCCTGGCCGATCCGTTGCTCTCGTTGAACGGCTTGAAACCGTTGCGCGTAGTATTCGTCAGCTGGCTCCCTCGGAGGCTGGAGAGCGTGTTCTGCGAGGCTCGATCGACGTCGACGGCAGTCCGGTAGGGCTCCGGCTTGATACTGAACGCCGAAGCCAAATCCGGCGGAATCAGAACCTGTGACAGCGGTGGGAGATCGTCGTCGGCCGGCAATCCGTCCTCCCATTCCATAATTCGGGCTTCTTCTCCAGGGTATTCCACCATGTGCACCTCTTCCGCCATTCCGATTCCAGAACTTCCTCCGTGATTCGGTGAGAAATACAAAATCAAAATTGAATCAGGACTTGACGAGCTAAAAATCTCTCCGATGTGATTCAAGTGACGAAAGCAAGAACAAATTTACAGGGAATTTTTTTACAGGGAAATTGGAGGAAGATCGAACGATGAGTGCGGATCGTAGAGATACAGTGACAGGGAAGACCGGAAAAAACAAGAGAAAAAATGGCAAGAGAGAGCGTGAAAGATAGACCTGTCAAAACACAACCCGACCCGATGACCTGACCCGACCGACCCAAAAAATTTCCGACCCGAACCCGAAAATTTTGACCCGAATTTTTTTTTCGACCCGAACCCAAAAAACCCGAAATTTTCTGGGTAATCTGGGTTTCGACCCGTTGACCCGATTGATCCGATGACCCGGTTGATTTATAATAATATATAATTATTATTTTTTATATATAATTAAAATTTATCACAAAATTATCAAATAATGATTTTTTTTAATTTAAAAAAGAAAAATTTGACAAACCCGAAATCGACCCGAAACCCGATCAAACCCGAGTTTGAATCAACCCGAAAAACCCGAAACCCGTTTTACCCGAGACCCGTTTTACCCAAAATCCGAAGTGACCGGACCCGAACCCGACCTGAATGACCCGTTTAACAGGTCTAGTGAAAGTAAAGGAGAAGGAAAAAAGTACAAATATCTGGAATCGTATCTGCCACGTGTACATTATGTGCCAACGTGGACAGCCAGATGGCAACGTGTAAGAGATCTAGCCAGATACTGTATATAACTGACTACCAATGAAGTTTGATTTATTTATTTGATGAGTAATTATCCATCTATTTAATAATTTAGAAATAATTATTTTAAAACTTGCACTATAAATAGTTTTATTTCAGTATTTCCAATTTTTCAGTAAAAAATCGTGTTTAGAAAAAAATTATTTAGTCTACAAAATCAATGGGATCCTAAAGAATCTTACAAATAAACTATTACTCCGTATTACTTTTAGTTGAATGTAGGAGAAAGAGGGGAGAACTAATATGATCAATGACCTTTAAAAGCGGAATCTTAAAACATATTTATAGATTCTATATATTTAGTAAATCTTATTTTTTGAATATTAAAAGGTGTTAAGGATCTCAAACTTTTTCATCAAAAGGATCTCAAACTGGGATCTTGAATATTTAAGAATCAACAAGGTGGAATTTGAGTCAATTGATAGAAAATCGGTAATGGATCCTTGTGATATTAGAATATTAAATAATAATTTTCTATTCCAACAAAAAATAATAATGTTCTTGATGATGTTGTACAATTTTTTTTCTATATATGAGTGTATGACTCTAATGATGCATACAACTCTATAAAATAATTAAAACAGTCTTTTTAAAGAGTAAAGGGGAAATGTTTAACCACATAGGTTATATATTAGAAAAATGGTAATTATAAATTATTCTAATACGTATAAGCACTGTCCTAAAAAACGCTCTTGGCGTCCGTTTAATTAGACATGGTCAAGACACCGCCAAGGTGTTTGGTGTTTGGTGCCTTGGCTTGTTTAGAATTTGAGATTGACTTTTGTTGTTTTATTTCATTAATGTAGAAATTATGAATTGTGAGGTTTATGTAAACATATTTATGTGATTTTATATTTGAATCTAACAACGGTTAAAATAATCATGATGTTTATTTGATTTGTATGATATTTTTTATATTTAAAGATTTTAATGAATTTGAAAATACATATTTTCTTACATTTTACGAGTTTTGGAAATGGTCCATAGTTAAATATAACAAAATAACTAAAATCTATTTTATGCGCCAAGAATTCGCCAATAAGGTCGTCGAACCGTCTTGATGCTTGACAGCACCCCACCATCAAGTGTTCGCCAAACGCCTTTTAGAACATTACGTATAAGTCAAGCTATAAAATATGTAAATTTTTTTTTTTTTTTTTACAGTATGCAAATATTCGGAGCTATTACAAAGAATGTAAACGCGCTCCGGGATCATCCTGACGGATGATGGTACAAAGTTCCCTATTAAAAGGGATAGTAGATCTATCACTAATGATACCCCTAGTGGCTATATAATCTGCAACTTTGTTCGCTTCTCTGTAGATGTGATTGAATTCAACCTTTTCAAAATCTGCTTCCATGATCATGATTTCTTCTCTCTGGCGCATAATCTCCCATCTGCTGTCTCTTCCTTTTGATAGAATTCTCATCAGCTCTTGGTTGTCTCCTTCTACAACGATCTTGTTCAAGCCTAATCTTCGAGCTACCTTCATCCCTATTAGAACTGCTGCTGTACCTTGATCTACTTCCTGGTAAAAGATCTCAGTTACATGGCCCCTGGAATCACGAATGATTTCTCCCACCTGGCTAATGCCGGCGGGTTTGACAAAACCATCTACGTTAATTTTGTAGATGGTTCCTACTGGTCTAGTCCATTTAGAGCTAGACCTTTTTTTCCTCTTATTGATATCTCTATTAATACTCTTGGGATTTGTTTCTCTCCAATCTTGGATATTTCTATTAATTCGCTTAATCATGTTACCAAAGGTGTCAGGGCTTGTATGTTTAAAGATTAACTTGTTTCTAGTTTCCCAGATCATTTCCCAAATAACCACTAGATCTTCAAAAAACTGATTTGCCTACATGATTTGACTAATGTTGTCGCACAGGGAACCTTGCAAGGAGAGGTTGTGAAAGAACTTACCTGTTGTTTGTTGAAACTGGGCTATTAGTTCCTTTGCAAAGGAGCACTCCGTAAAGAGGTGAGTGGAATCCTCATTTCCAAGGTTACAAAGGGAACATGTGTTTGGTACTCTATTGATGTACCTATTAAGCCTACTGGTCGTGGGTAGAGCATCAATTTTAATTTTCCATACTAGGTTTTTAAGGCGAGGAGGGAGGTTTAGGTTTCAGATCCAGTTATGGTTTTCTATGATGTGATTATGGGTGTTGGTAATTTTCTTAGCAGATTTGGTGGTGAATTTTCCTGTGGGATTAGGCGCCCAGATTAGTTTATCTAGGGCTTGCCATGATGGGATGTTGAGGGATAAAATACAATTAGCTACAGTTTGAGGGAAAAGACTCTGGATGAGAGGCCTATTCCAAAGCTTTTGAGGGGTAAAGAGGTGGTTGGCTTTCATGTTCGGGTCATTGTTACCCATAAAGGTTTGGAGATTTGTATTGGGTACCCAAGGGTCATTCCAAATATTTATGAGGTTACCATCGCCTATAACCCAAAGGAGACCTTTCTCAAATTTTTCTCTGAGGGATAAAAGTCTGCCAAATTGCCAAGAGGTGGCTTGATTTGGTTTGTCCCTGATATTGCTATTAGGAAAATATTTTTCTTTGATGACTCTAACCCATATATTATCTTCATTAGTATAAAGTTTCCAAAGTAATTTAAACTGGAGGTTGATATTTAGGTATTCGGCTTTTCTAATACCCAATCCTCCTAGGGCTTTACTCTTACAAATGTTATCCCAGCTTATTAGAAGCGTATATCTCTCCGATTGAAGTTTATTCCAGAAGAAATTTTTGTTTATTTGGTCTATTTGATTAAGAATTCCTTTAGGGAGCAAAAATTTTTGCATCAAGCAGTTAGTTTTGGAACTCAGATTGGCTTGAACTAAAATAGCTCTGCCTGCTTGAGACAGATTTGAGGCTTTCCATTTGGACAGTTGCTTTTTCAGATTTTGGATGGCTTCCTCAAAAACCGAGTTTTTAATTCGGTCGTTGATCATTGGAATACCTAGATATTTTTCAAGAGTACTCGAGATTGGAATTCCCATACTCTGAGCAAGGTCTCTCGCTAGGTTTTGGTTTACATTCTTAGAGCATTGGAGAGAACTTTTACAATAATTAATAGTGAGACCCGAGAGGTTGGAGAAGTTGTTTATCATGTTCTGAATGGTATTTAGACTAGTATGTGCAGCTTTCGCAAAAATAATTGTGTCATCTGCAAAAGTAAGGAAAGGTATAGGGTTACCGTTTTTGGTGAGTTTGATTCCGATTAACGCATCCTCTTGCAAAGCTTCCTTGTGCATTTCTCTCACTAGACCTTCCATTACTAACACAAATATGTATGGTGCAAGTGGATCTCCTTGGCGAATTCCCCTGTTAGGTTTAAACTGTTTACCTGGACAATTGTTAACCATAATTGAGAAGGAGGATGTTGTAAGACATGTCATAACCCAGTTGATCCATACAGGATGGAAATCAAACTTATGAAGGACCGCCTTGATGTAGCTCCAGTTGATTTTATCGTAGGCTTTTTCCATGTCGAGTTTTAATGCCATCCAACCAGTTCTCCCTTTTCTCTTATGAAAGCTATGGAATATTTCATGAGCTATTAAGGTATTATCCTGAATGGATCTACCTTCTACAAAAGCTCCTTGAAAAGGGTTGATGAGCTTGGGAAGAATAGGTTTCAGCCTGTTTGCCAGAATTTTTGTGATTACTTTGTAAATGGTGTTACATAAACTGATCGGCCTGTAGTGGTTGATTGTGGTAGGGTTCTCAGTTTTGGGGATTAGAGTAATAAAGGTTTTGTTTATCTCCGACAATAATTGTCCTGAGTGGAAGAATGCTTTGACTGCTTTACAACAAGAAGGTCCTACTATATGCCAGTATTTTTTATAAAATTCTGGGGGGAAACCATCCGGACCGGGGGATTTATCTTCTGCCATTTCAAATATAGTAGTTTTAATTTCAGCTATAGTCGGTTGAGCGATTAGGTTTCGGTTTTCCTCTGACGTAATTTGAGGTTGAATGTTCCTAGCATCCCCTGGGTTAACTTGATATTGATGAGAACCTATAAATCTTTCCGATAGCTCATTTGTGATTTGATCAGAGATGGTGTCGTTGTCATAAAGAATATTGCCCTGTTTTGTTGTAAAGGATTTAATTGGTCTTTTTGAGTTTTTAATTCTAGCTGATATTTGAAAATATTTCGTGTTCATGTCTGAAAATTGGAGATGGTTTGTTTTGGCCCTTTGTTTCCAAAACTTATGGTTGCATTCTAAGAGTCTGTATCTCTTGAGTTCTAATCTCGCTAGCTTTGCTTCATCTTGTTTACTGATGTTACCCCAGGGTAAACGATTTTGCAAATTCATAATTTGGCTTTCGACTTGAGTAAGTTGCCTAGCGGTATTACTGGTTTGAGATTTACACCAGTTTTTGGTATTTCGTTTGATTAGTTTCTGTTTCTGTATTAGTTTAAAGCCTTGGGATCCATTAAAATTATTACTCCAAACTTGTCGAACCATAGATTCATATATAGGATTTGTCGTCCTGGCCATTTCAAATCTAAATGGAGTGCCTTTAGTAGAATTTTGAGATCCTATTTCTAGAGAGAAATCTAAATGGAGTGCCTTTAGTAGAATTTTGAGATCCTATTTCTAGAGAGATTAGGCAGTGGTCAGAATTAGAGAAGGAATGATGTTTCGTATGAATCTTTGGAAACCAATTGAAGATTTGTTGATTTGCCAGAATTCTATCCAAGCGTTCATATGTATTGTTAAAATTTGATTTGTTTTTTCTCCAAGTAAAGGGAGAACCGGTGTAGGGAACAGTTTGGAGATCAAGTTCATACTTGATAAATTGTAATCGTCTAAATCTAGATATGGATGGAGAAGCTCCTCCTATTTTTTCGGTGTCGTTTTCTATATCGTTCAGATCACCAATGATGAGAACTGGAAGAGAGTGTTTGAGTTATTGAAAAAATTTCTTCCCAAAAGGGAGTTTTTTCTGGTTCAACGGATGGAGCATAGATAAACAATAAAGCCATATCATGCTTGTCCACCGTTGTTTTGATCATGAGAAATCTGTCAGAATGTTCCAGGACTACACTTAAGTCTTCAAATTTAGTTTTATAGAGGAAATAGATGCCACCTTTGTGACCCTTAGCACTGATGTTGAAAGCTTTGTGAAACCCCGAGGCTTTGATCATCTGATCCGACGGAGGTTCGGAAGCTTTAGTTTCAGTAAGCATAAGGGCATCAAGGTGATTTTTAGCTCTAAGATGGTTTATTTCTTGCCAAAAGAGAGGCCTTCTAGAACCCCTAACATTCCAATATGCGACTTTAATCATAAGAATTCCATTTAAGAAGAGCTTTTAGCATATTACCAAGTAAGGTGGTGCAAGATTCAACAATATATCCTTCAAGACCTACACATGGAGAGCTGCTGTTTTGGGTTAACCGTTCAGGAAGTTTGAGACAGATCCAAGCTTCCCTCACGTAAGCCCTGCTGGTATGCAGATGCCGATTCCAGCTTTTTTGATCAGTTTGAGTCCACCAGTGGGTTTGAGATCTGCATTGAAATTTAAGTGTATGTTTTGCACTTGTTGCAAGGAGGTTTGTTGAAGCTTTTGTTTGTAAAGGTTTGGTAATAAGGTTTGTGCAGCATGCCACCACCAAGTCCCTAATGAGACCGGTGTGGCAATGCTTAAAGTTTGTGGGGAGATGCAGGGAGAAGATCATACCTGATTTTTCCCAATTTCCCATCATAGGAGTCTCGTTTGTAACTACTTCCTTGCAAATATTTCTATGTATCTTTCCCATTGCTGTGATGGCAATGATAGAGCAATCCCTGCTGCTAAGACAGTTAAGAAGAATATGGACAAACAGGTATATAAAACAATTCAAATCTAAAAGGATCATGCCGAAGTTACTCCCGGTGGGGCTTGAAAAGGGCAAGGAGCAACCAAGCAACAATCGAAATTTGTCCAGCAAGTTACAAGCAAATACCCCAGTTTTAACAGTAGGAAATTCAAAACCAGAATCAAACATAAGGAGACTTTGGAATCTCACAAGAGAATAGGAAGAAAGCATTAAGTTTAAGTAGAGAAAAAAAGGGAATTCATCTACATCATTTCTAATCTTGAGATCATAATAACGATGGATGACTTGGGGATCAATCATGCAAATCTCTATATTTAAATGGACACAACTAATTCTAGATTCAACGAGGTGATTAATAGAATACCAAATCCCAGCATAAGAGTATTTGCATGCATTAAGGATCAAATTCAAAGTAAAGCAAAACTGACATTAGTAATAAAGGGTATTCATGACAGCTAAAAAATATAGATTGCTGGTACTTATCTTAGGGTGAGTTAAATCTTCTACCATATCACCAAAATGGCGCATGCCAAGACCGCATCCTACATAGCTCCAACAACAAGTCGAGGATCGATCGTAAAGGCCATCCCGGTAACCTTGTACTCCGATAGTTGTATATAGAAGTCTGGGAACATCTTCTTTAAGATCCAAGTTCATCAGCTCTTTTCTCGATTTCTTGTTGGGTTTGTTCTTCCCTAGCGTCCTCCTTTCATAATCAAGCCGGGGCTCCGAAGCCGAGGAGGGGATTGAGAGTGGGTAGGAATTTAGGCCATCCACCGCCCAAATCCAGCCACTCCTGGGACATGCACGATCATAATTAGCCCTGTAATTACAATTAAACTTTTCTGGGAGCAAGCGCTCAAGCTTTACAGTTAAATTGTTGTGGATGAGTTTTGTGTTTTCAAAGTTTTGGGATGAGTAAAGGAGGAGAAAACTTTTTTCCCTTTCTCTGTTATTTTTTTGAATAAAAACTCCTTGCTGGAAGTTAAGAGGGGTCTTGGGGGGATGCACCTTTCCAGCCTCAGAAGAATCAAAGGCCGGAGAGACGCAGTTTTTGATCTTGGTAATGGAAGCCTTTGAGATAAGGTTGATAATGGGGTTTTTTGTGTGATTTTGATTGTAAGGTTGGGTTGTGTAGATATTTTGGAGAAGGTTTATATTTACAACCAAAGGTATGGTATGATCAAAACTAGCTAAGAGCAACCAAAGGTTGTCCCGGCTAGAACGATCAACATCTTCATTAGTAAATATACTGTAATGTTTATATGTAGATTAAGCTAAGTAAATACATTTTATTTCACTTTATGTTTCCATTCCAATTATAATAGATTATTATTAATATGTGCTCCGTGGTATTTTATAGTATTACTATTATTATTTTTATATCATATAGTATTACTATTACCATTGAGGCCAAATAAAAGTATTACTATTACTATCTAGTATCTATTATAAATTACAATATGTCAGTATACTATGTTGGAGCTTAACATTATTTGTTACGTACTCCATATTTAGTAGAACTTATAAGACCCAATCTAGAGAACTCTTTAATAATCCCATTTAATTGCAATCTTATTATTCTTAAGCCGAAATTACTTAAGCTTGAATGAATTGATTTGACTTTTCAGAAAAGGGGAAATGGTTTGCCTTAAAATGTGAATAAAGTCCAACCATGTTAATTAACTTAATTTAGCTCATATTTAACAAACTTACTTAATGATAAATAAATGGAATTGATGAGGGGATTGTTTAAAACCGATTCGATAGGTTTGCTAAGAGCACCCACATCCCTGCAATCCAACAGGGTTCCTTATTTTCAATTTTTATCACTCTCTCTCCCCTTTATCCTTTTAACAACCCATTATACTTTTTTACTCACATCCCTACAACTCATAAGGGTTCCTTAATTTTTTCAATTCTTTTACCAAGATTAAAAATAAAAGAATTATATGATTTAATAATAATTATATATGAATTTAAATTATCTAATATATATTTATGTATACACTAAATAAAATAATTATATATTTGTAATTTTTAGCATAATTTGAATAAATAATAATAATATGATTTTGAATCCGCAATTTTAGCACAAATGAAAAACTCGAAACATCATTGAAATTAGAAAAGATCGACATACATAGCATTTGCAATTGAAAAAGTGACATGCGAAATGAAATCAGACATGAACTCGGAATACGAAATGAAACCATACATGAAATCGAAATACGAAATAAAACCATACATGAACTTTTAATAAGTTCTAAACGTACACATGCCCAAACTTTTGCCAGATGTGTTCAACCAAGTCTTCTTTGAGTTGATAGTGTGTGCCTCTGTTTCGAAGTTGCATTCGGTTGTCCAAGTACTTCTCCATGGGGGCTGGTCGCCTAGTAGAGTATGATGAGTCGTTATCCTCTGCATGATCAAACTGAGAGAAATCATAATTGAAACTATACATTTCTCGTTCATCTTCCACTATCATGTTGTGTAATATTATACATGCTCTCATTATCTTTCCAACAAAATCAATATCCCAAGCAAGAGCTGGGTTCTTGATTATGGCAAATCGAGCTTGTAATACGCCAAAAGCCCGCTCTACATCTTTGCGTGTTGCCTCTTGTAGTCGAGCAAATAATTTAGCCTTGTCCCCTTGCGGCAATGTGATTGATGGTATGAAAGTTTCCCAAGGTGGGTAAATCCCATCAACAAGATAGTAACTCATGTTATACTCATGACCATTCACAACAAAATTGACTTGTGGCGATAAACCTTACAAGACATCATCAAAAACTGGAGAACGGTCAAGAACATTGATGTCATTACACATACCTGGTGTTCCAAAAAATGCATGCCAAATCCATAAATCGTATGATGCAACCGCCTCAAGCACAATAGTTGGTTTTCCTTCTTTCCCTGAGAATTGACCTACCCATGCAGTTGGGCAATTTTTCCATTCCCAATGCATACAATCGATGTTACCAATCATTCCAGGAAATCCCCGCATCTCACCTACATGGAGTAATCGTTGCATGTCTGTTGCGGTTGGTCTTCGAAGGTATGTCTCGCCAAACGCAGAAATAATACCCTCAACGAACTTGGTTAAGCATTTCCTGCTAGTGGATTCACCAAGGCGTAGGTATTCATCAACAGCATCCGCAGCCACCCCGTATGCTAACATACGTATAGCGGCTGTGCATTTTTGTAATGCAGAAAGGCCCATCCTTCCAGTAGCATCTCGCTTTTGTTGGAAATACTCTACATCATTTGACAATTGGTTAACAATGCGTAAGAATAAAGGTCTTCGCATTCTGAACCGTCTTCTTAACATCGCATCGGGATACACCGGTGTTGGATCCTCTGAGAAGTAGTCATCGAATAGGCGTTGATGACCCTTTTCACGATGTCTTTCAATGTAAGCACGTCGACGTGGTCTAGAACTTTGCCCTTCGCCTCCATTCGAATTTTCTTGAGCAAGACACATCCACTTCAAAAAAGTTTGGTCAATTTGTTCATCCAACTCATCAAAGGATGACCCAGAAGAAGGCATGAGGAAATTGAATGAGGGTTTAAGAGGCTCCATAGGGATAGAAGAGTGTTTGAGGGTGAATTTGATGGAGATTGATTGTGTAAAACACTACCACTATATATATGAACAAAACACTAACTATTTGTAAGGAGCCAATTTGTCGTTTACTCTTCGGATCTTCAGGGGTGGGTTGTATTTCATCTAGGCTTGTTGCCTCTTCTTGTATGTTCCCTTGATGCATTTGAGAGTGCTACTAGCTCCCGGAGTATTAGGAAAAGGAGTTGTAAACATTTGAGAATGAGAAGAATTAGTAAACTCTGATGGATTCATATAACCTTGATTTTATGAAAAATACGGAGCACTTGGGTTACTTTCAAGGCCTTGAAAATATGATCCTGTTGGGGCATTTGGACTGAGGTGATGGAGTTGGTAATTTTGAAAGGGTTGTGAGTTTTCAGACAAATCAAGAATATTGAAAGGAAAATTAATAGAATGATGATAATCTTTTGGATGGTTTGGATCCATCTCAATTATCAAACAACAGAGAAATAAAGAAACAAGAAAGAGTGGGATATGAGAATGTGATGAGATGTTTAGGTTGGATATCCTTTTATAGGCAAAATTGTACTAACTTATTTTGGTCTTTAAATTTTTTCCCCTTGTTTCATTAGAATTGTTTATTTTTAAAAATCTACTTTCAAGTTTCAACCCAATTAATTTAATTCTTTTTTCATTAATTAACTTTATTCATGTTTTTTTACATATTAAAAAAATATGAGCTTGCAAAATATATATACTTAAAAAAAATTATATGGCTAAATTACACTAAATAAATAACATATCACAACAAAAAAATTGATCATAAAAAAAAAAATTCAATGCGTATTTGATATTTGCAAAGGAATTCTCCTTGCCATGTGACCCCCTCCTACAGTTTGTGGCACCTGGGCCCCACTTCTTTTGTATTTCCTTCAGTCGGTGGCACATGGGCCCCACTTTTGTTGTATTTCCTTTGTATTTTACGGGTTGTTTAGCAAACAACTTGTCCTTTCGTTGTTTGTAATTTTTTTTGCAGGGATCCTTATTTTATTATTAGGTTGTTTAGCTATTGGGTTTAACAACCCCAATGTGCCTGCTCTAAGAGAAAATGCTTAATAATTGGAGAGAGAGAAAAAAAAAGTTCTGACATATATATTTTTGATATTTTGTACCATAGATAAATTATTTTTTAAATATTTTTATAATTATATTTTATTTTGGTACATTTGTTGGGTAATTTTTTATTTTTGTCTACATATAGATATTAATATTGCATCTCTTTCTTTCATTTACATTCATACAATTCATACCATAAACTTCATGTATTCCATTTTGGGCTTCAAACTACCATATTATATGATAGTTTTAAGCCCAAAATGAAATACATGAAGTTTATGATCCTCTCCCATCAATATCGTTCCTACCTACATATTTCAAATGTATATTGGTTAAGGAAAATAAATAAATTATTTAAATAAAACAATTTATAAAGAATACATGAAGTTTATGTTCCTCCATCACCATCATCTCCTTCCTCGTCCTCAGATGATGGCTCTTCCTCATCTTCTTCGTCTTCATCACAACTGTCATCCTCATCATCTATTTCATCCTCATCATCGGTAAGCTTCAATCTTCTAATTAGGTTTTGGAGTAAACAACAAACTAGTATGATACGACCTTGAGTTTTTAGTAGAAAGTATGAAGGGCTTCTAAGTATAGCCCATCTCCCTTTAAGACTAACTCCAATTGTGGTGTGCAATTATGTAAATGTGTATATTTTACACAATTTTGAGCTCCAATGGTTGTTTTATGGGTGCTCAAATGTATACATTTGAGCATGAAGTGTGTATATTTTAGCACTCAATCCCCCTTATGTGCAAAAACTTTTCCACTTTTTGAGAAAATTGATAAAAGCTTTATCCAATGAGAAGAGAAAAGACATGGTTTCATAAATGACTTTTTATTACTTTTTTTATAACTAAATTTGATTTAGTATAAATTAAATTAATCTAATTAATTTCATTTAAAAAGTCACATCTAATTAAGTACCCCAAAGACTCTCAATCACGTTTAGTTCTAGCATGCTTCATATTGAAGTATTCTTCAACACTACGTGGCTGATGGTTACCCCATTCCTTGAGATGATAGTGTTGTCCTCTATAAGGTGTAAACTTCTTCACAATTAGCATATCCACCGTCCACTAAATACTACTCCGTAGCAACCTTCATTATAGAAAAGGAATATTTTGTTACAAGCTATTACTTATTTGTAATAATTATTTAATTGCAAAATTACTTGTTTTAATAATTACATTTATGAACTTTTAATCCATCTGGCCTAGACGGGGTCTCTGGTGCATGTCAGATGATGTTGAAGGAGTGCTAATACTCCGGATGCAACCTGGTTGATGGGGGCTTTTTGTGTTTGTAATTCTGACTCCCTGTGGGAGTGGGGCTTAGCCCCGTTTTGTCTACCAAAAAATTCCATCTAGCGTAGAGATAGCATTTCGAAGAACACGACCATCATGTGTAGACCCTTCCCATCCAGTTAAAACACAAGAAAATTTCATGTTAGAGTTGCAAACACCTAACACATTCATGGAAATTGTGCCTTTCCTAGTGCGATACTTGGCCTTTACTCTAGAAGGAACTGACACATTAATATACGTCTCATCTAAATCTCCTAAACAATTCTACAAACAGAATAAAAGAAAAGTTTATTTATTAATAAGGTGCACATATCATTGGACTTACTCAAAAAAATAGGCGAGTAGGTACCTTGAAACATTTCCACCTATCATCTTCGCAATCACCATGAATGGGTGTGGGGATTTTGAGTAAATGATCATGCATTTTTATAAGAACCCCTAAGTAATGATTAAAGTGTTGACTCACATTTCCTCCACTCCGAATAAAATAGTGTAAAATTGTTCGGTTCTTCTTGTGATAAGCCAAAATACTAAAATATAGCCACTATCTCCTCGATTAACATATTTCTTGTCCCACTTAAACCTCCAATATCTCTAACCATCTCACATAGCGCATTAAACACGTGTCGAGTTACACGGAGTTCACGATGGCAATAAGTATCACTTTCTTTTATCAACCTATTTAACAATTGAAACCTCAATCTTTTTCTCATCATTTTCCCATGTTTCAATTGAATAGTCCTAATGACTGTCACACTATTGTGTACCACCAGCAATACAACAAAATTATTACCCTAACTATCACAAAAATCACATGGAGTTGTTGTAACATTGTCATCCTAGTAAATGATCCATTACGACGAGCCATTTCTAGTAATACATCATTTTATATATTGTGTTAGAATATAGCAAGAAATCCTACATTTCTTGATGTATAATATATATATATATATATATATATATATATATATATATATATATATATATATATATATATATATATATATAGAGAGAGAGAGAGAGAGAGAGAGAGAGAGAGAGAATGGGTAACTTGTGCACACTCCTTAGGGTGTACTTTGTGCACAATTGTTGATCATTGATCTGATTGTGATGGAGGGACAAGATTAAAAGGGGATTTCTTTTCTTTTTAATTAAAGTCAGGTGGGTCCCGCTTGTACTCTCCTAATTGGAGATGATACTCTCTTGGTAAAGCGCGCGTAGAGTAAGTGTGTGAGACCCGTTTCAATTTTAAATAAAATGAGCATGGATTCTAATCCACATTTAGGCGGTAGGTTGGATGTGAATATGTGATGACCATTGGGAATCTTTTTTTTTTTTACACGTTAGTTGTAGTTGGTAGATCAACACAAGATCGAGTAGGTTCATATCCAAATCTTTTTGTTTCAAATCTTAATTGTAAAAATTGTAATTTTTGGATTTTTTTTTTATGATTTAAATACCTACATCATATACCCTTGCCTTTCGGCACTCAAATAGAACTATTCAGATTTCGATTATTTAAATGCCTGCTATTTTGGTGAAAAAAAAAAATGGAGTTGATTTTTACACAAAGTGTACGTATTAGATGAGGGAGTAGATCTCTAATTAATTTGACATGACGATGATTTTGCAAGAGGTAATGGACAATGGGATTTCGCAAGTACCAACTGGAGTAGCACCTGAGCCATTAATGGTGGAATGGGAATCCGTGTACACGAAATACAAATATTATTCGGTGAATCTCTAATGACTATTCATTTATAAAAACCAATTTTTTTACGGACAACAAATAAAACATTATTCGCTAGAATGATTATTCGCTAGAATGTGACAAATTATTAGGTGGAATTGATAAATTCGACTGGGATTAATGGACAAACAAACAAAATAGTATTCAATAGTATGTGACAAATTATTCAGACATATGTGTCGAATTTTGACTACAAGTGTTAATAAATCTGGCAATTATTCGGCGAAATCTGATTCATTATTCGTCATGATATGAAATATTCGGTTACAATTATCCTCAATAATCTGATGAAATGTGAAATGAGAAACATTATTCAGTTAAATATGAAGCATTATTCGTATAAATCGTAACCTTTTTCAAGAAAAAAAACCTTATATTAATCCGAAGAATGTTTTCTATTTCACCGAATAAATAACCATTCTTCCTATATCAACCAAATAAGCTAATTCTGTAGCCAACAATACCCCCACCCCAATAGTTGAATCTCAATTTCTTAGGCAAATAAACCCCAAATAATCACCCAAAATTGGTCTTCCTTAATCAATGGAAACAATCACCCAACGACCCAACTAACACAACTCAATCAAACACCATGCCAATTCAAGCCAACAACCACACACAAAAAACCCTCTTATCGCTGGAAAAATAAGGAGCAATAGATACATCACAACTTCATACGCCCAAATCCCCCAAGTATTCGACAAATCTCAAAACTGCTTGATGCTTACCCAACTGAAGAAAGAACGAATTGCCTCGGCCCGCAATCTTAATCGCCGCCCGCTCCGATTCACTGACGTCGAATCGCTGCCGCCCGTCACAATCGCCGGAGATGGTGTCAATTTGGGACCACTGGTTGTCGAAGACGGCCGTTGAAGCTTCGCAGAGGACCACTGGTTGAGAGATAGGGTTAGAAGAAGACAAATTATTTTGAGGGTTTTAATTATCCCATGAATTGCACGCGCTCTACGACCCTTCTCTTTGGGTTGCAGTAACCAATTTTTTTTTTTTTTTTTTCATTTTAAAACCGTAATACGTGGCAACTTTTCAATCCTCCATCTTAGTAAGATCAATGGCCTATAATTGTGCACAAGATACACTCTAAGAGGTGTGCACTCTTGAACCACACCCTATATATATATATGTATGTATATCGTAACCGCAACATGCAACCATAACAACACATGAAGCATGACAAGTTCAATAAAAAAAATGTTTGTAACCTCTTTGATTACTAAAGAACTCATTCCAAATTGTATAATTTCAGTCTCTCTAATCTTTGCTTTTATTGGTTAGCTACTAATTTCGATTTCCCTAGACCCAGATTCCACATGACATTAAAAATAAAGGTTAGTGAGTAAAGTAAGAGCTAATTGCAAGTGATCAGCAATTAGCTCATCGATCTTACAAGTGATTAGCAACATATAATTTAACACCAACATGTGCATGCCCTTATAAAATCACCAGAAATATACAAATACACAAATAACGCACAAACACAAAACTTTTGTGCAAGAAATTACCAGCAAGCAGAGAGAGAGGACAACAGAGAGTAGACAAAAAAAAACCAACATGTCACTATAATTGCAATTCTAGTTCCTATTTGTAATTCCAGTTCAATAATCGTCCCTATTTGTAATTCAGTTCACTACTTGCAAAAAAAAAATCCAGTTCATACATGTGCATGAGTGAATCGAAGAGACATATACCTAGGGGTGGGCCTAACCGGGTACCCGACACGAACCGGATAACCGTGTCGGGTACCCGAAACCGTTTAGTCCAAAATGCTCGAACCGTACACGAACCATTTCAGCCGGGTACCCGACACGGTTAAGCTAATCGGATCCGTGTCGGATCAGCGGTTATTCGACACGAACCATTTTAAAAAAAAAAAACAGTGTGTTGCTATGCTGCTGATTGTTGTTGCCATGCCCAGTAACGCCTCTGTTACCCCTTACATACCGCCATACATAGTAAATCCTACAGATTATGTACGAAAGAAGAGACCGATGCAACCAGATTCGAATTCATGTGCAGCAACAGCTCCGAATTCAAACTAAAATGCAATAGATTCATTTCCAAATTCCGAATGGATGCAATAGATTCGAACTAAAAAAAATTGATGTTCGAAATTTCGAACAGTAGATCGATTATAGAAGACAGAAGAGGACGGATGCAACCAGATCCAAAGAGAAGTGTTGAGGAGAAGAGATTGAGATCCAGCACCGTCGACGTCTGTGGGCTGTGTGTGCGCAGGAGAAGTTGAGATCGAAGAGAACCGATGTGGCCTAGCCGGTGGGTGCGGAGAAGAGAGAAGAGATAGAGTTCTGTGAACGCCAACGGAGTAAACGAAGGGAAGAAGATATTGAGTCTGTCGGCTGAGAGCCTGAGACTTTAGAACAATTAGGGGTCTGTCGGCTGAGAGCTTGAGACTTTAGAACAATTAGGGTTTGTGTACTGTTATTAATTTTGGGCTTTAAAAAAAATAAAGGGAAAAAAAGGAGGGCTAGAATGGGAGGAAAAAATTGCTAGTGTTGAGTTTCGAACCTAGGCTAATGAAAACAAGCGGACAAACAAGAGCCAACGCCAAATGAACCATTGGATTTTAGTGATACTCTGTGCATTGTTTATATATTTATACTGTATCAGCCTAATATAATTTTTTTTTAAAATAAACGGTTCGTGTCGGATACCCAATAAGGGTATATGCCCGATTCGAACACGAACCGTTTAATGTCGTATTTTCTCGGTTCGTGTCATTTTCGTGTCGTGTCTTTTTGGTTTCGTGTTTTTTCGTGTCGTGTTTCCGTGTCGTGTCAACCGTGTCGGGTTTTTCTGCACACCCCTACATATACCTTAACTCTCAAATGGAGGAGAAGCAAAAATCTCAAACAAGCACCGGAAATTAAACAAACCTCAAATTCTTCCTGTAGAAATTAGAAAATTCACGGTTTTAATAGAGGAGAATCTATCTCGCGAATTTGTAAAATTGACTAGCAATAATCAAATAAGATAAGCATAAACACAATGTGAAAGATATTACATGTGATTTAACCAAGAGCAACCAACGAGAGAGGAGAGCAACTGAGACAGACGAGGGGATGAACGACTATGAGAAACGAGGGAGCAACGCCATTGGTGGAGAAAGGGATTGAAAGCTCGAAGCGCCGAAAGTAAGCAGACTTTATCATTCCTTCGCTGGACCAATATTTAAGAAAACAAACCGGCTCTTAGTGATAAGAGGAAAGTATACAAAGAGATAAGGATTAAATTTCATTAGTAGCATTTGATGCTAGATGGGTACCCACTTAACTTCAATTAAGTCATTAATCGATAACCTTATAATATCCACGTTATTAAAAAAGAAATTCAAACACCTAAACAAAATAACATGCAAAGTCTCAACATTTTTTTTTTTTTGAAAAAAAATTATCTATCTTTGGCTTTAGTCATTCCAATGGATTGGACATGCCACTGAAACTATAGATCACTTACAAAGTTAGTTAGAATCGTTAGGATTCAAAAATTGAACATATGTTTGGATTCAAAAATATTTTAATTATAATATAATGATTTTATATCAAGTTATATGTATACTTATTTGCATGACTTTTTTAACTTAATTTGTATCCATTTTTAATTACACAAACACTCGTACAAATAAAATTAAAATAATTATTATAATTAATAAATTTTGGAATTCAAAATTGCTCCGAAAGGTTAAATCGCTCACTCTGGGTCCGACGGAGATCGTTAGATGAGATAAATTATGGCGACTCAACTAATAATAAGAAATTGAGATCAGTGTTCACTACACATAAGGAGTTCCTCATTTAAGAGATTGCTCTTACACCGTCGCGGTGAAAGTCATAGGAGGGGGGACATGGCCACGTGTACCGAAGGAAGGTGGCACATTTATAGGCACTAATCGGAAAACCCTCCGAAGCCCCAAAACCAGTCTCCAAATGCCTCCCAACCATCACTGATAAAACCAGAGTGGCAACAGCTACCGGCCATGGCTGCTACTCTATCCACTCCTCTAGCTACTCCACCTCTCCTCCTCAACCCCAAACCTCCATTTCTACCCTCCACCAACACCTCCTTCTCGCCTCTCACCTTATCCACTCATTCCTTATCTTCACAGAAACCCATCAGCCTCCGTACGAGACCCCGAATCCGACGACCCAGCGCTGCCCCCATTGACTCTCCCGTCACCGAGGCTGCTGCAGCGGATGCCGCCGGCAGCATAGTCTCAGCCACCGCGGATTCGAGCGGGGATGGCACCTCGACGATCATCTCGCTCCTCCTCTTCGTCGCCTTCGTTGGCCTGTCCGTCCTCACAGTTGGAGTGAGCCCTTGCTCAATTTCCCTATCTGTTGCAATTTCCTTGTAGATGAATTGCAGATTGGGTTAATTGGTCGGGTTTTCGGTTTTTGTCGTGCAGGTGATCTATCTAGCAGTGACGGACTTCCTGCAGAAGAGGGAGAGGGATAAGCTGGAGAAGGAAGAAGCTGCTAACAAGAAGAAGAGAGGTGGGAAGAAGGGCAGGGTAAGAGCTAGGGCTGGCCCCAGAGGGTTTGGCCAGAAGATCGTCGACGATGACGAAGATGATGTCTGAGATACTTTGATCTTGTTTGCTGATCCAATTGAGCAAATGCAGTTTTCTTTGTTAGTACTTAGTAGCTTCATCTGCAACAATGAGTTCAATGTTTGTGATTTTTATCCCCGTGAGTTTGGTTGCTGACGCCTCTTGAATCCCCAATTCGCACATAAGCATACACAGTGTAGAAATAAATAGGCAGGAAGCGAAAAGTTGATTTATATATATAATAGAAAGGTCAAAAAACCGATACATTGAAGGAAAATTCTGACCCCGACCCTAACAGCTCATCGACATGGCCAACATTTTTTGTACAGTCACGTAAAAACTAGCAAGAACAACTAGTGACCTCTTTTTCTTTACAAACCCTAGACATAACCTGTGTGGGTCAGTGCCTCCGAAGGAGCACGATAGTGCTAACTAATATTATGGACTGCTGCTGCTGCAAGCTCAGCCAGGTTTCTATGTATAAACCTCAAAACGCTACAAGATATACAGTTCTTATAATATATAGTCTGTGAATAAGCAACAAGTTTTATTTCAAATCAGAGCCAATACCCGGTTTCCCTCGAGGATAGGAAGAGGAGAGGAGAGGCTTGAGAACTTTGAAATGGAAAGGGAAAGACTAGAGAAAATGGCGATGAAGCACCTAAAGCTTCGGTTAGCTGTACAACCTTGTGTTCCTAGACCGCCTACGCTGCGGGGTTTTGAGACATTCCAGCTCTCCTTTCTGCAAAGGGCATACAGGAAACTGATCAGGACTAGATTTCAAAACCCGGTGAGTGTTGTAACACTAGCACCAACTGAAACATCACATGAGGAACAATGTGCTGGTAATCTGGGCAAATGGATGTGAAACTACAATGGAATTCGTCTTTGCAAACTGAATCGGAAATTCCAAAACTAGAAGCAAAGATTTAGCATATATAAAAACCTTATACAGGCATAGAATTGTACCTCCAGCAGTAAGAAGCTTCTCTACGCGTGTAACAAGGTGCTTTCCATAGGTATATTTCTTCAGTGCGTTCAGATGAACCTTGATGCGTGACATGATTAGCTCTCGGTGTTGATCATTGCAGGTTTCCAACACCTTCTGTACAACGTAGTTTCCAAATTGATCCTTCATCATTGCCTATGTTTCAAAGGAGATGATCAACCATGAGAATCTTTAGGTAAACTGTTGACAATTTAATGACACCAAACAATGGATTATGGAACGGCTTCTTTAACTACTGAGACCCTTCATGACAATATTCAACTTAATAAAATTGGTTTGAGCAGAAGCAATTGTTCAAGTTTATGAGATCTTAATGCCATGTAAGAAAAAAAAAGCAATGAGAAGTTGATTGAAATCAAACTCACTAGTACACTATTATTGGCAGACAATAGACCAGGCAACTAAATTGAATGAGCTAAAACAAACATGTAAGAGATAATTGGTAAGAAAAAATCAGTAAGACTTGGAGATGAAATCAAACCTGAAGAGGCTCATTCTCATCGGTAGTACCAAGCATCTCATTAACCATGAGTTCCCTTTCTTCAGGGCTTCCAAAAGTCAAGCACTTCTCAACAACATTAGAGGCAAATTTCTGCAGGCTCATCTGGACTATCCTTCCAGCCAACTCTTTGATGATTGTTGTGCGTTCATCAGGCTTCCCATGCTCTAGAACATGCTGAGATAAGGGAGCAGAGGATGTCAAAAGAAAATTTTAACACAGAAACAAAAAAAAAAAAGGCAACACTAGGTGCAACTAAATATGTATCTCACTAGGATCTGCAATTAGAAAATACTGAGGTGCAGTGAGGAAAGTCTAGCCCTGATAGAAGGACAAAGACTGTTTTTCATGGAAATGCATGTGCAATTCTACAACAAAGTATTTTAAACATAAGGAAATGGGGAGTTCAACGGTACAAGTCTTTCACAAGAAACAGATGGTAATATTTAAACTACACAGGAAAAATATGCTACCAAAAGCAAAAAGAGTTGAAGGCCAAGCTTGGTTAACTGCCAATGCTCAATGTTTCGACTATCATCCAAACGAACTTCATAGAGAAATATCCTCCAGAACTTGAATGAACAACTATTCAGACATTCATAAAATATACTGATAAGTCTTCTTCAGCGATAGTTTTGAATACGGAGAGAGCAAATACAACTATATAAAATGTCTTGATTCATTTTCAAATCTATCTTTTCAGACATTCTCCAATAGGTCTTACATTAAACTTCGAACCAGCATACACACTTGAATTATATCATGTGATACATTCAAATGTATCATGAAAATGGATGAACACAGAAAAAGACTAGCAACTGCCACAAGTGAGAAGTGGCCCCATATTACGTTGCAGAATGAGAAAAGCTACTAGAAACTTTGAAGCTCTCTCAATAAAGAACTGACGATGAAATGGCAATAAATATTTCAACAATAACACTAAGCATTCCATAGGAATAGAAGTACTATAACTGCTTACTCGATAACATGTTACATTGCTTTGGTCCTACCAAAAAAAATAACCCTATGCTTCTTTTTGTTGTTGTTGAGAGAAGTCTATAATAGGAAACCTACATTTTATTACACACAGTATGGAGATTGCCTCCTCAATTTTCATATAGAAGTAATACTGATTGGAGGATTGAGAAATGAATGGGGTTCTGAAGTAATAACACTTGTCACAAGCAGATCAAAAGAAATAAGACATACCTGAACAACATAATTACCATACTGATCTTGGGCCAACATGCTAACAGATCCCAAGATTTCCTCCATAACTTTACTCTGGGTATCTGGGTCCTCACAGTGCTCAAGGACTCTCTGTCACAGACAAATAAATAATAATAAAACCAGCAAATTAATGAGTCACCCCAGTTTTAACAAAATGACCAACTAATATTGGAACAAGGAACTGAGCAGAGACTAGTTACTAAACCTGAATGACACGGCAGCCATAAGGGTGAGTTGAAAGAGTAACAACTTGATCAAAAAATGATTTAATGATAAACTGAATTGCTTCTTCAGGTACACACTCAATACACTTTTGAATGACATGGTTCCCATTTTGATCACGTACACAACGCATGATATGACCATCAAGCTCTTGCACCATCTTAATTTTTTGATCCAAATCAACAACTTCAATAGCCTGCCAGAAGGAAATGAGCAAAGCTCAAAAATACAGCCACGGTTATTCAGATTATTCTTTTCTGTCATCAATGTCCATAGAGCTTCAGTTTAGGGTACATAACCTAGGCCTACTTACTAAATGAGTAGGCCTACTTACTAAATGAGTCTTGCTTGAGCAAATAATCATTAAGAAATATGATTTTTTATATAAAAAAAAAAGTAACCAAGGAATAAAATCACACAGTACTAAATTATGATGATCACAGTACATCCGTAAATGAATTTCACAAATAATTGGCATGCATTCCTTATTGGTAATTGGGTTTATAGACTCTTTTCATTATTTTTTTAAGTTTATAGACCCCATTAAAAATTCTTTAATTATATAGACCTTTTCATATATATTCTTCCATTTATACCCTTCAATGCTTTTTATTTTTTAAAAAGTTAATAATAAATTTGAAAAATGGGTACAAAAAAATATTCAAAGATAATATATATTATAAGGAAAAAATAATAGTTTATTATATTCAAATCCCTAATAAAATATCTAATTAAGTACATTATAATTAATATTATTATTGTAACACATCTCAATATTAATGTAACACAATAACTTATGTATTGTGATACAATATTTCTCTTTTATTGTAATACAATATTACTATCATATAGAGATTCCATATTGTAATACAATGAATAATTTAGTGTGATTATTCATGTATTACAATAAATACAATTGTTATGGTAAATGTATTGTGATTGATTATTAATTATAATCTCGTATGTAAATATATAAAAAAAAAAACAAAGCTAATGGCATTATATATATTATCCTATAAATTAGAGCAATCTCGTATTATATTAATATAGAATTAAAAAATATTGTAATTATCTTTAAGGATTTTTAAAATTAATTTTCCATTTTATTATTAAAGTATATTAACTTTTTATTAAACTAAAACATTTGAGGATAAACAAGTAATTAGACCAACAAAAGGGTCTACATACTTAAAAAAAAATATAAAGGGGTCTATTAACTAAAAAAATTATCAAAGAGGGTCTTAATCCTCCAATTTTCTCTTCCTTATTTTATGTGAAAAAAATGTCAGAGGTTCTGAATAAATCCAAGAACACCAGCAAATTGTATCATACACATAAAACCATCAAAGATTGAAAGCCCTTCAGAATGGTGTTCAGCTATATTTTATCAGTTCCACTATTCAGTTTTTATTTTCCAATGCATCTTTAGTGAAAAACAAAAGCAGATGAGAGCATACTGGAATTACCTTTTGGATAACACGGCATCCATACATTTGAAGGCTAAGAGCCAGCACATGCCCATCAAGCTTGCTAGCAAGTTCTCTCCTCTGAACCGGCAAGCCATGCTCAAAAAACTGACACAAAAGTCACTGGTTAAGCATCGTCAGGAGGATAAATGCATAAAAGTTGTATACGTGGACACATATATTGATATATGTCAATAACTTTCCAAGTTAACATATGACCAAAAGGGAAAATCCAGAGATGCTATTCTTGCAATATTGCAATTACCTCTTTACTTGCAATTCTTGCAATATTGCGAAATGAAAACAAGGCTGCAGGGGTTAGTTACCTTCTGAACCACGTAATTACCAAACACATCAGTCATCAGAGATAGGGCTTGGGGGATGATCTCCAGGAAAACCATATTCTTCTCTTCAACTGAGGCAGTTTCAAGTTTCTGCTGAATGAAGCGGCTACCAAATTGATCCGCACTGCTCATAAAGATGTTTAAGAACCAAAGGCTTTAGTTAAATGCTATTTACACACAAAAAAAAAAAAACAGAGAGAGAGAGAAGGAATATTCAAGTACCTAAACTCAACAACATGACCAGCAATTTCTGCAAGCTCAAAGCACTTAGCTTTGTTGCTCTTGAACTCCTCCAGTAATGAGGACCCAAAGCCTCCATCAATGTGCCATGGTCCCATTGAAGCCCCACTCATGTTCCGAGTCCGCATTGCAGTAGGGTAGTGCATATTAAATTCATTGTGTCGAATTGGACTACCAGGACCACCAGGAGAATTTGGCATGACAGGGCCAGCCCTTGGACTTCCATGATATCCCATCCCAATGCTGAAAGCATGATTCTCATAATAACCACGATCAGATTTATTGCCTAATGAGACTCCATACTGTGACTTATGAGGTGATAAAAGGGATCCAACATAAGCATTCTGAAGAGAATCCATATATGCATTATTAGCATAGTTCCTATCTGGAGAATGGCCACCAAGTCCAGCAAGCTGTGCAGCATATTCAGCACTACTTAGATACTGAAGATACATGGGATCAGCAAAGCCTCCTTGAAGAGCATTCCTAGACATCTGACTACCAATTCTACTAAAATTTTGAGATTCTGATGCAGCTAGACTCTGGCTAGAAGGTAAACCACCTACCATTCCCCTCGAATCAATTCCAATGCCCATAGCTGATGCAGCAGCAACATTTTCCAGAAGCGGAGGCAAATTCAAATTGCTGAGTTGGCTGGCCATCATAGGTGATAAGGGTGAGTTCAAGGAATATCCACCCAATCCATAATTTGATAACGCTGTGTTCACTCCATTCAGAGGTCCATAATGAGGTGACATGCCACCATTCAGAGTGGCTGCAGATGATCCCTTCATAAATGAACTAGCAGAAGCACCAGCACCTTTTGCACGCTCGGCATGGGAGTTCCTCGGCTCAGGTCTACCAACATTACTCCTAGCGGTAAACTGGGGCATTGCAGGGGCATGGATACTATCAGAATCAGACATCTTATCATATGAATGCCTAATGTGGCCTTGATCAGTTTGCATATTAAAGAGGTAATTATGGTGATTTCCAACATCGTGTTCCACTTGTGAAGGCAAAAGAGTTTCATCATCAATGCTGCCATTTGTGGACAACTTCATGCCAGATAAGGCAGCCACCAGGTTGACAGATCCGTTCATGCCAGATTTGACACCATTGAATGAATGTTGATTAGCAATAGTTCTCTTTTCAGAAGCTCCAGCCCTACCAACTCCAATCGGTGTAGGACATGGGCTAGGAACCCGAGGAACATGCTGGGGGTCAGGAGTTGAACTCCTTGACAAAGGAGCACCTAAAGCAGCAGCATAGGAATATGAGGTAGGTGCACCAACACTGTGCACTGTAGATGAAACCTGACTATTTGAACTGTCTTGGCGCAAACTTGCCAGTTCAGCTTCAACGTTATTTAAAGCCTCACTATTTTCATCAAAGGTGTTGCGGCTAGCAGGACGAGAAGGATGCCTAGAATTGGGATTAGAACAGCCCAAGTCATCCTAGAAGAACATTAATTGTGAAAATCATTAGTACAGTATTTTTAAATGTAAAATAGAAAGTGCCTTGCAGGTCTCATTGATGTTCCATTTTCATTAGAGAAACCAAATATTGAAACCTAACAAAACCACTCAATGATCGGGCATAGGGATGAAACATCCACTTCGAGTCTATGTCTTCTTTAAGATGGCCTAAAAAATTAAACCTGGGAATAGCAACAGTAAGACTCATATAAATCTTCATACTTCCAATAAATTAACGAGGACACTCTGATAAATACCAACAGAAAGACATGGTTAGTACAGTTAAGTTTATCCTACAACTCTACAAGGTGAAACAAGGAAAAAGTTGTCATTCCATGAAACAATAGATCTATTACAGGGAAAAGGGTCAATTTGCAATAAAAGAAATCTCTTAAAAGACACTTCTTTCCACTACAGGGGAAGTGTAGTGGAAAGAATAACTATATACAATACTCTTTTATGATCCAGCAGCCACCATAACGAATTCTTCACCACTATATTCTATCATCCTAAAAAAACTATAGAAGCCGCAAAAGAGGATATAAACAGGTATATGATATATATATTACATGTTCTGTTGAAGCCAAGGAATATGAATCTACACAAATATATGATGCTCACACGGGCTTCAAAGTAGAATATCAAATATAAGTAACAAAAGCCAAAATGATACAATATCCTACACAACGAATGGAAATAGGTCCTAAAGTGCAGCGAGAATGTTTAAAAACAAGAATAGAACTTTTCTTCTTATACCTGAAATATCTCAACAAGGCTCTTTTGCTTACTCCCCAGACCAATACCAGGTAAGCCAATTAGTCCATCTCTGCCCCAGTCAGCTGAAGACTGCACATCATCCGACTCTGCTTCCGTCCCTTCTTTCTTAGAAGCAAAGCCTGGAGGAATCGAAAATAGTGACCTAGTAGGCCCGTTGCTCTCATTCTTGTTCACTTTCCTCCTATCCCCAATCCCACCCACCACAGAACTGCCTCCTTGCAGTCTCTGTGCAGACCTCCAATCCTCCTTTGAAAGAAGGGGAGGTGGCAACCTAGGGTTCAAATTGACATGAGAATAATAATATGATAAGTACTCCGGATCAGACCTAAGCTCCTCCTCTGACATACCACCATTCCCATTCTTACTTGCAAAATCAGAGAAAGAACTGCTTCCAAACAACCCTCCCATTGCATTCAGTGAGCCCTCAACAGTGGGAGGGGCTGAGCCACTCCTATACAAATTCAACTCACGCTCACGGTCATCAGCCTCTCGCCTCCTTTGCTCACGGAGAAGCATCCCAATTTCATCATCATAAGACCCTTCATTCCCTCCACCTAACATTGGTGTCCTTCCCAATTCAGATAACATATCTCTACAGCCCTAATCCTCAACAAACCTATACCACATCCAGAAACGTATCCAATTCACTCCTTCCACGGTTCCACCAACCAGGAAACCTATATGTACACACCTATCAAAAAGATGACAACTTTAGTACCCTAAAATTCAGAGTAGTAAACCAAAACCACAGAAAACCAACAAAAAAAAGAAAAATAAAACAAAAATGGATTAAATTATTCCTCCTCGGTTCGTTCAGAAACACCATAATTTATAATTCATTACGCAAGAGTTTCACGTTTTACTAGGGTTTTTATTCATCATTCGCTCATCAAAGCGAGTAGTTCCTCCATGGTTATCATCCACATAAAGTTTACGAGCAGTCATAAAAAATCAGAGAATATAGAGAAGGAACGAACTGAAATCAGCGAGTAAGACAGATTGAGAGATCGGAGAGATCAATCCGGCGGCTTCTCGCAAGTAAGAAACCCCAAACTGGTTTAGGGTTTCGGAGGAGTTTTGAGATGGAGGCTTCTTTTTAAGGAGCAAGGGAGCACAGAAATGAGATTGTGTTTTTGCAAACCATATAAATACTACCGGACTTTCCCGAGTTTAACCAGCACCTTTCTTCTTTTTTTTTTTTTTTTTTTTTTTAATTAAAATATGGAAACTGGTTTTATTTTTGGTAAGATCAAAATCTAAGGTGGGCTTCTTATATGCTTGATGGGGAAACATGGAAACTAATTTTTATTTTTTGTAGAGAAATTTGCTTCTTTTTTTTTTCGTCCATTTATTTAATTTATACTGAGTAACATGTACGGAGTATTATATGAACCCGAAAAATAAATACACCGCAAATTAGGGTTCATGACACCACGTCGATATGAATATGGTGTCCTAAACTAAACCCTGCAGATTTGTCTTTAATTTCCAATGTCCTTCTGCACGTCAATTGGAACGTGACGTCACTTGCACGTCACTTGCTAATCTGGATTTGTGGTATACTCCCTTATATGAATTCTAGTTTTAAAAGTATTATTTGAAATTTAATTATTTCATAGTTTTCCAAAAGTTCTAATAGAGTTTATCATTTTCAAATGAAGAAAATAATTTTCAGATCCATTTTTTTCCAACTATATTTAAAGGCCTTTTTTTATCATCTATTTTTATTTTTACTTGTGAATATTTCTTTGGATAACGGGTTAAAAATAATATAATTAACCAAAAAATAGTACCTTGAATTTTGGTATAAACTATTATTAAAAAAATAAGAGATATGTACAATACTATGAAATGTTTGTGCAGAAAACAAAACATTTTCAAATAAAGTTATAAATTAAAAAAAATTGATAAAGAGTTTTCTTGATTGTTTTGTAACTTTTGTCACAGGGTGACATGTTAAAAACATTGAAATTTTGTGATGAATAAATCATTCATGTTAGGGTCAGAGTTGATAAATTGCCTTAAATTTATGAATTGTGTAAAATAAGAATTGAATGGCTAAACGACTTAAACTTCATCTTAGGTGAAAAAAAAAAAATTCATAGCAAATAAACTTATAAAAAAAAAAAGGGGGCGTAAATTAGGCAATGTATAACAAATAAGAAAACAAAATAAATAAGCATAAAATTATAATGTCATCATAAATGAAAGTGGTATATATGCAAAAACAAGCTTCCACTAGCTAGGGCCTAACATTACGGCAAAAAGTCATGGATTATGGCTTATGTATGGGGATTGGATGAGCAAGCTATGCAATGCAATATTAATGCAAGTGATAGCTTATGCAATGCACTGCAAACCCATGCTTGAAACGCCGTATAACAAATCCAAAAAGCACATCATCGGCGTGATCTCAACGAGTAAAACCCAACCCTACCCTGTCATTCCTCAAATGCATTGTTACTCACCTTTAATCATTTAAAGTAGTTCATGAATTTCACTTTTTTACTTTGGTGTTTTAAACAAGTTACGATTACGTTGAGAATATACAGGATTGTCTAGTTCCAGCCCGTCCCATTTAAAAAAATTAAAATAATAGGTAAAAAAATTAAGGGAAATTAATAAAAAAGAATTATTTATTTATTTATTAAAATAAAGGGTTTTATTAATAAAAACTAACCATATAAAAAAAATAGCCTATGCGAATTTTAATTTCTGATTACATGTCTGAAAGAGTGGAAGTGTCTCATATATGGAAAAAATGAAATATATATGTTGGATAGTGTTGATGCCTCTTGAAGATACAAGAGTTAAAAGGTATTGTTGTGTGTAAATAACTTTTCAACCCATGGCCACTAAATGTTAAATTGCACAATCCCACTTGATTTAAGGGAAAAACCTTATTTATGAAATTATAGAAAATGATTGAGCTAATGAAGATTTCCTGAAGTGGTAAATACTATATAGATGGTGAAGTAAAGACTTACACAAGTGCATAGATCAAACGAAGGGTCTCGCCAAAAAGAGGTACATATACCCAAAAGCCCTCTATATAACCTAACTAACAACTAACGTCCCTACCAACCATAGAACCCCCATCGAACTTGCGAACAAGTCCCCTATATCCTCCACCTCATTCCGGTCCACCCGGTAACCGTTGTACGTCATTAGATCTCCCTTGATGACTTGCACTTGCATCTAAGGGCTATATCCTAGATTTACATGTCACAATGATTGTAGTAGCACATGCAATAGGACTACATAAAGCGTCTTGGAAAATGGCCTTATTCCTAGCCATCCAAGTGAAATAGATAGTAGCACAAAAGACAAGTAGTTTCCTTTGAAATGAGGGGTTGACCGGATTTTCAAAGGTTCACATGTAAACCACTCAAGCCATTCCTGCACAGAGCGAATCTCCATTGGCAACCCAATCCAGCCCCAAACATGTGTCTGAATTTGCTTCACCATAGGGCAATCAAACCAAAGATGGTCCTATGTCTCTTCCACCCCTTTGCACATCACACATACGTCAACATCAAGGCCAACCCAGTCCTTAGGCCGTTGTCCTATTTGTAAGCGCTTTCTTGCTGCAAGCCAAACGATAAACGACCACTTTTTGAATTGTGTCAGCTTACGCCAAAGCATGCTTCCCTAGCTAACCGCAAAGCCCCTCGTGCGAATCTAATCATAAATTTTCATACTATAGATGCCACCATGCTCATTTAGTATAGGAGTGAAGTTCGATTGTTGCCCATCGTCCAGCCCAAGTGTGCCCTTTAACTCATCTCGGATACTGAGCAAGCTCTTCCAAACCCAAGGATCATCCACCTTGGGGCTCTAATCCCAAATGTCAGTCTCTTGAAGATGATTCTGATTAACCCAGCAGCACCAAATGCTCAGTTTGTTCAACACACTGTCACCAATCAACTTAACAAACACACTCTTATTCCATGCCAGAATCTCCTTTATGTCAAGCCCTCCCTCTTCATAAGGTTTTGTTACATCCTCCCACGCCAACAAAATTTTCTTGCCCTCTTCTTTGCCACTCCACAAGTTTTGCCTACACATACTCTCCAACTGTTTAATTAACAACACCCCTCGGCAGCAGCAGAACTTGGCTCCAGAAGTTGAACACACCTGGAAGAACCGACTTGATCAATTGTAATCTCCCAACATATGATAATTTATGTGCTTCCCAACCATGTATCACCCCCCCCCCCCCAACTTTGTCCAACAGCTGCGTGTATTGGCTCATAATAATTTTCTTCGAGTGTAACGGAGTACCCAAGTATATGACCGGAAGACTGCCCACTGTAAAACCTAGTTGCTCGATCAGCTCATTAGAGAGCAAATGAGAGACACAGACTATAAAGCAGTGTTCTAAAAATCGCGCCTAGGCGCTAGGCGGCAGGGCACCTAGGAATTTTTAAGCCTAGGCGGGCCTCTAGGCGGTAATCCGCCTAGGCACCACCTAGTCTTGCCTAGGCACCGCCTAGACCCCGCCTAGGCCCGATTAGTCCCGCCTACGGGACGCTTAGTCCCGCCTAGCTGGACGATTATTAAATTTTAGCTTTTAGACATGTGATTAATCAACTTAGGGGTTTTTATCCCCCATGTTGGGATATATTTGTTTTTTAGTCAAACATATGGATTTGGATTTTAGAAGGTTTAGAGTCGCTAATCGGATGCCTACTTTTGCATTTTATTTGTTTAATGTTAGTTAAACACGATAAATTTGGGTTTATGAGTGATATTATAGATTATTATTATATTATATGAATTATTTACATGTGTTATGCGTTAAAATATAAGAAAATAATTAAGTTTGTTCCAAGTCCGCCTAGGCGCCGACTGGGCACCCGCCTAACCGCCTAGGCGCTAGACGACCACCCACCGCCCAGCGGCCGCCTAGCGCCTTTTAGAACATTGCTATGAAGACAGAGCTTTTTTCATTGTTTGCCTTCAACCCCGAAGCCGCAAAAAAAATCATCCAAGCATTTCTTTATGATGCCCACTGAACCTGAATCCGCTTTACAAAAGATAAGAAGATCATCTGCGAAAGCTAAGTGTACCTGCTTTAATTCCTTGCACTTAGGGTGGCACCGAAATTCTGCACTTTCAACGGCTCTATAAAGCATTCTGCTCAGAGCTTCCATGCATAACACAAAGATATAAGGTGAAAGAGAATCACCTTGTCTGATTCCTCGCTTAACTTTGAAGAAACCATCCGGGCTGTCATTGATTAGTACCGAGTAGGATGGTGTAGTGACACATTCCATAATGACCGAGATAAGCCAAGGGGAGAGCCGAAATAACCTCAAGGTATACTCAATGAAATCCCATCTAAGATAGTCATATGCTTTCTGTAAATCGACTTTTATAGTACATCTGGGCGACATTCTTTTTATTTCATACCCCTGAACAACCTCACGGGAAATTGCGCTGTTGTGTGCGAGGGATCTCCCTGGGATGAAGGCCCTTGACTATCACTAATAAGCTCATTGAGGAAAGGCTTCAACCATGCTACTATGATTTTAGTTATAACTGTCTTCCTCACTGTGTTGCAGTAGGATATCGGCCTCCAGTCCTTAACAAAGGTCGGACTACTCACTTTTGGAATAAGCGCTATGAAAGTGGCTTTTAGCTGCCTCATAATACGACCATTTCTGAATATCTCCCTAATAGCTTCGCATACATCTTTCCCTACTAGGTCCCATGTGTCCTTAAAGAACTGGCTACCAAACCCATCTAGCTCCGCTGACTTATTAGCTCCGATGGACCACATTGCCTTCCCGATCTCTGTATAGCTAGGCAGAGCAATTAATGAATCAGTGGTACCGCTCACAAGGACTTCTCCTTGTAACATCTTCGACATAACTTCATTTGGAGGCTCAATGGCTAGTAAGGTTTCAAAGAAATTACACATATGCGTTCTGATGGCTCCCTCCTTCGCAATATATTCCTCAGCCTCATTCTTCATATTCAAAATAACATTATGAGCCCTTCATTCCTTCACATTCCTATAGAACATGGAGAAGGTTTCCTTTCCCATAATGAGCCAATGGAGTTTCGTCTTCTGAGTTGTGAGACTAGTCAATCTGACCATGTTTATCTTTAATCGTTCCTCAACATCCTTGGCTCATTTCCACAACCCCTCATTGCACTTATCATCTTGCAATTGCTTTTGTAGTTCATGAAGGCACCCCTGTCTAATTTTATTTGCGTTTGGAGTTCAGGAAGTCGCAATCTATCCCAAGTTCTCAAAGCTACCTTGACATTCTTGAGCTTAGAAACAAGCTTGTATTTGTTATGTTGTTAATCCTTGTAATTAAGGAGAACCCTCACTTGACCACACACCAACCTAGTCATGCCTTGGTCAAGAAAAACTCATTGGTCCCATGGTCTAACCATGTGTGGCACCAATGGCTAGCTTGACTCACTAGGTGTGGCTAATGGAAGGGTATGTGTGTCTATGTGAGGTTGTTGGTAGCTTTGGTTACTTATTTCCAAGTTGTGCTTTACAGAGAGTTGGGCATATTCTCTTGGCCCAATCTTCCGGCCTAGCTCACAGCTTGTGACCATTGCTGCCTCGCCTATATATGCTCGCTTCTGAAACCCTAAAGGAACTCTAGCCTCCACACTCTCTCTCTCTCAGGTAAGCCAATGGGGCTAGGGTTTGGGAGAACATCTACGGTTTCTAGCTCGAGAGTGATCTGACGACGGCGATTTCTTCAATGGAGCTCGTCCTGGTTGGGTGCTACCTGAGTTCCTACTTACACAAGGAAGAAGAAGGCTTTGGAGGAGGGTTCCGGTGTTGAGAAATCTCTCTGAGATTTCTCGGTGTCCTTGACGGACAATCTCTAACCCTATTCTCTTCTTATCTTCATTGTTTGTGTTGCTCGTGAAATCGCTAGTCTAGATCTTGTGCATCTGATTCCATTGTAACCTATTTTGAACTTGGATGCTTAGTGAAATTGGGTGAGCCTCCCCTCCCGAGGTTCCGCGAATGTAGGGTAACCGAACCGCGTAAACAAAGGCTTTGTGTTCTTGTGCGTGTTTCGTTTATTCGTTTTTGTTATCTCGTTGATCGAATGTGAGAGCGAGACAACCCTAAATCTTACATAGTTGGTATCAGAGCAGGTTTCTTCATCCTCAAGGTGTTGAACCTGTGCATTCTGTGAAGTCTTCCACTGGATTTAGGGTTTCTGGTTCTTCGCTCTTTCGTTCTGTCTTATTTGTGTGTTTCTTCTTGCTTTGATAAACACCTGAAAAACCAAAAAACATACCTTTGTTTGCATGTGTGGTTACCTGCTGGTTGTGATATAGCCTTACTCTTGTTTATCCTCTTTATTAAGTTAGGTGCTAACTTATATTTGGTGTTTCAATGGCTGAGAACACGGTGAGGATGAAACCCTTTGATGGGTCGACTGACTTTGCCATGTGGAAAGTCAAAATGAAGGCTATTATGATCAAGGATAAGTGTTGGAGGGTTGTCACTGGAGTCCATCCAGAAGGCACTTCTGATTCATCCAAACAAGAGATGGATGAGCAGGCTCATTCAGAAATCACGATCAGGTTGTCTGACGACGTGGCTCGTTAGGTTGTAAGTAAAACCTCCGCTAAATCTCTCTGGGATGCCCTTGAGGCTTTGTATTTGACAAAATTTCTACCTAGGAAGATTTCACTGCTAAGTAGGTTATTTACTTTCAAAATGGATACCAGCCTGTCTCTGAATGAAAATCTGAATAAGTTTTTTAGATTGACACAAGAACTGGAAAGGGTTGATGACAAGATTAAAGACACCCACCAAGCTGTGTTACTGTTAAACTCCTTACCTACTCAGTTTGACAACTTTAAAGATGTGGTGCAATATAACAATGATGATCTTAGTAAGGATAAAATTCCGGAATCCATCATTGAGAAAAATGAAATTATGAAGGTGTTCAAAACCAAATCTGAAAAGAAAAATGAGCCCAAGCCTGAGGCCCTTGTGGTTAAAGGTAAAGGAAAGGGGAACAACAAGAAATCTAAGAAAAAGGATAAGAAAAAGGATGATAAGTCCACTGGGGAGGGAAGCAGTAAGGGCAACTGCCACTACTGTGATAAGCCTGGTCATTTCATTAAGGATTGCTATAAAAAGAAAAAAGCTGATGAAAATAAGAAAAACAAAGAAATTGCTGCTATGCTTGGTTCTCAAAATGATTACCCCCATCAGTTACTTGTTTGTTCTTCTGATGCTTCTAACAATTCCTGGATTTTAGATTCAGGATGTACCATCCACTCTACCTATGACAAGTCTATGTACAAGACTTTGGATGAGTATGACGATGGTGAAGTTCTGCTAGGTGATGACACCTCTCTGAAGATCAAAGGTGTAGGTAATGTGGTCTTAAAAATGTTTGATGGGAAGGTAAGAGTTCTCCAACAGGTCAGGTGGGTTCCTGACCTCAGGAGACATTTAATGTCTGAATTTGTGGTAGATGATCAAAATTATGACATTAGGACTCGCAATGGTATTAAGGAAGTCTCTAAAAATGGGACTACACTGATAAGAAGTATCAAGAAAGGAGGCTTGTACCATGTACTGGGCACTCCTGAACTGAACTTCACCTCTGTGAGCCTTAATGTCACAATTGATCCTACTATGTTGTGGCACTCTAGACTTGGTCATATTGGTATTCAAGGCTTGACAAATCTGTATAAACTTGGCATGATTTATGTAAAACCTTCTAGCTTAAGCTTTTGTGAGGATTGCATTTATGGTAAAAAATCTAAGCATGTTTTTCCTAAGGCCACCTATGTTGCTAAAGAACCTCTTGCATATGTTCATTTTGATCTGTGGGGGCCTGCCCAAGTCAATATTGTTGGTGGCAGAAAGTATTTCATTTCTTTCATAGATCATTATTCTAAAAAGGTTTGGATATATCTGCTTAGATCTAAAGATGAAGCTTTTGATAGTTTTAAAAACTGGAAAATGCTTGTTGAAAATGAATCTGACCATAAGCTTAAGTGTTTAAGAACAGATAATGGTCTTGAATTCTGCAATCATGTCTTTAATGATTTCTGTATCCAATATGGCATTAAGAGGCACCTCACTGTTCATGGCACCTCTCAGCAAAATGGTATAGCTGAGAGGATGAACAGAACCTTGCTTGAAAAAGCAAGGTGCATGCTCATTAGTGTTGGGATGAAACCCTCCTTATGGGGTGAAGCTGTAACAGCTGCAGCATACCTCAGAAATAGATCCCCATCTTCTGTGCTCGAGTTTAAGACTCCACATAAAATGTGGACTGGGAGAAAGCCTGACTTTACCTATCTGAGGCCCTTTGGATGCACTACCTACACCCATGTGCCTCAAGGTAAGTTGCAACCAAGGGCCCAAAAAGGTGTGATGTTAGGATATCCCAAGGGTACAAAAGGTTACAAGATATTACTTACGCAACCTCATGGTTACAAAGTAATCACTTCCAGAAGTGTAACCTTTAATGAGGTGGATTTTCATTTTAAAAATGTTCTGACAACTTCTTCTGAGAGTACAGGTACATATCAAGAAGCAGCAGTGCAATCCTCCTTCTTCCCGCCACATGAAGGTGAGCATCTTGAAGATGAAGATATGGAGGAAAATGGACCAGTCCCACCTTCAAATCCTGAACCTGGTGGTTCATATCAGGATGGCCAAGCAGAAGAAGAAGAAGAACTGCAAGGGCCTCAAGGTCATCAAAATGACCACAATGAACACTTGGATGCAGCAATACCCCATCAACATGATGTGGGAAGTAAGCTTCTCTTCCTCTCAATCTAACTCTCAGTCTCGAGAGTCTTCTGTACAAATTGGTGAAAATGGTTTGCATGATTACCAATTAACTAGAGATAGAGAGCCCAGGGTTATCAAACCTAATAGGTGGTATATCAACTTTGCTGAAATTAAAAATGTTGATCTGGTTGAGTTTGCTTTTATTGTTGCTGAGATTGTGAGATCTTATACTCCTGAAACTTTTGATCAAGCTATTAAGTGTGCAAACTCTAACATGTGGTTAAAAGCTATGAGGGAGGAAATTCAGTCTATAATTACAAATAGAACATGGATATTAGTGTCTAAGCCTAAAAATGCCAGAATCATTGACTGTAAATGGATCTACAAGTTAAAAAAAAGTGTAAAACCTACTGATCCACCTAGATTCAAAGCTAGACTTGTGGCTAAAGGTTTTTCACAAAAAGAGAGAATTGATTACAATGACATCTTTGCTCCAGTAGTTAAATACAAGACCCTGAGGTTGATGCTTGCTATAACTACTGTCTATGATTGGGATTTGGAACAAATGGATGTCAAAACTGCTTTCTTGCATGGTGATCTGTTTGAAACTATGTACATGACGCAACCTAAATGATTTGTTGACAAACTTAAATATGATCATGTGTGCTTGTTAAAGAAATCTATTTATGGTTTGAAACAAAGTCCTAGGCAGTGGAATCTTAAGTTTGACTCATGCATGAAAAAGCTTGGCTTTCTAAGAAGCAATTATGATACTTTTTTTGTATTTTAAGGGTGTCAAATCTAAATCTCCTTTGGATGTGCTCTTCTATGTTGATGATATCTTGATCATGTGCAATTCTAAGGTTCTCATATCTGATGTTAAAAGAGATCTGCAACTTCACTTTGACGTGAAAGATTTAGGAGATGCAAAAACGATTCTGGGCATTAACATCACTAGAGATAGAAAAAAGAAGATGATGTGGTTATCTCAAAGTGATTATGTGGAAAAGGTTTTGGATAGGTTCTGATAACTCCCTCCCTTGATGAAAATCGGAATAAATGTTTCAAAAGCTTTGACAGGATGTTTGTGTCAAAGGCCTTGGAGCATTAACATTTGATGAAATACAAAACCTGTCTTATTAGTCCGAATATTATTTAATCTTATTATATACTTCCTTTATATTATATATATATATATGTATGACTAATCTTTCAGGAAGTATTTCGAGTTTATATCTTTCCTTTGGCGCATATTGAGGAGATCCTATTAAAAAAGGATCATGGCTTCGAAGTATCCATAAATAGAAGATTCAAGATCAAGCCTGATTCGAAAGAGCCGTTGGTGAAGATCCTTAGGCGCCATTCCACTTCTATATAAAGGAAAGAAAGAAGAAGACAGAAGATAGAAGTGCTACACGAGCTTTCATTCATTCAAGCAAGATCTGTCTTCCAAAGTGTCTCTCTACTAAGCGCTCAAGAGTTTGTTGTTTATTTCAAAGCCTTTGAGAGTCACTGTGAGCTTATAGGATATATTCATTTATAGTGTTCTCGAGAGTTTATAACTCGGGAAGTTGCACTAGGCTATTGATTTGTGAGAGTAAGAGGATTGTACTAGATAGCTGAGAGAGGTGGGGCTCTTCTAGATTGGTCTAGGACTCCAAGGGAACGTGAGTTGACTAGATTGCAATTGTATAGGAGAGAGGCTTCTCGGTGAGCTATTAGGATCCTAAGCTAAGCGAATCAATAAAGCCTTTTGAATCCTAGGGTTTTGGAAGAACCCTAGGCGGGGACGTAGGCCAAGTTCGTGGCGAACCTCGTAAACAATTACTCGTGTCCTTTACTTATTGCTTTACCTTATTTCCGCACTTGGTTCGATTGTCTAACTTTGTGATTCAGGTTAATCTCAAAGGGTTTTATACGAGCTCCAAAAGTCTTGAGACTTTCTGCGAAAAACGGGCATACTCTATTCAACCCCCCTTCTAGAGTATTTTCTTTATTACATTGTTTTATATTATTGAACCTTCAATTGGTATCAGAGCTTTACTCACTGTTTTTGATCTAATAATCTTGTGAGTTTCGATCATGTCTGGTGAAGCAAGCGGAGGATTTGCACAGGGAAGGTCCACAAGCAGACCGCCACTCTTTGTAGGAAACAACTTTGTCCACTGGAGATCTTTGATGAAGATGTTCATCATAGACCAAGATCTAGAGCTTTGGAACATTATAGAGAATGGTCCGAAGATTCCAGAGAAAGATGGACCAAATGATACCAAAGTTGCAAAGAAGGAGTCTGAATACAACCAAGCAGATCTTGAAACCATCTCCAAAAACTACAGGGCTATTAACTTACTCTATTGTGGTCTTAGTACTGATGAGTTTAACCGTATTTCATCTTGTAGGTCAGCTAAAGAGATTTGGGACAAATTGGTCATCACCTATGAAGGAACAAGCCAAGTGAAAGACACCAAGATCAGCATCTTCTTTCGAAAGTATGAGCTCTTCAAGATGAAGTCTGATGAGTCAATCAAGGCCATGTTCACACGATTCACAGAAATCACCAACAACCTTGACTCTCTCGGCAAGAGCTTTACCAACGTTGAGAAAGTGAGGAAGATACTGAGGTGCCTTCCAAAGGAGAAATGGGGTCCAAAAGTAACAGCTATAGAGGAAGCCCAGGACCTCACCACTCTACCCCTTGATGACCTTCTTGGGAAGCTGATCACGCATGAGATGATCCTTAATGAAGACGATGGAGAACTTCCAGCTAGCACTAAGAACTTGGCACTCAAGTCTAAGAAGGATGAGCCCAAGGATGGATCTGATTCCGAAGATGAGGATGACGATGAGGATGATCCTTTTGCTCTTATCACAAGAGGCCTTGCTAGAATTCTCAAAATGAAGAAGCAATTCAACAACAAGGATGGATCAGAGTCTTCAACATTTCTAGGTAAGCCTCAATACAACAAGTATGAAAAGAAGACTAAACCGTTGTCTTGTTTTGAATGTGGTGAAACAGATCATCTTGTGAAGGACTGCCATCAAAAGACAAAGAGCCAGCCCAAGAAAGGTGATAAATGGAAGAAGAAAGCCATGGTGGCAACTTGGAGTGATTCCGACTCTGACTCCGATGATGAGAAGGCCAACATTTGTCTTATGACCTCAGAAGATGGATCCCTCGATGAAAAGCTTGAAGCCACTGTAAGAGAACTTATGGAAAGTCCAAAAGAGGTATTATCGGAATTCCTTTCCAATATGATTGCCAATGAAGAGAAGCTTATTGCCCAAACTAACATCCTTATTAACAGAAATGTGGACCAGGAAAGAACTATTGAGGATATGTCTATGAGGGTCAAAAGTCTTAAAGCCTCTTATTCAGGTCTTGACATTAAAGTCAAGACGCTTGACTCAGAGAAATCTGAACTCAAGCAAGATCTCTCCTCTATAAGAAATGAGCATCATGACTTAGAGAACGAGAAGATCTCCCTGAATAATAAGATTCAAGACCAACAGACAGCCCTCATAAGTTTTACCAAATCCAAAAGTACTCTCGATAGGATGTTGGGTGAGCAACAAAGCTCTCTAAACAAAAGTGGTATTGGTTACAATCCAAAGTTTTTAAAGAAGCAAAACATTACCACTTTTGTAAAGGCAAAAGGAAGCAGAACCTCTCCTATATGTCACCATTGTGCTAGAAAGGGACATGTAAAAGAGATCTGCCCCTATAGAAGAAAGGATTCATACATTATTCGCAATACATTTCCTGTTCATAACACAAGTTTGGGTTCCAAAAGGCACTATTTTACCAAATATGGTTTACCCCAACAATGGACCCAAATTTGCTTATTGGTCTAGCCACAAAGGTTGATGTTTGTCTTGCAGGAGATCACCAAGGTGAAAGATCACAAATGGATTATTGATAGTGGATGCTCGAGGCATATGAGTGGGAAGAGCTCTCTCTTTCATGATCTAAAGGAGCAATCCACGGGAACAATCACTCTTGGTGACAAAGAAAAATGTGACATCGTTGGTATTGGTAGTGTTGGAAATGATTCCAACCACAGTATTAAAAATGTTTATCTTGTTAATGGTTTAAAGTATAATTTGCTTAGTGTCTCTCAATTATGCGATAGTGGTAACAATGTCAGATTTAACAAGAAAAGATGTATAGTGTGCAGAGATGATACATGTGAAGTTATATTGACTGCATATCGTTACAACAACATATACGCCATAAATGCTGATCAAGTGGCACAAGGAAGCTTAACATGTCTAAAGGCTTTGACGGACGATCCAAAGCTCTGGCACAGGAGACTCGGTCATGTGAGTCCACATACACTACAAAAGCTTGTGTCCAAAGGGCTTGTAAGAGGGTTACCTGAGATGGACTTCCAAGGTATTGATATGTGCAATGCATGCACACGAGGTAAACAAACACGTAGCTCTTTCAAACCCAAAAAGGTTGTAAGTTCTTCTAGACCCCTTGAACTTTTACATATGGATTTATGTGGTCCTATGCGAGTCAAATCTCCCAATGGTAAAAAGTACATGCTAGTTGTTGTCGATGACTTTTCAAGATATACTTGGGTTGCATTTTTAAAAGAAAAATCAGAGGCCTTATTTGAGTTTTCAAAACTTTGTAAGGAGTTGCAAACTTTAAGAAATGAGCCCATAGTGTCAATTCGGAGTGATCATGGTAGGGAGTTTGATCAACTTCAGTTTGATTTGTTTTGTGCTAAATATGGCATCTCCCATAACTTTTCTGCTCCTAGGACACCTCAACAAAACGGGGTTGTGGAACGCAAGAACCGCACCTTAGAGGAAATGGCAGGACTATGCTTTTAGAAAATGCATTACCTAAAACCTATTGGGCTGAAGCTGTTAACACAACTAACTACATTTTGAATCGTTGTCTTATTCGTTCCATCTTAAAGAAAACTCCTTATGAACTTTTCAAAGGCCGCAAACCTCTTATATCTTACTTTAAACCCTTTGGCTGTACTTGTTTTGTTCATAACAATGGAAAAGATAACCTTGGGAAATTTGATGCGCGTAGTGATAAAGGTATATTTCTTGGCTACTCCACGAGTAGCAAAGCTTATAGAATCTTCAATAAAAGGACCCAGGTAGTTGAAGAAAGTATACATGTTATTTTCGATGAATGCAATGATGGTGCTTTGAGTGAAAGTGTTGCAGATATAGATCTTAACATCCATGAAGAGAACGAGGAAGGTGATGATGCTGCTACCAAGAACACAGAGAAGAGGAGCATGCAGGAACCGATTCTTAACACTGAAGAATTGGCCCAAGGTGTTGAAGATTCGTCCAAAGCCCTTGGTGTCCAATCCAACAGTGTTGAGACGTCAGAAACTGTGCTGTAACTGAACCTAACAGGACCACGGAGTCAGATGTACTACAAGTCAATCCTACCAGTGTGACGAATCAAGGAGCTGAGACTAGCAAAAGGAAATTCAAATACTCCTCATCACACTCATTAAAGGATATCATTTCTGACCCTACTTCTAGTGTTCAAACTCGTTCTAAACTTAAAGATCTTTGTGCTTTTCACGCGTTTGTTTCTCTTATTGAGCCAAAAAAGGTAGATGAGGCACTTCAGAAGCCAGAATGGATCATTGCTATGCAAAGTGAGCTTAACGAATTTGAAAGGAACAAAGTCTGGACCTTGAAGCCTAGGCCAAAGCATCAATCAGTCATTGGCACACGATGGGTATTTCGAAACAAGCTAGATGAGAATGGTAAGATTGTGAGGAACAAGGCAAGGCTTGTTGCTCAAGGCTACAATCAAGAGGAAAGTATTGACTACGAGGAGACCTTTGCTCCCGTAGCCAGGCTTGAAGCCATTCGCATTTTATTAGCATTTGCATCTTTTATGAGTATAAAGTTATATCAAATGGATGTCAAGTGTGCTTTTCTTAATGGTTTCTTAGAAGAAGAAGTATATGTGGCTCAACCCCCAGGTTTTGAAAGTTCAGAATTTCCCAATCATGTTTATAAACTTGACAAAGCGCTTTATGGTTTGAAACAAGCCCCAAGAGCTTGGTATGAGCGCTTGTCAAAATATCTTTTAGAAAATGATTTTAAAAGGGGGTTGATCGACAAGACTCTTTTTATCAAAATCAAAGGAAAGGACATTTTGGTTATTCAAATTTATGTTGATGATATATTATTTGGTGCTACTAACACATCTTTGTGCAAGGAATTTTCTGACATCATGTGCAGTGAATTTGAGATGAGCTTGATGGGTGAACTCAACTTCTTTTTGGGATTACAAGTTCATCAATCCAAGAAAGGGATCTTTGTCAACCAAAGCAAGTACACTAAGAATCTCTTGAAGAAGTTCAAGATGGATCAATCCAAAGCAGCCAAGACTCCCATGAGCTCAACATTGTCTCTAGATCAAGACAAGACTAGAATAAGTGTCAATCAGAAGGAGTATCGAGGAATGATTGGATCTTTATTATATCTCACGGCTAGTAGACCTGACATCATGTTTAGTGTTTGCATGTGTGCTAGGTTTCAAGCTGATCCTAAAGAATCTCACCTCGTGGCTGTGAAGAGGATCTTTCGATATCTCAATGGCACTCAGGAGCTTGGACTATGGTACCCAAAGCAAAAGGATTTCACTTTAATTGGATATTCTGATGCAAATTTTGCAGGCTATAAGGTGGATAGGAAGAGCACATCAGGATTTTGCCAATTCTTAGGAGCATCTTTGATCAGTTGGCACTCAAAGAAGCAAAACTCAATTGCTCTATCCACTACAGAAGCCGAATACATTGCAGCTAGAGCCTGTTGCTCCTAAATCCTTTGGATAGCTCAACAAATGCGAGATCTTGGCATCAACCTCAAAGGTATCCCAATTAAGTGTGACAATACAAGTGTCATATCCATCACTAAGAATCTTGTTCAGCATTCAAGGACCAAACATATTGATGTAAGGCATCATTTCATTCGAGATCATGTTGAAAAAGGTGATGTGTCCATTTCGTTTATTTCAACTGATTATCAATGGGCTGACATTTTCACTAAGCCTTTGGTAGATGACAGGTTCACCTTCATAAGACGAGAGATTGGAATGCTTAACAAGGATGCACTTTCGTAGGGGGAGCATTCCCTTTACGAAAGATAAATTCTACTTAGTGTCAAGACCCTTGAGAACTATGTCAAGGTGTGTGAACTAAATGGTGGATTACATATATCAGATCATATATTTTTGGTTAATATCTTTTTAGATATTTAATCAATTATAAATTTTTTCGGATTTTAAAATTATTCTTAACCGTGAAGATATTTTTTTTTAAATTTGGAACTAAATCTTTCAGTTTTTCAGTCCGATTTTAATGGGAACATTTGAATTTTGAATTGGAAACCTTTCAAATTGGCAATGTGATGATTTCTTTCCTTGGAACTCTAAACCCGTCCCATCACTCCCTCTACTTAAACCCAATCCTGTACCCGATTACATCACAAACTCAGAACTAATCCAAACCCCTTCACCTTCTCCCTCTTCAACCTCTCAATCTATTCTAAGAAAACCCTAGCCGATTTCCTCCATGGCACCCAAGACCAAGAAAGTTGTCACACCCAAAAGACTTGGCGCCACCCCCAAGGGACGCCAGGCCACTGCTACCTCTCCCACACCTGAACCGGCTCCTCAAGCAATTGTCCCAACTGTCGTCCAGAGCACCATCGCTGAGAGCACGGCCATTGTTCCCAAGAGCTCTCAAAAGCGCTCTGCTAAGAAGCCGCTCAATGCTAAACAGAAAGGGAAGAGGAAGATTTTGGCTGAGGAAGTGGACGAGGAAGAGGAGGAAGATGACCTAGACGCCTCCCTGGAGAGAGATGCTGCCAAGGAAGCCGAGGAGGAAGCCTTGAAGAAGAAAAAGGCTGATGAGGAGGCCGAGCTTGCTAGGAAACTGGAAGAGGAGGAAGCTAAGCGGATTCGGAAGGAAGCCGAAGCCGAGGAGGTTCCATCCGAGGAGGAGCCCGAGGAAGAAGAAGAAGAGCAAGAGGGTTCTGGGGATGACGAGGAAGCTGAAGGAGATGAAGCGGGGTCCGGTGAGGACTCGGGGTCTGAGGAAGAGGAGGAAGAATCTCCTTCTCCTTCTCCTCCTCCCCCGTCTCCAAAGAAGCGGAAAACCCCTGCTGCTGTCAAGCCTCCATCTCCCAAGCGTACCAGGAAGGGCACTGTCAAGAGTCTTGTAGCGCCTGTCAAGAGAGTTGCTCCAACATTTGCTCGCATAAAGAATGCCGACCCCCGGCTTATATCCAGGTAAATCAATCCTTGCCCTTCTCTTGGTTTCAAGATGATGAGATTGCTGGTAAGTGGGTAGATGAGTTTCGAACTCGTAAGATTAGCTGTTCTGATTTTTTGGATTTTGAGTTCTTCGAAGCTTTGAAGTTACCATGCATTGAGCTTCTCAAAAAATCCCCAGCCTGGACCCTTCTTAACCTTGAAACTTTCTACTACCCCCAGCTTACCCATCTGTTTTACATTAACCTAAAAGCCAAAAACGACACCAATGGTTGGTCTTTAGAGTCTGTTGTCAAAGGGGTTAGAATCTCTCTCAACTCCAATGATTTTGCAGATTTCCTTGGCTTACCTACCCTAGTTCCACCCTCTGAAATACACCCCTCAAAAGAGAATTGCATCATCCTTGCCCGAGCCAAGTATCTCCTACCCGAAGCATCCAACAACACCTCAAAGCAACTCACCCACTCATCCCTAACCCTTGAGGCAAAAATAATTTTCAACATCATTGTTCGATGCCTCTTACCCCGTCTTAACTCTGGCTCACTCCTTACCGACAATGCTATGGTCCTGCTCTACCGCATCTTAAATGGCCTTGACCTTGATCTGGCCAACGCTATCCTTGGAACCATGGCTCATGCCAGAAAAGCTAGAAAAGGCTCTCCTCTCCCCTTTGCTACCCTTTTGACCCCTCTCTTCAAAGCTTCTGGAATTGATGTCAAAAATGAAGAACAGATGCGTCATATGGGTAAGTTCGACTCTAAGGGCCTTGAAAAGATTAGCATCACTCGGTCTCCCCAAGGGACCTTGAGTCTTGCCACTCCTTCAAAAGCCTTTCCCACTGCTCCAGCTTTCGATGAACGCATGGACAACCTAGAGTTGGGCTTGGAGGAAGTTCGCCTGGATATCAAGGAGCTGCAGAAGGAGATTATGACGGAGATGAGCGGGATTTCCAAGATGCTGGAAAGACTGTGGACGAGGCTCACTGATGATGCTCCGGATGAGTAAGCCTAAACCCTACCCAATCCTATCCCACCCACTTGATACATTGCTGGTTTTTGGAAAGGTTTTCAAAACATTTGGTAACTTTTTTAGTGACTGTTTTACCTCCTCCCTTTGTTGAAAGACAAAAAGGGGGGAGATGATCTGTGATGTTGCTTAGACTTTGAAAACCTCTACTTAAAGGTCTTGGAAGACCTTGGTTTTTGATTTATGGTTTTCGGTTGGATGGTTTTTGCATGCTTTAAAAAATTTGATCCAACATTTGTCTAACCCTTGCAGGTACTTAGTCCGATTTCTATTTTATTATCTATGCTTGACTAAGTTGCAGGGATGCACAGGTTTTGTCTTTCATCAAAGGGGAGATTGATAACTCCCTCCCTTGATGAAAATCGGAATAAATGTTTCAAAGGCTTTGACAGGATGTTTGTGTCAAAGGCCTTGGAGCATTAACAGTTGATGAAATACAAAACCTGTCTTATTAGTCCGAATATTATTTAATCTTATTATATACTTCCTTTATATTATATATATATGTATGACTAATCTTTCAGGAAGTATTTCGAGTTTATATCTTTCCTTTGGCGCATAGTGAGGAGATCCTATTCAAAAAGGATCATGGCTTCGAAGTATCCATAAATAGAAGATTCAAGATCAAGCCTGATTCGAAAGAGCCGTTGGTGAAGATCCTTAGGAGCCATTCCACTTTTATATAAAGGAAAGAAAGAAGAAGACAGAAGATAGAAGTGCTACACGAGCTTTCATTCATTCAAGCAAGATCTGTCTTCCAAAGTGTCTCTCTACTAAGCGCTCAAGAGTTTGTTGTTTATTTCAAAGCCTTTGAGAGTCACTGTGAGCTTATAGGATATATTCATTTATAGTGTTCTCGAGAGTTTATAACTCGGGAAGTTGCACTAGGCTATTGATTTGTGAGAGTAAGAGGATTGTACTAGATAGCTGAGAGAGGTGGGGCTCTTCTAGATTGGTCTAGGACTCCAAGGGAACGTGAGTTGACTAGATTGCAATCGTATAGGAGAGAGGCTTCTCGGTGAGCTATTAGGATCCTAAGCTAAGCGAATCAATAAAGCCTTTTGAATCCTAGGGTTTTGGAAGAACCCTAGGCGGGGACGTAGGCCAAGTTCGTGCCGAACCTCGTAAACAACTACTCGTGTCCTTTACTTATTGCTTTACCTTATTTCCGCACTTGGTTCGATTGTCTAACTTTGTGATTTAGGTTAATCTCAAAGGGTTTTATACGAGCTCCAAAAGTCTTGAGACTTTCTGCGAAAAACGGGCATACTCTATTCAACCCCCCTTCTAGAGTATTTTCTTTATTACATTGTTTTATATTATTGAACCTTTAGGTTCAATATGGCTAATTCTAAACCCACCAGTATCCCCTTAGGAGGGAACCTAGACTTGACTAAGAAACATTGTCCCACCACACCCGAAGAAAAAGCAAAAATGTCTAAAGTTCTCTATGATGTTGTTGTAGGGTATGTGATGCATGTTATGCTATGCTTCAGACCTGATCTTGCATTTGCCATTAGTGTTCTAAGTCGTTTTATGTCCAATCCTGGTGATGTTCATTGGACTGGAATGAAGTACTTACTCAGATATATGTGTGCTACTAAAAACTATTGCCTTGTGTTTGATGAACATGCTTCCAAGCATGATTTGCATGATTTTGTAGACTCAGATTATGCAGGTGACAAAGACAATAGGAAATCAACAACTGCCTATTATTACACATGGGCTAAAAACTGCATCTCATGGAAGTCTCAGCAAGAGTCCATTGTTGCTCTCTCTTCCACAGAGGCTGAGTATGTTGCTACTACATAAGCAGCTAAAGAAGCTTCATGGTTGACTGGAATACTGGGTGAAATCTTGCCTATGTCCTTTTTACCTGTTTTGTTTACTGATAGCCAAAGTGCCTTATATCTGTGCAAAGATCTTGTCTATCAAGAAATGACTAAACACATTGATGTGAGGCATCACTTTATTCGAGTGCAGGTTGAAAATGACCCAAGTTGAAAATGGACTTATAAATGTGAGAAAGATTAAGGGAGACCTTAATCCTGTAGACTTTGGCACAAAAATTGTCCCAGCTGACAAGTTCTCATTTTGTAGGGATGCCCTGCATATATGTGATGCCAATTAAGCTCTAAGATCCTCTTGAACCGACGACAGACGGAGAACATTCAATTCACTACTGGTGACCAATGAAGACAAAGTCACAAGGATTAAGAGGGAATTTGTTATGTTGTTAATCCTTGTAATTTGTTTGTAACAAAACATTGGTTTCTTTGGTTATTATGATGCACAAGTGTCTAGGTTAGGAGAACCCTCACTTGACCACACACCAACCTAGTCATGTCGTGGTCAAGAAAAGCTCATTGGTCCCATGCATGGTCTAACCATGTGTGGCACCAATGGCTAACTTGACTCACTAGGTGTGGCTAATGGAAGGGTATGTGTGTCTATGTGAGGTTATTGGTAGCTTTGGTTACTTATTTTCGAGTTGTGCTTTACAGAGAGTTGGGCCTATTCTTTTGGCCTAATCTTCCGGCCTAGCTCACAGCTTGTGACCGTTGCTGCCTCGCCTATATATGCTCGCTTCTGAAAACCTAGAGGAACTGTAGCATCCACACACTCTCTCGGGTAAGCCAAGGGGGCTAGGGTTTGGGAGAACATCTACGGTTTCTAGCTCGCGAGTGATCTGAGAGTGGCGATTTCTTCAAGGGAGCTCATCTTGGTTGGGTGCTACCTGAGTTTTTACTTACACAAGGAAGAAGAAGGCTTTGGAGGAGGGTTCCGGTGTTGAGAAATCTCTCTGAGATTTCTCGTTGTCCTCGACGCACAATCTCTAACCCTATTCTCTTCTTATCTTCATTGTTTGTGTTGCTCGTGAAATCGTTAGTCTAGATCTTGTGCATCTGATTCCATTGTAACCTGTTTTGAACTTGGATGCTTAGTGAAATTGGGTGAGCCTCCCCTCCCGAGGTTCCGCGGATGTAGGGTAACCGAACCGCATAAACAAAGGCTTTGTGTTCTTGTGTGTGTTTCGTTTATTCGTTTTTGTTATCTCGTTGATCGAATGTGAGAGTGAGACAACCCTAAATCTTACAGTATTGTCTGATTCCCACTGTATCAGTACACCACGCCCCCTTTACTAAATTGTTGAATTCAACTTCTTTCCCCAGAAAGTTCTTATACTTGAAAGGAAATTTTCGGTTGCATTTCATATTTTGAAGTATAAGAACTGCTGGGGAGTGACCAGAGATCCCCGAGGTGTCAAAATATGCTTTGGTTTGATCATACTTCTCCTTCCAAACATCGTTGACCATGACTCTGTCAGGCTTCCTCGCAACCCGGCCTTGTCCCATTCACCTATTGCTCCAAGTAAGGACTGCTCCATTGAACGGCAAATCACTAATTTCACATCTATTCATAACTTCATTCCGCTCCTCAAAATGATCATGAGGCGAAGCATTCTTAGGCCACTTCTCATCTGCACTGAGCACACAATTTAGATCACCTAAAACAGTCCAAGGTTTACTAATATTCTGTGCCATCTATTGTAACTCAACCCATAATTCAACCCTTTCATTTCTATAATTGTCAACATAAACAAAGGTAGCCTCGAATTCAAATTTTCGGTCCTTCGATACCACAAACCAATGAATATACTGATCATGTATTCTAGTAGTACGTGTTGACAATGAATACATCCGGGTTCCACAAGACCCAAATTCTCCCTTTTAACACTCGGCGAGCCATTCATTCTACAAAGTCATCCTTTCATCCGTCTTTGTTTCACTTCCTCAATGTTCTTAAACAACATTATAGTTTCTAGCAGCCCAATCATACTAATATCATTATCAAAACAATATGGATTTATATAGCTATTTTTTATGGGGTCTTTTAATCCACATATATTCCAAGCAACAAGATTGACTCTATCCATGGACAACATTCGAGTGAGTGCTACACTCCCCTTCTTCCAATCAAGCTTCAATATAGGTAACGAAATTCCTTGTCGCATAAGTAGCGACCTGCACGAATGGTGTAACGACTACCCCGCTATCTCTTGTTGTTGCAGGAGGATGGTCAAGTATGAAATAAATATAGAATAAAGATCAGACTAACTTCCCTGTCTCAGCAAATAAATACAAGACTTCCTCCCGTTGTAGTAGAAGGTTGTCAGGATCGAATCCACGAGGAAGCACGTCAGCAGTTCTTAGGTAGCAACAGATCTCACAGACAAGCAACAGAAAAGACAGAAACAGAAAAGACAAAGCAAAACAGAAACCAAAGCAAAGGCAGAAAATAGCGAAAGAAAGTAAAGAACAAAGCAAGACAACAGACGTACTCGATCTCGACAACTACCTACTCGAGATCGACTACCAACAGTGAAGACAGAAACTGCAAAATCGACAACAAAAGCAGAAACTCTACTCGACCTAGACAAGACTGTACTCGAGATCGACTAAGGCCTACTCGATCTCGACGAGCTCCTACTCTGTATCGATTGGAAAGATAGAAAACTTAAATTGCAAATTTCGAACCCAAAACTCAGATTTCTGACGAAATAAATTCAATATATAAAATACTTCCAAGGCCAGGGTATCAACACCACAACGATAACCATGCAAAGTAACACGTAAAGGCATAAAAGATCATGCTTTCCATCAAAATAACTTTCGTTATTAACAAATAGACATATAGAGGCTTTCGCATAAACGCTAATTGTTACTAAACCTTTTCACATAATTAACCCAAGTTGCATTAAGATCACTTTCGCTTCAATAATACAAACAAGGATCACCTTCAACTCTCGCAAAAGAATCATGCTCATAGGGATAGAAGACGAATTGCATAAAAAGATCTGACCTTTACTGCATCACCTCACATGGCCACCGTCGGGCTCACCCCAGCCCCAGAAGTGGGTGGACTACTTACGCCTCATCGCAATCGCATACATTGATGTATAAAAAGAAACTTGCATTAAACTATATTCAAAGCCTTTACAATCCCGGCAATCAACTTTCGCAGAATGCCAAAACCCTAAAAACTTTAGAACTCCTAAAACTTCTCTGTGGAACTATTTGTCTCTCTTAAATTGAATGAATGAAAAACCAGCCCCTATGGCTTTATTTATAGCCTTCTAATCCTTGCTAATCAAGGATAGAATCTTCTATCTATATCTAAAATTATATCTACTTGCTAAAAGATAAATAAATGCAACAAGGGAATTAAATCTTTAAAGGGAAATAATAAATCTAAAGTCTTCCATGGATAAATCTTCCTTCTTCATGATCAATGTTGATAGATTTGGATAGAATCGGCACTCTTCGCACCCAAGCAATCCCAAGTCGAGTAGAATTGGTCAAACCGAGTAACGCGGCTCTGGAGGAGGTCTACTCGATCTCGAGTAGGGTTTTGGTCGACTGGCTCGGCTCGGGTAGATCTGCTCGACATGGATCGGATCTGGGCTCCTGGGTGTCGTCGATCTCGACTAGGGCTCCTCGAGATCGACTAGGGGTGTGGTCGAAGACGGCTCTCTGGTGATGTCGAGGACTCCTCCTCGGCATGGACTCGGACTAGGGCATGGTGGCTCCTCGATCTCGACAAGGCCTCATCGAGATCGAGTAGGGTTGCTTAGCGCCTTCGTCCTCGGCTTCTCGATCAGCTCCTCTTCTCGACTCCGGATATGGCGTCTAGGCTTAGTCGATCTCGACTAGTGGTACTCGAGATAGAGTAGGGTTCCGGAGTCAGGTTGCCTCGGACTTGGTTTCCTCGACCAGGCTTTGTCGACCAAGTCTGCTCGGGCTCTCTACTCGAGATCGAGTAAGGTGTACTCGACATAGAGTAGTTCTGGCTTCAGCTCGGTTTGTCCTGGTTCTGTACTCCCGGATTCTGGACTTCTGTAGTTGTTTTCCGAGCTTTTCTAACCTTCCTTAAAATTGTTGTAAAACGTCTCGAATTCTGCGAATTTAAACAGAAGCTGGTGTAGATTCCATAATTTGGAAAATAAACATAAACTACATAGATTCTGTACTATCTTGGCCCAAATGAATGAAATGTATGCAGAAATTGACATAAAAGTTACTGTAAAACATGGCCGATTCGGCTTACAACATCTCTGACATGGACACGATGAAATTGAATTCTTCGTGAAGATGCGGAGTACCAACGGCTAGATGGTAAGACTCCATTCACCTTGACTATAGCTTCGCAGTGACAACAACTTCATTGCCTCTCAGGATCTCAAACCCATTCCGCTTAATGTTGTTGTTTCAATTCCCATGAGTTGTAGGCATTTGTTTATGTTGCTTTACAACTTTCCTTCTTAGAGTGTCCAATCCCCATCTGCCTGAGTTTCAGTGCTGGCAAGGATGCCCAAGCATACTTTAGGCGATTGATCCAAGACGGTTAAGTTGAACAACCTCATATTAGAGAGGATATTAGCACGCAACAAATAAGAGAAGGGCAAAGAGAAAAAGGTGGCTTCCCGTCTTGCCTAGCCAACTCACAACTAAAACATTTTAGCAGCGTTGTAGTCCCTAAACAAATGCATAAGTGACGCAAGACAAATGGGGCAAATGCTCATTTGGCAATGTAGGTAGTTTGGCAATGCAAATAGTTTTTTTCGAAAATTTTGGTTTTAATATTATATAGTTTTAAATAAGTTAACAACTACAATAACCCAGTAAATCCCGCGATTAAGCGGGGTCTGGGGGTCAGGATGTACGCACTCTTTCCCTGAACAAGTCGAGAGAGTGCTTCTGATAGACCCAGAACAATAGGATACATAAACCACATGGTAACGGGCCTCACATAAATAAAATAAGACAGTAAAGAAGCATAAAGAAGTTGGAAAATAAGCATAAACAACAAGACACAAACACATAGCCCACAACTCTAAACATCAACAACCCAAATGCACCTCCTCTAGTTGTCTCTATTAAATGTCATATATTCCGAAAGGTTCACAAGATTGAGGTCATGATGAACGATCTCCATCCAGCTCTTCTTAGGTCTACCTCTCCCTCTACGGGAATCTCCAAGATCCAAGGTCTCACACCTACGAACTGGTATCAATGTAGGTCTCCTACGAACATACCCAAATTTATAAGATTTTAGTTTAATTAACATTGAAATTGGATTTTCATTAGCTACTCACCCCAAACTTTTCATAACTTTTTTCATATTTACAAATCTATTGATTTTCTTATATTCCATCGGCTAGTTTGTATCACATACTCTATCAACTGCATTGGCGCCCAAAGGGGGGAGTGCAGGGGTGCGGCCGCCCCCCTTCGTCGACGGAAATTCGTAATATTTTTTAAAAAAATTTAAAAATAAGGTAAAAAACTAAAAAAAATGTAAAAGAGAACACAAAAGTTGTCTATCTTAGTTGGTAAAAAGAGGAAGAGAAGCACGAGTAATGCAACAAACCTCATTGCTTACCTTTTTGCACTATTTTTTATTCCTGCCGAGTTTTTCCTATTATAAATGTCATATTTAAATTAAATTTTATAATCTTCTTTTAATATTCTCATAAGATTGATCATTATGTTACATGTATATTTTTTAAAAATCTTCTACTTTTTTATTCCTATGATTTTTTTTTACTACCAATGTCATATTTAAACCACAATTTACGAGTTTTTTAGTCACATTTTTCAATCCTATCATTTTTTTTCCATTTACAAATGACAGATTCTTTAAAAAATTTATAATTTTCTTCCAATATTTTAAAAAAAAGTATTTTTTTTTATTAAGTAATAATTCGAGCCCAAACATACCTGAAACTCGAGAGGCCGACAAGTCAGCAGACGTGTCGAACATACAAATAATAAAAAAAAGGGCGCAATCAACATGAACAGGCACTCTAAAAAGAAGGAACCTCAGAACTTAAACCGAAAAATTGAGGATGCCGGCAAAGAATGAAGCCAAGCATCACCCAAAGGAAGCACCGCAGGTTAGCAGGAAGGCATGACTCAAACTCTTGTGGGTAGTGAAGACGAAACTCCAAGGATCACTCTCCCGGATACAGAATCACCCTATACACACTACCACATCCTTAACCAGTCCCAACTCCGGACACTGCACACCCAACCAAGTAAAAGAACGTCCAGGACCACCAAAGATAGAACCACCTGCAACGCAAAGAAAAAAACACTCGAAAACCGACCAATCAAGACACGTATTTCATTACTGGAAAAAATGAGGGTTATTAAAACTTGCAAATCAAGTGGTTAATATATTTATATATATAGATGTATAACGACAACACGGATTTTAAATTTTAATTTAATTATCATTAGCAATATTTATTAGTTTACGTTTTACGGTCTGCTTTAGGTCTAAGGCAAAGCCTTGGGCTCAATGAAACACTTAACGGGCCACAAACAAAGGGCAGCCCAAGCCCCAAGAAGATGGGAAGAGACCAGCAACAAGGGACAAATCGTGGCTTAATCATGCTACACACCCCTCTAGCGATTCTTACGGCCGCCGCTAATCAGCCGGATTACCAAATACATTACTAACTTATAAACACTCTAATTTAAAATATATTTAACACACTTAGGACCTATTTGACACGATTTATTAGAGCTCTTTAAAGCGGCATGGCAAAGCTTTTCGTGATTTAAGGAAAAAAAACATTTTTACAAGGCATTATAGAATTTGTCATGTCAAACAAAATTTTAATATTTTAATCTAACCCACAAAAGCTAAAATTTTGTATTTTCATCAAAAATTTCATGTAGATTTTAATTTTAAAGTATTTGATACGTCAAAATAAACTCTAATTAGCTTCAGCTACCTATAGTTTAAGCTGAACTCCTAATTTTATGTAACAGTGCGTACTAATGTACTATGGTAAACCTTTTCCCGCCTCCCATGGGATCCAATAAAAATCCCAAGTGCGATAAAACCCCACCTCACTACCAAATCTCCCTAAACTCTCCTTCCAAATCGATCTAGGGTTCGTTGATCGTCTCAATTTCGGCTCTCTCATTCCCATTCCCATTTCAAGGCACTATTTTTGTGGATTACTCAATTATCTGGCTTCAAATTTCCCCATTTCTGGTTACTTTTCCCTTCGGAGTTGGATTCCATAGTTCTGCGAATATGGTTCGAATCTCGGCGATTTATTTGTGTCGTTATCAGGTTTGTAATTCCAAGCTCTGTGTTCGTTTCCGGACTTGCATCTGGTTTGATTCGTGCGGGGTTTGCGAGTGGTGCGTGATGGTATCGGTTTTACCAGATCACTGCAAAAATTGGAGATGCAACTTGTTTTGTGAATTTTAGGTGTCTATTGTGTAAAGCAAAGGTGATTAGGAAGTTCAATTTGAAAATTTGCTCTGACCTGTACAAATTGGATTGATAAGTTTGAAATCCCTATGGATCGATGTTTATCGCAATTTTGTAGACCTGTGAACTAGAATCTCTTTTCACCGGAGTTTCTGAATACTCAATACTATACTAGGTATATATGCGCCGCTGGTCCGCAGCCTTAAATTAAGGTTTTGGTTAAGAGTTGTAGCCACATGAGAAAACAGTAAGAAGATGAAAATTGCTTGCATTGATGCATCAAATTTCAGCAAGTGTTCATCTTTGTGGTAGACCGTTGGTCCGTTGTACATGACATATGCTGATGTTCATTTTCACATCCACTTCGATTAGCAATGCTTTTATGACGGAAGCGAGTCCCAGTGTTGGAATTATGTGATATTCTGGCTTTGTGGTTTAAGCACTGCACCACTTGAAAACGATTATAATCTTTCTTAGCTTCAACACATTTCAGATATCATAATCACTCTTAGCTTCAATACATTACCAAACTAATCCCTATGTGTCTGTGTGTATGAGAACTTCTAAAGTTGTCTTATGCTCTCAGCCTTTTGCAGCTATACTTCATTAATTTTTATATCACTCTTATAGAAAGCAGATGCAGTCTATGGGATCAGTTAATAGCAGTTTACTGGGTTTTTTTCCCATAAACTACTGGCATTTTGGAAATGCAAAATCACCTGATTGTACACACCACCGTTTACCTCTTTCTTCGGATGTCTGTCTATTAAAGTTAAACCCCTTCAACTGTGACAGATTAGTTTGCACACTTTTGTTCTTTTGGTGGTGGTATTTCCTTTCATCATTGAAATGTCTGACTATTGATTTTCTTTGTTCCTTTTTGCAATTAGTTTGTTGTTTAAGATACTCCGGAATCTGGATGATGTTATCTCTTGGGCCAGTATGATCTTTGTTATTATACAAACTAGGCTGATTGTTTGTGAACTCACGCAGCTATGGATAGTTCTGGATGTCTTTCACTCTTTCTCATTGCCACAAGTCTAAGCCTGAAGCAATATGTGCACGACTCCGAGTCATAGCCCAAGCCCAAATGAAGTTACCAATGATTTATCTGGGCAATTGGACATACATATCTGCATTTGGAGATGCCACCTAGATAGATTTGGCAGCACGGGGACAGCTGTAAGGTGATCATGCTATATTTATTTTCATTTCTTATCTATCTTTCTTCCCTTGTGAATTTAAGGAGCTGGTGCAACCAGTGGAAATTGCTTTTCATAACATTTGTCCACCAAAATTACCCTGAGTATTATCTGAATTGCAGTTGATGGGAATAGCTTTTGATGATATTGTTTATCCATAATACATTTCCCAGGAATATTTTTGTAGCATTAAAATATTATTTATTCTTTTATTTGCAGAAAATTTGCTAATCAAGTAACTCTGACTATGGAAAAGTTGTAACTTTGCAAGTATTTTCTGGTGAAAACACACCTAGTTACTTAAGTCATATCTGATTCTTCTTTTCGATCAGGCAATGTTACAAAATTTCGCTTTACCAATGAAAGTTATTTTGCATAACCTGTGATTTACCTCCTCTACACGCCCGGGCAGGGTTTGTCAGGGTCCATGGAGCTAGTGTCATCCAAATAAAGAAATTAAAAGCATAAGATGAAAAAGGAAAATGTTGGAGGTGATGTCATGGAGTGTCATCCAAAAAAAATATGTTTGAAGGTACAACAAATAAAGAAATTAAAACCATAAGAAGAAAGAGGAAAATGGTTACTCTGAATATATAATGAGTGAGAGAGATGGGTAGAATCCAGAAAGCTGCTTGTCAACTGCTAAGCAAATATCCAATTTTTTTTTATAAGTGGGCCAACACATTCTAGAGACCAAATCAGAGTTAAGGGGCAGGTCATTGCTTACAACGTTTACAGTTCTACATAACCTTGCATTGTGCATGAAGCATGCCGTTTTTGCTTCCTCTCAGTTCACCACTGGTGGCGTTGTTTATTCATTTTTGCAACTTCTAGCTGAAGTCCTTTTAGATATCCATTTTTATTTTGCAGTGCAAACTTCCATTTATATCATCTGTCAAAATAATATGGCCTTTTTACCCTTTTTTTGTTGTAAATGGTGGATAAGTTTTTGCCCTTGTTTATAGATAATTATGGTTTCTTATCATGGATAAGTTATTTAGTGAGCAACCAACCATGGAAGTATTTTTAAAAAAAGGAGTGTTAGAAGTTAGAACGTGGTCTTAACTACACAATTATTGTAATTGATTAGCTTCAGGGCCTAGCTGGGAAACTAAACCGATCCATTAAGCAAGTTCTTGACTAGAGCCAGGTCCTTTTAGGCAACTTCTTGACTAGAGCCAGAAGTTATGTTTTTTGCAGTACAAACTTAAAAAAGTCAAAGTTGTACTTGTACTACTGCAAAGTTAGTATGTACATTATTAGACAAGAAAAACTGGCTGTATTGAAAAGTCTGTAACTGAAAGCAACTGTAATTCAAATCCTATCTTGAATTGTTTAGATTAGTTATCAGTAAGATCTGAATTCCAAAGTCTATATTTAGGATCAGCGAAATCTATCCCATTTAGTTGTAGCCAATCAATCTCTATATGGCTTCCCTAAGATCTCTGAGGTCAACCTTTCTGTTTGCAGGCCTTGTTTTGTCTCTCCAGCTCTCCCTCATCAATGGCCATGGAGGTGCAGATGCTAGTGCTGATGGTGCAGACCCCACGAACCTGCGAGCCAAGGGACTTGTTTTGGTTAAAATCTGGTGCCTGATCATCTTCTTCTTCAGCACTTTCATCCCCGGAGTCTCACCCTATTTCTTCAAATGGAACGAGGCTTTCCTTCTGCTGGGGACTCAATTTGCCGCTGGAGTGTTTTTTGCTACGGCTTTGATGCATTTCCTGGGCGATGCTACCGATACATTCGAGAGCCTCACTTCAAAAACTTACCCCTTTTCCTACATGTTGGCATGTGCTGGTTACCTTCTCACCATGTTGGCTGACATTGTGATAGGCATTGTCGCGAATAGGAACTCGGGTGATAATCAGATCAAGGCAGAAGTCGAACAAGGTAGAACTAGAACTACCGCGGATGATAAGGAGATACAGAGGGGTCACGATCACACCAGTCCGTATTTCATCAGGACGACGAATGTTGGAGACACCATTCTCCTCATTGTTGCTCTGTGCTTCCACTCAGTCTTCGAAGGGATAGCCGTTGGAATCGCATGTATGCATCCATAAAAACCCGATTTCTTCTTGTTGATTGTTGGACACATTTATTTATAACCTGATTCTCATTGGTGTTTTGATGTGGTTGCAGCTACCAAAGCGGATGCGTGGAAGAACCTGTGGACGATATCACTGCACAAGGTGTTTGCAGCCATTGCAATGGGGATAGCCCTGCTGAGGATGCTGCCAAAGAGGCCGTTACTCGCAACAATCGGATACTCGTTTGCGTTTGGCATTTCGAGCCCAGTAGGAGTGGCAATCGGGATCGCCCTTGATGCTACAACCGAAGGCCGGACAGCGGATTGGCTGTTTGCCATCACCATGTCTTTGGCCTGTGGGATCTTCATCTATGTCGCCATAAACCATCTCATCGCCAAAGGCTTCAAACCGCAGAAACCGTGTTCCTTTGACACTCCATTCTACAAGTTCTCTGCTTTGTTTTTTGGTGTTGCTGTCATGGCTGTTGCCATGTACTGGGATTGATTTTGGTGATCCTTTTTTTTTGGGTTTATGTTTGTGGAAAGAAGATCTAGGCAACGTTCTGTTATGAAGTTTATGTACAATGTGAACAAGGTCTCTATACATGGTGTTGAAATTGTCATTAATTATTAAAAATTGGTATCTTTAATATTTTGAATCTTGCTTCAGAGATCAACTACTGGAACTACAATAACAACATTTGCAATCCTAACTCTATTATTGATAATTGTGTTTGACAAACCATCTAGTAAATTTGCACCAAAACTTTGGATGTTGATGTACTCAAAACCTAGTGTGTGTAAAAAACTAGTTGGCAGGTTATCAAAAAATCATCATCTACAATTGACAATAATTTGCAATGTGACGTGGTGGCTACACAGCTACACACCAACTTGAATGGGTTAATTACAATCTTACATCATTAATCATGTACACTTCGTGTTCGTTTGGTTAGCTCTCTACTTCCCGGGAAGTTCAAAATCTCAGGAAGCAGGAGTCAATACATGTGTTTGGTATGTTGTTTTAAAATTAGAAAACCTAGGAATTTCAATTCCTAGAAATTTAAATTTCCATGAAATGGTGGAATTTAACTTACAACTAGTATAGTCCCCGCGCCATGACGCGTATTTTGGAAACATCTATTTTTGTTAAAATAGAAAAACAAAAAAATTGATAAATAAATCCCATTGGTTAAAAAAATGTTTAATTGTTTTTATCATTTATCATTTGACATTTTATATAGATTAGGCTTGGTGGGTGAAATACCAAAAATTAAGGTTATAGAATGAATATAGTTAGTATTAACTTTATTTGACATTTTTATAATAAATATAGAATGAAATAATATTATATAGTTAGTATTAACTTTATTTTAAAAAGTTTTGAATTAATCCTATTGGTTTTGAATTAATCTTATTGGTTGAAAAATGTATTAAATATATAAAATAGATGTTTCCAAAAATATCGGCTCATGAGGATGCGACACGTGGTCAAAAGGCTTTGGTTTTAAGTAATATATAGATTGGTTGAAAAATGTATTAAATATATAAAATAGATGTTTCCAAAAATATCGGCTCATGAGGATGCGACACGTGGTCAAAAGGCTTTGGTTTTAAGTAATATATAGATATAGATATAGATATAGATGGTTGAAAAATGTATTAAATATATAAAATAGATGTTTCCCAAAATATCGGCTCGCGAGATTGCGACACGTGGCCAAAAGGCTTTGGTTTTAAGTAATATATAGATAGATATAGATATATAGATTGTTTTGAATTAATCCTATTGGTTGAAAAATGTATTAAATATATAAAATAGATGTTTCCAAAAATATCGGCTCGCGAGGATGCGACACGTGGCCAAAAGGCTTTGGTTTTAAGTAATACTAGCATAGTACCCGTGCGTAATGCACGGGATTTGTAAAATATATTATATTTTATAGAAGGTATTACCATAATTTATTTACATTATATATTAGATATATTATACTATTATAATAATATGAAAACGATATAGTAGAATAATTTAAATTTGGATGAACAAATAATGTTTATATTATATCAATATATAATATATGTGGCAAAACGTCAATGTCTCACCTTCCTCGTAGGCTCGAGTTTGAGATTTGAAATGCCCGATGCAAGATATAAAAATGATTTTCTTATTTTGACAATTTTTTATTTTAGCGGAAAATACAGTGCGTAGCTATTGGAAATGAGCAATTTTATTAATTGAAATTACATGAAATAGAAAATTTTTGAATTACCACCCTCTTGTCAAAACCTCTAATGCAAGCATCCTTGAATTTATTTAAATCAAGTCTTCGCATATTCTAACTATATATTAATCTAGTTTAAAACTAACTATATTGTATAGTTCCACCAAGAGTTATAAGCAAAACCCTATAGTAATTCTCGGAACAAATGTTGCAAATATTTGAAAACATATATAATTAAACTTGCAATAGCTTTATTTTATTATTAAAAATTGTTAGCATAGAAAAAGGAAATTGAATTGTTTATGTTTTGATTATCAATGTCTCTTTGTTTTTTTTCTCAATGGGATCAAAATAAAATATTTCTAAACAAAAATAGAAATATTTTTTTAAATACACTGTATAAATTTTAAATACTCCGTATACATTAAAGGAACGTAAAAAAAATGTATATTTTAAAATGTAGGATCTATCAAAATGAATATATATAATAATATGATATATAAAGTAAAAATGCGGGATGAACAACTCTTTAAATGGGTTATATAATACATAATTAAAATATATAGTGAATGAACCCATTCGAATTAAACTAAAATAAAATATAAAGTAAAGCAACAAAATAAATGTACCAAGTCTTATATTTAGCTAGATTATTTGATGTTGATAAGAAGAAAACATAAAAGCAATACATGTGATAAAAGAATATGTGATATGGTTAAAAAAGAATATATGGGTAAAAAGAATATATATTAAGTTAAAACTGATTTAAGTAATTTAATACAGTAACTAAAATAAATAAAAATTATTCATTATTTAAGAATTCTATAATTAAGATTTGATCTTATCTTCTCATATAGGGAAAGATTACGCTAGTCTCTTAAGGTTTTAAGTTTTTTTTCTTTTCTTTTTTCAAAAGATTGTCCGTGTTTTCTTAACTAATTGACCCCATTATTGATTTTTCATGATTTATTTAAATAGTTGTCAATAAATGGTATATTTCAATTACAATTATTTGAAACTACGTATTTGATATGAAGATTAGATTAGCTTGATTTTTTTGGTAGAATTAGGTTATATTAGATATATAATTTCTATGGAAGATTTTCATTAAACAAATCAAGAAATTGAATTTACAAATTTTTAAATGAAATTAATTGTGTTAGGTTGATTTATTTTAATAATTATCGATAAATGATTAAATGGTGTATTTTAACTACAAATATTTGATACTTGATATGGAAGATTAGATTAGTTGTGATTTTTTCCGTAGAATTAGGTTATCAATTAAGACAGGTAGATAATTGCTACGAAAGATTTTAATTAAACAAATTAAGAAATTAAATGTATAATTGATTAAATAAAGGTGGGGTCGGGTTTAATTTGAAGCGGCCACATAAGCCTATAATTAAGGAAGATTTGACATGTGGCGGCGGAAGCATCTGCTTTAGTATTATATTAGATATAGATGGAGGGGTAGGTAAGATCTACTTCCTCCATATTTTTTTTTTTTTCAAATCTCCTATAAAATTTATTTTTTATAAACAAATTCTCCAATTTGCCCATATAGATTTTGATTTTAAACCAAAAGCAAAAGGTTACAAGAGTAAATTTAAATAAATTACTATGAAAATTCTATGTTTAACCAAACAAAATATAGGAATTGAATTTATGGGAACTTATTTCCAACCAAACACATTTTTACATTACCCATGAAGTAGAATTCATGGGAATTACATATCCCGGGAAGTTATTAAAATCATCATAGAAGAAAAAACAAAGGAAAGGAATATATAAAAAAAAAACGAAAATATAACGTTTGAAAGGGAATTTTCAATATAAAAATAAATATAGCTATAAAATTTTCAGCTTAAATTTTCGATCTAGCTATACCTGTTTTTATTATACTGAAAATCTTGGATCTAGCTAATTATCGAATAAGAGCTCGTTTGGTTAACAACTTAAAAACCCAGGAAGTAGAACTTCTCAGAAAGTAGGAGAAATTCCTGTGGTTTGTTGGTGTTTTTGAAATTAAAAAACACAGGAATTCAACTTTCCGAGAAGTTGAATTCACCCAAAATGGAGGAAGTTCACTTACCTAATCTCCCCTAGGTAAGTTCAACTTCCCCCATTTTTAACTTGAAAATTTCCATTTCCTGCATTTAATCTCCTAGAATAAAAAATCAACCAAATATATTTTTAAAATTCCCGTCAATTGAATTTCCCGGAAATTCAATTCAATTCCCACGTGATAAATTAGGAATATTGCAATGTTCGGCTATATCTAGATTGAATTAATTATAGTAAGCCCTTAACATTAAAATTTTCTTTTAATAAAATGATAAATAAAGTTTAAATCTCCATTATTATTTTTTATTTGGTTGAGTGAATCATTATATATATATATTAATCAGTAATGTTATTGTAATAACATTTGATATATAGTATAGGTCACCAATGATATTTGGTATAAACTTATATAATCAAGACAAGCAACTAATTGACAACTTGGGATAAATGAAAGTAAGTAATTAACAATTATTCAAAAAAAATTAATTATAAAATGGGCTTATTAAATTAGTATATATAAGACCCAAAATCTAACTTCTATTTCTTTCTTGTACATAGTTGTTAACTCTTTAATAAGCCAAATCAATCAAGTTCAGATAGGGGTGTTATATTCGAGCCGGACGAGCCGAGTTTGACATGTTCAAGCTTGTTCATTTGTTAAACGAGCTCGAGTCGAGCCAAGTCCAATTTTTAAACGAGCTTTCTTTTTTGAAGGGATTGCAGTTGGAGTCGCTGGTATGCATAATTCTCCGATCAGTTGATTAATCATCCTTATTTCAGATACTCATAGTAGTATATGAAATAAAGATGATCAATCTTGTTATAACTAACCCTCTTCATTTTAGGTCGTTTGTCTTACGTACCTAACTTCAGCTATTAGACAAACAAGTATCTAAAACGAGAATCATCGATCTTACGTAAAACCAACTTTTTGCAAGTTTTATGAGATCGATCTAAGATAGTAAGATTATTTGGGGCATGTTTTGATGTGCTTGTTGTAGATACGGAAGCCGACGCATGGAAAAACATGTGGACAATATCGCTGCATAAGGTGTTTGCAGCCGTCGCAATGGGGATCGCGTTGTTGAGGATGCTGCCAAAGCGTCCATTTCTTGCGACGGTGGGATACTCGTTCGCGTTCGCCGTCTCAAGCCCAGTAGGGGTGGGAATAGGGATAGCCCTTGACGCTACGACGCAAGGGCCGACGGCGGACTGGCTCTTTGCCATCACCATGTCTTTGGCCTGTGGGATCTTCATCTACGTCGCCATGAACCATCTTATCGCTAAAGGCTTTAAGCCAAAGAATCCGTGTTACTTTGACACCAAATTCTTCAAGTTCTTTGCTGTGTTGCTCGGCGTCGCTCTAATGGCCGTCGTCATGATTTGGGATTAATTTTTCATATGCAATGAGTGAATAACATCTTGTTACTCTGTATATGTGTATATTAATATGACAAGGTCTCTAGCTATAGTTCCCATATGTTAACTTTATATATACGAGTTTGTGAAAATTAATTGATGGGTCGACGGGTCGTGTGCGGGGTGATATATCTTTATAAATAAGTGTAGGTTCCATCCCGTGTACAGAAAATATATTAATACAACATTATAAGTAATTTATATAGATTTCAATAAAATAAAACAAAAATAATCTAAATATAAATAATTATAAATAATTTATCTATCTAATTTATTTAGTATAAATATATTTATACCCTTAATCAATGTGAAAATAATGTAGTATAAATATAAATAAAATTAGTTCAACATATTATATATAATCTAAATATATTTTATTTAGAATCTCTGAAAAATATAAATAAAATTCACATTTATAAGGTAAAAGGTTTTTCATATATATTTTATCTATTAATATTTTTGGTAGGTATGACTATGAAATATTTTTTATTTATATTTTTGTCAATTACCTATAATATAGATAGATAGATTGATTGTGGCTTAGAGCATGCCCAACAACTTTTTTAAAACAATCTCCAAAAAGAGAATTAGAAGTTAAATAATCTGAATATTTTGTGGCTCAATTCCAACCGCTTCTCCATTATGGAGTTTACCCTAAATTAAATATAGGGCAAATTGCATAAAATAGCACGAACTTTAGAGGTGGTTGCACTCAGTGGCACAAACTTAAAAAAATACAAAAATAATCACCAACTTTAGGGTTTAGTAGCGATAAGTGACACATACCCCATATCTCGCTAATGTGGACTAGTGGGGGTGCTTATATGGATTTTTTAATTAAAAAGACATATAATGAGATATGAATTAGTGGGAATGCTTACTGATGTGGTCTAAACCAACACAAGAATAGTGTAGCCTGAACCAACCTCGCAAGAATACGAGATCAATTGCAATATACGGATATCGATCACGGGGATTATATATGTATCAATCGTTATCTAGACTAATAAGCTAAGCCAAATGGGATAGACTTGATTTTCAACTAAACCTAGAAAACTAGCAAAGATTATGAAGAAAATATATAAGAGAAGTAATTCCAGGGTTAAGGATTCCCACAACAATGCCACAAAAAATTCAACCCGATGTTCACTCGAACTTCATCATCTTAATATGTCAAATTGAAGGTAAATTATCTAAAGTCATCACTACTCAGCTACTCAGCTGTCGCATGTTGTAGTAATTGTGTCTAAATTAACCAAATCTAGACCCTTTAAGCTCTTTATAGATCTTAGGAGAAAATCAATTAAACTTTCGCTGTTGCGTTCCGCCTAACCGATTCAAACCTAAGAATCTACGATAATTTATTAATCCTCAAGAGTCCTCAACAATCGTTTAAATGTCACAATAACAATTGTCGATTCCTCAAGTTCAATCCTAGAGTTCCAATAGACACAATTCTCCTTTCGGGTTCATGAAGTCCATCCAAATATCCAATTTCAATTCTCAGCGGTAGCATCTCGAATCTAAAAAGAATTCTAATCGATTGACATCAATTAGGTAAAGCAACTAGGATCAAATCAATTCATAGAATTCAGATAAAGTTCAAGCAAATATCGAAATCAAACAAATCGCGACATTGTCGGGTTCACCCTAACCCTAGAACGGAAAATTTAGCTAAACATAATATATAAAGCAATAAAATAAATTAAAGACATGCTTAAAATAAAATGCAAACCAGAAATCTCCGTCTTCAATCCAAAGTGTAATACCGAAAACAAAGGAAACAAAACTAAACTAAACCTAATCTACCGGCCGAAGCCACTGTGCGGCTCCCAAGTGCCAAAGAAAAAAAGAAAACCCTTTGTCTTGCAATCATACGGAGTATATATATATTGTAATTTGATTAAAATTACAAATTAAGCCCACAAATATGAAGAACTAAAAACTAACCCAACACCTTATTATAATTGCATATCATCACCCAATTTCCAACTCTGACCGTTTCCGCACTTTAGCTTTCAAGGTTCGATCCAATCATTCTCGCTCCTCCGTATTGACTCTTGAAATTCCACAATATTCATCCCAAATTGCCTGAAATAAATAAATAGTAGGTGTAGACTCCGAAAATGCAAAATAAAATAAATAAAGTATAAAATATGACAAATATGCATGAAAATGCTCTAAACTAATATGCAAATGCAATCCTAAAATATGACTAAATTAGATGTCATCACTTACATGGATTTTTTTTAAAAAAAATTATAAGAGATAAAATATGTGCCTAAATTTTGAAACTAGCTAGGTTCCATTTTTTTTATTTCATGTAATTCCAAATCAAAGATAATTGTGACAAATATAACATTTGCAAATTAAAATAACTAGTACCAAATTTTAATTTCCAAATGTTATATTTGTCACAATTATCTTTGATTTGGAATTACATGAAATAAAAAATAAAATTGGAACCTAGCTAGTTTCATAATTTGGACACGTCTTTTATGTCATTTTTTTTTAAAATCATGTAAGCATTCTCACTAATCCATATCTCGCTCTATATGCCTTTTTAATTAAAAAAAATCATGTAAGCACCCCCACTAGTCCAAATTAGCAAGATAGGGGGTACGTGCCACCGACCACAACTAAACTCCAAAGTTGATGATTATTTTTGTATTTTTTTAAGTTCGTGCCACTAAGTGCAACTATGTCTAAAGTTCGTGTTATTTTATGCAATTTGCCCTTAAATATATAGAGTTTTCTCCAAATTTAGGGATTGACCTCTATATTTTCTCTCCATTTCCTATTTTGGATAATGTAATGGGGAAGCTGTTGGACCTAAAATCATCCTAATATTCTCCAAAAAATCAAAATGGAGAATCTATTGGGCATGCTCTTACTGACTTACATAACTTTTTATAAATTATTACAACATATTATTTTATTAATTTTTTTTTCTATAATCAATTCGAACGCGTTATATATAATTAATGTTATACATAAGTTTTAGTATATGTATATAGATAGATAGTTGACTTGTTTTGATGGATCGTCTATGATCTGTGTTAACCTTTTTTTAGCAAGATCATGTCACACCCAATTTGTGATTATAAACCAATATACCATCGATTCTTTAAGGTTTTACCGGTTTATCATAAGTTCATTTTTTTAAATCACAATGATTGATGCACTTGGATTAAAGAAGGAATGTGACGTGACTAAATACCAACTTGAATATATTTTTCAATATACAAAACATATTTTTACTTGTGTCCACGGAAACATCGATGTTGATTTCATAGACGTCAATTTTAAAATGTGAAGTATAAATATAACTTTCTCAATATCGTAATTATAGGTCAAGGTGAATATATTATATTAGTTTTTTTTTTTGGCGAAAATGTATAAAATCACTCTTTATTCGGAATTATTTGCAAATAACCACTATTTATTTAAGAATTTACAAATAACAACATATTATATACAAATTGGTTGCAACTAACCACTCATACCCACTTTTCTTGTTAAACATCACTTAAGTTAATAGAAAAAGACAATTGTACCGATAAATTTTTAATGTTTTACATATTTCTTTATACGGATTTTTCGCCTGGTACCCCTAGGGTATAGGTAAATTCGCGAGGTGTACAAAAATTTGGTATATTTCGCCAAATACCCCTGAGGTTTTCATTTTTTTTGCAAAATACCCCTCGCTTGTTTTTAATGAAAACGTTGTATAACGGAGTTAAGAAAGAAAAGAAAGAAAGGAATCTCCTGCTCGGCTCACCATGAGAGACCCGACCCTCGACGCCAGGAGAGAGAGAACTTGGAGTTTGGAGTCAGGCTCGGAATCGGCTCACCACCTGAGATTGCCCCACGCTAGGAGGGAGGAGGCACCGGACACCATCCATTGTCGTGGAGGTAAGTTTCTCCTATCAAATTCAACGGGATTTACAATTTTGGGGATTTAGGTTTTTCGATTTCAGATTTTTGGTGATTATCATTGTAGAATCTGAGAATTGGAGTTTGTTGGTTGATTTTATGGATCTAAAGGCATCTAATTTTATGGCATGTATTTGATTTCATCTCCCTTCTAAATTACCTGATTTAGGGTTTGAGAATTTGGGGCTTTATTCGTTTTTGGATTGATATGAGTTAAACTTGTAGGTTGAATGTTAGATATGTTTATGCATAAAAGTGTAGGATAACTTTTTTGTGTTTCTATACAATTAGGAGAAATATGCGATAGTTGTGAATTCACTCTGAGAAAAATAAAAATAGCATGTATGCTTTTCTGTTTGAATTTGTAATGTGAATGAATGGCTGCTTCCGGAGTTCTCAATGAAATTCCCAACAGCTAGGACTCAAATTTTCAATTTTCCACTCAAAACTACTATTGTTACAAATTACAGTATAAAATTGAACAAAACTCCAAGGAAACAATACATTGAACTATCTTATAAGGCCTATTAGCTCAAATGGTAGAGCGGTGTGCTCACGCACAATAATACGGGTTCGAGTCCCGTATAGGCTAATCTCTGCTTAATGTTCAAATTATAGTTCTTTTTTTTTTCTGTCATGGGTTTTTTCCTGTCAACTATGGATGATTTTCTGAATTTGTTCAATGAAAGATACAAAAGTACTCAAAAGTTGCATGCTATTGCTTCTGAAACTCAGTCTTGTACATGAATGTAGGCAGGGTACATCTCCAACTGAAATGGTAATGAGAAAGAATATTGCTTGTTGTGAAGGTTTGAATCACATTATTGAAAAAAACTAATCCAATTATGCATGAACTCTCCTGAATATGCATCATTTTCATGGTTCAAGAATATCCTTCTGTCAAACGGTGAACATGGTCTAATTAGTAATGTATGGTGATATATAGTCCATCAAAAATTCAAAAATGTTTCTTTCTATTTAAGCCTTTAGGCTTTAGGTGCTGCTTTCCTAAATTTAGTGGAGTAGTGCCAGTAGCTTATTGCTGTATATTTTCTGCACATTATCTTCAGAATATCAAAGGAAGAATCTGAACACAAAAGGCATGGGAAAATCATACATGTAAAAGATATTTTGTCAAATAACCTAGGTAGACTGATAGTTTATCTAATCTAATCAAATTGGTCCACAGAAGTAATAATTAAAGATTATCTACACTTGGTTCTTTCGATTGTGTTGCTCGAATATGATAGACCACCCGCTCACTTTCCTATGAAGCACCGGCATCTAGTGAAATAAATGGGCGACAAAAATTGTGTGAATCTTGGGGCTGCCATTAGTAATTAATTTCTAAGAACAGACCAAAAAGCTATAGCTATAATCAAATCTATTATGAACTGAGAACAAAAAAGTGACAATATTATTGTAATAAAAATGAGTAAAAACAGGAATAACCAAATAAATAATGACCAACAGCAACGAGAATGAACTAACTCACCTTTACAACAACTTGCAAATGGGAATTGAATCACATCAACTTGCAAATTATATAAAGAAGGTATGGGAATGAGCTCACTTACCTTTACAGCATTAATGATATCCTTATTAGCTTCCTCTAAAGTCGGATATTCTATCAGTAAAACAAATATCATCATCAACTGCCACAATTAAGCCAGCTCCCTGGACAAACATACCATTTTTTTTTCTCATAAAGAAACATTTACTATATTTTTCAGCCTCCTCGAGCAATTCAACAAAGAATAAACAAAGCACAAACAAATTTAGAGACTGGATTGAAATTACTAAGAAACATACCATTTTTGCTGTTATTGTTGTTTTTATGGCATCAAAAAATCAGCGTGTTGTGCTGGCTGCTTTTATGACATTTAGAACCAAAATAAGTTGTAAAAACACATTAAAAACATTGACATCAACCACAATAAGCTGTAAAAAAAATTCAGATCCATGATTTTGATAATCTGCTCAACTTAACGCATTAGAAGAATAGTATAAAGCAACAACTAATACTGATTTACGGCATCATAATGACAGACAAACACTCTGGAATCCATGATTTTGGCAAAAAAATCAGATCCACGATTTTGGTAATCTTTCAGTTCTTTTTTTTTTTGCTGTTTTTACTGATGTTGCTGTGTGTATGACAAAAAAAAAAATCAGATCCATGTATGACAGCATTCCCTTCTGCGTTTTTATGACAACTACTAGCAAAACTAGAAAAACATGTGATTCTCATCTGTCCAACATTAATATCAAGATAGCCTATGTGGGATTTGAACCCACATCTTTTGTCTAAACACATAGCTCTACCAATTGAGCTAATAGGCTAGAAAATTAGCTACACAACAAAGCAAGAAGTTTTTCTCTTACTCTTCTATGAATTCAAGCACATGCATGAACAAAAAAAAATTGCCAAAGAACCAATATTTTTTTCAGTCAATCTCCACAATTTATCAATTACCATGACAAAAGACATTGCTCTACCTTTGACTATAGAATTATAGTAGGCCGACATATGAATGGCAAGCAACCCATTAATCAATTATATGATTCATGAGGTGTACAAGCATCATTAATTAATGCTACAATATAAGAATAAAATGGAAAGATTCAAAGTCCATCTCATCTTTAACTATTTCAGTAAGAAAAATCACCAACATGATAACTGATAAGATTCATGAGCTACAAAACAGAATTCCTTTTAAAACTAAACTCCAAAGGCCAAAATAAAACCATACAAGTCTAACCTGAAACACCTAAATCTCTAAATATGAATGGTTTTATCATTTACCATCTCTACATCCCAAAGAACGAGTTATAAACAATCCCTAGTTTATTCACATTGAATATGTACTGGTAATGTCAAGAATAAGAATGATTCATCCATGAAACAAGAGACAATCAATTAAGGGCCTTGCCATCCATCTTCTCTTATATAGTGAGTTTAATTTTGTCTGAATTGCTCAGATCATATCACATCTTTCTGCACAAGAATAAGAATAATTCATCCATGAAACAAGAGACAATCAATTTTCTACTGTAATCACCTTCAAGAGCATTAGGTCTCACAAATTCACATAAATTTTCATGGACCCTACCCCCAAACCTCAATTCGAAGACCATAAAACTAGAATCCAACCCAAAAATCTCCAAATTGAAAAATCCCTAAATCCTAAATTCTGAAAGCCAATAGAATGGAGACATACCTAGGAAGTTGTCGGCGTCGACCTCGTCTCTCCTCGTTTCTGTCCCTCCACCGACGTTGAGATCTTCAAGCGGCCGACCTCCTATCTCAGCCTCAGCCGACAATGGTCTTCGATCGAGCATTCGTCGGTGCGCCTCCTTTCTCCTCGTGTATGTCCCTCCACCAACTTCAAATATTCAGGCGGCCTCCTCTCTCCATGCCCCTCTCTCTTGCTCCAGTTGTAGATGGAGATTGGAGGGTATCGAAGGGGATGGATGGTATTTTTTATTATTTTGCAAACAGATTAGACGGAGGGGTATTTGGCGAAAAAATTGCAAACCTCAGGGGTATATCGCGAATTATGTAAAACTTTCGTGCACCCGGTGAATTTACCCTTACCTCAAGGGCACCAGGCGAAAATTCCGTTCTTTATATTAATCACAACCAAATCAAATTTCCAATCTAATTAGCCAAATAGAGAGAGAGAGAGAGAGAGAGAGAGAGAGAGAGAGAGAGAGAGAGAGAGAGAGGGGAGGATATGAGCGATCCCCCCGAACAAGACCCAAATGAACACCAGCAGGTTCCACCAGAGGTCATCGTTGCTGGAGGCAATGAACAACAAGAGGTAGAGCTGGCAAAACCCAATCCGAATCGGAAAACTCGACTTGGTTGACCCGGAACTGATTGTCCTGAATACCCGAAAACATAGTGAAGTATGTCACCCAAAAACCAAGCCAGCCCGACCCATTTTCGACCCAAAATCTGAATAACCGATAACCGAAACTAACCCAAATCCGAATGAACCGAACCCGATTCAACCGAAACCCATTAAGACGCGAACCCGTTATAATCGAAACCCAAAATAACTCGAACTTAAAGATATATACATTCTGGTAAAGTTTTGAAAATGAATATTGAAATTATGAAAACTTGAGACAATTCAAACCCAAGACAACCGAAACCCGAAATAACTAAAACATTGGACAACCGAAATCCAAAATAACCAAAACCTGAGAAAATCGAAACCCGAATGACCAAAACCCGGTACATCTGAAAACCGAAACCCGAACCCTACTTAATGACAAAATTAATAGACATTATCCGAAACCCGAATGACCCGACTAACCGAACCCGAACCCTACACGTCCCGCCCGATTGTCATTCATCACCCTTTTTGTTTAGAATTGGAAAAAAAGTTAATTAGATTTAACAAGAAAAGTGGGTATGAGTGGTTAGTTGCAACCTTTTTGTATATAATGGGCGATTATTTACAAATTTTTTTAACAAATGGTGGTTATTTATAAACAACCTTGAATAAATGGTGGTTTTATGCATGTTCGCCTTTTTTTTTTGCTCGAATTATATTGCTTCGTATATTAGTTGTAATATACGAGTAGTAATTAATTTTAGGGGTGAGCACAAATCCGCAAATCCCAGTCCCGTCCCGATCCCGGTGGGATTTCGAAAAAAGATAGTAAATCCCGTCCCGCAAAAATTATGCGTAACGGGACGTGGAACGACCCGTCTCAATCCCGCAAATCTCGTCCCGTCCCACATATTTATATTAATATATTGTAATACTATAAATATAATATATTATCCTATATATAGGTTAAATTTGGTGAATATCCATTTTTCATGTCAAAATTAAGTAAATGTCCACTTTTTTTTTACATAATTAAGTAAATGTCCATTTTTTTGCCAAAAATACCCCTCCTTCCCCATCTCTAACCATTCCTCCTTCCCCCTATGACCATTTTATTGACTAGTCAACATTGACCATTCCGGTTAACGCCTGCATTTGGTGACAATTTTTTGGTGACAGTTGAGTATATTTTTCTGGTGACGGTTAATTGTGACAATTATTTTAGGGACATTTGATTTTTAGTGACATTTTATTTTTTCCGGTGACAGTTAGGGGAAAATCTTTTCTAGTAACAATTGATTTTCTTTTTTTTCTTGTGATAATTGTTGGTGACAAAAAAAATCTGGGTGACAATTGATTTTCTTCTAGTGACAGTTGCCAATAACAATTTTCCTCGGTGACAATTAGAGTTTTTCTGCTAATAGATGATTTTCATGATGACAATTGTTGGTGACAACTATTAATGACGAGGTTGATGACAATATATTGTCACCATGGTATTGTAACCTTAAAAAAATTGTCACCATAACATTATACATCACCAAGACATTGTCACCAACTACAGAACACTGTTTTCATATTGTTTAATTAACCGTATTGTCACCAACTTATAAAAAACATTGTCACCAACCTCTTTTCAGTAATCTATTGACACCAACAATAAAACAGTGTAACCAACCTATTTTCATCAAGCTTTGGTCAATAATCTACTGTCACCAATTACAAAACTTTGTCACCAATATATCAAGTGTTAACCACCTATTTTTAGAAATTAATTGTCACCAACGACAAAACAGTGTCACCAAGCAATTGTCACCAACTACAAAGCACTTTCATCAAACTAAAATGTTTACAATGCTAATGTTATCACATTTGTCATCTAATATTAACACATTTTTGTTACAAAACTGAAACCCTAAAACAAGGGGATCATAGACCCAAGAGGGGCTAAACCTGCGCAGACCAAAATTTGATGTACATTATAGTTTAGGGTTTAGGGTTTAGGATTTAGGGTTTAGGTACAGTACCAATGTTATCAGATTTGTCATCTAATATTAACGCATTTTTGTTACGAAACTGAAACCTTAGAACTAGGGGTGCATAGACCCTAGAGGGGCTAAACTTGAGCAAACGAATAATTCGATGTACAATACTATATATAATGGCATCACATTTGTCATCTAATATTAACGCATTTTTGTTACAATAATAACCCTAAGTAGATGAAATTTGATGTAAAGTTTAATTTTGTAATACTTAATTGTCAGACTACATCAACTTGCAAAAATATCAAAACAAAGGGGAAGAGTTGAGACATTCATACTTAACATCCAAAATAGCAAGACCCTCTATAGCCATCCTTTCTCTCTATACGCATCCATATACTTGTCTGAAATAGCTTCAATACCACCATGAAATGCAAGACTCTCGATATATTTGATGGTATACATACCACAACTTCCACTACAATTGAAAAGAAGGATAATGAAAATTACATATAGCTAAATGAGATATAAATTCCATTTGTCACCAAAACAGAATATATAACTCTACCAATTGTCACAAATAAAAAAAAAACAAAATAACAACATAAATTCCATTTATCACCAAAACAGAATATATAACTCTACCAATTGTCACCAATCTAAAAATAACAACATAAATTCCATTTGTCACCAAAACAGAATATATAACTATACCAATTGTCACCAATCTAAAAATAACAACATAAATTCCATTTGTCACCAACCTATTGTCAACAACTATGTAACACTGTCATCAAATTATTTTCACCAACAAGTGAACACTGTCATCAAACATTGTCACAAACCAATTGTCACCAACTAAAAATAAACATCGTCACCAATCTATTATCCATAAACAGAGAACATTATCATTACTTCCTATTGTCACCAACCTACTTTAGTAATCTGTTGTCATGAACAATAAAATAGTGTCATCAACCTATTGTCATCAAAATATTATTTCAACAAATATTTGTCACCAAGACCATGTAATCACAAAAAAATTGTCATCACCATACTAAATATCACCAAGATAGTGTCACCAATAAAAAAAAATTGATTATCACCAAGACATTTTCACTAACCCGTATTTATCACCAAGATATTGTCACCAACTCGTATTTCCAAAACTTATTATCACAAATTTAGCAAAAAAAATTAAGCTAATCAAAACGTTCAATTGTATCTAATTCTTGAACAATTCGATCCAAATATTCAACACCAATTCAACACCATGATCTGGTTCACCTCATCCAAATCCAATTCCTTGAGAAACTGATGAACTTGAAGCTGCAGTTGATTGTTTATTCTCTAAGGGGTAATCTACACCTCTCTCGTCACCTTCAGCCATTACCTCCAATTGTCATCTGTTCCAAGAAGCCCAAACAACAATCATAATGGCAAAATCCCATATTTACCAAACAAATACTGAAATATAGAAGTAAAATTCTCTAATTAACAACAAAACCAAAAATTGCTCTAATTGCAAACAATAACATTGCAATTTCACAAAAAGCATCACACAATTTCAAGGGGGTTTCCGAAAAATTGATTTTGTGGGTCGAATTTAGGGAAAAGGAGAAAGGGAATCGAAATTAAATACAGATTGAGAGGACACGGAGAGTGGAGAAGAGGTAAGGGAGATTGAGAGGGACGGAAAAAGGCGAGACAAGGACAAACTAACCTCAGCCCGACCAACAATGCTTGAGCGAGAGGGACGGGGAGATTAAGAGGAACAATGAAAGGTGACGGGGTAAAGAAGATTGAGAGGGACGGGGAGCGGTGAGAGAGAAGAGCATACCTCAGGTGCGGCAACGGCGGTTGAGCGACGATGGACACCGGAGGTTGGAGATGGCGATGGCGAGACAGAGTAACAGGAGACAACGAGATTGAGAGAGGCAGCAACGCACGGGAAAAAGATGGAGAAATGAAGGTTTTTTTTTAAAGAAAAATTGTTAATTAATATAGGGGTAGTCTTGGTATTATAACAAAATTATGGACATTTACTTAATTGTTAGATGAATGTGGACATTTACTTAATTAACAATCCTAAATGGATATTTCACCAAATTATTCCTAGTATATTTATATTGTATATTATATATAGTATATATAATATATAGTATATATAGGACATTAATTAATAACAAAATTAATTTAATTTTGTTATTAATGTCCTAACTTGCTTGTTTATGCTATGCCCGTACCGTGAGCATATTTGGTAATGTTTTTTTAAAAAACTATTTTATTATCGTTTTTTTTATCTTATACCCTTCGTACATAGGATAAGATTTATGTTTTAGAAAAAATATATCTTTAACTAAAATGTATTAGTCAAATTTTAAATTATATTTTTAGAGTCGTTTATTTTTAGTAGGGTATCTTGTTCAATTAAGATCTTATCCTATGTCCTAAGTGCATAAGATAGCAAGATTGTTTTATTATTTACAATGCCAAAAATAGTATTTTTAAATACAAAATTAGATTGGGAAGAGATTGATCCTGGTCATTCAAGCGAAACACACTAGCGTACTAGGGGTGGATACAAATCCCGTAAATCCCGTCCCGCACCTCTTTTCGATCGGAAAAAAATAATAAAATTCCAATAGCAAAGCAAAGCAGTTTTTTTCAAATGGAAAGCAATTAGGATATGTTATGCACGATTCATAGTCCGTCATAAAGTATCATTTCGTATGAGAATTTATAGTTCTAATTATCTATCTGCTATATACTGCTAATTTTCCTAATCACGTAACAAATGTGAACGGTTTGAAACCGACATAAATTCATTGGGGAGTTGAAAATGATCATTTCTGAGATAGAGAAAATCCCGTCATCATAGCACAAGGGCGTTCTTATCTTTTACCAATATCGAATATTCAATACGGCATTGACCAGCATCAATGCAGTTACTATTTCGCCTATTGAATACAGCAATGTACAATTTCATGCATTAAAGGGCCTTGACCGAATTAAATACGGTAACGATTTCTTCTATTAAATATCGTAACCGTTTTTTTATTTAATACTCGACTAGTATAAATATGAAGAGATAGATTCAGATTGAGGAGGAACAATGGCTGACTTGAGCGTCGGAGGGTCCTCCGGGGGAGACAAGCCCCACCCCGACCTCGTTCTTTGTTTCTTGGCAGGATTGTATCTCGACAACGGAGCTCAATCTTCCTCAACATGGGGCGGATTTTTACACTTACAATTTCAACTTCCCGATGACATTTTCAAATCTCAAAGTGTATTAATAATTTAAATGTTGTCACCTTCTATTATATTTCAATGTTTTGGCTATTGAGTTTTGATGTTTTTTGGATTATGGTTCTCAAAGTCGTAGCCTCGGTTCTATTAACCGAGCATGAAGGGATATTATCATCATTCATTATGAGTCGATTTGCTTCAGCGTCTCGAATCAGAAAATTGGTTGCTGAATGCAAAGTCATTCTTGTTATTTTTGTGCACGAATGGTTTTTTTTAATTAAAAAAAAGGGAAATTCCGTTTGATACCCCCGAGTTTTTGACAATTTCGGATGGTGTTCCACACTTTTTTTTTGTCCGAAGGTACCCTTGAGTTTTGTCAAAAGTCCGGCTCATGCCCAAAACTCATAGTTTCTTCTTTTTAATGAATAAAACCACCCATTATTTTTATTTTTTCATAAATATGCCCATTTACTTTTAACATTAAACAAAACTACTTATCATTTAACTAAATTCAAAACAAAATTGACAAAATCACCTTTATTTTTTAAAATTAATAAGATCACAAAAGTTGTAGCAAAAAATACCCATTCTTTCCAAAAAAGTTTTTGAAGAAAATCAACTATTATTTTTGACATTACACAAAAGATCCGTTACATATTTTTCATATTTTATAAAAAATAAATCTCATTATTTGTCAAATATTGCATGTACATAATCACCCATTATTTACAAAATTTTGCACAAATCCACTATCTTATTATGTGAACAAAAATAGTTAACCTATACATTATAAAAAAACACTTTGTAAAACCATACTTTGTGTAAAACCACCCTTTATGCTTTAAAAAATGCACAAAATCATTTCTTGTGTAATAAAAGAAGGTGTTATTCATTTCTTTTGTTTGGAATACATAAAACCTAATAAAATAAGAATGATTAATCTCTTATTATATTTTTCTTTTACAAGAAGAAAAATAAATAAATGAAATTTACTTTTCTTTTTCAAAAAAATTATAATCAAGCGTTTGGTTAAATTGATCAATCACATTTACAAATGTTTAAAGTTAATGAGATATAAGTTAAATATTGTTTTGAAAAATAATATCTGTTAAAAATATTGCAATAAAAATTTTTGGAAATATTGCAATAAAATTTTTGGAAATATTGATCAATCACATTTACAAATATTGCAATAAAAATTTTAGAAATAATATGTGATTTTGTAAAATTTTAAAAAATAAAGTTGGTTTTGTCACTTTTGTGTTGAATTTTGTTAATTAATATGTAGTTTTGTTCAATGTTAAAAGTAAATGGGCATATTTACGAAAAAATAAAAATAATGGGTGGTTTTATTCATTAAAAAGAACAAACTATGAGTTTTGGGCATGGGCCGGACTTTTGACAAAACTCAAGGGTACCATCCGGAAAAAAAAAAAAGTGTGGGACACCATCCGGAATTGTCAAAAACTCGGGGGTATCAAACGGAATTTCCCTAAAAAAAATGAAAAGTTATTGGTTCATTCAAGAATATCTAGAGTTCTAAATAAGTGTCAGGGTTGAAGATTGTAAAACCTAGATCCAAACTAGAAATCAGTTTTGATAGCGGAAGCGAATAAGATCTACAACGATATTCGAAAGATCAAAGAGAATCACATGCAAGAGAACAAACAAAGCGATTTTACGTGGTTCGGTATAAATACCTACATCCACGGGGTTTCAAGAGTTGGCCGAATCCACTATAGAGAGTTCGTACAAGGAATGATACAAGCAATGAAAGCAAACAACCCTAAACTAACATGCATGTGAATCAGATGTACAAGGAAGAAGAGAAAATCCCCCTGTATGGGATAAACCGGAAGATCGAAGAAGGATTCGATCTCCAAGAACCCTAGATCTCAGAAGGCAAGGAGAGCGGCCACCCAGAAAGACGTCGGAGCTCTATCCACCTTCTAGAGAAGCCACTAACAAGCTTTCTTCTCCGAGTACTCGCAAACCGACGACAAGAGCAGGAGAATCCCCAAACCCTAGAAACCCTAGCGGAGCGTTTGTGAGGAGAGAGAAAGACGAAGACTGAAGTGAGGAGCTCCAGCAAATGGAAGAGAGGCTTTATAGCTAGGTCAAAACCCGAGCACCAAAACGTTGTGCTTTGCATACGAAGAGGCAAGGCAAGCTCCAGATCCTCTGGGCTACTAAGCTCATCCAGCGCCGAGATCCATGGGCCGGATAATGGGCTAAAGCCCAAAGCCGGAATTATATCCTTCTCCCTTATAATACCTTATACATATAAATTATATATTATAGTTTATACATAAATGTTAACCCCGCTATAGTTATGGTCTCGTTAGAGGATCAAACTTAAATAAGCTCAATACGAATCGGTCGAAACACAAACTATAGTGCATCATATATGTATAACATATACTATAAGTCACCTGTATAAACATCATACACACATACATATCCATACACACATAAAACAATATTACATGCCAAAGGAAAAGATTAGGAAAGTAAACACATAACATTACAAACGCCCCTCTACCTTTCTAAGACGTGCACTGGGCAGACTCAGACTCAACCGATAAGTGGATTCTTCATGGCCAGGTCCGTCCTCATCCCAAGAACACATCACACACAGAGATCACTCAAGTTCCTCCAAGTGGAGGAAGTTCCTGCAAAACACAAATTTATCATAAGGAACAATTTTAGTGCCAAAATCTCCAGGATTAACTCTACCGTCGATTTTCTTAACATGAATGATGTTATCTTCAACTTTTTCACGAATGAAATGATATCTAACATCAATACGTTTAGTAAGCTCATGGTACATAGGATCTCTACACAAATAAAGAGCACTTTGGCTATCTATATGCAGTACAGATGTGTAATGCTTCATTTCCACCTCTTTCAAAATACCCTGCAGCGAGATAGCTTCTTTACAAGATTCTGTAGCAGCAATGTATTCTACTTCAGTGGAAGATAATGCAACTATAGGCTGTTGTTGGGACTTCCAGGAAATACAATTACATGCCCATGTATAAAAATAGGAAGTAATTGATTTCCTAGTATCCTTGTTACTAGCATAGTCAGCATCAACAAAGCCATGCAATTCAGATGCAGAAGTATGCTCAGAATATAACAATGACAGATTCACAGAGCCAAGCAAGTATTTTAACAAATATTTCATGGATAACCAGTGCTTCTCAAAAGGATTAGACATGAACCTGCTTAGAGTACTGATAGCGAAAGCCAAGTCAGGCCTAGTACAAATCATAGAGTACATAACAGACCCAACATCAGCATCATATGGAATAGATTTCATATTTTTTTATCTCAATAGCAGACCAAACATCTTTAGACTTAGTCAAATCAATATGAGGACCTAAATGAATGTTATTCATTTTGTCACCAGAAATATGAAACCTGTCAAGCACCTTATGAATGTAATCACATTGATGCAACCATAATTTTTTATGCTGTCTATCTCTAAGAATGGACATCCCAAAGATTTTCTTAGCAATACCCAAATCTTTCATGTCAACATGCTTATGCAAGTTCTTTTTAATGTCTAAGATGCACTCTTTAGATTTAGAAATCAACAGAATATCATCAATATATAAAATCACATAAGAAGCAGGACCATTTCTTTTAATACCTTTGAAATACAAGCATGTATCAAACTTACTTCTTTTAAACCCTAGACTGAATCTCATACACCTATCAAACTTAATGTTCCACTGTCGTGGAGACTGTTTAAGACCATAGATAGATTTATTCAACATGCAAGCATAGTCAGGATGCACATAATCAACAAAGACCTTAGGCCGTCTCATGTATATAGTTTCATCCAAGTCACCATGCAAGAAAGCAGTTTTAACATCCATTTGCTCAAGTTTAAAATAATGCACATCAGTCATAGCAAGTAAGAGTCTAAGAGTCTTATACTTAACCACAGGAGCAAAGATTTCATTATAATCTTCACCCTCTCTTTGGGTGAAGCCTTTAGCAACAAGACTGGCTTTATATCTAGGTGGATCAGATTTAGACACACCATCTTTAAGCTTAAAAATCCATTTGCAGTCAATAAGTCTTGCATTTTCAGGTTTAGCAACTAAAGACCATGTTTTGTTAATCCTCATAGACTCAATCTATTCATCCATAGCCTTTTTCCAATTCTTATAGTGAGCACACTTTAAAGTTCATAAGTCTCAGGTGTAAAACTTTTAACCACATCAGACACAAGGCAAGCAAACTCAACAATGTTGTTTATGAACCTTTTATTAGGAATTACAGTCCTAGGACTCCTATCTCTAGTCAACTGTCAATCAGTGAGATCATGCCTCTCAACAACTGAAGAACTAGAGGAACCAGAACCAGAAGCATGCACGGACTCAACAATAGCATCCTCATTCACAGAAATAGGAGAAACAAAAGAGGAAGGCACCGAAGGTTCAACAACAGGTTCATGAGCTCCCTCGCCCAATTAGTGAGGTTGCACAATCACATAATCAGAAGGGGTAGAAGAAACAGAAAAGAGAGTAAGAGGAGGGGAGGGAGAATAACCAGTATCAAACTCATCATCTGAATCAGTTTCATAGTTCTTAGGAACATAAAACTGATCACCATTGTGTACCTGCAGGTTAGAATCATGCACAGTAGGAACAGAGATCATTTTAAAGTGAAATTCATTCTCATTAAAAATGACATTCCTAGTCACAATAGTTTTATAGACTCCAGGTTGAACAAGTACCAATTTATAGCCTTTAACACCATGAGGATATCCCAATAGGACACACTTTTGTGACCTAGGATTCAAGTTCAACTTACCTTGGTTAATGTAAGAATATACAGTGCAACCAAAAGGTTTAAGAATATCAAGGTGAGGCTTTCTTTTATACCACAATTCATAAGGAGTTTTAAAATCAATCACAGAGGAGGGGGTTCTATTTATCAAATATGCAGCAGTCATAACAACTTCACCCCACAAACAATGCTTCAAACCAAAGGAAATAAGCATGCATCTAGCCTTTTCAAGAAGAGTCATGTTCATCCTCTCAGCAGTACCATTCTGCTGGGGAGTTCCAGGGATTGTCAAGTGTCTTGTAATGCCATTTTGTTTACAATATGCATCAAATAAGGAATTACAAAACTCAAGACCATTGTCGGTTTTTAAGCACTTAACAGATAGGCCAGTTTCCTTTTCAACCATAGACGTCTAAAGTTTAAAAGTTTCATCTTTAGTTTTCAACAAAAACACCCAAACTTTTCTATTGTAATGATCAATCAAAGACATGAAATATCTCTTAAGACCAACAATAGACACTTGGGCAAGGCCCCAAAGATCAGAATGAACATAATCCAAAAGAGTAGCAAAAACATGAACATATGATTTGAAACTTTTTCTAGTATGCTTACCTAGAACACAGTTTTCACATAAGTCAATGAAGCATGGTTTAGCAGGAATAACACCAGATTTGTACAAGTTCTCAAGACCTTTATTACTAATATGACCTAACCTAACATGCCACAACATTGTATCATGCATAGAAATAGGCTAATCAATGGTAGTAAAAGCAGCAGCAGAGGTATTCACAATAGGAGTAGCAGCAAGTTCATATGATCCAGCCTTTCTTAAGCATTTAATCACAGGTTTGCCATCCTTAGAAACAATCCTCACACCATCAGAACTGTACACATCAAATTTTAATTCCTCAAGGGCACTCTCAGACAATAAATTTCTTCTTAAATCAGGCACCCATTTCACATCCTTTATATCTCTAATAACATTGTCAAACATTCTTAAAGCAATGCAACAGAACCAACACCTTTAATTTTAAGAACAGAATGATCACCCAGCATAACAGTACCAACATCATAGCATTTAAGTTCAGAAAACCAAGACTTATGGAAGGTAGCATGCATGGTACATCCATAATCTAAAATCCAAGCATTGCAGTCACCAGAATTTAACAAAGCAAGCACTTCATGAGTATAACAAGGATGAGATTCAAGCACAACAGAGACATTAGGCTTTTTACCAGCAAGCCTTTCATCTTTCTTCCTCTTAAAGCAGTGTTTCTCAATGTGACCAGACTTAGAGCAGTAAGTACACATAAGGTGAGATTTATCAGGTTTACCATTTTGATGATCATCGGTTTTACTGGAATCTTTCGGAGGTGGTTTATTGTTATTATTGTTGTTATTATTCTTATTGCCTTTAAACCTACCTCTAGCAACAAGCACTTCATTCTTATTGTCAGGTTTATGCTCATTTTTGAGCTCATATTTGTTTTTAAAGACTTTCAAAGCATCATTTTTCTGAATAATGGACTCAAGAATAACTTTCTTTTCCAGTTTATCAGTACTATATTGCACAACATCTTTAAAAGTATCAAATTGAGCAGGAAAAGAATTTAACAACAAAACACATTGCTGAGTTTCCTCAACTTTGTCACCAAATCTTTGCAAATCTTGAATAATAGTAAGAAACTTATCAAGATTTCCAGACAGAGGGCAGGAAACATCCATTTTGAAATTAAACAGCTTATTAAACAAATTGACACGAGAAGGGAGAGATTTTACCAAGTACAAACCTTCCAGACCATCCCAAAGTTTCTCAGCAGTGTCAAGATTTAATACTTGTCGAGCAACTTCATCACTTAAGTGAAGCATAACCTCACAGTGAGCTTGTTGATCAGTTTCAAGGATTTTTTCCTTTGAAGTTCCATCAGGAAATTTGTTGGTTATAGCAATCCAACATTTTTCTTTGATGAGAATTGCCTTCATCTTTAATTGCCACATAGCAAAATCAGTGTGACCATTGAAGGGCTTAAGATATGTGCCTTTATCACCCATAGTTGTAATATTGTACCCGTAAGACAACTAAACAGTTAGTGAATGATTAAAGAACACAAATAATGATTCAAAATAGCATGAATCAAGCAATGCAACTACACAATCCTAACAAGCCAAGCACAGAGCAAGTAAACTTGAAGCCTAGAAGCACAAGAACTAAGCACAGAGCACCTAGATCTAGCAAACAAGGTGTGGTATGTCACGCGGGGGGGTTCGGCACCAGCGATGTCACATTTTAGGTCCGTCCGAGGCCCTACGTCCAATCCCTATCCCTAGAACTCAAGAATGAGCTAGGGAATCAAGATCAGGACACTCAAGCTCTGATACCACGTTGTAAAACCTAGATCCAAACTAGAAATCGGTTTTGATAGCGGAAGCGAATAAGATCTACAACGATATTCGAAGGATCAAAGAGAATCACATGCAAGAGAACGAACAAAGCGATTTTACGTGGTTCGGTATAAATACCTACATCCACGGGGCCTCAAGAGTTGGCCGAATCCACTATAGAGAGTTCGTACAAGGGATGATACAAGCAACGAAAGCAAACAACCCTAAACTAACATGCATGTGAATCAGAGGGACAAGGAAGAAGAGAAAATCCCCATGTATGGGATAAACCGGAAGATCGAAGAAGGATTCGATCTCCAAGAACCCTAGATCTCAGAAGGCGAGGAGAGCGACCACCTAGGAGGACGTCGGAGCTCGATCCACCTTCCAGAGAAGCCACCAGCAACCTTTCTTCTTCGAGCGCTCGCAAACCGACGGCAAGAGCAGGAGAATCCTCAAACTCTAGAAACCCTAGCGGAGCGTTTGTGAGGAGAGAGAAAGACGAAGAATGAAGTGAGGAGCTCCAGCAAATGGAAGAGAGGCTTTATAGCTAGGTAAAAAACCGAGCACCAAAACGCTGCGCTTCGCATTCGAAGAGGCAAGGCAAGCTCCGGATCCTCTGAGCTACTAAGCTCATCCAGCGCCGAGATCCATGGGCCGAATAATGGGCTAAAGCCCAAAGCCGGAATTATATCATTCTCCCTTATAATACCTTATACATATAACTTATATAGTATAGTTTATACATATATGTTAACCCCGCTGTAATTATGGTCTCGTTAGAGGATCAAGCTTAAATAAGCTCAATACGACTCAGTCGAAACACAAACTATAGTGCATCATATATGTATAACATATACTATAAGTCACCTGTATAAACATCATACACACATACATGTCCATACACACATAAAACAATATTACATGCCAAAGGAAAAGATTAGAAAAGTAAACACATAACATTACAAAGATATTAGTTTTATGACTTATATAGTCTATATTATCAATTAATTCAAGAATTCGGGCCGGCATGGAGGACTCTTTTTTTTTTTTTTTTTTTTTTTGAATCAAGGATGATCCAACGGCTAGTGTGAGGTTAATGGGCCTTAATCTGGATCATACAAATATTAAATTAAATGGATAAAACTTCGCCGATTAAAGCCCAAATAAATTGCAATATATCTGGAGAAAATGACTCAATAGTAACGGGACGATCTCCCCCACATGCACAGATTTTCAATTTATTTTATTTATTTTTTGGTAGTGAGGTTTTCAAATTATTGACATTCAATTCTAGCTTAACACAACTACTGACAATATACTCGACTCACCATATTTTTAATACCCGCTTGCATGAGGTCGGAATCGTCAAACATCTACACTGAATTATTTACAAACTTGTAAATAAAGTAATCATTTAATGTTTTCCAAATTTGTTTAAAATTAAATTAAATAGTCATGGGCGCTTCATTTTTTTTTAAGATAATTAAATTTAATGAATTTTCATTATTTTTATCATAGGTAATTTATCCAATTAAATAAACAAGGGTGGTGTTATTTTAGTTAAATTTAGCCTATTTGATGAATTGGCATAATTGACTGGTATTTTTAAATTAACCTGGCAGAGAGTTAAGATAATGTAATTCAAATCCAGCAAAATAATGTGCCTTAAAACTTTGTGATAATCTTATCCTCTATTATATGATCCGGCTATACATTCTGCATATATAATAAGATTTTATTTTATTTTTTAAAATTAATGATGTATAGATATCAATAATTTATCGCTCAAAATTTGAATTTCTAGCCTCAAAAGATACCATACACAATAACTAGTTCACTGACATTTTTTTTTTGTATATGGACAGAGATTCTCAGTAGTTCACTGACATTTTTTCTAATTTAAGTGCATATAAAAAAAATCCATTTTAAGATAAATCATTTTGAAACCCACAAATCAATCACAATTTATACATATATGTATAATATATGAAATTATAAGTATTAACCACATATGGTTTTCCAATATCTTATACCATATATAGGATTAAATACAAAACGATCAATCATCCAAGTATTCGATACAGTTGATTGAGAAGCCCTAATCCTTGCGAAAAAAGATGAACCATACCGCGGTCCAAATGCAAATAATGTATATATTCTCTATATGTGACAATTGATGGTCCATGGTATGGAAGCTCTCGGGATGGAATCGGCCTTTTCCCAAATCCGCAATCAACCAAAAGCTAAGATTCCTTATCTTCAAGCTTAAAGGAGCGCCACTCTTATATATCTTCGTCTTCCTCAATCAAACCAACACGCTTTCTCTTGTATCAAACCATCGTTCAATCCACCATTATCGACGCGATGAAACATTAATATAAAAAAAATCTCGATTAGTAAAAAATATATTTTACAGGATTAATAGTAATTACATTATTGGAATCAGTATTGATGATGGGGTAGAACCGTATATATGATATGGGAAAAAATAATAATAATAAATTGATAAATTAATAATAAAGAAAAAGGAAACAAATCTCTGACCCATATTCTGTCTCCAGGTGAAACTGATCGAAATTGAAAAGGAAAAAAAAAAAAAAGGTGGGATGAAATAATTTACCTTAATAGTAAGAACAAACACATACCACCAAAGCAAGAATTTAACTTTTTATGTCATGCAGGAAAACTTTATCAGAAAATTACCAAACCAAAACGCAGCGTTTTATTATAATTTCATCTACCGCTAAAGTGGTGGGGAACAGCCTCACATGCCCTCCCACTGTGCAGATCTGATTACAATACACTTTTTAAATTCATTTCCCCTCCCTTTCTGTTTTTTTTTAATTACTATTATTAATGTGGTAAATTAAATATTAACTATATGTTTGAATTTAGTAAGAAAGGGAATCTCAAAATCCACCATTTTCTTTATCAAAAAAAAAATAAAAAAATCCACCATTTTCAAAGTGTTTTTTTTAATTGTACGGATTAATTGGTGATTAAGCTGAAAATGAAACAAACTATGTAGTAATTAAAATTAAAATTTTGATATTATATATATATGTATGTAATGTAACTATCTTCAAGAACCATGGAAAATTTCCACTACGGGATTACAACCACACGAATATAAGAAAAGCTAATTAATTAATTACCAAAAGTAACCAAAAAAAAAAACAATATATATCGGGGCAGGTCCGTTTGCGTTGGATCCGGGGATTTTAGTTTTGGAATCGAGAGCTAAAGAGGGGTGACGTCACACCTACGTAGGAACTAAAGCTAAGAGTCGCCGTGCTTACGCCAGCGGACGAGCATCGCGACGCAGCGTTTCATGATGTAGAACCGGGCCTTCTGCTCCTTGGCCATGGCGGAGCACTTCTTGGTGAAGTTGGATCCCTTCTTCCGAAGGCCGCCGCCGCCGCCGCCTTCCTCCGGCGGGGAGTAATGCTGCCTCGTGGACGAGCTTCGCCGGAGGCCGGACGGCGGCGATGCGTGGTGGTTGATTCTCACGGAGGAGCTCTTCGAGAGGGAGGCGGCGGCGGCGGAGGGTTTGGAGGAGGAGCGTTTCTGGGAGAAGCTGCGGAGGAATGAGGGGGAGGCGCCGGCGCCGCCATCGGTGTAGCCGGCGTGGTGGTGGTGGTGGTGGTCTCGCTTTGAGACACGCCATTTCTTGTCGAGGAAGAACTCCGGATCCTCCATTGATGAATGATGGAGAGGCGGTTAATTGGTGTTTTGCAAAGAGTGTGTATGAAAGGGAGAAAGGGAGAGATTAATTAAGTGTGAAATTGGGGTTCCATCATTCCATGGAAGCTACTTATAGAGGTTAATTAATTTTATTTTTATTAAATTGTAACTTTTTTTTTAATTGGTTTATAGAGTATAGTGCACTTGGGAGTTTTGACATTTTTAAATATTTGTCATCGGAAAAACCCTAGGGCAAACAGGCGACTTCCGGCGGCCACCCCCTGGTGTCACCGAGCGTCTGTTCCTCTCTCCGGTCTAGGGCCGTGAGAGCTAGGTCATCCTCGCCGTCACCGTGCGAGATTCACCATCGTTAGGATTAGTGTTGTGGCATCAGATTCGGAAGATTACGGTGAGTTCGTTGCTGTCGAAGATGAGCAGTAAAGGGAAAGGGATTCATCTTACTGAGGAAGAAGCAGTCTTTCTAGATGGGGATGAAGTAGTGGCAAAGGAGAAATCGATTCAGAGTAAGTTGGTTTTGATTGGGAAGGTCTTGACGGTTAGGGCTCCGAACGCACAAGCGTTGAGGGCGACTATGAAGGGGGCTTGGAAACTCCGGCATGAGTTCTTGTTCCGCGAGATAAAAGATAATCTTTTCAGCTTCCAATTTAGTGATAAGAGCGACAAGGAGAAAGTCCTAGAGGGCGGTCCTTGGTCTTTCGACAAATCCTTGCTGGTATTGAAAGAGCCTGGGATGGAGCAACTGGCGAAGATAAGTTTCACAAAGGCGGCCTTCTGGGTACGTATCTATGATCTACCGTTTGAAGCTTACACAAAACCAATGGTGGATATGCTAGGGCGGGTGTTTGGGGGGATCCTAGAGATGGAAGAAAGCGATCTTCTCATATGTGGGAAGTGTATCCGAATACGGGTGATGCTGGACCTAACAAAGCCACTTCGGCGGGGGATTATGATCACGTTGGGGGGTAAGAAGATGTGGCTGGAGGTTAGGTATGAGAGACTGCCGAATTTCTGCTATTCGTGTGGGCGAATCGGACATGTAGAGATGGAGTGTGAGGGGGAGGATGAGGGAGAGAAATTATCGGGAGAGTACGGGGATTGGATGAGAGCATCTCCATTTAAACCACAAAAGGATAGGAGTGGTGTTGAGAGGGAGAAGGAAAGGAGCCTCTTGGAAAAAATGAGAGGGAGCAAGATGGGTACTGATGAGGGAGTAGAGGGAGGGAGTAGGGGGAGTAGTAAAGGGAGGAAATCACTAATAGAACTTCTAGAGGAAAGGGAAATGGAGGAGGAGAGGAGTGATGGGGTGGAAAAAGTGCTGAGCAAGGAAGCTGAGGGAGTAGTTGAAATGGTAGAAAAGGTCACAATTGGGGAAGAGGACGTGGAAATGGAAATGGAAGGGAATGTGGGGCATCAAAAAACACAAAAGGGGAGTGATGGGGTGGAAATTAGGGATATCAGTGGGGGTAATTTAATTCCATCTAGAAAAACTGAGGGAGGGGAGGATAGTGATAGTAAAAATAAAAAAGGAGGGAGGAAAGAGGGTGGGGGGAGTTGGAAAAGAGTTGCTAGGGAGGTGGGAACCCTGAACCTTATTAGCAGGAAGGGAGAGATTGGGTGTGGGACCAAACGGAAAGGAGATGAGGGATGGGAGGTGGGAAGACTGAGCACAAATGAGGGTGGATCAGAAGATAAGAGTGATAGCGGAGGGAAGAGAGTGAAGGTAGTAGGTGAAGTAAGTGCTACCAATTTGATATCGGCCGGGGACGAGGTCCCCCGCCGGACACAATGAGTTACATCAGTTACAACTGCCGGGGAGTGGGGAAGGCCCGCGCGGTTGACAAGCTCACTAGGATGGTGAGACGGGAGGCCCCAAAAATCCTATTCTTGATGGAAACAAAGAGCAATAGGATGAAAATGGAAGAGGTGCGTAGGACTTTGGGTTTCAAGAACATGTTTGTGGTGGATAGGGTTGGGTTGTCGGGAGGTTTAGCTTTGATGTGGGGTGAAGATTGGACGGTCAATATAGTATCGTACACTCAACATCATATCGATGCTCAGATTCGTATGCCCGACGGGGTACAGTGGAGGTTTACGGGCTTTTACGGTTGGTCAAAGGGGAATGAGAAGCATCAGACGTTAGGGCTCATGAAAAGGCTGCATGAAGACCCTCACCATGCGTGGATGTGTGTAGGGGATTTTAACCTCTGTGCATCACTTGATGATAAAGATGGCGGTAATATCGCTGATTTTGGCCAGCTGGTTGAGTTTAGGGAGGTAATTGAGAGATGCGAGCTTAGGGAGGTACCCTACATAGGAGGTCGGTTTACATGGGACAATGGGCGTGAGAATGAGGAGTTTATTCAAGAACGACTCGACATGGCCTTTTGCAATGATGCGATGTTAGAGATGTTCCCCCAGACATTGGTTCGGCACTTAGAAAGGTGCAAGTCGGATCACCTGCCGATAAAGATATCTCTTGATGGAGATGTTGATGATAGCCGAAGGAAAAAGAATAATGTATTCAGATTTGAGGCTATGTGGTTTACAAATGAGGATTGTTTGGAAGTCATACATAATGGATGGACTAACCCGGGGTCAAGCAGTGTGGACCAGAGTGTTATGGGCAAAGTCAAGCGCTGTGCCGATGATCTGAAGGACTGGGACCGAAGTTGTTTCGGGCATGTTAGATCGAGGCTGGCAAAGATCCGGGATAGATTAAAAGAGATGTCAGAGGGCGGGATGAGAGGGGAGTTGGTGAGGGAAAGGAAGGAGCTTGAGAAGGAGGAGAGGGAACTTATGGAGAAAGAGGAAATCATGTGGTTCCAACGAGCTAGAGCTAACGAATTTCGATGCGGGGATCGGAATACCAATTTCTTTCATAAGAAGGCGGAAGGCAGAAATCGGAGGAACAAACTCCGGAGGCTGATTGATGATGATGGGGTTGAGGAGAGGTCTTTTGATGGGAGGGTAAGGATAGCAACGAACTATTTCCGTAATCTTTTTGAGTCGGATGTCAAAGCGCCCCCGACGGTGGCTACTCAAGGAATCGAGCCTTTCGTGACGGAGGAGGATAATCTCGAGCTGTTACGGCCCTTCACTGCGTCTGAGGTAAAACACGCCCTATTTTCAATGCATCCCACAAAAGCGCCGGGCCCGGATGGTATGCCGGCACTTTTCTACCAAAAGTGTTGGCACATCGTCGGGGCTGATATTACTAATTATGTTTTGAATATCCTAAACGGTCAGCCGATGCCTTCTGGCCTTAATCACACGTTCATAACTTTAATTCCAAAGGTGTCGGACCCGTCTAGGATGAGGGAGCTTCGACCAATTAGTCTTTGTAATGTGGTTTATAAGATTGTGTCCAAAGTATTGACGAACAGGCTGAAGAAGATCTTGGGGAAGCTAATAGCGCCGAGTCAAAGTGCTTTTGTGCCGGGTAGGTTGATAACAGATAATGTGTTGGCTGCGTTTGAGCTATTTCACTTCATGAAGACTCGGCAGGGGGGTAAAAGAGGTTTTATGGCTTTGAAGCTTGACATGGCGAAAGCTTATGATCGGGTTGAATGGTCGTTCCTCGAGCACTGTATGGGCAGATTTGGGTTTGACGAAAGGTGGATTTCCTTGGTGATGAAGTGTGTGAATTCGGTTTCTTTCTCAATCTTGATGGATGGGGAACCGTCGGCTGAGTTCACTCCGAGTCGAGGGCTAAGACAGGGAGACCCCTTGTCTCCATACCTTTTCCTTTTATGCGCCGAGGGTTTGTCTGGAATGCTAAGGGTGAGTGAGGCAGAAAGCAGGATCCAGGGCATCAGAATTGCGCCGACAGCCCCTACTATCTCACATCTTTTCTTTGCTGATGATTGCGTATTGTTTTTGAGAGCAACCTGTCAACAGAGCAGCGAAGTGGTTCATATACTCCATACTTATGGAGAGGCGTCCGGGCAACAGGTGAATTTCTCAAAATCTGAGCTTTCGTTCAGTAAAAATGTTGATGCAGCTAGAAGGGAGGACATCAAGGGTCGATTGGGGATCCGTGAGGTCGAGAAACACGATCGCTACTTGGGGCTGCCAACTATGATAGGCAGGTCGAAGAAGGCCATCTTCCAGCAACTTAAAGAGCGGGTTTGGAAGAAGGTGAAGGGCTGGAAAGAGAAGTGTCTATCAAGAGCGGGGAAGGAAGTCCTGATCAAGTCTATTGCCCAAGCGATACCTACATATACAATGTCTTGCTTCCGGCTGCCAACGGGTCTTTGTCAAGATATAGAGAAGCTGTTGAGCGATTTCTGGTGGGGGGACGGAGATGGGAGAAGGAGAGTGCATTGGATGAGTTGGAGACGGATGAGTCGCTCGAAGCATAGAGGTGGTATGGGATTCCGAGATCTGGAATTATTCAACCTCGCCCTTCTAGCTAAGCAGGGATGGCGACTAATGCAAGAACCGGAGTCCTTGGCAGGGAGGCTACTGAAGGCTAAGTACTTTCCGAACACATCCTTTCTTCAGGCCCGGCTGGGATACAATCCAAGTTACACCTGGAGGAGCCTGATCAGCGGCCAGGAGGTCCTAAGGGAAGGATTAATGTGGAGGATTGGAAATGGGAGTGACGTGAATGTGTGGGAAGACAGGTGGATACCACGGCCTATGTCTTACAAGGTGGTGGCAAATGCGAAAGGAGGAGACCCGAACATGAGGGTTATCGAGCTCATAGATTGGGGGAGTGGACGGTGGGATACTGAGAGAGTCAGGCAAGTACTCCTCCCATGTGATGCGGAAATTGTGCTTGGAATGAAGCTGGTTGATCCGGATTGTTTGGACCGGCAAGTGTGGATTCCGAGCAAGCATGGTATCTTCTCAGTCCGATCGGCGTACCATATGCAGCTTGAAAAGAGAGATATGGGAAATGGTGATATTGGTCAAGCCGATAGGAGTAAGCGAGAGAGAGTGTGGAAGGTCTTCTGGAAGATGAAGATGGTACCGAGAGTTACTTCGTTTGTTTGGAGAGCAGCAAGGGAGATTCTCCCGTGCAAGACCAATCTGGTGACGAGGAAGATCACCGAAGACGATATATGTGAAGTATGTGGAAGACAGGAGTCGGGATTCCATGTGCTTTATGAGTGCCGACTAGCCAAGGAGGTGTGGAAAGGTGCAGCTGATCTATTGAGGTTCTGGAGGGGGCAGAAGTCAGTCTGGGAGGTCTTCCAAAACGTGTTTCTGACGGGCTCCGAGGGAGAGAGGCAGCGATGGTCCATGATCCTGTGGAGTGTGTGGAGGGCCAGGAATAAGAGGATTTTTGAAAACAGCGTCAAGCCCCCACATGTAGTGCTGCAGGAGGCGGATTTGGAACTAACTGAGTTCACAAAACATACGGACAGCACATGTGCGGCTCCGAGAAAGGCATCACAGCCGGGTGGAACCAGGTGGGAAAAGCCTAGACAAGGGTTCATAAAATTCAATTGTGATGCTTCGATCACTAAGGCGAACGGAGCGAGCATTAGCTTCATCGGACGAGCGGATGATGGCCGGTTCCTCATGGCGGGACAACGAAGAATTGAATGCATTACTGATGCTGAGATCGCTGAAGCGGAGGCCATTCGATGGGCAGTGACAATTGCACAGGAAAGAGGATTGAGGTCGGTGCATTTTGAGTCGGACTGTCTCCCCCTTATTACGAAGCTCCAGGAGGGTTATGCTGGACTAGGAATGATCGGCATGATGATCGAGGCCATCACCAAGGCAACCAGCGGAATCACTGATCTAGTGTGGTCTCATGTTCGCCGTGAAGGAAATGAAGTGGCTCATAGCTTAGCGACGTTTAGGCCCATTCAAGACTCTTTGTTCTTTTCTTTTCAGGCTTTGCCTTCAAGCGTTGCTGTACTGTTATCTGATTCATCTTATGCTTGAATGAAAGTGGTTGATTTTTCTCAAAAAAAAAAAAAAAATAGTGCACTTGGGAGCACATGCCCACTTTGTGGACCATATATATGTAAGAAATTTCATGTTAGGGGTAACATGGTAATCTTTAGTATGGGAGTGGTGAAATTAAAGAAATGGAGGATATTTGTAATTTTGTATAGTTTGGTTTTCACCCTTATTTATTTGGTTATAACTTATAAGTTGGTGTAACAGTTGTGATGCATATTTAGCGTAGGTTAAGAAATATTGTAAAATCGTTTCTACCTAGCCTTTTCAAATGAGTGAATCAACCCTTTAAATAAGTTATACGTACCTTATCTATGTTTTTAGAGGCTTGAAATAGGTAAAGAGATCGAATCACATATTGAAAATATGAATGAACGAGTTTAATATTAATAATAGCCGGTGAGCTACTTTTTTTTTTTAATTACAATTGGTTTTAGAATAAAACCTCACCCGACTTATATGATAGACTACTAGCACATAGGCGCATGTGGACACAATCTTTAGTCACGAGCGACTAACCAGAAAGACAAGTTATGGTGAAAAAAATCAATCTTAAAGCGATTGACTCAGGAAAAAAAAAAGTTATTTACCTACAATCTCTATTAATTTGAATAGATGATATTGGTAGGTAAGGGTAAATATTCTATATATATAATCCAAGTTATACAAATGTTTGAATGTTTTTCCTAGTGTTGGAGGCTCGAGGTCTATAGTTAATTTAAAAAAAAAAAAAAATGGTACTCCACAGTGATGGTAGAAAAGTTAATGTAATTAGGTTAATTAGTTGATACTTAGGTGAAGCTAGGGTTTAGCTAGGTTAGAAGTAATGTGTTTTAAAAAGGCTGACAATGACTTATAATGTGTTAGCTAGGTGTGAAGTGTGAGGCACACTGAAAAACTTAGTACTATTATTGATCGAATTGAAAGGTACTTTTGAATGGATAAAAAATGATGAAGAAACGGTGAACGCCTTGAAACAAATAGTGAAAGATATTAATCATAGTTTTGATGAATAATCCTGATCGATGAAATTCTTGTACGTTGTATTATCATCACCGGCATGGTAAGGCTTATATCATTGCTTCTTTTTCTTTTTTTGTTTTTTTTATTAGGAAAGGATTCGGGCGAGGAGACTCTACCCGGCAGCATCCTTACGGATGAGGTTTAGAAGACCTGAATCGTTGTGAATATTGACTCTCCGGCCAAAGTGACAAAGATGTGCAACCTTATCAGCCACTTTATTACCCAAACGGGTTACGAGGCACATCAAAAAAAGAGATTTGTTTCAAAGTCAATAGAAGAAGTTGTACATCAGATAAAATTAGTTTAATTTTCCAAGAATATTTAGTTTTTTTTGTTTAACTAATCAATGATTATACTAGAGTGGCTTCTTTATTTTGCCTGCTCTTTATTTCCTCTTTAATTAATTTCGAGTTTTTTTGTTTCTTTTTTGGCGTTTTGATTCAATCATTTAATTGGGTTTTTAATTGTTCAAATAAATAATCACGCGCTGATTATCCATTCTAAGATGATATTTCCAATTAGCTTTAATTTTATTATATTAAAAAAAGTAATTAAGTATTCAATCCTCAATCATAAAGGTACTTTGTCTCTAAAGGCTTATCAATTTACCATGCCAAGCATAAAGGAGGAGGATAGATGGATTGGCCGGGCACCAATTTTTACTAGTATTATTTGTGGTAATTGTGGAAGAAATGCAATGAGTTTATCCTCTAGATCCCGTCCTCTGAATGAATAATATGTTAATCTAAATATAAATTATTATTTTACCAAAAAAATAATATAGATATAAATCAAATTAGTTTGACATATTATATATATATAATTCAAATATATTTTATTTAGATTCTCTCAAAATATAAATAAAATTCACATTTATTTGAGAAAGTTTTTTTCTCTAATCTATCAGTAATTAAATCTTATGTAATTTAACATAGTTGATTTTAAAAAATATTTTAATTTTTTTTTATTAAACATATATATTTATTACGTTAGTTTACTAAAATATCTATACACGGATGGATTGTAAGTGGCTACATATTATGACTACATAATATTGTAATTATTTATTTTTGGCCTCAAAAAATAATATAGATATAAATAAAACAATAATAATTATTAAATGATTAATTTTGATATAAATACTTCTCTCCACTAAAAAATAATCTAGATATAAAAAAAATAGTACCTATCAAATACTACATACGTAGTATGTATCTATTAATATATTTTTTTATTATGACTATAAAATATTTTTATTTATATTTTTTTCAATTAACTAAAATATATATAGATAGATGGTGGCTTATACAATTTTCTATAAACTATGATAACATATTATTTTGTTAATTTTTTTCCTAAAATCAACCATAAATCCATAATGCACCACATAAGACGCTTAGTATGTGTATATAGATAGATTAATGATTCAATATATATCTTTTAACCACGTTAGTAAATGATTCTAAGTACCCCTAATCTACACTCGTCTGGTTGTCCCTAGTGTATAGGATTAAGTTCGCGTGTTCGGCTGGTTGTATGTTCTTGTCATCGTTTGTATTTGCACCGTTTTCTATTACGTTGTAATAAATTTGACGGTTCACTCTCTGCAAACCTTGTCGTCTCCTTGAGGTGTCAGGTATATCTGACTTCGAATGTTTTTCTGATTTAAACAAAAAAAGGGAAGAAGAGAGAAAAACATGTGCATTACATAAAAATGTAAAAACAAACTCGTTCGATTAAGATGTGCATCTACGTACTACGTAATAATATATTCCGTTGTTAAATCACGACGGGTCATACAACGTGGGGATCAAACGTCCAAGCGCACACACGCGCTAACCAAGCTGAGCACGTAAGGAGAGTGGAGTTTCATCACGGTCCGTACTATATATACTCATCAGTACTCAGTAGTAAGTAACTAAACAGAAACTAGGAAAGAAGCCAACAACGGCTGGTGCTTACTTATTTATTAGGCGTAGTTTTCGAGTAGTTAATTTTTTTAATGCTTTTATTCACTGCGTAGCAGAGACGGTGATGTCTGGGAGAAACCATGGCGGTCCGGTTGAGTTCAGACTCAATTTCCATCCATTTTTTCTTCGACATTAATTAATCTAAAACAACTAAATATAAATAAACAATTAATTTATAGTACTGTACTGTATTATTTTCGGTTAGGTATTTGCAATTTCTGTGCATAATAGTAAATTAATTGATACTCTACATTGAAACCGCAATGTGATCTGACGGGCAGTCCACGTGAAGGGGACTTGATTGGTAATTTCACTAATTTCATAAATATAGTTACTCTAATTTGTGGGTTGTTGGTTCGACCATTTCCGTCACCGGTGACCGGTGAGGTGAGTCCACGTTCATACTAACATTAATTGTTGGCGTGACACGTCAGCAAAATGCTAACAGAATAAGTAATATTAATATATAGATATATTGCAATCGGAAAAAAAATGGAAATATATATATATATATATATATATATATATATATATATATATATATATATATATATATATATATATATATATATATTTAACTATGAAGAGTTTTATCAAAAAAATAATAATCTTACATCAAGATTTTAAAGAATATAAAAGTTTTGTACACATTAGCTGAGCTACTCCTTTTAATTAGGAAAAATGACTAAGAATAATACAAACTATCACCCGTGAACCAAAAATAATACAAACTTTAAAAATTTCTAATCAATCTATTAATATTACTAATTCTGCTAGCATTTTGATAACGTGTCACGCCCACAATTAAAGTTGAATTTTTTATTCAAATGAGATTTTCTTATTGGTCAATATTATTATGGAAACTTTAAAATATTTGTTTCCTATTTTAAATATGATTTGAATCCGTTCCTTTTTTTATTTTCGGTTATATTGCCGTAAATATTGAGACATGTTTCCATTTTTTTTCCGATTGCAATATATCTATCTATCTATCTATATATTAATATTACTAATTCTGTTAGCATTTTGCTAACGTGTCACGCCAACAATTAAAGTTGAATTTTTTATTCAAATGAGATTTTCTTATTGGTCAATATTATTATGGAAACTTTAAAATATTTGTTTCCTATTTTAAATATGATTTGAATCCGTTCCTTTTTTTTTCGGTTATATTGCCATAAATATTGAGACATGTTTCCATTTTTTTTTTTCTGATTGCAGTATATCTATTAATATTACTAATTCTGCTAGCATTTTGCTGACGTGTCACGCCCACAATTAAAGTTGAATTTTTTATTCAAATGAGATTTTCTTATTGGTCAATATTATTATGGAAACTTTAAAATATTTGTTTCCTATTTTAAATATGATTTGAATCCGTTCCTTTTTTTTATTTTCGATTATATTGCCGTAAATATTGAGACATGTTTCCATTTTTTTTTCCGATTGCAGTATATATATCTATTAATATTACTAATTCTGCTAGCATTTTGCTGACGTGTCACGCCCACAATTAAAGTTGAATTTTTTATTCAAATGAGATTTTCTTATTGGTCAATATTATTATGGAAACTTTAAAATATTTGTTTCCTATTTTAAATATGATTTGAATCCGTTCCTTTTTTTTATTTTCGGTTATATTGCTGTAAATATTGAGACATGTTTCCATTTTTTTTCCGATTGCAGTATATCTATCTATTATCTATTATCTATCTATTAATATTACTAATTCTGCTAGCATTTTGCTTACGTGTCACGCCCACAATTAAAGTTGAATTTTTTATTCAAATGATATTTTCTTATTGGTCAATATTATTATGGAAACTTTAAAATATTTGTTTCCTATTTTAAATATGATTTGAATCCATTCCTTTTTTTTTTTTTTGGTTATATTATCGTAAATATTGAGACATGTTTCCATTTTTTTCCCGATTGCAATCTCTTTTCGGTTATATTGCTGATGTGTCACGCTCACAATTAAACTTGAATTTTTTATTCAAATGGTATTTTCTTATTGGTCAATATTATTGCTGAAATTTTAAAATATATGTTTCCTATTTTAAACATATTTGTTTCCTATTTTTATACTAAAATATTATTTAATTTGATATGTTGTATGTCAATTTGTGATCTATTTTAATCGTCTACGTACATTGAACATTCGTCAATTCTTGGTTGGTTTTATTCTTGGATATTGAAATTGTTGATTTATCATTTTAACCGATTGCAATATTCCCCACAATGTCTACATACAACGAACATGTAATAATCAATTTGTAAATATTCGATTTTAAAAATTAATTATAAAAATCAATTAGAGCCAAATAAGTGTTATTTTATAATTTAATTATTTTAGACATCTTAAATGACTATCGAAAAATAAATAATATTTTAAGACTCACAAGCATTACTATTTACTAATGCTTATTTTACATTTGGGATGAGGCTTCTTAGATCACTTTTCTACCTTTAAGGATCTTTTTTTTTACCATCTTACCTTTATTTTCACTATTTATTTTTCTATCTTTCTAACCATCTTTCTCATGAAAATAATCAATAAGTTATGTACATCTACATATTTAACTTCAAAATTATTCACACAATCATGTGCTTATGATTTTTTAATATTTCTACGGGAGCTTATATTTGACTTTTTAGATCTACGCTAATGATAATAATTATATATTTATTTCAAATTATATTAGATGGTGTGTTTGAGTATTATTACTACTTGACCTTATTAAATCATTTTCAAAATTTGTATCGTATCTTTTTCCAACTAATTTATAAATTATAAAAAAATATTTTATACATATTTTTGTTTATATATATATATATATATTAATATAGTATTATATAGACATATATAAAATGATGTTCAAATTAAAATGGATTAAACTCCCGTGCCTTCAAGGCACGGGTATTACACTAGTATACAAACTAAACCCAACTAAACCGAATTTGATACTATGGCTAAAATTTACAAATGAAAAACTAATTTAAACTCAAAACAACAAAATTGGGAAAATTGAAGGAAATTGGTCATTTTTCATCCTCATCGTCTCTCTCCAAACCCTCCCGGAGGAATGCGGTGCGGCGCTCGACCTGTGCAAGCTAAGTAAAATGTGAAGAAAGAACCATGTCCACGTATATGAGCAAAATTCAAGATCTTGATCCTCAAATTCATCCCTTTCATATGCATTTACGTACAGTGAGTGAATCACCCCTACTATATATTATATTATTGTTTTTAATTAGTTGTGAATCTACAAACAATACCTCAAATTCGATCGTCCTCTCAATCCATTGACAGGGACCAAAGAAATGATCCATAACTATAAGAAATCAAATCTGAAAATCGCCTCTTTGTAATTGGCGAAAGGGTTAGCAGAAGCCCTAGAAACTTCGCTGACAACTCACAGTTTCCTCAGCGACGCAAACAATTGTAGACCAGAAGACGATAAACAGCCATCAATTTCCCCCAATTTTAATTTACAATAATTTCCCAAACTTTTTGTTAATTGTAATTTTGAGTTTCATTAAATTACTTTTTCATTTGTGAATTTTATTCATAGTATCAAAATCGGTTTAATGGGGTATAGACGTATAGTTTGTATACTAATTAATAATTTTTAAAGTTCGTATTATTTTTTGTTGATATTTTTCTTGGTCATTTTTTCTTTTAGTTGACCTCAATTGATTTTAAAATAAAACTTTAGTTGCAACAAACTTCGATAATATGCCTAAAACATAGTAGAATTCAATATCTAAATAAGCAATAAACTTAAATCATACACATATCAAAAGAAGTCAATGTCCACCACAATTTGTTGTTGTCAACTCCTTAATTATTTAATTTGCTACTTGTGTTTCTTAATTACTCAACTACTGACATTCCAAATACCCACCTTTTTTTTTTGTTAACCAGAGGAGCATCTAAGTCAGTTCTACTTGCCTCCATATTGAGTTAGTAGTATATGATTGTTATCCCTGAAATCTTTCTTTCAATCTATTAGACATCTCCAACAGCTTCCCTAAAATTTCTTCAAAATAGAAAAACAAAATACGCATTCTTCAAATTATTTTTACATTAACTCCAACAACTTCTCCATTTCGAAGATTTGAATAATCGTTTAGTATGGAGAATGTTGCAGATTTAGGAAATCCTCTATATTTTTTCTGCTGCTTCTTCATTTTGGAGAATGTGATAGAGAATCTGTTAGACTAAAAAATACCTTAAAATTCTCCAAAAACTCCAAAATCCTCATTTTGAAAAACTATTGGAGATGCTCTTATACACCTTGATTCGATACCCTAAGAAATATTATCATTTTTTAAAATTGAACACAAATTATTAATGACTTTAAACATCTCTCAATTATTATAAATAATTCGATTTAAGAGTTTAAAAGCCGAAGATCATATTGTTAATAATATTTTGATAAATTAAGAAAATCAAACGGTCTAGATCGATACTTTGCATTTGTAGATATCAAGAGAGCCCCATCGAATTTCATATCAAATGTCCCTTAATTACTATATATGACACTATGCAGTGAATAGTTATAAGCTTTATGTGTTGGTGTACGTTTGGTCTTACATCTTTGATTCGTTCTTTGTGGCTTTCCTCTTGCCAACATGTCCGTCTCTGTAGTACGTCGATCAACACTCCCACATCGATCCATCTATAAACACACATTCTAAGACAAAAAATCTAATTACCCCGTAGAGAAATCAAATCATCAAATTAATTTCTCTCTCGCGTGAATCATATATTATTGGTGTCCACCTAATTGAACAAAACAAGCGGCTGACGCTGTTTTGCTCAGATTTAGGGGTATTATTCGAGCCGAATGAGTTCAGTTTGACATGGTTAACCTTAGTTTATTTCTTAAACGAGTTCAAGGCGAGTCGAGTCCAATTTCTAAACAAATTTTTTTTTTTTATCAAGCTTGGCTTGTTTAGTGAATGAACAAGTTGAAACCGAGCTTTTTTTCGAGCTTTAAGCAGTAGAATTTGGTCATAACATATTAACTTAAAGAAATTTTAGAAATTTCATAAATTCGAGCTTAAATCGAACGAGACAAACTTTCAAACGAGCTTAAAATTTCGTTCAAACTCGACTTATTTAGGTAAGTGAACGAGTTCGAGTCGAGCTTTTTTCGAGCCAGGCTCGAGCTGTTATGTTCATATAAAAGTCCTAGACCAAGGTTATGATAATTAACGAGGTAAAAAGAAAGTATATATTGAGCCAAATGAGGACTCTCTTCGTATTAAAAAAATATACAATAATTTGTAATTAAATCTTAACTCTAACTGCTACTATATTATATATTATTTTATTTTTTAAAATTTAAATAAATCTTATATTAACATCCGTTAAACTAATTAATATCTATCAATATCAATATATTTAATAGATAAAATCTTGTACAAATATATTGATATCTAAACAAAATTGACCAATTGGGTAAAATATTATCTCAAGTTATATTAATCTTGTAAAAAAATATCGATACCTAACTAAATTGGATAAAATCATATATTAAGCATATATTTCTCTCTCTCTATATATATATATTAATTAATTAATGAATAAAAAAAATGAATATAATAAAGATGATGTAAGTAAAATAAATACAAAAACTGAAATTAATCAAATCTGGTGCGGAGCCGGACTTTCACCTGTTGTAGGCATAAAATTATATATACATATAAACTGAAGTTGATGACAGAATGGAAATGGAGTGGGGCGATGTGTGTGAAATCTGACAGCAGCATAAGTTGAATAAATTAAATTAATTTAGTAAAGAAAAACTCGATCGAGATGAGAGGTAGGGGTTGACTGGTCAAACACTAATTAATCAAAGCATGAAAAACAATACGAGTAGTAATGTTCGTACTTAATAAAATAATGAGTTGAGAATCTTAGTGTAATGTGCTGATGAGTGATTATTAATTATGCAGACCAAACTTCAACTTCAATTCGATCTGGCCGGTTAACTGCTAAACCGTCAGCATTTACTCATCAAATCCCATTTAATTTACTAATCACTATATGGATCTTTTCATTTGGTCAAGACTCCAAGACGACTGTAATCAATTAACCCGGTTTTATAATCTTCTCTTCCAAAATTAAAATCAAAATCTCTTCATTATATTATTAACCATAACATGCAGACTGCAGATTGCCGAGGAAGAAGATATATATATATACACTAAATTAACCATATACATAAAATCAAAATATCATCATTAAATTAATAGCCCCCTTTTTAAATGCTAAACTACATTGTTCAAGTCGAAGGTGGAAAGATTCCACTAAGTCTAACATTAATATGTAATCAAGTATGTGATATTTTACTTTGATTTGAGTACTATTGCTTTCCTAATCTTTGATTAATTAGAAATATAATTGTATCCATATAAAAATAATTCTAACCAATTAGAGTAGTTGCTCATTGAATTACTCTATCTATTGACATTTGAGTTTAGGTTGGATCTTCAATAGACTTATATATTGGGTTTTCTGGTGGGGTCTAAAAGAATTCAATTCTTGAAATAGGAGGTGACAATTAGGTGCGAGCTGATTGCACCAAGTTTCAGAAGGACTCACTTGCTCAACTTGTTGGGTGGTGTTTTTAATTTGTGAGTCAATCCCACATCGAAAATGGTTTATTACAATTTAGTTGAGTTTAATGGTTTGTCTTGCTCTCTACCAGTGGGATGAGTCGGTCGGCACAAACCGGTTTAACTGGTACGTAAATCTTGTCGGCTGGATCGACATGTGGTTACTAAAATATAGCATGAGTTCGATCTCATGCCCCTTGGGCCCTTGCTTATTTTCTCTCCTAATGGGCCTATGTAGGGAAAGAGAGAGAGATACTATTTTTTCAAAGTCCAAGAACTCAGGATAAAGAGGCAGAGATAACAAGTCGGACCCGGCGGATCACAAGCCAGGTCATGATTCGAACCCAAACCCATGGGATGGTGGGTCAACGGGTCCATGTGACCCGTCGGGTTACAGGTCGCTGGGTCTGTTTTTTTTTTTTAAATTTGGTTTTATTTTTATTTTTGTCATTCAAATATAGCGTTTTTCAACCAAAAAAAAATATTATCGATCCGACGGGTAATCCGGTCGAAACCCTCGACCCTAACTTGAACCCGTGACTCACCCTAACTCATGACCCGCTTGATTGATCTATCAGATTGTTGACCTGTACAACCCGCCAGGTCATGGGTTAACCCGTGACCTGTGGACAACCCTGTGTAGAGCTAGTTAGATTATATACTCCCTTCGTTCGGTAAACCATAGTATTTATTTTAGAGTATTAATTTTATTAAATAAAATATGTCACTATAGATATTTTGGCCATTACTTTACGAAAATGCCCTTGTAAGATTACAATGGATTGTTAATTCTAGTTTTTTAGAAAATTAAAAATGTGATATAGTAAATGAGGGTATATAATGGTATATTTGTTTATTTCCTAAAAAATGGTTTAAAAAGTCAAAATGCCATGTTTTGTTAAACAGAAAGAAGTATATTATAAGATGGAAAACGTAAGGAATTGAGCTAGTTAGATCTTATGGGCCATAAAGCATAATTAAATGGGCTGATTGTGATGGCTGGCCCAATTATTTTCCTTCTTGCTGTCCTTGGTTAGAATGTTAAAACAAAGTAAAACGTTAAGGGTCGTTTCGTATTGATATCTAGATATCAGCCCCCGATATCTAATATCTAGTGTTTGGTAGGGCTAGATATCGATATCGCCCGATATCGATACCAAACGACCCCTAACTAATCAAATATGTTCTCTATCAATATGATTAAAGTTGGAATCCTATAGATCCGCTTGTTTTCTATGTCCACACGTGAGAGCGCATTATGCGGACCCAAGCCGAGCACACAAGACCTGTAGGGTTCCATCCTAAAACCAATTGACAATAGGAGGAGTGGCCCACTAACTTATATGCAAGACTCGGATTATCGTGTTTTTCGATGTAGGACAATCCAAGACATCACAACACTTATAATGTACAATTTTACATTATACTCCAAACAAATTAGTGAGGGAATTGAAGTATACTGAAAAAGAGAGGCAACTAGCTAATTTCCCAACGACGTTGTAATCCGAAACAATAAGCAAAGTAAATATCCAGGCCGTGCATAGACATGTTTGAATGCCACAAACGTGATCTAGAATTGGTTTAGAATTGTGTATTATAAATTATAATAACTGGCCCAAACAAATTAGTGAGGGAATTGCTTTTCATATTATCAATTGTTTAAATCACATCCGAATTATTAATATTCCAATCAGTTTTTATTTTTGTATACATGCCAACGAAATTCGCTTAAGATAAGCTAATGTCTCATCTCACTAAACCACGGTTGATCGATTGATATTTGATAATATTGATATCTATAAAATTTAGATTTTGAAAAATTGATGGAATGGTTTTCTCATTGATACAGATACTTGATAGACACTAACTTGACAGTTGACACTATACACAATAATTTTATCCACAACAAAGATAAAATATAATAATTTAACCAAAAATCCCTCCATCCTTTGACATATATATATATATTTTGCCTAAGCCATGGCCGCCAAGGAGACGAGCAGCACCAAAATGGCCGCCCTTGTTCTTCCATTTTACACAACTAACAACCTAACCCTAGCTACATTAGTAGAGTTGTATATACATAGATAGCTATAGCCTATAGACTATAGTAGTGCATCCTAATTAAGCAAGTTAGTGATCAAGTAGAAGCCAATTTGAAGATAAGCTCCAGATCTGGCGGATTGAAGTACCCTCTCTTTGGCGCCGCCGCCGCCTCCGTCCCGCCACCAGGTGTCCACCTTTTCTTCTTCGGTGGAGGCGGCGGCGCAACACTCGCTGGAATCCTACACCCGTCATGCCGCGGCGTCAACCACCCCTCCTCCACCGCCCCGAAGCCGTCCACATCCTCCATCAAGAATCAGTTAAAGCGAAGCAGTTACTCTCTGGACAACAAGTCGATGTTAAAGAAAGGGAAGGTGAGCGTGTTGATCGGTGTTGGTGTTGGCGTTGATTTAACTAGTTATTGATTGGTGTACTGGTAGTGTGTGGAGGGCGGTGGCTTCTTCCGGAAGCCGCGTTTAATCTCGTGGCTGTCATTTTGTTTGGTAGTATAACGTACAGCGAGCCCCAGTCGGTGGACACGTGTCTCTCTTTCGCCATTGAAGCGTGACACGTGGCGGAATTTCCCTCTTCTGGTTCTCTGGCTTCGTTTTCAAATTTCCCGCTGGTTTTCTGTTTAAAATGAATTTCGCGGGGAAAAGGGCTTATCCGTTACAACTCAAAGTTAAGATTGGGCTATCAACTCTTTTAGGCTCCATTTGGCAAAATACTAGTTTGATGGGCTGATTGATTATTTGTGTTAAATATATGTTAATAAGCTAGTGGTTGGAGTGTCTGATTGAAACTTATTAATAAAAAATTACAAGCTTCGAAAAGTTTATGTTATTAGTTTTTCTCATTTCAAAAGCTAATTAATCTAAAATTTTATAGGAGTATTTATTTCATTTACAGCTATATAATATCATAATCAAGAGGTCTAATAAGCTAGCTGATGATTTTATTTTGCCAAACGGAGCCTTAATAAGCTATAAAGTGATGTGATAAAACTTTTTGTGATAAAAAAACAGCTCAAAGAAGAATTTACTATTTTGATATATCTCTATCATTTTATCAAAATTTTCATCTAGATCTTAACACTAAAATTTTGATATATATCTAGAATTTTTTCAACTATTTCCAACCTTTGCCTAGGGGTGTTATGTGAACACGAGTAGCTCAAATTTAACTCGTACTCGCTCGATAAAAAACTCAAATCGAGCTCATTCATATTCTAAACGAGCCGAGTATGAACACATTTTAAAGCTCGACTTGTTCGAATTAAACTCGAATAGCTCGAATTTTTTGGAATTTCTAAAATTTCCTTTAAATTACCGTGTAATGAGCTAGTAAAACTGCTTAAAGGTCGAAAAAAAGCTCGGCCGAGTATGAGCACATTAAGCTCGAGTCAAAATTTAGGTTTAGCTTGAGCTCGTTCATATTTTAAATGAACTGAATATGAATAAACTATACTCGGCTCATTTGGCTCAAATAACAGTCCTACCTATGCCGATACTGAAAAGGCTCCGAATTCTAAATTTGGGCCGGTTATGCTGGTTAACTTGTTGGGCCGTTTTCGTATGAAAGCCCATTTGGAAAAATGAAAAGTTGCATTCTTTATCAACCACGTCACATTTACATTATTTGGTTTCTAATCTTAAATTTCAATGTGCTACATTTGATAGTATCGATGCTATTGCTTATAAAGTCTTAAAGATGAAGTGCAATGTAGACGTTAATAGACTAATATATAGCAAAAAATTTTTTGATAGCGTAATATATAGCAATTTATACCATAGTAAGTTAACTTTTAACATTTGAACTTAATTTATAACTTTTCCTTCATTAAAAAGGAACAAAAAAATTGGCTGCGTGGCTTGAGGCCTTAAGTCCCATTATTTTTGTATTATTTAATCAAGCAAAACTAATTAAAATAGATTTAATTTTGAAAGGGTGTTTTTATTAGACATTCGACCCCTCTATATCTAAATCATATTGTATGACTCATTTAAAAAAGTTAATTACTACACAACAAATTTATTTTGAAAGACATTTTTCTAATATAGGAATATGAACCTACATTAAAAATCCAAAATAATAAAATAAAATATTATTTTAACACATTCATCTTTCTAAATCTTCTCACCTTTGTGTGTAGTTTAATTTGGTGAAGTACTGACTTACTCATATATCGAACGTTCACATATACCGCTTATATATATATTATTTTATAATCTGTATTGTTGCTTAGTATTTATACCCTCATTGCCTTCTTCCTCTTTAATCTCTTGGCGCTTCACTTCTTTTAACTTGTAAGTTTTTTTTTTTTTTTTTGGTATTTTTTTTTTAAAAAAAAATTAGTATCTTTTCATTTTTGGCTGAAATTGCATCTTCTGGTAAATAAATCACAATGAAATCAACTGGTAGATTCCAAGGAAGCAATAAACATACAAAATGGAATGCAAAAATCAGAAATCCTCCAATGCTGAATATGACTGCCTTCTCTTTGGTAAGATGAACTTCAAATTGATCTATTCAATGTACAATGGTATTCAGTAAAACCTACAATGAATGTATGTGTTAAATGTGTTGCAGATCTGGATGATACTCTTTACCCGATTAGTTCGGGTATCGCCAAACAGTGCTCCACTAACATTCAAGGTCTGCATATCCCAATTCCATCCATCCTCTCATAAGTTATCAAGTTAATTCCTTTGCCTCAATTGATTGACTGATTGGTTGGTTTGTAAAAGGATTTAGGAACTCAGTTGATAATTATCATACTGAGGTTATGTATTTATATATAGAGATTATATAGAGGATATTCCAAAAGATACACATGATACAAATAAGGATAAATATATCTACAGATATAGATAGAATAACGATAGATAGAATATATCTCTAATACCCCCTGCAAGCTCATGGAGGAGGACCGACATGAAGCTTGGATCGAAGCTGTTCAAAATGAAGAGTACCAAGGGCTTTCGTGAAGATGTCAGCCACTTGCTCAGTTGCACCGATGTGGCGAACATGAAGCTCATCGGAGTCGACCATCTCTCGAACAAAATGAAAATCGACATGAATGTGCTTGGAACGGTTGTTCAAGACAGGATTGCGAGCCATGAAGGTAGCGCTGAGACTGTCGCAGAGAAGAACCGGACGTGTGAGAAGACGATGTCGGAGATCAAACAAGAGAGACTTGATCCAGGCCAACTCAGCCGCAGTGACAGCAATGGCACAATATTCGGCCTCTGTACTAGAACGAGCCACGACCTTCTGCTTGCGAGAGGTCCAGCTGACGAGAGTGTTGCCAAAGTAAATGGCAAAACCAAACTGAGACCGAAATTCGTCAGGGTCCGACGCCCAGCCCGCATCGGAGAAGGCTGTGAGTGTGAACCTGGGAGCTGGCCGGATGGTGAACTGATGAGAAAGCGTGCCCTTGAGATAACGGAGAATGCGCTTGACTGCATTCCAGTGAGAGTCCATGGGACAATGCATGAGCTGACATACCCGATTAACAACATAGGAGATCTCAAGACGAGTGACGGTGACTTACTGAAGAGCACCAACGATGCTGCGATACAGAGTGGGATCCTAGAAGGGATCACCGTCCTTTGTCAGGCGAGTGTGCGGCTCAGCAGGACTCGAGATAGGCCTAGAATCCGCCATCTTGGACTTGGTGAGAAGATCACGAATGTACTTTTGCTGACAGAGGAGTAAGCAATCCGAAGAGCTCACCACCTCAATTCCAAGGAAGAAATGAAGATCACCAAGGTCCTTAAGCGAGAAGGCCCGGTGAAGCTTAGCAGTGAAGGTCGCAATAAGAGAATCTGAGCTGCCGGTGACAATCAGATCATCAACATATACCAAGACATAGATCACACTTGATGGGGTACCGTAAACAAAAAGAGAGCAATCAGACTGACAACTTCGGAACCCATAGGTGAGCAAGAAAGCCTTGAGCTTACTGAACTAGGCACGAGGTGCCTGTTTCAGACCATATAGCGCCTTACGAAGAAGGCAGACGTGATTTGGCCGAGACTTGTCAACGAAACCAGGAGGCTGCTCCATGTAGACCTGCTCATGTAAGTCACCATTCAGGAAAGCGTTATTGATATCAAGTTGCTTAATCGGCCATCTGAATGTCAGCGCAATCGTGAGGACCAGACGAATTGTCGTAGGCCGAACAACTGGGTTGAACGTGTCGAAGTAATCAATACCCTCTTCCCGATGGTAACCTTTTGCCACTAGATGCGCTTTGTAGCGCTCAATAGATCCATTTGCTTTCCGTTTGACCCTATAAACCCACTTGCAACCCACAACGTTAGTAGATCGAGGACGTAGAACCAAAGACCATGTGCCATTCTTAGATAGCGCATCGAGTTCTGTTGACATGGCAGTGACCCATTCAGGGGATTGGGTGGCTTGGCGAAAGGTTTTGGGTTCATGATGAGGGTAAGGGTCGGGAGTAAGTGGATGTTTTGTGGTGTGAAGGGCTTTGGGTTTAAGGTCACCCGTCCGAGCACGAGTTGCCATGGGATGAGTGCTGTTATCAGCAGGGCGGAGGTGTTGGAGGACAGGTAGGTGGTACTGGTGAGGGTGCAGGAGTATGCTCAGCAGATGGGATAGAGGGTGTGGGAGATGAGGGTGATGAGGCTATAGGTGTAGCCGGTGGGGATGGGATGTCGAAGGGCAGCGGCTGCTGAGGGGGCTGCAGGGGCTGCTGTAAGCGGGACTGTGGAGTGTCAGTGATGGCATGAGGCGACGGCAGCGACTGGTTGGCATGGGGCACAATCGACGAAGAGGTGTGGACAACCGATGACAGAAGGTCAACGGATAGAGGTGGACTGTAGGACTCGGTAGGAGGTAGGGGTGTGCATAACCGGGTATCGGACACAAACCGGTTAACCGTGTCGGGTACCCCGGAACCATTAAGGTGAAAATGGGTGATCCGAACACGATCCGATTAGTATCGGATACCCGACACGAAAACGTAAACGGTTTCGTGTCGGATATCCGTGTAACCCGACACGAACCGTTTGCAATGAGAAGGTGAGAACGAAAAACACATTGATGTCAAACCGCTCAAATCCATTTACTTGGATGGAAGGCAAAAAATTACATGAATCAATCGAAGAACAAGAGAAAAATAAATATGGATATCGCAAATCAAAATGATCCAAACAAAACAATCATGTTCAGGGGTATTGGGTAGTCACCGATTCACCAGGGCGTTGGAGATGGTTGGAAGAATCCAGATCTAGATGAATATTGGCCAAATCTGGAGATTTAAAGGGTTGAGACTTGAGAGAGAGTCACCAATTGCAGTAGCCCTTATCGCTGCATCCGAAGACTTGGAGAGGGTTGAAGGAGAGAGCCTTCAATCACCCTTCACTCCCCTTGAAAGAGTCTTCAACTCACTAGGCGGCGACAATCCTCGAAGCCGGAGCAGTGCCCCGTCGTCGCCAGGACGAGTGGATCCGGGGCCGAGCAGTGCCCTGTCGCCGACAATCCTCCACAGCTTCATTGGATTTGGAGAGAAAGAGAGAGGCCAAGACGAGTGGATCCGAGGCTGAGCAGTGCCCTGTCGCCGGCAATCCTCCACAGCTTCGTTGGATTTGGAGAGAGAGATGCTGGCTTTGGAGAATATGAGAGATTTGCCTGTGTAGTTTGTACGCTAGGCGGTTAGGGTTTGTATTTCAGCAGAAAAAGGGAACTTTTTTAATAAAAAAACGCATAAAAAGGGAACTTTTTTAATAAAAAAAAAACGCAGCTACAAAAATGACGGGGATAAGATTCGAACCCCCAACCTTTTGAATTGACAGCATGAACCCGGGCGTCCCTAACCAAATGAGCCAATTTACTTTAATGTTTCATCAGACACAGTATAATACTAGTACTATCATTATAGTACCGTACTTATATATATATATAAAAATTAAACGGTTCGTGTCGGGTACTCGACAAAGCGATTTGCCCGACCCGAACACGAACCGTTTAAAGCCGTGTTTTCTCGGTTCGTGTCATTATCGTGTCGTGATTTTTCGGTTTCGGGTTTTTTCGTGTCGTGTTGTCGTGTTTTCGTGTCGTGTTTTCGGTTTCGGGTTTTTCTACACACCCCTACCGAGAGGGAGGCTGGCGCGAGGACTGGCGAGACGGAGGCCGATCAGAAGAGCCCCTGCGAGAGGACCCGCCGTGCTGCTGTCCAAAGTTCGCAGTCGGTTGGGAGGCGGCGGCAGTCCGAGCCTCATCAGCCAGACGTTCCTCCTCTCGAAGGAGAAACCCAAGAAGGTTGCCGGGATCCAAAGTATCCAGCTTTATGTTGAGGGCAGCGCGTAGCGGCCCATAGGACGAATCCAGGCCGTGGAGAACAGCCGAGATGAAGTCGTCATCAGACACGGGATGAGAGCAATCAGCCAGAGAGTTAACGATGTTGCGCTTCTGCTCGAAGTACTCAATCATAGGCAGATTACCTTTTTGAAGAGTGTTGAGTTGTTGCTTGAGATACATCGATCGGGCGCGAGACTGTGCCTGAAACATCCTTTCAATGGTAGTCCAGGCTTGAAAGGAAGTTTCAAACTTGGTGAGATAGCCAAGTAGTTGCTGCGTGATGGTGGTGCGGAGCCAGATAAGAACAAATTTGTCCCGTCGCTTCCAAGTGAGGAAGGCAGGATTGGGAGACGTTGATGCCGGAACGGTGTCGTAGCCAGCGTGGTGACGGTGGCCGGAGGAGCCACATCAGATGTGACAAAAGCCTTTAATTCAAAGGCATCTAGGGCATCCAAGACATTGGTACGCCAAATGGAATAGTTGGTGCGGTCTAATTTGAACGAGAAGACCGGAAAGTGAAGAGATCCAGAGGAGTCGTCACTGAGAGCAGCGGCGAGAAAGGAGGTGCTGGATTTCGACGAGCCGGGTTCAGTGCTGCCGGTCGACGCCGATGAGGAGGCAGGGGTGCCGTCAGGGGTGGTGGACATGGTGATTAGGGTTTGTTACAAAAAGGATCTTGCTCCGATACCATAAAAGGATTTAGGAACTCGGTTGATAATTATCATACTGAGGTTATGTATTTATATATAGAGATTACATAGAAGATATTCCAAAAGATACATATGATACAAATAAGGATAAATATATCTACAGATATAGATAGAATAACGATAGATAGAATATATCTCTAATAGTTTGTGTGATTTCTTGTTGCCTTAGAATACATGGTTAAAAAGCTCGGTATCGATCAAAGTCAAGTTGCTGATATGTGTTATCTGTTGTACAAGTACTATGGACCAACCATGGCCGGTTTGAAGGTTAGTTTTCGACTTTCTTGATTTATTGCTTGTTGGTTGAAGTACTTAAATCCCTTGATATCACAGGTATGTATGAGTTAGACTATGATGACTATCACAGGTATGTATGAGTTTCATTTGAACATTACAAATACACAATTTTATGTAATTTGTCAAATGAATGATGAAAATGTTAAATCTGTGGATTGCTGCTTTGAAGCTTTGTCCATGGGAGGCTACCTTACGAGTTACTCAAACCTGATCCTGTTATGAAGAGTATCTTGCTCAGCCTCCCAATCCGAAAAGTTGTGAGTTCCTCTTCCTAAAATGTAGTTTCTTAGGGTACTTCAATTGTGATTCCTTTTTGCAATTCTGAATTAGGTGTTTACGAATTCCGACAAGACACACGCATTGAGAGCTCTTGCAAGGCTTGGTCTAGAGGATTGCTTTGATAGGATAATCTGCTTCGAAACCTTGAATCCGACAAGTATGGGACTAATGGGAGACTCGACAGCTTTTGGCCCCGAAATCTTTGAGGTTATGAAATATCCTGCTGAATCTAACAATGATCTCACACTTCCAATGACACCAATTGTTTGCAAACCTTTCAAGGAATCGTTTGAACAGGCTTTCAGGATTGCGGAAATTGATCCTGGAAGAACGGTATATCGGATCCTTGCTGTCTTTTGGTTCAACAGTTCATCTGCTGTTGGATTGAGTATTAAACTAGTTTTTATTCTTTCAATTGTTTTTCGATGACAGCATCCGCAATTTGCAGACTGCGAAACGAATGGGCCTTCACACTGTATTGGTAAGATGAAGATTACAGTACAGTTTATCACAACCTGTCTCTACTAAAGACCCTTATTTGATCATACAAGTTTCGGTGGTGTCGCACAGGTGGGCAGCTCCCAGCGACCAGAAGGCGCAGATTACGCATTGGAGAGCATTCACAACATCAAGAAAGCGTTTCAAGAGCTGTTGGAAGCTGATGACAAGGCGGAAAATGTTAGATACTCGCGGAAGGACTCTATAGAGATGCCAATGTCAGCATGATCTGTGGTGTATGTTGCATTATGTATTGATGTTCAAATCACTCTCAAACTCCAAATTTGTATTTGGGATTCAGCAACAAACTCAGCAAAGATAAAAGGCCAAAAATTAAGCTAACTATGAAGCAAATTGATACATTAGTGAGTGTTTCACATCTAATTTGGCATCAACTAGGTACAGATTCGACATCATACATATCAGTCAGTTCATCGGTTGTGTTCCTCACGAGAGGATGATCGACGAATGAATCCTAGAAGTCATTAGTTATTTCCTGCAGGTTTCCAACAAGAGAGGGCAAATAGAATCCTGCCTTTCCAGCCCTGAAGGATCCAGTGTCCATCTTCGTCGACCACGAAATCCTTGTGGTAGTTTCCCTTAGTAATATCCTTTGCTCTATGAACCAGATCCCTGCCTATAGGCTGCTCCTTAAAGCCGGCCCTCAACGTACGAACCTGCCACTGCTTGTACGTCTCCGGTCTAGCCACTCTCTCGTTTCCTTCACTAGCTACAACGTTCAAGATCTCGGTCCCGTGCAAGTTTTGCTCGATCAGCCTCCTCTCGTTGTCTTCACGGGGCATTGTCGATTCATAGATGTCAAACATGGATATGAAGTTGAACAAGGCCTCCCTAAACCGTGAGGTGAAGAATGGAACTCCATAAGAGCCATTCACAACTCCATGAATGAAGATGTCGGGTTTTAGCTTCCTGATCAGCCTCAAGAAAGCATCCCTTGGGCACTCAAGATCAGCTGTTTCATCCAGCAATGTGGTTGCACGGTACTGACAGTTCACCATCACCAACTCGCCCTTGTCAATTTTGAAATCTTCTTCACGAATCGTCTCCCAGGGCTTCGCTATCGCGTGGTAGTCGAATGGCACCTTGAATCTCTCACAAAATGCCTTCAGACGACGCCCTGTTTGCTCCACCTTCTCTGCAGGGCGGAATCCATCCAACGGATAATCTATCCCTGTTATCCGAAGCCTAGGTGGCCCATTTGGCCTCTCTGATAGGCGCTCTATGAGGCTCGGCCATTGGAACCCATGGTAGATACCGAAATCTATGACATGAATCTGCGCCGCCTTCTCAGCCAACCTCGCAATCATCATATTCGAAACATAAAAAGATGTCCTGAAAATGGGGACAGCTGAAGCATAACACTCGTAGGCCTTCAACACTCCTGAAGGCGAGACTTGCGAATTGACGAAGTGGTAGTAGAGTTCTGAGCCAGTGCCAGCCATTCTGGCCTCAAGACCATCGGCAAAGTAATGTGCAACCCTCTGGATGCAATCACCGAAAGGCGAAGAGTGCTCCCAGATCTGCTGTAGAAGGCTATTCGCAGCCTTGAAATCGAAACCAGAAACTGCTTGTGCACAGAGATTAAGCATAGTCCTTAGATCAACCACTTTCTCCCTACCACTGCTTCGCTTCTTTGCTCGCGATTTCCTTCCCTTGGACTTGTTTGCATTCGGGTTTTCACCCGCCCTGCCTGCCAAGGACTGCTTATCCTTCTCATTCTTAGGCAGCAGTACATCATCAAACTGCTGTAATACTTGGTGCTCCTCAGCATCATCATCACAGGCTGCAAGATGCTTGTTACTTCTCAAATCTTGAAAATCGCCATTTTCATCCCTTTGATGAACCTTCCTTCCTTGCCTCTCTCTGGCCAGATTAGTGTCATTACCAACAGTCATAGACACACTGTTTTTGGAGCTACCAATGGAGCCATGAGATGGAGAAATAGAATCAAATGGGTAATTTAACTCATCATTCATGTACAGAAATGGCACAGTTTGATCCTGATAGAGGATACAGCTGCTGGGTTCAGGGAATTCGTCGTTAGGGACTTCAATGGTTGGATGAAAGAACGATTGGTACGGGTTAGATGATGAGGAAGGATGGTTTGATTCGGTGAGGGCATCGTAGAATGACCTCTCAGTGGCCACAAGAGCCCCATCATCTGGCAATGTGGCGAGTGAATTTTCTGAATCTTCTTCTTCCATGAGAACCTCATGGATGTAATTGAGACAAGTTTCAAAGTACTCGGGCTTATCAGTGGAGTAGTAATAGGAGGATGGGGCGGAAATTGGGACCAAATAAGAGCTGTGACTCGGTTCATCTGACTGAAGAAGATGATGGACTGGAATTAGGGTTTGGATGGGGTCATGATTTTGACCGAATTCAATCAATTCATCGGAAATGCCGGATAAGAAATCCATCATGAATTCGGTAGATCGATTGTTAACAAGAAGATTCCAGTAGGAATCAAATATGCTAAATCTCGAACTACAGAAACCCTAAAAATTGAGCACCTTTGTGCGAATCTAATTCGATCAAAGATCAGAACTTTTCAACAGAAAACAAACCAAATGGCTTTGAATTCGATTAAAGGGGGTAGTAATTGACTTGGGAATTGGGATGAGACGGATTTATGCAAGTTGGATGAAGGACCTAGAATATTCAGAATCTTCAGATAGAAAGAGAGATCGTCTGGAGATCGGCGACGACCTGTATAGAAAGAAGAGACGAAGCTCGAAATCGATTAAACGGACCACACTTGCAGTTGCAGGCTCGAATTGATTTAAACCCTCGAGAAAACGGGGAAAACAAAAAAAGGAAAACCACAATCCAAGCTGGAAACTTCTTCGAAAATGCCTCCTCGTACCTGTAATTGAATTTAGACAGCGGGAAAATCAGATTGAAGGGAAGTGCGAATCGCCGATCTGACGGAGGAATCAGGGGAGTGACCGTTGGAGGCGGTCTGAGACGGTGTCAACGGGTACCTGTATCAGTGTTACCCAATCAGAAAGCGACATGTGGCGGGCCCCGTTTGTAGAATTAAACGTCGTCGTCTCCGAATCTACCTTAGTATAGTACTGTAGTTTGCAAATCTGGATTTTATTCTAATTTACATCCACTTGTTATTTAAATTCTCCCTATGGTTTAAAAAAAAATTGTTTTTTGCACTTCACATAACAGATTCTTGATCAAGGCAAAATGATTCCACCTTTTCTCTTCATGTATTGCTATTTTTTTTTCAAGTTACTTTAATCAAACTATCTAGAAACTATACAAAAATTGTGGTTTAAACATGAAAACTCCGCCATAGGACACTCCACATGTGGTTTAGTTTTACTCCCTCCGTCCGCAAAAACTTGTCATTTTAGCTTCCGGCACAATATTTAAGAAATATGTAAACTACCTAGATTGCCCCTACTTTTGTCATAATTATATCAAAGCAAAGTACAATTGCATTTTTCAAAGTAATTCAAAATTTAAACAAATGAGGGTAATTTTGGAAACATATGGGTAAAAACTCCAAAGTGACAAGTTTTTTTGGATAAAATCAAAAGTCTAAAACGACAAGTTTTCGCGGACGGAGGGAGTAATTATTTAGAGTATCATAACTTGCATTTTGTCAATTCTCTTTCATCCACTTCATTTTAATATTTGGTACTTCACAACTATGATACTTGGCATGAATAACTTATTTCACCTTTTGTATCAAAATTGTTTTTTTTTGCAATTTTTTTGGTAAGTATAAATCAAATAGGACCTACTATTGATGTTTGATTGGATAATATTCTATGATATTGTGTCATATTGAGTACCATATGTATGATACTTGAGCTCACTTTTTCTTTTTGGTTCTTTCAAAAATATGATTTTTTTACATTTCCTTTTATTTTTATTGTTATGGTACTTGGAGTACCAACATAAAAGATGCTCTTAAGATTATATGTGTTATTTTTAGAGAATTTAAATTGAGTAAATAACTTGATTTTTTTTATTTTTTTAATATCATATAGTGTATTTTTCAATGAAATAATATTCACTATACCAAACCAATGACCTATTACCCTAGTGGTAAGAGTGAGGTGTTTCCTTGTGCCTCACTACAATGAGGTCAATGGTTCAAATCCCACTAGGAGCAATTTGTGCTATAGTGGGTACTCATGTCTTGGTTTACCGTGGCATGAGTGAGCCTGTCTTGCGGCTTGCCGCTTGGCTTACCCAACTCGAGTGCTTTGCAGACTAGTGCTCGGCCCGTGGATGATCTGTCGATAACCTTGGAACCTCCACGTCATCAAAAAAATAAAAATAAAAATTCACAATACCAAAAAATGGAAGCTCTAGCTTTTCCATCAAAATATAAACAAAAATGTTTTACCGAATATAATGGTGGACAATAGGATATACTAGTGGCAAGACAAACACAGATGGTTCATAACAAGTAGTGCAATGAAGTTACTGACATCGGAACATAATCAAAGAACATATAGATGCACGTGGTTATGGAAACTAGACATCCAGCCAAAAATTAATACCTTCCTATGACAATTAACCCAACATAGTTTACCAACAAAGGAAGGTCTTGAGCAAAGAAGCATTCACATGCAACTCAACTCTGTGACTTATGGGGCACCATGTGAGAATGAAGGGTACCACTTTTTAAAATGCCCACTAGCCGAACAACTAAATTAAAAAACACGAAGCCCATAAAAAAATATTGAAAAACACGAAAACTTAATCATAATAGATAACGGAATAACTGAATAAGGGATCTTAGTATTACGGAAACACTAGAGGTAACCAACACATAATTGAAACAAGAAGAAATGAGTCGTGTCGCAGTATCCTGGTGGGCTATATGGCATGTTCAGAATAAAGCAACCTTTCATAATGCAAGTGTGCCAAACATAAAGGAAGTGGAACTCCTAAAATAATCAAAGGAATGGAGGAAAACTCGAGATCAAGAGCTCAAATGTGTTTATTTTTTTGAAAATGACAAGGGAGATTGGACAACTAAGAGCACAAGGAAATAAACAAGAAGGAAAAAACAACCATGTAGCTGGAAAAAGCCTCCGATTGGTTGAATTAAAATAAATTTTAACGGATCAAGGAATTGATGGGAGAGAGCACCTACGCATTTGTAGCCATAGATGAACATGGTACAATTATCCACATCGGACACAAAATGTGTGGAAAACAAAATGTTCTAAAAGTGGAAGCCCTAGCTCTCCGAGCAGAAGTACAATGGGCAATGCGAAGACGACTTGAGAATATTGACTTCAAAGGAGATCCAATAACAATAGCAAAGGTCATTAACAACCAAGGTGTTGCCCATGGAAAATTGAACCGATCAGATCAAACTCCCTACGACATTTATAACTGATTTGAAATTGGGAAATCAAGCATATTCAGTTATTCACCGCTTTGGGATCATGGTGGACGATAAGGTTGCACATCTTTGCTACTTTGTTTTTGGCAGTGGACACTTACATGAGCATCCCGATCTCATAGCTAGACATCATCTGTAAGAATGATCTCGGATAGCAAAAGCGCTCTACTCCAAATTATTACCTTAATTAAAAAAAAAAATTGGTTTTTTGACAATAGATCATCTATCTTCTCTAAATAGATCTAAACTTATAAGCAATTGATTTTTGGTAATTGATTTTTCTTTTAAGATAGTTGAGAAATAGTATATATTATTACATTCAAGTAAGGTCGTTATATACTATTACATTATATACAGTATGTATGCTCAATGGCGGAACCTCTTTGGGGTATTGGCGTATTGCCCCTCCGGACAAAAAAGAAATTATTATACTACATATCATATGTTCTTTATTATATTTAGAATAAAAATGTATTTAAATGATTAATTTCTTGACATAGATGGTAAATAATGAATATTTTCACTTATAGTTATAATTCAATGATTCAAAACTCCATATCTTTTCAGAAACCAAAACTGCAACCTTTCAAATTTGAAATGGCCTGGACCTCCAGGTTAGACTTCGAAAAAATCATTCGAGATGCTTGGCGTGTTGACACTCTAGGATCTCACATGTACAAATTAACCAAAAAATTGCAAGAAGTTAAAAAGAAAAGCAAATTATGGAGGAAAGTTACTTTTGGCAATATCTTCCACCAAATAACACTAGTGGAAACAGAACTTCAGAACCTCAAAATCAAGCTTTGTAACTCTTATGATCAAAACTTAGATAATAAAATAAAAATATTAACTGTAAAGCATGCATCCCTTTTAAGCTACCAACAGAAATATTGGGGACAAAGAGTGAAATGAACCCATATCAACTCAGTGGACGCTAACACTAAGTACTTCCACTGGATTGCAGCAGGAAGACGAAATAAGAACATAATAAGAAACATCCAAACAATAGCCGGAATTACCTTGACAAGTGAAAATGAGATTCGGGATACCATCAAGAACGACTTTGTTAGCAGATTCTCACAAAATCAAAGACAAAGAATTCCAAGCAACCTTCTCAGTAATATCGGTAATGAAATTACAGATATGGACAATGACTGGCTGACTAGACAAGTTACAAACTCTGAAATAAAAAATGCAGTGTTTATCTTAGCAAACGACAAATCCCCCGGACCTGATGGTTTTCCAGCAAGATTTTACAAGAAATATTGGCACATCATAGAACCTTCCGTCACTAAGGCGGTTAAGAGCTTCTTCCTCGGCGGTAGGATCCTCAAACAAATAAACCACACCTTTATTGCGCTAATAACACCATATGACAACCCGACGACAACATCCCATTACAGACCAATCGGTCTTTGCTGGACCTCATACAAAATCATCTACAAGATATTGGCGGGAACAATAAAAAAAATTATCCCCAAAATAATCAACCCGTTACAAAATGCCTTTTCAGCAGGGCGATCTATCCAAGACAACATCCTCATAGCCAATGAAATTTTCCATTCATTCTCAAAGAAAAAAGGCAAAGCGAGATGGATGACAGTTAAACTAGACGTGGAAAAAGCTTTTGACTTAGTGGACTGGGACTTTCTCTTATCAGTAATGGATAGATTCGGCTTCTCTTACCGTTTTTCGAGTTGGATCAAGGAGTGCATAACCACAGTTACGTACTCGGTATACTAGTGAACAATGAACCAACAGATCTATTCACACCGCAATGGGGTCTTCATCAATGAGACCCTCTATCACCCTATCTTTTTGTCATCCTTTCCGAAATACTAGCTAGAGGGTTACACAATGAATCCGCAAAAACCTCAGAGCCATCTAGGAACCAGAATGACACGGAGTGGAACTAAGATCCCATATTTAGCCTTCGCTGATGATATCGTTATCTTTGCATCAGCTACCAAAACTGCTTATGACCAAATCAATAGAATTCTTAGGGAATAATACACTTCTATCTCGGGGCAAAAAATAAACAGACACAAATCGCATTTCCAAACGTCTCCAAAAACAACGACAACTAAAAAAAACACTATTAATAATGAACTAGAAATACAATATACCACTAACCTAGGAACTTATCTAGGCTGCCCAATCATATGTGGTCGCACCACAAAGGATGATTTCAAGGATTTGCTAACCTCCACAAAAAATCAACTTCATAAATGGAAGACAAACTGCTTGTCCCAGGCTGGATGTTGTACCGGCCTTGATTAAGACAACATTATCAGCTAAACCACTGCACCTTATGCAATATTTTTTATTACCTAAATCTGTACATGTGGAACTTGATAAGATTAATCGGAACTTCCTATGGAATAAGGGACCCAGACATATACCACTGGTCAGTTGGTATGAGATCTGTAAAGCGAAAGATCACGGGGGCCTCGGTCTCCGAAAATCAGAGGACATGAACACATCACTGCAAATAAAGCTATTGTGGAAGATTCTAGTGTAGCCAAACAACCCTTGGATTTCCATAATCTCTGAAAAATATCTCAAAGGGCAGAACATATTGCAATATCATAGGAAAAGTGGAGCCTCGTGGCAATGGACCCAACTTACTAAATTACTCCCAATTTTTAAGGAAGGAATTCGATGGTCAATTGGTAATGGGGAAAGCATAAACTTCTGGATTGACCACTGGATTGGAGACTCCCCTCTTATTACCTTCGTACCGGATATACAACAAATTGATACCACGATTAAAGTAAACCAATTCCTGACTAATGATAAGACATGTAATCTTGCCAAATTACGCGATGCAATCAAACATAACATCTCTAGGGATGTGTTAGATTCTATAACAGCAACCCCAATACCCAAAAACATACATATGGATGGACTATACTGGAAATGGAGTCGGAATGGATGGTTCTCCACTAATTCTGCAGTTGAAATGATAAAAAACATGAAAAATCACCAAAAAACGGATATGAATTGGACCTGGAAACTTGATGCCCCACCGAAAGTCAAAACACTACTTTGAAAAATTACTGAAAATAGGGTGCCCACTTCGGTTAGGCTTGCTTGTAGTGGGTATGGAATTCCCACGTCTTGGCCACAATGCGATTCAAACTATGAAGACCTATCCCACCTGCTCTGGAATTGTCCTATTTCACGAGATGTAATCACAATGATGGACTCTTCTTTATTTGCTACAATAAACAACAACTTCTTGCAAGATTATGATCTAAACACCACCATTCAACAAATCAAAGAGAACATTGGTACCACACTACCACTTGCTTCACTAAGCTTGCCTTTGCATGGTGGTGTATTTGGTATTTCCGCAACAAAGCACTTTTTGACAACGCTAAGCCCGATCCTAGGTGTATCTTATCATTCTTGAAAGACCAAGTATTCCTATGGAACTCAAGTAAGAATATTGATGACTGTTCCGACCATCAACAATGTAACGGCCCGAGATTATGATTCCTGGGTTACGTTTCGAGGGTTGAAACCCCTCGTTAGGATCTTGCGCCCCGAGTACAGGTTGAAGGTTTGAAATCAACAATTTTGCTTTGGAAGTGGGATTTCATACCCAAAATTCGAAGGGATCGTTGGAATCCCCGGGGAAGTCCCCTGTACCTGTCGTAAGTCTAAGTGTGGGAAACTCATGGTCATACAAAAAGCGGAAGTAAAGTATAATACAAAAGGAGTGCCACGGTAGAGCCGAGTCAAAACATGAGCAACATTCAAATCCGAACCGTAATTAAATTGGTGAAGTTAAAGTCTCAACTCTCTCTTTCCGCCATGTTAGCAAGTACATAATGAGAATACACTGTGTATAGGTCTCTAGTCACTCTGAACACATATGTCACACATTCATACAAGCAGATAATTAACAAGCTCACATCAACAATACTTTCAGTTCATCACGATTAACCATCTCTTATCTCATACCATTCATCATAACTTGCCAACTCATTAGCTTAAAATAACCTCCATATCATACTTAGCCAAACTCGCATATTACTATTCATACTCATACTTTCTATAAGGACATATATATATATATATATCATCATCATCATCATCATCGGTAACCAATATTTAACTCTTTATAATAAATCACCACAAGTCATGCTATTAGTCACACATGTATATCATGTCGTTAATCAAACAATCATATTATCATGCTAGTTAGTCATCGACTAAGTCTTATTCCCAAGTTAGTTTCAAAACTGTTTCAAATCCCAGTTAAATAGTTAAGTATTCCGACCCTTGAAAATACTCGCTAAATTCCCTTTTAAATTTATTTATTAGATTACTTTCCAACCTTGAAATTCTTTTCCAAATGCTTTATAAATCTTTAAGTCTCAATAATATATTTTAAATCTCAAATAGTATTATATGATATTTTAAATACCATTTATTTAACACCTCCTGAATTCGGAAGGAAGGAGTCCCCGCCCGCGGCCACGGCTCCGGCTTGCTCGACCTCGCTTCCTCGCCGCACCTTGGCTCCGACCTCACTCTCCCGATCAGCTGAATTTTTTTTGTAAATAGCCAAAAATTAAAAAATTATTTGCGAAATAGTCAACGAAATAACCAAAACAGGGTAAAGTCGCTCTTAATAAAAGAGGTAAAGTCGCTGTTACAAACCGCGACTTACCTCTATTTGGTATTTTTTTTTAATTTTAGGATAAAAAATTGATTTTATCTGAAAATTTTATATATAAAAAATATATATTGGGAGAGACTCTCCCTTTTTTATTTTTATTTTTATTTTCAAAACCTAGGTAATCAATTCTGAAAAGAAGAAGGAACTCTTCCGCCGCGCCTCCGGCCACCATCCCACCATTACGACAAGCAGCAACACCAGCATCTCCACCCTGACCGCAGCCACGTCCTCTTCCAGCAGCCCCGACGATTCTATGCCTGCACCCAGGTCAGCCCCCTTCTTCCACTCCACTAGCTGCGACAGCGCCTCCGGCCACCCCAAATGGCAGGCATCGACGGGCTCCTCCCACCACCGCTTCCGCCTCCCCACCCCCTACTCTCCCCACCACCGCTTCCGCCGCCCTGCCCCTCCCCTCCTCCCAAATCCCAAATCGGTGGAATCTCCCCAAAAAAATTCAAGCAGAGCAGTGGAATTTTTCCCGTCGACCTCCTCGCCTCCTCCGTCTGAATTGACCAGATGCACGCCCCCCTCGCCTCTCCAAGCTATCGCCGTCGCCGCCTCTCGATTGGGGGATGTGGCTTCCTCGATCGAAGGCCGTCGCTGCGCCTTCTGAGAAGGAATTGGACGCCACGAATTTCTTCCAACATGACTCACCAAATCCAATGTCCAATTTCAAACTCACCATATCCAATTTCCAATTTCAAACTCACCAGATCCAGTGTTCGTAACCCTAGAAAAACAAAGAACCTCTTCCAGTTTAGAGAGATTGAGACGGAGGGTGGAATTGATCCATCAAAGAATATCAGATCTCCCGACGAAGTAGGCAGCATCCATGATTCCTATGTTGGTCGCCATTTCCTTTGCTCTCTAACCTTCTACCTAGGTTTTGAAAAAAAAAAATTGAAAAAAGAGAGTCGCTGTCGACTCTCCCAATATATTTTTTTTAATAAAATTTTCAGATAAAATCAATTTTTTAACCTAAAATTAAAAAAAAATACAAAATAGGGGTAAGTCGCTGTTTTTTATAAGTTTTTTTAAAAAAATCTTGGGTAAAGTCGCTGTTTGTAACATCGACTTTACCCTGTTTTGGCTATTTCGCTAATAATTTTCAGATCTTGACTATTTCGCAAATAATTTTCTAATTTTTGGCTATTTACAAAAAAAATTCCGATCAGCTCTACCTCGCCACCGGCCTGGGTCACTCGCTCGCGCTCGCACAACACTGCTCAACTTGTCGCTCTCTCTCTCGCCTCTACTCAGCTCGCCGATGCTCGTCCCCACCGCCAGTGGCGGCCGCAGCACTCTCCGAAAGGTGGGGTGGACTTTCAGACATGTAAATGTATAGTACTTAATACGAAAATAATAACATTGTCAATCCATCCACAAAATAACATTTAATGATACAAGTCTACAAACAAATTCAAATGTTCAACATGAACCAATTAAAGTGAATACACAAGGAAGATTAAATAGTACATAAGCTAGTGCGTATTGAGATATTGGTCTTGAACAAAGTCTTTTATCTAAGCTACAACTTTCATCTTAGCCAGTGGATTATAGAAAAGTAGACTTACATTTGCTTCGTTATTATGAATCTATGATAGTGGTTTCTTGGTATTCGTTGAAAATTCAGGCCTTCACTATATTTAGGATTGTAAACTCATCAAACTCCGATCATGCTATATTCAAGGGTTTTGCACATTAGGATTATAAACTCATCAACTTTGTAATGTCTTTTGGTTCTCAAAGAAATTATAGCAATTGTGAGATATGAATATGTAGAGTAGGAAAACTCCAAGCCTTACAAATTCATAAATTTCATTCTCAAAATCCCATCCATTTTAAATAATTAAAACACGAAATTAATTCCCAAAATCACAAACCCTAATCAAAATTTCACAAAATTGACTCTCTAAATAAAACCCCAATTTAAAATAATTAAAATACAAAATTAATTCCCAAAATGACAAACCCTAATAAAAATTTCACAAAATTGACTCTCTAAATAAAACCCTAATTTCACCAATTGATTTCAAAATCAAAACCCTAAACTAAAAGGAAACTAAAAGAGGGGATGTAGGTTGTAGGTACGTTGTTAAAAAAAAAAGGAGCAATTTAAGGTTGTAGGTACGTTGGAAAAAAGGAAAAAAAAAATTTTAAAAATGGGACAAAGTTGGAATCGATCCATGGGCATGAAATTAATTCCCAAAATGACAAACCCTAATAAAAATTTCACAAAATTGACTCTCTAAATAAAACCCTAATTTCACCCATTGATTTCAAAATCAAAACCCTAAACTAAAAGAAAACTAAAAGAGGGGATGTAGGTTGTAGGTACGTTGTTAAAAAAAAGGAGCAATTTAAGGTTGTAGGTACGTTGGGAAAAAGGAAAAAAAAATTTAAAAAATGGGACAAAGTTGGAATCGATCCCTGGGTCAATAACTCTCATTTATTTCCTTCATTTCCCACTTACCAATTGAGCCAAGAGGATTTATTGATACAAAATACATCCTAATTTTACTTATTACAATAAAACCAGATATATAAATAACCTATATTTTTTTCTCTAAACTCCAGGGGCGGCCACCCGCCCCTGCCCGCCGACGCCCCACACTCAGCTCACGCACACTCGACACTCGCTCACACCCCGACCCAAGTCAGAATCGAATTGAAACAGAGGAAGGAAAAAGGTGAAACTCACCGAGGAGGTTCGCGACTTCGGAGCTCTCGATCGGAGGTCTGGGCATCGTCGGTGGCTCGCCATGGCTCGTCGGACCTGTGTCGGACATGGGTGAGCGTGATGGTGAAGCTCGGGGGTGATTTGGATCAGAAATGGAGGAGAACGACTTACCAGAATGAGGCTTCGCAAAACAGAGGAGGGAGGAGTTTCGGTGGTGGTTCTATGACCTCTCGACCGATCGCTGACTTCGTTGGACGTCGGCTTCGCGAGGAGGAGATGCTGCCGGCACCAACGGTGGTCGATGGAGGAAGGCGGTGGTGGCGCTGTGAACTGAGGGTGTCGGAGTTGGGGATGATGTGAAGGAGATGATGATGGCTACGGGTGATGGTGTTGAGTATGGTGAAGGCGTGAGGAGAGTCTCCAATGGGAGTTGGTGATGGTCAAGGCAAGAAGAGAGCGGGAGATGGTGACAGGGAAGGGATGGCGTGGGAATGGTGATGAATGACGGGGTAAGGGAGTGATTTGAAGGAGGTATGAGTGAGGGATTGAGTGTGGAATTGGGTAAACAAATACCCGGAAATAAATCCCGAATACGTGAATTTTGAATCCCGAAATTAGTTCTCGAATGTTAGTTTCTCCGAATCTCACTCTCTCGATCAATTAGATTTTAAAAATCGACAAGGATATCACCATCCGATAATTATTTTGAATTTTCGAGGAAAAAGGACAGAAATTGTTTGTCAAATTTTTATATTCCGGCCGGAATCCGCTAAATGAGTTTTAAATTCAGTTTAAGTTCATTTTTAATTTCCTTTTTTCCAGAAATTTAGGATTTGAAATTCCGAGCCTTTACAAACAACCAGGAAAACAACCCCGAACAATGAAATCGGAGGTTAGAAGGAGAAAAGCAAAATGTCTACCCCCATCAAAAGGTAATTACAAGCTCAATTTTGACGGAGCCTGATCCTCTCCTTCTAAAGGCTCGCACGGATTTATTATCAGAGACTGTAAAGGCACCCCTATTTTCTTTGGATCTAGACCTTGTCCAATCCCTTTCGTTTATGGTTCTGAAGCACTGGGTCTTTGGAAAGGCTTGCAAGCAGCCAGTGAACTCAGCATAACTAATCTCAAAATTGAAGGTGATAATCTAACTATCATTAACAGCCTTGTAGGCATTGGAAAGCCAACAGGAGACGCTGAAATGATTGTCTTAGACAGTCTAGTACGCCTCGCTTGGATTTTTTCAATCGATTAAGATTCGTCATGTTTTTCGGAAAGCTAACCGTGTTGCGGACCGCTTATCACACATGTACGTTGCTTTCCATAGCCATCTGGCTCCTGACGATCGACTCTGCGCTTCGTGAGTTTATCCGTTCGACTTGGTTTATAGCTAGGACTTGTCCCTATAGTCAAATTCTTTTATGTTAAAAAAAAAAAAAACTCCCTATCTGATATAATAAAGAGAGTAGAGAGAAAAAGTAGAGAATGAATTGATGTGTTATTGGGGGTCTTCAGGACCCTTTATATAGGAGTTTACACAAGGGATTAGGTTTACTAGTGTTTATCCATACCTAATATAATAATAGAAGATAATCTCATAACACTCCCCCTTGGATAAACATCCTTACAAACTGCCTCATTAAAAACCTTATCTTGGAAAAATCCAGTGGGACCAAAAACCAAGATTAAGGGAAAAAGAGTGCAGTCGTTATTTTCCCCCTCAACTTAGCTTACATCCTTCAAGCACCGCATACCAATATTGTGTACAAGCTGTGTAAATGATGTAGTAGTTAAGGCCTTGGTAAATACATCTGCTAAGTTCTCGCTCGATCGAACTCGTTGTACGTCGATCTTGCCTTCTGCTTAGAGCTCGTGGGTGGAGAAAAACTTGGGGGAAATGTGCTTGGTCTTGTCGCCTTTGATATATCCTTCCTTGACCTGGGCGATGCAAGCTGCATTATCTTCGTATATCACCGTTGGCTTTTGCATACTTGATTCCAATCCACATGATGCTTGGACATGGTGTATGAATGATCTGAGCCATACACATTCTCTTCCGGTTTCATATAATGCGATGAGCTCTGCATGGTTTGATGATGTAGCAACCAGAGTCTGCTTTGTTGAACGCCATGAAATAGCCGTTCCACCATACATGAACACATATCCTGTTTGTGACATGGCTTTATGTGGATCAGACAGGTAACCTGCAGCAGAATAACCAATCAATTCTGCATTGTGTACTCCCTCGTATCTTTTGAAATATAGTCCCATGTCACTTGTTCCACGTAGATAACGTAGAACGTGTTTGACACCATTCCAATGACGTTTTGTCGGTGTTGAGCTATACCTTGCTAACAAGTTAATTGCAAAAGCTATGTCTGGTCGGGTATTGTTAGCGAGATACATAAGTGCACCAATTATACTAAGATATGGTACTTCAGGACCTAATATCTCTTCATTTTTAGCTCGAGGACGAAAAGGGTCCTTTTTCACATCAAGCGATCTAACAACCATTGGTGTAGTAATTGGATATGCCTTGTCCATACTAAATCGCTTTAGGACCTTTTCAATGTAGTTTGATTGATGGATGAAGATTCCGTTCTTTTTATGTTCGAACTGCAGGTCGAGACAATACTTGGTTGTTCCAAGATCTTTCATCTCAAACTCCTTTTTAAGATAATCAGCTGTTTGTTGGATCTCTTCTGGAGTCCCGATGATATTCAAGTCATCAACATAAACAGCGATGATCACATAACCCGACTTTGTCTTCCTTATAAACACACATGGGCTTATTTCATTGTTTATAAAATCTTGTCTCAGTAGATATTCACTAAGACGGTTATACCACATACGCCCCGATTGTTTTAATCCATAAAGGGATCTCTTTAGTTGAATGGAGTACATATGACGGGGTTTCGATTTGAATACTTCATGTATTTGGAATCCTTCAGGGATTCTCATGTGTATGTTGGTATCTAGAGATCCATATAGGTATGCAGTTACCACGTCCATTAGTTGCATTTTAAGTCGTTCAACGACTGTTAGAGCCACAAGGAATCTAAGTGTTGTCGCATCCACTACAGGTGAATACGTCTCCATATAGTCAATTCCAGGCTTTTGTGTAAAACCTTGTGCAACTAGTCTGGCTTTGTATCTTACGACTTCATTTTTCTCATTTCTCTTTCGTACGAACACCCACTTATAGCCGACTGGTTTTACACCTTCGGGTGTTGGAGCTACTGGTCCAAATACACCACGTTTGTTTAGAGAGTCTAGCTCTGCCTGGATTGCTTCTTTCCAGCTCTCCCAATCATTTCGATGTTGACATTCTTCCATTGTTTGGGGATCATTATCATCCTCATCCATGACTTCTAATGCAACCGCGTATGCAAATATATCATTTAGGACCACATCATTTCGATGCCACACTAACCCAGTGTTTGCATAATTGATAGACATTTCAACATTATCCTCAATGTGATTGTCATTATCTTTAAAGTCCTTAGATAAGTTCTCTTCAGGAGCTTTATCTTCATGGATGTTATTAGTCAACATCTCAATTCCTACTTGATTTGGGATTGATTCTTTCCTCTTCCGGAGAATAGCATCTTTAGAGCCTAGTGGTCTCCCACGCTTCCGGCGTACCTGAGAGTCACTAGCTATTTGTTGGTTAGGAGTTACTGCAGTAATCTCCAAACGAGCTGGTGCATTGTCAGCTGGTATATGTGACTTGGTCACTCTCTTGGCATCTGTGAGCGCATCTGGTAATCTATTTGCTATGTTTTGCAAATGTATGATCCGTCGAACTTCAAGTTCGCTTTCATTTGTTCTCGGATCCAAATGAGATAATGATGGTGTGTTCCATGCAATCTCCCTTTTAATTATCTCTTTTCCTTCTCCCCCTAGAATTGGAAATTTTGATTCATCAAAATGACAATCTAAATACCGTGCTACAAATGAATCACCTGTCATATGCTCTAGGTACTTAATGATCGATGGGGACTCAAACCCCACATATATTCCCAATCTTCTTTGTGGTCCCATTTTTGTTCGTTGTTGGGGAGAGATAGGGACATACACCGCGCATCCAAAAATCTTCAAGTAGGAAAGATTTGGCTCTCTTCCGGAGATAAGTTGCAATGGGGAGAATTGGTTATAAGCAGTTGGTCTTAGGCGAATTAAAGCCTCGGCGTGCAAAATTGCATATCCCCAAGCCGAGGGAGGTAACTTGGACCTCATTAGCATTGGCCTTGCTATCATTTGCAACCACTTAATTAACGACTCTGCCAGGCCGTTTTGTGTATGTTGGTGAGCTACCAGATGCTCAAACACAATGCCAATCGATTGGCAGTAGTCATAAAATGACTTTGAAGTGAATTCTCCCGCATTATCTAACCTGATTCTTTTAATAGAGTAATCAGGAAAGTGGGCCCTTAATTTGATAATTTGGGCTAAGAGTCTTGCAAATGCAACATTCCGTGTTGATAGCAAGCTTACATGGGACCATCTTGTTGATGCGTCAATCAACACCATGAAATATCTAAATGGTCCACAAGGCGGTGTAATAGGTCCACATATGTCACCTTGAATTCGGTCAAGGAACATTGGAGATTCTGCGTTCACCTTTGTTATTGACGGTCTTGTTATGAATTTGCCAAGTGAACAAGCCGTGCATGTCAAGTCACCCTTTGATAGGATCTTCAGGTCCTTAAGTGGGTGTCCGTGTGAATTTTCAATGATCCTGCGCATCATTGTTTCACCTGGGTGACCGAGTCTATCATGCCACAAAGAAAATTTGGTGATGTTAGCTAACTTCTGGTTAGAAACATTATATGATTCAATGGGGCAAATTATTATGCCATATAAACCAGATGTATGCATTCTCATCTTTTCTAGGACTTGCTTCTGTCCAGTCTCATGAGACAAAAAACACATGTATTCGATGCCATGTTCGTTGCTAGTTTCAATATGATAACCATTTCTATGAGATTTGCTTGAATATAGAGCATTCTTGATTTGTATCATTGTTCCTTCAGGTAACAAGATAGATGCTCTTCCGGAGCCTTCTATGAGGTTGCTCATTCCAGAGATAGTATTCACACTGGTTTTGTCATTTGCAGGCTTGAGAAAAACTTCGGGTTTTTCAAAATAGTGTGAGTAGTGGCACTGTCAATGAGGCATAGTTCTCCACCATTGAAGATTCCATTTGATTGAGCCATTCTATATAAAAGCAAGCAAGCATATATGAATAAGACAATACCAAATGTAATAAAAAAGCATGCAAAAGTTCAAAAACTTAACCAAACAACCAAAAAACAGTCCGAAATAGTTCAAAAACCTAGCAAAACAAGCAAACCTAATCCGAAAATAGTTCAAAGCAATCCTGAAAGAAATTGAATGCTAAACTGAAAAGATATAAATTCAATTGATGAAATAGTCGGCATCTCCCTGGAGAGCAAGCGCATTTGAGTTAACGGCAGGCAAAAAATTGCCATCTTCACTTTGCTGTAAGAAATCGGTGACCTCGAGATGGGTATCCTGAAGTCCCTCGAAGAAATCAGCATCAGCAAAGTTTGTCTCTACTCCTTTTCCCTTGGCTTTCAAGGAGTTTTGATATAATGTCACGAGGTGGTTGGACGTACGAGAGGTACAAGACCAATGGCCAGGGGCTCCACATCTATGACATGGACTATCTCCTTTCGGTGCAACTTTCTCTTGCTTCTTGGGTTTGTTCCCGACATTCTTCTGGATATCAGGATTGACCCATGTATGGTGGTTTCCTTGGTCTTGTCCATGACGACCACGACCACGACCGCGACCACGACCGCGACCTTGCCCACGACCTCGACCTCGGCCACCACCTCTTCTGGAGGAGGTAGCATTTGCTTCAGGCATTTGAGACTGGTCAGGAGGTGGTGCTGAACCAGTGGGCCGACTTTGGTGGTTATTCATGAGCAGCTGATTGTTCTCTTCAGCTAAAAGTAAGCAAGATATGAGTGCTGGATAAGTCTTGTACCCTTTCTCCCTGTACTGCTGCTGGAGTACCAAGTTAGTTGCATGAAATGTGGAGTATGTTTTCTCTAGCATTTGATCATCAGTTATAGTTTCTCCACAAAGTTCCAATGTGGAAGTAATTCGATACATTGCAGAGTTGTAATCAGAGACACTCTTGAAATCCTGAAGTCTCAATTGAGACCATTCATACCTCGCCTTGGGTAGAATTACCGTTTTCTGATGATTGAAGCGATCCTTCAAACTCTTCCAGAGGTCGGAGGGATCCTTCACAGTCAAGTATTGAGCTTTCAGGCTCTCATGAAGATGGTGACGGAGCATGATCATTGCCTTGGCCTTATCCTGCGGGGATGAGTCCGATTTTTCAATGATCGTATTTTTCAAATTCTGGCTATCCAGGTGGAGTTCCGCATCTAACACTCATGTTAGATAGTTTCTTCCAGAAACATGAAGTGCGATAAACTCCAATCTTGTGAGATTCGACATCTATAAAGAAAAATAAAATAAAAATTACAAATGTATGTATGGATTACGGTATATATCTATATGATCCAATAAAAAAATACCGTATGTATATAGATGTACAATTTGTTTGAAAACAAAAATTGGCGCAATTAAATGTTTGCATTTATACGGGTACCCAATCGATTGTAATTTAGCAATTGCCGTAATGTATATAATTTAATCCTAAAGAAATAAAATCCAATTTGTAAAAAAAAATCCGAATGCCGATATGAAATACTCCGTATATTGTATCCATCGATTTGTAAAGAAAGTTAAAACAACAGAATGTTTGCATGCAGTATCAAACATGTATTCAATTCGATTGCCAACTAATTAATTAACAATTTGTCGTATGTAGAGGTTATCAATTCAATTTGTTTCAAGATGCAAATAGTGATCAACCGAGTAATCGATATAATAAATATAATATAACTGCACTAAAAAAAAACATATATCCACTTCAGGGGATACGGTAGATTAATTCGATACTTCGGGATCGAAATTAGTTTATATCCACTTCCGTGGATATGAAAATTTTGATTAATTCAACACTTCAGGGTCGAAATTGGTTTATATCCACTTCAGGGGATATGAAAATTTTGATTAATTCAACGCTTCAGGGTCGAAATTGGTTTATATCCACTTCAGGGGATATGAAAATTTTTATTAATTCAACACTTCAGGGTCGAAATTGGTTTATATCCACTTCAGGGGATAACTATAAATAAATAGAACAACGAAACGAATAAGTGTGTAAAAAGATATATGCTACCGAAGCCATCATCATACATGTATAGGGGAACATGTTGAATCAACTAGGTAGGTTAGAAGGGTTTAGAAGAAGAGAAGGGATCGAGATCGATTCAATCGTTATTATACATTTTTCCTCCTTAGAGCAACTCGTGCTGATAACGTGATATAATAAAGAGAGTAGAGAGGAAAAGTAGATAATGAATTTATGTGTTATTGGGGGTCTTCAGGACCCTTTATATAGGAGTTTACACAAAGGATTAGGTTTACTAGTGTTTATCCATACCTAATATAATAATAGAAGATAATTTCATAACACTATCTTTATTTTGGAGCAATATTTTCTAAAATGATTGTGAATTTGATATAAAACAACTAAAAAAAATCTAAATATTTTTTTCTCACCCATGTAGATAACTTAGGTACGTACTACGTACCGCCACTTATTATACTTCATACTTCATAGCATTTAAAATAATATTTAAATTTAAAAAAGTGGCGGTACGTTCATACTTCATAAATTATATATATTTTTTATTCTTATTATTGATAAGTATTAAATTATATAAAGAAACAAATGAAAAACTTAGCATTTAAAATAATATTTAAATTTAAAAAAAAAAGTGTTTAAAAAAAAAGTGGAGTGCTTTAATTAATAGAGAGAGTTTTAGATCATTCGAATATAACCTCATGATATATTTATTTTTCAAATAGATTTTATTTTACAAAAAACATATTTATTTTATAAATGATAATTCATATGCATTTATTTTTGGAGTAATTTGGTTCAAAAGCCGGACCAATTACTAAATGTTTTAAAGACTTTTATTTGCTAATAAATATCCATTATATTTTGATAATACCTAAACTACCCTCATTTTAATTTTTCCCACACCTGTTCCCGTTTCTTCCTCTTCTCCGCCTCTCGCCCTCTTTAATTTTTACCCTTTTCTTTGCCAGATGCCCAGATATGAAAACCACATAATTGAAGGACAGATCCACCATGGTACCAAGATCTCCAACCTCGGATCGTCTCCTCCGCCTCCGCTCCGCTGCCTTCGCTCCGATTCCCGCCGCCTTCGCTCCAATTCCCTCCACCTCTCCGCCGTCTCCTTTAATTTCCTCCTCCGGCCGGCCTTGGAGCAGCGATTGTTGTTGCCATCGATGCTCGATCTGGAAGGTATCCGAGAGAATAGAGATCGAGGCGGGGCTTCTGTCGTTGGATTTGTACTTTCTTCCGAATTCTTAACCGATGGCAGCAATGGAGGAGATCAGCCGACGATCTCGAGCAGCAATTGAGGATCGAAGATCGACGTCGAAGAAGAACAAGCGGCAGCAACATCGAACAACTTCACGGACCTTTCTGCAACTACCGTCGACGAGAGCAGCCATGGCCGCTGCTGTAACCGAGGAGGTTTTCCTCCGGTAGATCTATGCATCGGTTCTGAAATGTGTAGTTCTGTCCGTGACTTTGATTTTTGTTTTGCATTTGCCATTTTTTAGATTGCATATTGATTTTAGTTGTTGTGGATAATGAATGGACTAGGGAAGAAGATAAGCAGCTCACTTTGATAATTCTAGACTTCTGATGATTTTAAAAAGTGGCCAAAGTCTACCTCTTCTGTTAATAAAAACCGAAAAAAAGAAATAAACATGGTAGCCCTTAGCACTTTAGAAGTGACTTTTGTTAATTGCATTAACTCCCATTATTGTAATTTATATATAGTATTTACATTGTTAATTGCATCAACTCCCGTTATTGTATATAGTATTTACACCAACTGTTTGTGAAAATGTTTCCATTGTCTTCAAAAAATTGTTTCTTTGTCCTAATTTTTTCTTTGGTTACAGTGTCTATGACCCTATTTTTATTTTGATTATAGCGTCTATGATCCCCTTACCCGTTCATTTATTAGAGGAGAACAGTCACCACTTGTATTTTAGCTTATCATTAGCCCGTTTGTGCCTCACTTGTCGTATGGTTTTCCTTTGATTACAGTGTCTTTGACCCTTTTTTCATAGTGATGACAGTGTCTATAGCCCTGTTTTTATTTTGGTTACAACGTCTATAGGGTTTCCTTTGATTACAGTGTCTATGATCTTTTTTTCATAGTGGTGACAGTGCATACGCCCCTTTTTTCATAGTGGTGACAATCTCTATAGCCCTATTTTTATTTGGGTTACAACGTCTATAGGGTTTCCTTTGATTGCGGTGTCCATGATTTTTTTCCATAGTGGTGACAGTGCCTACGCCCCTTTTTTCATAGTGGTGACAGTGTCTATGACCTTGAAACCACATGTATTTTGAGTGAAAGTGTCTATGACCTTTGATTACAGTGTCTATGACCTTATTTTTATAGTGATGAAAGTGTCTATGACTCTCTTACCTATTCATATATTGAAGGAGAACTGTACACCTAATGTCTTTTGGCTTCTCATTAGCCCTTTTAGGGTTTGTGCTTACCTTGTCCTAGGGTTTTCCATTTGGTGACAACAATCATCTCTTAACGACGTACTGTACTTAACATTTTAGGGTTTAGGGTTTAGGGCCTTGGCCCTAAACCCTAAAGACTTAACCCTAAACCCTAAACCATATTGTACATCACATGTTCATTTGGCTTCTCATTAGCCCCTTTAGGGTTTATGATTCCCTTTTTCCTAGGGTTTTCCTTTGATTACAGTGTCTATTAACCTTTTTTCATAGTGGAGACAATGTCTATAAAGCTGTTTTTATTTTGGTTACAACGCCTTCAGGGTTTTCCTTTTGATTACAGTGTTTATGACCCTGTTTTTATAGTGGTTACAATGTCTATAACTCTGTTTTTATTTTGATTATAGTGTCTATGACCCTCTTACCCATTCATGTATTAGAGGAGAACTGTCACCACATTTATTCTGGCTTCTCATTAGCCCCTATAGGGTTTGTGCTTTCTATGATTTACCTTTGATTACAGTGTCTATGACCATGTTTTTATAGTGGTGACAGTATCTATGACTTTATTTTTTTATAGTGGTTACAATAGTGGTTACAATTTTAATTTTTTTTAATTGTGGTGACACTACTTTAAAAAAATATAGAAAATTAGAAATTAGAAATTAGAGAAGAACTGTCGCCACATGTATTTTGACTTCTCATTAGCCCCTATAGGGTTTGTGCTTCCCTTTTCCTAGGGTTTTCCTTTGGTTACAGTGTCTATGAACCTTTTTTCATAGTGGAGACAATGTCTATAAAGCTGTTTTTATTTTGGTTACATCGTCTATAGGGTTTTCCTTTTGATTACAGTGTCTATGATCATGTTTTTTATAGTGGTTACAGTGTCTATGATCCTATTTTTATTTTGCTTACAACATCTATGACCCTCTTAACCATTCATATGTTATAGGAGAACTGTCACCACATGTATTTTGGCTTCTCATTTGTAAAGGCTCGGATTTTTAAATCCTAATTTTTGCGGAAAAAAAAAAAATAAAGAGAGAATTAAAAATGAAATTAAATCGGAATATAAAATTTGGCAAATAATTTCCGTCCTTTCACCTCAAAAACTCAAAATAATTATCGGATGGCAATATCCGTCGACTTTAAAAAAATCTAATCGATCGAGAGAGCGAGAGTCGGAAAAACTAACGTTTGAGGACTAATTGCGGGATTCAAAATTTGCGTATTTGGAATTTATTTCCGGGTATTGTTTTAACCAATTTCACACCCTAACCTCACCCACTCCCTCCTACCTTACCCTGCAACCCGAACCCATCCCCTGCCTACTTCACCCCGTCACTTTCACTTGGTCACCATCACTGTCGTCATCGTTCTTCACCATCACCTTAACTGATTCCCTCCCTCACTCTCCCGCTCCCATCGGTTCACCAACCCCGCTCCATTTTCATTCATCGTCACCCTCACTCACAAGCATCATCGCCATCACCGTCTCTTGCTCACCATCTCCATCACTTCTTCACTCATCACCTTAATCGCCCTCCATCGATCACCATCGGCGCCAGCAGAAGCACCTCATCATCGCGAAGCCGAAGTCCGACGAAGCTAGCGATCCGTTGAGAGCTCACAGCACCACCACCGAAGCTCTTCCTCCCATGTTCGATCGCGAGCCATGTTCCGGTAAGCGATTCTATTCCGTCTTCGATCGAAGCCACTCCCGGACTTCACCATCACGCTCATCCATGTCCCACGCAGGTCCGACGATCCATCGGGAGCCTCCGACGACGCTCAGAACTCCGATCGAGAGCTCCGAAGTCGCGAAATTTCTCGGTGAGCTCTCTAGCCTTCTTTTCTCTCTCATTCGATGTCTTGAATTGTTTCGATGTTTGGGCTAATTGGGGGTGAGCGAGAGCTGAGTGTGGGGAGTCGAGCGAGCTCGAGAGCTCCGACAGCTCGAGGGCGTAGGCGAGAGCGTGAGCGAGCAGCAACTGTGCGTGAGCGAGCGGCCTGAGGAGAGGCAAACGCGGGCATGAGAGCGCCGCGAGGGCGTGAGCGGGTGCGAGAGTGTTGGCTGCGAGCGTGAGCCGGTCCGGCGAGCGGGGAGGCAGGAGAATCTCGAGGGCGGGATCCGGGATGGATGAACGGCGTCGATCGGCGTGGTTCAGGCGAGGGCAGCTCATTTCGAAATTGGAGGAAGAAGATGGATCAAGCGGGGCCCCTGCCCAGTCAGCATACGTGGCCCCACTCCTTCGTTTCATTATTTTGTTTAACCGGTTGAGATTTATGCGGGTTCGGTTCGGTTTGGGTTAAAAGCGTTGGTTCGGTTTGGGTTTATTTGTTATTTATTTATTTATTAGATTTATTAATTAATAGTTTAACCGATTTCCGATAATTGATTATTTAGAAATCGATTTGTGTGTCGGTATTTAAAAGGGGTCGGTTTTAAAGTATATAAATTGAATTATTTAGTAACGGTTGAAAATTATTTAAGTCCCTAGAAGAATGATTTTAAATTAAAGTAAAGTATGTCGGGATTATTTAAATGGATTTTTGGAAGTATTTTTAAAGATTAAATATTTTATGAATTAGAAATGGCTAAATATAATTTTGAAGTAATTGTTTTAAATAACAACTTGACTAGCTAGTGAGATTATATGGATTGCAGTATGATTGAGCGAGTAATGGAAATGACAATGGAATAAGATGATATAAGATGTTGCCATAAGTTGAGATAAAGAATGTTGATGATGCTATGATTAATGGATTGGTGGGCATGTTATGTAGTGGTAAATGGATCCCGTTTTGTGCAGTTTACTTATGCATATTTATTAATAATTGCTAGGTGATCTGTAACTTGCTTGCTTATACCTTGCTGCTTTTCGTCTTGCTGATCTGCTACTCCAGGTAAGTTCTTTGAACTTACTCATGATGGGCGCTCTATGCACTGGGTGTTATATAGTAGGCTAGTGTCCATGCACCATACGACTTAGAATCATGCTTAGGAGCTAAAATGAAAATCATATGATTGCTATATGTCCTTGCAAGAGAACGGCCGTTATCTGTGATAGTCCTAGAGTCTTTGCTAGGGTCATAGGGTAGCCCAGCCTCATCGGGTACCCTGGGTCAATCGAGTCTATATGAGCATGATATGATAGCCCAACACCATCGGGCAAGCGATGATATGATATGATATGATATGATGATGCCGTGGGTTGTGCACCACCACGAGGAATTTGCTATGCTATAGCACCGAACTGGCCAGTGTCCGCCCTATCGGAAGGGGGGTGGAGGTACGAGAGGGACATGCCACTTGGCATTCTGTGTGGATCCATTTATCGCTTTCTGCATTATATTAAACTGTCAATATATATACGTGATTTAATTTACGCATGGCATTACGCATTTCATCTTAAGAGTAGGATGCTTATTATATGCCTCTCAGAGTGTGTTTACATACGCGCATGAGTGACCTGATGATTGACCCAGATCCCCCTCATTTTTTTTAGATTCAGGTAATCACTAGCCGTTATCGTTGCTTATGTGGATGCTTGGCGGGTTCAGACTTTTGGCGTTAGATCGAGAGGTTGAGAGACCACCACACTTCCTCTCTTTTAATACTCCCTTTCGGATGGTATTTAAACTCAACCTTATTTTTGCTTTCGCTCGATTTCACGATTAGACTAAGGCAGGTATTTGATCTCCAATGGATCCGCGATCTTTAAGGGTTCGAAATCCCTTCTTTTAGTACAAATATTTTGTTTTAAAACTCAACCCGTACCTGAATTGCAAGATCCGAACAAGGGGTTTTATCCCTTGAAACGTAACCCGGAAATCATAATTCCGGGCCGTTACAAAGATGGTATCAGAGCCCAGGTTGTGCAATTCGGGTACACAAGGGTCGAGTGTGTGTTTTGAAAACCGCCCACGAGTTTCAAGGACTTTTTGAAAAGGATTTAAAGGGGCAAAATGAATTTAAGGTGCTTAACTAAAATTGAACTAAGTAATGAACTCGAGTTGTAATAAAAAAGGAGAATCGACGAAACGGGGACACGATTGGGTAGTAAAGGCGCTAGACCCCCCCTATTGGGTGTAGTTTGGAACGGTAGGCAAAATATTAGCTTGCTCTTTACAGAGGGTCCGGAAGACTCCAAGGAATTTGCACCAAGGTGGTTGGAGTGGCAAGTTAGGTAGGATCGCGAGGTTTTTGCCCCTCCGGTCAGTCGCTCCTCGAAGAGTGACATTAGATAGCTTTATGTGCTTTATATATTGAGACTGAGTACGATCTCCCTCGAAGGAGGTCATTATAATTGTCATTGACTAATTCTATGCTGAGTGCTTGATATGCTAAAGTCTGATTGGTATGCCTAACAATTAAATGTGTATCGACTGATCTGTACAAACGGGATAGTGGGAGTACCCTTAATTCTATGTGGTCAACCCAGCTTGTGTGAAATAGCCCTTCCACTATGTTTGTTAACCCTTTGACGGTTCTATCGAGTCTTTCTCCCGGATGTCAGTATCTTTCATGGGAATCGGGTAGGTAAACACATTGCGTCAGAAACTCATGTATGTATATGGAGGTTGTCTGAGTGAGTATTGAAAGATAGTTCTTGATGTCATTTTGAGTCAAAAGTAAGGTGTTTCCGGGGTTGTCTTCCTTGATTCTTATGATGATCAACCGAGGTTTTCTTGCCACAAAGAGTCATACGTACCAAGGTCCCACGAGAAATAGGGGTGATGAGTCAGTTCGGGAAGGTCAATGGTTGCCCTTAGGGATTTCTGTCCGGTTGTAATGGTGACTCTCTCTGAACTGCATGGCATGATTTTGTAACCTCCTGCATGTATCTTGCAAAATGCTTATTTGTAAAATGTTGCTCATGTTATTACATCTGTGATTAGTTACATTGATCAAGTCTTGTGTTATGTCTCACTCTCTATCGTGATTACGTTGCCATAGCATGCCTACTTGACTTATTGTATTAGTTGTACTAATGATTGATTGGAAGCGTATAAACCACATGATATAAACCTACATGATAATTGTTTTCTCCTGGGTTAGGTCCATGATAGTGTGATAAACTCTTCTTCGTATGAATGCCTGTAAATGATATCTTTAGCATACTAGTGGATGACGCCTTGATGCTTATTACTTGTTTTATGACAAGAATCTACAACATGCCCATCTATTTTGTATTCATCAGATTAATGATTGTTGGTTGTTTGCACTTGATATTGTTGTGTGATTAGTTGCGTTGGATGGGGAATATGTGGTATAATTGAGTCTTGATGAATGCATGCTTTAATTTTTTTATGACCTCATGATGGCCATTGTGCGAGTCCAAGTTACACATGTTACGTGTCTATCCTCCCAGCATGCCCTACTCGGTATGTTGCACCGTCATACTACTGCATGAATGTAAATGTCATGTGTTAGGAAGCCGCATGATTAATGTTCTCCCTGTAAATAGGTTCATGATAGTGTGATCGTTCAGTTCTTGTATCATGATAGGGTGACTTCCATACTTGATGATTATGTGTTATAACTTGATGTCAACATGCCGTATATGACACGTAATTTCCAGTACATGTTAAGATGATGATCCTAAATGTAAATTCGTGGTTGTATGACATTTTGTACCCATGCTTTCCCCATTGCTTAGGTTCCGTGTTGCACCTTGCTTCCTGTCCTGATTATATGTCGCCTTCGCATGTCTAATTGACCTGTTGTATTGGTCGTACTAACGGCTGATTTGAAGCATGAATTGCATGATAAATGTATGTATATAGTTATTGTCTTCCCCTAGATTAGGCCCATGATAGTGTGCTACATTTCCCTTGTATGAATGTCGTAAGATAATTTTCCCTGCATGATTAGTCGATGTTACCCGTGGTTTGTTGACTAAATTAGTAGTTCAATTGTGATCATGCTATTTAACGTGATGTCTTGGTAAATGCATGCCTTATTAAAATGGTTGTTGAGTTGGAATACATACCTTGTATGCTTGTCATATTGCCAGTTGCGTAGGTTTGCATTATGCATTGCTATATTCCCCTCATGCTTCTATATCGACGGATTATGTTCATAGGATTTCTTGCACATCGATGTGTTGGTCATTCAAGCGCATGTATGTATCGAATGTCATGTTAAGTCTTTAGTATCATGTAGGACCATTGGTTGTGACTTGTGCGAATTTATACCTTGCTTGCATTATTGTTGATTCCCTCTCGAGTTGGGTCTCTCATAGTGTGATCCTTCCCTCTTTCTATCACCTTGAAATATCTTACTCATGCAAATTAGATTGATGTTGAATTCGATGATCAGTTGCTTTATATGATGGTTTATCCTAGCATGCCTACATGTTATCGCTCGGGAGTGTTTCCCCTATTACCTTATGAATTCCTCTAGTGCTGGCATAGATGTATGACTTGGCACCTCGCATGATCACACACCACGTTATATCATTTCGCATATGCATGACGCGTGAATGTTAGAATAAATTTAGTCGAGTTACCTTGATTGTGGTCATGATTCGTTATGTGCTAGTAGTATCATGTAGGGCTTATGATTTCCAATATGACTCGCTAAATGATTACATCTTTTACCTATTCTATGATATGATAACTATTGTACCCTTATATGTGCCCTATGATGATTCGTTCCTAGCATGATTATAATCTATTGCACATGATGTCCATCTTGTTACTTTTGATGATGCCTCATGTTTCGTGAACATCCTGTTGAACCCCTTTTAATGACTCTTGACTATGCTTGTATCACATTATGTGTCGCTAGTATAATGTAGGACATGTGTTTTCTAAATGTATATCGTCGTATGATTACGTACCATGTTTGACCTATTATATGACCAGTGTGTTCGGATGAGATAGTTACTAGGTTGCTCCTATGTGTTCTCGTATGACGCTTAATCTGGTTGTTATATTACACCTCGCCAGGCCATATTTGACCTCACCTATTGATGCGTACACCATGCTTGTGCATTCGTTCATATACACCATACTCGTCATCGTCGTTAAATCCCACATGACCTCGAATCCTGCATGATCATTCTTGATTCCGCATAACTTGTTTAAGTTGCTAGGGATATCTGCTTTCATGGAATAATAGACTACTATATTGTCTCGCATGCATCAGTATAGGAATCGATCGTGTCGTTGGAAATTAATACGAATGTTGCTCCCCCGATATAGTTACATGTTAGCGTGGATTAGTGTGATTGACATGCTCCGTGATGAATTCGTGTTTGCTTGTCGCGATTATAACTTAATAGACTTCCATAAGGGCATCGTTGCTATTCTCAGGTCGGAGTTTCGTCTCTAGTTGTCATCTTTAGGATTGGTCTGTGTTTGTTCCGAAAGGAACATTGGGTTGTCCGCTCTTGTCCCTCCCCTATCTTCGCTAACTTGAACTCCTACGCGACACGTTGGACGAGCGACCGCATGAAAGAGGAAATGGGAAGTCCGATAGCGATAGAGCAACGCCGCGAAGGCGTGGGCCCATAACCCACGGGCCTCAGGATCAATGATTTTAGCAAGACAAGCACGTTTTGAGGATGACGATTACTGAGTACGATATGACTTGCAAGCAGGAGTGTCCTCCGTTCGAACTCTTAATCCTCTCTGAATTAATTGATGATGTGTATTGACATACTAACCCCGTGACACCTAGCCCATTGATCTATTGACATGTGTGCTTGCATGATAAGTTATGAGAATTCGATCACGGACTTGTGATGCCTTCAGTATGATGTAGATATGCCTTATGTCTCGTGGTATGATGTTGAGATTTTGTTATTGCTTTTGGCATGTTTTGAAGGGATGGTATGATTTATGTTATGGGTAAAAATGTTATGTGGTTGAGATTATCATGATTGATGTTGAGATTTGCCACATGAGAGGTGGCTAATGATGTTATGAGTTGATGAGTTGGTTTACTTTTGTTCATGCTGAGTTGAGAACGATGATTGATTTGATTCGGAAACTAGGAAGAGAATATGAGATTAGTCTTTAGAGGTGGATGATTCCACCTCTCGTGATGTGAAATTGCTTGACTAACGTCGAATTTGAAGATTTTGAACGAATTTGAAAAATACTAACTTGGATTTTAAAAGAATAAATCCTATCAAGAATTTTAACGATTTCGAGGTCAATCTTTCCATTTGCAAAACTCTTTTGAATCATTCGGGACTGGATTTACATTATGGCGCCTCACGAAGTGGATAATAATATTTGAGTTATGATATGGCCAAAGAGTCGGAGTAAGGATGTGGTAGGGGCCCATATTACATTCTTACTACGGTCTATTTGGGGATATTATGATCACGACAACGGTACTGTGAGTACCTCATAGGGGCACTTATGAGGTGTTTACGGGATCAATGACATGATCCTTGGACTCATCGCTTTAAAACTTCATCCCCTGTTTTAAAATGATTTTAGTCTCGGGGACGAGACTTGTTTTTAGAGGTGGATGATGTAAAGGCTCGGATTTTTAAATCCTAATTTTTGCGGAAAAAAAAAAAATAAAGAGAGAATTAAAAATGAAATTAAATCGGAATATAAAATTTGGCAAATAATTTCCGTCCTTTCACCTCAAAAACTCAAAATAATTATCGGATGGCAATATCCGTCGACTTTAAAAAAATCTAATCGATCGAGAGAGCGAGAGTCGGAAAAACTAACGTTTGAGGACTAATTGCGGGATTCAAAATTTGCGTATTTGGAATTTATTTCCGGGTATTGTTTTAACCAATTTCACACCCTAACCTCACCCACTCCCTCCTACCTTACCCTGCAACCCGAACCCATCCCCTGCCTACTTCACCCCGTCACTTTCACTTGGTCACCATCACTGTCGTCATCGTTCTTCACCATCACCTTAACTGATTCCCTCCCTCACTCTCCCGCTCCCATCGGTTCACCAACCCCGCTCCATTTTCATTCATCGTCACCCTCACTCACAAGCATCATCGCCATCACCGTCTCTTGCTCACCATCTCCATCACTTCTTCACTCATCACCTTAATCGCCCTCCATCGATCACCATCGGCGCCAGCAGAAGCACCTCATCATCGCGAAGCCGAAGTCCGACGAAGCTAGCGATCCGTTGAGAGCTCACAGCACCACCACCGAAGCTCTTCCTCCCATGTTCGATCGCGAGCCATGTTCCGGTAAGCGATTCTATTCCGTCTTCGATCGAAGCCACTCCCGGACTTCACCATCACGCTCATCCATGTCCCACGCAGGTCCGACGATCCATCGGGAGCCTCCGACGACGCTCAGAACTCCGATCGAGAGCTCCGAAGTCGCGAAATTTCTCGGTGAGCTCTCTAGCCTTCTTTTCTCTCTCATTCGATGTCTTGAATTGTTTCGATGTTTGGGCTAATTGGGGGTGAGCGAGAGCTGAGTGTGGGGAGTCGAGCGAGCTCGAGAGCTCCGACAGCTCGAGGGCGTAGGCGAGAGCGTGAGCGAGCAGCAACTGTGCGTGAGCGAGCGGCCTGAGGAGAGGCAAACGCGGGCATGAGAGCGCCGCGAGGGCGTGAGCGGGTGCGAGAGTGTTGGCTGCGAGCGTGAGCCGGTCCGGCGAGCGGGGAGGCAGGAGAATCTCGAGGGCGGGATCCGGGATGGATGAACGGCGTCGATCGGCGTGGTTCAGGCGAGGGCAGCTCATTTCGAAATTGGAGGAAGAAGATGGATCAAGCGGGGCCCCTGCCCAGTCAGCATACGTGGCCCCACTCCTTCGTTTCATTATTTTGTTTAACCGGTTGAGATTTATGCGGGTTCGGTTCGGTTTGGGTTAAAAGCGTTGGTTCGGTTTGGGTTTATTTGTTATTTATTTATTTATTAGATTTATTAATTAATAGTTTAACCGATTTCCGATAATTGATTATTTAGAAATCGATTTGTGTGTCGGTATTTAAAAGGGGTCGGTTTTAAAGTATATAAATTGAATTATTTAGTAACGGTTGAAAATTATTTAAGTCCCTAGAAGAATGATTTTAAATTAAAGTAAAGTATGTCGGGATTATTTAAATGGATTTTTGGAAGTATTTTTAAAGATTAAATATTTTATGAATTAGAAATGGCTAAATATAATTTTGAAGTAATTGTTTTAAATAACAACTTGACTAGCTAGTGAGATTATATGGATTGCAGTATGATTGAGCGAGTAATGGAAATGACAATGGAATAAGATGATATAAGATGTTGCCATAAGTTGAGATAAAGAATGTTGATGATGCTATGATTAATGGATTGGTGGGCATGTTATGTAGTGGTAAATGGATCCCGTTTTGTGCAGTTTACTTATGCATATTTATTAATAATTGCTAGGTGATCTGTAACTTGCTTGCTTATACCTTGCTGCTTTTCGTCTTGCTGATCTGCTACTCCAGGTAAGTTCTTTGAACTTACTCATGATGGGCGCTCTATGCACTGGGTGTTATATAGTAGGCTAGTGTCCATGCACCATACGACTTAGAATCATGCTTAGGAGCTAAAATGAAAATCATATGATTGCTATATGTCCTTGCAAGAGAACGGCCGTTATCTGTGATAGTCCTAGAGTCTTTGCTAGGGTCATAGGGTAGCCCAGCCTCATCGGGTACCCTGGGTCAATCGAGTCTATATGAGCATGATATGATAGCCCAACACCATCGGGCAAGCGATGATATGATATGATATGATATGATGATGCCGTGGGTTGTGCACCACCACGAGGAATTTGCTATGCTATAGCACCGAACTGGCCAGTGTCCGCCCTATCGGAAGGGGGGTGGAGGTACGAGAGGGACATGCCACTTGGCATTCTGTGTGGATCCATTTATCGCTTTCTGCATTATATTAAACTGTCAATATATATACGTGATTTAATTTACGCATGGCATTACGCATTTCATCTTAAGAGTAGGATGCTTATTATATGCCTCTCAGAGTGTGTTTACATACGCGCATGAGTGACCTGATGATTGACCCAGATCCCCCTCATTTTTTTTAGATTCAGGTAATCACTAGCCGTTATCGTTGCTTATGTGGATGCTTGGCGGGTTCAGACTTTTGGCGTTAGATCGAGAGGTTGAGAGACCACCACACTTCCTCTCTTTTAATACTCCCTTTCGGATGGTATTTAAACTCAACCTTATTTTTGCTTTCGCTCGATTTCACGATTAGACTAAGGCAGGTATTTGATCTCCAATGGATCCGCGATCTTTAAGGGTTCGAAATCCCTTCTTTTAGTACAAATATTTTGTTTTAAAACTCAACCCGTACCTGAATTGCAAGATCCGAACAAGGGGTTTTATCCCTTGAAACGTAACCCGGAAATCATAATTCCGGGCCGTTACATCATTAGCCCCTATAGGGTTTGTGCTTCTCTTGTCCTATGGTTTTTATTTTGATTACAGTGTCTATGACCCTCTTACCCATTCATGTATTAGAGGAAACTGTCACCACATTTATTTTGTCTTCTCATTAGCCCCTATAGGGTTTGTGCTTCCCTTGTCCTATGGTTTTTATTTTGATTACAGTGTTTATGACTTGGTTTTTATAGTGGCAAAAGTGGCTATGACACTGTTTTTTTTATAGTGGTTACAATAATAGTTACATTTTTATTTATTTTTATTTTGGTGACACTAATTTAAAAAAATCTAAAAAACTAGAATATAGAAATTAGAGAACAACTGTCACCACATGTATTTTGGCTTCTCATTAGCCCTTATAGGGTTTGTGCTTCCCTTTTCCTAGGATTTTCTTTTGATTACAGTGTTTATGAACCTTTTTTCATAGTGGAGACAATGTCTATAAAGCTTTTTTTTTTTTGTTACATCGTCTATAGGGTTTTCCTTTTGATTACAGTGTATTTGACCGTGTTTTTATAGTGGTTACAGTGTCTATGATCCTATTTTTATTTTACTTACAGCATCTATGACCCTCTTAACCATTCATATGTTATAGGAGAACTGTCACCACATGCATTTTGGTTTCTCATTAGCCTCTATAAGATTTCCTTTTGATTACAGTGTCTACGACCACGTTTTTATAGTGGTGACAGTATCTATGACTTTATTTTTATCATGGTGACAATAATAGTTACATTTTTAATTTTTTAATGGAGATTATACGAGTTAGAACAAATTCTATAATTGCGGGATAATTTCTGAAATTTTAAAAATTAACACAGGGGCATATTTTATAAAAAACAGAAAGTCTGGGAGGTTTTGCGTAAGTACTCTTCTTCTTCCCCCATCTCGAGCAGCTTCAACAGTGATTTTCACGGATCTTCCGACGGCTCGTTCTCCTTACACAGAGCTCCGTTTGACGCGTATGGCCTATCAAATTGATGAGTGCAATCTCTACTTGAGTCTCGTTGTGTTTATTTTGTCGAAGGATGATCTTACACAACGCGACGAATGCTTGAACAGGGGCTGCTAAGCGGGTGTTTCACGAAGCTCTAAGATGTCCACCAATGGCGGTTAGCGATTTTGTATAAATTTGAGAGGGGTTTTTGCACGAAAACCATCCTTGAGAGATGTAGAACGTGATTGAGCGGGTAGAAGGCTTGGATTTAGGGTCGAACGTGATTTAGGGTGCACGAGGAGCTTCGATTCGGCCTTCAATGGAGGAGGGCTCGGTTGTGAGGCTTGGGTGTAACGGCCCGAAATTATGATTTTCGGGTTACGTTTCAAGGGATGAAACCCCTTGTTCGGATCTTGCAATCTAGGTACGGGTCGAGATTTCAAATTCAATTTAAGGTCAATAATAAATCATATTAAGTCATTATGATTCCGGCATTTTATTTCAAAACCAATAAATCATTTTACAAATTCCAATAACGCTTAAAATACTTATTTAATTTTTCAAAAGTTATATTTATCACAAAACCCCTGAATAATATATAATAATAATCCAAGAATGAGTTAACAATTGTATAATACTATAAAACACAACATAATATAACACATTAAGTCATTAACAATAAAAGTCACTAGCACCCAAAAGGCCCAAAATGCAGATCCAGCCCATCCCGGAATTAGGCCCACCGAATCCAATCTCACTCTCAGCTCTCTTACTCTCGCCAATTCAGAAAGAAAGAAAAAGAAGTGGGTCCCCAAGGCTGACGTGGCTGCCAATGTGGAACGGTGGGGCCCGCGTCTGCTTCTTCAGCTCCATTCCGCTCCTCCGCACTCGAAAACGGCGGTAGCTCTTCCGGTGCTCGAGCTCTCCCGTGTCCTCTTGCTCCCGCTCTCTCCCTCACACGCTCGCTCTCGTCTCGCCCTCGCACCACTCGCTCACAACTGCTCGCTCTCGTCTCGCCCTCGCCCCACTCGCTCACGATCTCGCTGCTCGCTCTCGGGCTCACCGGACTCACTCCAACCCGCTCTCACTCTCTCCCTTGTAGCTAGCTCGAAACTAAGGACCAAAAAAAAAAGGAAACACCTAGGAAGTGAACAAGAAGGAGAAAGCAGTAGGTGCTCACCGAGGAGGGGGAGTCACGAAGGTCGTCGAAAAGCTCTCGCCGGAGTCGATGGTGCTTTGTCGGGAGTAGATAGGCGCCCGGGATGGCCTATGGAGGAAGGGAGAGGGTTAAAGGCGCGACTTTGCTTAGATAGGGGGCGAAAGAAGGTGAAACCGAGCCTTACCGCTACTTAGTCGGAGAACAGAGGTACGGAGAAGGAAGCGCTCGACGTCGACGACTCCGGCTGCTCCTGGGTGACTTCTGGGCGTTCGTCGGCGTCGGGGGAGGTGAGGTAGATGCTGATGCTGTTACTTCTCGTCGAGAAGGAGGGAGGTGGAGCTGGAGTATCGTTCTCGGCAGGACAGAGCTTGGGGTTCTTGGTTTCGCTCGAAATGGAGACAAGGAGGCGGCGGGGTGACTGCTGGGTAGTGCAGTGGTGGTGAAGGTTGCTGATGGTTCAGGCGACGGAGGGGGAGAGTCGTGTTGGACAACAGGAAGCCAAAGGAGGATGCTTTGGATTGATTCGACAACAACAAGGAAATATTGAAGAACAAGGCAAAATGGGATTTTGGTTTGGATTCAAAATGAGGTGAAAAAGGGGGGCTGCTACTGCGTATAGGAAACAGAAGGGAGCAGGTGGTGTTTGACATCTTGCCATTCTGGGTGAAACAAGCACATGAGGGAGGAGATGAGAGTGGATAATATTTAGCCATAATTGGGGTGGAGTGAGCTGGAATTGGGCTGAATGCAAATCGGATAGAGGTGGGAGGAAGAGACAAAAACGCCATTCCAAAACAATTTCTCAAGATACCCATGAAATTAATCCTTAGATCCGCTCTCTCGACCTTATCCGACCCAACTCAAAAGACTTTTAAATTTCCAATTCCGAGTTTAATAAGGAACTCTAAATATTATTTTCAAATTCTCGACATATAAAAGCGGAATAAAACATTTTCTAATTTTTCAATCAAATAATGCCGGAACTCGCTTCGGAAGATGTAGAATAATTCCAAATAACCCGAGGACAGAAATTTCAAAATTCCCTGAATATCAACTTTATCCATCATAAATTATTATTAAATAGAAAATATTATTTTAAAATTTTCTGGTCTTTACATCATCCAGCTCTAAAAACAAGTCTCTAAAATCACTCTAAAACAAGGGGATGTAGTTTGAAATTTGTGAGTCCAAGGATCATGTCATTGATCCCGTAAGCATCTCACAGGGCCCATATGAGATCCTTACAGCACCCTCGACGTGATCATAATATTCCCAATTGGTCGTAGCAAGTATGCGATATGGGCCCCTATCACATCCTTACTCCGAATTTTCGGTTATATCATAACTCGAAAATCAATCGTAGCGTCTCTACTAGGTCTTAGCAATCATTCTATATGCGCCCTATAAAATGCTTGTATCCACTTCGTGAGGCGTTGTATAATATAAAATCGGGTTTGAAAAGTTTCAAAAGGGATTCCGCAGGTGAAAGGATTGGCCTCAAATCTTAGAAATTCTCGATATCGTTCATTATTTTACAATCCAAGTTGGTCCTTTTTCAAAATCGTTCAAAATCTTCAAATCCAACGTCTAATCAAGCAATCTTACACCAAAACAAGTCAAATCCTTTTAAATCAAGATTTCGTCAAAATCTTCCAACCACCAGATCAATTTCTCGCATACCAAACAATCAAATTCTCTTCCTAGTTTTCATAATCAAATCAATCTATCACTCTCAATTCAAGCAAGATTCACAAGCCATAAGCAATGCATAACCACATAGCCAATCGATCCTCAACGAGTACATCATATGACAAGTCTCAAACATATGCCAACACACTGCCACAAGATCACATCAACGTCTCCACATCATGATAAGGGTCATAATATGCCATCTATACCAAAATCATAACATACATATTGATATCACACCAAGGTCATAATAGGTACATCCTCATCATAAAGTCAACGAATCAAACTCGTTGTCAACACATCAACACAACAAGTCATGTTATTAAGATTCCGCGAAAGGGGAGGTCAAACAATATATCAGTCATCGAATGTAAGCATATTCATCAAACATCATCTTAACTCATCGCAATGTCATATAACGATCATTTAGAAATCTGGTATCATTATCTCATATATATAAATCATATTCATCCTCAAAGTCATATTCATCATTTAACATACCCACAATCATGCTTAACGATCATATAACATGACATTATGCTTTATCACTCCATAATATAATATCATGTTTTCACATAACAACATGTCATTATCTCATGATTCATATAATACATCGTAACATGCTTCTAAAACGCATAACAGGGTAGTAATGCATATCATGATAACACTAGTCACTATCAATTAGATTTAAGTATTTGCATAAAAACATGGAATATCAATCTATATCTGGTTCATCATGATTGCTATATAACATCATGTCAGTACATTTTAATAAATCACATATTCAAGAAAATCTGCACATCATACCAGTCAAAATAAAACACAATCCCCACTCGCCCATCTCCACTCTCAAGCCAAGACCAATCCTCTTCTAGACTCGCCAACGTCAACTCAGACAAAAATTCCCCAAAGAAGTCTCAATCCATCTCGATGCTCAAATTTCGTCCCTCCTTCCGCCAAGCACTACCACACCATCCACCTCTAAGCACCCAACTCCTATCCCTAACTTCACACCCAAGTGCCCTCTAAGACCATGTCTTCAATATTCACGAGCCTTTCCTTACACTCCTTGTACTACCCGAAGCATCTCAAACATCACCTGGAAGCTCATCAGAACCCCCCCAACATTGCCTCCCATAAATCTCAAAGCTCACTCAGTTTTACCTAAGCCAACATCCCTCTCTCGCGACTCACCTTCTAATACCATCGATCATCCTAACCCCTCAAATTCTCCCGCCATTCTCCGACCACTCTACAAGAGAATCTTACCCACATATTCAAAGGAGAGGCAATCAGGAACATCATCACACACACAAGGTATACATCATATCAACTAGCATTTATAATGATAACATCATTAATTCATCATCAAGCATTGCAAATATGTCGAAAAATCTCAATTTACCGTCATGCTCAATCATTATTACAATTCATCATATATACACATAATCAAGTCAAGATAGAAAGTTTCATCATAACCTTAACAGATAAACAATTCAGGTTTCACAACATTTGCAGTTCATTCTTTTATAGGCAAAGGAATTTAGATCATGCTTAGCAACTCGAAGTATCATCACATTGATATATCATGGCACATTAGAATTTTAAGGCATCGAATCATATCATCATAGACACTGAACAATCAAGCAATATTCCTCACTAAGTAAGCATATCAACACGAAATTTCATCGCCATGTCAGTGCAATATCATTATCAATAATTTAAAAACGATTAGCAATTCAAACAGAGGGCACTCCCGCTTGCAAATCACATCGTACTCGGTAGCCGCAATCCTCGAAACGCACTTGTCCTACCGACATCTTTGATCATGAGGCTTGTGGGTTATGGGCCCACGCTTCCGTCACGTTGCTATATCGCTATCCAACTTCCTTTCTCTTTCCCGTGCGGTCGCTCGTTCAATGCATCGCGGGGGAGTCCAAGTTAGTAAAGATAGGGGAGTGACAAGGACAGACGACCCGATGTTCCTTTCGGAAACAACCATAGGTTAAGCTAAGGATGACAAGACTAGGGGCTAGACTCCGACCCAAGAATACAACGATGCCCTTATGGAAGTCTATTAGGTTACAACCATGACAAGCAACAAGAATTCATCATGGAGCATACCAGGCACATTAATTCACACTAACATGTACCTATCTCTAGGAGATCGACATACATATTCATTCCAAAAGACATAATCGAATTCTACACGGATGCATGTGAGATAAACTAATAGCCTTTTATTCTAGGGAAGCAGATATGCCTAGCAATTTCAAGTAAGATATGCGGATCCAGTAATGGTCATACAAGGCTTAACGAGGATGACAAACATCATGTATACGAATAATATTGCACGAGCATGGTATACACGTCAACAAATGAGGTCAAATATATCATAATAGTGAGACTATACATCATAGAGGAACACATAAGATGGGCATAATAATTATCTTATCTCACACAGTGATCATATAATAGGTTAAGAATGACACGTAATTATATGTCGAGATACATTTAGAAAGTATAGGTCCTACATGATGCTAGCGATACATAATGTAATACAAGCATAGTCATGAGTCATTTAAAGAGTTCAACATAATATTTAGGATAGCAAGAGGAAAATCACAGAGTAACAAGAATGACATCACGTGCGACAATTCATAATCATGCTAGGAATGAACCATCATATGACACATGTAATGATACAATAGTTAACACATCATAGAACATGTACAACATGTAATCATTTAGCGAGTCATATTGGGAATCATAAGCCCTACAGGACACAATCAAGGTAACTCGACTAAATTCGTTCTAACATTCATGTGTGATGCGAATGCGAAATCATGGTGTAGCGTGGTGTGTGGTCGTGCGGAGTGCCAAGTCATACATCTATGCAAATACGAGAGGATATCATAGAGCAATAGGGAAGTACTACCGAACAGTAACATATAAGCATGCTAGGATTAACCATCACATAAAGTAAATCGATCATCGAATTCAACATCAATCTAATTGCATGAGTAAGACTTGTTAAAATAATAGGAGTGAAGGACCACACTATCAGGGACCTAGCTCGAGAGAGAATTAGCAATAATGCAGGCAAGATATAATTCACACGAGTCGCAACCAAGGTTCCTACATGATACTAAAGGCTCAACATAACATACGATACATGCATGCAACTAATCATGACGACACGTAAGAAATCAATTCAATCACATTCCAACAATATAGAAGCATGAGGAAAGTTTAACGATGCATAATACGAGCCTAAGTAATGGCAATATGATTAGAATACGGGGACATGAGCCCAAATCAATACATACTAGGATAAAACATGCATTTCTCAAGACTCAATTATACCGCATATTATCCATCCAACGCAAGTAATCACACAACAATACAAATTGCAAAACAACCAATCGTTAATTAATCTGACGAATACAGAACAGATGGTTATACTATAGATTCTTGTCAAAAAAGGATAATAAGCATCGACGCGCCATCATCTAGCATGTACTGGGAATTACATATCGCATAAGGCATGTTGATATCCAATTGTAACACGTATCCATCAAGTAAGAAACTCACTCTATCATGATATCAAAACTGAACGATCACACTATCATGAACCTGTTCACACAGAGGACGCCAATCATGCAGCTTTCCAACATATGCCATTTACATTCATGCACTTGTATGACGATGCAGCATACTAAATAAAACATGCTGGATTGATAGGAATGTGACAATTGTAACTCGGACCCATACAGTGGTCATTATGAACATCAAACATGTAAGCACAATTTCACATTAAAGATTAATCCGTAGGTCAAAGAGTAGTACAAGTAGAATCATACAACATGATATAAGGCAAGACACAACACGAGACTTGAGCAAGGTAATTAACTACAACATGAGCTTAAACAATAAAACCATAACAGAAGGCAAGGCATAACATGAGAAGCTCCTTACTAATGATCATTGGCAAGGTACATGTGGGAGATTATAAAATCATACATGCAATTCAGAAAGAGTCACCATTACAACCGGACAGAGATCCCTAAGGGCAACCATTGACTTTTCCCAACCGACTCATCACCCCTCTTTCCCTTGGGACTCCGGTACGACTCTTCATGGCAAGAAGACACTGGTTGATCATCATAAGAATAAGGAAAGACAGCCCCAGGAACACCTTACTTCTGACTCAAAGTGACATCAAGAACTTCCAACACTCACTCAGACAACTTAATATCCAACCATAATTTCCGACACAATGTGTTTACCAACCCAATTTCCCGTGGAAGACACTGACATCCATGAGAAGACTAGATGGAACCGTCAAGGGGTTAACATAGTGGAAGGGGCCGTTCCACACAAGCTGGGTTTGACTACACAGAAACAAGGGTACTCCCACTACCCCGTTTGCACAGATCAATCAATACACATTTCATAATTAATACATCCAAATCAGATCTCTAGCATAGCAAGCATACAACACAGAATCAGTTAATAACACTCATAATGATCTCCTTGGAGTCTCCCAACCCATCTGTAAAGAACAAGCTCATATTTTACCTACCGTTCCCAACTACACCCAATAGGGGTGGTCTAGCGCCTTTACTACCCACTCGCGGCCCCGTTTGGTCGATTTTCCTCTTCTATTATAAGTCAAGTTCATTACTTAGTCCAATTTCAGTTAGGCATCTTAAGTTCATTTTGCCCTTTTTTTTTTAAATCCTTTCAAATCATTTGAAATTCATGGGCGGTTTTCCAAAACATACACTCGACCCTTGTGTACCCGAATTGCACAACCTCATCTCTGATACCATCTTTGTAACGGCCCGAAATTATGATTTTCGGGTTACGTTTCAAGGGATGAAACCCCTTGTTCGGATCTTGCAATCCAAGTACGGGTCGAGGTTTCAAATTCAATTTAAGGTCAATAATAAAGGGGGATTTCAAACCCTAAAGGAATCGTAGGGCCGTTTAGTACCCTTAACCTGTCCTAAGACTATGTCGCGAAATCCAATTCAAACGAAAGTAAAGCGGAAGCAAAGTTAAGATACAAATGTCACGGCAAAGCCGGGTCATAACCAAATCATAAGTGAGTGATTGTCATTTTACCAACTTAGAATGTTAGCCAGATTCTCAGATCCGCCAAAAGGGAACCCCATCATATAGACATCGAGCACTCAAAATCTGCAGAAAATACCTTTAAAAGAAGAACGGGGAAAGGAGTCAGATCGAGCCACTCATGCGGGACCGGCAGTCCTCGCTGAGGCCACATAGTATGTGCTATACCTAATAAAGATGCTCTAATGCAGTACGAAAGTCAAACACACTAGCATGCTCCTAGTCATAATAATGTGCAGAAATACTGTAAAGGGCCCAAGACAATGCCAAGTGGCATATCCCTCTCCTACCTCCACCCCCTTCCGATAGGGCGGAGACTGGCCAGCTCGTGAATGCATTCCATCATAATCGGGTGGCACGCATGCCTAACCCGCTCCACAATAAAGCCCGCAGGCATCTCATAATATAAGGAAGTTCATGACTCGATTGACCCAGGGTACCCGATGAGGCTGGGCTACCCTATGACCCTAGCAAAGACTCTAAGACTATCACAGATAACGGCCGTTCTGTTTCAAACGCAATAAGTAAGTAGATGCTCATTCAATTCGTGCAACCTAAACAGGATACTACATGGCATGCTTTTATGCATATGCAACCCCTAACATAAATTGCAACAACAGGCATGAATGTCCAATCTGAGTAAGCCCCCTAGGGAACTTACCTGAAATGCCGAACATCAAAAAATAACGCAAGCGGTGTCCAACAAGCAACAATCACCTAACAAGTATTCAGATATACATAAGTCTATCTAAATCATACAAGGCGCCCCTAACTATCACACATAACTTCACAAATCTCATTTCTGATCATTTCATCTTATCTCATCATATATCATTCCATGTTCATATCATCTCCATATCTCATCTTTCCTCATCATACCTCATTTCATATCTTATTTAAAATCCACACAATGCTCAAGCAAGATTCAACAATAAATTCACTGAGTTGAAACAAGTAAATCATTTTCTCAAAGTTTTCCAAACTTTTGAATCTCAAGTTAAATCAACTCATTTTAAAAACAATTTCTCAAATCATATTATAGAAATAATTCCGGCATTTTATTTCAAAACCAATAAATCATTTTACAATTTCCAATATCGCTTAAAATACTTATTTAATTTTTCAGAAGTTATATTTATCACAAAACCCCTAAATAATATATAATAATAATCCAAGAATGAGTTAACAATTGTATAATACTATAAAACACAACATAATATAACACATTAAGCCATTAACAATAAAAGTCACTAGCACCCAAAAGGCCCAAAATGCAGATCCAGCCCATCCCGGAATTAGGCCCACCGAATCCAATCTCACTCTCAGCTCTCTTACCCTCGCCAATTCAGAAAGAAAGAAAAAGAAGTGGGTCCCCAAGGCTGACGTGGCTGCCAATGTGGAACGGTGGGGCCCGCGTCTGCTTCTTCATCCTCAGCTCCATTCCGCTCCTCCGCACTCGAAAACGGCGGTAGCTCTTCCGGTGCTCGAGCTCTCCCGTGTCCTCTTGCTCTCGCTCTCTCCCTCACACGCTCGCTCTCGTCTCGCCCTCGCACCACTCGCTCACAACTGCTCGCACTGCCCCGCCCTCACTCCTCGCCCGATCGCTCACGATCTCGCTGCTCGCTCTCGGGCTCACCGGACTCACTCCAACCCGCTCTCACTCTCTCCCTTGTAGCTAGCTCGAAACTAAGGACTAAAAAAAAAAGGAAACACCCAGGAAGTGAACAAGAAGGAGAAAGCAGTAGGTGTTCACCGAGGAGGGGGAGTCACGAAGGTCGTCGGAAAGCTCTCGCCGGAGTCGATGGTGCTTTGTCGGGAGTAGATATGCGCCCGGGACGGCCTATGGAGGAGGGGAGAGGGTTAAAGGCGCGACTTTGCTTAGATAGGGGGCGAAAGAAGGTGAACCCGAGCCTTATCGCTACTTAGTCGGAGAACAGAGCTACGGAGAAGGAAGCGCTCGGCGTCGGCGACTTCGGCTGCTCCTGGGTGACTTCTGGGCGTTCGTCAGCGTCGGGGGAGGTGAGGTAGATGCTGATGCTGATGCTGTTACTTCTCGTCGAGAAGGAGGGAGGTGGAGCTGGAGTATCGTTCTCGGCAGGACATAGCTTGGGGTTCTTGGTTTCGCTCGAAATGGAGACAAGGAGGCGACGGGGTGACTGCTGGGTAGTGCAGTGGTGGTGAAGGTTGCTGATGGTTCAGGCGACGGAGGGGGAGAGTCGTGTTGGACAACAGGAAGCCAAAGGAGGATGCTTTGGATTGATTTGACAACAACAAGGAAATATTGAAGAACAAGGCAAAATGGGATTTTGGTTTGGATTCAAAATGAGGTGAAAAAGGGGGGCTGCTACTGCGTATAGGAAACAGAAGGGAGCAGGTGGTGTTTGACATCTTGTCATTCTGGGTGAAACAAGCACATGAGGGAGGAGATGGGAGTGGATAATATTTAGCCATAATTGGGGTGAAGTGAGCTGGAATTGGGCTGAATGCAAATCGGATAGAGGTGGGAGGAAGAGACAAAAACGCCATTCTAAAACAATTTCTCAAGATACCCATGAAATTAATCCCTAGATCCACTCTCTCGACCTTATCCGACCCAACTCAAAAGACTTTTAAATTTCCAATTCCGAGTTTAATAAGAAACTCTAAATATTATTTTCAAATTCTTGACATATAAAAGCGGAATAAAACATTTTCTAATTTTTCAATCAAATAATGTCGGAACTCGCTTCAGAAGATGTAGAATAATTCCAAATAACCCGAGGACAGAAATTTCAAAATTCCCTGAATATCAACTTTATCCATCATAAATTATTATTAAATAGAAAATATTATTTTAAAATTTTCTGGTCTTTACATCATCCAACTCTAAAAACAAGTCTCTAAAATCACTCTAAAACAAGGGAATGGAGTTTGAAATTTGTGAGTCCAAGGATCATGTCATTGATCCCGTAAGCATCTCACAGGGCCCATATGAGATCCTTACAACACCCTCGACGTGATCATAATATTCCCAATTGGTCGTAGCAAGTATGCGATATAGGCCCCTATCACATCCTTACTCCGAATTTTCGGTTATATCATAACTCGAAAATCAATCGTAGCGTCTCTACTAGGTCTTAGCAAGCATTCTATATGCGCCATATAAAATGCTTGTATCCACTTCGTGAGGCGTTGTATAATATAAAACCGGGTTTGAAAAATTTCAAAAGGGATTCCGCAGCTCAAAGGATTGGCCTCAAATCTTAGAAATTCTCGATATCAACTTTATCCACTTCGGAAGATGTAGAACAATTCCAAATAACTCGAGGACAGAAATTTAAAAATTCCCTGAATATCAACTTTATCCCTCATAAATTATTATTAAATAGAAAATATTATTTTAAAATTTTTTGGTCTTTACATTGGGAGAGTGCAACAGCAGCAGGGGCGGATGGCACTAGCGACGGTGCGGTGGTGGCGGCGCCGACGATCGGTGGTGGTGCGGTGGTGGCTCGAGATCTCCGCGCTCCCTCTGCCTCCAGATCTGAGTTCTCGCTGCTTGTTTTAATTTGGGGAGAAGGGGGAGAAATAAAGGCATGGGTATAATTGGAAATTGTGGACATTTACCTAATATTGTAACCCTTGTGTCCTATGACTTAATATTTGTTTCCAAAATGGCCACTTAACAAAAAAGCCCTTTATTTTTTATAAAAAAATATTAATTTTTAAAATAATGTTGATTTCAAAGATGTTAAATTTAATCTTTTGATTTCAATAATTTAATAAAATTTATTTGTTTATGATTTTTCATACTTTTTTAAATCAATTGAAATTAAAATTTATTTATGAGATTAATAAGCGCGCGTGTGTGTATATACACACACATATTAATGTTATTTAACACAATTTGTGATACTCGATCACTCTCCATGTATATTTTGATGAAAAGATTCATTTTTCAACATATAATTAATTAATACAGAATTTTAAAGAAACTAACGGGCTCAATATAATAGCAATTTCAAAGATAAAATAATTTAAGGTATAAAAATTAAACTCTATTTTAGATCTTAATAAACACAATATAATAGTAGTTCTAGAATTAGTAAAAAAAAACAAATGGGCCTAAATTGAAAACCATTTGGCAATGATTTCTATTTTTTCAATCAACTTAAAATCAAATAAAAGTTTTTTTTATCCGATATCTCTTACGGTGCATAAAATAGGTAAGAATAACTAACATATGCTCTAAAAATATAACTTTTAAAACATCAAAACTTATATATTACTTTGATTTATTTGATATAAAATTAATTTATCTTTAGTGATTAAGATTGGTTAGGTTAATTTTCAAATACCATATTTACAATAGTTCGGATCAGAGAATGGAGAGTTCGAGTTGTAAGTTTGTGAATTGAAATTTGTTTTTTTTTATAAACCGTTTGTGAATTGGATTTGGTCAAATGGAAAGGAGTCATTGATTAATTGATCATTAATAAGATTTTATTCTTCAAATAATATGTTTAAAGATTTTTTTTTAGATAAAATGATAAGATTTGTAACTACTTATTCATAGAATATTCATAATAAAAATTAATTTAATCATTAATTAAAATAAACACATAGGATGACACATGTATAAATAGATGGGGTTATCGTCTAACGTGACTTAAATTCATTGGATAATCATTAATTGACGTGGCAAAAACCCCGTCTCATATTGCACCAGAGAACGACACGCAAGCGAATCGCACCGGAGCCCGCCACATAGGATTTCCACGCCTCTGTTTTAGTATTATATATACTAGTGTAGATCTCGTCCCGTGTACGGAGAATGCGTTAATCTAAATATAAATTATTTTTCCCTAAAAAAATATAAATATAAATAAAATTAGTTCAACAGGTTATGTATAATCTAAATATCTTTTAATTAGATTCTCTCAAAATATAAATAAAATTCACATTTATAAGGTCCTACGTATTTTTTCTTCTAATGTATGGTTAATTAAATCTCATGTAATTTAATTAGATAGTTGATTTTTAAAAATATTTTAATATTCTTTTATTTATTTATTAAATATGTAGTATATATTTATTACATTTGTTTACTAAAATATCTATGTACGGATGGATTGTGACTACATATATGGCTATATAATATTTTAATTATTTATTTTGGCCTAAAAATAATATAGATAGATATAAAATAACAATTATTAAATGATTGATTTTGATATAAATAATTCTTTCCACCAAAAAATAATCTAAATATAAATAAAATAGCACCTATCAAATATTACATATTTATCTATTAATATTTTTTGTAAGTATGACTATGAAAATTAGTTTTATTAATTAGTTTTATTATGACTACTACGTTTAATTATATTGATATAGTTTTTTCCTTATATAATATTTACTCTTTTATAAGATATTCCATCTATCCAATTATATGTGTTAATGGTAAAATAAAATAATTATTTTTCTTAGATTTCTTTTTTTGACGGGAGAAAGCTTTGCGAGATGCACTCACGCGCCGCCACGTATGCAGATGCACTCACGCGCCGCCATGTAGACATCAATGCATCGGTTTTAGTATATGCACTAGTGTAATACCCGTGTCTTGAAGGCACGGGAGCTTGATCCATTTTAATTTGAACATCATTTTATATATCTATATAATACTATATTAATATATACATATTTACAACAGAAATATGTATAAAGTATTTTTTTATAATTTATAAATTAGTTGGAAAGAGATACAATACAAATTTTGAAAATGATTTAATAAGGTAAAGTAGTAATAATACTCAAACACACCACCTAATATAATTTGAAATAAATATATAATTATTATCATTAGCATAGATCTAAAAATTAAAATATAAGCTCCCGTACAAATATTAAAAAAAATCATAAGCACATGACTGTGTCAATAATTTTGAAGTTATGTAGATATACATAACTTATTCATTATTTTCATGAGAAAGATGGTTAGAAAGAGATGGAAATAAAGAGTGAAAATAAAGGTAAGATGGTAAAAAAAGATCCTTAAAGGTAGAAAAGTGATCTAAAAAGCCTCATCCAAGATGTAAAATAAGCATTAGTTAATAGTAATGCTTGTGAGTCTTAAAATATTAATTATTTTTCGATAGTCATTAGATGTCTAAAATAATTAAACGGAAATTTCGCGGGGTGCCCTTGAGGTATTGCAATTTTCGCCGGATATACAACTCTTTTACATATTTCGTGTGGTGCCCCTGAGGTTTCGTTAAATTTCGCGTCGCGCCCTTTGTGGGTTAAAGTTAACAGTAGAGGAAGCTCCGTTAGTTTCGGAAAAAAAAAAAGCCAGAAAGAAAGAAAGCTGAGCGAAGGAGAAGACGCTTCGATCATGAAGGAAAGAAAGCTCCAGAGAAAGGAAGACGAAGGTCGAAGATCGAGAGGGCGAAGGTCGACTCAGCGCGGCGGTGACTGTGGCTAGTTAGGAAGGCGGCGGCGAGGATGTGAAAGTGAGTATCTCTCAATCTAGGGTTTGTTAAATATCACGGCGGCGAGGCTTGGAGAGGTTCTGGTGGTTGGAGCGACCTTCTTTCGATCGCAATTTGTGCCCTCAACTTAGGTTCAAGAAGGTACCGTAATTTGCCTCTCTTCTTAAAGAATCAATTTTTTTCAGGAATTAGGAATCATTGAAGTGGTTTATGCAGATTCTTGATATCAATGCCAAAAATTTACTTGAATAGAGATTGTTGAAATTGGGGAATTATACATGTACTGTGAAATTTAGGTCCTGTTTGAGATAAAGGAATCTCATTTCTTTATACAATCGGATACATTTGTGGCCCATTGATTCCATATTTTAGTTTTGAATTTGGGTTCGAGTAGCTTTGAGATGTATGGTTTAAAATTGATCTAAAGGGGACTTTGAGATGTGTCGTCCATTCCATTAAACTACGTTTGTTGCCAAACAATCACCCAAAACTTAGTTTATGAAAACATTTTTGTGAGAGAAATGTCATTATTAATCTTATGTACATTTTTATGCATAACTTCTTGCTATAGCTTGGTTATTTGTGTGTTCTTGACTCCAATTGACTGAATTGAGCCTTCTTCAGTGTCACAGTTTTTGCCTTGTTGTCCATTCTTTGACACAACGTCAAAGAAAGTTTCCTATCTGCTGAGTTAGTTTAGAGAATCAGTCAACTTATCCCTTAATACTGTCAATCTATAAAACTTCAATACTGTCACTCTATAAAACCACCCTGGATCTCGGCTGAATTAGACAGTGTTCCTTTTCCACTTAACCGTTATAACTTTATGTAAGTTAACCTATCATTACGAAATGTTGTGTATATTATGTTCAGGAGGCGACATCGGACAACTAAAGAATAGGAGAAGCACTGGAAGGGGAGACATGTACAAAGTTTTGTTGCATGATGATGAGCGCCAGACGGAGACCCTCCACTGCTGCCATTGTTGCATAGTACGGACAAAAATGAAACATCTAACAAATCTTATTGTCTTGGTTGACAGGAGCATGCTGAATTTTATGTGCAAATGATGATCAGGGGCAGCCTGACATCCTCTATTGAGCCAGATTCAGACACAATCTGAAGCCTTCAGACCACCTTTGCTAATATTTGAGACCGTTAAGTGTAATCGCAAGGGTAAAAGAACAGGTGAACCTAGTTCTGCAGATTTTGTGGATAGCATCGAACATCATATTATTCGTATCCGAGCAAATATGGTTACACTTGAGCTGTTACTATAAATAGACAGATGAGAGATAGGTGAGGTTACATTGAGAAGCATGTTGATACAATTGAGTCGGTTTTTGGTTCCGCACAGTGCTTGTAAAAAACTGCAAAAGTTTTGGTAGTATTTTTGAGGCATCGTTTGGTATGAGATGTTGTGTTGATTACTTATAATTAAGATGCTTATTGTTTGTGTAGATTGCTGGCTTCAGAAAAATGATGTTAAAAATTGACACAATCACTAATTGGTACTTACAATTAAAATTGGGTAAAGAAAGAACATCAAGATTTCATATTTGTCAATGGGATTTTATGTTTTTGAGTTGTCTACCCCACAAGCTCTCCTCAGAAAAGCAACCCCCAAAAAATAAAGATCGATCAACGCCGTTTGCTGCTTATGTCCAAACGTTGAATGCTCTAGGTCTCCTTTCGAATCGCCCACTTGATACAAGAGGCTTCGAACTCCATCAACCCATTGTTGCTTATGGATCTTGCTCTTGCACTCGAACTCCAGGAAGCCTTGTCCCGTTCTCATCCCGAAATACATGTATGTGTTCTTCCGTGCCTTGTTCTTAAGCGGCCAGGCTGAGATCTCGTCTGAGATTGCATATACCATACCTGGGGCAAGGAAGGAGCATAAAGAGCATGTTTAGTACTAATCGACTGTTTTACCAATGTCGAAGCAAATAATAAAGCAATAGGCCGGAAAAATCTGTTGGGATTAATGATGAAATTAGCAAATGAAACGACTGCTATATATTCTCGCCCTATTTCGGTTTTCTTTCCCATGAATTTTGATCAGCCAAACACTCGAGCAAACTGTATGGCCTCGGACAAGAAGAGACTTACATTTGTCCTTCTTCGAGAATGAACCTCCGACGTGCTTACTTTTCAGTTTAATCATAACCTGTAGGAAGAAATATTGTTAGAAATTGTGGAAAGTTCTACCTTCTCAAGCGAGAAAATTCATCGCGTGTTTTTAATTTTCAAACATAACATACCTGAGATTTTTTTGTTGATATAGGCAGTGACAAGTTTCCATCGCAGTGCTCCTGGATAGGCAAATCCATCATTTGTTAGCATTCAAAACAAATACTTGGGCAACTAGATCTTAAGAAACATAATTGAGGGCATATTCAATTCGATTATGGTTTGTTGAAGAAACATAATCGAGGGCAGACTTTTTGCAGATGCGAAATTTGATTATCAAGAAGCAAAACACCAGAACTGCTCCAAAACCCCTAAATCCCCAAACCCTATATTAAATTGAGAAATACTCACCTACACATCCTCGCCGCCGCCCTCCTAACTAGCCACAGTCACCGCCGCGCTGAGTCGACCTTCGTCCTCTCGTCCTTCGACCTTCGTCTTCCTTTCTCTCGAGCTTTCTTTCCTTCACGGTCGAAGTGTCTTCTCCTTCGCTCAGCTTTCTTTCTTTCTGGCTTCCCTTTTTTTTTTCTTCCAAAACTAACGGAGCTTCCTCTACCGTTAACTTTAACCCACAAAGGGTGCGACGCAAAATTTAACAAAACCTGAGGGGCACCACACGAAATATGTAAAAGAGTTGTATACCCGGCGAAAATTGCAATACCTCAAGGGTACCTCGCGAAATTTCCGATAATTAAATTATAAAAAAAAAAACTTTTTTTGGCTCTAATTGATTTTTATAATTATTTTTTGAAATCGAATATTTACAAATTGATTATTACATGTATGTAGACATTGTGGGGAATATTGCAATCGGTTAAATATGATAAATCAACAATTTCAATATCCAAGAATAAAATCAGTCAAGACTTGACAAATGTTCAATGTACGTAGACGATTAAAATAGATCACAAATTGACATACAACATATCAAATTAAATAATAGTTTAGTATAAAAATAGGAAACAAATATGTTTAAAATAGGAAACATATATTTTAAAATTTCAGCGATAATATTGACCAATAAGATAATACCATTTGAATAAAAAATTCAAGTTTAATTGTGGGCGTGACACATCAGCAAAATGATAGTAGAATTAATATTATTAATAGATTAATAGATTACCTTTTATCGAAATTAATTTATAAAAAATTTGAAAAAATAATATTTTATATAATTTTTACCATCCTAACAAAGCGTGAATGAATATTAAACAACATATTTAGCTAAACGAATAGGGAGGGTAGTAAATTTTAACATGATTGGGATAAATGTGATATAATAAACAAATATTTAAATAAATTCAATCCGTTAAGATAATGAATGCAGGCAATCCGAGTACATATTTGATTAATTTATTTGAAAATGAAATACTTGCATGGTTGGTGAGAAAATATGAACATACGTGAAAGTTAATTTAATTATACTCCATAGCATTTTATAAACTGACAATTGGATATGAGTCTATGTACAATATAAATTTTCAAAAATAAAATATACCAAGATTCAAATTTAAGTTCAATGTATGTAGACGAATTATGAGAATATTGCAATCAGAAAAAAAAAAGGAAAAATGTCTCAATATTTGCGGCAATATAACCGAAAATAAAAAAAAGGAAATGTATTCAAACCATATTTAAAATAGGAAATAAATATTTTGAAATTTCCATAATAATATTGACCAATTAGAAAATCCCATTTGAATAAAAAATTCAACTTTAATTGTGGGCGTGACACGTTAGCAAAATGCTAGCAGAATTAGTAATATTAACTAGTGTAATACCCGTGCCTTGAAGGCACGGGAGCTTGATTCATTTTAATTTGAACATCATTTTATATATCTATATAATACTATATTAATATATAACAGAAATATGTATAAAGTATTTTTTTATAATTTATAAATTAGTTGGAAAGAGATACAATACAAATTTTGAAAATGATTTAATAAGGTAAAGTAGTAATAATACTCAAACACAATAAATATATAATTATTATCATTAGCATAGATCTAAAAAGTAAAATATAAGCTCCCGTACAAATATTAAAAAAAATCATAAGCACATGATTGTGTCAATAATTTTGAAGTTATGTAGATATACATAACTTATTCATTATTTTCATGAGAAAGATGGTTAGAAAGAGAGGGAAATAAAGAGTGAAAATAAAGGTAAGATGGTAAAAAAAGATCCTTAAAGGTAGAAAAGTGATCTAAGAAGCCTCATCCAAGATGTAAAATAAGCATTAGTTAATAGTAATGCTTGTGAGTCTTAAAATATTATTTATTTTTCGATAGTCATTAGATGTCTAAAATAATTAAATTATAAAAAAAAACTTTTTTTGGCTCTAATTGATTTTTATAATTATTTTTTGAAATCGAATATTTACAAATTGATTATTACATGTATGTAGACATTGTGGGGAATATTGCAATCGGTTAAATATGATAAATCAACAATTTCAATATCCAAGAATAAAATCAGCCAAGACTTGACGAATGTTCAATGTACGTAGACGATTAAAATAGATCACAAATTGACATACAACATATCAAATTAAATAATAGTTTAGTATAAAAATAGGAAACAAATATGTTTAAAATAGGAAACATATATTTTAAAATTTCAGCGATAATATTGACCAATAAGATAATACCATTTGAATAAAAAATTCAAGTTTAATTGTGGGTGTGACACATCAACAAAATGATAGTAGAATTAATATTATTAATAGATTAATAGATTACCTTTTATCGAAATTAATTTATAAAAAATTTGAAAAAATAATATTTTATATAATTTTTACCATCCTAACAAAGCGTGAATGAATATTAAACAACATATTTAGCTAAACGAATAGAGAGAGTAGTAAATTTTAACATGATTGGGATAAATGTGATATAATAAAAAAATATTTAAATGAATTCACTCCGTTAAGATAATGAATGCAGGCAATCCGAGTACATATTTGATTAATTTATTTGAAAATGAAATACTTGCATGGTTGGTGAGAAAATATGAACATACGTGAAAGTTAATTTAATTATACTCCATAGCATTTTATAAACTGACAATTGGATATGAGTCTATGTACAATATAAATTTCCAAAAATAAAATATACTAAGATTCAAATTTAAGTTCAATGTATGTAGACGAATTATGAGAATATTGCAATCGGAAAAAAAGAAAAAAGAAAAAAGAAAACATGTCTTAATATTTACGGTAATATAACCGAAAATAAAAAAAAGGAAATGTATTCAAACCATATTTAAAATAGGAAACAAATATTTTGAAATTTCCATAATAATATTGGCCAATTAGAAAATCCCATTTGAATAAAAAATTCAACTTTAATTGTGGGTGTGACACGTCAGCAAAATGCTAGCAGAATTAGTAATATTAATAGACTAGTGTAATACCCGTGCCTTGAAGGCACGGGAGCTTGATTCATTTTAATTTGAACATCATTTTATATATCTATATAATACTATATTAATATATAACAGAAATATGTATAAAGTATTTTTTTATAATTTATAAATTAGTTGGAAAGAGATACAATACAAATTTTGAAAATGATTTAATAAGGTAAAGTAGTAATAATACTCAAACACAATAAATATATAATTATTATCATTAGCATAGATCTAAAAAGTAAAATATAAGCTCCCGTACAAATATTAAAAAAAATCATAAGCACATGATTGTGTCAATAATTTTGAAGTTATGTAGATATACATAACTTATTCATTATTTTCATGAGAAAGATGGTTAGAAAGAGAGGGAAATAAAGAGTGAAAATAAAGGTAAGATGGTAAAAAAAGATCCTTAAAGGTAGAAAAGTGATCTAAGAAGCCTCATCCAAGATGTAAAATAAGCATTAGTTAATAGTAATGCTTGTGAGTCTTAAAATATTATTTATTTTTCGATAGTCATTAGATGTCTAAAATAATTAAATTATAAAAAAAAACTTTTTTTGGCTCTAATTGATTTTTATAATTATTTTTTGAAATCGAATATTTACAAATTGATTATTACATGTATGTAGACATTGTGGGGAATATTGCAATCGGTTAAATATGATAAATCAACAATTTCAATATCCAAGAATAAAATCAGCCAAGACTTGACGAATGTTCAATGTACGTAGACGATTAAAATAGATCACAAATTGACATACAACATATCAAATTAAATAATAGTTTAGTATAAAAATAGGAAACAAATATGTTTAAAATAGGAAACATATATTTTAAAATTTCAGCGATAATATTGACCAATAAGATAATACCATTTGAATAAAAAATTCAAGTTTAATTGTGGGTGTGACACATCAACAAAATGATAGTAGAATTAATATTATTAATAGATTAATAGATTACCTTTTATCGAAATTAATTTATAAAAAATTTGAAAAAATAATATTTTATATAATTTTTACCATCCTAACAAAGCGTGAATGAATATTAAACAACATATTTAGCTAAACGAATAGAGAGAGTAGTAAATTTTAACATGATTGGGATAAATGTGATATAATAAAAAAATATTTAAATGAATTCACTCCGTTAAGATAATGAATGCAGGCAATCCGAGTACATATTTGATTAATTTATTTGAAAATGAAATACTTGCATGGTTGGTGAGAAAATATGAACATACGTGAAAGTTAATTTAATTATACTCCATAGCATTTTATAAACTGACAATTGGATATGAGTCTATGTACAATATAAATTTCCAAAAATAAAATATACTAAGATTCAAATTTAAGTTCAATGTATGTAGACGAATTATGAGAATATTGCAATCGGAAAAAAAGAAAAAAGAAAAAAGAAAACATGTCTTAATATTTACGGTAATATAACCGAAAATAAAAAAAAGGAAATGTATTCAAACCATATTTAAAATAGGAAACAAATATTTTGAAATTTCCATAATAATATTGGCCAATTAGAAAATCCCATTTGAATAAAAAATTCAACTTTAATTGTGGGTGTGACACGTCAGCAAAATGCTAGCAGAATTAGTAATATTAATAGACTAGTGTAATACCCGTGCCTTGAAGGCACGGGAGCTTGATTCATTTTAATTTGAACATCATTTTATATATCTATATAATACTATATTAATATATAACAGAAATATGTATAAAGTATTTTTTTATAATTTATAAATTAGTTGGAAAGAGATACAATACAAATTTTGAAAATGATTTAATAAGGTAAAGTAGTAATAATACTCAAACACAATAAATATATAATTATTATCATTAGCATAGATCTAAAAAGTAAAATATAAGCTCCCGTACAAATATTAAAAAAAATCATAAGCACATGATTGTGTCAATAATTTTGAAGTTATGTAGATATACATAACTTATTCATTATTTTCATGAGAAAGATGGTTAGAAAGAGAGGGAAATAAAGAGTGAAAATAAAGGTAAGATGGTAAAAAAAGATCCTTAAAGGTAGAAAAGTGATCTAAGAAGCCTCATCCAAGATGTAAAATAAGCATTAGTTAATAGTAATGCTTGTGAGTCTTAAAATATTATTTATTTTTCGATAGTCATTAGATGTCTAAAATAATTAAATTATAAAAAAAAACTTTTTTTGGCTCTAATTGATTTTTATAATTATTTTTTGAAATCGAATATTTACAAATTGATTATTACATGTATGTAGACATTGTGGGGAATATTGCAATCGGTTAAATATGATAAATCAACAATTTCAATATCCAAGAATAAAATCAGCCAAGACTTGACGAATGTTCAATGTACGTAGACGATTAAAATAGATCACAAATTGACATACAACATATCAAATTAAATAATAGTTTAGTATAAAAATAGGAAACAAATATGTTTAAAATAGGAAACATATATTTTAAAATTTCAGCGATAATATTGACCAATAAGATAATACCATTTGAATAAAAAATTCAAGTTTAATTGTGGGTGTGACACATCAACAAAATGATAGTAGAATTAATATTATTAATAGATTAATAGATTACCTTTTATCGAAATTAATTTATAAAAAATTTGAAAAAATAATATTTTATATAATTTTTACCATCCTAACAAAGCGTGAATGAATATTAAACAACATATTTAGCTAAACGAATAGAGAGAGTAGTAAATTTTAACATGATTGGGATAAATGTGATATAATAAAAAAATATTTAAATGAATTCACTCCGTTAAGATAATGAATGCAGGCAATCCGAGTACATATTTGATTAATTTATTTGAAAATGAAATACTTGCATGGTTGGTGAGAAAATATGAACATACGTGAAAGTTAATTTAATTATACTCCATAGCATTTTATAAACTGACAATTGGATATGAGTCTATGTACAATATAAATTTCCAAAAATAAAATATACTAAGATTCAAATTTAAGTTCAATGTATGTAGACGAATTATGAGAATATTGCAATCGGAAAAAAAGAAAAAAGAAAAAAGAAAACATGTCTCAATATTTACGGTAATATAACCGAAAATAAAAAAAAGGAAATGTATTCAAACCATATTTAAAATAGGAAACAAATATTTTGAAATTTCCATAATAATATTGGCCAATTAGAAAATCCCATTTGAATAAAAAATTCAACTTTAATTGTGGGTGTGACACGTCAGCAAAATGCTAGCAGAATTAGTAATATTAATAGATAGATAGATAGATTGATTGATATATTGATATATTGATATTGATATTGATTGATAGATGGGCTACTAATTAGTTATTTTGGAAGGTTAGATTATTTTTTATTGAAGGTTGATAGTTGAGATTATTTTTGGTTATTTTTCCTTAAATTAATGGTTTGATTTGGGAGGAGCACCTGGCAGCCAATTGTTAAATTTAATACTATTGTGCAGAACAATTTGCACTTTCAAAGTATTTTTTAAAAACGGACAAAACAAAATAAAATATTACAGTAAAATGGTTTAGATCGAGGGTTGTAAGCACAAAATATCGAAAAATGAATATAAAATCACTCCATTCTAAAAATCTTAGTCGTGGACAGTGACCATGCGTATACCCCGTCACAAATCATTAACGCGGTATTAATATCTTGATATCAGATAACGATATTAGATGATATTTTGATATTTTTAGGTATATTGTAGGATATTACATAGAGATAATTAGTTAACTATCCCTTTTTTATTTTTTTTATTGGTAAAAGATTTTGTTTTTGTTAATTATACTTTATATATATATATATATATATATATATATATATATATATATATATATATATATATATATATATATATATATATATATATATATAATGACATATTTGTCCACGATTTTATTATAGGAGCAGTTTCCATATTAGCTAAATGTCCACATGTGTTGCTGAAATCGAATTTGCTGAAATTATTCAGTAGTTTTCTTTTTTTACGTTGTTGAAACCGAAGTTGCTGAAACCCAAATTTCAGCACTGTTCTTGATGCTGAAACCGGGGGGTTTCAGCACTGTTGTTGATGTTGGAACCTCGTTTTCGGCACTGTTGTTGTCATGTTGATGTTGAAACCCCCGGTTTCAGCAACGTTGTTGATGCTGAAACCCCGATTTCATCAACTTTGTTGATGCTGAAATGGTTATTGCTGAAATGCGGACGGGAATATCTAGTGTTCACAAATGTAATTGCTTACAGGAATTCCAAGGATAGTCATGTAAACATACCAACTAAAAGCATTTCAACAAGTATATCTAAAGTACAAGATTTAAGCACCTCTTAATGAAAGTGCATCAAATTGGACAGTTCACAAAGGAACCTCCACCATAGTCGACAGATCGATTACCTACTAACAACGACTCGAAATCACATATTCGAGATCGATCAAAATCGGAGATCGAATGCTTCTCCTTGGATCGAGACCTGCGCTGCTGAAATTGGAGACAAAGGACAGATCGTTTGCTTCTCCAATTTCAGACGATGAGCGAGACCCTCTGCGAGGAGTGAAACTTGCTGAAACGGGGGAGGGGGATTTCAAAAAATAGAAACTACACATTTCAATACCTTGGTTAAAACAAAAATGGAGATCAAAAGCTTGGGGATCGGAAAAGGGGATTCAAGTTTTGAATAAACCGAAATTGAGCAAAAATGAGAGAGAATCAAAACTAGATCTGTGCAATGAAAGTGGAGAAAACCTTCATTTCTGAGTTTACAGAAGCAATTTTGGAGAAATTGAAAATGTTGTTACAACTGCTCTAACAAACATCCCGCCAACTATATGGAGCTTGGGCTTTATTTGAAATGACGAATTTGCCCTTCTCGTTTTGTCCGAGTGTTAGCCGAGTGTGTGTAGAGTGAGAGCTCATGACCTTGTATACATTCACATACCCCCCTCAAGCTGGAACAAGGCAAGGAAGGACGAGTCCTAGCTTGGACCGAAGGAAGGCGTGTTGTTTGGCACCCAGAGCCTTAGTGAGAATGTCTGCTATTTGGTTCGCAGATGGGACATGGGTAGTAGAGATGAAACCTTGTTGCACCATTTCTCGGATAAAATGAGCATATATGCGCACGTGTTTGGTACGTTCATGGAAGACGGGGTTAACAGCCAACTGTTGTGCAGACCTGTTATCAAAGAGCAATGAAATGGGAGTGGGAACTTCAATTCCCAGATCATGGAGGATCCCTTGAACCCACACTAGTTCACTGGCCACTGCAGACATGGCCCTATATTCGCTCTCTGTCGACGATTTGGAGACCACCTGTTGCTTCTTGGTTTTCCATGATATTAAGGTCGATCCAAGGAACACACAATATCCAGAAAGTGAGCGCCCTGTGTCAATGCAATTACCCCAGTCGGCATCACTGAAAGCTGTAACTGTGGATGAAGAGATTGCAGAGAATGAGAGTGCCAAGTTGAAACTCCCTTTCAGATATCTAAGAAGATATGTAAGGGCATCCCAGTGAGGCTTTAGTGGTTTTTGGAGATACTGGCTCAATTGTTGCAAAGTATATGAGATATCAGGACGGGTTAAGGTGAGGTAGAAGAGTCTACCTACGAGGCGTCTGTAATCTTCAGGATTGGCCATTGGTTCTCCCAAATTAGCTGACAGTTTGGTGCCATGTTGCATAGGGAATTCAGCCTGTCGACACCCTATCATGTGAGCATCAGTGAGTATATAGAGGATGTACTTGCGTTGATTTAGGAGAATGCCAATGGATGATCTTGCAATCTCCATTCCTAGGAAATACCTTGCCACTCCTAGGTCTTTGATAGTGAATTCTCTGTGCAGGGCATCCTTAGTAGCTTGAATTTCACTGCTACAATTTCCCAACACCAGCATATCATCTACATACACCAAAGCAATGGTGGTTGAAGTGATTGTGATCTTGGTGAAGAGTGAGTATTCATGACCAGATTGACTGAAGCCTAATGTGATCATAAACCTGGTAAGTTCATGGTTCCATTGACAAATAGCTTGCTTTAGGCCATACAGTGATCTTTTGAGTATGTAGAGAGGAGCATTAAGCACTTGGAAACCAGGTAGAGGTGTCATGTATACTTCTTCCTCGAGATACCCATGGAGGAAAGCATTATTCACATCCAGTTGGTGAAGAACCCACCCTTTATGAGCAGCTATTGCCAGAATAATCCTTATTGTGGACAGCTTTGCTACTGGTGAGAATGTTTGCTTGTAATCTTTGTCCTTAATCTGATTGTAACCTTTTGCAACAAGTCTGGCCTTATATCTTTCTATTGATCCATCTGGTTTGTGCTTGATTTTGAAGATCCATTTGCAGCCAATTGCTTTCTTTCCAGAGGGAAGAGGAGTGATGCTCCAAGTATGATTGCTGGTGAGAGCCTCAAGTTCAAGCTTCATTGCATGTTCCCACTCAGGTATCCCCTTTGCTTGATTGTAAGAGTGAGGTTCCAAGACTGAGCAAACATTTACTAAGGACTGAACATAAGGAGCAGGTAGATGGGATAAGTTGTGAATTGAGAAAACTGCAAAGGAGGCTGAGGAGGATGATGCATCATGTCCTCTGTTGGGCAAATCAGTGCACACAAAATCATTAAGTCTAGCTGGTCTGACAATGTTCCTTCTGAGATGTATGTACTGAGGTGAGGGTGAGTGTGAACTGTCATTATGGTCAATATTGTTGTGATCACTCAAGCTAGGAACTGATGGGAAAATTGGAGACACATGTGATTGATGAGGAGATCCTGGTGTGTCTAGAGAAGGAGAATGTGATTGTTGTTGTTGTGGATGTTGAGAACTGTAAGATGACTCATGAGGAAGCCAGTCAATTTCATCTGATTCTTCAGGGTTACTCAAACTTTGCTAGAGGTTACAAGGTTCTACAGATTTCTTAAAAGGAAACTGGTTCTCAGCAAACTTCACATGCCTGCTTAAAATAATGGTTTGCCTTTCCAAATCTAAAAGCTTGTAGGCCTTTTGACCAGGAGGATACCCCAGGAATACACATCTTCTAGCCACAATGCCCAGCTTATCTCTAGGATCATTAGGCTGGACAACAAAGCATAAGCATCCTATTACTCTCAACTGATCATATCTAGGAGCAACCTTGTAAAGTAATTCAAAAGGAGATTTCCAATTTAACACACTTGAAGGCATCTTATTAACAATGTGTGTGGCACCCAACACACAATCACCCCAAAATTTTGTAGGCAATCCAGCTTGTAATCTGATGGCTCTAGCAGTTTCAATTAAATGCATATGTTTCCTCTTAACTTTACCATTTTGCTCATGTACCCCCGGAGCTGATCTTTGGTGAACAATGCCTTTGAAAGCAAAAAGATCCACACAACCCTTCTGTGTGAATTCAGTGCCATTGTCAGTCCTAATAGACTGAACTGAAACCTTGAACTGATTCTCAACTAATTCTAAGAATACAGTAAGTAGCCTAAGCACCTGCATTTTATCTTGCATAAGGTATACCCAAGTAGTCCTAGTGTGATCATCTAGAATGGTTAGGAAATACCTAGCCCCACATCTGGATGGGAGTTTGTAAGGTCCCCACACATCAACATGTATCAATTGGAAAGGACAATCAGCAACAGAGTCACTTCTAGCAAACCTTAGCTTTGGCAGCTTAGTCATAGAGCAAATGGCACAAGACAAATCCTTTACATCCAGTTCCTTACAATCAGGAATATGGGAAAACTTTGAAAAGGACATATGTCCAAGTCTGGCATGCATCAATTGCATGTTATTACATTTGAGAGTAGCATTATTAGCAGAATATGAAACTGACTTCAGCACCCTGGAACATCCACCAGCCTTTAGAACAAACAGTCTCTTCTCTTCAATCCCTTTGACAAGCACATCATCAGTTGTAACGTCCTGTAACCAACAATTCTTAAGATCAAAACTGAACCTCAGGTTACCAATACATAGGCTCTTTGAAACAGAAAGAAGGTTGTGTCTAAACTGTGGTACTAGCAACACTTTTTCAAGGATTAACTTGCTGCTCAATATCACAGTACCTCTTTGTTTAACAAGGATGCACTTGCCATCAGGCACTCCAAGGTTAATATGAGGATTTAGCTCATGCAATTCAGAAAAAATAACAGGATCAAAGGCAATGTGGTATGTAGCTCCTGAGTCTACAATCCACACATCACTTTGTGCCTTATTTGCTCCAATAAGAAATGAAGCACTAAGAGTACCTGCAAAGTAGATTATTGCTTGGTTGGCAGAACTATCAACACTCTCCATGGGAGCTTTCCCTTTCATAAGCTTCAGCACCTCCTGGAACACAGCATTGACCATGGCTTGATCAGGTTTTCCAGCTCCCTGAGCAGGCTCATCAAATGGACTTTCCTGTGGAACACACTCCATCTGAGCAGCAAATCTGCCTGACTGTTTAGGCCTGTCATCATCCTTTGGCCTCTTAAATCAATCTGGATAGCCTATAAGCTTGAAGCAATACTCCTTGGTGTGTCCCCTTTCACCACAATAGTCACATTTCCTCTCAACTTTAGCTTTCTTATAGTCTCTCTTAGCTTGATCAAACTGCTTAGATTGTTCACCAGCACGAAATTTATTCACTGCATTAGCTTCCACATCAGTTTGTCCAAATCTAGACAAAGCAAGGGCATTCATATCCCCATGGTTGATCCCTGTGACACCTTTGGAACGCTCAATCTGAGTTGCCATTTGAAAGGCTTTGTTGATTCCAGGCATCGGATCCTTCGACAAAACATTGCTTCTCAAATTCTCATAGACATCATTCAATCCCATCATAAACTGCATTACTTTTGCCTTTTCTTCCCTTTCAATAATCTTTTTCAGCAAACCACACGAGCACTGATTTATGCCTCCACAATTGAAACCTAGAATCGCATCTAAGTGCTATAATTCATCCCAAACCTTCTTTAATTTCCCAAAATACGCCCTAACATACAAATTCTCTTGTCTCAAATTTGCCAGATCTCTACGACGCTAGTACACTAATGGATCGTTTGATTCGAAGAACCTTTCCTTAATGTCATCCCAAAGCTCTCTCGCAGTTTCAACATACATGAAGCTCTAAACTATTTCGCTCGTCATCGAGTTAATCAACCAACATCTAACCATAGAATCAGCTCTCACCCACTTCTCATATTCCTCACTACCTTCTAAAGGCTTCACACAACTTCCGGTTATAAATCCTAGTTTCACTTTAGCTCCTAGCGCCATGTTTATGCTCCTACTCCAGCTCGTAAAGTTTGAGCCATTAAAGAGAGTAGAAACCAGAACCATTACTGGATGGTCCGAATTCGAAAGAAACAAAGGATTTACATGTGGATTAGACATACCGTTCATCATATCGCCAAATTGTAGTCCTTGGTTCATCATGTTCCATCCTCTTCCGGCTCCAGCTCCTGGAGCAGGTGGCGTAACATAAGTTCCACGACCGATGCCGCTTCCCTCGCCTCCAACACCAGATCCCTGAGTCTGCTGATTGCCTCGCCCAACCATCACTACAGATCAGACGCAACTGTCGACCTTAAATCCGAATTGAATCCGAAAAGAAAGAGAACAAATCGATCGCTCAAATCAGTGATCGAAAATCTCGCGCTCTGATCCCATTTGAATAAACCGAAATTGAGAAAAAATGAGGGAGAATCAAAACTAGATCTTTAGAATGAAAGTGGAGAAAACCTCCATTTCTGAGTTTATAGAAGCAATTTTGGAGAAATTGAAAATGCTGTTGCAACTGCTCTAACAAACATCCCGCCAACTATATGGAGCTTGGGCTTTATTTGAAATGACGAATTTGCCCTTCTTGTTTTGTCCGAGTGTTAGCCGAGTGTGTGTAGAGTGAGAGTTCATGACCTTGTATACATTCACACAAGTACCTTGGTTAAAACGATTGGGGGATGCGATTGATCCAACTGTCATGAATGCCTGAATCTAGCGATTGAACCGGTCTGAAAGAGAGAGAGAGAGAGAGAGTGAGAAGAGATTGAAGGCGAGGTAATCTGCGAAAACGGAATGATACGCGGACGATTCGTGCAGGTCCAATTGTCGACGATTCGTCCAGGTCGGATCAATGGAAGACGAAGAGGCTGATTCGCCGACAGCAAGCAAGGAATTTGCCAGAGACGTCCAGTGGTGATCAGATCTAGAAGTGAGGGAGTTGTCCATGGCCTTCCCCTTTGCCCAAACTCGAAGACACCGTCGCCGAATCTACAAAGCTCCTCCTCGGCTTGTGGCGGCCAGATCTTGAGAGAGACGGTGGTGAGGAACGGTGGCGCGACGGTGGTGGTGAGGAACTGTGGCAAGACGGTGGTGGTGAGGAAGAGCAGAAGAGCGAGAGTCCTTGAAACGACGAGGAAGAGAGCGAGAGCGAGAAGCCTTGAAACAGTGGTGGTGATGAGATTAGGTTTAGATTAGGGGCAATTTTGTCCATAAAATTTTAGGTGGACAAAACCCCAATTTACCACATTTGGTGGACACTCTTCCAATAAAGGCCCAAAAAATAGTCTATTGGGCAAATTTTCTCTTTATTATAACAAATCCCTAATTAATTCTCATTCCATTAACGTTCATTCCCTTCTACGCTTCTTCAATTAATTGACGCTCATTTTTCATTCTACGCTTCTTCAATTAATTGACACTCATCTTCCATTGATGATTGTAGACGCATCTTTCTTCTTCCATTGAGGATTGTAGACACATATTCAAAAATATTGTTTTAACAATAATTAGGTTATAATAACTCTTATAGCCCACTATTATTCCTCTGCCCTACAAAAGCACACTCAATGTACCTACAACAATTGTAACCGATCCACTACCATTATTACCTTTTTTTTTGGTCAAGCCACTACCATTATTACTTATTTTACTTATTGTAACTAATTTATTTTAATTGTCATTGTAATCGATATTGTCACATTATTGTAACTAATTCGTTGTAGGTGTTTCGATTCTTGTAATTAATTACTTGTATTTAGTTTATATCATAACTAACCTCATCCGTTAATTAAAACATTTTTTAGACATTTGCACATTTTTTAAGAAAGCAAATAAAAGCAAACAAAAATATACTTATACACCTAATAATTACTATACTTTTACACTTTATTGAAAACTACAACTAACAAATCGATAATCATTATAAGGGTAATTTTGGAAAATGAACACCAAAATACCTAAAACGACATGTTTTTCTTAACAAGATTTTACTCATACAACGACATGTTTTTCTTAACGAATGGGGGTAATGATATATATTGATTGGTGTGTTGTTGATTTTTTAAGAGATTTTGAATGGTTAAAATGTATAGTGGGTATTAAAAATAATAAAATTTATGAAAAAATTAGTGGAATGATAATTTTTTTTAAAAGTGAAGTGTTTTTATTAAAATTTATGTCAATAGCTAAAAGCCCATCATTTATAAAACAGAGGGAGTATCTATCTATCTATCTATCTATATACATATACTAAAACCGATGCATTGTTGCCTATGTGGCGGCGTGTGAGTGCATCTGCCTATGTGGCGACGCGTGAGTGCATCTCGCAAAGCTTTATCCCGTAAAAAAGGAAATCTAATAAAAAATAATTAGATAGTTCTAATCTATATAATTAAAAAAGATTAAATAATTATTTTATTTTACCATTAACTCATATAATTGGATAAATGGAATAATAATAATATATCTCCCACAAAAAAAATTACCATATACAATTACTGTATGTATATAGATTATATTAGGAATATATTCATGTATGAATCTATACATAAACACTGCATCTTGGATATATGAATCTATACATATATATACATGAACATCTCTATCTATCTATCTATCTATATATTTTAGTTGATTGACAAAAATATAAATATAAAATATTTCATAGTCATACTTACCAAAAAAAATTAATAGATAAATATGTAGTATTTGATAAGTGTTATTTTAAATTAATAAAATAATATATTGTCATAATTTATAGAAAGTTATATAAGTTATCATCTATCTATCTATATATTTTAGTTGATTGACAAAAATTCTATATACATATACTAAAACCGATGCATTGTTGCCTATGGGGCGGCGTGTGAGCAGGGGCGGAGCCAGGGGGTGCTTGGGGGTGCTCGAGCACCCCCTGGCGGAAAAAAAAATACAAAAAAAAAATAATTTTTTTGAATATATTTAGTATTTTTAAGGTAATATAACATCTTTTAATGATATTTGAATCAAGATTGTTATTTAGCTCAAGTGGTAAAGGAATGTGGGAAGGAGAATCAAAATCAAAAGGTCTTGGGTTCAAATCCCAATTCCTTCACTTTTTATTTGTTTTACACCATTAATTCTTTTTCATTTCTCCCTATATTTTTTGTTTCTATCAACTATTTCATTCAAAATTCTATCTATATTTTTTGTTTCTATAAACTATTTCATTGAAAATGTCATATTTATGTTTAAATTATACATTAAACCTTTTCTTTCAATATTATTTTAAAAGTAATTCTTCGTAATTTACATTTTAAAAAATCACAATTTTAGTGTATTTTCAATATATATTTTTAAAAAAATATTCTTAATAAGTATACACCAAAAAATATATTTTACGAATTTTTTTTCGCACCCCCTAGCCAAGATTCCTGGCTCCGCCACTGTGTGTGAGTGCATCTGCCTACGTGGTGGCGCGTGAGTGCATCTCAAAAAGCTTTCTCCCGTCAAAAAGGAAATCTAATAAAAAATAATTAGATAGTTCTAATCTATATAATTAAAAAAAATATTAAATAATTATTTTATTTTACCATTAACTCATATAATTGGATAGATGGAATAATAATAATGTATCTCTCACAAAAAAAAAATTGCCATATACAATTACTCTATGTATATAGATTATATTAGGAATATATGCATATATGAATCTATACATGGACACCGCATCTTGGATATATGAATCTATACATATATACATGAACATCTCTATCTATCTATATATTTTAGTTGATTGACAAAAATATAAATATAAAATATTTCATAGTCATACTTACCAAAAAAATATTAATAGATATAAAGGGCGGTTTTGCAAAATAGCCACGAAAATAGGCTTATTTTGCGAAATATCCGCGTGTTGGGACATTTTTATAAAATTTTCGCTATATATACTAATTAAATCAGATCCCCAATTCCTAATCTATCGATCTCTCCAGTCGCGCTCTCTCGTTCTCGCCGGATCTGGATCGCGCTCTCTCGTCCTTGCGCGCTCTCTCGTCCTCCTCTCCTCTCGTTCACCGCCGCTCTCGCTCGCTCCGCCTCCCGCCGCCTCACATCCTCCCCGGCCAGATCTGAATTCGAAGTCTATGTCCAATTGATTCGGCGACGCAGATCTGAAATTCGGCTAATTGATTCGGCAAATCAATTCAGTGTGGGGAGATCTGGTGAATTCGAGTTCCAATTAGTCGAATTACAGTTCCAATTAGTCAAATTGGAGACGAAGATCAAGAGCGCCGAAGAGTGAGAGTGTCGGAGCGAGGTCGAGCGAGCGGCGAAGCGAAATCGAGCGGCCGGAGTGATGTCGAGCGAGCACCGTGGATCCGAGCGAGGTCGAGCGAGCCGGAGGCGGCGAGGCGAGGCCGGCCGACGTTCTCTTCACAGTAATCGGGAGGAAGAAGAAGGAATTTTGAATAAATTACAAAACTTACCCCATAATTATGGAAATTAAAAAAACTATCTATATTTTATTATGTGATCCGTAATCTATATTTTTATTTTTATTTTTGCACAAAAAAATGTTATACTTGCACAACATATTATTATATTTGCACAAGCACAACATACAGTTATATTTGCACGACAAAATGTAAAATAAAATTAAAAAAAAAAACTAAACTCGGGTCATATTTGCACAACTTACGGATATATTTGCATAACATACTCTTATATTTGCACGACAAAATGTTAAAGAAATAAAAAAATATATAGATTATGGATCGCTTACACTTTATTGAGAAAGTCTGAAATTATATTGAGATAAAATAAGATCATGTTGAGAATAATTTCACAAGTCTCGATTGTTGTGCAACTCTTAAAACAGAGTCGTGCAACTCTTACAACAGAGTCGTGCAACTCTTAAAACAAAGTCGTGCAACTCTTACAACAGAGTCGTGCAACTCTTACAACAGAGCCGTGCAACTCTTAAAACAGAGCCGTGCAACTCTTAAAACAGAGTCGTGCAACTCTTAAAGATAATGTTGAGCACATTTCCATCAATCCCCCATGTTGTGCAATTTTACTCTATTGATGAGCAAAAATAAGACCGTGTTGTACAATAATCTATTAAATAAGTATAAAATTATATTTATAAAAAATAAGATTACGAGGAGACACAATTTCACAAGTCTCGATTATTGTGCAAAAATAAAGAATTGTTGAGCAAAAATAAGAGCATGTTGTGCAATAATTTATTGAGAAAATATAAAATTATATTGAGAGAAAATAAGATCATGTTGAGAATAATTTCACAAAGTCTCAATTGTTGTGCAAAAATAACCTACCAAGTATCTAACAACGGATTTGTCGATGTTAAACCCACTAAAATCGACAGAAACGCCACCCTGCATCATCTTAAGCTTATCCAAAAACTCAGTCAACTCTTAAAACAAGAGTTGTGCAACTCTTAAAACAGAGTCGTGCAACTCTTAAAACAAGAGTCGTGCAACTCTTAAAACAAGAGTCGTGCAACTCTTACAACTGTAACGGCCCAGAATTATGATTTCCGGGTTACGTTTCAAGGGATTGAACCCCTTGTTCGGATCTTGCAATTAAGGTACGGGTCGAGGTTTCAAACTCATTTTAAGATTAGTAGAAAGAGAGATTTCAAACCCTAAGAGCCACGAAGGGTCGTAGGGTACCCTTAACCTGTCTTAAGACTATGCCGCGAAATTCAATTCAAATGAAAATAAAGCGGAAGCAAAGTTGAGATACAAAGTGTCACAGCAGAGCCGGGTCAAAACCAAAACGTAAGCGAATGATTACCATTTATACCAAGTTAGAGAATTAGCTAGGTTCTTCAATTCGCCGAAAAGAAACCCCGTCATATAGACATCGAGCACTCAGAATCTGTAGAAAATACCTTTAAAAAAAGAACGGGGAAAGGAGTTAGATCAAGCCACTCATGCGGGACCGGCAGTCCTCCCTGAGGCCACATAGTATGTGCTATACCTAATAAAGATGCTCTAATGCAGTACGAAAGTCAAACACACTAGCATGCCCCTAGGTATAATAATGTGCAGAAATACTATAAAGGGCCCAAGACAATGCCAAGTGGCATATCCCTCTCCTACCTCCACCCCCTTCCGATAGGGCGGAGACTGGCCAGCTCGTGAATGCATTCCGTCATAATCGGGCGGCACGCATGCCTAACCCGCTCCACAATAAAGCCCGCAGGCATATCATAATATAAGGAAGTCCATGACTCGATTGACTCAGGGTACCCGATGAGGCTGGGCTACCCTATGACCCTAGCAAAGACTCTAGGACTATCACAGATAACGACCGTTCTGTTTCAAACGCATAAAGTAAGCAGATGCTAATCCAATTAGTGCAACCTAAACATGATACTACATGGCATGCTTTTATGCATATGCAACACCTAACATAAAATGCAAAAACATGCATGAATGTCCAACCTGAGTAAGCCCCCTAGGGAACTTACCTGAAGATGCAGAACAGCAGGGTAATACAGACAAGGGCCCAAATGCAAATCCAAAGCAATCCAAAAGCAATACACACCTATCATCAAACCATTTCCATAAGCTATTGGTCCATCATTCATACACACGAACTCCACATTCTCAACATGCTCAAAACCAACCGATAGTAAAACCATTTTCAATACCTTTCTGATACGATAAACATCAACCAAACCCATTTCATTTCCAATCAAACCCATCGATAAATCTTACCAACAATATTTTCCAAAACTCTTAAATCGCAAGTTAATTCAACTCATTTCCAAACAATTCTTTTGAAATCGCACTTAGTCAAATCCCAACATTAAACATGGAAACCTTAGAACTAATCTCTCAAAATCATATTATAGAATAATTCCGGCATTTTGGTTTTCAAACAATAAATCATTTAAGGTATATTTCCGGAAACTCAAAAAAAAAACCCTCTTAAATAATTTATCAACAATAAATATAATTAGCATAAGCATCAAATATTTTATTCGTGATTCTTTTCCAAAATTCCCAAAATAATAATAATATTCAAATAATTTAACACTTACTATCCATATAATCTCAAAACAATAACCATAAATATATTTATAACCCATAACTCATAAAACACAACCCTCTAAAATAAGGAACCAAGCCCAACTCTCTTTTCTAGAAAACAAACCGGGCTCGGCCCAACACCCAACCCAATAAAAGAAAGAAATGAGAAGACCCGGATTGGGAACCCTTACCCGGATCCATACCCACAACTTAGCCCAACCCGGAAGCCTACTCCCCAATCTGAAACCCGGTTTAAGGAAACGGTATAACCCGGATTCAAACAAACCCGGCCCAACCCAACAACACAAGAAAGAAAGGAACCTCTTCCTGCGGAGAGAACACAGACGCGACGAAAACGGAGGAGAAGGGAGACAACTCAGGCCGGCCGGCGACCTCTTTTTCGGCCAGACTTGTACACACAGGACTTCCCCCGAACTCGATGACAGAAAGCGACACGAAATCAACCAAGAAGGAAAGAGAAAAGGGAGGCTCACCGAGGGTCGAAAACTTCGCCGGAAAACCTTCGTCGGAACTCGATTCGGCTTCGTTGGGGTGCGATTTGCCTTTTCCAAGGATGGGGAAGAACTCCGGGGACCTAGGCCAGGGATAGGTGGTCATAAAGGAGGGACATTGCAGTGTGTGGGGACGAAAAGGAGGAGGGAGGAGTTTACCGGACCTTTTGCGTGAAGCCAGGGGAGGAGGAGGAAGCACTGGCGGCGTCGGCCGCTCCTGGTGGCTTCGGCTGGCGGAGGAGGACCCCGGAAGAGCTACTGCTGCTGCTGGGTTCAACGGAGAGGAGAGGGAGGAGGAAAACTCGGGTGTGGGGGTGCTCTGGTCTTGTTCACGACAACAGGGAGAAGAAGGCTCTTGCGGCTGGGCCTCAAGGCGACGAACAACAACGACGGCGAGGGTAGAGAGGAGGTGGTGGTTGTCAGCAGATCTGTGGTGGTGGCAGAAGTGTGGTCAGCCGAGCAAGGAGGTGGAGAGTGAGGGGTTTTGGAGAAACTTGTTGTCGACAGTCTCAAAGGAAGGGAAAAGGATAAGGGGTGTTTGGATCCTTGGGTTGTGTGGGTGTTGAAATGGTCAAACAAATCTGATTTTTGAAAAGGGGAATTTGTTGTTTGTTTTCCATAGGAGGGGGTCAAAAAAGGGGAGGGAGTGAAAGGAGAGGTATATTTTACCCAAATGAGAGAGATGACATGGAATGGATAAGAATGAGAAAAGATGACGGAATTGTGATCCCGAGGAGAAAGACATATTCAATCGTTAAAGTTAAAAATTGGGCCGGAATTCGCTTTAAAAGTTTTAATTTCGATTTAGTAATTTAAAGACGAGTTTTCCTTAAAATATCCGATTTTTTTTTTTTACTTAAATCCATTTATTGAAATTTATTATTTAAAAATCCGGGTCTTTACATAATCCACCTCTAAAAACAAGTCTCGTCCCCGAGACTAAAAGCAAAATAAAGTAGGGGATGAAGTTTGAAATCGATGAGTCCAAGGACCATGTCCAAGAATCTTGTAACCATCTCGGTTGCGTCTTTCGGGATTCTCACAACATCCTAGTTACGGTCGTGACATCTCCAATTGGCCTTGACAAGTATGCGATAAGCGCCCCTATCACATCCTCGCTTCGACTTTTCGGAAGTACCACAACTCTCTACAATATCATCACTAGGTCTTAGCAAGCACCCTACAAGCGCCCCCATAAAATGCTTGTATCCACTTCGTGAAGTATCATAGAATTTTCCGGGTTTAAAAAGTTTTTAAAGTGATTCCACAATTGAAAATACAGATTAGCCTCAAAATCGTTGAAATTCTCGGTAACGTTCATTCTTTTACAATCCCAGTTGGTCCTTTTTCAAAACCATTCAAAATCTTCAAATCCAACGTCTAATCAAGCAACCTTACACCAAAACAAGTCAAATCATTTCAAATCGCGATTTCGTCAAAATCTTCCAACCACCAGATCAGTTTCTCTCATACCAAACAATCAAATTCAGAAGCTGGGAGATGGAATCATCCACCTCTAAGGGCTAATCCCATATTCACTTCCTAGTTTTCAAATCATGCAACATCATTCACACAACTCAACAAGTACCATAACCAAAAGTCTCATCAACTCTCACATAAGCATAATACTATAAGCCATCTCACACATGGCAAGTCACATATCATATCATAGTCACAAACTATCACATAACCGTTTAACATAAACATAAACATGCCAACAAGTCTCAAGTACCAAAGAGACAACAAGCCTTCACATACTACGAATTGTAAGGTATATCTATATCATACTAAGGGCATCACAAGTGCACAATCGAATGTTCATCACTCATCACGTAAACACACATGTCCAGAAATCAACGGGTTAGGTGTTATGGAGTTAGTACATCAGTACACATCAAATCTCACAATCGTATATTGATATCGCAACACAAGTAGAACAGATTCATCACGTTAACATATCAACACAACAAGGTTATGCTATTAAGATTCAGAAAAAGGAAGATCAAGCAGTATATAAATCACCAAAATGTCAGCATGCTCTGAAAGACATCACCTTAACTCATCACAATATCGAATGACAATCATTTAGAAATCATGCACCATTATCTCGTACATACTAATCATGATCATACTTCAAGTCATATTCATCATTACTTAATATATCATATAACAACACGTCCTAACATGCTTCTAAACCAATATAACAGTATATCAAAGTATTAATATATCATGATAACACTAGTCACTACCAATTAGATTTTAACATTGCGTTTCAACAGGTAATGTCATTCCACATCAGGTTTTATCATGGTCACTATCTAACATCATGCCAGCAGATATAAATAAATCACATAATCAAGAAAATCCTCACATCATACCAGTCAAAATAAAACACAATCTCCACTCTCAAACCAAGACTAATCTCTTCTAGATCCGCCAACGTCATCTCAGACAAAATTTCCCAAAGAAATCCCAATCCATCCCGATGCTCCAATCTCACCCCTCATTCCATCAAGCACTCCCACACACCATCCACCTCTAAGAGCCCAACTCCTATCTCTAACTTCACACCCGAGAACTCTCTCATACTATATCCTCAATACTCTCAAAAGTCATTCCCCGCACTTCATATACTACCCAAGACATCACAAGCATCATACCCTGCTAACCACATGGATCCCTCTCTCGCGTCTTGCCTCGTAATACCATCGATCATCCTAATCGCCTATAATTCTTTTACCACTCATCAACCACTCCACAAGAGAACCTTCACCCACAAGTTCAAAGAAGAAGCAATCATGGACATTATTACACATAAGGACCACATCATATCAACTAGCATTTATATCAATAGCATCACTAGTTCAACATTAAACATTGCAATTGCGTCGATAAATCTCAATTTACCGTCATGCTCAATCATTATTACAAATCATCATATATGCACATAATCAAGTTAAGCTAGCAAATTCCCTCATAACCTTATCTAATAGACAGTTCAGGTTTCTCGGCATTTGCAGTTCACATTTTATAGGTAACGAATTTAGATCATGCTTAGCAACTCAAGCATCAACGCATCAAGACCTATGTACATTAGAACTGTAAGGCACCGAATCATATCATCGTAAACAACAGACAATCAGACAACAATTATTACCCAGTCAGCACATCAACACATAAATGTCACCATCAAAGCAGTGCAACATAGTTATCAACATATTCAGAAAGGTTAGCAATTCAAACGGATGACACTCCCGTCTGCAAGTCATATTGTACTCGATAGCCGCAATCCTCAAAACATACCTGTCCCACCAACACCGTCGATCATGAGGCTTGTGGGTTATGGGCCCACGCTTCTGCCAAACTGCTCTATCGTTATGCAACTTCCTTTCTCTTTCAAGCAGTCGTTCACCCAATGTATCACGCATGACATCAAGTTAGCAAAGATAGGGGAGTGACAAGAGCGGACAACCTAATGTTCCTTTCGGAACCAAACATAGACCAAGGCTAAGAACGACAAGACTAAAGACAAGACTTCGACCCGGGAATAGCAACGATGCCCTTATGAAGGTCTATTAGGTTATAATCGCGACAAGCAACATAAATTCATCATGAAAAGTATCAATTGCACTAATCCACACTGACATGTACCTATATCAAGGGGAACAACGTTCGTATTCATTTTCAAAGGCACAATCGAGTACTACAACATGCATGTGAGACAAGCTAGTAGCATATTATTCCACGAAACGGATAGGCTTAGCAACTTCAAACAAGTTATGTGAAGCTAGCAATGATCATACAGGGTCCGAGTTCATGTGAAATTTAACGAGAATGACAAGTGTTATATATATGAACGAATGCACAAGCATGGTATACGTATCAACTTGTGAGGTCAAGCATGGCAAGGTATATCGTAATAGTGAGACTAAATGTCATAGAGGAACACATAAGAGGGGCATAGTAATTATCACATCTAACACAATGATCATATAATAGGTTAAGAATGGCACGTAATCATATGTCGAGATACATTTAGAAAGTATAGGTCATACATGATGCTAGCGATACATGATGTGATACAAGCATAGTCATGAGTCATTTAAAGAGTTCAACATAATATTTAGGATAGCAAGAGGAAAATCACAGAGTAACAAGAATGACATCACGAGCGACAAATCATAATCATGCTAGGAATGAACCATCATAGGACACATGTAATGATACGATAGTTATCACATCATAGAACAAGTACAACACGTGATTATTTAGCGAGTCATATTGGAAATCATAAGCCCTACAGGACACTACTGGCATATATCGAACACGAGCACAATCAGGGTAATTCGACCAGATTCATCCTAACATTCATGTGTTATGCGTATGTAAAATCATGGTATAGCGTGGTGTGTGATCATGCGATGTGCCAAGTCTTACATTCATGCAAGTGAGAGATGATAAAACACAGTAATAGGGAAACACTACCGAGCGGTAACATGTAAGCATGCTAAGATAACCATCACGAAAAGCAAGTTGCTCATCGAATTCAACATCAGTCTAATCATGAGTAAAACACCTAAGATGATATGAAAGAGGAGAATCACACTATCAGGGACCTAGCTCAAGAGACAATCAGTAACAACGTAGGCAAGATACAAGTTCGCACAAGTCACAAGCGAGGATCCTACATGATGCTAAAAGCTCAATATAACGTACGATACATGCATGCAACTAATCATGACGACGCGTAAGAAATCACTCAATCATATTCCACGATATAGAAGCATGAGAAAAGTTAAATGATGCATAACACGACTCTAAGTAATGGGCAATATGACTAGAATACGGGGCATGAGTGCAGATCAACACATACTGGGATGAAACATGCATCTTCCAAGACTCAATTATACCACATATTATCCATTCAACACAAATAACACACAACAATATTATGTGCCAAATAATCAACAATAGCTAATCTGGAAAATACAAAATAGATGGGCATGATATGGATTCTTGTCACAAAAGGATAATAAGCATCGACATGTCGTCATCCAACATGCTAAAGCGATAATCTACAAGCATTCATGCAAAGAGGAGTTGATCACACTATCATGAACCTAATCCAGGAGGAAATAACGATCATGTAGGTTCATATCATATGGTTCATGCTTCCAATCAATGATACATCAATAGGCCAAGTAAACATGCTATAACAACATACAGTCATAATAGAAGGCAAGACGCAACACGAGACTTGAGCGATGTAACTAACCACAACATGAGCTTAAACAATAAAACCATGACAAAAGCAAGGCACAACATGAGCAGCTTCTTACTAACGACCATTCACAAGGTACATGCGGGAGATTACAAAATCATGTCATGCAGTTCAGAGAGAGTCACCATTACAACCGGACAGAGGTCCCTAAGGGCAACCATTGACCTTCCCCAACTAACTCACCACCCCTCTTTCCCGTGGGACTTTGGTACGACTCTTTGTGGTAAGAAAACACGGTTGATCATCATAAGGATGAAGAAAGAGAGCCCCATGACACCTTACTTTTGACTTAAAAGGCCATCAAGAACCACCTTCCAATACGTACTCACACAACCTTCCTATCCATACATGATTCCCGACACAAAGTGGTTACCAACCCAATTCCCCGTGGAAGACATTGACATCCAGGAAAAGGCTAGATAGAACCGTCAATGGGTTAACATAGTGGAAGGGGCTGTTCCACACAAGCTGGGTTTGACCACATAGAAACAAGGGTACTCCCACTATCCTGTTTGCACATATCAGTCAATACACATTTAATTGTTAGACATACCAATTAGATATATAGCATAACAAGCACTCAACATAAAATCAGTTAGTGACACTCATAATGACCTCATTGGAGTCTTCCAGACCCATCTGTAAAGAAAAAGCTAATATTTCGCCTACCCATTCCCAACTACATCCAATAGGGATGGTCTAACGTCTTTCTACCCACTCGTGTCCCCGTCTGGTCGGTTTTCCACTTTTATTACAAGCCGAGTTCATTACTTAGTCCAATTTTGGTTAGGCATCTTAAGTTCATTTTGCCCTTTTTAAAATCCTTTGAAATTCATGGGCAGTTTTCCAAAACATACACTCGACCCTTGCGTACCCGAATTGCACAACCTCAGCTCTGATACCATCTTTGTAACGGCCCAGAATTATGATTTCCGGGTTACGTTTCAAGGGATTAAACCCCTTGTTCGGATCTTGCAATTAAGGTACGGGTCGAGGTTTCAAACTCATTTTAAGATTAGTAGAAAGAGGGATTTCAATCCCTAAGAGCCACGAAGGGTCGTAGGGTACCCTTAACCTGTCTTAAGACTATGCCGCGAAATTCAATTCAAATGAAAATAAAGCGGAAGCAAAGTTAAGATACAAAGTGTCACGGCAGAGCCGGGTCAAAACCAAAACGTAAGCGAATGATTACCATTTATACCAAGTTAGAGAATTAGCTAGGTTCTTCAATTCGCCGAAAAGAAACCCCGTCATATAGACATCGAGCACTCAGAATCTGTAGAAAATACCTTTAAAAAAAGAACGGGGAAAGGAGTCAGATCGAGCCACTCATGTGGAACCGGCAGTCCTCGCTGAGGCCACATAGTATGTGCTATACCTAATAAAGATGCTCTAATGCAGTACGAAAGTCAAACACACTAGCATGCCCCTAGGTATAATAATGTGCAGAAATACTATAAAGGGCCCAAGACAATGCCAAGTGGCATATCCCTCTCCTACCTCCACCCCCTTCCGATAGGGCGGAGACTGGCCAGCTCGTGAATGCATTCCCTCATAATCGGGCGGCACACATGCCTAACCCGCTCCACAATAAAGCCCGCATGCATATCATAATATAAGGAAGTCCATGACTCGATTGACTCAGGGTACCCGATGAGGCTGGGCTACCCTATGACCCTAACAAAGACTCTAGGACTGTCACAGATAACGGCCGTTCTGTTTCAAACGCATAAAGTAAGCAGATGCTCATCCAATTAGTGCAACCTAAACATGATACTACATGGTATGCTTTTATGCATATGCAACACCTAACATAAAATGCAACAACAGGCATGAATGTCCAACCTGAGTAAGCCCCCTAGGGAACTTACCTGAAGATGCAGAACAGCAGGGTAATACAGACAAGGGCCCAAATGCAAATCCAAAGCAATCCAAAAGCAATACACACCTATCATCAAACCATTTGCATAAGCTATTGGTCCATCATTCATACACACGAACTCCACGTTCTCAAAATGCTCAAAACCAACCGATAGTAAAACCATTTTCAATACCTTTCCGATACGATAAACATCAACCAAACCCATTTCATTTCCAATCAAACCCATCGATAAATCTTACCAACAATATTTTCCAAAACTCTTAAATCTCAAGTTAATTCAACTCATTTCCAAACAATTCTTTTGAAATCGCACTTAGTCAAATCCCAACATTAAACATGGAAACCTTAGAACTAATCTCTCAAAATCATATTATAGAATAATTCCGGCATTTTGGTTTTCAAACAATAAATCATTTAAGGTATATTTCCGGAAACTAAAAAAAAACCCTCTTAAATAATTTATCAACAATAAATATAATTATCATAAGCATCAACTATTTTATTCGTGATTCTTTTCCAAAATTCCCAAAATAATAATAATATTCAAATAATAATTTATTTTATTCAAATAATTTAACACTTACTATCCATATAATCTCAAAACAATAACCATAAATATATTTATAACCCATAACTCATAAAACACAACCCTCTTAAATAAGGAACTAAGCCCAACTCTCTTTTCTGGAAAACAAACCGGGCTCAGCCCAACACCCAACCCAATAAAAGAAAGAAAGGAGAAGACCCGGATTGGCAACCCTTACCCGGATCCATACCCACAACTTAGCCCAACCCGGAAGCCTACTCCCCAATCTGAAACCCGGCTTAAGGAAATGGTATAACCCGGATTCAAACAGACCCGGCCCAACCCAACAACACAAGAAAGAAAGGAACCTCTTCCTGGGGAGAGAACACAGACGCGACGGAAACAGAGGAGAAGGGAGACAACTTAGGCCGGTCGGCGACCTCTTTTTCGGCCAGACTCGTACACACAGGACTTCCCCCGAACTCGATGACAGAAAGCGACACGAAATCAACCAAGAAGGAAGGAGAAAAGGGAGGCTCACCAAGGGTCGAAAACTTCGCCGGAAAACCTTCGTCGGAACTCGATTCGGCTTCGTCGGGGTGCGATTTGCCTTTCCGAGGATGGGGAAGAACTCCGGGGACCTAGGCCGGGGATAGGTGGTCATAAACGAGGGACATTGCAGTGTGTGGGGACGAAAAGGAGGAGGGAGGAGTTTACCGGACCTTTTGCGTGAAGTCAGGGGAGGAGGAGGAAGCACTGGCGGCGTCGGCCGCTCCTGGTGGCTTCGGCTGGCGGAGGAGGACCTCGGAAGAGCTACTGCTGTTGCTGGGTTCAACGGAGAGGAGAGGGAGGAGGAAAACTCGGGTGTGGGGGTGCTCTGGTCTTGTTCACGACAACAGGGAGAAGAAGGCTCTTGCGGCTGGGCCTCAAGGCGATGAACAACGACGACGGCGAGGGTAGGGAGGAGGTGGTGGTTGTCGGCAGATCTGTGGTGGTGGCAGAAGTGTGGTCAGCCGAGCAAGGAGGTGGAGAGTGAGGGGTTTTGGAGAAACTTGTTGTTGAAAGTCTCAAAGGAAGGGAAAAGGATAAGGGGTGTTTGGATCCTTGGGTTGCGTGGGTGTTGAAATGGTCAAACAAATCTGATTTTTGAAAAGGGGAATTTGTTGTTTGTTTTCCATAGGAGGGGGTCAAAAAAGGGAGGGAGTGAAAGGAGAGGTATAATTTTACCCAAATGAGAGAGATGACATGGAATGGATAAGAATGAGAAAAGATGACGGAATTGTGATCCCGAGGAGAAAGACATATTCTATCGTTAAAGTTAAAAATTGGGCCGGAATTCGCTTTAAAAGTTTCAATTTCGATTTAGTAATTTAAAGACGAGTTTTCCTTAAAATATCCGATTTTTTTTTTACTTAAATCCATTTATTGAAATTTATTATTTAAAAATCCGGGCCTTTACAACAACAGAGTCGTGCAACTCTTAACACAGAGTCGTGCAACTCTTAAAAGAGAGTCGTACAACTCTTACAAGAGAGTCGTGCAACTCTTAAAACAAAGTCGTGCAATTCTTACAACAGAGTCGTGCAACTCTTAAAACATAGTCGTGCAACTCTTACAAGAGAGTCATGCAACTCTTAAAACAAGAGTTGTCCAACTCTTACAACAGAGTCGTGTAACTCTTAAAATAGAGTCGTGCACCTCTTACAACAGAGTCGTGCAACTCTGAAATTTCATAGTGTTATTCATGAAATTTATAGTTTTATTCATACAAACTAAAATCTAATTTGATTCTTCTTAAACTAAAAATCTAATTTGGGCACATTATAATATTATTCTTGCACCTTATATTCTTAGTACAACCCATTTGCATTCTAGTTGATCTAATAGTTATAATTGTTACGGTGACAAACTATGCTCGTCAATAACTGGAACTCCACATTCTAATACGCTAAATTAGGTTGCATTTGTCGTGGCGATAAAGGAGTTTTTGTTCTCTGATTGACACACTCAAGAGACATTTGTTGTGGCGATAAAGGAGTTTTTGTTCTCTGATTGACACACTCAAGAGACAGTTTCAGGGCTTCAGGTTTAACTGATGCATATCTCAGCTGGAATTCTTCATATAAGGAAATATGTAGAACTAGTGAATACATTTCTGTGTGTGTGTTAATCCTTAGTGCAACCCGTTTGAAACAAAAAAATAAAGATAGAGATCTTGACCAATTGATTCTACTGAAGCTATAAACGAATTCATATATACTCAAAACTGATGTCAATATAGTTACATTATTGATTCCCAATGCATATGATATTGGTCTATAAGTCTATAGTATTCATCAATCTTGCAGTCCTTTGCAAGCCTTAGTAAATAATAAACAAAAATAAGGCAAAAGGTAGATATAATTTACAAGTTCGTTCATAAACAATGTCATTCAGTCTCACTAGTATAGCAGTAGCCATTGGCTTTCGAGTTTCCTCAAGCGTTACTCTACACGAACCTCAGACGCGTAGGATTGATCTCCTCCAAGGTCACCAGGATCGAACCTGTATTCTCATCCTCGGTCCACTTAATCGATTCGTTCTCCAGTAACTTGATAATCTGTTGGACATAACCAACCGAAAATGCAAATAAGGCACCTATTCGGTGTAGTTTCACAGCTTGATGGAGCAAGCAAGTAGTCTTACCATTCGTACACGAGAGGCCCTGGAGGTGTCCTCCTCATTGATCCCACTGGTGATTCGGAGATACTTGACAGCTGAGGTGGTAGAGTTATAAGAGGAGCCCAAGCTAGAGTTATCATCATCTTTGGGGGAAAGCAAGGGTTCTTGATTATCATCATCTGTTCCTGATTGTGTTCCAATGCCATCTCCATAGCGTCGTTGGTACATGTTCCAGAATCGGAATCCTAATAGTGCTACTATGGTCAGGATACCTGTGAAAGATGGCCTTCAGTGAAGTAAAGACAAGAATGTACAAGAATAAAATAGATTGAACAAAGTCATAAAAATCAAAACTAAACACTAATATGTAGATCGAAGTTTTAAATCAAAAAGAGTAATCAAATCATAGCTAGCAGTCACATATAGCATGAAGAAAGAAAACTTTCACTTTATTTTACATTATTTGCTAGTCATATATGGTTTGCAAATGCAGAAACCCATTAGGAAAGTTTCACATCAAATAATATCCTAAAATCTAAACTAAACACTAATAATCGTAATATCTGTGATATTCTCCAGCAATTGAACCTAGGGTTATGGTCATTCTCAAGCTGGCATAGACGAACCAGTTACTATCAACCCAAAACCCATACTCACTAATCCATGGTTGTCAGTTGTCACAAGATCATTTCATTATGCAAAGATACACTATGCCTTGCTGGTTTGCTTGGCAAATATGTCTAATGCAACCTCACAGAAGCAACAAGTTACTATAATAATGGAATAATTGTAACATCAAAAACACCTAGAATATCATATAATTATAGTGCGCAAACATAAATAGTTATATAGTAATGACTAAAGAGTGAATTGGTTTGCGTAATACAAAAGAACTTAGCTAAAGCCTGATGCAAAACCATCTCCAAAATGTGTATGATAACTTCACAAAATGCAGGGGTAACAAAGAACAAAGTCTAAAAGCATGATAATGAGAACCAGAGGCAAGTCTAATGAAACACTGAGATTGAGAATATGTTAATATTCTCAATCAGAATTCTCTGCACACAAATCAGGAACAGGATTTGATTTTTATGATTCAACAATATGGAAGGGAAACCAATACACCACTTCCAAGCTCAAAAATCAGAATTCTCTGCACACTATCAATCTCAAATCACAATAATGAAGAAAGTCACAGAAATTAATCCAGTAGAACCCTAAAAAAGCAATTGATGCCACAACCACAAATTTCAAGCTGAATCGAAACCGTACCCTTAGGAATTCCACCTACAGTCGAATCTGCAGCCTCTGATCACACAATTTTGAGAGCAAGCCGTTGAGCTCCACTCGTTCTTGTCACGGGAGACGGTGATGGAGTCGCCGATGCGCTCCCGGAGGAACTTCCTCCAACTCGATTGCGTCGATATTGGCCAGAGGGGAGAGAAACCGACCGGATCTGCACACCTCCACCCAGATCTGAGCACAACCTCCCACAGAACTCCACCAGCGGAAGTACAACGGCGATCGGAGGCGGATCTGGGACCGTGAGGATGAGGCAACGGCGGCAGGTGGATGGAGGAGGTGGAGAGAGGGAGGAGAGCGATGGAGACGGAGAGAGAGAGGAGCGAGAGATCTCACGGTAAATTAGGGTTATATAGCGGATATTTCACAAAATTGTCCAAAAACGTGGACATTTTGCAAAATCGTTCAAAAAAAGTGCATTTTTTGCAAAAAATTTCATAGATAAATATGTAGTATTTGATAAGTGATATTTTAAATTAATAAAATAATATATTGTTGTAATTTATAGAAAGTTATATAAGCCACCATTTATCTATATATTTTAGTTTTTTTTTATCATCTCTATATATTTTAGTTGATTGACAAAACTATAAATATAAAATATTTCATAGTCATACTTACCAAAAATATTAATAGATAAATATGTAGTATTTGATAAGTGCTATTTTATTTATATCTTTATTATTTTATGGTGAAAAAAATTATTTATATAAAAAATAATGATTTCATAATAGTTACTTTATTTATATCTATATTATTTTTTGAGCCTAGAAATATTATGTAGTCACAATCCATCTATGCATAACTATTTTAGTAAACTAACATAATAAATATATAATATACATTTTATATAAAAAAAATCAGCTATCTATTAAATTAAATAAGATTCAATTAATGGTAAATTAGAAAAAAAAACCTTTTACCTTATAAATGTGAAATTTGTTTATATTTTGAGAGAGTCTACATAAAAGATACGGAGTATTTAGATTATATATAATCTATCAAACTAATTTTATTTATATCTCTATTATTTTTTGGTGGAAAAAATTATTTATATTTAGATTATTATTTTATTTATTTATTGGAATCTATCTAAATTATTAATAATGTTGTATTAATGTATTCTCCGTGCACGGGACGGGACCTACACTAGTACAACATATATATATGAAATTCATCAAGTGCATACTACTCCAAATTCAGTAGGTATATATATATACCTACAATGGGTGAAACTAATTAAAACCGACATTATGAACATTTAGTTTTAATATTCTTTATATAAAATATATATAGTTTTATATAAATGCGGGACGGGGTAAGATTTTGCAGAACAAGAACTTTCCGTCCCACATCCCGTCTCTCGTATTTTTTTGTGGGATATAGTCGCGACGAGATTGATTTTTTTTTTTAAATCTCACCGGGATCGAAACGGGATAGGATTCAGGTTAAAATGAGCGAAACAAAATATTGTGATAACAACTACGGAGTATTTCAAAAACAAATATACACATACAAGCTTTCACATCACTTGGATCGACAACAAAGACTACAAATGAGAATACTTTATTGCTAAAACTCATAGAGTAGGAACCAGGAATCGAGCATTCGAGCCCACAATGTTAATTAGGGATCCGAACTTTTGGAAGGATGTAACAATGAATTCCGTAAGCCCCAATCCCAATTGCAAGAAACCATGGCCAGAACATCAAACCCCAGCTAAAATACATCCAGAAGAAACTGCAATCGCCGCAGCAATCACAGCACACCCCTTATACACACATCAGTCGGAGTTAATTCAGAGAATTTAGTCTTTACCTATTCAATTGAGCCTCTGATTGATGCAATTACTGGGTTTTCAGAATCTGATGTGAGAGAGGCACGGGAAGTGGAAAAAGCGACTCCTTGCCCACCAAGTGTTTGTTGAAATGCCCGAGTGAAGCCCCTGAGGAAACAGGAAACGCCGAAGCCAGTGGAGAGCTGGTTGAGCACCGGGGAGTCACAGGAGCTGCCGTGCTTTTTGGTAAAGGGCGCAAATACAGAACAAATCAGACCACCAGACGCTGAGGCATGTAGATTCAGTATTCGATTGCAGTTGAACAAGTCAGACGCCTAATGAAGCACGGATACATTAATGTATCATCTAACTGGGATCAACTAGCTACAGATTCAGCACCATTCATGTCAGCTCATCGGTTGCGTTCCTCGTGCAACGATGATCAACGGATGAACCCAAGTTATTAGTTATTACCTGCAGGTGTCCAACAAGAGAGGGCGAATAGAATCCTGCCTTTCCAGCCCTGAAGGATCCAGTGGCCGTCTTCGTCCACCACGAAATCCTTGTGGTAGTTTCCTTTAGTAATGTCTTTTGCTCTGTGAACCAGATCTCTGCCTATAGGCTGCTCCTTAAAGCCGGCCCTCAGTGTACGAACCTGCCACTGCCTGTACGTCTCCGGTCTAGCCACCCTCTCGTTTCCTTCACTAGCTACGACGTTCAAGATCTCTGTCCCGTGCAAGTGTTGCTCAATCAGCTTCCTCTCGTTGTCTTCACGGGGCATTGTCGATTCGTAAATGTCAAACATGGATATGAAGTTGAACAAGGCCTCCCTAAACCGTGAGGTGAAGAAAGGAATGCCATATGACCCATTGATAACTCCGTGAATGAAAATGTCGGGATTCAGCTTCCTGATCAGCCTCAAGAAAGCATCCCTTGGGCTGTCGAAATCAACGGTTTCATCGAGCAATGTGGTTGCACGGTACTGACAGTTCACCATGACCAACTCTTCTTTTTCGATTTTGAAATCTTCCACACGAATTGTCTCCCAAGCCTGTGCTATGGCGTGATACTCGAAGGGCACGTCAAACCTCTCACAAAATGCCTTCAGACGACGCCCTGTTTGTTCCACCTTCTCTGCAGGGCGGAATCCAGACAGTGGAAGGTCGACCCCTGTTATCCGAAGCTTAGGAGGCCCATTTGGCCTTTCTGAGAGTCGCTCTATTAGGCTTGGCCATTGGAAACCATGGAAGATACCGAAATCTATGACATGAATCTGCGTCGCCTTCTCAGCCAACCTCGCAATCATCATATTCGAAACATAAAAAGACGTCCTAAAAATGGGGACTGCTGAAGCATAACGCTGGTAGGCCTTTAACCAGCCCGAAGGTGAGAGTCGCGAATTGACGAAATGGTAGTAGAGTTCCGAGCCAGTGCCAGCCATTCTCGCCTCAAGCCCATTGGCAAAGTAATGTGCAACCCTCTGGATGCAATCACCGAAAGGCGAAGAGTGCTCCCTGATCTGCTGTAGAAGGTTATTCGCGGTCTTGAAATCAAAGCCGGAAACCGCTTGTGCACAGAGAGTAAGCAGAATCCTAAGATCAACCACTTTCTCCCTACCACTGCTTCGCTTCTTTGCTCGTGATTTCCTTCCCTTAGGCTTCTTTGCATTCGGGTTTTCATCCACCCCGCCCACCAAGGACTGCTCATCCTTTTCATTCTTAGGCAGCAGTATATCATCATACTGATGTATTACTCGATTCTCCTCAGCATCATCATCAAAGGCTGCAAGATGCTTGTTACTTCTCCAATCTTGAAAATCGCCATTTTCGTCCCTTTGATGAACCTTCATACCTTGCACCTCTCTGGCAAAATTACTGTCACCACCTGCTGCCATGTGTCTACCTGAAGACACATTTGCAAGCGCGCTGACCGGAGAATCAACCAACGGACCACCCACATTGCCGTGGAAGCTATGAGAATCCAAATCCAATGAGTAATTTAACTCATCATGCATGTATAGAAATGGCACAGTTTGATCCTGATGGAGGATCCAACTGCTGGATTCAAGGAATTCGTCATTAGGGACTTCAATGCTTGGAGGAACGAACGATTGGTACTGATTAGATGATGAGGAAGGATGGTTAGATTCGGTGAGGGCGTCGTAGAATGACCTCTCAGTGGCCACAAGAGCCCCATCATCTGGCAATGTGGCGAGTGAATTTTCTGAATCTTCTTCTTCCATGAGAACCTCATGGATGTAATTGAGACAAGTTCCAAAGTAATCGGGCTTATCAGTGGAGTAGTAATAGTCTGGTGGTCCAGAAATTGGGACCAAATCAGAGCTGTGATTCGGTTCATCAGAGGGAAGAAGAAAAAGATGATGGACTGGAATTAGGGCTTCGATGGGTTCATGATTTTGACCGAATTCAATCAATTCATCGGAAATGCCGGATAGGAAATCCATGCATTCGGTGTTTCTTCTGTTAACAAGAAGATTGAAGTAGGAACCAAATATGCCAAATCCCGAATTACAGAAACCCTAGCACCCGATCAAAGATCAGAACTTTTCAACAGAAAACAAACAGAGGGGGTTTAAGTACCTCGAGATTGACGATGAACTGTATAGAAAGAAGAGATGAAGCTCAGAATCGATTAAACCACACTTGCAAGCTCGAATTGAACTCAGGGTTTATACAGTCGATTGAAACCCTCGAGAAAAAAGGGGGAAAATGAAAAACCCCAATCCAAGCTGGAAACTTCTTCGAAAATGCCTCCTCGTACCTGTAACTCAATTTTTTATCCATCGAGCAAAGGAACCCTAAATCATAAACTATCAGGGAGAAGGAGACAGCGGGAAAATCGGATTGGAGGTAAGTGCGAATCGATCTGATGGAGGAATCAGGAAAGGGACTGGTGGAGCCGATGTCGACAGGTCACTTTCATCAGCTTTATCCAATCAAAAAGAGACACGTGGCGTCCCTTTGTTGTAGAAAGAAACGTTGTCGACTCCGAATATACCTTGGCCACTTATCCACTTGTTATTCTAAAAATTCACCAATATTTTAAAAAAAAAAAGAAATGGTCCTAAATATCACATTTTCAAAAAACTTTGCAAAAATGCAAGCGTTTTGGAAAATTTGGTAAAAATGTCATTTTTTCCCCAAATTTGCAAAAGTGTCCAGGTTAACCCCCCAAAACCGGCTATCTCTTGTTATTTTGGCCAAAAAAAAAGAAAAATAAAATGAATGTATCATTGCCTACCTAGTATGAGAGAAGCAAGGCGGGAAGGAGAAGTAGAGGGGTTAGTAAATGGCAATCCAATCACCATATCTCTCCCGTTTCAAACCAATACAATAGCAAAGAGAGAAAGAGAGGGAAACCCCTTCATCAACAGTTGCAGAGACGCCAGGAGATAGAGAGAGAGGGCGGTTGCAGTTTCTTCCTCGACAGTTGCAGACAGCAAAGGAGAGAGAGCAGGCAAGTCCAGCGTTGCCGGAAAGGACACACCAGCCACGACCGCCGACGAAATAGAGAAGAGGTACGCCCTACTACTCTTCTCCCTTTGGTGGTACTGTACGCGGGTGTGGGTCGGGGAAGCGGTAGGTGAAGGGGTTAGGGCAATGGTGGTCTGAATGGTGGGTCGGGGTGGTGGTTTTCGTGTTTGGAGAATGGTGGGTGGTGGTGGCATGGATGGTTTTCGAGTATGGAAAGGGAAAATCGGTGGTAAGGGTTTCCAATTGGGTGACAGTGGTTTTCGAAATGGGTTAGGGCAACGGTCGGGGAACTATGGATAGTGGAAATTGGTGGTTGGGGGTTCGAATTGGGTGACAGGGGTTTGAAATTGGGTGACAGGGGTTTCCATTTTGGAGAGAAGGGTTCCAAAATTTGTTGTGGTAGGCGGAATATGGGAAATGACGAGGTGTGGAAATTGGGATATGTGGATGTCGTAGGTGGCCGATTGAAGGAGGTTTGAGGTATTGGTTATAGGCTTCCGATTCATAAGGGTGACATGGCTTTCACCTTGAGTGACAAGGGTACAGTGACATGGGTTAGTTTGTTAGGTGACAGATGGAGATGAATATAATTTGTAAACTGACTTTGTTCGTCTGATGGAAATTGCAGGAAACAAATGGTGAGGACGAAGAATATGAGGTCGAAGAAGCAGGAGCCTGAATACCAAGTCCCGGAAGAGAGGCACTTCCGGGCCCGGGTGAACCAGGGCTCAAGACTGTCGATGTTGAACAACATCGATGACTATGTTGACGCTGGCGACTGGCAGAAGCTCCTTGACTCCCAGCTGGGAGGGGTTGTGCAGTTGGCGCACCGCGTGAAATTTTCTTCACAAATGGTGCATTATGCACTCCAGCGCCAGCTTGAGACCGATAAGGAGTGGGAGACCTGGTATCGGATAAAGGGGAAGCTCCAGAGGTTCTCCCTCAAGGAGTTTGCTTTGGTTACCAGGTTGCGGTGCAGTCAACCAAGAGCGAGTGAGATGGAGGACGACGAGAAAGCTATCAAGGAGTTTTTTGGAAACGAGAAGATGACGGTCGGTGACCTGGAGAGCTAGCTAAAGAACTCATTGTTGGTGGTGCGGAGCCCGCAAAGACGATTCAAGCTAGTGCTTTTGTACATTGTGGAAGGCGTGTTGTTAGGGGAGGAATAAATAAAGAACCATTCCGGAATGGCTCACCGGAAAGGACTTGCGGGTAGTACCCATAGGTCCCCGGTTCGAACCCCGGAATGGCCGCTCTTTATTTATCAATTCAAGGAGGAACAAAGGAAGGGGTTGCGGAGCTGGATCCTCAGGTTGGTGGAGAATGTGGATCGGTTTTTGGCATTCCCATGGGGGCGGGTCATCTATGTTGCAACACACGTCTCGCTGAACGGCGCCGGGAGGCTGAGTTGAAGGCAGAAGATCGAAAGAAGCGCAATGGTTATGGCCTGATGGGTTATCCGTTATCCTTTCAGGTAACCTTCTCGACCACACCCATGATCATTTTGTAATTCATATGTTGAAAATGTATTAATTTGAGTAGGGATGCGGTGCAGATTTGGTTGTTGGAATCCATGCCAAAATGGGGGGTCCGGTTTGCATCGAAGGTGTCGACCACGGCTTTTCCTCGTTGCATGAGATGGACCCTCAAGGACGAGAACCTAGCTTATGCTGATATAGCCAGACGCACTGAAGCCGAGGGAGAGGAGGCCATTGAGATTGACGATAACCCAATACTCATACCAGAGGAGGCTGAGCTGGAGTTGATGGATGGTTGTGTCTACGATGATGAGAAGTCCGACCCCCTCTTCGATGACCCAGTGGCACCCTTCCTGACACATTTCGAAGCCCTTGGTGGGAGCTCCCCAAAGACGTGAAGAGGAGGCAATGAGAAGGACGGCTGGGTGGAGGACGTGGCCAAGACTCTGGAAGCAGTTATGGACAAGCTTGAGACAATGTCAACAGGGATGGAGAAGATGGATGAAAAGGTACGCAAATAATTCCCATATATTCGTTTTGTGGAGACTCTGGAGAACTGTGGTTGAAGGTTCAATAATATAAAACTAAGTAATATAGAAATACTCTAGAAGGGGGGTTGAATAGAGTATGCCGGTTTTTCGCAGATAGTCTCAAGACTTTTGAAGCTCGTGCAAAACCCTTTGAGATTGGACTTAGTCTTTTATCTGAAAACCTGAATCACAAAGTTAAACAATTCGAACCAAGTGCGGAAATAAGGTAAAGCAGTAAAGTAAAGGACTCGATGAGTTGTTTACGAGGTTCGACACGAACTTGGCCTACGTCCCCGCCTAGGGTTCTTCCACAACCCTAGGATTCAACCGGCTTTTATTAATTCACGAGACTTAGGATCCTAGTAGCTCCCTGAGAAGCCTCTCTCTTATACAATTGCAATCTAGTCAACTCTTGTTCCCTTGGAGTCCTAGACCAATCTAGAAAAGCCCCACCTCTCTATGCTATCTAGTACAATCCTCTTACACTTGGTGAATCAATCGCCTAGTGTTCACTTCTCGAGTTACAAACTCTCGAGTATAACACTATAACTGAATATATCCTATAAGCTCACTGTGTAACTCTCAAATGCTTTGAAATAAAATAACAGACTCTTAGGACAAGCAGAGAGCACACGAAGACAGATTTCTCTTGAAGGCTTGGAGTGTATGAAGGACTCGTGTTCAATGTATGTGTCTGTCTTCATCTTCCTTCTTCTTTATATTGAGATGAATCAGCGCCAAAGATCTTCTCCAACGGCTAGACAAGATTATGGCATAGCCTGGATCTTCTATCTTTGGAAACTTCACGTCCACAATCTTTCTGATTTGAATCTTCTCAACACGCATCACAAAGAAGGAAATAATTCGAAAATACTTCCTGAAAGGTTAGTTAATAATATAATGGAAGTATATAATAATATTAAATAATATTCGTACATAATAACATATAGAACAGGTTTTGTATTTCATCAACAATGTTAAAGCTCCAAGACATTTGACACAGACATACTGTCAAGGCCTTTGAAACTTATTCCGATTTTCATCAAGGGGGGGAGTTATCAATCTCCCCCTTGATGAAAGACAAAACCTGTGCATCCCTGCAACTTAGTCAAGTATAAATAATATAAGTGAAATCAGACTAAGTACCTGCATGGGTTAGACAAATGTTGGATCAAAATTTTAAGGCATGAAAAGTCATCCAACCGAAAACCAAAAAATCAAAAACCAAGGTCTTCCAAGACCTTCACAACAAAAAGTTTTCAAGTCTAAACCACAAGAACATCTCCCCCTTTTTGTCTTTCAACAAAGGGATGAGGTAAAACCAACAGTCACCAAAAGTTTTGAAATTTTTTCCAAAAACCAGCAATGTATCAAGTTTGGGATAGGGATGGGGTAGGATAGGGTTAAGCTTCGTCGTCCGGAGCATCATCAGTGAGCCTCGTCCACAGACCTTGCAGCAACTTGATTATCCCGCTCATCTCCGTCATAACTTCCTTGTGCAGCTCCTTGAGATCCAGGCGAACTTCCTCCAACCCCAACTCCAGGTTGTCCATGCATTCATCAACGGCTGAGGCAGTGGGAAGAGCTTTTGAAGGAGTGGCAAGACTCAAGGTCCCTTGGGGAGACCGAGTGATGCCAATCTTTTCAAGGCTCTTGGAGTCGAACTTACCCATATGACGCTGCTGTTCTTCATTTTTGAAATTAATTCCAGAAGCTTTGAAGAGAGGGGTCAAGAGAGTGGCAAAAGGAAGGGGAGAGCCTTTCCTAGCTTTCTAGCATGAGCCATGGTTCCAAGGATAGTGTTGGCCAGATCAAGGTCAAGGCCATTTAGGATGCGATAAAGTAGGACCATGGCATTATCAGTAAGGAGCGAGCCAGAGTTAAGACGGGGTAAGAGGCATCGAACAATGATGTTGAAAATAATTTTTGCCTCTAGGGTAAGGGATGAGTGGGTGAGCTGCTTTGAGGTGCTGGTGGATGCTTCGGGTAGGAGATATTTGGATCGAGCAAGGGCTAGACACTGTTCTTTTGTGGGGTTCTCGGGAGATAGTGGACAAGGTTTAGGTAGGCCAAGGAAATCAACAAAGTCATTGGAGTTGAAAGAGATTCTAACCCCTTTGACAATGGACTCCAAAGACCAACCGTCAACATCGTCTTTGACTTTTAGGTTTATGTAGAACAGGCGGGTCAGCTGGGGATAGTAAACAGTTTCAAGGTTAAGAAAGGGTCCAGGCTGGGGATTTTTTTAGAAGAGCAATGCAAGGCAATTTCAAAGCTTCAAAGAACTCAAGATCTAAAAAATCAGAACAGCTTATCCTACGAGTTCGAAACTCATCTACCCACTTACCAGCCGTTTCATCATTTTTAAACCAAGAAGCGGGTAAGGATTGGTTTACCTGGATGTAGGCTGGTGGATCGGCATTCTTCCTGCGAGCAATTGTCGGAGCAGATCTCTTGGCAGGCGCCTCAAAGCTTCTGAGGGTGCCTTTCCTTGTGCGCTTGGGAGATGGAGGTTTGACAGCAGTAGGGGCTTTCCGCTTCTTCGGAGACGGGGGAGGAGGAGAAGGAGAGGGAGAGGCAACATGTTCCTCTTCCTCCTCATCCTTAGACCCCGAGTCCTCACCGGACCCCGCGTCATCTCCTTCAACTTCCTCGTCTTCTCCAAATTCGTCTTGCTCTTCATCCTCTTCCTCAGGCTCCTCTTCAGATGGAACCTCCTCGACTTCGGCTTCCTTCCGAATCCTCTCTGCTTCCTCCTCGACAAGTTTCCTTGCAAGCTCGGCCTCCTCCTCAGCCTTTTTCTTCTTCAAGGCTTCCTCTTCGGCTTCCTTGGCAGCATCTCTTTCCAGAGTGGCGTCGAGATCATCTTCCTCCTCTTCCTCGTCCACCTCCTCGACGACTTTCTTTTTCCCTTTTTGTTTTGCACTGAGGGGCTTCTTTGCAGAGCGTTTTTGAGAGCTCTTGGTGACAGTGGTCGTGCTCTCAGTGATGGTGCTCTGGACAACAACAGGGATAATGGCTTGAGGAGTGGGTTCAGGTGTAGGAGAGGTGGCAGTGACCTGACGTCCCTTAGGGGTGGCGCCAAGTCTTTTGGGTGTGGAAGCTTTCTTTGATTTGGGAGCCATGGAGAAAATCGGCTAGGGTTTTCTTAGAACAGCTTGAGAGGTTGAAGAAAGGAGAAGTTGGAGAGGTTTTGGATAAGACTGGGAGTGTGATGGAAATCGGGTACAATAGTGGGTTTAAGTAGAGAGAGATGATGATGGAGTGATGGGACGGGTTTAGAGTTCCAAGGGAGGGTAATGATATCATTGCCAAATTTGAAAAAATTTCCAATTCAAAATTCAAACCATTCCATTAAAATAGGAGGGAATAACCGAAATATTTTGTTCCAAAAATAACATATCTCAACGGAATAAAAATATAACATAAAAAGGCAATTTTGAAATCCGATAAAAATATAATTGATTAAATATCTAGAAAGATATTAACCAAATATATGTGATCCGATGTATGTGATCTACCATTTAGTTCACAAACTTTGACATAATTCTCAAAGGTCTTGACACTAAGTAGATTTTATCTTTCGTAAAGGGAAAGCTCCCCTTACGAAAGTGCATCCTTGTTAAGCATCCCAATCTCTCGTCTTATGAAGGTGAACCTGTCATCTGCCAAATGCTTAGTAAAAATGTCAGTCAATTGATAATCAGTTGAAATAAACGAAATGGACACATCACCTTTTTCAACATGGTCTCTAATGAAATGATGTCTTACATCAATATGTTTGGTCCTTGAATGCTGAACATGATTTTTAGTGATGGAGATGGCACTTGTATTATCACATTTAATAGGAATGCCTTTGAGGTTGATGCCAAGATGTCGCATTTCTTGAGCTATCCAACGGATTTGGGAGCAACAGGCTCCAGCTGCAATGTATTCGGCTTCTGCAGTGGATAGAACTACTGAGTTTTGTTTCTTTGAGTGCCAACTGATCAAGGATGCTCCTAAGAATTGGCAACATCATGATGTGCTCTTCCTATCTACCTTATAGCCTGCAAAATCTGCATCAGAATATCCAATTAATGTGAAATCCTTTTGCTTTGGGTACCAAAGTCCAAGCTCCTTAGTGCCATTGAGATATCGAAAGATCCTCTTCACAGCCACAAGGTGAGATTCTTTAGGATCAGCTTGAAACCTAGCACACATGCAAACACTAAACATGATGTCAGGTCTACTAGCCGTGAGATATAATAAAGATCCAATCATTCCTCGATACTCCTTTTGATTGACACTTTTCCCAATCTTGTCTTGATCTAGAGATAATGTTGAGCTCATGGGAGTCTTGGCTTCTTTGGATTGATCCATTTTAAACTTCTTCAAGAGATCCTTAGTGTATTTGCTTTGGTTGACCAAGATCTCTTTCTTGGATTGATGAACTTGTAATCCCAAAAAGAAGTTGAGTTCACCCATCAAGCTCATCTCGAATTCACTGCACATGATGTCAGAAAATTCCTTGCACAAAGATGTGTTAGTAGCACCAAATAATATATCATTAACATAAATTTGAATAACCAAAATGTCCTTTCCTTTGGTCTTGATAAAAAGAGTCTTGTCGATCAACCCCCTTTTAAAATCATTTTCTAAAAGATATTTTGACAAGCGCTCATACCAAGCTCTTGGGGCTTGTTTCAAACCATAAAGCGCTTTGTCAAGTTTATAAACATGATTGGGAAATTCCAAACTTTCAAATCCTGGGGGTTGAGCCACATATACTTCTTCCTTTAAGAAACCATTAAGAAAAGCACACTTGACATCCATTTGATATAACTTTATGCTCATAAAAGATGCAAATGCTAATAAAATGTGAATGGCTTCAAGCCTGGCTACGGGAGCAAAGGTCTCCTCGTAGTCAATACCTTCCTCTTGATTGTAGCCTTGAGCAACAAGCCTTGCCTTGTTCCTCACAATCTTACCATTCTTATCTAGCTTGTTTCGAAATACCCATCGTGTGCCAATGACTAATTGATGCTTTGGCCTAGGCTTTAAGGTCCAGACTTTGTTTCTTTCAAATTCGTTAAGCTCACTTTGCATAGCAATGATCCAGTCTGGCTCTTGAAGTGCCTCATCTACCTTCTTTGGCTCAATAAGAGAAACAAACGCGTGAAAAGCACAAAGATCTTTAAGTTTAGAACGAGTTTGAACACTAGAAGTAGGGTCAAAAATGATATCCTTTAATGAGTGTGATGAGGAGTATTTGAATTTCCTTTTGCTAGTCTCAGCTCCTTGATTCGTCACACCGGTAGGATTGACTTGTAGTACATCTGACTCCGTGGTCCTGTTAGGTTCAGTTACAGCAGTTTCTGACGCTTCAGCACTATTGGATTGGACACCAAGGGCTTTGGAAGAATCTTCAACACCTTGGGCCAATTCTTCAGTATTGAGAATCTGTTCCTGCATGTTCCTTTTCTCTGTGTTCTTGGTGGCAGCATCATCACCTTCCTCGTTCTCTGCATGGATGTTAAGATCTATATCTGCAACATTTTCACTCAAAGCACCGTCATTGCATTCATCAAAAATAACATGTATACTTTCTTCAACTAACAGGGTCCTTTTATTGAAGATTCTATAGGCTTTGCTACTTTTGGAGTAGCCAAGAAATATACCTTCATCACTACGCGCATCAAATTTCCCAAGGTTATCTTTTCCATTGTTATGAACAAAACAAGTACAACCAAAAGGTTTAAAATAAGATATAAGTGGTTTGCGGCCTTTGAAAAGTTCATAAGGAGTTTTCTTTAAGATGGAACGAATAAGACAACGATTCAAAATATAGTTAGCTGTGTTAACAGCTTCAGCCCAATAGGTTTTAGGTAATGCATTTTCTAAAAGCATAGTCCTGGCCATATCCTCTAAGGTGCGGTTCTTTCGTTCCACAACCCCGTTTTGTTGAGGTGTCCTAGGAGCAGAAAAGTTATGGGAGATGCCATATTTAGCACAAAACAAATCAAATTGAAGTTGATCAAACTCCCTACCATGATCACTCCGAATTGACACTATGGGCTCGTTTCTTAAAGTTTGCAACTCTTTACAAAGTTTTGAAAACTCAAATAAGGCCTCTGATTTTTCTTTTAAAAAAGCAACCCAAGTATATCTAGAAAAATCATCAACAACAACTAGCATGTACTTTTTACCGTTGGGAGATTTGACTCGCATAGGACCACATAAATCCATATGTAAAAGTTCAAGGGGTCTAGAAGAACTTACAACCTTTTGGGTTTGAAAGAGCTACGTGTTTTTTTACCTCGTGTGCATGCATTGCACATATCAATACCTTTGAAGTCCATCTCAGGTAGCCATCTTACAAGCCCTTTGGACACAAGCTTCTGTAGTGTATGTGGGCTCACATGACCGAGTCTCCTATACCAGAGCTTTGGATCGTCCGTCAAAGCCTTTAGACAGGTTAAGCTTCCTTGTGCCACTTGATCAGCATTTACAGCGTATATATTGTTGTAACGATATGCAGTCAATATAACTTCACCTGTATCTTCTCTGCACACTAGACATCTTTTCTTGTTAAATCTGACATTGTTGCCACTATCACATAATTGAGAGACACTAAGCAAATTATACTTCAAACCATTAACAAGATAAACATTTTTAATACTATGGTTGGAATCACTCTCAACACTACCAATACCAACGATGTCACATTTTCCTTTGTCACCAAGAGTGATTGTTCCCGTGGATTGCTCCTTTAGATCATGAAAGAGAGAAATATTTCCACTCATATACCTCGAGCATCCACTATCAATAATCCATTTATGTTCCTTCACCTTGGTGATCTCCTGCAAGACAAACATCAACCTTTGTGGCTAGACCAATAAGCAAATTTGGATCCATTGTTGGGGTAAACCATATTTGGTAAAATAGTGCCTTTTGTAACCCAAACTTGTGTTATCCGTTCTTTTCTCAAATGAACAGGAAAAGTATTGCGAATGATATAAGGATCCTTTCTTCTATAGGGGCAGGTCTCTTTTACATGTCCCTTTCTAGCACAGTGGTTACATATAGGAGAGGTTCTGCTTCCTTTTGCCTTTACAAAGATGGTAATGTGCTGCTTCTTTAAAAACCTTAGATTGTAACCAATACCACTTTTGTTTAGAGGACTTTGTTGCTCACCCAACATCCTATCAAGAGTGCCTTTGGATTTGGTAAAACTTATGAGGGCTGTCTGTTGATCTTGAATCTTATTATTCAGGGAGATCTTCTCGTTCTCTAAGTCATGATGCTCATTTCTTAGAGAGGAGAGATCTTGCTTGAGTTCAGATTTCTCTGAGTCAAGCGTCTTGACTTTAATGTCAAGACCTGAATAAGAAGCTTCAAGACTTTTAACCCTCATAGACAGATCCTCAATAGTTCTTTCCTGGTCCACAGTTCTCTTAATAAGAATGTTAGTCTGGGCAATAAGTTTCTCTTCATTGGCAATCATATTAGAAAGGAATTCCAATAATACCTCTTTTGGACTTGCCATAAGTTCTCTTACAGTAGCTTCAAGCTTCTCATCGCGGGATTCATCTTCTAAGGCCATAAGACAAATATTGGCCTTCTCATCATCGGAGTCAGAGTCAGAATCGCTCTAAGTTGCCACCATGGCTTTCTTCTTCCATTTGTCACCCTTCTTGGACTGGCTCTTTGTCTTTTGAGGGCAATCCTTCACAAGATGATCTGTTTCACCATATTCAGAACAAGATAAAGGTTTAGTCTTCTTATCATACTTGTTGTATTGAGGCTTACCTCAAAATTTAGAAGACTCTGATCCATCCTTGTTGTTGAATTGTTTCTTCATTTTGAGAATTCGAGCAATGCCCCCTTGTGATAAGAGCAAAAGGATCATCCTCATCGTCATCCTCATCTTCGGAATCAGATCCATTTTTAGGCTCATCCTTCTTAGACTTGAGTGCCAAGTTCTTAGTGCTAGCGGGAAGTTCCCCATCGTCTTCATTAAGGATCATCTCATGCGTGATTAGCTTCCCAAGCAGGACATCAAGGGGAAGAGTGGTGAGGTCATGTGCTTCCTCTATAGCTGTTACTTTTGGACCCCATTTTTCTTTTGGGAGTCACCTCAGTATCTTCCTCACTTTCTCAACGTTTGTAAAGCTCTTACCGAGAGAGTCAAGGTTGTTGGTGATTTCTGTGAATCGTGTGAACATGGCCTTGATTGACTCATCAGAATTCATTTTGAAAAGCTCATACTTTCGAAGGAAGATGCTGATCTTGGTGTCTTTCACTTGGCTCGTTTCTTCATAGGTGACAACCAGTTTGTCCCAAATCTCTTTAGCTGACCTACAAGATGAAATACGGTTAAACTCATCAGTGCTAAGACCACAATAAAGTAAGTTAATAGCCCTGTAGTTTTTGGAGACGAGTTCAAGATCCGCTTGGATGTATTCAGACTCCTTCTTTGCGACTTTGGTTCCATTTGGTCTGTCTTTCTCTGGAATTTTCGGACCATTCTCTATAATGTTCCAAAGTTCCAGATCTTGATCTATAATGAACATCTTCATCAAGGATCTCTAGTGGACAAAGTTGTTTCCTACAAAGAGTGGTGGTCTGCTCGTGGACCTTCCCTGTGCAAATCCTCCACTTGCTTCACCAGACATGGTCGAAAACTCACAAGATTGTTAGATCAAAAGCAGTGAGTAAAGCTTTGATACCAATTGAAGGTTCGATAATCTAAAACTAAGTAATACAGAAATACTCTAGAAGGGAGGTTGAATAGAGTATGCCGTTTTTTCGCAGATAGTCTCAAGACTTTTGAAGCTCGTGCAAAACCCTTTGAGATTGGACTTAGTCTTTTCTCTGAAAACCTGAATCACAAAGTTAAACAATTCGAACCAGGTGCGGAAATAAGGTAAAGCAGTAAAGTAAAGGACTCGATGAGTTGTTTACGAGGTTCGACACGAACTTGGCCTACGTCCCCGCCTAGGGTTCTTCCATAACCCTAGGATTCAACCGGCTTTTATTGATTCACAAGACTTAGGATCCTAGTAGCTCCCCGAGAAGCCTCTCTCCTATACAATTGCAATCTAGTCAACTCTCGTTCCCTTGGAGTCCGAGACCAATCTAGAAGAGCCCCACCTCTCTATGCTATCTAGTACAATCCTCTTACACTTAGTGAATCAATCGCTTAGTGTTCACTTCCCGAGTTACAAACTCTCGAGTATAACACTATAACTGAATATATCCTATAAGCTCACTGTGTAACTCTCAAATGCTTTGAAATAAAATAACAGACTCTTAGGAAAAGCAGAGAGCACACGAAGACAGATTTCTCTTGAAGGCTTGGAGTGTATGAAGGACTCGTGTTCAATGTATGTGTCTGTCTTTATCTTCCTTCTTCTTTATATTGAGACGAATCGGCACCAAGGATCTTCTCCAACGGCTAGACAAGATTATGGCATAGGCTGGATCTTCTATCTTTGGAAACTTCAAGTCCACAATCTTTTCGATTTGAATCTTCTCAATACGCATCAGAAGGAAGGAAAATAATTCAAAAATACTTCCTGAAAGGTTAGTTAATAATATAATGGAAGTATATAATAATATTAAATAATATTCGGACATAATAACATATAGAACAAGTTTTGTATTTCATCAACACTGTTAAAGCTCCAAGACCTTTGACACAGACATATTGTCAAGGCCTTTGAAACTTATTCTGATTTTCATCAAGGGAGGGAGTTATCAGTGGTGACAAGGGTAAATGGACTCCTGACACGTGAAATTAGACAAGTGACACGTAGTGTAGATATTGAATGAATCTGCTATGAAATTGAGGGGGCCTAGTCTGATATGTGTTTGTTTAGAAGTGAATTAGGTGACCTTAGTCTGATATGAAGTGTGAATTTGCATTTGTTGGGGATTGATTACTCATCACAATTGTTGACCTGCAGCTGAAATTATTGGAGGTGACCGTGACTGAGCTGCGGGATGGTCAATGTGAGGGGACGGCCTGGCAAGAAGCAACCCATAAAGAACAAGCTAGCGATGAGAAAAAACGGGATGAGTTTGTAAGTTTTTTTTTGCGTGACATGCGTTTCGATGTTTAGTACTGCTTGAAATCGGGGATCCAATATCAAACGTTAATTTGTTTTTTACAGGTCGAACTTGATGATTTGATAAAGTCAATTGCGCCTGAAGGCCCGGGTAAGGGTGGACAAGGTGGTAAGGTAAGTTGTTGGTAAACATCACAAGAGTTTATCGATCCAGTGTGACAGGAAGAATGTAGCTGTGTGACATGATTTGTTATGTTAAGTGACACTGGAAAGTTTGAGGCCTAATTGAATGTTGATTTCATTTGCAGTTTGGAGATGCTGTTGAGAAGAGAACTGAAGTGGATGATGGCGGGGATAAGCACACTAAAGTTCAAACTGTGAAGGCAAGGGATGGGGGGGGGGGGGGCAGGAGAGAGCAAGCTAGTTGGTGATGATGTCGGGGACAAGCATGATGAAGCTGAATCTGTCAAGGCAGGGGATGGGGGGCAGGAAAGACCAAGGAGGTAAGGTTTATTTATGAAAAAAAGGTGACAAGGAAAATTATCTCTGTGACATGAACGTTTATGGCAACTAACACGAAATTTTTTCAGACCACGACAGGGGACAAGCAATCTGATGTCGGGGACAAGCTAGCTGAAGGTGAATCCCTCAAGGCAGAGGATGGGCCGGCAAGAGAGAGCAAGGATGTAAGTTTTTTCTATCAGTTAATGGTGACAGGGGCAATGTAGTTGTACGACATGAGTATATCTGTTATGTGACAAGTGATAGTGTCAATCTTAGCTGAAGTTTGATATGTTTGCAGTTGGGAGAGGCTGGTTTCAAGGGGTCTGGTCTTGATGAAGGGGGAAAGAAAATTCAAGGTGATGATAGGGCGAAGCCCCGGGTAGCGCAGGTGTATGCATCTAGGGGGGCGAAGAAGATGAGGAAGGGTGTTGGAGAGGAGCTGGCTCCCCCGACCAAGAAATCGCGAGGCCAGAAGGTAGCCAGTGTTCCCGCTGATGCTGTTGAGCTAGGAATTGTGTCCGCGACGGACAAGGACGCCATGACAAGTTGGCTCGCAAGGTACGTAGCTTATGTGTCTTACTCTCGAATAGACGACGACGATAGATAGTTGAACGTCCACAATACCTGACAGAAACTTACCGTGCAGTGGGAACGTGAAGGTGCACACGTCACCTTGCGGTGTGGATGTGACGAAGGAGTTACTCAACTGCCTGAAGAAACCCCAACATTGGTTTGGCACAGTGGTATGAACATGTGTCACCTATCAAATTTCACGTGTCAGGATTTTGGATTGTAATTGTCGTTCACTTCATGCAGGAGATGGAGGAGTGTTGCTACCTTCTGCGCAAAGTGGTCGCAGACAGAGCGGCTGACATTGGTAGTCGAGCCATCGTTGTGGATACGTGCTTGACGGGAATTTATCTATCGCGGGAATGGAAGGAGTACAACGCCAGCCCCGAAGCGTACAACCCCAGTGATGCATTGATGGCGTACTTAGATGGCCGGTCTCCGAAGCCATTGGGGCGACCGTGGTCAGGTACGGACCTCGTCCTCCTCCCCTTCAACGTGAGGAACAAACATTAGGTTGCGCTTGCAATCGATCTGAAGGAGTGGGAGGTCAGGGTGTATGACTGCGACGTCCACATCGTGACGGAACGCCAGCTCAAGCCCCTCTTAATGCCTATGACAAGCCTCATCCCTGTCGTCATGCGGGCACACCCCGATCCGAAGGTGAAGTATGCGGATAAGGTCCCCACGCCGTTTGCCATTCACTGGGACAAGAGCCTTCCACAGAACAAGCAAAGGTAAGTTGGTTCACATGGTTCAATTTCGTTTCATTGGATGTGGAATCAGTGTCCGCGTTCTGACCGATTGTTCCCCATTGCAGCGGTGATTGTGGCCCGTACACCATTAGATTCATGCAGCTCCTGCTGGAAACCGCCCCGACCTTCGATCGATTGGACAACACGTATATTGAGGCATACCGCCAGATGCTAGCTGTTGGGGTATTCCATGGTCGACTCGGATGCTAGACTTTGGAGTGTCTGGTGAATGTTTTTTGTGAACACTTGCTTCCAATCATAACACCCTCATGTAATAGTTCAAGTAGAACATTTGGATATTTTGCGAAACTTGGTAGTTGTCGAATGTGAACATTTGGATATTTTAGGTATGCGGACATATTTTTGTTAAACTTGGCAGTGTAGTTATATGTATCTATCCAATTTGGTGACAAGGTATATGTTATTACATGACACAGGGATTAAAAGGGGTGACATGGGTCATTTAGACTATACGTAGGAATATGAGAGAGCGAATAGTGACACGAAAAAACCTGTGAGGTGACACGTGCATGCAAAGACGTGACCCCATACTGGGACAAAAATAACAAAACGGCAATAGAAAAGGAATCTTTCAGGGTGACAGTTGGTTGCACAGTCAATTTGACCCACTTTAAAAAATAGAAAAACAAAAATATTGTGTCTCTCGAAAATAAAAGGAAAAGCAAAAGTAACTTACACCAACTTGCATTCATTGCAGTTGGGGAATAAAACCACCACCGCAAGGGAGAGAGAGAGAGAGAGAGAGAGCGAATATTAATAGAGGGCAAGAAGAGAGGTGGTTGTGAATTGAAGGGAAAGAGGAGAGCAGCAGTCCGGTCGCTCTGAACAGACGACATAGGACAAGGGAGGAAGACGCCGGAGAAGCCCGTACCGGAGAGGAAGGCGCCGGAAAACAGGTACAACTCAATTGATTATTGAAATCCGTCCTCACCCATCTCTAATACTCTGAATCTTCACTTAATTCGCAATCTTCCCCACTTCATTTGCCTTCTTCCATTGTTTCGTTCAAAGGCATGCAATTTGGGAATGGAGAAAATTCGGAAATTGGGGATTTTGGTTAACGGTGATGTGGGGAATTGATGGATACGGGGAAATAGAGATCTGAGGTAAAAGGGGTATGGGGATCTGAGGAATTGACAGAGAAGAGTGAGGGAGGTTGAAGATGAGCGTGGGAGGGTTGCGGGTCCTGTAACCCAGAATGTGAGAGTGGAGAATAACCCCTGTCATAAATGGGTACTGTAGGAGTATTGGGAGAAGCCAACTGACATTCATGACATGACTTATTCTGTTGGGTGACAAGGGTTACCCTCTAAGGTGACATGGGCCTTTTCTCGTGAAACACTCGCAGACAGATTTACTAAGTAGGGGGTGAATTTGTGTGGATATTGATTATGTTCATGTCTACCTAATTGCAGGAAGAACATGGTTCGGTCCCAGAATTTGAGGAGGACACAGAGACGGAGGAGTTTGCGCTCGTTACTGGGCTGCGGTGTGGTCGAGTTCGGGGGGAAGACACATAGACGGAGGATGACAAGAAGACAAAGAAGGCTCTCAAGGACTTGTTCGGAATGGACAACATGAAGGTGGGTGAGCTAGAGAACGCCTTCAAGAACTCCATCTTGAAGGAGCCGAGTGCGGGAAGGCGTTTTAAGATCGCTCTCCTCTTCATCGTCGAAGGAGTTCTGCTGGGGGGAGAACCCAGGAAAGCCATACGAGGGTGGATTGTGAAGCTTGTGGAGAACGTTGATCGATTTCTGGATTACCAATGGGGCAGGATTGTGTACGAGGCCACCCACGAGTCCCTGTCGGGCGTCATAGAAGGACGTGTCGCTGACTTGAAGCCGAAGGCGAATGACAAGGACGACCGATATGGATATGGGCTTATGGGTTTTCCGTATGCGTTCCAGGTTACCTACTTGACCGAAGTTATGCTTGAACTATTAAGTGCAATTGATGAACTCGAGTGTCATGTGTGGTTGTTGTAGATTTGGCTATACGAAGCGGTCTCGGGGATTGGGGAGGCGTTTGTGAATCGGATGTCGAAGACGGCATTGCCTCGCATGTTGAGGTGGACAACTGATGATGACAATCTAATGTATGAGACGATCCAGTCCCGCATGGACCCTGAAAAATTGGACAGCATCAAGGTCGAAGACAACCCGATACTGGTACCGAAGGCCGGCGAGTATGAATTGATGCTCGGGTGCTTCTACCAGCATGAGGAGCCTGACCTCTACTTTGATGACATTGAGGCTGCGTTGGCACCGATTTATTACGGTGAAGGCTCTGACAAGGCCGGCCCAAGTTCGGAGCAACGAGATGGGACAAGGCCGGCCCGAGTTCGTTTTCATCTCACCTTAAACGTAATCGCTCACCGTCGACCCCGATTTGGTGCTTTTTTCCCGTCGCTCGTAAAACCACTTGGATACTGTTTCGATGACAGCATCAATCAGGGCTGTGATGGGTAGGTCGCGGAGCTCCTTGAACACGGAATACAGACACTCGGAGTTGTTCGTCATTAATATGTTGTAGCGTATCCCCAAGAAGTATGCCCGGGCCCAGTTCTGGAATCCAGCCTCTTTCAGGTATTGGCCCGCAGGGGGCGACTGAGCACAGAAATCAGCGAAGTGCTTCTCGAACTCTGCCCTCGAGTACGCCTTCGCCACCTTGAAGTACAGCGTCTGCAGGCCCGTCACCCCCTTGTACTTCACCCTGGCATTCTGAAATAGATGCCATTGGCAGGCCCCTTGCTTGGCAAACACATAGTGGTCCCTCAAACCTTTGACGATACTAAGATGTCGATCAGAGACAAACATTATGTCCGGTGCATCCTCGACGACATGTAGCATGTTCTTGAAAAAGAAGCCCCATGACCCATGATTCTCACCATCGACAATCGCAAACGCGATCGGGTATACACTGTGGTCTGCATCTTGGGTTGTGGCAAATAGAAGCGTGCCCCTGAACTTCCCTTTTAGGAAACTCCCATCAACTGAAATCATCTGGACATGGATATCGACACGAGCTGGTGAGGTGACATGGTTATGTATGTTAGGTGACATGCAATATTATAGTACCGACATGGGGTATTACCTTTCGAAGGTAGGGGATAGCCTTGCGCCATACCCCAAAGCTAACAAAGGCGTACTTGAATCTTTGGGATGCGTCCAGCTCTAACCTAGTATATGTCCTGGGGTTAGTCTGCTCCAACATGTGCAGGTATGGAATAATATCTCAGTAGCTGTCTTCGTCGGTCCCATGCTTCACCTCCCTCGATGTCAGTCGTGCCCTTCGTGCCTTCCAGTAGCTACACGATACTCCATACTCGGACTTCGTCATTTTCTGCACTTGCTCAAGAACGAGGTCCTTTCGAGTCCCGGTGAACATGCATATAATGGTGTCATGGTGAGTTACATAATGTGACATGTGGAATAATGTTGTGTGACATAAATAGCTGTTCCCAACTAAAGTAACACTTACGTGGTCACGAGGTTGCGTCCAATCATGTTCGACGTATCATGTCGGCTATGGTTGTGCATCATGCTCAGGTCACATGTATGCTCCTGGACATACTGTCGGATGGACCACATAGTCGTGTGCCGGTAAGTCGACGCCCTTAACATCCACGTGCACTTGCTGTCCACACAACCAACTAAATACGTTTTGTTACACGACCTCTTCACTACAAACTCTAAGCACTTCTACACTGCAATCCACTTAAGGCAAGTTTGCACTTCTGCGTTCGAGGCGAACAATTGTCCCTCCGAAATTTCTGTCAAGTTTCGTCATGGATCCTGGGTCCGAGGCGTTTCTCTGTCCACCATAGCTTCAACGTTCTCCATCGTAGGTGGGGATGTGCTGGACCTAGGAACCCAATCTTCAAGTTCCCTCATCACCTCATCCTCAACTTCGTCCTCCTCCGTCGACACCCTCATACCCGGGTCTTCCTCAAAATCCTGCCAGTTAAAATCATCCCAAACTTCTTCCCTCTTCACTCCGGCATCGAAGTCCTCCTCCTCCTCCTGACTGCTAATGGATATGACATCCAAACCTTTATACATGTCACCTTGACATTTTACCGTGTCATCGGAAGAAGAGCCCGTGTCACCCAAGTGAATAACATCTAGACCCTCACACTTGTCACCCTCAAGAATGTTCTTGTCACCAGTTCCAAACCCTTTGTCAGCTGCGTGCTCCTGGCTCTTCCCTATCACCCCACCCAACTAGATTAATTCCGGACCTTTACCTTTGTCACCTACACTTATAAGCTTTTCACCAGTTCCAAACCCCCTGTCAGTAGCGTCCTCTTGTCTCTTCCCTATCACCTCACCAATGTGGTTCGACTCTAGACATTTACCCTTGTCGCCTATAAAAATACGTCTGTCACCAGTTCTAAAACCCATGTCAGTAACGTGATCCTGGCTCTTCCCTATCACCTCAGCCAAGAGGATCACCTCCGAACCCTTACCTTTGTCACCTTCACATATATCTTTGTCACCCCTTCCAAACCCCGTGTCAACATTGTTTTTCACCCTTATATTGTTGCTCTTCCCTATTGACTCGCTAACCCCTCCTCCACCATATAACCCCACATCTACAACCATAGGGTTTGGTTGTGGCTTACCTTCTGCCTCTAGCTCGTCCACCTTTTGAGAGTTACGAGGCCCACTCAAGCATTCTTCCCCGACGCCGGGTTGTGGTACTTGAAGGCTCTCTTTCACCACTTGACCAACATATATCGCCATGGGCCATGGATGTTCCCCAGACTTCGAGTTCAGAAACTTAAAAGCCTCAAGGTTGTCATCATCACCTATTGTTATCGGATGACCCGCTTCTTCCCCCTTTTGCATGTAAGACAACCGCCAATCTTCATATGAACAATCATGGCCGACCTTGAGCCTCAACAGTTGATTTAGAGAGGCGAAGTCGATGCCCTCTTCAATTATCACATTCTTCCGCTCGATTTCATCAGAATACACCCACCCGACACCATCGAACAACCAACGGCCGTTGAAGATGAGAGTGACACAGACTTTGGCGTTTTGCTCTGCAAATGAAAACTCGGATCAGCACCATTGTTAATGGGTATCTACTCTTCGCGAAACATGAGGAGAAACAGGAGAGAAGCCTACCCATTGCAACTGAGAATTAGGGTTTCTCAGATACCTCTGTGACCCGAAAGTTAACTAACACTGACACGAACAAATAATGCGCCCGACACGTGCTCTGCAACTGGACCTTAAAGTGGATGGGTTATTCTCCAACGGTGGCCTTCTTCTCCAGCTCTCTTGTACATGGGAGGAAGAAACTGATGGCCTCTCTCCTCCTCTCCTATTATACTTTAAAAATGGAGGGAAACTCTTTTCCCATCACCTTTACAAATAGGGCAATGATGACCTCCTCTCTCTCCTCTTTTTGGCGCCAAAATCCCCCACCAAAACTCATGTCTTCTCTCTCTCTCTCTCTCTCTCTCTCTCTCTCTCTCTCTCCTTGTGAGAACCTGCAACCAGCTTAGCCCTTCCCTAGTTTTATTTGCACTAATACCACCCATGTTAGTTGTGCAAATTTTCCAAAAAAGTGGTATTTTTGCAAACCCACAAAAAAAGTTGTATAGTTGTGCAAATTGCCCTTTAAAAAAATGGTTTTTGTACCTCAAAAATTCAAATAACTTATCTTCTTGATCAACCCAAAAATATTGAACCTTTTTTTCATAGCATTTAGCTTCCTATTTTCAAAAATAATATTATTTTAAAAAAAATAGTTAATTTATTCAGATCGTCTAAAACTCCACGAAAATGTTTTTCTATTGTCTATAGCAGATGTGATTAAAACGCGAAAACCCCGTAATAGGGTACCCCACATGTTATATGTAGGTTATTTAGGATTTTTTTATGTTATTTTTAAAGAATTTCACTCAGTCAATTTTTTATTATCATATATATATATATAGTTATTAGAGATATGTATGATGGTTCTTTGACAAGTGTTAGAACGCTGGTTGGAGATTTAGAGTACTTCCAAGTTCGAGTGACGCTTCACCAGGGTTCAACCCTCAGTCTGTTGTTGTTCACCTTGGTTTTGGAAGCACTTTCCGCTCCACGTCAAGATGAGATCCCTTGGTGTATGCTATTTGCATATGACATTGTACTGTTTGACGACTCAAGATCAGGTTTGGTGCGTAGGCTTAAAAACTGGAGAGGGGTGCTAGAGGTTAAGGGTTTCAGATTGAGTAGGACCAAGACCGAGTATGTTCAGTTTCATTTTGGAAAGGGCAAAGATCCATGGACTTCGGTTGCTTTAGGGGAAGAACTTGTCACTTGGAAAGAGTATTTCAAGTATCTTGGCTCGTACGTTCAAAGTGATGGGGGTATTAATAGGGATATCGACCATCAAATCCAGGCGGAGTGGCTCAGATGGAGAAGAGTGTCGGGGGTGTTATGCGACAAGAAAGTTACAGCTAAATTGAAAGGGGAATTCTACAAGGTGGTTGTTAGACCGACCCTATTGTACGGCTTTGAGTGCTGGCCAATTATGAAAGCTCAAGAACAAAAGTTATCAGTGGCTGAGATGAGAATCTTGCGATGGATGAGTGGGCTCACGAGACTTGGCAGAATCAGAAATGTTGACATTATGAGAAGGGTTGGAGTTGCGAATATTGTGGACAAATTTAGGGAGTCTCGATTACGGTGGTTTGGGCATGTTCGTAGGAGATCTACATCAGCTCCAATTGACCAATTCGTAGGTGTGAGAACTTGAACCTTGGAGTTACCCACATGGGGAGAGGTAGGCCTAGAAAGAGCTGGTTGGAGGTGATACATACGCCCCGAATGATCGATCCAACAAGTTACAAGCTTCATTCAAGCACGAGAACAAAATTTGACACATGCGACTCATTTATTTGGATTTTTTTTCTAGATTTATGGAAAGATAAAAACAAGATATATATGGATGGATAAATCTATGAGCATCTCACCCATCGACTTACCAAACTCGCCCTCTCACTCGTTGGCATCTCACTCCCGAGCAATCAAGCATTTGTTTGAACAACTCTAACAAGCATCTCACCGGAAAGAGTTACACAAACGGGACCATTCCTCGGTCTCTCACTCCGGAATGGGGTGTCAAAATGGCATCTCACCTAATCAACCAAGCACACATACTTTTTTTCAAAAATCATCAACTCAAATCTTCTTTCTCATGACAAAGGTTGAGGCATTTTATAGGCATAAAACAAGCAACAATTAAAACAACAAATTAAAGACAGAAAAGATGAAAAGTTTCTCGGAATTGATGGAGAAACGTGGCTAGCCTCATGGTGGAAAATGAAGGGTTGGTTGTCCTCATAAAGTGTAGAAAACCATCAATTTTCTATTGAATGAAGACCCTTCCATACATCTCATCTATTACGACTTCATTCAATGCATTGGGAAAACTGTCCAGATTTCGGACTGCTGAATTGTTGCCAATTTCGAACCTTTCTTGGATGATTTCGTCAGTTTGGTCTTCATAAAAGATGTATCCCTTCGAAGTATCTTTCCAACAAGTATTCACACACCTCCATCGGACAAATATAGCTCCTGTTATGACTAAAACACCGAGCATGTGTCGAAAGAGCTCGGATCACATCAGGAGGTCATCCGACAGGACCTCAATCTTCTGAACCTCTCGGAAGATATGACGTTAGATAGAGACCACTAGAGGAGGTGTATTCGGATTGTTGATGTTTAGAGTTTTGGGATATAGATTTGTGTCTTGGTGTCTCTGATTATTGCATGCCTCGTTTTTCTCTCTTTTACCCTTTGTTTTGCCTGTTTCCATGTGATAATACTTGTTCTTTTGTTCTGAGTCTTTCAGAAACACTCTCTCGACCTGTTCGGAGAAAGAGTGCATACATCATGACCCCAAAACCCCACTTAAATGTGAGATTTACTGAGTTGTTGTTGTTATATATATATTTCAAATATTCACAATAATTTTAAAATTATACTCCGAAAGTTCTAACTCTTCCTTCAAAATATAAACAAAATTTATCCTTTTTCTTTTTGCCTGTAGAACATCTCTAAATTTATAATCTCCAACTGATTTTTGACAATATTTTTTACCATTAAGTTCTATACTGTATTTTTTTAAAAAAAAAAACAAATCATGATGGGGAAATAGTACATATTATGACAAACAAAAGATAATAAAATGAAGTGAATCCTTATAATATGTGTACTATCGTAGTACATATATGTGTGCACTATCACATTATGATAGTACATAGTATGATGTATGCAATATCGTACTCGGTAGTGCTTTATATTTAATGGGAGCACCTGGAAACTGGATTCCAACGACCCAAGTTAAATTTAATATTCCGTAATTAAGAGTGATGCAGGACGATTTGAGCTTTCAAAATATTTTTAAAATGAACGATACATAAAAAGAAATGGTTTAGATGACGCATAATTAATTCATTGCTAAGCACAAAATTTCGAAAAATGGAATAATAAATCACTCAATTCCCCAAATCTTAATATTGTGCCATACACATTTATTTACAAATAGTCATTTTTTTTTCTCATTTCAAATGCCTATATAAATTTACAACACTCAAAGGTGCATATTCTAGACCCGTTTCACAATCCCAAGTGTTCATTAATCATTTTTTTTTTAAATAATACAAAAAGATCTTAAATACATTTAGATAAAAAAAATTACAAATAAAAAAATAGAAGATTGAATGGACAGATCATTAATCCATCCGTTCAATAGGATTAAATGAAATTTTTTTCTCACATTTTTTTATCACCTCTGAGTTTCTGATCAAGTTTTTCACAACAAATTACAGTGTTTTCAGTGAAAATTAATGATGTAGGTAACAATCGCGTTTATTATTGATTGAGTTAATTCGAACCAATAGGGTTAATTGGGATATACTCATGAATCGTTATTTCTTACTGTATTAGCTTGGTTGAGTCACTATATTGGGGTTCTTTGGTTATGTTATATCGGCCCATAATTAAGTTACATTGAAATTTAGTATATACAGTCATGGTTTTTTAGTTCAAATCATCTTAATTACCGGTTATCAATTATAATTCAAATTCACAAGTGTTTATAAATATTCAGATTTAAATAAGTAGTGGTTTTTAGGCACAGAATGGGTCTCGTAAGATACAACTAATCCACTAGCTAAAAATTATAGAGTAATATCGACAATAGGGCAGATTAAAGCAATAAGTAACACGACTTTGTTATCAACGTTATAATTAGAGGGAGAAAGTGGAGTGCACGTTGCTCCTTTTTACTAAACCTTAAAATAAGCTAAAAGATCCTTTATAGATTCCTAAATCTCCTGATTTGCCATTAAATTAAGTGATGAGGTTTTCGATGTATTAATGAATTGCATTGATTAAGATTTCGTTTGTTGATTTGGTCAGTAATATACTGATATTGTTATTTGTTTATTGTCCATGACAAGCTCCACCTTCTTTTGTTTTCAAAATGAGAATTAAGGTAGTTGATCAAATAGTTGAATCTAATTGAGTAGTTGAAACTTGAAACGGATTAGATGTATGTATATAAGTTAGTATGATATTTGGTAAATATAATTGTTTATAATTGTGAATAAAAAATAAATTTATTGTAAATTTTAGATGAGTAGTTGCTGAAAAACTTTGATTCTAAAAGCTAATTAAATTAAACTAAAATATTATATTTGTTTAATGTAAAACTATATAATATCAAAATTAAAAGTTTCGAAAAGCTAACTAAGGGTGCCAACTGTCAAGTCTTAATTTGATGTCACAAAAAATACCTTTTTCAAGATAATTAACTTTCATTTCATTGTCTTACTTTGGAGTAGTTTTTTGTTACATCTAACTAACAATGGCTTATTTCGTGTCATGTACCTTCTCATATTTTTTTTATTAGGGAAGAATCCAGGGGAGTGGGTCACTTGAGAGCATCCTGACGGATGAGGTCACGAAGACCAATGTTGTTATACATAACTGACCCTCCGGCATAGCGGCAAAGATGTGCAACCTTATCAGTCATTCTGTTGCCAGAACGTAGAACATGAGAGAATGAAACATCCCTCAGATTGGCTAGTAGAACTTTTCTATAAGACTAAAGTAACTCAATTTCCCATAGATATTTTGAGATGTTGAAATGATTTATACTCCAAGCTTTGTTGGTGCAAGTTTGATGGCTTCTGTTACACCAAGTTGAAGAGCAAGAACCTCAACTATAAGTGGACTAACACCACTCAGCCGCCTGTGACCCATAGAGAGCACTCTACCCTCCCAATCTCTCACAATGAACCCAATAATGTTGTCAACATTAGGTACTACCGATCCATCAAAATTGAGTTTTAAAGCACCGAAGGGTGGTTTCTTCCATTTCTTTTTGTTACCCCACATTTTCTTCTTCTTAGTGGATGAGATTTGTCTAGAAAGAAGCGCACCACTAGATGAATCCTCATCAAAGTGGAGCGACCACCTCCAGTTATCTTGATGTGTTTTAATGAGTTCTTGGGTAGATGAAATGATAGAATGGGAACCATTATTAAACGTTAATTGATTCCTTAACGACCATATTGTCCAGCAAGCGAAAGCAAGGGTTTATTTTTCTTCTTTATTCAAAGTATTGCCTAGGAAAGTCAGAATTTGGCCCATGTCCTCCTTATGTTGGCATAAATCTATGACAGTATTATGCACTCTTTCAGGGAAGGACATACCCTTACATATTTTACAGTTAATTAAGATGTGGATATCGTCCTCAATGGGGGCATTACAGAATTTACATGTATTCGGGACTAGCACACCTCTATAGGACATACGAGTCGAAGTGAGAAGCCCATGCTGGCCAAGTCTCCAAAGAAAATTTTGAATCTTGGGTGGGGCATCCACCGACCAAATCCAGTAGTTATTGTCGATAGGATGATATACATCGTTTGAGACTAGATTGTAGGCACTATCAGTCATAAACCAACCCTTCTTGTCCGACTGCCAATACAATCTATCCTCAAATGGGTTAATCAGAAGGGATGTGGATGAAATTTCTTTCACAATGTTACCAGGGAGATTGATGTACCTTCTTATATGATTTAACTATGTAAAACTATCCGAGGGATAAAAGATACATTGATTTTGAAGCTCACTTGCTTTCATTTCATTTGTTGTATAATAATGTGGTTATTTTTACAAAAAATAAAATAAAATAAAATAAACTAGAGGGTTTTGATTCAAATTAAACACCAGACATCTTTTCATCTGATATTTTGAATTATTACATCGATTTTTCTATCATATACCCTTAGGACATAGGATAAGCAACTCGTATTGGGAAAGATTCTTATATTTGGATGCATAGAGTATAAGAAACCATTATTAAAAATGGCTAAAATCATTTAAATTTGAAAAATATTTCTATTTGTAGCCTCTTAACCCATACCCTAGGGGCATATGTTAAAAAAACCGTTATTACATTTATTTTAAAAAATTGAGTATCCACAAAAGATGAAACAACGTACTGTACCTTGTATCTCAAAATTAATTTATATAATTTTTAATTTTTAATTAAACGCAATTAAAAATAGATTAAATACATTACATCTTAACAAAGCATGTGGAGAGATGCCATTGGCCATGGCCCAACCAATAACATATCGCCACATGTCCTCCGTTTGTAGATATTTTGCAACAAAAAATATCCTCCCCTCCCGTTAAATTGAAGTGGGCCCTTTTGTGGAGCAAATTTGGCCAATTTTAGAGCAAATTAATTAACTTGCCACATTCCCTAACACAATTGCAGGTGGTTGAACTATGTGTTCGTGTACTTGAAAATGTTGTTAGAGAAGAACTCTTGAAGGGTGTACTTCAATTTTATTTTTATTTTTTTAATTGCCTTTTCGGTGAAAAACACACCAAATGTACAGTGGTGCTCTAATACACTATAGTTGAAGTTTTGAAAGTTTTCAAGGTGCTTACTAACCAAAATCAATACATATTTGATTTTTCTATGAGATGCGAGTATTCTAACAACTCCAATTCATACATTTTGTTTTGAGTGTATTATATTTATAGAGTTCCAAATTTTGATAGTTGGGCAAAATCGTGTTGGGCCTAGGGCCCATTCGGTCCAGCCCAGGTGAATGCCTTTCTTGGATTTTGTTGAAAGAATTAAAGAAAGGCAATTCTGCCTTTTGTCTTGCAGAGCACGAGAGAGTTGAGGAGCTCCAACTCCAAGGGTGTGCCGCCAGTAGCAACAAGGGAAAAAGGAGGGAAAAAGGAGAGAGAAAGAAAAGAGAGGGGAGGGAGAAATGAGAGAAAGGTAGGAGACTCGAGCGGGTGTTTCGTCTCTTAATCCGGTGATCCGTCTCCTTCCTCCGGCAAATCAACAACGGGTGTTTGTTGATAGGTATTTTCTCCTCCTTGAAAATCTAACCTGATTACAAATGTTTAGCTAGGTTTTGGAGAGGAATCCTTTCTAGATCGGGTTATATTTAGATTGGTGTTTGAGATCTCCATGTTTATTCGTCTCGGGCTGAGACTGGATTGTTAAACACTTGTATTGACCTATTGATCAGTGGATTGGTTGCTCTGGTAGGCGAAAGGTGGGTTTTTTTATCCTCTGGTTAGAGAGGGTTTTTCCCACGTAAATCTCGTGTCAATATTTGTGCTTTTATCTGTTTTCAGATTGGATATTATCTGTTGGTCGTGGTTTGCTGGTTGATTGTTGTTGGTTTTCTTATTACTCGAATTCGCTTTCGGGTGCGGCTGAAAAGTGGTTTCTAGTCCCAACAAATTGGACGATTTTAGTGTTGATTGTAGTATTGGTTGGTCGATACCGGATTGGTGCCGTTGGGTTTACATTTTATTTGATCCGACTTTGTGTGAGTTGTGGGACTTTTGATTGTTTTTCAATGCTTTTTCTCAACACTTTTGTGTCACTCCATATTTCATATTTGAAGCAAAATTATAGGGCCATAGGGTAAGTAAAGCCATAGCTTGGTGAGTTGGGTACCCACTTATGAAGTTGGGCTAACCGTGATGGGCTGGCCCTAATTACTTCATTCAAGAAAACCCACAAATTCTCCCCCTTTTTTTAAAGGAAAGAAATTCAATGTACAACAAGATATATTGAGTGGATTGCAAGTAGACCTGGGCAAACGCGGGCACGGGTCGGGCTTTACCCAAAATTTTATCCCGTTGTTGCGGGCGCGGGCCGGACTAAGCCCGCTTAACGGGCTGGAAGTCGTGTCCAAGCCCGTCCGCAAATGCGGTTGCGGGTAGCCCGCGGGTACCCGCAAACCTAATCAAATTTTTTTATTAAATTTATTCTAATTAGGTTTTTATTTTATATATATTATAAATAGTTGCTGTTTTTATTTTATTTATATATATATTATAAATAGTTACTGTTTTTATTTTATTTTATTTAAAATTTAATAATTACTGTTTTTATTATATATATATACAATTATACTGTTTTTATTACATAAGTAGTATATAGTTATATATAGTTACTGTTTTATTTCAAAGTGTATATATGAAAGCTAACAATATATTACACTATTATTTTTATTTTATTTAAAAATGAATACTTAATATTATATATATTAATTTTAATTAAAAAAGGCGGGTACCCGTTGCGGGCCGCTAGGCCCGCAACGGGTTGATTAATTTGTCCAATCCCGCACTCGTTGCGGGCACGGTCCGGGCCTAGCAGCCCGCGTGGGCTTTTCCCCATGTCCAAGCCCGCCCTCTAATGCGGGCGGACGGGCCGGACCGGGCGGGCCTACGCGCGTTTGCCCAGGTCTAATTGCAAGGTCCATTCATCTTCTCAACAATTCACATTTTTTTTTCAAAGTAAAATTATATTTGAAATAATTAAACTGTGTAATATTTTAGACCTTACATGCTAAACTTTTCTAGCTCATTTCGTATTAGACCGAGTATTTAATCCATAAAGCGGTAATCTGACCCCTAACATCATTGTGCGAAAATCTTACCGCACCTTTAGTCTAGACAAACAATACAAGTAACTAAGTCATTGTTATACGAAAAAAACTATATTAGCTAATTGGGTGCCTCGATCTCTTCTTAAGAACTCTTGACACTTAAGTGACTATATTCTTCTACATACGTCACCCAAGGGATTGAGTATGACAAGAAAAATACTATTTGTGGGCAAAGAAAACCTCCAAATAATGCGGTTAACAAATCTCAAAATTTTTGTAGACCGCATATAATATATATAGCTTGGAAAAGATATATACAAAATACATAAACTAGATACAAAAGATAAGATTCCATTTTTATTGGAAGATAATGTAATGGAAAATGACACTACCAAAGATAGGGATAGGTAGCCACAAACAATATATAAAAGGGGGAAAACAATAGATTGAAAAGGTTGGTAGTAGAGTAATTAAATTTGTCTTTTGCAGATACAAATAATTTAGTGAGTGTGGAAAGAGAATATAAAGTAAGATTAATGATAGTCATAGAGATAGTTACGTAGGCATATGCTTTATGCTTCCTTACATCATATATTTTGGACAAATGCTTCACTTCCTTGTAAGCATATTCCTTCATTTTACCATTTTATATCAACCATACAATAACAAGCCGACGGCGAACCCTCAAACATACAATCATAATAATAAAATGATGCAACATAAAGATGGCAAACAAACAGTCACTAAAAGAACAAACGAACCAGGTTTGTCTGCCCATCGAATCATTACCTAATCAAATAAAATAAAATTAAGTGATAGATTGGTAGATTCATATTGCTTTGATAATTCATATAAAAAGGGTCCATTTTGTATAAACAAATGTAAATCTGTCAGATTAATCAGACTTATAAATTTGACTTTATAGGTCAGCTATTAATGAAATTAGAAAAATATTTATAGGTCAGTTATTCATATTGACGTGGTGTCTTAAACCCTGATTTGCACTGTACTGTATTTAGTTTTCCCGTTTTGAAACCTATACTTTCTATAAAGTTGTCAATGTAGTGAACAATCAAAGAGGCACTTTTCCATCTAGAAAATTTGGAAAACATACATTGGGAAAAAGCTCTCTCTTTTCAGAGGTAAAAACCCATCGGTGCTTCCCCAATGACCAAACCACCACCATTGCGGCGGCGCTAAAACCCCTCCGGGAGCCTCTAACTCTCCTCGGAGAGTGATCGGAACAATAGTTAGCTCTTCTGCAGGGCTTCCTTTCCGCAAACTCCTCCACCTCCGCTTGGCCTGACGTCGGCCCGGTGGTCTATCATCTCCTCCATCGTGCCTCACCTATGCTTTTCGGCCCGGTGTCGGTGCTCCCTTTTTGGGCTTCTCCTCCTCGGCGTCGTTGGCTCTTCCGGGGCCCTTCAATCCTTCGCTCTGCCCACCTCCATCTCGCTTTCCCTGTCCTGGTCCGGCGGTTACTTAGGCCCGTTCGCTGCCGTCCAGGTTCGACATATCCATCTCCCTCCGGTTGTCGTCGTCGACGCTAGCCTCATCTCCCACTCTCTCGCACACCTCCGGCCTCCTTCAGCGCCGGTTTCGTCCTCCTGTCTCCAAATAGCATGTCTCCGACGCTCTTCTTTGTCCCAAAATTGCGTGCTTGGTGCCTTTCTCCCTTCCAATCGGAGTTTTTTTTGTCTCAATTTCGACCGATTCAGCCTTGATTCATCTCGAATTGTCCGCTGCATCTGTTTGAGTTGGCTAGAGCCTCCTTTCCCAAGTTTTCCTGTTTGCCAAAATTTCTCTGTTCTGCTGTGCCCAATCTGCTGGCCGGCTTGGTTTGGGTTTTGTCCCCCGACAATTGGTTCGCCGCCGGTCTCCATACACCTTCGACCCCGTCACTTCTGGCCTGTAGTCATCTCTGTTCTCCGGGCGGTGTTATGTCGTCTTGTGAGATCGCTTCATGTTCATTTCATCGATCTCCCGTCTCTTTTGGCTTCGGACCTGCCTTGGGCCTGAAGGCGACCCGAGATTGGTGGACTCCGCCTATCTTGTTTTCTTTGGGCCCAAGGCTTTTTGCCTTGAGCCCAAAGCTGCCCAAGCAAAATATAATAAAATAAATAAATCTCTTTTAAATTCCTATATTTTAACATATATATGTTTACATATATTTATTTATTTCCGGATTCTTCCCGCGCTCTTCGTTCTCCTTGCGGTTGTGCTTCATTTGCTAGTGTGGTTTGGTGTCCGTCTGTTGGTTCGTGGTTAGTTTCGGTTGAGGAGCAGTTCTGCGGCCCTAGTTGATCGACGTGATCGTGTTGGTGGTGTTTGTGGTCTCCGAAGATCCCTCATCCAGGTGGGGGGAATCTCGTGTGATCCACACTTCCCCAGGTGTCGCCTTTGCCTTACGAGGATTTCTGCTTTCCGTCTTTCCGGCGGCGAGACATCGTGCCAGCTAGTGTTGTCTCATGCGCTCGCTATCCACTTCTCCGCGACGACTTCCTTCCTCTCGATGTTGTGTCCGCTAGTTTGCTTAGGTCTTGGGTTTTTTCCAGGTTTCTTTGGGTGCTCTTTTGATGTATTTTATGTTATATCTTCTATTTTGTTGTTGTATGTTTAGATGGTTTGTCGTCTGCCGACCTTATCGGCCTCTCGAAGTCCGGGCCTGTCCGGTCTCAAATTATTTCCTTATAAAAAAAAAGGCACTTTTCCTTTACATTTTCCCAAAGTATTCTTAAAAAAAATGGAACCAAAGGATAATACTAGGGGTGGCACAAATCCCGCAAATCCCGTCCCGTCCCGCATCCCGTCCCGATCCCGGTGGGATTTAGGAAAAAAAATCTCAATCCCGTCCCGTAAAAATTACGAGGGACGGGACGCGGGACGGAGAATTCTCGTCCCGCAAATCCCGTCCCGTCCCGCATATTTATATATAATTAAATATATTCTTATATTTAATTAAAATTAATAAAAAAATATGTAAGAAAATATTTATATTATATATTAATATTTATTTAAACCAAAATTAAAAATAATAATAAAATATTAAAAATACATAAGAAATAAGATTGGACATTCAATTACAGTAAGTGAAGAGGGGTGGAAGTCTGAAGATGATGGAACTTAGTACATGAGTACTCCTCTGTAATACATTAACATGGATAAAAGGTTTGTTTTAATATATCCCAGTAAGACAACATTTGATTTATAAAACAATTTAAACGTTGAAACAGTGTAATTATAAAACAAACGACAATGTTTATAAATGATACGTAACTAGTACTTTTCCCGTACCTTGTACGGGTGAGTATTTGTATTGAAATTTACCGCTTTAGTATTCCCACATGCCATGAATATATTTCATTTGATTTGAATTGTTGTCCTGCTATCAATTACAACCCCTGTTATAATAAAATAACATTTACAATCACAAACAAAAGTCTCATAATTGATAAAAGGACAAATGAAAATTATATAATTAAACGTACAGAACGATGGGTTTATTACACCCAATATCTCATAACACGTAATGCACATATATATAAACAAAAGTCCCATAGTATATATGTTAAGTTACAAACATGGTGTTACGGTAACAAATCACAATGACATTTCGCATACCCAGATGCACCATTCTGCACTAAGTATGACTGCAAAAACAATATCCCACACAAGTGAAGTCGGAAAGTCCTGCCAAACACAAAAGCGTATTCAAATGCTAATATATACTACACATTCTATATATGCACATACAAGAAGGAAGAAAAATATAAAATAAACACTTTTATATAAACACTTACCATATAAGTAAGGAAGGATCATATGTTTTGTAGAACTTCTTTGTAGACAACATTCTTTGTTTCCGTCACACTATTCCCATATTTGTCTAGAAGTAAGACCTTTAACCCTTGAATGCTTGTGACTCTAGATAAGGCAACATACAGTTGACCATGAGTGAATACGGGCTTCGGAAGATACAACTCCACATGCGATAGGGATTGACCTTGACTTTTATTTATAGTCATCCCAAATGAAAAGTTAATCGGAAACTGTCTACACTGAAACTTGAAAGGAAGTGTTGAATCGGAAGGGCTGAGCACCATCCGGGGAATGGCAACTTTCTCCCCAATATTTCGACCACTAATGATCCGTGCTTCTATTATTCTCGTTCCCAAACGCGTGATCATCAATCTGGTTCCATTACACAAACCGGAAGATTGGTCTATATTGCGAAGCAACATTACCGGTACACCAACCTTCAGCTTCAACACATGATTAGGAAGTCCTGGAGAGCAAATGCTATGCAAATAGTCAGATGAATATACGGAGGCATTAAATCCTACATGTGCATTAGATTTACATATGCCATCAGCACTCAAATAAATTTTCTCCTCCCCAGGCATCAAATGAAGCATATACTCATTAACATCATCAACGATCACATGCATTGGTGCTAGAATGGCTCTCTCCTTAAATATGGCGGATTGTTCAAATTCTGAAGAAGTTGATGATATGTTGCATAAACAATAGTAGAAATAGGATCATTGATGACATTCAACAACAAATAAGAAGGAATTTATATTGTTGCATCTCCTTCATCACTGTCACCTATATTACCATTCTCAATATCTAGAATCCAGTCCGCAAACTTTTTGAGTTCACTATGATCAGCACTTGAACAACTATTTGTCAGTCTCATATTCCTCGATAATGTGAGCACCTATAACGTTATGTTAATCAGGCACAAGTCATATTGCGTATTGAAATATAATTATATATTGAAATATAATGATGAAAGGGCACCAATTACACCAAATCAACTAAACTAACAGTAACAAATTGATCATTTTCCAGCCACATAATCATAAAAATAGCAACACTTATATGTGTCAAAGATAGGAAACCACAGTTTGTACCATATATTACATATATTAATACATATTATAAAATACGGAGAGAAAAGCTAAGTTAGACATACACAAGTGAAAAACATCATAAATAAAAGAAATACCAAGTTTGTCCAGCACACTTCACTGGCATGCCATGAAAGAAAATATGGCCATAATAATATATTTTACGCAGTATATTTAAACAATGAACTTTAGTCAGATACTGCTAAATATGATAACTCACTATAAAATAATTCAACTCTAAAAGAATAACGACGTACTAACCTGACAATGCTCCCATAGGTATGAAGAGTTTATTGTGGCACCAACAATATCGTGCCTTGTTCCCCGAGAAACAACAGGCAATATCTGCCTAAAATCACCACCAAACACAATCACTTTGCCTCCAAATGGGCGCTCCATACTAAGCGGATTAGACGATGCTTCTTGTCACACCGTTCTTCGAAATATTTGATTGTCATAGTGAAGTGTTTACTCGAGACGATCAATGCTTCGAATTTAACAAAAAAAAAATAGTAAATCAATCGCTTCCACACTTCTATTGACATTCACCCTACTTGAAGGCAAATAAAAAGAAACCGTATTGTTTTTGGCCTAAGAAAACCGAGTTAGGATCCTCTATGTTACTTTGTCTATTACTCATCATGTTACATCTCTTAAATTGGTCTAAATATATGACGGGTTGAGCATCGAGTATTTTTGGTATTTTTTATTCCCATTGTATTTGATATTGAAATTTGATTTTCATAACCATAATAAATTTCACACCATGCCAGTGAAACGGGCTGTTGAAAATGAATGATTTACATTTTCACTCGTTCTAAGGTCGTTTCACTCGTTTGTAATCTAATCGGAGTCCAATTATTCCACTTTGACCTCTAATAGACCATTTCTTTTGAGATATTTTTTATTTTTGATATTTATTATTCCTATTTTATTTATTATTGAAACCTGATTTTCATCAGCATAATGTATTTCACATCATGCTTGTGAATCAGGCTGATTTTCATAAGCAGTTTGGTAGGTGTTTGCAGCAACACGTTTTGAAGAAGCAAGAAGTGATTTTGAAGTTTAATGAACATGGGAAGCAAAAAGGACTAAAAAAATCCACGCATTTGCCTATAAACAGCAACAACAACAAAAAATAAAAAAAGGAACTCCGAAACTTAACATTATGATCTCAATGAAGTGACTCTTTTTCCAACAGCAAAAAAAACAGTTAACATAAAAGTGAAGTGCATATGAGAGAACCCAACAAAATAGATTGGTTTGGTGGCACTAAATGAAAGTCTGTGCTAGTTTAGACAACAGGATCTCAATGGACTTATGCCAAATGAATCAATGTAAATTCATGTTTTTCCTTAACAAAACTATAGTGGCAATCAAACTCTTACCTCATTTTTAGCCTCTTCAAGAGCTTTCAAAGTGGTCTAGTAGAACTAATGCAGAAGGTCAAAATTCTGGCTGACTGATCCAGAAACAAAATCTATTATGTTATTTATAGATTTTCACTGTAGTTTCTAGTCACAACAGACTTAATATATGTCAACGTCTCCCTGTAGGATTCCATCATCTCCTTGTACTTTCCTAACTGATAATAAAGCTTGACAGTTTGCTTTATAACCTTAAATCCATGCTTAATAAATTTGGAGATCATGAGATATTGGAATGCAAGATCTAAAAAATAAATAGACTCACTCAACCATCTACAAAAATGTATAATAAGCTTATTTTGAATAGAAAAGACAGATAATTAATTGATGAGCACAAAATTAAAGCTTCATTGACCCTTATCCATATAACAATGCTTCAAATTCAAATAACTATATCATGTCGTTGATTGATAAAACATAGGTGAAACCCTCCAATTTAATCAACCCAAATTTTACTTACACACATCAAGCTACCATCAACTAACCAAAAATTTATTTTTGTGCATTAACTAATCAATAAATTTCATTCTCATATTGCAAATATGTAAATATAACCATATAAGCATTTCATCGAACACCTTATGTGCAATACATTAACCCAAAATCTTCCAACTTAATCAACCTCAATTCCACTTATACAACATCAACCTACCACCTATGATACCTACATGAACACCCATTTCACAAGATAAAACTACTAAAACGCAAGGAACAACAATATACAACATCCAACCCAATTTTCACAAATATTTAAGGAGACAACAAATAGCCACATACCCAAGTCATGGATTTAATTACCTTAACAAAATCGAGAGGAGAGGTGAATGTCATCCGAGTTGGTCGATCAAAGGAGAGGAGAGGCCAAGAATTGGTGGAATTTTGGTGTATTGGAGCATCGAGAGGAGAGGCGAAGAGCCTAGACTTCAAAACCCTCGTATGGTTCACCATTTTCATGTCTTTATAAATATGACGGGTTTTGTTCATTTTAAAAAATAAGTTAAGGAAACGAAATTCAATCCCATGAAATATATCACACCCCTGCTGTGAAACATCCTGACAACATACACACTGCTCTTCTAAACTTGCCCCAAGTTTAGAAGAGCAAAACAAAAAACAGGGAGGAAATAAGGAGATGACAAAAAAATCAGCAACATATGAGAACATACCTGATAGTGAGACACTAAGGGAAAATCATCTTCAATCAATCTACATAATGAAAGAAAAAGACAATGAATGCAAATTATGTATACAACAACATGATTTACTAAATCTAAGCAGTTCAAATTGAACAAGGGCACCTTTTGATTCAGCAACAGTTGAAAATTCTAATGAAGATGTAAATCACAAAATTTGACCACCATTAAACAATTGTTTTGATAAAGGGCTGCCCTTAAAACACGGAATTTAAATAAGAAGATGCTTCAGTTTTGACATAGAAAAATTAAACCCTAAACCCTAAATCAGAAGGTGCTGGTTGTAATCAAATTGGATCGAAATTCTCAAAATTAATACCCCTAAACCCTAATATTTGACAAACGTAATAGCTTCAAATTGAACACTAATTGTTTGAAAATTTCCCTATTTTGCATCCTAAACCTTGAATAAAATAAGGGGCAAAATCTAAGCAGTTCAAATTGAAGATAAACAATTGATGGTAATTACCTTGAGAGCATCACCCATATTCTCCATTACCCTCCAAGTCTTCCATGTTTGTCAATGAAGTCACACCTCTGCTTTTAACTATTGTACCTACGAAGGCTACGACGTCTCGGTGAATCATGTTGCGCTTTGTGCCCGTATGATTCTAGCGAGGACATCACCCCAAAGAGCCTACAAAGAAGAAGAAGGCAACTTGCACGATTTCAGCCGTCGATTGAGCCGCCTCCATCAGAGTGCCCAAGCGATTGAACCGCCTCCTGTTGTCGCCACACTCGTCTACCCATCACACGAGCTTCCAATCGTCCCCAGTCCCCACCCTCGTCTGCCCCGACGTCTACCGATCAACACCAGAGTCGCTAGATCCTGGAGTAGGCATCTCAGAGATGCAAACAAATCGGTATGTAAGAACTGTAGAGGAGAACATGGTAAGGAGATAAAAGCAAGGAGTGGTTTCTTAATTTTGTGAAAAAACCACCAGAAAGAGAGACGGAGAAGTTAAAAACTAAGGAAAGAGAACGTGAGGAAGAACGGTTGAGAGAACGTGTGCTTCTTACCTTTGCTCAAAGAAGGACACGTGGCGCAATATTTTACAAAGAGAGTGCTTCTGAAATAATAAGTATAAGGGGTGGATATACTAATATGGTAATGCAAACGCAGCCTTAATGTAATGAGGAATTACCTTCGTTTACTGATGGTGAGTACTAATTGCTATTTTTAGAGTTAATTGCATTGTTTTTGAATTTTTTTTTTTACGAGGGACAAATACCGTCTCGTGAGGGATAAGACCCGGCGGGATTTGAAGAAAAAAAATTCAATCCCGTCCCGATCCCATCCCGTAAAAAATACGAGGGACGGAACGCGGGATTACCCCAATCCCGTCCCGTCCCGTCCCATGTCCCATGTCCACCCCTAGATAATACATCTCATGAATGATTGCTTGTGGATTAGGTAAAGAGATAAGAGATAATCAAATGTCATCCTCAACAAGCAAGTGATCACGTGGTGTCACGTGCTAGGATGCCCTTTACCAAAACCCTCTTTAACAGTTACCAGTACACACCAAAACCAAGGTCACATTCACACCTACCCATTACTCATTATATACCAAACTTTAAGATAAGTTGCCCATTTCATTTTCATACTTAACCTAACTTTCCCACTTCTTCATTTCAATGAACCAATGAACCCTAAAGGCAAACAACTTCACTTCAACATGAAATAGTCTTTTTAGATAATCGCCAAGCGTAGCATTCGACTCAAACTAGACCCGACAAGCCTACAAATTCGGTTGTTAGGATCAAAGATCTCTTTAACTCGCAAAGGTCGGAAACTCTAGACTCCTAGATAACCGAATATTTGCATTCATCACTCTCATGTGTATTATCCAACAAATTCGACATTTCTTTATCGTTGTCTTCATAATCGAGAAGGACGAAAGAACACGACTAAATTATACAAATTGTCGTTTTAAAAGCGAGCCAACTTCCTTCTCCCACCGCCCGATTTACAACCATGCCTATCATCCGCCTCCCTCGCCCGAGTAGGGCAAGGGATCAAGGATCATGTTATGAGCTACACATAGTATACTTCTTTCTTGTTTTGTACTTGTAACATTGTCAACATTATCATCATCGTCGTCGTCATCAATGTACTAATTACGTCGAGAGTGAGTAGTCGGAAACTAAAACATTCCTACCCGCAAACCCGAACCTCGTCTAGCGTCTCCGAGAGAGGTTTCATACAAGGAGACACCGCTCGGGTTGCTGTTTGGCATGCTGCAAGGACCAGTAAGAGTGGGCAGCAAGCACCCTGTCCAGGAGATCCTGAGGGACAGGCTCGCCTCTCCTTTGCTGTGGGGAGATTGTTGCTGTATGAACCAATGTTTTCCACTTATCCTGAAACCGAAACGAAGCGTTTTCGATCATCAAAAACAAACTCGTTTTCCGCCACACGAGGTTTGCGCTTTCGGAAAGAAAAGCACCATGAGATCTAAATCAGAACTCCCTCCTTTCCTATTTCATATATACGAAACCTGATGATAAGTGTAAAGCGAAGTGATCGGATAACGTTTTCTATGGAAGAAACCAAGCGCAAGAACAAGAACAAGAACAACAACCCAGTAAATCCCGCGATTAAGCGGGGTCTGAGGGGTCAGGATGTACGCACTCATTCTCCGAACAAGTCGAGAGAGTGTTTCCGAAAGACCCAAAATGATAGGACACAAGAACCACATGGGAACAAGCCACACAGAAGGGAAGGGAGACAGTAAAGAAGCATAAAAGAAGTCAGAAAAGAAGCATAGGCACCAAGACACGGAACTATAGCCCACAACTCTAAAACATCAGCAGCCCGAACAACAATGGCGAAGTGCAAGAATAAAAATGCATACAAAAGGTTACAAGGGTGAAGGTCTCTTACTTTTAGATCCACATAGGTGCGGTGATCTACATCATCAAATGCTCGGATTTTCACATCGCGCCACCTGCATAAATAACGTGTTATCACCGAGACGAGTGGGAGTGATGTGGAGGAAGGTAAGTCCTAGTAATAGCACACAATGGACATAGGAGAACAGTACCTCCCAGTTCCAAGTTTCTCCACTGCTTGGACGAGTGCCTCAACTTCAGCAACCGAGAAGGGCCTACGGATACGACGCTGTGCTGCCTCAGACCGCTTAGATTTATGAAGTGGTGTTGTAACTAATGCCAGAGGCTGCTCATTTGGCTCAGGGACTGCAATCAGAGCTTTCGAGTCAGCAGCACCTCTCTCTATTGAGCTCTCAGAGTATGAACTGGCACGAAGTTCCAATAAACACTATCATTGAGTAATGGTAGCCATGGAAAAGCTAGATGGATTAATGTTGATAAGTCTCACAATTGTTTTACCTTGATAAAGGCCGAAGAACCTCAACAGAAGGCTCTTCAGAGCACAACTGTGTGATCACTCGGGAAGGGTTTGGCTCCAAGGTAAACCCCAATGTATCCACCTTGTTATCGTGAGAAATGCCCGTCTGTAATAGAGTTCTGTTGTCATCTCTGATCTTTCTCCCTTGCACGAGTACACCAACACGCAAACCACCTCCGAGTAAGGTAGTTATGGCATCCATTACTGTTTTCTGCAGAGTTTCACAGAAGTTAATGTTATTGACACCTTTCAGTACAGGAGATAGTGCACAAAAAGGCAAACAAGAAAAGGAAAGATATCAATCAAGATGTTAGAAAAGAAAAAATGACTTGAAATGGAAACACTTGGGGAAATATCACTAGAAGCGTTTGAAAATCCGATTCTAAATACAAACGCGCAAGACCAAGCACCTTCAGAGAGCCAACGGTAGCAGTTTCTGGTAATTCAATAAATAGCTCCGGTACTCTGAAGGACTTTATCCGAAGCTTAACTGAGAAAAATGAAGATCCACTGATGAGACTCGGTTACTTTGAAGTTATGAACTCTTCTTTTTTCTTTGGTAGACAGTTATGAACTCTTCTTCGACATAACAAAAATACATACTAACTGAGATCCCTTACCATTAGATTCCCTGGATGCAAATAAGGTGCTTTGGCCTGCAGCTCCGGACAATTCACTAGTCGCTGAAAGATGGCAAATAATAGCTACCTTTATATAGTGAAACATATAGCAAAGGTGTGGATTCATGTAAATAATAAAGTTACACACACCTTTACGCGCAGACACACCAAAACCAGAAGTGGGCATATCAGTTGCCTTTTCAAGAGGCTCATAAATGTCCTCATAGTCACAGCGAGTTGTGTCATCTGAAGTTGATGGCGAGGTATAAAGGAGCTTTCTCTTTTTGAATGGGTAAATCCTCTGAGATCTTTGACACTTGGAACCTCTTTTCCTATTTTGGTAAGCAATATTGGAAACATCTCCGCTGCTCGCTTTTGGAGGTGCTCTCCAGCACCGGGATGCCAGCAATTTCCTTATTCTTCTGTCAGCAATGGTTTTCATAACTGTGCTTCTTTGAGAGCACTCGGAAGAGTTATCGTCATCATCTTTAGTAACTACATTTACATTATTCCTACATGGGGAAGGAAAGTCACATGTATAGCGGTTTCCATGTACAGGTACTTTAGCATCAGTATCATGCTTGGCTGATGCAGAAAGGTTCCGGTCTGAAAGTTTTGGATCCTCGGAACTGCAAGTATCAGAACCAACCCCATATGATGCTTCACTGATATGGGACTGAAACTGTTTCTTACCATGATCTCCAAATACAGGTACACTGAAAACAGTGTAGCCAGAAGAAGACCTTTCTAGTTTTTTCAGGAGACTACCAGATTGACTACTGCCATTATTCAATGCTTTCTTCTCATCAAATCCAGCCTTTGCCATACAACTGGAAGTAGTTATTGCAGAGGCGGATCCTGAAGAGAAGCCACTCTGGTGCTTTGTGATTTCTCTGCAAGGTTGATTCTGTGCTTTTGACCCACACTCTACCACGACTAGACCAATTTCCACGTTGCTTTGATTACAAGATTCTATATTCAGAAGTTTATGATCATCTAGCAGTTGCTCTTCTTTGACAATACCAAGATTACTTCCCTCCTTAAATATTCTGTCTGATGAAGCTGTGCCGGGGCTCTTCCCTTCAAGCAGTATTTTGTCAGCTACGGTAGCCAACAAATCAAACGCACACATTTGATTGTCTACAACTTTCTTTCTAATAAGAGGACCCCTCCTCTACATTTGGAAATTAAGAGTTAAAATGCATACATCAGATTCAATAAGTGCGACAGAACAACGACAAAAAACATCTAACCAAGGAAAAGTATTTACCCTAAGAGACCTGTTGGCTCGAGGAACGGGTGGGGCCTGGTAGCCCTCAAATCCGTAGTATAACCTCTTCTGTAACACCATATCGCCTGTAACACCATATCGCGAAGAATATACCGGGTTAATTTTAATGCAATCAGTGAAATTTAACATGAATTAAAAGCCTGGCCAGCTCGTCATCTGCACGAAAAACATGAGTTACGACATAAAACACACGACAAATGATATCAGGAAACTGTTAAAACAGTTATATTATTGACCGAGAAAGAAAAAGAGCATCCATTCCCACTATTCAAATCACATCAAAAAACAATTTACACAGAGAAAAAGGGAAAACATGATTAACTGAGGAAATCGAGTTAACAACATAACCATAACTATGACTCTATGAGTGATCTGAATATCTGGTACATCCAGTTCCAAATTCAATGAGAAATTCTCATAATGCTACTACAATAATTGCCCATGAATCCAAAAAAGACGATGTCCTAAGTCATGGAGATCTCATAGATAGATCTTATCAACTACAATGTAAGCTTTGTGATCAATTCATCCACAAATCAAAGGTCCTACTTTCTTTGTCAACAGACAAAAAAAAAAAAAAAAGGAAAGAAGAAAAAGAGGCAAGACCGGGCCAAGCAAACCCCATTTCCGCTAACCCACCAACCCCTTGACAAATAAGTGCAGTAAATGAAACCCACCTGTCAGTAATCCAATCCAAAAAGGAAGAACAAGGAGAAGATGATGATCAATTGAGACACCAGTTAGATGCTACAGACCTATATCTCATACTAGATTGATGAAATAAGACCATGTATCCTTCAGCGTGTAGATGACAGTAGATAAAATATGATTTGAAGAAGAAAAAATGGATCTAAAACCCTCATTAACAAGCAATTGATCTAAAACCCAGAAGCAATTTTTTTTTTAAATGAAAAAAACCTGCAACAAATTCAGCCACAAATGACAAAACCCGTTTGCAGATTTGGCCAATCTGACCTTATCCTGGCAATCCAAATCTTTGAAAACAACAGGAAGTTGAAGAATTTAAAGCATTTCTGATCTCGGTAAATAAAAAAAGGTTGGATCTTTCAGCAATTAACCCGTAAAATCCTACCAGAACCTTCCACAATTGTTCACCTAACAAAGCAACCCCGTCGATCCCCACATCAAACAATCGGAATTCCGGACCGGTTGCTAGAGAAACACACGCAATTCAACACAACAATGGAAGCAAAGAAAACGGTTTAAAAAACCATCACAGAAACCAGCGAAACCCCAATGGGAACGGAAACCCTAATTTCCCTCACCTTGCAATGAAAGGCCAGAGATTCGCGACTTCGCGCGCCGGAGGGGCGAAATTCCGGTGGATTAGAAGATCGGAGATTCCAACGCTTCTTCACGAATTCAACCAAATAACCAGAAAAGTGAATCCAACCTCTCCCCCTCTCTCAATCCCCGCTCATTGTTCTTCACTCAACACGAAATCAAATCAGTTATTTTGGATCTATCCCTCCTCTTATCCTGAAGTTCCTGATCACCAAAAACCCTCTGAAAACCACCCAAGTTTTTGCTTAAACCCCCGCTCTTATTATACAAATGGGATCCGGGCAACCGGGCCCAGCGGTAAAAGCACATGGGTACCACCGGCTAACCCCGGTAACACTCAGAGCCACCCACCTATTGATTGACCGGTTCTTCCCGATGCCCCACTTTGGATGACCCACCAGTGCTTTTCTTCGACTGCCTTGATTGTGCCACGTGTTGAGTTGCGTTGCATCACGTGGCTGAGCTTTTGTAAGGTGATCGATAAAAACGTTGGGTCACGAAGGGATGTTCATTATTGGGAATTTTTTTGCTGTTTTTTTTTTAAAAAAATCAAGGAAAAAAAAGGACATTGTTTTAGTAATTATGCAATTTTCCCTACTTTTGTCTAATAAAAAAATTACTTTTTTTTTTCATTTTTCGTGGATGAGAACTTAAAGTTTAAGTTACATTTCAAATTCCAAATATAGTCATAATTAACTCATTGCAAGTTCCACTGTTCATCATAATCCAAATAACTGATCATAGTAATACTTTGACCTTACTAGTGCTAGACATGTGCCTTAGACATGAATATTTTAGTATAAATATTTCAAATGTAATAATTATAATTTATTTATATATTTTACATGAACAAACTTAGTATTATTATTTAATATATTTTATGATATGGAAGTGTATTTACACATTTATAATGCATAATATATGGAAATAGAAAGAAAAAAACAATTAGTATTTAATATTTTTTATAAAATAAAATTATTATTTAATGTAGTTAATAATATGGACGTGCATTTGAGACATCTGAGTGGTGGGGTGTAATTTTTTTCATTTTTTTTTATAAATAAAATAAATGATAATTAGTGGGTGGGATAAGTAGTGATATGGATAATAGTGTTATGATCTCATATATTAGGGATTAGAATTGTAATTACTAAGGGAAGTGGGTATGAATGTATAAATAGCTATACAGTGTAATCTGGTGAGGCATTGATGAATGTACAGAACACTCATTCTCCTCTTCTTCCTCACGGTAATCTATCATCTTCTATCTTCTTCTCTCTAGCCTCTATCTTCTTCCCCTTTCCTACTCAAAACCTCCATGAAAGCTTAAGCTTTCCCTCTATCCGGCCTTAGGGTCATAACAAATAGGATGTGTGACAAACACTTTTTTATAGGTTCACGCAATAATGAGAGAGTTTTTCACCGAAAAAAAAAGTAGTGAGAAAGTTAGGGCTCGTTTGGTTTAATGTGGGAATTGAAATTCCCGGGAATTGTGAAAATATGTTTGGTTAACTTTTTAGTTTAGAGGATTAAATAGGGGAATTGAGAATTTTTAAATAGAAAATGGGGGAATTGCAACTTACCTAGGGAGGAGTAGGTAAGTTAAATTCCTATGAAATGGAGGAATTGAATTTCCTGGGTTTTTCTACGGAAAAAAATTCAAACAAACACATATATTTTAGCTACTTCCTGGGTTTTTGTACTTTCTGGGTTTTTCCATTGTCAACCAAACGAACCCTTAATGAATGATGTGACAAATCCTAGATTCTGTCATGTGGAATGGAGCTCTCTAGTAATGTCACATATACTAATTTTGCTTTTTTTTTTTTGTAATAGTAGTAATAGATAGGTATAGTAAATGTTCACACCATTGAAGGATTAAAAAAACATCCTTTAATTCATCATTAATTAATTAATTACTATTATTGCACATTGGAATTTTAATTTGTATGCAATTCGATCGTAGTGGTTAACACATCATGAATCTAATTTCTGTGACATTTATAATTTAGTTATATTAGATTATGGGTGTGTACGACTGTCGTATAAACAAGTTAAAAAGTGTGAAATTATTAGCTGTTAAAAAAATAAACAGGTTTAAACGGTGTATGAGAACAACAAATAAGCTTTGGTCAGTTAAAAAAAGGTTTTATAAATAAGCTGCAGATTGAAGCTTATTTTGAGGTTTATATTCCATATTTACTATTTTACCCATTCTCTTTTATCTTATTTGGTTTGAAAGTACCACAATACCCCTAATAAAAACCAAATAAACTCCACTTTTTACAAATAAACTGTTTTTCGCCCCATACGGAGTTTATATTTTTTCATAAATTTTTAATTACTTTTACCAACAGTTTGTAAATTTTTATCCTGTTTATAATTTTAGTCAGTTTATTAACCCCGTCTCATAACCTATGTATACATATTTCCACCAAAAAAACCCATGTGTACATATATGCGGAGTACGGAACACTTCATTAATCATAGCAGAAATTATTAGTTGTCATTAAGTACTACCATTTTTTAATTGTGAAGACTATAGAATCATAATTGATCAAAATGATCCTTTTCTTTTTGTCACAAATAAAAGAGTTTCGATTTTAAAAAAAATGACATGTTGATCTATTAATTGGACACATAATACTCCGTACAAACTATATGAAATACGGAGTATGTCATTTACTATTATTATTATAATAAAAGCTATTATATATTTTTAATAAGAATAAGAACTATATGCTTTTTTATAATAATAAAATATTTTTTTTTTATATAATTTTTTAAAAACACTTTTATACTTTTACTATTAACTCCGAGTGCTCTTAATTAAACTGTGAACAAAAAAAAAACGTTAGATATTTTATATTTTTTATTATCTTAAAAAAAGCGTGTGTGAATAGTAGATGATATGTTTTTCGCCCAGAGGAGTAATAAACTACGGAATTTTTTTTGGGGAAATAAGAAAGATTATTTTTGTGGTCGTGAAATATTTAGATAAATCCATCTAGAAAATGCCACGCTGGAATATCCAACATGGCAAAAGTGCAAATCATTAGTAATCACATATGACATCCCCTCCATTATCAGTTCATCATCATCTCTATGAAAAATAAAAAATGAGAATAAATATCAATTTGTATACTTCTAAGTCATGGAACCATTTTGAACCCTTTTTTTCTTAATTTTTTTCATAATTATCTTTCAAATATGATTTTTAAAAACAATATTTTTCCTAAAAGTGTAGGTCTTCACTACACAATTAAGGGAAGATTTGAATGGAGTAATTGGTTCAAATCTCACTCCTTGCACAATTTGTGTAATTAGTGGGTGCTCAAGTCTTCATTGGTTTGAGTGAGCCTGCCTGGTGGCTTGCCGCTTGACTAACCGGTTCGCGTCCTTTGTAGTTAGAGCTCGAACTCGTGGAGGATTAGTCGATAACCTCGAACCCCACGTTACAAAAAATGGGAAGATTTTAATGAAAAAAAACATTCAAATGTGCAAGGCTATCGTATATGGTTATGTTTGCCCATGGATTAAGGGGTCGTTTAGTATTGCTATATAGATATATAAATATCGAATATCATATCTAATATCTAGTGTTTGGCATAGACAAATATTGATATCTATATCCCGATATCTAGATATCAGATTTGGACCTATTTAATACTATATAAATTTTAAAGAGAATATCACCCGATATCGATATCTTGATACCGATATCGATATCTACTTATCATTACATCGATACCAAACGTAATCAATCTATAATATAACTAGAAAAGTTGTGTGCAAGACTCATTAATGTATATCCACTTTGATTATACAAATGAGTTCATTTTTTTTATGGCCATTTACTTAATTAGTATTGATTCAGTTGTGGTATCCAATTAATGAGCCTTGAACGTTATGGCCACAACCTTGAACGTTTTGCAAATCAATGAGCCGTTTTGTCAATGATATGATTTTTGTGATATGATTTTGTAATAGCCATTATCCCTTAACAATCAATGAGTCGTTTCCTCACAATCATCAATTTAATACCGGTAGGATATGATTTTTCTAACAACCATATCCCTTAACTAATGTACTGTATAGTTAATTAGTATATTTACATTCAAACTAATTGATCATATAATTTATTTTAGCCTTTTCATGAGACGACGGTTTCTTCCTCCTCCATCTATATAGGGGTTCCTTCACATGTAGGTTTTTACCTGGAGTATAGGTAGAAAGCCGCAGTAGGTTTTTCAGATTCAAGGTCGCCTGCGGGCAAGAGAAGCCGTTGAGACTAGCAGAGCAGGGCCACTGGCGAAGCGCGAGGATTGCTCCGGGCGAGGGCTGCTGCGCCGACGCCGATACTGCTCGGGCTTCGCTGGTGATTTGCAGTGTTATGCAGCCGGCCCCAAAATGTGAGCAATTTCGTGGATGTTGAATCAATATTTGACCCGGTGCGTCTTTCTTGCATCATTCGTACATATTATGGTCCTTGTGCTTTAGGTTATGTGTATTTCTTTGGATGAGAAGGAACTTTTAATTGTGCTATGGATCTTCTGACTTCCAATCGGGTTGCCTTAACATCTCTATGCAATTAGAATCGGAATGTCAAATGGAATGAAGTCAATGAATTATATTTAATCAGTGTATTGCTCTAAACCTGGAGCTTTAATGAACTCGGTCTCATCTGTTTTTCTACGCATCTGCAGGATTCTCGGCTTGTATACAAACACTATGCAACTCTTTACTTTGTGTTTGTATATGACAGTGCTGAAAATGAGCTAGCAATGCTTGATTTAATTCAAGGTATATCCTGAACATCTAAAGACATTTCCTATGGTTTTCGACATTTCACTGAACAATGAAACTTCTTCAAATGGAGATAAGTAGTTAAATCCAAACCAAAGCAAACAATGTCGATCAACATAGAGATTAATTTGCTCTGTTTTTTTTCTTTTCGATTTTGTTTTTAGGTGTCCAAGACGTGACTAGCTTTGGATTGGAATTGATCGGCTAGGGTTTTCAGGTAGCAGCCTCTGAACCCTATATTTTCATAATGCAACTGCCTTGTTCTTATGCTGAATAACTAATGCAAGTTTGACCTGTGAGATTTAGGAAATTCAAAATGGAGTTTTTGTGTAACTTTTTTCTGTTGATTATTGATGTCATTTTCAGATTTCTTCATGAAAGTTGCTCGACTATAGCTTGTGGACAACCAGCAATTGAATTAGAGATCAAAGGCCCAACCGGTCTGATGCCTGCTAGCAAGTGGGCAGTCCGTTTCGACCTCGATCACTCGGATACCACTCCCCCTTCAACGAGTTCGACACTCGCCAACCACACCGCCTCTGCTTCAACGGGTTTCAGTTCTCCTAATCATAATTTAAAATTTTATGATTGTGTCATAGTTTTTTTTTCCTTATCTTTTGTTTTGTAGATTACTTGGCGACAGCTATATATATCTTCCCTCGATCATTCGATAACCAATAATAATTTTTTTGTTCCTTATTCGATTTTACATTCTTTGATTAATCAATTTGTTTGTTGTTTTAGATATATATCCTTTCTCATATTTAGCATTGGATTTGATGTGTTCATCTATTCTTTCTATTGTTTAACTTTATCATAGTTAAAAAATCTATACCTACGTCGTATTTATTTTTCTAATTCTTATATTTTTTTTTTGCAGATTAAATAATCCTACGACTGAAACTTCATTTTGTAACTTCATTTTAGGGCAAGGAAAATATATTCAACTTTCATTGTCAACAATATATGGTATGTTCAAATTCAGTTTATTTTTTAATTCTTTATTTTGGATGATTACTTTTTATTTTATTTTGTGGATTACTATTTTATGTATTTAATTTTATTTTTTAATCAAGTTCATTTATTTGTAAAGAAAAACATTTATCTTATTAGAAGTCTATTATATTAATTTAATCATTTCATTCATGTCTATAAATACAAGTCCGAGAAATAATTTATTAATCTATATCTATCATCTATATATCGATCTATACACAGAGTCTATAATATCTACTATTTACTAAACAGTTTTGTTTTACTTTATTGGAGTTTGATTATGAATTTTTTTTATCATATCAATAGACTTTTATTTATAATAATTACATGTTATTTACATAATTATAAAAATTAAACAAATTACAAGCTCCATCGCTAAGTCATTCGAAATAGAAAAATCAGTTGTTTTAGTTTTATTTTAAAAAAATCAAGAGTTTAATTATCTAATATCTTTGTATTATTTTTATTAGAGTTTAAGGTATTGTCCATTAAGAGTTTAATCATCTAATATATTTTTATTAGTTATTTTTTCTAGGTTGCCATACCATTTGGAGTAAGCAATGTGAATATGATGAATACGAGAATCTAACTGCACATAACAAGAACATTAAATAGAATGCATATTTAATGTAATTTGATTTTATTGTTTTGTATTATTTTATTTTCAGTTATTTAATAACATTTTTTTTATCATATTCCATTAAATGTTTGAGCATGATAGAGATTTATCAAGAATATGAATAATTTGAATAAATATATTTAAAACTAATGAAAAAAGAATTTATAAAAGTTTTAATAATAATAGTAGTAGTAGTAGTAATTTTAGTGAAATGAATCTTTTAATTTTACCGATTGATTTTTTAATTCAATTTCATAATGTGACTGTATTTAGATATATACCTATAAAACTTAAATGCACAACAATATGAGATCCTAACCCCTAACAAATACAAAAAAAATACACACAAGTATTTAATCTTATTTTTGTTAATAAGAACCAATCATATATAACTTTAATATATTAAGATTCAATTTTATTGAACCATGCCCCGTGCTACGCACGGGTATGCTCACTAGTTGAAGTTGAAAAATGAGTTTTTATATTTAAACAGTAAAATTGATTATGACTTACGGGTGTACTTTTTTCAAAAACACCAATAAACTGATAACCCTCGAAATAACTTAAGATAATTGTGGTCAAACATACCCATCAAGTCCCGAAACGGAGTGTCCACTTTTGTACATTACTTGACTCCAAACACACTCCACAGCATTAAGAGCCCAACTAAGAAGGAACATTTGGACAGCAGCTTCATTTGGCAAGCAAAGTACTGCCATAGATTCAAGCTTCCATTAAAATGTTTACTTCAAAAATGTCATGTCAACCCCACTCCGAGAGAGACTGAGACTCAACAGCGTTACATTGTCTCTGGATACTGAACAATTAGAAGATTATCAGTTTCTTACTCATGAAATGCTATCAGCCATATCAGCAAAAGATTCGACCCTTTCTCACGACTGGCTCAAAGGATAAGTCAACAATCTTCGTGCAGTAGAGCAACGACTAGAATTCCTGACAACGGAATAGCATAGGCGTGATCAGCCTTGTGAAACCATGGAGCTCGGCATTTTGGAAGAAAGCATCATCTGCAGTGTGACAGTGAACTTGGGCATTATAGAAGAAGGATGAAAAATCTTTGGATATTCAATGGCAGAGAATAGGCATTAAACAAATCTTTGCTCATATAACTAGAAAAGTTTACAACAGCGAAAGAAAATCCCAAAGAACACATCTAAAACTCAAATTTTATATGTATATAACATTTGACTTCACGAGCTTTAAGAAACTGAGTTCAAGTGATTTGGTGGCATCAGGTTGATCTGAAGTGTTGAAATTCCATGCTTCGTATGTAATGTTCCTTTACGGAATGACATTTCATGTGTGAATCACACTCTGGATGGAACGAACCAAACAAACTCAATAGTGTTTATGATGAAAACTGATTTCTAGGGACGTGGGATATCAAGTTATTAAAACAGAAAGTACTAACTAAACAACAGAAATCACGCTCAAGTTCCACAGCCCAGTTTTTAACTCACTATACCATCCAACCAAATGCGATGTACCAAACTATGGAGAAACAAGGGAAAAGATGAGACAAATAGAAAGGAATGTCCAGCATGCAAATGACAAGAACAAGAAGAAATAATAATCATACAACAGGGAACAAATAAAAGAGGATGCAGAACAGATGAGAGAGAAATGATTACCAAATTCACTGAATATGTTTGGGGATTTCTCCTTTCCTTAGAAGCGAGAGCGAGTACTCAGCAGTATCTATAAGGTCAGCAATGTTATGAAGGGATCGCTCTTCTGATGCCAGCATGAATATGGCACGAACCTCTGCCTTCTTCGCCAGCCTTGCAGCAAATGTCAGCGGCAAGTCAGGAGAACTAAGACTTCGCAATATTTGTCGGTAAAGGGATAGAACGCGGCCCCTGTTCATGGCTAGATCTTCTGCAGTGGCCCAAATCAAACCCTTGGCCATTATCTTTTGCTTTTAGCATAAACACTGGAGCAAGTAAACAGAAGCAGGTCAACCAAAGCTCAGTAGGTCTTTAAGCTCGTCGAATATTCAAATATGAAGCATAATGCAACTATGTAAGTATAACAACAATACCCCTAACATCATTTTCCTTCCAAGTAAAAACATAATTTACCATGAAGATCTAAATTAATCCCTCCATGTTAAATTCCAAAGGTTTATCACAGCAATTGCATGTCAAGTCTTTTTATAATCTCAGCCTCCAAGGCCTAGGTTACTAGGTACTGATGTAAATTCAGGGTGGAGCCAGGAATTAGTCCGGGGCTCAAAAAAAATAACGAGTTTGATGAAAAACACAACAAAAGTATACATTGATACACTTGCAAATTGCAATAGATGACTTGATCCACTTGAAGACAAACCATTTGCAATAAATGACTTCTTAAACCGTGTAATAAACTTATCAATAATCCTAAAATTAAAAGAGAACATCACAAATTGAATTCACAATTCAAAGTTCGAAACCTATTAGACCAAATTCAGTAATTCACAAATTCATAAAGCAACTCCAATTCTAAACCTTATTCAGAAATTGCAATCCAGCCTTATTCACAATTGCAAAATCACAAATTCAGCATCACAAGTTCATAAACCAACTATAGTTCTAACCCTAATACAAAATTGTAACTCCAATTCACAAACCTTACTCACAAATTGATTCTGAAATTCATAAATTCACGTATCAAACTTCAATTGTAAACTGTATTTGAAGATTTGAAGGCCCAAAATTACCGTGCGGGATGAGAGTAGTCACTAACCAACCAGAAACTTTCAGAATCAGCCAGCCAGAGACGATTCAGGGGCGGAGGACGGAGGCAGACTACGCCGCTGCAAACTGACGCGGCCTGGAGACGTGATTCGACAGAAGGAGACGGCCAGAAGCCTGGAGGAGCGAGCTCGGATGCCTCTCGCAGTCTCGCTGTTCAGTGCTCTCGCACTTCGATGGAGGAGTTTAGTGAAAACTGAAAATGGAAAAAAAAAATAAAAAAGGCTATGTATTGTATTTGAGCATGTTCAATGGTGAGCCCCAACCTCGGGCCCTTAACTTACTTTTCTTATGCCACATCAGCTTAAGAGCCTCATTTAACTTTTTAATTTTTCACCTCCATTCGTGAGCCCAAGTCTTGGACCCTTAAATTACCTTTTTATTATTTTTCATTTTTATTTACTCAATTCTTTTATTATTATTAATAATAAAAATATTAAGTAATTAATTTATAATAACATAGCATAAAAAAAAAAAATTTTAATGTTTAAAAAGGAAAATATGGGTATTATTCAAATGATTTTTTTTCAACAAACATATGCAAGAGGGGTGTCTATGTGTAGATAAAAATAAATTAAATTCAAAAATAAATTTTTTATTTTTTTTAAACAAATGAAAAACAACCGAAAATCATTTAAAAGTAAATAAAACATAAGTTCTGTCATGTGGCAGTTATGAGCCATACTTTTTGGGTCTCATATATAAGAGCCCCAAACAATGGACCCTTATATTAAAATTTTATTTCCCCCCATTTTTTTCCTATGTGGCAACTATAAGAGCCCCAAGGCTCACCAATGCACATGCTCTTAGGTAAGAATTTGAGAAATGAGACAATTTATTAGTTGTCTGGTAACTCAATATGACGACGAATCGACAAACGGATTAATCGTAAACCTACAATATATTGAATAACACAAATCAACACAGATGAAAGAAACTCAAACAACCCATATAACCCGTCAATCGGAGTCGAAGAGGATCCAAGGCGAGCCACGAATGCCGAGATTACGGGGGAGTGTAACGACTCATGTAGTATCTCCACCTCGAGAAGGCGGACAACAGTAACGAAACCCAACTATGTTTTATCTGATTTTAAAGAGAAAAAAACATTAAAAAGGAGGGTGAAAGCATAAATCGAACTCCAAACCTTTACCGGGTATTTTTATCCGGCACCAAATTCCCAATTCCCAATTATCCGGCACCAAATTACCAAATTCCCAATTACCATTCGGGATTTCGGTTTGGTCAAATACTGAGGAATGAGGATTCATACTTCTGAAAACACAAGGAAAAAAAAAAAAAACATTTAACATTTTGAAACTTTGCTGTTTTTGTGCTTCGAAGTTTAAAGTTGTAAAAATCAAATTTATCAAAATGCACATATCTCAGCTTGATGAATGATATAAGCATATATTTCCGAAAGTCGAAACTCGAAACCAGTAGTGTGATGCAATCTGCAACCGGAGATGATGCTCCAACTCACACCCAATGTAGGTATGTTTAAACACAAGATGATTTGAGGATCTAGACTTTGGTAAATCGTCCATACATTTAAGTTGATTACATCTCAAACTTGGTATCACATAAAGTTGCACTAAACTGCAATCATGGAAGCCAAACCTAACATAAATTTCGAACCAATTTATAACTTTGCTAACAGTAAGGGAACAATGGGAAGAGAAAGAGAGTAGTTCATTTTATATCCAGTTAGCTGAACGACGAATCCATGTGAGCTCTCTTTAGCTCACACCCCCCCAGGTTCATCAAAAATATATACTTGAGAAGGTAGCCCCGCGGGATTCCGAGTGGCCAGATCACGACTAATAAGTGATCTGGGCGAGAATCGGGGACAGCACAGGAAATACACAAGCTCCATATAAAACCTGACAGTTTTAAGGGTTGCGCGACCAAGGGTCACAGAGCGGTTTACACTTGTTCTAAGATGACATAGCCTCTTCTGATGCTGGCAGCATTTGCACATCCATTTCTTCGGACGCTGCCCTCCTACCAGAAGCATAACCTATCCCGGAATCACCTGCCCGCAACAAAAGAAGGCTTCAGTTTACGGGAAGTCAATGCAGAATGAATATATGTTGCTTGATTTGATTTGGGTTCATTGTGAAGGGTAAATGGGAGATGATAAGATGTGTGTTCTCTTTCTTGCACAATAAGGTGTTGCTTTCTGTGGAACGAAATCAACCATGATACCCTTTTGAACTTGGCAAAGTCATGACTCAATTGGAATGAACACTCATTCTATTTCCTCCAAAAACATATGGCACAAGGTCTTAAATCAGGTAGATAAAAACGAAGTTTTTAGACAGAAGAGTTCGTACAGAATAAAGAGTCGATGGAGGGCCGTTTTGGTGAAGAGTTGCCCCTCTGATCTGCTGTAGTCACCAAGTTAAAAGAAAGGTGAGATTCACAGAGAAGAAAGAATGAGACACGGACTAATTATTATACATATTCCAAGCATTTATTCATACTCTAGAATCCTAAAATGATCACGAGGTAAGTATCTTCATAAGCTTTCCAAAACCATCAAAACTACTCAAATCATTTGAAAAAAAACCTCTCAGCGACGTTAAGAAAAAGGTGCATACACCTCGACCCTTCGCTCTGAGTGGGATAAACTGGGTATGCAATTAAATTTAAGGATCATGCTTAGTTCAGTAAGATAGGATTAACTGTCATAGACTCGTACCTAGAGAGGAATTCAGCCCTTTGACGGCATCAAAGTTTTTATACGTGTAGCCAACAAAACTTAAATCCTTTGGATTTTGCAGCATCTGTAACGAATTCAGGAGGAAGAGACGCGTTAAATACTCATCTAAAACAAATAATCAGGATAAGAGAATTTATGTAGATAATATGATGCAATTGCAAACAAGGCAGCATCTGTAGTACTGTTAAATTTTCTTTGCCGTTGATGAAAAAAATATTTTGAAAATTTACTCACCAAAATAAGTGCGGAGAAAAGAATACTAGAAACTAATAAGGCATACCTTCCTTGAGGGTCCCGAGCCAGTTCTTGCTGGCGTTGGAGGGTCAGACTAGGTAAAGAACACAACAAGATCAGACTTTATTTAATCAACAAAAGGACCATTCTTGCAAATGCATATCAAATCCACAGGTATACCTCGTCAAACTTCATGAAGTTCTGAGTGTCCAATTCTCCTTCTACCTGCGGTTTATATGCTGCATCCATTTCATAGAGTTTATCCCATGCCACACCATTAAACCAAGGGTGATCCTGAAACAGAAATCCATGAGATGGTTCCGGAACAGAAGCAAGAGATGTGAAATGATAGAACAGTATTTTATATTAATATTATACTTTAATTTGCTCTGCAACACCTAATCGATGATCAACATCACAAAGTAGCCTGGATATGAGATCCTTTGCCTCCGGTGTCAATTGCAAATCTTCTGGAAACTTGAGGTAATTTCTCCAGTGAACAATCTGTCATAAAAATGCATACAGATGAAAAAAGAGTAAAGCATAAACTCAGTTACAAGACAAACATTTCCATCCTCTAGATGTTAAATTCCTCTTCTTCCATCTGATTCAAAATCAAGAGCTGCCCCAAGCTCCAAGTTCTTGCATTAAAGCAGGTCCCCCTTTCTTGCCAGTGTTAAATGTACTCTACAGTGGTAGAGAATGTAAATGATCCGGAAATAGGAAGGTGCTTCTCATTTGTAGATCATAGGGGGATATAGAATGGTTGTGGAAAACTCAAAAATGACTATTATCTCATCTTTTTTTTTAATGAATCTCAATACAGATAAAGACTGTCTTTCAAAATCATGATATGAAGGGCTATGATCTTTCTCTTCACCAACCACTAAGCCTCAATAACCATCCATAACCATAACAGCTATGCTCCCTAAGGCAATGTTCAAGTATTTATGAAGTGCAGGTTTATGCAATAATTTTGCTTCTAGGTTAAGCTTAAAGTGTTCAAATTTGTCCCGTGCTTAGCATGCTTCCCCACTCACCTCTTTAGCCTCCATATTCAAATATTGCAAACGGAGAAAGAAAAGCAGGAAAATTGTTTTTTTCTTCTTATATTATGAAAAAATTCAATTAAAAGGGAAAAAATATAAAGGCGCAAAAACAGAGGTAAGTGCACACCTTTCTGCATGTTGTTATTGGATCATCAGAGTAAAAAGGAGGATAACCAACGAGCATCTCATACATAATTGCACCTAACGACCACCTACATGAACATCAGTTCACACAGAATCCCATAGGACGTCATCAGCATTTGTTGAAAAATCTAAGCAAGATATTAAAAAATGGTGGAAAGTATAATATCCAAACTCCCATATCATGAAGCTGAAATTCGCATTATATTTTCTGACAGAGCTGGTTAAGCTTTTCAAAGATTCAACACAAACGTCATCAGCATGAATCTAAGGAAAACTTAAAACTAGGGTGACAAACACAAGTAATAATTGGGTTTTTGACAGGTTATTCCTGTTCTTGTTGTTTTAAGGCCAACCTAACTACAGAGTCCTCATATTTTGGGTTGGGTACTTGGATCATATCAACAGTCAAGCCAAGTTTCAAATCCAAATCCAAACAAGGTCATTTGATTTCCCATGAGAACAAATACTAGCTTATCTCATAACTCATTGAACTAAACTATGAACTAGAAAATAATATAGATTGGACAGATAGACCCTGCAGCCATCTTTTCATTAGTTAAACACTAAAAGGAGCCCTTTGGATGGAGGTGACATACAGAATGGGCAGTATCATCATCCTCATTGGGTATTAAAGAGCCGCAAGGATAGTGGATGAGTGAATTAAAAAAAACTGTATAGGATAGCATTGCTAACCAGTCACACTCCATGCCATATCCTTTCTTCAGTAAAACCTCTGGAGCAATGTAGTCTGGTGTACCAACAGTCGAAAATGCCTGTTGAAAGACAGATTGTAGTTAAGCAATTGCAACATCAATACGGAGTAGTTGAGACAAGATGGAAACAATTGGCAATTATCATTTCGATTAAAAGATGACTTTAATCAAAATCATGTGGTATGGGTACCACAGATTTTATTTTATTTTTAATTTCTTTTGAGCAATGTGCTGCTTCAATTTAAAATTTTGAATCCAAGAAGTAAGATATTGGACCACACAAATCTGTAAAAAGGAGGAGCTCACCAACTTCCTCCTGTTTCTTTGCCAGTGCTGAAGCTGTTCGCGGGCACTTCTCCAACTGCATCCATTCCCTGCATCAGGAAGAGATCCATCCACATCCATTGGCTCCCTCATGTTCTCATCCATGCCCCCATTTTCATTGATGGTAGATAGGGTTGCACAATCAAGAGGCTTGCAAAGGCCAAAATCAGAGAGCTTCATGTGACCATTTTTGTCCAAAAGTAGATTATCTGGTTTGATATCTCTGCACAGAATTTAAGATATCAGCTAACTGAAAACAATTGTTATATATAATACTGTAGTGCTAATTATCAAAATGCTAAGGGACAATTTTTATTTTTATTTTAATGGCATTCCTTCTTCATGATTTCTCTTAGGCATAATTTAATATTTGATCACATTTTTTTGCCTCGCAAACAAAGATAAGAACACACAAAAACTTCCGAGAACGCTGAATGTATTCAAAAACACTTTTAGGCAGCATTACCTCAACCTTTTTTGTAAAAAACATCATGCTACAGCAACTACAAGAGATCAATACAAACCTGTGAATGTAATTATGTTTGTGAATGGATTCTATTGCAAGGACACTTTGAGCCATGTAAAATCTGGCAACATCCTCATTTAAGGTGTCCTCTCTCATCAGCAAGGTCATCATATCACCACCAGGCAGGTATTCCATGATCAGATACAAATACTCATCATCTTGAAATGAATAATAAAGTTTAACGATGCAATGACTGGCCACTTCTGCTAACAGATTTCTTTCAGCTCTTACATGTTCCACCTAAAAGTATGATAAAAGAAAAAATCAGAACAAAAGTAGGTTTGAACACATCAATGCAGAATTGCTATTCTTCATCCTAATGGCCAATGCACCTTACAATTTAACACACCCTAAATAGACAATAGACGATTACAGGATACAACATAATCACCCAACATGAGATTTGACTCAAAGCAATGGTTCTGTCTGACTATTTACCTGCCTAGAAACTGGAAAGTCAGCTTAGATAAGTATAAAAGAGACAAATGGGAAGTAACTGTTCATTAAAGTTGATGAGCTAGAAAATAGTGCAATATCTCTTTTGAGTGGCTGGCACATTTTCACCGGTTTTCCTTCTTTTAGCCATGGGTCAATTTAAGTTAATACGGAGTATTAATTAGTCAACCACTGATAAGACATAAAAAAAAATTAGCCAGAGAATATCTTGACATATTACAATGTAAAACAAACTAAATAATGAGTTATTAACAGACCGTCCAGAACAACTTCATAGGCATTGAAGAATATCATGGTTATCTTACCTGTCCTCTGCTAAGCATTTCAGACTTCTTCAGCTTTTTCATAGCATATATATTACCATTTTTCTTTTCACGGCAAAGCTGTACCTGAAGAACGACATTTTTCAGTTTCAGTTAATATGACTCAAGTCATCAATAACGGATACAAAAGCTTAATGCTCAAGCAGATTAAGATTAGCTCGTGGAATTCAAGGAAGAGTAAAAGAAAGAGTGAGAACAGCATTTAGCAAGTACTGCAACAGAAGGGCTGGGAACGTAAACAGGTTATTTTTCCATGAACTTTATCATGTTTATGATGTCTAAGAACAATTATCAGTAAATCTCAAACTAGACAACAGAATGGAATTCTAAGAATCCAAGAATTACAAAGCAATGGTTACAGAGAAGAGGATGATATTAACAAGATTGGAAATTGCTAAGCATAAGTACTCGATCACTTATATCAAAGTTCCAATCATAACAAAAATTATATTCTGCAAGAGCTCGTGATAACTAAAGAATTTTATATACTAGCAGCAGAACTAACCTCTCCATATGCACCCCTGCCAATAATGGTCAACAACTCAAAGTCATCAACACATATCCGATTCCGTTTAAGCCGCATAAACTCTGTCTCTTTTCGCTCTAAATCCTTTATCAAGTTCATCTGCTCCTCCTCAGGCACATCTGAACTAGCTAACCTCCTTTCTAGAACCCAACGCCTAACACAAAGCATCACACGTAACTGAATTGCCAAGACATAACAGTAAGATTGCTACTGATAACCAAAAAAAAACATAGCAAGAAGCAGCATATGCACCACGGTGAGGCTTAGACTTGCCTTGACCACTAAATTAGATAAAGATACAGTCTCATAACTGGAAAGTCTCAAACAAAAGGAGCTAATGCCCTTCGATTCATGTTAATTCCCCTTGCTAGTAGCAAGTAACTGGCCATCAAATGATGAAATTTCAACTAATAAAACATTCTATTTTCTCTCGTTTTCAAAGCACGTATTGCAGACTCGCAGAACAAATGGCGACAAAATTGAAACACAGAACCTCGACAAACAAGACTGGCCCCCAAGACCTGGCAATCAAGAAATCTAATCTTCTCCATCTACAAACTCCTTCTCTCATCAATTCAGGAAGCGAAATTCCCAAAGACCCCAGATTACCCAACTTTGTAAAGTACCGAACTAACTGAGATGGTTCCCCAATTTGCATATTGCAAAATCACACACTCAATCCAACTTACGAAACAAACCTAAAACCGGAATCCATCAAATTCAAGCAAGCCGCAAACCAAAAACCCTAATCCAAGCAATTCGGAATTCAGAAACAACAACTCCACCCCCAATCCCCAGCAACTGGAGATCTAACTCGGTAGACAGATGCCCAATTGAGAACAACTGGAAACATAAATCAATTTTTACCTCTCTTTTCTGTCTCGCATATTCTTAATCTGTGCTCTGTAGTGGTTCTCGATGAACTTTTTCGCCGCTTGCACCTTCTCCATTGTCAAGATCGAGCCTAACACCTCCTCATCCCCTTCCTCTCGATGTTGTTCCATCTCTGCAAAACCCTGGATTGGAAAACCTCCCTTTCTCTCTCTCTACTTCTACGAGTTCTACCTCGTCCGTTGGGAGCAGCTCTTATTAATTGCCAACAGCGCAGGGGAGAGAGAGAGGAAGAGGAAGAGAGAAACTGAGAAAGAGAAAGCGGGAGAGAGAAAGAGAGAGTGAGACTGGCTGGCCCTTCCCTGTTGAGGGCATCAGCGCCAACCCAACATGCTTTGGCCGTTTCCGGTCCCCTGTAACGCCAGCACCATAGGGGGGACGTGGCGAGATGTGGTTCGTTGGATGGGTGAAGTCGTGCGCCAATGAGTTGGCTGTAGGGCGGGGTCTCCGCAGATGATCATTTCTGTGCACTGTCCATCAACTTATTTTAGGTACGATTTTCACATCATGTCAGCTGTTACCAATTTCTGAGTCCCTCCCGTTTCCCTTTATCTCATTATTTTTCCTCTTTTCCCACTAATTTTAGGGAAATTTAATTCGTCTAAACTAAATACATTAATTAAGTGAGTTATTTAATTTTTAGGTTGTTAATTAATTGAAAAGGTTTGCACATTAATTCCGACTTGCACTTTTGATAGTGGATTTGCGGTGTATCTAACAATACCTATTTAATTTTACTAAATCACTTAGATTAATTCAACACTTAGATTAATTCAACACTAAGCTAAAACTTTTTCCAGAGATATTTAATGTGAGATGTTTAGGAGTAAACTTGGAATTTAGCCAAAAATCTCAAAGATATTAGGACAATAGCCAAATCGATAATAGCCAAAAGTCACAATTCACTTTTATGCAATTGTAAACTTTGCCTCACAAAGACCAAAAAGTTATAAAAATAAACCCTACATTTTAATAAGTTTAAGTTATATCCTTAATTTGTATTATTGTCTTTGTAATTTGTGCTTTAATATTATTTAGTACTTTCATAATTTTAGTGTGATCTTGCAATTTGGTATCAGAGTCAAGTTAATTAAAAATAATCGATATTTATCTATAAGACAATTTGGAGGTGTCTACTAATTGCCCTCATAAGACTTATCCTCATGCTTTACATTTATATGTAAGTGATAAGCATTTTGGAGAAATTTTAAATGCTATTTCAAACCAACTTATAGATATAAAACTTGAAGTTAGAAAATTAGAACAATTATATATCGATATTAGCAGTAAAATATTCAAGATTATAAAAGAAACAGGTAAAGTTCATCACTCAACCAATCTAAAAGCCATTAACGAAATCAGTCATCAGATAAGCCTAACATCAGGTGGTGAAATCAAGAAAGCAGATCCTTCTAAATATAGTTATCCATTTAAAAAAGAAAAAATTTGTCAAACAGACACTTTTTTGTACAAATTAGTGAATTGTTCAACTTTTTGAACAAATTAATTAGCAACATGTCCATCATATATACCCTAATTTGATCCTAATTAGCACACCCCCCAAATCCTGATTTTGGACGAAGAGAGGACATAGGAGAAACATGAGGAGCCATGGAAAATAGCTAGCCTCTCGCCATCTCTCGATCTCAGATCCCTCGCTCGTCGATCCCGATCTCTGCTTCTGGATCCCTCCTCCAATTGAAGGAATTCGAGGTCTGGAACTAGAATTCAATCGCTCGCCGATCCCGATGCGTCTCACTCTCGATGCGTCTGAGTAATCCACGGATTTCTTTGGCTAATTGATTCGGCAAATCAATTCGGCGTGGGGAGATCTGGTGAATTCGAGTTCCAATTAGTCGAATTACAGTTCCAATTAGTCGAATTCAAGACGAACATCGAGAGCGCCAGATAGTGAGAGCACCGGAGCGAGGTCGAGTGGCCGGAACGAGGTCGAGCGAGCGTCGTGGATCCGAGCGTCAGCGAGGTCGAGCGAGTCCAGGAGTCCAAGACGAAGCTTGAAGAAGAAGTTTTTATTAAATTAATTACAAAACTTACCCCATAAATATGGAAATTAAAAAAATATATATATATTTTATCATGTGATCCATAATCTATATTTTTATTTTTATTTTTTCACAACAAAATGTTATACTTGCACAACATATGGTTATATTTGCACAAGCACAACATACGGTTATATTTGCACGACAAAATGTAAAATAAAATAAAATAAATAAACTAGACTTGGGTCACATTTGCACAACTTACGGTTATATTTGCACAACGTAATATTATATTTGCACGATAAAATGTTAAAAAAAAAAACTAGACTTGGGTCATATTTGCACAACTTAAGGTTATATTTGCACAACGTACTCTTATATTTGCACGACAAAATGTTAAAAAAAACTAGATTTGGGTCATATTTGCACAACTTGCGGTTATATTTGCACAACGTACTCTTATATTTTCACGACAAAATGTTTTAAAAAAAAACTAGACTTGGGTCATATTTGCATAACTTACGGTTATATTTGCACATCGTACTCTTATATTTGCACGACAAAATGAAAAAAAAAGACTTGGGTCATATTTGCACAACATACAGTTATATTTGCACATGCACAACATACTCTAATTTTTGCACGACAAGATGTAAAAAAAAAACTAGACTTGGGTCATATTTGCTCAACGTACGATTATTTTTGCACATGCACAACATACTCTTATTTTTGCACGACAAAATGTACAAAAAAAAAAGAAAAAAAAAAGAGTGAGGCTATAGGCAAGATGATAAAATTGTTATTGGCAAGATGGACACTCCACCAATTTGTGCAAAAATGTGGACATTTCACCAATTAGGACAACTTTTTTGGACATTTCACAAATCCCCCCTTTAAAAAATCCAAAAAGAAGTTTTCTACTAAATTAGATAACACTATAAAGAAAAAAGCGATTATAGAAGAAGAAAATCAAGACGAAAATCAAATCCTTAAAAATGAATCAACATCCATTTCGACAAATAAAGAGATTTAACACTAAGTTGGATGACCCAAAATGGAAGCTGAAATTACAAAAACAAAAAACCATTGAAACCAACTTTATGAACCAAGAAGTCAGGAGCGACGACGAGTCTGAAAAGAACTCGGATGAAGAAGTTGTGTATATATCAGCAAATGGGATTAATTAACCTAAAAGACATGGAAAACATTCTCATATCCAAAGTCCAACAAAGTTTAAATTAAATATTAAGACAAAGAAGGCTGAGGAAGAATGAACCAGTAGAATAAAACGAAGCTAGAAGACATTACAGACGATACGAACATGGTTCAATCAGTAATTACAAACCTAGGTTAAAGCCTAAAGAGTTTCTAGAAAAGAAAATAGAGATTTGGAGTAAGCATTATGCCAAACCATAGGCCAACTCAAAGAGAAATTAATCTAGAAGCCATAAGTGAAACATGTTATAAATTAAACCTAGATGGTGTAAGGAATATGCGCGAAATCATAGAGTTTTGAAAGAAAAGTATGATTTTTTTTATTTTTATTTTTGTTGAAAAAGATGGGAGATGCTCCCAATTGCATAAAACCAAAGTATTGAGCTACACACGAATCAGACGGGGAGTAGCCCTTCCCCTAGCATCCTCATCCACAATAGAATCAATATCTAATGGGGGACTAGCTAAAACGTGGAAACCAACCGGAAAGGAAAAAGCTAAAGAAGCAAGGGAGTCGGCGACATGGTTCGCTTTGGAAGAAAAGTATGATAAGTGTATTAAACATGAATGTAGGATAAAACTCTTCTCAATTCCTTAATTATATAGAACATAGCTTCTATGGATGTATTGCCAACTGGTATGGAGCTATTTGAGATGAAGTAAAACAAGAACTTAGGAATTTGGCAAGTCCAGTGACTATGTTCACATTAATATGTGAATTAATAGAAGACGAATTCATTGGAGAATAAGAAGAAGAAGATAAGGAAGCTTTAAAATGGCAAAGAACCTTAAACAATCTTGAAATCCGTAATATGAAATATGTAGATAATTACATAACAGAATTCGAGAAGTATTATTATAAGATAGGAAAAACAAACACTAATTGGCAAATGTTCTTTGATAAACTTCCTGCCCCAATTAATGAACAAATAAGTGAAGAATATCGAGAATTACTAAAAAATGGAAGTAAAGATTCTCTTGGTAATAGAATTTCCTATGTTAGAAAATGGGTCGAGAAAAAATGTCGAGACGTGAGAAGCACCCAAAGAATGAAAAAACAATTCTTAACTTGTTGGGAGATGCCAAAAGAGTTGGGATGTAACAACAAAGATTATCAGGAAAGAATAAACTATAAGAGAAAAAGTTTCAATAAACAAAGAGGTGAAAAATACTATAAGAAATATTATAAAAAACCATTTTCAAAAAGTAGAAGATTTTTCCAGAAAGCCTCGTTCTGTCTTGAGAAAAAAAAAAAGAAAAATTGCAAATGTTGGGCATGCGGAGAATCCGATCATTATGCTAATGAATGCAAAAACAAGAAGAACAATAGATTAGCAAAAGCCCTAGGTAGTTTGGATTACATCGAGCTATCCGAAGATGAAGCAATAGATCTAGCCCTAAGAAATAACAAAGGGACAGTAGAAATAATAGAAGAAAAGCTTGAAGAAGATATAAAATCTGAAAATGAGTCAATAGAAGGTGAAGAGATTAATGAAATGATGGAAGGAGAATCTCTTAGTGAATTATCTGATGAATATAAAATGACCACCTTAGCTCAACTTCAGCAATCTGAAACCTCTATAGATGAAGAACAAGTTGAAGAAATGACTAGATCAAGGGTTGATTTCCAGATCATCGCTAAAGAACAGTTTGTTAAAAAATCATTGTTCTCTAAATATGCTAAGTATGTTTGCGAAGAAATGTCTGGAGATGTAACTGTCAAGAACAATGAAAATCAAGCAACTGAAGTAAACTTAATCGATTGGGCAAATATTCAAAAGCATAACAAAGATAATATATATATATATATATATATACACACACACACACACACACACACACACACACACACACATCTTCATACGTGGCATTCAAGTAATTATAACTCCATTACAAGACTATGATAAAGATGTGCAATGCATTAATTTTGTTTGTGCCATTAGGCATAAAAATTTTAATGATCAATGCATCAGTGGAATAGTCTGTAATTTGAGTCAAGGAGCAGTTTCTTGGATCTGTAGACCTAACTATTATGTTAGTCTAGAGGATCTTTATGCATCTAAATTCTTAGCCATAAAATTGTTAACATAAGGTATTAGTATGCATAAGGGAACTTGCCCTTTACAGTTAAAATGGAAGGTAGTTTATAAACTTGAGAATACTACAAATCCTCCACGAAAATGCCATATAGTGGAAGCTGAGAAACATGAGGTTGTAGGTCCGAGTAAAGAGGTTGTGCGTGTTAAGCTAAGACTTTATCAGATAAGACTCAAAACTATTTGGGTAAACGCATTTGAAAATTCTACAGCTACTAGCAGTGATAAGGTTTTAACCATAGATGAAGAAGGTAGAATCCATACAAATGCTAAACCACTGGTCAGTCTCTCTAGATGTCTAAGTCTGTCTAGAAATACTAGCTTTAGGTTCAATCCTAATCTTAGTCTTACCTCGAGGAATCAAGGAGCTACTTCGAACAAAAAAAGATAAATCGTTTGTGGTAGACGAAGACATAGCAAGCATGATAGCAACATTAAACAAGAGGTTAGAAAATAAAATTATAAGAGAACCATCCAGACATAGTCTAGATCTAGGTTCTTATCCTTTTAAGGAATCAATAACATCAATTCTTCCAATAGTCCCAAAGGTTAGAGAGAATGAAGAAGGGTCGTCTAGTTCCGATCCAAAAGGAAAGCTAATAGGATATTCCACTAAAACCATTAGTGAACCTATCTATGAAAAAGGATCCAAGGGCTAAGGAGTTCAAAGAATCTCTCACATATCCATTATTTGAAGATGAAGTAGGTACGAGAATGGAAGTAATAGACATTAGACATCTATATGAAGATAACATGAGAGTAGAAAAAAGCCTTGAACATGTCAGCAGAGAATCACTAAAGAAAAATTATAGAGTTACCAACCCCAATAGCATTTATATCCTAATAAGTATTTGCTTAGAAGGGTTCAATAAATATGAATTATGTGCCTTTGTAGACAGTGGATGTTCGGTATGCTTTGGTAAGAAGACATTATTTCCTGAGTTTATTTGGCAGAAGTCTCGTAGACCAATTCAAGTCAGAATAGTTGATGATAGTATCATGGTTAATTCAGAATTAACTTTTGATGTACCTATTATGATAGGAGGAGTCAAATGTGTAATTCCTACACTCTAGGCTACTAATCATCCCTCACATGATATGTTAATTGGAAATAACTTCCAAAGACTCCATGTTCCGGTAACTCGACACCTAGACATGATGGTCTTCAACATCAATGGAGAAGACGTTTGGGTTAAAAAGATTCAACAAGCCTATACACACCAAGCAATAGAATTTACGCGCACTAAGCGTGGTGAGGAATATATTCTTCCTGCACAAAGAGAGTTTGCACTCTCTATATGTGAAGTAACTTTAAAAGAGAAAATCCTTAAGCAGCAAGAAAAAATGTGTAAGAAGTTATATTCTGAAAATCTTTTAAAATTTTGGGAAAAAGATAAATAATTTGCTACCATAGAGTTAATAGATCCAAAAGTTGTCATTAGAGTAAAACAAATGGTTTACACTTATAAGGATTAACAAGAATTTAAAGAACAAATTGATGAGTTATTAAAGAAAGGTTTAATTCAAGAAAGCAAAAGTCCTCATTCTAGTTCTGCATTTATGGTCAGGAAACATACCGAAGAAAAAAGAGGAAAAGCTAGAATGATTATCAATTATAAAAAGCTTAATGATAATACTATTTTTGATGAATATTATATCCCTAATAAGACAGTTTTATTTAATAGAATACAGGGAGCCACTTGGTTCTCTAAAATAGATTTCAAAAGTGGTTATTGGCAAGTAAGAATGGATGATTAAATTATTCCACTTACTGCATTTAGTGCCCCACAAGGACACTATGAATGGGTAGTCATGCCATTTGGTTTGAAGAATGCACCACAAATATTTCAGAGAAGAATGGATAATGTTTTCAAAGAATTTAAACATTGTTGTCGTGTTTACATTGATGATATCTTAATCTTCTCTAAAATATAGAGCAACATAAGCATGACTTGAAAGCTATAACCCAAAAATGCATTGACCATGGAATAATTCTAGGACAAAAGAAATGCATATATGCTGAACTTGAAATTGAGTTCCTATGATTAAATATTAAAGCTGGTCAAATTGTCTTGGAAGAACATATCTTGGAAAAGGTAGAAAAATTTCCTGATGAAATCAAAGATAGAAAACAACTTGAAAGATTTCTAGGTTGTCTTACTTATGCTTCTGATTTTATTAAAGATCTAACTAAATTAAGAAAACCCTTACAAGTAAAATTAAAGAAAGATCAAGTTTGGAGTTGGACTCATGTAGATACTAAAATAGTCTAAGAGCTAAAAAAAAGATGTGAAAAACTTCCAATATTGACTTTATCTAATGAAGATGATGAGTTAGTTCTTGAAACAGATGCTGGCGATTATCGTTGGGGAGCTGTTTTGAAATTAAAGAAAGATAATAAGCTTTGCAGGTACATCAGTGACAGTTTCAACAAATCAGAATATAACTACACTGTCATGGAGGAGATTCTTGCAATATATCGAGGAATTCAAAAGTTTATAATCTTCTTAGCCCCCAAACCATTTACAGTCAGAACAAATTGTAACAGAATATTGGGTTTCATAAATAATCATCTTGATAATATGAAAGCACATGGGGAGACTCCTGCGTTGGCAATTATCCCTTAATCAATTCACCTTTACCGTTGAACTTGTGCAGGGATAAAAAAATTCTCTAGCAGACAGCTTAACTAGAGAGTTAGCTGATGGACCAAAGAAATCAAATTCGGTGGGAAAATCCGCAATGGGTAACCCACCCATGGGATATTAATCTCTTAGCCTAAATACGAGGATGCCAAGGATGGGTTTCCCCTCCAAGTTTTTACATTTTTGTTGATTTTGGAAGGTTTACTGAAAATGGATTCCGTCGTGGACTCTTACAAACGAGACACATAACGGTTATACGATTCTTAACTATGGAGATAATAATAAAAGTTCTCCAGCTACTTGTTGAACTTCAGGAAGACATCTGCAGAAGATGGAGGATGACAGATTTCGGAGACTTCTACTGGACAGTAACCCTTAGGGATCGTTGTCATTCAACAAGGATCAGAGAATGGTGTAACCATTTTTGTATAAACAATGGCGCTGGATTAACCAATTACGATACACAAAGATGCAGAGTACCTAAAAGCCCAGAAATATGGAATGTGTAATGGACTCTACAAATACAGACGACCATGGCCAAAGGAAGAGGAGCATAGTGTCATGTACAATTACTTCACTAAATTCCAGAAGGAGGTCTTCCTCTGAGCAACAAAGTTTGAAAGGATAGAGGAAATTAATGGTTGTCGTGTTATTAGTGCTTGTATGGATGTTAACCAGGGAAAAACCCGGTTACCACACTACTTGATGTGATATAGACTTATAGATTTTTCTATTTAAAAAGTATTCCACATCGCTTGTAAACAGATAGGAGGATAGAATTTCTCCTATAAATTTTGTAAGACTTTCCATTTTCTAATACAAGTTGAATTTTTGAGTTAAAAGTTGAGCACATTTGCTTCCTTTGATTCCGGGTTAAGGATCATGTTTTTGGTGAGATGCTAAAAATAAAACCCTTTGGTGAGATGCCGAGGGAGACACCCTAGTGAGAGGCGAAGGTGTCGAAGGGTCGAGATCCTCAGAGTGCGATTCCGAGAGGATTGAGATCGAGTGTGGGAGGTTCAAGGGTGAGAGGCCTGCAAATTTTGTCATACATATCCGGTTACTAGTAGATAGTTCATCTCATCAAATAAAAAAGGAATCTCGTCGTCGATCCTAGTGGATCGGAGAGTTCCCGAGCACATCGAACCCCCATCCATGTCGCTCCAATGAAGATACCCATCATCATAGGCTCGAATGGCCCATCGGATGTACTCCTCGGACAAAGGCTTGGAACTTGTCTTCTTGAACATTTTGACTAGGAAGAAACAACTCAATTATCAAAAGCTCGATGGACTCGAGTCGATTAGATCTAATACCACTTGATGAGACCCGAGGACCGGATCGACCAAGGCTCAAGCTTTCGAACACTCTTTTTGTGGGACTAATTTGTGTGGTTTATGAAAACTAAAAAGAAGGGATATGTGGAGCAAGATTCACAGGCCTCTCACCCTTGAATCCCTTACACTCGATCTCAATCATCTCAGAATCGCACTCCAAGGATCTCGACCCTTTGACACCTTCGCCTCTCACTAGGGTGTCACCCTCAACCTCTCACCAAAGGGTTCGTTCTTAGCCTTTCACCAAGAACTCGATCCTTAACCCGGAATCATAAGAAGCTATTAGTGGCTCAAACTTTAACTAAACTCAACTTGGCTTTATTTAAAATTAAGGTTTTACAAGCAATATATAAGATGAAAATAGAAGCTCCAAACATCTCTAAGCGATGTGGGATTATTAGAATAGAAAAACTCACGGAAAATTCGTCTAGACTTGAGCTTCTGAATTGAACGTCAAATTCGAGCATCTTTGGGGCTGATTCGGAATAAGTATCATCATGAAAGTTGTAGCCACTTAAAATAGCTTTCCAACAAGTGCTCAACGACTTCAATTGGAATTTTATACAGGCCGAAAAAGCCAAAATATTACGGTGTCACCATGCTGTTTTCTCAAACAAGAGTTGATATTCGGCTCCAGCGACAAAGCTTTGTAAGATAAATGAGTCGAGTGCACTAACCACTAGGATCACATCACTACTTGATCTTCCTACTATTTACTAAAGAATACTGGTACGTTATAGATCCAATAGTAGAGAGACAGATCGACACAGTAAGATATCCATGGGAAGCACGAGCAAAATGATTCTTTTATATCTACTAGCACCTCACCAAGTATCGACACACTGATTGTGGGATATTCAAAGTTGGAAATACAACCTTCACCATAATTAACCCCACAACTCAAGCCATTGATGCAGCAAGCTATAGACAGGTCTGAGTCCATTGAGCTCTATTTAGCACAAATAGAAGTCGATCACTTTTTAAACAAAGAAGGTCATGAGAGGATGATTGATATGCTGATTGCATGAGATCAAGAATACATTGAAGGATTAATGCTTGATCTCGATTTAGACAATGATCAAAATCTAGAGTTTGATAATACTCTAGATTTAGAACAAGATTACAATGATGATGACCTGGTAGCCAATATGGGAGAAGAATGGGTCCAGAACCCGGATGATTGAAAGCCATCATCAAGCACCAACACAATTATTGTACCTTCTGATTTGTTTTTGCTTTTACCATGTGAACATGTAAAATAGTGGGTGTACTATATGTTTTTACTGTTTGTTTTTAATAGGTCATCTTGTAGGCCACTTGCTTTAGCCGTTGGAGAGGCATCTAAGGCCCTTCGACTCACTCTATAAATAGAGCATTCCTTCGGAGTTCAGGGGCACTGAATTCCATAGAGAGAAAAACATATTCTAAGAGAGAAAGAGTCTTGTAAATCAGAAAGAGAAGTAGAAGTGTTTTGACTTTGAGTAGATTGGTGTTTCCATCACTCTAAAGTTCAAAACCCTTCAATGAATCTTCTGATATGAGTGTTAAGTGTGTTTAAGTTCTAAATTAGGAGTGCTTATGTATTGTAATGTTTTCCAAATTCAATAAAGTTTGTTTTTAAGAGAGGGAAAACTACTTAATTGAACACTATGTTCTGAATACTCTGTTTTCTTGATTCTAATCCCTTCACTCTCTCAAAATCAAAATCAAAAGCTAGAGACTACGGTTTGAGGTAGGAAATGAAACGGATATGTGCTCAGTCTGAACTAAGGGATGTCTGGTTGAAGGTTAGTCACCTCTAGAAAGCCGGAAGCTAAAGAACGTCGGTGGTCCAGAGTAACTATGTTCAGGTATGGTTCAAACCTTTTTAGCTTGAAGTTTTAATTGCAGAGCGTGGTGGGCTTAAAACCACAGAAAACTTATTATTCATAATATAGTTAGTAGATTATGGTAGTTAGTACCACCAAAAGTCATTTTACAAACAATCAATATTAAGTCCGTAGTAATATTTTAAAGTCTAAGAAATTTCGGGTAATATTTATAATTTAGCATAAATAGAGATATCTTTCTATAATTAAAAAGTAAAAAAGTCAACATTTTGGCTATTTCGGTATATCCCTAACATAAGGGTTGTAGACAAGATATAAAAACGTCTATTGACAAGATAAGTATGAGTAAATTGCACTCAAATACTTTTCTATTTTAGAAAATATTTTCAAAACGAACCGAGAGCTTAAGAAAACCCTATCCAAACTCAAACTCGCACCCAAGTCTAATTTGTTGGAGGCGAGTCTTTCAAATCTGAATCAAAATTAAATAAGACTTTGGATCCATATTCATGACCACTCAAGAAAGATCAATTGTAAATGAAATCGAAAATAAGAAAGAAATTAAAGAAATTGAAAACTTAAGGATCCTATTGTGGAATCAAGTCTCGGCAATTGCAAGATTGGTCGATGGGTGTTGGTAGCAATTAATCAGGCGGCATGGCTCAATATGGACACCTTCTACGAGGCTTGTAACGATCCATTCGATCCTCAATCAAGACTACGCTTGAGGATAGGGTTGGTGATCTAATTCGGGCATGGTGTTACATCGACAAGGACAGTGGTTGATTGATCACCCACAATGATTCTCGATATTCAATATTTTTAATAATAATTATATTAGTGATTCTCGATATTTTTTCAATTCGACTGATTATCGGAATTCTGACTTTGATTATGTTAATTTCAGTGGTTGATCGATCACCCATAATTTATACAAGTACAATTAATCATATGGGCAGATTCCTATGCATGAGCTAGTAGCGACTCCTATGATTGTACAAATAGAGCCAAGAATACTGGATGATGGACCTGGTGGTAGTGTTCTTTAAGGCAAGACACAATGAAGAAGACTAGAAGAGGATAGCGTTTGATAGCATGCTTTTAGGTAGGCATAATAGGTTGCATTTAGCTTAGTTAAGATGCATTTCATTGATGGATTAAGCACGATTTGCATATTAGTTCTCTATGTTGTCGGATTCGGAATCTACACGTTTTTATAGATTATTTTAGGTAATGGTGGATCCGAGGAGGAGACATGAGTTGATAATGCATTAGATGAGAATGTCTAGTTGATCGAAGAAGCTTACATGAAGATCTCAAGAGGTCCCGAGAAGAAGAAGCGAGCCTAAACGAAGAACAAGTCTGCAGAAGTTGTCCCCAAACATGTTGAACTTGTTTTGCACTTTCTGAAGGCCTCGGTTGTCCGATCGACTATTATGACCATGCGTTGGAAAGCTCTTTCAGAGAGATACAAATTTCATATTGACGTCGAGAGCTGATTCAAAACAGATGTTCCGTGAAAGGCCTCTGGCTGCGACCGCAGCAAGCATGCCGCGGCCGCTGCCAATCAATTCGCAGCACGAGTTGTAAGGCGACGCCGTTTTGTTTAAATGAAACCCTAGTTTTTGTTCTTAGTTGTTTTGTGGCCGACTTGGGTCTTTTATAAGGCCAAATTTAGTTATTTTTCTAGACTTCTATTCTATTGATTCATCAGACACTTTAGAGATTTTGAGCGATGTCTTCCATGAGGAACTAAACTCATCTGTTCTGCCTGCAATTTGAAGCTTTATTCGGATTGATTGTGAGTTTCTAATTCTCGTTCCTTGTTTCCTATATTTGAATGCTTCAACTTCTTTGTGCTTGATTGCCTATTGTTTTATTCTATCTAGCCCGCGCAACTAGTTAGAATCAATTCAATTGCTAAGGTTTTGTAGATTCCTGATTGTGAACCTTAACCTAAGTGGCAAACTTGTTCCTTTAGGGTTGATTGAACTAATTGAACAAGTAGGAAGTTGGATGTGTTGTTAAATCCTTCTTTAGGGACTGCAAATACCTTGGCTAATCTCTGAACTTAAAGCTATCAATTGGGTTAAATCCTTCTTTAGGGACTATTCGATTGATAAGGGTTTCTAGGACTGATTGGACTAGTAACTATATTAGGTCAGGACAAGGGCATTCATAGGAAACTTAATAGGACGAGAAGAAGTTACAAGGATCGTTTCAAACCAAATAAAGTGGAAAATTATAGGTAGAATTGCTTCTCCTAGTTGTCTGAATTACAATTATTTTCTCTTGCTTTCATCAATCTGCTTCGATAAAAGGCGGAACTTTCACACTTAAAACCCCATCTTTGGTTACTTGATTGGCATCTAAATCACATTTGAATAGCGAATTTCTCTGTGGGATCGACCTCTTACTTGTTGCTATACTAGCTATAGGTTTGAGTTTTCTTTGGCGGATCAACGACAGGTTTTCCCTCCGTCAAATTTGGCGCCGTTGCCGGGGAAATTTATCAATTCTTGTGTGTTTTTAGTGCTGATTTTTGGTGTGGACCACTTACATGGTCTGCACTCATGCTACTAACATAAGTTGATGGTTAGGTTATTGCAGTTACCTGGAGAGAATTTTCATCAATACTTTATCAGACTACAGGAGTACATTAACGATGTTTATTCATGGGGATATCAAGCTAGTATAAGGGAAGTGCTTCTATGCATCTTTGATGGCATGACTGCTGAGACACGAAGTCTTGCCGAGCGCCTGAGTGATGGAGGTTTATTAGATATGGGACTCTTGGAGATGTGGGAATTTTTCTGCTACATGGATAATCAATGTGCGCAGAACGAGTCACTTTCTCCAGTATCTCAAATCGTTGAGACCTTTGTTGCACCTCTTGAAGTCATTGTGGAAAATCACATTGAGAAGATTGAGGAAGAAGACACTCCATCTGATGAGATCATCCCTAGCTCCCCCATTGATGAATCTGATCTAGAGCCTACTGTTGAGGCTACTGTTGAGGCTACAGAGCAAGTAAAGGTTGTCTCATGCACTAGAGAGAATATTGGTGGATACGTTGATCCATTTGATCGCTACTTTGACAAGCCACCAATAGAACTGAATTGGTGGTATTATATATCCTTTGTGGATAGTCAAGCTCCTCAATACAATAAGTCGAAACGATTCTTAAATGTATTATTATTTAGTTTCAATTTATTTGTATGTAGCGCATGTTTGTTTGTTAGTTGTGCACAAGAGTTTGACAGGTTGCTGAGGGCTTTGACTATGTCTGATTAGTGTTGTAAGATTAAGCAAAAACGTCGAGCCAACGACTTGAAACAAAGGCGCTTCTCGAGAGGCAACCCGAGGTAAGTTTTCTTTCTTTTTCCTTTTCTTTTCCTTCAACCTGATTATATTTGATTTAGTTTTGTTGTCTTTATTGTTTCATTGAGGACAATGAAAACTTTAAGTGTGGGGGAAAGGAATTATGGATATATAGTGCATATAGGAGATCATATTTAAATTTCCGCACCATGTTTAATTTATGTAATCATTTTTTTTTATTAATTTCTTGTTTATTTCATTTTAAAAAAATTAATTTCTGGTTTATTTTCGTAAAAAAAATAATCCAAAAATCCAAAAATAATCATGCATTGCATACATATGTGTTGTTCAAATTCCCATCTGACTTAGTTTGTCCTCTAATTTAAATTTCAAGCATAATCACATAAATCCCATGGAGTTTTGGATGTTTTGGCCTTATCTAGATTTGATTTTTGTAGGACATGAGCTAGCAAATATAATTGAGCATGTGTGATTGAGCTAAAGTATGATTGAAGTCCTAAAAACAGACCATGTGAGAATGGTTGGCCTTATTTGAATTCTTTTGCTCAATTGTGTGAATTACTCTCCTAGTGTCGCTACCTCTTGGCATTGACTGCAGTATCTATTTTTCAAGACCGACTCACGTGTTTGTTGCTTGCGGAGTTTATGTTTATATTTTGAGTCTTTTGTTTGAATTTGTGCATATTTAGTGAATAAGGTGGCAATGGTTGATGCACTTAGTAACCGGGTCTACGCATGACACACATGGGTATGATTCGCGCAAAAAGGTGTTGAAAACTATTCATTAGGAAAGAAAGCTTGATCATTGAGTAACCAGGTTCATTCATGACACCCATGTTTGCAACTTGTGTCAAAAGATGTTCAAGTGGAGTTCATATTAGAAGGTTGAGGTGTTGATAGACCGGGGCCATTCATGACACCCATGTTTGCGCCTCGCGTAAGGAAAGCACAAAGACAAGAAAAAGAAAAAGAAAAAGGAGAAAAGAAAGCAAAAGAAAAGAAAAAAAAGTGTCACATTTTATTTAGTGTATTTATTGTGTCCCGCAAGTAATGACATTTCGGTAGATATTTGGTGATATGGTGGTCAATGTCTATGAGTTTAGTGCATATTGGTTTGAGTTGAGAGTTGTACCTTAAAGCCTAAACACATGAGTGAAACACATATTTCTGGTGAGGTTGGATGATGTCTACTTCTAAGCTTTTATCACTAAAATACATGCTATGACGTTTGTTTGCTTGGTTTATGTTTTCACCTGCTATGATGTTGCTTTTTGACGAGGTTGAAACTTGAAGGGATTTCCTGTAGGATACGTTGATTCATGTTCATTCTATCATTTCTTGAGGACAAGCAAAAGTTAAGTGTGGGGAAGTTTGATAGCATGCATTTAGGTAGGCATAATAGGTTGCATTTAGCTTAGTTAAGATGCATTTCATTGATGGATTAAGCACGATTTGCATATTAGTTCTCTATGATGTCGGAGTCGGAATCTACACGCTTTTATTGATTATTTCAGGTAATGGTGGATCCGAGGAGGAGACATGAGTCGATAACGCATTAGATGAGAATGTCTAGTTGATCGAAGAAGCTTACATGAAGATCTCAAGAGGTCATGAGAAGAAGAAGCGAGTCTAAACGAAGAACAAGTCTGCAGAAGTTGCCCCCAGACATGCTGAACTTGTTTTGCACTTTCTGAAGGCCTCGGTTGTCCGATCGACTATTATGACCATGCGTTGGAAAGCTCTTTCAGAGAGCTACAACTTTCATGTTGACGTTGAGAGCTGATTCAAAATAGATTTTCCGTGAAAGGCCTCTGGCTGCGGCCGCATCAAGCATGCCGCGGCCGCCGCCAATCAATTCGCAGCACGGGTTGTCAGGCGACGCCGTTTTGTTTAAATGAAACCCTAGTTTTTATTCTTAGTTGTTTTGTGGCCGATTTGAGTCTTTTATAAGGCCAAATTTAGTTATTTTTCTAGACTTCTATTCTATTGATTCATCAGACACTTTAGAGATTTTGAGCGATGTCTTCCATGAGGAACTAAACTCATCTATTCTGCCTGCAATTTGAAGCTTTATTCGGATTGATTGTGAGTTTCTAATTCTCGTTCCTTGTTTCCTATATTTGAATGCTTCAACTTCTTTGTGCTTGATTGCCTATTGTTTTATTCTATCTAGCCCGCACAACTAGTTAGAATCAATTCAATTGCTAAGGTTTTTTAGATTCCTGATTGTGAACCTTAACCTAAGTGGCAAACTTGTTCCTTTAGGGCTGATTGAACTAATTGAACAAGTAGAAAGTTGGATGTGTTGTTAAATCCCTCTTTAAGGACTGCAAATACCTTGGCTAATCTCTGAACTTAAAGCTATCAATTGGGTTAAATCCTTCTTTAGGAATTGTTCGATTGATAAGGGTTTCTAGGACTGATTGGACTAGTAACTATATTAGGTCGGGACAAGGGCATTCATAGGAAACTTAATAGGACGAGAAGAAGTTACAAGGATCGTTTCAAACCAAATAAAGTGGAAAATTGTAGGTAGAATTGCTTCTCCTAGTTGTCTGAATTACAATTATTTTCTCTTGCTTTCATCAATCTGCTTCGATAAAAGGCGGGACTTTCACACTCAAACCCCCCTCTTTGGTTACTTGATTGGCATCTAAATTACACTTGAATAGCGAATTTTTCTGTGGGATCGACCTCTTACTTGTTGCTATACTAGCTATAGGTTTGAGTTTTCTTTGGCGGATCAACGACAGGTTTTCCCTCCGTCGGCGTTCTTCAAATTGGGCAAAGAATACTGGACATGCCGATGATGATGATGAGAGAGGACGGGGAGAAGGAGAGGTCAAATGTTTGTGCTTAGGGTTGGTTGAACTCGTTTTAGGTTTTTTCTTTTGCTCTCGGTTTGATTCGTAAATATTTTGTAAATTTAAAAAGGATTTGTGTGCAATTTATCTGAATTTATATTGTCAATAGACGTTTTGACATCTTGTCACTAGCCTCACTCTTTCCCTAAATAGTTTCAAAATTTGACCACTTCCATAAATAGTTTTAGAATTTTGATTTTTTACCTAATTATTTCGATGTTTAGACAACTTTTAAATTCATCAATCCTTGCCGCTAGATTAGAGTAGATTCCTTAATAATCATAAATCATCTTAGAAAACAAACCACATGACCTTGTAAAATCGAAATGATTATGACAGACATTAAAGCTCCGTCGAGAGTGAGAGATGTGTCTTTTTCTCACATGCCCCGTGATGACAACTGAGTGGCTGACAATGTTGTACATCTTTACCGCTTTGTTAGGGGTCTCAACATTTATAACGACGTAGGTTTTCAGGACCTCTTCCATAAGGATGCTCTCAGCTAGGTTCTTCACTCGAATTTTGACCTAATAAAAAAACACTAAGCTAAAAATTAACTAGGGAAATAAAAAAAGATTAAGGTTAAATGAGGACTTGTTCATAGAAATTGTAGAGGAATATGCAAACCAACGTTTTGGACGGAAATTATTGTGTTTACCAAGAATGAACATATACAAATATTGATATTATCAGAAACAAAAACAAATAAGGTTCCCAAGGAAAAGCAATGGAGAAGCATGTGATTCGATATTGTTGTTTGGTCACCGGCTATTGGTCGATCAGGTGGAATTGAGGTCTTATTGAAATCTCAACAACTAACGCGCGACCAATTAACACTGGAAGAACAACAAGTCATGTTTATCGTATTCAAGTACACCAACACAAACTCAAACCTTTCATGACAAATACTTTTTGTGTATGTCTCCAAGAGGATAGAGAAAAGAATGTTTTTTGGTTACGAATAAAAGTTATAATGAGTCCAACATTTCATGCATTTTGCTTGGAGATATGAACGAGATTGCTAGTAGGGAAGATAAATTAAGAGGAGCTGAAACTAACTCTAAAGGATTCACAAGACTAACAAAATTAAAAAATGAGTGTGACCTAGAGGAATTACCAGTAACTGGAAATCTATATGCATGAGGGAAAAGTATTAGGATCGGATAATATATATGAAAGGCTCAATACAGTATATCGTTTCGGAATTGAGATGGTAGCCACGCCAGAAAAACGTGAGAGAGAACGATCCCGAAGTCCCGAGCGCCGGAAGCTCAATCCGCCAGATGATCGGTCTAAAACCAACACCCCGCAACCGTACGGTGTCAATTGTAGTAATCGAGTATCGAATCTCAGGGACCGTGTGAATACCAATTGCAGAACCTCAACTAGTTACTACGCCAAATAACGGAAGTGATTTTTGACGGAATGAGAAAAATAAGAAGAAGAAAAATAACAAATTGCAAGTTTCGGTGATTATATGATGTGAAGCATTCCAGAGTCAAGGTTCACCACAACAATGCATCCTCGATAGACCAAATAATTTTCATGCCTGAACAAATTGAAAAGATATATTTGAAGGTAAACTATCTAAATTCATTATCGCTCAGCCTACGCATCTCGCAATAACTATGTCCATTTCATTCAATTACCACTCAGCTTGCGCATGTTGCAGATTAATCAATCAAATTGGACTCATTAAGCATTTAGACCCTAGTGACCAAATCGACCAAACAATCGCAGGCACGATCCGCATAATCAATTCAAACCTAGGTTGTCTACGATAGTTTATTTTCCTCAAGAGAATTAAATAGATTGCTCATAAACAATTCTCAAGTTCAATCCATGTTTTCCAACAACTTTGTCTATGTATCCAATCTCAATTCGCAGCTGGCGCGTGTTGACTATCAAAAGGATTCCAATCAATCATAGGATTAATTGGACTAAGCACTCATGGATCGAATCAAACAAACAATATAATTCATTCAGGCAATCATCACGCACATGTCTATCTCAGCATCGCTGGGATCACCCCAACCCCAGAACAAGAAAATTAGCCAGGCATTGATTCAGACACAATCAAAGAATTCATGATGAAAGAATATAAAACTAGATTAAAAGAACGTATTCTGAATCCAGCAAAACAAACCTTCAAGGACAAATATCTGAAAAAGTCTAAAACTCTCAATGTCTGCCACTAGCGTTTCTGACGTGAAAATTGGATCTTCTTATGATCAAACCCTAATTCTCTATATATAGTTCTAACAAAAGATCTGAAAATAATCCTAAAATAATAATAAAATATTCCAAAAAGTCGTCCAACAATAGATAAAAGCTGATAAAAAAACCCGAAGTAGTAACGCGGAAAGGCAAGTATCAAGTCAATACTTCCGAGTATCGAGTCGATACTTGGCTACTGTAAAGCAATTTGGCTCGGAATGTGAAGGTATCGAGTCGATATGTGAAAGTTCCGGGTTGATACTCTGACTCAACGTCAACTTATTGGCTCGATTCCTCCATTTTGCAGGCCGAATTTGCAAAAGTGTTCAACATGAAAGTTGTAGCTATTTGAATCAGCTTTCCAACAAGCTATAGAACGTCTCGATCCAAATTTTGTGGAGCTCAAACGACTCATTTTACTGAGACGTCGCCAAGCAGGAATTGTCCAAAATATGTCGGTTCGACAATGGGCTCTTCTTAGCTTGATTTCTAGCACTTGAGACCACTATGCAAGACTCTTTCGGCGTCCATGAACATCTCAAACTTGGCTTCAATGAATCTTATTCCATCATGATTCCAAATTGACATCGAACAGGCTCCAAATCCCCTGAAAACAAATGGAACACGAGTGTAGACATCTATTCTAGAAACTAAACCAAAACCTATATAAAAGACATGCAAACCATATAAAAATGACTTAAAAATGACTATAAACTATTACCTATAGTATGTAGAATATGATGATATCACCAGATAAGCCACCTGATTCAAACACTACGTCTACTGTGGACACATGAAATGACAGTACGAAGAAGCAGGATTCCCCGGACAAAGAGAAGATTTCCCCGGAGCAAGTGGTTTTCGGGGACTCGCAAACACCCCAGGTGGTTCCACCTTCTGAAGCATATCCGACGGTGCAGGAGGCAGTGGCGGTTGGACATGCCTCTCTATCCTACAAGAGGATGCTATTGCAAGGGTCCGATGAAGGGTTTGCTATAACCCATAACAACCCCACCTACCAAACAGAGGTCGAGACTCTAGAATATGATACTCATGATGACCCGGATTGCCCCACAATTACTCTCAACAAAGACGAGAAGCAAGTCCTTCGCAAGGCATGGCAGGATATGCTCATCATCAAGCTCTTCGACAAGGGACCGGGCTATATGCAATTGTATAGACGCCTCCAGCAGAAATGGGCGCTCTCTACTCCATTTTTCTTGATCGATCTTGGTAACGAATACTTCATTGCAAGGTTCTCGAATCAGGGCGATTACAACCATGTGGTCATGGAAGGACCATGGATGCTAGGAGACAACTACCTTTCTATTAGAAGGTGGACTCCAAGGTTCGATGCAAGCCTGGATAGGATTACAACTCTAGCTGTGTGGGTAAGGATTCCATGCCTTCACATTGAGTATTTTGACAAGAGACTTCTGAGGCGAATTGGCGCTAAGATAGGGAATGTGCTCCGTATTGATAACTCTACTTCTGTAGCAGAACGGGGCCAATTCGCTCGTCTGAGCGTCGAAGTTGATCTTACCAAACCACTGATATCCAAATTCAAGTTGGACGACAAGGTCTGGCCCATTCAATACGAGGGCTTGAGGATGCTATGTTTCAATTGCGGCAAGGTGGGATATACTCGAGATGAGTGTGGCAATGGAGGTGATACTGATTAGCCCCAAGACCCTCCACCGTTAAACACCGATTTAACTGGGGGAAATTTTGGGGGATGGATGCAGGCAAAAAAGATGACCAAAAGATGATCTCCACATAGTGCAACTAAAGAAGGAGGATCATCGGTGCCGACGAATGCTAGACCCGGCTCACCGGCGGCGAATTAAAATGCAAATATTGTCCTGCCAACCAGTGCAAATCAAGTTAATTTGAATCCCGAGAATCCCGGAGGATTTTCCGTAGGTCAACCATCGAGTTTTGCTATGCTGAATACTAATGACAAGGAGGAGGAGATTTCGGCTGTGGAGAAGGACGTTGGCCCGGATTTGGAAGGAAACAAAGATACGAATCAAAAAAGGGAGATTTTGGAAGATAATCCTATCCATAAGAAATATAAATCCAAAAATATCCAAACCAACTCTACCCCCAATCCTCACCAGCAATCCAATCAGAAAGACCAAGAGAACAAAAAAAGCCACATCTTTGACGTCAGGTCCAAGCAAACCAGGACCCACCACGAAATCTCAAAAGTACCTGGATCAACCACCACCAAAACTAATCGTGACACCACCCAACCCATGCACAATCCCCCGCCCCGCCATGACCAGCAACGATCATCAACCACAACCAATTCCAAGGGTTGAGGTGATGCACGTGGGCCGGGCGGACATTTTTCTGCTGACTGACCGCCGAACCACCCCGGTGCTAGCACTTCTACCAAGAATAGCGGACCAAATGGTGGTCGAGTTCCTTCCGGTAGTGACGAAAACCCGTCCCCTGCTATGCAGGGTGGGGGTCGCCAAGAAAATCTATGAATCGCTTGTGCGATTTTCAGAGGTTGTTAATGCTTTTCTGCAAAGAAGTTCGGATAGTCATCCTACAATCCTACGAAACATTGATCGAATTATGGTTGATATGATAAAGCTGAGTATTTTAGTGTGGAATGCGAGGGGGCGGCAAGTTCTACCTTTCTTCATGCCCTCCGTGAGCTAATCAGACTGTATGATCCTAAGATCGTCGCACTGGTGGAGCCGAGAATCAGTGGTGCTGAGGCAGATGTGGTCTGTCAGCGAATTGGGTTCGACAGTTGGAAAAGGGTGGAAGCTCATGGCTTTTCTGGTGGTATTTGGATCCTATGGAGGTCGATGATAGTGACCGTCCGAATGATTTCACTTCACCCCCAACACATAACGATGAAAGTAAACAGAGTCGGGGAGGAGCCATGGATATTCACTGCTATTTATAGAGCTTTGAAACGCACCCACCGACTAGAGTTGTGGCAAGAGCTTGAGAATTTTGCAAGCAAATGGTAAACTGTGGCTGCTAGCGGGGGACTTTAATGCTACTCTTCACCCTCAAGAGAGGTCAGGCTCCTCGGTCAGTTCGAATCGCTCTTCACTACAGTTCAAGAATGTTGTTGATGATTTGCAGTTGCTGGACTTGGGGTTTGATGGAATCCCCTTCACCTACTAGCATGGGAATGATCCTGCAACCCGACACACCGCGAGGCTGGACAGGGCCCTAGGGACGGCAGACTGGAAGCTTCGTTTCCCGGACGCGACTGTCAAACACCTTTCTGCCCCACATTCAGGCCACGCGCCTCTCTTGATTGTGTTAGAGGCGGAGGAAATAAGAGGTCCAGCTGATCGCCCTTTTCCCTTCCTAGCTTCATGGTTGCTTCATGACAAGTGTAAGGAGCTGATGCAATTACGTTGGGATGGCGACGCTCCGGCCTGCACAACACTTAAAGCCTTCACGAGGGAGTAGAAGGTGTGGAATAAAGAGGTATATGGTAATATCTTCTAGCGGAAGTGGCATCTATGGAGTAGGCTGGAGGGAGTCCGACAGAAACTGGCCGCTAGGCCTAACCAACATTACATCGAATTAGAGAGGAATATTTGTAGAGAGTTGGATGAGGTCCTCAACCATGAACAATTGTTATGGTTCCAAAAATCTCGGGCTGCATTTCTGATCGAGGGTGACCGCAGCATGAAATACTACCACCTATCTACTATGGTGAGGAGGAGTTATAATAAAGTAACGGCGCTTCAGAACGAGGTTGGGGAATGGGTGAAGGATGATGAATCCGTTAGGCAACTAGTGCTGAGCTTTTTCCAAACCATCTATATGGAGGATGGCTTGGGCAATGAGGATGCTCTGCAGAATGAAACATCAGCCTTTCCTCCCTTGGAAGAGTCTCAACGACAGCTGTTAGAGGCCCCATTCAAGGAGGGTGAAGTATGGGAAGCGCTTAAGCTTATGGGGCCATACAAGGCTCCGGGACCGGATGGATTTCCCTCGGTGTTCTATTAGAAGAATTGGGGTACAGTAGGGGCTCAGATAACAGAAACAGTGCTAGGGATGCTCAATGAGGCGAGCTTCCCCGATTCGATTGCTGATGCACTGCTGGTTCTTATCCCAAAGAATAACCTCCATGTGAAGCCAGCTCAATTTCGCCCCATTTCCCTTCTAAATGTCATATTTAAGATGGCCACTAAGTGCATTGTCAATCGCTTAAAGCCTCTACTCAATGATCTCGTCTCCCTGGCGTAGACGAGTTTTGTCCCGGGGCGTCAGATTATCGACAACGTGGTAATTGTTCAAGAGGCTTTACACTCAATGAAGGAGAGGAGAAGGAGGAACTGGATGATGGTGAAAGTTGATTTAGAGAAGGCCTATGATAGAATTCATTGGGAATTCCTACAGGACACAGTTGAACAAGCTAACTTCCCATCCCATCTGATTGAAATAATAATGAAATGTCAAACCTTGGGGCGGATGGAGCTTCTTTAGAACGGAGAGTCGGCGGGTGGATTCTCACCGACTCGGGGGATTCTCCAAGGAGACCCACTTTCACCCTATTTATTCGTGCTATGTATGGAGGGTTTGTCGCACATCATCTCGGAATCTGTAGAAGGGGGTCGTTGGAAGCCGATACTAATAGGAGGGGTCTCGCTCTCGCACTTGTTCTTTGCGGACAACTTAGTTCTAATGGCTGAAGCTTCTATAGAGCGAGGAGAGATTATCAAAGGGTGCTTAGATCGTTTCTACTCCCAATCGGGGGAAAAGGTGAACTTTGCCAAAAGCTCAATACTCTTCTCAAAAAACGTTCCGACTGTTGTTAAGGAAGAGACCAGCAAAGCTCTATAGATCCCTATTTCTAGGGACTTTGGTAACTATCTAGGCGTTCCAACATCGACAAGAAGAATGACCAGAGAAAGGTATAACTACCTTCTGGACAAAATCACGAGTAGACTTCAAGGTTGGCAAGCAAAAACTCTGTCGTTTGCGGGTCGTGTAACGCTTGCAAAGTCGGTGTTGACTAGCCTTCCTATTTACACTATGCAATCGGTGTTTGTTCCAAGGAATATATGTGATGCAATTGATCGAGAGGTTCGAAAGTTCATTTGAGGATCCTCGTCGGATTCAAGGAAACCCCATTTGTTGAACTAGAATACAGTTACCGCACCTAAGAAGAAGGGGAGGGGCTCGGTGTGCGAGGAATGCGCGAGGAATGCGCGAGACCAACCAGGAAACCTTAGCGAAGTTAAGTTGGAGGTTGCTGAATAAGTCGAGTGCACTTTGGAGTCGAGTGATGCGGGAGAAATATTGCCATGGGAGAGCAGATGTTGACATGTTCGAACGTCGTTCAAGTTCTTCGTCAAATTGGAAAGGCATTGTTCATGGTGCGGAAATCCTAACCCCCAACCTACGAGTGGCAATCGGTAATGGTACAAGTACTCTGTTTTGGACCCACTCTTGGTTACTTGACAGGCCTCTTGAGGAAATTGCTTTGCAGCCAATCCCCGAGGTTTACTTGGGCGCCACCGTTGCAGAGATGAGGGATTCATTTTCTTGGAACTGGACTGTTCTAACGCCACTGCTTGGTCTTGATGTCTTGATGAAGCCGCAGTCAGTTTTTATAAGTGAGGAGTCATTGGATAGGGATCGCCTTGTATGGAGCTTAACGTCATCGGGCGAGTTCTCTACGAAATCTGCGATAAGAGCTATACAAGGATCACAAAGTGGGTTGTCTACTGATGTGGGTTGGAGGCATATTTGGAGGACCCCGGTGCAGCAGCGGGCTCGGGCTTCTCTTTATTTGGTTGCCCATGACAGCATTTTGACAAATGCTAATCGCGTCCGAAGACATATCTCAAACTCCACAGCTTGTCCAAGATGTTCAGAGGGAGAAACAAGCTTGCATTTGCTGAGGGATTGCGCCCAGGTTCGTGCTCAGTGGGTGAAGATGATTGGGGGGAACCATCGACCCTCCTTCGACTCAACCCAAGACTTGAGACAATGGGTGTTTGAGAATAGGAAGAAGGAAGATGCACTATCGGACTATTTTGCGACCATGGTCTGGTCAATTTGGAAGTGTCAAAACAAACTCGTGTTTGACTGTGTGGACGAGGTGGGAGGGATAATGGCTAAGGCGATCAGAGATGTCGAGGACTACCATGGGGTTGTCATGTGCCCAAGCATAGAGCTCGACATCTCTTCAACGACAGCAGTTGAGGGTGTACACTGGAACCCGCCACTGACGGGGTGGATAAAACTCAACGTGGATGGTGCGGCTAAAGGAAACCCCGGAAGAGCAGGAGGAGGAGGAGTCTTTAGAGGACCAGTGGGTGAGTTTGTGTATGCCTTCACATTCGAATGCGGCATATGCAAGGCACTTACTGCAGAGCTTTGGGCAATCTACCATGGGTTGGTCTTAGCTAGAAGATTAGGCCATACGCACCTAATTCTCAAATCGGACTCAGAAATGGCTTGCAAATTACTTACGAACAGAGGAATGGATGCCAGATAGGAGCATTCGTTGGTCAATCAGTGCAGGGAAAGGATCGATGAGGGCGGTTGGGTGGTTCATATCAACCATGTCCGGAGACAAGCCAACCAAGCTGCGGATGCTATGGCTAATTTGTTCACTGCTAGTTGTTTTCATTTTACTGAATTCTCAATCCCTTCTGATTCAATTCCCTTTGTAATTTGTTAAACAATGATCTGGGGTCTATTTTCCCTGCTACTATAATAAATAACGAATAGAAGCCTACCTTTTGATATATAAAAAAAGGCTCAATACAGTGCTAGTCCATAACCAGATTATTGAAAATTTCCCAACCATACAAACTACACATCATGCATTCACATCCTCGAATCGTTGCTCAATTTCTACAACATGAACAATACTGAAACGTAAAAAGCAGCACCCTTCAAATTTGAAAATATATGGCAACAGGGGAAATGCTTAAGAAATATAGTCAAATAAGCCTTGCGAGCTAAATGTAGTGGTTTTGCAATGTTTAAGCTAATATTAAAAAAAACAAAACTTAAGGCAAAAGCTAAAGAATGGAATAAAAGAATGTTTGGTAATGTTTTTCGACAACTAAAAGAAGTGGATGATGAGCTCATCAACTTATAAAAATTAGCAACATAGAATCCTTAACTTGCAATTACAAGTAAACAAATAAACCTCCTTTTTTTTACTGGGTAATAATTCGAGGACCAGACAAACCAAGTTCCTCGAGAGGCTGACAAAGTCGGCAGACGACGAATCGTCGAACATATAACATGAAATACAACAAAAATGAAAAACGGTGCAAAACGAAAAGCAGTAACCAAATTGCCCCAATCGAACAAACGAGTCTAATCCTAAAATGCCCAAGACAATGTAGACTAAATCCGGAGTGAAGCGTCATCAAACAATGACACCGCTAGTCAGCGGTACATCAGGAGTTCTTGTGGGCGATGAAGACGAACCTCCAAGGAAATTTCCGAAAGGCGGAGTCGCCTCGATGCACACCGCCACGACCCCAGCCAGAACCGACACCGAACGCTAGAGCCCCAAAAAGGATTAGAACTGCAATGATCAACTGGAACCGCAACCGAAAATCACCCTCGTAGAACGCACCAAGAAGCCCTTTCGAGATTTAATCAAGACCCTTACAGTTTTTTGTGTACCCTTTCGGGTGGGTTCACTCTTTCCCTTTTGGGGTATTGATTTTTTTTCCGTTTGTATTTCAATTATAGGCTAACCTGGGGCCAATGCTTTGTCGGGCCCTAAGTTTTTTTTCCCCTTTCCGAAACTAGGGCCTAAGTCACGCTCCAACAAAGGCACCAGACAGAAACTCCAACCATGGAAGACTACCGGACCAAGAGAGAAGTCAAGGACAGCCGAAGGACGATGGTTGTCAGCGACTCCAAGCAGTCGGGGCAGAGAGAATAGAATCCATCAGGGACGAAGAAACACCCTGGTTTTTCTTCCACATGAAAACCTCAAAACAAGGGACACAAACCACTTGACAAGAGAGATCAGAAAGTGGCGTCGGAGACGGAGGCTCAGACGCACGGGAGATGATCGTTGGAGAAGAAGGTAGGGTCGATAATGGCGGAAGAGCACACGAAGGCCCGCGAGGAGACGATACCAGGAGTCGGGTTTTCTCAGTATGAGATGGAGCGCAGAGGGAGGAAGGGGAACCAAATCGCCCCCACCCTGAAGAAACGACCCACTGTAGAGGAAAGAGGAATGGAGAAGAACGAATCAGATCAATGATTATAGATTTGGGAGCAGAAGGCTCAAATCGACAAAAACCCCAAATCAATTTTGGAAGAAAACAAAAAAAAAACGGAGCTAGGGTTTCCGATCACGAATTACAACCGCAACTCGCCGGAGCGAAGGTGTGGCGGTGCCACTGAGATCCGATGGCAGCCTAGGCCAGGTTAATTGAGGCGGCTGAGGCCGGGTTGAGGCGGCTGGGGTCGGTGTAGGGATGGCATAAGCCATGGTTGGAACTCTCTCTCTCTCTAAAATTTATAGAGAGAAGAGAGAGCTTTTTTCTCTATACATATACACTACAAATAAACATCCTTTAAAAGAGGGAGGTACTCCTACATTACCACAAAGCCTACTGGAACCAAAAGGCAAAGGCCAAACATCTGAAACTATCTGACACAAATTCAGGATATGTCATATATACTTTCATAGAGTTACCTCATGTTGAAGAAATAGAAAATTTTAAGATAAATGATCTCAGCAGAAGAAACAAAGGTACGTGGTAGGAGAAGAAAATATCAAACAAGAGATACGGAAAGACCGAGAGCATTCAAACAGTATGGAGAGCAAGGAGAAGGACCGAGACCGCGACCGTGGAGGCTCGACGGCGGCCGTAACTGGGCAAGGGAATGGAGGTGTGACCTCTGGTGCGGGTGATAAGGGTGCCGATGCAACATTGGATCCATCAAAGATTGCTAGCGGCCCGGGGTTAAGTTTCAAAGACAAGTTTATTGCAGGACAGAATGCGAGAGTCACGCAGTGATTCACACCGGCCCGAGATATGTAGACATTGATGCTGCAAACTACGCAACGGTGGATGACGTGGCTCCGGAAAATGACGATCCTCTGTGTCCCACAATCACACTGAGCAAGGCAGAGAAGGAGAAGTTATGGCGGCCTTGGAAATATACTTTAATCATCAAGATGTTTGATAAGGGGCCGAGATATATGCAATTGCATAGGCAACTGTCTCAGAAGTAGGCTTTTAAGGCACCATTCAACCTGATTGATCTTGGCAACGACTTCTATGTGGCTCGGTTCGCTAATCAGGCGGACTACAACCATGTGTTAATGAAGGGCCCTTGGATGCTTGGTGACAATTACTTAACTTTTGTAGGTGGGTTCCCAAATTCGATGCTATTGCAGAATGCATTACTAAACTGATGGTGTGGGTGCGTATCCCTTCCCTAAACATCGAATATTTCGATGAACGGTTTCTCAGGATGATTGGCAAAAAGATTGGGAGAGTGATTCGCATTGATAATACTACAACGTCAGCGGAAAAGGGACAGTTCGCAAGGTTGAGCGTAGAGGTGGATCTAACAAAGGCGCTCCTTTCGAAGTTCCGGCTAGATGGAAAAGTGTGCCCAATCCAATATGAAGGGCTTCGAATGGTCTGCTTCAGTTGTGGTCAGGTGAGACACATCGCCGATAAATGTGAGAACCTAAACAAAGAGACATCGGAAACTAACATGTCAGTTAGCACAACGATTGAGGGCTCCTATGACGACTGGATGCAAGCGAAGAAACCTAACAGACGAAGGGGGCGAGATCTATAGGAGCTCAGCCGGGTCAGGAGCCTACACCCGGAAGGGAGGAAAGCAGTAAGCGGAATTCGATCAACGGCGAGAAGGCCACAGGCCCACAACTCTGCGAAAGGATGCCAATAAGGAGAGCCAGAGCAAAGCAGAGGATGTTGGGAAGATCTCGGAGCATCCGAATTCTGCGGGATTTGCCCAAACCTCCATATTCGCGGCCTTGGAAAATTTGAAAGGGGAGTAGGAAATTAGGAAGGAGGAGGATTCAGATATCTTTTTAGGAGATCCTAAAGACAACTTCCAAAAGGATAATATCTCCAAGGTGGAGGTAGTTAATTCGGTTAGAGGAAAGAGAGTGACCTGTGGTAAGGAGAATGCTAATCCGGGGGGTAAAGTTGGAAAGTCGAGAGGAATATCTATCCTTGCAATTAGAAATTCTAATATTTCTAAAACCAAAGGAAAGAACAAGTTGGCCCTCAAGGAGGTTGTGATCGAGGTAGATAATTTGGATATCCTTAACCAAAGAAAGGAGCAGACTTCCCAGTTCCACCAAACGACCTTCCAAGGACATCCCAACGCTTACCCAAGAACTTCTTTCATTGACGACCTAAGCACCCTGAACGCCACATAAACCTCCGTCCACAAGCCATTCAACGTGGTATGTAAGATCACACCGAGCACACCAGTGAGCGATGGATCAGGGGCCGATGGTCACCATAGTTCATGTCCGAACCCGGAGAAGCTTTCTAATGTCGAACAGCCGGACAGGCACCTTCCTAGTGGTTCCACCATGGATAGCATCTCAAGTTCAAGTAGAATTGCAACCGATGTTAACAGATCAACAACCGATCCTTTTTCGAGCATTGGTGCCCCAATCCCTCAACACGAAAATTGAGCGTCTTGACGAGGTTGCTCATCCGTTCGCGAGTGCTATGCAGATGCCGAGGGATACAGTTTTCAGGGTCTTACAACTCACGTATGTTAATATGATGAATCTAAGAATTGTAGCTTGGAATACTAATGGCGCAGGCAACAATGCCTTCTTTAGGGCGCTTTAGGAGATAATTCGCAGCCACACCCCGCAAGTCCTTATTCTGGTGGAGCCAAGAATCAGTGGGGATACGACGAATAGGGTGTGTCGGAGAATAGGATTTGATGGTTGCGAATGGATGGAGGCTATTGGATTTTATGAAGGGATCTGGGTGCTTTGGAGGACGAGTGAAGTTGTGGTCTTGTCTCTAGTTCATCATCCGCAACATATAACTTTGGACATCTAAAGGCTTAAGCTGGGTCTTATTGGCAATTTACGCATCCCTAGTTCATGAGAGAAGACTTAAGTTGTGGAGGAGACTGATGGAGTTCGCAAGTCAGAACACTCGCCCTTGGGTCCTCGCTGGTGAGTGGTGACTTTAATGTGACTTTAAATAACCAGGAAAGAACTCCGGGGTCATCGGTTGGGTTGAACAGATCAACGAGAGCCTTCATTGACTGGGTGGAATCGATGAATCTGATTGATTTGGGCTTCACCGGAGCCCCGTTCACATGGTGGAAACTGGAGAGGTAGGAGTACAGACACTAGAGTAGCAGCGAGGCTTGATAGGGCCTTATGCAATTCGGATTGACGCCTCCGGTTCTCAGAAGCTATTGTGCATCACCTTATTGCACCCTATTCGAACCACGCTTCGATTCTGATTGAGTTGCTGCCTTCAGAAGAGGGTGGCAGAGGTGACAAGCCATTCTGATTTCAGTCTGCCTGGATGCTCCATGATAGTTTCGGTGATCTTCTCGAGTCTAAGTGGTCAAGGAATTCAGAGGTGAGCGTTGCTTTGAAAGCGCTGGCAGTGGATTTGGGGAATTGGAAGAGAGAGGTGTTCGGTAATATTTTCAGGAAGAAAAGGAGGCTCGAGAGAAGGATCATGGGAGTGTGGATCAAACTCGTCGAGACCAATGCTAATCATTTGCTGAGATTGGAAGAACAACTTTGCCCTAAATTGGAGGAGGTTTTGCAGCAGGAACAACATTTGTGGGTTCAAAAATCTCGAACAAGTTTCTTGCTTGATGGTGACAAAAACATGCAATACTTCCATCTGTCCACCATGGTGAGACGTCGAGCAAATAAAATCCTTGCAATTCATGATGAGACGGGGTCTTGGATTGAGGATCCTCCGACGGTAAAGACGATTGTGGTGGACTTTTTCAAGTCGTTGTACACGGCAGAGAGCATGGGTCAGAGGCAGAATATTTTGGATGCGAGGCATACGTTCCCGAGGATCGAGTTGGCCAATAGTGAAGAAAATGGGACCTTACAAGGCCCCAGGCCCAAACGGGTTCCCGACTCTGTTTTACCAGAAAAACTGGGGGGTGGTTGGCGCTCAGGTGTGTGATACGATCCTGAAGGTTCTCAATGAGGGGACGGGCAAGGTGTGAACGGGCTAGGGGATGCGCTGATGGTCCTAATCCCAAAGATCGCAAATCTGGTATCATCGAAGCAGCTGCACTCGATTTCGCTTTTAAAAGGGGTTTAGGGATAGATGACAATCAAACTTTATATGGAAAAGACCTATGATAGGGTTGACTAGGACTTCTCATTCAAGTTACTTAAAAAATTCGGTTTCCACCCAACCTTAATACTTCGTAGGTTGGATACGAGAATGCATAACAAGTGTTTCTTTCTCGGTTTTGGTAAATAATGAACCGACATCACCTTTCCTCCCATCTGGAGGCATACGATAAGGTGATCCTTTTTTTTGGTGATCCTTTGTCACCCTTTATATTCATTCTAGGAGCAGAACTATTGGCAAGAAAACTACAACAATAATATAATAATCACAAGGGAAAAATAGGCTTCAAATTCGAAAGAATAGGTCCTAGAATCCCGTTTATAGCATTCATAGATGATATCATTATCTTCGCAAACGCTTCAAATTCGAAACAATTGATGATTATTGCATGTCTTTAGGTCAAAAAGTGAATTTTCATAAGCCATAGTTCCAAACTTATATTCATTACACGAGAAGGACGGAGAACTACCTAGGTGTGGCTGCGGGTTACGGGTCAACCCGTGACCCGCCAGGTTCGGGTTGACGGGTTGGCGGGTGGGGACGGGTAGCGGGTTAGGGTTAGGGTCGGGGAATCCGTGACCCGCCCCCGCCGGGTCAACCCGCTTTTTCAAAATATTTTTTTTTTGAAAAATTTATTTTTAATAAAATAAATTTATAATATTATGTTAATTATTCTTAAAATAACTCACAATAATATATAAACTAATATGCAATGTGCAATGTGAGACAAATAAACCCCATCATTCTCATTTTATAGACTTGGAAGTCTTCCTTTCTTCCCCATATTTCCAATGTGGGACAAATGTTTTGTCCCACATCGAAAATATGGAGTTAGAATGAGAAGGCATGGGGCTATATATATGTATCCCACTACCACATTTCTTCCACTTCACTTATTTCCTACATTGGAAATGAAGTTTGAGAAATATATTCTCATATTTTTTTCTCTTACATCACACAATGAAATTATCGTGGATGAAAGAATTAATATGGAGATATAATCTTCCTACAATTTTAACACTTCATATCAAAGTGATAAAATGTGTTGTGAAGATAAAATCTTTACATATTATTTATTTATTTATTTTAATAGTCATTTTTTTTTAAAAAAAGATTTATTTTTTAAAATAACGTAACCCGCTGGGTCAATGGGTCGACCCGAACCCGTCAACCCGTGAGATTTACAGGTTAGGGTTCGGGTCGGCCAACCCTGACCCTTGACCCGGCGGATCCAACCCGTGGCCACGCCTAGAACTACCTCGAATGTCCAACAAACCTGTGGTCTGTTGGATTTATAAGTTTTACTATGATGGATTGCACGTCAATACGTCATGTCCTCTCAATTTACCAGACTTATATATATATTTTAAAATTTTTTACTGATAAAAAAAAGATATCTATCAACTTGAATCGTTGTATAGGAGTGAAATAATTATTTTTTCTTATTTTGGTAAATAGAGAGTGACCATGTCTTCGAGTGGAACCGGGGGCCAACGATACCCTAATATCCTTTCCGGCTCAACCACCCTGACATGGTTAAATAATTTTTTTCCAAAGTAAATACAGGTAACAAGAGTTGTACAAGGTACTCGCCAACCATATTTACTCCGTGTACACAGGCTTGTAGTTTGTAGCTGACCCCTCTGGACCCTGGAGAGCGGAGAGGCGGAGCAGAGGAGGAAGAAGAAAAGGAATGGAGGATGCCCGTAGATACAGCGCAAGGGGTAAGTTTTTGTATTTGGCCTTTTGCCAAGTTTTGTTTTTTAATTGCTTTTTCTCTGAGATTCTACCGTCAATCGTCAACGCTATCTGCATTCTAATTTGCCTCTCATTCCTTTTCCTGCAATTTTGTGGATGTTTTCATATAATTCAAGCAGATTACTTTAGTTTATTGGGTGTTTTATGTTGGGAGATCTACTGGAAACCCTAATTTTTGATGGAATGTAGAACTCGGTTTAATTTGAAGAATAAAGTGGCGGATTGACCCTGTTATTGCTCAGTGCTTCATGACAATTCTCCCAGGAGGTGTTTTCTTCTAATGTTAGAACTATGGGTGATAAAAAGGTCGGTGCTTGATCTGTTTGCTTCCGAGTCTGGTCGATTTCAGTGTTGGAGGGTTAAATTGCAAGTTAGGGCTGTGAATTTATTGGAAAAAAAAATTAGTATTGTGAAATTAATTCTGATTTCTGGTGACTGTATCTTTCCTTGTCCTCGCTGCAATTGGAAATTTTTGTTGGTGTGGATAATGATCTAAGATTTCCATAATTTAACATCTCTTTGGCCTGATGATTGAGTTCCTGTTGCTTGCATCCTAAAGTGAAACAACTTTCAAGCTCTACTGTGTTGCTAAGAATTTGCCACAGCATATTGCCAAAATTTTATTTCCAGTTGTTGTTGGCTCATCACATATTGTATAAAGATAGGTGGTAAATGCCTCAATGGTGTTGTAGGTTTACAGACGACAACGATTACTTTTATTATTTGCTGTGCCGTGAACATAAAGAAGTTAACTGATGCCCCTTGCTGTGACAGGCAGTCTTCCCAGATCTATTTATCCAGCATATTTGGAACCAGACTTTGCTGCTTCGGCATCTCATACTCTATACTCCAGTGCTGTGCATAGGTCATCTCAAGACTACCTAGACAGAGATGTAAGTGTCTACTGATCATCCTACTGAATGCAAATATATTGCTTTCTTGAAACCTAAACAGCCAAGGCTTGCTTTGTTCTCAATTACAGATCAAACCATACAGGTACCGAGAGTATGGGATAGATAGTGTATCAAGCTTGCCACTTCGTGCTGAATCTGGAGTGAGTGGCACTAGCAGTGGGGCCAACTTAAGAGGCTATATATCTTCATTTGAAGATCCAAATCTAGTAAACCAAAGACCAGATGTTTCTAGGCTTTTAAATCCAGGCATTCCAGATCCACTGTACCAGCGGAGTAGTTCTTTGCAACGAGATGATGGCCGTGTTTCTGAGTCACTCTATGAGAGACATAGCTCTTTGCAAAGGGATAATGGCCTCTCCAGCTCGGCTAACGAGTCCAGCATGCTTTTTGTTGATGGGCTACCTAGAGACTGCACGAGAAGAGAAGTAGGCCGTATCCTTTCTCATTTATAATATTTTTTTAATGCTTATACGTATTTGGATCCTTCTATCTCCTTACGGTTTTTGGAAGGTAGATGTGTGTGGGTACTGGGAAATGGCTGTGGCAGGATGGTGAATTCGGGATTTTAATATAAGGATCTGATCATAAATTTATTTCCATCTAAGATAGTCGGGATGCATATGCTTTTCATGTACGGACTAGTAAGCAGACAACATGGAAACTTTTTATTTTATGCATGATGGAGTAGATAGATAAACTAGTTTGGATTTAATATGAATCTAATTTAAGAAGGATTTATTCCCTCATTTTTCTAGGGTTCTTTTTAGGGATAAACAGCTTGTACTTCTACAATATGTATCCAGTGGTAAATGATGCCTTCCACATTATGGCCATGTGATTAATGGCTTGATTATTCCGTTTGTCCTTGACTTGGAATCTCAGACCTTTTCCGCCCTTTCATTGGTTTTAAAGACATCAGAGTTGTGCACAAGGAGCCAAGACGGGTAAGGTTTTGCATTTAATTACAATCCATTGTCTCCCTTTCCCTTCCTTATTTTTATAAGCTCACTTCCATTGTAGTGGTGGATCTTTGATCTTTCATGTATTCATAACTTATTCTTTGGCCCATAGAGGAGTGAAAAGTCCTAATTTCTTAGTTTTATAAGCTCACTTTTTATTTAACATGCAACATTTGCTTAACATAAAAGGGCAATTATCTAGGAGGGTTGGGGCCCATAAAGAAGCAATTCCCTGCCGATCCTCGGCTAAAAAGGACTAACACCCAAGGATGATCCCTGTTACAGCCCATTTAATATTACATTGATTATTGCTGTAGTTTTATCAGCAGCCTTTTACTCCTTTGTACCGTCCAATGATCCATGAGAGTCTTTTTCACTATTGTATACTATACATTTCTTGGCTTCTTTACGGTATCAGGTTTATGTTACTATTCCAGTGGCTTCTTGAGCTAACCTGCCTTCTTTTTGGAACACGATTTACTGATGCTTTATTTCAATACTGAGTATCATAATCTAGGGAAGCATCATAGCATATGGATTCTAACCTGAGAGGTCACCGAGAATAACTATTGGACATGAATGGAAGGTGTTTTCTAGCCAGGTTCATTTTCAGCAATAATTATAGCTTGATTCTAACAATGTTTCCCAATTTGATTGCTGACATGGTATGCTGGCTGTCAGTTTTTAAAATGAATATCAAATAGCTCATATGTTATTTTAATTTGTTGGAGGCAAAAACGCAAATGATTCAGTTTAAGCTGATAATGTTGATTTTATGATCCTAAATTTCATTCCTGAACTATAAAGTTGCTATTTGTCATTATTTGATTTATATCGATTCTCTAATCTTCAACTGAAAACTTCAGACTGGAGACAAGGCTATGGTTTTGTGCTTTGTGGAGTTTGATAACCCAACTTGTGCTCGCACTGCCATGGATGCACTTCAAGGTTAAGCACCTCTTCTTACTCGATTATCATCGAGGCTTACTTTATATATAGGTTAAATTTCATCGGCAGTCTTGTCTTTGTCCTATTTGGATTCCTACCTTTAATTTGTTGCCTTCTGGTCCCTTAACTCTAGTTTTTGTTTCATGATTAGTCCTCTTGGTTGCCATTAATTTGATATTAATGCCAAGGGTTAATGTGGCATCAATGTATCTTCATACTTGATTACATGGTTTTCAAATATACCAAATATTGGATATTTTACAGAAAACTTGACAAAAAATAAAAAGTTGGGTCAGCAATGGATCAAATTAAAGAGTGATGTATCCAAATAAAGACAAAAGTGAAAGCTTAAAGACCAACGAGGAGTAGGAAGCTTAAAGACAACCATGTACGCTTAACGTGTTTCAATTTATGCTTTAATTGCAATGCTTATTGGAGTTTGGACTCTTTACTCACGAATCTGGGTGCTTGAGTCCCTAATGGGTAGTATGTCTATCTATCTATCTAGTGCACTGGATTTGAACTTCGAAGAGTGTGAAGTCGGGAAAGTCCATGCTTCTAGTTGAAGGAAATGAGCAGTTTCTGTCAGTCTTTAATTCTTTATGCTCAAACTATGTTAGTTAAATACATCTGCTATTCGGATCAGGCTAGTTGTTTTTATTGATATAATAGCTTTTTACAATTTTTTGCGACTTTGCTACGGACAAGTAATTGATTTTGATTTTATAGCTCAAAAAATAATATTCACCCAATGGTCTAACAGAAGCATTTTTGCTGCAGGCTATCTATTTGACCATAAAGCAGCTGACCCCCCAGTTCTGAGGATCCAGTTTGCGCACTTCCCTTTCAAGCTGCCATCTACTTCCGAAGATCGGTAGTTCCAGAACGTATATTACGCACAGACAACCACACCCTTCAGCTCGAAGTTGCTAAACTGAAGGTCAAAAGAGTTTCTGCGCTATAAAAGGCATGTTCAGTTTACCACATAAGCAAGCATACTTGCCTTTCCATGGAAATAGTGCACTCACTCACTGCACAGTGATTCTTTGGTGATCGACGCAAAGGAATCTCAATCTATTGCAGCTTGATGAAGCTTGTGTGCTGTATAGAAAAAGCATCTTTGGTGAACTAATTTGTGAATGGTTGGTAATTGGAGTTTTTTCGTTTGTTGGTGAATTGATGCTACTGCTACAGGTTTTTTTTTCCAGAAAATTATGTAGGGTTGTTGCTTCACTTGCAAATTTGCAATTCATATATAGCCAAAGTAGTTGGTCATTTAGAAAGTCCTATTTTTGATTAATCACAGAAATGAAAATTGTAATTTTACCATAAAATCTGAAGGTTTCTTCAATCTAGTTAAACAAAACATTTATTTTAACAGATTAGTCTAGTTGCAAATTGATTTATTTTTGTTAGACAGTCACATTACTCCTTGATAGCAAAACGCCAAAACCTACATAATTTTCGTGTGGTTTTAAAAAAACAACTCTCAATTCACATCTCGGATTTCACAGGTTAGCCATAGGTATGACATTGGTTTACAAAGTTTTGAAAAATTTCGCATAGCGATCCTCTAAAGCGTTGAAGTGTATCGGTTTGTAGTGAGCCCGAGCTATGACACAAATTCAACTCATTTATTGGGCATTATCAAATCTGTATCGATCCTTTTAAGTACTACAAATCAAGTCCTTGTGTCCACAAATTACCCACACACTACGGCACTACGCCAAACATATCAAGATCGGAAGCGTTGACTAGCAACAATTCGTAGTTTGACCCGAGCGACCGTTTACCGGGAGGAAGGTGAGATGAGTGTGACCGTGTCCGTGTGAGCGACGGACCCCTTCGTGAGTTTGCGTGTAAGCAGAAAACAACAACAAAACCCATAAATTAAGGAAGAAAAAAAAAAATACAGCTTCAGTTGATCTGTGCGGAAACCAAAAATACTCCCCCAAATCGCACGCTCCCCAAATCCCACGCCACTTGCCCTTCTCCCCCCCTCCCTCCTTTCTAAGATCTTCTGATAAAGCCCAAAGATTTAGCCCTCCTCTTTTGACCCCCTTTAGCTTTTGCATCTCAACTCTCGGCACTTGCTGCTGAATTTTCTTTATGGGTATGTTTGAAATTTCCTCCTAATTCGTAGTACTTTTGAACGCCTAATTCGTTTCATCTCTGATTTCTTTGAGTTGGGTATGTGTCATTTCTTCAATTTTTCACTTGCAGGGCAGTTGATTTGTTCTTAGAAACCGACCCTCTTGTTCCTCAGATCTGTGTTTGCTTTCTGATGTGATAACTAGTTGATTGGCGGGCTGTCTATTTCATCTGTTATGTTAGTCTCTGAATCACCAGCTTTGCTGTTTGGTTAAGTTCAGATTGGCTTCGGTGAGGGCTGGAATCTGGTTGATTTGTGGGGTTAATACCCAGAAAAAGGGTTTGATTAGATTAGGGCTTGTTGAATTAGATTTAAGAGATGCAAAGGGTACCTTCATACTCATTAGAGGAAGGGAAGGATCAAAGCAATCCAGCAAGAGCTGGTCCTGTTAGGGCTTTGCCATGGAGGCTCCTTCTGTTGCTTGTTCTTTTTCTGGGGGCGTGTCTTTTGATTTCCTTCATTAGCATGTATTCGGTTCGGAGATTCGGAGTGAGCAACTTTGTGATAGCTAGGCCTAGTTTTGAGCCTTGCTTCACCGAGCGTACTACTTTGGATCAATGGATCAAGCCCCCGTCGAATCTGCTTCACACTATGAGTGATGAGGAGCTCTTCTGGAGGGCGACTTTTGTCCCTCGAATCAAGAGGTATCCGTATGTGAGGATTCCGAAGATTGCTTTCATGTTCTTGACGAAGGGCCCGTTGCCATTGGCTCCCTTGTGGGAGAGGTTTTTCAAGGGACATGAAGGACGCTACTCGATATACATTCACTCTTTGCCAACATATCAAGAGGAGTTCCCTTCATCTTCTGTTTTCTACATGAGACATGTTCCCAGCCAGGTATGATATTAATTGGATTGATTCTTGGTTTCATTTATGTTATTCTGAGTGTGTTTCCTTCGTGTTGAATTTTGATCCTTCATTTCATTTATGTTATTCTGAGTATGTTTCCTTCGTGTTGAATTTCGATCCTTCATTTAGCTAATTACCTAATAGTGCATAGAGTTTAGAACCCCAGGTTGAGTGTTGACCTGCCTTATGTCTTCTAGGCTCGGGTTTTGTCTATGATGGAGGGTAGTGGATCTTGAAATCAAACAGTTTGTTAGGGAAGATGCTTATTCTGAACTCCAAAGAACGTGGAGTAATAAAATCTTCCTCTGTATATCACAACAATGAACTGCATGATTTTAGATATTGCAGCACTGATACAGTTGTACTATTTGATGTTGACATAGAGCTGGACATGTTGCTAATGGCAAAACAAGAATTGGAGAAGAAATTCAAGCTTACAGCCTCAATCGGCCCGACTAACATGCACCTGGCTTGAACAAATGCATGTTAGTCGGGCTGATTGAGGTTGTAAGCTTGAATTTCTTCACCAATTCTTGCTTCACCATGAGCAACTTGTGAGAGACCATATGAAAGAGTGACTGTAACTTTGTAAGCGAGTTGATGATTTCCTTGGTGAAACTTCACATGGTTGTTTTGTGAATACCCTCGTTTAAGAGTATTTTTTGTGTAGAAAGTCTCAAATTCAGGATCTTTTTCGGCACAGATTTCCTGGGAAACGTTGGTTGAATCAAGACTTACGGTAGCTGCTTTAGGCTCCTTGGGCATGCCTGATGCATATTTAGTCATTCTCATTGATTGTGAGAAACATTTTGGATTGGAGTGTTAGCCAGTTTCTGAGATGTAGCTTGTTCCAACAGTATGTAGCATTTTCGGAATTGTTATGGAGATCAGATTGCTTGATAAAAACTGGCTGAAGTCTTGACGATTTGGTTATTGCTTTATAGATCTAAGATGCAAAATGATTTTTCTCATCTGAACCAAGCCAATAAAAGTTTATTGTCGCTGAGGGAATGTGTCTTCTACCCCATGAAAGAGCAAATCAAAGTCAAATAAAAGTTGACATGATGGAACGAAATCTTGTTGGTTCGGTAAGGTGTATCTGGTTTGTCTTGTGGCATTAGCTGAATATATATTTTTGTTCCGCAGGTGTCAGAGTGGGGCAAAATGAGTATGTGTGATGCCGAGAGAAGGCTTATTGCCAATGCTTTGCTCGATATCTCCAATGAACGGTTCATCCTCCTCTCAGAATCTTGCATACCGCTGTACAACTTCAGCGTCATCTACCACTACATAGTCAAATCCAGATACAGCTTCATTGGAGCCTTTGATGACCCTGGACCTTACGGAAGGGGCCGCTACAACCAGAATATGGCACCCGAGGTGAATATCACTAATTGGAGGAAAGGTTCGCAGTGGTTCGAAGTTGACAGAAAACTTGCTGTCAATTTAGTGCAAGACACCACGTACTACCCAAAGTTTGAGGCCTTCTGTAAGCCAAACTGCTATGTTGACGAGCATTACTTCCCGACCATGCTCAACATTCTCGCCCCGAACCTAATGGCAAACCGGAGCATCACCTGGGTTGACTGGTCCAGAGGTGGGGCCCATCCTGCCACCTTCGGGAAAGCAGATATTACAGCCGAGTTCTTCAAGAAGGTCTTTGAGAAGAAAAGTTGCACCTACAACGGCAAGCCCTCTTCGGTTTGCTTTCTGTTTGGAAGGAAATTTGCACCAAGCACATTGGAACCTCTTATTGAGCTCGCATCAACGGTTTTCAACTTCTGATACGAGGATTTACGCACCAGCCAATCCAACGTTCTCGGGCCCATGATCAGTGTCAGCGCTACACGAGAACCGTCTTCTGATGTCTATGAAGCCATTGATTGCTAGGCCCTTCTTGAGTTGGTCCCCATCAAGCACTCAGAACTAGTTTTCGGGTGTACATAGACCACAGAGTATACCAAGAAGCATAGATTTGAGGCCTTTTGTTGGCATGTTTGGGTTTGCTTCATTGTTGCAAATTCCTAGTTTTTGTACTCGGGAGTTCAGAGCAATAGAAGTAGTATTTTCTTTTGTTTCTATTGATTTTTAATGGAACTAGGCAGTGTTTTGTGTACAAAAACGGTAACATAATTAGAAAGATTTCCATCATTGGCTTTGCATGAATATATCTTGTTCTACACCCTTTGTATAACTGATTTTCGAATAATGAATCACCCAACTGGCCTTTGATCCAAAATAACACAACAGACATACAAGTTTCAATTGTGATCCCCAAAATCTTTACATATGAAACATTCTGCATTTTGTTACACTGCATTTTTAAATCATAAAAACCCAAATATTGTCAAGGGAGATCCATTTTATGTACAGATAACCAACACAATACCAGAGTTGTGATAGATGGATAGAACATGAATATCCGGGTATGGATTACCCGTTTAGAAACATCCTTTGGATATAACATGTTTTTCCATGGATATACAAGGATCATGCACTGAACCCCTGGTGCAGAGAGCTCCATGGCCCAGAAGGAATGGTTGGGCAAGCCTGGGCAGATGCATCGGCCATTTGCCCCTCCGTGACCCCAGCATTGCAGATGTTTGCTATGGCGCGCATGTGCTTCATCCCGTATTGGGATAGGGAACCACAATGTGTCTCAAAGGTTCTCACCTGTATGGATGAGAAGTAGAAGCAATTGATTACAAGTTAGTATTTCTAAATCATGTTGTACAGGATATTGTCAATGCAAACACAATCTTAGTCTTTTAGCTTTAGCCTTGAGCCCTTGACCCACTATGAAGTGACATTTCAGGAGTAAGAATGAACGTTTAGAAGCAAATAATGGGCACAACGGCTATTCCTTCAATTCTGTAAAAAACGGTATAGTGAAAAATAAAGACTAAAGAGAGCTAAGTAGGCAAGTAGCTAACCATCTTTTTGAGGCAGTGCCAATCATCAACAAGGGGTTGCCCTGCAGGACGTACTTTCTGCAGCAGTTCAGGACCCTTGTCGATACCAAAGAGAAGCCTGCCAACAAGTTTGATGCTGATGTCTATGTGCAATCTGTGAGACATAGCTTCCAGGACCTGCTTCTGAGCTTCAACTTTTCGTGAAGAGCCTTCAGGTGCCTTGCGGAACTGGAAAGATAAACTGAATGTCAGTCCCTTTTCCACTTCAAGAGAATGTCAGTCCCTTTTTTTCGTACTTTTTTAAACAAACTGATTGTCAGACACTCGAGATTAATTTCAGGATCCATTTAGTTTGTTTGAACAAGCCATTTTTTATCTGTGTCAACGAGAGTCAGTGGTACTAGATAAACAACCTGTACTTACTAATACCATCACAGACACGCTTCAACTTGCCTATGAAGTCATTAATTCCAAAACATCATTGGTCATTCAACCTTAAAAGATTTTATATCAGCCCACTTCTGTTGTGAATAATTATGGGAGATAAGTTGCACAGAGAATACTAGCGATTTTCCTGTAATCACAAAAAGGTGACTTAAATAAACAAAAGGTCAAACAAAGAAGGTTATCATATGCGAGAAGAACCTTGTCCCAGAAATGAAGAAGATCAGCATCACGCTGGTTAGTAGCACGTGATGATCCTGGACGGAAAGCATTATTGTCATTGAATGTGTAGTTCTCATTAGCAGGATCTGTACCCATGTACAAAAAGAGTGGTTCTTTGCTAAGCCCTATATCCCCAAATTGCATAACATGTGATCCATAAGCAGAGTTGTCATTTGCAGTCCTCCTCTTAACCTGACAAACACAATTGAGATCACCATCAAAACTAATCAACAAGAATAAGAAATTTGAGTTCTTGCCAGCAGATTAAAACCAAATAGCTTCAATGAATCTGGAACTAAGGTGTGTACCAGTTCATACTGCTGGTGCAGGGTTTCTGTCTGCAAATTACGTTGTTCACTGTTCCAACAGGAAAAAGGATTAGGTATGGCTGTGTGGATCAGAGAGGGTCAGAAAGTCATAGATTAACAAATGCTTGTGACAAAAAAAAATTCTCCAAACTAATAATACCGATGAGTATTGCATTTTACCAACGACTGAAAGCTACAACTACAAGAGCTAGATGGCCAGGGAATTAGCTCAGTCACAAGTACAGTGAATTGAGAGAGAGAGAGGAGGAACTGATCCATGGGAAGATAGGAGGCATAAACACCAGCTTTCAATTTAGGATGAACTAAAAATAGAGTAACTATCAGATTTTGCCCACACAAAGACGTTCAAAAATAGACGCTAAGTTCACTACAGAATAAGAAGTTTTAATTCAATGCATGTTCTACGAAATAGAATTGGTCTCCCCTACACCAAACTAAACCAGATTAGCCTCCAAATATCAGTTCATAAAGACAGAGTGAATGATGAATGCATCTTTCCAACCTAATTCTTAGAAAAACTTTATTAAAAAAAAAAAACTGCCACCCAAAATCAAGAGGGCAAATAAGAACATTACTACTCCCTCCGTTCGGCAAAACTTATCATTTTAGGTTGTTATTTTTGTTCAAAAAAACTTGTCATTGTAGGTATTTTGCACTCCACTTTACAAAAATGCCCTTGATGTGATTGATAGTTTGTTAGTTGTAGTTTTCGATAAAGTAAAAAAGGAGGGTAATAATTGAGGGTAAATTAGTACATATGTTAATTGCCTTAAAACTTGTGAATGAAGCTAAAATGACAAGTTTTGCCAAACGGAGGGAGTATTAACTTGCCAAATTTCTGATTTGCGGATATGCAAAATTGCAAACTGTAAATGGATGAATAAGCATGTACCTGTCTTCCATCCAAGCAACACTATATAAGTCACCCAAACAAGTTTCATACTCAGGAGGAGGACTAGGATACTCTCCGGGACAGTAGGTTCCCCAACTACTTTCTTCTGCATTTGCAGCTGTAGTGGCATATATATTTAGGCCTTCAGGAAGAAGGCCTTCGAAAATGCTTCCAGACTCACAAGCTTCGAGATAAAACACCTGCAAATATTGGGCCACAAGATGCGAACCTATTAGAAATATGGGATAAAAAGGAAATCGGTGGGCGATACTAATTGAACCATGAAGAAGATGGCTCAGAGGTCAATTTACCAAACTCTTGTAGCTTCCAGTAGCATGTTTCTTCTTCAAGGTATCAACCAGATCATCAGCATAGAGGTATGGAGATGTTGGCATTCCTGAAAAAGAAGCATATTGCAGTTTGTTTATGATTTATGACACAGTTCACATTTTCCAGCAGAGCATAATACATCTCTAAACTAGAGCACATTTCAAACCAGTTTCTGCTTGATAAAATCATATGACTAATTCCAATTATTTTTTCCAATATGCATTTTAATACATCTACAGGGTATCAGCAGGAGTTACTAGTGATTTGGAAGAACACGCACTCAAGAACAGGAAACGACAAAAGAGAGAACCTGCTACTTTGCTAGTAAATTTAGTTGTTTAAATCCAATCCCACATTTAGTGCATTTATCCAAACAAAAACATTTTGCGTCAAATCTCAGGTTTTAAATTAACTCTCTTTTCCCATTTTCTGTTACAAAATTTTGACCCAAAAGATAAGAAGCTAACCAAGAACACCAGGTCCACCATGGTCCGTATAGTAGATAAAGATATGATCATCAGGGCCACTGTCAACCACCTTCCCGCTACCCCCAGTTATAGCAGATTTATCACCAAGTATCGCCGCCAAGAAGTTGTTAACAGTCACATTTTCTCCAGTATAATCCTACATGGGAGAAAACAATCAGACATTAATTGGAAAGATAATAACAAAATATTTTATTCAATAAGGACTTTTGCCAATCAAATATCAGACATAAGGAAAATAAATCAGAACCTTAGGGACTCCCTCATAGACATCATCTCCATGAGGACTGTTAATGATGACTCCAGGTCTAGGGTTCTCCTCATTATTGGCAATGTCATCGTATATGAAAACTATAATGTTTTCATCTTTCAGGCCCCCTTTCTTCAATACTTGGTATGCATGACAGACATCAGCCTGGATGCAAAAATTCATTATTAATATCAAGCTGCAAAGAGAAGCTGGCACATGAATTATCATAACTGAAGATGGATGTAAATAATACTATTGAACAGTTATGACCCATTTGGCTGAACATCATGGTAAGGGAAAGGAGAATGAATCTATCTTGATAGTATTCAATTAACCACAACTCCAGCCTATATCTCATACCGTCTTTTTTCCATAGAAAATTTGGTTTCATTCCCTCATATTGGCCATAGGATTCATGAGAGATTGATCTAAAAAGTAGTGCACTAACATAAAATGTATCAGCTCTTTTTTCAAACTACACCATCCCAGTTTCCTTTCCTTTTCGGTTTTCATAATTTGCAACTAAATGGATAATTGGTGAATATTTCCACCATCCAAGCTATCAGAGCTCATAATTACCTACAGCGAGCCATTTAATTGTGAAAAATTTCTCCAAAACTCGGATTGAGAGAAGATTACTTAAACATATGGTATTCAAAAACCAAAATTGATTGGTCATCCAGGTGAACAGCAACAATAGAACATAAAGTTAAAACAACAATCAAACACAAAGTTAAAAGCAAAACCGCAAATACGCAGAGCATCTACGCAAATCCAGACAAAAGGAAAGGGCGCGATTGGAAGGGATGAAAGGAGCGAAGCGATCATCACCTGGTGCCTATAGTTCCAGTAGCCGTTCGATCCAGCAATCAGAACGGCCCATCTCGTTCCGACAGAATCATCGCCATCGCTGACCTCGCCACGGTGAAAGAATCGGTCAATCAAAGATGAGCGATCGGACGGCAACCTGAGAAGATCATCACCACCGTCGACGAATTGACGGCAGTCACCAAGCGAGCTGACGATTGCAAGAAGGAGCAACGATGCGCCGGCGACGTAGCTGATCATCTCTCTTCCTCTCTCGACTGACTGGTAGGTTGCCGTGGTTTAGGTGCAACCCCAAGTTATTGGTGGTGGGGGCAACTTGCAAGGGAGGATGATTAGCTTTTAGAAAAACTGCATTTGGTATCCCTAAAATTTTGCAAATTCCATTTCGTGACCCGAATTTTCAATAATTCCGGCTTGTAGCGCGGCCAAAACTCAATGTTCCTTGAATAGGTAAATAAAGAGCGGTCATTCCGGAGTTCGAACCGGGTACCTATGGGTACTAACCACAAGTCCTTTCCGGTGAGCCATTCCGGAATGGTTAAAAACTCAATGTTCCGTCTAAATAACTTTTGCAAACCTTTAATTTAAAACGGTGATCTAAATTTTGAAGGGTGTGTTATGACTTATGATTCGAATAAACTAGTTCATAGATTGTGTGGGGAAATAAGAGTGTATATATAAATTTTGATAACATATTATTTTATTAATTTTTATCATAAAAACAACCATAGCGCACCACATGAGAATTTTTATCTTAGGGTCAACCACAACGCGTCACATGGGATGTTATACATCGATTTTAGATATGTAGGTAGAGTAATATTTATATTATAAGAATATATAAAGGGAATATATCTATATAGATAGAATTTAAGTTAATATTATAAGATGTAAAATCATTTATTTTTTTAAGTAAAGGAAACTCGTGAGTTTAAAATTTAAATGTAAAGTTTGTAGAGAATGTAAAAAAGGAAATTAAGTATGATGAGATTATATGATGGGGGTGGGATCCAACAAAGTCATAACTCTAAATGGATCAAACCACTTGGGGTTATCTACAAAATTAACGTAGATGGCTCATTAAAACCCACATGCGCTTGCCAAGTGGGGGGATTATTAGGGACCATAATGGTTTTGTGATTGATATCTTTCAATCTGAAACAGAAGCAACCTCTTTTATCCAAACAGAAGTTGCTGCGTTTTGTGCAGGTGTAAAGTTAGCTCTATCTAGAGGCTTACGGAGAGTCATAGTGGAAGGAGACTGTTTGGAAGTTACCAAGACTATCAATGATAGCAAATATGTTAAATGGGAAATTTTGCGGGAAGTGGAACTAACCAGGAATCTTATAGCTCAAGCTTTGACAGTATTGAATTCATACACTACTACAGGGAAGCAAACAAGACAGCTGATTTTATAGCTAAGTCTAGGAATACTTGTACGTTTTTAAATCTCACTACCTGTAGGGGTAATTGTAACATCATCCATATGGATGATCATGGTGACACCTTACTTCTGTAAGGTACACCTAATTTTTAGGTATTGTAAAAAAAAACCAGAGTCATAGAGATGTGGAGATAAGAATAAAATAGGATGAAGAGGGTTTTCGTAAATGGGGATGATAATAGAGACTGAGAAGATATTCTTCATCGTGAACTTGCCTTGTTGTCATTCATAATTAAGAGAGAGAGTGAGCGAAGAAGCGAAAGCTATAGATGGAATGGAATGGAATTTTATTAAAATTTGGGCTATTAGTTGAATTTTGAAATAATTTTAGACATCCGATGAAATTTGTGAATGGTTTATAGTCACCGGATGTAATTTCTTTGACTTTCTAACACATTCCTTGTCTTAATTTAGAGAAAAAAAACAAAAAAACCCTTTTGGGTCCCTATATTTTTTTTAAAAAAAATATCTATATTTATATATCTTTATCTTTATCTATATCTATATCTAAATCTAGAGGATAGATCATATGTACTCAACCCTTAACGTGTATCATGTACACAAATCTGGGCCGTTGAGATGGAGGGTGGAGATTAATCAGCCCATTTGTGGTAGATTGCCTGCATAGATGATTATTCGGTCGAGTATAAATGATTATGCACTAGTATATGAAGGATTATTCAGCCTTATGAGTCTATTTAGTAGGTTAGTCATTATTCGATCGTATTGACGGATTATGCGATGGTAATTTTTAGGTAAAAGTTAGGGGCGTTTTCATGGTGCTAGCTATTAGAAAATTTTATCGATATCATCGCATAATCCGTCAATACGATCGAATAATATTGTAACACAATCGAATAATTAAGTTATACCATTGAACAATAAAGCAATAGAATCGCATAATCCGTCAATACAATCGAATAATATAGTGAAACCATCAAATAATCAAAATAACTAACCTACTAAACAGACTCATACGAGTGAATAATCCTTCATATACTAGTGCATAATCATTTATACTCGACCGAATAATCATCTATGCATGCAATCAAACAAATGGGCTAATTAATCTCCACCCTCCATCTCAACTAATCAACGGCTCAGATTTGTGTATATGATACACGTTAAGGGTTGAGTACACCGAAGCTAACCCCTCTCTCTCTCTCTCTCTCTCTCTCTCTCTCTCTCTCTCTCTATATATATATATATATATATATACACACACACACACACATACTAGGTGAGTAACCGTGCATGAATGAGTGATGAACTGAATAATGTCGCAATGTAAAAGGAGGAATAATGGGTCACGAAATGTAATTCTTGAATACGCAATAAACATATTGTACAAAACTGAGCACTAAAACATAAGTTTATTCTTAGCGTTAAATAAGACATTCTCCATGAAAATCAACATATTTCACTTACAAGACACCCCAAAACAATTAATAATGATGTTGAGAATCCTCAAAGCATATTCGATATTTGTATGCTTTTCGCCCTTGATTATATTAGCAGTTGCCTGCGTTGGGATCCTGGCAACAAAATCGAGCTCAACCTGTAAGCTTTTAGAATTACAAGGCCTCCGTATGCATCTTTTGGATTTTCTTGATCGGGATTGCCATATCCATTGTTCCTGTAGAAAGAAGAGTCGTGTCTCTGAAAATATCAAATGGTAAAAATATATTAACAATCATTAGTAGACGTGCACTTGCATACACCACTGAAATATAAATGCTTTCACCTGGCAACATCTTCCAGCGCGCATAACAGGAATAGCTTGCTTGTTATTGGGCAGTCGGCCGACAGTGAACAAGCAATTCTCGCTATCATAGGCAAAGTCATTGCCTCTTAAGTTCATTGTCATATATCAGTGAATTTTGGTTCTTTGATGTATCATAATCCCGAAACATGCAAAAGCAACAAGTCTCTTTTAGAAATATTAGAACAGATCAATAAAATCTAAAGAGTTCATCTTATTTCATGCAAAGAAGACCACTAAAATAAAACACAAGAGAAATGTGCTCAAAGAAATACAATCAAATGGGGAAGGACCAATAGAAATGAGATGAGATGACATCTGCAATAGAAAAGATCAACGGAAATCAAGAAGAATAAACAACAAATAATATTATATAAACGAGACTGTGACTTTCACCAGGGGTTGCCAATGGGCCTGTTTCAGATGTCTTGAGTGGGAAGTTCACCTGAAAGGTGCACAATTTTAGCTTGTTCAAGGAGATCATCAAGGCACAGAAGATAATGAGCCCTGTTTTCCCAGCTGGGGATTGTAATTTTGAGGATTGGTGTCTACCAGAGTACAGTGAATGGGGAAGATCACTTGTCCATGTGTTTGGAGAGTAAAGATACTGAGAAGAACACTCTGTTAATCTCAGATAGGAGTTGCTGGTGTTTGTTCAGAATGTCTGTGTTGAATCAGAAACCCGGACTAAATCATATGCACAGGGATTCTTATGGAAGGTTTGCTGCTGATAATAAGAGTGGGGATAACACAAGCCTTGGCTGGAATGGTTATATGAATATGGCTTGACTTTTTAGGGCTGGATTCTGGATATTTGGTCGATGATACAGCAAACTTTAGCACTTCGTTTCACGTCATTAAGGAGCTTAGTAGCTTTTCAAAGAATGGAGTTTTGCTTGGGGTGAGGAGTGGAAGTGGGGCAAGGAAGTCCAATGGGCATAGTGGGAAATTCACTTGGAGGATTGAGAACTTCACCCCCACTTATCCAGAAAGACAAAGTGCACAGAGAAAGACAAACACATCCACAAGTAAATTTAGGACATCTGAACTGATTAAAAACAAATAATAGATTAGCCAGCCATTGAAATGAAGAAGATGATACTAAAAGATATATATGACAAAGTGCAAAAAAATAGGTATGCTTCTACATTAAAAGAACTAAAGTGCAAAAAAAACAGATGTAAATATCGAGTATCAAGCCGCAATATTTTCCCCTTTAGAGAGAGAAGATATGTTAGCAATCAAAGCGAAAATAATGAATGTAAAACCCTTTTTATAAAGGGAAATGGAAAAACTATGCATGCTTTGGCAACAAAAATAAATAGATGTTAATATGAATGAGGAAGATACACTATTTCAATTCAGTAAAGAGAGGAAAAGGCAGCCTTATTTAAAATTGAAAATGTAACGTGTAATATACATATGCTGATGATTAAAGGATGGAAACCATACTGATCTACGATTTATAGCACATAAATACCCATGTGAAGTCATGATTCCCATAATTGTATACAAAAACTGCACTCAAGGTTTTTTTTGTGGTAATTCAAAAGGGGTAGGGGAACAGATATTGAGGCACGTGAAGTACTCACATCGGCGATCCTCTCTTAGCACATAGGTCATTTGTGGTTAATACGTATAAGTTATGGAACCCTTTCCATTAACATAAGAAACAAATTCCTTCCTATTCTTCCAATAAAATCTCCAGGTTACAACAAGGGAGAAGGCATCCAAAAAATTAATGAGGCAGGAGAAAACTACAAAAGGATGACCGCCAAATTTCTCGCGTGATGACCACCAAATTTCTAATAATTCTCATCAAACAAGTTAAAATTTTCAATTCAAAGGGTCTCTCTATCTTCTAAAATAAGGACCTGCAGTTTCTCGTTACCATTAACTCGGTCTATTCCCTTCACAAACCTGAGGATCTAATGAATTTGCAAATGGGAGAAGAGTATCAATCCTTCCACAAACTAAAGGCAAGTCATTATGTCATGAACTGCACTATATCATTTAAAAGGGCTGCATATTGGTTGTAAGAGAAAAGCCAAGGGTGCATAAGATGAGGGATAAGAGGAATCATAATTCACAGAAAAAAAAGAAAAAGACATTCATATAGGTGCCAATTATTGCCACTCATTATCAATTCTAAACAATATGAATATCCATTCTCATTCAAGAGAAAGAGGGAGAAAATGAACCTTCTTGAGACAACATTTACAATTATAGAAAAGGTTAAAATTAAAAACATCTACTCTAAACCCAAATCTGTACACAACGCCAATTACAATCGTAAAGAAAGCTAACATGAGAAACAACTAAACCAAACATGAAGGACTATTCTAAACAAGCACTGATTGTAAATTTGGGGATAATCTTTCTTACACATTTCAACAAACATCTTGAGTGCATTACCAACTCACAAGTCCCAATTCGAAATTCTAAACAAGCACCGATTGTAAATTTTGGGATAATCTTTCTGAGACATTTCAACAAACACCTTGAACGCATCATGAACCCACATGTCTCAATTCGAAATTCTAAACAAGCATTGAGAAATGCTTGCAAGGTAAGCTTCTCTTGTCACATTTCGGACAAAATAAGCTTGCACAAATGTACAGGGAAAAATGCAAGATTTATGAATTAAGTAATCACTGGGAGTTTTGAAAGAGAATTCAATACTTACAGGAATGTATTTGTCATTGTATGGATCCCATATATCTGGGTCAGTCCCATTTATTATATACCATGAAATTTCTGAAGATTAGGAGCAATTGTAGGATTTCCAGCAAATTCCTTGGAATAAGTTTGTCAGACCTGTTAATACAAGACAATGAAAAGTTAAAGGGAGCAAACAAAAAGACAACTATATTTTAGTAAAATAATGCAAAACTCACAATTTTGATTAGCAAAAGACGGAACTGATTTATTCGAAATTCATAGAATATTTTATTAGAATATTTTAGTTCTAAGAGTGACACATAATCAAGGTAGGAACACATAATGAACAGAAACCTGAGTCTTAAAACTAATTTTTCTTATAAATAACAACTGGCTTCAATACTGAGAGAAATAGAACAAGAGGCCCACAAGGAACAACACAGAGCTTAGTATTAGAGGTGATGTTAACTGCATGTTTTGTGATTTGAGTCGTAGGGGAAATGACCAATGGGCAGTACATCTGGTAGAGAAATTGGTGTGCTGGGTGGAGATGGAATGATGTTGGTAGTGGTCTGAAATCTAAATTATTGGGTAATAATTATGGTGTTCGAATGTTTCACAAGAGCAATATCACTTACAGTTGTAGCCTTATCTGAATATGTCATGGCTTTTCCGCTGAAGTTAGCTCCAAACTCAAGATTGTGAATGGTGAACACTATAAGGGCCTTATTCAGACCATACTGTTGGTAGTGCTCTTAAACAACCATGCATTAGGCGCACTTGACCAGTCATGGCAATGAATTACATCCTGTCCGGAAGAAACAATGATTAAACAACATGCAGTGTTCAGTCAAAGACACTAAGAAACTATAGAATGCTTATGATTTATGAGTTAGGATAAGGAGTTCTCCTACATAACTCCATAATAAAGGGTAAACTAAATTACATTGGACAATCTTAAGTCTTAACCTTTCCCATTCAAATACAGAAACACGGTATGCATAATTCAAGGTATATACAGTCAGTCTGGAACCTTATATCCAGAATGCGCAAAGTTTATTTACATGCACCATCTGAAGGCCTATGACCAAGCAGGCACAGATACAATACAGGGACAACAACCAGGAAATTCCCCTACTACTCCTTTACAATCCGACAGATTAAACAAATATAAAAGCAGGCTAGGTTTGCTATCTATGTTTTAAAATGAAATTGATAAAGGGATAAAGGGAGGCGGTAACACTAAACAAGCAATATGAGCAATTAAATGGATAAGATGCATAACTTCTCCCATGTTTCCCTTAGTTGTTTATTTTTTTTCCTGAGCAAAATAACCCATATATGTATAAAGAAATTGAGTGTCAATGATTCAAAGGTAATCAGAGCAATCTGATGAAATTATATAAGAAGGTACAAGGCAATTAAAAAAATAATTATGAAACCTACCTCTTGTTTAATCACCGGCATTTTCACCTTCTTCACAATAGATGATTTGAATGTAGCTTGACAAACCTCATTTACTCAAAGACAACCTTTTATTAAGATCAAATGTGAAATGACTACTTAAATCACTATGATAATAATTAAAATTTAACTACATAACATTTAATAATCAACATCTTAAAAAAGCATGCATTTACAGTGCCACACAAGTTCAACACAACTAAATCTGCAACAACTCAAAGGTGTTGTCCTCACATACAGAAACAGCATATATCTTTAAATGTTGATCAATGATCTCTAGCTTCGAATTCATACAAATATGATCCGAAACATGAATGAAATTCGCATTTATATATTATAATCTAGATCTACATAGAATTGACAAAATAAAAGTTTCGCTAAGGAAAAAAAATGGTTTGCGTTTCCAAATACTGCAGTTGCAAATTCAGCCGAGATCGACAAGGGAAATAAACTAAACATCTCCCGCATAGAGCACTGCACATCAAAGAAACTTGCAGCTCCGAAAGTTAATGGAGTTTTAATCATCATAAAAACATACTCGAGCAATAAAATCTCCATTCACAGTCCCCTTTGGTAAATTTAATCATTTGGTCAATCCATATTTGCGTGTATGTTACTTTATCCTAATTTATTTTCATATGGTTATTTCCTTGCCTTGATTCATAGCGCCTAAATATCAATATCTAATTTTAAAATGAAATCCATCAACTTGAGAAGATGAGAAATCAACAGAAACAAAATCTGAGACCACTTGCCCCAGAAACGAGTGCCAATATGAACCGGCAACCAATTAGATTTGAAACAAGATGACTTCAAAAATCGAAATTGAGCAATAACACAACAACGAATATTTTACCTAAATCTTTGAAACAACAATCGACAAAATAGATATGAAAGCAAGTGGCGAGGAATCAGAGGTTACCTGGTTGACAAAGCAGGCGTAATGGTAGAATTTCAATACGGTAGCTGAGCACAGGGCAATACACACCAATGAAAATCAATTGAAACCATAATATGAATAAAAGTAGAACACAAAGGGCATGAATGGTAGAATTTCAATATAAATGAAGTTCAATTACCTGGGACGGATCAAACAAGACTATCAGTAGGCGAGGATTCATGATTCTTAAAGTTTTCGTGCGCAGCTGAGACCGAACAGAGACGGGGGCGAACACAGAGGAGGCGGAGGAAGTTGGCTGGTCCGTCTTCGCCTCCGACAGAGATTGTGGTGGATTTCTGAGACCGAACAGCCACGAGAGCGAACAAAGGAGTCGAAGGAAGTTGCTGGTCTGGATCTGTGCTCAACTCCAACGGAGGTTGCGGTGGATTTGTCGACAGATTCAGAAAGGAAGGGGTAGAAGAGACACTGATGAGGGTAAGGAAGGGTAAGGGCGGCTGCTGAACAGGGATAGAGATGACGATGGGTTTGTCGAGGAGAGACGGGACGAGCATAAGGTGGAATCCAACGGCGGCCCGAGGGTGGGTTCCTGAAAACACAGCCGGCAACAGAGTGGATTGTAAGCTCGGTGAAATGGTGCGGGCGAGGGTAGAGGAGAGACTCTACACGATTTTAGATGAAAGGACAAAAATGGACATTGAAAAGAAAAAATGAATAATTTCAAATTCAATGCTTTGAGGGTAAATAGGACATTGAACACCCAAATTAGTGTCGTCCGTAGATAGTTTTAGGTTTTTAGCAATGGATGGACTGGATTGCACAAACTCTCCCACAATCTTATAGGAGTAAGGATATATATATAAATAAACTCTCTTAATTTAGAAGAGTTTAGGATGTTGTGTCAATTTTAGAGGTATTTAATGGGTTTTGAGTTTAACCAATCTTTTTTTTTTGCCATTTTTCCTTAATTTTCTTTAATTCTCAATTTTTTCTTTTTTATTTCCCTTTAATTCTCTTTTTTTCTTTAATTTTACTAACTATTAGGCTTAATTCAAAACATTGAATTCAATCTAATATAACTACTGAGCTTAAATTAAATTCATTTACTAACTATGTATATCTATATCTATACCTATATAAACTCTTGATTTAGAAGAGTTTATGATGCTGTGTCAATCTTATAGGCATTTAAGGGGTTTTGACCAACCTTTTTTTTTCAATTTTTCTTTGATTTTCTATAATTATCAATTTTTTCTTTTTTCCCCCTGTAATTCTCTTTTTTTCTTTAATTTTACTAACTATCTATATCTATATCTATATCTATATCTTTATCTATATAAACTATTAATTTAGAAGAGTTTAGGATGATGTGTCAATCTTAGAGGCATTCAAGAGGTTTTGACCAATCTTTTTTTTTTGCCATTTTCTTTGATTTTCTTTAATTCTCAATTTTTTCTTTTTTTTTTCCTTTAATTTTACTAACTATCTATATCTATATAAACTCTTAATTTAGAAGAGTTTAGGATGGTGTATCAATCTTATAGACATTTAAGGGGTTTTGACCAATCTTTTTTTTTCATTTTTCTTTGATTTTCTTTAATTCTCAAATTTTTCTTTTTTTTTCCCTTTAATTCTCTTTTTTTCTTTAATTTTACTAACTATCTATATCTATATCTATCTGTATCTATATAAACTCTTAATTTAGAAGAGTTTAGAATGATTTGTCAATCTTAGAGGCATTTAAGCAGTTTTGATCAATTATATTTTTTTTTCCATTTTCTTTGGTTTTCTTTAATTCTCATTTTTTTTATTTTTTTCCTTTAATTCTTTTTTTTTTCTTTAATTTTACTAACTATCTATATCTATATAAACTCTTAATTTAAAAGGTTTTAGGATGATGTATCAATCTTAGAGGCATTTAAGGGGGTTTTACCAATCTTTTTTTTTTGCCATTTTCTTTGATTTTCTTTAATTCTCAATTTTATTTTATTTTCCCTTTAATTCTCTTTTTTTTTTCTTTAATTTTACTAACTATTGGGCTTAATTCAAAACATCGAATTCAATCTAATATAACTACTAGGCTTAAATCAAATTCATTTACTAACTATGTATATCTATGTCTATATCTATATAAACTCTTAATTTAAAAGGTTTTAGGATGATGTATCAATCTTAGAGGCATTTAAGGGGGTTTTACCAATCTTTTTTTTTTGCCATTTTCTTTGATCTATATAAACTCTTAATTTAGAAGAGTTGATAATGATGTGTCAATCTTAGAGGCATTTTATGGAATTTTGATCAATCATATTTTTTTCCATTTTCTTTGAATTTCTTTAATTCTCATTTTTTTTCTTTTTTTCCTTTAATTCTCATTTTTCTTTAATTTTACTAACGATTGTGCTTAATTCAAAATATTGAATTCAATCTAATATAACTATCTATATCTGTATCTATATCTATATCTATATAACTATTTAAATTAGTAGAGTTTAGGCTGATTATATTTTCCCTTTTTTTTTTCCTTCCAATTTTTACCTCCTCTTCACAATTTGGAAGGAACGATAGGGTTCATTCCCGCCTCAGACGACTCCATGTTGTCCATTGAGCATCTCCCTATTAAGATGCCCCCTCTACTGATTTCGTGCCTCTCGCCGACTTCATGTTTTTTTTCCTTCTCCAAAGACGCTTCTTCCTCCTCCTTCGTTCTCCCATTCTTTCTCATCCTCTCTGTAATTACTCTTTTGCTAAGAGCAAAACAGCCTAATTCACCAACAATCCCCGCCCCCCGACTTTCAGAGACGCTTCCCATACGCCGATTAGATGGTGGACGGGCGATTTGATCGGTTCTGGCGCTTTCGCCCGTGTATACATGGGGATGAATCTCGAGTCTGGCGAGCTTCTTGCCTTTAAAGAGGTAGATCAATCGATTCGTGGATCCCAAATCTTCTCTTGCCTTTTCCATTTTATGGATTTTAAGTTTCAATTTCTGGAGGTTTTGTGGTTAAAATTTGAATTTTTGATGTGTTTAGGTTTTAATTGCTACCAGTAATGCTTCAAGGGAGAAGTTGAACAACTGTGTTGAGAGTTTTCTTCTTCAATCATTATCTTGATAATATTCTTACCTCGGTATGACTTTTCTCAATTGTGTGGATTAGGGTTTTTAATGTCGTCGGTTTTCTTTTATTTCTTTCTTACAATTGGATTCGATTGATTGTGGTCCAATAAAGCTATGAGAACATAATTTGAGATTTTTACATATTAGCTGAGATTGCGGTAGTTTATAATATGAAATGGTTTATCTAGTACAGATTGAGCTCCAAATAGTAGATGGATTGGTCAAGGACAGGACCCAATGTGTGCCTAATTAACCTTACTGCTTCATGCATATCTATTACAAGGTTTTTTCTTAAATTCTAGCTTTCATCCGCTCAGTGATACGTCTGCTAAGACTCGAGGTTTGATTTGCTGACCGAAATTAGTTTCTTGATTAATGCTCAGGTTTGGTTTTAGACTTCATGGTTGGTAACTCAAGTGATTTTCTCTATTCATAGATGTTTGATTCTTGATTCTATTATAAAATACATTCTTTATCATTCAACATCTATAAATATGTAATTCATAGACGATTTCTTTTAGACTTCATTGTTGGCCGAAATTAGTTTCCTGAATCTTGCTCAAGTTTGCTTTTAGACTTTATGGTTGTTGACTCAAGTGACTTAGCTCTCTTCATAGAAGTTTTATTCTTGATTCTTGATTCTTGATTCTTTTCTAAAATATATTCTTTATCATTCAACATCTATAAATCTGTAATTCAATTCTGTCATTCTATTTATGAAATTTGGCAGTTGTAAATCTGTTCTAAAATTCATTTCTTTAACTCAATTTCTAAAATTCATCTATATATATTTAGTTTATAAAATTCATCATGTTATTTTATTATAACATTCAGTATTCAATTTATGCAATTCAATTTCCTTAATGTTGTTTCTAAAATTCAGCATCTTATTTATTAAGATGTTGCTAGCCTTGATGTTGCCAAGATTTTCCAAGTTGATCTTAATGCCAATCACCCTGCTTTGGTTCTATTGAAGGAGGAGGCTGAGAAAGTGACTTTACATGCATGGTTGGTTCATTTGTTTTTTATTTTTATATGTGTTATAGCTTGGAATTAATGTTCAATCAGTGCCGATGGAGTCATTTCCTGTAATTCTCAGATGACGACTTCCCCAAAACAACTATCTTGGAGATTGTATCCACCAACAGATTCCCTTTGATGATGAACTTTTATAGGGAGATTGGTCCAATGATTTTTAACATCATATTAAGAAGGAGGTACATATATGGTTTGGGCTTATGATTCAACATTAGTTGTCTCTATATTTGTGCTTTTGATCGTTGGAAGTACCTTTTGCTTCACATGTGATGCTTTTTACCATAGCCAATGAGATCTAAGTTTTCTTTTATATATAATATTTTAATTTTAAAAAAACGCGCCATGGCGCGGGAATTAGCCTAGTACTACCCTAAATCAGAAGACTTTGCTGACGTGTCAACCTCTTCTTAATTTTCGTTAATTCAACCAATCCCCTATTTTATACTCTTTAATTTTTTTTTTACCCCTCTCCTATCCTCCCTTTCCAATTCTTGCCCATCTAGACTCGGCCGCTAGGGTTCCCAACTCCCCGAACAATCCTAAGGGAACAATTCAAAGCTCGGCGGGGAAGGGCCTTGGCGGGAATGAAACCGCACCTTGGCGGCCTTGACGGGTGCAAGAAGGAGACTTGGCGGCCTTAGCGGGTGCATATCGGGCTTGGCGGAGAAGAGTTTTGGCGGTCACTGAACGAAGGCTTAACGGTCTTGGCGGTTTTAAATTGAGATTATTTAGTTTTTATGGTTTCAAATTTCTTAATTATGAAGTCTTAATACTTATTTAAACATATCTATGCGGTTTTATATTTGATTTGGACAACTTTAAAATGTCTATGATGGTTTTTTTTATTTGATATGTTATAGACTTAAAATTAATGCATAATTTATGACATAATATATGTATTATACATAGTTCATTAGATAAATATAATTAGTAAATAAAAAAATGTTTTGTCCGTCAAGAAATCACTAATAAGGCCGCTTAATCGTCTTGGCGCTTAGCGAGTTAGCGGTACCCTGTCGTTAAGCATTCTTAATTAAGCTTCAAGACGAGCTTGGATCTGAACAAAGGTCTGATGTCTAATCTTAGTAGAATTTGAGTTACAAGCTCTTCTGGAAGAAAGATCGAGTCTTGATTGCCATCCTTGGTTGCAATTTTCATTCATTTTCTCTGAAATTCCATGGCTGCATATTTCAATCGATGCAAATTTGTGGATTGAAACAAGTCATGGGATCAAAACCAATCGAATCAATCAAATTAACTACTTACTACCTACAATTCGATAAGATTCGTATGAAGCTATTGATGAAATTAATGCTAAACTTGGATTCAACTTTGAATATATAACTATGAATACATACTTGATTATTTGATATGTTATAGACTTAAAATTATGCATAATTTATGACATAATATATGTATTATACATAGTTCATTGGATAAATATAATTAGCAAATAAAAAAAATGTTGTCCATAAAAAAACAGCTAATAAAGCCACTAAATCGTCTTGATGCTTAGCGGTACCCTGTCGCTAAGCATTCTTAATTAAGCTTCTGGGGAGCTTGGATCTGAACAAAGGTCTAATGTCCAATCTTAGTAGAATTTGAGTTACAAGCTCTTCTAGAAGAAAGATCGAGTCTTGATTGCCATCCTTGGTTGCAATTTTCATTCATTTTCTCTGAAATTCCATGGCTGCATATTTCAACTGATGCAAATTTGTTGATTGAAAACAGGTCAAGGGATCGAAACCGATCGAATCAATCAAATTAACTACTTACTACCTACAACTCGATAAGATTCGTATGAAGCTATTGATGAAATTAATGCTAAACTTGAATTCAACTTTGAATATATAACTATAAATACATACCTAATCGTCCTTTTCATCTATATATACCTTTTGGACGCCAATGCTCCGACCGTACGTAATATATATTCTGAATTAAACCCTAGACCGGGGATGTGGGGTTTTAATCAAACCTTTAAAATCTACATATCTATCTATCGATCTCGTCATCTAATTAATTAAGATATGATGGAAATCCATTCTTTGCTCATAAACATATACTGACTGATGTTGCAGGATATTTCGAAATAATGCGGTAGATTTTGGAGTGATTTAGAATGTTGTGAAACATCCCAAAAAGATGAACATAACAAAACGTTGCACAACCTGACAAATTATGATAATTATAGTTAAGTTGATGACAACGTACATGAGAATAAACAAACTTTTGTGATGTTGTTTGAATTATCTTGTCTAGTTATCTTCCTTGCTGATTCTGGAAAAAATAAATTTGATATTCCTACGAAAACAATTGATCTTCCAGAGAGGTATGTCTCTAAGTATAGACTAAAGCATATAATATTAGAGTTGAAACTTGTGGATTCAGTGCAAAAATTTGTTGTTTTGACTTCGACCTCTCTTATACGAGTTGGGTTGTTAGAGATACCAAATTATCAGATCTTGCTGAAAAACTCATTGTATTTGATTCAATTTCCTAAGAAGAGACTCTGTAATTATTTCCCAAGTTTAGAAAAAATTAGCGTTTAATGACACAATCTTAGTTGATGTTAGAGAGCGGCTTGACATAACAGAATATGTTATGTTTGATGGGAGTGATAAATTAAAAGTTGGAGAGACTAAGTTAACATATTACATTTTGGATGAGGTTAATGAGAGATTAGGTGTAGCAGAATTTAAGATGGACGAATTCAATGAGAGCTTGAAAGTTGACGAAACAAAGATTATGCATTTAGAAACATCCCATTTTGAAATTTAAGGGAAATTTCATAAACTTGAATTAGTCTGGGGTATTTCAGGGTAATACGGTAGACTACGGAGTAGTTTAGAATGTTGTAAAACATCCCTAAAAGACGAAGAACATAACAGAATGTTGCAAAACCAGACAAATTATGATAATTAGAGTTAAGTTAGTAGCAACATCCATAAAAATAATATAAATACTAAATTTATATATGCTTGGGTTTTTATTATCCAAATAGGTTAAAAAATATACACAACTACCCTTCATGGTGATGAGATGCGAAAATGGCTACTGTTGCTATGATTACTGCACTGAAGTATGAAATAAAGGTCGAGTTTGCTTCTGAATTTCAAAAGCTTAAAAATCAAAGGAAGAACTCGACTCTGATTCCTTAAAGTTGATGAAGTCTCCAATCTCTTGTGTAAATAAGTGCACACAATTGGTGTATTGCTAAAGAAAGATTGGCTGGTCAACTGGATACTAAAGCTACTAGACCATCGATACTAAAGCTACTGGACAACCAATTTTTGCACTGAATCCACAAGCTTCAACTCTAATGTTACATGCTTTTCAGAGACATCCCTCTCTAGAAGCTCAATTGTTTTCGTAAGAATATCAACTTTAATTTCCCACATAAGTAGCAAGGAAGATAGCGAGACAAGATAGTTCAAACAACATCACAAAAGTTTGCTTATTCTCATGTATGTTTCTATCAACTTAACTCTAATTATCATAATTTGTCAGATTGTGCAACATTTTGTTATGTTCTTCATCTTTTTAGGATGTTTCGCAACATCTAAATCACTCTGGAGTCTACCGTATTATTTCGAAATATTTTGCAGCATCAATTACTATAGTTTATGAGCAAAGGATGGATTTCCATCATACGACTAGCTACCTGTTGTGAGCTGAATCTGCCATGTTTTACAGTAAATTTTATATCGTTTTCTGCATACATTTCATGCATTTGGGCTAGGATAGTACATAATCTATGTAGTTTATGTTTATTTGCCAAATTATGGAATCTACACCAGTTTCTGTTTAATTCCGCAGAATTCGAGGCAAATTACAGCAGTTATGAGAAAGGTCGGAAAAGCTCGGAAATCAACTACAGAAGTCCAAGGTCAAGAAACAGCGGAACCAGTCGAATCAAGCTAGGAGCCCAACTTTACTCGATCTAGAGTAAAGTTACTCGATCTCGACGAAGGGTGTCCGAGCCTGTCGAGAAGAAGCTTGATCGAGGACACTGAGTCAGAGACAACCCGACTCCGGAAGCCAACTCGATCTCGAGTACATCTTGTCGAGATCGACAATACCTTGACGCCATGTCCGGAGTCGACGAGATGCGCCAAGTCGAGAAGCCGAAGACGGAGAACTCGACGCCAGACCTACTCGATCTCGAGTACTTAGGTCGATCTCGAGGACTCAGAGAGCCAAGGTCCGAGCCATGTCGAGCATCTGCTACCCGAGACGTCCAACCAGGTCATGGTCGACAACTTAATTCCATTCAAGTAAGTAGATATATTCTTTAATTGCATTTATTTATCTTAAAGCCTTTAGATATAGATTTAGATAAAGATAGATATATTCTATCCTTGAATAGCAAGGAGTAGAAGGCTATAAATAAAGCCTTATGGGCTAGTTTTTCATCATTCATTCAGATTCCAATTCGATTCCATTCAAGTAAGTAGGAGTAGAGAGAGAGAGAGTTTGTGGCGAGCAAGGTGGAAAGGCGAAAGCGGATTTGGCTTGTTTGGTTGTAAGCTCTCTTTGGTTTATTTTAATGCAAGTTAGTTTCTTTTGTTATTTAATGTCTTTCTTGATGATGAAGAGCGAGTAGTCCAACCACTTCTGGGGCTAGAGTGAGCCCGACGGTAGCCATGTGAGGTGACGCGGTAAAGGTTTGATCTTGTTATACAATTCGTCTTCTATCCCTATGAGCATGATTCTTTTGCAAGAGTTGAAGGTGATCCTTGTTTGTGTTATTGAAGCAAAAATGATCTTAATGCAACTCGGGTTAATTATGTGAAAAAGGGTTAGTAACAATTAGGGTTTATGCGAAAGCCTCTATATGCCTATTTGTTAATAACGAAAGTTATTTTGATGGAAAGCATGATCTTTTATGCCTTTATGTGTTACTTTGCATGGTTATCGTTGTGGTGTTGATACCCTGGCTTTGGAAGTTCTTTATATATTGAGTTTATTTCTGTCAAATTCCGAGTTCTGTGTTCGAATCTGCAAGATTTCAGTTTTTTTGTGTGTTTTAGTCGATCTTGAGGAGTCTGTGGTCGAGATCGAGTAAAATGTTGTCTTGATCGAGTTGTTTCTGTTGCTGATTTTGAGTTTCTGACATCGCTGTTGTTAGTCGATCTCGAGTAGGCCTAGTCGAGATCGAGTACTGATTTGTCTGGATCGAGTTTCTGTCGTCGATTCTGAAGTTTCTGTTTCTGCTGTCCTTTTTCGATCTCGAGTTGCTGTTAGTCGAGATCGAGCACTTCTGTGTTTGTTTTATTTTTTGCTTTCGTTTGTTATTTCTGTTTTTCTGTCTTTCTTTCTTTGTTTCTTTGTTTATGTCTTCTGTTTGCTTTTCTGTGAGATTTACAGCTACATAGGATCCGCTGACACGCTTCCTCGTGGATCGATCCCGACTTTCTCTTACTACATTGGAGGGAGTCTTGTAATTATTTGCGTGAGCCTAAATCTGGTTTGATCTATTTTATTATATTTCATACTCGATTTCCTCCTCACAACACTACCACTCAACCTTCCCACAATTAAGTAGTTCTGAAACTTCAAATCAATGATGTTTTTTGGTTGTTTTTGTCTATTGATTTTACTTGTTTTATTTAGGAAACAGGAAATAGATTCTTAGGAAATGGATAGAGAATCTTGAAAATGACATTTTTTAAGAGCATAGATACAACATGTAGTAGACTCAACGTTCTAAAAAACGCTTGACAACAAGGTACCGCTAAGTGCCAAGAGATTTAGCGGCCTTATTAGTAGTTTCTTGGTGGACAAACAATTTTTGATTACTTATATTTATCTCATGAACTATGTATAAAACATATATTATGCTATAAATTATGCATTAATTTTAAGTCTATAACATATCAAATAAAAAATCATCATGGACATTTTAAAGTTGTCCAAATCAAACATAAAATTACATAGATATATTTAAATAAGTATCACAACTTCATAATTAAGAAATTTGAAACCATAAAAACTAAATAATTTCAATTTAAAACCGCCAAGACCGATAGGCCTCCGTCCCGTGACCGTCAAAACTCTTCCCCACCAAGCCCGATTTGCACCCGTTGGCCGCCAAGTCTTCGTCTTCCACCCGCCAAGACCGTCAAGGTGCTGTTCCATTCCCGCCAAACTTTTGTGTTGAATTTAGTTAAATACTATAATAGGTAGTTTTGTACACCTTGGCGCTGTTCAAAACTGCACTCTGGGCCAGAAGTGTAAATGTTAGTATCATACTGGGCCGGCCCAAATGAAAGCCCAGAGGAAGGGAGGCAACAGTGTATCACATATGCTAGGGTTTTATAAGCCGAAACTCGTCATCTTCCTCCCGCTGTGTACGCCGTTTGGCAACTGACATCTAGGGTTTTTCAGGTACGCCCCATTGCCTTCTCCGAGTTCTCTCGTCCCCCTTTCAGTCGTTTTTCATTGTCTTTTTCACTCTCTTGTCTAATGCATCAGCTCTTGTTTTCATGCTTTGATGCATTCCTATTCAGATTGATCGGTTCTTTTTTTGACGCACCAGAGCAGTCGCCATGAGGTAATTCATGCCACGTTCCTCTCTTGTTACGTATTATTACGGGCGCAGGGTTTGATTTGTATCGATAGGGTTTCAACAAGTGTTTTTCACTGGATTCATGTGTGTTTTTCGTCCAATCATTTTATAATTATTACGGCATTGTGAATCCTTGATTATTTTCTGCGTAATCCCTGAACTAAAAGTACAACGAGAATGATCCATTTCGGGGAAAGCTAGGGAAAGAAAGGTGATCTAATCTGTTCGATATAATTCATCTTCTTCATGGACTGTGGAGTTTGCTGTGTTAGAAGATCTTAAAATTTTGATTGGGGAGACTTTGAAATATAAGTTTCTGGATCCAGATAAAAACATTGTTATTTAGCATTGGATATTCTGAATTGTAATTGTCATGTTCCTCCGGCAATGTGGAGTTGACTTGTTTTGTATATTGACACAGTAAGCTTCAAAGTGAGGCTGTGAGAGAGGCCATCACCGGTATCACTAATGATGCCAAGGAGAAGGGAAGGAAGTTTACTGAGACCATTGAGCTTCAGATTGGATTGAAAAACTACGACCCACAGAAGGACAAACGTTTCAGCGGCTCAGTCAAACTCCCCCACATTCCTCGTCCTAAGATGAAGGTTTGCATGCTTGGAGATGCCCAGCATGTTGAAGAGGTAACTGATCAACTTATTGTGTGTAATTTCATTAGCAGATGCTCTTAATTCAGTCATTTTGATTATAAATTTGTGAGTAGGAATGTGATTTATGCTGTATTATCACATTGAATTAGGATGACTGCAGGAATTTGAGTGTAACATGAGGTTTTGCTAGCTGGTCAAATATATTAACTTATTTATTGATCTTCTTTCCATGTCTGTAGTCTGAAAAGATTGGATTGGACTGTATGGATGTTGAAGCTCTGAAGAAGCTGAACAAAAACAAGAAGCTCGTGAAGAAGCTAGCCAAGAAATACCACGCATTTTTGGCTTCTGAAGCTGTCATCAAGCAGATCCCACGTTTGCTTGGTCCCGGTCTTAACAAGGCAGGCAAGTGCATCAAAGAATTCCACGATTGAGTATTTTGTAGTCATATCTGTTGAATTAATGGGATACAGAGAGGTGTCCATCTGAGACACTTTGTTGTAATATAGATGGTGGATTGTGATGGAAAATGTGGTTAACGGTTTTGGAAATTTGCTCCTAACTGCAGGAAAATTCCCCGCCCTTGTTAGTCACCAAGAATCTTTGGAGTCTAAGGTTAATGAAATCAAGGCTACCGTGAAGTTCCAGCTCAAGAAGGTGCTGTGCATGGGTGTTGCTGTTGGAAACTGTGGCATGGAAGAAAAACAGATCTTCCAGAATGTTCAAATGAGTGTCAACTTCCTTGTTTCCTTGTTGAAAAAGAACTGGCAAAATGTAAGTCTGAATTTCTGCATTACTTTTGATATGAAATCCTTATATTGTGTTTCTTTGTTAAATTCATTTGTAGAGATTAATGACAACTGAATTACACTTGATGAATTTCTTTTATCTATAACTCATGAATTACTTTAAACTCTGGTAACAATATGAATTACAAACTTCTTATATGCAATAGGTGAGACTCTGTAGTTTACAAAAAATGAGTTAATTTACTCATGAACCCTCGATTTGCAATATGATTTTTATTTGACATGAAATTGACAATGCTAGTCTAATCCCACCATGCCAAACTTTGTATTTTTTTTTCAAGTAATGTTTGGGAATTTTGCTATGTTTGATTGGTGTATATGGTAATGATATTATTCATTTGTGTTTCTCTCTCAGGTTCGCTGCCTGTACCTGAAGAGCACCATGGGAAAGCCATACCGTGTCTTTTAAGCTATTGTGCTTCATAGAGTTTTGAGTTGTTTCTTAGCCAGGGACCTTCACAGGAAATGATCAAATTTTCTTCGGATGGATTAGTATTTTTGTTTACTTGTTTCATGACTTTCATCTATACTTTATCAAGTTTTGATGATCAGTTGAATGTTTTCCTTCAGGCCTTGAACTTAAAAGTTCACTATGTTCAAGTATTCATACATGATTTTGCTATTGGCCTTGTAGGCTTATACAAATTTGGATTTGTGGTTTGTCGGCAATTTTAAGGTTTTTTTTTTCTGGGAAGATATGACCCCTCTTTTATGATCGCTAACCCTAATGTTATGATTTCATCGAACAGTAAACGATATAAATTTGATAAGCGAAATATGCATTTCATGTCTTGACTGAAGTTATTGATGATATAAATTTTGAATTACTGGTATGAATATACTCATTTCTTCACTTAAGCGAGGGATTTTAATGGTTAATTCGTACGGACATCAAGCAGTATGTCGAATAAAATTCATTTTCAGGAAAACAAATAAGTGTATTTTCTTGATTCTGATAATATGATTATAGCAAAAGTAATAGATATTGCAGTTGCAATTTCTTTGTTTTAACAATTAACATGCTTGATACCCTGATAAAAAAAACCATTAAAATGTAGATCCAAAATCAATATCTAATACACTTTCAGAAAATCGCCATCAACAAAATATGTGATTAGTTTTGAATTTATTTTTGGAGAGAACTTTCAGAACATGGTTCCTCCTGAAGAAAAAAATAACTTTAGAAGTGTGAACCCAATCCAAATCCAAATTTTGACATAAAGGTGAAGGAAACGGTGTCTATGAGATCCACATCATAGATGATCCACATTTTAGTATTTTACCACACATCGTATCAGATAAATTGGATTCCCAAGATGATAACACAGCCATCAACACCATCCGAATTCAAACTACAAAACTACACCTTAAAATTTTACAGAAATAACAATACAGAAACATACACAGAAGCCTCAGAGAGCTGAAGGCTCATGAGATGTCCTCACGCTGGATCGGCTTATCATTAGCAGGATTCTTCTTTTTAAGGGCCTTGGGCAGGTTGAGGTCGTCTTGTATGCAGCGTTGCTGGGGGTGGGAAAGTAACAAGCACATTTGCTTGAAGAAGACGCGCTGGAGGCCTTGACCGCTCTCGAAAATGTACCCTTCGTTCTCTGACACACTTTCAAGGGCTTCCACAAGGGCATCATAAACTTTCTGGGGGCTATTTTCTGGTGAGGGTTTGTCATGAAGGTACACAACATCAAATGTGAACAGCTTCTCGTTCACAGGCCACTGGAATACCGGTGGCAAGGATGACCGGCAGTATACAAGGATCTGATCATTATAAAAACAAGGAGTTAGCTCACGTGATGATCACTAGTCACAATTTATAGGTGATGTTGAAAGAAAGTAGGCAAAATTTGAAATTTTCTAATCCAATTCGACAGCAATTGCATTAGATGAGTATCAAAACTATGACTTGTGTAGACCAAATCAATTTTAAAAAATATTGTTAGGCCAAACAATGAACAACTTCCAACTAGCAGCAAACCCCATAACAGAAAAATCATATAAACCAAGTTTGTGATCAAATGACTAGGAGGCATGGAGCCATCAAGGGGTGAAGATATTATGGTTATTAAGTGATGCAAATGCAAAAAAATTTAACAAAAAAAAATCAGCACAAGAATCAGTTTCACTAACAATAATATGGGTCCAACTTTTATCTGCACAGATAGCATAACCTACGCATATTTGCAGAAAAAATGCATTCATCTACCAACTTTTATCTGCAGATTTTCCTAGAACCATGACAAAAAAAATAGCTAATAATGTATAACTCCTCAACTTAACTCAACTCAACAGTACTCAACAATTTAAAAGGATCAGCATATAGGCCAAAAAGCAAAATATGTTGCAGACCCTCCATAGATTGCAGCATGAAAAAACATGCAATTGCTTCCAATCATAGGTGATTAATCTTGGATTCTGCCTGAATAATCAATGTGGGCCTATCTGTGAATAAGGATTTCAAAAGAAATTACTATTGGTTTTCTGTGAGCACCAAATTACCACTTCTCCTCTAATTATTTTACTTATTATTGCTAATATAATTCCGTTTTATCTTAAACTGTAAGCAGGCTCAACTATTATAATTAATAAAAACAGTCCAAGGAATCAATCAAAGGATGTTCTAATAAGCAGTAGCTATGACAGGGGAGTGATCTTAACTAGCCTGGAAGATCATGACAACCAACAAAATCACAATGTGGAAGAGCCAAAACTTACCACTCTAAAAATCCGGTTTAAAGCACGAGACTTTTTGGCCTCATGAGCTGCTATATGTAATAGGGGAGTAAGATCAGCATGTCCACCGGCACCAATTGGATCAACAGTTATGTTCCGTAGTGCAGAAAATATTGAGTCCATATCACCACAGAAATCTCTACGAAGCTTCAATACAGAGGAGAAAATAAATAAGACTTACATAATGGAAAGGAATTCATGATTAGTGACATTTTCTCAGCCTTTGAAACAGCAAAAATGTCAAAAGTTGAACGGGAGACAATCAAGATTCACAGGGACAGTATTTAGTTGAGACATCATCTGTCACAGCCATTTCAATCAAATTAAACCACCTCCAATTGCAGGCATTCAAGAGGCAAAATCGAAGTTCATAAACAAGAGCGTATATCAACAAATCAACAATTATCCAAGAAATTTAACAGATGAAGAAGAATCAGGGTTACTAAATTGAATGAACAAAACAAGCGCATAGACAAGATAGTAACCAGAAAGGGCGAGAAAGGTCAATTAGGTACATAGATGCAAACGATAGAAGAAGAAATTAGGGCAAGGGAAAGAGAGGCACCCATTGGGCGGATCTGGCAAGGACGGAAAAGGCGAAGCGATGATCGGGGTTGATAGCGAGCTTGGAGCTGACGAAGAGAATGATGGCCTGCTTGATGGAGTCGAGGCGGGTGATGGGGCGGCCATTGAGGCCAGGGTTCTTCATCTCGACGAGGGACTCCTTGTCGATATCGATACAGAAGAGGATGTCCTCGCTGCTGTACCGCGATGCGGGGAGACTGTACGGAGCAGGTGCCGGAACCACCTCTTCCATGGCTTCCATTTCCAAACTCTCTCTCTCTGTGTGATCTGGTTCTTCGGTCTCTTGTAATGTACGATGTACTTGGTTGGGGTTTGATGTTTGTTTGTCCAATTGTTTCTATTTCCACTAACACATCTGATTTGGCAACTTTACTCGTCCAGTCATCCCAACCGAGCAAATAACTTACGGTTTTTTTTATCCTATACCCGTAAAACCTAATTAGGGAAAGATTCTAGGATGGTATGAATATAACATTTCATCCTCCACTTTGAAAAAATAACCTCCACTTAGAAAATTGGCAAAGGCATGACAATTTGTCATTCTTGTAAATCGGGCACAACCGGTTGTCGGTTACCCTTTGCACAAACCGGGAAAAGTTGTGACAAAATGTGGGACACGTGTCAACCGAAAATAGGAGGGAGTGTAATCATTTTGACAAAAAAAAATTAAAAAAAAAAGAATGCAGAGGTGACAGTGACACTGGGAGAGAGGGTGAGAAAGCTTGGAATGACTAACATTTAATGCTAGGAGAGAGAGGGTTCACTTTTCACAAAAAAAGTTCTCGCTAAGGCAAAATGGAGGGAAATCACATGGGGAGTCTATTGGTTTTCAAAGGGAGTGTAAAAGGAGATGGGGGAGCTCGACAGGTGGACCAAAAAGTGAAAAACAACTGATTCTTCTCCATGGCTTTCATTAACGTCAAGTTGGAAGAATAAAACCCAGAAATTCAGTTACTAGCCAGGCAAAGAGAAATCCTAGTCATCAACGGAATATATATAGACATACACAGGGATACACGTGGCAATTGCGGAAGTTTGTGCAGAAGCACACATGCGGCATTAGTGTTAGACACAACCACGATCGATAGGCAACGTCCGAGCTTATTGGGCATAACCTTGTATCAAGGTGAAAAAAAATTCATAGTGAACACTAACACTGAGGACTTAAGGAAGCGTGGCGTGGATAGGCGATTATATGATTATGTAGTGGGATGCCGCATCTTTTGGGTATGTTGAGGAAGGTAGTATTTTGGTAGTATGCATGTCAATCAGGGAAATTTTGGGGTTTTGGTCGTTTATTTTGTGCATAACTGGGCGTTTAGTTTCACATATGTACGGGGTTTTGTACTTACTAGCCATTATAATATTTTCCCTAGCCAATCTCATCAAATACTAAGCCGATAACAGGCAATCCCTTACCATGTTTTATATATCTTAGAAACTGTCAACCATGTTTTTTACTATATATGTATGTTGTCGAGACTTGGTTATATTTATTATAGATGTTTGTGGCTAATGTTGCGTTATTATTAACACATGGTTCCAAAGTTCGAAATGCTAACAAGTTTATCAAGTCAACCAAACACAACGAACAACAATATTTCCTAACCAATATAAGTCAGTTGCCTCTCGAGGAAGTAATGGATCAGGGTTGAGCAATACGACACATTGGATCCGATATTTACAATGCCCCCTAGCCTGCTGTCCTTCAACATTTGCCAATCAGCCACAGTTAGGCCATCGTCCATTCCTTTCAGCATGGCCATCTTGGAGAACTGGTTTGACCTCCCTCTAAAATAGTTTGTCGGAGGAAGGGCTAGTGTCGCCTGCACAAATATCACACAAGCCCACACAGTTGACATCACCAAGACAAATGAATAAGGCCCCTAATCTGTCTCAGAAGTGATAACAGGTGATACCTTTTTGCTCGACGGCGTCGCGACCTTTTTTCCTTTCGATTTTGTCATTGTCCTTAATCTGTCATTCAGATAATACTCATTTCAGTAATAATCCTTGCCAATATATACAAATGCCTAGCCAGTCAAAATAATGTTTCTGCTAGAAAATTTAACATTATCCAAATGACAACTCTACACAAATGCCCCGAAAAACCATCAACAACTAAATATGATTGCTTTAAGACATCAGATGGTTTGAGGATCTTTGTTTTTTTATTCAATATACAAGAGTAACGAAACTCAAAGAACTTCATATCATAAGAATCATGAGCATATAGTTAGACAACAAAAGGTTGATCACGAGTGTGATTGGGTCCAAAAACAACACTTTACCACAACACTAACAACAAACTAGCACATGGGACTTGAAACTATGGCCTCAAAGGGGCTGCTAGCCTTTAATCCATAATCCTCTAAAATCTTGTATATATCATCTTCATTATCCCTTCTGCGAGAAATTTTTTTAAAACCATGAGTACCTAAGTAGATTTATCCAGACTACATCGAGCATGATGGTTTGTTTAAAACCATGAGTTTTTCAAAGACACTATCCATTATAACTAATCGAAGACAAGTCATATGTGTTGTCCCCTACTTCCCCAAATCGAAGCCAACTCAGAATTTCCTATACCTAGCCATTCAATCGTTTCCCCTATCCACAAGAACGACTCCACTCGCCATTGACGAGTTATCAAATTCCAAATTTCATTCTTTCATGGGGGTTGTCTAATCGTTTCTACCCTATTTGGACCTTCAATTTCATCACCAACTTAGCATCAATGGCAAATCTCTACCCCTATCCCCAAACCGCCCACCACACATACAATTAGGGTTTCCCCTTCACAAATTTCCAAACCCATTCACCCAATTCTTCCCACCGGCCCCAAATCGAATTTACATGCATTCAAACCCCCAAACCGCCATAAAAGGAGAAAACTTAGAGATAGAGAATTGGGGATAACCTCTCTTCAATGGCGGATTGGGCACCAACTCTCGTCTCTCTCCAATTTCGGGTCGTTCCTCCCTTGAATGGTGGTTTCCCCCTCTCCCTCTCTCTGTTCCGGCGTCGCACTAAGTGCTCCCTCCAAGCTTTGGCAATGGTGGTTTTCTCCTCCAAGTCTTTTGAATTTCTACAGGTTTCAGAAATTGTGAGTATGAGAGATGACCGTGATGTGATGTCTCCTTTCTACCATTTTCTCTTTCCACATTGCAATTGAAAGGTCACCCGCAGGAATAGGTTCTCACAACCGGTTACTTTTGCAAATTATTGGGCCTTTTTGACATTTCTGCAAATTGGGTCGGGGGAGGGTTATTTTTGCAATGGGCCAAGAGAAATGGTATATTGAGCACCATTTTCTCAAGATTCTATGCCAAAAGTAATTGTATTGTACCATGAGAATTTAATTTAAAATTTGACTAAAGGAATTAAATAAAGAAAATGTTTTTTGTACTGTATCATGAGAATTTAATTTAAAATTTGGCTAAAGGAATTAAATTAAGAAAATGTTTTTTTATAAAACGGGAATCTTATTCTATGCCTTTGGTCATATGATAAAAAAAAAAACGAATAACATAAAATAAAAGTACGAAAAATAAATGATGGAAAAAAAATACAAAAAGAAATATTTTCTGTTAAAATGTACTCCATCTTATTTTATTTTAGGAAAATTCCGTTTGGTGTCCGTGAGGTTTTGACAATTTTGCTTGGTGTCCTAATGTTTTGTTTTGTTCGGATAGTGTCCCTGAATTTTGTCAAAAGTCTGCCTCATGCCCAAAACTCATATTTTTCACTTTTTTAAATGAAAAAACGACCCACCATTTTTATTTATTTCATTAGACAACTGAAGCTATTGGAGGAGGAATTAATAAAAACCCAGAGTTTAGACATGCAGCGACAAGGACATACCCTTTCAGTTAAGCAGATGAACTTGCTAAAGAAAACGGAGGCTTTGCTGGATTATCACAAAATTTATTGGAACCAACGAGCTAAGACAAAACATATTAAACTTGCAGATACCAATTCTGGTTATTTCCACAAAATAGCGTACGGGAGAAGGAACAGGAAAATTATAAGACAAATCACCTCTGCGGAAGGAACTCTCATCGTAGGAGAAGAAAATATACGACAAGAAATAAGAAGGAACTTTGAAAGCAGATTTAAATCAGCTGGGGAAACCACTAGGGATTGGACAAACCGAATGGATCTCATGAACAACTCAATTACAGAAGAAGAGAATGAAGATTTAATTAAACTAATCACTAATAGTGAAATAAAAAACGCAGTTTTCAGCATGGGTAAAAACAAATCTCCAGGTCCAGATGGGATGACCATCGAGTTCTATAAAACATATTGGGAAATAGTTGGACCTTCGGTCATTAGAGCAGTCAAGAGTTTCTTCATATCAAAACACATGCTTAAACAAATAAATCACACATTTATTACTCTACTACCAAAAATTGACAATCCAACTACAACTAATAATTATAGACCTATCAGTCTATGCAATTCTATATACAAAATCATCTCTAAAATAATTATAGAAAGACTAAAACGCGTAATAGGCAAACTCATCCACCCCCTCCAAGGTGCCTTTGTGTCAGATAGGGCTATTCAAGACAATGTCCTAATAACACATGAAATTTTTCATTCCTTCAAAACTCGCAAAGGTGCGGAGGGATGGATGGCTATAAAATTGGACATGGAAAAAGCGTATGATAGAATAGAATGGGATTTCTTGTTGGAAATTCTAAAGAAATTTGGATTCCACCCCATGTTTATTGAGTGGATCAAAGAATGCATAACAACAGTTTCTTTCTCTGTGCTGGTTAACAATGGCCCTGCGGAGGTCTTCACACCCTCCAGAGGCATTCGTCAAGGTGACCCATTATCACCCTTCCTCTTCATCTTAGGAGCAGAGCTGCTTGCCAGAGAACTTCATAAAGAATCATTTTTGTCCGCAGGGAAAATAGGATTCAAATACGGTCGTCAGGGGCCATGCATACCATTCTTAGCTTTTGCGGATGACATAATAATCTTTTCAAAAGCAACGGTTGAAGCAAGCGCAAAAGTAAGGAATATCATTGACAAATATTGCTCCATGTCAGGACAGAAAGTTAATTTTCACAAGTCCAACTTCCAGACCACGTTAGGTGTACCAAACTCAAGGATTCACACCTTAATAGAGAATCTTCAAATTCCGCACACCAGAGCATTAGAAAAATACCTCGGATGCCCAATAATAAATGGAAAAGTAAACAAAGAAACCTTTGAGGACATTGTCTGCAAGTCAAAGGAACAACTAACGAAATGGAGAGCGAATACTCTCTCACAACAAGGACGAACAATCCTAATCAACTCAAATCTAGTAGCCAAACCACACACCATGCAAAGTTTTATGCTCCCTACCAGCATCCACAAAGAACTGGACCAAGTTAATAGAACTTTCTTCTGGAACAAAGATGTGCAACATAGACCACTCATTAGTTGGGACAGAATATGCAAACAAAAAAGAAAAGGTGGATTGGGAATTCGAAAATCCAAAGACATGAATGGAGTTCTCCAAATGAAGTTATTGTGGAAAACACTAGCAGAACTAGATAATTACTGGGTAAAGATTATAAGATACAAATACTTAAAGGACATGGACATCCTTAAATATAAATGTACAGGCAATGCCTCATGGCAATGGCGTAAAGCTTGTTCCTTGATTGACAAATTCATTTCAGGCCTCATGTGGTCTATAGGAGACGGTAAATCTGTTAGATTTTGGGAGGACAAATGGGTCTCTCTTGAACCACTATCAAAACGAATCAATCCAAACCAGCAAATCCAACTCAATACCCGAGTCAGCGAGTACATTATGGCGGGGAAATAGTGGAAGGAAAAACTAGAACAACATCTAGATACAAATAGTGTAAAGGAAATAATGGACATCCCACTCCCGATTAACCCGATTCCGGATAGACTATACTGGTGGCCGGATAAATCCGGATGGTTTACAATGGCTAGCGCCATGAAAATTATTACAAATCCGAATAGAGAAACTGATGACCCAAACTATTGGATTTGGAAATTAAACACTCTTCCAAAAATCAAAAACTTTCTTTGGAAAGTCAGTCAAAAAGGACTTCCTACAAAGGAGAGATTGATTAACAGAGGTATTTCTATTCCGAATGGTTGTCCCTTTTGTGATATACCAGTTGAAGACGAAGCACATCTTTTCATCAAGTGTGCATTCATAAAAAACTCTTGTCTTCATTCTCAGAAAGTGGAGGATTTTGCAAATCCCATTATAGAGACAACAAGAGATATTAAGGAAATCATGAGTATCTTAGGAGAAAAACTTGACAAAAATGAGAAGGAAAAGTTGGCGGTAAACTGGTGGCTAACATGGTTCTTCAGAAATCAAATAATATTCAAGGATGGTAAAATCCCTTCAATACATGAAATTGAAAGAAGAGCAAATGCAACACGGGAAAACTGGTTCAAAGCAATCCAAAGTGAAGATGATAATGACCATGATTGTTTACATTAGACAAAATTACGGAAAATTAGCAGAAAGAATATTAAATGGAGGAAACCGGACCAAGGATTCATGAAATTGAACTTTGATGGAGCTGTCTCTCATGAAGGAGTGAGTAGCGGAGGTTATATTATTCGGGACTGGTGTGGCAACCCGATAAAACTCGGATACAAAATATTTGGAAAATTAACCCCTGCCATGACGGAGGCAATGGCTTTGAGGGAAGGTCTTCTACAGGCAACCCAACTAAACATCCACAATCTGGTCATTGAAGGAGACTCCCTTACAATTATCCGAAATTTAAAGCAACTGGGTCACTGTCCTTGGGAAATAGAACTTCTAATGGGGGACATTAAATGGATAACCAAATCTTTCCAGAGAGCAAACTTTTCCCATGAGCCCCGGGAGGGAAACAGAGTGGCAGATAAGGTTGCACACATTAGTCACTTTTATTCCGGGATTGCACTAGAATCAAACAAAGATCTCATTGATCTCATCCGAAAGGATGCTATCGACTAGGTTGTACCAGTCGAATCCTTACTCTATAAAAAAAAAAAAAAAAAAATAAGACCACCTTTATTTTTAACAATGAATAAAATTACCTATTATTTAACTAAATCCAACATAAAAGTGAAAAAAAACACCTTATATATTTATTTTTTCAATAAAATCAGACATAATTTCCAAAATTTTAGCAAAAATTCACCCATTGTTACAAAAAAATTTAGAAGAAAATCAACCATTATTTTTAACATTACACAAAAGATTCATTATTTTTAATATTTGCAAACAAAATCTCATTACTTGTCAAACATTGTACATACATAACATGCCACCCATTATTTATAAAAACTTTGCATCGAATCAACCCTCACATTTTTTGAAAAAAAAAAATTGACCTGTAAATTAAAAAAAGAAAAAAATAATCATAAAACCATACTTTGGATAAAAAAAACCTCCTTTATTCTAATTGAATATTGGGTAAAAAAATCCACCCTCTTATTCATCAATCCACCCTTTATTTTTATACATTACCTTTTATTTTTCAATAAAATTCTAATTGAGTATTTGATTAGATTGATCAATTAGGATGGTTCATATTGGGTCAACTCGATCCGATCCGACATTTTCGGGTCAGGTCAAACTCGAAGACTGATTTTAAAAGAAAATGACAATTATAATGTATTTCTCTTCTTATACAATGAACTATTGTGGCTAAATATTAAATTGGAAAAAAATAATTCCGGGTTTATAGATCGACTCCAAAAAAATATACTACCAAAATATTAAGCCACCCTATGATCAACCGCATTTACAATTGTTAAAATTTAGTGAATTATAGATTAAATATTATTTTGGAAAATAATAGGTGTTAAATATTTATTTGGAAATTAACGAGTGTTTTTATTTTCATTTTTTCAAAGTATGGAAACTAATACGTCTTTTTGTATAATTTTAAAAACCATAATGATTTTGTTTTAAATTTTTTGAAAGAAGGGTGATTTTGTGATAAAAGTTTTGGAAATAATATGTGATTTTGTTAAATCTTAGAAATAAAGTTGTTTTTTTCAAATTTATCTTGAATTTAGTTAACTAATAGGTAATTTTATTAATTGTTAAAAATACAAGAGGTTTTGTGAAATAAGGAAAAATAATGGGCCGTTTTATTCATTTAAAAAGGTGAAAATATGAGTTTTGGCCATGAGATGGATTTTTGACAAAACTCAAGGGCATCATCCGGACAAAAAAAAACCTTGAGACACTCAGTGGAATTGCTAAAATCTTAGAGGCGCCAAACGGAATTTTCCTATATTTTATTTTATTATTTATGATAAAAACTATATAAAATAATTTTTTTTTAAATTTAATATTTTATACTTTCCATTAAGAAAAATATATTGTTTTAGAGACAATCTTTTTAAGAAAAAATATTATTTTTTTGTTAAATTTTTAAGATTGTCCTTTTAATGATTTCCCCCCCCCCCCCTTTTTTCAGTAGATCGAAAGTCAATATATTAAAAAATTTCTCACATTATAAATAAGACTTATCTATAACTTTAATGTGATGATGATTTTCTTAAAATTATTGACTTCATTTTGCCTACTTCCAATTATCCTTTATTTTTTTTATACGAAATTGACACGTGACAATATGCAGTAAAGGAATGCTATCCGAGTCGACGAAAACTAATTGTGTGCTACGATTTTCGTATCGTGTTTTTCAGCTTTCACTATTTGCTTACACACATCTTGTATTTTAGATAATAGAGGGTGTGCTTTCCTTTTAGATTTTCCTTTTTGGCCTATAAAGGGATCCTTTTTGGCCTTGAGATTGCCTGTGGGAGCGAGGAGTTCTCACAATTGGTTCTTGGCTTCTTACATAGGGGTGAACATAGTTCATTCGCTTTCTAGCATTGTGTCTCGGACCATGATACATTTACAGTAGGTGTAAAATTTTAATTTTACACTACAAATACTAATATGACATGTGGTAAAAAAGTTATGTAAAAAGTAACCAAGCCTACAAGTCTAGCTCTTCTTTTATTGCTCATGATAACCCATGTTCTCCTTTCATCACCCACCCATTTGAGTCTCATCCAATAAAAGTTTTCATTTTATTTAAAAAAACTACAATATATAATATGATTAAATTGAATAGGGGTGGGCCCAAATCCCGCAATTCTCGTCCTGTCCCGCATCCCGTCTCGATCCCGTTCCGATCCCAGTGGGATTTTGATAAATATATATAACCCCGTCCCAATTTCGTCCCGCAAAAAATACGAGGGACGGGACGCGGGACGGAAAGTTCTCGTCCTGCAAATCCTGTCCCGTCCCGCATATACATAAAATATATATATATATATATATATATATATTTATTTATTTATTTATTTATTTATTTATTTAAAATAAATATTCATAATATCAGTTTTTTTTTATTTGGTAAAAATTCGACGGTCAGACAGGCCTGACTCATCGAGAGGCCGACCGAAGTCGGCAGACGGCGAACCGTCTAACAGAGCAACCTAAAACTAGAAATACAAATAACAAGCGTAATAAACCAAATAGAAATAAACTCTACAACAAACGTTCCAAGAAGACCAAACACCCGAAAAGCTAAGGAAGCCACCGAAGAACGCAACCAAACACCACCAAACAGTAGCACCGCGGGCCAGTAGTACATCAGGAGTGCATGACACTAACTCCTGTAGGTAGTGCAGACGAACTCCAAGGAAACTCTATCCCGAATACGGAGTCGCCCTGAGTGCAACACCACGACCCCAGCCAGACCCGACTACAGACTCCACCCCCCAACCAAGTAGAAGATATCCTAGAAACATCGGAAGCAGAGCCGCAAACTGCTCGAACAAAACGCCGACAAGCTTTCACCTACAAAAATAACGACGAGCCCTTGCAGGATTTTCTCAAACCCTTTCGGATGGTTTGGTCTATCCCTTTTGGGATTTGGTCAAATTCTACTTTTTAAAAAAAAAATAAAAAAGCAGATTTTTTTTAAAGACCATAAGCTTTGCGTGCAAGCTAGAAAACATCCTTACACACCAAGCATCGATCTAGTCAAAACCTGCACCCAACCGTAGCGTGTAAGGCAATGATCCATCCGTGCACGCCAAGCAAGGTCAGCGAGGACAAGCAAACTGTCGGCGGCGGGTTGGTGGGGACGAATCAGGGCGGACCCGGCAGGAGGCTGGCCTAGCGCCACACCTCGCAAGAAACAACTCTGGAGAGAGATGACGCGTGTCGGAGATTGACACCGGAGAAGAAGGGGAGGAGGAAATTGGATACCGATGGATGAGAAACGACACCTAGACAACAGAGTGAGTCCGGACGACTAGGGTCGGGAAGAAGGTCGACTAGGAGAACAATTTAGAGGTTCGAGGAGGGAATATATGGTGCTCAAGGTACCGGCGAGAGCGAGCACAACACCAGAGGCCATGAAGGACAAAAACTCCTGAGAACAAGGTGTTGGCGTGGTGGTTTGTGGTGGCGCTAGACAGCACGGCCGGGGAGGAAGAGAGGCTCCGGGGGACGAATCCGGCGAAGAGCAGGCGAGGTGGAGGTGGAAGGATCGGGCAAGGGAGGTGGTCGACAACGGCATAGCAAGGACGGGAAGGGAAAAACAACTCAAAGACCTCATACGCCGGAGAGGGAAGAAGGACCACCATCGGTTAACGACGGCGGTAGGGTAGGCTTCGGCAGACGCCGAGTTTGAGATTGGACGGTCGGCCAGAACACATGGCCGGTTGTCGGAGAAAATTTAGGCCGAATAAGGTGTGGCTCCCTCTCTCTAGAATTTATAGAGAGAGGGAGGAGTTTTCTCAATCAATAATGGTTTTATTCATAATACCAGTGTTAATTTGTTTCACCACTTGTGTATATATATATATGTTGTATTTATGATTATAAAACCCACACAATTTGAAAACCTACTAAATTTAAAAAGCTACTGAATTTGTCAATTTGATACTCTGTATAGTTTTGATTATACCTGGTGATTGTTTGGATAGTGTTAAAAATCTCAGGAATTGCAATAATCCAGGAAGCCCGTGCTAATATATGTGTTTGGATGAAAAAATAAAAATTGAAAAACCCTGGAAGTTATCTTCCTGGGATTTCTACTTCCTCCAAAATACAGAAAGTGGAATCACAAAGGGGGGAGTAGGTAAGATTTCTTCCACCCTTTTAAAATCCCCCTTTTTTTTACCAAAAAATAAAATCGCTATTTTTACCCTCCATGTATATCCCATCCTTTATAGATAAAGGTTAAAATAGTAATTACACATAAATTCCCATAAAATTCTCTAGTGCAACCAAACGAAATGTGGTAATTTAATTCATGGGAATTAAAAGTTAACCAAACGTATTTTTCAAAATCCCAGTAATTTCAATTCTAGGGAATTAGACTTCCCATATATTAAATTCCCAGGAATTGTATTTACCCCCTTTATCCAAACGAGCACGTAGTATTCTCGACTGAGTGTATATATATAAATTATATAATACTCAGTTAATAACCTTATAAAAAATATATTCAATTAATAAATTTAATTTCTATCAAAAGATAAAAGCCATTTTTATTGGATTATTTTGGAATTTTTTTACGAGGGATTAGTCTAATCCCGTCCTGTCCCGCGAGAGATAAGACCCGGTGGGATTAAAAAATATATTTCAATCACGTACCGTAAAAAATATGCGGGACGGGACGCGGGATTACCCTAATCTCGTCCCGTCCCATGCCCACCCCTATAATTGTATACTATAATACATTGAATAATATTGCGGGCAAAACAATACTTCGTATAATGTAACGTTTTTTTCACTATGTCTTTTTTTTAACAAGTATGCTTTTACAATTTTTTTTTGCTTAATACAAGTGATTGACGTCTTTGTTAGAATTACATGTAATGATTGACATTTTTTTTTTTCTTAATGTATGATTTTATATTGTTGTACTTATAATTTATTTTTTAAAAAATAAAAATAAAATATTCCGATATATCATCTAGTTTTTTTTTTGAATAACGTTATATCATCTAGTTTATTAGTCTTTAAAATAATAACTAAGTAATGATGATAATTGTGAAATTACTTTTACTTCTTGAATCACTTTTACTTTTAGATACGTGGATGGAAATCTTACTATTTAATTAGTGGTGTAAAATGTTTACTTTTACACTAGGTATAAATGTAAACTTTTCCCTGTGTCTCAATGCCAAGACTTTTTTACACTCGACTATTTAATTAAGTTCGGTCATATATTTTGAGAAGGCAACAGGGTTGCTAATTCGCTTTATAGCCAAGTGTTTCGATTTCAAGGCTTTTTTCACATGTAATTAGATAATCAAGTTTGGTGTCGACCAAAAAAAAACAAAAAGATAATCAAGTTTGATCACACATTTCGAGATCATTCTAGCTAATTTTTCTTTATAGCCAAATTTTCTTTAATTACAAAATGGGCAGCATGGTTAGAAAGACAAGGAAAAGAGCTACAAAATGCCCCATTTATTTATGTTCATATCAATTTTTGATACCCAAGTTAGAACAATTTTACTCAGGTAAATAGTGATTAGTGAACAATATATGCAAACTTATAAATAATAATTTAGTCATATATAGTTCAGTTCGATTAAAATTAGATAACTTCATTATAAAACATGATAATACATCCAATTAGAAGAGTAGTCCAAATGGAATATATCATGTCATTTAGATTTCTACAAGTCAAGTTACCACCAAAATAATCCAGTTAACTTGAACATGAAAATGCTTTTGACTACATAACACATTTTTTTATATTTTTTAGGTGAAAATGTAAATGCCCTTAAAATAAATCGATTTGTCTAACCTATATGCCTTGGCTTGGAGCATATGTTAAGCATGTATTTAATTAGAAGAGAAAATCATAACTAAAAATAGGTGAACCTTAATAAAAATATATTTAAAAATTGCTTAAATTAGTAAATATCTAGTAGACTATTTTCCAAGTTTGCATAATTTAATTTATGTCATGATGTGCATAAGTTGGAACGGTCTTTCTATCCTATGTCCTAAGGCTAAGGGCATAGGATAAGATCCTAATTGGGAAAGATACTCTACCCAAAATAAATGAACATATAAATCTAATTTAAAATTTACTAATGCATTTTAATTAATTAAAGATATATATTTTTTCTAAAATGGGAATCTTATGACAATAGAAAAATAGAAGTTAGAAAATCCGAAAATAAGCAGGAGTTTTGACCATAGTATCATACCAAATCCAACAATGCGATTGAAAATCGCAACATGGAAGGTAAAAAAAAACATGCTTATAGGATCTCATATTCTTCATTGTTCCAAAAGAGAAAGAATCACACAATCCCAACAATAAACCTACATCTACTCTTTTCCAATTATCTCGTTCAAACCTTGAAAAAATCAAGTGGATAGCAATAAATTGGGAAAAAATTATTATACAAATATTTCCACTTTTCTATTAATGGAGTTACTCTTTACCATTATATAAACACCTCAAAACAACATAAAAAATCAAAATCAAAATCAATAAAGAAGAGAGTTGAGAATAAACATAAAGGAAGAAGTTCATGCACAATAAAAGCTTCTTCCATTTAAATTTATTTTGATTTTTTTGAGTTTCTTTATTTTAAAAAATCAAAACAGGAAAATAAGTTTACAACTTTGCGAAAAGTAATGGAGAATCGAAATATGATTTTGGTAGCTTTGATTTTTGCAACATTATGTATACTGAGTTCAAATGCCGAGTTTAAACAACTCAAGCATAAACCAAAACACGATGACGGAAGCCTTAATTTCTTGGTCATTGGAGATTGGGGAAGAAAGGGTTTCTACAACCAAACTCTTGTTGCTCACCAGGTCTTATTTTATACTCCATATTTTGTAATCAAATTGATTTTTTTTTATCTATATTCAGTTGGGAATAACATTTTTGTTTACATAATTTATTATCTTATTGATGCAGATGGGAACTGTTGCGGAGAAACTAGACATAGATTTGGTTGTCTCAGCAGGAGACAATTTTTACGATGTGGGGTTACACGGTGTAGATGATCCGCAATTCGAAGATTCATTTTCAAATATCTATACTGCCTCAAGTTTGCAGACACAATGGTATAGCGGTATGTATTGTCGTTGTCGACCTATGACATTTTAACTTCTCATGGTATAAAAGTTATTGAATACACAAAAATCATCTAGAATAATATGAGCATCTTATAGAAAATTGGCATAACTAACATATTGTTTTATCATTTGTATGATTATTTTACAGTACTAGGTAACCATGATTACAAGGGAGACACTCGAGCCCAATTGAGCAACGAACTTAGACAAAAAGATAAAAGATGGCTTTGCATGAGATCATTCATGCTAGATGCAGGTGAATCATAATTTATAATTGATAATTAATGACAATCATTAATAGCTTGAATTTCATTTGTTGGTGATTAAAATTGGAAAATAAAGTGTGTTATGAATGACTTTAATTTTCATTTATCAAAACGACTTGACAGGATCCGTGGATTTCTTCTTCATTGACACGACTCCTTTTGTGGATGACTACTTCTTAAACCCAAGAGAATATACTTATGATTGGAGAGATATCTATCCTCGAAGGAAGTATCTTTCAACTATGTTGGGGGTAATAATATATTTTCTCCGTATTTCCTTAAATAAATTTGAGCACAAACTTCATTTTAACTGCAATGTTTACAACTCTTGTGTTTGTTCATAACATCAACAATAGATGACTTGAATAAGTTTTAACTTTAATATTTGAAGAATAAACATTAATAATGAGCTGATTATCTAATAATTTAAGTGAATGATAATTTGTAGGATTTGTCTTTAGCATTGAAGAATTCTGATGCAAAATGGAAAATAGTTGTTGGTCACCACACAATTAAGAGTGGATGCATCCATGGTGTCACCGGGGAGCTAGCAATACACGTCGTACCAATCTTGAGGGTAAATAATGAAATTAAAATACATCTTCCATACTCTATTACATTTAGTCAAACTTCATACATCAATCATACCTATAAACCTCTTACTTTTGTTTCAATGTTTTAATAGGAGCATAAAGTCGATTTTTACATAAATGGACATGATCATTGCTTAGAGAGAATCACAAGCATGGCGAGGTACATAATTATACATGTTTACTAAATAACTTTTATTTCATATTAAGTTGTTTAAATATTAGTGGGGTTGCTCTGAATGGCTCAAGTTGTTTAGTCACATCAATGTTTTGGATTAAAGTCTATTGCTTTGAATACATATTTTTCATATAGTGATGTGGAGTTCATAACAAGCGGCGGAGGATCAAAGGCATGGAGAGGTGATTGGAAAGGATGGAGTCCAGAAGAATTGAAGTACATCTATGGAGGGCAAGGTTTCTTGTCTGTTCAAGCGAATGCAACTGTCGCCAGCTTCAAGTTTTATGATGTTTTTGGAAATACATTGTACAACTGGGATAAGACCAAAGAGCTCCATTCAGACATCTAAAAGCAAATTGATCAGTACAAAATATGAAACTAAACCACAAAGGTGGTTATAATGAAAAAGATAAAAATATAATATAAAATAAAGTACAAATTGTTATTAGTAAGCTACAACTTTTCGGATGTTGTGTGCAACAAATAGTGATAGTCAGGTAGGTTAGTGCATGTGTTTTTTTAATAGTAAGTTTTTATGTATTATGCCTCTCTTTAATAAAAGTCTATCGCAATTTAAAGGGTTTACTATTCTATAGAAAGCTTTTATGTATTTTCTAAAAAAAAGAAAAAGGTAGTTTTAGTATTGTTCTCACATATATTCACTACCTCGTAATTGATCGACAAATTCTTGATTTAAATAGAAAATCTATTTTTAATAAATAGAGTAATAATCCAATAAAAAAATTCAATACAACCAATCAAAATCATGCCATAAAACTTTGCCCATTTGACCAATTGATCGAGGATATGCTACGACAACAGGAATCAAGTTCAAATTTAATCGTGCAATTTGACCCTAGCTAATAAGAATCATATTATGTACTAAGATTGAAAAATCGTTATTGATAAAAAAAAAGATTGAAAAATAGTCAAAATGGGTATATGTCAGTGGGGAGTGTAGACCGCAACCAATTACACAATTTGAATTCCTGCAGGGCTATATTTAGTGTGCACAAAATGTCCATATTTAGTATTTTTTTTAAAGCAATATAATAATTCGGTTATCTAGACAAGCCTAGAGAAACCGAGAGACCAGATAAGCCGGTATATGGATTAACCATATTTAGTATGATACCGACTAGCAGATTTGCTTTTTATTTATTTTTATTTATTTAGTGATCACCCTATATCTCTCATAAGCATCATCTCAATATAGTCGAACCCTACTTATGACGGGACACACCAGAATTATTGTTGTTTACTCGTTCTTTTGTTTGTTAATATTATGCAAAATAACGTGCCTACTTTCCCAGCTTGCTAGCTGCAACAAGCTTATATACTAAATTGTTTTTTTAACAATTTCCTAGAAAAAAATGTTATTATTTGGAGAAATATTGTGTGTTTTTTTTTTGGAAAAAAAAAATCCTAAAATGAGAGTGTCTTTGTAATTTCTTTGACATAACGAAAGATGAATGATTTATCTAAATTAAGGATAGAATGTAGAATAAGAAGTTAGGTTATTCTATAAATAAAGAGTTTTATTATGTTAATTTGTCTCTAACTAAGGGAAAGTTTATGGTGTTTTAAAAAAAATACTAAAATGGAGGTGTTAGTTATGGGTAAAATTACGTATTACTCATGTAACTTTTATTGAATGAGGGTCAAACGCAATATCGCGTAATAAACTCTTTAGATTAGAAGAGATTGGTGCAATTTAAAGGGGTGTCTTTATTATTTCTTGAAATTTTGGAGGGTTTTAAAGATAATTTATATAAACTAGTGATAATTTTTATAATTACTGTAAATTAATGGGTAGAATATTTAAAGAAAGAAAGAAACGTGGGAACTTGGGAAAAAAGGGCAGGTTCGGTTCAATTAGAAGCCTAATTCATTGAAAATTACTCCATGTCTAATTGGACGTTGCTCACATCAAATTAAACGTGGATTTGCGATGTATCGAACAACAATCCTCACCCAACATAAACCAAGGGGGAAAAAGAAAGAAAAAAACAATGGTCCTAAGAAAAGATCTTTTAAATTTATTCAAACCCTACAAGATTCTCATAAGACAAATCATGTGCAAAGATCTCCATATAGTTTAAATGTTACGTCGAATCGAATACTTCTATGAACGTGTTACCAAACCTTACAAGATCCTCTCCTTATAATTTACCTCCTAATATTTTCCTGATGAATTAATCTAGGCCATCCAATTAAGTCAACGGTCAGAAATTAGTTAACCCAATTAAATTGATATCACGTCATATTCATCCCTTAATCAGCAACATCGGTCAATTTGCCGTGACCCATCTCATCTCCCTTAACAGCTTAACCCAATACTTCATTATTGTAGTAGTGTGTTCAAATTTGATTATTATGATTAATAATTAGATCTTCAATCATGAGGGATCTATCTAATTATTGTATAATTGACTGCCCAAATTCTTAGTAGGTTCATGCAGTTCGTTTTCTACTCCAAGGGATTGTCAAAAATATATCATTGTAAGTTATTTCTTCTATTATAATCTTTAACTTCTTTAAACTTGGGTTCAACTTTGTTCTTTTGCAAGGGATGTATTGATGAATCACTGCTGCAAATTAAAGTCTACAATATACCTTCTCTTTGCAATTTATTTGAATTTACGTACATAACTTAGTTAATTAATTTAGGGTTTATCTCATCAAATTAATTAAAATTATGAATCACTGCTGCAAATTAAAGTCTACAATATACCTTCTCTTTTGCAAGGGATGTATTGGTGACTAATGCTCTACATTAATGCTTATAGCTTTTGTTTTTTCTTTTGATTCTTACATCTAGGTTTTGAGATTAGAGAAGATGGAAGAAACAAGAACAAAACCTAGAATCGATATGGTGTTCGATTCCGAGATTGATGCGTATAAATTCTATAATGCATACGGATGCAGGGAGGGATTTAGTATTAGAAGAGAAGATGGTACCAAGGATAAACAAGGTGTGCTGACTTCAAGAACTTTCGTATGTTGTAATTAAGGAAGGTTTCCAGAAGAATGATAAGAGAGATGATTTGACGAAAAATCCAAGAGCACATACAAGGACAGGATGTGGGGCACATATGGGGATTAAGTTGGTTAGGGGCACCGGTGCAGATTTATCGTTTTACTGAAGAGCATAACCATCCTCTTGTCAGTGAAGATGTTGTGGATATGATGCCATCTCAACGAACTATGACAACAACAGACAATGTGTTTATAGACCTGACAGCAAATTCTGGATTGCCACCAAAATATTCATTTCAGTTGATGGGTCAACAGGCTGGTGGTAGGGAGTTGTTGGGATTTACAAAGAAAGACCATAAGAACTATCTTCGAAGTGTTCGACAAAACAAGTTGAAATTCAGAGAGGCTGGTTATCCGCTGGAATTCTTCGCAAAGCAAACATTGGAAAATCCATCATTTTTCTATGATATGCAGTTCGACACCAAGGAGCATATCACCAAGATTTTTTGGGCAGATGCAAAAATAATAATGGATTATAGCTTATTTGGAGATGTGGTAAGTTTCGATACTACATACAAGCTAAATGAAGCAAATCGGCCATTTGTAGTGTTTGTGGGACTTGATCATATCACCATAGACAAATAGTTATATTTGGAGCTACTCTAATGTATGATGAGACTGCTGCATCATTTATATGGTTGTTTGAAACTTTTTTTAAGGCAATGAGTGGAAAGCCTCCACAGACTATTTTTAATGATCAAGATGCAACAATAACTAAGGTTGTATTGCATGTGATGTCTGATACTTACCACCGTCTTTGTATATGATATTTGATGCAAAATGCTCTAAAGAAAGCATGCTAATTATTCCGAGACCACCATGAACATGACTCTAATGTCTTCAACAAATTTATGTATGAGATTGAAGAAGAGGAGGCGTTTATGAGTGCTTGGCAATCCATGCTTGATGAGTATGATGTACATGATGATCCTTGGTTAGCTGTAGGGGTGGAAATGGGGTGGGTTATGGATGGATGAAGCCACTCCATCACCCACCCTGCGGGTAAAACACTTCACCCGCTCCATCCATCACCCGCATCCGACCCGCGCGGGTGATGCGGGTGGAGCGGGTATCCAATGGGTTAAACAAAAGAAAAAATCAAATCAACATAAATAGCTAGTAGTCCAATTCTAACTCAAAATTATAAAGGGGTGGGTTTATGTATTTATATTTTTGGTCGGCAAAGCACTAAAATGACGAGCTCATTGAAATTTGAAAGTGGAAGGGTATATATCTCTATACTAATCATATACTAATCTAGTATATCCCTTGCTATAACGTGGAAGAGCAAGCCAAGACCATATCCATTCTAATTGAAATTTGGTGGGCAAAGCATTAATCAAAGATTAGAGTTTGTAGAAGTTAAACTTGAATAAGGTAAAATAGTAAAATTGCACACATTATATATGTAAATTTAAGGATTTTATGTGGGTTTGCGGGGCGAGTTATGGGTGAAAAATCTCCACCCATAATCCATCCATCACCCACTTCAGCTGCACCCGCTCCACCCGTCACCCACTTTTTTGCAGGTTTTCACCCGCAAAATTAATGCGGGTAAAGAGGGTGGAGCGGGTACCCGCGAGTTATTTCCAGCCTTAGTTAGCTGCAACATTTGCAATAAGGGAAAAATGGGGGCATGCATATTTTAAGTGAGCATGGTCGGCAGGAATGAAAACAACGCAACTCAGTGAAAGCTTTAATGCTACTTTGAAGGGGTATTTAAAACCAGACATGTAGTTGCCTAAGTTTTTTACTCACTTTGAAAGAGTGGTACAAGATAAACGATATAAGGAATTGGAAGTTGAGTGTGATTTTGTTTTTCGTACTGTTCACTGCAAGATGGAAGTAAGTTTGTTGATATATGCACGAGAAATTTACACCAAAGCGATATTTATTGTATTTCAGGCTCGGTTTGAAGATTCTTTTACATCTTCCATTAGGAAGTGTGATGAGAAATTTATCTTCACTATTGTGAGGGATGGATTCAAAGTCATGGCAGAAGGAAGAGAGACTGCACTAATAAAAAAGATACCTCATCAATATGTCTTGAAGAGGTGGACTAAAAATGCAAGGGTTGATAGTGTCGTGAAAGACATGCTTGGGCATGAGATTGTAGCAAATCCAAGAATGGAGCAAACTTCTCGATATGGAAGTCTATGTTCTAAACTTGTTCGAATAGCATCTAGAGCATATGAGAATGAGAAGGCATATGAGCTAGCTAATATCGATATTGACAAGTTATCAAAGATGCTTGAAGATTTGTTACGTTTAGAAATAAGCGGTGACAAAGTTGTGGAAGATCTAGACCAAAATGCATTGGTAGATTCTTCTAATGCAAAAGGATTCAAGAAGAAAGAAGCTACTCATCATGGCAAACGTAGACCAAATGGAGACTTTGAAGCTAAGTTAAACAAAAACAAAAAGAAGCTTGCACAGGTAATGACTAAAGTCATTATTTATTTTTGGACAGATAGGTATTATTTACTTCACCAATCCTCTAATTCTATATAATGATGATAGGTAAATGGTGGAGTTCCAAAAAATAATGTTGCAGTGTACCAATCTCCTATACCTTCTTCACTTCAACATCATGTTGCTAATGGTGGATATATGTCAATGTTGTTTCATCCTTATAATGTGAGTATATTTACTATTAATTGTTTCAGATTTTGTCCTATGTTATTTGTTTATATTTTTAGTATTTTGACAGATGCATGAACATGAGTTAAACTTGCCAAACCCAATGCATTGGATGTCTCAACAAGAATTCTCTGGACCAAGTTCACAAGCATCTGCTCAATCAAATATCACAAGACATCCTTTTGCTAGGCAAGACCTAGGAGCTTCAAATTGCAAGGAAAACTAGTCTCATGGAAGTCGTTGGGATTCATTGTAATTGTTGTAAAATTGGAGGTTGCAGAGACCTTGGACATCTCTTCATTGAAATAAAAACTCAGGAACTCAGTGTTTTTTCCTTTTAAAAGACACAAGTGTAGATCATCTCACATTGTCAGTACAAATAGCAAATTTAGCTCTAATGTATGGTAGAACAAATAATTGCCTCATCTGGCTTGTTCAAAAAAATTGTGTGAATAATTGTAAAACATATTTTATTTTATTTTTTAGAGTTTGAGTTCGACCACTTTTGGTTATCCTCTTAATTCGAAGTTGTCTTAACATCAAGACTTGAGTGGTTTTGGCGATTTGGGCTGCACCTGAATTTTAACGTGTTGCCTACGTATTTATTGGAAGAGAATCAAGCCTTACGTAGTTCAGAGTGTTTAAGATAATTCGATTTTTGGGCTTGGTGATTGAGCCCGACGAGTTTGGTCAGGTGTCCTACGTACCCGTTTGGAACGGGATCAAATCACCCATAGTTCTTTTAAGAACAAATTTGATTTGATTTAGGATGTGCGACTGAATCCAATATATATTGAATTTTAATATCAGACGTTCTACGTAACTCATAAAAGAGTATCAAGTCTTCACGTAGTTCTTTTTAAAACTAATTTGATTTCTTTTTTTGGTTTGATGATTGAACTCGATGAGCTTTAACTTTGTATCGAGTGGCCTACGTATCCGACAAGTCGGAATCAAATCTTGCATAGTTCTTTTTAGAAGAACAATTTGAATTTGGGAAATTTAATTTAGGATTTTGCCTCCATTTTTTACTTAGAAGTCAATTTTAAAACCGACCCACTGGAATAAACTTGCAATGCAATTTTATGAGTTTAACTTTATGATTTTGTTAAACCCAATTTCTAATTTGTGCCAATTATAATTCGTATACATTTACACTAGGAGTAAAATGTCACTTTTTACACTACCAATAAAAATACAACAAGTGTATCCAATTTCTTTTAACAGTTAAAATAACGGTTGTTTATCTTCTTCCGTAATTTTGACAGCCTCCAAAATTGCCCTGAATTGCTAAATCAGTTTCACAAAAAGTTATCTCCCAAAGAAAGAAAGAAAAAGGGTTACCGTACAAGGGAATTACGCACAATAAGCTCTCTTTGAGAGCTTGCCAAAAAACCCACGCCGCCTCTTCATTCTCCTTGTTCGGTGGATGAACTACCAGTCTACCACTCCGACCAATCCCATCTACTTGGTTGATTAACTCTTCTCCTCGTCTCCCTCTTTAGTGTGTTTCCCTATCCATCCATGTCGGTTGTCTAGGTGAGGCCCGAGCAACGAACCCCATCTCCGGCAAAACCCCTATCCATCCATGTCGGTTGTCTAGGCGTTGGCCCTCTCAACTGGCCTCGTTCAGGCTTCTTGGTCTCGGTTTTGCTGTCCATATGGGTCCGTTGTTGTCCCCTTTCAATTCCGTTTGCGCCTCCTCGTTCCTGTCTTGGCTCCGCTTTGTCACCGGCGCTCATCGCTCCTTCTTCTTCTTGGGCCATTCCCGGTCACAACTGTCTCCTTCCCAATCCATCCCCGTATTATTCAAATTGGCCTAGTTTTGGCTGGCTTGGGTTTTCTGTCCTCCGATTCCCGAGCTCCGACCGGCGGATTGCTGTTTCCGGGGATTGCCTTGGCACTTCGCTATTTCCAATACCCATCGGTGTCTCTCCCTCCCTCTCCACGCATTGGCTTTCGTTGGTCCTCCGCCACTTGGCTGGTGGCGCCGACCGACCTGGTGGCTTCCAGGTCGTTGCCGTTGCGTGGATGTGTTGGGTGGAGCTTTCTGCTATCATTCTTCAGCGTTATCTGCCTCTCCGGCCGTCGCGCTTCTTGTTCCTCCAGTGTGGAGCTCGGCGTGTTTGGCGTAGGCTCTCGTGTGCCCTTTCTTGGGCTCAAAGCCTATGCCTTGGGCCTAAGAAGGCCCAAAATCCTGTTTCTTTGGGCCAAAGGTTAATTCTTGGGCCCAAATGTGGCCCATAACCTTTAAATTATAAATAAATAAATAATGATAACTTGCTATAAATCTTCACCGGTATGATTAAAATAAATAATGATAACTTGCTATAAAACTATATATATTCGTAAATTGTAATAATTAGCTGTAAATAAATTCAGGATTCTTATCTCGCTCTTCGCTCTACTCGCGGCCGTGCTTCATTTCCTCGTATTGTTTGGGTGTCCGTCTGTTGGTTCGTGGTCTCCGAAGATCCCTCATCTAGGTGGTGGGGAACATTGTGTGATCCATACTTCCCCAAGGAGTCGTCTTTGCCTTTCGAGGATTTTTGCTTTCCGTCTTTCCGGCAGGGAGACATCGTGTCAGCTGGTGCTGTCCCATGCGCTCGCTATCCACTTCTCCACGCCGGGTTTCCTTCATCTCGATGTTGTATCCGCTCGTTTGCTTAGAGTTTGGGGGTTTTTCCGAGTTTGCTTTATGTGTTTCTTTTGATGTATTCTGTATTTGTATTTCTTTCAGATCCTCGTGATCTCATGCTTCGGGGTGCTCTCGGGTTGGCTAACCACCACCCAAATTTTTTCCTTATAAAAAATAAATATTATCTCCCATGAATTGATTTCTCTTTCCTAAAAACATCAAAAAAGTGCTCTTCTAATCCTGGGGAATACTAATTGAAAGTTATCTACTGTAATTGAATAGGTGGATCAAGGATTCCCCAAATTTCTCCCCAATCAAATGCTTTGTAACCGTCGATCGACCATGCCTCAACCTGTTAGGGTTCCCTCCTATATGGGGGAAGAGTCCAATGAATTAGTTTGCCATATGGTTTTTTACCATGTGAAGTTTTAACCTCCTTATAAAAGGGATGCCTTTCCATTTGGGAAAGTAAGAGAGAGAAACAAGGTGTGAGAAAGGGAGAAGAGAGAGCGAGTTGGAGAGAAATTCGTATGTCTTGGTTCAACCTACTTTGAAGTGCCCCGATCGACTACCAAATGACCTCCGATTGAGACGATTTTTTGGTATGTTGTTCACCTCATCATAGGCTTCATTTTGTACGGTTGGATCGTCGTTTTGAGCCTCCAATCTCAGATCCCTTTTGCTTGTGTTCTTTCTTGGGTTTTATTGATTTCCACCAATTGAGTGATGAAATTTGGAGATTTGGTCAAGATTGTTGATGCTTGATGATGTTGTATGCCTCTAGCTTTGTCTAGGGAAGATTGTACCCACTTGTTATTCTTGATAGTGGAAGTTTCTGGCTCCCATGGTTTTTCTCCGTTTTGGGGTTTTTCACGTAAATCTGGTGTTCTTTGTGTTTGGTTATTTTATCTTCTGCTTGTGTCTGATTATTGGTTTGGGTTGCTTGAGTTTGACTCTCTGATTTACAATTCTTGTCCATCCCGATTCGTGTGTGTGTTAAAAGGGTTTGTCTGACGTCCCCTTTTTCCCTCCACCACAACAGACTGGTATCAGAGCATTTGGTTTAGGATGGAGGAAAAGAACAGTTTTTAGGGAATGATTGTGTTGAATTCAGGCAACTACTCAGATTGGAAGATGAAGATGGAAGATCTTTTGTATGTGAAAGATTTGTATGAGCCGATTGTGCACAAAGAGATTACAATGGGTGCCGTTGATGTTGTTTGGAAGATTCTGAATCGAAAAGCGGTACCTATGATCATACAATTTGTTGATGTGAGTGTCCTCCAGCATATTGCCAATGACACAAATGTTTATGAGTTATGGTATAAGCTTGAGGGGATGTATGCGAGGAAGAATTCCCTCAATAAGGCGTCATTGATGAGAAAGCTTGTGAAATTGGAGTACAAAGATGATGAGAGCATTGTTGTGCATTCATTTCAGGGCTTTGTGAATTAGTTGGCTTCCACGAAGATGTCGTTAGATGATGAGTTGCAGGCTCTACTACTACTCTCCTCGTTGCTGGATAGTTGGGATACACTTGTCGTGTCACTTAATAACTCCGCTCCGGAAGGCAAGTTGACTATGGAATGTGTGAAGGCTAGTCTTTTGAACGAAAAGACTAGAAGGAAGGAGATGGGTGTCTCCATAAAGTTAGAGGCTAATGTGACGCAGGGTTCTGGTAACAACAGAGGAAGGAGTAAGCAACGCAAACAGTAGAACAGAGACAAGTCCAAAGGGAGATCAAAGTCTAGAAGCAAGTACACTTGCTATTATTGTGAGAAGTCGGGTCACATTCAAAAGTATTGCCGAAAGTTCAAGAGGGACAAAGGCAAAGAACCTGAGAAGTCAGAGATGTCGAGAAATTATGAAGATAAAGACACTACTGCTCTTACAATCAGTGATGAAATAGTGTAGTTGTTTGTGGTGGCTGATGAAGGTTCCTTGAATCTTGCAAGTGATGAGTGCACTTGGATTGTTGATTCAGTTGCTTCATATCACATTACTCCACACAAGGAGTACTTCTCATCTTACACTTGTGGAGATTTTGGTCGTGTGAGGATGGGAAATGATGGTGTGTCCAATATTGTTGGCATGGGCACAGTTTGTTTGTTGACATCCATGTTCCTGATATCAGATTGAATTTGATATCTTCTGGGATACTTGATGATGATGGTTATGCTAAATAATACACAAGGCGGTGTTTAGAAGTGCTCCAAGGGAAACTTGATTGTCGCACGGGCAAAGAAGCAGAATACCATGTATGTGATGCAAGCCAAGATTTGCAGAGAAGAAGCAAATGTGATTGATGATGGTGCTGGAGAGCTACGACACAAGCGGCTTGGACACATGAGCGAGCGGGGTTTACAAATGCTCGCTAAGAAGGACATTCTCCCGGATATGCAAGGTATTTCTTTCAAACCTTGTGTTGATTGCCTAGCTGGAAAGCAACATTGAGTAGCATTTCATACTCGACCTCCATCTAGAAGAAAGTATGTATTAGATCTTGTTCATACTGATGTGTGCTCTATGGATTTCAAGTCACATGGTGGTGCACAATATTTTGTCACTTTTATTGATGACTATTCTAGAAAATTGTGGGCTTTTGTGTTGAAAAGAAAAGATCAAGTTCTGACAGTTTTCAAGGAGTTCCAAGCTAGATTTGAATGAGAGACTGGTTTGAAGTTGAAGTGTGTTAGATCAGATAATGGTGGAGAGTATAGGGGTCCGTTCGAGCAGTACTGCAAGAGTCAGGGCATCAGGGTTGAGAAAATAGTTCCGAAGATGCCACAACTGAATGGGCTCACAGAGAGGATGAACAGAACCATAGCAGAAAAAGTCAGAAGTATGTTATTGACTGCAAAGTTGCCAAAGTCCTATTGGGCGGAGGCAATATTGATTGTTGTGTATCTCATCAACCGCTCGCCTTCAGTTCCTCTTGATGGTGATGTTCCACAGAGGTTTTGGACTAGAAGAGATGTTTCATTCCAACATCTGAGAGTCTTTTGATGCCTATCATATGTTCATGTTGCTAGAGATCAGAGATCCAAGCTTGATAGCAAGACAAAGCCATGCATCTTCCTAGGGTACCCAGAGGATGAATTTGGGTACAGATTGTGGGATCTTACAGACAAGAAAGTGGTCAGAAGCGGAGATGTTGTGTTCATGGAAGACAATACTATTGATGACTGGAAGCTTCAACGACCGTCGTCTTCCTCTCCTCCTCCAATCACATTTGATCCCATTTTTCCTCAAGTTGTGCAGAGAAGTTAAATTCAGAATCAGCAGGAAGATGAGCATGATAATGGTGATGTTGATCCACCAGAAGTTCCACATCCTCAATAAGAGGAGCCCCCTATCCAACCCAAAGTTGAGTTGAGAAGATCCGTCAGAGTGAGACAAACTTACTCACGATACTCAACCAACGATTATGTGTTGTTGACTGATTCAGGAGAGCCTGAATGCTATGAGGAAGCTATGTCAGATGTGCATCAGAAGAAGTGGTACAATGCCATGCAGGATGAGATGAGTTCCTTGTATGAGAACCACACGTATGACTTGGTGAAATTCCCTAAGGGTAAGAAAGCTCTCAAGAATAAATGGGTTTTTCGTTTGAAGTCTAGAGAAGATGGTACACCTCCCAGGTTCAAAGCCAGAGTTGTGATGAAGGGTTTTGAGCATAAAAAGGGTGTAGATTTCGATGAGATTTTCTCTCTGGTTGTGAAGATGTCATCCATCCGGGTTGTTCTAGGCATGGCTGCTAGCATGGACCTACAGGTCGAACAACTTGATGTGAAAACCGCCTTCCTTCATGGTGATTTGGAAGAAGAAATCTACATGGAGCAACCTGAAGGTTTTGAAGTTAAGGGAAAAGAGAAGATGGTTTGTAGTCTCAGAAAGAGTTTGTATGGTTTGAAACAAACGCCTCGGCAATGGTACAAAAAGTTTGAGTCTTTTATGGTCGACCACAAATTCCACAAGACACATGCCGACCACTACGTGTTTGTGAAGAATTACGCCGAAGGTGACTTTCTGATTCTCTTGCTTTATGTGGATGATATGCTTATTGTTTGTCGGGATACCAACAAGATTGCTAGTTTGATGACTGCTTTGAAGAAGTCCTTTGCTATGAAGGACCTTGGCTCTGCAAGACAGATTTTAGGTATGCAAATTACACGTGACAGAAAGAATCAGAAGTTGTGGATATCACAAGAAAGATACATTGAAAAGGTGCTGCAAAGATTCAACATGGACAAGGCTAAACCCGCGAGTTCTCCAGTTGCAGTGAACATGAAGCTAAGTTTTGATCAGTGTCCTACAAGTGAGAAAGAGAAACAGGAGATGAAGAACGTGCCTTATGCTTCAGCTGTTGGTAGTCTGATGTATGGCATGGTTTGCACTAGGCCAGACATCGCCTATGAAGTTGAGGTTATCAGCAGGTTCATGAGTAATCCTGGAAAGGAGCATTGGACAACTGTGAAATGGATTCTCAAGTATCTCAGAGGCACTTCGAGAGTGTGTTTGTGCTTTGGTCCTAGAAAACCTATGCTTGATGGTTTTACAAATGCAGACATGTTAGGTGATATTAACACGAGCCGATCCACATCTGGATATCTGATTACATTCACTGGGGAAGAAGTCTCATGGTAATCGAGACTGCGGAAGTGTGTTGCTTTGTCAACGACAGAAGCAAAGTATATGGTTGTAGTTGAAGCCGGTAAGAAGATGATATGGATGAGAGACTTCCTAGAGGAGTTGGGAGTGGAGCAAGCTAGCTATCAACTCTATTGTGACGATCAGAGCGCCATCCACCTTGCCAAGAATGCCGCCTACTATTCCCGAACCAAGCACATCCGAAAAAAGGTATCATTGGGTTCGAGAAAGAGTAGAAGATGAAGATTTTGAGCTCAGGAAGATCCACACAAATGAAAACGGATTAGATGTGCTGACGAAGACTTTGTCAAAGTAGAAACTCATCAAGTGCCTCTCAAAGGCGGGCTTGCTCGAGCCCCCCATATAGGATTGAGGGGGAGCTATGTTGGGTCCCTCCTATATGGGGGAAGAGTCCAATGTACTAGTTTACCATATGATTTTTACCATGTGAAGTTTTAACCTCCTTATAAAAAGGGATACCTTTCCATTTGGGAAAGTAAGAGAGAGAAACAAGGTGTGAGAAAGGGAGAAAAGAGAGAGTTGGAGAGAAATTCGTATGTCTTGGTTCAGCCTACTTTGAAGTGCCCCGATCGACGATCAAACGACCTCCGATTGGGATGATTTTCTGGTATGTTGTTCACCTCATCATAGGCTTCATTTTGTACGGCTAGATCATCGTTTAGAGCCTCCAATATTAGATCCCCTTTGCTTGTGTTCTTTCTTGGGTTTTGTTGATTTCCACTAATTGGGTGATGAAATTTGGAGATTTGACCAAGCTTGTTGATGCTTGATGATGTTGTATGCCTCTAGCTTTGTCTAGGGAAGATTGTACCCACTTGTTATTGGTTATAGCGGAAGTTTCTGGCTCCCGTGGTTTTTTCCCCGTTTTGGGATTTTCCATGTAAATCTGGTGTTCATTGTGCTTGATTATTTTATCTTCTATTTGTGTCTAATAGTTGGTTCGGGTTGCTTGAGTTTGGCTCTCTGGTTTATAGTTCTTGTCCATCCTGATTCGTGTGTGTTAAAGGGGTTTGTCTGACGTTCCCTTCTTCCCTCATCTACAACAAACCAACCTCTCCCAATCCAGCTTCGAACCCAACGAGGATGAACAATCCCCAAAGGGATGCAGAGGCGACGATGGGCCAAAAAGGAGTCAAGCATGCCCTGGGTCCATGGTGATGACGAAGCTCGACTACAGGATGAGGATGGAGATCTCGGGTGACTGACAATGTTTGCGTGGAGGAGGAATGCGACGACGATGTGGATCCTGGCATAGCACACAAGAAATCTAGTTTTGCCCTTAGCTACTCTGCGACTCCATCCTCAAGCTCTTCAAGTCCTAGTTTTTCTAGTCCAAACTGTGGCATGCTCCGATCGCCGCCGACATAATTTCGATCACACCTTCAGTGTGGCTCTTATCTCCATCCCTTAATTTTGATATACATGTGAGCGTGAGGGTTAAGACCGAGTCAATTCATTGGATCCAGTAGACTAATGTAAAATGAATTTGGTGAGAATGAGCAAAGGGAAGACGAAAGGGCTTTGGGTACCATGATTCAAAAACTACTTTTTCAATTTTCATTTTACTAAACTTTTTTTTAATCTATCAACACCTGGAAAATTTTAATTGGAAGTGTGAGCAGCATCTTTCCCCGTATGCCATAATGGCTATGGGAAATAGCCTAACAAAAGAGAATATTCTATGAAATATTCTCTTTTGACCTATTGTACGGTTTGGTTGTTCTCACCGTAGGCCAATTTTGACAGACTAATTTTCTATAAATACTTATACAATTTAGAACTTTCACATCTCATTTTCGTCACTCGATTCTATCGTTATCATTTCGATTTGAATCGACAATGAATTTTTCTCAAATATCATCATCATTTCACTCTTCAAATGAAACTATTGAGATTTCTAATTTAATTTTTGATTCATTTGAACAGGATCAAAATGTGTTATGTCGTATGTATGGCAATAACAATCTACTCATCGCGGAACATATCAACAATGAAGAAGATGGTGTTCAATCAAGACGAAGAGGTGGAGTTCCTGGCCACATTACCATTTATCGTGATCGAGAAGGTGCTGCAAATAATCTATTTAATGATTATTTTGCGGAGGTCCCCCGATTTGGTGAGGAAAAATTTCGCTCACGTTTTTGTACGAATAAAAGTTTATTTCTTCGAATCGCGAACTCAGTAAAAAATCATGATCAATTTTTTATGCAACAACGTGATGGAATTGCTAGGCTTGGGTTGTCAACCATTGTTAAAACAACTTCTTTTAGGATGCTAGAATATGGTGTGCCGGCTGATTCACTTGACGATTACTTAAAAATTGGTGAATCGACAACCATTAGATGCATGCAAAAGTTTTGTCGGGCAGTTATAGAGATATTTGTAGAGCAATATCTTCGAAAGCCAACAACCAATGATGTTGCAAGACTACTTTATGTCGGTGAGAAACGTGGATTTTCGGGAATGTTAGGAAGCTTAGATTGCATGCATTGGAAGTGGAAAAATTGTCCTGTAGGTTGGGAATGTGCATATGATGGGCGTAGTAGATCGCCTATAATTATTCTTGAGGTTGTTGCTGATTATGATCTTTGGATATGACCTGCATATTTTGGCTTACCCGGTTCCAACAATGACATCAATGTGTTAGAAGCATCTAACTTATTTACGGAGCTAGCTGCAGGTAAAGCTCCTTCTTGTACATATTTTATCAAGGGTAAGCAATATGATGTTGGATATTATTTAGCAGATGGAATCTATCCTAAGTGGTCCACACTTGTTCAGACTATTCATGATCCTCAAGGGCCAAAAAATAATATTTTGCGAAGAATCATGTAGAAAAAAACAATATTTTGCGGATCTACCAGAATATTAAATGTGACCATGATTCAATAGTTGATTATTTCATTTTATATTTGTTTTTTCTTCTTTAGTACTTTAAGCAACTTAATATTTATTTTTTTATTATAATTTTGATGAATCTATATAATAAAAAAAAGATTAATGTCATTTTCTAAAAATATTATTTATGCAGTATTAATTCAAATATGTCAAATATTATAGTCATATCGAAGAACTCTTGAATATCTTAACAATACTACAAATTTTATTTTTAATTGAAAATCATTACTATATAATATATAGATTTATAATTGTATTTTTATAAATTTACATACTCCCTCTGTCTCAAAATATTTGTAGTTTTACTTTTTGGCACGTATTGTAAGAAGTGAAAAACTCTATAAAATATTAATTTTTTAAATAATCTTTTAATAGTTTCATAGATAATTGTATTAAGTATGAAATTATTAAAAAAATTAATATTTTATAGAGTTTTTCGCATCTTAAAAAACGTGCTCAAAAAGTAAAACTACAATTTTTTATTTATTTTATTATATTTTTTATACAAGGCGAAGATTTGGGTGTGGTTAACCACGGTTGAACCACAACCCAAGGGCGTCCTTGCGGACGAGGTCATCGATCTTCGCAGGACAACATGTCGTAGCAAATGACGAGTTCAACCCAAGATGCGCCAACCTGTCCGCCACTTGGTTACCCTCACAGAATGAGTGGGCGAAAGTGACCACCTCGAATGCCTTGCAAAGGCCAAGCGCATCAGAGATCATCAACTCAACCTCCTAGGGGCACGACCGAGACCCTTTAAGGGCGCTGATAATTGCCAATCAATCGCCCTCCACCTCAAGGCGAGAGCTCCCTAGCTTCAAAGCTTCTTGAAGCCCCTCGAGTAGACCAAAGCACTCTGCTTAGATCACAGAAAACCTGCCATGGCTACGCGCACCACAGGACACCACATGAACAAGGAAATCACGGATGACGAATCCAGACCCGGCCTGGCCGTTGGCAACCTTTGCACAAAGTGAAGGTTTAGGAATCCGTTGTGTGGTTTTTCCCATTTAATCTTTTTTTTTGTCTTTTGGCTCTGTTTTGTGGATTTTTTGGCCTCGTTGTAAGTTGTAACGCTTTCATTTTTTATTTCCTCATCCCGTGCCTTCTTCCAATTTTTCCTATATTGTTTTATATGCTTTGTCCATTCTTCCATATTCCTTATATCATAATTTTCAAAGAGGATTTTGTTCCTTAGGGACCAGATACCCCAGAGGTTGAAAGCTAGTACCGATTTGAAGTCATTTGAAAGTTTAGAGAATATTTCTGAGATAATATCCTTGTATGCCTTGTTCGTTTTGTCTATAGTTTGTATTGTTCTTCCAATTCGTGAGTCCATTTTACCAATGAGTGCTAAGGTCATCTGGCATTATGTGAATAAGTGTGTTGTATCTTCCTCACTATGCCTACAAAGGGGTCAATCCAGTGGGACATCAACTTCTTTGTTTCGAAGTTTGACTTTCGTCGGTGTTCCGTTGAGAATGTTTTTCGATAGGAAATTTTTAACTTTAGGAGGGCAATCGATTTGCCAAAGCCAGTCCAATGGTTCAGAGTTATTCCTTCTTGCTCTTGTGATGTGGTCCAAGGCACCCGCAGTCGAAAACCAGCCGTTTTTGCTCGATTTCCAGTATAGTCTGTCCTAGATTTCAGTAGTTGGAACGTGGATGTTCAAAATCTCATCCACAATGTTCATGGAGAGGTTTTCCTTTAACTTTTCTACATTCCAGGTTTTGTTGGGACTTAAGAATTGGTTAATTGTTTCGTGTTTTTCTATTTGGTTTATCAAGCGGTTCTCTCTTAAGTTGAAATTGTAGTTTAACCATTTGTCCTGCCAAAATCTTATAGTTTTTCTATTCCCAATTTGCCAAATTATCCCCAAACAGAATTCGTCTTTTATCTCCATCAGTTTCGCTCATTGCCATGATGGCATGATGTGTTTCTTGTCTTAGTGTAGTCCCATATATTTTCCTCTTTTAGGTATTTCTCTCTGATAATTCTAACCCAAACACTATAAGGTTCCGCCATAATTTTCCATAACAGTTTCATTTGTAAAGCATTGTTCATGTCTTTTGTCTTATGTAGTCCTAAACCGCCTTCCTTTTTTGTTCTACAAATCTAAGGGTTTGTATTTTGAATCCTTGTTCCAAAAGAAACATCTGTTAATCCTATCAAGTTCTGTTTGTATACTTGTCGGGAGCATGAAGTTTTGCATCATGTAGTTGGGTTTGGCAACTAGCTAGGTTTGCTTTGACTAGAATGACTCTACCTTGTTGGGTTAGTTCGTTTGCTCTCCACTTTGTTAGTTGGTTCGTCATTTTCCCTAAAACATCTTCAAAGGTTCTTTTATTCACTCTGCCATTTATAATTGGATACCCGAGGTATTTTTCTAGGGCAGCTTGGTTCGTTATTTGCAACCATGTTTGGATTCGTTGTTTTTGGTCATTTTTTATCCCTTTTGTAGTCTAGAATGCAGATTTCTGGAAATTTATTTTTTGTCTAGATATGGCGCAGTATTCATCTAGTACCTTTTTGACCGTTATACATGCCTCTTGAGTCGTTTTGGCAAAATTCATTATATCGTCAGCAACAGAGAGAAATGGGATACAAGTACCACTTCTAGACATCTTGAATCCAATTGTGTTCATTAATCGGTCACTTTCTATTTGAAGTTTCCTAGCTAGAATTTCGGCACCTATGATAAATAGATATGGGGATAATGGGTCACCCTGTCTCAAGCCCCTATGAGGGTGGAAAGTGTTCGTCGGTTCATCATATACCAAAACGGAAAAAGAAACAGTCTGTATACATTCCTTAATCCATCCACATATTTTTTGGTTGAAGCCAAATTTTTTCATAAAAGCAAGGAGAAAATCCCAGTCCACACGGTCATAAGCTTTTTCCATGTCTAACTTAACAACGATCCAACCTTGTCTACCTTTCTTGTTGTGAAAGGAATGGAAGATTTTGTGTGCGATTAGTACGTTGTCTTGAATTGCTCTGTCAGATATAAAGGCTCCTTGTAGTGGGTGGATAATTTTTTTCAACATAGATTTCATTCGGTCGGCCAGAATTTTCGCAATTGCGTTAAAGAGTTGTGCAAAGGCTGATTGGTATGTAGTTGTTTGTAGTTATCGGGTTGTCACATTTCAGAATTAGTGTAATGAAGGTTTGATTTATTTGTCTCAACATCCTTCCAGAGTGGAAGAAACCTTTAATTGCTTTGGTGATCGAAGGGCCTACAATATCCCAGTACTATTGGTAAAATTCAGTCGTCATTCCATCCGGACCCGGGGACTTATCCTTTCCAATCGAAACAACATTCTTTATTTCTTGGTTAGTGATTGGTTTTGTAAGGAAGTCGTTGTCCTCAGTTGTGATCTCTGCGTTGATTAGTTCCAGGTATTCTTCCAACAGTCGGTTGTTAATCTGTTCTTTCTTAAATATTTTTTTAAAAGTCTGCTTGGATTTCTTCGCTAATGTTTTTTCGCCGATTATTATAGTTCCTTCATGGGTTCATATTTCTCTAATAATTTTCCTATTCCTGCGTCCTGTTACTATTTTGTGATGGTATCCCGAGTTTGTATCTGATAATTTCAGATGTTTCACTTTTGTCCTTTGTGAGATTTTATGGTATTGCACATCTTAATTTTAGGGTTTCTGATTTGTGAGATTTGGGGTCGAAATTGGGGCCTTCATGCTTGTTGAGGACGACAACGGAACCTTGAGAGGTGGACTTAAGCGGCAATTTTGGAGCTGCCACCACCTTAGCGTCTCAAACTAGGTACGACTTCATATATATATATATACACACACACACACACACACACACACACACACACACGACTTATGTGATCTGCATTGCTTAGTTTGTTTTAAATTCATGGGCACGACTCAGCAAACTTGGATCGCCTGGTTTGACAGTGTCTGCTTTTTTTAACTATCTGTTTTTGAACTGAACTTCACAGTCTGTTTTTTTTTCTTCGGTAGAACTTGGTGAAAATCATTGGACTTTCGATTCCACATTTTGCTTGTAGCGTTATTTGAATAGCCTGATTATATAGCAATTTCTTCTAGGCGTATTTATGCAGAGTGACTTGAGGATTTGTTTTGTGTGAAACTGAATTTTTTTTCTTTGCTATCAATTTCATTATCCCCATGTCTTGACTGCAGTGAAGTTGTTCACTTGGTTTGCTTGAAACTTATTGCAATTTGTATGCTTGAATGAGTCGGCTAGTTTAGGAAAATCCAGCAGCGTTTCACCATCTTTTAGGACTATTTGATGATCTCAAAACCCAGACCACAAGAGAAACCCTCAAGCATCTCAAAGGTGGGGTTTCGAAGATCGAATTTCGGCAGCAATTAGACTCTTTTGGTGGTGATTGACGATCACAAAACCAGACACAGGAGAAACCCGCAAGCATCTCAAGGATGGGTTTCGAAGATCATATTTGTGTGGCGATTTGGCTTGTTTAAGGCTGAACGACGACTCCAAAACCAGACCACGAGAGAAACCCGCAAGCATCTCAAGGGTGGGTTTCGGAAATCGAATTGTGCAGTAACTTAACCCGATTTGGGGCTGATCAACGGTCCCAAAACCAGACCACAAGAGAAATCCGCAGACATCTCAGGTGTGGGTTTTGGGACCACGCAGATGACGATGCGACGGAGAAAAAAGGCTACCTTGTATGCATTTTCTGCCTCTTTGTGCTGCTGCTGTGTTTTTTTCTCTGTGTTTGCTGTTCTTAATTCAGCCGTGAGTTCTCCTTTCTTTTTCCAACCCTAGACTTGGCCACCTTTTATAGGGTGAAGGAATAGGGCTATAGATATATTTCTTTTCCTTTAAGATAAAAATTCATATCTTTTTGCTAATATTTTCTTTTCTTTCCTTCCTTTTTTTTAAGGATACTAGGTTGATTAGGCACGCATTCGCACGCCTTCTTAAAGGTCTATGCTAAGGCTCCGAGAATTTCATGAGCTCTGAGAATGTCATGATCGAAGAGTATTATTGAGGCAATCTACACCCAATTGTAAACCTTACAAAGAACACCACAAAATGAAGAAGAAAACGATAGGTTTAACACTGGATTGGAATTGGAAACCAATAGATTGACCAAGTTTTGAAATGATTTCACAACCGTTTGAGGAATTAAATCCATTGCAACGTGACTGCTTAACTCGTTTATGAACTTTGAAAGGGTGTCAAAGTCCATTTGCTCAAATGCAGGTGCTCGGGATAATTGATGGGTCCATAGGACCTCCCACATTTGCATGGTTGTTGAGTACTTGAGCTCCCTATAAAATTCCATTTGAGGAATTAAATCCATTGCAAATAGAAGACTTAAAACCTCTCACAGCAACAAAGACAATCAACATATGTAGTCTTTTGTGTAGAAAGAGTAGCTCAATGTATGAAAAGAATAAAATCCACCAACTTACCTCTTAAATTGAATAAGAATCCAGCAAAAGCAAAAGAAATAATTCAAGCAGTCATTCTAAAAGTAATTGTGCAATGGGACATCTAGAAGTTCCACCAGCTCCCATCACACAACTTCAACCAATAAAAGAAAACTTATTCAACCAAGAAAAGAAAACATAAAGATTATAGTAAGTGGTCAAAAGGAAATCATATTGTTTTCCCGAGTTATCTGCAAGCAATTTTAACCTTGAAATCAAACCAAATGGCACCTCTAATTAGTTCATCGACAATAAGAACAAAGACAATAAATCAAACCAAATTGCACCTCTAATCTGAAGAGCTGAGCACAAGTTTCACTAACTCAAGCAACCACTGGTGCGGTGACTCTTCCTTGCTTCAGGGGCTTCAACAAGGGAGTTTTCATCTAGCCTAAGATAATTTTCACCTAAAGAAGTTTAAATGATAAATACAAATAAATTTTCGCCTAAAGAAGTTTAAATGATAAATACAAATAATGAAATAGTACAAAAATGGGATAATTGATAAATAAATGGATAAAAGATATGTTATTGAGCAAGAAAGATGCATGTGGCTTGATTTTTAAAGCAAGATAATTGACCTTGCACCTCAACCATTGGTACTCTGAATTGTTGATTTCTTCGGGCAAAAAGATATGAAAAGTGAATGGGGTAGCACATCATGTTCCTTGTTTTTGAGGACATTCCAAATCTCTGAGAAACCCATGAAAATGTTAGGTATTAATGAAAGAAAATGGTTAAACTTAACTTAGATCCAATAAAAAAACAAGGCCGATTCATCTTTATAATGGCAGGGATTGAGAAACCAGCCACAAACAGAGACCGATTGCAACCAAACAAACCTTCTTAAGGTCTTGGCTACGAACTTCTTCATTATCTTTTGTGATCTGCTAAGCTCTTTATGAAGCTCTCAACTTCCTTGAAGGAGTTGCAACCAGAGAAAATCAAGAACTTCTAATACAAAAATAATAAAATAAGCATACATAAAATTTGTACCAGGGAAGCTTTACCTGAGCTTGGTACAAACAAACTCTAGATTCAGCTTCATCAATAAGATCAATAGCTTTGTTGGGCAGAAACCGATTACTATAGGATAACATTTTTCAATGACAAAATTTTCACTTAGAACAACATTATGTAGACATTGCAAGACAAAGAAGCTTAAGGTGTGTGTAAGTGAAGTGCACCTGATGTTCTAGTAAGATATTTTAGATGTAGCCATGGGATCCAAGAGCTTGTGAGGTAGAGAGAGACCTTCCATTTGTTCAGCAATACACTCCTCTTCTGTGCTGACTGCCCAAGTCTTCTAACACCCTCTATCTGTTAATACTATTATTGGCTGCACAATTGCATACCCAAAACTGACTTCCTACCGTACAAAAATGCATTCAAGCAGAGCCTTCAAACTCACCTAAGGAGGTAAAATCATAAAAGTTGCCTCTATCAAGGTATAGCTCTGCATGTATAAAGGCCCACATTCATAAATCTATTATTGATGTAAAAAAGATATTGAAAGTGAGAAAACGCCATGTCAAAACAGCAAGAACGTGACAAAGAGTAAACAATCAAAATGACTACTGTTGATAGGAGGAAATCGAGACTTGCAATTAAAATATAAATAAATCAAAGCAAACCGATTCCGTTCCAAGCAAATAATTACAAGACTCCCTTCCGTTGTAGCAAAAGGAAGTCAGGATCGATCCTCGAGAAAGCTGGTCAGCGGATCTCAGATAGCCAGCGAATCACGTCCAGAAAATGACTCAGAAGTACTCGACCTCGACTAGGGTGTAGTCGATAGGGGTCTTGTACAATCGATTTCGAGTAGAAACAGCGAATCCTGGCACCAGAGGTAGTCGACGTTGACTAGATCTCCTCGATGTCGAGTAGATGGTCGTAGTCGAGTACCTGCAGAAACACAAACGACAATGATCCTGCTTGATCGAGTAATTAGTAGTCGACATAGACCAGTTTGGTCGAAGTCGAGTAGATTCGCAGAAACGTAATGAAAGCTAGGGTTGGCAGATTTCGAAATAAACAAATATGAAAGAAAACTTCCAAGACCAGGGTTTGCAACAACGATAACCAAACATGCATAAGACAAGATAAAGAGAGATAATCATGCAATCACATCAAAGGATCAAGCTTTCACCTTTTCCAACAATTAGACAACTCTTTCGAGTAACCCTAATTGTATCTACCAATTTTATGTTTATAATCCAAGTGGTTAACCTGAATCTCTATTAATTAGGTAATAAATATAATAAAGATAGTGGATGATCAAAACATGATAAAAGTCAAACCTTTACCTTAGACATGCATGGCTATCGTCGGGCTCACCCCGACCCTAGAAGTAGGAGGACTACTCACTCTTCATCATAGGAAAACTCATTAATAATAAAAGGGAAATAAATTGCATTAATGAACTAAAACAAAGCTTACAACCGATCGAAGCCAATTCCGCTCTCGCCAAATACAACTCCTCTCGGCTCCAAGCTCTCTCTCTCTCTCTCTCTACTCTACTCTCCTACTCGCTATGAATTGTGTGTTGAAAGATACCTACAACTCAGACCCTAGGGCCTTATTTATAGTGTTCAATCCCCGCTATTCAAGGAAAGAACAATCTATCTATGTCTAAAACTTTATATCTAAAAACATAAGATAAAGTGTAATGAATAAAGGAAATAAATCTATAAGGAAACTATACTAATGTGGATAAATCCCTCTTGAACTTGATAGATCTTCATGTGGATGGATAGAATTCCACATATCTTCACTTGCAAGTAATCTATCTCCTCGGCACACACTCGATCTCCACTCGGACTGACGTTTGGAAGTACTCGACGTCGGGTAGAAATTTTCTCCTCGGATTTGCACTCGAGCTCGGCTACTCTCTAGACTCGATATGTGTACTCGACGTCGAGTGAAATTTGCCTTCTCGAGTGGATGCTTTGCTCGTGCTCGACTTTCTGATTTCGACTTGGATGTAATCGACGTCGACTAAAGTACTCGACGTCGAGTAGAATTGTCAGCTTTCAACATTCTACTCCGTTCTTGAAACGCACTTTCCCGAGTCCTCGTTCGTTCGATTGATGCAAATGAGTATGCGTTGGAAAGCTCTTTTCGAGGGATTCAACTCTCATGAAGATATCAAAACTTGATTCAGGATGATGAATGGTGAAAAGTGGGCTTTTCTCCAGCTGCACCATTCTTAGCTTCTTCATGACTTTTCTTTAAGCTCTAAAGTGCGTTTGATTTCTGCGAAATTAAACAATAACTAGTGTAGATCTCCATAATTGGCAACTAAGCATAAACTACAAAGATTATGTACTATTCTAACCCAAATGTATGAAATGCATACATAAATCGATATAAAAGTAAACGTAGAACATGGTGAATTAGGCTCACATCAAACACCTCATACTTAAGCTTGATTGTCCTCAAGCAATACTTTAAATGGGCATTCAGAGGAAGAATAAAAACCCTCAACATATTAGATCCATTGCCTTATATCCCTGCAATCAATTACCATCCTTGAAAAGGTACTTATGCCATGTTGTTGCAGAAGGATGGTCAAGTATGAAAATATAAATAAATATAAAAGCAAACTGACTCTCTGTCTCAGCAAATAAATACAAGACTTCCTCCCGTTGTAGTAGAAGGCAGTTAGGATCGATCCACGAGGAAGCGTGTCAGCGCCCGCCTTTTCGGTTCCAGATCTTCGCAGAATTTCGACCAGAAGAGTCCTCGATTTCGACCAAACAACTCGAAATCGACCAACACTGTTGACCAAAAAAAAGAAGCAAACCAAGCAGAAACAAAAACCAAACAAAAGAACTCGACCTCGACGTCGACCAACTTCCTCGACCTTGACCAAAACTATTCGAAATCGACTAAACACAGAAACTAAAATTTGAAACTTTTCGCAACACAGAACACGAAATTGATGAAATAAATCAATAAACTAAATACTTCCAAGCTCAGGGTTTCAACACCACAACGATAACCATGTAAAATAACACATAAATGCATAAAAGATCATGCTTTTCATCAAATAACTTTCGTTAATAACAAATAGGAAAATAGAGGATTTCGCATAAACCCTAATTGTTACTAACCCTTTTTCACATAATTAACCCAAGTTTTATTAAGATCACTTTCGCTTCAATAACACAAACAAGTATCACCTTCAAATTTCGCAAAAGAATCATGCTCGTAGGGATAGAAGACGAAATTGCATAAAAAGCTTGTACCTTTACCGCATTACCTTACATGGCTACCGTCGGGCTCACCCTAACCCTAGAAGTTGGGTGACTACTCGCTCTTCATCATCAATAGACTCATCAATAATAAAAGGAAATAACTTTGCATTAAATAAACTAAAGAGAGCTTACAACCAATCGAAGCCAAATCCCGCTCTCGCCTTCTCCAACCTCAATCGCCACAAACTCTCTCTCTCTCTCTCTCTCTCTCTCTCTATGTAACCAATTGTAACTTGAATTTAATGAATAGAAATCAACCCCTAAGGCTCTATTTATAGGCTTCATTCCCTAGATAATTAGGAAAGAAACTCTATCTCGAGCTGGTATTTTCTCAGCTCACTTCAGCAACTCGATCACCGCCTCAGGAGTAGATGTCGACTTGGTGGAACTCGATATCGACCAACATCTTCCTTCTTCAGATTTCTTGGGCCGACTTCTGGAATCTTGACTCGATATGGGTACTCGATATCGACTTGAGGTAGTCGATATCGACCAACTTCTTCTCAGCTTCCTCGATTCTGGCTTCTTTAGTGGAAATCGACTGCTTTACTCGAAATTGACTAAGCTTGGTCGAAATCGACCAAATGGTGTCGAGTCGATTTTCTCGTTTCCAGCTCGATTTGTCCTGGTTCCGCTACTTCTTGACCTTGGACTTTCTGTAGTTGACTTCGAGCTTTTCCTCCTTTCTCTGAACTGCTGTAAATTGCCTCGATTTCTGTGAAATTAAACAGAAACTGGTGTAGATTCCATATTTTGGCAAATAAGCATAAACTACATAGATTATGTACTATTCTAACCCAAATGTATGAAATGTATGCAGCAAACGATGTAAAAGATAGTATAAAACATGGCAAATTAGTCTCAAAACAAACACCCCATACTTAAGCTTGCTTGTCCTCAAGCAATACCTTTAATTTGTCATTTTGGGGAAGAAATCAAAACTCTCAACATATTAGATTCATTCTCATATGTCCCTGCAATTAATCACCATCCTCGAAAAGGTACTTGCGTCACAAATCCATACATGTGCAATTAAAAAGCAACATCTACTCACAAAAGGAGGGTTATGCAAAACGATTCATAAGTGACAAAGCATTAATAATCAAGAGGACTTTAATTTAAGCTCAAGTAAGGAGTAGATTGGTAAAAGGATAAAGATGAGCAATTTTTGGCCATGTGGTGCTAATGATCCGGGGAAATGAAGTACTTACCAAACTGTATTTCCACATTCCTTCTTCATAAGAATCATCACCTTTCTCTCATTGCTTTTTTCAATATTATGCTTTTACTTCTCTAACCTCAGCACTGCCTTCTCGCGAGTCGCAAACATGGGTGTCATGAATGACCCTGGATACTTAGTGCTTCAGACTCCTCACATTGTGTGTCCCATCTCGCCAAACTATTATCTTAGCGAGTAGGGTCGATCTACCTTTATCTCATGAGGTGATCGGATTTTTTCTCACTCATTAAATTTTCCATATATTTTCGAAACTTTCCTACCAAATTCCAATAATGATAACAACAACACAAACACCATATAATAATCTCCAAAATGTGACATCATTCTCAACATAATCCCCGGATAGGAAATGAGGTAAAGAATGGACAATATTTGGAACATGTGGAGCATAGTATATATAAAATAAGGCATAATATAGCTTTTGTGATGCATAAGCATAGGTAAGGCTATGATATAACAATATGAGCATTATATGGAAATATAAAGTCCTCCATCCTCTTATCATGCAACATGTCAAAAGCAATATCAAATTTTACCTCCTTTCATGGTTTTCAATAAAATTATGCACTTCCGTTGTGACTTCACTTTACTAGGCAATTTAATTCTATATCTCTAATGAATCCAATTTTGCATCATCGAGTTCAATAAAGCTTCCATGACATTTATCAAAAAATTCAATGGGGGTCATTTTTCTTTAAACTTTGGAAAACATGCATGTAAGCACATAAATCAATAATGAATTCCAAAATAGCCATGTATAAGCAATTCAACAATTAAGCTTTAAATATGCACACATATGTCAAATATGATCAAATATGCACAAAGTAAGCCCTTCCCCCACCCATACTTAAATATTACAGTGTCCTCACTGTATAAAAAATAAGGGTAAAGAAAGAAACTCACTAGACAGATGTGCAGAATGCCGGAAATCGAGTGTAATGTTGCTGCAGAGATGGTCGACATCGATAAGGGCTGGTCGATTTCGAGGAAGCTGGTCGATGTTGACCAAGGCTACTCGAGATCGAGTAAGGTAATGCCTCCAGGGTGGTTTTCCTCGACCACAGGCTTCTTTTTGCTCAATGTTTTTGGTCGATGTCGAGTAACTTACTCGACGTCGAGTAAGTCTGCAGCTTCTTTTACCTGCAATATTCGTTAGAAAAGAAATACCCACAATATAAAAACAATGTCCAAAATCAAAAACCAAAAACAACAATGTCCAAAAATCTCAAAAACTAAATGTCTATTTACAAGCTCTAGATTTTATAGTCGCTAGGCCGACTTTCTCTGTTAAGCTCAAGGTGGCATTTGCAGAGCCCATGTAGCCTGGGCTTCAAACTCCATTTTTGTCCATGATCAGTTGTAGTCCTCCTGAATGGATCTTGTTCACAGTGAAGGGCCCCATCTTCTTCTTATTGAATTTGTTGGGAAACCAATGATCCTTAGATTTGGTGACATAGACTTTGTCTCCATCTTGATATTCCTTAGGCTCATCATTGGAAATCCTGCATAATCGCACATACCAAGGCAAACCTCTCCCATGTGTAGATAAATCATTGATTGAAATAGGAGAAGAAAGATCCATACCTTGGCTTACCTTCGCAGAATCGGATTTGGGAACCTCCTGTTCTGGTCCATTTCGAGTAAGGGTACTCGATATCAAGGAATTTGGCTCGTCTGGTGGACTACTGGTCGAGAAAGTGGGGTTTTGGTCGACATCGACCAAGTTGGTCGATGTCGAGTTGTCCTCGGCTTCGAGTTGTTTGCTCGACGCTGTTGCTGTAGGTGGAGAGCTCGAGGTCTAGTCGACGTCGACCAAGGTACTCGACGTCGAATAACTCTGGTCGATTTTGACCCCATACTTGAATCCTGTCAAGGCATCCGAAAAGAAGTTAGTCAACGTCGACTTACCTTGGTCGATGTCGAGTTGACCCTCTGTGTCGTTGTTAAGAATGGCCATGATCTCCTCCACCTAGGCTTCCATATCCCTCTTTTCCATCTCTTCGGGAGTCATATTTCTTACCTTAGGCTCCCTGCAAGTAATGTAACCAGCTGATATAGACTTTACCTCTTCCATGGGACCTATCTGCCTTTCAGTTTTATTGAAGGAATACTCAATTACCTCATCGCTGATGTTGAAAGTTAGCACTCCCTTCCTTACGCTTATATTGGCATCCACCACCGCCAAGAAGAGCCTTCCTAGAATAATTGGACAAGTAGGGTCCTCCGCCATATCAATAACTAAGAAATCAACAGGGACGAAGAACTTACCTACTTGTACTGGCACATTGTCCACCATGCCTGTTGGGATGACCACCGTGTTGTTTTCCATATAAAGCTTAGCATCCACAGGCTCTAGGGCACCTATCTTAATCTTGGACCATATTGATAGAGGCATTATACTTACACTGGCTCCAAGATCACATAAAGCATTAAATCGATATTGACCAAATCCAATAGTTATAGCAAACTTACCTGGATCTGGACTTTTCTCTAGTACGTCCATTTGGCTGCACTCCTCTACGATCTCAGCCATTGATCGCTTCTTGCTTAGAATCTCCTTTAGGGAACTTGACGTATGATGACATCTCATTCGGAGCTTCTGTGAATGGTATGGTGACATTGAGTCTCTGAAGCATCTTGATGAAGCGCTGGAACTTCTTTTCTGCTGGATCCTTTGGAGATTTTGTCGGGAAAGACATCTTTTTCTTCGTCGGAGGTGCTGAAGGTTGGTCGACGTCGAGTACAGGTTTTTCGACATCGAGTTGGTGCTGGTCGATGTCGACTACAGTGGTCGACTTCGGCTTGGGTTGCACATTCTGGTCGACATCGAGTTGATGCTGGTCGATGTCGAGTAAGTTTTGGTTGATGTCGACTGGCTTGCTCGATGTTGAGTTGTCTGTTGCGTCATTCTCCTCTATATTCTGATCGGTTGTTTGCATCTGTCGCCCGCTCCTTAGATTCATTGCATCTACTTGCCTCGCAGATTTGCCCTTAGGGTTGGGCTCAGAAGATCCAGGGAGGGTACCTGACTGTCTGGGGACGCCTGCTGCTAGCTGGCCAATCTGTGTGTCAATCGATTTCCTCCAGATATCGATTTTCCCAAGCCTAGAGTTGACACCATGCATCTGAGTGTAGATGGAATTGATGGACTGCTTGATGTCTGAATGATTCCTCCGCATCTCCCCAAGGATAGTCTGCAGGTCATCCTTCTTTCCTTCTCTGTCAGGGTGACTAGGTGCTCTGTAGGGAGGGGGATTCTGATGCTGGGGCTGGCAATAGTAGCTCCAGTTTTGATTCTGATGCGGCCCTGAGTAATATCCCCCCGCATGCTTGGCGTGGAGTGTATCCAAGATACTCATAGTTGGTGTAGTTGTTGATCTGGTCCTTAGTAGGCGCATCCAGGCTGTTGAAGATGATCTCCTAGATGACGTAGGGCGACTGGCCATGAGTAGGACAGGAATTCAGAAGCCTCTTGTAGCGCTCCCAGACTTGTGCTAGTGGTTCCCCTGGCTTTTGTCTGAAAGCCATGATTTGTTGTTTGAGGGTAGGTGTCTTTGCAGGAGGAAAGAACTTGTTGAGGAACAGGTCTTGTAGCTCATTCCAAGTGCGAATTGATCCTGCAGGCAATCCTTCTAGCCATTGTTAGGCTATTCCTTCAAGGGACCAACGAAAAGCCTTTAGTTTTAGATATTCCAAATTAGCACCATCAGCTATGGCTTCGCATAAGTCTATAAAAGTGGTGACATACTCTAAGGGACTTTCATTTATTCTTCCCCTAAATTGACTCCTTCTAATTTTAGTAATAAAAGAAGGACGAATTTCAAAGTTAATAGCGGGAAGAATGATCGCTGATTCTGGAACTTCCAAAGTAGGATGCAGATATTCCTTTGCATTGGCTGGGATGTGCCCAACCCGCTCCTCAAGTTCCCTTCTTGCATTGATCTCGCGATCTACCTTTGCCCCCACCGCTGCTGAATCTGTGCATATTCCGCCTCTCGTCGAGCGTGTTCAGCTTCTCTGGTGGTGAATGCCTCAATTTGTTGGCGGAGTTGCTCAAGCTCCTGTGCAGGTGTGAGCTGGCCTGCATTCTTGTTGTCGGATGTCGACATAAGTCTTCTCCTAAGCCTTTGCTAAAGATGGAAGAAACGTTCGGGCTCGAGAATTGGGTCTATGGGTGTGCGATCAGTTCTTCGCATGCATCTGAAAAACAAAAGCAAAAAGAAACAAGTAAAAAGAAACTAAAAAGCAAAAACAAATATAAAGAAGAGAAAAAGAACTAAAAAGGACGCGATTGATTGCTTCCCCGGCAACGGCGCCAATTTGTTGTTGCAAGAGGATGGTCAAGTATGAAAATATAAATAAATATAAAAGCAAATTGACTCCCTGTCTCAGCAAATAAATACAAGACTTCCTCCCGTTGTAGTAGAAGGCAGTCAGGATCGATCCACGAGGAAGCATGTCAGCGCCCGCCTATTCAGTTCCAGATCTCCGCAGAATTTCGACGAAACAACTCGAAATCGACCAACACTGTCGACCAAAAATAGAAAGCAAACCAAGCAGAAACAAAAACCAAACAAAAGAACTCGACCTCGACAAAACCTTCCTCGACGTCGACCAAAACTGTTCGAAATCGACTAAACACAGAAACTAAAATTTGAAACTTTTCGCAACACAGAACACGAAATTGATGAAATAAATCAATAAACTAAAGACTTCCAAGATTAGGGTTTCAACACCACAACGATAACCATATAAAATAACACATAAAGGCATAAAAGATCATGCTTTTCATCAAATAACTTTCGTTATTAACAAATAGGAAAATAGAGGCTTTCGCATAAACCCTAATTGTTACTAACCCTTTTTCACATAATTAACCCAAGTTGTATTAAGATCACTTCCACTTCAATAACACAAACAAGGATCACCTTCAACTTTTGCAAAAGAATCATGCTCGTAGGGATAGAAGACGAAATTGCATTAAAAGCTTGTACCTTTACCGCATCACCTTACATGGCTTCCGTCGGGCTCACCCCGACCCTAGAAGTTGGGTGACTACTCGCTCTTCATCATCAATAGACTCATCAATAATAAAAGGAAATAACTTTGCATTAAATAAACTAAAGAGAGCTTACAACCGATCGAAGCCAAATCCTGCTCTCGCCTTCCCCAACCTCAATCGCCACAAACTCTCTCTCTCTCTCTCTCTCTCTCTCTCTCTCTCTCTCTCTCTCTCTCTCTCTCTCTCTCTTTCTATGTAAATAATTGTAACTTGAATTGAATGAATAGAAATCAGCACCTAAGGCTCTATTTATAGGCTTCATTCCCTAGATAATTAGGAAAGAAACTCTATCTCTATCTATCTAAATACTTAAGATAAAAACTTGGAAATAAAGGAAACGAATCAACTAGGACTATATCTAATGTAGATAAATATCTTCTCTTGACTTGATAGATCTTGATAGAATTTGATCTTGTGGATATCTCCATTGGATTCGGGATAGAACCTTACCAAAAACTCGGACTAAATCGATTTCGGCCACTGTGGGTCCAGTCGATATCGACTAGTGTTACTCGATATCGAGCTGGCATTTTCTCAGCTCACTTCAGCAAATCGATCACCGCCCCAGGAGTAGATGTCGACTTGGTGGAACTCGATATCGAGTAGGTTAACTCGATATCGACCAACGTCTTCCTTCTTCAGATTTCTTGGGCCGACTTCTGGAATCTTGACTCGATATGGGTACTCGATATCGATTTGAGGTAGTCGATATCGACCAACTTCTTCTCAGCTTCCTTGATTCTGGCTTCTTTAGTGGAAATCGACTGCTTTACTCGAAATCGACTAAGCTTGGTCGAAATCGACCAAATGGTGTCGAGTCGATTTTCTCGTTTCCAGCTCGATTTGTCTTGGTTCCGATACTCCTTGACCTTGGACTTTCTGTAGTTGACTTCGAGCTTTTCCTCCTTTCTCTGAACTGTTGTAAATTGCCTTGATTTCTGCGAAATTAAACAAAAACTGGTGTAGATTCCATAATTTGGCAAATAAGCATAAACTACATAGATTCTGTACTATTCTAACCCAAATGTATAAAATGTATGCATAAAATGATGTAAAAGATAGTATAGAACATGGGAAATTAAGTTCACAACATGCCACAAATCCATGTATGTGCAATAAAAGAAACTTCATACAAAAAAGGAGGGTTATGCAAAAACAATTCATATGTGACAGAGCAACAATAATCAAGAGGACTTTAATTTAAGCTCATGGTGAAGAAAAGGTAAAAGGTAAAGTGGTGGGCTATATTTGGGCAATGTGGTGCTAAATCCGGGGAGAATTCCTCAAACTTGCTTTCTTGCTTTGATGCACTTTCTCCCTTCATATGATATTCTACATCACTCATCCTCTCATAATTCACTCTTTTCTTTTTTTTACTTATGTGCTTTTACCTCTCTAACCTCAGCACTGCCTTCTCGCGAGTCGCAAACATGGGTGTCATGAATGGCCCCAGATACTTAGTGCTTCAGACTTCTCACCTTGGTGTACCATCCTGCTGAACTATTATCTCGACGCAGGCAGAGTCGATCTACCTTGATCTCCCGAGGTGATCGGATTTTCTTTCACTCATTAAATTTTCCATACATTTTCAATTTCCTGCGAAACTCCAATAATGATAATAACAACACAGCAATCATATAATAGTCTCCATAATGTGACATCATTCTCAACATAATTCCCGGATAGGAAACAAGGTAAATAATGGGCAATATTTAGATCATGTGGAGCAAAATATGAAATAAGGCTCAATATGGCTTTTGTGATACATAAGCATAGGTAAGGCTTGGAATATCAAAATATGAGCATTATATGGAAAATATAAAGTCCTTCATCCTCTTATCATGCAATATGTCAAAAGCAATTTCAAATTTTACCTCCTTTCATGGTTTTCAAGAAAATATGCACTTCATTGTGACTTTCCTTTACTAGGCAATTTCATGCTATATATCTAATGAATCTAATTTTACATCGTCGAGTTCAATTAAAGCTTTCATGACACTAATCAGAATTTTTTCAATGGGGTGATTTTTATACACTTTGGAAAACAAACATATAAGCACATAAATGAAATATGAAATCCAAAATAGCCATGTATAAGCAATTCGAGAAATAAACTTAAAAGTATGCACAAATAATGTCAAATAATTCAAATATGCATAAAGTAAGCCCTTTCTCCACCCCATACTTAAAGTTTACAGTGTCCTCACTATATAAAAACAAGGGTAAAGAAAGAAACTCACTAGACAAATGTGCAGGACGTCAGAATCGAGTGCAAATGTTGCTGCAGAAGTGGTCGACATCGAGCAGACTATTCGACGTCGACTAGGTCTACTCGATATCGAGTAAGGTTGAACCTCAGGATGGCCTTTCTCCTCGACAATAGGTTCGTTTCTCGTTATGGGTGGTCGACGTCGAGTAAACTACTCGACGTCGAGTACTTCTGTGTACTCGAGCTCGGTTACTCTTTGGACTCGATATGTGTACTCGACGTCGACTAGAACTCCTCGACGTGGAGTGAAATTTGCCTTCTCAAGTGGATGCTCTGATTTCGACTTGGATGTACTCGACGTGGACTAAAGTACTCGACGTGGACTAAAGTACTCGACGTCAACTAAAGTACTCGACGTCGAGTAGAATTGTCAGCTTTCAGCATTCTGCTCCGTTCTTGAAACGCACTTTCCCGAGTCTTTGTTCATCTGATTGATGCAAATGAGTATGCGTTGGAAAGCTATTTTCGAGGGCTTCAATTCACTTGAAGACATCAAAACTTGATTCAGAATGATGAATGGCGAAAAGTGGGCTTTTTTTTGGCTGCACCATCCTTAGTTTCTTCATGACTTTCCTTTAAGCTCTAAAGTGCGTCCGATTTCTGCGAAATTAAACAAGAACTACTGTAGATCTCCATAATTGGCAAATAAGCATAAAATACATAGATTATGTACTATTCTAACCCAAATGTATGAAATGTATACAGAAATCGATATAAAAGTAAACGTATAACATGGTGAATTAGGCTCATATCAACCACAACGAACCTTGATGGTAGAAACAAGACCCAACCTGCATTCAAAAGTAAGCTTACTCAGTTAAACACTAATCAATCCAGCAAAAATAAGTGATTTAAGTATACAGGGCATGGTTTTCACAAAAACATTATTTTTTTACAAGTTTCATTTTGACATCTAATTTTCCTAAAAAATCAACCAAATGTCACCTTTAAAATATCATGTATTCATGATTAAAAAGATCTATCATTATATATGCTAACTACTGCTGAATGTTGAAGATTTGCACTCAAAGGGCATAAGCTTTGGTTTGGAATTGGGGTACTTCATTCTCCAGGATTAAACTGCCAACTCGACAAGGGATTAAATCATAAAATATAAAAGGGTTTGTAATTTTTCGTTTCCTTCTCCCAAAAAGCTAAAAAATAGACCCAACAATCGCAATCCTTTGATCACATTCTAGAAGCCACATTAAATATGAAAAAAATATCAATAAGCTTTTTATTTTAAAGTTGCATTGTTCAACTATGACAGAACATGAAGAAACTATTTTAATTCGCCAATAATCTACCTTTACTAAACAAAACCATTTTTTATACTACTCCAATTTATCATCTTGTTGAAGTCTTTATAAAATAATGCGGCTTTTGAATGGCTAACATGGCCATGCTCATCATGCAAAACCACAACGAAGATTGAACCTCTATATATCATGTGAGATTATACAAGACAAAACTCAAAGCTATGTAGGGAGAATACTTACTGATACAGATGCAAATGCAGAAGGAAGAACTGTGAGTGAACATTCACATATTAGATTAACTTTCTCCTTGACAGAGTGAATGACTTCTCCCTATAGTCCAGGATTGCAACCAAGAACACGCAACACACTCAGCCCATGCATAATAGCAATACATAATAATTGACAGTGGCAAAAACCAGCAATAAGCAGCAGCAAAAAAACTCAGCCCATGTACAACAACAATAATCAGCAATATATAGCGGTTAAAAACAACAAAAACCGGCAACAATAGAAAAGAAAAAAGATTTTATTTGAGCCCATGTACAACAGCAATAAACAGTAGAAGAAAAAAAATAACATATTGTATCTAAGCCCATGTACAGCAGGAATAACTAGCAGCAAAAATCAACAATAATAAACAGTAGAAAAAAAAATGCAATTTGAATGAAACTGAATTTTTGAAAATTTAACAATTTTGTTGAATTGTTCTTATTACAATGAATTTGTGTTTTCTTCCTAGTTACCATTTCACCTCTGCCTTCAATAGAGAATTTAGGAAACTCAGATTTTAGCGATTAGATATTAAAGCTCAGATTTTTCAACACAAATATATTACCTGTATTTGTCATTTTGAGGAATGGATGTGTTTGTCTGGTGGAGGTAAAACAACAAAGGAGGATCTATAAAAGAGCAAATTCTACAAATTTCCATTAGCATTGACTGACTCACCGACAATATCAGTTTATACAATCTGTGGTGAAAGAATGCAAAGCTATACAATAGTAATCGCAAAACCAAAGAGATACATTAATTTCAAAGTATATGTTTTACAAAGCTTACACTTGAGCTTATAATTGCTTATGTAATTATAAGCTTTCTTAGTATCATGCTATCAACACTTTATCATGGATGGACTTGAATGCTCAGTATGTGAATTTGTCTAATTTACAACTGAAATCCTAAAAAAAAAATTCTTAATTGGTAAGACAATTATTTTGTAAAACTAAAACAAAAGTGTAGCACAAAGCAAAAAATCTTATGCACCATTAATTAATCTGGCCATGTTTTATATTGTTCCCCGCATAATAAATTTTCCCTTTAATCAATTTTTTTGCCTTGAAGCTTGAAAGGGGTCAACTGCTCAAAGTACCCTCTTATTTAGTAAGGAGATGTAAGCAAATTTCTACAATCTAGAGGAGCAACAACCTAATTCCAATCTTCAATTTAAAGGCCATAACCCTTAATTACAAGACCCTAATCCTGAATTTCAATTTGAAATCTCCAATCCTCAATTTCAAGTCCCTATTCGTGCACCGTTTCTAAAAGCATAGCCTTGACAAGTAAAGTTAAAAATCACAATCCTCAATTTCAAGTCCATAAAGCTCATTTTCAAGTCTCCACTCCTCAATTTCAAGACCAAAATTCTCAATTGAACATTCACTATGATTTCAAACTTATTAAAAACAGTGACCCAAGGAGATAGAGAAAACCCTCAACAACGATGAAAGGGCCACAAATTAATCACACCGAACAATTAGTAAAGCCTCAAATCAGAAAGATAACCTAAAATAGTAGATAACCAAAAACAAATCCTCAACTGACCATGATACCAAAATCTTTTACAAGGAATCCTCAATTGAGCACTCAAGCACTGCAAGCTTATTTGAGGATACTCTTTTACACGATAACAATTGAGGGCAATACTAAATACCATAATCTTTTGTATAGAATCCTCAATTGAACAATTAGGAAGCCTTGCTGTATATTTTCAAGGGTGATTGCTACCAATGAGATTTTGTTATTCAGATTTTGAAGTGCACATTAGTTTATCGTTAGCCCTTACTACTAACTGGACATTGATGATGGATCCATCTTTTACACGGAATCCTCAATTGAGCATCCACTCAAACACTAATAAAAAAGATAACCTAAAATAAAGTTGAGTAATAAACTCCGAAAACCCTAAAATCAGGCAAATAGCGAAATTTAAAACCCTAAAATATAGCAATCAAATAGCGGAATTTCTAACCCTAAAATCGAGCAGTCAAATAGAGAAATTTAGCAAGTTGAAATCAAATATCGAAATTTAAAACCCTAAAATCGAGCAATCAAATAGCTAAATTTAGCAAGTTAATGCAACTCACCAACGGGGCGGAGATCAGGAAAGGAGGTGGAAAGTGTGGACTAACCTTAAAGTTGGCAAGGACGGCTGGTGGTGGCGCAATCAAGACCCTGTGGGTCACCTGAGGACTCGGCTACGATGCGACCCGGCGACTCGACAACGATGCGGAGAGCGGCAGAGAGAGGGCTCCAGAAATCAGGATATGGAAAGGCAGCGTGGTCAATTAGAAAGGAGGAGGAAGTGTCGAACTTGAGGAAGCAGGAGGTGGAAAATTATCAACCGAAAGGAGGAGGTGGCAAAACGAAGAACGAAGTGGAGGAAGCAAAAGGTGGAGAAAGGTAGAACGAAGCCAACCGTTTATATAAAATTTTAAGAAAAGTAAATGGACGGTCTGATAGAGTGCTCTACCCACTCTTTTATAAGTAGTAAGGATAAAGATTGATAGATCTTTTGTCATCTATTCAATTGTTTCCATTACATTGATTTCTTCCTTTCTTGTGGATTCTGGCCACGTTAGATTTGCCAACCCCGTTCCAATTTTGGAGGTTGTTTTGGGCCGGCCTTCATGGCTCATCTTGGGCCAACTTTCAATTTAAAATTCCGTGGATTTTCTTAACCAAAACCCACCAACCCAACTTTAATTTCTCTTTTTGCAGGTTTGATCGGGCGACTAAGCTAATGTTGGATTTTGAGAAACCCCTTGCACAAGTGACGGGATTTGCATTCTCGACAAGCTTAGCCATTTTTTTTAATTGTATCCTCGACTATTGTACTGAATTTATATACTCTAGTTTACGATCTTGTAGTACGCTAAAATAATGTATTTGATATGCAACACATTTGCGCACTCTTTACTTGCTTGTGATTATCGTTAACCAATTGGTGCACATGTTTAATATATAACATATAACTTCATTAGCTCATATGATAACTTTTAATCAAACACGAAATTTTACCCCCAAACATGACTATTATCCACTACCCTCCAAACATCAAACATCTCAAGTTCTCAACTAATTTTCAAGGATTACAAACGCAAGTTGCTAATTAGAGTACAAAACCCCAAAAAACCAAGAAAAAAGTGTAGATCATCACATTCTATCACGCCATCTTCATAGCAACTTTACCAAGAAAATGAAGGATTCCTATGAAGTCTTGCCCTGTTAATTCATTCACAACAGCTGATCAACTTATTATTCACAAACACCTTAACCAACTCTCCTTCACTAGTAGCAACTAAGATAGAAAGAGGGCATTAACACAGATAAATCAGATCAAAATCCCTATTGATTTTCCCAACTGCAAATAGATTCTGACCAAGCTAATCAACTTATCATTCAAAGATGATCACTCAAGCTCTTCTCAAAAATAAGTATAGCTGATCACAACAATTTATATCAGGAATTACAATCGAAATTACCTAAAGAACCCCAAAGCGATAATTTTGATGGTCTTCCTTTCATTTGGTCCTAACAGTAAGCAAGATAAATTTCCAAAAAATTAAGAGTGGTAGAATAGATTAGCCTATGTGGGAGTCAAACCCACGTCCTTGTGCACAAACACATCGCTTTACCAATTGAGTTAATAGGCTACTTGTCAACATACAAAATTGTGAAACAAGTTCAATCGTAAAGTAGATCTCAAACTAAGCCCACCTTCCCCGGAATGAATTTCTATAATAAGCACAAGGATGCATACATCACTTCATAGTTAATTTAGTAAGACTGTAGAAGGATGCTATCGACTATTTGCTTAAGAGTTTTTAAGTTCCACTTGTTCAATTTTAGAGTGATCAACTATAAGTATTCAGAAATTAACAAGCTATCTAAATGCAAAAAACTTCTGCACATGTTAGGAGTAAATCCACCGGTTCAGAATTTTTGCATGCTGAATCTCAGATATCAAAACTTCCCGAGGACAAAGTGAAAACATAAAGTGTTTCTAATGGATATTTCAGTGATACAAAAATCACAAATTCTAAAAGTAAGACATTTTCTGGTGGCAAAACTAAAATGACAGTTGAGGATAGTGTTTACGAGGTGTTGGAGAAAGTCAAAGGTTCGACATTGGGGGGAACGAAGTAAGATCTCTCTCATGTGCTTTATTAATTGGAGTGGAATTTGTAAGAGCACTTGAATTTAAATCCCTAATTGATGTTCACAGTATTAAACTACATACACAACATTAACCCTTTAGTTCAATTGTAACCTTTAAAGATAACCTAAATCAATTTAGAGTTCAAAGTTTTAACAGATTCAGAAACTTCTCTCAATATCAATTAAGACATAAACAAGTTAAATGACAAAGTCAGAACCAGGTTCAATGAGAACTTTTTTTTGGCAAGGAACGATTGGAAGAAATAAAAAAGAAGAAACAAACAGAGAACCAGGTTCAATGAGAACTTAAAAACAAACATAGAAGAAACAATTGGAAGAAAAAAACAGCGAACCGGGTTCAATGAGAACTTAAAAACAAACATAGAAGCTAGAAACAATTGGAAGAAACAAATAGAGAACTAGGTTCAATGAGAACTTAAAAACGAATGGAGAACAATTGGAAGAAAAGGGAGCAGACACACATTTGGAATCCAATCTTAGAAACCTGAATCATACTAGCCAAATTAATGAATTACCAACTACATTTACCACTATCTAAAGTATCCAACCTATTGAGGTAAGGTTTACAATTGATAATCAACTATCAATTGTGGCAAAATTAGAACAAGAATCAGCAAAATATCTCGAATTGGATGAATCGATAAGAATCAAACTAATGGCAATCTCAGGTTCAAAATGAGGAAATAGGAAAGGGAAAGAGAGAAAGAACCTCTCCTCGCAGCCTTCCTCTCCGGCGGCGTCCCTCGGCGTCGACATTAACCCAACAAAGAGAAGGAGAAACCTCAGATATGGCCACCCATCACGGGCATCCCTCTCCAGCGGGACCTCCGGCATCAGAGAAACCTCTTCGTCACATCCGGCCTCCGATGGGCTTCTCTCTCCAGCAGTAGCCTAGGCATCGAATCGTTCTCTTCCTCCATTGGTATCGTTTTTTTACTTCTTTCTCCCTCACGACAAATCGACAAAGTGTTGGGTTAAGTGGTTAATTAATTTCTGACCGGTGATTTAATTGGGCGGCTTAGATTAATTCATTAGGGAATTATTAGGAGGTAAATTATAAGGAGAGGATCTGAGCTCGAAAAAATCAAGTGGATAGCAATAAATTAGGAAAAAATTATTATGCACATATTTCCACTTTTCTATTAATGGAGTTACTCTCTACTATTATATAAAGACCTCAAAACAACATAAAAATTCAAAATCAATAAAAGAAGAGAGTTGAGAATAAACAAAAAGGAAGAAGTTCATGCATAATAAAAGCTTCTTCCATTTAAATTTATTTTGATTTTTTTGAGTTTTTTTATTTTAAAAAATCAAAAAAGGAAAATAAGTTTACAACTTTGCGAAAAGTAATGGAGAATCGAAATATGATTTTGGTAGCTTTGATTTTTGCAACATTATGTATAGTGAGTTCAAATGCTGAGTTTAAGCAACTCAAGCATAAACCAAAACACGATGACGGAAGCCTTAATTTCTTGGTCGTTGGAGATTGGGGAAGAAAGGGTTCCTACAACCAAACTCTTGTTGCTCACCAGGTCTTATTTTATACTCCATATTTTGTAATCAAAATGATTTTTTTTATCTATATTCAGTTGGGAATAACATTTGTGTTTACATAATTTATTATCTTATTGATGCAGATGGGAACTGTTGCGGAGAAACTAGACATAGATTTGGTTGTCTCAGCAGGAGACAATTTTTATGATGTGGGGTTACACGGTGTCGATGATCCACAATTCGAAGATTCATTTTCAAATATCTATACTGCCTCAAGTTTGCAGACACAATGGTATAGCGGTATGTATTGTCGTTGTCGACCTATGACATTTTAACTTCTCATGGTATAAAAGTTATTGAATACACAAAAATCATCTAGAATAATATGAGCATCTTATAGAAAATTGGCATAACTAACATATTGTTTTATCATTTGTATGATTATTTTACAGTACTAGGTAACCATGATTACAGGGGAGACACTCGAGCCCAATTGAGCAACGAACTTAGACAAAAAGATAAAAGATGGCTTTGCATGAGATCATTTATGCTAGATGCAGGTGAATCAAAATTTATAATTGATAATTCATGACAATCATTAATAGCTTGAATTTCATTTGTTGGTGATTAAAATTGGAAAATAAAGTGTGTTATGAATGACTTTAATTTTTGTTTATCAAACGACTTGACAGGATCCGTGGATTTCTTCTTCATTGACACGACTCCTTTTGTGGACGACTACTTCTTAAACCCAAGAGAATATACTTATGATTGGAGGGATATCTATCCTCGAAGGAAGTATCTTTCAACTATGTTGGGGGTAATAATATATTTTCTCCGTATTTCCTTATATAAACATATGTAGACTATGAGTGGAATATAATGTCACGCAAATTTGAGCACAAACTTCATTTTAACTGCAATGTTTACAACTCTTGTGTTTGTTCATAACATCAACAATAGATGACTTGAATAAGTTTTAACTTCAATATTTGAAGAATAATTAAACATTAATAGTGAGCTGATTATCTAATAATTTGAGTGAATGATAATTTACAGGATCTGTCTTTAGCATTGAAGAATTCTGATGCAAAATGGAAAGTAGTTGTTGGTCACCACACAATTAAGAGTGGATGCATCCATGGTGTCACCGGGGAGCTAGCAATACACGTCGTACCAATCTTGAGGGTAAATAATGAAATTGAAATACATCTTCCATACTTTATTACATTTAGTCAAACTTCATACATCAATCATATCTATAAACCTCTGACTTTTGTTTCAATGTTTTAATAGGAGCATAAAGTCGATTTTTACATAAATGGACATGATCATTGCTTAGAGAGAATCACAAGCATGGCGAGGTACATAATTATACATGTTTACTAAATAACTTTTAATTCATATTAAGTTGTTTAAATATTAGTGGGGTTGCTCTGAATGGCTCAAGTTTTTTAGTCACATCAACGTTTTGGATTAAAGTCTATTGCTTTGAATAAATATTTTTCATATAGTGATGTGGAGTTCATAACAAGCGGCGGAGGATCAAAGGCATGGAGAGGTGATTGGAAAGGATGGAGTCCAGAAGAATTGAAGTACATCTATGGAGGGCAAGGTTTCTTGTCTGTTCAAGCGAATGCAACTGTCGCCAGCTTCAAGTTTTATGATGTTTTTGGAAATACATTGTACAACTGGGATAAGACCAAAGAGCTCCATTCAGACATCTAAAAGCAAATTGATCAGTACAATATATGAAACTAAACCACAAAGGTGGTTATGAAAAAGATAAAAAATATAATATAAAATAAAGTACAAATTGTTATTAGTAAGCTACAACTTTTCGGATGTTGTGTCCAACAAATAGTGATAGTCAGGTAGGTTAGTGCAAGTGTTTTTTTAATAGTAAGTTCTTATGTATTATGCCTCTCTTTAATAAAAGTGTATCGCAATTTAAAGGGTTTACTATTCTATAGCAAGCTTTTATGTATTTTCTAAAAAGAAGAAGAAGGTAGTTTTAGTATTGTTCTCACATATATTCACTACATCGTAATTGATCGACAAATTCTTGATTTAAATATAAAATCTATTTTTAATAAATAGAGTAATAATCCAATAAAAAAAAATCAATACCACCAATCAAAATCATGCCATAAAACTTTGGCCGTTTGACCAATTGATCGAGGATATGCTACGACGACAGGAATCAAGTTCAAATTTAATCGTGCAATTTGACCCTAACTAATAAGAATCATATTATGCACTTAGATTGTAAAATCGTTATTGATAAAAAAAAAAAGAATTGAAAAATCGTAAAAATGGGTATATGTCGGTGAGGAGTGTAGACAGCAACCAATTACACAATTTGAATTCCCGCAATCCTATATTTAGTGTGCATAAAATGTCCATATTTAGTTTTTTTTATGCAAGATAATAATTCGGTTATCTAGACAAGCCTAGAGAAACCAAGAGATCGGACAAGCCGGTAGATGGATTAAGCATATTTAGTATGATCCCGACTAGCAGGTTGCTTTTATTTTTATTTTTATTTATTTAGTGATCATCTTATATCTCTCATAACCATCATCCATATAATCGAACCCTACTTATAATGGGACACACCAGAATTATTGTTGTTTACTCGTTCTTTTGTTTGTTAAAATTACGCAAAATATCGTGCCTACTTTCCCAGATTGCTAGTTGCAATGACGTATATACTCAATTGTTTTTTTTTTTAACAATTTCCTGGAAAAAATGTTATTATTTGGAGAAATATTTAATTGCGTGTTTTTTTTTGGAAAAAAAAAATCCTAAAACGAGGGTGTCTTTGTAATTTCTTTGACATAATGAAAGATGAATGATTTGTCTAAATTAAGTATAGAATGTAGAATAATAAGTTACGTTATTATATAAATAAGGAGTTTTATTATGTTAATTTGTCTTTAACTAAGGAAAAGTTTATGGTGTTTTCTAAAACAATACTAAAATAGAGGTGTTACTTAAGGGTAAAATTACATATTACTCATGTAACTTTTATTGAATGAGGGTCAAACGCAATATCGCGTAATAAACTCTTTAGATTAGAAGAGATTGGTGCAATTTAAAGGGGTGTCTTTAATAATTCTTTAAATTTTAGAGGATTTTAAAGATCATTTATATAAATTAGTGATAATATTCACAGAAAGAAAGAAACGTGTGAACTTGGGGGAAAAAAGGGCAAGTTCGGTTCGAATAAAAGCCTAATTCATTGAAAATTACTCCATGTCTAATTCGATGTTGCTCACATCGAATTAATCGTGGATTTGCGATGTATCGAACAACAATCCTCACCGGCCAACATAAACCAAGGGGGATAGTGTTGGGTGCGGGACGGGACGGGACGAAGGTCGTCCCACGTAATTTTTGCGGGACAGGACCGGGACCGGGACGGGACGGGCCTTATCTCGTTGTTGCTGGTGCGAGCCAGGCTAAGCCCGCTTAACGGGTTAGAAGTCGTGTCTAAGCCCATCCGCGAATGCCGGTATGGGTAGTCTGCGGGTGTAACGGCTCGAGATTATGATTTCCGGATTACGTTTCGAGGGATGAAACCCCTCGTTAGGATCTTGTGCCCCGAGTACAGGTTGAAGGTTTGAAATTCTATTCTGAATATTTTCAAGTGGGATTTCATACCCAAAATTCGAAAGGATCGTTGGAATCCCCGAGGAAATCCCCTGTACCCGTCGTAAGTCTAAGCGTGGAAAACCAACAGTCATGCAAATAGAGGAATCAAGGTGTAATACAAGAGAGTGCCACAGCAGAGCCGAGTCAAAACCAAATCGATAAGTGTATTTATCGAAATCTAATAGGCGATATTAGTGAGGTTAGACCATTTCTTTGCAATCGCCCAAGAGAGTTCCCACGTCACGGAAGCAAGGAACAATCATGCTGCAAAACAAACCTAAAAAATATGTATGCGGGGCGGTGTCAGATCGAAGCCCTAAGCAATATAATCCCAAACAAGCAGACACCTACACACGCTAGTCCTAATAAAGATGCTTCTAGATGCAATGCGGAATATTAATAGGCTAACATGCTCCTAAGATCAAGTGCATAAATATAATAAGGCCTTAGCACTGAATACCAAGTGGTATATCTCTCTCCTACCTCCACCCCCCTTTCGATAGGGCGGAGACTGGCCAGCTCGTGAATGCATTCCATAATAATCGGGCGGCACGCATGCCCAACCCGCCCCACAAGAAAATAAAGCCCGCATGCAGCTTTCGCAATCATGCTCATAATATAAGTAAAGGAAATTCCATATGACTCGATTGACCCAGGACGGGACCCGATGGGACTGGGCCGTTCTATGACCCTAGTAAAGACTCTAGTTACTTCACAGATAACGACTGTTCTGTTTACAAAAGCAATGAGTAAGCGAATGCTCAATCATGAGTGCAATCCTAGCAGGATACTACATGTCATGCTTTATTATGAATGCAAGCACCTATTATGCACATGGCTACAAGCAGGGAGATCTCTTTTCGAATCTGAGTGAGCTCATATAGGAACTCACCTGTCTATGCAGAACAGCATAATAGAAGATCCGACATATATCATTCATAATTACGAAGTATCACCTGGATACACATCGAAACATATATGTATAAGTCTATGTCTAATCATCCAAGCACTCAAGCATATCATTCAACGGGAATAGCAACCATATCGCAATCATCATTCCGTCAAGTTCAACCATTCATCATATTGCCACATTCTACGAGACCATATCATTCTCATTATTCCGTTCAGCCACATTCATGTATTCGCCACAATATATCTGCAATAATAATCCGCATGTCACATATATCAAGAGATCATTACATTCATCGTATTCATAATCATATATCAACATATCACATAACTCGAGTTCATCATATCATCATATTTCATAAGTTATAAGACAAACGATACAAAATTCTAACATCTCATCATGCTATTGGTCAACCAATCATGCCATTAGTCCACGTAAAATATGCTATTAGTAAATCAATTATATCAACATGCTAGTTAGTCATCGATCACACAATTTCCAAGTTAGTCTCGAAACCGCTTCGAGAACCGAGTTAACTAGTTAGAAATTTCGACCTTGGAAAATGTTCGTCAAATTCCTTTTTCTAAAATCCAAGTCTCATAATATCATATTTTTAAATCACCGTATCTTTAATCTCAAAATCACATTTTATATCTGAATCTCAAAATAATATCTTATATTTTAATCTCTCATAATATTATATAATATTTTAAATACCATTTTCTTTTAAACACTTGCATAAAATATTTCTAAATCCCATAATCAGCCATTTTTATTTAATAAAAATCAGTCCTCTTGAAATTACCAAAACCACCCTTATATTTATAAGATTCCAAACCAACCCCTTTCATTTTGTAAAACTTCAAAACCGACCCTCCCCTTTTGTTATAACCCAAAATCGAACCCCTTATTTAATAAAACCAAATAAGCCATTTCTCATTATACAAATCTGGACTGCATTTTAACAAACAGGCCCAACACATCTCTTTTTAAAATAAAATGAGCCCAACCCACAATTTCCCTTTTTCCAAACCTTGAAGTCCGTAGTTAGAATAAACAAAGGAGAGTGGGCCCCAAGTGTGCTGTTGTGCACGCTGACATGGAAGGGGGCCCACGGGTGAGGATTCATCTCCTTCCCCACCGGTTACGCTCGGAAGAAAAGAAAGAAAGAGAGGTCGAGGGCTCGACGGAGCTTCCTTGCTCTCGACCTCTGACCACAACACCGATACCAAGAAACAAGGAATCGACAAGAAATGAGAGAGAAGAAGAGGGCTCACCGAGGGGCGGCTTCGCCGGAGAAGGTTCTCAGAGAGCTTTGTTCGGGTTCACCGGGGCGCCTTCAAGCTCGTCGGAGAGCGTGGGAAGGCTCCGGGGGTCTGGATCGGAGGTAATTAGCCATAAAGTTGAAGCTTTTGTACGGATTTGATCGGAAAAGGGAGGAGAGAACCCTTACTGGTGTTTTTGAAGGAAAACATGCGAGGAATGGAGGAAGAGGGCGGAGCGGCGCCGACGGTCGATGCTGCTGCTGCGGCTGCTCTTCGAGGTGGGAGGAGGGACGGAGCTGAAGGTCGGCTCGGTGGCTTGGCGTTATGAAGACAGGGAAGGGAGGCGTTGTCGTGGCTTCAACTGAGAAGGGTGGGGCGATGGTGGTGGTGTGTATGGTGGCTGCGAGCTTCAGAGGAGCTAGGAGGAGTGGTGGTAGTGACGATGCCAACTTGGCGGTTGAGGGTTGTAGGTGTGGTGGTGGAAGAGTGGTGCGAATGAAAAGGATGGGTGAGGAGATGATTTCCTTGCTCTCGGTCAAAGCCAAAGGGGATTGGGGTATTTTCTTTCCCTTTTGAAATGGAAATGTGAAATATAGGGGAATGGGACTTCTTCTGATTTTGTTAAAGAGAAGGTGAGCTTTACTATTTCCCCCTTTTTGGTTACTGCTATCCGAACAGGGAAGAACAAGGAGAGAGGAGAGTGGTGCTATAGGTTTGTGATAGGCTGTAAAAGTGAGACAACAATCTGATTTTTTTTTTAAGATTGAAATTTGTTGTTTGTTTCCTATAGAAGGGAGAATTGAGAAATGAGAGTGGGAGGTTCAGATAGAATTTTACCCCAATAAGAGGGGATGACTTGTAATGGATAAGAATGGGAGAAGATGACGGAATTGTGGTCCATGGTCGGGAATCTGAATTTTCGACGATTGGTCTTTCAAATTCCGCTCTCTCGATTGATTTTTTTTTTGAATTTCCGAGGGAAGACGTTGCCACATTAGTTTTCAAAATTTTATTTAGGTCGGAAATCCGCTTCGTGAGTCTTAAAATCCGAGTTGGAGAGTTTTTCCGCTAAATCCCTCTTTACAATTCATTTTGATTTTCTTTTTCAACGAAATTTATGATTTAAAAAAATCCGAGCATGTACATCATCCACCTCTAAAAACAAGTCTCGTCCCCGAGACTAAAACCAAAACAAGGTAGGGGATGAAGTTGGAAGTATGTGAGTCAAAGGACCATTCCATTGATCCCGTAAGTGCCTCATAAGTGCCCCTATGAGATTCTCACAACATCGTCATCATGATCATAATATCCCTGATAGGTCGTAGCGAGAGTGTGATATGGGCCATTACCACATCCTTACCCCGACTTCTCGGTTATATCATAACTCGAAAGAATTACAGTGTCTCCACTAGGTCTTAGCAAGCAGACTATAAGGGCCCACATAAAATGCATGTATCCACTTCGTGGAGCGTCATATGCAAGCTCGGTTGGAAAGTTTCAAGGGGAATCTTAGTTCAAAAAGGTTTGGTTTCAAAATCATTGAAATTCTCAATCACGTTAAATTTCCCAAAATCCAGGTTAGTTCTTTTTAACATCATTCAAAATCCCTTAACCCGATGTTAGTCAAACAAGCTTCAATTTCAGGAGGTGGAAACATCCACCTCTAAGGCTAATCCCAATTTTCTTCCTAGGTTCCAAGTCAGAACCAAAGTTCATCAATTGGGTTCTAGCATCCTAAAAATTCCAATTCACGACACCATATAACATAACATTCGTATAACATATATAGCAACCGTATCACGCATTCATAAACAGATCATACTCATGTCAAGGGTAGTCACATACCATAACAGATCTACAATAGCATCGTTCATAGTAGGATTCATCATATCATATTATAGAAGTTGCACCTCAAGTCGATAAGATAAGCATATCATACTTACGCTAACTACCAAGCATCATCACATTAGGGGCAAACAAGTACTTCCGCATACTAGCATTTCATCAAGTTCGGGGGATAACTATTGTTAGTACTAACACCTCACTATTGTCTATGACAATACGTCAGGGAATCAACATCGTCTAAACATAAAATTCGCACCACATCCAGCCCCAAGTAAAGCATACACTAAATCACATCCTCAAGAGAATTTGCCTACAACTATCAACCATAACAAGACACGACCACTATTCATCATCTCTCGCATCAAGATCATCCTCACCTAGGTCTACCAACTCAGTCCAGTATTAGTTCTAGACACCATTGCATTCCGCTCATATACAGACTCTTTAGCCTCACAACCATCCGCAACCTAGGCTGATTACCCAACCAACTATTAAGCATCTCAACTCCTATGATATCAAGCCACATCTAAGGATCAATCGACCTTAATATCCCAAGCATAAGTCCCACCTTCCACTCGATCATCTAAAACCATATCCGGGAGTTCCCAATCGTACAATTCCCTTATTCCGACAAGCTTAACAACTAGACCTACCACCAAGACTTCCTATAAAAACACATCTTCACCCTAGGGGTCCTCTACTAGTCTCATCTTCACCTTCTAAGAGAAATATCAAGTCCTTAGCTCAACCGCTCTCACGATCGGTCTAGACGCTTCTTAACGATCTCGCTGACTCTTCCTAGGCCCTCAAAACTCCGCCTGACCATCATCTCCCAAAGAGACCTCTCGAATCACTTGCTAACCTGATCATACTCTCCACACCACTAACCACTATCATTAACCATCCACCTCTAAAACCCAACTCATACTGATCATCTCACACCTAACAATTCCGACCAACTCCAACACGGAAGCCCATCTAGTCCTACTCTCATCCACGAACCACCAAGCCCCTCACCACCAACGCTTATCCTCAAAGACCAACGACTGATTCTACCTACTCATCCCAGTTCAAAACTCACGAACCTGAACCACTCATGACTTCTCCAGTTGACCTACTCTAGATCCTCTTCCTGGCATTTTCCGAACTACCTCAAGCTACCATTCCTTGATCACGACGTCTTAGGCCTAAAGGCTCTATACATCGGCCATTCTTCCTAATGAAACCTTATGCCACCCTAGCTCGAATTTCCCACAATATCACAACCTGGCCAACTTTCTCACAATTATCCAACCTATTGAATTCCAAACATCCTCTACCTAGACTAGCTCCCTCGACTCCGTACGTTTCCCAAATTGCCTCAAATCATGTTTCCTCGAACCTTGAAATCTCTACCACTTAAACCCTCTTAGGTACCGTTCATTACTCCCCACATAATTCATATGGCACTCTCATTCGAACTTCCCCAAGTACCGCAATGTCGCCACACCTTCTAAAATCTTTCATCCTCTAGCACTCTCAATGCCTTCCACCTTGCCTAGTTCCCAATTCCAAGCTCAATTTCTCCCTATATCAACCTCAAGACCACGTTATTATTAGAAATCTCAACGACATTCTTGCCTAGCTAGCAAACCTTCCTCAAAGGCTCATCTCACATCCTCAAATACCTCAATATCCACAAGAACCTCCACTTATAAATCCCGATTCATTCCCTACGCTAAACCCTCCAACAAAGCATCTAGAAATCCTTCACTCACAAATTCTCCAAACACTACCAATTCTATTTGAATAATCCTCAAATACTCATCACACACACATCCCTGATATGAAAACCTAATATCCAAGATCGATAATTTCCCAAGCAATCTCATACTACTCTTTCTTAGCGACTCTACAACCTCATCATTTACCAAGACCACTCCCAATCACTACACATACAACCTAGTCCCAAATTCTATGATTCCTTAGACAATCCTTAACCGACCATTCTCAACGCTGCCCACGATTCTTTCCTAGCCTATCTAGACATTCTCTCCTAGCACACTAATCCGTTTATCAACACATCCCCTCAAGAATCCCGCTGATCTGCTCTTAACTCACCTATCCACATCTAGGACTACACTACCCGCAACTGCTATTTCCCCACACTAACTCTAATGAAGACTTCTCCCTCGGAATCTTACCACACTAATCCCACTCACTCGGCTCTACCCAAGCTGGCGCGTCCTCCCTGTACCCCTTCTCACACAACCAATGACCCAACTCGAAGACCTCAATCTACCTGCCACTTGCCGACCCGTCTCACCGAGAAAATCGCTCGACTCAAGCTCAAGAGGAAAACACCACCACCTATATAACCGATAACAAGTTTACTAGCAGGTCAGTACACTTAAGCATAAAGGCACATCATCACAAACACAAGTTGGTTAGGCAATCATTCACTACCAGCTCAGGATATCAGTCATCACACATCCATTTAGTCGGTTCCAAGCCTATTGCACGACACCGATTCCAATTCGCATAGGGAAGATCACAATTCGGATGAAGAACGTCATTCCTTGGGTCATCTAGGAGGATTAAGTCTGCAACTTCCATCTTCGAAAGGTGTCCGTCCCTTGGTAACGTCGATCCTAATGTCCATGGGCCATGGGCTCACCACGCTTCCGCTGCGCCATTCTAATGCCATTCGATCGCTTATTTTATCTTCTATATCGATGTCCATCAAGGGGATCATGAGGGGTTAGAAGTCACGAGGATAGGGGAGGACAATGGAGGACAACACGACTTCCTTAAGGATTCAGACACAGACCAAGACTAGAGATGACGAGACTTAAGACAAGATGCGGACCCGAGAGTTACAACAATGCCCTTAGGGTATTCTATGAGGTTATAGGTGCGACAAGCAAACACATGGCAATCACGAAATATCTCCATCTTATCATTCCATACTAGCATATACCTATTAAAAGTAATAGCGTCCTATGCATCCATAACATGTGCACATAATCAACTTTACATGCACGTGAAACAAGCTAAAACTTATCATCTCATACACTAATCATGCTTGACATATTAAGATCATGTATGCACGAACCGACAATAGACATGTGCAACTAGGGTGGCTCAACGGGCCAAGATCGATCCGAACTGAACCGACCCAAACGGGTCGGGCCAAAACCGACAGCCCGGATTTTTTGGAGGGACGGCCCGAAGCCCAAATCGAGAACTGAATTTTCGGTTACAGGTTTTTTGGTTTTCGGCCCGAAAAAACCGAATTGCCATGGAGTACTAATTTGTCCGAAAAAATTGCTTTAGAAACTTGAAATTACAACATACTCCCTCCATTCCATAATACATGTCCTTTTCCTTTTCGGCACACTTTTTAATAAGCGAAAAACTCTATAAAATATTATTTTTTTGAATTAATTTTTTTTATATAATATGATACTTAGTACTAATAAGTATCATATTATATAAAAAAATTAATTAAAAAAATAATATTTTATAGAGTTATTCGTTCATTAAAAAAACGTACCAAAAATAAAAGGGACAAGTATTATGGAACGGAGGGAGTAATAAAACAAATAAATGATAATAGATGTAGATTAACACAAGGATACGTGAAGTTTGGAAAAATTTTGGGGTGTTTGGTTCACTCCGTCACTCGCCTTCACCTCGATGTGCTACTGGGCATGGGCTACAACTGCAATGGGAGAGTGGCGTAAGGGCTGCAACGGGAGCTGGCGAGTCTGGTGGCAGCGAGACCGGCCGGCGACGGGCTACGACTGGGCAGCTACTATGACTGTTCACTGTTGGGGCTCTCACCTCTGCAAAGTTGGAGTGGGAAAGAGAAAAGCAAAGATAGAAATGGGAGGGCCCACCAAAAAAAAGATATAGGAGGGAGGCTTCTTCACGCCTAAAAGAAATAGGCCTGTAAGAATTAATTAGTAGGCAGTAGCCTAGGCCTTGGGGTTTTTTTTACTTTGTTAATACGGTTTTCGGGCCAGAACTGAATTTTTCAGTTCGGTTACCACTTTGGCCCGAAATCGAATTTTAAAAATTAAAGGACCGAAGCCCGAACCGAAATTAATCGGGTCGGCCCGAAACCGACTTTTTCGGTTCGGTTTCAACTCGGTTTTCGGGTCGGGTCTGATTCTGAGCAACCCTATGTGCAACATAAGTTATATATGACATAGCAAGCATTATAGGATATCACATGTATGATTCATTACTCACTTTAAGTGTACATATAAGCATGTCAAAATAATGTGGGTTCCAGATAAGCATGTTAAGATGCGCTATAATAACCGTGTCAATGGATATGAGTAAGTCATTCGGGCATAGCAACTATCACATCCAATACAAACATGTGTGTAGTATGACAAGCATGACACATAATTGCATGATGGTTCATAATTAGGAGATGTATATCCTACATGATACTACCAACACTCATTAAGAAAGTACATAGTCAACGAGGTTCAATTTGATCAACTTAACATGCTAGAAATTTATTTCACATGATACTCATACAAGAGGGTTGACCACACTATCATGGATCTAATGTAATGGAGAGTAACCATCATGGGAATTCGTACATTCGATATATATATATATATATATATATATATATATATATATATACATTCGTAAGTGTAATCATGAAAGATATATGGCAAGGCATGCTAGAATATACTAACACATCATGTTATGCAATCACAAGGTGAGCTAATATCATAACCTAACAGAATTCTCCAAGGGCAATCACCGACTCATCACCCCGTTTCCCCATGGGACGCTAGTATGACTCGCTCGGTATGGCACAAGGATATTCACACTGTTTCCGAGAGGAGAGGGTAGAATTTGTGTTTAGACTCTCGTGATAAGAAGACACGGTTGACCGGTATAAGAATCGAGAAGGACAACTCCATAAGACAAATCGCTTCTAACTCGGAATTGTTTCATTGATCACCCTCCTTAAAATACTCATGAATTTCCCATATCCGACACACCCCCGGAAGTAGCTAGTTGACCGACCCAAATTATCCCGTGGAAGACACCAACCTCAGGTACGAGACTCGATAGAAGCATAGATGGTGGGATATCAAGTAGGACTCGAAACAGGGAGAGCGGACGCTCCTCGACCCTCGCTAACATGCCTAAATATTTTGGTGGGACGGATAACGGAGCAGAATCATTAAAGGGTTTGAATTAAAGAATGGCTATTCCGACGAGATGGGAATTCCAACTACATAAGAACAATTTTTCCTCCCGCTATCCCGTTCACACATTTACATGATCAAGTTAAGGCATACCAACTAGTTTTCTACCCTAAGCACAATAACACTCAACATGGAAGCAGTCAACGAAATTGATATGATCCTCTTCGAGGAGGATCACCCTCAGGCGCCGTTGGATATAATGCATATAATCAAAGAGACGATTTATGCCGTCCTTCGAGAGACGGCTGACCGGAGGGGAAAATACCTCACGCCCCCTAACCCATGCTACTCCAACCTTCGGGTTCCTTGGAGTCTTCAAGTCCACCTGTAAACGAACAAGTTATATTTTGCCTACCCGTTCCCAACTACATCCAATAGGGATGGTCTAGCGCCTCTACTACCCCTTCGTTTTCCTTTGTTTGATTATCGGGTTTATTGAGTCAAATTCATATTTAGTCCATTTGAGTAAGTCATATTAAATTCATTTTTCCCTTTCTAAAACATTTTGAAAAACCATTTGAAAACCTTGGGCCATTTTCAAAACCACTTCAACCTATCATACTCGGTTTGCAAAACCTCGCTCTGATACCAACTTTGTAACGGCCCAGGATTATGATTGGTTCGAGGGATAGAACCACTCGTTAGGATCTTACGCCCCGAGTACAGGTTGAAGGTTTGAAATTCTACTCTAACGTTTTCAAGTGGGATTTCATACCCAAAATTCAAAGGGATCGTTGGAATCCCCGGGGAAGTCCCCTATACCTGTCATAAGTCTAAGCGTAGAAAACCAGTAGTCATGCAATTAGCGGAATCAAGATGTAATACAAGAGGGTGCCATGGCAAAGCGGAGTCAAAACCAAATCAATAAGCACATTTATCGAAATCTAATATGCAATGTTAGTGAGGTTAGACCTTGAATTGGTAAATAAAGAGCGGCCATTCCGGGGTTCGAACCGGGGACCTTTGACTATTATCCACAAGTCCTTTCTGGTGAGCCATTCTGGAATGGTTTTAGTGAGGTTAGACCATTTCTTCGCAATCTCCCAAAAGAGTTCCCACGTCACAAAAGAAAGGAACAATCATGCTGTAAAACAAACATAAAAAAATATGTATGCAGGGCGGTGTTAGATCGAAGCCTTACACAATATAATCTCAAACAAGCAGACACATACACACGCTAGTCCTAATAAAGATGCTTCTAGATGCAAGGCGGAATATTACACACTAACATGCTCCTAAAATCAAGTGCATAAATATAATAAGGCCTTAGAACCGAATACCAAGCGGTATATCCCTCTCCTACCGATCCACCCCCTTCCAATAGGGCGGAGACTGGCCAGCTCGTGAATGCATTCCATTATAATCAGGCGGAACGCATGCTCAACCCGCTCTACAATAAAGACCGCAGGCATCTCATAATATAAGGAAGTTTCATGACTCGATTGACTCAGGACGGGACCCGATGGGACTAGGTCGTCCTATAACCCTAGCAATGACTCTAGTTACTTCACAGATAACGGCCGTTCTGTTTACAAAAGTAATGAGTAAACGAATGCTCAATCATGAGTGCAATCCTAGCAGGATACTACATGGCATGCTTTATTATGAATTCAAGCACCTAGTATGCACATGGCTACAAGCAGGGAGATCTCTTTTCGAATATGAGTGAGCTCATATAGGAACTCATCTGGCTATGCAGAACAACATAATAGAAGATCCGACATACATCATTCATAATCACGAAGTATCACCTAGATACACATCGAAACATATATGTATAAGTCTATGTCTAATCATCCAAGCACTCAAGCATATCATTCAAAGTGAATAGCAACCATATCGCAATCATCATTCCGTCAAGTTCAACCATTCATCATATTGCCACATTCTACGAGACCATATCATTCTCATTATTCCGTTCAGTCACATTCATGTATTCGCCACAATATATCCGCAATAATAATCCGCATGTCACATATATCAAGAGATCGTTACATTCATCATATTCATAATCATATATCAACATATATCAAGTGTGGGGGAATTTGATAGAGCATGATTAGTGTTGCATTATAGAATGCATTTAGCATAATTTAGTTGTGAATAGTGCATATCTTAGTTACAATTACATGTTTACCTGTGGTGTTGGAAGAGTCGGAATCTATGCAATTTTATGGTTAAATTCAGGTAAATGTGGATCCGACGAGGAATTAGGAGACTCTTGGATGAAGGAAGATTCAAGTTGAGGAAGAAAAGTGAAGAGCACGGGAGCGGAGTCGAATTTCGAGATCCTAAGTGAATAACAAGTCATCAAAAGTTATCGCCAGACATGCTGAACTTGTTTCGCACTTTCTGGAGGTCTCGGTGGTCCGATTGACTATTATAACCATGCGTTGGAAAGCTATCTTCGAGATCTACAACTTTCGTGTTGACATCGAGACCAAATTCGAAATGGAAAAATCGCTGTGAACAGTAAAAGCCGCCCCACGTCCCGAACCTCTGACGAGCGATTTCGCTGATCGCCGGCCGCCCCGCGGCCTGGGTTGGCTGCCCCGCGTCCCTCGCAGAAACACGCCGTTCAAAATTGGACTTTAATTAGGGTTTTTGTTTTATTCTTTGGCCGACTTGTTAGAGGCTTTATAAGACTTTTCTAGTTTATTATTTCATTGACCTTATGTACTTTATTCCATTGTTGAGAGCACTGTGGAGCATGAGCAACTAAACTCTCGAGATTTCGCCTACGATTTGGATCTTTGATTGTTGAACTGTGAGTTTCTTAATCTAGTTTATATTCCTATTCCAATGTTTTGACTTCTTTGTGCTTAATTGGTTGAATGTGTTTTATTCTCTCTGGCATGGCCGACTAGTTAGAGTAGATTCATTCAATTGCTAGGGTTTTGTAGATTTCTCGTAGCCAACCTTAACCCAAGTGGCAATCATATCCCTTTAGGACTCGTAGGACTAATTGGATGTGTAGGAAGTTGAATACATGTTGAATATCGACTCGTAGCTTGATATTATGTGTACCTTGGTTAATTCATAATCTTAATGCTATCTCTAGGTTGAATCTTAACAGTGTTAGGGTTATTTAGAGATAAGGGTTGCTAGGACTCGTAGGAGTAGTAATTTACCTAAGATCTGGACAAGGACATTGATAGGAAAAGACAAGAACTAGAGGCTGAAACAGAGATCTGGACAAAGATATTTTAATCTCTCATAATATTATATAATATTTTGAATACCATTTTCTTTTAAACACTTGCATAAAATATTTCTAAATCTCTTAAAAGGTTCAACCATTTTTATTTAATAAGATTCCAAACCAACTCCTTTCATTTTGTAAAACTTCAAAACCGACCCTCCCCTTTTGTTATAACCCAAAATCGAACCCCTTATTTAATAAAACCAAATAAGCCATTTCTCATTATACAAATCTGGACTGCATTTTAACAAACAAGCCCAACACATCTCTTTTTAAAATAAAATGAGCCCAACCCACAATTTCCCTTTTTCCAAACCCTGAAGTCCGTAGTTAGAAGAAACAAAGGAGAGTGGGCCTCAAGTGTGCTGATGTGGACGCTGACATGGAAGGGGGCCCACGAGTGAGGATTCATCTCCTTCCCCACCGGTTACGCTCGGAAGAAAAGAAAGAAAGAGAGGTCGAGGGCTCGGCGGAGCTTCCTTGCTCTCGACCTCCGACCACAACACCGATACCAAGAAACAGGGAATCGACAAGAAATGAGAGAGAAGAAGAGGGCTCACCGAGAGGCGGCTTCGCCGGAGAAGGTTCTCGGAGAGCTTCATTCGGGTTCACCGGGGCGCGTTCAAGCTCGTCGGAGAGCGTTGGAAGGCTCCGGGGCCTGGATCGGAGGTAATTAGCCATAAAGTTGAAGCTTTTGTACGGATTCGATCGGAAAAGGGAGGAGAGAACCCTTACCGGTGTTTTTGAAGGAAAATAGGCGAGGAATAGAGGAAGAGGGCGGAGCGGTGCCGGCGGTCGATGCTGCTGCTGCGGCTACTCTTTGAAGTGGTGCTATAGGTTTGTGATAGGCTATAAAAGTGAGACAACAATCTGATTTTTTTTTTTAAGATTGAAATTTGTTGTTTGTTTCCTATAGAAGGGAGAATTGAGAAATGAGAGTGGGAGGTTTAGATAGAATTTTACCACAATAAGAGGGGATGACTTGGAATGGATAAGAATGGGAGAAGATGACAGAATAGTGGTCCATGGTCGGGAATCTGAATTTTCGACGATTGGTCTTTCAAATCCCGCTCTCTCGATTGATTATATATATATTTTTTTAATTTCCGAGGGAAGACGTTGCCACATTAGTTTTCAAAATTTTATTTAGGTTGGAAATCCGCTTCTTAAGTCTTAAAATCCGAGTTGGAGAGTTTTTCCGCTAAATCCCGCTTTACAATTCATTTTGATTTTTTTTTTCAACGAAATTTATGATTTAAAAAAATCCGAGCCTTTACACATTATATATGTGTAAGCTATATATATTACAAATCATATAGTTACTGTTTTACACAATTGAAAATGGCTACTGTTTTTATTTTATTTTAAAAATGGCTACTATTTTTATATATATAAGTTGTATATATATAGTTACTGTTTTTATTTTATTTTAAAAATGGATAATTAATATTATTTATTACACATATCTATATATATATATATATATATATATATATATATATATATATATATATATATATATATATATATATATATATATATATATATATATATATACATATCTATATACAACGTATGTATTAATTTTAATTCAAAATACTCTATATCCTAATGTTATATATATATATATATATATATATATATATATATATAGTATTACGTTATTATTATTATTATTATTATTATTATTATTATTATTATTGTTGTTGTTGTTGTTGTTATTGTTATTATTATTATTATTATTATTATTATTATTATTATTATTATTATTATTATTATTATTATTATTATTAGTTTTATTATTATGTGTGTACGGGATGGGACGGGATTTGCGGCATCCCGACGAGTCGTCCCTTGTCCCGTCCCGCAGAAGTTTTGCGGAACAGGACCGGGACGGGACCGGGATTTGCGGAATTTGTGCCCACCCCTAAAAAAACAATGGGCCTAAGAAAAGATCTTTTAAATTTATTCAAACCTTACAAGATTCTCATAAAACAAATCATGTGCAAAGATCTCCATATAGTTTAAACGTTGCGTCGAATCGAATACTTCTATGAACGTGTTACCAAACCATTCAAGATCCTCTCCTTATAATTTACCTCCTAATATTTTTCTAATGAATTAATCTAGGCCGTCCAATTAAATCAATGGTCAAAAATTAATTAACCCAATTAAATTGATATCACGTCATATTCATCTCCTTAATCAACAACTTCGGTCAATTTGCCGTGACCGATCTCATCTCCCTTAACGGCTTAACCCAGTACTTCATCATTGTAGTAGTGTGTTCAAATTTGATTATTAGGATTAATAATTAGATCTTCATTCATGAGGGAACTATCTAATTATTGATTAATTGACTGCCCAAATTCTTAGAGGGTTCCTGCAGTTCATGTTATACTCCAAGGGATTGTCAAAAATCATTGTAAGTTATTTCTTCTATTATAATCTTTAATTTCTTTAAACTTGTGTTCAACTTTGTTCTTTTGCAAGGGATGTATTGATGAATCATTGTTGCAAATTAAAGTCTACAATGTACCTTCTCTTTGCAATTTCTTTGAATTTATCTACATAGCTTAGTTAATTAATTTAGGGTTTATCTCATCAAATTAATTAAAATTAAGTGAAGACGTGGTGACTAATACTCTACATTAATGCTCATACCTTTTGTTTTTTTCTTTTGATTCTCACATCTAGGTTTTGAGATTAGAGAAGATGGAAGAAACAAGAACAAAACCTAGAAGAGATATGTTGTTCGATTCCGAGAATGATGCGTATAAATTCTATAATGCATACGGATGCAGTGAGGGATTTAGTATTCGAAGAGAAGCAGGTCCCAAGGACAAACAAGGTGTTCTGACTTCAAGAACTATCGTATGTTGTAAGGAAAGTTTCCGGAAGAATTATAAGAGAGGTGATTTGACGAAAAATCCATGAGCATATACAAGAACAAGATGTAGGGCACATATGGGGATTAAGTTGGTTAGGGGCACCGGTGTGGATTTATTGTTTTATTGAAGAGCATAACCATCCTCTTGTGAGTGAAGATGTTGTGCATATGATGCCATCTCAACGAACTATGACAACAATAGACAATGCGTTTATAGACCTGACTGCAAATTCTGGATTGCCACCAAAATGTGCATTTGAGTTGATGGGTCAACAAGCTGGTGATAGGGATTTGTTGGATTTTACAAAGTAAGACAATAAGAACTATCTTCGAAGTGTTCTGCAAAATAAGTTGATATTCGGAGAGGATGGTTATCTACTGGAATACTTCGCAAAGAAAACGTTGGAAAATCCATCGTTTTTCTATGAGATGCAGTTGGACACCGAGGAGCATATTACCAACATTTTTTGGGCTGATGCAAAAATGATATTGGATTATAGCTTATTTGGAGATGTGGTAAGTTTCGATACTATATACAAACTGAATGAAGCAAATCGGCCATTTGCAGTGTTTGTGGGACTTAATCATATCACCATAGACAAACAGTTATATTTGGAGTTGCTCTAATGTATGATGAGACTGTTGCATCCTTTATATGGTTGTTTGAAACTTTTTTTAAGGCAATGAGTGGAAAGCCTCCACATACTATTTTTACTGATCAAGATGTAGAAAAAACTAAGGTTGTATTGCATGTGATGCCCGATCCTTACCACCGTTTTTGTATATGATATTTGATGCAAAATGCCCTAAAGAAAGCATGTTAATTGTTCTGAGACCACCATGAACATGACTTTAATGTCTTCAGCAAATTTATGTATGAGATTGAAGAAGAGGAGGAGTTTATGAGTGCTTGGCAATCCATGCTTGATGAGTATGATGTACATGATGATCCTTGGTTAGCTGAAACATTTGCAATAAGGGAAAAATGGGGGCATGCATATGTTAAGTGGGCATGGTCAGCAGGAATGCAAACAACGCAACTTAGTGAAAGCTTTAATGCTAATTTGAAGGGGTATTAGAAATCAGACATGTAGTTGCCTGAGTTTTTTACTCACTTTGAAATAGTGGTACAAGATAATTGATATAAGGAATTGGAAGTTGAGTATGATCTTGTTTTTCGTACTGTTCACTGCAAGATGGAAGTAAGTTCGTTGATACATGCACGAGAAATTTACACCAAAGTGATATTTAAAGTATTTCAGGCTCAGTTTGTAGATTCTTTGAAATCTTCCATTACGAAGTGTGATGAGAAATTTATCTTCACTGTTGTGAGGGATGGATTAACTAAGGAGCGACTAGTAATAAGAGAAGACGAGTTTACTGTTTATTGCAGTTGCAGGATGTTTGAGACTGTCGGTGTCTTGTGCAGACATTGTATCAAAGTCATGGCAGAAGGAAGAGAGACTGCACTAATAAAAAAGATACCTCGGCAATATGTCTTGAAGAGGTGGACCAAAAATGCAAGGGTTGATAGTGTCATGAAAGACATGCTTGGGCATGAGATTGTAGCAAATCCAAGCATGGAGCAAACTTCTCGATATATAAGTATATGTTCTAAACTTTTTCGAATAGCATCTAGAGCATCTGAGAATGAGAAGGCATATGAGCTAGCTAATATTGAGGTTGACAAGTTATCAAAGATGCTTGAAGATTTGTTACGTTTAGAAATAAACGGTGACAAAGTTGTGGAAGATCGAAACCAAAATGCATTGGTAGATTCTTCTAATGCAAAAGGATTCAAGAAGAAAGAAGATACTCATCGTGGCAAACGTAAACCAAAGGGAGACTTTGAAGCTAAGTTAAACAAAAACAAAAAGAAGCTTGCACAAGTAATGACTAAAATCATTATTTATTTTTGGACGCATAGGTATTATTTACTTCACCAATCCTCTAATTCTATATAACGATGATAGGTAAATGGAGTTCCAAATAATAATGTTGTAGTTGACCAATCTCCTATACCTTCTTCACTTCAACCTCATGTTGCTAATGGTGGATTTATGTCAATGATGTTTCATCCTTACAATGTGAGTATATTTACTATTAATTGTTTCAGATTTTGGCCTATGCTATTTGTTTATATTTTTAGTATTTTGACAGATGCATAAACATGATGATGCGGGACCATCCAAGACACCTTCGGACACACCTATACTTGGGGATGGACCTATGATTCGAGTTCACGAGAATGATGTCATCCTCAAGAAGAAGAAGAAGGCTCCACCATGGGAGAAGGTGCAAAGGTGGAAGCTTGACATTTTAGATTCGTTCAGCATTTGATAGCTTTTCGACGTCTCAGTAAATTGAGTCGTACGGAGTGAATATTAATCGGATTGAGGCGTGCCATACCTTTTCGAACGAGGACGAAGAGATTCGACCTAGAGCGTGGCCGAAAATCACATTCTTTGCAAACTGTCACTGTTTTGCACAGGTGTGCAGGTGGGTGCGCGGGCGTGCGGATCAGGCGCGCGGCGTGCAGCCCTGGGCTGTTGGGCGCCGGACACCAATCTCATGTATGCCGAATTTGGGCTTCTTTATGTTGGTATTTTAGAGACCTTAATTAATTATGTTATTTTAGTTATTTTAGGGTTATTTTTAATTATTCTTTTAATTATTATTTTCCATCTAAATTAGCCCTAGGTTATATATTGACGGCTGGTCGATTGTTGAACATTAAACGCCTCTTTGAAATAGAAAAATACAGTTTGTGTGAAACACGCCTATGAGAAAGTCAATCGATTCGTAGCATTGCTCATCGATTGCAAATTGGTTCTTGATCTAACTTGGTTTTCTTTGAGTTCGCCAACCTCGCGAGAGCTTGGTGATCCTGGTAATCACAAGTCCCCTCCTTGTGCCTCCAAGTTGTCCGCTTGGTTGTGTAAGATTGTAGAGGCGGGCTTTATAGTCGTTGATACTTGGTTCCTACCCTCGTAGGATGCCTGAGGTATTTATCTCGTTCTATTTTAGTTCGATTCAGTCCTTATCGATCGTGTCTTGCTTTCAATTTCGAGTCTTTATTTTTGTTCATCGAGTCTTTGCTTCCGTTCTTGTTATTTCTTGTTTGATTGTCGAAGATCGGGCCACCCTACGGCTAACCCCGTATCAAATTGGCATCAAAGCTTAGGTTTCCGACATCAAAGTTGTGTCTTTTACATTCTTAAACACAAAAACCACAAAAAAAAAAATGGAATTTTCGCCGGGTGCCCTTGAGGTAAGGCCAAATTCGCCGGATGTACGAAAGTTTTACATAATTCGTGATATGCCCCTGAGGTTTGCAATTTTTTCGCCAAATACCCCTCCGTCTAATCCGTTTGCAAAATAATAAAATAAAAAATAAAAAAGATACTTTCCATCCCCTTCGATACCCTTCAATCTCCATCTGCAACTGGAGCGAGAGAGAGGGGCATGGAGAGAGGAGGCCGCTTGAAGATTTGAAGCTGCTGGAGGGACATACACGAGGAGGAAGGAGGCGCACCAATGAATGCCCGATCGAAGACCGTTGTCAGCTGAGGCAGAGATAGGAGGTCGTCCGCTTGAAGATCTCAACGTTGTTGGAGGAACAGACACGAGGAGAGACGAGGTCGACGCCGATGACTGCCTAGGTATGTCTCCATTTTTTCGGCTTTCAGAATTTAGGATTTAGGGATTTTTCTATTTGGAGATTTTTGGGTTGGATTCTAGTTTTATGGTCTTCAAATTGAGGTTTGGGGGTAGGATCCATGAAAATTTATGTGAATTTGTGAGACCTAATGCTCTTGAAGGTGATTACAGTGGAAAATTGATTGTCTCTTGTTTCATGGATGAATCATTCTTATTCTTGACATTACCAGTACATATCCAATGTGAATAAACTAGGGATTATTTATAATGGGGTAATAGGGATTGAGTCATTGACCCTAATTTGTGCAGAAAGAAAGATGTGATATGATCTGAGCAATTCAAACAAGATTAAACTCACTATATAAGAGAAGATGGATGGTAAGGCCCTCTATTGATTGTCTCTTGTTTCATGGATGAATCATTCTTATTCTTGACATTACCGGTACATATTCAATGTGAATAAACTAGGGATTGTTTATGACTCGTTCTTTGGGATTTAGAGATGGTAGATGATAAAACCATTCATATTTAGAGATTTATTGAAAGGATTGAGTGATCACTGATTAGTTGCCTAATCTAGATAATAATTTGATAATGTACAATATAATTTACATGGATTTGAAGCTTGTTAAAAAGTGTACTAGCTCAAACGGTAGAGCATGTGCTTATGCACAAGATGTGGGTTCGACTCCTACATAGACTAATACAATGATTTAGACTTGTTAAATACCTACACTACAAAAGCTCTGTCAAAATTTGGCTTGAATTTTACAAGTTTGAATCTGTCATAGTTGAACAAATGCATAGGAAGATTCTATATTCGAAATCAGTTACAGAACATATTTCTTCTGATCGGTTGCTGAGGGGGTCAAGTGAGCATGGTTCAGCTCCTATGCCTTGAAATGCGATCACCGAGGATAGGAAGCAATTGAGTAAAGGAGAAACTGATCTCTTGAGTCTAGAGACGACTTGTGCTTCAAAGGAGATAGCAATACAAATAAAAAAAATCAGAAATTATGACAGCAGCCCATGGAGAATGTATGACAGCAAATGATCAAGAAGGAAATCAGTGTGTAGGTAGTAAATGCTATTGTGAGTCATTGCAAGGCTTAAGTAGCAGAAAATTCCCACGATCAGCTACTGGTAGTAAATGCTATTGTGTTTATAGTGTTGAAAACATATGCCTTTAAAGTGCTGATTTTCTTTTTCTGAATTCTATAATTTTAGATTTGTAATGTCAATCTTTGTTTATGAAATTATTTATCTAAATTCTTTTTCTGAATTCTATAATTTTAGATTTTGTAATGGCAATCATTGTTTATGAAATTATTTATCTAAATTCTATTTCAATTGGTCACAAAGTCCAAAAGTTAAGAAACATGATAATTACACATAACCATAGATAGTCTATACGAGATTTGAACTCGCATCTTTGTGCGTGAGCACAACGCTCTACCATTTGAGCTAATAGACTTAAAACCTCTCAAAAATTGATTTCAAGGTCTCTATGAAAACCTAGACAAGTAAAAGAAGAAACCAAAAGGTGTTGAAAGCAAAAGATTCTACGTGCTAAAGCACATGTATAAAGAAAAGAAACTCAAAGAATAGTAAAAGAAAAACAAGTAAGAAAATGCATTAAAGGTAAATGAGGCAGCAAGAGCATGAATAACCACCAAACGGGCAAAATGTGAAGAAGTAGACATTAAAAGAACTCAGGATAACCAGAAGATAAAAAAAAATCTAGAGACAACAAACCAGAAGGAAACTAGTAAGGACTAGAAGGATGGATAGCTCAAAATACACTCCAACTAGAACAAAAGAGGAAACAACCAACCAAAAAGCATATATAATTAAAAGAACTCCTCAAATGCCAAGAATATCAAACCCACAAAACAACAATGCTCAACAAAATTAACAAACCAAAAAACAAGCAATCGAAAGCAAACCTCGTGCAATCCAATAGAAAAAATTGGGTAACACACCGACTTAACAAATTAGCCAAGAAAGCTAATTCAGATAAGGAGAGTTAAATCTGAAAAACAATAACAAAACCAAAACAACATAACAACCCAAACCTAAACCCATGAAAACAATAACAAAAACCAATGCTGGAGCACAAATTGCAACCAAACACCAACACGCAGACAACAAAACAGGAATATCAAGTACGAAGAAAGAAACATGTAACCCACCAGAAACGAATCAACATCCACTTCTAAACAATCATGAGGAACAATAATCATGAAGGGTGAAGAAATATAACATACCTACACTTACTTGTTGAATGGAGTCTAAAACGAAGTTGAGTCGCATCCTGGAAAGTAGGGACATCAAAACTGACTGCCCAAACCCTAGGAGGGAGAATCAATAGAAAATCTAACTCAGCACCTCTTCGATTCAACAATCCACCAACTCCAACCCCCTATCCCTTTATTGGTATGGGTTTTTTTCCATTCACATCATCAATCTTGCAGCCAGATGAACAATATGGGGCAAAAAATCTGAGATCAAAATCCACTACGAGTCTACGAGGTCAAGCGTCCGGACCTGATCCAAAATTGAGAACACCAAGCCAACCCACTATTGGTGCCCCACCGGAAGAGAGACTGTGGTGGTGGCTCAGACAGGTCAAGCACGACCAGATAGCGGGGGTCCGGAGGAAATCGATCGCAAGGTGGGATGCAATGCAATGGAGGACAAAGTCGGGCTCGAAGTGGGGAAACGTCGGCGACTCCCATCTTTCTTTCTTTTTTTACTTAATGCCGTTATAACGTTTTTCATTAAAAAAAAACAAGCGAGGGGCATTTCGCGAAAAAAATAGAAACCTCAGGGCTATTTGGCGAAATATATCAAACTTTCGTACACCTCGCGAATTTACCTATACCCCAAGGGCACCAAGCGAAAAATCCGAAAAAAAAAATAGAGTCTTTTTTTGTTCTTTGTTTTTACTTCATGCAATTTTGATTTTGATTATTATTAACTCTTGTTTGTGATTGTTGTGTTGCATCTAGCCCAAACATAGCCTAGCCGAGTCCCTTGCAAGCCGAAATACAGCAGTCCAAGCACCCTTGGTCGACGGCAGCCTCTTGTCGAGTTCGGCCAACCTTAGTGTTCTCACAAACCCTAGTTTGCGTGTTTCTATCTTTTGTTATCCTAGATCTATCTACATTATTGCCTTATTTAATTTGTTGAAATTTGTGGTAGATATATTTCATATTTTCTATCATATATTATAAAAGGCATAGATAGATTTACTTACCATATTAGCCAAACCATTATCTATATATATATATATTTCACAGGGCTACATAAATTTTATTTTTCTTTCACCATAGTTTAAATTTTCAAGAGCCCTTTTTATTTCATAGATAGTTTCTTGCATTAGTCAAAAAAAAAAACGAGTCCGAAAAATTCAAAAAAAAAAAAAAAGAATACATTGAAAGCTTTGACCTGGGAGGATAAAATTCACTAGGGGCAAAAGTATCTTAAAAAAAAGATTGTTGAGATCTAGTGCAAGAATTTTCAAGGACTAATTTTGGTGAAATTCCATAGCCCTAGTTGAAAATCTCAAACACATACCTCCCAAAACACAAAAAAAAAAATTAAGCTCTACCTTGCAACTACAACGTCCTTGCTAAGGGTTTGAATCAAAAGAGGTAAAAGTTCCAAGTTTTTCTTTTCTTTTCCTTGTTTTCTTTTGTGTGTGTCTCACTGTCGAGTACTTCTGTCCATATCGAGTCCTTTGGGGCATTGTCGGGTCGCTTTCCTTGTTGTGTCGAGTTGTTTGGCTTGTTGTGTCGAGTTGCTACAGCTCCTGTCGAGCTCTCTTTGTGCTGATCGAGTGCTCTCCCACCTTGTGTCGAGTTCTTTTGTTGTTGTCGAGTATCATACAGCCACTATCGAGTCCCCTTTTGCATATTTCGAGTACTCTGCAGCCTTGTCGAGTACCTTATTTGGTGTTTCTTTGTCCTTTCTCTTGATTACTCTCTTTTGATCGTTAAAGTTCTTGCTTGAGTGTTGATTTGTCCAAAGAGGATTGCCCCAACAAGCCTGTCATACCAATTCGAGAGAAGAGTGTGAGCGAAACACATTGTGAGTTGTTTATATTTTCTCTAACCTTTACACAGTTTTTTGTTTGTCTTTCTTTGCAATGTCTTAAGTGTTCAATGTAGAGTGTGAGCGAAACACATTGTGAGTTGCTTTATATGCCAATGTAGAGTACATGTTATGAAGGATTGCCCAAATAAGAAGACTTTCATGATTAATCACCTAGGTGGAATTGACTCTGAAAATTCTAGTGATAAACATGATGAGCATATTAATAATGATCAAGATCTTAGTTTACTTGCCTCTGAAGATACTGTTTGCATTGAATATGAGCATGAAGATTCTTTGATTGTTAGTCAAGTCTTAAGTGTTCAACCTACACCTTGTGATAATGATCAAAGGGAAGATTTGAGTCATATTCATTGCATAGAAAAAGGCAAAATTAGTCATATGATCATTGTTGAAGGAAATTGTTGTAATAGTGCTAGCCTTGACTTAATTGAAAATCCAGCCTTGAAAAAGGATGAAACCTTGCTAGCATCGGCTGAAAACTTAGAGATAAATGAACAAGCTAAAGTGCATATTAAGTTAGAACATAATGAAGATACTATGACCTATGAAGTATGCACTAATCACGTTTCTTTTCTTGGTTTTGTAGAGAGCTCTAATGGCCTACAAGTTGACGACGCTGAGATCAAAACCATCAAGGAGTGGTCAATACCTACAACAATCGGTCTCGAGAGGAGTTTCCATTGACATGAGGTTTTCGATCCAGGAGCTCGTGTGGATGCAATTGCGGAATCTTATGCGACCTTGGATTCGAGGTCAAATCCTTTTCAAGAAAGGGAGGATGATGCGGGACCATCCAAGACACCTTCGGACACACCTATACTTGGGGATGGACCTATGATTCGAGCTCACGAAAATGATGTCATCCTCAAGAGGAAGAAGAAGGCTCCACCATGGGAGAAGGTGCAAAGGTGGAAGCTTGACGTTTTAGATTCGTTCAGCATTTGACAGCTTTTCGACATCTCAGTAAATTGAGTCGTACGGAGTGAATATTTATCGGATTGAGGCGTGCCATACCTTGTCGGAACGAGAACGAAGAGATCTACAACTTTGGTGTTGAAGGTTTTTCCAGATTCGACCTAGATCTTAGCCTAAAATCATATTCTTTGCAAGATGTCACTGTTTTGCGCGGGCGTGCAGGTGGGTGCGCAGGCGTGCGGGTCAGGCGCACGGGCGTGCAGCCCCGGGCTGTTGGGCGCCGGACACCAATCTCACGTATGCCGAATTTGGGCTTCTTTATGTTGATATTTTAGTGACCTTAATTAATTATGTTATTTTAGTTATTTTAGAGTTATTTTTAATTATTCTTTTAATTATTATTTTCCATCTAAATCATCCCTAGGTTATATATTGACGGCTGGTCGATTGTTGAACATTAGACGCCTCTTTGAAATAGAAAAATACAGTTTGTGTGAAACACGCCTGTGAGAAAGTCAATCGATTCGTAGCGTTTCTCATCGATTGCAAATTGGTTCTTGATCTAACTTGGTTTGCTTTGAGTTCGTCAACCTCGCGAGAGCTTGGTGATCCTGGTAATCACAAGTCTCCTCCTTGTGCCTCCAAATTGTCCACTTGGTTGTGTAAGGTTGTAGAGGCGGGCTTTATAGTCGTTGATATTTGGTTCCTACCCTCGTAGGAGGTCTGGGGTCTTTATCTCGTTCTATTTTAGTTCGATTCAGTCCTTATCGGTCTTGTCCGTCTTGCTTTCAATTTCAAGTCTTTATTCTTGTTCATCGAGTCTTTGCTTCCGTTCTTGTTATTTCTTTTTTATTGTCGAAGATCGGGCCACCCTACGGCTAACCCCGTATCACATGAGTTAAACTCGCCAAACCTAATGCATTGGATGCCTCAACAAAAATTCTTCGGACCAAGTTCACAAGCATCTGCTCAATCAAATATCAGAAGACCTCCTTTTGTTGGGCAAGACCTAGGAGCTTCAAATTGAAAGAAAAACAAGTCTTATGGGAGTCGTTGGGATTCACTATAATTGTTGTAAAATTGGATGTTGTAGAGACCTTGAACATCTCTTCATTGAAATAAAAACTCAGGAACTCGGTGTTTTTCCCTTTTAAAAGACACAAGTGTAGATCATCTCACATTGTCAGTACAAATAGCAGGTTCAACTCTAATGTATGGTAGAACAAATAATTGCCTCATCTGGCTATTATCCACTACCCTCTAAACATCAAACATCTCAAGTTCTCAACTGATTTTCAAGTATTACAAAAGCAAGTTGCTAATCAGAGTACAAAACCCCAAAAAACCAAGACAAAAGTGTAGATCATCACATTCTATCACGCCATCTTCATAGCAGCATTACCAAGAAAACGACAGATTCGTATGAAGCCTCGCCCTGTTAATTCATTCACAACAACTGATCAACTTATTATTCACAAACACCTTAACCAACTCTCCTTTACTAGAGCAAATAAGATAGAAAGAGGGCATTAATGCAGATAAATCAGATCAACATCCCTACAGATTTTCCCAACTGCAAACAGATTCTAACCAAGCTAATCAACTTATCATTCAAAGATGATCACCCAAGTTCTTCTCAGAAATAAATATAGCAGATCACAACAATTTATATCGGTAATTACAATCGAAATTACCTAATGAACCCCAAAGGGATAATTCTTATTCTCTTCCTTTCATTTGGTCCAAACAGTAAGCAAGACAAATTTCCAGCAAATTAAGGGTGGTAGTATAGATTAGCCTATGTGGGAGTCGAACCCACGTCCTTGTGCACAAACACCTCGCTCTACCAATTGAGCTAATAGGCTACTTGTCAACATACAAAATTGTAAAAAAAGTTCAATGGTAAAGTAGATCTCAAACTAAGCCCACCTTCCCAGGAATGAATTTCTATAACAAGCACAAGGATGCATACATCACTTCATAGTTAATTTAGTAAGACTGTAGAAGGATGCTATCGACTTTTTGCTTTATTGAGTTTTTTAACTTCCACTTGTTCAATTTTAGAGTGTTCAAATATAAGTATTCAAAAATTAACAAGCTATCTAAATGCCAAAAACTTCTGCACAAGTTAGGAGTAAATCCACGGGTTCGGTATTTGTGCTTGCTAAATCTCATATATCAAAACTTCCCGAGGATAAAGTGAAAACATAAAGTGTTTCTAATGGATCTTTCAGTGATACAAAAAGCACAAATTCTAAAAGTAAGACATTTTCTGGTGGAAAAACTAAAATGACTATTGAGGATAGTGTTTACGGGGTGTTGGAGAAAGTCAAAGGATTGGCATTGGTGGGAATGAAGTAAGATCTCTCTCATGTGCTCTATTAATCGGAGTGGAATTTGTAAGAGCACTTGAATTTAAATCCCTAACTGATGTTCACATTATTAAACTAAATGCACAACATTAACCCTTTAGTTCAATTGTAACCTTTAAAGATAACCTAAATCAATTTAGAGTTCAAAGCTTTAACAGATTCACAAACTTCTCTCAATATCAATTAAGACATAAATGAGCTAAATGACAAAGTCAGAACCAGGTTCAATGAGAACTTTTTTTTTTGGCAAGGAACGATTGGAAGAAATAAACAGGAAGAAACAAATAGAGAACCAGGTTCAATGAGAACTTAAAAACAAACAGAGAAGAAACGATTGGAAGAAACAAACAGAGAACCGGGTTCATTGAGAACTTAAAAACAAACACAGAAGCTAGAAACGATTGGAAGAAACAAATAGAAAACTAGGTTCAATGAGAACTTAAAAACAAACGGAGAACAATTGGAAGAAAAGGGAGCAGACGCACATCTGGAATCCAATCTTAAACAGCTGAATCATAATGGCCAAATTAATGAATTACCAACTACATTTACCACTATCTGAAGTATACAACCTACTGAGATAAGGTTTACAATTGATAATCAACTATCAATTGTGGCAAAATTAGAACAAGAATCAACAAAAATATCTCGAATTGGATGAATCGATGAGAATCAAACTAATGGCAATCTCAGGTTCTAAACGAGGAAATAGGAAAGGGAAATAGAGAAAGAACCTCTCCTCGCAACCTTCCTCTCCGGCGGCGTCCCTCGGCGTCGACATTAACCCAGCAAAGAGAAGGAGAAACCTTATATATGGCCTCCTATCGCGAGCATCCCTCTCCAGCGCCACCTCCGGCATCAGAGAAACCTCTTCATTAAATCCAGCCTCCCATGGCCTTCTCTCTCCAGCGATAGCCTCGGCATCGAATCGTTCTCTTCCTCCATTGGTACCGTTCTTTGACTTCTCTCTCACTCACGACAAATCGATAAAAGTGCTGGGTTAATTGGGTTAATTAATTTCTGACCGGTGATTTAAATGGGCGGCTTAGATTAATTCATTAGAAAAATATTAGGAGATAAATTATAAGGAGAGGATCTGAGCTCGAAAAAATCAAGTGGATAGCAATAAATTGGGGAGAATGTTTATGCAAATATTTCCACTTTTCTATTAATGGAGTTACTCTCTACTATTATATAAAGACCTCAAAACAACATAAAAATTCAAAATCAATAAAAGAAGAGAGTTGAGAATAAACAAAAAGGAAGAAGTGCATGCACAATAAAAGCTTCTTCCATTTAAATTTATTTTGATTTTTTGAGCTTTTTTATTTCAAAAAATCAAAAAAGGAAAATAAGTTTACAACTTTGCGAAAAGTAATGGAGAATCGAAATATGATTTTGGTAGCTTTGATTTTTGCAACATTATGTATAGTGAGTTCAAATGCTGAGTTTAAGCAACTCAAGCATAAACCAAAACACGATGACGGAAGCCTTAATTTCTTGATCATTGGAGATTGGGGAAGAAAGGGTTCCTACAACCAAACTCTTGTTGCTCACCAGGTCTTATTTTATACTCCATATTTTGTAATCAAAATGATTTTTTTTTATCTATATTCAGTTGGGAATAACATTTTTTGTTTACATAATTTATTATCTTATTGACGCAGATGGGATCTGTTGCGGAGAAACTAGACATAGATTTGGTTGTCTCAGCAGGAGACAATTTTTATGATGTGGGGTTACACGGTGTAGATGATCCGCAATTCGAAGATTCATTTTCAAATATATATACTGCCTCAAGTTTGCAGACACAATGGTATAGCGGTATGTATTGTCTTTGTCGACCTATGACGTTTTAACTTCTTATGGTATAAAAGTTATTGAATACACAAAAATCATCTAGAATAATATGAGCATCATATAGAAAATTGGCATAACTAACATATTGTTTTATCATTTGTATGATTATTTTACAGTACTAGGTAACCATGATTACAGGGGAGACACTCGAGCCCAATTGAGCAACGAACTTAGACAAAAAGATAAAAGATGGCTTTGCATGAGATCATTCATGCTAGATGCAGGTGAATCATAATTTATAATTGATAATTCATGACAATCATTAATAGCTTGAATTTCATTTGTTGGTGATTAAAATTGGAAAATAAAGTGTGTTATGAATGACTTTAATTTTCGTTTATCAAACGACTTGACAGGATCCGTGGATTTCTTCTTCATTGACACGACTCCTTTTGTGGACGACTACTTCTTAAACCCAAGAGAATATACTTATGATTGGAGGGATATCTATCCTCGAAGGAAGTATCTTTCAACTATGTTGGGGGTAATAATATATTTTCTCCGTATTTCCTTAAATAAACATATGTAGACTATGAGTGGAATATAATGTCACACAAATTTGAGCACAAACTTCATTTTAACTGCAATGTTTACAACTCTTGTGTTTGTTCATAAACATTAACAATAGATTACTTGAATAAGTTTTAACTTCAATATTTGAAGAATAAACATTAATAGTGAGCTGATTATCTAATAATTTGAGTGAATGATAATTTACAGGATCTGTCTTTAGCATTGAAGAATTCTGATGCAAAATGGAAAATAGTTGTTGGTCACCACACAATTAAGAGTGGATGCATCCATGGTGTCACCGGGGAGCTAGCAATACACGTCGTACCAATCTTGAGGGTAAATAATGAAATTGAAATACATCTTCCATACTTTATTACATTTAGTCAAACTTCATACATCAATCATATCTATAAACCTCTTACTTTTGTTTCAATGTTTTAATAGGAGCATAAAGTCGATTTTTACATAAATGGACATGATCATTGCTTAGAGAGAATCACAAGCATGGCGAGGTACATAATTATACATGTTTACTAAATAACTTTTAATTCATATTAAGTTGTTTAAGTATTAGTGGGGTTGCTCTGAATGGCTCAAGTTGTTTAGTCACATCAACGTTTTGGATTAAAGTCTATTGCTTTGAATAAATATTTTTCATATAGTGATGTGGAGTTCATAACAAGCGGCGGAGGATCAAAGGCATGGAGAGGTGATTGGAAAGGATGGAGTCCAGAAGAACTGAAGTACATCTATGGAGGGCAAGGTTTCTTGTCTGTTCAAGCGAATGCAACTGTCGCCAGCTTCAAGTTTTATGATGTTTTTGGAAATACATTGTACAACTGGGATAAGACCAAAGAGCTCCATTCAGACATCTAAAAGCAAATTGATCAGTACAAAATACGAAACTAAACCACAAAGGTGGTTATGAAAAAGATAAAAAAAAATATAATATAAAATAAAGTACAAATTGTTAGTAGTAAGCTACAACTTTTCGGATATTGTGTGCAACAAATAGTGATAGTCAAGTAGGTTAGTGCAAGTGTTTTTTTAATAGTAAGTTTTTATGTATTATGCCTCTCTTTAATAAAAGTATGTCGCAATTTAAAGGGTTTACTATTCTATAGCAAGCTTTTATGTACTTTCTAAAAAGAAGAAGAAGGTAGTTTTAGTATTGTTCTCACATATATTCACTACCTCGTAATTGATGGCCAAATTCTTGATTTAAATAGAAAATCTATTTTTAATGAATAGAGTAATAATCCAATAAAAAAATCAATACCACCAATCAAAATCATGCCATAAAACTTTGCCCATTTGACCAATTGATCGAGGATATGCTACGACAACAAGAATCAAGTTCAAATTTAATCATGCAATTTGACCCTAACTAATAAGAATCATATTATGTACTTAGATTGTAAAATCGTTATTGATAAAAAAAAAAAGGATTGAAAAATCGTCAAAATGGGTATATGTCGTTGGGGAGTGTAGACCTCAACCAATTACACAATTTGAATTCCCGCAATGCTATATTTAGTGTGCATAAAATGTCCATATTTAGTTTTTTGTAAGCAAGATAATAATTCGGTTCTCTAGACAAGCCTAGAGAAACCGAGAGACCGGACAAGCAGGTAGATGGATTAACCATATTTAGTATGATATCGACTAGCAGATTGCTTTTATTTTTATTTTTATTTATTTAGTGATCACCCTATATATCTCATAAGCATCATCTCAATATAGTCGAACCCTACTTATAGCGGGACACACCAAAATTATTGTTGTTTACTCGTTCTTTTGTTTGTTAAAATTAGGCAAAATATCGTGCCTACTTTCCCAGCTTGCTAGTTGCAATGACGTATATACTCAATTGTTTTTTTTTTTAACAATTTCCTGGAAAAAAATGTTATTATTTGGAGAAATATTTAATTGTGTGTTTTTTTTTGGAAAAAAAAAATCCTAAAACGAGGGTATCTTTGTAATTTCTTTGACATAATGAAAGATGAATGATTTGTCTAAATTAAGGATAGAATATAGGATAAGAAGTTAGGTTATTATATAAATAAGGAGTTTTATTATGTTAATTTGTCTCTAACTAAGGGAAAGTTTATGGTGTTTTCTAAAAGAATACTAAAATGGAGTTGTTAGTTAAGGGTAAAATTACATATTACTCATGTAACTTTTATTGAATGAGGTTCAAACGCAATATCGCATAATAAACTCTTTAGATTAGAAGAGATTGGTGCAATTTAAAGGGGTGTCTTTAATAATTTTTGAAATTTTGGAGGATTTTAAAGATAATTTATATAAATTAGTGATAACTTTTATAATTACTGTAAATTAATGGGTAGAATATTTAAAGAAAGAAAGAAACATGGGAACTTGGGAAAAAAAAAGGGCAAGTTCGGTTCGATTAGAAGCCTAATTCATTGAAAATTACTCCATGTCTAATTGGATGTTGCTCACATCGAATTAAACGTGGATTTTAGATGTATCGAACAACAATCCTCACTAGCCAACATAAACCAAGGGGGAAAAAGAAAAAAAAAAAACTAGGGGTGGGCGCGGGACGGGACGAGACGAGACAGGGACGAGATGAAGGTCGTCCCGCGTAATTTTTGTGGGACAGGACCAAGTTCGTTAGGGGCACCGGTGCGGATTTATCGTTTGACTGAAGAGCATAACCATCCTCTTGTCAGTGAAGGTGTTGTACATATGATGTCATCTCAACGAACTATGACAACAATAGACAATGCGTTTATAGACCTGACTGCAAATTCTGGATTGCCACCAAAATGTGCATTGGAGTTGATGGGTCAACAAGCTGGTGGTAGGGATTTGTTGGGATTTACAAAGTAAGACCATAAGAACTATCTTCGAAGTGTTCGGCAAAATAAGTTGAAATTCGGAGAGGTTGGTTATCTACTGGAATACTTCGCAAAGCAAACGTTGAAAAATCCATCGTTTTTCTATGAGATGCAGTTGGACACAGAGGAGCATATCACCAACATTTTTTGGGTAGATGAAAAAATGGTAATGGATTATAGCTTATTTGGAGATGTGGTAAGTTTCGATACTATATACAAACTAAATGAAGCAAATCGGCCATTTGCAGGGTTTGTGGAACTTAATCATATCACCATATACAAACAGTTATATTTGGAGTTGCTCTAATGTATGATTAGACTGTTGCATCCTTTATATGGTTGTTTGAATCTTTTTTAAAGGCAATGAGTGGAAAGCCTCCACATACTATTTTTACTGATCAAGATGCAGCAAAAACTAAGGTTGTATTGCATGTGATGCCTAATCCTTACCACCGATTTTGTATATGATATTTGATGCAAAATGCTCTAAAGAAAGCATGCTAATTGTTCTGAGACCACCATGAACAAGTCATTAATGTCTTTAGCAAATTTATGTATGAGATTGAAGAAGAGGAGGAGTTTATGAGTGCTTGGCAATCCATGCTTGATGAGTATGATGTACATGATGATCCTTGGTTAGCTGCAACATTTGCAATAAGGGAAAAATGGGGGCATGCATATGTTAAGTGGGCATGGTCGGCAGAATGCAAACAACGCAACTTAGTGAAAGCTTTAATGCTACTTTGAAGGGGTATTTGAAATCAGACATGTAGTTGCCTGAGTTTTTTACTCACTTTGAAAGAGTGGTACAAGATAAACGATATAAGGAATTGGAAGTTGAGTATGATCTTGTTTTTCGTACTGTTCACTGCAAGATGGAAGTAAGTTCGTTGATACATACACGAGAAATTTACACCAAAACGATATTTAAAGTATTTCAGGCTCAGTTTGTAGATTCTTTGAAATCTTCCATTACGAAGTGTGATGAGAAATTTATCTTCACTGTTGTGAGGGATGGATTCACTAAGGAGCGACTAGTAACAAGAGAAGGCGAGTTTACTGTTTATTGCAATTGCAGGATATTTGAGATTGTCGGTGTCTTGTTCAGACATTGTATCAAAGTCATGGCAGAAGGAAGAGAGGTTGCACTAATAAAAAAGATACCTCAGCAATATGTCTTGAAGAGGTGGACCAAAAATGCAAGGGTTGATAGTGTCGTGAAAGACATGCTTGGGCATGAGATTGTAGCAAATCCAAGAATGGAGCAAACTTCTCGATATAGAAGTCTATGTTCTAAACTTTTTCGAATAGCATCTAGAGCATCTGAGAATGAGAAGGCATATGAGCTAGCTAATATTGAGGTTGACAAGTTATCAAAGATGCTTGAAGATTTGTTACGTTTAGAAATAAACGGTGACAAAGTTGTGGGAGATCGAGACCAAAATGCATTGGTAGATTCTTCTAATGCAAAAGGATTCAAGAAGAAAGAAGATACTCTTCGTGGAAAACGTAGACCAAAGGGAGACTTTGAAGCTAAGTTAAACAAAAACAAAAGAAGGCTTGTACATGTAATGACTAAAATCATTATTTATTTTTGGACGGATAGGTATTATTTACTTCACCAATCCTCTAATTCTATATAACGATGATAGGTAAATGGAGTTCCAAAAAATAATGTTGCAGTGGACCAATCTCCTATACCTTCTTCACTTCAACCTCATGTTGCTAATGGTGGATTTATGTCAATGTTGTTTCATCCTTACAATGTGAGTATATTTACTATTAATTGTTTTAGATTTTGTCCTATGTTATTTGTTTATATTTTTTCTATTTTGACATATGCATAAACATGAGTTAAACTTGCCAAAACCAATGCATTGGATGCCTCAACAAGAATTCTCCGGACCAAGTTCACAAGCATCTGCTCAATCAAATATCACAAGACCTCCTTTTGTTGGGCAAGACCTAGGAGCTTCAAATTGCAAGGAAAACAAGTCTTATGGGAGTCGTTGGGATTCACTGTAATTGTTGTAAAATTGGTTGTTTCAGAGACCTTGGACATCTCTTCATTGAAATAAAAACTCAGGAACTCGGTGTTTTTTCCTTTTAAAAGACACAAGTGTAGATCATCTCACATTGTCAGTACAAATAGCAGGTTCGGCTCTAATGTATGGTAGAATGAATAATTGCCTCATATGGCTATTATCCACTACCCTCTAAACATAAAACATCTCAAGTTCTCAACTGATTTTCAAGGATTACAGAAGCAAGTTGCTAATCAGAGTACAAAACTCCAAAAAACCAAGACAAAAGTGTAGATCATCACATTCTATCACGCCATCTTCATAGCAGCATGATAGGAGGAAACTGTCGTTGTTCCTATCAAAGTATAACTCAAAACTACAAACTAGTATAGTAAGCAAGTAAGAGGTCGATCCCACAGAGAATCAAGTATTCCTAAGCAATGTATATTTACCAATTAGTAGGAAAGGGGGGTTTTGGTGATTGAAGATGAGAAAATAAACTATAAATAAGTTAGTAGACATAACAATTGAGAAAATAATTTCATCTACAAATATCCACTTTAGTTTGACTAGTTGATCCTCGATTCTTCTTCAAGTTCTCTTTTCATCCTATTATTGTTCCTGTCCTGATCTTATGTAAATTACTAGTCCTACGAGTCCTAGTAACCCTTACTAATTAGATAACCCTAACACGGTCAAGATTTAACCTAATAGTAGCATTAAGACTAAGGATTAACCAGGATACATGCAACACCAAGCTACGAGTCAATATTTAACATGTAATTGAATTCTCTACACACCAGTTTAGTCCTACGAGTCCTAAAAGACATGATTGCTACTATGGATTAAGGTTCGCTACGAGGAATCTACAAAATCCTAGCAATAATCTCAACTGGTTGTACGGACTAGAAGAAATTAACAATATTTGCAAGAGAATCAATACGAATCAATAGGAATAGAACAAGAATAGAAATCTCACAACTTTATCAATCCAAAGCTTCAATCCATAGACGAAACGGAAGAGTTTAGCACTCCATGGCCATGGAGGCTCCTCTCTCAATTTATAATCTCCAAGTGCATAAACTAATGAATTAGATGTCTAAGAAAATAAACCTAATAGTCCTTAAATAAACCTAACAAAGTCGGCCAAAAATAGGGTAGAAATATTTAAATAAAAGATATAGAATAGTGAAATCGGCGTTCCGGACACGCAGGAGGCCGCAGGGCAGCCAACCTAATCCGCCCCGCGGCCTAGGGCGATCAGCGAAATCTTCTTCTGAGATACGAGCCGAGGGGCGCCTAGCTTGGCCGCGGGGCGGCGTTTACTGTTCACATCGATTTTTCCGTTTTGAATATGGTCTCGATGTCAACATGAAAGTTGTAGATCTCGGAAAGAGCTTTCCAACGCATGCTTATAATAGTCAATCGCACCATCGAGGCCTCCAGAAAGTGCAAAACAAGTTCAGCATGTCTGGCGACAACTTCTGCTGACTTGTTCTTCACTTAGGCTCTCTAACTTTTTTCCGCTCCCGTACTCTTCACTTTTATTCTTCCTCTTCACTCTTCCTTCATCTAATAGTCTCCTCATCCCTCATCGGGTCTACATCTACCTGAAATTAACCATAAAAGCATGTAGATTCCGACTCCACCAACAACACAAGTATAAATGCAAATCTAGCTTAAACTATACGTTATGCACATCTAAATCATGTTAAATGCATCATCCTAATATGCCTACCTAAATGTGTGCTATCACAGCATTACCAAGAAAACGACATATTCCTATGAAGCATCGCCCTGTTAATTCATTCACAACAGCTTATCGACTTATTATTTACAAACACCTTAACCAACTCTCCTTCACTAGAGCAAATAAGATAGAAAGAGGGCATTAATGTAGATAAATCAGATCAAAATCCCTACAGATTTTCCCAACTGCAAACAGATTCTGACCAAGCTAATCAACTTTTCATTCAAAGATGATCACTCAAGTTCTTCTCAGAAATAAGTATAGCAGATCACAATAATTTATGTCGGTAATTACAATCGAAATTACCTAATCAACCCCAAAGCGATAATTCTTATGCTCTTCCTTTCATTTGGTCCTAACAGTAGGCAAGACAAATTTCCAGCAAATTAAGAGTGGTAGAATAGATTAGCCTATGTGGGATTTGAACTCACGTCCTTGTGCACAAACACATCGCTCTACCAATTAAGCTAATAGGCTACTTGTCAACATACAAAATTGTGAAACAAGTTCAATGGTAAAGTAGATGTAACGGCTCGGGATTATGATTCCCGAGTTATGTTTCGAGGGATAAAACCCCTCGTTAGGATCTTGCGCCCCGAGTACAGGTTGAAGGTTTGAAACCAAGGATTTGTAGTTTAAAGTGGGATTTCGCACCCAAATCTGGAAGGTCCGTTGGAGACCCCGGGGTAACCCATGTACCTGTCCTAATCCTACAAAGCGGAAAACCTTTTATCATGCAAAGGACATAAATTCTGAAACGATACAACCAGTGTCGCGGCAGTGCCGGGTCAGAACAGAGTATAGGTAGGAAGAAATCCCAAAAGTATAAATTTGGTGAAGTCATGGTTCAAACACTCGCTCTCCGCCATGTGAATGGACCCCGTCATAACAGCACGAAATCAAGCAGTGAAATGGGTACTTGAAACTATACAACAAACTCAGGCCAGGAGTCCGCCCGCGGGTCCTCTGACTGCGCTGAGGACATTTAATACGTCTATACCTAGAATAAAGGATGCCTTCATGCAGTACTGAAGTATTAACCACACTATCATGCTCCTAATTCATGTACGCATAATATTAAGTAAGGCCTTAACAAAGAATACCAAGTGGTATATCCCTCTTCTACCACCACCCATCTTCCAGATAAGGTGGAGACTGGCCAGTTCGACTCTATAGCATATCGAATCTCATCATCATATCGTGGATCTTGCGAAAAGAAAATAATAATGTTGATAATAGTAGAGGTGTTCCAACGACTCGAATGACTCAGGATAAAACCTGATGGAGCTGGGTTGTCCTATGACCCTAGCAAGGACTCTAGAACTCACAGATCACGTCCATTCTATATTCAAACGCAAACAGAATAAGGATGCTCATTCGTAAGTGCAATTCCTAAGCATGATACTACATGACATGCTTTTATGCATATGAAACACCTACATACTATGTGACACATCAGGCAGGAGATACTGGTTACTGAGTAAGCCCCGGAGGACTTACCTGAAGAAGCGCGGAATCCAAACAATGATCAGCAATGGCAAGCAATCCAACAGATTAGAGATCACCTAATAATCCCATAAATAACATAATAAGTCTAAGTCTAATTTACACAAAGCACACAAGTCACATATGAAACATATAAGATACACACATGATAATTTAACCATCTCGTCATTATTAACATTATCATCTCATCTTCAATTCTCATCTTGTCTCATCATATCTCATAAATTAACATCTTTCTCATTTCGATCATAACATCATCCTCATCAGCTCATGACAACCTCCATACCATACTTAGCCAAATTCGCATATTACTATTTCATACTCATACTTTCCATAAGGATATATATCATTATAATCATAAGTATCGAACATTTAATCTCTTCTAAAAATCACCACAATATCATGCTATTAGTCATACATATCATACCGTTAGTCAAACGATCATATTATCATGCTAGTTAGTCATCGAATAAGTGATACGAGGTTAGCCATAGGATAGCCCGATCTTCGACAATCAAGACTCAAAGACAAGAACGGAAGCAAGAAACAATAACGACTCAACAAGAAAGTAAAGAAACGAAACAAGAAACAAGGACGCAGCAAGTGATGTGAGCCTAATTTGCCATGTTTTACACTATCATTTATATCGATTTCTGCATCCATTTCATACATTTGGGTTAGAATAATACAAAATTTGTGTATTTTATGTTTATTTGCAATATATGAAGGTCTACACAAGTTTTTATTACATTTGACAGAAACCGAACGCACTTTGGAGCTTAAAGGAAAGTCATGAATAAGCTCAAAATGGTGCAGCTGGAGAAAACACAATTTTTCGGTATTCATCATTCTGAATCAAGCTTTGATGTCTTCATAAGAGTTGTAGCCCTCGGAAAGAGTTTTTCAACGCATGGTCATATGCGTCAATCCGACGAACGAGGACTCAGGAAAGTGCGTTTCAAGAACAGAGCAGAAAGCTGAGAGACTTAGTCGATATCGAGTTGTTTTACTCGATATCGAGTAACCCAGATCGAGTAAAGACCCCAGAAAGCGACAAGAGAAGCTGGGAGCTGGAGCAGGTTAGTCGATATCGACAAGAATTAGTCGATATCGAGGAAACACTTGGTCGATTTCCATGTCTAGAACCGAGATCGACGAAGCTGAGCACCGAGGAGCCGAGCAGAAGTTAGTCGATATCGAGTAACGTTACTCGATATCGAGGACAACCCAAGTCGACATGTGTTCTGTTAGCTGATATGGAGTTGCTGAGCACAAGACTAAGGAAACGCTAGTCGATATCGATGACTCCTACTCGATATCGAGTTGACCCAGTGGCCGACGCCGAGCAGTCCGGGAATCTTGTTAAGTTTCTATCCCGAATCCAATGGTGATATTTTCGAGACCAAATTCTATCCACATCTATCAAGAGCTATCAAGTCAAGGGAGAAGATATTTTATCTACTTTAGATATAGTTTTGGATTTAATTCTTTTATTCCATTTATTTATCTTTAAGCTCTTAGATATAGACAGACCTTCTTACCTAGAATAGCTAAGGAATGAAGCCTATAAATAAGGCCTTAGGGGCTGATTTTTATTCATTCAATTTCAGTTACAATTAGTCACATAGAGAGAGAAAGAGAAGAGGTTGTAAGTTTGAGTTTATTAATGCAAGTTAGTTCTTTTTCATCAAAGATGTCTGTTATTGCGATGAAGAGCGAGTAGTCCACCCACTTCTAGGGTCGGGGTGAGCCCGACGGTATCCATGTAAGGTGATGCGGTAAAGGTACGATCTTTTTATGCAATTCGTCTTCTATCCCTATGAGCATGATTCTTTTGCGAGAGTTGAAGGTGATCCTTGTTTGTGTTATTGAAGCGAAAGTGATCTTAATGCAACTTGGGTTAATTATGTGAAAAGGGTTAGTAACAATTAGGGTTTATGTGAAAGCCTCTATCTTCCTATTTGTTAATAACGAAAGTTATTTGATGGAAAGCATGATCTTTTATGCCTTTATGTGTTATTTTGCATGGTTATCGTTGTGGTGTTGATACCCTGGCTTTGGAAGTATTTTAGTTTATTAAGTTTATTTCACCGAAATCTGAGTTCTGTCTTCGAAAGTTTGCAATTTAAGTTTCTGTCTTTGTCGATCTCGGGGAGTTCTAGTCGATATCGAGTAGCACTTTGTCGATATCGAGTAAGGGTTTATCGAGATCAAGTTTCTATGTCTGGGTTTGATGTTTGTTGTCGATTTGAGTTTCTGTTGTCGACATCTGTAGTCGATATCGAGGATCACTTTGTCGATATCGACGAGTTTCTGTGTTTACTTTCGTTTCTGCTTTGCTTTGTTATTTCTGTCTTTCTTTCTGTCTTCATGTCTGCTATTTTGTCTGTGAGATTTACAGCTACCTGAGATCCGCTGACACGCTTCATCATGGATCGATCCTGACTTCCCACACTGCATAGGGAGGGAGTCTTGTAATTATTTGCGTGGGCCTAAATCTAGTTTGATTTATTTTATTATATTTTGAAGTCGATTTCCTCCTACAACAGCAAGAAGACTCAAGAAATCGACCAAAAACAACCAAGATCGATCAAGAAAGAAACAAGACTCGACAAGATCTTCAAGAACATGGATGAACACGAGATCGACCAAGACAAAGAATGCAAAGACTCGATAAAGATAATAAAGACTCAAAATTTAATGTAGGCTCTGGGAGTTTAACCGTGCTCGAGAACAAAGCATGACTCACGAATAGGAATGAGTCTTGTTGAAGCTTCTTAGCTCGGGCTCGAGTCATAGGTCCTTCTCCAAGTATGATAGGCGTGTCTGGAATTGTAGAAGATGGTCCCGCATCAATAAGTCTTATTCCCAACTTAATTTCAAAACCGTTTCATATCCCAGTTAAATAGTTAAGTATTCTGACCTTTGAAAATACTCGCTAAATTCCCTTTTAAATTTATTTATTAGATTACCTTCCAACCTTGAAATTCTTTATAAATCTTTAAGTCCCAATAATATATTTTAAATCTCAACTAGTATTATATGATATTTTAAATACAATTTATTTAATACCTTTATAAATTATTTCCAAATTCCCTAAAATCCCAACAATTTTTATTTAATAAATCAACCCCTATAATTCTCCCAAAATAATATTTTATCCCTTAAAACCTCAAATAATATTGTATATATAATAATAATTTAAATTCCGTTAATTAGTTAAATAAATAAATAGATAACCCAAACAGAACCCGTTGATTAACATAACTCCCAACTGTATAAGTTAGAAAAGGAGGGGTCCACAAGCCACGTTGCTTCTTTCTCCTCTTTTTGAATTCAAACCGAAGCTCCCGCCTGGCGCCATCTTCCTCGCGCCCCGCCCGACGGCGGGGTGTGAATTTGGTTAAAATCAATACCCGAAAATTAAATCCTAAACACGCGAATTTCAAATCCCGAAATTAGTTTTCGAATGTTAGTTTCCCCGACTCTCGCCCTCTCGATCAATTAGATTCTTAAAATCGAAAAGGATATCGGCATCCGATAATTATTTTGAATTTTCGAGGTAAAAGGACGGAAATCGTTCGTTAAAATTTAAATTCGGGTCGGAATGCGTTAAGAGAGCTTTTAATTCGATTTAAATTCATTTTTAATTCTCTATTTTTTTTCGAAAAATTAAGATTTGAAAATCCAAGCCTTTACAGTAGATCTCAAACTAAGCCCACCTTCCCCGAAATGAATTTCTATAACAAGCACAAGGATGCATACATCACTTCATAGTTAATTTAGTAAGACTGTAGAAGGATGCTATCAACTTTTTGCTTTATTAAGTTTTTAAGTTCCACTTGTTCAATTTTAGAGTGATCAACTATAAGTATTCAGAAATTAACAAGCTATCTAAATGTCAAAAACTTCTGCACAGGTTAGGAGTAAATCCATCGATTCAGTATTTGTGCTTGCTGAATCTCAGATATCAAAACTTCACGAGGACAAAGTGAAAACATAAAGTGTTTCTAATGGATCTTTCAGTGATACAAAAGGCACAAATTCTAAAAGTAAAACATTTTCTGGTGGCAAAACTAAAATGACAGTTGAGGATAGTGTTTAAGAGGTGTTGGAGAAAGTCAAAGGTTCGAAATTGGTGGGAACGAAGTAAGATCTCTCTCATGTGCTCTATTAATTGGAGTGAATATTGTAAGAGCACTTGAATTTAAATGTCTAATTGATGTTCACAATATTAAACTACATACACAACATTAACCCTTTAGTTCAATTGTAACCTTTAAAGATAACCTAAATCAATGTAGAGTTCAAAACATTAACAGATTCACAAACTTCTCTCAATATCAATTAAGACATAAACAAGCTAGAAACGATTGGAAGAAACAAATAGAGAACTAGGTTCAATGAGAACTTAAAAACAAACGGAGAACAATTGGAAGAAAAGGGAGCAGACGCACATCTGGAATCCAATCTTAAACAGCTGAATCATACTGGCCAAATTAATGAATTACCAACTACATTTACCACTATCTAAAGTATACAACCTACTGAGATAAGGTTTACAATTGATAATCAACTATCTATTGTGGCAAAATTAGAACAAGAATCAGCAAAATATCTCGAATCGGATGAATTGGTGAGAATCAAACTAATGGCAATCTCAGGTTCAAAACGAGGAAATAGGAAAGGGAAAGAGAGAAAGAACCTCTCCTCGCAGCCTTCCTCTCTGACTTCTCTCTCCAGCGGCACCTCCAGCATCAGAGAAACCTCTTCGTCACATCCGGCCTCCCATGGGCTTCTCTCTCCAGCGGTAGCCTCGGCATAGAATCATTCTCTTCCTCCATTGGTATCGTTCTCTGACTTCTCTCTCCCTCACGGCGAATCGACAAAGTGTTGGGTTAATTAATTTCTGACCGTTGATTTAATTGGGCGGCTTAGATTAATTCATTAGAAAAATATTAGGAGATAAATTATAAGGAGAGGATCTGAGCTCGAAAAAATCAAGTGGATAGCAATAAATTGGGGAGAATGTTTATGCAAATATTTCCACTTTTCTATTAATGGAGTTACTCTCTACTATTATATAAAGACCTCAAAACAACATAAAAATTCAAAATCAATAAAAGAAGAGAGTTGAGAATAAACAAAAAGGAAGAAGTGCATGCACAATAAAAGCTTCTTCCATTTAAATTTATTTTGATTTTTTGAGCTTTTTTATTTCAAAAAATCAAAAAAGGAAAATAAGTTTACAACTTTGCGAAAAGTAATGGAGAATCGAAATATGATTTTGGTAGCTTTGATTTTTGCAACATTATGTATAGTGAGTTCAAATGCTGAGTTTAAGCAACTCAAGCATAAACCAAAACACGATGACGGAAGCCTTAATTTCTTGATCATTGGAGATTGGGGAAGAAAGGGTTCCTACAACCAAACTCTTGTTGCTCACCAGGTCTTATTTTATACTCCATATTTTGTAATCAAAATGATTTTTTTTTATCTATATTCAGTTGGGAATAACATTTTTTGTTTACATAATTTATTATCTTATTGACGCAGATGGGATCTGTTGCGGAGAAACTAGACATAGATTTGGTTGTCTCAGCAGGAGACAATTTTTATGATGTGGGGTTACACGGTGTAGATGATCCGCAATTCGAAGATTCATTTTCAAATATATATACTGCCTCAAGTTTGCAGACACAATGGTATAGCGGTATGTATTGTCTTTGTCGACCTATGACGTTTTAACTTCTTATGGTATAAAAGTTATTGAATACACAAAAATCATCTAGAATAATATGAGCATCATATAGAAAATTGGCATAACTAACATATTGTTTTATCATTTGTATGATTATTTTACAGTACTAGGTAACCATGATTACAGGGGAGACACTCGAGCCCAATTGAGCAACGAACTTAGACAAAAAGATAAAAGATGGCTTTGCATGAGATCATTCATGCTAGATGCAGGTGAATCATAATTTATAATTGATAATTCATGACAATCATTAATAGCTTGAATTTCATTTGTTGGTGATTAAAATTGGAAAATAAAGTGTGTTATGAATGACTTTAATTTTCGTTTATCAAACGACTTGACAGGATCCGTGGATTTCTTCTTCATTGACACGACTCCTTTTGTGGACGACTACTTCTTAAACCCAAGAGAATATACTTATGATTGGAGGGATATCTATCCTCGAAGGAAGTATCTTTCAACTATGTTGGGGGTAATAATATATTTTCTCCGTATTTCCTTAAATAAACATATGTAGACTATGAGTGGAATATAATGTCACACAAATTTGAGCACAAACTTCATTTTAACTGCAATGTTTACAACTCTTGTGTTTGTTCATAAACATTAACAATAGATTACTTGAATAAGTTTTAACTTCAATATTTGAAGAATAAACATTAATAGTGAGCTGATTATCTAATAATTTGAGTGAATGATAATTTACAGGATCTGTCTTTAGCATTGAAGAATTCTGATGCAAAATGGAAAATAGTTGTTGGTCACCACACAATTAAGAGTGGATGCATCCATGGTGTCACCGGGGAGCTAGCAATACACGTCGTACCAATCTTGAGGGTAAATAATGAAATTGAAATACATCTTCCATACTTTATTACATTTAGTCAAACTTCATACATCAATCATATCTATAAACCTCTTACTTTTGTTTCAATGTTTTAATAGGAGCATAAAGTCGATTTTTACATAAATGGACATGATCATTGCTTAGAGAGAATCACAAGCATGGCGAGGTACATAATTATACATGTTTACTAAATAACTTTTAATTCATATTAAGTTGTTTAAGTATTAGTGGGGTTGCTCTGAATGGCTCAAGTTGTTTAGTCACATCAACGTTTTGGATTAAAGTCTATTGCTTTGAATAAATATTTTTCATATAGTGATGTGGAGTTCATAACAAGCGGCGGAGGATCAAAGGCATGGAGAGGTGATTGGAAAGGATGGAGTCCAGAAGAACTGAAGTACATCTATGGAGGGCAAGGTTTCTTGTCTGTTCAAGCGAATGCAACTGTCGCCAGCTTCAAGTTTTATGATGTTTTTGGAAATACATTGTACAACTGGGATAAGACCAAAGAGCTCCATTCAGACATCTAAAAGCAAATTGATCAGTACAAAATACGAAACTAAACCACAAAGGTGGTTATGAAAAAGATAAAAAAAAAAAATAATATAAAATAAAGTACAAATTGTTAGTAGTAAGCTACAACTTTTCGGATATTGTGTGCAACAAATAGTGATAGTCAGGTAGGTTAGTGCAAGTGTTTTTTTAATAGTAAGTTTTTACGTATTATGCCTCTCTTTAATAAAAGTATGTCGCAATTTAAAGGGTTTACTATTCTATAGCAAGCTTTTATGTACTTTCTAAAAAGAAGAAGAAGGTAGTTTTAGTATTGTTCTCACATATATTCACTACCTCGTAATTGATGGCCAAATTCTTGATTTAAATAGAAAATCTATTTTTAATAAATAGAGTAATAATCCAATAAAAAAATCAATACCACCAATCAAAATCATGCCATAAAACTTTGCCCATTTGACCAATTGATCGAGGATATGCTACGACAACAAGAATCAAGTTCAAATTTAATCGTGCAATTTGACCCTAACTAATAAGAATCATAAGATGGTACTCTCTTCATCCGGAAATACATGTCTTTTTAGGTCTATACACGGGAATTAAGAAATCTTGTAAGTACTAGTGGAATAGTAATAGATTAAAATTAAAAAAGTTTCTTCCTTTCCAATTTGTTTCTTTTTTTCAATTTGTAAGGAGGAGAGTAGGGATGATATAAAAATTAGAGTAATGATTAGATCTAAAAATTAGGTTAAATGTAGTGTTAAATCTAAAAAAATATGTATTTTTGACAAAATTACATGGCCTAAAAAGACATGTATTGGCGGACGGAGGGAGTATGTACTTAGATTGAAAAATCGCTATTGATCAAAAAAAAGAGATTGAAAAATCGTCAAAATGGGTATATGCCGGTGGGGAGTACCCTATATCTCTCATAACCATCATCTCAATATAGCCGAACCCTACTTATAGCGAGACACACCGGGATTATTGTTGTTGTTTACTCGTTGTTTTTTATTGTTAATATTAGGCAAAATACCATGCCTACTTTCCCAACTCGCTAGTTGCAACGAGCGGTTATACTCAATTGTTTTTTTTTAATAATTGCCCGGAAAAAAAAAGATGTTATTATTTGGAGAAATGTTGTGGTTTTTTTTGTGGAAAAAAAATCTTAAAACGAGGGTGTCTTTGTAATTTCTTTGACATAATGAAAGATGAATATGACTTGTCTAAATGAATGATAGAATGTAGAATAAGAAGTTAGGTTATTCTATTTTAGTTTTGTTATGTTAATTTGTCTCTAACAAAGATTAAGTTTATATTTTTTTCTAAAACAATACTAAAATGAGGTGTTAGTTCAGGGTAAAATCACATAGGAGTACTTGTGTAACTTTGATTGAATGAGGGTCAAACGCATATACGCAATATCGCATAATAAACTCTTTTTTATGAAAGCATAATAAACTCTTTAGATTAGAAGAAATTAGTGCAATTTAAAAGGGATGTCTTTATTAATTCTTGAAATTCTGGAGCTTTTTAAAGACAATTTATATATATATTAATGATAATTTTTCTAATTATTGTAAATTAATGGATAGAATATTAAAAGAGAGAACGTCTCTTGCTTTCAATGTTGATCACATTAGTTTAACGTTGAGTAATTTCCTTCTAATCATCCATATAGATGATTAGAAGCTTAATACGTCATTGAAAATTACCCCATCTCTAATTGAACGTTGCCCATATCAAATTGAATGTGGATTTGCAAGATGTGATTTACGACATATCTAACAACAATCCTCAACCAACTCACCCAACATAAACCAAGGGGGAAAAGAAGGAAAAAAACAGTGGGCCTAAGAGCAGATCTTTTAAATTTATACAAACCTTACGAGATTCTCATAAAACAAATCATGTACAAAGACCTCCATATAGTTCAAAACGTTGCGTCGAATCGAATACGTCTATGATGGTGTTACCAAACCTGCTCATATGCATCATCAAGCAAATGCCAAACCAGTATCATTTAAACAATCCACTTATCAAAAGGAATACTTTTCTTTAATGTTAAAAAATAAAATACATTCATTGAAAAAAAAAAATTTAAAACCCAAGTGCAGTGCCCAGTTTACTTGAGCATCTTCTTTTGCAGTAGCCATCAACTCCTCTTCTGAAATAAAACCCCCAGAAATAAAAATATAAAACTTGAACCCAGAAAAAAAAATTATCCCTTGTATTGGTCAAGGAAAGTGAACCGAATCAATATTGCACAAAACGAACCCGATACTTGGAAATAACAGCAAAACATTGCAATTTAGCACCAAAAAGTCACTTCTGGGAAGCAGTGAGAAACCCACATAACAGCTCTGGCTTCCTTGGAGGAAAACGGCCATTTCTTGATATAATCTCCTCTGTAAAGGGGTAAAAAGAGTAAGAAACGAGAAATTGGTTAGTGAATACTCGGTCTGATAGTCGTCAACAAAGCTCTTGCCCGGAACTGCTTATCTTAGGGACCATCCTGTGCTGCTGCTAACACTTCTGGTTGAGCATTGGTTTGTAACCGAACCTTGTGCATCCAAGCTGGACTCATTAGAAAAGCACGGAGCTGTTACATGACTAGTTTTATGAAGAAGGCTATGATGACAAGTCCTGTACTTTGAGCTACATTGTTCAGGCATGAAACCTGGGAGTGGGATGGTGTTGGTGATGAATGTGCTTTCCCAAATCTTTATATTTTGTGCTCTCTGCATATTTTATATCTATGAGTAGTACATGTATAGGCTGTTAGAAGCAGCACATGCAAGCAAGTTCTCTGTTGGATGCCATGCCAGATGGAGCAGCTTCATGCTAAAATCCAATGAATTGGTGTTTGAATCGATCCCTGTATTCTCCGGCGCTGTAGAAAAATTAAAACAGTAAACACCAGCGTGTTACGGCCAAATCTCTTTGCAGGGGGGTTATTGCGTTCCTTTATGGTCTACAAACTAAAAAATGGGATATTGGTTTATAAGATACTGTATTTAACAAAATGCAAGCTTTTTTCCCCCTCATCCTCATTTTGTAAGTGAGTTGCATAACTTGCATTTATCCCCTGTGATGGGTTTTATGTGACGTGTGTTTACATTTTCTGAACATTTTAATCACAGTTTAGAAGAAATATATGATATTTTCACGTCTGCTTCCATAAATCCATATTATATTGGTTTTTCGTTTATAACATTAATAAAAATATGTACAATATAACTAATAAATACCTCGCCTTACAACACGTGAAAAGGCACCCAGTGATCTTGAAGACTTTGATGGAGTAGTGGAGGTGGCTATTTGTTTTCTGTAAGAAGAAGAAAAGGGTGATGCACTCTATGTCGCTTAGACGCTTACTGAGCTACAGAAGGCTCGTGTAGTATAGTGTAATGTGTGAAACTTTTGAGTAAAAGATCATACTCCGTACAGGATAACAATGGACGATATTACAACGGATGATATTAGCTCACTTGTTGATAAATTAATAAGGGGTGAATATGAGATTCTTTTGTCAACAGCTCATACCTCATGGGGTTCCTGCTGGCTTCCAAAGTAGTTGCTTCACCACTTCCAGCAGAAGAGCCAAACACTCGAAAAAGATTGCTGAAATGAAAAGGAGATGAACAACTTGATAAATCCAATTGGCAGCAAAATGCAGACAACTCCCCTTCCATTGCGGGAAAAACAAAAAGGCTAGTAATACAGGCATAATTCTCTAGTAAAATGCTACATGTCCCAAGAACTTCAACTCCCAAAACATCCAAAATGAAGACGATGCCTTTACGTTATTGGAGTATTCCAACGAATTCCATAGGTAACAGAGTTTGTTGAGCTCGAAGCTTATGACGTTAATTTTGGCTGGCATAACATACATTCTATTTTATCAGCAAAGTTCTCTTTGCATATACATGAAAAACAAAGAATGTTTAATCTGTCAGCAGTTGAATTATGGACCACTTCATCAGAACATGAAGGTATCATAATTTGATATCATCAACAATTTGTATTTCTTGATATTGTTTTTGGTAAGAAAAGCTTTTAACTTGTACTCCATATAACGAATTCATGAAATCACATATCTCAAAATTATTGAAACATTGGCAACCGGCTTCCATATAGAGATGCAGATTGAGATGGAAATGATTAAAATGTAGGATGTTGTCCAAGGCAAAAAAGAGAATTTTTCCATATCTAGGGTCACAAAAAATAGGCAACAAAGAGTTGGATCATACACTTAAGCTGTGAGTGCACATATTATAATGAAAGAAGCAACTCTTCAAGCAATACAGGAATTTCCTAAACAGCAGATTCCAACATCAAAGGATACTCCTTGGACTGGATTCTGCTTGATATTGATGCCCAAGATGAGTTGGCAATTGGCAGTGCAATAGGGTCATAGTCTTGTAGAAAATATTAATACAATTTTATCACGAGTTACACTAAATGCCAATCTCGTTTTTTTTAAAGGTGTTGAGAAAAACTCCAGATGTATGTCTCACCTGTAGGATCCTGTTGCTACTCGTAACCCATCTCCGCTCAGGCAGCATTCAAATTTGTCAAAGATTGAATCATTTTCATATAGATCACAAAGCTGATAAGAAGATTTTGAATTAGAATGGAAATTGTAAGAAGGAAAAAAAAACTCCAAGAGCTACTACAAATTTCAAATCATAAGCCCAGCTGGATATGAAGAATACCTTGGGTCTTAGGTATTCATGGACCTGGAAGGTAGCAACAGGGCCTGAATCCATGTTAATGTCCCAAAGCTGGAAACCAAATACTAATCTGCTTCAGCTTTTTACATAATAAACTCTAAATGTGACAATTCCCCTTTCATTTACCTCAGACAGGTCCAAGGTTCTTACTATAATGCAATGTAATATGGGACTGACCTTCAGAGTCATGTAGTCACGACTAAGCATATGCCTTCCATCCTTTGCAAATTTAATATCTGAGATTGAGGCAATTATCTCTGTGAAAAAGGATCTTGAACCAGGAGATTCTTGTACTTCAAACCTGTTAAGAAATCACCCTTGAGAATCCATGACAAACAAGGAGATACTGCATTTTTGTGCATCCTTTTTCCTACCCTTGAGAATCATCACCTTCAGTGTCCCCACTTTATCTTTTCCTTTCACACCCCCACCCCAACTAAGCTAAAAGTAAATGAGAAAATAAGAAAGTAAAATCTCACGATTTGCTATGTGAATCACATAGAGCGGACTGCCGTAGATCAACCAGTCGGATGGAGCCCTTGGAACTACTGTATGCTAACATATTACAATGGCTAGGATGGAATTCTGCTGCAGTAATCACCTCTACAAATACAAGAATAACCAAGCTTGATTTATATCTAACATAAAGCAAATAATCCAAAAGATACTGATGTACATAAATGCTAGCTATTCTTCATTAGGATGAGACACTAGCATATATGGATGTAATCAGATTCAAATTCTACACTCATCCAAGCCCTTAATATTTCTCTTTATAACCATATATATCTACTTCTCTAACTTTCTTCTCATCAAATAAGAGAGTATGGGGAAATAAACAAGTGATGCATTTGCTTTTGCTTGACTGGGTATAAAATCCCCAACACACAACAATGAGCATCGGTAAAAATAAGAAATGAAAAGAGAAGAATGAAAGGAAGGGAGTTATTTAAACAGAACATTAAAAGTTTCAAAAGAAAGAGGACATTAAAAAAAAGTATAAACTTCTACAGATCTACCTGTTAGATCCTCCATGTTTGTAGGCTTGACATCAACAATATTGAAGCTTTGATTGCAAATTTCCAGGTTCCAGAGATTAATACGAAGATCATCAGCAGAGATAAAGGTCTCACCATCACTGCATAAGCCAAATCCAGAATTGAAATCAGTGTGTCATATCATCAATTAGAATACACAGGAAAGTAAAGCAGGCAGTAATTCCGCAACAAAGTTGTTTTTTTGGGTGGGCTATCTTTTTCATAGAACTTTCTTCTTGCTCATCTCAAGCTACATAAAATCTCACTATTTTTTGGAATGCAATCAGCTTATTCAAAGCTTTGATTTAAGCAATTAATATGAAAGGAAACAGCCGAATAAAACAGAAAAAAAAAAAAAGATTTCAGCTGATCAACAATTTGCGAAGGAAATTGAATTGTAATTTGAAGGATAAAAAACATCATCTTAAAAACACTTGATGCGTCTATCACTCCACGTGCTGGGTGTAAAGGACGGGTATATACATGATGCCTTTTGAAGAACAGATAAGTAGGCAAAGGTCAAAATAATTCAAAAGAAATATTGAAGGAAAAAAACAATGGAAACTTTACTTTGAAGGGACATTGATAAAGACTTCGGAAAGGATTTTTCAAGGGATCTGACAAAGGTTGAAGGACATGAATGGACAAACCACATAATGGGCATGCTTTTTTATTTTATTCTTAAAAAGAAATTGATTCAGCATGTTATGGAATCACACAGCTATGATGATATAAGAGGCAAGTCATTGAACAATGAATAAGACAAACCTGTTGTATGAAATGGAGTTAATATGATAGTCATGGGCATGAGCATATACTCTTCGACATCTTGGAACAAGGCTTGACTCAAGGCTAGTTACCTACCACAGAATCATCAAGTACAATGTCATTGTTCTTACTAAAGGATTTAATGCAATTTATCCAACCAAGAATTTCAGAAAGAAACACCTACAACAGGTAAACGTAATGATGGAATGCCCTCGGGAGGGAATGAGAAGTCGCTGCTCAAATAGCTGGAGTTTTTGTTGCAAACTCCATTAGGGATGCATGACTGGCTGCTACTTTCCGCAGTCTGACGAGCAGAAGCATTAACCCCTTTATTTATGAGATCCATATTCATAGAAGAAACTTTCTTGATTTTCTTCTCCTGGACCTGTCCAAAATAAATCAGAACTCTGGAAAGGGCTAGCCATCTTATTGGTTCAACATGAGGTGAATATCATAAAGATATTTTTATCTTTTCTAACCTTCCAGAACTTAATAGTCTTGTCATTGGTCGAGAGCAGATATAACGCACCATTTGCAGTCTGACACCATCTGATCTTGTTAATTTTTTCCTCAATTTCTAAGCTTTTCAAATAGTCAAACTGAGTCCACATATATGACAAACCACAAACCTCGTCAAGAAAGTGAATATTTGATACTATCAGAAGATCCAATAAAATATTCTCAAATATGACCAACAAATAGACTCACCTCAGGTTCATGACTTTGAAACTCTGTTTTATAGTGGAACTCTGGGTGCTTACTAGTGGATTGATCTAACTTCTCAAGATCTCTTCGATTCCCACCATGCTGCTTATAACAAATCATTCAGAGATGGTAAAGAAGAAATTGCACAAAAATGGGAAAAAATAATTGATTAAAATATGGTAGGCTGAATGACTCACACATTTTTTATCTACTCTTTCAAATAATACTACCCTACCACCACGATCGCCGGTTGCAAGATAGTCTCCATTCTTGGAAAATTCAATGGCCGATATAATGTCAACTGCAATTTTAGAAATCAATCAATTATAAGCCAACATATAGGAAGAAAACTGTAGACCGCATATTACCTGGAGCAAAAAGATGTGTTTTGTTACTCGTCATATTTCTAAAATACTACCCTCTTGAAAAGCATAAGATTTATGAGTAGAAGATAATAAGACTGAAAAACCCCTTATCTTATTTACTTCATTCTACACTGATGTTATTTTTCTTATTTTCATCTATCAGTTAAACCAGAAAACTTGCTGCTCCTTATTACATGCAGGTTTTAAAAGGCCTTTAAAAGAACAGGAAGGAGACAACTTTAATGAAAGATCCATGATCCAACTCTCCTTTCAGAGGCTTAACTGCTTCTTCTTTTTATTTTATAATTTTTCATCTCCGTTACTAAAGTTGCAGAATTAATAATATTTCTCATTGGCTGGATATATTTTAGTTCCATAAGGTGAGTTCATTCTAGGTGATCGGGCAATTAGGTTCAGCTTCTGAGTATTCTGAAAGCAGTAATTTGGAACCATTATTTCTCAAACCTTGAGAAGATGAACCTGACAATCAGGTCAAAATAGGCCAATAAATAACTTCCATCCTTACCACACTTCTTAATTTCTAGTTACTATCCCGTCTATACTTCCCTTGAAGCAATTACTTGTATCAATAATGTCACTCTTTCTATGCCACTACAACACTTTGTGATTTTCACTTGGATTAGACTATCTAAGAACACAATCGAATTTGCAACACTATTATACTAAATGTTCATGCCACAAACCTCTAAAAGGTGGGGTCCATCCAAAACTCAAGCCTTGATACATAATTGGATATGCATAAGTTTATTAGATATGAAACAAATAAAAGAAAGAAAGAAATTACTATACAACATTAACAGATGCATTTGGACATGAATGGAGTTCTTTTTCAAAATGAAGGGTGCCTCTGCCTAATGATACAAAATGTGCCTCTTAAATCCTAATAAGTAACAACTTCATCTCTCCAACCAGTTTCTCAAGAAATTCACAGCAGGAAACCACATGGAGCTTCTAAAACCAACAAAGCATATTTTATGTTTGACAAAAACACGGTATGTGGAAAGGAATGAAATTCAAAGGAATAGAAATTTGAGAACTTTATGAATTAGAGGGAACTTTATATTGTTAGAAAGATAAGGCAGTATGAATTTCAAGAGATTTGATATCTATTTACAAATCTCACATTCTCCACCAATTCAAGTTGCTGACAGCCTGACTTCTATTAGCAGCACATTACAATTCCCATGGATTCACAATGTCAACAATGCCAATTGACACATATAGGCAGAGGAACAGGGGTCTGAAACCTTTTTAATAACAGTACATTGACACTACATTTGCCTGTCAGTTGCATTCATCTCAGAGAAAGGGGGAGATCGTAATCAAATAACTCGTTGAAGACAGGTAACCTTTCCCAACTGTCAAGGCGCTATCTATATGCTATTGATCAAATTATCAACAACGTTATACCATAGATAGAGAATGAGGGATCAACAAACCACATCAAGATAATTAAAATAAAATATTTAACCTTCTTGAATCTCCTCGCCGGCAGCGCGTTCGCCGAAAACCTGAGAAAATTTCCACTCCAGGGGCGCAGGAGCCACAGGAGAAGACACCTTTCCCTCGCCAACGCACATCATTTTCGTCCCCCGCAGAAACTGAAGCTCAACCGCTCAAATCCACCTTCACAATCAATCTGCAGATCAAGCTCCGCTCAAATCCCAGGCCAATTAAAGATCAGCCAATACATTATCAGATCATGACTCCCCCCAAACTCTCGCTCTACCTGAATACGAGGTGAGTGATTCGCATCGGAAGATGTCAGATTACAAACTCCGATTCACACAGAAAAACAACAAAAAACGTGTCCCAAGATCCCCTCTCTTTGCACGAATACGTGAGAACCAATGGATTCACTGATTCAGCCTATGAACAAAGAAAGAATGGAGAATTGGAAGAGCGAACGAGGAAGGAGATCTAGAGAGAAACACTAGAGACTCTCTCTTGGAATCAGTGATCAGTCACCTCTCTCTCCTCCGCCTGGTTTGATTCTCTGTTTCTCTCTCTCCGTGGGTCTCAATCACCTTTGCTTACTCTCTGTCTCTGCTATCTACTTTCCTCTTTTCCCCCATTTTTTTTCCACTTCTTTTTTTGGCGTTTTTTGTATATACTCCGTAATAAGATAAGGGTATTTCGTGAGAGGGGAAAAAGGTAAGATAATAAAGGAAAAAATAATTTATTTCCCCATCTCTTACGTCGAAATCGACATGAAAATCAGTGTTTATGATTTTATATAGTTGATTGAATTTTTTTTTAAATAAATCGAAAGAATTAAACTCCGTAAATAGGCTTTGTAACATTAGTGTTTTGCTATTTACTCTTTTTGTGTAAGTCGTTGTGAAGCATTTTTTTTTTTAAACTAAAAATTATATAAAATATTTTTTTTTTAAAATAAGTATAATGTTATTTTAAAAAATAACATTTTATTTAGTTTTGAACTCTTTAAGAAAATGTATCATAAAGTCAAAAGACTCATATTTTAAAACGGATTGTGTAATATTTACTGTCTTTAAGCGATGGAATTTTAGTGTAAATTTAAATTTTCAATTAAAATAAAAAAAAATCAATTTTTTAATACCTTCATAACGTTTTCTTAAAATTTAGGAACCATAAAAACATAAATTTTTTGGTAATTTAATTATATGTCAGCTTATATTATTCGGTTGTTTTAGATGAAATAATATACTTATATCTTTACAATCATTTGCCTTAAAATGTACTCTGTACTTAATACCTCTGCAATCATTTGCTTTATTATATCTAAAATGTAATTTCATGTACTGTAGTACTTTATTACACCAAATTTAGTCTTATTTAAACTAGAAACTATCATGTTGCTTGTAAGCTTGTTGCACTTGCACCAACTCACACTTTTAATATGAAAAAAAAAAAATTCCTTTGTGAATTAGTTAAGGAAATTAATTTTAAAAATACGATGAATCTTCACTGATTAGATTATAAATGGTAAATGAACCCTAATGTCTTTTTAAAGGAGAATAAACCTGATGTCACTCCCATAACACACCAATTAACCATATAATATAACACCTTTCTATCTTTCTGCCTATTTAAGGCTTTTCATTGCCAACTACGTGCCTATTATTATTATAACATTTTTTTTAATAACATTAAATTAGTTTCCGTGGGCTGAAGATGATATTTTAGCTTCTTTTTACTCCCTCCGTTTCCTTTTAATTGACTTTTTACTATTCATGCACGTTTTTTAAGGTGTGAAAAACTATATGAAATAATAATTTTTTTAAATATTTTTTTCGACAATCTCATACTTATTGATGATAAGTATAATATTATTAAAAAAATATTTTTAAAATATTAATATTTAATATAGTTTTTATCGTTATAAAACTACGTGCATGACTTGAAAAAGTCATTTAAAAGGAAACGGAGGGAGTATTTTTTAAAGCTGATCGTTTCCTTATTTTACAACATACAGTAGTATTTAAAATACTGGAAAGGGTATTTAAAATAGTATTCTACAAACTGTAATTACAAACCATAGCAGCTCAAATGCCCCTCTTTGATATATGATTTGACACATTTCACATTTTGCTATAAATGATACACTCACTTTGTCATGATTCTCATGAACGAACACACTATTACACATACAGAGAAACACACACACTTTGATCAATACACGAAGAGAACAGGTGATGCCGTGATGCCAAATGACAATGCAATTCTCTCAAAAACATATATACACCAAGGAGCTTGCAGATGAATGAGAAGCTCAAACCCGTCGGGACAGATAGTCTCGGGCGATTCAAAGTGTACTGCAATTAGCGCTCCCAGCAATAGGGATGTTTTTACTGTGGAGCTCGTCGAGATCGACAAGTTGTTTCTTTGAAAGATTGATTATGGAATCTGCAATGACTCTGGCGCTCGACTTCATGTATCCACCTAAAAGCAAAAACAAGCATGAGCAATTGACTAATTGAGCATTGTGGCCGGAAACTACCCTCTCCGTGCTAAAAAGGGAAATGAATCAATTATACTTGTTATTGCTAAAGATGTGTCAACTGGGGAGTTGCTCTATGCTACAAATGAAGGACCAAAAACCTTGCACTAGTTGCATCAGAAGCTGAGTGAAATAGAAATAATTATGAGGGAACAGATCGTTTTCTCAGGTCATGATGAGGGTAAGGGTCAGGGATCTTGTCCCATTACACCAATAGACTATGCCCGTTCTTGGAATATCGATGTTGGGAGAATAGAGCATCTATCGTTCAATCCATCTGTGCCTATATGAATGCTGAACAAAAAATGTTGAGTTTCCTAGCTAAAGCAAGTAGAATAGAGATACGGAAACACACCTGATGTGACCATAAGGAGAGGGATGTTCTTTCCACGAGCAAAGGCAAATACCTTCTCGTCTCTACTGATTATGCCATCAGGACTAATCTGCAAATGAACAAGACCTTTAAAATGTCACTCGATTTGGTCAGGGATTCTGTCGCCACTAAAATATGGTGGGAAAAAATAAGAATAATCTTCCAAAAAGGGAGGGTGGTTTCTAGAGCATAAGCTACAAGTGAATACAATAACAGCCACCCCTCACATTCAAAACTGTTTACAAGGACAATGAAGTTCAAAAACCATCAGCAGATTACAAGTCCTACAGTGAAAATTTCCTCTTACATACTTATCTGTATGTAGGGCTTGAAATGTAAGGAATGAGAGAAATGTGTTCCTCAGGGGCTTTAGAGTATATGTTTCATGTAAGGTCTTACTCCCTTAGTCGTTACTATCACTAGATTGTCATAGGGTACAAACTGCTAAATAAATCAATAATAGTTGAAATAATGTGACAACATGAGGCCATGAGGGAGCATTTCACCTCCTATGCACTATGCAGGATACTCCTATACCTATACAGCATGCTCCATTCAACGCATGTATAAAAATGCAGTACAGTTGTCCTAACAGGTTAACAGATAAAATTTACCATACAAGTTGAAAAGCATAAAGTAGGAGAATACCTTCAGCCTGCCCAATGGATCTCCGTCTAGAATATCCGTGCCAGCATTATATAATATCAACTCAGGATCAAACATGCGCCCTGCAATCTGCCAATAATAACACAAAATAAGTCACAACTCAGATGAATTGGTTAGCATACCTTTGCAATTTTACAGATTCAGATTTCAATTAAATCCCTGAACAACTATGTAAAAATGAGAATGTGAATGAGGACACAAGCAAGTACTTGTTGTTTTCAAGATCAAATGAATGGGATTCCATATCCTTTCATGAACTTGTGTGCAGATACTATCCAAGATGAAACTAGTAAACCTACAAAGATGGACAAAATATTTGGTACAGACATTAATTTGTTCTAGCGCGGAATGCTACTTCTATACATGGAAACAGACAACAATTCCCAGACAGGAGGAGGAAAAACAACAACTAGATATTCAGTATACCTCAAGTGCTTTATCTAATTTCCTCAAGTACTCATTCGTCGAGGTCCCACTCTGCAGAAGAAAATGAAACAGACAAGTTAATTAAAGAAAAACAGTAGAATATAAGCCCCAAAAATCAATTAAAGCCTATGGCTCACCGGTACTTGAACCTTCTGATTGATATACTTTTGCGCTTCATAATCCTGAAGGGGGTAAAAACATTTGTAAAACCATCCTATCAACACAAGATCTATGATATTTAATAGAGTAGAATTCATTGAGAATCTTAACTAGAGAATTAGACCTGGGCAAACGCGGGCTGGCCCGCCCGGCCCGTCCCGCCCGCCCGCTAATATGAGCGGGTATGGACAGGGGTAAAAGCCCATGCGGGCTGCTAAGCCCAGCCCGTGCCCGCAGCGGGTACGGGATTGGGAAGACCAATGTACCCGTAGCGGGCCGCTAGGCCCGGAACGGGTACCCGCTATTTTTTATTAAAATAATAAAATATATATTATATATACTCTTTTTTTGAAATTACATTGTATATAAATATATTTGTGTATTTTTATCAGTATTTATACATATATACTACGTATATATATTACAAGGTATATATACCTATATTACTTTGTATGCAAATATTACTGTGTATTTTTTATCATTATTTATACATACTACGTATATTACAAGGTATATATACCTATATGACTTTGTATACAAATATTACTGTGCTAAAAAAAATATTACTTTGCAATACAAATATATATATATATATAGATAGGGTAAACAGACATATAGTATACACATTGATTTAAAAATACATATTACAATGTGTATATTTGTATACATGCATGAGATTATTTAAGTGATTTTGAAATTTAAAAAAACATCTATTAAAGTGTATATATATATAGCCATATATTAATGTGTATACAAACACATAAATATATTACTGTATATATCACAGTGTATATATACATATGTTACTGCAGGTACCCGCGGGTAGCCCGCGCCTGCAATCCCGGACGGGCTTGGACATGACATTCAACCCGTTAAGCGGGCTTAGCCCGGCCCGCGCCCGCGACATCGGGATAAAATCTTGGGTAAAGCCCGGCCCAAGCCCGGCCCGCGCCCGCATTTGCCCGGGTCTATAGAGAATATAACTTACAAATGGATATATTTCAGGGTTGTACATGTCCAGAATGTATACCCTCCCTGATAAGAGTGGACGTGTCTCATCATTATTACTGTTGACTGATTCCGAAGACAATATTTTTTCAAGGATAAATTAATCCATACCATCAGTAGAAAAATCTCTTTCATGACCATTGCCTTGATGAGCATCAAGATCAATTATCATCACCCTGTTGATTTCCACAAAATGAGGCCAATACATGAAAGGTAGGAAAAATTCTTACCAGAGAAACTGAATCTTAAAGCTTCAGTACCCATACCTTGAAATATTTAAATGGACGAAGGCAAAATGAATGCACAAAGAAATGTCAGCATAGGCACAAAAGCCACCTCCATTTTCTGCTGAACAATGATGGAAGCCACCACCAACATTGATGGCCCACCCACGCTCTTTGGCAAGCTTTGCAGCAAGAACAGTTCCACCAACCTTGCAATGGAGCATGTGAGTTAAAATATTTGCATTTTTTACTTCACAATTAGTTTCAAACTTTCAGGCATTCTATTTTTCAGAGCTACACTCAGCAGTAGAGGTTTCAAAATGAAATAGAGGGCACAAGAATAAAGGCATCGCCGGCATATTTAAATCTCTTAGAATCCAATAAACAGATTTGGTTTCAATTAAATTATTTCATTTAAACGATTTCGCTTCAATTTTGAGAATGGGTTTGAAATTCAAATTTTACAGAGTTAGCAATATTTTGTTTTTCATAAATCATAATGCTGTAAATAATTTTGCTATCCTTGTCTGCTTTAGGCAGTCTTCTTTAGAATATTATAGTTTGGGAATGGGTTTGAAATTAAATTATTTCATTTAAACGATTTCGCTTCAATTTTGAGAATGGGTTTGAAATTCAAATTTTACAGAGTTAGCAATATTTTGTTGTTCATAAATCATAATGCTGTAAATAATTTTGCTATCCTTGTCGTGAATTTTAAAAATTAACCCGGGGGGGGGGGGGGGGGGGGGGTGATTAGTGATGCTTTAGGCAGTCTTCTTTAGAATATTATAGTTTGGCATACTCTATTTTTGTTAATTTTAATAAGTTATTCAAATCTTAATGTGTAGAAATTAGGTAGATGAAGACAGAAATCAGCATAATACTTTATCAAGGCATTCAGTACTTAACCAAGGTTTTAGACTTTTACATTAGTAGGATTTCATACAGCGCTTAAAATGTGGTATAGGATTGATTGAGAAACAGAAGCCAGTAGATTAAAATTTCAGAAAATTCTAGGTCATTTTCACTATTTCTATTATAATTCATTTACTAAATGTATTATATAGTTGTATACCACATCATTTCAGCAGCAAAAGAATGAGAGATGTAAGGATGTAATCGCCAGTTCTATTTTATTCTGTAATCATGTAGTGATGATGAAAAATGACACCACCAGATGACACAACTCAAGGAAAAAAGAAGAGATTACCTGCTTTCTAAATGGATAAAGAACCTTCTGTTGTACCAGAAAATTAGGGACCATGGCAACAGGAGGGACCTACACATTGAAAATGTCCCGAGTAACCAGGTGTCACACTCACACATGAACCTTTCCCCAGCAAAACTTTGAAAACCTCCCCCATTAGATGTACACTGTATTGTCAATTTTCCGATATCAAGAGGGACACACCAATCGGGTGATTCAAAGAGCTTATCAACACTATGGATGGAAAGATGTTCAATAGGTGTCAACCATGTCATACATGACATAGGCTCCCAGTGAAGAAAGCACCAAACAGTTCACTCTTCTTTGAAACATTCTGCTATTAACTTTGATAATCCATAGTATTCATTTGGGCTGATATTTGAGGAAAAAAATTCTACTTAATCAATAGAAGAAAAAGATTTGTAGATCCTGTGAAATTAAGTGAGAACCCATGGATGCAGTTGATCAAAGATAAAGGTTTGCTGATAAAAACAGCCTGCTCAAATGTAGTAGGGTACAGCCATTTGAGACAAACAAGCATGCATAGTGATGCCTGATATATTCCATGTACCTCCGTAATTTCAAAAGTACACAACTCTCTAAATTTAGAGCAACAATACCTCTGTAATTCTTGCAACAGTCAAACTGCTTTTTAAACTTTTCAAGTATTTCTCTGAATGGACCTAGCAATTACACGACAAGTCGACAACAAGAATAGAAGTAAGACTTGGTGTGTCAGGATTCAATCAATAATAAACTTAAAAAACGACGAAACTTTCTCATCATAGTTCTTAAACTTAATGGTTTTCTTGGTTTTACAATTTGTTAATCCTTAATCTCAACTGTACAGCATATCCTTTAAGTATTTTAGGAGAATTATGCAGTCGTTTAAGACGTGCCAAAACATCATAAAAGTATTATCAAATATTCATATTTCACATTAATCACTTGACCACCTTTCCAGATCAAAATCTTATGCAATTTATATATCACCCATTGTATGGCAGCAAAGATATCGGTAGATCAGACATTGAAAAGAAAAATGTTGAATCAGGGTCAAAGTATTCTGCATGATGCTGAGTGTTCATGGAACTAATACTAAAACATGAGAAAGGCATATCATGTAATTCATTCCATCATATCCTCTTGAATACCTAAAGAGGCTGATAGCAAAGATTGAGTTACTAGCTCTTCAGAAAAATATTCCATGTCAACAATCTATTCAAGCATTTAAGGTAATCAATCTTGCTTCTGATGAATAAAATACCAAAATGTAAAAGTGCGTTGTATGGAAATAGCAGAAAGCAATTGAAGTAACAAAGAAAAGCTACCACTAAAAGATCATTCTTGGAGGCTTCCTCAGGCTCAACTATAAGCTTTTTGTCCAGGACACCTGCAGAGATAAGGAACTGGCATATGCGACCCCATTTTGAGGAATCAAAGGGATGCCTACATTTATAGAATCAACATGAAAAAAAAAATCAGAGTTGTATTGAATGCACATGTATTCACAAAATTCAGAACAGTCTTAGTAACTACTGAAAACAAAATTATATGCGCTTTTTTCTCAACACAAAATTAAAAATAATCAAAATTTAATAGCAGAACTGAAATTCTAACTTTCCATAGGGTACAGCAATGCACTTTGCATTGCACTGATAGTTTAACAGCGGGCAAAGTGACAATAAGCATAGAATGCATAATGTGTGCTGACATGAGGTAGCTCTGTAGCTGCGCCAAACAAACCCGATATAACAAGTAGAAATTAACCACATTTCAAAATTGAATTATCCACATTTCACCAACACAAGAACTGGAACTAAATTACACCATTTCTCATATTTGACACCAAACCGAGTCAACTGAAATCAATTCCTTATCCCAGTGCAACTTAGTATTCGTTCTTTTATTTTACCAGAATCAAAGTCAATCATCCATTATCGCTCAAGAGAACACAAAACCAAAGTTAAAGAAGTAAATCAGACAATCAAGCTATATCAATCAATTAAAATTTGAAATAGAGAAGCCTCACAGTTTCTCGATTCCGAGGAACGCAATATCGTACGCGGACGAGTAAATCAAAGGAATCTGGGAATCAAGAAAAAAAAAAGGAGAAATCTTGATAATCGATGATCAAACATAAACCCTAGCAACAGCATCGCCAAGAGTAATCCGATCTGGAATTGGTAGTACAGAAGATTACCTTGGAAGGCGGGACATCGAGATAAAGCTTGGTCGAGAGGATCCGAGTGCGCCTGAGGGCTGCAGAATCAGTCGCTGCCGCTGATGAAGAAGGAGGTACAGCCGCCATATTCGAGCGGATCCGGTGAAGAAGAGCGAGAAAGGAAGAAGAAACTGAAGATCGATCTGGTAATGGCTTCGGAATCTTCAGAGAGGGGTTTTACGATTTTGTAAGGGGCACCATACGGAGGTAATTGCCGCCACAACACAAGGAAATAAACTACGCTTGCTGGTTGGAAGGCAACGAGTAGAAATTAATTCGTCTTAGGATTTCAAGGTGGCAGATAATCTACCACGTGGCATTTGTCGGTAACACACTATATTCCGTTTGGCTTTATTTATTTATTTATTATTATTATTATTAGGAGTAGTATTAGTATTATTTTATACAAGAAAATATTTACTCTGTATTTGATAAATCGGGTATATCTGATTCTCGAGAGGTCGACATATTGGTAGAAATAATAAGCGTAGTCCAAGGTTGAAAGCAACCTACTTCAAAGAGAAACCTAGACGAAATGGAAGTTATTAAATTGAAATAACATACGAAGAACTAATTCAAGCACCACCATTATTTTACTCCCTCATTAGTCATTTCTCCAAAAAATTGTTTATTTTTATCATAATAAAAACTACATAATTATTAAATGTTTAAAATAATTTCATAATTATAACTTATAAATATCAACATTATTTTAATAATTAATAAAAAAAATTGATATTTTATAAAGTTTTTTTTATCAATCTAAAAAATGTGATAAAAGACGTATTTTGCTAAAGGAAATTACTCCCTCCCTATAGTATAATTGGCCATTTAAACACTTTTTTATTGAATAAAATATCCAACCCTTTAAGTACTATTAATGATAAAAAAAAATTATTCATTATGTCTGAGTCCAAAACACTATTAACATTCAATTTTTCGATATTATTCCACTTAAATATGTACAGTTTTTTTAGTTTCTGTTGCTGTATTGAATAGCAATCTATTTATTGTCATGGCCTACAAGTGTGTTGCAGGTCAATGGTATGAAAAAAGATTGGAGAGGATGTAAAAGATTGGGGTTGTAATTAAATTTAATTACAATACCAGGGGTATTATTATTTTGTTCTAAAAAGAAATTTTACCTTGTTCTAAAAAGCAAAAACCAAGTTGTTCTAATTTAGCCCCGTTTGTTTTTTGATAGGGAAAAGTAATGATTGGGGTAACTAATACCTCTATGATGGGATAATATTCCCCTCTATCCTCTCCTCCAAGCTCACAAAAATTGGTGATCATATACATTTTATGTGTAAAATTTAATATCTTACCTTTCCTTTCCCTAGTTATCTAAACAAACGAGCCCTTAATATTTTTTGGTTTTGCATAAATATATGCTAACAAATTTTCATCAAAACAATTTGAAAATAGAAACTAACTGAAAAAAATTGGGAAAAAATAAAATAAACTACGAGTCCGCTTCTAGTGTAGTTGTATTGTGATTTCTGTTTCTCCATCCAGTCCTTGCCGCTCAATCATCAAAAAGCTGTCAAGGAAACACGCCTTTACATCTAACAAATTCAAGCTAGTAACTGCCTTTGGGCTGGGGTTGGGATGTGCTGCATAAGGCCTTTGCTGAGGGGTTCATCATTAAATCCGGTCAAGCCAATCGTCGCAGCACACAGCGTACCCTAGCAACCGAGCCAGCAGATTCTCAAGTCTAAACCTTTGGTTTGGCCTATGGATCAAGTTCTCTAAAACAAATGCCAGAGTCCAGTAATTTATGCACTTACATTAGCTTACCTCTTACAATCGGCATTGTTATGATCCTACAGGTGCTATGCCCTTGCTCTTGGCGGCTGCAGCACTGGCAGCTGCTGCAGCAGCAGCGGCGGCGGCAGATGCTGCTGCTGCTGGGCCTGATGGCGGAGCAGGGTGGGGCTGCGAGGTGGCCTGTGGGGTTACGACTTGCTGTTGCGCCTGCTGATGTTGCGGCTGAGGGTCGGCCTGGGTGAGGAGGGACTTGATCTGGCTACCTGTGAGAGTCTCTTTCTCAAGTAATGCTTTAGCAAGGGCATGGAGCTCCTTGTTGCGCGTTGTAAGGATGGTTTTGGCATTGTTGTATGCTCGATCAAGAAGGTGCTTGACCTCAGTCTCGATGAGGAGCCGGGTCTCGGTGCTCATGCTCTTGCCATCGTCGTCGTAGTCGTGGGCAACAACACCGACCTCCTTGCTCATCCCGTACTTCGTGACCATTGCCCTGGCTAGCTTGGTTGCCTGGCTGAGATCGGATGATGCTCCAGCGGTGACCTCATTCTCGCCAAAGATGAGCTCCTCCGCAACACGGCCGCCCATGGCAACGTCTAGCCGGGCAAGCATCTGCTTCCGGGAGATGCTCGTCTCATCCTTGTCAGGAAGCTGGGTAACCATCCCAAGGGTCATCCCGCGAGGGACAATTGTTGCTTTGTGGACTGGGAGAGCGCCAACAGTGTGCATCGCTACCAGAGCATGCCCACCCTCGTGATAAGCTGTTAGCTTCCTTGACTCATCGGAGATGACAGCTGATTTACGTTCAGTTCCCATCATGATCCTGTCTTTTGCATACTCTAGATCTTCCATGGTCACTGCCTTGGATCCATCCATCGCAGCCTTCAGAGCAGCAATGTTGATCAGATTCGCAAGGTCAGCACCACAGAAACCCGGAGTTCCTCTTGCTATTATCATCAGGTCCACATTGTCTGCCTTGAGAACCTGCCAGGAAAAAAAAATGTGATTAAAGGGCTGCAACTGATGAAGTTTTGCTCAATTTAGGCTGAAAGGACAAGATGAATAGCAGGCTTCAAGAGGATATCACAAGAGTCGCTTGATTTTGCATAAACATAAAAACCAAAGAAGCAGCTGAAAACATGCCAAACTAAACCAACTTGTAAAATATACGGAGTATAACATAAGATTATCGTAAGGAAAAAAAAAAAAAGGCATGACAGAAAAAGTAGCATCAAGACAACGCAATTTCAGATAACGGATAAATAACGAAAGTGGTAAGATAACCGTCATGACAAAATGATACGAAATCGTTAAAAGAAGATGCTGTACTTCAGGGTGGTTTTATTTTATTTTAAGCCATCAATTCAATCTCAACTTCTCTCGTGAGCTATTCAAACAAAGGCAACTTCAAGAAAAAATGATGATTTTAGCAGCTCATCTAACATATGCTGCCTTTGAAGAATCTTTCCTCAAAGGTGTCCTTGGTTAAGGAAAGATTCAAGATAATGGAATTCTAGTACCCCAAAAAATCGATATATATCATACATAACAACAGAAAAAGTAACGAAAAGAATTATGTTATTCCAAATACATACCTTGGACATATGAGACTCCATGATCTGCCTACGACCTTCAACATCAGGATTAGGAACAACGATGTGACGGTCGAAGCGCCCAGGCCTGACAAGAGCTTTGTCTAAGGATTCAGGAAAGTTTGTGGCTGCAACCACAATAATCCCTTCATTTTGTTTGAAGCCATCAAGGTCGACTAGTAGCTGATTTAGTGTCATCTTCATGTACTGCTGATCCTTTGGGTTACGACTACCTCCTATTGCATCTATCTCATCGATGAATATGATGCAAGGTGACCTTTTCTTTGCCGCGGCAAAGAGATCCCTTACTCGTCTAGCTCCAACACCAACAAACATCTCCTCAAACTCACTACCACTGCATGAGAAAAAGGGCACCCCAGCTTCTCCAGCAATGGCTCTAGCTAGCATGGTCTTGCCAGTTCCAGGAGGACCAACAAGCAAAACTCCCTTGGGAAGCTTTCCTCCTAAATGGGTAAATCTCTGCCATGATTTTTTTAATTAAAATTAGAAGAAAAAAGGGGAAAATAATGACTATTCATCCAATGTATAAAGCAACCAGGTAAATTAGGAGATAACTAGCAATGCAAACACAACAGTGATTTCCTACATCCTGAACCAAAAACATGGACTACAAATGTATATCAAGAACCAAAAGTTCTGCATGGATACATACATACACACGGCCATTTGCATAGAAGCAAATCTTTATTCAATGAAAGATAATCACATAGCGATAGGAATCAATAAAGCACCAAGCAAACATCCACTCACTCAATGCTCTCAAGAGACATCATGATTGACAATCATGGAATCAAATGCCAAAAAAAGTAATAGCCATTGCCACTCAAAATTAAAAACATAACCAAAACATTCAACTGCAATTTAAGGCATTTTACACCCAGTAATTAGATGCATAGAGACATGGATCACAACCGCATGCTTGCAGCACAACCCTGTAAAGGATCAGAAAAGGGGACATAATGGACGAGTAGGATCACTTCTTAATAAGGAACTTCTACACCTATTTAATCAAGTAAAAGATTAAGGATATGGTCCCAAAAGAGAAACATAGCACTCAAACAGAGTATGCCAAAACAAGGGCTGATTACAAACCATGGGATCTCGAAGATAATGAACAATTTCTTCCAATTCAGCTTTTGCTTCATCAACACCCTTCACATCACTAAATTTAGTATCAGAGTCCAAAGTAGGTTGAACCTCTTCATTGAGACCAAGACCTGAAAGAGAGAGGAACGAAATACACAAGATTCAATCCGTCATGTCATCTGAAATTATTATATTTGATCTTCAATGGCTTCCGCTAGACTTTTCATTCTCAGTTTAATGAGTGAAAATGATTATACTTGTTCCACACGGGCACCCACTAGACTTGTTCAACACTGACTCCATACTTGTTTGTCCACTAGACTTTTCACTCTCAGTTTTACACTGCCATCCACTAAACTTTTACTATCAGTTCTACCAAGGGAGGTTTATGGAAACCAGAAAAATTAAATGAAGCAGAGAAGATTAGTACCTTTGCTAATCCCTCTATCTTCAATTAGGGCCCCAACTCCTGAAATCAAGAGAAATGCAAGTGCAAGGGATCTAAAAGTACGCCACAGCTGTTCTTTAAAATGTCCTCCCTCAGCAGCTACCATGTGGATAGGGGTACCAGCAGTTCCAAGCACTCCATCCTTAGTAACTTTCCCCACATTCCGCAGTGTTGAAAGACTAGCAAAGTTTTCTTCCACAGCCGATGCATCATTGTATATTCCTACAGGAAAATAAAGTCACTCTTCTGATGCACACAGAAAGGAGATTTTGGAAAGGTTAAAGAAAAAGTGGAACATATGAGAGTAACCCTCCCAGAAAAATGTTATGAATATTATGCACCAACAGCTAAAGATTGAATTGAATGAAACTCAATTTTCTTTTCTTTTTAAATCTTCAAAAAGATAAATATACTATCTATGGCATACTTGGCACAGTAATGGATTGAGAGGTTTTCAAAATGTATCATATTCAGTATTGATTGATAGTGTCATTTCATAGCTCCTTAGGCCTAGAAATCAAAATATTGTCACATAATGTGATATTAAATCATAAAACTGTTGATGTTTAAAGAACGGAAGCACACTTCAACACCCACCTCTTTGCAATGTCCTAAAAAGCTTACTTTCATCTAGTCTATCCACCCTGACCAAGGCCTTCACATACTCAGAAACAGCTGTAGAGCTGGAATGGAGAGAAGGATGAGACTCAAAAATTCGGATCACCGCTTCAGGGTCATTTCTACGTGATAGCTCCCTCAGATAATATTCATCAACTGCACCGTCTGTGTTACGACCTCTGCGAGCAAAACTACCCATATACTTTGTCTGGAATCTGTCCTGGGTGCCTGCAGACTGACTTCCTGTATAAATATATCAGCATGCTTAGGTTATATGCTAAACGTCAAGAGACCCTTGTTTGTAAAACCAAAATGCAGAATTCCACAGCTTGCAGCAAAAGGATGACAAGGTCTAGAACCTTCAATAGAAGCACCAGGGAAAACAAAGTCAGTTTTAACTTCTCTGCATCAAAACCAGCTAGTGGGATAACCAAGGAAATAAAGTATTTATCGGTAGAAAGTTCAAGGATTTGGTAGAGATGAAGAAAGCAGAACCATGATCAAATTTATCTCAAGACAAGCATTGAAGGACAGGACTATTTTACTTGATCAGGAGAGTATCCCAGATGATTCTGTGCCACATTGACAATTTACATATTTTTTTTGGCAAGGGACAATTTACATATTGAAACACAAAAAACGCATCACAATGTTGATTCGTCATGAATTAAGTAAATATATACAAGATCAAACTTTTGCCTTAAAGTGTTACACCTGAACAATTGAGGACAGCATTAAGCATTTAACAAGATGAATATGACTTATTTGCATGATATACTGTAATATGCATGTGCCAGTGATCTTGCTTAATTTCCGAGGTTCCTTATTCATCTTCACTACTCACTAACCAAATCATTTGAAACTGGGATGGAACCTAGGGAAAAATAATTGAATTTCTAAGTCCTGATAAACCAGGCTCGAATGCGCAAGGAAAGCCCTTCATTCATCAAACACCTGAACGAATAACAATCAAAACTACTTGTTTTAACTAATCACTTACACCTCTCCCCACTCAACAAAGCAAAAAAAAAAAAAAAAAAAAAAAGAAGCAGGAATTAAGCATGAATGATACCAGCAAAACCTCCATGCCTCTGCAGGCTTGTAAAAGACCTAGCACCGAAATTTCTCAAATTTGTCAGCGCTGATTCTTGTCTTGAAACCTGCACAGAAGCACACGCGAGGAAAATGAGAATCAATTGATCCAAAAGAATGATCTCAGAATCTCTGAATCCCAAAATAAAAAATAAGAAAAAGGAAACAAGCGTATAAAATCGCCTTCAAAATAACCAATAAACTTGGGGAAACGGATCAAACTCCGTAAAGCTTGAAGCATCCAATCAAACCAACATAGCTCCGCAAAAAACATAAACAAATACAATCAAACCAGTGGCCGCAAAACCCTAATTTTCATACACCTAATCACAGCTCCGAAAATTGGCAAGCTAAAGCCGAAATTGGAAGGCAAATGATCAAACAAAAGGAGGAATGAATCAAAACAAAACCGAAAATCAATCGGAAAGGTGAGACAGGGATTGAAGAGAATTTACAGACCTGCCGGAGAAGCTGCCTCCACGCCATATCTCCTTGCAACTATTGATGTAAACCGGGATTATGGAAGCTGATTTGTGGGATTCGAAGGTGTACAATTGGGGATTTTTCGTTGCTGGGGAGTTTGTACGATGAGGGATTGGGAGGGACTAGGGCGACCGAGCGAGAAACGGAGAACCGAAGACTGGGCTTTGGGTGGGTAAAGGCGGTCGGTTGAAAGTTCCAACTCCGACCGGCAAATTTTTATTGTGAATTTTTTTATTTTTTTATATAATAGAAAGTAGTTAGGTTTGGCTACATTTCGTCTCTAATCCAGCCTAGAGTATCTTTATGGATGAGAACTTGTTATTCTATGTCGGAGTTAAGATTAGTGTTAGGGGTTAAGTGTCCACATATCATCCGATATTCTATGTGTCCATCTTATATGTTAATGGTTACAAAATCTATCATTTTACCATGAGTTATTTTATAAATATTTTACCTTGAATTATTTTATTTTTAGTCATTAAGATTGGTTATCTTAGCTCATTATATCTAATTATAAGATTTCATTATTAATTAATTATCTATTGAACAATAAAATCTCTTCATCAAAATATTTATATTATCTTATCAATATGAACAAAACATGTTTTGACTATAAATATATAATACCGTGAATTTGATTAGCTTAATTATTTTTTATAAACATTTTACATTAATTTGACTATAAATATCTATCATTTTACCTTGATTTATTTTATAAATATTTTACCTATAAAAATTATATCTTAATTAAACTAATCAAATTCACGTTATAATATATTTATAAACTATTTTAATTTTCAAAAAATTAATAAAAAATAAAACTGAAACAAAAAAAAAACTGAAATAAAAATGAAACAAAAAACTGAAACAAAAAAAAAACTAGAAAAAAAAAACTTTCCAAAATTATGTTGGCCTGATACGTGGGTTAATCCTTTACGAAGAGATGGCTTTTGCTATTATGTTGTAAGGATAAATAACTTGTGATGTTAATTTGGTTATAGTATATTAAAAAAATCCTTGATGGAGTTGCTCAATAATAAGAAGCAGTGAGGGGTTAATGGGAGGTTCAGGTTCGATTCTTGCTTCCGTCATTTGTTAATTTACTTGGTGCGTGACTCTTGTCGACTCGATCATATGTTTGGAGTTTACCACCAAATGTGGGTTATCTCATTATATTAAAAAAATGGAAGGTAAGCATTCAATTTTATGGATCTTTATTTTAACACGTCACAAATTGTTGAGAAGGTTGAATAACGATTGTTTTTTTTGTTGATAATGTAAGAATTCGAGAGCCGGACAAACCTGACACCTCAAGAAGCCGACAAAGTCGACAGACGGCGAAACCGTCAAAGATACAAATTAAAGCATAAAGGGGCAATACAAAAAAGTGGCAAGCAAACATATCTAAGTGAACAAACGAACATAACCCTAAAACGTTGGGGACAACATAGACTACAACCGAATGCCAAGCACCACAAAACAATGACATCGGGTTGAATAACGGTTGTGATAAAAATAAGATGGTATATCTTAAATCAAAATTTATATAAAAAGTGTTCATAATCAATTTGTGCGTCAAAAATGATACTCTGATAGCATGCATTTAGGTAGGCATAATAGGTTGCATTTAGCTTAGTTAAGATGCATTTCATGGATGGATTAAGTACAATTTGCATATTTGCTCTCTATGTTAGTGGAGTCGGAATCTACACACTTTTATTGATTATTTCAGGTAATCGTGGATCAGATGATGAGACAGGAGTTGTTAACGCATTAGATGAGAATGTCTAGTTGATCGGTGAAGCTTACATAAAGATCTCAAGAGGTCCTGAGAAGAAGAAGCGGATATAAACGAAGAACAAGTCTGCAGAAGTTGTCGCCAGACATGCTGAACTTGCTTTGCATTTTCTGGAGGCCTCGGTTGTCCGATTGACTATTATGATCATGCGTTGGAAAGCTCTTTCAAAGAGCTACAACTTTTCTGTTGACAAGAACAGCAAATACAAAGCAGATTTTCCGTGAAAAGCAATATGCCGCATCCGCAGCATGCATGCCGCGGCCGCCGCCAGGGCCGCTGCAGCAGGATATGGGAAAGTTGTTGATGCCGCGGCCGCAGCATCCATAACGCGGCCGCAGCATTAGGCGTCAGCGCGTGAACGCCGCGTTTTAATTTTAAAAAAAACTAGTTTTTATTCTAGTTGTTTTGGTGGCCGACTTTGGATCTTTATAAGGCCAATTTTAGTTTATTTTCCAACACTTCTATTTTATTCTCTCATCAGACACTTTTGAGATTTTGAGCGATGTCTTCCATGAGGTACTAAACTCATCTATTCTGCATGCAATTTGAAGTTTTATTTGGATTGATTGTGAGTTTCTAATTCTCGTTCCTTGTTTCCTATATTTGAATGCTTCAACTTCTTTGTGCTTGATTGTCTATTGTTTTATTCTATCTAGCCCGCGCAACTAGTTAGAATCAATTCAATTGCTAAGGTTTTGTATATTCCTGATTGTGAACCTTAACCTAAGCGGCAAACTTGTTCCTTTAGGGCTGATTGAACTAATTGAATAAGTAGGAAGTTGGATGTGTTGTTAAATCTCTCCTTAGGGACTGCAAATACCTTGGCTAATCTCTGAACTTAAAGCTATCAATTGGGTTAAATCCTTCTTTAGGGACTGTTCGATTGATAAGGGTTTCTAGGACTGATGAGACTAGTAACTATATTAGGTCGGGACAAGGGCATTCATAGGAAACTTAATAGGACGAGAAGAAGTTACAACGATCGCTTCAATCCAATAAAGTGGAAAATTGTAGGTAGAATTGCTTCTCCAAATTGTCTAAAACCAAACCTATTTACTTTGCTTTCTTTACTCCGTTTTGATAAAAGGCGGAACTTTCACACACAAAACCCCCCCAAATTGGTTACTTTGATTAACACCTGAATTACACTTGAGTTATAACTTTCCCTGTTGATCGACCTCTTGCTTATTGCTATACTTGCTATAGGTTTGAGTTTTCTTTGGCGGATCAACGAAAGGTTTTCCCTCCGTCATACTCCATCCGTTAATTAAAACTTGACATTTTACTATTCATGCACGCTTTTTTAGGTGTTAAAAACTATATAAAATATTAACTTTTTTTAATAATATCACACTTATTACAATTATGTATGAATTTATAAGATCCGAACACACCTCTCCACCGGAAATTCCCTCTGCCCCTACCATACTCTAGCTTGGTAGTTTCCACTGCCTGTCCAGGGTTGAGCCCTGGGATTTGACGGGAAGAAAGAAAACTATCATTCCTCCTTGGCGATGGTCTGATGAGCCTTGGTCAACACTTCCGGCTATATCTCTCTCTTCGGAGAACTCAAATCTCTCATCGGAGAGCCTAAATCTCTCTTCGAAGAGCCCCAATTCCTCTCTTCGGAGAGTCTCAATTCAGTAGGTTGCTCCGCTTCTCCTCGGTTGCTCCTCCTCGGCTAACTCTGCTTCGGCCGACCTCCTCGGCCCTGGCAGGCTACATCCCTCCCTATCAGCCGTGTCGCCGTTGTGGTCTCTCCTCCGACGTGGCCCTTGCTTTGGGTTCGGTTCGGTTCATCTTAATCGCAAAAATCCTCTTTGATTCTCGCCCGACCACATTCGAATATGATTTTGGTGTGCCATACATTTTTCATTTTCTTCAATTTTTTGGGACTTTGATAGATCCTTGGATGTAGAGCTCGGTTCTCCTTTCGTTCTCATCCAAATCGAACGATTAAGCCTCAATTTCTGGCTCACTCTTTCTCGTGCGCATCTTCATGGTTCTTGAAGTCGTGGCCGAAGATGGTGCATGGTACGCCCCCGGCTAGTCTAGTTCTTTTGCCCCATTGTTCACCCGCAGCCTTCGGTGGTTGTCCTCTCCGCTCTTTCCCGGACAGCAGTGGTTGTCGTCGGCGTTCTAGTTTCGAGGTGGCGGCGATGACGAGTCTTCCTCGGTGCTCCGCCTGCTTTTTCAGACCCTTGTCATCCCCTTCATTCATCTCCTTGCCGGCGCTGCATTTCCGGCTTCTTCGTTCACTTCCCTTCTCATGCGTCCTGTAGCCCTCGAGCTTGGGAGGCCTGTAGTTAGGCCCAAAGCAACCCTATTTTTTTTCCGGATATTTCACAAGGTAACCCTGTGGTATAGCGTAATTTGGGTGGTAAACAAGTGTTTCTAAAATTTCGTCGGGTAACCCTGAGTTTCGAAACTTTTTGCCCCACGACCAAAACTTTTATTTTGGTTGAAAATGAGATTTTAAACTTTGATAGAGAGATATTTTGTAATATTGAAAAACTGTAGGGTCTTTTTAGGAATAAATCCTATTTTCTTCTTTTCTCACCATCGACGGATCGACCATCGACACTCAGAGGTGATTTGCGAATAAGAAGAACACGTAACAGAAACGAAGAAGAAGGCGCTGCTGCCGGCGTCGCAGGGGCGGCGGCTGCTTCGGACGGTGGCAGAGGCTCTGAGCGTAGTGGCGGCGGATGGTAGCACTTGGAAGTCCAACTTCTTTAACAAGTGAGTGTTGTAAATCAAATCGAAGCACTTCGAATAGCACAAATTTCCTACCGAAACTTCTCTTTACGTGTTCAGATTGATTAAGATTAACCACTAGGTTATGAAATTGGGGCCAATTGTTGCTTGCGTGTTTCGAATTAGAAAATTTTAGTTTAGGGTTTCGAAAATTTAGGTTTTTTTGTGTTCTTGTGCTAAATCCGAGTAAATTGTGCTTGTGTCAGTTATTTTTGTTCGATTAATGTCTGAATACATTGTCATTCTTTGTTAAGAGAGTAACTGTAAGCTGTGAAGGTTCTAATATTTATCAATCACTCTCTACTTTTTTTTTTTTTTGTGGTTGTAAGGGTTATGGACCTATGGTGGCTCCGTTTTGAAGCTCGTTCAGACAACAAATTCCCACCCACGTCAGTCTTGTTGCTTACATAATGTGTGATAGTTTATCAATCACTCTCTACTTGAATGATTTGAGTTAAAATTGGTCAGATCACATCATATGCGATAGTTTAATCCTCCTATATCTTAAAGCTGGGTACTTTGGAGAGTAGTGAAGCTATCCACGTGGAGCATTCTCCATTTTTTTTTTCTTCTTTCCGTTTTTTCCATTCTCTTCCTCTTTCTTTCTCCCGTTCTCTCTCCCACGATATAAACTTCTTTCTCTCCTTCTTTCATACCTGAGACGGAACCAGACCCTCATGCGATACACCGTCGTCCATCTTTTTCGCCCATAATCCCTTTCGAAGAAAACACGATGAGTCTCGGGTACTGCCCCGACGATGTCCATTTCCAAGCCGCCGACCGGGAAAAAAATGGCGCCAGAGCGACGCTAAGGTTCGATCTAGAGGCTGCGCCGGATGCCTCATCCATTCACAGGTATCCACCCCTTATACTTATTATTTTAAAAGCAGACTCTTTGTAAAAGAATGAGCCACGTGTCATTCTCTGAGTAAAGGTAAGAAATACAGTTTTCACTTTCTCCCTCACGTTCTCACTTTCTTCCCCATGTTCTATTGCTTGGCAATACCAAAAACTGAAATTAGGCGTATCAAAACTATCGCTTTCATGTCGATTTCGATTCAAAACTCCTTCAATCCCGCTCGTAATAATTCCTCTCTCTTCCTAGGCTCGATCCAGGCTTCATCCCCGCCGATTACAGTCGGAATCCGCCATTGTCACCGGAGATTTTCCCTCGGAGCCGGAATCACGTCGATCAGTAAACTCTCTCTTCTCCCCTATTGCGCTAAGTTTAATTCGAGTCTAGGGTCGTCGGGAGAGTGTGTTGACTTGCTAAGGATGGGTGTCGGCCTGAAAAGGGTCTCCGACGAGGTTGCTTCCCCTCTCTTCCGTCGTCTTCCGCGTTGAGCAAGCAGAGGAGAAGGAGGCGGGTCTGGGACCCTCTTTTCCTCTTTTTTGTGGGCGGGTCTTTTGATACATAGCAATTGGCTAGAGTAGCCAATTGCTAAATAAATACTCGATCTTGCAGATGCTCCTTGTGACTTGAGGTTGAATTAATCCCAGCAATCGCTTCTCGGAAGATCGATAATCAGCGATGACTCCGTAAATTGCTAATTAATTAACTATTGTTAATTAATTAGTATCGATCAACAGTGGATGCCGTAGGCTTGCAAATGGATGAATTTTGATCCAACTCCATGAATTTCCTAATCAAAATGTAAGGGCAACGTAATGGAATCGAAATTGTTTGATCGTTTGCCCACAAATGTAGTCAACAATTGCGGCTACTTGCAATGGAATCGAAATTGATTGACAATCGTTAATTAATTGCCAATCGAAATTAGGTTTGACCGGAAAAATATGGAACGATGAACGTAAGATAGGTACGGCGGAATCAGGGTTGACGAAAGTGCTTTCTCTTTTAATTTCAATTGTCTTTCCTCAAAGGCAAATAACAACTTAAATAGGATGAGATTGGCCTTCTATGCAGAGGAGAAACCCTAGGCCAACTCATCTTTATCTATCTAGGAATAATTAAAAATAAAACCTAAAATAATATCAACTAAGAAGTAGGCAAGTAGCAGAGTTTGTTGGTTTTTTCTTATTTTTTTTTACAATTAATGGGTTAGTTAATAAAGAAAATCTAGACTATTGATTTTTATTAGGAGGATATAAGGAAATCTCTTATTATGAGAGGATCTCATTCCGTAAAATAAGGTTACAATACTAAATAAAATAAGAATAAATAAATCAAAACGCAAAAACATCTAAAAACAAATCGTATATTGTATGCCATTTGGAATAATTGGACTCCCATGAAATACACAATGCCTTAAAACAAGTAAAATATAAATCATTCATTTTATTCCGTCTTATTCACGTGCATGGTGTGAAATCTATTACGACAATGAAAATTAGGTTCCGATATTAAATGCAATAGGAATAACAAGTACCAAAAATATTAAAAAAAATCTAAAAAGAATAGTCTATTATAGGGAAAAGTGAAGTAATTGAGCTCTGATTAAAATACACACGACTTAACATAAATCATTCATTTTCTGCAGCACATCTCACAAGCATGGTGTGAAATTTATTATGATTATGAAAATTGATTTTCAATATTAAATACAATAAGGAAAAAAAATATATTCGATGCTCAATCTATCATATATTTAAGCTTGGAGTTTGAGAAGGATTCCAATATATTTCTGTTGTGCAAAATATTTAGATAGTAATGAATAGTTTACTCCATTGATGAAATTTGTGAAATTGAATATTATAAATTATTGATAAAATTTCATCATACGATATTGGTGTATATTCAAGTGAAATAGAAGGTTTCAATTGTGATTTGACGGGTTTAATCATTACAACTAAGTATTTAATCACTGTGATTTGATGAGTTTAATGTTTTGACCTCTTAGGGTTCATACTTAAACATAGGGTACATTTTTCTAATTAAGGATCTAAGACATTATAAAACACACACACACTAAATATCATTTTTTTATTCTTTAGCTATATAGGGTTTATACATTTAAACTTAAAGTATCTTTATCAAATCATTTTATAATTTAGACCAATTTAAAAGGTGCAACATGATGTGTAATAGATAAAGTATCATAAAGGATCCAAACTCAAATTTCTTAAGTAAAACAGTATAAGGTTTCTTTTCTTTACCTCGATCAGGGCGGATGTTAGGAGAAGCGTGGAAGAGGTTGATTTACTATTCCTCGCCAAATTTGAAGTATCGATCATCTCAAGAAAAGAAAATTTCAAAGAACAACATGATAATAATCATGTGCAATATGTTGGTAGAAAATTGATGTGTTGAATATTTTGTTTAATACACCAAACTCGATCGAAAATATTATGAAAAAACCCGAACAAGGTTCGGGAAAAGAACTAGTTTATTTGATTTGAAGATGTCATTTTTTTTTCTTCGAAAAATTAGGGTTTAGGGAACGATCCTCCTCAGTCATTTAAAGTTCATGTCAGATTTATTGGTTTCTTCTTTGTTGATGTTTAGGGTTAATCAACTCCGATCCGCTTGATTTGGACTCGAAGAGCATGACGAGGACTACAAGCCTAATTTGGACGGGGAAGATGAAGATGCGGATGAACTGAGTTCTTCAGGCTTAGGGTTTCAAGATGATGACGATGACGAGGATTATGTCAATAGTGGAGGGTCCAAAGTTCGATCTTCACCATGCTCGTACACTCATCTCCCTCGCCCTTCCCTACACGGCGGTGATTCTTAAGGGCGAGAGAATTTGTGAGCTAGTGAAGCCAGCGGCGCCGGTGATTTGAGTCCCAGGTCCGTCTCTGCTCACCATTCACTGTCCATCGCCATCTTCCCAAATTTGCTACCCCCCAAAATCCGCCTCCGATTGCAAACAGGTCTGTGACTCAAAATTCAAATTGTTATTTCGTATTCTCTACTTATTGGCAAATAAGCTTGAAATCAGTTTTAGGTTTTGTTAATGTTAATTTAAAAATATCGAATTTTAGAGCCAACGATTAATACGATTACCTCTTCAAAGTCATCCTCATTGGAGACTTCGGATTCGGCCGGCGTTCGCATTTGTGATGGCGCGAGAGGGAGGGAGAAGCATTGCTGGATTGGAGGCCAGAGTGTTGCCGACGGGCATGACTTCGAGCGTCGGTTGATGAACAAATTTGTGTCATGTTTGCCATAATCGCCATCACCACGCTTCTTCTCAAGCTACTATGTTTTCCAAAGCTCTCGAGCATGTCTATAGCGATTATAAGGTGAGCTTTCTGATCACTGCTGCATTTAGATTAATTGTTATTGTTTAGTTAGGTGGAGTTTCAAATCCGATTTCATCAATTTGAAAAACTAAATGACAATTGATTTGGTGTTCCCAAACTCACCTGAAAGCTCTTGAAATTTATGGTTTTGATATACCATTTAGTGATGCACTCTATCTATTCGATGAAATGTCATAGAGAGAATCATGAGAAAAAAGACCGTGGGTTGAACGACTGAAAGAGAAGGCCGATTAGATGCTGAATTTTTCCTTTCAATTTAATACGGAACCAGCCTGGGTGCTTTCTTTCCTTTACCTTATTTGTTCTGAATTTTTTTGTCAAGAAACAAAATTGTGACTTGAGGTGTGGCATCCATCTCTTTGTTATTTGTTGCTTGATGTGTAAAATTGAAATATATGTTGTGAATCTCATTCAACACTTGACTAGATTGAGTTGGTCGTTGTCTTTTGATATCCTGACTAAATTGATAAAGAACAGACATATTCTCAAAAGTTTTTATTATAAGATCAGGTTTAATACTTCTCTTGATGAAGCTTCTAACGAGTCTTTGGAATAGGAAACTCATCCGTTGGTAATATGCAGTTTCAGAGTCAACATCCTTCTTTTTTTCCATTAATGTAGGACTAGGAACAATTTGGATTCAAAGAAAAATAGCAAGATGACACAATTGACCAGGATTTGCCAAAGTAAAATCAAAGAAACTAAAACTGAAATCATTAATGTGCTGATATTTGTTGTTTCGGGTATTTTTCGAATTGATAGAGTTATAAATTTATGGTTTTGATATACCATTTAGTCATGCACTCTATCTGTTCGATGAAATGTCATAGAGAGAATCATGAGAAAAAAGATCGTGGGTTGAATTGATCAATCTCTAGAGGACCGTTAGTGGTTTTGTTTCTGTTTTATGATAAGTTTGAAGGTCTATTCAATGTCTGCATTGATAGTTTTTTAGTGTGTTGGCACTTGCTGCTATAATGAAATATCCAGGTGTCAACCTAGAGATTCTAGCATTAGGGAATGCTATATGGGAATCAACTTGAGTTTTTGTCTACATTGATAGTTTTTGGTGCTTTTGGTATGTAGACTGACTTTTGAAACAGTGCTTGTGTGAAGGGAGCTAAATCCAAAAGAGATTTATGGTTGACTCCTTTTATACATAGCTCTTTATATGGTTGAGATTTATTTGGCAGCTTGAGGTGAAATTGGGGATTGGTGGCACCTCCTATGCAGATTTCATCCAGAGCTTGCACTTGCCTTCACAACTAAGGTATTAATTAAGCATATCCGCTTCTTTGTCAACAATTAGTGTGATATTCTTATAATTGATTCCTTCATCTTGACACTTCTCAAAAGATTCCTAGTATTAGCTTGGCATTCATTCCCATACTTTTAGTCAAAATGCAGGGATCTGGTAGAGTTGTAGATTTCAGCTCCTTTACTGACCTTAACTTTCATGGGTAATAGGTAGGGAGTTCACCCGAATAGGAGGTGATATATATGACAGACGAGTCTCTAGCCACCGTCCCCTTTCTCATCCTGGGGAACAAGATTGACATCCCGTATGCCGCCTCTGAGGATGAGCTTCGCTACAGCCTGGGTCTTTCAAACTGCACCACTGGGAAGGGCAAAGTAAACCTCACAGAATCTAATGTCAGGCCAGTCGAAGTCTTCATGTGCAGTATTGTGCGCAAGATGGGATACGGGGAAGGGCTCAAGTGGATGTCTCAGTACATCAAGTAGGCAAAACATTGCCCAGCACACGGTTTCATCCGAGGAGAGGAGTGAAGGACACAGGTAAGGGCTGAGGGAGAGCAAAAGAGTGTGCTATTTATGATTTTTTTTTTGTATATTCAAACAACTGCTTTCCTGTGAAATCAGATCAGATATGTGGAGATCACATTAGCCATTTTGTTTGTTGTCATACTTGGCCAAGACAGATTGTTGAAGATCATTGTTCATTGTTTACTTAAGACTTGGTTTTTTTATCCATAACCCAATTCATCTTGATCTTACAGGATAGGAAATGTGTTTACTACTCATATCCGTATACCTGTATAGATTATTTTGACATAATATATATATATATATATATATATATATATATATATATATATATATATATATATATATATTTGAATACAAGGAAAGTAATTAAGACGAAACACCCCTAACGAAGGAAGCGCCATCTTAGAGCATCCTTCCGGACGAGATCCTGAAGCATCGGATCAGAAAGCAGAATGTCGTCGGCAGGGATGCTGTAAGCCAAGTGCGCGACCCTATCAGCTATCACATTGGATTCCCTGAAAATATGACGAATGGAAAACGAGTCAAATCTATAACTAATCAAACGAATATCCGAAAGAACAAGTTCAATACTCCACGGGCAAGACCAAATCCCAAGCAGAGAATTGACAACTTGCAGATTGTCGCCCTCAACCAGAAGGTGTCCCACCCCTAGTTGACGAGCCCGTAACATCCCATTTCTAAGAGCTAGTGCTTCAGAAAACATAGCAGAAGTGTTGTTGCAGCGGCCCGAGCCAGCCGCCACCACAGCCGCCCTTGCGTCTCTGATCACGAAGCCGTAGGTAGCCTCACCAGAAGACCTGAACGATCCGTCGAAATTCAGTTTAGAGAAAGGAGGTGGAAGGGTCTCCCAATGAATATTCCGCTGAACCCCTGTCAAAGCCAATCCCTTCTGCCTGCTGTTACCCATGAGACAAGATTGAGGAGCAAGGAAGGATTCAGATTGTAAATCAAAGCGGGAGGCTTCAAACCAACTATGCTTAGTAGTGTTGATGTGGACACGAACTTGATTAATATCCACGTTTGGAATATTGCCAAAAGTTAATTGATTCCTAAAGAACCAAATAGCCCACCAGGGGTAGAAAATGTCAGTAGCGAAAGTTCTTGAAATGTTTGAGTAAATGTTGTTTAGAATAACATTTGGTTTTTGGCCGTCAAAACTTTGATGGTGCATAGTTCCACGAGGATGTGGCAGCAGGTTCAAAATTGATTTCGTGAACGGGCAATCCAAAAACAGGTGTTGCATTGATTCAGTCAGAGAGTCGCAGAATACACAGTTCATAGGCACCCCAATGTGAGATGCCTGCAGGCGCTGTTTAGTCGGTAAACTATCCGTTGCCATTTTCCAAAGGAAGTGTTTTAATTTGGGGGGGATTTTTAGATCCCAAATCCAGTTACACTTGAATGTACTTGTGTGGTTGCTGTTAGTGACAATTGTGGTTGCTGATTTGGTTGAAAACCATCCCGTAGGGTTCGGGCCCCAGTAAAGACGATCAGCGAATGTAGAAACAGGCAGTGGAATATAAGATATTTGTGTAATAAGAGATTGTTTAAGCAAACCTTTCAGATCGGCATGGAGCCGATGAACATCCCAACAATTGTTTGAGATGAAGCGGCTGACCTTCCATGTGGTTTGGTTATCGAGTAGGGGTTTCTCAAGACAGCGGTCAAGAGGGGTTTCGAGCACCCAGTTATCCTGCCAGAAATCCACATCCGTACCATTACCAATAGACCAGCGTAACCCCTTTTCAAGCGTAGGCCTTAGTAAACAAAGCTTTCCCCACTGCCATGACGTGTTGGCCTTTTTTTTGTAATTTCTAATTGAATCTCCTTTGAGGTACTTTGCCGATATGACTCTAACCCAGATATTATCCGGTTCAGTAATTATTTTCCAAAGTAGCTTTAGTTGTAAGGCAATGTTCATAGTTTCTGCTTTGTACAAACCCAGGCCACCATTTAGAGTGTCCGCACAGATTATGTCCCAACTAATTAGTGGTGTGTATCTCTCTTGTTTATTCCAAAAGAAATTGCGATAGACCTTATCCAATTCCGAAAGTATAGTAGCTGGCAACATAAAAGACTGCATGAGGAATACCGGTTGTGCACTTAGGTTTGCTTTGATAAGAACTTTACGAACCTCAGCAGAAATTGAGGATGCCTTCCACTTTGTCAGTTGCTTTTTAGTTTTCAGGACAACGTCTGCAAACGTATCTTTATTAACTTTTCCGTTAATAATTGGACAACCCAAGTATTTTTCCAAGGATGCAGAAACACTCATACCTAGGTGGGAGGAGATTGTCGCTTTGGTTGTCGCAGTAGTGTTACCCGATACTTGAAAGGATGATTTGTGATAGTTAATTTTTTGCCCCGACAGGCGGCAGTAGTTACTTAGAATGGAGGTAATAGTGTTGCAGGCAGAAGCCGATGCCTTCGAAAAGATCATCATATCATCTGCAAAAGCAAGGAATGGGATAGTTGGTCCGTCTTTTGTCATTGGGAATCCTAAATTCTTGTTTGTGTTCGATTCCTGCTGAAGAGATTGAGCTAGGAACTCAGAAGCAATAATAAAAAGTAACGGAGATAGAGGATCTCCCTGACGTAGTCCTCTCTGTGGGAAAAATTGGTTTGTAGGAGCATCGTTAATCAAAACGGAATAGGAGACAGTTGAAACACATTCCATGATCCAACAAATAAATTTGTTCTGAAAACCCAGCTTTGTAAGCACAGCTTGTAAGTAAGGCCATTCAATTTGGTCATAAGCCTTTTCCATATCTAGTTTTAATGCCAGCCAACCAGACTTCCCACGCTTAGATTTAAAAGAGTGAAAGACTTCATGAGCAATTAGGATATTATCATGTATCGATCTTCCTTTAGTGAACGCCCCTTGCAAGGGGTGTATGAATTGCGTAATAATGGGGGCCAATCTTGCAGTTAGAACTTTTGTAATGATTTTATACACGGTTGAGCAAAGACTTATAGGTCTATAATGGTTAATGCAGCCCGGGTCATCCCCTTTTGGAATAAGACTAATGAATGTATGATTGATCTGTTTTAATAGCTTTCCAAAAGAGAAGAAGCTCTTGACCGCTTTTATGACGGAGGGTCCAACGATATTCCAATATTTTTGGTAGAAACCAGCAGGCATTCCATCTGGCCCTGGTGCCTTTTCAGCATCGATCAAGAAAGCAGCAATCTTTATTTCAGCATTGGTCACAGGAGCAGTGAGCTTTCGATTGTCCGAGTCAGAGACCGAGGGTTTCAGGACATTAAGTCTGTCGAGTATATCAATTGAAGGATCTAAAGTAGACGAGAATCTACGCTTATATTCAAGCTCAAATTCGGACCTAATAATAGCTGGATCTGTTGTATGGATACCATTTGGTAGAAGGATGGATTTGACAATCTTGCAGTTGCGTTTGATAGATGCAACCCGGTGGAAATATCCTGAGTTGGTATCCGTTAGCTTCGCATGCTTTGCTTTCGCACGCTGGCGCCAATAGGTTCTTTGAAAGTCCAGGAGACGTTCCCTTTTATTTAGCAAACGCTTCTGTAGTGAGCAATTTGATGCCGAGAAAGAGCTTAGTAGAGAGGACTGAACAACCAGCAACCGTTGCTCCACCTTCTGTAGCTGAGAGCGTACATTGCCAAACGTTTGTTTATGCCATTTCTTAGATAAAGTTTTAAGTAACTTTGTTTTGTGGACCAATCTGTACATGAATGATCCTGGTAGGTCCAGTCGCCACGCTTGACGGACAATATTTTCAAAATCAGGACGTTTCGTCCAAGCCAATTCAAATCTAAAAGGGCGAGAAACGAACCCAGAATTTTGTCGAAAATCCACTGATATAGGGCAGTGATCAGAGGTAGTAAATGCATGGTGTCTAATCTGTAGTTTACTGTATGTAGTTAAGACGCTATGTTAGGCCAAGCACCGATCAAGTCTAGCGTAAGAGTTATCAAACCCCGAAGGTGACTTCCACCAAGTGAAAGTATCACCCACGAAAGGGACGTCACAAAGGCTCAGAATGTCTTTAATTCTAAATAGTCGACGAAATCTTGCCTGTGCAGGCACCACACCACCTTTCTTCACATTAGGTGATTGAATATCATTCAAGTCGCCCATGATACAGATGGGGTTTGTTAATGTTTGTACATATTGTATAAATTGATTCCAGAAATCATCTTTATCTCGATTGTCCGGTGGAACGTAGACAATTAGCATAGATGTAGTTGTATTTGTGTGTTCATCATGATAGTTGAAATGGATGAACCGTTCCCGAATAGTTATTAGATCTATAGATCCCTGCTGAGGTTGCAATGTTTTCCAAACAAGGCAAATACCACCTGAAAACCCAACCGAGGGAGCGAAAGCGATATTTGAGAAGCCATAATGTTTCCAAACAGCGACATCCGGGGCCTTATCCGATTTTGTTTCCAATAGAGCTAGGACGTTGATGGAATTGTTAGAACAGAAGGACTCGATTGAAGTCCAGAGATTACGTTGACGAAAACCCCTACAGTTCCAGGTGCATATATTCATGTAAACATTTGATAAATCTGACCGGTTGTGCAAACCGTTTGGCTGTGTAACACCCTTTGTTGGAGTGCTTCAAAACAACCGGTTAAGGAATCTAAATGAATGATTGTGAGATTTTGAAGATGAGAGATATAGCTCATGGCCACATTGAAGTGATATATTGCTAACCATTGTTTGGTGCGGTGTTTAAGGAATGAGGAATCCTCATGCAGTTTGGAGATTAATCTGAACCTGTAAGGAACAATCGAGGTGAGTCCACACCCATATTGTAGGTAATACTTGGTATAATTCAAAATTATATTTGTGGTAATTTTTTGAGGGGATGAATTCCCATGTTCGTGTTGGAGCAGGTCATGCTCAAAATAATAAAATTCCCTAGGGCAGGCAACAGGATAAGAAATTACACACCTTACAAGGCAACCAATCCAAGGAGTCCGCCTAAGAGAAAGGGAATACAAAAGAATACATACACGAACGTACAACCAAATAAAAGAAATAAAAAAGAATGACTGAAAGCCTCCAAACCCACGGAAGGTAGTGTCATGAGCTAGAGCATGAGAATATCCCATGGACCAAGGGGAGCAACAACAACCATGACTGCTGCGCAGCCACCTGAAACCAAAAAAATAGAGCCCACACAGCAACAGAGTAGCAAAATCGAACAGTAAGGGCAGGCAACAAGTGGAATAACACTTATAAAGAGTAGAAGGCATAAAGGAATTGGTCAGAAAGGACCAAACACTGCCCAAAAACAGTAAGGAGTGACTCAAGGTAGACGCAACTACAATCAAAAGAAGAAAGCACAGCCGAGTCGAATGGCCAGAACACCAAGTGCGAAATAACTCCTGAATTATAACCACTTGCTTAAATAAAACCAAAGAAATCAAAACAAACCACATTATATCATGAGTGTGCCTAGTAAGCAAGCAAATAGTGCATCGGTTATTTGTGAGTCTAATGGAGGCGAGCAGCTGAAAGGCATGAGTAAGCAAGCTGTTGCAGAAAACGGACACGACCGAGTACATCAAAAGAGGTTTATTAATAAACAACGGGGCATAGTGATGCAAAGCAAGCCACGGGTACATAACAGCAAAATGGGGGTTGCACAAGAAACAAAAAGGCAGAGCCCCCTCCCACAGCTTGGTAAACATCAAGAAGTCAACACTTGACTCAACAGTAAAGCGAGAAACATCCCAAAGCGATAACTGAAAGCTATACATAAAGTTTATCATAAAACCATAGTAATTAGAACTTGTGCTTCTTCAGCTGGGAGGATGCTGAATCCTCCGTCGGCTTTGCCTCACGGCGCTTGCCATGTGTTGTGAGCTGAATTCGCCATATTTTACAGTAACTTTAAATATCGTTTTCTGCATACTTTGCATACATTTGGGTCGGCTAGTACAGAATCTATGTAGTTTATGTTTATTTTCCAAATTATGGAATCTACATCAGTTTCTGTTTAAATTTGCAGAATTCGTGACGTTTTACAGCAACCTTAAGGAAGGTCGGAAAAGCTCGGAAAACCACAACAGAAGTCCAAGGTCAAAGAAGCAGCAGAACCAAGCGAACCAAGCTGAGAGCCCAGGCTACTCGATCTCGAGTAGGCCCTACTCGATCTAGACGAGCATGTCCGAGCACATGCCTTGTCGACTAGGAGCCAGACCAACCCAGCTCCGGAGCTCTACTCGATCTCGACAAGCCCTAGTCGAGATCGACGATGCCTCAGCGCCATGCCCGGAGTTGACGAGAAGGAGAGCTGGTCGACAAGCCGAGGCCGACAAGAAGGCACTCGCTGCCAGCGACTCGACTCGCTGCAGCGAGCCTCCCGCTGCCGCGGAAATCCCCGCTGCCAGCGGGCGCCACACCCGGAGTCGACAAGGACGAGGACGACCAGACGACACTCGCTGCAGCGGACCGTTCGCTGTCGCGGAAAATCTCGCTGCCAGCGGGATGCACCAAGCCGACGGATCTCGCCACTCGCGGAAGCGGAAGGGAAGACCCAACTCGATGTCGACGAGACCCGTGAGCCAAGTCCGAGCCACATCGAGCACCAGCTAACCGAGACGATGAACCCAAGGAGCCAGTCGACAACACTCCTACTCGATGTCGACGAGCCCTACTCGACATCGACGACGAATCCAGAAGCTGTTGACGTGGCTTAACGAATCCTACTCGGTATGGGATTACTTGGGCTCGAAGAAGACCGAATTCTATCCAATTCTATCAAGTTACATCATGAAGAAGAAAGAGATTTATCCACTTAAGACATTTAGATATATTTAGATTTAATTCCTTTATCGCTTTTATTTATCCTTAAGCATTTTAGATATAGTTTTAGATATAGATATAGATATTCTATCTTTGATTAGCAAGGAATAGAAGGCTATAAATAAAGCCCATGGGGCTCAGTTTTAGATAGAAAAATTCAGGGAGAGAAGTAGTTCCACAGAGACGGTTTAGGGAGTTCGAAGGTTTTAAGGTTTTGGCAGTTTACGAGAGTTGATTGCCAGGATTGTAAAGGCTTTGAATTTAGTTAATGCAAGTTGTTATTTCTTTCCAATCAATGTCTACAATTGCGACGAGGCGTGAGTAGTCCACCCACTTCTAGGGTTGGGGCTAGCCCAAAGATAGCCATGCGTGTTTGAGGTAAAGATCTGACCTTTATCATGTTTTGAGCATCTCCTACTTGTTTATGTGTTTATTACCCGTCTAATGGAGATCCATGTTAACAACTTGGATTATAAACATAAAATCGGTAGAGACAATTAGGGTTTCTTGAAAGAGTTGTCTAATTGTTGGAAAAGGCGAAAGCTTGTCCTTTGATGCAATTCACGTGATTATCTGTTTATCTCTGCCTTATGCATGTCTGGTTATCGTTGTTGCAAACCCCAATCTTGGAAGCCTTTTACATTAGGTTTATTTCGCAGTCCCAAAGCAATTGTTGTTACTTTCTTTCGTTTCGTTTTAATTTCTGCCCTCGTCGATCTCGACCAAGCCTGGTCGATCTCGACTACTGATCTTCGACCCGAAGTTGCTGTAGCTTACTTGTGCAGGTACTCGACGAGACGAAGCGAAGTCGACCAAGACCTCTACTCGACATCGAGTAGGCCTTGTCGACATCGACGAGCCCCTGTGACTGCTGTTGCGCTGTGTTCGACTGTGCCTGACCCCTGTCGACTAACCCTTAGTCGAGGTCGAGTACCACTGTTGTCGACGTTCGTGAGATTCCATAGCTGTCTAGGATCCGCTGACACGCTTCCTCGTGGATCGATCCTGACTTCCCGCTGCTGCATCAGGAGGAGGTCTTGTAATTATTTGCGTGGGCAGAATCTGGTTTGATTTATTTTGTTATATTTCATACTCGATTTCCTCCTACAACACCATGCTCGGTTGAGGTAGTTGGTGAGGAGATGTGAAGTGCTCCATACCTGTGAATCATAGAATTATCCGAGTTGTTGTAGTTACCAGCTTGGAGCGAGCCATCAGAGCTTGCTTCCTCCTTTCCTCCATCAACAGGAGCAAGCACAGAGGTGGGCGACAGAGCTTCAACCTCCATAGGCACATGCACCAGCCCAACTGGTCGTCCATCCTGAGCAAGAGCAAGCGTAGGCTGCAGAGCGGCCGGGGTAGCGACCCATCCCAGAGCATCATCCTTAGAAGCAGGCAATTCAGCCGCAGCAGGTTGGGAATGTACAGGGTCAGCAGAAGAGGCCCCCGAATCACCCATAGCTTCAGAAGCAGCAGGGGAACCAGAGTCAGCAAGGAAGGATACGACAACACCCCCAAAACCCTCCATATACGGTTTAAGGCTAGACTTAGAGCTAGAAGCTTTGTCTTTAGGTTTGGGACCAATCGTAGTCCAATCCAGCTCTATAGCAGGAGGTTTAACAAAGTGAGAGCTCCTAATGGTGACCCTATTAAGGGGTTTCACGACAACACGAGAAGGGCAAGTCTCAAACTCATGGCCAAAATCGCCACAAAAACCACATCCCTCAGGGAAATCTTCATACCAAAGACGAAGGGGCAGCCACCCACCCAGCTCACTAGGCACGACAATCTCCCCAGAAAGGTTATCAAGATCAACATTAGCACAGAACCTCGTATAGCTAAGGCGCGCTTGTTGGTGAGAGATTTTGTCTAAACGAATAAAAGTGCCCAGCTTAAAATGGTTGACAATCTCGGTAAGAGCTTCCCTACACATAAACTCAACAGGCAGACGAGGAATCCTAACCCAGAGATCAACATGAGTGATAGTGGTAGTATACGGGTCAAAAGCAGGGAACCAATGAAACAGGACCATAATTTGGCCAAAGAAGTGGTAAGGACGACTATCCCACACCTTTTTTAGGTCAACCAGGTTAGTAAATCTCACCTCAAGCCAGTCATGGGATCGATTAATGATCTCAATAGGGCCGGAGAGGTTACGCCAGGTACCCCTCATCTTGATATACAGACCATCCAGATCATCAATCCCCCCAAAGAGAGAAGCAATAGAATTTTATTGTGGGACACAACAGCAGTAGAGCGAAGATGAGTAAGTTTAGCAAAAAGATCTTCAGGTGTGGACTCACAGTTGGGAACAATAGGAGCAGTCACCGAGGGGGACCCCTCAGCCACCTTGGCCTTTCCCTTTTCCTCAGCCGACAGCCTTGGCGCAGTCGTAGGAGCGGGGGAATTAGTAGGAGGATTCCCCACAGGGCATGAATTAGTGACAACATCTTTGAAGGATTTAGAGTTGGGATCCATTGTATTAGTTAAAGAGAGGGAGGAAACTCGTTTGCTCAAACCCAGGTAGAAGAGATGCAGTAAAGATGAAATCAAGTAATTAGGAAAATTACTGTGAGTAATAATCAAAGCATAATTCGTATATAAAGCGGTGTTAACCGTGGTCACCAGATTAGGCAAGTGGGTGTGAGCCCAATGGTTAGGGTTACTAACCGTGGTAGATCTGTAATTAGGAGAGTAATTGAGTACCTGTCGAATCTCACCAAGCGGTGAGTGAAAATTGAAAATCCATCCCTTCCACCGCTCAAACGAACGGCCACAAGGTGGTGCCACCACACCACTCCGAGCCTGCGGACCAACCGGCCTGATCATAACAACCCAAGAGAAACCCTGAAGAGCCTCCACGGTCGAATCAGCATAAGACAACACACATTCTCCGTAAGCAGGTTGAAATTGATTAGGGGTTTTCACCCAGGGTGCATTTATTGTATGAACAGTGAAGCAGGTGACGGGAAGGACCTCATTGAGGACCAAATTAGGCCAAACAAGGGTGGTATTGTTGCTTTGTGGCTGGGTTTGCAGGTGGTTTTGTGGAATTTGCATGTGGGCAGCGGCGACTTGGGGAAGGAGGTGAAGGCGCGTATGGCGCGTTGATTGTAAGGAGTATTTTGACATAATATATTTATATCATTTGGACACAATTAAAATAAATTGCTATATATAATATACTTTTAATCTGACTTTTTAATATTTTGTTATCGAAGAAGACGGGTTAAACAAAACGTGGCCATAGACTCGTCTGACAGAAGGGCATCCAGCTCCCTATGTAGATTTTCAGCTCCCTTATTGACCTTAACTTTTTTAGATCTGGTAGAGCTTAACTTTAGCCTCCGTTACAGACTCGAATTCTAGAGGATCGTTAGCTCCGATTTCAGTGGAGAGGGAGACAACCGAAGAGAGATAGTTCAAAAGGGCGAAAGCTCAAAGCATGCCCAATAGCTTTCCTAAAATAATCTCCAAAATAGAGAATTATAAGTCAAATATTTTGAATATTTTTTTGCCTCATTCCAATAGCTTCTCCATTATAGAATTCACCCCAAAATATATAGAGTTTTCTCCAAGTTTAGGGAATGATCTCCATATATTCTCTCCATTCTCTATTTTGGAGAATATAATGAGGAAACTCTTGGACCAAAAATCATCTCAATATTCTCCAAAAAATGAAGATTGGGAATCTTTTGGGGTCTAGGGTTGTAACGTAACACGCGGATTTAAAAATTGGATTTACACGTAACATGCGGATTTAATCTCGTGTTTCTACCGGACCTGCAATTTTTTAACATTTTGGTAAATATTTTAAAATCATGAACATTTTGTTAATTTATTTAATTGTGAATATTTCGGAAAAAAAAAATCCTTCTTCTATATGTATATAATGAAAATTAATTAATAATACACCTATGTTCTTAACTTAATAAAAAAAAATTAGAGTATGCAAATAATAATAATAACTTACTAGAAAATCATTACGTAGTAGTAAATTATTAAAATAGTTAGCAATATCGTTTTGTTAGTTTAAATTATTAGAAAAATTTATATAATACGACAATAAATAATACGATAACATCCGAAAAATATGATTAATTTACTTAGATTAATTTTAAAATCCCGTGCGTGGCGCACGGGTTATAGACTAGTTGTATAAATTTGTAAACATTGCTTATTATTATTAGGCAAAAATGCATAAAACCACCCACTATTCATTGTTGTTTGCAAATAACCACCCCTTATTCAAAAATTGTCAAATAACCACCCATTAAATATAGGTTGTTTGCAACTATCCACCCATACCCATTTTCTTGTTAAACCTCACTTCATTTAATATGAAAAGACAATTATACCCCTATTCTTTAATGTTTTATTTTTAGTAAAAAGAGAATTATACTTCTCTTTGTTGCTTGATTTTTCAGGTATTACAATTAGACCTGTCAAATGGGTCATTCGGGTCGGGTCACTTCGGGTCCCGAGTAAAACGGGTTCCGGGTATATCCAGGTTGTCTCGAACCCGGGTTTGACCGAGTTTCGGGTCATTTTGGGTCGATTTTGGGTTTGTCAATTTTTTCTTTTTTAAATTAAAAAAAATCATGATTTGATAATTTTGGATAATTTTAAAATTCTACAATTAAAGACGTTGTTTATAAATTCCAGTGCTTGTAATTATATATTATATCTGATCTAAAATATTTTATTTTTATTATTTCTCGTAATTTTTAATAAAATGTAATAAGATATAAATATCAAAATTTTAAATAATTTTTTTAAAAATTTGATATTTTATATATTATTACATCTTATTAAAAACATTTTATTTTTATTATTTCACGTAATTTTTAATAAAATGTAATAATATATAAAATTTTAAATATTTTTTCTAAAATAATTTCATGTAATTAGTAATAAGCATATAATTATTTTAATGTTTTTTAGAACTTTTATCTTCTTAAAAAAATGTGTTGAAAAATAAAATATCAAATACTATCGATCGGACGGACGGAGTATTACACAATACAAATAAATATAAAAATTGCTTTGAAAATGAAAGATCAAGTGATTGTAATTATAAAATGTAATAAGTTGGAATCTCTATAAAAAAAATTAATCATATATAATTATAAATCAACCGGGTAAATCGGGTCAAAATTACCGGGTCAATCGGGTCACCAAGTCGAAACCCAGATCACTCGGAAAATTTCCGGATTTTCGGGTATAATTGTCTTTTCATATTAAATTAAGTGTGGTTTAACAAGAAAAGAGATATAGGTGGTTAGTTGCAAACAACTTATATTTAATGAGTGGTTATTTGACAATTTTTTAATAAGAGGTGGTTATTTGCAAACAACAATGAATAGTGGGTGATTATTTGACAATTTTTGAATAAGGGGTGGTTATTTGCAAACAACAATGAATAGTGGGTGATTTTATGCATTTTTGCCTTATTATTATTGTAATCAGTCTCTTAACTTCTCATTATCAATTTCTGCTGGTATTGGATTGGAATTCATAATTAAACTTTTGCTTGTTTATCCATGTCTGAATGTGTTTATGATGCTAGTTAAATGCACATGGGCAAAATTTGTTTAACATATTAGCTCAAATGGTAGAGCAATGTGTTATACACATGATGTGGGTTCGATTCCCACATAGGTTGTTCTAGAAAATGGTACATTGGTATCCACTGTCACAATTTTTTTTTCCAACATCATCACGATAGTAAAATGTATCCTCCTATTTTTCTTCTTTGGGATTCTTCTCACTTTCTGCAATATGTATATAGCCTATATGGGATTCGAACCCATATCTTGTGTCTAAGCACATTGATCTACCAATTGAGCTAATAGGCTACAAATTTGTAGGAAAAAATTCAAAACCAATAGGCAAGTTTATACCTAAACCTACTACAAAGAAGACATATAGAGAAATAAAATGAAGACATCTAAAAATTTGTAGGAAAAAATTTCAAAACAATAGGAATATTGATGAATCAAAGTAGGGAAAAAAAAATTGTTCCGTAAACTGATTCATTTAAAAGTGTATAAAAATAAAAACTCTCAGGCCTCAAGAACTCTCTGCAATATAGGAAGCATATCCTCAGGAGTTTTAGGACCTTCAATCTACAACGCATTGATAAAGCAACAGGTCATACAACAGTCACAGAAACCATGAACCACCTCTCAAGTACACAGACAAATAAGTCATGTTCTGAAAGAGATGAATGCAAACAATTTTGATAAATGCAGGGGATAAGAAAGATAAAGCATGATTCCCATAGCCAAAGGGACAGAGAAGGATAGTTGAACCGAAATTCCCAAATGACGGTTGGTTAGACAAATAAAAATATTCAAGCCCTATGTCTAAAGTGGTGGATCGGCAGAACCCACTTCATGGTACAAAATTTGCATTGAACAATAGTAGTAGAAACAATTTCACTTGAACTTGAAGCCTTGAATGGGTTTCTATTCATGCAAGATGATAACAACTAAAATATGTCACCTTGAGCACTTTGTTCTATATTCTACTTCTACCCCTTGGGCTAAGTTCAGATGGAAGAAATTAATGACTTGTGGAGGAACACGATTTGCCCCCAAAAAACCTTCAATGAATCACTTAATGCTATTCAATAAAATACGAGTTAGTGTTAAGATTTGGAGCATTACAACAATGAGCTAGTATGAAAAGCAGGATACCGTGGAACAGACCAAAAGAACAACCAAAACAACACAAACCAAAACAACAACCAAAAGAACATAAACCAGTTCCAAGTTTAAGGTTACTAGTTGCATCTAGTTCCAAGTCCAAATACCAAAAAATCAAACATCCAAAGATACCAGTGTAACTTATTATTGTCCAGAAGAACACAAACCAAAACAACAACAAAAAAAACCCCAAATTTTCGGACCCCAAAACCCTAAAATTCATGATTCTGAATTCAAAGCTTCAAACCATGATTTGATATCAAATTCACACTCTAGATCACTAATCCCACTCAACAACAAATAAATTGATAGATAGAATGGAACTTTCGAGGGTTGCGATTGAAAAATTCAAACTCTTAAAACTAACCTGAAATCGCAACCCACCACGGCACCACCACCGGTTGCAGCCACCGCCAATCACAGCCTGCACCGCCGCCACCCCTCTAACACTGGTCGCCGGCCACCAACCTTTGTTCCTCGGCCTTGGCTCAGGGCGATTCCTCCCCCACTGTCACTGCTGGGTTAGCTCAGCTCAGCTGTATAACTATTGTGAGATCTATTGAGCTATGTTTACAATAGTGGCATTTGTGAAAATATACCACAAAATTTATTAATATTACAATAATCACCCACCCATAACTCTAAAACACAAATATTGGACAAAGTCAAACTTGTGGACGCGAGGCGAAAAAATTCGAAACCCTAGGGTTACCAGGCGAAATATCTGAAATATTTGTTTGCCACGTGAATTACGCGAAACCTCAGTGTTACCAGACAAAATTTCCGTTTTTTTTTTAAAAATGGAAAGGTTGTACATTTATATGTGTAGTTTTCTAAGTAAAACAATAAAAAAAAACGCATGAAAGGGTCGGAAAATTCTGAATGGACTTTTGTTAAAACCTAATTGGGTTGTTTGGTGCGTTTTTTACGAGGGCGGTTTTCGGCGGCGTTTCCGGTTCTTCTTGATTGTCCTAGTCTGAGTTGGGGCTCTGGCGTCCGATGTTGGGTCTGGCTGGGGTCGTGGCGTTGTGCATCGATGGGACTCCGTATTCTGGAAATTTCCTTGGAGGTTCGTCTTCATCGCCCACAGAGACTCCCGATATACCACTGGCCAGCGGTGTCATCTCTTAGTGGCGCTTGACTCCGGGATTAGTCTATGTTGTCCTCAACTTTTCGGGATTAGGATCGTCTGGTCGGCTTGGATTGTTTGTTTTCCGGTTCTTGTATTGAACCGTTTTCTTTTTATTTCGTTGTATGTTTGACGATTCGATCACCGTCTACCGACTCTGTCGGCCTCTCGAGGATCCAAGCCTGTCTGGTCCTCGAATTATTTCCTTATAAAAAAAAATGTATGAATTTATAAAAACAAATGTAAAAAAATGTTAATATTTTATATAGTTTTTACCGTTCTAAAAAAGCGTCATGAATAGTAAACGACAAGTTTTAATTATCAGGTGGAGTACTATAGTTTATAACTTCAATTTTTTTTGTAAACAATAGTTGTAGATCTAAGGTACCTTGACTCACAGATCGGAGTTCAAGATCTTAGACTCGAGAGCGCGAAATCGAAAACAAGAAAGCGAGATAAAGGACACATGGATTTTTACGTGGTTCGGGAAGAATCCCTACGTCCACGGAGCCTCAGAAGAGGAGACTCGAGCTCATCCACTATATCAAAACAAGCTTACAAGGTTTCGAGAACGACAAGGCTAGATCTAAGGCTTATACAGAGAATACAACCAAGAATCGCAAGTAACAAGAGATCTGGAGAGGAGAAGTAGTAGAGCTATGAAGAAACTCCCTGGATCTGGTGTCGGAGACCAGATCTACGCCTGGAAGATCGTCGGAGAAGACGAACTACGCCGGCCAAGAAGTACACGAGTGGAGTGTGGATCTTCAGAGATCAGATCGGAGGTCCCTTGAAGGGATGAGCCTCAGATCTGAGCTTGTACGCCGGGAAGGAGCTCGGAGCACCACGGTAACCCTAGCGCCGCTCTGTTCTCTCTCTCTTTCTCTTTTAGGTTTACCTAGAGCGTCGGCTGAAGACTGAGCAACCCTAGAGCGTAACGCCCTTAAATAGGCGAGCTCAAGACCTAGGGCAAGCTTCAGCAAGATGGAGCAAGCGTTTGGGCTAGGTCCGAGCAATGGGCTTTTTAGGCCCAATTCGGATACCCACATAATATGTCACATATCTTAACTTCTTCTACCATATATTATATATCACATATGATCACAAGTTTGGTTAAACTTGCAATTCTAATATGTGACATATATTATATAGGAGAGTATATGATATGCTAGTATAATCCATAATAAGCCCTTAATCTAACCTATGTTTATCACAAAACCCCTAAAGCTCTAGAACCATGATTAAGGTTGACATTACAATAGTTTATAGGGAAAACTAATTAAAATACTCCCACCTTTTGGGGTATGGTAAAATTATATCCTAAACTTTTAAATGTAATAAAAATATCCCGACCTTTGAGAGTAGTGGTAATATATTACCATTGGTTTTCTCATGGATCAAAAATGCTAACAAGGTAGCTTGCGTGGAATTATTTTTACAAGGTAGCCTAAGTGGAAGCCTTTTTACAAATTAGCACTAAAATTGAGTTTTATTGAACGGTTTCTTTAAGAAAAAAATAAAGAGTTGGACCGGGTTCATACCCAACAACTGATTTTCATTTTTAATGATGAAAAAATCAAGCTTAAACCCAGTCAAGAAACTGCCCCTCCTCGAATCTCGAGCAATCTCGTTGAATCCACACCAGTTCAAGAGGTGACCTCGGACGAAGATAAGAGGGACGAAAATGCATTGGGTATGAACCCGGAACTCTTTATTTTTTTTTATCTAAGGAAACTGTCCAAGAAAACCCTTGTAAAAAAATATTCATGTAGGCTGCCCCATCAGCATTTTGACCCGTGAAAAAACTCGTGGTAATATATTACCACTACCCTCAAAGGTCGGGATATTTTTATTACATTTGAAAGTTTAGGATATATTTTTACCATACCCCCAAAGGTGGGGATATTTTAATTAGATTTCCCTAGTTTATACATGTTTATGTCAATAGAGTGAGTCTAACGACAAGATGGGTTTTGTCTAATGACAAGATAAATTTTATGTATTTACACTCAGGGGTTTTCATTTTATTTTATTTTTTGCAAAACAACTTTTGGAGATCTAGATTAGTGAACGACGATTTCACTCTCATCAACGATGACGACGAGCACCACCACCTTTCCACCTCCCACCACCAATCCTCAGCGACTCAAGCGGTTGCCAGAATCGTTACTCTTGACGGACAATACGTGAACAAGGAACTTAAAAATCAAGAAACCAAACCAAACCTATCAATTGGTGGCAGTGGAGACGGAGGAGGAAGAATGGATCACAGAACGAGAAGGATCTAGAAGTTTCAGCATTGCGGGGTTTTGTGGTGCCAACTACCAAGTGTAAATGGTACCTAGTGGGAACTGGTTAGTGTGTAGGTGTTTGTTTGCTTCTCTTTTCAGTGACAGTGGTGCCTCGAGGAGCGATTTCAATCGAAATCGTGTCTGCGAGTGGTGTTCTCGTTTCCTACGACAGTGGAGGAGGATCGGTTGGAGGACTTTGAGTGCAGTTAGGTAAAATGTATCTTACTAATAGATAAAACACATCTTGTCAATAGACTTTATAGTGTCAATATCGCAACATCTTGTTTAAAAGATCTCATTTTTTTACGCAGAATAAGGATTAGGTTGGGTCGGCCGAAGCAGAGGCCCTTTCTAGCGCATCCTTACGGATGAGAACACGAAGCTCTGGATCGTCGTCAAAACTGTCGTCAGCAGGGGACGCATGTGCACAACGAGCAAGATAGTCAGCCACAACATTTGATTCCCTGAAAATATGACGAATAGCTACCTAAGAGAAGGACGAAATATCTAAGGCCTCGTTTGGTATGAATACAGTAATCGAAATGGGAATGGAAATCAGAATCGGAATAAAAAACTGGAATCAGCCATTACTGGAGCATGTTGTTTGGTATTATGTCGGAATGAGCAATAAAAAAATCAATATCTCAAATTAGCCCCCAAAAGCGCAATACAACCCTAATTCCAAAATAAAAATCTCAAAGGAGGGTGTTGGGATGTGGTCGGCGGTGGAGGTTGACTGTAACCTTCAATTCGGCCGGCGGTGCTCTCGTATCTCAAAGGAGGGAGTGTTGCGATGTGAGGGCTGGGCGGTGGTGATGCCGGGTAGTTGCAACGAAGAGAGAGGGCGTGCGGGAGGGGGAGAGAGAGAGAGAGAGAGAGAGAAAGAGAGAGAGAGAGAGAATTGTAGCGCAAGGAAGGGGGCGACGGAGGACGAAGGCGGTCGGGATGACGCGGAGGGAGGACTGCAGTTTGGGGGGGAGATTTGAACGGAGGATGAGGACGACAGCGATGGTCGAGGACGGCAGGCGGAGGTAGATCAAGATGGAGGCGGAGATGGAGACTTCGGTGAATCTGCGTGACGGTGGGGTGACGATGGCGGCGGCGAATCCGGCGGCTGGAATGATGAGGGAGGAGGATGGATGGATGGATGGATGGAGGCTAGGATGAACAACGGGTTTTGGGTTGGAAAATTGGGAATGGAAGGATCCCCCAACTTTTTTAAGGGTATGATTTCAGCCTGAAATTGGGAATGGGAGGATTCCCGGTAATCATTCTCATTCATACTTTCAACATACCAAACAGCAAAATCCGGAATCAGTCATTCCCTAAAAGTGTATCAGATTGCAGCATCTCAATTTTCCAGGCGCATTTCCAATCCTCTAACATAGCATTAATAACCAGAAGGTTATCACCCTCGATAAGGAGGTTATCAATATACAGTTGTTTAGCACGAAGAACGCCCATCTTAAGGCTGAGGTTTTTTGGCATACACAACAGAGACATTGATGCAGGTGTTCCTACCCATGGCCACCACCTTAGCATCCCAATCCCGAATGACGAACCCATAAGAAGCTGACCCTCTCGGTGTTATAGATCCATCAAAATTAAGCTTGTAGCAATCCAATGGTGGTCTGACCTAAATCCCCGACCGACGACGACTCCCCTAAGAGGTCCTTGCAGGGATAGGGTAGCTACCAGAAGGATCGGGAAGATTTCCATTCAGATGAAGACACATACCACTGGACCCCTCTTCATTCAAGATCTTAGTTGAATGACCCAAGTGGAATAGCTTTGTAAGAGCATCAACACTCATGGGGTAACCCTATCCCTCTATCTCTTCGTAATATTTTGACACCTCATTTTCCATTAACTCTATCCTATCCTTTAAGAATTTCTAACTTTTATCTCACATCCACAAGTTTACCACATTAGTATTTTTTAAACTTTATTTACACCCCACCATATATTTTTAAGGGATCAAAACTTATTCCACTTAATAAAAAAAAATATAACACACTTTTACAAAAAAAAAAAAAAAAAAGGAGAGAGAGAGATGGGGAAGGGGTGGGATTACCCCATGCCACTGAGGTTTTCCCTTCCCCTTTCCATGATGAGTTTTACTTTTACCCCACACCAATAAGGTAAGTAAAGGGGTAGGCAAACCTCATGGGTGCTGATGCCCTAAGGCGGAAATTACATTGGGCACGATTGTATGATATTTTTTTTTGGAAGCAGGTAAAGATTAGGCAAACCGCCGACGACCCGGCTTTTTCTCGAACGGATGAGAACACAGAGTTCTGGATTATCAGTGTAGCTATCATCGGCAGGGACAGTGTAGGTAAGACGTGCAATCTTGTCAGCCACAACATTAGAATCCCTAAAAATATGACGAATAGCAACATGAGAGAAAGTATATAAATCGACAGTCGTATCAGCCATCAGCAACTCGATAATCTAGGGGCAATAACAGTCCCCCATAAGAGCCTTTATGACTACCAAGCAATCTCCTTCGATCAAAAGGTTATTCATCCCCATGTATTTTGTATGAATTATGTTTTGACAAGTGTCGAGGGAAAATTCGCAATGAAAAAAAAAGGAAAACCAAGTAAAATACTCCGTACATAATTTCTACACATTTTAAAACATCGCTAATAAAACTTCTGACGGTAAAGAAAAAATGTTAAAAATGACAAATTTTTAGCGACGAAAAATAACACCGTTTTCTAATCAATTGTTTTAACTTTAAATTATGGCAAACTTGCTTAAATTATTGTGTTGGAGAGGAAAAGAGGTTAATTAAAATTTAAAACCCTTTTCAAAGTGAAGTGATATAATGTTTTTGTGGGTGTGTTGTGTGTTTTTTTTTACAGTAGGCAAACAATAGGAGTTGTTACATAAACTGTAATCTCGCTCATGGATCATCCTGACGGATGATAGTACAAAGGTCCCTATGAAAAGGGATTGTGAATATCTATCGCTAATGATTCCTTTCCTAGCTATATAAACTGCAACTTTGTTTGATTCTTTGAAAATATGTCTAAACTCCACTTGCTCAAATTCTGATCTCATATTTCTGATGTTCTTGACTTGACGAGTTGACGTATAATGTCTCATCTAGTTCTAACACTTTTTGTTAATGCTCGCATTAACTCTTGATTGTCTCCTTCTATTATAATCTTCCTTAGTCCCTTCCTCAAAGCTTGTTGCATGCCAATCTGAACTGCTGCAACTTCTGTTTGGATTACAGAACTCATCTTCACTTCCTGATGGAAAATATCAATGACATGACCCTTAGAATCACGAATGATTCCCCCCACTTGGCAAGGACCAGTGGGTAATTTCACATAACCATCTACATTGATCTTGTAGACGGTTCCTTGTGGTCTGGTACTCTGGTCCATTTACTCTTGGACCTCTTAGTTTTAGTTTGTAGTTTATGTATGTGTTGTGTGTTGTTTTGTTTCTTTTTCACTCTAATTTTATCCATTGCCAAATTATTGTATATGTTTGTAGTTTAATGGACACCGTGACGAGGGATTTGAAGATGATGCAAATGATTCTTTCAACATGACCATAGGAGTACATGTTTTGCATTATTACATAGTGTTAGGGATTTAGTGGTAATAAGAACAACGAGCGCGCAACGGAAAGAACGGAATCACGAATAGAGAGAAATAAGGCAAGATAGAACACACAAATTTAACGTGGGAAACCCGAGTACCGGGAGAAAAACCCACGAGCGGCAAGAGCCAACAAATCCACTATCAAATAAGAAAGAGTACAACAAACCTTGTATGGACTACAAGGGGTAATGGGCAAGACTCTCTCTTTACAACAAAGTGGAATATGATGCTGGGAAGGAAACTAATTTGTGTGTAGGCTTTGATGGGTAAATGTTTGTGGATTGATGAAATGTGGGGAGGAACATCCTATTTATAGGCTTGAAGCCATGGAGGCCAAGGTTGGAAAGATGGTTCTAGATAAATCAAGAGGAGGTGGATGAAGGAAGTATGAAGAAGCTTGGAGAAACAAAACCTTCTAGAGTTTTCCTTGGCCTAAAGGATAATCGTGGGAAGAATAGAGAACATTGGTGGATCCTCTAGAATTCTCCAATTTGATAAGCCTTGTGGAGGCTTTAGTGAATGGAAGAAACTTGAAATCTACCAAGTTGAAGAAGCTTCTAAAAGAAGCTCAAGACAACTCCATCTTCCTTGGCCCAATGATCCAAGCCCAAATAAGGGTGTTAATGCAACCCCAACACATAGCATATATAGCATTGAGGCTCTTGACCATAAAAACCAAGCATATATAGCGAAAATATATCATTCATCAAAGATTTAATTATAACAAAATAGAGTTCTTTTGATTAGCTCTCTACGACCCAAGAAGTCCAAAATCTCATGAGGTAAGAGTCAATGGGTCCGTTTGGATTCCCTTTTCCTTATGTTTATAATTAATTTGGATGTATTAAATAGAAAAGTTAATTATAATCATAATTGGATTATACAGTATTTGATGAATTAATCTTTCGCAATCTCCGTTTTCTGCTTCAAGCCTCCCCCTTACCTCCATAAGAGCTCTCATATTTGAGCTTCAAAGACCCCACACCCTGCAAACCCCCCAACCAGTCTTGCCATCGTAGCTTGCCAGATCACCATCGACTACATCGCTCTCCCCCTCCCGTTCCCAACCAATCTCGCCTCGTTCACCTTCCTCTCTAGCCTCACGGTCTGGAATACAAACCCGAATGGCCCAATTCCAGACAAAATCGGTCGAATCGTCTCCCTCACAGCCATTGATTTGAGCTCAACCTTCCTCTCCGACCCATTTCCCACCCTCAATTGAAAGCCTCAAAAAAACCCCAAATCCGAACCCTAACCTCCAAACAACACACCGGGAAAGCCCCGCCGATCTTAACAACTGCGAAGCCCTCAAATACCTCCTCATCTTCGACAACAAACTTGCTGATCCTCTGCCTCTCGAACTCGGTCGAATTCAGACCCTCAAGATCCTTAGAGTAGGGGCGACAAGGACATCAATAACAGCATCCCAATTCAATACAACGACCACAATGGAAGCGGGAGAAGGTTGTTGGCGCCGATGAGCATTCTTCAAGCCCAATCTGCGTTCACCGGAGTGAGACCCTTGATCTCTCTCGACTGGCACCGTTCGAAGCGTCCCTCTCCTTCCTGCAGTTTTCTCTCTCTCCTTAAGTGTGAAGGATAATTATAATTTAATTTGTAAAGTTGACATCCAAACGCTACTTGTTTGATAAATTAATTATAAACTAAAACTATGTATTATAATTAAAATACAAAAGGAATCCAAACAGACCCAATATATTGGTTTGGTATGATTTTTTAAATTGAAAAAACCCAGAAATTTCAATTCTTATGAATTTCAATTCCTATAAAATTGTGAAATTTAACTTAACATGGAGGGATATGTAAGATCTACTTCATCCATTCTCTTTTCTCAAATTCTCCTATAAATTTTATATTTTATATTCACTACCCAAATTAGCCAAATATTCACCATTGAATATAAATTAATCGAAAGTCTATATTTTTTTAATTGATCGAAGCACCCTTTCCTAACTTAACTCCTCTTTCCCAAACCTCATCCAATGAGCCGTCGTTGAACATAACAAGGAAAAGGAAGACGCCATTGATGAGAGAAGTGGAAAAAGAAGTGACGATCTCCGACATCACAATCCAATGAGCCGTCGTTGAACATAACAAGGAAAAGGAAGATGCATTGATGAGAGAAGTGGAAAAAGAAGTGACGATCTCCGACATCAGAGCTCTGATGCCGCCACTAGAAAGAGAACTAGAAAAGATCCACCGCCGCCTCTCCGTCAATCCAACTTCGTCTCTCCTCGCTCGAATGGCGTTCTTCAACCACTTCTTAGACAAATTTACTCGAATGTCTCTCATCTTTGATCTCTCTACTCTTCTCTTCGAACCGTATGGAGTAAGAAGAAGACCACTGCGAAGAGGAGTGTCGCACGAAGCCAACATCAATAGAGAGAGATGTTGACAATTGAGAGAGATTATCTCCCTCACTCGAACGATGGAGGTAGCGCCCAATGATGTTGATGCTAAAGGTAGACTTGTGAGCTTCTCTCCTAATGTTAGAACATCAAAATAACTGACAAACAACCATTGGAAGTGAGCTTGGATATAAGATGGGAGTGACATCGTCGAGTGAAATAGAGGTCGTCCGTCGGAGCTTGGATATGAGATGGAGGAACTTGAAAGAACAAACAAAGAAACTTCAGATCGGTGAGGAAAACGGAGTCGAGGCAAAGGAGTTGACAAAGAAGGAACTGACAAATGAGTGAGGTGCAATACAGGAATTGAGAAACAAGAATCGGAAGAGGGCACCCGTCAATTTAAAACAAGTGAATTGAGTAATTGATCATTGGATTCTTTCTTTCTTTCTTTCTTATTGAGTTGGATTTGGTGTGCTGAGACGAAATGTGTACTATTTTTTCCTAAGACGCAATTAGTGATGTACTTCCTCTCTTTGATTGTCAGCACCTCAAAGGAGCCCTTCACTGCTGATAGTAGATGATTCGGAGGTGTTTTCTAAGTGTCAGCTGACAATGCTTCATCGGATGTTTAGCTTAGCCTCCATTTTTTACTCAACGACACCACATGGCCATAAAAATCAGCTAGCGCTTCATTCCACCTTTAGACTGTTTTTGGCGAATAGCTAAAAGGAAAGGATTGGTAGGGGTGGTTCGTTGAGACTTTAGTGAAAGACGATAATGGAAAAGGGAGAGAGAGAGAGAGAGGGGGGGGGGAGGGATTGAGGGAAGTGGTCAGCAAACAGTCGATCGATATGGTAACATTTGAATCAACTACAACTACTCGTTTATCACTGTAGACAGGAGAAGCTTGGGTTTGAATTGAATTCAACGATCAGTAGGGAGAAGGAGAAGGCTAATGGGAAGTGGAATTACGTGGTTGGGTTGGAGAGCGCCAAGCAAGCGTTGTAGAATGTCCATTAATTATTTAATTTGGACGGAAATTAGGAGAAGATATATAAGAAATTTAATGTCAGCTTTGTTCATAACTGGGCAGCTTAAAATTTAATAATAGTTCGAATGTCAGCTGGGTTTTTTTGGGCAAAAAAGATGTTGAATTTCAACTATTTGTCACTCGTTAGCTGTTTTTGTTGTGTGAAAAAGATGCTGAATTTTGATAATAACAAAAAAAAAATGAAAACTCGTTGTCAACTTTTTCTTTTTTTTTTGTCGAGAAAGATGTTGATTTTCGATAATAAAAAAATAAGAAAAAGGAAAAGGAAAAAATGAGGGGAGGGAAGGGAAAGGGCGTTTTGAGATTATTAAAATTTTGTTAACATTTAATCAATAAAACAGGATGGTAGACATGTAATTAATTATGAGAAGAAATATAAACAATTACTTTTTAACCCCTAAAAAAATCTCCAATTTGTCCATATATGAGATTCTGCATTCATGTGTTTATCCAAACAAAACATAGGAATTGAATTCATAAGAGTTTATTTCAATATGAACATATTTTTATAGTTCTCAGGAAGTAGAATTTATGAAAGTTCATATCCCGAAAAGTTATTTCTTAGGAAGTCTACTCCTCACGTTAAACCAAACGAGGCATTATATATTTATGTTACACCTAGTTAAGTTATATATAAATTCACTATTTAATTTATCGCAGTATATTGTGTGTGTTATTGTGGCCAACTTTAAAAAAAAAACTTTAAAAAAAAAATTTAAAAAAAAAAAAAACTTTTAAAATGTCATAAGGATTTTTTTTTAAAAAAAAATGGTTCTTGAAACTATCAGCTTTAATTAACTAATGTATCTCTTGAATTTGCTTCTTATGAAAGCAATTGCTTTCCCTGTTAACTTACTAAAGAAAAGGGAACGTGGTAGGTAAGCCATGACACCAGCATTACATATAAAATATCCAATAAATTGAAAGGACATTTTTTTTATAAATCGGTAGACGAACTAACCGTCACGATAAAACACAATAAAACAAATAGAAAATACAACGTAGAAAAAGGTTGACAACACCCTACCATAAATGAAAGATGAAGACCATCAATCGAAAATGTAGACGAAGAACTAAGTCAAGCCCCAAAAACATATATATAAACGAGAGTTATTTCATATGTTCGGCATAAAAATATATTGTTTCCCGAATCTCTTATCACCACAAACATATATGTGCAAAAAAGAACTAGGGCCATTTGCTAAAATAACTCTTTTCTCCGAAAGCTTTGCATGAGTAACCCAATCCGAAAAAAATTTGCTAAAAAACGGATATCCGCTTGCCAAGGGTAGCCGGTAGCAGGTCAGCATGTGGGGTACAGCTCGACTCCATCTCGGTTTCATGTACAGTGAGAGATAGAGGGAGGGGAAATCTCTACTCCTGAAAAGCGAAGACCAGTGAGAGAGGAGGGAAAAAGTAGTTGTTGCAGTGGCAGAGGACAAAAGAGAGAGACAGAGAGAGAGAGATGTTAAATAGAAAAGTGCAGGCTGAGAGGACAGAGAGATCAGTGAGAGTGTTAGTGAGGGGAAAAAAGATTCTTTCAACTAAATTATAAGTTCAGAGAAAACCAATTGAAGAAGGAAGGGTTCGGGGGGTTTATTTGAAGGATCACGTGTAAGCAATAAGTTGTAACTGGACATCCATATTAGATACACATGTCACATATTGTATTTCATTGGACAAGATTGTAACTATGAAAAACACAGCATAACGACATGCAACCTAATGGAATCGAATGGAGAAGATTTATAGGAGAAGCAGATTCGCTATAATGACATATTGTTTTATGTGTGCCCAATTATAATATTTACCCATAGGGATGCCATGATTTCGTTATCTCCGGTCGACACTAGTATGCTTTACCCATATTGGAATCGAATGGATAAAAGTGACAGTGAGGGGGGGGGGTAAACATTCTTATAATTACATGTTAATTTGAAGAGAAAAACCATGGAATAAGAATAAAGTGGGTGGAGGTGAATTCGTGGGCCGACTTGTAATCGCGTAGTTGTAACTGGACACAACATGAATACGACATGACGGAAATCAAAATATACTGGACACAATATCTCAAAGACAGATTCACTTTCATTAATCAAATACAACACATGAGCAAACATTTAAAAGATGGTAGCAGAGAGTAGCAACATAGAAGACATTGAAAATGAAATTTACGGTAACAAGAAGCGAAATTGCGCCTGCGTGGTGAATCTGTATCCATCCCAGTCGAAGTGTGGGCGCATATTGCGGGCACGATGATCAGACGTCTCGTCGCTCAGTGGGAAGTTGACCCTGAAAGTTCGGTCACTCCCATAGCCGGACACAACAAGGACCCTGCCGGCCCAAAACCCATCGTTGTCGCGGCAGTCGACACGGTCTTCGGGCATGTAGGCGTCGTACGAAATACGAGGCAGCTGGGGACAAATTCGTTGCACCGGGATAATCTCCCTCATCAGCTCTCTTCTGTTGTTGCGTAGGAGGGTCACATATTCGACCTCCCAGTGGTTAGGGTCCAGTTTGCGTACAAGGGTCGCCTCGTAGAACGAACCGATCATCCTAGCCTCACCGTCGACAATCTATACTCTTTGATGTCGTCGGTATGACGGCGACGACATTGGTCCTGCATAAATTAACAAAAATAAGGTAGTATAATGATACAAGTAGCACAACTGAAATCTACACGAATGAAGTGATCGACAAACCTCTATCGTCCGATGATATAACGATGGGGACAGGTCGGGGAGGAAGGCCAGATGAGGAGCCGCGGTGGTGTGAAGAGGATGCCATTTCATTGAAGGGTTGTTGGAGAGGTTGTTAAATGGCAATGGGGATTTAACTTCACCAATTTTTGGGGAGTATGGATGGTGAATGACTATCATATAAGTGGGGTGTTTGGGAAATATCAACATTGTTCAGCATGTGACCGTTGAGGAAAAAAAAACAAAAAGCAATGGGGATTAAATTGCAGTGTTTTGTTGTTGTCTACAATTAACATGACAGTGTTCTGGTCTATATACATGACACGTGTCATTTCTGACATGACATAAATGAAGGGGATTTACTTCTTCTCGTTAGACGATACATGACACCCCTTAAAACCAAATCCCCGGTCAATTATTCCCAACTGGTTAACAAACAGTTTTCTACTGAACACATTTTGAAGGGGGTTTAGTAAAAGTTTGACCTTCGTATAAAACTGGGTTTCCCACTCACACTAAATACTTATAAAATGCAAAAGCATAGGAAAGTATACCCATATTAATTTCAAACCACGAAATACAATTTCAAACCATATGAAGTTCAAAGCAATGAATAAAAGTTGACCCGACCAAAAATTCAGAGAGACAAAAGAGGGGGGGGGGGGGATCTTGCAGAGGGTAAAGAATGACAGTTGATAAGACATGAGAGAGAGAGAGAGAGGGAGGGCGGGAGTGAGATTAAATCTCCCGCCCTGTCATTTGCGCCTGCATAGAATAAGAGTGAGATGAGGGAGAAGGGGGAGACTATAAATCCATTCACGCGCTTGACACCTATTGAGGTTAACTGGACAAACACCGACTTCTTAGAGGAAATGAGTAAGTCTTTCTTCCATTTAGGTTATGCGATACGTTTCTCCGTACAATATGTTCATCTCCCTATAAAACTGAATGTCCCCCCCCCCCTAACTAATAGAATAGGCCACCCTAACTAATAGAATAGGGGAGAAATTGTCCGTGTGTATCACTGTATTGTTTGGCGGATGGTGGGCTTGTGAAGAGGGCACTTGGGTCGTGAAGTTGTCGAGGAGTCAGAAGATCGTACTGGTAGACGAAAGTATTGACTACGTCTCCCTGAAGAAACAACTGATGGACAAGTTTAATGTCGATGGGAGGAGGCATGACGTCGAGCTCACATATGTAAAGCCGAAGAAGGAAGGGTGCAGACATTTTTCCATTGGGGATGACGAACACTTGCAGGCCTACAAGTTCGTAAGCGGTCTTTCCGGTGAATGATTCTGGCCTATCGACCTCCATGTCTCCCTGGTGCGCAAGGTTGGCGGAGATTTCACTACTACGGAAGGATCCACAACGGCCCATTCAGTTGGGGGTGGCCCATCCTTGACCCAAAAAGATCACCCACAGTTTAAAACGAAACCCCGCTTGGTAGGGGATGAAGAAGTGGAAGTTTTGGTAGCACAAGGTGTCGATGGAGACGGAAGAGGTGTCCAGTTCAAAACAAACAGTGTCCAGTTAGAAACTTCAATCGTCCAGTTAGAATATCCACGTGTCTAGTTAGAACCAAGTGATGAGTTGGACAACGCATTCGCTTTTGGCCGTGGGAAGCAGATAATTTCTGTGAGCAGTGACGTCGAGGATGTAGTCAGCCCGTGGGATCACGAGGCGGAGCGAGTGGTAAGGGAAGTAGAGGAAGCATACCAACGCGGAAAAGGGAAGACCGGAGCGTTTCCGACGACTGTAAAACTTGAACCAACAGAGTGGAAGGGTGTGGCTGGGAAATTGCAGAAGCGCCGCCGCACCTAGCGGGGGCATAGGAACTTCCAGTTACGGCGCCTTTCTCCATTAAGTACATAGTTAGCCCATTTTGGTTTGACGTCTTTCGCAATGAAGTATTTTGCCTTTCTGCAACTTCGTATGGGGGGTTTTGTTCTAGTTTGTTGTCCATTGTGTGGGTAGGGGGGTTGTTTAACGGAATGTCACATGACATTTCCCACTTTTGACATGACAATATCCGCTTTTGCCATGACATTATCCCCATATTGAGATGACATATATTGATATTGACATGTCATAATTAAAAACCAACGAAGACCACAAACCACCAATAACTGCAGATCCAAATGTCTAAACCCAACAAACATCAGTTTCAAATGAAACAACAACCGTCGGCATACCAGCCAATATGCGGTCTAAACCAACCAACAAGTCTACAGAAACCAACAATGTATATAAAATCAATGGGGGAGTTTTTTTAATGATCGGATGGGGGTGTAAGACGTCCGTGAAAGACGGCAACACAAAGGGATTGGCGGTACGCCGTAATGAATTGATCGTCCAGGCCACAGAACTTGGTGTCGACGGTCGCGAGGAGCTGCAGGTAACGGATGGCGTATGGACCACAGTCGCCCCTACATCACAATAACGAAATATGGTCACCCAACCTGCAACAATTTTTTATAAATGATGTGGAAATAATGACTTACGATTGTTTGTTTTGGGGAATCTCTTTCACCCTTTTGTACGCCAATGGTTTCGGGACTTTGCCGACCCATTTAACTCGAAGTTCGGGGTGTGTGTTCATCAAAATGGGGAGGAGGTGGGTCACCGGCTTTAGGAGGCCCACCATATGGCGCTCAACGACGTGGCTTATGTCGGGATCGTATACGTCTAATGTCCACTCAGCGAAGTTGATGTCAAGGGCTACCCAGTGCTCGTTCTTCAGATTCCAAGGTGCCAACAACCGGTCCACATCGGCCCAACCCGTCGGAAACATCTGCGACAACTTGCCGTCGAAGTAGTGGGTCACCGTGTCACCCCCCTTCACCACGTCAAGGTTCCCCTTCGCATCCGCCAGTTGCTTCTGCAGTAGATACCCTAGATGAAATCAAGAATGGCGACCCCTTCGTACTTGTCATCTGCATTGATGTCCTTCCGCAGGAGGGCGCAAGCTTGCTCAATATGCTGGACGCAAGGAAAAATCATTTATATGGAAGACCATATCAGGAAGAAGGTGATGCATCAAACCACGATGTGGGAACGTAATTAACCTCATATGACACCCAGGTGGTCGGTTATTGAAGTGTCTTGAAAAACTGCTTCTCCAGTAGGGTGCCTTCGACCGACCGAACGGGGTCACTTCCGTCCTTCATCCACGCAGCGAACGCATCAACATCTGGCCTCGTCGCCATGCCTAGCTCGGTGGCATCCACTGGCTTCTTGCCCACACGCGACTTCTTCACTGGCTGAGTTACGTCCGCCTGGGACAACGTATCAGGATGTTGACAGGTGCTTCTTCTCGACCATAGGAGGGGCACCTCAGACTCATCCTCAACCTCGGAGGCACCGGGTGCCACCAACTCCTCATGCAACTTGCAGCCCATAGTGCGGTTAACATGACAGTAAAAACAATTGACATGACATCAAATATTTCTTAACATGACAGTCTCATGCACAAACCTCTATGGCCTTGGCCTTGGCCTTGACCTTGTTCTCCTTGGTGGGCTGTCTATCCTCCTTACCCTTGTCCTTTTCCCTTGTCCTTGCCCTTGTCCTCGTCCTCCTTGCTCTTACCCTTGTCCTTCACTGATCCCTGAACCTAAGCACATGACCTCTTAGTAAATTGACATATATTGGAATTGGCATGGCATGTACCGACATGCACAGGACATCCAATATGAACAACATGATGACGATTCTGATCTGATACCAGGATAACCTTACCTCCTTTCCCAGAACCTCCTCTTGCTCCTCCGACTCCCACGTCCTCTTCCACCTCAGTTTCCTCTTCATGTTTTCAATCGCCTCCTCAAGCGGGGCCATCTTCAAGGCTAACTCCACGGTTATACTCCTCACCATGTCGTCCATCTTTGCCAATAACCGTGACTCGATCTCTAATAAGGTAGCTTCTGTCTGTGTGCCCTCCCGTGATTCTTGCGTTGACCCATGTGCTCCCTTTGGTTGTTTCTTTGGTGGGGGTTTCACATTTGCGAATACGAACTCCCGGACAATGTTGTCGAAGAAGTTGTCCCGCTTGTCGTGAGTGTTTCGGGCATCGCGGTATAAATGGGTAGCTCCCTCCACTTCATCGGGGAGTAGAAGCGGCCTCGCGGTTGCAGGGTCATTGAAGTGCCCGAGCTCCTTAGCCTCCTGCAGTCGGGTTTCGATGGAGGTATACTTGAGGTTCGGGTCTCTAAACTCGTATTGCAAACACCTGGGGTGCAGCTTCTCATCTATGACGTTCGCGAATTGGACGGCCATTGGAGGGAGGGCTTCGTACACCCATAGCTGCAAACAAATGTTGTCCAGTAAATATTCACTCTATGTCAAGTCAATTAATATTGGACGCCTAGTAAACGTGTAAAAGGCGTCTAGTGAGATCTGTGTACGAACCTGGAAGGCGAGAGGGAAACCCAGCAGGCAGTAGGCCGGGCGTGCATTAGAGCTGCTCTCATCCCGTTGGAGCTTCCTCTCGACTGCACGGTTCAGGAACTCGTTCGTTCGCTCGTAGCAAAGCCGACCCCACGGAAACTCAAGGAATTTGTCAATGTCGCCGACAAGATCGACCACCCACCCGTGAATGTAGTTTTCGGGTTCCTTCCCGAACAATACACCCTCGGCCAGCATCAGCAGGACTAATTTAAACTTTCTGGTTGACGATTTCTCAGATGCCATTGCCAAACGGAACTGCACCTCGAACTCGGACATCTTCAACTTTGAAACTCCAAAGAAATCAAACACTGCCTTCTCGAACGGCCCGTCGTCCTCTGGCTCTTCGCCATAGCCACAATTGAGACCGGTGACAAGGGTGAACTCAGCTATTGAGAACCTCACGACCGCATCATGGATCTTGTACCACGTTTCATTCTCCTTCTTTATCTTCAATTGTCGTTGGAGAACGTAGTGTACAAGCTGTCCCGAGAACTGGACCCTTGTGCCCAGTCTTGCAATGCCCCCCAACAGGCTGTCCGTCATGCGCTTCCAATTGGACTCGCTCAACCGGTTGTCAATGTTTACTAGGAGCTGCATCCGGGAGTGTTGGTTAATTTTTGCTTTGAAGTGTCTGTCTTCCTCGACGGCGTACACAACCTGCACAAACTTCAACATGTCAGCCACACTGCACCACCACAATCACAACTTACATTATTCGAACGAAATCCATCTTACCGCGCCGGAGGTTTGAGCTCTACGGTCTACAATCTTCTTTACACTTCGCTGCGACATTTTTAATATTCACCAGATATCCTGCATAATGGGAGACCAAAATTCAGTATTCTACAAATCAATTCGTCTCCCCCAACCCACGGTTCCCTTCATATCAATATCAAATGTAACATGACACAAAGACAGGTACACATGACACATACTTGTGAATACATGACAGTATACTTATTCAATTTGTACATCTCCAATTGCACACAAGTCACCCTATTCTAGATAATGTCGATTCCACATAAACGTTCACCCTTTCTAACATTTTCCCTAACCCTAATGCGCCGCATTTCATCCAATTTCCCCCAAAACTGAACGTATCTACAGTCATACGCCCCATTTTGCCCAATTCCCCCTAAACTGAACATATATACACTCACCCTGCTCCTGATAAGTTGGATTCGACAAGACAGTTGCCCAATTTCCCCATTCCCAAAAATACGCTTCTCTCCCAATCGCCCACACCCCAGTTCCCAAACTTTCCAACCGTTGGTTTTAAATTGACGTCGGTTACTTACTACATGACAGGGCGATATTGCGCACTGTGAACCCATTCGACCCCTTATTTCCATTTTCACACAATCAAAACCAGTTTAGGTTCTTCCAATCGGTTCTTCCCCTACGAATCCAAGCAAAACGTATTTAATCGACATTGTGAGGGTTTACTTACTTCAAAATTGGCCACTTTGTCTCCTCTCCTGCTCTGTCGTCTTCTTCCTCGGGTTGACTTCTTCTTTTCCTCTCTCGCTCTGTCGTCTTCTTCCTCTTCTTCTTCATTCTCTTCTTGTTTTCCTCAGGTTTGCATGAACAACTGTTGCCCTCTCTCTCTCTCTCTCTTCCTCTTTTGTAAGCCGTGAGAGGCAGTTGGACTCGACAGTTTTGAAATTAAATTATCTTCCTCTCTGTCTTTCCACATTAACTTCCTCCGCTTCCTCTCTCTCTCTCTCCACAATAACTTCTCCGCTGCCTCTCTCTCTCCACCCCGCTTCCTCTCTCTCTCCTCCTTTACTTTCTCTCTCCTCTGTCCCGGTTATTTTCATCCACTTTTAACCGGAATCTTTGCAAATTTTTTTTTTTTTTTTTGGGGGGGGGATTTAACCCTTGCAATTGTTGTGAATAGTGAGTTAAGCTAGCAAACTTGACCGGGACAAAGGTCATTTACTATCATTCCCTCAAAGAACTACAACAATTATTAATTATGGGGAAAAAATACATAAAAATATTCATTTGTTGTATAAAACAAAAGAAAATAAAGTGAAGCAAATTTGGCTAACTAAACCAACATATGTATAATTAAAGTTTTTTTCTTATATAAATAATTAAAGTAATTTTAAAGTAGTGTTTTATATTTACACATTACATACATTGTCACTCACTACAGTAGTTTAGAAAAATAAAACCAAACATTGTCACTACTCAAACATGGGGTGGGCCCTCCCATAATGGGTTATGAAGTGTGTTACTTTTAAGCACAACCAAGGTCCACAACACTAGTGAATATGCTCCATTATAGACTAGTTGTGAGATTCAAATTAAGAGATTCTCTCCCTTTTTTTTAATGTGATTGGAAAAAAAGGAAAAGATTCCATGTGGATGGGTCCATCCATTGGTATACAGGGCATGCCATTGATTTCCTTATTTTCGATCTACTCCTACATTACATAGCTAGTTTTCATGATAGATAATAATTAGAAAAACGGTATTTCTAAGGGTATATGATAAACAAACTATACTAGAAATTATTTTCTATATTTAAATGTATTTACTTTGATAAAATATTATTAAAAATGACTAAAATTATTTAAATTTGAAAAATCTTTTATTTGTAGCCTCTTATCTTAAGAAAACCCGTTTAAAAGACAGTAAGATATTACTCCCTCCGTCCGTGAAAACTTGTCATTTTAGAGGTTCGATTTTGTTCATAAAAACATGTCATTGTAGGTATTTTTGCTTTCACTTTACGAAAATGCCCTTGACATGATTGATGAGTTGTAAGTTGTGGTTTTCGATAAAGTGAAAAGTAGAATAATAAATGAGGGTAAATTAGTAAAAAATGGAGTAGATTATTGGATTTCTTAAAAATTGTGCTAAGGGCTAAAATGACAAGTTTTCGCGGACGGAGAGAGTACTATACTTATAAGATTATAATTAATGAACTTTGATTTGCTTATTTGAAAATAGCAACAAGTCCATATAAAAAACATTAAAACTCATTAAAAATTCGGTTTGATAGAAAAATAAAAATCTAAAAGGAAATGGGTGCATCACCTAATTTAAAAATGGTCAAACTGTGTGTATTTATTGAAATATTTTTAAATTTGACCTTTTATTCTATGCTTTAAGGGTACGTATAAGATATAAAAATCGTTAAGTGATTATCTTGTTGAAATTACATCTCGACTTTCTTTCTCAAATTAACCACCGAACAGGGGAGATTGTTTATTTGATAATATAAGTATGCATTAATAAAGAAATAATTTTTCTTTTCACAAAATATTAACACATACTCCCTTCGTTAAGAAAAACATGTCGGTTTATAATCTAAATATTGTTAAGAAAAACATGTTATTTTATGTATTTTGTCATTTACTTTACAAAACTGTCCTTATAATGATTATATAAGTGTTAGTTGTAGTTTTCAATAAAGTAAAAATGTAAAGTAATAATTAGGGGTATAAATGTATTTTTTTTTATTTAAAGACTATTAATATTGCCGGCCAAAATTACCTTTGATTTTTTAAGCTTATTGTTTAATCCCCCCCCCCCCCACCACCCCCACATGCTTACATAACACAAGATGCTACATTTATACAGTAATCTAGAATCACACTTTTGTAATAGAGGAAAAAACAAATAAAGTGATGAAATAGATAAGTATCATTTAATTGGTGTGGAATTTGATTGTAGATTTTTCTGGACGTATTTTAAGGAGGTAAAAATTATATAAAATATTATTTTTTTAATGAATTTGTTTTTATAAGTTTATACTTATGAATACCGACTATGAAATTATTAAAAAAAATTGATTAAAAAATTAATATTTTGTAGTATTTTTACCTCCTCAAAAAGCGTGTAAAAAAAGACAAACGACACTTATTTTGGAACAGACAGAGTATTTTATAAGCACCATTCAACATCATCATCATCATATTCATCGCCATCACTCGTCTTTTCGAGCATCAAAGTTGGAAAAGAAAGACAGCGGGGCTGAGCCCGTTATTGGCCTCATGTATCCCATCTCTCTTTTCAGTAATAGGGAATTTATGGAGTACTATTTATCGCCTGGTCCATTTATTTTAAAAAATAAGACAAGGATTCGAAATATTAGAGCATCTTTAATTGTGGTATTTGAGTTGAGTATCATAGCTATTTTTTATAATAAAATACTATAAAATGTGGGAGAACCAATAAAGTGAGTATGTTACCATGATACTCTCCTCATATAATTTTCTTGGTTTAACAAAAAATCTGGCATTTATTTTTGTTTTCCTTTTAAAAAATTAACTATGGTACTCCAAGTACCATGGATAAAGATGGTCTTAAATATCACTTATGTTAGGTAAATTGAGAGGTCGATAGAAATTGACAGACGGACTTAATCGTCATGGTATGGTTAAATGAAAAGACAAATAAAGACAAGGATCTAGACCCAAGTTGAGTGTAACGACGAAAAACCCGGCACAAAGAGTTATGGAAACCTCGGAGAAGAACTGCGAATAGCGAGAATACGGAGAAATGACTAAACTTTCACGGCGTCTCGCTGCCAAAAAGACGAGAGCTCAAACCCACCAATATAAAAAAAATGACGTCATCTGGAAAAGTGTAGCAAACGACGTTCCTCTCACCTGTTAATGTGCCTTGAATCATCGTTGACTGGTGACGCATCGGGATGTCCCGGGGGAGCTCTCGACGGTGGTCTCGGTTTCATGAGTTTTTTAATATACTCATGAAATGTCGACCCCCTTGTAACCCTAATATGTTTTCGTCTCCTCTAATACAAAACTGGTTCTCTGCCCGTGGATGTAGATAACACACCGTTGTTGAACCACGTAAATCTCTGTGTCTTTCTTCGCTTTTATCATTCTCTTTATAACATCACCTATATGATGGATCTTCGGAAGCGACAAACACTACCGCAATCCTCTTGATCAACAGCAGGGCGTACGAGACTACAACCTAAATTGGAACTAAACTCAGACACGTCGAAGAAAAAGACGCCATAAAGCTGAGCAATGCAAATCACGCCATGGGTAAAAAGGACGACGAAGATCAATGTTTGAGTTCAGGAAATCAAGTTAAATCTCTAAATGAACCAACGATCCGAACACATGGTTTGTTTTCCTGTTCGGTTTCATTTTTTTTAGCATGACTCGCCAAAAAGGGACGAAAGTTGAACTCCACACCGACTGGTCCATTTTATATGCGGGTGTTCTTATATACACTGTAAATTCACTTTGTAATATATTGTTGCTAATTAAAATTGAAATGGACATTGTTCAACGTTGAATTGGACGTTGTTGAGCGTAGACGTTGTCGACGTTGCTAAATGGCAAGCCAAAGTATCGGGTTTGATCGAGCTAGCAACGTAGGATCAGACATCGTTAAGATAAATATTTTATTAAAAAGCACAAAGACACACATAGAGCCAAACGAAGTGAACCAATCGATTTTTTTCGAGTTTCTTTTGTTAACACAATATTATTCCTTTGTTCTAGTAATTGTTGGAATGTGGTTGTCCCACATCGGTAATATAGAGAATGCTTGAACAATATATAGGGTTGAAGGGCTACTCCTCTCATTGCCAATTGATTTTAGGATGGAACTCCGCTCGACTTATGTGCCAGGCTATTAGCGCAAGGACGCACGTGTGCACACGACCCTCGATCCCGAGTCCAAACAGACTTCAGTATGATATTAAAGTTAGGTGGGCCAGGTGGGGCTAAGACAAGCTGGAGAGAGGTCGTGTGTGCGAGCCAACGTACGGAAGACTGGAACAATCTTATATATGGCGGGAGACTGGAACAATCTTATATATGATTTAGTGTGTTGTATCATGTATGTTAATAGTTAGTCCGTCTGTCGATCTGTCAGCTTCTTAGATTATCAAAGAGGTAATTGTTGTCTCTCAAATTCTTATCAAATACTACGTAATTGACATTAACCACAAAACCATATTTACGTAATCGACACTATTCGAATGACTCCCTATATATATATAACGTTATGATTAACACTAACAAAATTTAAATGTAGAAATCAATTGATAATGTCATCTAGGGAGTATATATTAAAACTGGATAAATCAATAGGAAAGCAGAAACAGAAAACGGGTAGGTAGACAGTTAGACAGTAGACTAGACCCGTGAATCCCATCCCTGAAATATTACGTGTTTATTTAGCAGTATTGCTATTGACACGGTCAATTTATCGCTATTTACACGGTGGCGACCACGGTTTCTAAAACTGTGAAACTGTTTATGCGACGGTTTTAAAAACCACCGCCATGAATCACATTTGCCTCTCTACCCCATTGACCGGCCACAGTTTTAGAAACTGTGGGAATGTTTATGGCGACGGTTTTGAAAACCGTCGCCATAAATCCCATTTCCATTCAATAGATAAGCTATTTTCTCAGGATGCCTCTGTGTCCGCTCGATGTGATGAGAGAAAAATGTAGACTTATGGCGACGGTTTTGAAAATCGTCGCATAATATTCTCACGGTTTATGAAACCGTGGCCGCCACCGTGTCCATGACGATATTTTCACCGTGCGGATTGTCTCCCCCTTATTTAGTCGGTCATAACCATATTGGAGAAAGTCAACTAGCTGAGTTGCAGTGCTTTTTTAACTCTCCAAACTCCAAAGTACTCCGTATACTCACGAAATTACGAGATGAACGTGCAATGGTACGACGTCGTGTCATAAACGTTCATACGCTGATCCACCAATTTAATAACAACTGACAAAACACCAAAAAAAGGAAAGTCGATCGCTTATAATTAATTAACTTCTAAACAAATTCTACCCAGTGCCTCCTGAGTTTAAATTAGAGTAAATTACATAAAACCACCATTTAAATAGATTATATTGTCCAAAACGACTCCCTACATGCGAAATTGCAACAACCCTTGTCCAAAATGACTCTCTACATGCGAAATTGCAACAACCCAGCAGTTAAATAAACTCTGTTGACAAAAAAAACCACCCATCCCTTAATTCTGTTAGGTTTTCAGTTACTTATCCGTTAAATCGAGGGTCGTGTACACAGGTGCGCCCTTGCGCTAAGAGCCTATCACATAAGTCGAGCAGGGTTCCATTCTAAAACCAATTGGCGATAGGAGGAGTAAGCCACTAGCTTATATACTAAGGCTTCTTTTTTCATATTATCGATGTGGGACTCTTTTTGGTCTCTTCACATCTTTCATTCTCTCAACACGGGGCATTAAATTGCAACTGTCCCACTTCATTAAACTCATTAACCTACAACTTTCAAATCTTATGTAAGGCTCTTTATTTGAAGTGGTTAATATCTTTGCCCACTGTTCATCTTTTTTAAGTAGGAGGCCGTAAGGCCAAATCATTGTTTCAACCGGCCGGCTCCTCCCACCGACGTCATTTGAAGATTCCAACCACAAACCATCAGATCTGGACTTCACTCGTTCGCATTCATTCGCTTATGGGGTTGTTCTCGTTAATTTATTGCTTGAAAGTGCGATATTTTTGGGTTTTCAAAACCAAGCTCCAATCTTCTTCCAACATATCTGAACTTCTATTGAGGTGTTTGGCCCGTTTGGGGGAGAGGTTGTGGGTTGTCCACCTGACCGGTTTTTGGTGGGCACTCGCAGCTTATTTGATCTTGATGTGAGAGATGACGTTCTCCAAGGAGATGGTGGTTTGATCTTCTGGGTTCTTTGTCTCTCTCCGAAAGAGTAAAATATTATTAAAAATAAGGGTAAAAGTGTATTTTTCACATGTTTGTTAACAGAATTGTATCTTCGGGTGGCTTTTTGCTAATAAAGTTTATTTAGCGGGTGGTTTGCTACAATTTCGCATATATGGGGTGATTTTGAGCAATATGACCTATTTTAAGGGTGGTTTTCTAGAGTTTACCCATAAAATTAATATACTTTGAATCCTCTCCCTTTTAAAAAAAATATTCAAATGTTTGAGTGCATCAAGTTAAAATTACACACTATGTATACATGTATGACATTTAAGTTCAATTTTTTTTTTGGTGAAAACATTTAAGTTCAATTTGTTTTAGATATCTATATCTATATATCTGGCATCAAATATTAGGATTGAGATATAGTCCACTCGAAAAATGACTGGGGTCATGTGAACATGCACACATGTCGAGTGAGGTTCCATTCTAAAATTGATTGACAATATGAGGGAGTAGCCCACTAGTTCATATACTAAGGAAAAAAAGTCTTCTTAATTTTTATCTTCTTTATGCTCTGTATTGCTTAAGTAAAGAAAAGACCAATAAAAACCTTATGGGAAAGAGAGCTCATTGTTTGTTCATATTTTCATTGTGGAACTCAGTGCTCTCTTCACGTACATGCTCTCAACAGTTTGATATTTTGATATCAGATTTCTCATTTTCTGGCTTATTTAATTTGGTATTTTGATAAAAATATATTTAAGCTTATTCCATGCGAACACGTGTCCAAGCTCCAAACACTAGTTTCATATAAGGTTAAATTCCATAAAAACATCACTTAAATACACCATTTTGCATAAAATGGCCCATTAAATTGAAAATTCCAGAAAACCACCCTTTAAAAGCTAACTGTTTGCAAAAGAATCAACCGTCCCTCCTTTGACTTTAATTTTGATGTTAAAAGTGCACAATTGCTATTTTGCCCCTTCTCGGCTTCACCATAAATATCCTACTTCATCTCTTGACAAATCTCATATGTTTCATTCTTGACTCAGTTGGTTCGAAGTTGATCATCATTGAGTTGGTAATTAGTTCAAAGGCGTGCATCCTTTATCTTTTGGTCCTCTCCTCAAATGAAAAATGAAAAATGAAAGTTGTTGAAGAGCGACTCCCCCCCCCCCCTCCCCTTTACCCTTCAAATCTCTTCAGCAACTTCCTTTTTTCATTTTTCTAAACAAACGAGCCCAAAATAAAAGGAAAAAATGGTAATTTTACACAATTAATAGCAATCTTAACGGAAAATGTGAGATAGTACATGTTTCTTTTGAAAGAATTTAGGTTTTTAAGGGTGATTTCTTAGAATATTTACTTTTTAGGGATGATTTTATGTAAAATATTGTATTTAAAGAGTGATTTTCTAAAGTTTGGTCTTTAGTCTTTACATAATTTTTATTTTTTAAAATAAATGTTAAAAAATTTAAATATCATATGTCTTACTAATTGGATGGAGGGAGAGTAATAATATGTCAATATCATACCGGCCAGGCCAAAATGACTATTCATCTAATTTGGACAAACAAGGAAAAATACAAAAGGCGATTAGGAGAGAAATCAATCAAGCAAATGAGTCGAATCTGGTGCATGGAATCATCAATTATTTCACATGTTCTTGCTGCCTTTAATTATTCATTCTATTGTTTATTTAAATAATAGGGAGATTGCTTATTCACCACTTTTCAATACCAAATTCATCACACATACACATAGATTCTTGGGAATTTTGTTAATTAATTTTTACTCACCCACCTTAGTACAGAGATACAACAGTAAAATTGCAAGTTACTGTTTCCGGTACCAAAAGTGAAAGATTCTTTGACCGAGAATAGAAGAGCTGAAAAGTAAATTTAATTAAACTTAACTACGATTAATTTCGATATATATCGATGCACAGTAATTAATTAATTAATACACACATATTTGGGGGAAATCACACATACGAAACCCTAGTTTTACCTTGACTAGAAATCTTGGAAGGAGATCGCTCTGATCGACAGAGATCGATCGAGCTAGGAGTAATTAATTTGCTAGCTATGGTGGCGCGATCGATCGATCGGCGTCATATCCAGAGAGCTCCAGCTTCTACGAGCCTCGGCACGAGGTGGCCGCTGAGGTGGAGCGCGACGAGGCTCTCTAGTCCACCGACGCGCGTGCCTCCGACGAAGAGAGCGGGAGCGTCGGTGCTGCCGTCCTCACGATCCGGTGGAGGTAGGGCGGCGATCTCGTCCTCGTCGAGCTCGATGACGATCGGATGGACGCGGAGCGTGGAGAGGAGGCGCTTCATCACGTGGCACATGTAGCAGGAGTTGCGGCTGAAAATCACCGCCGGATTCTCGGTTATGAGGCGCCGGATCCTGATCTCAGCTGACTCGTCCGCCGCGTCGATCGCCAGCGTCGACGTGCTCGTCAGCTCCAGCCTGATCCCGCCTTTCATCATCCCGATCGAATCGCCGATTGATTTTCGGTCCAAGTAAGAAATCAATTAAGCTTTCAGTTGATTCGCTTTTGGTCGTCCCGCCGGTTGACGGTGGCTGTGACGGCGGCGATGAGGTGGCCGAAGGCAAGTGTTAGTTTTGATTCCTTTCTGATTTTTTTTTAGAGGGAGGGGAGGGTTAAGGGATTTTATACGGGGGAGAGAGCACCGGAAACGGAACGGGTGATTAAATAAAAACTGATAAATTAATGATATTTGGAAACAGCTAATTATAGTGTAAAAAAGACGGGGACGCGCGGAGGAGGGGAATGTGGGAAGGACGCGCTGGTTGACAAAGGGAATGTGGTTAGAGAAGCGGGGGACTTGGAAATTGGAATGATGCAAATGGGAATCACTGGAGTGGGGAGGGGAGGGGGGTAGCTGTCACGTGCGTTGTTGTTTGATGATTCACCTGTTGACGTCATAATTATGTGATTACTTTTTTCATTTAAAAATACAATTTTTCAGAGTCACCAAAAAAAATAAAAATAAAAATTGTACGACGTATTAAAAAATCGGTTTTTTTTTATATGATAATATTTTCATTTTAGAAAAAATATACGTTTAATTAAAATTTATTAACTGAATTTAAATAAAATTTAGGATAAATTGTAACTAATATCCCAACCTTTAGGGATAGTTACTTTTAATATCCTGACCTTGTAAAATTTCACAAAATATCCTAACCTATATTATTAGTTGCAATTAACACCCTAAATGAGTTTCTTCAATTAAAAAATTACCCACATCATACAAAAATTACAAAAAAATCACCTATATTCATAAAATATTTCCAATAAACTCCTAATATATTTTAAATTTTGAAATTAAAAAAATCTCTTACAATTTAAGCCCACCCAACCTACCATACAAAAATAATTATAACATCTATATAAAATCTACTCCGTTAAAAATATAATATAATTATTTTAGCACTTACTCACTTAATATTTTAATATAATTACTCAAAATAATTAATTATTTATTTTAAAAATAATACTTTTACAAAAATAAATAATGTAAATTTTAATAAATAAATGGTATGAGGTAATGAGATGTGATAATCATTTGTAATAAATAGTTACATACTAAAAATATATTAAAAATAATATGGTAAACTTATTTTTTTACCATATTATTTTTAATATATTTTTATTATATAATTATTTATTGAAAATGCTTATCATGTCTTTTACCATTCATTTTTTTAAATCTTATTTTTTTTTTGTAAGACTATTGTGTTAAACATTTCTTATAGAATCATTTTTTAATACAATGGAATTTATGTGTGTTACATTATAAGTTGTTATGTATTAGTTTTAGTATATATAACATAATAATAACAAAAAAGACAATATATATATCGTATATTCGTATCAAATAATATACAGAGAATATATAGATGTACAAATCGGCATGTATCGAGACAGACTTATATAAATTTAGATTTTAATTATAATGTATGTTTTTAGATAAATAATTAATTATTTTGATTGATTTTATTAAAATTTTGAATGAGTAGACGCTAAAGTAATTATATTATATTTTAAAGGTGTATATTCTATATATTTATTATAATTATTTTTGGATGATGGGTCGGGTAGGGGTTAAATTGTAAGAGATTTATTTAATTCTCATTTTTTAAATGTATTAGGGGTTTATTGAAAATATTTTATGAATATGGGTGATTTTTTGGAATTTTTGTTTGATGTGGGTAATTTTTTTAATTTAAAAAACTCATTTAGGGTGTCAATTGCAACTAATGGTATAGGTTAGGATATTTTGTGAAATTTTACAAGGTTAGGGTATTGAAAGCAACTATCCCTAAAGGTTGGGATATTAGTTGCAATTTACCCTAAAATTTATATACTCGTTTATTTTTGGTAGGATATCGTCCCACATCCAATAGAAAACCGGTTAAATTTTTATAAAAGTATTTTTAACCATTAATCAAATTTTATTAAAATGCAATAAAATGACAATTTTCATATTTCGATGTCGATATTTTTAAAATTTTATTTTTAAATGAATTGAGTACAAAAAATACGTAGTAATTACTACTCCGTATTTCATTTTTTTTTTTTGGCTTTGGTAATCGTAGTCGGAAAGCATTGAAATAATAGAGTAGGGAGAAGGGACCTACAAGCATATAAGAAACGATGAGTCCATTCCCTTATACGACTTTATCAATATGGAGTATTTTCTAATTTAGTTGCTATGGGTTGATACTTTTTTTTTTAACAGTAGGAAATGAGTAGATTGACAAACGATTTTGAAGTTATCAGAAGATGACTTGTTAGACTCTACACAAACGGTCGTCATTCAAAAAAAAAGAAAAAAATAAAATAAAAGCATCTAAGACAAAACTTTAAATGTCCATGAGAAATTGAACTCATCGTGTCCGACATTAAAACTCTGTTGGGCGTGAATGAAGTTTCTTTCCTTTTCACACCTAGCTCGTTATGACAATATCGAATGACTGATAAGGTTGCACATCTTAGCTACTCGGACAAAAATCCCGACACTCGGACAAAAACCCCGACTTCTAAAACAATTCCGACCTTATTGACCTCATCTGTCATGATGCTATCAAGTAGAGTCTCTTCACCAATTTTTACCTAATAAAAACTATATATTCATGTTCGCCTATAGTTAAGAATTTAATTGCAACATTTGCCTATATTGTTTCTGAGTAAGTTATACTCCCTTCGTCCTATAATAGATGTCTTTTACTATTAATGCACGTTTTTCTAATTAAAAAGCTAAAAACAATATAAAATATCAATATTTTATCAAATATTTTTAAATAATATCATATATATTACTAATAAGTATATAATTATTTTAAAGAATGAATTAAAAATTGATATTTTATATGATTTTTAGCTCATTAAAAAGCGTACATGAATAGGTCAAAGACAAGTATTGTGAGACGTAGGGAGTATATATATATATATATATATATATATATATATATATATATATATATATATATATATATATATATATATATATATATATATATATATATATATATATATTTAATGGAAAATTTGTATTGGTCTTTATAGTCTTTTGATCCATCAAATGCGTTTAGTAGTTGAATTATTGTCTTCTTAAAAAAAACAAATTATTACAGATGCGAAAAAAATAATATCAAGGGTCAACTACGTAAGAAATAGTAAATAATAGTCTATTGATTAATGATATTTTTTTTCACTGTAAAACGCAAGTAATAGGTTAATAATCTTTCCGTTAATTAAAACATGTCATTTTAGACATTTGTACATTTTTTAAGAAAGCAAACAAAAATATATTTATACACTTAATTATTACTTTATTTTTCCACTTTATTGAAAATTACAACTAACAAATATCTAATCATTACAAGGGTAATTTTAAAAATTGAATACCAAAATATCTAAAACGACATATTTTTCTTAACAAGATTTTACTTCGAAAACGACATATTTTTCTTAACAGAGGGAGTAGTATCAAGCAATCACCGTTTTTTTTTTTTTTGATTAGGAAAGAATCTGGGCGAGCGAGCTCTACCCGACAGCATCCTTTCGGATGAGGCCTAAAAGACCTGAATCGTTGTAAATATCGACTCCCCAAGCAGAGTGACAAAGGTGTGCAACCTTATCAGCCACTCTATTGCCTAATCGGGGAACATGAAAGAAAGATACTTCTTTCAAAGTCGATAGAAGGAGTTTAATATCTGACATTATTAGCTCAATTTCCCAAGGACATTTAGAACTTTGATTGAGGTGGTTTATGATTATACTAGAATCACCTTCAATGTGGATTTTGTCGATATGGAGTCGATTAGCGAGTTGGATCCCTATTTTTACAGTAAGAGCTTCCGCTTTTAAGGGACTTTGTTTACCAAGCTTTTGATAGCATATTTGTATTGGGTGTCCTTGCCAGTCCCTGATTATTACTCAAGCAATCACCGTTTGGTATAATGGGATGAAACACTAGATTTACTTAAAACGTTTTGATTTTGGGCCTTTGGCCAATCAAATCGGACTAGAGATGAAAAATTACAAGTTGGTGTAGTGGTTATGGGGCTACATCCCATGCCTTGAGGTTCGAAGTTCGAATCCTCGTGGAAAGATGGATACGCTTGTGAGTGGAAAAGTCAACCCCTTAAATGGGTCTACAGTAACCTGATCCAAATGTAAAGTGGGCTAAGCCCACTTGAACTGGAAAGGATCTAAAAATAAAATAAAAATATGAGTAGCAATGAACAAAAATCCCGTTCAAATTGTCCATTTGATTACTATTTATAACTTATCAAATAATTGACACTATTTTTTTTAAATAATTATTTACACATTATTGGGTTATTAGAGTATTAATGTGTATAATTTTTAGAAATCGTTTATAGGTTTTTTAACACAGTTTGTCTATTGTGTGCTCTAAGGGTATAATAGTATAATACTACCTCCGTTTAGAAATATAAATCATTTTCTATTAACACGGGTTTTCTTATGATGATCAAAACTATATAAAATATTAATTTTCTTATTAATTTTTTTTAATAATCTCACACTTATTAGTAAGAAGTAGAGGGAAATGCACAAAATAACCCAAAAAACCGGTTTATTTGCAAGGTTAAACCAATCCAGCTTTAAATTATGTCAAACCGGATATTTGGTAAAAAGTTCTCTTGGTAGCATGTAAGGCCCCGTTTGGTACGAGTGCATTAATCAGAATGGGAATAGGAATCGGAATCGGAATCAAAAATGGGAATGAGTCATTACCGAAGCATGTTGTTTGATATAATGTTAAAATGAGAAATTAAAAAAATCAACCTAAAAATACACAAATTTAACCTTATCATTTCAAAATCACACAAATCCAATATCTCAAATTAGACATAAACATACACAAATTCAACCTAACAAATTCATAAATTTATTATAAAAATACATAATTTTAACAAAATTGGTAAATCTGGGAGTAGCAGTGGTCGATTGCACAAGGAGGAGGGTTGGGTGGGCTGTGGGCCAGTCGACCGCGACGAGGAGGGAGGGGTAGGCTTGGTCAACTTCAACGAGGAGGGAGGACTGTGGAGGATGACAGTGCGGAGGACGACGACGACGGAGGGAGGACTGCAGGACCAGTGGTGGCGTTGTCGACGCCGGTAGATCTGGGCATAGATCTGGACAGCAACGACATAGACTTGGGCGACGATCTGGGCATAGACCTGGACGGCGACGACGACAGTGGTGGCGGTGTCGATGCCGGCAAACCTGGACGGCGGTGTCGACGTCGGCGAACCTGGAAGGACGGCGACCATTGGAGATGAGGGAAGAGGGTGATTGCAGGAGGTAGGAGGGAGATTTGGGAGGAAGATGATGCATTCAGTATGTGGTCTGTGGGAATGGATGATTCCTTGGGTTTTTTCAGGGAATGAATTTTGCTAGAAACTGGGAACCCTCCCATTCCCGGTAATCATTCCCATTCCCGATTTCAACATACCAAACAACAAAATCGGGAATCAGTCATTCCCATTCCCCCTTTTTGATTCCCACTAATGGATACCAAACACTCGCTAAGGGGGGGGCATTTCGGTTTCCAGTGATTGACACTTGGCAAAAATCAGAAAGGGTGAGAGAGAGAAGGAGAGAGAGGGGGAGAGAAGTAGAAGAAAGTTTGCAATGGAGAGAGAAAGCCTGCAGAGGAGAGAGAGAGAGAGTGTGTGTGTGAAAAAGAAAAGTAAAGTTGTAGAGGAGAGAGAGAGAGAGATCAGTGAGGATAGGACAGAGAGAGATGGAAGAGTCATCTCTCCTCTGCGACTTTACTGTTGTTGTTTCACTTCGAAAAAGAAGCAATTGGGCAGGGGTTTAGTTGCAGGTTGACGTGTAAGCAGTTAGTTTTAACTAGACACTCAAAGCAAAACGACATGACACATATTGGAATCGACTGGACAAGAGTTATCGGAGAAACAGATTCTCCATCGATTTCAGATAGGAAATGGGCAAGTTTGCTTTCGATAAAGGTTATGCGAGAGGTGTCTCCCTCAAATCTGAAGCAAATTTACCCATTTTCTATCTGAAGTCGATGGTGAATCTGTTTCTCCGATAACTCATGCATGTCTAGTCGATTCCAATATGTGTCATGTTGTTTTGATTTGGGTGTCCAGTTAAAACTAACTGCTTACATTTCAACCTGCAAATGTCCCATCACTGTCACTCTTTCATCTCTCTCTGTCCTATACTCACTAATTTTATACTATAGTTTTTATCATCCTAAGAAAACGTGCGTGAATAGTAAATGACTTATATTTCCAAACGGAGAGTATAAGATAAGAATATTTTTTTATGAAGAAAATCCTAAAAGAAAAATGAGTAAACTCCATGATCTATTTTAAAAATGGTTAAATCGGGTGTACATAGAAAAAACAACTTTATCAGGATAGGTTAAGGGTATAGGATAGAAAAAACGGTTTTAACAATATATGTTAAATTTCTAATTCTAAATATAACGATCCCGTTAGATTTGTTGATTTAGCAAATTTATAAATATTTTTTAAAAGAATTTATCGATTTTTATTTTAGGACATTCTTTGTTTATTAAGATCGTTAATTTAACCTTGAAAAAAAAATAGGTCAGAGATTTATTAGTCCGATTTAGATATTTTGGCGGAGATAGGCTAGCTGTAAAGTACTAGTAAGATATTTAGTGTAATTTGTGTAGCAGTAAAAATATATTTAAATATTTAATTTGTTGATATCATGAATTAGCTAAGATATTTTGGTGGAGATAGTAGGTTGTAAAGTAACGATTACAGATGGAGGGTCTGGGATCAATCCACAGGGGTAGGCAGCCATTGAAAGGGGACCTCTTCCTTTTATTTTTCTCTTTTTTTGGATTGGTTTTACATGCTTAATGACGTCAATAATTCATTTAGAAATGCTTATGAACAAGCGCTAAAATAAATTATCGGGTAAAGCGTGCTCATCCGAATTTTTTCTTAAAAAAAAACACTAAAAGAAATACAACATATACATATTTCTATTTACAGGGCAAAATCTCGTTAAACGGACGGCCTCAAATTTTGAGGTTGGTGAGTTAACTGTTATGCCGACACCGGCTTCCCAAGTCGGTAGGGTGCCCATGTGACCATGTCAGAATTGGCGATGAAGAGGTAGCTAGATGAAAAGGGAAACGAGGTGGTTGTGAAGCGGTCGAGGACAAAATCGGCAACAAAGGCGCCGAAAAGAGGGCAGATGAAGACGACGCCTTGCCAGAGACTCTCCGCCATCTCCACCATTGTCTCGATCCAATTCAATTAATTAAACCTAAATTTAAAACTAAAAAAAATTATTTATTTTGATTAATTAATTAATGAATGAAAAAAGTGGCTTACATATACAGCGGCGCGAAGGCTGATGTGTTAAATTTTGGTGGGCCATATAATGCGGGGGTAAGACCAGACTCGGATTCTCGTGTTTTTCGATTTGGGACAAATGTTCCAACTAATCACAACACGCCCCTCGAGTGCAACTGTCTGACCCCACAATATATGTCAGTTGTGCTTGACGTCTTACCTTAAGGTCGGCTAGCCGAGTAATAGACCCGGATCCCGAATCACACCGCTCTGATACCGTGTTAAATCCTGGTGGGTCATATAATGTGGGGGTCCACACGTCCAAGCACATCATACGCACCTAAGCCGAGCACATAAGATCGGTGGGGTTCCATCCTAAAACTAGTTAGCAATATGCGAAGTGATCCACTGACCAATGCGGGTTCTCGTATTTTTCGACGTGGGACAAAGTTTCCAACACATCATAACACGGAGGAAGACATGTGGGTGTGAAGAAGGTGATCGAAAGGAGAGATATTTAAGGGAATCTCGTAAGGTATTTGCATGATGAAGAAGGTGACCACCTTTTGTCGGCACAAAAAGTTAGCTTCGACTCTATGGTTCCCGTCTCCGATGGTCGATGGCGGCACCAGGCCGATGGCGAGAAAATCATCATGCGCATAGCAAACCCCTATACTTAACACCGATTTTATAATAAAGATCGAGTAACTGCAATTGAAAATTAATCATGAAATAAATTGTCTTAATATTCCATCCGTCTCGTAATTTAAGTCGTTTTAGGTATTTGCACACTTATTAAGGTGCAAGAAAGTCATATATTTATCTTTATTTTTATTAAAAAGTTTGAATTGTTAATCGGATGATAAAAGGGTAAGAATAATTATTATTTCATTGGGAAGGAAAATTGTGGATTGAAAATTGAAATAAGACATAGTTAGTAAGATTATAATATTTAATAATTCTAAAACGACGTGTATTTTGATACAATCAAATTAGTCTAAAATGTTTTAAATTATGAGACTGGGGAGTAGGTAGTTTAAAACTCAAAATTGAAAAAAAAAAATAATGGTGATAGTGTTTGGGATTTCATAGTTTGTAAAGTAAAAATAATGACTAACTTTAAGGGAGAGAGGAGTGAAGTGATATTTTTTTTTTTGCAGATTAACTTAAACTTTTATAATAAAAAAGTAGAAAAAAATAATTCAAAATATTACGAAGTATCAACTTTTAAAAAAAAAATATATAAATTTTAGTTTTAACTAATCCATGTGATTCTCAATTCTAACTATTTTCCCTACGATTTTATCCCCAAAAATACCTTCCTTTAGTATTTTATACAATTCCGCCCGCCAAAACGCCTTCTCTAAATTAACCTAAAATAATAGGGTTTTCAATTACGACAATTTTTGGCAAAAAAAAAAAAAAACTAGAATTGATAACCACATTATTTTGGGTTTCAATTCTAAGTTGGGCGCGCATAGTTCGTACATTATGGAATAGTTAAAACTAAAGTTTGTATCATTTTCAGTTAAAAGATGATATTTTGAGTTATTTTTCCTAAAAAATAAATTATATCTTATAATTTAAAAATATAATAAATCTAACATAACTTTTTTTTTTTTAATACGACATGCTCAACATACCTGAAATTTTCCAAACCATAAATATTACATATGTGAACTATATAACATACAAACCATGTGTGCCCAATGGTTTCGAAAACTCACACTCTCTCATACAATCGAACTCCTTTGTCGCCTCATGAATCATTTAGTATTTTGTATTTTTCGTTCAACTAATTAGTGATGAGATCAATTACGTGCTATTTTATTGGCCATATATCATGTTATATTCGTTGTCTTGTTTCTCTTATTATAGTATTAAAAAAAATTATTTTAAAGAAATTGTTTGTATACACTTTTATGGCTTTCTTTGACTAAATATTCCCAATCGATGAACAACACTTGTTTTAGTGGACGTAGTTGATTATAATGGGATTTATATAGTTCCTAACTACTCCTGGGTAATTAATTAATATCTAACTTTCTTTGCCTAAATATTTCCAAATTAAAAATAAATTGACATCAAGGAATTTTTTTTAAAATATTCACAAAAAAATAATTATTTATCAAAATATTCAAACTTTTAAAATATTTATAAAAATATTTATTTTTTACAGGTCTACCAGAAAAACGCGGGCTGAGGCCGAGTTTTATTCATAGGGTAAAAATTTTAAAATCGAAAGAAAAAGTGACAAAAAAATTAAAAAAAAAACGCGGATTCAATATCCGCGTTTCTACTTTAATTTTTACTCCGTACTTCAGAATAAATTAGGTAAATTGGTATAAAAAAAAATTATACTAGAGACTTTTTTTTTAAGTTAATGGGGGAAGCAAGAGGCCACCGGAGCCCGGAGGAGAGGAAGCAGGAGGCGGCCATCGGAGGGTTCGAAGGAGGAAGGAAGAGATGTCAGAGGTCGGAGCCCGAGGAACAGGAGAGGGCCGCCAGAGCCCGGAGGAAGGAGCAGGAGGACCACCAGCGGAAGAAGAGGAAGCCACCGCCTGTGACCACGCCGCTGCGCCCAACCCCTTCGACCTCCTCCTTTAATGGCTTCTCCTCCAACCCATGTTCTCGCCAAATCCCGCCCCTCTCCTCTCAATTTCAGATCCCATCTCATCGCTTCCGCCATTGAAGGCCCCCTCCATTCATCCCTTCCTCTCCTTTGTCCGTCTCACCCCATCCCCTTCTAACTCCGTTTCGATCTTGCTCTCGGCCTGTCAATTTCTTTCTCTCGGTCTCGATTTCTTACCTAAACCCCGCCTACCCCGCAGTTGTTCCTCCGACCTCCTTTCTCCTCCTTCCTCCGGGCTCCGGCATCCCTCTCCTCCTTCACCCGGGCTCCGACCTCCGACCTTTCCTCCTTCCTCCTCCGATCTCTCCGGTGGCCTTCTTCTTCCTCCGGACCCTGCTGCTTCCTCTCCTCCGATGGCCTGTCGACCTTTCCTACTCAATTTGCAGTCGAGTTGGGTTACTCCATCCACCATTGCACCCAATTGCTTGATGGAATCGTCTCGCCCTCCATTCCGATCCCAAACAATCCCTTCTTGCCCAAGTCCTCATGCCAGTCCATTGCCTTCCTCCCTCTTGCTTCCCCCTATTAATTTTTTTTAAAAAAAAAAAAGGAAAAGAGAGTCCTCATGCCAGTCCATGGTCACTCGGTTAACTTCTAGAGGGACGATTGGGCTCGCCAGACCCCCCTACATGATCTGGCACTTCAACCGATTGATGACGAATCTTTCAATTGGTATGCTAACCAGCTCATAGATAGCAATAATAAGTGGAATGTTTCAGCGCTTCATACGGACTTACGAGGTTTACTAAACACAGCCATCATTGAAGACATTATTGACATTAAATTACCAGATAACAATTTCCATGACAGACTCTTCTGGGGGCCTAGTAAGGACGGTTGGTTCTCAACTAGCTCGGCCACGACTATCATCCCGCTTCACAACGGAGACCCAAATTTCGATTGTAACTGGCTTTGGAAATTGAATGTTCCGCATAAAATTAGACATTTTCTATGGAAAAACTCTCGCGATGGGTTACCCACTTCCGATAGACTACAACGGTCACACATATCGGTACCATCCGGTTGCACCTTCTGCGGATGCTCTACGGAATCTACATTCCATTTACTGCTGGAATGCCCCATGACAAACGACCTGTTTTCGGCGCTTAGGATTCGTAGACCTAATACAATAGGCATCGATGTTGACTCTAAACCTAATACCATCCTAAACAACATATATACATCTCTGGGTAATGATACAACCGGTAATCTGGCCTTTGCTTGGTGAGGACTCTGGTTTTTCAGGAACCAGAGCTTATCTTCAATAACGTTGCATCTGTCACGGCTCATGAGATTGCCTTATTCTGCAATTCGTCTTACCAAACTTGGTCTGCAAGTACTAAAACAACTGATAACCAAAAGATTGTGACCCATATAAACACTTTCCCGATCCAAAATACCAACCCCATTTCGAGCAGAAGTAGCTCTCGGAAAACACAAGTTTGGGAAAAACCTCCTTCTGGGTATTACAAGTTAAACTTTGACGGTTCCTATAGTTCGAAGTCGCCTCTTACGAGTTTATCATTCGTGATCACAACGACAATATTTTCTCTTTAGGGTCGGGGCGTTGTAATAACAGTTCGCCGATGTTTGTCGAGGCTTTGGGCCTCCAAATGGGTGTTGCAAAGGCAAAAGCCTTGGGAATTCAATACCTTCTGATCGAAGGGGATTGTCTAGTCATCATAATGGCTCTCCTAGGGGACTGGTCGTGCCCTTGGAACATTGAGTTGCTGATGGTCGACATGACTATTCATTTAAACTCTATGTCTCATTTTGCTATTCGTCATATTTTCAGGGGTTCGAATGCGGTTGCTGACATGATTGCACGTTTGGCCTACAGTATCCCTGCCGATGATAGCTTGGTGACTGATCTAGAACTTCGTTTTCTCGTCCGCTCAGACGCGCTAGGAAAGAGGCCCGGTCAGCAGCGGCTTTCCTAATTTTTATCCTGCTTCCAAAAAAAAAAAATTTACCTAATTTATTTTGAAATAAAAATTAACAGTAGAATAGCGGGTTGAAACCCGCGTTTCTTTTGACAATTTTTTTTTAATCACTTTTTCCTTAGATTTTCAAATTTTTACCCTGTGAATAAAACGCAGTCTCAGATCGCGTTTTTTCCGGCAGACCTGCAAAAAATGAATATTTTGTTAAATAATTATCTAACTTTCTTTGCCTAGATATTTCCAAATTAAAAATAAATTGACATCAAGGGCACTAATCTATCTATATTTTATTATCGGGATTTTCGTCAAATGCCCTTGAGATTAAGGCTAATTCGTGTGGTGTATGAATGTTTGACACATTTCGCCAGATGTTCTTGAGTTTTTTATTTTTTTTTTCGTCAAATGCCCCCGAGGTTTTCATTTTTTTCGCCAAATGCCCCTTTGTCGAATTTGTTAACATTTTGGTTGAAAATTAGTACAGTTACCACAACACGGCGCATATTTTTCTTTTTATATAGACAATAAAAATAAAATTTTGTAAGTATAAAAAATTACTATGATAAATTTAAATAAACTATTATCAAATTAGCATTAACATTAACCTCAAGGGCATATGGCAAAAAATCCGCTTATTATATATAATAATGGTCTTTCTAACCTATGCCCTAAGAGTATAAGTTAAAAAGCCTAATTTTGAAAGATTTCATACCAAATAAAGTATTGATCCTAAAAAATAAATATTAAAAAGGATAAAATAATTAAATTAAGGAGAATTATTCATAATTAGGCTTCTTATCCTATCCCATTGGGATATAGAATAGAAAATCCGATATAATAAAGTGTCGATATATTTTTAAAAGATGGGAAATTCCGTTTGGTGCCCCTGAGGTTTTGGCAATTCCGCTTGGTGTCCCAAGGTTTTTTTTTGTCCGGATGGTACCCCTGAGTTTTGTCAAAAGTCCGCCTCATGCCCAAAACTCATATTTTCACTTTTTAAAATGAATAAAATGGCCCATTATTTTTCCTTATTTCACAAAACCTCTTTTACTTTTTAACAATGAACAAAATTACCTATTATTTAACTAAGTTCAAGATAAAATTGAAAAAACCACCTTTATTTCTAAAATTTAACAAAATCACATATTATTTCCAAAACTTTTTATCACAAAATCACCCTTCTTCCAAAAAAATTTAAAACAAAATTATGGGGTTGTGAATATTATACAAAAGACATATTAGTTTCCAATTTCCATACTTTGAAAAAATAAAATAAAAACGCTCGTTATTTTTTCCAAAAAAATATTTAACACCTATTATTTTCCAAAATAATATTTTACCTATAACTCACTAAATTTTAACAATTGTAAATGCGGCTGCTCATATGGTGGCTTAATATTTTGGTAGTATATTTTTTTTTCGGGTCGATGCGTAAACTCGGACTTATTTTTTTGTAATTTAATATTTAGCCACAATAGTTCATTGTACAAGAAAGAAATACATTACAACTATCGTTTTCTTTTAATATTCGGTCTTCGGGTTTGACCTGACCTAAAAATGTCGGATCGAATCGAATTGGCCCACCATGAACCATCCTAATTGATCAATCTAACCCAATACTTGATTAGAATTTTATTGAAAAAGTAATGTAAAAAATAAAGGGTTGATTTTTTTTCCCAATACTCAATTAGAATAAAGAAGATTTTTTTATCCAAAGTATGGTTTTATGATTTTTCTTTTTCTTTTTGTACTTTATAGGCCAATTTTTTGAAAAAAAAAATTGGCCTCTAAATTAAAATAATGAATCTTTTATAAATAATACAGTAAGTGGTATTTTTTTTTCAAAAAATATAAGGGGGAATTGATGCAAATTGTTTATAAATAATAAGTGGTATGTTATGTATGTACAATGTTTGGAAAATAATGAGTTTTTTTTTTTTGCAAAATATTAAAATAATGAATCTTTTATGTCATGTTAAAAATAAATGTTGATTTTCTTCAAAAAAAAATTTGTAACAATGGGTGAGTTTTTGCTAAAATTTTGGAAATTATGTGTGATTTTATTGAAAAAATATATATAAGGTGTTTTTTTTTTCACTTTTATGTTGGATTTAGTTAAATAATGGTTAATTTTATTCATTGTTAAAAATAAAGGTGGTCTTGTGAAATAAGAAAAAATAATGGGCCGTTTTATTCATTTTAAAAAGTGAAAATATGAGTTTTGGGCATGAGGCGAACTTTTGACAAAACTCAGGGGCACCATCCGGACAAAAAAAAACCTTGGGACACCAAGCGGAATTGTCAAAACCTCAGGGGCACCAAACGGAATTTCCCTTAAAAGATTTATATAATATAGAAATATATGATCAGAATATGATTTTTACTAAAAAAAATTATGAGTTCCACTTAGCCAATATATAAATTAATGCTTAAAATGAGATTTTACCCAATTTATTTAGATATCGATATATGTTTTAAATGATTAATATATATAGCAATATATGGGGCTTAAAATAATATTTTACCTAATTTTCTTAGATAATGATATATTTTTACAAGATTTTACCAATTTGTTTTAAATATGGATATATTATATTATATATCCTTTATTTGCAATCAATTACACATATTGACATAAATTAATTTTTTCTAAATTAATACTACAAAAACTGCACAAAAATGTACTAAACTACTATTATATACACTATTTTTTTAAAATATACATGAATAATCCGCATAATTTATTTTTAAAATTACTAAAGTCCAAAGAAAATATTATTCAAATTAGAATATTTATATAACATATGCTTTTTATAATACAGGTTAGAAAGTCTATTTATTTACTTATTAATTGTAATGGATTATTTGATATAGTACTTATGAAAGTAGCTTTTTAAGTGTGCTCATTATAATAACGTGACATCATACCTAAGTACATAAATTAGCGCTATTGTTATTTATATATTTATAACTATTACGCTCAAATTTAGGCACTAATCGAGGTGGGATTCGTTATTTATTTATTAAATTAAGGATTTTGTTAACAAAAAAGTATGCGTATAAAAAAAATAGTCTATTATACTCATTTAAAATTTAATTTTTAATTCCGTGTTAAAATATGTTAAATTTTGAATGTGGTACACCGAATTCATGGGTTTTCATAATTAAATATGCTATTTATTTATTGTTAATGTTTCATGATCGAATCTACACTTGTTTTTTTTTTTTTTTAAATTTAACAAAAGTGAAAATTGGATGCTCGAAATGGACCAAATTCAATACTAGTCCGTACTAATTAACAGTGGAGTGACGAAGGCAGAGGCCCAAAGGGCCAAAGTACGAAGTGGGTCCCCATGAATAAAATGTGACGTTATCATGGGGCCGGGAATGAATTATGCATCCCCGGAGGAGAATCTTGAGTGACGTCACTAGTTACCCATGGAGAGTGGCAACTGCCGTGCTCCCAATTTCTTCTCTTTTTACTTTTTCTTTTTGGCTCTTTCCTTCCAATAAGGTTTTCCCGCGTGTCTCCTTCTCCTTCCCATATCGCGCGGTCCCCACTTTCCTCCTCCTTATATTTATTTTTATTTTTAAGAAACGAGAGTCAAGCTATATCAAGCACAGGGACGGACCCAAATTTTTTTTAGTGGGGGACACGAGTGTATATATACGGTGTCGTTTTAGAAGTTTTTACTTGGTGATCATAATATATTAACTTAAATTTTTTTATAGAAATTTCATAAAATTCAAGCCATTCAAGCTTAAATCGAACGAACCGAGCTTGAAATCATGTTCAAACTCAGCTTGTTTAGGTAAGTGAACGAGTTCGAGTTAAGGTTTTTTCAAGCCGAACTCGAGCTGTTAAGCTCATATAACATCCCGAATTAAAAATATAAAGAAATAAATTAAATAGGCGAAGAAAAGAAAACTAACAAAATAAGGATATAAAACGCAATAAATAAACATTGATTCAGTATTTAACTTGTTGTATTCTTAACATGTAATAGTGTATAACTAGATATAAAAAAATTAAACTTGCGTAACTTCTTACTAAATTATCAAAATAAGTAATATAACCTATGGTTCCGAAGCTGTCGAGATGATTTATAATACGTGAATCTCAATTTAAGTAAAATATAAAAGTATTATAGTCTATTGAAATAAAATTAAAGTGATTAATACGCCTACAATTCTCAAACATTCATAACTTTTTACTCAAATGTTTGATTAAGGCGTATTATATATCAAAACAAAGCTAGCGACGAGGAATACACCTAGGTAATTTGTCGGAAGAGGGGAGTGGCACCTGCTCCCCCATGCCCCCCCTCCTTGGCTCCGCCTCTGATCGGGCACACAAACAACCCAATGGGCTACACCGAGATAAAACGGGTAGTAGCTCATCTCTAACGTCCTCCTCCTCAAGAAGTGACAAAAAAACCCATAGATGAGTCCTTATAAATACATTAGTATGAGGTTTACATCTTATACTCGAGTTTATTAAAATTTATCAATTTAAATTATATAATATGAATAGTTGTATTATACTCCGTATATGTTACTCAATGCGATCCATTTTTGACACACTTTTTAAGTTCTACAAAATATTAGTATTTTTTTTATTAATTTTGTTACATATATTATAATTTATTAATTGTATACTTGAATAGTATAGTTAGTAGAGCGGTTAGTCAAAATATAACAGTTGCACTAATAAATGATTAATAAATAGTGGGATGATGAAGAAAGATAGTCTTTTTTTTATTATTATTATTAGGTAAGAATTCGAGATCAGACATATTTGAATCTCGATGACCGTCAGGTCGGCAGATGAAAACCCGTCAAAACATAACATAAACAGTGCAACAATGAAGAAAGGGAGTCGGTGACGTAGGGAGATGACATAAACTTAAAAAAATATATAACATCTCTATATATATAAAAGCCGGAATGATGCCAAAAGTTGAGTTACCAAATTGCCCCTAAATTCACAACTGTTCTTTCAATATTACAAAATTGCCACTCTATTTTTTTTCCTTCAGCGTTCCTCTCTGATGATTTGCACCGCCGCTCGTCTCCCTCTTCCTCGTTGCTACTGCCCCAATTTTCGCCCTCCTCCACTCATGCCTCCACTTCCTCTTCTCCCTATTCCAAACTGAAATTCCTGTTACACAAACCTTGGTCCAATTCCAATCAGTTCTCTTGTCCCCAAAACCCTAAAGCCAAATGCAAAGATCAACATCCTACCCCAGAGGCAGACCACCTTTGATTACGTCCCTCCGATCAACCTTCAGATTTTCCGCTTTCGCTCGACGCTAGCGCACAAAGCCTTTCCTCTCCCTATTGGTGATTTCGTCTCACAACCTCTCTGCTTGAAGCATTAAAGGACTCAAGGTTTGTGATTGGGACTAAGTCGTTCTTAAATCTAATTTTAATTTTTCTTTATTGTTTTATGCTGATTTGCATTACTGAATTCAATTTTATTTTTAAAAGGTTGTTAGGATTAAATTGTAATTTGGGGGAGTGACTAGGGATGATACAATCAGAATGAATCGGGTATTGATTGATTCGGGGGAATGATTATATGCATATCAGACAAAATACACTTGCTCAATCATAGAAAATGAATGAATTGCATCACTGCCTTTGCAAAATCACTTTCATTTTTTGTAGTTATTATCACAAATGATATGTTAATGCCCTTTTACAATTATAAAATTGGGAGAGGTAAGGATGCCTTCAAGTTGTTTGATGAAATGCCAAATTAAATGGATTTTGCTATTATTGTTTCCTGAAGATTTTAAATTGGAATAAAATCACATACTCTTTATTAATTTCATTGAATTTTGATTAAGTTAATCTGTTTTGGTTCCTCATTTTTTAGAAATTGGGACTGGATTGATCTTAGGAGAAAAAAAGTGTAGTGCGGAAAGCATATGATTAGTTTCTTTTGGATGACGAGGTTACCCTGTTACAGTTTTCCAAACCGGTTGACGCCTCTTATGCTCTTATGCTGAAGTTGGCCACGAACATGGTTAGTTTTTTGGTTTACTTGAGTTTGTTATGAATTAGGGATTGTGCCTGACATTTATAATGCTTGAAACTCACTGGTTCAAGCACTCCTTTGTAGATAGCTACTAACGAGCCAGTTTTATGTTGTTGATGGTTTGATATATTACCATTATTATCATTATCTTTATGATTGATTTATAGGTGAAAATAAAATAATGGGATAAAAGGAGTAATTTTCTACATTGATTGCTGTTTTGTCTCAATGATTGAATTAAGTCTTTACTTCCATCTAATAAACATATATGAATAAGTTTTCAACTAAAGTAAAAAATCGTAAAACTAAATGCCATATTGACTATTTGCTTTTCATTACCAGCAAGTTGAATAATCCATCTAAAGAACTTGGGCAAACACCTAAATTTTCTTTTGAGTTAAACATAAGACCTACATGTTAGCTTAGAGTTTCTCATATCCATTTATATAGATGGGTGCGGATAGAAATTCTAAGCTCATTTAGAATTTTATTTTCACTGTCAAAGGCCAACTAATTAGTATTAACATCTCCTAAATTTACTCACTATGTATGTATTTACATGCTATCATAAAATGGGATTTATATTAAGGAAATTAAGACAGCATAAATACAAGAAAACAGCAGCAAAACTATGCACATAAGTATTCAAAAATAACATTTTCTAAAACATCTTTAAAACCTCTTCTTTTTTTTTTTAGTTTTTTAAGAAATACAGTATGATTTTTTTTAAATCCAAAATCTGATTTTTTTCATAAATATGGTATTTCATTTGAATTATTTCGTTTCATGACATGCTCTTCTTAAGCTAAAATATGATGTTTTATGTGAGCTATAAAATAAGCATTAGAAATCTGATTTTAAAAAAAATCTAAAATCTATTTTTTACAAAGTTTGCAAGTATTCTTATATATCCATCATCCATATCTACAATATCCCTAAGTCACTACAAATGCCTAAAAAAAACAGCACCTCTTACAAATTTTTGATCGAAACCAGATGCTTTTTCCTCTCCATCATATGATAGCACATAAAGTGTTTAACAGATGTTACATTAAGGTTTGGTTATGGACACACAAACATTAGTGCAGAGGCACGATAAAGAGGAATTTTTTTTTTTTCCTGCCTTGAGAAAAAAGGATTTACAGGATGAAGAACTTGAGCTAAAACTTTATGACTGGAATTAATCTCCATTGTGGTAGGGGATGTTGATTATGGTGATTTAAATCCTCCAATGCTAGATGCAAGACAATAATATAATCAAATGTGGAATGTTTCTTCAAAACACCTGTTCATTACATCATTTTTTGACATTATTAATTTATGTGTTTATCTTTACTAATTACATTATGTAAAAAGGATCTGTTGGAAGGTGAAGTAGCACATGCAGTGAAGAATCTGTCACCAGATTATGTGGATGGAGAATGGAAACGTATCTGCACTGTGTGTGTGACCTGATCAAGTCCAGCACTACACATTTCAAAAGTTTACTTATATCATTCACACATTTTCTCTTCTTTCATTAGAAAAACGCAATTAGAAAAGAAATAAGATTAGAAATGGTTACCAAATTTGAGATTTGTAATATTGCTATTTATTAGCTTGTTTACCAAGAGTAAGAAAATTGTTATCCTATTTATTTAGTTATATCTGTAACTTTAATTTTTCACAAATGCAAAATTCATAATGACATCAAAATAGTCTTCGCACGCGGTTATATAACTAGTAAACATAAAGTAACAAAAAAAGACAATATAATAATATTATTGATAACAAAACAAAGAGGGAAAAGGGGAATCCAAACCTTTGAAGCAGGACCGTCGATTGTGGCATTTTATTAAAATATATGTCTGCCACATGTGATACGTGGTGTCTCTTTCCCTTTTACTTAGTTACAATACAAATGAAATCCCTTGTTCCACCGCCTCATTCATAAACAATAGTCCCGTTGGTCCGCGGTGCTATTGTTTCGGTAGTGTTTAACTTCGTTCTTCGTCAGCGTTCTCAGCTTTTAGGAATAGTTCTGCTTAGTTATCTTGTTGTAGAGTTTGTTTATGATTTTTTTCATTAGGTTTATTCTCCGTTTGTATTGTATATTTTGGCGGTTTTCGCCTGTCGACTTGTCGGTCTCTCGAGAATCAGAATTGCCGGATCTCGACTCTTTACTTAATCAAAAAAAAAATAAAAAAATAAAATGGCCTACATACTGATAAAAAAAAGGAAAATAAAAGAAGTGATCTATATTAAAAAAAAAAAGATTGTTTAACGGTTATCAACAACTTTATAGAAACTGACGTCCATCACGAAAGTTAAAGATCCTCGTCTGAGTATTTCCTCCTCGTAAGGAACTTCCAAGAGGTGCAAGCAACCCACATATTTTGCAAATCCAAAAAGACCATCGATAAGATCACCGCCCTCGTACATTTGGACAACACTGATTCTTCCCTTCATAAGGATGCGCTTGGTTGACGGTCTAATAGAGTCTAACTAAACATTTCCTTGTCCAATGAAAAAAAAATCAGAATTGGCTGTGGCATTGTTTCTCTCCATTGTGGGAGGGTCTTGAACGTGGGAAGGGATACAAGTCAAATATACAGAAACGAGGGAATCGTAATTCCAAGGGAAGCTGGTTCCATGATAATTAAAAAAAAAAAGGTGAATAACCAGCAAAATGTGTGTAAGAAGGTAAGATTAGTTGGCAAATAAGAAGCATACCATATCATACTTGTTTGTCTTGTGAAAGCCTAAAGTCCAAATAAGACCCATATATGATATATGGATTGTGATTTGAGAAGATTTTCAACCAGCTTCTCAACTCTACACAAAAGATTAGTCCAAATAAGGCAGGCAATGACAATTTGTTGGTTATTCTTACCCTCTCAATTTGACGACCTCACAACTCTTGACTGCAAAACGAGGAGCAACCGGTTGCCAATGCTGCGCAGACCTCCTACAATTTGTCTCCAGTTCATGTGTAATGAATAGAAATAACAAACAAAGTTCACAACTTATTTTTTGAAAAACTTTACATCACCCACGTACAACTTTGTGTTTTCAATCTCACATTGCCACAACCGAAAACACTGAAATGGAAATTTCACCAACAAATAATTAACAATACCAATCTTTTTTAAGTAGAAAATAAAAGAGGAATAAATAACACAACTTGCAGAAGGAACAATCTTCTGAGATCAGTGAGCGAGTAGTTACTAAAGACGAAGAGCAACGACGACATCGTCAAATGCATGTATGACATGCTTCCAAAACAGTCCATATCACTTTGACGACCACCAGCCCTGCAGCGCCTTCAGCATCTTATTTTTTTTTTGAAATTAAACAACAACAACACATACGAGTTATTTCTTTCATGAGTCTCATAAACACAAAGACCTGAATGCAAATGAAAAATTCACCAAACAAACTCCTCAAACAATCACAAACGAGCAGTTTCTGAAGAGAACATTGTCTCCAAACACCAAAGGTTGATTTTTGAAATGCTTCAATTGTGTGATATCTCCGGCCAAGCACTTGAGAATGGCCATCAACCTGCATCTTATTTGAAAACACTGCTTTAAGTTGTAACCAAATAAAAGAATTAAACTGCAATGCAAATGCAAATTTTAGGACAAATTACTATATATGTATCAAAATTGCAATATATTTGCTTACCAACAGCAATATCTAATCTTCTGCTCCACTAGTTGATCCTTCATCCTCATCATCACTGACAATGACGGAGCGAATGTGTTGAAGAATGTAGTGATCTTCTCCTTGGTACCCAATCCTCCTGCAAAATTCTTTAGGCATCTCTGTGATCTTCAACTCTTTGAGGGTGGTGATGGATCTTATACTTTCCGGAAGTCTCCTCAACCTTGGACAACTGTGGATCCACATCTTGCTGAGACGAGCCATTGCACCTTCTTCCATTCTCCATTCCTCTAAATTTCCCAACCCTCTCAATCGAAGATCCTGGAGTTGTGGGAAGCTACTAGCTGTACAACTTAGTTGCGTCCCCAAGTATGAATCCCAATCTAAAATCAGCTGTTTGAGTTTAGGAAGCTCCCCAAGAATGTCCATAAGATCATCCCGTCCTTCAATCGCGCTACTGTATAAAGACATGCTCACCACGTTAGGAGGGAACTGAATAATAGTTCCATTACAATTGCTTGCTAGTGGACAAGCCAACACCAGCTTCCATAATGTTCTGAGGGCCCCCAGTTTCTTGAGGTTGAATTCCAAACCCTCCTCTAACAATGTCGAGTTGTCATAACTGAGCTGCAGTCGATGAAGACTGTCCTCCCTGATGCATGAACATTGATAAACTGCTTCCATCTCTTCCTTTTTTTGTATATTAAATATGTCTAAGTGGTGCACGCTGGTGCTTCATGTTGGTAGTTCTTTTTTCATCCATTTGCCTGCACCGGCGATCAGCAACTGCAAGTTCTTTGGTCTATTTAATCCCAATCTGTTTAAGGAGCCACTGGGTAAAGTAAGTCCTCTAAGATTCTCCATGTTGCCTACAAGACCATTGGGCACTTCAACCACGCCTGTATCAGCTCTAGTTGTATGAATCAAGTACAGCAGGTTCCGTAGGCTCCTAATAGATTTCGGAAGAACTAAAATTTTGGAATTATGGAGGCTTAGGTATCTTAGGTGTATGAGTTTCCCAATTTCGTCGGGTAAAGCATCATAATCTAGGTGCCAGATGCACAAAACTCTCAGCAGTTTGAACTTATTAGGGACTGACTCCAAGTTCCCTCTAGCTTCAATCGGCACTTCCCCATCAAAACCTGAATTGAAAAGTGTTCTCAAATGATGATTCTCATTTGGATAAAGTTCCCTGCAAGAATGAACCGAGAAGCAGAATTATGTTAGGAAAAATCTTGGAAACGAAAGGACCTGACTTTTCCCTTTTTAGAGATCAACTTCTCTTACTACAAATTTAGAAATTTTTTCCCTTTCTCTATCCATTTCTCTAATTTAAAGATGAGTTTAGAGAAGCTGTTAGGGAGAAAAAATTAACATTTTTCTCTAAAACTCCCATTTTTTCTATTTTACCAAAGTTGTTGGCCAGTTGGGCTTGCTCTTATAGTAAGACAACTGCTAAAAGTAACTTAACTCGTCACAAATTAAAGATATCACAAAATTAACCACAAAACCACTATAGATTCATACTAGATAACCATAGAAGTAGCCAATTAAAAGCTATATATGGTTCAAAACTTCAAATATATAGAGATAGCAAATAGAGGTCATTATCCTGACCGACCAACTAGTCAGAGCCAGGATTTCGTTGGTGCTAAAAAATTTTTGTGATTTTTTTTGTATACCTTTTGAGAATACTTTTTAAAAGAATATTAAAAAAAACTAAAATTATTATTTATTTATGATATTTTTTATTTAAATAGTTGAGAAAAACAAAAAATATAGGAAAAATAAAAAGGAATTACTTTTAAAACAACATTAAAAGAAAACGTTAAATATAACATTTTTAATTGGAAGAATTGCGAGGAATAATGTTATAATAAAATAAATAAATACATAATTTATACATAACATTAACATTGTCAATTGAAAAAATCATGAGGAATAATGATATAATAAAACAAATAAAAGGTAAATGGAGCTAGGATTTGAACCCAAGATCATTTATTTAATTCTCCTTCTTTCTTTACCACTTAAACTAGATAACACTTATATTTTAAGAATTATTTAAAGATCTTATATTAGTTTAAAATACTAAATATATGCAAAAAAAAAAAAATTTCTTTTCTGCCAGTGGTGCTCTAGCACCCCAGCTCCACCCCTGCAACTAGTATATCTTAAATATTAATCTTAAATATTAAAACTAAGTGTGTTTAAGATTAGAGCGGTCAAAATCCAACCCGAACGTCCGAACATTTTTGGGTCAAGATCCGAAAATTTTGACGTGGAATTTTTTTTGGACTGAAACCCAAAAAACCGGTATTTTTCTGCGTCAAATTAGTTTCGACCGGTATTTTTCTGGGTCAATTTAATATGGAGTACATTATTTAAAATAATTAATTTATAATTATATATTATTAAAATTATTCATGAAGATTCCAATTTATTATGTTTTATAATTACAAGCACTCGACCTTTCATTTTCAAATCAACTTTTATATTTATTTGTATTGTATATTACTCTCTCTGATCAGTAATATTTGATTTTTTATTTTCCAACACGTTTTTTAAAAAGCCAAAAAACTTTATAATATATTAAATTTTTTAATTAAAATTTTAAAATAATTTTATAGCCATTACTAATCGGTATGAAATAATTTTAAAAAGTTTATTAAAACTTTGATATTTTATAGAGTTTTAAATTTTATTAAAAAACATGATTAATAGTAAAAATCAAATATTTTAGATCAGAGGTAGTATATAATTAAAAGCGCTGAGCTTAGGATGCCATCTTCTAATAAGTACAGGGCTCAAAAAGAATAACCTAGTAACAAAGTCTTTAACTTTAGCATTTTGAAGATATCACAAATTTATCAAAATAAGATTTTTTTCATTAAAAAAATGAAAATATTGACAAATCCAAAATTGAATTGATTTGACCGGGGAAAACTCGAGTTCGAGTTAACTCGGATCTACCCGAGACCCATTTTACCCGGAACCGATTTTACCCGAAACGATGTGACCTGAACCTGACTCGAATGACCCAATTAACCAGTCTATTTAAGATGCTATTTAATCGCATAAGGGTTGAAGCTAGCAACCAATGCAAAACAATATGGACCATTTTCTCTACCATATTGGGTAAGGTTTGATATTACTTTAAACAAATATCGTATAAAATACCTGGGAAAAACACCTATTCGTCTTGGTTTCCTTGATTCACTTGTGGAAGAAACCACCCCAACAAAATGATATTCCTTGGCCTTCTTAATGCAGAACTCTCGCATAAGGTCATGTACCCGAATTTCTTCAATTTCTCCTTGAATATTTCTTTTTGTGACTTGTAGAACGTAACGTCCAGCTAGTTCTTCAAGTAAGCGAAATGCAACGTCCTCAAGTGTTTCATGTCCCGTCTGGAGGTCATTTGTGACAAATCCTTCAGCAATCAACATTCCAATAACGTCGAAGACTTTAAATCTCCAATCTTCAAGAAAGATTGCAAAGTACAAAAGGCATGGTTTTAAGTAACTAGGCAGGTCAAAATAGCTCAACTCCAGCATGTCCTCCACAACTCCATAATTGTGTTTTCCTTTTCCTTTGAGAATGTACTTGGCGTGTTCCTTATTGACCTCCACCCATTGATACCACTTTTGCTTTGTTCGCAAAACACCTGCCAGTGTGACCACTTCAAGAGGTAGCCCTTCGCATTTTTCCAACATCTGTCTACCTAACTTCTCAAATTCAGCGTTCTTCTCAATTCCTACTCGCCCCTCCATTGCGATCTTGCTAAACAATTCCCACTTTTGGTCCATCGTGAGGAGTTTTGGTTTATGAATGATGCATTTGGTATCAGCATGCAAGGGCACTTCTTCTATTCGAGTTGTGATTATAACTCTACAACCTTTATTGAAACGAGGAAGCATAGGATAAATATCGTCCCAAGCTTCTGTCTTCCAGATGTCATCAAGAACAATCAAACATTGTTTATCCTTTAAAAAATCATGGAGTGCTCTCACTAATTCCAGTTCACTAGAAGGAACCACATCACCCAACTTAACCTCCTTAAATATGCGTTGGAGGACGTCGATTCTACTCCATTGTTGAGATATCGAAACCAAAGCTTTGTGTGGAAAGAAACTTTTAACTTGGGGATGATTATAAAGCTGGGCAGCTAAAGTGGTTTTACCTGCACCTTCGGTTCCAACAATAGCAAGTACTTTGAAATCATCTTCTAGATCAATAAGGCGCCTCACGAGATGGCTAATGTTGGCATCTATCCCCACAACAACTTCATCCTCAAGGTGTATGTAGTTTTCCGCAGGTGTTGGCCGTGAGGAGCTGCTTGATCCAGTATTCCTGGAAGCTTTCAGTACGATTCTGAATGCATCAAATTTCTGCTTGGCCTTTTGTATATCTTGTTGGATGGCCTCTATCTCCTTAATCAAGACGTGGACCGGGTAAGAATGATTAATAAAGGAGGCAAACATCGAGAAGCGACGCTTCCAATTATTCTTGGTGGCAACATCAAGAATATAGGAGTCGATGGCATCCTCAGCACGAAAAGCCAACTCTCGGATGTTCCGAGTGAAATTGCGCAGTTGTCCATCTTGACGAGGCAGGTGGAGATTTGCATCCACATCTTGTAGGATTTGGTGCATGCATTCGAGGTCCCTTTGAAGACCGAGAATATGGTCTTCAGCGCCATAGAGATACTTGGCCTCTGCAACGAGGGCTGCTCCGATCCACTTGGCAGCACCGGCAACAACCGATGCATCAACCATCGATGGTGGTGGTTACTTTTGTCAAGGCAAATCTGGGATTGGGCCGGATCTTAGCTACAGATTGAGCAACTAGTGTTTCTTGGATATGGGTAAGCTAGGGTCATGACGTCCACCGAATTAATATTGAATTGGTCACTCTTCGGTGTGCCGTGTGGACCACACGGTGTGGCTAAATGGAGACAGGGGGGTCTATTTATCCATCAATGTGGTGGAGCAATGTTTGGTGGGAAGGTGATGAGATAATGAATTATCGATGATAGATATATGTTAATTAATAAGTTAATATATATGGTGTTTGATAAATTTAGTTATTAGGGTAGTTAATACTAGTGTAATACCTGTGCCTTGAAGGCACGGGAGTTTGATTTATTTTAATTCGAACATTATTTTATATATTTATATAATACTATATTAATATATACACGTGTTTAAAACAAAAATATGTATAAAGTATTTTTTTATAATTTATAAATTAGTTGGAAAGAGATACGATACAAATTTTGAAAATGATTTAATAAGGAAATGTATGTAGACGAATTATGAGAATATTGCAATCGGAAAAAAAAATGGAAACATGTCTCAATATTTACGGCAATATAACCGAAAAATAAAAAAAAAGGGAATTGATTCAAATCATATTTAAAATAGGAAACAAATATTTTAAAGTTTCCAGAATAATATTGACCAATAAGAAAATCTCATTTGAATAAAAAAATTCAACTTTAATTGTGGGCGTGACACGTCAACAAAATGCTAGCAGAATTAGTAATATATATATATTGCAATCGGAAAAAAAAGAAAGGAAACATGTCTCAATATTTACGACAATATAACCGAAAATAAATAAAAAAGGGAATGGATTCAAATCATATTTAAAATAGGAAACAAATATTTTAAAGTTTCCATAATGATATTGACCAATAAGAAAAGCTCATTTGAATAAAAAATTCAACTTTAATTATGAGCGTGACACGTCAGTAAAATGCTAGCAGAATTAGTAATATTAATAAATGATGTTTTTCATCTAGATTCGATAGTTTATGGTCATGAATGATCGTTTTTCATCTAGATTGGCTAGTTTATGGTCCAACACTCCAACTCTTCTACTTATAAGAAAATTTTATGTTTACAACGAGATTCAAATATGCAAATCTCTTGGCATACAATATTGGAAAAGAGAAGAGAAAATTATCTGTATTTTTAAAAAAAATATTAAAAACATGTAATAAATATAAAAATATGCAAAATGAAAAAAACAGTCCGAGTTTAAACATACTCCCTCCGTTAATTAAAACTTAACATTTTACTATTCACGCACGCTTTTTAAGATGGTAAAACCTATATAAAATATTAAATTTTTTAATAATTTTTTTAAATAACTTCATGCTTATTACTGAATTTATAAAAATAAATGTAAAAAAAAATTAATATTTTATATAGTTTTAATCATTCTAAAAAAACATGTATGAATAGTAACTAAACAACAAATTTTAATTAACAGAGAGTATCATTTTTAGAGATTTCGATATTTGTTTCTCTATAATATTAGCTTGTCCGTCCCACATTTATACTGCAATGGACCGGCCTATCTGTCCTTGTACGTTGTAATTAATTAATGGAGTAAACACGGGGTGAGTGATTTGAAGGAGCAAGAGCCAGACAATGGAGCGTTGGCGAGAAGATGAGCTTGGAACAGAGGCGGATCTAAGGGGGGGCTCGAGGTGGCTGAAGCCCCCCCCCCAAATCCGAAAAAGCGGTATGTATATAAAACGAAGTAGGATAGTAACAAGATGACAGTGTGGCCCAGTGGTAAGGCATACACGGGAAATTTAATTAGGAGTGAAAAAGCCCCGGCTACACACACTCCTCTTTTGCATTTGTTTTTTAAACATCATCAGCGGCTACACACACTACATTACACTAATACAATGTTAAGATTTTGTGTTGAATAACGTGGATAATTTTGTTTAAAGACAAAATTGGCCTAGTATAGTCCAAATAAAATCATTTGCAAATCTATTTAATATATTTCTAAATTTTTATCTTAAAAAATAATGTATTAACATATTATAAAATTAAAAATATTTTATTTTAAAAATAATGTTTTTTACAAATTTTAAAAACTAGATGTTTTGAAAATAAATGTAATTTTTATAATTTTTTAAGACAAAATAAATTGTCAAATAAATTTATTTTTGTATCAATTGATGATACACTGAGTACGTGAAGGATATAATCTTCTTTTGCATATAGTCTTAGGAAATATGTACGTAAGAAATGGACCCTACGGTTTTTTTCCCACAGATTCTATAGTTTGTAAATTAGTTGGCAAATCATACATAATATATATTACTTCCATTCGCGAAAACACGTTGTTTTACTATTTATACATGTTTTTTAAGGAACAAAAACTATATAAATATCTAGTTTTTTAATAAAAATATTTAACATTAAATCGATTTTTTTTTATTTAACAATTTAACAATTACTATTAATAAGTATGAACTTCTTAAATAAATTTTATAAAAAGATGTATATTATATATATTTTTTTTATCATCTTAAATAAGCATGCGTGAAAGTAATCAACATGTTTTCGCGAAAGGAGTTTTTGTTTTTTTGCAGGCCGAAAAAATTGAAGTAAACCATCCTCCTTTATTTTCACTTAATTATTGGAAAGTGTTTTCAGCCCCCCTCTAACAAAAATCCTGGATCCGCCACTGCTTGGAAGTGGTTGAGAAGGGGCATGGTAAAGTAGCGGCCGAAGAGATAAGGTTTCATTTCATTGATTCTAGGAAGTGGCGGATCCAGGATTTATATTAGAGGGGGGCTGAGAGGTTTCTCATTAAACGGGATTTTTGTTCCTATGAACCAAATAAGCCATTATAACTAATGTTATTTTCCAAATCCCACAAATCATTCAAACCAAACTCTATCAATATATAAAATTCAACTTAAAACTCCATACTTCCAAATTCCCAATCCACAAATTGAGTCTCAAATCCACAAATTTACCCCAAATTGCTACTAAAATCCATTAATTTATTAGCAAAATCACAAACCTTAATCGAAATTTACCCGAATTGATTCTCAAATAGAAAAATTCTAATCTAAATTGATTCAACTCTCAACGAACTAAAAAAATGCAACTTAAATTAATTAAAATACATGTCCATGTTTTATACTCCTATAAAAAAACGAATTCACAAACCACAATTTTAGATCACAAACCGCAAATTCACAAATTCATTCCTCACAGCCATAATTACAAACTACAATTTCAAATCACAAATACTCCCTCCGTTCTAAAATATAAGACTTTTACTATTCACGCACGTTTTCTTAGGAGGATAAAAACTATATAAAATATCAATTTTTTTATAACTTTTTTTTTATAATCTCATATTTCTTACTAATAAGTATGAGATTATTAAAAAAAAATTAAAAAAAAATCGATATTTTATATAGTTTTTATCATCCTAAAAATACGTGCTTAAATAGTAAAAGTCTTATATTTTAGAACGGAGGGAGTAACAAATTCACAAATTTATGTCTCACAACAACCACAAACCACAATTTCAAATCACAAACCTTCCCACAAATCATAAACCCTAATCGAAATTTCTCCCAAATTGATTCTCAAATCCATAAATTTTAATCTAAATTGATTCTCATCTCAACTAATTGAGCTTAAAAACAATCAAATTAAAAGGAAGAGGAAGAAAACTAACTAACATCAAGGTCTAAATCGAAGGAGTGAAGAACAATGAAGATTGAACCACTTCGGCTCTACAGACTGCGGGAGACAGCAGACAAAGGTGGTGCGCAGTGCGCAGGTGCCAGGGACCAGGGTCGGCCGGAGGGGAGCTGGCCTGATTTTTTTATAAAAAAAATTCAGATGCAAAAAAATAGGGTAATAGGATTCGAACCTGCGCCAAACGCTGTAGTATAAAGTTATCCCGTGACGTTTACCGCTAAGCCATATCGTCATCGTGTTATATTTCTACTTCATTTATATATATTACAAACCTAACAGATATAATATATACATGCCTTTGTTTTTCGGATAGGGGGGGGGGGGGGCTTCAGCCACCTCGAGCCCCCCCGTAGATCCGGCACTGATTATAGGTTACATCGCATCAAGTAGGTATATATATATTAGGTGCTCCTTGAGTTGTACAAGCATTTGGGCTCAATGAGCCAGAATGACATTAACACCTAGGATTGGGCTTCTAATCCAAAGTCTCCGTAGAGTCCTCAATATCCACAATACGCCCCTTCGAGCTCAACGGGGCAAGGCCGAGTTGAGATCGCAGGAACTGAAATCTGGAGGAGCTAAGAGGCTTTGTGAGAGCATCAGCAATCTGGTCCTTTTGTTGAAATGAAGGAGACCTGCAGTGTTCGGGCTGCAATTCGTTCCCGTATGAAGTGGAAGTCGAGATCAATATGCTTGGTCCAATGGTGATGAACCGGATTAGCCGCAAGGTAGGTGGCGCCGAGGTTATCGCGCCAAAGTCGAGGAGGCTGCTGGAGGAAAATTCCCAAGTCGGCAAGTAAGTTTTGGAGCCAAATCAGTTCACAAGTTGCTTGAGCAAGTGAGCGATACTCGGCTTCGGTTGATGAACGAGCGACTGTTTGTTGCTTGTGAAAGGACCAAGAGACAAGGCACTGTCCAAAGTAGACACAGTAGGCTGAAGTCGATCGTCGATCAGTCGAATCACCCGCCCAATCAGCATCACAGTGGGCAGATAAGGAGAAATTCATAACAGAAGGAAGGTGTAGAGAAAGATCTTTTGTGGAGTTGAGGTACCTGAGAATGCGTTTGGTAGCTTGCTTGTGCACTTTCCTTGGAGAGTGCATAAACTGACAAACCTTATTGACGGAATGAGCGATGTCAGGTCTCGTGAAAGAGAGATATTGGAGGCTCCCAACAACACTTTGTGTTATGCCTAAATGTAATCTAGATGCATATGTACTAGGGGCTTTGGGTGCTTGGATGACTAGGCAAACCTAGGACCCGGATCTAAGGTGGCTCAGGCTAAGGCTCAAGTGAAAGAGGCTCGGCTAAGACCTACGGGTTCCATGGTGACAAACTGGCTTGGTGTGGCTCTATGTCCTAAGGCTGTAGCTGAAGACATTGGCCCATCTCTGTAGCTTTGGCCCAACTCTCTACTCTCTCGGCCCATCTGTTTCCGAAAGCTCCAACGGTTATTTTTAAGCCCATGACCTCGCTTGATGAAACGCTACGTTTTATTTAGTAAGGGCTCGGGTATATAGCCTCGCCTTCTGGAAACCCTAAAGGGTTAAGAGTTCATTCCATCGCTTCCGCTTCCGAAAGAAAGAGAGAGAGAGAGAGAGGAAACCCTAGCGGCGATCTTGGAGATCCGCGGCGACGCTTGCTGTTCCACACTCCGACGAGCTTGATTCCTAAGCTCCTGACGTGATCCAAGGATTCCGAGCTCATCATAGGAAGAAGAAGCTGCTTGGTGCTCAACCTCGGCCTCTTCACCAACTTCAGTTCGTCTTCGTCTTCTCAGATGGAGGGAAAGGGAGTATCTGTTCCTATACTTCGAGTTTCTCCTTGATTACCTGCTTGCCTGAGCTGCTAGATCTAGGGTTTCTTTCTGTTTGTCTATCATCTGCATCCATGTCTTGTATTCGATCATACTTAGTGGATTCATGGGTTTGAGTCTCTCCCTCTTGAGGCTCTGCAGAGTAGGGTAACCGAACTGCGTCATCAATCTTTGTGTTCTCTCTCGCTTTCGTTTATCTGTGCTTAGCTCTTCATTATACCTGTTCTAGGGTTTAGATCCGAAATCTGTGTTTTAACAAAGTGGTATCAGAGCTTGATTGTCCCTTTTCTTCCTTTGTCTCGTCTTTGTAGATGAGGGAAATAGATCTGGGGGCGTGGACATTGGGCAGGCCGCATATAGTGTACACTGGCCGGGCGTTGTTCCTCTCCCGTCCGACGTACCACACTGTTTTTCAAAACATATCTGTTTTTCAAAACATTTTCTCTGTGTTTATGTGTTAGTTTCACTATCTGTTGGCTTATTTACTGCTGTTTAAGCTTCAGTTGAACAAACTAACCCTAGTTTTTCCTTCTTGTCTCAGGGGTACCATGGTAGATTCTTACGTCAAAATCAAGCCATTTGATGGCAAGATAGAGTTTGCTATGTGGCAGGTCAAAATGAAAGCCATTTTGATCAAGGAAAAATGCTGGATAGCTGTATCACCAGCTTCTCCACCACCAACTCCAACGGGAGACCCTTCAGTACAACAAACATCACCCACCACTATTGTGATACCACCAGTCACTCCAGAAATGTCTGAGCAAGCCCACGCTGAAATCATGCTAAGGTTAACTGATGATGTGGCCAGACAGGTAGTAAAGGTAGATGACCCAAGGGCCCTTTGGTTAGCCCTGGAGGATTTATTTCTTGCTAAATCCCTGCCAAGTCGCATCTCTCTGCTGTGTAGGCTCTTTACCTTTAAAATGAATATCGCTGTTTCACTCACTGATAATTTGGATAAATTTTTAAAAATGACACAAGAGCTAGAGAGATGTGATGATAGCATTAAGGATTCTCATCAAGCCATTTTGTTATTAAACTCATTGCCCTCACAATTTGACCATTTTAAGGATGTCATTCAGTTCTCAAGAGAGCCTCTCACTAAGGAACGTATAGTGGAGACTATCTCTGAGAAGAATGAGATGCTCAAAGTGTTCAAATCCAAACATGGTGTCAAGTCTGACACCTCTGAGAAATCTGAGGTTTTGTTTGCTAAAACAAACAAACCAAAGGGCAATAAGTCTAGAAACAAAAAGAAAAAGGAAGATGAAAATTCAAATGCTCCTAACCCTGAATCCAGCTCCAAGGTACCCAAGGATTCCAAGTGCAATTATTGTGGACACCTTGGATACTGGATAAAGGACTGCAGGAAGAAAAAGAGGGCTGATGAAAATAAACTCAAGAATTCCATGTCTGTTTCTTTGCTTGAGTCTGATGTTGGTAACTATCCTAATGAACTTTTCATGTGTATTTCAGATGATAGTGATCCATCCTCCTGGATTCTTGACTCTGGCTGCACCATACATGCCACCCCAACCAAAGCTTGCTTTGATAACCTTGATCAGAGTAGGAGAGGGGTGGTCAAACTTGGTGACCACCACTCTCTTGCCATCAAGGGGGTGGAGATGTATCACTGAAAATGTTTGATGGGAATGCTATCACCCTTAGAGATGTTAAGTGGGTGCCTGAATTGAGGAGGAGTCTTATGTCTGAGTCTGTCTTTGATTGCATGAATTATGACATCAACACTAGTAATGGCATTAAAAGAGTCTTCTGGAATGGAAAATGCATTGTCAAGACCATTAGAAAGAAAGGCTTATATCATGTTATTACTCTTGAAAATGAATGCAATCTTCTTGCTAACTCTGCACACATGACTTCTCATTTGACTAAGATGTGGCATCTTAGGCTAGATCATATTGGAAACAAAGGTCTTTATTATTTGCATAAGCATGGTCTGTTATCTGAAAAACCTACTGATTTGTCTTTATGTGAGAATTGTGTCTTCAAGAAGGCTACTAAACAGGCATTCCCCACGTCCTTGTACACAACCAACAAGCCTCTTGAGTATGTTCATTCAGACTTATGGGGGCCTGCACAGGTGGACACAATTGCGGGGAAAGAGATCACTTCTCCAGGAAAGTTTGGCCCACTCTGCTGAAAACAAAAGATGAAGCTTTTCAGGCTTTCAAAACCTGGAAAACTAAAGTGGAGCTTCAAACCGGTAACAAACTTCTATGCTTCAAAACTGATAATGGACTTGAGTTTTGCAATACTGCCTTTGATGATTTTTGTAGAGAGAATGGCATCAGAAGGCAACTCACAGTGCCTGGCACCCCCCAGCAGAATGGTACTGCTGAGAGGATGAACAGGACATTGTTAGAGAAGGCCAGATGCCTTCTCTTCACAGCAGGCATGAAGCACACTCTCTGGGGAGAAGCTGTTGTCACTGCAGCTTATCTAATCAACAGATCACCCTCCTCTGTAATAGGCTTCAAAACTCCACAAGAGCTGTGGATTGGTAAGAAACCCAGCTTGACATACCTGAAAACTTTTGGTTGCACAGCTTATGCTCAAGTCTCCCAAGGGAAGCTGCAACCCAGGGCACTCAAAGGTGTCATGCTTGGGTATCCAGAAGGAGTCAAAGGCTATAAGATCCTCCTAATTCAACCTGGAGGATACAAATTCATTGTCTCTAGAAATGTTACCTTCAATGAATCTGAATTTCATTTTAAAAGTGTTCTAACACCTAGAAATGAGAATACAGGTAACTCTTAACAGACTTCAAAGTTCTTTGCACCAGATGACCAGCTGCTGTCATCCACCACCTCTGAAGAAGGAGATGATGAGTTTGACATAGGCTATGTCCCAACTCACCACAACTCTCCTCCTGCAAACCAAGCAATCGTGACTGATGCTCCAGTTCAGCAAACACAACAATTAGGAGGAGAAAACCAAGAAGAGCAACAACCTGAAGGAAATGAAGAGAACACAACTCAGGGAGTACCTCTAAACCCTCAGTCTGATTCTGAATCTCCCAGTTCTTCTTCTTCTGGGCCTTCTATGTCTGAGCATGCTTCCTCTTCTTCCTCTTCTGCTCAATCTGTGCCTCCTGTTCTTGTCGATAATTCTGTGCTCCATGACTATCAACTTGCTAGAGATAGGAGTCCTAGAACTAGAATTCCTAATAGAAGGTATACAGGTGATATTAATATTGTTGAGTTTGCTTACATTGCTTCTGAGATTGTCAAAAATGTTATTCTTGAGACTTTTGAATCTGCTATGAGATCCCCTGATTCTGTGAAATGGTTTAAAGCTATGCTTGAAGAACTTGAGTCAATGAAAGTTAACAACACTTGGATTTTAGTTCCCAAACCTGAGCATGCTAAAACTATTGACTGTAAGTGGGTTTTTAAAGTCAAAGAAGGGATAAAATCTGATGAACCACCTAAGTACAAAGCTAGACTTGTAGCAAAAGGGTTTAATCAAAGAGAAGGGTTAGATTATAATGACATATTTTCTCCAGTTGTTAAATACAAAACCCTTAGATTACTCCTTGCTATTGCTACTGTCCTTGATTGGGAACTTGAACAAATGGATGTTAAGACTGCCTTTCTTCATGGTGATCTGGATGAAACTATTTTCATGAGACAACCTAAGGGATTCACTGATAAAAACAAACCAAATCATGTATGTTTGTTGAAAAAGTCTATTTATGGTCTTAAACAGTCTCCAAGACAATGGAACATAAAATTTGACTCATGCATGAGATCTCTTGGTTTTATTAGAAGTGAATATGATTCCTGCTTGTATATCAAAGGTGTTACTACCAAGTTTCCATTATTTATCCTGCTTTATGTGGATGACATTCTCCTTGTCTGTGCATATATGAGAATCATTTCTGACACAAAAAGAAACTTACAAAAACACTTTGATATGAAGGACCTTGGCCATGCCAAGAGAATTCTAGGGGTCATGATCCTCAGGGATAGACCCAAGAGGAAACTCATGCTTTCCCAGGTTGATTATATTGAAAAAGTTCTCAAAAGATTTAGTATGTTTGATTCTAAATCCTCACCTATACCCTTAGGAGGGCATCTTGAGCTAAGCAAGGCTCAATGCCCTAAAACTGAACATGAAAAAAGGGCTATGTCTGATGTTCCCTATGATGTTGTTGTTGGTTCAATCATGTATGCCATGCTATGTACTAGGCCTAATTTAGCCTTTGCCATTAGTGTTCTTAGTAGATACATGTCCAATCCTGGAATGCCTCACTGGAATGCTATGAAATATTTGCTTAAATATATAAGTGGCTCTAATCATCTTGGCCTTGTGTACTCAGACTATGCACCTGCTGGTGATCTCCAAGGGTATGTGGACTCTGACTATGCCAGTAACAAGGATACAAGGAAGTCCACCACTGCCTATTACTTCACCTGGGCAGGCAACTGCATATCCTGGAAGTCTCAACAACAATCTGTGGTTGCCTTATCATCAACTGAAGCTGAATACATGGCAGCAACTGAAGCTGCAAAAGAAGCCATCTGGTTGAAAGGCATTCTTGGAGAGATTTTCAGAAAGAAGTTTGTACCTGTTATAAACATGGATAGTCAAAGTGCTTTGTATTTGTGTAAGGACCCTATGTATCATGAGAAAACCAAGCACATAGATGTTAGGTTTCACTTCATTAGGCACAGGGTTGAAGACAAAGCTCTGGACATCAAGAAGATCAAGGGAGAACTCAACCCAGCTGACTTTGGCACGAAGATAGTTCCCTCCAGCAAGTTCTACTATTGCAGGAACTTTCTTCACATACTTGATGTACACTAACTATGCAGGTACACGAGCCGAGGACGGACGGATTGAAGACTTAAACCCACCTCCACTATTTAAATGATCGAATACCACATATGGTGGCTAGATTAGGAGGGCAAATTGTTATGCCTAAATGTAATCTAGATGCATATGTACTAGGGGCTTTGGGTGCTTAGATGACTAGGCAAACCTAGGACCCGGATCTAAGGTGGCTCAGGCTAAGGCTCAAGTGGAAGAGGCTCGGCTAAGACCTACGGGTTCCATGGTGACAAACTAGCTTGGTGTGGTTCTATGTCCTAAGGCTGTAGCTGAAGACATTGGCCCATCTCTGTAGCTTTGGCCCAACTCTCTACTCTCTCGGCCCATCTGTTTCTGAAAGCTCCAACGGCTATTTTTAAGCCCATGACCTCGCTTGATGAAACGCTACGTTTCATTTAGTAAGGGCTCGGGTATATAGCCTCGCCTTCTGGAAACCTGACAGAAGGAAACTGTCGTTGTTCCTATCAAAGTATAACTCAAACCTACAAACTAGTATAGTAAGCAAGTAAGAGGTCGATCCCATAGAGAATCAAGTATTCCTAAGCAATGTATATTTACCAATTAGTAGGAAAGAGGGGTTTTGGTGATTGAAGATGAGAAAATAAACTATAAACAAGTTAGTAGAGATAACAATTGAGAAAATAGTTCCATCTATAAACATCCACTTTAGTTTGGTTGATTGATCATCGATTCTTCTTCAAGTTCTCTTCTCATCCTATTATTGTTCCTGTCCTGATCTTGTGTAAATTACTAGTCCTACGAGTCCTAGTAACCCTTACTAATTAGATAACCCTAACACGGTCAAGATTCAACCTAATAATAGCATTAAGATTAAGGATTAACCAGGATACATGCAACACCAAGCTACGAGTCAACATTCAACATGTAATTGATTCTCTACACACCAATTTAGTCCTACGAGTCCTAAAAAGGCATGATTGCTACTATGGATTAAGGTTCGCTACGAGGAATCTACAAAATCCTAGCAATAATCTCAACTAGTTGTACGGACTAGAAGAAATCAACAATAATCGCAAAAGAATCAATACGAATCAATAGGAATAGAACAAGAATATAAATCTCACAACTTTTTCAAACCAAAGCTTCAATCCATAGACGAAACGGAAGAGTTTAGCACTCCATGGCCATGGAGGCTCTCCTCTTGGGTTCTCTCAATTGATAGTCTCCAAGTGCATAAACTAATGAATTAGATCCCTCAAATAAAACCCTAAAACTTCCTTAAAAGGCCTCAAAAAAGTCGGCCAAATAATAATTCTCAAAACTAATTAAAGAGATAAAAAGTCCTTTGACAGATTCGGCGTTTCTGCATAGGCCGCGGGGCAGCCAACCCAGGCCGCGGGGCGGCCAGGCGATTGCGAAATCCTTCGTCAGAGCTACGGGTCGCGGGGCGGTTTCCTTGGCCGCAGGGCGGCCAAGGAAAGAGCTTTCCAACGCATGGTTATAATAGTCAATCGGACCACCGAGGCCTCCAGAAAGTGCGAAACAAGTTCAGCATGTCTAGCGAAAACTTTTGCTGACTTGTTCTTCACTTAGGCTCTCTAACTTCGATTCCGCTCCCGGGCTCTTCACTTTTCCTCCTCCTCTTCACTCTTCCTTCATCCAAGAGCTTCCTCATTCCTCGTTGGATCCACATATACCTGAAATAATCCATAAAAGCGTGTAGATTCCGACTCTACCAACAAAACAAGTATAAATGCAATTCTAGCCTAAACCATGCATTATATACATCTAAATCATGATAAATGCATCCTAATATGCCTACCTAAATGCATGCTATCAAAACCCTAAAGGGTTAAGAGTTTATTCCATCGCTTCCACTTCCGAAAGAAAGAGAGAGAGAGAGAGAGAGGAAACCCTAGCGGCGATCTTGGAGATCCGCGGCTAAAGGGTTAAGAGTTCATTCCATCGCTTCCGCTTCAGAAAGAAAGAGAGAGAGAGAGAGAGAGAGAGAGAGAGAGAGAGAGAGAGAGAGAGAGAGAGAGAGAGAGAGAGAGAGAGGAAACCCTAGCGGCGATCTTGGAGATCCGCGGCGACGCTTGCTGTTCCACACTCCGACGAGCTTGATTCCTAAGCTCCTGACGTGATCCAAGGATTCCGAGCTCATCATAGGAAGAAGAAGCTGCTTGGTGCTCAACCTCGGCCTCTTCACCAACTTCAGTTCGTCTTCGTCTTCTCAGATGGAGGGAAAGGGAGTATCTGTTCCTATACTTCGAGTTTCTCCTTGATTACCTGCTTGCCTGAGCCGCTAAATCTAGGGTTTCTTTCTGTTTGTCTATCATCTGCATCCATGTCTTGTATTCGATCATACTTAGTGGATTCATGGGTTTGAGTCTCTCCCTCTTGAGGCTCCGCAGAGTAGGGTAACCGAACTGCGTCATCAATCTTTGTGTTCTCTCTCGCTTTCGTTTATCTGTGCTTAGCTCTTCATTATACCTGTTCTAGGGTTTAGATCCGAAATCTGTGTTTTAACACTTTGGTTTAAGGATGGGTCGGAAATAAGTGGTGATGTCGATGAGTCCAAGGAGAGGTTCAAGGCCATTGGTGTGGACACAAACTTGGAATTGGCCATGTTAGTTTGTTGTAGAAGAGTAGAATTGTATTTGGATTGATTTAGAAAAATTTCAGTAGAGTTACGGGTGGCATGTATGCCAAGGAAATAGCTAAGGTTTCCCAACTCCTTAACTGGGAAATATTGAGAGAGGGCGGTGACAAATTGAGAGGCAAGAGTGGGATTGGAAGCAATGATCAAGATGTCATCTACATAGACGAGAACAAAGACGGTATCGGAGCGAGATTTATATGTGAAGAGGGAGGAATCAGTGCGGGAGGCAAGGAAACCAAGGCTTACGAGAGTATCGCTAAGCTTAGAAAACCAAGCTCGGGGGGCCTACGAAGGCCATATAAGGACTTACGCAGTTTGCAAATATGATTAGGGAACTACGGGTGAGTGAAGCCGAGAGGCTGGGATATATAAACGTCTTCATCGAGGTCGCCATGGAGAAAATCATTTTGAATGTCCACCTGTTGCACCACCCAATTGAGCATTGATGCTATAGAGAGCACAAGGCGAATGGTTGACGGTTTGACAACCGGACTAAATGTCTCGGAGAAGTCAATCCTATGTGTTTGGTGATAACCCTTAGCAACTAGTCGAGCTTTCCTGCGCTCGATCGACCCATCGGAGGAAATTTTGGTTTTGAAAACCCATTTGACCCCAAGTGGAATTATGTGTGGAGGAGAAGGGACAAGAGTCCATGTGTTTGTCTGGATGAGAGCATCGAATTCGCGAGCCATTGCCTCACGCCACTCCGGGAATTGGTTAGCCTGAGAGAAGCACGAGGGTTCTTCGGGGGTTGTAATAGTCGCAGCGGTAAAGGCCGATGGTCGAGATGGCGAGCTGACTGTTCCGTCAGATCGAATAAGGGGTTTTGAAATGTCTTTTTTGGAACGAGTTAGCATAGAATGGGTGCTGTGTGGCGGGGAGTCATGGGAGATTGGCGGAGAGGACGGTGTTGGTGAAGTGGCGTCGGTGGGTATGGTTGTTTCTGACGAGGGTGAAAGAGGGGTTGGGTTAGATTGTTCGGTCAAAGGTGATGGAGGTGGTATTGGGCTTGGAGATGTGGCAACATTGGAAAAGGGAAGAGGAGGTGGTGGGCTGGGTTGTGTGGAGTGTGGGATGGGAAATTTAGATTGATAAGGGAATTGGGATTCTAGGAATATTACATTTCTAGATAAATATATTCGGTTTGATTTTTTATCAATGAAAATGTAGCCTTTGTGGTTAGGGCAGTAGCCCAAGTGGAGAGAGAGCAAATGAAGAGATGAAAAGAGAGAAAGAGAGCCTTCCAAACCCTAGCCACCTGCCTGAACGCCGACAACTCAAATCCGCCCCAAAATCAGTCGGATCTGTCACCAGCAACAACAATCGAGCCACAAATCACCCTAAATCGAAAGCTAGAACCACCAAATCCGAAAGAAAAACAAAAACCCTCAAAATTCCCATCCAGAAAAGATACCCAAACACAAATAATTACAAGAGGAAGGAGCAGATTCATGGGAAGAAAGCTCCACAAACACAAGTTGAGGGATTGGGCAAGAAAATGAGAAGATGGTGGAGATTCAGAAAAAGAAAAAGAAATACGAGATGTTGCTGGTGGCGGGTGGCTCGGGACGGGCGGCGCTGTCGGTTGGCTGGTGTCGGGAGACTTCAGTTCGTTTGCGGTGCTCACTCCCATGGCGATTTCGCGAGGTCCCTTCTGGACCACCTTCAGAGAGTAAATCAATTGAAGGATTTGAAGCTGATGTCCCACTCGGAACCCCTTTGTAGGGTGACTCAGACGACTTGTTGGCCCTTTCTTGGGTTCCCTTCGGATCTTATTCTCGGAGAAAAAAGAGCAGATCTAGAAATAGTCGAAAATCAGCACATCCGACAACAACAACTGTCAAGATCCAGGTTCCTAAAATAGCACCAAGTGAACAGACGATGGGAAATCGAAATTGATCCGAAGAACGGAGGACCTGACAGATGCCGAATCATGGAATACCAACCAAATATCATGTTCGTTCGATCTTGGTTCTTTCAATCTGCATACCTAGTTCAAATTCCTTTTTGGTTTGAATCTAGAACTGATAAGCCAAAAAAGATCCGAATTTCTTCTTCTTCTCATGAAGAAGGCAGAAATGAACAACATGATCTTAGCACTGATACAATGAGAGGGTTAATTGAAAGCTTTGATAATGTATGCATGATTGAACCGATTGAATGGTTGTCTGATAATTTCTATTTGTCGTTTGCGCTTATAAAATGGAAGAATTTCCTCTTCCATCTGATTTGGATTATTGTTATGCATGCTTCAATTACTAGAAAACTGAGAAGAGACTCGAAACCGAAAGAGCAGTCGAAACCGAATAAGAAAGATGAAAGAACAATGAACAAAATTGATTTTAGAACAATGAATAAAACCGATAATCTCAACATAGAACAAGGAATTGAAGATGTGTTCTATAATCTTCTTGAAAAGATGCTTGAATGGATTAGAATTACTAGGATACCCAATCATAAACATTTCATGGGGAAGGGAAAATGGTTTTCTATCTTGCCTTCCAGTTGGTTTATTAGTCATAAACTAACTAGAAATCGAAAAATGAATGGAAAGAAAATTGAAAGTAGCCCAAGTAAAGTTGCTTATGAAGTTGAAATGATTGACCTGGTGCAAATTGCTATTATTTCTATTAAGTTTTTGTGGAGTATCTTATCCCTCTTTAGTAGAAATTACAAAGAAAATACAAAGGCCGATGAACAGATGAACAATACTAAAATATTGACATCTATGACCATCTTGTTGTGCACTGGTTTTATATTTCTATTAGTATCTTTGATTGGGAAAATGGAACTCGTGGATACATGAACGATGGATTAAACTTGGTCCTCAGAAGCACGAATTGGTGGAAACATACTGTCCATATACACATGAGTAAAAGACTAGAAAAATCAACAAAACTCAAGAAACAAATGATAAGTAAAAAATCTATTGAATTGTATATTGACAATTTTATGCTAGTTCTTTTAGTAAAGGCGAACAGAAACCATCAGACTAGAATGAGAGACCGATTTCACCAGATTTGTGACAGTTTCTACCCTCCTATGCAGCAGAGCTCCTTTCCTGGACAGAACCATCCAATTGATCTGACACTAGAACAAAGGACGATAAAAGTTGGCCAGCGCTATCAAGGTCCTCTATGGATTGAAGACACAAAGAAGCGAGAACAACTAGAAAAGAAAAGGAAACCAAGAAGAAACAGCAGGAATAGAACTAGAGGAGAGCAACTCAAGATACCTGAAGGGCTTACTGAAAGAAAGGTAAAACCACCAGAAAATGACATGGAGAACATCGCAAGAAAAAACCATGGAAAAGGGAACCCCGAGATATCACATTATGACCAAAGAGAAATTGAGGTAGTCTTATCCGATCGAGTAAAGAGAAATTGTAAGACGCTTATGCCCCTCATTTCCATTGATAGTTTGAGCTCCAAATGGATATATAATTATTTGTTCCCAGTTAAACATATTGAACTTTCATATCTTGTATTTATGAGACGATGGCTTATCAAAAATGAAATGAATAATTGGTGTGAAAAACTATTCCAATGTGCCTTTTGGGCTCTTTGGCAATACTGGTATGTCTACAGGGTTATTGCAACCCATCATACCTTAGATATGAAGAGACACAGACCCTCTCAATTATACCAAAGAAAACATACTAGAATGGAAACCTCCAAATCAAAGAGTTTACTATGAGATTATGCTCATGAAATATATGCGGTATAGGCCGTAAAAACATATGGGAGGAAATAGACTCATTCTGTAAAATAGAAAAAGTTCAAGTACTTGCATTACTAGAAACAAAAACAGAAAGACAACCAAATGAGAGAATATGGAAAAAGGATGGATTTGATCATATGATTTGGGTTCCCTCAACGGGCAGGGCAGGAGGATTATGCGTCTTATGGAAAAGTCATAATCTTCGGAACGAATCACTGTAAATGGTATATACGGATCAAAGATTCATAGTAATCAAATACGAGAATAAACATAGAAACATTATTATCAATATCGTCTTCGTCTACAGACCCCCTCATGAGAACGAAAAATCAAACTTCTGGACCGGACTACAACGATACGTCTAAAGCTTGGACTACCCATTCATGATCATGGGAGATATAAATGAAATCCAAAACAGCTCAGAAAAAGGAGGAGTGGAACCACACCCGAACAGATATAGAATCTTAACCGAATTCAAAGATAGATGATTCTTACAAGAAGTGCCTGCGATTGGAAACTCTTTTACATGGAGGAAAAATAGACACAATATCAATAACATCATGGAAAAACTTGACAAAACTTTAATACAAGAGGAAATACTCACCTGGTTCCCCAACATCACAACGAAAAATCATGCATTTACATCATCAGATCACTGTCCTATTATAACAAAATTAGATAACAAGAACAGTTCAAAGCCCAACCATTTAAATTTGAAAAAATGTGGACTACAGGAAAAGACTACCGACACGTGGTTCAACAAGCTTGGCGATAACATGTTGCGGGTTCACATATTTACAATCTGGTGAAAAAAACTCAAATACTTAAGCGACTAACTAAAGAATGGAATAAGAAAACATTTGGAAACATATTTCGCCAATTAAAAGAAATTGATGAGTCTCTCATCACTTTACAGAAAAGTAACGGAATATCCTAGAATGGAAATGACAACCAAAAACGGAATAGACTAATAAATAAAAGAGATAAAATCTTATCTTACCATAAAATGTATTGGAGCCAACGAGCAAAAACAAAACATCTCAAACTGACTGACACGCACTCAGGATATTTCCACCGAATGGCATCAGGAAGGAGAAATAGAAAATTCAAAAAAGAAATTCAAAATACAGATGGCACACTGGCCACAGGAGAAGAAAATATTACAAGAGAAATAAAAAACGACTTCGAAAAAAGATTTAGGATGCAACCCATCAACCATAACCTCTTAAATGAGTACCTCTCGCTCATCAACACATAAATCACTGATGATGACAATTCGAAGCTAACTGAAAAAATATCAAACCAGGAAATAAAAAATGCGTTCTTCTCGATTGGAAAAGATAAATCACCAGGACTTGATGGAATAACAACAGAATTTTACCAGGAATACTGGGATATTGTAGGCCCATCAGTCATAAAGGCAATCAAAGGATTTTTCCAGTCTGGTCGAATCCTAAAACAAATCAACCACACTTTTATCACATTGATCTCAAAATGTGACAACCCGACAACTACAAACCATTTCAGACCAATAAGCTAGTGCTCAACGATTTATAAAGCTATAGCCAAAATCATTGTAGAAAGAATGAAACCGATTTTAAAGAAAATTATTCACCCCCTCCAAGGGGCCTTTGTATCTAACAGGGCTATCCAAGACAATGTCTTAATAGCCCATGAAATCTTCCACTCATTTAAGAGTAGACGCGGAAAAGAAGGATGGATTGCCGTCAAATTAGATATGGAGAAAGCATATGATAGAGTAGAATGGGACTTCCTATTCAAAGTTCTAGAAAAGTTCGGCTTCTGCCAAAAATTACGAACATGGATAGAGCAATGTGTCCAGACCGTTTCCTTCTCAATCTTGTTTAATAACAGCCCCACGGACCCCTTTATACCAGGGAGAGGGATCAGACAAGGAGACCCACTCTCACCCTATCTATTCATCCTAGGAGCAGAAATTCTTGCTAGGAAACTACAAACCATATCAAACCAGTCAGACAAATCCATCGGATTCAAAATATCTAGATCAGGCATGAAAATCCCTTTCCTATCATTTGCGGACGATATGATGATATTCGCCAAGGCAAATCAAGACTCGCGTCAAGCAGTGAAGAATATTATTGACGACTACTGTGCCATATCGGGACAAAAGGTCAATTTCCACAAATCGGCCTTTCAAACTACCCCAAAAGTGTCGAACAGTACAAAACAACTAATCCAAAGCACGATACATATCACAAACCAGATAGCACTTGAAAAATACCTCGGTTGTCCAATTATCAATGGTCGAGTCAACCGAACCACATTTGAAGAAACAATAACCAAAACCAGACAACAACTCACGAAATGGAAAGCTAACTCCCTTTCACAAGAAAGAAGGGCGACCCTAATAAGATCAAACCTGGCAACTAAGCCAAATTATATCATGCAAAATTTTATGCTCCCTACAACAATCCATAAAGAACTTGACCAATTAAACAGATGCTTCTTCTGGAACAAAGACCAATCATTTTTCCCCCTTATTGGTTGGGTCAAAGTGTGCAAACAGAAACGATTGGGAGGCGCAGGAATACATAAAACAAAAGATATGAACCAAGCACTACAAATGAAATTGCTTTGGAAAATCTTAGCAGAGCTGTGTAACCCGTGGGTCCAAGTGAACAGAGAAAAATATTTGAAAGAAACCCCCCTCATTGAATACGAGCGAAAAGGTAACTCATCTTGGCAATGAGCCAAACTAACGGAACTAAAAGAAGAATTATGTAAAGGACTAATAAGACAAATAGGAAATGGGAAGACGGTCAATTTTTGGAAAGACATATGGCTAGACGGAAAACCACTACAAGGTCGACAACATCCCAATATCACAATCAACGAAAATGACTAGGCGGAAAAATACATCGCCATCAACAAGAAATGGAATATTGATGCACTATCCAACATCCTCCTGATGGATGTGGTCAACAAGATCGATAACATCTACATACCAGAACACGAAATAGAAGACATACTATACTTGAAACCAAGTAAAAATGGTTGGTTCAACACGGCAAGTGCCCTAAATCACATCACAAAGCAAAACACAGAAGAAAGTAGTGACATGACATGGATATGGACCCTAGACACATTCCCAAAAGTCAAAAACTTCATCTGGAAACTCGCACTAGATGGAATCCCGACGAAAACCAGACTAGCAAACAAAGGCATTTAGGTCCCACTTTCTTGCGCTTTGTGTGATCGGACGGATGAAAGCCCAATCCATCTCTTTACCGAATGCCACCACACCCTACAACTGATTCACAAAATTGACCCAAACATTGAAAAAGTGGTTTGAGAAATTGACACTAGAAACAAATCGATCAAAAACATTTTATGTGAAATTTTTACTAAACTCAACCACGAGCAGAAAGGAAGACTTGCGACGACATGGTGGAGCCTATGGACAAGCAGGAATCGGCAAGTATTTGAAAACCTCAATACAACATCCATACATACTATGGAGAATTATACCAAACAACAACTACAGAACTGGGCTAACTCCAAATTGACCTTGGAAGAGGAGTCCACATGCCACAACCAGAAAACTCGGACAACTCCACCACGGAGAAGAAGAAATTTGAGATAAAAAAAACCAGATGAAGGGTCTTTCAAAATTAATTTTGATGGATCCAAACTATCTTCGGGTGAAGCTTCTGCAGGTTTCATTATTAGGGACCACAGTGGGACAGTCATTGAGTGTGGCGGCTCCAAAGGTGGACACATCTTAGCATTAGCTGTAGAGGCTCTAGCAATCAGAGAAGGCATCGCCAAGGCAAAGGAGCTCTGACTGCTCAACATCATGATTGAAGGCGACAGCTTGACCGTCATCAATTGTTTGCGAGGTCTGTGGTGCTGCCCGTGGGAGATCGAGATGCTCATTTCTGACACCCTGTTCCTACTCCAACATTTTGCTAGGGTGCAATTCAGCCATGTCTTCTGGGAGGTGAAATCGACCGCCGACAGGATCGCGCGTCTAGTTCACATAACGCACACGCGAGATCTCCTTGCTGATACTGCTCTGCGCGTTTTCATCCGCAAGGATTCCCTTGGATGGTGGTCCAGCAGGGCCTAACCGCACCCAAATCTTTACCTTATCAAAAAAAAAGGGAGTAGCCAAAGAAAATGCAAGGGGTAGACCTGTGGGAGAATTTGTGAGAGAGGTAAGGTCGAAGGTTCGGGAAGCAAAGGCATCCGAAAACCCGGAGAAGGGAAAAGTAGAGATCATTATCAAAGAGAACCTGGTAAGGGGATTTATTTGCCAATGTGGGGGTGGGTAATCGATTAATGAGGAAAACCGAGGTCTCGAAGGCATAATCCTAAAAATGAAGAGGTAAATGAGCTTGGGCAAGAAGGACAAGGCCATTGTCTACAATTCGGCAATGGCGAGTTTCGATGCTCCCATTTTGTGAATGAGCATAAGAACATGTTAGCCTATGTTGAATTCTGAATTTAGTGAAAAATAGGGATAAGTGGCTTAAACTCCGTGCCATTGTCGGTTTGGACCGACTTAATCGTTGTGGAGAAAAAATTATGCACAAAAATTATAAAGGTTGGACAACTTGTGAAACCAATGACTTAGTAGATAACGGAAATATCCAAATAAAGTTACTGAAGTCATCCAAAATGGAGAGGTAATATCTATTCCCTCGTAAGCTAGTGGACTGGGCTGGGCCCCATAAGTCCATAAACAAAAGCCCAAATCTAGTTGTGGACCCAGACAAGGAAGGTGGATAAGGTAAGGAGTGAGCCTTTGCCTAAGCACATGTAGTGCAAGTAAAGGACTCATCCGCTTTTGGAGATGAAGGGAGTGACATTGATCTGAGAAGTAACTGGGTAACTCTTATTGATGGGTGACCGAACCGTGCGTGCCAAAGGGAAAGAGAAGAAGTTGAAGACAAGTGTTCTTGTGCTCGAAGGGGTGGTGCTCGCAGGGGTAATTCATATAGCCCATCCTTAGTAGCGCCTCCAAGAAGTTGAGTTTGGGTAGCCCGATCCTTCACAATGAAAAAATTGGGATGAAATTCAAAGCAAACATCATTATCGATGCAAAATTGACGAACCAAAAGAAGGTTTCTAGAGATCGAGGGGACATGAAGCAAATTAGTAAAACGAAAGCATGTAAAAGGAGAAGATGAAGAGGAAAGAGAAGAAGAATCGTGATGTTGTATTGGAATGGTGGAGCCATCGCCAATCGTGACCTCTTCAGTTCCATGGTAGGGGAGCAGTGCCTGTGAGAAATTGGACAGTGACGAAGTGAAGTGATGTGGATGCGGTGTCCTGAGTCCAATTGACGGTGGACTGATGACCTTGAATGAAGGGCGGCGGCGGGGGATGATATGAGTGATTAAAGCGGTGCCAGCATTGTAGGGCAGTGTGCCCACGCCTCTCGCACACTTGACGCACATGGCGGTTGTCGGGCTAGCCAGTGAATGTGCGACCCCCGCGATAGCCTCCACGACCCACGCCTCGAGACTCGTAGGCTCCTCTAGTGTTGTTGTAGTTGTCGTTGTTATTGCGCGGAGGACGAGAGTCATAGCCGCCCCTTGAAGAGGAACCACGACCTCTATGGGAGTTGGTAGTTGCAGTGTGATTAGCAGAGGGAGAGTGAGTGGTAGGAGTCTTTGTATTTGCAATTCTATGAAGAGATAGATTAGTTTGTGTTTGGAAGGGGACTCGAGCCTCATGGTTCAGTAAGTGGGAGAGAACTAAGAGAAGGGGTGGGCATTTGTGTTTGAGTGGTGAGGGAGGTTACAATCGACTCATATTCATGAGGAAGACCAGCTAAGACACACACAATGAACTCATAGTCCTAGATAACTTGACCAGCAGTAGACAAAGAGGAGGCAAGGTTGTGAGCACGATTGAAATAATAGGTGATAGAATCATTACCTTTCTTGAGAGAGGCAAGCTGAAAACGGGTTTGAACAACGTGAGATGTAGATCGAGCAACAAAGAGGTCATGAAGCACATCCCAAATCTGGCGAGATGTGCGGCAATCTGGTTAAGGAGGATGTTAGAACCGCCATAACTAGATTGTCCTTGGTGATCCATTCCTTTTGAGCTGGTGTGAGTTCAGGCGAAGTGGAGTTGGGATATGGGAGGGAGCCGTCAACATAGCTGATAAGATTTCTGAGAAGTGAGGTAGGGGTTTACCTGGGTTTTCCAAAGGATAAAATTAGTTTGTGTGAGCTTAACTGTGATGAAGTTTGCAAAAGCAGAAAGGGAGGGTGTAGCTTGAGAAAGAAGTTGTAGGTCAGCCATTTTTGGATTTCAAAAGAAGCTCTAAAGCTTGAATCTTTGGACGTTGGTCCTTAGGTGGCTCTGGATACCATGGTAAAGTAGCGGCTGAAGAGATAAAGTTTCATTTCATTGATTCTAGGTTACATCCCAAGTAGGTATATATATATATATATTAGGTGTTCCTTGAGCTGTACACGCATTTGGGCTCAATGAGCCAGACTGACATTAACACCTAGAATATATATTAGCATTTGATATATCCTTCTTTACTTATATGATAAGTGTTTATATAAAAGTGTTTATTTCATATTTTCCTTCATTCTTGGGCGTGCATATATAGAATATATATTAGCATTTGAATAAACTTTGTGTGGGATATTTGTTTTACAGGCCTTTCCGACTTTACTTGTGTGGGATATTGGTTTTGCAATCCTACTTAGTGCAGAACGATGCATCTGGGTATTTCAAATGTTATTGTGATTTGTTGTCATAACATCAAGTTTGTGACTTAACATATATATTATTGGTGAGGTTACTAGCTAATCCGAAATGCTTAAAAGAGAGGCATTTGATATGTTTGATAAGTATGTGTAAATGTGATGCGGGACCATCTTCTACACCTCCGGATGCGCCGATCATACTCGGAGACGGACTGATGACTAGAGCTCGAGCTAAGAAGCTCCAACGCGACTTATTCCTCTTTGTGAGTCACTCCTTGTTCTCGAGCGCGGTCGAATTCTCGGAGCCACCAATGAAGGCGTACATGTGCATCGGAACCCAGGTTGCCGACGACGGAAGCCAGCAGCGATCGAGGCACGTGAGTCATCGGCGACGTGCGCGCCGGGGCTGCGCGGGCGTGCGCGACATCGCTGTTGGTTGCTGGCGCCGAGTCTGCTTTGGCCTAAATTTGGCTTCTTTCTTACGTGTTAATTTGTGAGACTACTTAATTAACTTGTTATTGCATGTGACTTAATTAGTCAACCTATTTTAAGTTATTTTTAGGATATTTAAATAATTTCTTTTATTTATTATTTTAGTTAGTAAATTGGCCTTTTAGGGTTATAAGAAGGCCGATCTCCATTGTTGAACATTCACGTTATTCAATATTGAAATTTCAGCCTTTGTGTGAAACACAAGTGTGAGAAAGTCAATCGATTCGTAGCGTTGCTCATCGATTGCACCATTGGTTCTTGATCTAACTTGGTTTGCTTTGAGTTCTTCAACCTCGCGAGAGCTTGGTGATCTTGGTAATCACAAGTCCCCTCCTTGTGCCTCCAAGTTGTCCGCTTGGTTGTGTAAGGTTGTAGAGGTGGGCTTTATAGTCGTTGGTATTTGGTTCCTATCCTCTTAGGAGGCATGGGGTCTTTATCTCGTTCTATTTTAGTTCGAATCAGTCCACTATCGGTCGTGTCTTTGTTATCAATTTCGAGTCTTGCATATTGTTCATCGAGTCTTGAGTCTTTGCTTCCGTTCTTGTCTTTGAGTCTTGATTGTCGAAGATCGGGCCATCCTACGGCTAACCCCGTATCAAATTGGCATCAGAGCTTTGGTTTCCGACATCAAAAGTTATGTCTTTTTTTCCTAAACACAAAACCCTACAAAAAAAAATAGAGTCTTTCTTGTTCTTGATTTTTACTTCTTGAATTTTTGAATTTGATTGCATTAACCTTTGTTTGTGATTGTTGTGGTTGCCTTAGCCTTAAACAAGCCTAGCCGTCACCATCAACATATATATATATATATATATATATATATATATATATATATATATATATATATATATATATATATATATATATATTTTTCATAGCCGTGACCATCAGTCCTTGGAGCCAATTACAATCCATTGTGCCGATTTCATCCACTGTTGCAGCCGACATCCTTGAGGAGCTTTCGGCTTTCATTGCAAACAATTCCAAACCCTAGTTTGCTTTCTATCTTTGGCTATCTTGTTTTATCCTAGATTTATCTATTTAATTGCTTTATTTAATTTGTTGAAATTTGTGGTAGATATATCTCATATTTTCTATCATAGATTATCAAAGGCATAGATAGATTTATTTACCATATTTAGCCACACCATCACCTATATATATTTCATTAGGGCTACATAATTTTTTTTTTCTCTTTCACCATAGCATATAATTTTTTAGAGTCCTTTATTTCATAGATAGTTTTCTTGCATTAGGTAAAAAAAAAAAACAGTCCGAAATATTCAAAAAAAAAAGTGACATTTGAACTTTGACCTAGGAGGATAAAATTCACTAGGGGCAAAAGTAAGTTTCAAAAAAAAAAAAGAGAGAAGAATTGTTGTTCTAGTGCAAGAAAGCTTGAGGACCAAATTTGGTGAAATTGTTATAGCCCTAGTTGACAACCTTCAAACACATACCTCCCAAACCAATTTTTTTTTTAAGCCCTACCTTGCAACTATAACATCCATTCTAAGGGTTGAAATCAAAAAGAGGTAAAAATCCAAGTTTTTCTTTTCTTTCTTTATTTTCTCTATTTTTCTACTCATTGTCGAGTAGTTTTCTGCTGTGTCGAGCTGTTTTTTTATTGCTGCTGTCGAGTACCTACAACCCCTGTTGAGTGCATAACAACTCCTGTCGAGTGTCTCTTTGCCTTTGTCGAGACCTTTACAGCCCTGTCGAGTGCCTTACTTGTGTTCTTTGTCCATTCTCTTGCTCTCTTACCTTGATTGTTAGGTTTCTTGCTTGAGTGTTGATTTGCTCAAAGCGGATTGCCCCAACAAGCTTGTCATAACCAATTAGAGAGAAGTGTGTGAGAGAAACACATTGTGAGTTGTTTTATTTGCTAATCTTGACATAGTTCTGTGTTTGTTTATTTGCGATGTCTCAGCAGGTTAACAACCCGAACAATGCCAACCATGGCAACAATGACAACGATTCCGACGCAACTATATCCGCCGCGGTGTTCAATGCCAGAATGGACACTTTTACCACCACCTTGACGGCAATAATGGATAGGTTGACGGCCTTGGAGGCTAGACCAACGGGTTCTAATAACCTTGGTGGTCAAGGTAATCATGGGCGTGACGAGACGCCTAATGATGAAAGGGAAGTCCAAAAAATCCTAATCCTAATCCTAACCTTAATTTGCAAAATCCTATCTTTGAAGAGAACAACTCTCCACGAGGGGAGAGAAATGGTAGAAATAACGGATTTGCTAATGTGCAGGGGCATGGACGAGGACGAGGTCGAGGTCGTGGCTTCCAGGAGGAGTTCTACTACTCGGAGCGTGATGATGACTTCCATGAGGAGGACTATTGGGATCAACGCCAGAGGCGGAACGACAGAGGAGGACGTTACCAATACCGTGAGCATAGAGATCCTGATCAGGACGGCATAGGTAAGGTTAAGGTACAAATTCCTTCCTTTGATGGTAAGACAGATCCAGATGCATATATAGACTGGGAAACTAAAATGGAACAAATCTGGAACTGTCACAATTTTTATGACCCTAAGAAAGTTCAATTGGCTTCTTTAGAATTTCAAGGTTTTGCTCTTATTTGGTGGGATAATGTAGTTAAGGAAAGAAGAAGAGCCCTTGTTGCGCCTATCGTGTCTTGGAACCAATTCAAAGCTTTGATGAGTCAGAGGTTTGTCCCGCAACACTATGATCGAGAGCTTATGCAACGATTAGAAAATCTTAAGCAAGGTAATAAATTTGTTGAGGAAACATTTAACCTCATGCAAGAAATTATGGCTAGAGCCAATGTGGTAGAATCTCACGAGAAAACCAATGTTAGATTTCTTAGGATCTTGCATCCCGCCTTAGCTCATGATATTGATTGCTTCCCTTATTCTACTCCTACTAAATTATTACATTTAGCTATTAAAGTTGAACGTGGAGCTAGATACAGGAACCAAGGCGGAAGATGGACGAGCGGACAGCCCCAACCTTGGCGCCAAAACCGGCCACAAAAGCCCCAAGGGCGGTCTGACGACGGTTACACCTCTCGGCCAAACCAAGCCCCTGGGAGAGGAGATGGCCGAACCAACCCTACAGCTTCTGACAAGGGTAAGGCGTCTTGGACAGGACGAGATTCGTCTAGGACATCTACTGGTCCCAAAGGAAGTAATCCTAACCCCTCTACTGCTAAATCTAGGGACATTGTGTACTTTAAATGTCAGGGTAGAGGTCATACTATGAAGGATTGTCCCAATAAGAAAACTCTCATGATTAATCACTTGGGTGAATATGTGTTTGACAATTCTTGTGATGAAAATGAAGAGCATGCTAATGATAATGATCAAAACCTTAATCTGCTTACCTATGATGAGGATGATGATGGCATTGATTATGAACATGGGGAATCATTGATTGTTAGGAGAGTCTTAAGTGTTGTTCCATCACCATGTGATGACAATCACCGTGAGAATCTATTTCATACTAGATGCTTAGTTAAGGGTAAAGTGGTTAATGTGATTATTGATGGGGGAAGTTGTTGTAACTTAGCTAGTCAAGAGATGATTGATAAATTACACCTTCCTACTATTCAACATCCTAGGCCTTATAGATTGCATTGGATGAATGACTGCGGTAATTTGAAAGTGAATAGGCAAGTGAAAGTGCATATCAAACTAGAACATTATGAAGATGATGTGTTATCTGATATTGTACCTATGCAAGCCTGTCATATTTTATTAGGACGTCCTTGCCAATTTGATCGTAAGGTCTTGCATGATGTCTTTACTAACAGATATTCCTTTACTTTTCAAGGCAAGAATGTGGTTCTCAAGCCTATGACGCCAACCCATGTGGCTGATGAGATTGAGAAGCGGAAGGAAAGTAAAGATGAGTTAGATAAGGAGGCTCAATCGAGCCATGTGTCTACCCCTACTCGGCCTAAGGGTGTATTTTTGGCTTCCAAAAGTACATTTTTAGACGAGTTTGTGGATGGGGAAACAACCCTCATGCTCCCATGCAAAGGGTTGAATATGTTGAGTGAGGAGCTTCGAGCTACCCTCCCTCCTCGCATCCTATCTCTTCTTGAAGAATATAAGGATGTTTTCCCCGATGACATACCAGCAGGTCTACCCCACGTCAGAGGAATTTAGCATCAAATCGATCTCATTCCAGGGGCTGCATTGCCTAATAAGCCTACTTATAGAATGAGTCCCACTGAAACCCAAGAGGTTCAATCCCAAGTCCAGGAACTGTTGGACAAGGGATACATTAGGGAAAGTTTGAGTCCTAGTGTTGTGCTTGTGTTGTTAGTCCCTAAGAAAGATGGTTCATGGCGAATGTGTGTAGATTGTAGGGCCATTAACAACATTACTGTAAAATATCGCCATCCTATACCCCGCTTAGATGACATGTTAGATGAGTTGCATGGTTCTTCTATCTTCTCTAAAATTGATTTAAAAAGCGGTTACCATCAGATTAGGATGAACGAAGGCGATAAATGGAAAACAACCTTTAAAACTAAATTTGGACTCTATGAATGGTTGGTTATGCTTTTTGGCTTGACTAATGCACCTAGTACTTTCATGAGACTAATGAATCATGTGCTTAGGCATTTCATAGGGAAATTTGTTGGTTTTTACTTTGATGACATTCTTATCTATAGTAAATCACCTGAGGAACATGAAGCACATTTGAGGGAAGTACTTTCTAAACTTAGATTAGAACACTTGTATGCCAATCTTAATAAATGTGAGCTTTGTAATGATCAAGTGTCTTTTCTGGGTTTTGTAGTGAGTTCAAGCGGATTGCGAGTCGACGATGCTAAGATCAAGGCAATCTAGGATTGGCCGACACCTACTAATATCGGCCATGTGAGGAGTTTCCAGGGCCTAGCGAGCTTCTACAGACGTTTTGTGCGCGACTTCAGCTCCATCGCAGCCCCTCTCACAGAGCTCACAAAGAAGCGGTGTGAGTTCAAGTGGGGTCCAGCTCAGGAGGAGGCGTTCTGCAAGCTCAAGGACAAGCTCACTCATGCGCCATTGCTGGCCCTGCCTGACTTCACTCGGCCTTTCGAGGTTGAATGTGATGCTAGCGGGGTTGGGATTGGAGGCGTCCTCATGCAAGAAGGTAAGCCTATAGCCTTCTTTTCTGAGAAATTAAAAGGTGCATGTATTAATTACTCTACATATGACAAAGAACTTTATGCATTGTTTAGAGTCCTTAAGACATGGTCCCATTACCTTTGGCCTAGAGAGTTTATACTTAGGACTGATCATAAATCTCTATAACATTTTAAGAGCCAAGATAAACTTGATAGGAGGCATGGTAGATGGATGGAATTTATTGAGACATTTCCTTATGTTATAAAGTATAAGAAAGGGAAAGACAATGTGGTTGCTGATGCTTTATCTAGGAGACATGTACTTTTGACCACTTTGGATTCTAGAGTCTTAGGCTTTGTATACATTAAGGAATTGTATGCTAATGATGCTGATTTTGGGGAAGTTTTTGGGAAGTGCCTAGATAAGGGTCCTACCGACCAACTTTATATCTTTGATGGATTCTTGTTTAGGAAAGACCAAGTGTGTATACCTAGGTGTTCTCTTCGATTATTATTGGTGAATGAAGCCCATAGTGGAGGTTTGATGGGTCATTTTGGGAGAGATAAGACATACCACACACTTAAGTCTCGCTTCTATTGGCCACATATGCTTAGGGATGTAGAACATTGCCTTAAGAGATGTATTGACTGTTTGAAGGCCAAGTCTAAGCTTATGCCCCATGGATTGTATACCCCCTTGCCGATTCCCTCTGCCCCTTGGGAAGATATTAGTATGGACTTTATTGTGGGATTGCCTAGAACTAAGAAGGGGAGGGATTCTATCTTTGTTGTGGTGGATAGATTTTCTAAGATGGCTCACTTTATAGCATGCCATAAGACTGATGATGCTACCAATGTTGCGAATTTGTTCTTTAGAGAGATAGTTAGGTTGCATGGAGTGCCGAAAACCATAGTGAGTGATAGGGATGTTAAGTTTTTGAGTCATTTTTGGCGGATTTTATGGAATAAATTGGGAACTAGATTGTTATTTTCTACCTCTAGTCACCCCCAGACAGATGGCCAAACTTAGGTGACCAATAGAACCTTAACTACTATCCTTAGAGCCATTTTAAGGAAAAATTTGAAGCTTTGGGAAGAAGTCTTACCTCATGTGGAGTTTGCTTACAATAGGACAATGCATTCTTTAACTAAATTAACTCCTTTTGAATGTGTGTATGGTGTTAATCCACTAACCCCTTTGGATCTTACTCCATATCCTATGACAGAGAATGAGTCATTTGACGCAGGTAAGCATGTGGAGTTCGTCAAGGAACTACATGAACGGACGCGTCAACAGCTCATGCGGAAGGCTGAGTACAACGCCAATAAGGCCAACAAGGGCCGCAGATTAGTGACATTCCGGCCAGCCAGGGGATCTTGTGTGGGTGCATCTGAGGAAGGAGAGGTTTCCCAACGAGCGGAAGAGCAAGCTTGCTCCCCGAGGAGATGGACCTTTTAAGGTTCTGGAGAAGCTGGGCGACAATGCCTACAAGCTGGAGCTTCCTGGCACATATGGCGTGAGTGCTACTTTCAACGTCGCAGATCTCATTCCATATCTTGCCGTGGACGAGGACTTGGATTCGTGGTCGAATCCTTTCCAAGAAGGGGAGGTTGATGCGGGACCATCTTCTACACCGTCATCTACACCTCCGGATGCGCCAATCATAATCGGAGACGGACCGATGACTAGAGCTCGAGCTAAGAAGCTCTAATGCGACTCATTCCTCTTTGTGAGTCACTCCTTGTTCTCGAGCACGGTCCAATTCTCGGAACCACCAATGAAGGCGTACATGTGCATCGGAACCCGGGTTGTCGACGACGGAAGCTAGCAGTGAGGCACGTGAGGCATCGGCGACGTGCGCGTCGGGGCTGCGCAGGCGTGCGCGGCATCGTTGTTGGTTGCTGGCGCCGAGTCTGCTTTGGCCTAAATTTGGCTTCTTTCTTACGTGTTAATTTGTGAGACTACTTAATTAACTTGTTATTGCATGTGACTTAATTAGTCAACCTATTTTAAGTTATTTTTAGGATATTTAAATAATTTCTTTTATTTATTATTTTAATTAGTAAATTGGCCTTTTAGGGTTATAAGAAGGCCGATCTCCATTGTTAAACATTCACGTTATTCAATATTGAAATTTCAGCCTTTGTGTGAAACACAAGTGTGAGAAAGTCAATCGATTCGTAGCGTTGCTCATCGATTGCACCATTGGTTCTTGATCTAACTTGGTTTGCTTTGAGTTCGTCAACCTCGTGAGAGCTTGGTGATCCTGATAATCACAAGTCCCCTCCTTGTGCCTCCAAGTTGTCCGCTTGGTTGTGTAAGGTTGTAGAGGCGGGCTTTATAGTCGTTGGTATTTGGTTCCTATCCTCTTAGGAGGCTTGGGGTCTTTATCTCGTTCTATTTTAGTTCGAATCAGTCCACTATCGGTCGTGTCTTTGTTATCAATTTCGAGTCTTGCATATTGTTCATCGAGTCTTGAGTCTTTGCTTTCGTTCTTGTCTTTGAGTCTTGATTGTCGAAGATCAGGCCATCCTACGGGTAACCCCGTATCAAAATGTATTTTCAATTAGCTATGTGCATGCAAGGTTCATTGCTATTCTCTAATTTTGACTATATATGCACAACGAGGGCATTTTATTTTTCTAAGTAATTTAACACGTAGTATTTTTTTTTAAAATAATTAAAATTGCTTACTCAAACCCCGGCTTAGAAGTGTTTAGTTGATGGTTATGCTCTTATTTCTATAGTCTTGTAAATGAGGAAAAGTTTAAAATAAAAACTAAGGAGATCAACAAATATAAAGATGATACACAACCCTTGAGTTATAAGAGCATCTCCAACAACTTCTCTAAAAAATCTCTAAAATAGAGAACAAAATAACAAAATCTCTAAAAAATTTACACCACAACTCCAACAGATTCTCTATTATACAAATTGCTACATTTATTATACACTACAATAGATGCATAAATTCATAATTTAATAAATAAAATTCCAATAACTTCATTAAATCAATAGGTAATAACCAATGAACAAATAGGTAGGCATTGAAAGGGGTGAACGCATTAAATTTTACAGATTCTAACCCTTTCTCTAAATTTAGAGATTTTTTCCATCTCTCCATCAATTTATCTATTTTAGAGAAGTTGTTGTGGAGAAAAAATGATTTTTTTCTCTAAAATCTCCCGTTTTCTCTATTTTAGATAAGCTGTTGGGCTTGCTCTAAGTGTACAATGTGTCTTAGACTCTTAGGTCATCAATCAAGAAAATTTTTCCAATTTGAGAGATGTAACTTCTTTTTTATTTAAATGTAATGGATAGCATGACAACAATTCAAATGAAATGAAATATATTCATGGTATGAGGGAGAACTAAAGCGGTAAATTTCAATAAAAATTCTCTCCCGTACAAGGTACGAGAAAAGTACTAGTTTTTCTTTTTATTTTTAAGAAACGAGAGCCAAGCTATATCGAACACACAAACAACACAATGGGCTACACCGAGATAAAGCGGGAGTAGCTCATCCCTTAACGTCCTCAAGAAGTGATAAAAAAAACTATTGATGAGCCCTCTTTTTTTTTTACAAGGCAAGAATTTAGATGGTGCCAGACTCTGCTGATCCACTATCCAATAGCGCCATTTTGGACGAGTGCAAAAAGCTCTTAGTGAAAAGCAATCGACTCCCGAGTCTGCCTCAATCTGAGATGAGCTGCTTTATCCGCCACTTGGTGACCTCTCGTAGAACATGAGTGACAGAAAAGGACTCGAAAGCATGGAGCAAAATGAACTGCCTTGTCCGCTACTTAGACCATCCACAATGGTGGTGTGCAAATGTGTATTTTTTTAGACATTTTTTAGCTCAATTGGTTGTTTTGAATGTGTGCAAATGTGCACATTTAAGCATGTGATGTGCAAATTTGAGCACCCCATCTCCCCCATGTGCAAAAACTTTTACAAAAGGCAAGACAATTTCATTGGTTTATTTTTTATGATTTTATTTTCCTTTTTATTTTTATTGAATTGTATTTCAATGGTGTGTAAAAAATGAACATTTAACCAATGAAGCAAATTGCTAAAAAGTGATGTGTATTTTTACACATCTTGTGCAAATGTGTACATTTTGCACAAAACCATTGTTGATGGTCTTAATTGACCTCTCGGAAAACATGAGTCCTCATCTTTATAAACACACTAGTATGAAGTTTACATTTTATACTCGAGTTTATTAAAATTTATCAATTTAAATTTGATATTATGACGAGTTGTATTATATATGTTACTCAATGTCATCCATTTTTTGACATGCTTTTTAAGAAGTTAAAAACTCTATTAAATATAAGTTTTTTTTAATTAATTTTTCGCATATAATTATAAATAACTTTATACTTGAATAGTATAGTTATTAGTAGAGTGGTTAGTCAAAATATAACAGTTACACTAATAAAGGAATAGTGAGATGATGATGAAAGAGTCTTTTTATTATTATTATTATTATTATTATTAGGTAGGAATTTGAGATCAGATATACATGAAGTTCGATGTCCGATAAGTCGATAGGCGGAAACCCGTCAAAACAAAAACAAAAACAATGCAATAACGAAGAAAGAGAGTCAGTGACGTAGGGAGATGACATAAATTTAAAAAAAAAAACAATATAACATAGACATAAAGTGAAAAAAAAAACAATATAATAATATTTTTCATAACAAAACAAAGAGGAAAAGGGGGAATCGATAAGATCCTCATCGCTGATATTTCCTATACATAAGGAACTTCTCGGAAGTGCAAGCAATCAACAAGGTCATCGATAAAATCATCGCCCTCATACATTCGGACAACAGTGCCTCCCACATCATTGATCCTTTCCTAGTTTTCTGCATAAGGATGCGCTTGGTTGACTCTCTAATAGAGTTTGACTAAACCTTTCCTTGTCCAAGAAAAAAATATCAGAATTGGCTGTGGCCTTGTTTCTCTCCATTGTGGGAGGGTCTTGAACGTGGGGATCAAATCTTCTATTCTCGGTATTTTTCCCTCCTCACAATCCTCTGTTTAAAGAAAAAATAAAAATTATTTTTTATTGATTAAAATAAAAATTATTTTTATTTATTAAAATGAAATGAAGTGAAAATGAAGAAAGGTTTGTGAAGAGGATATGAGAATGGATAATTTGCTATAAAAAAAATAATGGATAAGATTGAAGACATGAGATTTGGATCTTCTAAACAGGTATCAAATCCTCTGTATCTGTCATCTGTCCTTCCCCTTATCCCTTCCTCACAAGCCTCCATTTTAATTTTTTTTTTATCCATATACATATATTAAAACTGATGCATAACGCGTTAAGGTTGATTCTAGGGGGGGAAATTACATTAAATAACATCTTATCGTAATTTATAGAAGTTAACATAAAACACAATATTCTATCTGTCTATATTTTAGCTAACTGATAAAAATATAAATCAAAACTATTTCATAATCATACTTACTAAAAGTATTAATAGATGATAAATATATAGATGTTGTAATGAAACCAAAATACAAAAGAGTAAAGAGATCTTACGTAAAAAGGGAAAAATCTATACTCAAAAGTAGGGTTGATCAACCGGTCTGGACCGGACCGGAATTTTCGAAAACTTGGACTGCGGATCGGATCGGGACCGATAAATATGGTTCCGGGTCTTTCCGGTCCACCGGTTGCACCGTCAACTGCACTGCATCTAGTACCACCGTTGCCTTTCTTCAACTTAGTTCCTTAATTGTTTTTTTGTTTAGAAGCAACACACCTGCACTCCGTGAGTGACCTTTCTTCCTTCCAAATCCCCTGTAGCACTATCCCCAACTCACCCCTCACCTTGATCCCCTTCTGCAACTTGGTAATTAGTGGCTTAATTGCTCATGATCTCGTGAATACTGCATTCTTTATTGCAAATTGAAATTTCTCTAACCCTTTCATTTACAATCGAATCTAGATTTAAAATTATTACAAATTGAAATTTCTTGACCTAGATTTAAAATCGGGACGAGATTTTCCAATCTTAGTCTAGGATATTTATAATTTCTCCAAATCTATACTAAAATCGACATTAATTTGTCAAAATATAAAAAAAAAAAAAAAAAAAACTAAATCTAAAAGTGAAACTGAGAGAGAGGGACGTGTGGCGTCGAACGGAGAGACTGAGAGATGGGCTGGTGGCCTACTGGCGCCGGCGGTGGCTGGTGTGGCTTCTGGTGAGTACAGACAGAGAGACCGAAGTGCCGAACAGACGGAGACTAAGGAGTGAGAAAGGGCTGAGGATTGAGAGGCGGCGAAGGACGAAGTTAAGGATGAAGGATGAAAATGAAAATGAAAGGGAAAGCGTACAGAAGGAAAAAGGCACGCGCCTCCCTCTTTCTTTCTTTTTTGTGCAGCACATGCACACGTTAAACGGCTCATTACAAAATATGTGCTTGTTTCTAGCTAATCAAGTAAAATAAATAAGCGCCTGCTGACACACGCAGGTGCGTCAAACGACTCATTACAAAATTTGTGCTTGATTGATTTCCTTTTATGACATATTTTCCTAATTGTTTGCTTTTTTCTTGTAATATTTGTTTCTTTGATTGTTGTTTTCGCGCTACATTCTAGTTTGTTACCAATTTTCAAATGGAGGTTTGTCTCTTTTTTCTCCTCGCAAATGTCGTCCTATTCACATTTCGACGCACTATATTATGTAGCAAAACTTCCGTTGCAAAATATTTGTCACTTTCTATAGTGTGTAAAAAATGACAAAGATTTTTGCGACGGAAGAAGTACTTTACAATGCCAAACCACCAGCGTCCACCACTCTTCCGTTATACGACGTCGTTGAACATCCAAAAACAAAAATGAAAAATACAGTGAAAATAAAATATATTCCTACACTTGATCAAGTTTAATTTACATAGAGCGCCTCCCACTTTCTTTCTCCCCAGAACTTGAAGCTGCATCATCTTCGTCGTTCGACGAACCACTCCTCGACGATGAGTTATCCTCATCATTGTCAGTCACACTCTCGGTATCGTCATGCTTTGCGTTGTCGTCCTCATCGCGCGAATCTGCTTCCGCCTCGTCGTCCAAATGACGCTTACACTTTTCACCCAACAAAATCTTCTTCGTCCACAACGAGTCCTCTTGTTTCGGCTTCATTATATTATGCACGTGCACGTGGTGGTGGTGGTGGTGGCGGTGGTGGCTTCCTCCGCCACGCTCCTTGTGCTTCATCGACAGCCCTCCGTGGGGCATCCGCATGCTCAAGCTCCCCGTCGAGAGCTTCCGTCTCGACTGTTTATTCGATATGTAGTTATTCAACGACGACGACTTGTCGATGTTCGGTTTCTTCTTCTTTGTTGGATCCAATACGGTAACCTCTACTCCCATTGCCGATGGGGGCGGCGGTAGAGGCTTGTTTCCCGACTCACCTTCGCTACCCATTGGCGTTGTCGCTCCTGTCATCATGCCGTCTTCTTGCTGATCTTGTGGCTTATGTAAAGCGTTGGTGTCTGCCTCGCTGTCGCCATCTTCATCGTCATTGTTTTTAGACCAAGTGCCACACATGGCGGAGGAGATGACTATAATGGCTGCCATACACGTGAGGAGGAGGGAGAGAGATAGGAGGTGGTGGTCCGACTCCGGCTCATTGATCATAGGAATGGTTCTTACCATGGCTAAGACTAAGAGTGATTGATATCAACTCCTTCCTCTCCCACCCCTCTACTTTTCTCGTTCCATGACCGCCATCAAGACACCCTTGTTCGGGTGCATATGTATCAAAGTGTCGAATCCAACTACAGGTGATCTGATTTCTGTTGAAGATGAATGGTGGAAATGAAGTTCAATCTATGAAAGAAGCAATTGATAATTCGGTATTTTTCGCCCCTTGAGGGATGAAGCTAGGGCTTGGATGTATGCAATGAAATAGGGTTTGTTTTGTTCCTTGCAGGATTCAGATTGTGAAGGGTGGGAAAAAAGGGTCTTATTAGATTTCAATTCAGAAAAACATTGTGTTGAGATTGAATCTTGTTTGTGTTATTTTTCCTGCTTTGATTGTTTCCTAAAAATGGGGAATGTAGAAGGGAGAGAGAACAAAAGTGCAAATTTAGATTCAAATTTCTCTCTCCAGTTGACCGTGAAACGAGGGGATCGTTTCGAAAACAAGACAGGAATAGAAGATTAAACTTCCTGTGAGTTGTAAGATTACATTACAACCTCGAAATTTTCTGGTAAGATCATGTTAAGGTGAGGTTTATACACCTTCATCCAGATCTTACTCAAAGGCATGGTAAATTGGTAATCAATCTTATTCAATCTATTCAAGTTTGAGATATAAAATACATTATAGATTGGGCCAATCTTACAAAGAAAAAGGACAAGTTTGCAATTAAATGAAACTAGACAGGAAGGGGGAAATGAGATTTCAAATCCCATAAAGAAAACTTTGATTTTAATCTTTTTTTATGATACATTGTACCAGTACTTACAGAGCATGATCGTCATTGGCAGTGACAAAGACTGAAAACCTAGCAAGCTACAAAATCACACAATTTAACATGTATGAAGAGTGCTTAATACCTGTTCTTCCATAGCAATATCCCGTACCAATGGAGTTGGCAGTGAATGGAAAAGGTATAAACCATCGCGCCCACGGATTGGAGGCGCATTTCACAGAAAAGACCTAGCAAACACGCCTCCCTCCCTGCACAGTCGTGGGTTGTGAACTCTCTAAAACCAAATAAGAAACTTGACCAGTGACCTTACTTCTTCCTGACTCTGCGGCTAACCTTCACAATCCTACGGTTTGATTTATCGTTACCACCAGCTCCTAGTGAGAAGCCCCCGCTCCCACCACCATCGAAGCTGCCGGAAGCCTGAAATGGATTCTGGGTGGCCGTGAATTGGTTCTGTTGCGTTCCCAACTGGAAAGGATTCGGTCCCGACGGAGATGGAGCTGGAGCCATCCCAAAAGCAAAATTGTTTGTAGGACTCTGCCCAAAAGCAGTGGGCTGTGCTGTGGATGCCAAAGACCTGGTATCCTCAACCATTGTATCCATGCTCATCTGATCATTGTTTCCAGTTGGTGTGGCTGAGGCTGAGGATCCAAAGGCAAACACAGGATTGCCATTGCCAAATATAGACTGTGAGGGTTGGAGGGTGGCTGGTGCAGGTGAGGGTGCCGCTGAACCAAACACGAAAACTGACGAAGGGGTTGCATTAGCAGAAGCAGCTGACGAACCAAAAGCAAATGGTGAGGATGTGGTGCTGGACGGAGCAGAAAAGGAGGATCCCCCAACGGAGAATGCAGGGGATGCAATGCTGGAAGGAACTGAAGAGGATGCTCCGAAAGAGAATGGCGAGGATGTGGTGCTGGAAGGGGCAGAAGAGGATGATGATCCAAAACCAAAAACAGAGGTTGTACTACCAGCAGCAGTAACCCCAGCTAACGAACCATTTGCAGGAACTGAAACAGAAGATGTCCCGAGAGCAAACCCAGATGATGCACTGCTGGAAGGAGTAGAATATGCTCCAAAACTAAATCCAGATGAAGAGTTGTTGATTGTAGAACCAAATACTGGTGAATTGCTAGGTTGCAAGTTGGTATTAGCACCAAATATGCTTGTTGAAGAAGTACTGCCTGTGCTACCAGAAGTAGAGCTGAAACTGAAAGGTGCAGAAACAGAGGTTAAGGAGCCAAGCTGATTAACATTGGAGTTGAGAGCCAAGCTACTCGGGCCAGAAGAAAGAGGCAAAGCTGAGGCAGCAGGCTGACTAGGCATGCTTTGTGTTGTAGATGCAACAATTGCTGAAGACAAAACTTGATCAGATATCACGTGACTGGAGACATTATCTGAAGCCTGCAACTCGCCATTAGTGCTAGCCGCCATAGAGGATCCAAATTGGAAGCTTGAAGGGGGGGCAGATGCTGCGACGGAAACGCTGCTGCTAGTCAAATTGCCAAAAGCCAACTCCTTCGAATAGCTCACAGTATCGGTGCCAGAAGTTTCCTTAACACCTGAATATGAAGCCATAGGAACTCCAAATTTAAAGCCAGGTTGAAAGGAAGGGAAAGCAACAGAGCTTGTCGAACTGCTACTGTTACCATTGATGGTAGCAGTCATACTACCATTTGCATCACCAGCTGCAGAACTACCACTAGATGAGCTCTGAGATGAAAACAGAACTGGAGATGGTGTTACATGAGACAAACCAAGGGAACTGATATTTCCATTAGGAGTACTAGCGGGCATCTTGAAAGATATAGTGCTGTCAGTTGACCCAGGAAAAGACGATGGAGGAGTATTATCTGATTGTTTGAAAATATTCACCGACTCTGTGCTCTTATTATTAGAACCGGGTGACGTTAGCGCAGAATCAGTCGCACCAGCAGCAAAGGGAAACACACTGATAATTCAAACAAAGAAGTTAGAGAAGAATGACTGCTATTATTACAATTAAATATAATTACTACAATAATGCACATTGATGAGACTCAACAAGTAGTCACACAAATTACAACATCCGTATAAGGCATATCCTTATATTTCAAGTACTTCCTCTAATACAGGCATATTCTTTGACTTCATGAAAAGATTAAAAAAAAACATGTCATTTGTATCCTACTGCAACTGGCAGTAAGAAAAGATTACTGTTATGTCATGAACATACTCACAAACTATTGTCACTATCCACAAATATCTCACAGCATTAGATGAAAGATCGAAAGGTTACTTCTGATCAGATAACATAGCAATGGAGATGGCTGGTTGGAGGAATCCTGTAAGCCTAAAGTTATAATAAAGAGGATGAAAAACGTATTCTACCATCAAGCTAAAGAGAAATGCTACCGCTTTTAACTTCCTTTCATCTAAAGAAAAACGAATTCCAGCTTTCCTTTAACTACTATATACACACCAAGAACTACAGATTTGCATATATTTTTATGACATGAACATGGCAACTAAACATCATCACTCTCTCACCTTTGCTTTTCCCACTGATACACTTGATTTGTTCTTTTATGTCTTAACATAATGGTAATAATAAAAAAGTATACCAAAATATTAGCCTTTTGCATTGATTCAGATTTCATCCAGGAATTTGCAAAAGAGTTTGATCTTCATTGTGTTTCATGTGGAGAAATTTTCCACGGAGAATTCGGGAAAGGGCAGTGTTTCATACACTTCTAAACATGTGACAACAAAGACACAAGAAGAAAGAACACAATATACAAGAAAACTAGAAAAGCGTACAAACCTGCTAGGACGGTGTGATTTCACATCATCAGCTTTATCAGACAGATGTGTTTCGGAACTTTTGCCTGGCTTAAAAGCCAGCGCAGAGAATCCATTTTTCTGCTTCAATGCATTATCCATTGCAGTGCTTTCGGTGATGCCCTTTTCAGCTGAAACTGAAGAGTCAAAAATATTCTTTTTCAACAATGAGTCTGAGGAAGGTTGTATTTCAGGGAAAGCAGGATTGTCTGCTTTGGATGCTTCAGGGAAAGATGGCTTCTCTAGAAACATATTGCTATTTGACTGCATATGAGAAGCTTCCGACTTCAAATAAAAAAATAAATGTCAGAGGAATGAAAGGCTTCTCCTATAACATTACAAGAGCTCAATTGATTAAAGTTGAGCATGATGACACAAGGACTAGAATGAGAAAATCAATGATAGGGATGAATAAAATTGTATAGAGCCTGAAAATATGAAAAGGACACAGCTCATGAGTACCTCAAGTTCCCCATTCTGAAAAGTTCGGCTCCTTTTTGACACATCTTCAGCTGACTTTAATACCACAGGATCAGTACAATTAGCGCCAACCCTAATATCACCATTTGAAATTTTTGCTTCATTGTTCTCGGGATAAGCTTTAAATGACTGATTCGTCAACACTTGGCTGCTGCTGTTGTGAGTGTAACCCTGTTTACTAGGGGTAGTATCTCGTACTTCACATAAAGCAACAGCACGTGGATCCTCTTTCTTACAATTTACGTGGTCACTTTGCAAACATGTGAGTAAACCTCCTGTTTCCAAGTTTTTGTTAGCCTTTCCATGTAGCATGCCAGGGGTGACCTCCATGGCCAAGATGCCCCCTGATGCTCTTGATTCCTTCTCAGAGGATTTCTCCCTTGGCGGGGTCAACTTTTCTAGTTGCTGTAGTATTCTTTGACCCATCTCTATGGACTTCGAAGAAACATGTGAGCTTGAAACAGGTAAACTTTTGTCCCCCCTATCTTCTTGTGAGTGTGATTTGGGCGAAGAGTAAAGGGAAGCTTCGCCTACTTCTGAACGAGTTGTATGAGTAAGTAGAGAATGAGAAGAAGGTAGGCCCAATGTTTTCGGATAGAGAAGATTAGACTTTTGGCGAATCCTACGTATGGGCCCAACAGAACCAATATCATTTTCCAAAATAGAACACCTGCGTTTGAGAGGCTACAAAAAAAGAAAAATCAGTACGAAAGAGAAAGCAAGATAATGTTTCTTAGAGAACATCATAAATAAATAAAATGCCAGTGGATATCCTGTACTACCTTACGTGATGACAATGATTGTCCATCAAAAGCACCATTGCTAGTCCCTGGAGCCTGAAAGATTGGAAAAAGAATTTAATATAAATAATATAAGAAATAAATGCATAAAAGAATAAAATAGTTTTGAATAGCAGAAACCTTGGTTGCAGTTGTCATAACCCTTGAATATGGTGTGCGTGCCATATTGTATATTGCAGATCTACCTCGAGATCTAGATATGACTGAGTTACTTTGATAGGTTCCAGGATTACTCAGTGGCTTCTGCACAACAGTAGGCACAGTGGGTCTATGTAACTGAAATGAAGAAAGAGCAGGAGGTTCTTCCCGATCTACATGATTCCGTGGACCTAACCTAGACAGAGACACCTGTGTGCACCTGCTACCCATATATGCTTTTGCGAGATCAGCAGGTGAAGCAACATCATCATCATGTACCTAGCATAAGCATATACAGTTGCATCACTATTCAAGTATTTTATAAAAGCAGAAGCATAAAAGAATATCAAAAAAATGGTGAAAAAAAGCAATGATATAATTGACAGTAAGACTTTCCATACTTTTGATCTAAAAGCCGGGGTCAAATCAGTTCTTTCAGAAAGACTAAATCCATTATCATGAGAAGGACCATCAGATTCTTCTCGACCAGAATTAACAGCCAGGAGCTCAGAAGGTTCTGTCACCTCAAACCCTCTCTTTCCTAAACCACCAGTTTTGTCCACATTTCTAGAATGCAACAATGCAGTTAGACGATCTATCTCAGACCTGCAGCACAGTAAAAGCAACCCAGAGCAATTTAGATGAACAGAACTACTCCTAAAATAGAAATATAAAATGTGTCAGTATGAATAAATTACGAAAACCAAGAGCAAAGGTAAAAAAAAATGATAGTTATATTGTTTGTGAAAATGTAAATCTCATGAATCCATACTAAAACTCGAATCTCTCAAAGGGTCCTATCTATTCATAGGTTCAGGAAAGCGAAAGGATAACAAGAACAAGTGTGAACAGTATATTCGTAATTTTCACCAGCTTTCAAACATACATACAGGCCAAGGTAATAAAAAACAGTACATTCTAAACGATACACACATAGTTTAAAGGTCCAGAAGGATAAAGATGATGTGAGAATAATCTGGTTTTAGACAGAAAGGCTAGGAGATTGGGTTTGTTATAGCCACAGGTGGGTGAGGTAGGGTATCTAAATCAAACATATAAAAGGGATTAGCCCTATGAATTAGGCATCCAAGAAATACGAGCAATTTTGTTAAAGCTTCTGCCTGAGTGTTTGGCATCCTAACCTCCTAGGATGCCAAACATGGTAATAAGTCAAGTGAAGCTAGCTTAGCGATTCCGGATTCTATGCTCTATCGATACTGGAATACTTCTTCTAAATTCCTTACGCCAAAAGCACCAATCAAAGAAACATGGTAATAAGTCAAGTGAAGCTAGCTTACAACTATAAAATCTGGAGAGGAAAAAAGTGATCAAGCTATCAAGGCAATTTCTCTTCAGATTATTTTTTTTAATCGAAACAGCTATACTGTGTCAACAAGTATACAACAATGAAGCTAAGTTGCTGATTTGCATTAAAAAAAATATCGGTACGACAAAGACTTGCCTTGTGAATGTCTTCTGCTTTAACATGTGCTCAAGTTCTGCAACTCCATTTGTTTCGGAACCGTGAATCTGTATCTTTTCCACATTCATCTCTCCCACTTGGATCCTAGAAGGATCTTCCTATAGTAGTATAAATATATCATTAGTGAAAATGAAGGAGTAAAGCACTAGGAACAGTACAATAAATGAATCAAAGTATATTTCCTTAAAGCATCATTCTAAAGTAATATTAAGGTCTTTCAGCAGTGTATTACTGCTTTGGGTGTGCCATTATTAGTTCAGGACAAACAGATATCGCTTTCTGTGGCAATTTTCTTACTTGATTTCAAATAAAAGAGAGCTGATGTTTATATATGAGAAGCATAATTTAAGATCTTAAGGAATAACTTTGAAGATATATTTCTCACAAAGATGAAAATTATTCTTAAAACAGTTTGAATATGTTCACACTTAACAAAGATTTTCTCTTTTATAGACCTTGAAAATGCATGCTCTTAAATAAGCAAAACAAGATCATATTGCTTGTATTATTGAATTGAATTTTTCAGCTTATGGTTATTACCTGTCTCGGATGATTCTCTGGAAGCTGCACTTCTACATCTGACAAAATTAGCACAAGGTTAAAAATAAATAGAAGCAAACAGAAAAATCCACTAGTGTCAGATAAGAAAATAAGAAATTAACAGTGACATCCTTATATGATGGCCTTGATGGGACAGAACTATTTTGAGCAAGGAAGCATACGAGGTAGGTAAATGTTCAAACTAATTATTTGTTAGCATGATTTAAAATTTATAAACTAAGATACAAAAACTTTGTGGTTTTTAATGAAAAAGCATGACCAAACACAAAAGTTGTAAGAAATGCCTACTGTTACTTATCAATCTTTCATTGTAAAAATTATTTGGAGAAAGATAGCACGAGAACTACGCTGTCTACAATCCACATTCAGCACAAGACCTCAATATTCAATTCACAGTTTGACACAGATGCTAGTGACCATTCACAATTGAGAAGTATTCCAGTAAAGGGGATCCTAAATTTCCTAAAGGTTGAAGTGACACAGAAGGCACATCGTTATTAAATCGGCCGTACTAGTCCAAGTCACTTATCGCTGACATTCAGAAACTCCAACGAATTTATCATGAAACCTCAAAAGTCAGCCATCACTATGGTCGAGTATAACGCCCAATTAGAACAGCTATAGGGCACATCCCCAGCAAAACAGGCAAATATTTACCAAAGCAATAAACACTAACAATTCTTTAAGATCTGATACCAAAAAAGACAGCCTTGAAAGAAAGAACTAAAGCAAAAAAGTTAAATCGAACCAAACCTGGAGGCGCTTGAGGAGGAGGGAGGAGGCGCTTGCGAAAGACAGAGGCGTAGAATTTGTGAGCGCTGGCGGATATGAACTGGAAGCCGGATCAACGATTCTCGAAAGCCAGCCACCATTGCTGTTGTTATTGTTGTAAATCTGTGTGTTTCGCAGCGCTGTCGGCGGCCGGTCATACGGTGTCGCTTGGGGCCGCCGGGATGAGTTTTTGCGGAACTTGCCACCAGCTCCGCCGCCGTAGGGAGTTGAATCGCCCGCCGCCGTCGCCATCGGTCCCCAATTAGTTCAAAAGATTCACAAAGAGAGGAGAGGGAGCGGGGACGCCAAATTAGGGTTTTTATTCGAGGAAATGGGCAACGAGCCAACGAGCGTCAGAGGAACTATTAATTACAGAAAATACTTTTTGAAAATAAAATTGAACGAGAAATATCTTGACATTTTATACCCTTCAATCAAATATCTAAAAATTAGGTCAAATTCATCTCCAAATAAAAAAGTTGGTCATTTTATTAAAGGAAAAGCTTATTCAAAATAATAAATTTATTTTTGGAGTTTATTACTCTATTAAATATAGAGAGACTAAAATAAATTTATCATTCCATTTTTTTTATATGGGTTTAGTAAAAGAAAAATGAATTAAAATCTTTCATTAATTAGGGAATAAAATTCGGATTTATAAATTTATTCCCAAGACACATCCTATTTAAAATTTGGTGTATTATACTACCAGGGTTGTTATCAATATTGAATTTACAACCTTATTGAAAATAAGGTGAACAGTTAATGAAAAACTGAAATAAAATTAAACAGTCAATTAAAGATGAAAATAAAGTTGAACAAATAATGTATGAACTAATATGTAGAGTGAATGGTGAATTAATGTGTAGGGTACTTAGCACAAAATATGTTCTTAATTTTAAATATTTTCATTTAATCACCTTTTTATGTGTATTTTATTTGAAAATCAACACTTTAGTACTGAGAATAAATACAATTTTGTATTTTCTAGCTTTTTAAAATTAAATCATAATAAAATTAAATTAAATTTTGTAAAATTATTAATCTGTATTTTATCCTACATCAGTAATAATACATTAATACTTTCGCTATTACGTATATTATTTAAAAAAAACAATGGTTTTAACAGCATTTAGATTCAACATAACATAATAAAAAAAATCAATGGTTAAATAGAATTTGTTAAATTAAATGTGATTTGATGCAAATTTTGTTGTAACAAATTAAGGCGGGAAGGGAACCATCTCCCTTTCTAACCTCTATAAATACTGAAAAAATCCGCAGTCCCGATCTCCATCTCTCTCTCCACACAAACGCAAGCAATTCACATCATCGTCTTCAATCATCTTAACAAACACGGCTACTGGTAATCTCTCGTTCTGCCACTGCGATTAATCTCTCCGATTTCTTTCTCCTATCGATTGTGATTTCGCTAACTAATTCGCTCGTTTTGTTTCTGTTTGAAGAAAGCTGATCGATTCTTGATTACAACAAGACTCGATCAATCCGAGAAAACGGAATGGCGATGCTGACTCGTCCATCGTCGGCAATGAAGGCATTTACTTTAGCAGGGATGATAGCGCCGGTACTTTTCACCTGCGTTTTTGGTTCCGCCGGCACGAATCACACCGTCGGCGGTTTAACTGGCTGGGATGTTACCGCGAATCTTGAAGAATGGGCTGCATTTCAAACTTTCCATGTGAACGACACGCTCGGTAATCCCCGTTTCTTCTTCATCTGATTCTTATGCAGGCAATTGTATATCTCTACAAGATCCGTTTGCTTCTTTGAAAAAATCATCGCAGTAGTGAGATTTCGCGATAGACATTTTTGTTTCTTGATAAATTTTACGCGATCGGTTCATTTAGGTAATTGCTAGATGCGTTAAGCTCTCCACAGATCTTTCGTAAATTAAGATTATCTCGTCTTTCTCTGTTTGCACACTGTCATAACTGAAACTGGGAATTATAGAAGATATTTGGCGATTTTGGTAAATTTGAGTAACTCTAATGGCGGAATTGTACTAATCTTCAAGTTCGTTTCAACAGTTTTCATTTACGGCCCTAACCACGACGTCATTGAGGTGAGGGAATCGGATTTTGACAGCTGTAGGATGGTTAGCCCTATTCACACATTCGACGACGGCGAGACGGTGGTCGAACTACTCCGTCCGGGGCCCCGATTCTTCATCTGCGGCCGCAACAACTACTGCAAATTCGGCCTCAAGCTGAAGATCCAAGTCCAAGACAGAGACGAATTGGGCGTGCCGAGCCCAATTGCTGAAAGCCCCTTCCCAAATGGTACTTCCACTGATGATTTTAAGCGACACGGTGCCGGTGGTGGCCGACGCCCTCCTCGTTCACCTCCATCGCCACACCGACGCCCACCGCCTCCACCCACTGAAGAAGGCGGCCATGACAAAGGCGGCCATGATGCTGCCCCTGCGCCCAGCAGTGGTCGGAAATTGCTGTCATTTTCCGGTCAGGAAGGGTTTTCACTCTCATTTTCCAGCAGTAATGTGATGGTGTTGTTGCTCGCTTTGATTGTCCTCTGGGCGTTTGGGATTGGGCTGTTTGGACTCTTCATGCTCTGCTTCTCCACTGTGCGGCTGATGTTCGTGGTGGTTCTAGGTAAGGTTGAAGCCACTGACTTGGCTGTGTTGACCTAATGCTGTTGATTTCCTCTTTCTTCTTGATTTCTACTGGAAATATGGGATATATAGAGATTGCAAGAGAGTTTAGTTCAATTTGATCTGTGTACTTTTTCCACTGTAAAAACTGGTATATGTGAAATGGAAATAGTGGACATGGTTCAGTTTCAAGTTCTCAACATCTGTGTGCTTCTTGTGACTGCTTAATATTTGTCTTCACATTCAATCACCATATATATTAGCATCAAATCCGATTATATAACAAGGTATAGAACTTTTAGTTTGACAATAAACCTTAGGCACTACTACTTATACAACACTATGAGCCTTCATTCATGGGCGTCTGACAATAAACCCACGGCAGAGTTACATAGAACTTTTAGTTTTACACGAGTCGTTTCGCTTTCAGGATGCTTGCTGCATGACATTTAGGTTCTGCCTTACAGATGGATGATCAAATGCGCCGTAGTGAAGCTAACCTCTTCTCGAGATCATCTACTTCTGATGACTCCGATCTGCAATGAATGAACCACAATCCAAGAAGAAATGCAGGTCAAAAATCAATGACGAATATATGTTCACAGAAGGATTTTTCAAATATGGGACACTATGTAACTTGAAGCATTGAATGAGGCTTACCTTGGACTGGTTGTAGTTTGTGCCTGCTTTGCTGCGATTCTTCCTTTTGGAGCTGAAGATAACTGCATCAAGGAAGAGTGTAAGAACCGTAAAAATTGAAAATACAAACCTAATCGAAACTTGTTATTTTTTAAATCACGTTAAATGAGCCAACCTGAGATGCAATATCAACGCCAATCTCATCAAGAACCTGGATTGTTGTAAGGTTGTGGAATGGCACAGATAGAGGAAAATATTAGATCAATATTCACTTGTCAGTAGATGTAGAAGAAAAATTAGAATGGAAGAGAAAGGACAGAAAAAAATACCTGGTTTGTGAGCTCTTCTGTCTCTTCTTCAGCCTCATCTTTGTCCAATGTTTCATCAATCGACTCTGACATCATCTCGATCTACTCAAACAAGAAAATGGAGAAAAAAACACTAGGTTCAAATTCAAAAGTAAACAAAATTGTACAATAATCCACATGTTAACGAGAAATACTAGTAGATTTTACCGTGGTGTCCATCTGGCCTGATTGCTTTTGGAACTCCCTGATCAGCTTAGCTTGTTTAGCAGGAGCCATTTGCTGAAGAAAGGGAATGAAAAGGATGGGGTTAATCTATTAAAGTTGCTGATCCATGCTATATTCAGCTCAGCCTCTTCACTTTGACAGTAATATAGTGGAATCTGAACTAAGATCACTGGACCAATAGTGGAGGAACCCGAGGAGAAGAGGACATAGGTCCACATACGGACTGAAACTAAGGCTGCAGTCTTTGATCCATCTTCATATTATTCATTAAGAAATGCCATTTAGACTAGTTGGCTTCATTTTACAACTTGTTGTTTTTCAGAATGAATGTGAGGGCTTCAATTGATTTAAAATTTGACCATCATATTCATCCGTTTACTGTTTGCTTTTAGTGTTTTTTCATAGTTTCTTTTCTTATTTCCTTTCATTTTCATCAATAGACAAGGAAGAATGCAAACCTTGTTCACGGCAGTCATAGCTTTAGTTGCGCCTTTCATACCAGTAGAAATCGAAGTACTAGCGTACATTGCCTGTCCAAAGAAACATAATCCACCCGTTTCACTAAAGACAAAACCATATATACTGAAAAAAGCAATTTAGAAAAGAAAAGTGACCTGTGTATGAGTTGCAACACCCCTAATCTGAGCACGACTGCCTTGCAAATTGACTATATGCTGACGCAGACGAACTAGTTGACGAGCTAAAATTCGGGTGGCAGCCTAGATGACAATGCCAAAAAGTATGTTTTTTTACTTTGCACTAGATCAGATTTTAGATTCAGTAAGATGCAAAACACTTCTCGTCTTTTATAGTTAGAGTTACAGGAGTTGCATGAGAAACACTTCTCGTCTTAATTTCTCATAAATCTGTTTGGCACGAGTCTCAATTTCTCATAAATCTGTTTTGAGCAAGAACAGCTGTGGGAATCCTTATCATTCATATCTATTATACCTATCTAGGTCTCAAATTTGGGTCTCAGAAACTATATAGATGCCAACAAAGAATTCATGCAGAAAGGCATAATCTGTAGAGGCCATGCTATCTAAATCCTGGAAATTCAGATATGCACTTGCCTCATTGCTACTCTTAGCTTCTTTCTTGATTTCAGCTACCAATTTCTTCTCCTGTAGTTCCAATTACAAATCAGGACAAACATTTTCTAGGATGATCACTAGAAAAATTCGCATTGACATAGGGTTATGAACAAACCTCCAACTGCAGAGATCCAATCTCACGTTCAATACCTGAAAAGAAAGCAAAAGAAATGGAGCAATATGTGATAGGAATGTAGGAACTTGTACAAAGTAGGCGCTCGAGAACTAAAATTCAGATTTGGACTCTTAATTTAGATCCTTTCAAGATCAATGTCTTGCTCATTTTCTTTAGTTGCGATTTATTAAGTAAGCATGTTCATGAAGGAAGTCTCTTAGGTAATGTAACAGCAAAACAATTGCCAGCATAAGACATGTATCAATTTTGTGATAATCTGGATGTAGTCACCACATTAACCTACCAAAAGACTACATTTGCTGAAGTTCTAAACTTGCTAAATTGAATCAATCACAGTTCTACCAGACCACCAGTTTAGTTTTTAATCTAGCAATTCAAAGATGGAACCATGAGCATATTTCATAAGCAACTCAAAGTTGAGACAAGTTCTACCTCTTGTTGCAACTCCCATCTCCCTTTTGCTCGTCCTAAGTGCTTCTGTTAAACGCATAAAAAGAAAGGGGGGAATCAATACGACTTCAATTGGCACTTTGAAAGCGGAACAACTTGGCATATAAACAACTAAAGGCTGAAATTCTATACAGAAAAGAAGGGGCAAAAGAGCTTAACATTCGCAATTCTATTTCGAATTCCAGCTAATTGTAAAACTGTGCCACATAAATGTAAAGCGAAAAATGGATGCGGAAGCAAGGAAAGTGAAGAAATCTGTAGATTAGCAATAAATTTTTTGGCGAATTTGCGTACAAGGCATGTATGTGATAATGGCGAAGTGAAAACCCTAAAATTAGTTCAGAGGTGTAGAGGGGGAAATTGAGTAAGGAAAATTCGCCTTTGGGAGACGTTTTCTTCTTGAAGATGTTCATGGCCAAACGGCAAGCTATTGATCGCTTCGCTCGCACTGCTACTGCTCGGACTGATCCGTAACTCTCTCACACACACTCTCTATGCCCTCTGGGCGATGGAGCAGGGTAAAGCGTGTGTCGAACCTGAAGAGCGACGAAAAAGGAAAACATATTCAAATCGGTCAAAGAAAAGGAGAAATACGTAACGGTATTAATATAGTAGCCGTTAGACGGACACACCACACCACAGAGTGTCAATGTTGACCGTGTGAGAAATTGTGGATGGGTTGAGATTCCGGTTCAATTTGAAAATTCAGACCGGTTTGTACATGCCCACTTGAAATACCAGACAAAATAATTGTCTGTTAAATCGCCAAAACAATTGTATGTTAAATCAAGAGGGTGAGTGATCGTCAGACGGGTTGATCGTTGTTAGTTAAGATCTTATATTTGTATATCCACCCCTTATACTTATTATTTTAGAAGCAGTTTTTTTGTTAAAATTTGCGCCAGGTGTCAAACACTGAGCAAAATTAAAAACCAAAATCTTTCACCCTTTCTCCTCCACGTTCTTTTCAACTGCCTCACAATTATCTTCTTCCTTACAAGGTTGCTATTGCTGAAGGCGGGCACAATCGGTCGGAGTCGGAAGGAGGGCTAGAACGAGCGAGGGAACAGCCGAGGCAGCAATGGCGGATGCGACTGCGTAGCGCTTGAGGTTGACATTAACATGGCGGCGCCAGCGGTGCCAGATCTTAGTCGGAGCGAACATGCGACCACCACGGCACATGTTGCCAAATGCTCCCTGACCGGCACGGTGAGTTCCTCCATCGGCGACACGGGGGATGCGGGACACGGCACGGCCAGTTCCCCAGGACTCTGCGGAGGTCTGGTGGCCGGCGCGCTTGGAGACCGCGTAGGGCTGGCGGGAGTTCTTGGAGATGTTGGAGTGGACGAAGTTGACAATGTCGGGGCGGATGGGGGCCTTCATCACGCCGGGGAGGGCGACGGTTGGGGAGGAATCGGTAGCCATGTCCGATTCGAGGGACTGGACGGTGACGAGGGGACGGACGGCGGCGGCAGCCATTGTTGGAGGAGGAAGAGGGGAACAGGGCAGGCGCCGAGGAAGAGATGGAAAAATTAGGGTTTTTGCTCTGGGGGAGGGTAGTGTCTTAATGAGTGTATAAATTAGGTGGGTTTTTTTATTGGGCTTTTGAGATCGATGGACCTTTGGTGTTATAGAGGCCCATAATCGACCCCGATATCAAGGTCAGTTTGTATCTAATGTAATTATGTAATTGCATTCTAAAGCATTATCTAGAAAACGTGTATTATCGTCCAGCCCGGTTAGCTTAGCCGTTAAGAATGTCATAATGTCATGTAGTGAATTAGTGATATAGGTCACGAATTAAAATTTTCTTGAAAATTTCATTAACTTAGTGTTTGGATTCCAATGCATTTGAATTGTATTGCAGTTTAACACGTTTTACAATATCTTTAAAATAACATCCACCTCTTATACTTATTATTTTAGAAGCATCATCTTTGTTAAAATTTGCGCCACGTGTCCAACACTGAGCAAAATTAAAAACCAAAATCTTTCACCCTTTCTCCTCCACGTTCTTTTCAACTGCCTCCCAATTATCTTCTTCCTTACAAGGTTGCTATTGCTGGAGGCGGACACAATCGGTCGGAGTCGGAAGGAGGGCACGATTGGTGGGCGGCGGCGTAGTCGACGACGGCGGGAGGCGGCACTCTCTCTTAATTGCACGGGTAATCTCTCTTTCTCTTTTTGGTTACTACCGAGCAAGGGTTTCGGGAGACTGGCTTATGACGATTATTTTGAGGGCGAGGAGGAGTTTGAAATCAACCCTAAGGGCGAGCAAGGGTTTCAGGAGGTTGGCAGATGTGGCTCGATTTTTCGTTCTTTTACGAGGATATCATTGATTGTGAATTTCAGGGTTTTTTGGGCTCGAGAACTCTGTCTTGAATTCAGGACGATGTTGTCTAAATTAGGCATGGAAACTACTAAATTGATGTGCAAATTGCTAAAATATACATTTAATTTCCCCTTTGTCAATTTAGCGTTGCACTGAACGATGTTGCGTGAATTCAGGGATTTCTCCTCGAATTGGTTCATGGGTGCTCGGAGAAAACCAATTCTAACTAGGTTTGGCGTTGTCGATTGCGAGGTGGCTCTCGAAACAAGCCACTGCTTGGGCCTTCTCTAGCTAAGGAGCTCGAGGTCGACGGGAGGATGAAGACCATGGTTGCGCTTCACAGTTCACCCAACCATCAAGGGAGGAAGGAGATGATACTTTACACATAATTCTAAACACTGCCTCCATTATTTTGTTTAATTATGCAAAATATCCATTATTTATATCTCGGGATGCGATGTCAAGATTTGATTGGAATTTTGGCCAAAAATTAGAACCGTATCCACCCCTATCCATCCTTAATACTTATAAAACTATAAGGTTTGTTTTCTTTGCATTCAATTAGGACGGATATTAGGAGAAACGTGAAAGTGATTGATTTACCATTCTTTGTCAAATTTGAAATATCGATCATTTGAAGAAAAGAAAATTTAGTAGAACATATGAGAAGAAGCATGGACAATATGTTCGTAGAAAATTAACATGTTAAATATTTTGTTTAATACGTCAAACTCGACCGAAAATATTATGAAAAAACCTGAACAAGGTTCGGGAAAAGAACTAGTTTTGTATTAGGATAGAATCTCTTGTGATTATCTTTTCCCTTAGTTGTTAAGATTATCCTCCTACATTGTATTATTTATACGTGTGATCAATATAGAGAAAACCATCACTCATTTAGGACATTATGTTCTTCCTGTTTCGTGTGCTTTCAAGCCCTTAAAACTTACAAACATCCTATTTGTTCCCCAAATTTCCAGAAACCTGCTTAGTGTCTCTAAACTATGCCGAGACAACAATGCCTTTATTGAATTTCATCCTAACTTTTGTGCTATCAAGAACCTGCAGGGTCAGACGCTACTAAGAGGAACCGTTGATCATGGACTTTACCGTCTTTCTTCCCAACCTGAGCCCTTAAGTCATCCGTCAGTCTATATTGGGGAGCGTGCATCGGCTGATTGCTGGCATCATCGACTCGCTCATCCCAATGAGTCTATTCTTCGTCGTCTTATCTCAAGTCAGAGTCTCCCGGTCTCTTCTCATAAACTGGCTATAGTTTGTTCGTCCTGTCAGTTGGGCAAAAGCCACCGCCTGCTCCTTCCTCGCCGATCATCGACTGCAGCCCGTCCGTTTGATCTAGTCCATGTGGATGTATGGGGTCCATCTCCTGTGTCTTCCATGTCTGGAAAAAAATACTATGTTAGTTTCATTGATGATTGTACCAAGTTTACTTGGATTTATTTTCTATCAAATAAAGCTCAGGTTTATCCCACATTTCAAATGTTCATTAAACTGATTCAAACACAATTTTCCACTCTCATCAAAGCATTCCAAAACGATTAGGGAGGGGAGTATCGAAACGTGTCCACCTATATTGAGTCGCTTGGGATTCAACATCGAGTCTCATGTCCGTATACTCCTAAACAAAATGGCACGTCAGAGCGTCGGAATCGCTCCATTGTTGAAAAGGGGTTAGCTCTTCTTGCCCATGCAAAACTACCTACCCTTCTTTGGGAGTACGCCTTTCACACATCGGTGTATCTGTCAAACCGCACCATCACTCCCATCCTTCAATACAAATCCCCCTTCGAAGCTCTCTATCACAAAACCCCTGACTATGGTTTTTTGAAGTCCTTTGGATGCCTCTGTTACTCCTTCCTACGTCCTTATAATCGCTCCAAACTCGACTTTCGCTCTCTTCCTTGCATCTTCTTGGGATACAGTACCAAACACAAGGGATACATTTGTCTTAACACCTCCTCGAATCGGCTATATGTGTCTCGCTACGTAGTCTTTGATGAGTCCTCCTTTCCATCAATCTCTTCATCCCCGTCAGCCCCCCTGTTGTTCTCTCCTCTGATTCCGCTATCACTCCTCCAGCAGGCCGCCCATCCCGAGCCTGCAGCGCCTTCAGCTGCCTCGCCTGGTACACCACCCACGCCATCATCCCCCCATGTCCCCCCTGTAAGCCCTGCATCCCCCAACATCTCTCTCGGGTCTCCCTTACCATCTCCGGCTGTCTCTTCTAATCTCCCTCAGTCTTCGTCTTCTAACACTGAGTCGGAGTCAGACACTGAGTCGGTGTCATCCGTTTCTCCTGACTCCGAGTCCTCCTCTTCGGCTTCCTCTAACACTGACTCCAGCTCCCTCTCTCTCACACCCGTAGGTACACCGTCCCCTACACCACCTCCCTTGCCACCTCCGCCGCCTGCCATCCCCTCGTGGTACCGCCCATCCGCCACATCCACTCACCCAATGGCTACGCGTGCCCAGACCAATAAACTAACCCCCAAAGCCCTTATCACAACCAAATATCCACTCCCTATTGCCCTTATAGCAAACCCAGAACCTCAGTTCTTTCACCAAGCTTCCAAACATCCCCAATGGCAGCATGCGATGCAGCAAGAATTTGATGCTTTAATGAGTAATGGGACCTGGGAACTCGTACCCAGGCCTCCCTGTGCTAACATTGTTGGTTGTAAGTGAGTTTACAGGATCAAAACCAAGGTTGACGGTGCTATTGATCGTTACAAGGCTCGCTTGGTCGCTAAGGGTTTCAATCAGGAGGCCGGTGTAGACTATTTCGACACCTTCAGCCCCGTCATCAAGCCTACCACCATTCGTCTCATTTTGAGTCTTGCCATCACTCATGATTGGCCGCTCTGCCAGGTTGACATCAACAATGCTTTCCTTAATGGAGAGCTTGCCGAGACTGTCTATATGGAACAACCGCCAGGCTTTCAGGCCACTGACCGCCCCTCTCATGTCTGTCGACTTCGGAAAGCACTTTATGGCCTAAAGCAAGCTCCGCGTGCCTGGTTTCACAAGCTCCGCTCAGCTCTCTTTCATCATGGCTTTAACGGTTGTGTTTTTGACTCTTCACTCTTTATTAAGAAGACGGGTAGTCATGCAGTTTATGTCTTGGTCTACGTGGATGATCTGATTATTACTGGCTCCCATTCTTCATTCATTAATGAGTTTGTTGTCAGTCTTCATCGCGTCTTCTCTCTCAAGGACATCGGCCTCCTGCACTACTTCCTTGGTGTTCAGGTCACTCGATCACCCAATGCCCTTCACTTGAGTCAGCAGAAATACATCGCCGATATTCTGTCTCGTTGTGCCATGACTGGGGCAAAACCGATTGCCTCTCATGCGGAGCCAGGATCTCGTTTACGTCAGGCAGGTGATCCTTTTCATGATCCGCATCTGTATCGCAGCATTGTAGGCGCTCTCGAATATGTTACTATTACCCGACCAGAAATCTCATATGCGGTGAATCGGGTCTGTCAGTTTATGCATCGTCCGACTGATGCTCACTGGGCTACGGTGAAACGTGTCCTTCGTTACCTTAAAGGCACTATATCTGCTGGTCTGAGCCTTTCCAAACTTCACGATCACCGCTTGGTTGCCTTTTCCGATGCCGGCTGGGCATCTGATCCCGATGATTGTCGTTCCCAGCATGGCTTTGCCATATATTTTGGGGGAAACCTCATCAGCTGGTCCTCGCGGAAGCAAAAGGTTGCCGCTCGCTCAAGCACAGAAGCTGAGTACCGTGCCATTGCCTTTACCGCTGCTGAGCTCATTTGGCTTCAACAATTGCTCAAGGAGATGGCTGTCTCCATTCCTCGTGCGCCTATCCTCATGTGTGACAACTTATCAGCAACGTTTCTCTCCGCCAATCCGGTATTTCATCAGCGATCCAAACATATCAAAATTGACTACCACTTCGTCAGGGAACAAGTGGCTGATCGAGACCTCGTTGTTCGTCACGTCCGGTCTCTTGATCAAGTTGCTGATATCTTCACAAAAGCGGGCGTCACCTCTCAGTTTCGAACTTTGCGTTCCAAGCTACATGTTCTTCCTTGACCATGAGCTTGCAGGGGCGTGTTAGTTAAGATCTTATATTTGTATATTTTGTATTAGGATAGAATCTCTTGTGATTATCTTTTCCCTTAGTTGTTAAGATTATCCTCCTACATTGTATTATTTATACGTGTGGTCAATAGAGAGAAAATCATCTTCTCCTCCAAACTTTACAATCGTCATGGTACAATAAAACAACAAAATAAAATAACCCTGCAAACCTAGAAAAACAATATTATACTCGATGTTGAAAACCCAAAAAAGGTAAGTAAATAGTGAGAAAATGGGAAAGCGCAGGCTAACACAACGTTTTACCGTCGGAAGATAGAGAACAGAAACCCCGCTAAAGGAAGAGGTTATCGTATGAATTTTGAGGGATAAATTAACTAGTTATTTAGGAAAATTTGAAAAATGATTTGTTTTTAGGAAAGTGAGTTGTGTAGATCTGAAGTTCAAAACCGTCAATCTCTATTCTCTACCACTTATCTTAATTTTATTTGATTAAGGACAATAAATAATCTGTTTTTGATGAAATGTATTACGGCTAAACCTAGTCCTACTATTTTTTTAAAAAAAAACTTGTTGTATTTATAAACTCAATACTTCAAATTACCAAATCTGAGCTCAAACATTAATATAGTATGCGATTTCGAATTCCTTACCTTGTTTTTTTATAATAAAAAAAATTACCAAATATGAGGTCATTTAATTTGGGCACCAGGCACGTACATTCACAGTTATTTACTTATTTGATCCTGTATTTTGTAGAAAGAAGAACATGACATAAAATAGACATTGCAGTGCAAAGCATGATGGATAAGGCACGAGGTGGTTGTATTTAAAGGTGATCCTGCATATTGTATATATTGTTGGGGCTCACGGAATTCTACTTCCCCTAACTAATCCATGATCCATCATGTTGTGATTTTGAATTGTGGTCGTGATATGATCTATAGCCTCTTGGTGGAAATTTGATGGAAGCCCATCCACATAAATTAAGCTCAAAAAGCAATTGGTGAACCGTGTGCAAATGGGGATTTCCCAACCAATAAACCAGTTTAATTATCACATTCATGAGCACTCATTTGAGTACATAACTTTTCACTTGTTTTTTCCGACTCTTCCCTCCTTCAATTTTAAGTTAAGCCGGGCCACAACAAGTTTGACAGGTACTACTAATTTAAAGGAAATAATTAACATAAATCTAGAAAAACGAGAGGTTAGAGGAAATTGGTAGATGGACTAACCGCCATGATATACAACCAGATATAAGCAAAAACAAAAGAAAAAAGTCTGAACACCAAAGATCTATAAGACCAACAGAGAGGCAGTCGAAGGGGCGTCCAAATCAATCAATCAATATCAATATATAATACTAAAACAGAGACGTAGAAATCCGATGTGGTGGGCTCTGGCGCGTTTTGCTTACGTGTCGTTCTCTGGTGTAATCTGGCCTGGATTTTTTGACACGTCAATTAATGATGATCCAATAAATTTAACCCACGTCAGACGATAACCTCATCTCTTTATCTACGTGTCATCTTATGTGTCATTTTCATATCTTAAGTGGTTACAAAATCTATCACTTTACCATGAGTTATTTTATAAATATTTTACCTTGAATTATTTTTATCTTTAGTGATTTAGATTGATTAGTTTATTTTATTACATCTAATGATAAGATTTTATTATGAATTAATTATCTATTGAAAAATAAAATCTTATAATTAAAATATTTATATTAATTTCTAGCAAGTATTAACCAAAGTAAAGAACGTTTATCTATAAACTTAACCTATATATGCCCACCTATAGGTCACAAAATATTAAGAATTAACCATTGATTAAATATACTACGTAATTACTAATTTTCAAAATTTTGGGTTTACAATATGTTTCGAATATTATTTATTTTATCAAGTTCAATTAGATTAATTTAAATAAATCACAAAAGGTTATCAAAATATAACTAATTATGATAACGATTTTTTGAGTTTCTTTGATTAATTAATTGATAAATATCCGGTATTAATATTGGTATAATATATTTATTAGTATAATATTTTTTTCTTCGTGGAATATGATATTAGTATATTATATGTAGTTGTACGTACGCTTTTAAATATTATTCGTACTATTCTATGCTACTACAATATCTTAATTTTTCAAAAAAAAGTAAAAGAGATCAAACCAATTATATCTATACCTATATTTATATGGAATATATATTAGAAAAGAAATCAATCTAACTTCAAAAATTATGAACAAAATAATATAGCTCATAAGTTTAAAATCTTGGGTTAGGGGAAGTACGTATGTTTGCAAATTTATAATAAACATATATATAGACCAATTTGATCTAATTTATTGTTTGATCAAATCTAGCTCTTCACATTTTTTTTCACTGACTTGTATTTTATTAAACTATAATTTGTTGTGAATTCATAAATGATCACATACAATTAGATCCGTTGTACATATTGTTTTGTTTAACGACAAAATAATTTATTTTATGAAAAAAATATTAGGAAAAGAATAATGAATTTATATTATAAAATTTTAAAATTAAATGTCATTAATCCAACCTATAGATTAAATTTTACCATTAAGTATTCACACACAAATTAATATATAAATGATTCATACACACACAAACACACACACACATATATATATGAAGTGGAGAAGAGAAAGTATGTATTTTATAATATTTTAGCGATTAAAATAATAAATTGATAATAAGTAGAAAATTAAAAGGTTAAAAAATAATATTTTATAATCTTACACAATTTGTGCATCAATAATAATAGTCATATAAAAAAAACCGCGAAGATCGCGGGTAATAAAACTAGTAGAGAGTATAAACTAGAAGGGGCGTGCAAATAGAGAGTATAATCCGAAGGTAAATCAGAATTTAGGATACCACATTCATATCGACGTACACCACGTTCATATCGATGTGATCGTGGTGCCATAAACCTTGATTGACTGTTTATTTAGTTTTTACGGGTCCTATAATATCTTATAGATGTATAATAACTCTGTAGTCTATACTATAGATCGAGGTTCAAGTTCAATCAATTAAACTATATTAAAGCAAAAATAAAACTGAGAAATAAATAAAGGGATAATAAGGGTGTATTTCGATTCCATTGCAATTTAATTATAATTTAAGTATTTTACCTCGTTTTATGTGAGCGTTTAGTTATACAAATAATTTTTTTGTAAAAATCAAAGTAAACAGTAATATTGTAACCAAATAATCACGGGTAGGGGTGGCCACGGGTTACGGATCAACGGGTCAACGGGTGGGGGCGGGTTGCGGGTTAGGGTCAGGGGTTTTGAACCCGATGACCCGGCGGGTTGACCTGCAATCTCAATTTTTTTTTTTTTAAATATTTTTTTTATGTTTATAATAATTATTATTATGTATATTATTCTTAGAATAATTTATAATATATAAACATATACTAGTTTGCAATGTGCAATGTGGGTCAAAAGCACTATCACCCTTCCCTTTTTATAGATTTGGAAGACATCTCCTATTCTCTCAACTTTCAATGTGGGACAAGACTCTTGTCCCACATTGAAAGTTGAGAGTTAGAATGAGAAGGGATGGATGTATATATATGTGTACTCCATCCTCCCTTAACTCTCACTATTTACTTTAAGCTTTATTTCTTGTATTGAAATGAAGTAAAGTTAGAGAAGTTTTATATCCTTACATTTATATTGTAGTGGATGAAGGAAGTTTTATAAAAATATAAAATTTCTCATGTTTTTTTCCACTTCATATTAAAATGAAATGGATATAAAAAGTGATATGTAGAAAAAGTCTTTACCTATCATTTTTTTTTAAAAAAATTTAGTCAAAAATATAAAAAAAAATATATTTTTTTTTAATTTGGGAATCCGCCGGGTCAACGGGTCGACCCGAACCCGCCAACCCGTGGAATTCCCGGGTTAGGGTTCGGGTCGCCCTTCCCCGACCCTTGACCCGGCGGGTCGAACCCGTCGGCCGGGTCAAACCCGTCGACCCGCCGGGTCTGACCCGTGGCCACGCCTAATCACGGGTGTTGTTATATACACCACAAATCCAACGTAAAAAATGCACGTCGAAAATGACGTGCAAGGCTTCTGACTAATTAACGTTTAAAAAAAAATTAATTAATCCCTTTTAACAATGCACGTCGTTTTCGACGTGTATGATTTGGGGTGTATATAGCGAACCCGAATAATCACATAAATCGAGTTAAAATAATTGCATTAGATTTAATACGTTATGTAATCCAAATAAAACCTGAAATTAGAACACCTTAAAATTTATACTATATATTAACCAAATATCACCTTATCTATTTTTGCATAATAAATACAGTGGGATTGGAATATAAACACAATTGAACTCTATATTTACTAGTCTCTCAAGTAAAAAATGTAAAATGACAAAAATAATATTTTATTTCTCCTCAACGCGCGGAATGCGGATAGTGTTAAGTTAATAAAGACATGGCGGCATGGCAGCATGCATGTAACGTCAGGTGTTGTTTGCTGAGAAATGGATCCTCTCAAAAGGTCTGTCTGTTTAGGACGACATGGCGACGAATCAACGTGCCAACATCCACCATTCAAAATTCATTTAATTAAACGCCGTGATTGGAGCACATATATGATGATTGATGCATCATGCATGACCAACCTTCATCTCAATCTATTTTAATTATAATATATCTATAATTATAAATACTTGAATAATATATTATAAATGTATTTAAACTAACGTGAGTTTTAAATAAAATATTTTCATTCTATAAACCAAACACCCACTATTATGTAAAATTCATAACTGTTCTTCTTTCATTAATAAATATTGATTAACTTTTTTAACACATTTTTAAAATAAAAAATTATATAACATATATATTTTAAAAATATAATTTAGGGTAAATTACAGAAAATTGCCATTAAAATAGATGGGTTTTTACAAAACCACCCTCAAAATTAAAAAATTTCACAAAACCACCCATAAATTTAGTTTTTTTTTTTCAAAAGATTACCCGGCAACTACCATTTTTACATGTAAAAAGTTATAAAAAAAATTGGTAAGTATTCATATTTTCTTAAATATTTTGATTGATTTATTATATAGTTAGGTTATATTGAATAAAAAGGGGAAAATTTAACATTTTTAAACACTTTTTTTATATATTTAAATGGTTATGGGTGGTTCTTTGAAAGAAATTAAAATATACTTATTGTAGAATGATAGAATGATAGAATTGATATAGGTTATAAGGTATTGGGCCTTTGGGCCCACTATACAATATGAGACCTATGTAATCTATCAAACCTCAGCAGTCGAAAGTGGAGGGTCCCGTACAGTGAGACTGGACCGAAAATAGAGGAACAACTGCCGAGGTAAACCCTTGGTGAAGATATCAGCGTACTAATAGGAGGACGGGACATGAAGAACACGAACATGTCCAAGAGCAACCTTGTCCCAAACGAAGTGGAGATCGAGCTCAATGTGCTTCGTTCGCTGATGCTGGACTGGGTTGCTGGCCAGATAGACGGCGGAGACGTTGTCGGTGTAGACCATGGTGGCCTTCTAAAGAGGGCAGCGGAGCTCAAGAAGGAGATTGCGCAGCCAAGAGCACTCGGAGAGAACGTTGGCGACACCTCTGTACTCTGCCTCGGCGCTAAAGCGAGACACCACATACCGTCGCTTCGCGGACCACGACACAAGGGTGTCGTTGAGGAAGACACAGTAGCTGGACGTGGAGCGACGTGTGTCAGGACAATCACCCCAATCCGCATTAGTGTAAGCGACGAGGTCAAGCCGAGAGGAAGGGGTGATTGTGGTGCCCAACTCGAGGGTGTCGCTGATGTACCGGATGATCCGCTTCAAGGCATGAAAGTGCGGTTCCCTGGGCGCATGCATGAATAGGCAGATACTGCAAAGCACCGGCGAGACTCCGGTACAACGTCAGATCATCAAACAGAGGACCAGAGTGAGCACACTGAGCTTGTTGGAAGTATCCACAGGGGTGGCAACAGGCTTGCAGTTGCTCATCTTGGCCCGAGCAACAATCTCGGCAGCATACTTACTCTGAGAGAGAAACAACCCAGACGCATGACGCTGCACGACGGCACCCAAGAAGTAAGACAACGGACCCAGATCTGACATGACGAACTCGACACTCAACTGGGAAATAATAGACGTCCGAAGAGTATCAGAAGAGGCGGTGAGGATGATGTCATCGACATATAGTAACAGAAAGAGCATGTTTGTGCCTATGCGATAGATAAACAAAGACGTATCTGAGCGGCTGCCAACGAAGCCCAAACGTAGTAGATGAGAAGCAAAGCGCTGAAACCAAGCCCGCGGAGCCTGTTTCAGACCATGCAGAGAGCGCTTCGGGAGACACACATGCTTGGGGCGATCAGTATCAGCGAACCCCAGCGGCTGAAACATGTAAACTGTCTCATTCAGATGGCCATGCAGAAAGGCGTTCTTGACATCCAGCTGATGAATGACCCACTGTCGCAACAACGCTAAGCTCAACACCACTCGGATAGTGGCAGGCTTGACCACGGGGCTGAATGTCTCATCACAATCAATACCTACCTGTTGAGATCGACCGTTAACCACAAGACGAGCTTTGTAGCGTTCCAACGACCCATCAGAGCGGAACTTGTGGCGGAAGAGCCACATGCAGCGGATGACGTTCGCCTCGGGAGGGCGAGGAGCTAGAACCCATGTACCATTCCTTGTAAGGGCCCTGTATTCGTCGAGCATAGCCGCCTGCCAATTCGGGTCGAGGAGGGCTGTTTTGTGGGAGGTGGGGATAGGGGAAAGGGAGGTTGGGTTTGGGGCAGGAGAGATTTGGGAATCGGGGGGGGTGGTAATAGGCTGTGCGGCGGGCGCGGCAAAAGGCTGCGGCCGCGGCGCGAGTTGATATGCCGCGGGCGCAGCAAGATGTTGCGGCCGCGACATCTGGGGTGACGGAGGGGGTGTAGGGGGAGAGGCAGGAGGAGGTTTGGTGGGGTGCAAGGTGGCGTTCATAGAGACGATCTGACAAGGTCTGAAGACACCGGAGATGCTACGGATGTGCGGTCTGGTGGTTGAAGGAGGAGGTGGCGGTGGGGGCGATGTAGGGGGAGAGGCAGGAGCACCGGTAGAGCTCTGGAGAAGGAGAAAGTGTGGGAAGGAAGACTCTGACTGGGACATAGGAGGTGTCGGAGATGGGAGAGGAGGAGAAGAGAAAGGAAAGCGAGACTCATCAAAAGTGACATGACGTGACACAATAAGCTTATGGCTTCGAACATTGAGGCAAAGGTAACCGCGATGATCAAACGGATAGCCTAGGAAGACACATGGAGTGGAGCGCGGGTGAAGCTTGTGTGGGGCGGTGGAGGACTGGTTTGGGAAGCACAAGCACCCGAAGGTACGAAGGTGATCATACCTAGGCAAGGTGCAATAGAGTGCCTGAGTCGGCAAGCGATGGTGTAGGGTAGTAGATGGGAGAATGTTGAGGAGATAACAAGTGGTTGATAAGGCGTGATGCCAATAGGTAAAGGGAATAGATGCGTGAAAGAGGAGAGAGCGCATCATGTCGGTTATGGTTTTAATGATTCGTTCGGCCTTGCCATTCTGCTGGGAAGTATAGGGGAAAGACAACCGATAGGAGATCCCATTTGTGACGAAGAAAGAGTGAAAGTCTTTATTGTTAAATTCACGACCATTGTCACATTGGAAGCATTTGATGGATGTTTGAAACTGTGTTTTGATGCAGGCATGGAACTTGACAAAGATAGAAAACACTTGGGACTTGAAATGCAACGGGAAGACCCATAAGAAATGAGTGTAATCGTCAAGAAACAAGAGGTAGTACTTGTGACCCTCCTTGCCAGGCACAGGAGAGGTCCAAATGTCACTATGAATGATATCAAAAGGAGCAAGGGTGGAGTTCAAGGACCGTTGGAACGGCAGTCTTGCATGTTTGCTTAACTGACAGGAAGAGCATAAACTAGAGTGTAGGTCTTTATTATAGGTGACAAGACTCTGAGAACGGAGGACATCTAGAACGGCAACACTGGGATGGCCCAGACGTGCATGCCACAGGCTGGACGACGATGCCGAGAGGGCGACCGGATACGACTGACTGGACGCAGGAGGTGGTGTGACAGGGTAGAGCTCCCCGGTGCTGTTACATCTCATGCGAGTAACCCCTGTAGTAAGATCGTTCACAGAGAAACCAAAGTGATCAAACTTAAGGGAAACGTTATTGTCAGTAGTGAACCGACGGACAAAGATACGGTTTTTGACAATCTTTGGGGCAATGAGGACATTGTTAAGGTGTAGTGGGTGAGTTGGAGTATGTAATTTGGCATGGTCAATCCCCGAAGTAGCAAGACGACCACCATTGTCGACGATAATAGAGTGTGCAGGACCTTTAAAGGAAATAGAAGAGAGGTTACCTGATGAGTTCGTCATATGGGAGGTGGCACCAGTGTCCGTGTACCAAGAAGAGTCGGGGGATGTCAGCTGCGTAGAGGAGAAGGAGTGATGCATAGCTGGCGGAACATAACCTTGATCAGGTGATGTCAGACAGGCGTGAGGATCGGCATGTCGAGGGGTAGGATATCCGGAGTACCGATGCATTTTTTTTTTTACCACCTAAGTTAATAAACAATTAACTCAGGGCCAGAAACGAAAAATAGTAAAACACAAGGACGTTTCTGCAATAACTTCAAAAGAGATTACAAAAGATCGAAGCTTTCTTCTTCGTTGGATGCACGGACAGAGACGGAGGCGGCGACGGGCAGCGGCAACCGGAGACGGCTCGGACAGTGATGGCTAGGTGTGGGTGAGGCTCGGATCCGGGCTAAGAGTGGCCGGATCTGTGCTTGTGGTGGACGGGGATTCCGGATCTGAGACGTGCGAGGGAGGACGAGGGTGTGGTGACCGGCTACGGTGAGCAGGTGGTGGCGGCGTCGGTGGAAGGTCTGAGGAAAAGGATGACCGGTGAGGGAGGACAACGGCGGTACGAGGCCGGTGACGGTAAGAGAAGAGGTGAGGTAGGAGGATCAAATTAGGGTTCCGTGAGGAAGAAAAGGTTGTGATACCATGTAGAATGATAGAATTGATGTAAAGTCCTCATTGAGGGTTTCATTCATTAGACAAATATATATATATATATATATATATATATATATATATATATATATATATATATATATATATATATATATATATATATATATATTTTGATTAGGTAATAATTCGGATGAGAAATCTCTATCCGAAAGCATCCTGACGGATGAGGTTCAGAAGACCTGTGTCATTTAATAAGCTTGGTCCCATGGTAGAGTAGCAAAGGTGTGCAACCTTATCCGCTACCCGGTTACCAGAGCGGGGAATGTGGGATACTCCAATATTCTTTAGTTCTATAAGAAAGGACTGGACATCTGATAAAATGAGTTCAATTTCCCAGGGGCAATTCGATTTTGTTCGTAAGTAGTTTGTGATTATTTTTTAGTCTCCTTCGATGATTAGGTCTTGTATACCCAGATCTCTTGCCTTGATTACCCCTAATCTGAGGGCTAGGGCTTCGACCATAATGGGAGACTGACAACCAACCTCTTTTCCCCCGATGCTAACAGGGTTGCCCAGCCAGTCCCGAATAATATACCCTGAAGAACTTTGTGTGCTTGATAGAAATGACCCGTCGAAATTTAATTTGTATTTTCCCCAAGGTGGTTTTTTCCATAAATCCGTCTTTTTTCCATTTATTGGTTGTCTTTTCCTGACTTTTTGGGTACATGTACTATCACCGTTTGTGTTTTCTGAATCTTGTAGACATGCTCTTTTCCAGTTTTTGATGTTATCGTCTACTAACTTCTTTAGACCATCTGGGGACGGAACACTAGTGTTTCTGAAGATTATTTGATTTCTAACAAACCAGACCGTTCACCATCTAAATATTATATCCTGTTTATTTTTCTTCGATAGGGAGGTTCCAAGGAGCTGCAATATTTGATCCATATTTCTGTTTTGGGTTAGTATAGTATCAATTTTGTCGGAGATTTTCGTGGGGAATTGTTGTCGGTGGTTGTTGAGAGGGCACTCTAAAAATAGATGAATATCATCTTCTGAGTAATGATTACAGAGTACACATGTCGTAGGGCCATCAATGCCCTTGAGAGCCAGTCGTGATGCTGTAGGCAGGCCTTGTTGTTTGACTTTTCATAGGAAATTTTTAACTTTAGGAGGAGCGTCCAATATCCAGATCCACTTATGGTCATCTGTAATTGAGGCCGTGTCACTAGTAATAAAATTATAGGCACTTGATGTTGTAAACCAGCCTTTCTTCGCGGGCCACCAGTACAACCTGTCCGCGAAGGAAGAAATTGGTAATGGGATTTTCATTATATCCTATGTAATAGATTTTGGGAGGATTGATTCCAGTTTCTCTTTCCACCATTGTCCTCCCATTATGTATTTACTAATTGTCTCGTTGGGATCACTGGTTTGTGGAAGGTCAAACCTGTCTATAAGTGGGTTAGTATAGACCCAATTGTCATTCCAGAAGTTGATTGATTGTCCGTCTCCTACTTGCCAGATGAGTCCCGATTTAAACTTTGGAATCAAATTACTAAGTTTTGACCATTGCCAAGAGGCATTTCATTTTCTGTTATATGTTAGGATATGATTTTCTTTGAGGTATTTATATTGTATGATCTTCACCCATATATTTTGTGGTTCTGATAGTATTTTCCATAGGAGTTTCAATTGGAGCGCTTTGTTCATATCCCTTGCTTTTCGTAGTCCTAATCCCCCTGCCGCTTTTGATTTCCATATTCTATCCCAACTGATCAGCGGGCTATGTTGTGCATCTTTGTTCCAAAAAAAGGTTATATTTATTTGGTCGAGTTGCTTGTGTAACGAAACAGGCAACATGAAACTTTGCATGGAGTAAAGGGGCTTTGCTGATAAGTTGGCTGCTATAAGGGTTGCTCTTCCTTGTTGTGATAGTGCACTGGCCCTCCATTTGCTCAGCTGATCTTTCGATTTGCAGATTAATTCCCCGAAGGTGTCTTTTGTAACCCGACCATTAATGATTGGGCAACCGAGGTATTTTTCTAGGTTTCTTTCTAGAGGTATGTTTAGTATTCCTTCGAGTTCCCTAGCTCGGGCTCTCGGGATTCCTCTGGTGGTTTGAAAGGAAGATTTATGATAATTTACCTTTTGTCCAAAGAATTTGCAGTATTCCTCTATTGTGTCTTTTACCTTTAAACAAGCTGTGTTGCTTCCTTTGGCAAATATGATTATGTCGTCTGCAAAGGCTAGAAAAGGGATGTGGGGGCCTGAGTGTCCAAATTTGAAACCAATATTATTGTGTGCTGATTCAGCATCAGCCGCTAGTTTCCGGGCTAGTACTTCTGCTCCTAGTAAGAACAGGAAAGGGGACAGGGGGTCTCCTTGACGTAGTCCTCTGGTAGGTTTGAAAGTTTCTGTGGGTCCATTGTTGACTAAGACCGAGAAGGAAACTGTAGTCACACATTCCATAATTATGTCTACAAATTTTTAATTGAATCCAAAACGTTGTAGCACGATTTTTGTAAATTGCCAATCTACTCAATCGTATGCTTTTTCCATATCCAGTTTGATTGCCGTCCACCCCTTGACACCTTTTCGAGATTTGAATGAGTGGAAAATTTCATGGGCAATGAGAATATTGTCCTGAATTGCTCTGTCTGAGACAAATGCTCCTTGAAGTGGGTGGATAATTCCACCAATGACCCTTTTTAATCTTTCGGTGATAATCTTAGAGATAATTTTATAAATGGTAGAACAAAGACTGATCGGTCGATAGTGTGTAGTCATAGAGGGATTATCAATTTTTGGTATTAGTGAAATGAAGGTGTGATTAATCTATTTAAGAATATTCCCTGTGTGGAAGAAGGCTTTTACTGCTCGAGTGATTCCATTTCCCACAATGTCCCAGTACTTTTTGTAGAATTCCGCCGTCATCCCATCCGGACCTGGGGATTTATTGCTTCCCATTGAGAAGACGGTTTTTTTAATTTCACTATTCGTAGGTTGTTTAGTTAAGGAAGTGTTTTCCTCTTCTGTAATAACGGGGTTGATAAAGGAAAGGTATGCTTCAAGTTGGTGGGTTGAATAGGTTTGTTCTTTCCCGAATCTCTTTTCGAAATCATTTTGGATTTCCTTTTTAATATTTTCATCCCCAACTATATGAGTTCCCTCCGCTGTAGATATTGATCTGATAATTTTCCTGTTTCGACGGCCAGTAGCTACCTTATGGAAATAAGAAGAGTTTGTGTCTGCCAGCTTTAGGTGTTTTGTTTTCGCTCTTTGTTTCCCATACGTTTTTTGGAAGAGGAGCAGTTTTTCTCTTTTAGTGAGGAGGTTTTGTTCTTTTGTACATGCACTTGAGTCGTAGTTTGTGTTCTGAGCTGTTTGTAGATCTAAAAGGGCTTCCTCTTGGTCTTGTAGTTGACGGAAGATATTTCCGAATGTTTTTTATTCCATTATTTGGCCTTTTGTTTGAGGATTTTAGATTTGTGCGTGATTGGAAACATGGCAGAACCGGCACAGGTAGCCCTCCATGATTGCTTTACAATATTACGAAAGTCCTTTCTTTGAAGCCATACATTCTCGAATTTAAACGGGGGTGGTTTGAAGGAGGGGTTTTTGGAAATGTTAATCGTTATAGGGCAGTGGTCCGAATCGGTAAAGGAACCATTTTTGGTTGCCAAATGAGGAAAGACATTAATAATTTCATGATGTACCAGAACTATGTCAAGTTTCTCCTTGATGTTATCTGGTCCCTTTTGCTTTTTCCTTCATGTAAACGGGTTACCGAATGAGGGGATTTCTACCAGAGAACAGTTGTTTTTAAACTCTGCTATTCGTTGGAATCTACTTGGTTGGGTTTCTGCTCCCCCACTTTTATCCGAGGGTTGGCTTATTTCGTTCAGGTCACCCATAACCACGCACGGAACATTACTATTGTTGATTATTTGTGCGAGGGTTTGCCAAAATTCCTCTTTATCCTGGAGGTTTGGAGGGCCATATACAAAGAGCATCAGACACTGGAAATTTTCCTTTGTGTTTTCAAATTTAGCACCGATGATTCTTGGCAGGTGGATCACTATAGAGATGGTTTCATTGATGAACGAGTTTTCATTCCAAAGAAGGCATATTCCTCCAGCCCGGCCTGTGGCCAGGGACCAACATAAGTTTGTAAATCCAATGCTCTTCCATAGATTGTCGTCGGGTTCAATTTCTGTTTTGGTTTCTGCTAGGATTAACATTTGTACATGGTCTGTTGTTCGCCATGCTTGGATACTAGTCCAAAACGTTCTCTTTCATATTCCTCTACAGTTCCAATATCGAATTAACATAGCATTTTCGTTTTAGTATGGGCAAGCAGAATATGATCCTGTCCATACCAATTCGGGTTCATTGTTAGTATTTTTTGTGGAGAGAAAGTGGTAATCTCTCTCCCTAATCTTTTCATTTTGGAATATTTCTGAGTTCATTCGCTATTAAGGGTGAACCTATTAATCCATGTTTTACTAATGATTGTAGTTTGTCCATAAGCATGTCTCTCATCTAAACTGAGGAGTTTAAGTTGCAGGTTGTTCCCATCAGATGATGCTTTAGCATAGATATATGTATTGATAATTTGTTGGGCGAAGGTGTACCGGAAGCTAGATCCTTGAGGTTTAGTCTTCTGATGCGAGAGATTTATTGAAGGAGGTGGTTGGTTCCTTTTAGAGCTGAATTTGATAGTCCTATGAGGGTAATCTTTTGATTTGTTTATGATTTGTACATGATATTGGAGGTGTTCAATGATGGCCGCCCAAGCAGAGCCCCCCAAGGGGTAGCTAGGATTGTAGGGGCACATGGTGGGTATGTCGCTACTGGTTTTCAAAGAAGACTTACACGTTGAGTCAAATTTCATATCTCCTTGCCAACACCTAAGCTTGGTGGAGAGGGATTTACATTTAAAAATGTCAAAGCCAATGTGCTTTTGTATTCTGTGAAGTTTTTTCCCTGTTAAGGACCTATTGTAAGCATTGGTTGGATTAGGGAGGTGATCAATTCCAGATCCATTAGTACAGCTGACTAAGTCAATCTTATCGATCAGAAACTGAGGTCGGCTGATAGACCATTGAGACCTAAATGCTTTACCTTTGAGAAGAGAAATTTCAAGAAAGTGCGCTCATCCTTTGATACTAATGCTAGGGGTCCAATCTCCATATTTCAAGAGTGGATTCACCATAAGAATTTGAGAGGGGTGTACTCGGAATCGAGTTGTGTTGACATAAGAGGTGTGTGTGATTATGCTGAAGTAGGTTTTCGAGGGAGAGTTCTCATGTCTTACAATAATATATAGATTAAGAGGATTTTCATTATCGAAATCATACATACGATACATGGTTTTAAAAACCTTGATTTGCCTAGCCGAAATAGAAGCAATACAACTGGTGCTTGCTAAGGAAAGATCCATTAGATAGTAGTTTCTAAGTTTAACTTTCGTAACCACCAACATAATCTTAAACCTCAACCAAGATACTAACCAAAAAACTACTTAGGTTCTCCTGAGACATACAAGTGCTACCAAGTTAGCACAAAAGGAAGTTTTTTTATCATCAATTTTTGCAGAAGGTAGTGTGCAAGGACCAAAGCACCATCTTGCATCCCAGCTACCAAAGATACAAGAGGGGGAGTGCCACAGATTTACACTTACCATTTTTGCCGCGTTTGCTGCCAGACCCCATCAGCTCGGAGCTAACAGCCTCGTCTTCTTCTTCCTTGTATTTACGCTTGCTTGACTCAGTCTTGGACGATTTTCCCATCATAGCCCGCTCGGACTCCAAACCAACCCTAGGGGAGGTCGGAGGAGCAGCTAGAAGGGAGGAGGGTTGGACAATATCCTGGGCCGGGTTGTTGATGTTGGAAAGCATAAACTCCACAGATGCAGGGATGTTCTCAAGCATAACATCGAATTCCGCCCGCGTCATGTCAGCAGGGATGCCACCACATCCATCCAACATCCCAATGTCATCCTCAAAGTCCATCGCATCATCGCCAGAGACAAGATACTCAGGGTCGAGGAGGTCTTCATCTTCATTTGAGACAGTGATTGCATCATTTGGGGTGGCGATAGGCATGGTGGTTGGGATGTTTGGTGCTTCAGTAGGAGATGAGTTCACCTCGCCCTCACCCACAGGGAATTCTCCCTGGTGGAGGAGAGCTCAACAGAAACAGAGGATGAGTCATCAGAAGATGAATCAGAGGAGATAACAACATTCTTACCAAAGCTTTTCCATAAATCAGCCTTTGAGTGTCCAAAAGTGGGGGGAGCAGGCGCTGGGGCTCTACGAGCAGCAACACGAGCCCAGGAACCATCACCCCCATCTGGACTAGGTGCATCATTAGCTGTCGAAACAGCTTCAGAGCCACCACCAAGTATTCCATTTGGCAGTGAGTTGCACAGTCTCCGGGAGGGGCAGTCGTCGAATACATGGTCGAGCAAGCCACAACACCCACAGCCCTCCGGGAAATCTTCGAACCAAATAGGATAGCTTTCTAGTTTTCCCCGTTCATTGAGCATGGAGACTTTCTTCTTTTTGAGCATTGTGAGGTCGGTGGAAATGCACACATGAGGGTACCGGAGCCGGGCACCCTTTGAGTTGAAAGCAGCCACACGAAGGACCTTGCCAATTTCATTGTCCTCGATGATAGAGGTGAGGATAGTGACACATACTTGATTGGCAGGCCAGGTATGCGAACCTAGAGATCCAGCAAGGTGATAGACTCCGTCCAGGGGTCAAAGGCCAGGGACCATGGGCGCACCAGCAGCAGCTGGCTAGCGACATGGAACGGCCTTTTAGCCCAGACGTTGTCACGGTCCTCCGGGAGATCAAACTTAAGCTCGAACCACTTGTTGGACAAGGGCACCAGTTGGAAACCCCTAACGAGAAACTTCCAATCAAACTTGATTCTCTTTCTTACCTCCTTGGCCTCGACATGGTCACTAACAATGGTTGCAAAAAAGGAGGAGGAGCTCAGAGAGGCAATGTTTGCCTGAACACTGCATTGAATGGCCTTCAGTTTCTCCATTTCCACCGCATGTTTCCTTGATCGCCTGTCCTTCTTCCCCGGTTTTCCACTTTGCTCCCCAGCTGCGAGTTTCTGCTTCTCCATGGGACTTTCGTAAGCCGTAGCCTGTGTTTGGCCCTTTCGGGAGGTGTTCAAAGGAGGCACGAGAGACTCGGCCTCCATGGTTTTTTTGCCCTTGTCTTTGGACGAAGAGGCCATTGTTGAATCAGAAACAAGAGAAAGATTAGCAGAGAGAATAATATTGCAGTAGATAGGAGAAAGAGAGAGAGTTGTTGTGGTGAGTTGTGGCATAAGCATACACCTCCAGTTTCTTAAATAGATGTAAAGGGAAGGGAAGAACAAACCAAGAAGGACTAGCGGGAACTGACATTTCCACCCACCAGAGGGACACCCTCGACAATTGCACGAGGGACAGTCACACGGATCAGTCTCAGATAGGGGTAATCGGAAGTCCTTTTTCTCCAAAAAAGATTCAGACTTTTTTACTTTATTGTTCCTGCGGAGCGGCCAAGGCGGAGGGCAATTTCTCCAATCCAGGCGTTGACTTCGTGAGTTGATATCCAACTGAGCCCTTTTGTACAGAGATTTTGAGACTACGGGGACAGTTCGGCTCTAGTTGACATTGAAGTGACCTTTATGCTCGAGAACATTCTTCCTCCCATGGCCAACGCCAAATTGTTGCCGACCTTTGACAGTAAAAGAGAGCCGAAGAACAGCTAGCAACAAACTTTTCCCGAATCTGCTAACTTTGGAAGCAGGAAAAGGGATTTGGCAGACGATTTTGTGCGGAAAGGTTGGTTCTTTGAGATTTTCCAAGGATGGGATTTTTGGGAGGGTTCGATTGCTATGGGAGGCGGATGGTTTTGACACGCGCGGCGCGTTCTCTTTGCTCATTTAGGGTTTTCTTCTTTTTCTCTCTCTCTGTAGACAAAGATATATATAAATTAAAAGGTATTGGGCCTTTGAGCCCACTATACAATATGAGACATATGTAATCTATCACTTATGAATAGTTTTCTATAAATTTTTATTTTAAGGGTGGTTTTATAATTTTTTTTAACCAACTTTAAGGATGATTTTCGATAATTTACTCTATAATCTAATACGTACCCTGTATCAAATTATATTAATTTTTTTTATAGAGTATTTATTTTAAATATTAAAAAATGCAAAATAATATTTATTCCTTCATCTATTTTATAGTAAGTGTTATTTGATTTTTAACATGTTTTTTAAGAATTTAAAAACTCTAGTTAGTATAAAATGTCAATTTTTGTAATTTTATATTTTTAAAATTATAAATAAATAAATTAACAGGTTAGAAACTGGAATTGAGAACCGACTCGTTCACAAGTTCCCAACCCTCCGAGAAACATAGACATGAGAGAGAAAGAATAAAGAGAAACTCTCAAAAGAGTAACCCTAGAACAACACACCGCCGCCCCCGTCCTCCAGAGAAAACGCCCAAATCAGACCATCTCCTCCGATTTCAAGCTCGGATCCTCACCTGAATCAAAGACCCAAGGCCACCATGAAGCTGGAAGAAGACCTCGGTTCAAGCACAGTACCAGTCATGAAAGAAGGGGCCAGATTCGAAGCGAGTACCTCGCTGAATCTAGAATCCGAGCCATCCCAAGCGTCATCTTCACATGTTACTCTCAGATCTGGCGGATTAGTAGGCCGACTAATCCTACTGAAACCCGGAAAATCGAAGTAGACAGAAGTTTAGATGGTAGGAGAAGGAGCCCCAAAAAGTGGGTGCTTGTTTTCCTTCTCTCTGCGTGCAAAAGCGTTTTGGAGATGCAAACGGAGTTGTTTGTGGCTGATGCTAGAAGAAGGAGAAATAAAAATTTGATAATATATGCGATCTTGAGGCGGTTGGGTTAGTGGCGTGGAGGTCTAGGGTTCCTGGTGCCTCTCTCTCTCCTCCTCTCCACTCTGTGGTGTCATGTCGACGAGCCTGCTTGCCATGGAAAGTCTAGGTCGTCTCTCCCCTTTTTCGACTTTGATATTTTGATAAAAATGCTTCTATCAAATTGGAAATATATTCACATCTCACGTGTCTCTATGAGAAAGATTCCTGATTATCTTCTTTGCTCTAAGAACCAATTATCCTTACGAACTTTCAAAAATTTCAGCATGAATCGGTTTAGTCTGAATGATAGCTTGAACCCCGAAGTTTATTATGGAGTTACTGAATGTAGGAATGTTAGCCATGGAGATTTATATCATCTGAAAAAGGTTTTTGATTTCCCGAATATTTGTTGTTTATCTTTGATGACAAAGTATGCTTACCCGCAGTGGACTAGGAAGGACAAAAACGATGACCCTATGAGCCCTGATGAAATGAAAATAGAAGATGCGAGAAGTGCTAGAAAATTCAATGATAAAAGCTTAATGATGAAGGGGAAATGGATTCATTTCTTGTCTCTGATCCAGTATGTGCTCCATGAACAAAAACAGCTGAAAAAATGGGAAAAGAAACCAAAGAAAACCACTTGGAAAGAACAAATTGTATACTTATTGAAAGATGAGATGGAAAACAAGATGTATATGCCCTCAAATTTGCACTACGTTGATCCAACAATAGCCAAGACGGTCATCTGGAAAAAGGCTTCATTCGTAGACGGGAAAAAGAGGAATGACCCACCTGGAAAACTGGACAAAGGGAGGAAGAGGAACATGATGACGAAGCTGTGTGCCATCGACTCAAGTACAGAAACAACATCAACCTCTTCAAAAGGCAAGAATCGAAAAGCTATCAAAGAAGCTGACAAGACTGAGGGAAGAGGTATGTTTGATTTGCCTTCCACTGTCTGCTGGAACATTATAGATTGGATGTGGAAATTTCTTGCACCATGTTGTATTCATTTTAATGAAAATCGCTCTAATAACCTATTGTCAAGTGTTGATTCCCTTGATCTTTGTATTCATGAACTTTTTACTCAGGTGAAATGCGTGTCTCACACTTTTGAAAATAAAATTATTCAGACTCTTTTTGACAATCTTGTCTTGTTTAGTGTTGCTTTGTACCCTACTACTTTGTCTTGGATTTTAACCTTGGTGCGAGTGTCATTGAGTTTACTACAGGTCTTTTATTCTACCTGGCGCTCTAATCGCGATCCCATGGTGCATTCATGGTTTCTTTGTATTAGAGTTGTGGACTTGAATTTGCTTGAACAAGAAGCTTATGAACCCATGTGTTTGCAGAACACACTGACCCCCTTGAAAGAAAGCAAGACAATGAACTCAAAGGATACCTATGAAATCACATCTGAAAAACTGAAAATCAAGAAAAAGAAAAACACCAACCCCAGGATCGTAGCAAAACGCAAGCACCAAATGACCCCAAGGAAACTAAAAAAGAAAATTGAGAAATTGACAATTTTTCTAAGAAAAGTTTGGAAATGAGAATCTGTACATGGAATTGTTGTGGTATTGGAAAAGATACGCTATGGACTGAGGTAGAAACTTTCTGCAAAATCGAAAATATTGAAATCATGGTTCTTATGGAAACAAATACTGAAACCCAACCCCGTGAGTCGCTTTGGAAAAAGGCGGGCTTTGATTCTATGAGTTGGACGCCTGCACGGGGAAGGTCTGGTGGTCTTTGTGTTCTTTGGAAAGACTATCAGATGACCATGGGGAATATTACGATCATATACACAAACGATCGATTTACTACTCTAGCAATTAAATATCATAATAAGGGAATGCACTTTGCGTGTTGTTTTGTATATGCGCCTGCGCGAGAATGTGATAAACATGCATTCTGGCCTAGGCTTAGGGACCACATTATTGACATTGGTCTACCATGTATTGTTATGGGTGACCTTAATGAAATTCAGAGCTCATCCGAAAAAATGGGGGGAGTCCAGCCTCGTCCTAACAGGTTCAACAGATTGTTGTCCTTCAACGACCAATGTAGGTAATGAGTTTACTTGGAGAAAAAATAGGACAAACGTAGACAATATTTACGAGAAACTGGACAGAACGTTAGTCCATGACCAAATTCTACAATGGTACCCAAACATCGCAACCAGAAATCATGCCTTTTCTTCCTCGGACCATTGCCCAATATCGATAGAACTTAACTCAATACAGAACAGGAAAGCCAGACCCTTCAAATTTGAGAAAATGTGGACCCAGAGAAAAGATTATCGCAATATTGTTGCTCAAGCTTGGAGATTGAACTGTGTAGGTTCCCACATGTTTCAATTGACAAAAAAGACTCAACTCCTTAAAAGGTTAACTAAAGATTGGAACAAAACTACTTTTGGGAACATCTTCCGTCAATTGAAAGAAATCGAAGAAAAGCTTCTAGAAATACAAACAAATCCTAACCAACATCTACAAAATGACAACAATGCTAGACAAATTTGATTAATAAACAAAAAGAACAAAATATTACAATACCATAAAGTATCTTGGAACCAGAGAGCAAAAACAAAACACCTGAAATTTTCTGACACAAACTCGGGGTACTTCCACAAAGTTGCAACGGGAAGAAGAAATAGAAAAATCATTAGAGAAATTACAACCCAAGAAGGGACGACGATAATTGGAGAAGAAAATATCAGAAAAGAGATACGTGAGGACTTTGAAAAAAGATTCAAGAAAGAACAAATAAACGGACGCCTTCTGGGGGAATATCTAAATTTGATAAACCCTGAAATTTCAGAAGAGGACAACAACCACCTTATAAAACCGATCACTAACCAAGAAGTAAAAAACGCGATCTTTACGATTGGGAAAGATAAGTCCCCAGGACCAGATGGAATGACGGCTGAATTCTACCAAAGATACTGGGACATAGTTGGCCCTTTGGTCACCAAAGCTATCAAAGGTTTTTTCCATTCTGGAAGAATGCCAAAACAGATCAACCAGACATTTATTTCGTTAATCCCCAAATGTGACAATCCGAAAACTACAAACAATTACAGACCAATAAGCCTTTGTTCGACCATATATAAGGCAATTGCGAAGATTCTTGCGGACAGAATGAAAAAAATCTTGCCAAAAATAATTCACCCACTTCAAGGAGCCTTTATTTCTGATAGAGCGATCCAAGACAATGTACTTATAGCACACGAAATATTTCACTCTTTCAAAAGCAGAAAGGGACGAAATGGATGGATTGCAATAAAACTAGATATGGAAAAAGCCTACGATAGAATGGATTGGGATTTCCTTCTAGCAGTTATGTCCAAATTTGGCTTCTGCCAGAAATTTTGTGGATGGATAAAAGAGTGTATTCAAACAGTATCATTTTCCATTTTGGTGAATGATGAACCAACAGAAACCTTTACCCCTAAAAGAGGCTTGCGACAAGGTGACCCAATATCTCCGTACCTTTTTATCATAGGTGCCGAGATCCTAGCTAGAAAACTACAAAGACAAAGTGAACAGTCAAGACATACAATTGGATTTAAGCCCTCCAGAAATGGACCTATTATACCGTTCCTCTCCTTCGCTGACGACATTATGATATTTGCCGAGTCGAATTTGGAAGCATGTCTCACGGTGAAAATTTTTTTGGACGACTATTGCCAGATCTCAGGCCAAAAAGTCAACTACCAAAAATCTGCATTCCAAGCTACAAAAGGGATTACAAATGATCAAAAACAAAGAATCCAAACCGGCCTCCAAATTTCTAACCAAACTGCGCTCGACAAATATCTCGGATGCCCGATCATTAACGGTCGAGTGAACAAGACTACATTTGAAGAAGTTCTTGGGAAAACTAAGAACCAACTAACAAAATGGAAGGCTAATGAACTTACCCAACAAGGAAGAGCAACCTTAGTCAAAACGAATCTTGCGGCAAAACCATCTTATATAATGCAAAACTTTATGCTCCTGGCAACAATGCATAAAGAACTCGACCAAATAAACAGAAGATTTTTTTGGAATAAGGATTTGAAATATAAACCACTCATTGGATGGGATAAAATATGTAGACCCGTACCAAAGAGTGAAGGTGGACTAGGACTCCATAAAACGAAAGATATGAACAAGGCGTTGTAGATGAAACTACTATGGAAAATTCTTGCTGAACCACAAAATGAATGGGTTAAAATTGTTAGAGAAAAATATCTTAAGGACAATGAAATCTGGAACTATGTTAGGCAAAAGAATACTTCATGGCAATGGGCAAAATTGATGGAGATAAAAGAAGAATTTTGCGAAGGATTAATTTGGCAAGTTGGTAATGGGAAAACTATTAAATTTTGGAAGGATAAATGGGTTAACTCAGATGTTAGCCTTCGAGAAAAAAGATTGCACAACCAAATTGAAGAACATGAGACGGTTGATCAATACATAAAACCAGATAAGACATGGAATAGAGAAAAACTAACAGAAAACCTCCCCCCAGATGTGGTGGACCAAATCTGCCATGAATTTATTCCTTCCAATGAAATCGAAGATAGACTGTACTGGAAACCTAGTAAAAATGGGTGGTTCTCCACTTCCAGTGCCCTAGACAATATCACACGAGCAAGAAGGACGAACTCAGATAGACTAGAATGGATATGGAAAATCAATTGTCCACCAAAGATACAAAATTTCCTTTGGAAGAATCTGATAAACGGTACGCCCACGAAGATCAGACTGCGAAACAAAGGAGTGCATGTTCCTCTGGACTGCCCGCTCTGTAACCACAACGAAGAAGACTCGACTCATTTATTTACCGAATGTCAGGTTACTTTGAGAATTGTGGGAAGAATGGATAAACGGATTGAGCGAATTGTGCGAAACACAGATAAAATAGACAAAACATACAAAGACATAATTTCAGAAATCTTTGCCAAGCTGTCTCCTGAGCAGAGCTCAACTCTGGCTTTCTCCCTTTGGGGAGTATGGTCCTTCAGAAACAAAATTGTGTTTGACAACAACGATACCAGAAATTCAGAAGATTGGATAAAACACATTGAACAATTACGAAAAAGTTGGAAAAAAGCTCAAAACGAGATTCTTGATCAAGATATGGTTACCGAAAAACCACCCACCCACCAGATAAACAGAAGAAAACAAAAGCTTGTGAAATGGAAAAAACCTAAAGATGGGTTTGTGAAGCTTAATTTTGATGGAGCAAAAGTCGACTCTGGCCTAGCTGCCTCGGGTTTTGTCATCCGTGACTGCCATGGGAGGGTTCTTGCTTGTGGTGCCCAGGGTTACGGCAAGGCCTCAGTCTTACAGGCACTGGCGGATTTAGGGGTGGGCTCGTATGAGCGCGAGCCCACCCCGATCCCGGAAAAAAATACGAAAGGTTAAGTAAAAAATAAAAAATAAAACATAAAAAGGTCTAAATTAATTTAGAAGTGAAAATGAATCATAAAGTTTTCCTTGCCTACTTGATAAAGTATAAATGAGGAACTTTTTCCTCTTTATCTAGAGCCCAAGGTTCAATTCCCACTTTTTACATTTTCTTCACTTATTTTTAACTATCTTTTTATATATAAGTTCAAATATCTTTTTAAATTGAGAATAATTAATTTCAATTAGTATTGTTTGAATTCTATTTTAGTCATTCATTAGGGGTTTTCTTGAAATTTTTTTAACTAATTATAAATTTTATTCGATCACTTCTAATAATATGGATAAAGTTTAGCAAAACTCGTTTCATTATTACTTAATTTTTAGCCTAAATCTCGCCCACCCCTATGTTACGGTTTGGCTTCGCCACTGCTTACAGGCCGAGTGCTTCGGTCTCCATGCCGGTCTTCGTGAAGCCATTAGGATGGGCTGCTCGCACTTGGAACCGGAGGGTGACTCTTTGTCAATTATCAACACTTGCAAAGGTATCTGGAAGGTTCCATGGGAGATCGAGATGTTGGTTTCGGACGCCCTTGGATTATGCAGGACCTTCGCCGATGCCTCATTTTCTCATATTTACAGGGAAGGAAACAGTGTGGTTGATAGGATGGCTCACATCGGACTTTCGTCTACACTTTTCGCTTCGTCCCCCCCTGGGCGCTGGTTCAACCGAGGTTGACCAAGCCCAAATATTTGCCTTTATAAAAAAAAAAAAAAAAAAAGTTCCCAACCCTCCACCTATATAATAACCACCACTCACTCTCCTCCCACCTCACTTCCCTCTTTCAAAACCGTTCACTTCGTATTCTCTCCCTTCCGATCTCCAAACCCCTTTCAAAATCAATCAACCAAATCCAATTCAAAACAAGGAAAAATAAAATAAAGTTTAAATTAAATGAACATCGACGCTCTCCCTCGATCCCAGGCGGCCGGGGCCGGCGCCGACATCGACATCGTCGCCGACGCCTGTGACTACAAAGGCCGGCAGGCCCGCCGGTCCTCCACCGGCGGTTGGATCAGCGCTGCGATGATCCTCGGTCACACTCTCTCCATCTCGATTTACATTCAATTAATTAACTGCCTTTAGATAAATCGATTCAATAAATGCTGTGTAGTGGATTTCTGAAACGGAGACATCAATGGCGCAGGTGTGGAAGGGAACGAGAGGCTGACGACGTTAGGCATAGCGGTGAACCTGGTGACGTACCTGACGGGGGTGATGCACCTCGGAAACGCTGCCTCCGCTAACACCGTCACTAATTTCTTGGGAACCTCCTTCATGCTCTGCCTCCTTGGCGGTTTCGTCGCCGATAGTTTTCTCGGCAGGTCGGTCTCTCTCCTCATTTCCATAAATACATACGTCTTTTTTCTTTTCTTTTTTTTTTCCTCATTTTTTTTTTGAAATTTAAATAATTAAATACTTCATTTATTTCGACCTTATTCATTGGTTCGAAATTCGAATTGCTACTATTCTGAGGTCTTTATTTTCATTAATTCTATTTTTTTTTGGGTAGAAATTAATTCTACTTCAATTCTTAATTGTTGGCAGGTACTTGACCATTGCCATATTTACCGCGGTTCAAGCAATGGTAATGCATACCTTAAATTGTTGTTATATAATTATCATAATTAAATGGGTTATTGGGTTAGTTTCAATAGTAGTGTTTAATTTCGCTCTCAGATATATATATTCCTATCATTTATCAATAGATTCAATACATTTCAATAAATCCATGCTTAAGTGAGTTTGAGTGGTCATTGGATAGAATTTTAATTATGAAATATATATTCCAACCGATCTGTAGTACAACTTCACTAATATAACCAAAAATAAATGATTCTTGTACTAATTTTGGTTCGAATATTTGTATTTAAATCATGATTTGATATTGTTAGCCCTTTGTTGATTTATACTATTTTCTATAAGGAATATTTTTATTTTTTTGGATTCTCTAGCGTGTGCCCCTAAAAAATTTCATAACAAAAATTATTTTATTTGAGAAAGCCAATACTCAATAAATCACTTTATATATAGAGCTATTTTTATTTTTATTTATTATTATTCTTGTTTTTTTTTTTGTATATTACTTCAATTAATAAATACAGGATTTATTGCATTAAGTGATTTCAAAAAAAAAAAATACAGGATTTATTAATTTTCACAAGTTAGTTTTTTTTTTTAATTATAGTACACTTTTTTTTGGTCGAATTAATTACAGTTCTCTATTCACTATTTGTTGAGCTTTTCCGAACTTATAATTGTATTATGTAGTTTTAAATAAAATAAATATAAGATTTTATTTTAATTAGCTTTTGAAATATAAGTTTTTCAACAGCTACTCACTTAAGTTTACCATGGGTTTTATTATAATTCACAGTTTTTATTATAATTCACAAATTTTCATCAACTAAGGTTAATTACCAAACACTATTCTAACTTATTAACCCATATTTAACTTAAATAATCCAACAATTTCAAATTTTCAACTACTCCATCTACCACGCACCCTATGTTAATCAACTGAAAAGAAAAAAAAAAAAATCGTTTAATTTAATCCTCGCCTATGTTTTACTCAGGGTGTCATAATATTGACCATATCCACCATAATCCCAAGCCTCCGTCCGCCGCCGTGCACGGCGGGCAGCCGGGACTGCATCCCGGCGTCGAACACTCAGCTAAGCGTACTCTACCTGGCGCTCTACACGATAGCCCTAGGAACGGGCGGGCTAAAGTCGAGCGTGTCTGGGTTCGGGTCGGATCAATTCGACGACACGGACAAGGAGGAGAGGGGCCAGATGGGCAGGTTCTTCAACTGGTTCTTCTTCTTCATCAGCCTCGGTTCGCTGGCCGCGGTGACGGTGCTGGTGTACATCGAGGACAACGTGGGGCGGCAGTGGGGCTATGGCATCTGCGCCGCCTCCATCGCCGTCGGGCTCGCCGTGTTCCTCTCCGGCACGAAACGGTACCGTTTCAAGAAGCTGGTGGGCAGCCCCTTGACGCAGATTGCCGCGGTGTTCGTGGCCGCCTTGAGGAAGAGGCGGATGGAGGTGCCGTCGGACTCGTCGATGCTGTTTAATGTGGACGACGTCGCCGGAGATGGCAAGAGGAGGAAGCCCAAGCTGCCCCACAGCAAGCAGTTCAGGTTAGTTTTCCCATTTGACTCGATTTATTTATTTAATGAGTTTTTTCACTTTTGTTGTTTAATTAGTTATTTATTGTTAATATACTAATGTCTTAAGGATTTGAATTATTTATAAGGTAGTTGAAGTTGGGAAAAAAAAAATTTTAATTATAAAAATTAGCGTGACTACTGCGTGAGTGTATTTTTTTCAGAACACAACTAATTTCAAAAGAGTGATAAAAAATCATATTCAATATAGTATACTTTTTTAAAAAAATATTTAATTATCAAATATTTAGTTTTATTTTGTTAAAAAAAAGGAAAATAAAACTGAAGTTGTTCTTTTTAATTGGGCGATAATATTTGCCCCATAAAATTTACTATATCTACCACATATGTGCCTCTTGAATCACATTCCTGCCTCTTTTGAATCACATATGTAACTCAAGAGGTGCAGAGTTTTGTAAGTAAAAAACACTGCGTCTTTTGAGTCACACGTTTGTGACTCAACAGAGGCAAAGTGTATTTAAAAAAATAAAAGAAAAAATAGGATATGTGGTGTAAATAGTAGTATTTTGTGGTGTAAAAATCACACCCGCTTAAATGTACAAAAATTGATTGACAATATCACCGACTTACGTGAAACAGGAAACAGAAATTTCAAGATTGGGCTAATATCTGACTTTCAAAATGAATCTTCCATTTACACATCCTCGGTGACTAGTCACGAATTAACATTTAACAAGCACGTACCTACATATATATGATACATCTACATACATAGATTTGTCTGGAGACATATAACTGACCCGAAACACGGTCCTCTTACCTAACCATGATCAAAACGATGCGTTTTGTACCAGATTTTTGGACAAGGCAGCAATAAAGGACGCAGCCGAAACCCAACAAACCACCGCCACGAGGCCGAGCAAGTGGCGGATCTCCACCCTCACCGACGTCGAGGAGGTGAAGATGATCATCCGGATGCTCCCCATATGGGCCACCACAATCCTCTTCTGGACCGTCTACGCTCAGATGACCACCTTCTCCGTGGCGCAAGCCACCAGGATGGACCGCCGCCTGGGGCCGCACTTCCAGATCCCCGCGGCCTCCCTCACCGCCTTCTTCGTCGTCAGCATCCTCCTCACCGTGCCCTTCTACGACCGCCTCGTGTCCCCCATCGCCTCCCGCCTCCTCCACAACCCGCAGGGCCTCACCCCGCTCCAGCGCATCGGCGTCGGCCTCATCCTCTCCGCGCTCGCCATGGCCGCGGCCGCCCTCGCCGAGCTCAAGCGCCTCCGCGCGCCCCCCTCCCAGCCGCTCTCCGTGTTCTGCCTCGTCCCGCAGTTCTTCCTGGTCGGGGCCGGGGAGGCGTTCGCCTACACGGGGCAGCTCGACTTCTTCCTCAGGGAGTGCCCCAAGGGGATGAAGGCGCTCAGCACGGGGCTGTTCCTCAGCACCCTCTCCATGGGGTTCTTCGTCAGCTCGGTACTGGTCGATGTGGTGCACGCCATCACAGGGGATCGGAGGCCCTGGCTCGCCAACGACTTAAACCGCGGGAGGCTCTATAACTTCTACTGGCTCCTTGCGGGGCTCAGTGTGGTCAACTTCGCGGTGTTCGTTGTGTTCGCCAGGTGGTATGTGTACAAGGAGAAGTGGCTCGCTGTGGAGGGCCTCTTCGATGATGACGATGAAGCTCCAACTTGTGATGCTTGATTACAAATTTTTTTTTATAATTGATTTCGAAAAGTATGGATATATATGTAGGCCTCGATCGATCGCAATGTGGAATTGATCGAAGAACTAGGAGGCATAGAAAGTGTTGGATTTTACATATGTTGTAGCAGATATTTGATTTCCCGGTATAGATATGTATGCAAGAAACCAAATAGCAATCAATTAAGTTGTATCAAGTAAATTATGTCTTCTTTAAAGCCCGATATCGGGTATACATTGGATGAGACAACACATGTTATAAAATTAAAATGTCATATTGTAAAATCCGAGCAACAGCAAGCTTAGATTATGCTCACTAGAGTGACTTTCAGCAACAGCAACTCAAAATATGTTGATCAATTTGGGGATTACCAAAAGCGGTCAAGACGGCCTAGAATGAGTCACATCAATACAGATCCCCAAATCTCTTCCATACCCTGAAAATGCTGAATGTTCCCTTATAAAAGGTACGTTGGCACGTGAGAAGCACACTCACATAATGCTTTATTTACATGAAAGGGCTATAATCTATAGAAAATGAAATGTAAATGACATAATCTTATACCCCCTTCAAGTTGGACTTGGTGATATTCCAACAAGTCCCCACTTGGAAGAGAGATAGGAATGTTGTTTCTCCCCCAAGGCTTTAGTGAAAATAGCAGCAAGCTGAACTTTGCTCTTGATAAATTAAGGATGCACAAAGCCATTTTGCAATTGCGCGCTCTATGACAGAGTGATAATTTATTCTTATGTGTTTAGTTCTCTTATGGAAAACTGGGTTCTCTGCTATATGTATTGCAGTCTTGTTATCACAAAATAAAGGAATAGGCAAGGAAGAGCTCACATGTAAAGCTTGCAATACTTCATGAACCCATATCAGTTCACTTGTAGTCATAGATGATTTAAAGACATTATCATGCTTCTTAGTCTTCCAGGATATCAGTGATTGCCCAAGAAATACACAATATCCAGTTAGGGACTTTGCACTGAATGCACATGTCCCCCAATCAGCATCACAATAAGCTATAATAGATGAATCTGGCATGTCAGGATAGAAAAGACCTACAGCTGTGCTTTCCTTCAAATATCTCACCACATGAAGAGTAGCATCATAATATGGTTGTCTGGGTTGACTCATAAACTGGCTAAGGTGTTGCACTGCATAGGTTACATCAGGTCTAGTAAGGTTAAAAAACAATAACCTTCCTATTAGCCTTCTATATTTTTCAGGATATGTCAAGATCAATCCATTTAGGATCTTGGATGACTTGGGAATACAGATAAGGCTCCTTGACAGATGCCATACAGTCAAAAGAGGTGGTAAAGGCTAGATCATGATCATGATAAAAGTTCATACACTTGGCTAGAAAGGAATTTGACATGGATGTGTTTCTTCTGAGAGAGGGATTCACATAGTCCTGCAACCTCCTAGGAACCACAATCTGCCATGTGGACCTTCTGAGAGGTGGGAATTCATTCATGTCTTGTAAGTTAGGTGAAGGAGGTGAAGGTAGTGTATGAGAGGTAGAAGAACTACCTGTATCATATCAGGGACAAGGTGATTAGTTTGTGTTTGTGAGCTTTGGGTATGTGGACTTTGGGTATGCATGTGGACTTTGGTTATGTGCATTTTGGGTATGTGGACTTGGCATATTAGGTGGGTGTGGTTGATCTGTGTTGGTGTGAAATTGATTGTCATTTGGAGTTGGATTCACCAAGGGCAATATAATCTCATTCTCTACAACTTTATCAACAGATTCTGTAGTTTCCTTCTTAAAAGGAAATATATTTTCATAAAAAATAACATCCCTGCTAACAAACAGACTTCTTGTCTCAAGATCCCATACCTTATAGGCATTTTGCCCATGAGGGTATTCAAGAAAAACACATTTCCTCCCTCTGGCTTCCATCTTGTCTCTGTGATGATGATTAACTGGTGCACAGCATAGACACTCCACTGTCCTTAGCTCCTCATAAGTAGGTTCTTTATGAAAGAGCATTTCATAAGAAGTCTTCCACTCCAAATTGGCAGTGGGAAGCTTATTGATAATATGTGTGGCAGATAAGACACATTCTCCCCAAAATTTGATAGGTAAGTTAGCATGATATCTAAGAGATCTTGTAGTCTCTATCAAATGTCTATGCTTTCTCTCTACCCTTCTATTTTGCTGAGAAGTATAAGGCATGTTTTCTGATGCATAATACCCTCTGAAGCCAGAAAGTCAACACATTTTCTTTGCACAAACTCAGTGTCATTATCTGTCCTGAGACATTTTGTTGTGTACATATTTTCAAGCGGTGGAGATTATTGAGATTGTTCAAGCTTTGTGGATGATGAGTATTGAGGTTGAGATTTAAACGAAGTGCATTAGAGGATTTTAGTGTTTTGATGTGCTAGTCAGGCTTGATTGTTGGCAATGATATTCTAGGACGACATTTGTCGAATATTTTGATTAAGTAGATGCTATCTGTTGGTTATTGTCTTAGTCTTGCTTGGGGAAAAGCAAGGGTAAGTATGGGGTATTTCGATAGGGTCTATTCTAGTATTGTTTTTTGGGCACTCTTGTGTAGAGTTTAGGGTGTTTTACTAAAGTATTCTACCTATTTCTCAGCCCTTTGTGTCCCATTTCGATGAATCGGTGTCTACCGCTAGTTTGTTGTGATTTCAGGTACTTTTGAGCGGTTTTGGAGCCGATTCAAGAGCTAAAGGATAAGAAGGTGATTAGAGGCACTTCCATGTGGAAATAAGTCATCAAAGACGGGCTAAAGGGGTCAAGAGATGAGCAAAAATATGAGACAAGAAGCAAGCATATCAAGTGAATCACTCATAGGAGCTCAAGACGATGTAGCACGACTCGCGGGACAAGGGAGTTTGTGCAATTTTCAGCTACATAAAGCTGTCACGACTCGTGGGAGGCCTTCACGAGGTGTGACGAGTGAACCCGTGTGTTTTGTGACTTCTGCAGGCTGTCACGACTCGTGACAGACTCCTTACGAGTCGTGACAGTGCCGGATCCGGCTAGACCTTTCATATTTTCGAATGTTTGTTTAATTTGTTTTTGGATTATTTTAAGGGGTTATAAATACTAAGAATTTAGTCTGATTTGGGGGGTTACATTTTGTCCACAAGGGGCTACAAACTCATATTTTAGGGTTTGGAAAAGGGGGCTTCTTAGTTGAATGGTAAGGGATTGCAATCGAAAGCTTTGAGACGATTTCCGCTATAGAAGACTAAGTATTTATCTTACTCTTCTGAGCTATGTTATCTTATTTTGCTTTTGATTTGTTTTCTTTTATCATGTTTGGCTAATTCGATCATTCTAAGGTTGGGGTGATTCCGCTATGTTGAGATAGACTATACTTACTATTGATTGAATGTAGTTTGATTTTTGTTTGATTTAATCCTATTGAGCATATAGCCTAATTGATAATCAATTAGATCAATTAGGGGTTGAGGCCGAGAGGAGATAGCTCTAATAGGAAAATAGATGATTGCATGAGACCGAGAGGTGATTGTTGTCATTGGAGCTATAGGATTGAACCTGAGATATTGATGTTTGCTTATACGTGACATAATAGTATGATTCAAGATCTCTTGAGGATTTATAGGTTGTCATAGATATTCTAGGTTTGTTTTTTCTAACTAAGACCGAGAGGAGATATTCGAATGAACTGGCTTAGATTCTAGGAGCGTAATGACCTAACTTTAGTTTAACTTTGCACGAGAGTGATTGTTAAACGGTTAGGTACAATTTACTATGAGACCGAGAGGAGATTAGTAATGAACTTAGACAACCTACCTTCATACAGAATCAAATTCATTCGAGCGAGAAAAATCTCTTAAGTCTATCGACTACACATGGTGGATAATCCCCAATTCTAGAATGTTTTCTCCATATTTGCCCAAAACTTCCGTTTGCTCGTTTTAATTTGTTTTTATTAGTTATATCATAAAACCTCAATTTCGATCTCTACTATTTTGGCTTAGTCAACTGGTTGCAAAGATTCGATTAATACTCATATAGTCCCTGAGTTCGACATCTTGATATACTACAACCGATCCCATACACTTGTGGGAGTAGGTTTCAAGCCTATCAAGTTTTTGACGTCGTTGCCAGGGACTAGATCGAGCTAGTATCGATCATTACTTGAGAACTAGTTTTCTAAGTCCTTTTTTGTTGCTTTGATTTTTTTATTTTTTTTTAATTCTAGATGTGCTCCTTTGAAGATGAGTTTTGTTCCTTATTGTGATGTTTGTGCGTCCTTCGGTCATGCCACCCGTGAACATCAGTTTTCCATTTATGGGACATATGCCTATTGTGAATTTTGTGGAGGTTTTGGACACACAATTACCGAGCGCTTTCTTGAACAACGGTTTATGACTTCCAAAAGTATCCCTTTCAAGCTCCGTCTTGAGTTTGGAAGAGCATATCTTGAAGCTCTTTGCAAAGTCATTGCTCAACCATCGGATGCTTCTTGTTGGGTTTAGTTGTTTGTTCTCCCGTCTTGTGTTCTTAATACGGCAGCGCGGCGGGGTCACCCTAAGGGCATGTCTGATAGTAGGAAAAGGGATCAGTTTGCTTCTATGGTTGCTGCCTTGGCTTTGTGGAGAGAGCCAGGGGGGATGCATTCCCTTGTTCAGGATATACTCACTCTGCCTACCTCTTGCGCCTCTGACACAGTCAAGAAGAAAAAATACTTGTTCCAATTTGAGTTGAATGTGGTTCAGTGCAAACGCAAAATGGGAGATGGTCATTATGCTGCAGCTATTAGAGTCCTCACTTCTTCTGGGGTGGCCCCTTTCAATGACGACGCAGTTGTTGAGCTTCTTGCTAAACACCCTACCTCTCCCCCGCCAGTTGTTTCTTCTGATCCTCTTTCAGTGCCTGCGTTGTCAATTAGTCAGGAGTTGGTTCTCAATAGAATTAGGAGTTTCCTCAAGGGTACTTCTTGCGGGAAGGATGGTCTTAGAGTGCAACATCTTGTTGAGATTCTTAGTGGTGCATGTGATGGCATTGCTAGTGAGTTTCTTGCGACCATCACGAGAGTTGTTAATCTTTTTCTATCAGGCTTGTGTCCTCACGCCATTGTTGAAACCGGGAGGAGGTGTTCGTCCCATTGCAGTTGGGTCCATTTGGAGGAGGTTGGTTTCCAAAGTTTCTTCTTCCGTCATCGTCAAGGAGCTTAGCACATATTTAGGCACACACCAGTTTGGTGTTGGTGTGTATGGGGGCGGTGAAGCTATCATTCACTCAGTTAACAGGCTTTTGGTGGATAAAGGTCTGGACAGTGGCAGGTCCTTACTTCTTGTGGACTTTTCTAATGCCTTTAATCTTGTCGACAAGAGTGCTTTGATTCGAGAAGTGCGGGCCCGTTGCCCCTCTATTGCTCATTGGGTTGAATTTTGCTATGCCCAATTCAACCTGCTCGTCTTTACCGGCAGGATGTCCCTTTGCGCTCTTGTCAAGGTGTGCAGTAGGGTGATCCCTTAGGTCCGTTGTTGTTTGCTCTGGTTCTGCATCCTCTTGTCACGAAAATCAATACCTCATGTGTTCTTGATATCAATGCTTGGTATTTAGATTATGGTACTTTAGCTGGTGAAACCGTTGAGGTTGCTAAAGCTTTGGAGATTGTGGTCAAGGAGGGTCCGAAGTTAGGGTTATTCATTAACATTCAGAAAACTGAATTGTTCTGGCCAACCGAATATGTGAGGAGCTTAGAAGTTGGTTTGTTTCCATCTAACATTTCTAGACCCAAATTGGGGGTGAAATTGTTAGGCGGACCGGCCAGCAACAATGATACATTCTGCAACAGGTTGGTTATGAAGAGGGTTGACAAGGCGTTAGAGGTTTTAAAGGCTGTAAGGAAGCTCGATGATCCTCAATGTGAACTGCTCCTTCTCAGGAATTGTATTGGTGTCTCAAAGATGATGTTTGCCCTTCGTACTTGCTCCCCTCATGCTCTTTCTGGTGTTATTAGTTGGTTTGATGAGGAGTTGCAGGTCTCCCTTGAGCATGCTGTTACTGTAGGGGGTCCTGGGTTTGGTCCATGGCAGTGGCGTCAGGCCACTCTTCCGTTAAAGCTTGGTGGTTTCGGCGTGCTCACGGCATATGACGTTAGTCATTTTGCCTTCACTGCATCCCGTCTACAAACGGCTGAACTCCAAACCTTCATTTTGAGTAATCTAGCTCGCCGGGATGGGCATGCTCATACTTTTTCTAGAGTCCTTGATCAGGCTGGTTTAGCCACATCAGTACCCGGACGCCCTGATATTGGCCCTGACATTGTTCTCACCCAGTCCATTTCGAGGTATGTCACTTGTGTTGGTTTGAATATTGATGACTTAGTTGTATCCCCCGCCCCCAAAAAATTCATGTCAGTGATGGCGGATCGATACTTCAAGTTCATTGACGACAACTTAGTGTCTACTCTTAATCCAACTCCTAGACAGTTACACATCTTACAGGCTGTGAGAGGAGAAAGAGCACAAGATTTTCTGTTGGTCACTCCTATTGAGGGGCTTGCCCAGACCATGCCATCGCGACAATATCGTTCTGTCCTCCAGTACCATCTTTCAATTCCTATGTTTAGTGGTTATCCAACTTGTCCCAGTTGTGAGCTTGATAGAATGGATCCTTTTGGAGATCATGCTCTAGATTGTAGTAGGGGCATAGGGACTAAACATCGACACAATATGGTCCGAGATGTTTTAGCGGACATTTGTTTTAAAGCAGGCATCGCGGTTTAGAAGGAAGCACATACAGGTATGAGCAGTGATGCTGGTGTTGAGCTGAGGCCAGGTGATCTGTTAGTGTATGGGTGGGACAAGGATAGAGACACTTGTGCTGATGTGGTGGGGGCGTCGCCGTTCACGACCAGAGCCAATGACTCCTTTGTACCTGGCAAGGCAGTCTCTCAAGCAACGGAAAGGAAGGGGAGAAAGTATGCAGATATTTGTGCGGTTAAGGGATACTAATTCATGGCATTTGCGTTCTCCACCTTTAGGGATTTGGGGGGTGATGCTATCGGTTTCCTAAAGCGGGTTCAATTGGTTACGAATAGTCATGATAGTGAGTCTGTTAAGGGCGATTTTAACTTTCATAGAGTTGGTTTTACTATTCAAAAAGGTGTTGGAGCCCAATTTGTTACGAGACTTCCAACCAACTTTGTGTAATTTGTTTTTACTATAATAAAATTATTATAATAATAAAATAATAATAATAATAATAATAATAATAATAATAATAATAATAATAATAATAATAAGTCTAGTAAGTGTGCTAAGTATCTCTACCGATAAGGAGGTTGATATCGGTTTGGTTGATGGGCAAGATAAGCCCTTTCGCCCGGCGGATTTGCTCCTTTATTCCTGGGACAGGGGGCGGGATGTTTGTGTTGATCTAACGGGATCCTCCCCCTTGACTCAGTCTGTAGTGTCCGACTTTGTGCCCGATCGTGTTGTTGTTGATGCTGTTCGGCGTAAGTGTGCCAAGTATCGGAATCTGTGCACGACGGCTGATTATTGTTTTCTACCCTTCTCCTTCTCTTCATAGCCTTGCTGAAGTGGATTCAGAAATCCTCGGTATCTCAAGATGCCGGAGCTCGTGCTGTCACTTATATTTTTACTAGACTTATTTTTATTATTGCTAAGGGAGTGGGTGCCCAGAGACAAATAGTATCTCGGCTACCCACTAATTTCTTGTAAACTATTTTTATGATAATAATATATTTATAATACTAATACTAATAATAATAACTCATATAGTAATCAAACATACAAATTATATGGGTCGTTTGGTATTGATATCTAGATATTAGATATTAGCTCTGATATCTTGATATCTATATATTGGATTTGAGTCTCTCAAATCTCTTTGATATACTTAATTTTAAGGGACAAGATATCATCCTATCGCCAAACGATCCCTAACTAAGAGCTTTTAAATAGTTAACCCGTCCTATTTATAAAAAGTAGTTTATGGGCTTAATTAACATCATCTCTTTTAGCAAGGATTTGGGCTCTGTGCCAACAACAGTACGGGCTAGCCTAGTTAGTGAAGAAAGAGAGACACTCATTCTTAGCCTTCCCTCCCTTTTTCGATCATGATTCATCACCGGCGATGGGGCTCAACGGCGTGATCAGCTAAGATCCATGGTAAGCTTCTTTGAGCGAGCTCCATTACTCTACACGCTTTGTGTTTCCAGCTGTGATTCTTCATAATTATCTCCGATGCTTTTGCTGTCCTGATTTCCAATTTCGACCCCGCTAAACTATCTTGAACTGAACCCTAATTTCATTACTTTCTGAGATCGATATCTCACTATTTCATTGCTTAGGTTTAGTTTTGTCTATTCAATCTACTCAATTTGACAATCTAGTGTCGCATTGACCTGCATTGTTGCTTTCCGTTGTTTTTGCCTGCATTTATCCTGCGAAATTTGAGCGCTTTAATGGGTCTTTCGTTCAATTGTGACTTGTTATCAAATGTGGTGTTCAAGTGCTTGTTGATTGAAATTGAGATGTATACAAGCTTTGACCCCCAAATATAAGACATTAATATGCACAACTCAACCTAAACTTCAATCATATGAGCACAACTAGGCAGAAGTAGAATCTGAGCTGATAAACACATCAGTACTCATAGGAATTACTTCAAGTTCAACTCAACTGACTCGATCGAATGATTCAAACTGCACCGGAGGGAGCTGAATATCTCTTGCTCCTCTCCCTTCTCTGATTTGTTATGAGCCTGGCTGCATACACTTCTATTCCAGCACCTGGTCTTGGCACAAATATATCCATTTCCTGATCAACTTCCTCTGTAACACCATTTGAAGATCTCTCCATGGAACTGCTCTCCATGGCCCTGAGCCTACTCAGTTCTTTCCTTCTCCTGAACTGTTTCCATGCCGATTGTATGTAGCAAGCAGCCCATGTCCTCCACTGCTCTGAGTAGAATCTGAAAGTATGTCTGAGTGCACGGCTGTGCAGCCCCCGGAACTGCAAGGCCATGAACTTCAAGTCATCTGCTGATAGCCCGAATGCCTCCACGAGTGAGACAGCCTTGATTGTTCGTGTTGATGATGGTAGAGTCTCAGTTGTTTGGAGGGGGTCTAGGATCCATGTAAGAAGCTCCTCTCCACAGAACCCACCTTGGCCAATCCGGGTCATGTTGAAGAAACCATCACGACCACCATTGGTGGTGTAGGAATCAAGGTTGCCGCGGATTATGAAGAAGATCTCGTTCACTAGGTCTCCCTCTTGGAGAAGGAAGGTACCTGGGGTATACAGTGAATGCCTCATCCTCTCACATACGGCGTCTAGAGTAAGCGAGTCCATTTGGCCAAAGAGAGGCACCTTCATTTCATGAGGGAAAGAGAGGGGGTCAGTAATGAAGTTGTACATTGAAGGAGTACATATAGAAGTAAAAAGATAGATATTTTGGGAGGTGAAAATTTCACTTTTTGATCATATGGAGCAATTCAATACCTACCTAGTTCATAAGTTTTGAACTTCATTCATTTAATGAACACAGGAGGAAAAAAAGAACTGAAGATGCATTTGAAAAATAATCCAGATTCACCTTTTGGACATGTTTGAGGCAGAGGTGGCGTTTAATATTTCGACGAAGATCAGTAGGAAATCTGCTAAGGAGATCTTCCTCATCGACCCCTCTCGTTGCCAGCCACTTATGCTGGTAATACTCAAGCACATGGTGCTTCAGATCAGGCGGAAGCTGCCTGTGATCCATCCATTTCTCGGCCTCTCCTTTCCTTAGTCTCCAGTCTTCTAATCGTGCTGTAGTAGACTGAAAGTACCTCTGGCCACAGAAAGGAAGAAGAAGCAAATAAGATATGAAAAATGAGAGTTAAAAACCATGAAACATCCATCCCAAACTAATCCAAAAGCACTGACCTGCATATTGGCAATGAGCACTGCCAGAAGGATCAGACCAATGGACCCAACAATTAGGGAGTAGAGATTTTCAGAAACATAAATGGCTGTTATAAAACTCTGTCCCGTAGAGCTGCATCATGATTCACGAAGTGAAAGAGTACTCAAGTTAGCATTAGAAAGCATATACCTCTGTTTCTAGCCACTAGGAAGTTCCCTTGACAACTTTCCAAAATTAGAGTTTCTAACTATAATTGTTTGTATTCACCTGAGGGCTTGTAGTCCAATCCAGAGAGAGTAAGTGTACTTGTATGGAAATGAAGAGGATGGGACACCAGTGGTGATCCCGATTGTATATATTCCGAATTGGTAAGCTCCAGTTTTCGGGTCACAAAGGGTTGTGACATTGCTTGACATAAGCCATGCCATTTTCCTTGGATCATTAGCCATTTTACAGTCAAAGGAATTGAACCCACAAGGCCTGGTTTCTTGATCGCATATACTCTTCCAGCATGCTTCTTGTCGCTCTACTATGAAAAGATACCAGAAGGCCCCTGAAATCTGTCCTTAAATTCACCTTATAAACTTTCAGGTAAGTTCTTGAATGTGCATGCATTGTTATTTGGTAATATACTTTTGATTATTTGTAAAGTTTCTTCATCATCAGCGTAAAGTTCTTGGATATTTCTAAAGAAGTTCAATCCAGGAAATTTAATTGGAAAGTTCCTCAAAAACCGACCAGTATAACAGTTTGAAATCTGAAAGCAGCTCATGGAAGTGGATAGGTGCTTAGACTTACATGGCTTGCAACGTAGAAAAGGAGCAAGTTATAGGCAGCTCCCAGCCAAGCTGTTTCATTCATTACCCCAGTGGCATTCACAGTGTGCAGTAAGAGTTGGTACAGCCGATAACACCTGAACAAATACTGGACAAGTATCAAGAAGCGCAATGTAATATTTGAGTCTGAGGTCACTGAACCATCTGGATAAGGTATCACTGCCCAAACAAGAGCCTGAAAATTTAAAATTTATGTTAAAGACAACATAGAAACATCAAATGATTACATGGGTGTGTTCCAATATGAACTGACCCTTGCTGTAAGAATTAGGAGCAAAACAGAAGAGGAGATTCGTGCCTTCTTGGTGTATATATACCTGTGGAATGGGTAAAGCAGCAAGGAGATCCATCCATAAGGTTGTTCTTATATACCTGAAGGCAATCTTGCAAGGGTCTATTATCAGCTCCCCCCTCCCAAAAACACGAGAAGATGGTGCTACAAAAGCTGTTCTGAATTGAATAAGGATATGAACCCAATAGAAGACATCGTTCAAACAACGCAAAACTGTGAAAGTTTTGTCAAGAAAGGCTTCATTTTCTATGCAGACTAGTTCAGGATGGACCCTTGGTGAGAAGCAGTAAAGAGGGTCTATAAAGAGAGAAGTCATGATTGCTGCAAAGAAGAGCCTGTTCCACCTGCAAGCTGCTGTTCCACGAGGATCTATTACCCATCCTTTTCCTTCATAGTTCTCAGGGAAAACTCCACAGTGCAGGTCTGGTTGCAAACACCCATGTGTTTCCTGACAATCTTTATCCGAAACTTCTGTGTGAGTTTTGCTATCTGAATCTTCTTGGAACCTGAGATGTATTAAGCCGAAAGAGGACTGTTAAAAAAAGAGTCTGGTTTCTATTTCTACTGATACTACTAAAAAGTAAGAACATAAAATAGATGATACCATTTATGTCTTGAATTCCATCCACCCATGATTGAAGTTCCCAAACAAAGCACTTGAATGCAAAGGTTTTCTCCCTCCTTTGTATTGAGTTTCAGCTCAGTGATCCACTTGCATTATACCTGGTGCCTTGTTTAGGATCAATCTTGGTTTGCACTGTGGAAATTTTATGTCAAAATGCTTTAAAAAAATGTGGAGGTTGTAATTGACATCTGTTTCATGGTGCATATAGTCTGTTCTGAAGAAGCCAAGATTTTCTTAATATGGCTCCAAAGTTTGCCAGTTCACAGTAATTACAATAGCAAGAAGCTCACTAGATGAGGTAATCAGTTTTTTACCCTCTCTTTTTGTCAGGGTGTTGTATGTAGTCTTGTAGAGAGCTCCTTGATAAACATTTGGAAATATTTTGGTTTCTTCATGACTTTGACATTAGATGGTGATTAAGTTCTGCCTGTCCTCCTTAGAATGCTTGTGTAATGAAAATTTTGGTTGAACTGCTCCATTATGAAAAATTCTATTAATCAGAAGGCAAACAAGTATGGGTTTTTTTAATATATTTTTTTAATGAAGAGAATTTTCCACAAAATCACCTATAAAATAGGGTTTTTCGTCGAACCACCACAATTTCAAAAAAAAAATCCGAAAATTTATTTTCCTAAAAAAATTATCACAATTTTGAAAGTGTTTCTTCAAAATAACCGTGGTTTAAACGTGTCAAAATTATGGCTGTTTCTCAAAATGATTGTTTCTCTCTTTATTCATAAGGGTCTTAGCATCTTCATTTGTGAAAAAACGGTTAATAGGTGTGATTTTGATAGAAATTGAAAATAGAGATGGTATTTTTGGGGAAAAAAAATATTAGTGTACAGCAAAAGCCCAGATTTTTAGGATGAATTTGTAAAAAAATCCAGAAAAATATTTTCAGAGCAAGGCTTTTGCAGCAACTCTTCTTAGGATTTTGACATTAATCATCTGGCATGAAGTTCAAAACAACTTTGATCTCGGTCATTTTATTTCTAAAAGCTTCATTGTAGGTTAACTAAGCCTTTCAGAAAATCCAAAAGCTGCTTCATAATCATAGGATTATTACACCTTTTGGCCTTTCTCATGCTTCTGATAGCAGTGATGCTGCTTTAAAGGGGTAGCTGTATAAGTACTAAAATTGCAAGCCGATAAAAATATTTATAAGGGTGCCACGGTTTGCATCTCAAGATCTTGGAATTTGGAAAGCTAGACATGTCATATAACAGTTCAGCTTTTTCACAGATTGAAGTGAGAACTGCATGTCTGCACAAATGTTACAAGTCTGAATATGTTGAAATTTACCGTTCTGCTTTATTTGCAAATATTGCACATATGATGTAACTCATGTCATAATGTGCTATCTTCATATTGCCAATAACGTGAACATGTACCTATTTGCTTTTCGTTAACCATCATTAAACAAGCTCAAAGCACTAGAATCTGGACCAAACTTATTGCTCGAACCCCTTTTGATGCTTCTCACAACTCTTGCTGCACATTCAGCTAAGCCTGATCTAGGCCGAGGAATATAATTCTCGTCTGGGTCAGTATTAGGACGATCTAATAATGCATTGCTGCCAAATTCCTTGCGTCTTTTGTATCTTCTCCAGGCTACTTGTATGTAGCAAGCAGCCCATGTTCTCCACTGATGTGAATGTGACCGAAATGTATGCACAACTTTCTTGCTGTGCAGTTTCCTGAACTGGGTTGCCACATACTTCAAGTCATCAGGTGAGAGAAAGAATGCTTCTACCTCAGAAATGGCCCTCACAGTGCGTGTTGATGCTGGGAGGGCACGGTTTTGATGCAGATCAAGAGCCCATGTGAGGAGCTCCTCGCCACAGAAGCTCCCTGGACCTATATGGGAGGAGTTGAAGAACCCAATTTGGCCGCCATTGGTTGTGTAGGAATCAAGATTGCCTCGGATTATGAAGACCATCTCGTTCACAGGCTCACCCTCGGTGAAAAGGTATGCATCTTCTATGCAGAATGCTGTCTTAAGCCGATCACATACTCTGTCGAGGATACTGTCATCCATTTGATCAAAGATAGGGACCTGCAATTGTTTGCAACGAGATTATTACTTAGGATTCTACAACTTGACAAAATCAGTCCCAAACAAATATTGCAAAAATCAAAATATCATTGCAGAAAATATATTCTTGTGCCAGTGAGCAATCACCCTAGAAGTTATATATCTGCCTCGGTCTTATGTGTGGAAAGTGAAATTAGTACCATATAAGCTCTAAAGTAACAAAATCAAGGTCGCTAGGAGCCTCGGAGTTCTGGAATCTGGATAGATATATCAGATGTGAGGATATTTAATTTTGTGGCATACTTTCTTAAGTAAGTTTAAGCATAGATGGCGGTTGATCTTTCTTCGGAGGTTGGTTGGAAGATCATTGAGAATAGCCTCCTCATTAACTCCACGAGTAGCCACCCAATTGTACTGATCATACTTTCGGATCCATTGCCTTAACTCGGAAGGCAGCTGCCTATGACGCATCCACTGTTCAGTATCAGTCCTCTTATTCCTTTCTTCTTCCAGTCGAAGTGTTAGAGATTGGAAGAAAGTCTACATTGTGAAGGCACTAGTAAGAGAGAGACCCTCTTGGCACATAAAAAGTTAAGATTTCAACTGATGACAGCAAAATGCACTTACTCGTGTACTCCCAACGAGCAAAACGAAGAGGACTAATCCAATTACTCCAACTAGGTTTGCAAATATGTTTTCAATGACGTTGGAGCTAGAAGCTAGATTATTAGCAATGGAACTGTATTGTATGGATACAGGCAAAGTCAGAACGCAAAACCCGCAAGCTAAAGCAAGGTGGGATTTACATGTAAGGCAGTGATGTACCTCACAATTTGCCAACCCCAATAAAAAGAGTAGACAAACTTCTGAATGAACGGCGAGGATGGAACACCAACTTGTAAAGGAAGTGTGTATAGACCAAAATCAAAGTTACCATTATTCGGATCACAAACACTAGTGATATTAGACATGGCTAACCAGGAATTTCTTCCAGGATCTTTAACTGTGTCACAATTGAAAAATGCGTACTTGCAAGGTGGATTCTCTTCTTGACACTGACTCCTCCAGCAATCTTCTTGTCTTTGTAGTGTCAAGAGGTACCAACATGCACCAACTAACTGTGGATATACCAAGGAAAAGCTTCAACAGGCGAATGGATTATGCCAACAAGGTTAGTTAAGTTATAACGGATGGATGAGAAGGTTGAGATATAGAAATCCAATATTGTCACAGCATATCATTGTTATAGGAAGCAAAACAAAGTGATTGATAAGATAGCGAGCATATATGGGCCATCCGATTTTGATTAATATGAATTTATCTAAAATGATGCATTAAGATGGCCTACTATTCATGGATCAATCAGCCAACAAAAGTTTCCATGATAAAAGAATCAATCCTGTTTAGGTTTCTTTCAGTGTAGTGAATGCAATATGTGGAGTTTTAACTACTTTTCTTGTTTCTTTTTATTTTAGCTCACATGGCTTATGAGATAGAAGAGCATCATGACAAATGCAATTCCATTCCAAGATGCTCTAGTCATTGTGTCGGTTTCCTTGGAAATTTTCGAAGTAAGTTGGAGAACAAGAATCAGCCGAAGCAGGTACTGCAGAATAATGAAGTATCTGAGGGAGGCTTTATTTAATGAATCGTCAACTTTTGGTATTAATACCCAAACCAGAATCTGCAATCACAAACAGAGAAGTACAGGTTATTAGTTTCTTCCTTTGAATATTGTATTCTATGAATTACTTCCTTTAATGTAGTTTTTACAGCTGAGCAGGTCAGGTTATCAGTTAGAATTCCTTGAAATATTGCTTAAGATGTTTTCAAAACCCTCTATTTTAGCGCCAAGCTACAAGAATTTATAACTTTTCATAAGGCAGCCTCGATTTTTTAGTTCTCTTTGGTTTCAGATTGCTGTAAAAATGAGCCTGTTAAATTGTATGATGAAATCGCCCTCATCTTTTGAAAGTTACATCTTAAAAGTCCATTAAGGGGGTGATGTTGATCAAAATTGATATCTAATATTTAACAATTTATTTGAAAAAAAAGCCTAGCAGACAACAGATTTTCTTCCAACAAAAAAAGAAAAGAAAAGGAAACTACTGATTTTCAAAGACAAAATTACACTAACTGACCTGGGGTATTGGCAATGCAGCCAAGATATCAATCCAGAAATCTCTAGCAAGGTACCTCAAGGCAATCTTCTGGGAGTCTACAACAAGCTCCCCTCTCCCCAGGGAACGAGAGGAAGGTGCGCTGTAAGCTGTCCGAAACTGGAGTAGAATGTTTACCAGGTAAACAATGTCACCCAGAGATCGGAAAATGCTCAGCAGGTAATCAATGGAGGCATCATGTGTGACACATAACTGTGCAGTTGTCTCGGGGGAGAAGAGGAAGAGTGGGTCAATGAATAGAGAAAGCAAGGACACTGCCAAAAGTATGTTATTCCATGTGCTGATTGTAGGGCCTTGTGGATCAAATACCGGAGTTTTGGCTTTGTCAAAATCCTCATGAAACATGCTGATCAACATTTGAGGCTTGCAGTTGATTGTTAAACTTGCTTTTAATGCTTTCATTGATGTTTGGAGAGTGCCATGTTTAGCATAAACCCTGAAAATGTGTCAAAGTAGCGAAGGTCACTATGTTTTGGAATTCGGATTCATTATCTCATTGAAAAGGTCATTGCAATTATAAAACACACTGGCCGGTAACTGCTCTAAATATTCTAAGGGATGTCGGTTCAATAAGCAACTGTGTTCGTCTGTATTCAAACACCCTTGTGCTTCCTTGCATCTTAAATTATAAATCAGAAACTTCTGATACTAACTTTTAAGAACATAAAGTACATAGAAGTTACCATTTATGTCTTGCATTCCAGACACCCGTGATTGTAGATTCTAAAATGTTAAGGCCTTTCTCCCTCCTTTGGATTGAGCATCATCTTAGTGATGCCCTTGCATGATTTGCAGTACCTTGTTCAGGGATAAAACCTTGGTTTGCATTAGGCAAATTTCACAAGTCAAAATTGACATTGGTTTCATGGTACATACATGTTGCCCAGATGGAACCAGTCCTGGAGTATTATAAGGCAAAAAACTAAACAGATAATATATTATAAAGGAGTATTTTTGTCAGGGTGTTGTAGAGAGCTTCTTGATAAACATCTTGACATGTTTTGGTTTCATCTTATTTGGCATTAGTTAGTGATCATGTTCTGTCTGTCCTTTGCTTTAACTGCTCCACTTGAAGCTACCTGTAATGGATCCAAAAAAAAACTAACTGTATTTTTATTTATTTGAAAATCACACCTTTAAAGGTGTTCCATCAAAACGATGGTCATAAAAACCAGTCAAAATCATAGTTGTTGGTTTGTTGTGGGAAAAACATATTCTAGGGTGAATCTATGAAAATTTCAAGAACAACATTTCCAAAGTAAAGCTTTTACAGTAGCTCTTCTTAGCGAGTGAGACGTGGCTGGGGATAGGGAGTGGGACGGAGGATTTGGACCGTTTGTATTATGATTCTGAGGCTAGTCACTTGGCATGAAGGTCTGTTGATCTTGTCAAAAAAAAAAAAAAACTGCTTCATATTTTAGTCTGGCTTATGAGTTATGAGTATTATGACAGCTTCTGATTTCCTGTTTTGGCCTGGCTTATGCGTTATGACAGCTTCTGATAGCAGAGAAAAATGCTTTTAAAGGGAAGATGTAATGTCACTAAAATTGCAATCCAACAGCAAATTTTTACAATGGTGCACAAAGTTTCTAAATTTGCATCTTAGATCTTGGGAGACTAGACATGCCATGTAACTATTCGGCTTATACAGCAAGAATCACACATCTCTTACAAGGCTGAATATGCTGAAATGCAACATTTCTACCTTATTAACAGAAGATCTATCATAAATATTGAACATAGAATTGATTTGTTCTTCTTCCATTCGTCAAGTGTCATTAAACAAGCTGAAAACGCTATAATCTGGACCAAACCGATTGCTTGAGCCCCTCTTGATGGTTCTCATAACTCTTGCTGTACATTCAGCTAAGCCTGACTCAGGGTGAGGAACATATATCTCATCGGGATCTACATCAGGCTGATCTGATAAGGCATGGTTACTGCCAAGTTCCTTGTGTCTTTTATATCTTCTCCAGGCTGATTGTATGTAGCAAGCAGCCCATGTTCTCCACTGATGTGAATGTAACCGAAACGTATGCACAACTTTCTTGCTGTGCAGCTTCCGGAACTGGGTTGCGATGTACTTCAAGTCATCAGGTGCAAGAAAGAATGCTTCTACATCAGATACAGCCTTAACTGTGCGTGTTGATGCTGGGAGGGCAGGGCTTTGTCGCGGATCAAGTGCCCATGTGAGCAGCTCCTCGCCACAGAAGTTCCCTGGGCCTATATGAGAGGAGTTGAAGAACCCGGCTTGGCCACCATTGGTTGTGTAGGAATCAACATTTCCGCGGATTATGAAGACCATCTTGTTCACAGGCTCACCTTCCGCGAAAAGGAATGCACCTTCTATGCAGAATGTTGCCTTAATCCGGTCACAGATTCCGTCAAGGACACTGTCTTCCATTTGATCAAAGATAGGGACCTGTAATTGTTTTTCAGCAACTTCATCACTTATGATGATCTAACTTGACAAACTCGATTTGATTTTGTAGCATACCTTCTTAAGTAAGTTGAAGCATAGATGGCGATTGATCTTTCTTCGGAGGTTGGTTGGAAGATCTTGGATGATAGCCTCCTCGTCAACCCCACGAGTAGCCACCCACTTGTACTGATCATACGTTCGGACCCATTGCTTTAACTCGGAAGGTAGCTGCCTATGATGCATCCATTGCTCAGTATCAGTCCTCTTACTCCATTGCTCATCCAACCGAAGTGTTAGAGATTGCAAGTAACTCTACAAGGTGAGCCTAATGTAAGATACAACTCTACTGACCGAAGAGAAATGAGTGTAAGCAAAAGACTGCCTTCACTTACCTCTACATTCCCAATGAGTAAAGCTAAGAGGACTAAGCCGGTTACTGCAACCAGATTCATAAAAATGTTTTCGACAACACTAGAGCTAGTGCTGAGATTATTGCCAAAGGAACTGTATTGAATGGGAGTAAAGTCAGGACACGAAACTCGCAGGCTAAAGGAAGGTAGGGAATACATTTGAGACAGTGATGACTGATGATGTACCTCAAGTTTTGGAAACCCCACCAGAAAGAGTAGAAATACTTCTGAAGGAACAACGAGGATGCAACACCGACTTGCAATGCAATTTGGTATATGCCATAGTCAAAGCTACCTTGATTCGGATCACAAACACTTGTAACATTAGATGTGGCCAACCAAGCCCTTCTCCCGGGATCTTTAACTGTGTCGCAATTGAAAAACGAATACTTGCAAGGCGGCTTCTCTTTTTGACACACACTCCTCCAGCATTCTTCTTGCCTTTGTAGTGCTAATAGGTACCAGCATGCACCAGCTACCTGTGGATATCACAAAAACAAAGTGGCTGATAAGATTGCAAGTATGAGTAGTCAGACTTTGATTCTCATCCAAAAGGATGCACTTATTCCTATAAGAACTCACATTGCTTATGAGATAGTAGAGCATCATGTTGAAGGCAGCGCCATACCAAGCAGTTTGAGGCACAGCACCAGTTGCCTTGGAAATTTTCGACGTATGTAGGAACACAAGAACCAGTCTAAGTAGGTACTGCAGGACTATGGAGTATCTGAGGGAGGATTTATGTAGTGAATCATCAACTTTTGGTATCAACACCCAAATCACAAGCTGTGACCACACATGTAAGTACAAGAGTTAGTTATGCTCAAATACGTCGAAATTACTGGAAAATATAAGAACACAGACCTGAGGGACTGGCAATGCAGCCAAGACATCAATCCAGAAATCTCTAGCAAGGTACCTCAAGGCAATCCTCCGGGAGTCTACAACAAGCTCCCCTCTCCCAAGAACACGAGAGGAAGGCTCGCTGTAAGCTGTCCGAAACTGGAGTAGTACGTTGATCAGATAAACGATGTCTCCCAGGGATCGGAAAATGCTCAGCAGAAGATCAAAGTCAGCATCATGTTTGACACACAACTGATCAGTGCTCTTGGGCGAGAAGAGGAAAAGTGGGTCTATGAATAGAGAAATCAAAGACAGTGACAAAAACATGTTGTTCCATAGGGTGATTGCAGGCCCTTGTGGGTCAAACACCGCGGTTTTGAATCCATCAAGATCCTCCGGAAACACCCTCAGCAGCACCCGAGGCCTGCAGTTGCCTCCGAAAACTGCTCTCAAAGATTCCATTGATACTTTGGGGTGTGTCTTTGATTACAAAGAACCATGAAAGTTGTGTCATGTATGATGTATACAAGCTAAGATGACCTTAGTCGACAAGGTTATTTCGCAGTCACATTCAATAACGCCAGCCATTGATGCTTACAAACATACATAGACAAAAGTGTGTTAATGTTTTCTTGAGCAACAATATATGGGGAAGTGTCTAAATACAGGTAACTAACTGATTGGATAGACCAAAAAAAAATAGTGGGTGTTTGTTGTCTCTGTCAGACAACCATGTGACCCCCCCCTCGGGCTCACACGAGGAGTCGAGGACGATCCTCTACAGCGGACCATGGTCAGGACCAAGGGGAGCCGTTAAAATCACGCGCTAGGGTCACATGGTTATGATGATTCAAGGATACAGAGGTACAAACCTATAGAATTGAGTCCTGTTCAAGTAAGGTCGTGCTCATTGTTGTCTAGCTTGGTGTTTTGAAGGAATTTCTGAAATGGTTCTCTTTCGATGTGGGATAGGTGATGGGTCTTCACTTGAGTTTCGGCTGGGCACTGGTTGGGCTTTTATTTGGGCCGAAAGGGTATATATTATTTTTGGGCTTTGGTATAGGTTGGTTTTGGTACTCTTGACCTTTGATGTGTGCATAGTATAAACTAGTTTAGTACCCGCAAGTGCGCGGTCTATTTTTTAAATTAATACATTTAATACTAAAAAAATGTATAAAAATTTTTGGTAAGTAAACTTTAAACTCTAAATACCCCTCACGTCTAAATATTGTTAATTATTTTATACTTAACGATAAAAAGAACTTTAAATACTTGTAATTAGAGAAAAAAAATTTATCCCATTGTAATTAATATTTGTACCCAAATCCATGTATGTAAAAATAATCATAAATTATATATGCAATGTACCGTTATTTAGAGTTGAAATGATTTTTCTTTATTATTCTTCTCCTTGAATAGTTGAATGCATTTGTCATGTTTGAATGCATCTGTGATCTTTGAATTATCTTGTGGAACAATGTAAATGAACATGTATTTATATTTGAAAAATGTTTAGTAAATTTATTTATTTATTATGATTTGTTAGGTATAGTTGAGATTTGTTTTTATCTCTTAGTATAAATAGTTGAGATTTGTTTTTATTCATACGTCATACCATAGGACTACTAACTCAATATATAGAGAAGAGATATATAACATGTTTTTTATTTAGTTAGAATATCTGCAATTAATCTAGATATATACGACAAAATTCACGGATAAGATACGACAATTAGATATAAATATAGGATAAAACATTTAGGATAGATATCGACAATTATCCCAACAAATATATATATATATATATATATATATATATATATATATATATATATATATATGATAAGCCAATTATGATGCATATCGGTAACAAAAGGATTACCCAAACAAATATAGATATAGGATACGACAATTAGGATAATATTAGTTTAGATTTTTTTTTCGTTAAATTATCTTTTTTTTTTATTATAGCAAATATATATGACATATCATAATTATCTAAAATTAAATCAATATCTTACTCGATATCCCTTCATCCGTTTGTTATCGGTAATAAAAAAATCCTAATAATTAACAAATCTTAAAACATAATAATAAATCCTACTAATTAACAAAAAAAAATGATACTTTACCAAAAAAATCTAACAAATCCTACTAATTATCAAATCTTAAAAATTAATAATAAATCCTACTAATTAACAAAAAAGGATAATTTACCAAAAAAAATCTAACAAATCTTAACAAATCCTACTAATTAGCAATTCTTACTAATTAATTTACATAAGATTAGATTTTCTAACTAACAAATCTTAACAATTAATAACAAATGTTACTAATTAAAAAATCCTATAATAAAAAAAAATTCCTTTCAAAGTTAGCATTTTGTAATATGTTGAATGATAAAAAAAATCAATTGTTAAATAATAAGAAAATTAAAGCATTAGAATAAAAAATATCAGCAATATAATTCCAATAAATATAATGACTTCAATCAAAATGCATAAATAACAGAATACATGGAAAAAAGTGAAATTGACGAAATGTTTGAGAAACAATTGAAATAATTTAAAAAACAATGAATATGAGAAATATATAATAATAATGTTGATAATATCTTGTAATTTGCGATGAAGATCCACTTCACCACCTGTGATTATAAGATCATCACCTACATGGAGAAATGAGAGAAAAAAAGTGATACAAAACAATGCAAGATTTTTTTATGGTCAATTACAATTCGTTATTTCTTTTGAGACTTGATTGTCTTTTATGAAAGTTGCAGTTTGCAATGTACAAACAGAACTTGGAGACTTGATTTCAACTTCGGTGACAATAGTCACCGAAACATCTAAACTACGAAATCAAAATTTATTAACATTCTTGGAATAATTTCTTCAAATTGGTTGGTGACTATCTTCAAGACTATTGTGAAATTCTTCTATGGCATCTTCATCGTCCTGTATTTTCATGGGAAGGTATCTACAACAAAACATATAAACATATATTAGTTTAGGTGAATATATTAATCAATATATATTTCATGACAATGTATAGAGCAACTAATCCATGAATGAATGAATTTATCTCCATTATATTTGGATCAACGAAAATTCTTGTACTAATCATTATTCATCAAAGTTACAGTACATGTAGTCCAATGTATGAAAAAAATAATATGTCATCCAAGTTGTACAATATTTATATTAATAAAATAATTGTCTTTAAATACTAACCATCAAGGTGGGTCAAAATTTGTGCAAATTGGATGATCAACCTGGTTTCATCCGGTATCATACTTTTATTGTTTAATGTCGATGACACAATTCGAGGGTTAAGATGTACCTATCTATTCCCCGATCAAAATATTTTACATATGACGAATACTTGTAATTTCTCATACCAACAATATCATATACTAAAAACACAGGTAAAAATTAAATATCTAACGTACCTCTCCTTTTTACATTACTATTGTTGTTGTCTATATATGCATCTTGCCTTTCTCATTTGACATCGCGTTGGATATAATATAAGCTTTGAACAAGCGGTTTTTGTAAGGCAGAAAGTTCTCCTGCAGAGAGTTGGATGAGGAGAGACTTGCATGACACCAAATCAATATATGTATATATGAGATGAGATTGCATAATTGATTTTTCTAATATTTTAATTAGTTAAGTAATAATTAAGTAGATTTGTTTACTTAATTAGATAAGGTAGAATCTTTAATTAATTAGATTTTCTAATTTATTAAGATTCGGTTATATCCTACTAATTAATATTTATATATATGAGATTTTCTAACAAACTACGTTAATTGATTTTTCTATTATTTTAATTATTTAAGTAATATTTAATTAGATTTTTTCACTTGATTAGATAAGGTAGAATCTTTACTTATTTAGATTTTCTAACTAACAAATCTTAACAATTAATAAAAAAAATCCTACTAATGAATAAATCCTATAATAAAAAAAAAATTCCTACTTTAAAGGAGAAGTCACCACATGCCGTAGGCGACTTCTCCTTTAGTATTATAATAATATAGATGTGGATGAGATCTATGTTATCATTTTACACCCTTTTTAATGAGAAAAATAACAAATATACAATTATACTTTTATTTAATCCATATTATTATTTGACTTCTTACTTTCTCAAAATCTATAATCAATAATTTGCCTAGGTTACAAAGACAATTGTGTATAATAAACACAAAGTATCATAGATGACCTATTTGATTAACGGAATTTATAACATAAAATGACATTTTTTAATTAAGAGAAAGAGATAAAACATCTACAACATACATAAAAGTTTATGGTTTCTTTATTACTAGTTGTGTCCCCTGTGCTTCGCACGGGGTACTCAACCTCTCAGTGTTTCACCGAATTGACAACTTTTCGGTTGATATTAGAGTATCTGCTCTCCACAAGTGCCTGAACGTCATCCTTGGATAAGGAATTACTAATTATCTCTGGAAATGTGGAGTGATGTCTTCTTAGACATTAATATCAAAAGAGTTCTATTTGTTGAAGTCTAACCAAACACTAACCTGCATCTGTACAAGTTCTGTTTTAATACGCCTTGAAGCTTCACTTTCATTACCCTCTCCGCGTTGCCCACACAAGGAGTCTATTTCATCAATGAAAAATAATTGAAGGAGAATTTTCTCGCGCCATTTGGAAAAGATTGGATACTAACTTTTCACTCTCCCCCATCCATTTTGAAACCAAATCTGAAGAAGAAATACTGACAAACAAGAAAAAACAGTTGGTTCAATACATTTGAACTTCAAAATTAAATGAGAAAGGGGAAAAGGACATAAAAGATTTAGACATCAATTGATGATAAAAACACATCTTCTGTATTACTTAGTCAAAAGGCCAAGGTCAAACCATATGCAGCCACTAACTAAGTGTATGAAACATTCTCACAAAATATGTCACATTGCATATCATCACTCACCATATTTTAAAGAAGTAAAATGCCAGCCAGTATAGTATCACACATCCCAAAGAAAACTGCTACTTACATCAGTAAATAGGAGAATTCAAGCTATACATCGCTCTCTCGGTTCCTTACCAATGTCATGAACAGGTTGGTTCGTATATCTATTAAACTCTTAACATAATTAATGGAGTTTTTTTTTTTTAAAGGTGGAATGAGACGGTCATTGGTGAGGGAGGATGGAGAGAAGAATAGGATAATGATTGTGGTCTTCAAATTCTTGGAGGATTTTGTGTAGAGTTAACACTGCATAACCATTAATCAGCTTTGCCAATTATAATTAAGCATTACTCCCAATTAAAGTCAGCAAACAAATAGTCAGAAACAAAATAACTCTTTAACACGATCATTTGTTCACCACCAACAATATATGTCCAGACACGGAACGGGAGGTGGGCTGGTGTATGCTACAGCCCACCCCAGTTTGCTAGTAATATATAAAATATAGGTAGAGGTACATCACATTGTTTGAATGGCCCAGTGATTGAGAGTGGAGAGAGAAGTGCTTTAGCTTCAGGTTCGGTCCCCTCTCTTTTATTTTTTTTGTGGCTTCTCCTACCTACCCACTGCGCCTTCTGTACATATATAAAAATTTCATCTGGATATTTTTTTTATACAATCTGGATATTTGACACAAATAAAAATTTCATCCAGATATTTGACACATAAAAATTAAAGAATATTTGATAAATAAATAATTTTATTCTTGTTAATTTAAATATAGATAAAAAAATATATATATCTAATTTTTAACTCAATAGATATAGTGATAGATGGTAAAAAAAAATTAAAATTATATGCAAATCCAGCCTACCCAATATTAAAATCCTGGTTCCGTGCCTGTATATGTCTACATACTATACACTTAATCCTCCAACGATTCGAAGACCAAAATTTCTGAAAAACAGTTTGACGCAAGCGCCCCACTTGGACAGCATCAGAGTCAAAGCAGGAAACGCCCAATTAAATCCTAATGTGAAAAATCAAGCATGAAAAACCTGAACTTTCCATCAACTAACCGTTAAAGAACTGATAGACAGACTATAAAATAAACACAACGCCAATGATCGATAGACAGACTATAAAATAAAAGTTAATGATAGACAGACTATAAAATAAACACAACGCTACACAAGCAACAGAAATATCAATAGCACATCCTTGGACCAATATCCAAATACAGATAAGAATATTTGCAGACAGTCCTGCATAAAACCAGAATAAAATATCATCAAACAAAACCATTCCTCCTAACGGTTTAATATCGATCAGTTTCATTTTTTATGCTAATTTCCTAAACCAAGATGCGATGATCTTCAAATCAATTATTCTTCTCTACGTACTGTATCCTTTAATATGTCAAGATGACCAACACACTTGCACTTCAATAACCATAGGCAATGTAGTGTATTGGTTTCTATCAGGGACGGAACCAGAAATGGAAGTCGGGGTGGGCTGATTTCCTTATGCCATGAAGAAAAATTATTTTGAAAAAAAAAAGGAATGTTAATTAGATGAATATAAAAAGTTACTGGGAATGGGAGAAAATTAAAGTAATTAGCCGTAATTAGCAATGGGCTATTGAAGAGGAGAAGGTGAAAAAAATAACCATAGGCAATGTAGTGTATTGGTTTCTATCAGGGACGGAACCAGAAATGGAAGTCGGGGTGGGCTGATTTCCTTATGCCATGAAGAAAAATTATTTTGAAAAAAAAAAGGAATGTTAATTAGATGAATATAAAAAGTTACTGGGAATGGGAGAAAATTAAAGTAATTAGCCGTAATTAGCAATGGGCTATTGAAGAGGAGAAGGTGAAAAAAATAACTAGAAATGGGGGAAATAGTAATCAACAATCAACAATGGGCTATTGAAGAGAATCGAACCCTTCACCTGAGGCGTGTGGTGCAACTCCTCTACCAACATGACAATCAGTATTTTGTGTTCTTTGCTACAACTACATAGTATATATTCTATTTTCAAAATGGGGTGGGCTGCAGCAAAGCTCAGCCCACCCCTCCTTCCGTCCCTGGTTTCTATTATCACGTACTATACCACGTATACTTGTAAATTGTAAACTATAGTGCAAATTGATTTCAGAGCTCAGAAAGCATTTTTCTTATGTACTCTTACAGTTATCTCGTGCAACAGAAATAAAATATTCACATAGCCTTAAACTTCCACAACAAGAAAACAAATACAAATAAAAAACCATGCAAATCTAAACTCTAATACAATTTTTTTTTTTAAATAACCAAGTCAAAACACATGTTTCCTTATTTTTTAGCTTCCGTGTTGATCAGGTATGCAGGTTAGTCTTTTTTATGAGTGCTGACACATTTCCTTGTTTACTCGAATCATATGTGATTTTATTACTTATATTTGCTTACTTGAGGTAAAATCACTTTTATAAATCATAAATTTTAAGAGTTTTGAATATGAACTAGCTTCATATAAACATCAAAATACAACACAATTATAGTCACAACGGTTTCTTAGCTAGTTGTTTGTAACTGGGGAGTTTTTTTTTCGTTTGAGATGGGAGGGAAGCATATCGAGATTTAAGTCGAAATTTAATCCAAATCAAGCAAAATAAACCACCAAAGGAAGCAGCCATGAACTAATTTCATAAAGAATGATATAGTTTGCAGGAATTAGGGACTGGCAATGCAGCCAAGACATCAATCCAAAAATCTCTAGCAAGGTACCTCAAGGCGATCCTCCGGGAGTCTACAACAAGCTCCCCTCTCCCAAGAACGCGAGAGGAGGGCTCGCTGTAAGCTGTCCGAAACTGGAGTAGTACGTTGATCAGATAAACAATGTCTCCCAGGGATCGGAAAATGCTCAGCAGAAGATCAAAGTCAGCATCATGTTTGACACACAATTGATCAGTGCTCTTGGGGGAGAAGAGGAAAAGTGGGTCTATGAATAGAGAGGCTACTAAAGACACTGACAAAAACATGGTGTTCCATAGGGTGATTGCAGGCCCTTGTGGGTCAAACACCGCGGTTTTGAATCCATCAAGATCCTCCGGAAACACCCTCAGCAGCACCCGAGGCCTGCAGTTGCTTCCGAAAATTGCTCTCAAAGCTTCCATTGATACTTTGGGGAGTGTCTTTGGTTACAAAGAACCATGGAAGTTGTGTCATGTATGATGTATACTTGCTAAGATGACCTTAGCCGACGAGGTTTTATTGTAACAACTACAAAATCCTCGTTTACGCCAGCCATTGATGCTTACAAACATGCATAGACAAAAGTATGTTAATGTTTTACTGAGCAACAATATATATGAGGAAGTGTCTAAATACAAGTAACTAACTGATTGGACAGTAAACTTAGAAGGAAAAAAAATGTATTTTACCTCGGGCTCCAGAGGAGTCGAGGACGATCCTCTACGGCTGACCAGGGCGAGCCATCAATCACGCTAGGATCACATGGCTATGAGTCATCCACCAGACGTGGTTTCCTGTCTCCTTAGAAATTAAAGATTCAGAGGTACGAGCCTATAGAATAGAGTCCTGTTCAAGTAAGGTCGTGACCATTGTTGTCTAGCTTGGTAATTTGAGGGAATTTCTGATATGGTACTCTTTCGATGTGGGATAGGTGATGGGCACTTGTTGGGCTTTTATTTGGGCCGTATAGGGTATATTATTTGGGCTTTGGTATAGGTCGGTTTTGGTACTCTTGACCTTTGATGTGGGATAGCTCTGTCTCTACATATCATAAATGTGGATGATTTTTAATGACAATAAAAAATTTTAGGGGTCTATGTTGTCATAAGTTTTGTTTATTATACACACTTTTTAATGAGAAATAACAAATATACAATTATACTTTTATTTAATTCATATTGTTATTTGACTTCTTACTTTCTCAATATCTATAATCAATATAAATTGCCTATGGTTACAAAGACAATTGTGTATAATAAACACAAAGTATCATAAATGACCTATTTGATTAACGGAATTTATAACATTAAATGACATTTTTTAATTAAGAGATAAAACATCTACAACGGACATAAAAGTTTATGGTTTCTTTATTATGTTTTAACAATTTTATTTTTGTAAGTCCTAACAAGAATATGAAAAGAAAGTCAATGAGGCTATGTTTTTATAACTAATTCATTCCAAGGAAGAATACCTTCACATAAGGTGGATTGTGGAATATGAAGTATGATGAACAAACAAAAGGGTTTTAAAATATAAGTTTCTTCAAAGACTCCAGCAAAGCTCACGAACAAGATGGACTCGTGCGACTTGAGCAGGATCGTCTATTGTGCCCATAACCTTGACAGTTGCCACAACGAACTTGACCTGGGATTCCCCAATCCATCTTGTTCCTAATCCTTCGTGAGGGGGTTTGTTCAACATCTCGTAGACGTGATTGATCGGCAACCAACCTAGGACTTTCCACTTCTTGCCAGTTGAATGGCTCGCCCACATGTACAAACCTCACTTGGTATGTCAACCAGTATGACTCTGTTGTCAAGTACCTGTCTACAAGTGGCACGAAGAAAGTGCTATGAGATATGCAATCACCCAAGACATGAGCGCAAGGTATCCTTAGCAACTTCCAACTGGCACAAGTACATGTCTTATGTCTTACGTCGTAAGTTCATTGTGTACGACCTCCCACTTTGCCTTCCTTGTGACCTCAGCCGGGTTCAAAACCACCTCAAATATTCTATTATGCAAATCAAAATGATATGAATTGTGCATTTGCGGGCGCCTCAATAAGTACTCCAATCCTGTTATCGGTAGCTTCTGTCAATAGGAAACCTTGTGAGATACGATTGCCTGCGTCGTCTCGCCTCGTCTCTTTAATCTTTACAAAGTAGTTGTTCCCCTTATAAAAAGTTTGCTTGCGTCGCGTCGCCCTATACAATCCAGGAACCAAGCCCAACTATCTCCACTCTCACTCTCCACAACAACGAATGTCAGAAGGAAAATCTTATCATTTGCATCGAAACTCATTACCATTAATATAACATGCTTATATTTGTCATACAAATGGGTGCCATCGATCGATATCAAAGAATGACAGTGTGCAAACCCAGCAATGGACGGTGCAAAAGCCTATAAAACACGATCAAATATCTTCTCCTGTGGATTTGGAGAATCCAAATTGCACCATTCAACCACGATTCTCGGGTTTGTAGCTTGTAGGGCAGCCAAGAACCTCGACAACTCCGTGTACGGCTCCTCCCAATCACCATAAATCTCTACAATAACTTTATGTTTTGCCCTCCAGCCTTTAATGTATGACAAACAAATTTCATACCTTTTCGCGAGATGCTCGAGTATGGTACTTGGCTTCATGTCTTGATCTTTGTGGAGAAACCTAAGAATCTCATCTCTATTGAAACTTGAGGTGACATTACGATTATCCAACTGCAAAATATCAACGATTTGGTCAAGGCAACGAGGAGATAGTCGCTAAGTGCACCCACAACTGTATTTCCTATTACAAATGACTGTGTATTGTTATGGGCTTGCTTTCGTTATCCGATAAGGATTCCTCGCACCGAATACTCTGTCAAATTACATTTCAACTCATCAAGCGAGTTGAACATTTTTTTGCGATAAAATTGCCTTCCATCTTCCACTTGTACGTGTGAATTCAATGCGTGTCATGAATTTGTGATCGTCGGATCAACTTCGACAATATTTCAATTGGGATTAACGACCTCGTCCTTGATTGTCGCCTCCATAGTAGCATCACCGTCCTCTTCAGACTCGTCCAAGTCGTCTTCGCGATCAACACCAAGAGTGTCAAAATATATCTCATTCACTTGTTCGAATCCCTGCTCGGATATGTTGTTATGAACATCCATCCTATATGATCATTAACAACACGTTAGTTCATTAAAAATATTCAACATTTGATGTGATCATATTACCATATGAGCATGAGTCACACAAAATCTCAATTGAGAAAACAGCTTGGCGATACATCGGTATTTTGGATCTACTTGACTGTATAAAATTCCGATTGAAGCATATGGGCACTTGTTGGAAAGCTATTTTAAGTGGCTACAACTTCCATGAAGACTACATTTGCCAAATCAGCCTCGAAGATGACCGAAATTGTTGTTCTCTACAACAGTATGAAATCTGACAGCTTGTTGGAAATGCAATAAATGAAGACGGAATGCATTCAGTAAAGTCGGATTAAATGATGGGGCTTTAGGGATTTCCAACCTTCCATCTCTTTGTTGGCAACCAAGTTCATTCCTTTCCCCTTCCCTAGGAGTCGGCCACCCTTTTCCCTTCCCTCTTTGCATTTTCCTTGTGTGTTTTTCCTATATATATTGTAAGAACAAGGCTATATGAACAAGTTGAATTTGAATGAACAAAACCCTCTTTGTGTCTCCATAAATCAGATTTAGTGCGATTCTAAATCGATCTCTCTTAGGCGCGATACCTACGAGAAAGTTGTCCTAGGCGCGATACCGATGACAACAAGGATCAACAACATCCGAAGTGCGATTCGGAGGGTGTTTTTGGTCGAGTGTTGGAGATTCTAAGGGCGCGATACCCTCGGGATCTTGCATCACATATCCTTCAACCCCATCCCCTACTTTACCACCATTCTAAGGCCTTCCACAGTCCCATCCTCACCCTCAAACCACCCCCAAACGTCACTCCAAAGCAGCCCCTAAATCCCTCACAAACAAGCCCCCGCCGGAATCGTTCTGCACAGGCGACGTCTCGGTAAAACGCGATTTCCCGCTTCGTCTAACCTCCGATTGCCAAGATCTGTCCCAATTTGCGACCGCGACTTCGAGAGCTACAAATATAGTGCTCGCACGTCCCCAGAAGCGAAGCGAATCGCCGGGAAATTGACATTCTTTGTTGACTGACCTGCTGCTCCAGAAACTGACCAAGGCCTCCCGACCTCTCGGAACTCTCGTCGCCGATCCTCTTGCTCGAGCCCGGGCCCGAGCACACCAACATTTTTTCTAATTTTGTCAACATCGGAACAAATTTTTAATTAACCGTGATAATAACTGCGTAATCCTATAATAGCGCTCATATATTTCAATAAATTTCATCACCAAATATCTACTAAATCATCCTACAACTTAAACAGATTAGTGAAATTACTCATGATAATAAATACAACTTTATATAATTTGATAAATGTCATGAACAATAACACATCTATATAATCCCAAAATCTGACTCATGCAAATAACTACATAATCCTACAATATCTCAATTAAGGATACGAAACAAAATATATCATTCAGATGATAGCAAAAATTGGAATAAGAGCGCAAAACTAACCTTAACTATAAGTTCAATGTGTTCAAATATGGAAGAATATGTAGATTGAAGAAGAGATGGTTTTTACGCCACTACAATGTAGGTATGAGAAATTTCTATTTGCAGAAGCGAGCGGACAGTGAAGATGAATATAGAACAACTACAGACAGAGGGTGAATCTCTGGCGAATGGTTTACTAGTAAAACACGGGTTTAAGAGCATGAGCAACCATGGGTTTTGCTTACCTTAAGGTTGCTAAAAGGTAACCCCATGATTGTAGGCAAAACCTTAAGGTAAAGAGAGGAAATGGGTTACCTTGGCGTGGAGAGGTAGGAAGTGCATTGGACCATGTGCAAAAGTATGATGTTTTATTTATTTTTATGTTTTTATATTTAACTAATAATATTATGATTGGTGGAAATCATATAGTGGGTATAAATAAATGGGAAAAAGAGAAGAATGGAGTAAACTCAGGGTTGTAGTAAAAATATGAAAACCTTAAAGAAAGAGGTTGATAAAGTAGAAAATTATTTAAAAGAAAAAATAAATAAGGTGTCAAAATATTATAGGGAGAGATGAAAAAAAATGGATAAGAGATAACCTTATGATTGCGGATGATTTAAGACGCGTTTTACGTCTAATCAAAGAGGGAATCTCTGCCTTTTTTCTTTCTTTATTTCATGAAAAAAACACATAGAAACACGGTTTAAAACTATGTATCTATGTGTTTTCCAATCCCAGTCAGTATAGTCTTCTAGTCGGGTTCAGTCAGTCATAGAAAGTTCCTAGTTAGCATTTTATGTGTGGATAATAAATTTAATTAAAGTTTAATATAAAAACACGGTTTCGAACCGCAATTCTACGTGAAAATTTAATATCCCCTCCGAGCACTAATTCAGTTTCCACCTTCCTGAATAAAATGCGGGTTCGATCATCGTTTTACCGACAATATTTGCATAAATAATTTGAAGTAGTGAATAATTCTGTAAATATTTATTTTCGAATATTTGGAAAAATAAATAAATTCGATTTTGGCCGACCTATAAACCTGAAACACTCGCGCCTACAAAATTCAACCAATTGAGGTCCTTCTTTTAACCAAAACCCTAGAGCCCACATTTCCCCTCTTCCCCTCGCCTTCGCTCTCGCGGTTTCACTTCGCATCTTCATCTCTTCGTCGCTTCGCTGTATCTTCTCCGCGTTCTCTCACCTCGGATCGCCGTCGTTCCCGCCCGTCGTCGCTGGATCTGGTCGGGTCTCGCCGTTGCCTGGCTAGCATACGGTATTTATCCGTTTCTCCTTCTTCCTCTTTGTCATCTCATATACATTCCTTCTTCGATTTCTTGCAACAAATCCACGCTCCGGCTTATCTTTCGAGTTCCGCATCTATCGTGGCTAGTTGCGGTGAGATGGAATGTACTTCGATTTTGAATTGGTCAAGAGTGTTCATGATAATGTGAAAATTTTGGAACGTTTACTGTTGTCTTTCCTTGTTAAACGGAACGTTTACTTGTTGAATTTAGGAACATTCACAGCTCAAGGCAATTTATGGACTTAATTTATTTGGTTTAGCAACTTCTTTGGTCTCGTATGCTGTTTTTTCTCGTCATCTTAAAGCAGGTTTTTGGCGATACTGGACTCTTGTTAAGGGATTTATGCTGAATTATTATTGAATTTATACTTGACTGTTTGTGAAATCGATTTTAACTTGATGGCTGATGAACTAAACCTACAGCTAGTCATCTTCACCGATCAGGGAAGTGAGGGAACTCTAACAAGTTATAGGTGACACAAAATGAATATTTCAATGTCTTAATGCTTTCGCATTCATCAACTGTTAGTACAATTGAAAAACAGCATTTTGTGATCGGAAGGTTTCTTTTTTGTATTTCAAAGATGTTTATTCAGGTAAATGTGTGAATGCATGCCACTCTTATCCCTGCCATGACTCACATGCTTTCTTTATGATAGATGGGCGCTTGGAGTAATATGAGCTTTGGAATCATACATAAGCGCTTGGAGTTATATGAGCTTTGGAATCATACATAGGGATGTAGAATGGGAGTGGGATGGAACAGGGTGGAGATTTGGGGGTTTTGTATATTAATGGAGGTTCTTGCTCAGTCTTGGAAAGCAATACTTCTGCCCAAAAAAAATCATAGAGCATGGGAGACAAATAATATGTCAAATGTATTAACCTTTGGAGCATTTGAGCAATGGATCTTCTGGAGTGCTGCTCACTTCCGGGATTGCTCTCTTGGTTTGCTTCATAGTTTTTTCCCTTTGATTTATAATGATTGACTTAAAAATAGTAATAGTTAAGGATTTACTCATCATATTGCCTTACTACCGAGATTCAAATGTTGCCTTTACTGACATGTTTACTTCTTGTTTTGCAGGAATTAATTAAAGCTTCGAAAGTTCCTAAAATGAGCAGTCGTTTCTCTCGCACTATCTATGTTGGTAACTTGCCGGGAGATATCAAAGAGTGGGAGATTGAAGATCTGTTCTACAAGGTGTCCACCACCGATCCTCTTTTTGCTCTACAATGTTGTTCTTATAACCTATTTTGTTGCCTGTATATTTTTCTAAGACTGTCTCCATTGACATGTGATACGCCCCATTAATATTTATTATTTTGTGCACTGTTTTTTATGACCCTTTAATAACTTAATTACACTTTCCAATTTGCTTCAAAATTTCTTCCACCGTCAACAAGATCTCATTCGATATCTTATTCTTTGAATTTCTTCTTCTTACGTGAGCCAAGGTTTTCAACTTGAGGTTCCTTCAGAATCAGTCTCCTTGCAGTTTCACTATTTTTGCTATCTGGCTATGGGTTGCCTCTTAAACACAGTTGGGATGGGAGTCTTTTAGATAGATCTATGTATGGTTATGTTTTGGTATATACAAAACAAAGGTCTGTGAAAAAGCTATTTTAAACATAAATATCACCTACTAATTACATCAAGAATAAAACCATTAATAAAGCGATATTATGTCAGTAGCTACGAGTTCTTCTGTATTTGATGTGCGTGATGTAAGTTTCCCTCTTTTGAAGTTGTGTTATCTACTACACATTTTTTGGATTACATATAAGTTTTTTTTTCTTTTTATCTGTTGCAGTATGGCCGAATTCTGGACATTGAATTGAAGCTTCCTCCCAGACCTCCTTGTTACTCTTTTGTAGAGGTATCTAATCCCTTGCTATATCAAGGCTGTGTTGTCTTGTAGCTATGTTTCAGGTATTCTAATTCATGTTATCTTGGTGGCAGTTTGAGAGTTCTCGAGATGCAGACGATGCAATCAGGGGACGCGATGGTTATAATTTTGATGGCTGTCGTCTTAGGGTATTGGCTCATCTACCCTTTCATTGCATATTACACTTCCGTTTTGGTTTGCTAAATTTGTTCAAACCAATTCAGGTTGAACTTGCTCACGGTGGACGAGGCTCATCGGGAAGTGACCGACGTGGTGGCAGTAGTGGTGGAGGCGGCGGCCGACATGGTGCCTCACACCATTCTGAATTTCGAGGTATGTGCCTATGTGTGTTCACATAGGCACATAGGATATGCTTAAGAATTATTAATTTGATGAATCCTTTGACTAATTTTATGTAGGAGATATGCTGAACTGGTTTTTCTGTTCCCTTTTGTACAGTTATTGTCCATGGACTGCCTTCCTCTGCTTCATGGCAGGATTTAAAGGTGGGAATATATTTAAAGTTCATATTATGAACTTGAAATTTCTGGTCTGTTGGATAGTGGATAGGCACCTTAAAGTCTGATATAACTGCTCAACCTTTTGGTTAAATAATTCAGGATCACATGCGGAAGGCTGGAGATGTCTGCTTTGCTGAAGTTTCCCGTGACAGTGAAGGTATGTAATGAATGGGGCAATTAAGGCCAATTAGAGGGCTAAATGTGTAAATAGTTAAGTGTGGGAAATACCTTAAGTAGGCTATTAAGCCATTGAACAGATTATCAATGAAAATAATGAAATTTCCTTTCCCTCCTTTTCTTCTTCTCTCCATATTCTTCTGTTCTTTATTCCCTAATTCTGAGCTCCATAGCCCCCATTCATGTCTATCAAGGTTATGACAAGGTATTGATTATGATATCAACAATTATCCTCTTTGCTGGTATGCTAATAATACCGTGTTGTATGGAGATTATAAAGGGTGATCTGGACTCTATAGATCCTAAAACATTATAGTTTAATGTCCAGCAGATCCTTCTATTTTTTTTCTTTAATTATATCTGGGTTTGGAAACAAACATTTATCTGACGATTTGGGTTTTTATTATTCGTCTATTCTATTCCATACCCTTGGGTGTGTTTTTTTCCACCAAAAATTGTCTGAAATAGCTTGCTTATTTTTCTAGATTCACAATGTCTAAATTGAAAGTTTGTACCCATGCAGGAACTTTTGGTTTGGTCGACTATACAAATTCTGAAGACATGAAATATGCTGTAAGTTGCTTCTAGCAAACTCTAATGGTGCTTGCAGACGATGATACTGAATCCATTTTTGGTTGAACTCAATGAATCCATTTTTGGTTTGTTACTTAGATCCGCAAACTCGATGATACTGAATTCAGAAATCCATGGGCCAGAACTTCGATCAGAGTGAGTTGCTCTAAACTGATGCATCAATTCAAGAAAAGTTTGTTCATTTGTGTGGACAATCATTCCTGGGTTATAGATGATATTTTGAGCATTAATTTGTTTAATTGGAATATTTATTTAATTCTATGGCCATGTCTTCGTCCAAATGTCGTAGGTGAAAAAGTATGAGGGCAGCTCAAATAGAAGCAGGAGCCGGAGCAGGAGTCGCAGCAGAAGCAGGAGCCCAAGAAGGAACATAAAGTATGATATATTTCTTTTATCGTAGGGTGTTCTTTCTTGCTTGTATGCTAGCCTCCAAGTCATTAATCTTTTTCCCTCGCCAGAAAATCAGCAGAACGATCTGTCTCAAGATCGAGGTCAAGGTCTAGGTCTGCATCTCCCGTCAAAGACTCTAGGTATGTGTAGTTGATTACATTAAGCCCTATTTTGATCGCCCTACTACCATCTTTCACCATCTCTATTGTTTGTGACATGCAGACCTAGATCTAGGTCCAAATCAGCATCAAGTTCCAAGTCAAGGTCAAGGTCAAGGTCAAGGTCAATATCCCCACAGGCCACAGGTAATAATTATTGGCATGTTTTTAATTTTAGTTGAGTATTTCGTGTTAGTTGTCAAGTTATAACTAAAGTTTGGGATTTTGATCATCCTTATATGGTCATGTTTTGAAATATGAGCTGTTAAATCAATTCTTTGTCATGATAAGTCAACCCTTTGAATTTATTTTTATGGCACCCTCTTATTTGTTGTCCTATTGAAAATTATGATAAAGTAAGTTACTTAAATGCCTACTGCTTTACCTAATAGGATAACATCCTGAGAAAAAAATGTTTTAATTCATTTCTGATTATATATATAAAAAGATCATATGATACTATATTTCTTTTTACTCCTTTTTTGATTACTCATACCATGGACAACCCAGTGTAACCTTCTTTTACCCTTCTCTTTGCATGGGACAATTGGCTTCCTTTTCTTGATTCTAATGGATTACAGTAAAAGGGGGTGGATGATGTTTGGGTAACCGAGATGATCATAATATGGGAGGTTCTTGTAAATGTTCTAGGTTGGTTTCGTGTGTACTTTTCCAAATGACATTTCTGTTTATTTTTCTTTTCACATGAATTGATATAATGAAGTTATTTAGAATGCAAATAATGAAATTTCAAATAGCAAGTTTAGCATAAAACTTGACAAAGTTGGTTTTATTGATTTGATTAGAAAATGGATTTTTGGAATGTATTTGTGTATAACATAACGGAGGAAGTAATCACATAGTCATCCTGGAAGGTAGAGGGTTGTGAGAAGTTTCTAACATTAAATCATAACGGCTGTTGAACTGGTGACATGTGATATGTTATTCTGAAGGTTTTGATACATTCTAGTAGTAGTAGTAGCAGTGTACTTGTGTAATGGTTGTGGTTAACATCAAGCTTGCAGTGGACAGCAACAATTTTATGTAGCCAGCTCCAGATCCCTTTGTGATGTTTTATCCCCGGTTTCTAACTTCATATTGAATTATGCAGGCGCCACTGGGTAGCAAGTAAAATTCTCTGTTGCTGGAGATGGGAAATGTTTTGGTTTTATGTCTGTGCTGCTTGGATAATCCCTGTCGTTGTCATATGACCCTTATGGGCGTAAGTGGGACCGTAAGTGGACCAGCATTTGTTAGTGTCGAAGTTCTGAATCGTTGCTGATAACAATGTTGATGTTCTTAAGCATGTTCTGTCAGTCGTTTCACTTTTCTTAGTACTGTGTTGCATGTCAAGTATTGTGAATTATGATGGCTCATATGTGGATTCTCATTACGTTTACTTGCTGTTTTCTTATCATCGTATGAAGAAAGTAGTGAGTTTAGCATCTATATTTTGAGCTAAATACGCTAACAAAAATTTCAAATACCCGCATCTTCATAAAACAAAGCTCTACGTGTTTATCACTTCGAACTAAGCTCGCACAAGGATTTGTCATGTTTGTTTGTGAGTCATAATTCATGAATGCAAAAGATGGATTCGTATATTAAAATACCCTTTTAGGACGTATTGATATATTTAAAGATGATTGGAATTGCACTTATTTTGCTTGGTTCAACTAATAATTCGACTCCCCTAATCCCTAGTCTAACCTCTTATGGTGTTGTAACTTGGTGTAGACTTTCATATTGCTTAATGGTAAAAGCCCAATTGAAAGGAAAACCGATGATGGTCTCTTTGTCATGATTTAATCCAACAAACACAGCAAATGGTGGATTTGGCTCATTCAGTTGGTATGTACTTACATCTCCAAATAAACTATACAGCAATTCATAATCAATCTTCCATCAACCCAAAAATGTTTGTAATAGATAACTATTATGATCTTGGAGGAGTGATGTTCTCAATATCTCATGATTTCAGAGCTTCTTATGAACATGATTTCTATATAATCTTTATTTTCAGTTCAAGCTACATATTCCCTTGGGATTTCTCTCTTATTAGATACATATGAGTGCTTTTACCATCTATCTTCGGTGGATATAGCAACAACAAAGCAACGTATCTACAAAATAAGATAAAATTAAATACACTAATATTTTTTCCTTGCCAAACTACTAATTTTCCTAATATGCAATGCCATTTCACGATTTTTAATCCGTGCTTTCTAATTTAAAATACAAATTTATATGCTCCTTTCTTTTAATGACAAGGAAATCATTTTCGGTGGTAAACTCTGGACACGTAACCTAGCCGACAAGAGGCACGTATAGATAAACTAGTTTGCGCCGACCGATAAACTAGTTTGCGCCGACCGGTGCGATCCACTGTCCCACTGGTATGGAGCAAGACAAACCCCGGATGAAAATCCAAGAAAAGGAACGGAGGCAGTCTATGCTCCCCTTCAATTCCGTTGCAGAAGATGTTGTTCAGTGATCTCCCCTTTGTAAGTGCCTGTTTGGTTTGCGATTACAGCTATTCCACAAGAAGTTGCAAAATCTGGTTCGTAACTTCTTGTACAAATTGGCGGTGTATAAAATATAACGCAATAGTATATCTATCAACCCCTAAACAAACTATGCTTATTTGCTTATGATACTAGGATACAATTTGCACAATTGACGTACTATCAATCAATATATACTAAAACAGAGACGTGAAAATTATATGTGGCAGACTCCGATCGAATACACTTACGTGTCGTAATCTGGTGCAATCTGGTCCAGGTTTTTTGACACATCAATTAATGATGATCCAATATATTTAAGCCACGTTGAACAACGACTCTATCTTTTTTCTTTTTTTGATTGGGTAAAAAATTTGGATGCGAATAAACACTATCAATAGCATCCTTGCGGATGAGGTCAGCAAGACCTGGATCGGTGTATAGGAAAGGGTTAGCGGCAACATGAGCAAGGTGTGCAACCTTATCTGCTACGCAGTTGCCATTACGAAGAATGTGAGAGAACGAGACTTCGTTAAACCCTGTAAGAAGTGAACTAATGTCTGACATAATTAGTTCGATTTCCCATGGACATTTGACACTATTCTTGAGATAATTGATGATTATGAGGGAGTCCCCTTCAATAATAATTTTGTTAATGTTTAGTTCTATTGCTTTCAATATTCCTGTTCGAAGAGCCAGAGCCTCGGCCATCAGAGGCGTTTGGTTCCCAATTAGACTGCAACCCATTGCCTCTGGTAGTCCTTTGTCATTTTTTATTACATATCCTATTGACCCTTGTCGATGAGTAGGGGCGGACCCATCGAAATTCAATTTCATTTTCCCACTAGGCGGTTTCTTCGATTTGTCAGTCTTTTGTGCCTTACCGTTTTATTCTGTGGTTTTTTGTAACTATTGAGTTCACTGTTGTTCTTACTATTAAATTTTTCCGCTTTGCTCCATGCATTCCTACCTGCTTCAACCTTTCTTAAGAATCCATCAATATTGGGTAGTTTCTGCTGTTGAAAGATCCAATGATTTCGGATTAACCAGATAGTCCACCAGTGGAAAGCCATAGCTTGTTTTTCCTGGGAAGAGAATTGTCCTGCGATGGTTGCTAATATTGGCCCAATTTTCCTAGATTTTTTAATACAGTTGCTAATAGTATTTCTGACATTAGCCGAGAGGCCCGAGAGGCTGGAGAAGAATAATGAGTATTTACACTCAAAAAATAGATGAGTAGCATCCTCATCATGGTGATTGCAGATTGCACAGTAGGGAGGGACCGCCAAACCTCTTTTTGATAAACGAGCCGCAGTTGGTAGTCCGTCCTGACAAACTTTCCAAAGGAAGTTTTTAATTTTAGGAGGGGTATTAATTTTCCGAATCCATGTATTCTCGTCATCTTTCTGATCCATATGTTTTGAGTTAAATTTATATGCACTAGAAGTTGTAAACCATCCATTTTTATCCGGCCACCAGTACATTATGTCTTGTATGTTATTTTTAGGTAAGGGTATGTCAACTATTTGCTTAGCCGTATCAGTAGGCAAAACTAGTTTAAGTTTATCTAAACTCCATTCTCCATTAATGATGTATTGATCAACCGTTTCTTCTACATTGTTCCTTCCTGGTACTGTGCACTGGCTTTGTATGTCATTAACTGGAGCCCATTTGTCTTTCCAGAACTTTATGATTTTTCCATCCCCTACTGCCCAGGCTAGACCGTTCTTAAATGGCTTAATTAATTTTCTTAGCTGAGTCCGTTGGCAAGAGGCGTTACCTCTTCTCAAATTCTAGCAAATTTGTTGATTTTAGGTATTTATATTTAATAATTTTGACCCAACTGTTATCAGGCTCTGCAATGATTTTTCACAGAAGCTTCATTTGAAGCGCTTCATTCATGTCCTTGAATTTTCTAAGTCCCATACCACCTTTAGATTTTGCTCGACAGACTTTATCCCAGCTTATTAGGGGTTTGTATTGAAGGTCTTTGTTCTAGAAGAAAGTTCTGTTTATCTTGTCTAGGTTCGAGAGTATTGAGACTGGGAGCATAAAGCTTTGCATGAAATATAGGGGTTTGGAGGCTAGATTTGAATTGATTAAAACTGACCTACCATGTTGAGATAGAACATCAGCTTTCCACTTAGTCAGCTGGTTTGTTGTTTTGCCAATGATTTCCTCGAACGTAGTTTTATTTACTCTTCCATTCACAATAGGACATCCCAAATATTTATCCAGCTTAATTTGTTTAGAGATGTTTAGGCAACCCTCCAACACAGGTATCCTAGTATCTGGAATGCCAGAAGAACCTTGGAAAGCCGATTTGTGGTAGTTGACCTTTTGCCCTGAAATTTGGCAGTACTCATCAATAATAGTCTTTACTTTGCCACATGCTGTTAAATTTCCTTTAGAGAAAATAATAATGTCGTCCGCGAATGCTAGAAAGGGAATTTTAGGTCATGAGTGGCCAAATCGGAATCCGATGCCGGACTGATCCAAATTGGATTCCCAACTCAGCTTTCGAGCCAACACTTCCGCACCTGGGATAAACAAAAATGGAGAGAGAGAATCTCCCTGTCTGATGCCTCTTGTTGGTCTGAACAATTCTGTCGGGCCATTATTGACTAAAACGGAGAAAGACACCGTTGTTACGCATTCCATGATTAAATCAATAAATTTTTTATCGAAGCCAAATTTCTTCATTACCGATTCTGTGAAGTGCCAATCTACCTTGTCATATGCGTTTTCCATATCTAACTTAATAGCTAGCCAACCTTCCGAGCCCTTGTTTGAAAGAGTGAAAAATCTCATGGGCTATGAGGATATTATCTTGAATAGCTCTATCAGAAACAAAGGCCCCTTGAAACGAATGTAATAGTTTTCCTATGACCTTTTTTAGACGCTCCGTAAGAATCTTAGATATTATCTTATATACTGTCAAGCATAGGCTAATGGGTCTGTAGTCTTTAGTTTTTGCTGGGTTATCACATTTAGGAAGTAGGGTGATAAATGCGTGGTTTACTTGCTGGAGTAGTTTCCCCGTATGAAAGAAAGACTTAGTGGCTTTAATAACATTGCCGCCAATGATGTCCCAGTAAGTTTTGTAGAATTCAGCCGTCATCCCATCGGGGCTAGGGGATTTATTGGCTCCTAAAGACCAAACTGCTTCCTTTATTTCTCCATTAGATGGTTGGTTGCACATGAACCTATTCTCATCCTCGGAAATAGATGGAGAAATAAGCTCAAGGTAGTTATTCAAGAGATTTGTATTGACTGGTTCTTTCGAGAATCTTTTGACAAAATCCTTTCTAATTTCAGATCGAATGTTGTGTTCTCCACATATTAGGGTTCCTGAATCAGACGAAATGTTCCTTATAATTTTTCTATTTCTTCTCCCAGAGGCTACCCGATGGAAATAGGTTGTGTTAGAGTCAGCTAACTTGAGATGTTTGGATTTGGCTCTTTGACACCAGTAATCCCTTTGAAACTGGAGTAATGTCTCTTTTTTGGAGATTAATTGTTTTTCTTTTGCTACATTCCTAAAAATACTTATACTTTGCATCTTGACAAGCTCTCTCTCCACATCCTGTACTTGCCTAAAAATGTTACTAAATGTAACTTTATTTCACTCTTTGGCTTTTTCTTTCAAAATTTTAGTTTTACAAATCCTTTCTTTGAAGCCACATATTTTCAAATTTGAAAGGAGTTGGTCTAAAAGAATGTTCCGTGTTTACACTTAAAGAAATAGGAGAGTGGTCAGAGGATGAAAAGGCACCATTGACAGCTAAGAGATCAGGGAATTCTTGAAGAAACTCGTGTTGCACTAGGACCCGGTCAAGTTTCTCATGGATGTTATCTTCCCCCTCAACCTTTTTTCCTCCAAGTAAATTTGTTACCCGAGTACGGGATCTCCGAAAGTGAACATAGGTTCTTGAATTGAGTTAATCTTGAGAATCTATTATAACTAGTTGTTGCCCCACCCTCTTTTTCATCACTACAACAAATTTCGTTCATATCCCCCATAACTAAGCATGGGAGGTGCTCCGCACTTATAATTGTTGTAAGACTATTCCAGAAAGCTTCTTTATCCACCGCATGAGGTGGGGCATATACGAAAAAAATGACACCCATGAAGTTCTTATCTATACACGAATATTTAACTCTAATAACTCTTGGCATTATTATTTCCACCTCGATTGATTCGTTTAGCAAGTGAGTCTCATTCCAAAGTAAACTGATACCGCCCGATCTGCCATTACCAATTGACCATATTGATTTATTAAAACCACTCGTTTGCCAAACCTTATCCAATGGTATTTTGTCAGTTCTGATCTCCGCTATGGCCATTAGCGAGATGTGTTCGTTTATTCGTAATGCTTTGAGATCTGTCCACAGATTAGGTCTTCCTAATCCCCTAATGTTCCAAAAGCAGATTTTCATAATAACCGTGTCGAAGCTGTCAGGAAGCTAGGGCATTCTAAGCCTGACAGCGGCCATTGTTTCTTGAAGAGAGCTTTCACTAGAATAATTCTCAAAATTCCTGCATCACTCTGATTGCTACCATGACATTTATCGTGAAAACTATTTCCCCCAATCTTATTTGTAAATAAGAAATTTTTTTGGGACTCCAAAATGTGATTGAACATTTATTTAGTTGAAAATTAGTACACTCTAAGTGCACGTGTTTTTCTCCATATAAGAGTCCATACGGTATGGTATTGTAGTGTTTCCTAATGCTAATAGAATTCAATCATTCATTTTAATGATGCGAGAAAGCGTTAGCCTACGGGATGGCTTAACCTGAGTACCCAGTGAGCTGTTAATTGAAAGTTCAGTTGAGTTTGGTGGTGTATTTGTGCTACTGAATGTAGTTCTGATCCAAGGATGGGTTCTTGTGTGATAACATGTGTCTGAGAGTGTGTTTAGGTGGTTATAGTACACAGTGATCTCTTTGATTTTTTCCCAACAGTGCATAACGGAGGCTACAGCCAAGCATGCGATGTGTGAAGTGATTAGAGGATATGATTAGAGAGTTAAACTCACCTTGACGATTGCTCAATATTGACATACTCCATAGGGGACTAAGTGATGAGCATAGCCTTTCCAAATAAGCAGAGGCCAAGAGGATTAGTTTATCCATCCAAACAAACACCAAAATGAGGGGTTTGAGATCCAGATTATAATTAAGAGAGTGGTTCCATAGCCTTTTTTTTTTTTATCTTTGTGATTAATACTTCGCTTCACCTTGTATCTCCTAATCCCTTGTTCCCAATTGTTATTAAGCAATCCATTTGTGAACTTGCTAATCCAGGCAATAATCTTTGGACACCCATTACAGAAGAAAGTAGAATACAAGTCCTTAAACTGGATAGTGATTGTAGGGAGATTCTTATCACTAGTTAACATCCTAAAGTAATAGATTAGAGGGTTCCTTTTGATAATGAAGTTAGACGAGTAAGATGCATTGCTGGAGTGCTTTATAAAGCTAAATTCAGATTGATTATCCATAATATATGCAAGTAAACTTGTTCGAGTAGGTTTATCAATGTTAGGGAGAACACCGCCAGTCAAGAATTTCGATACATACCAGACCCTTTTCTGGACCTCCTTCGCTTCAAGAGGATCTCCAATAATTGTGGTAAATAGAGATGATCGATTCAGAGCCGATATGTTTTCTTGCATTCTTCCCTACAGAGCCAGGAGCCTTTCCTTATTGATTGTCCTTCTTTTGAATTTCTTCTCTGAACGTGCCTTCCTGCTGGAATCACCAGCTTCTTTACCCTGAGAGACTTGCTCTTTGAGATTATAGCCTTCCGGCTTTTTGGTTTTCTCAATATCCGGGGTAGGATCATCTACCACCAGAGGGCGTTGGCCCTTGTCAGATTCAGTGGGAGCCATGCTCAGAACACACACAAGAAGAAAGTTAATCGATGTATGATATGAGAAGAGAATGAGAGAAAGAAGAAAGAAGATGAGGTGCAAGGAAGCACCCCAACACCCACCCTTTATATAGAAGAAGCAGGCAGACCTTCTACGATTGAGGACCGTATAGCTCTTCTTCACCCAGCCGAGCAACCCATTCACCCCATCCCCAGATCCTTGCAGCAGTATTCACCCCCATCCCTAGATTCAGTGGGAGCCATGCTCAGAACACACACAAGAAAAAAGTTAATCGATGTATGATATGAGAAGAGAAGGAGAGAAATAAGAAAGAAGATGAGGTGCAAGGAAACACCCCAACACCCACCCTTTATATAGAAGGAGCGAGCAGACCTTCTACGATTGAGGACCGTATAGCTCTTCTTCACCCAGCCGAGCAACCCATTCACCCCCATCCCCAGATCTTTACCCTGAGAGACTTGCTCTTTGAGATTATAGCCTTCCGGCTTTTTGGTTTTCTCAATATTCGGGGTAGGATCATCTACCACCAGAGGGCGTTGGCCCTTGTCAGATTCAGTGAGAGCCATGCTCAGAACACACACAAGAATAAAGTTAATCGATGTATGATATGAGAAGAGAAGGAGAGAAAGAAGAAAGAAGATGATGTGCAAGGAAACACCCCAACACCCACCCTTTATATAGAAGGAGCAGGCAGACCTTCTACGATTGAGGACCGTATAGCTCTTCTTCACCCAGCCGAGCAACCCATTCACCCCCATCCCCAAATCCTTGCAGCAGTATTCACCCCCATCCCTAGATTCAGTGGGAGCCATGCTCAGAACACACACAAGAAAAAAGTTAATCGATGTATGATATGAGAAGAGAAGGAGAGAAAGAAGAAAGAAGATGAGGTGCAAGGAAACACCCCAACACCCACCCTTTATATAGAAGGAGCAGGCAGACCTTCTACGATTGAGGACCGTATAGCTCTTCTTCACCCAGCCGAGCAACCCATTCACCCCCATCCCCAGATCTTTACCCTGAGAGACTTGCTCTTTGAGATTATAGCCTTCCGACTTTTTGGTTTTCTCAATATCCAGGGTAGGATCATCTACCACCAGAGGGCGTTGGCCCTTGTCAGATTCAGTGGGAGCCATGCTCAGAACACACACAAGAAGAAAGTTAATCGATGTATGATATGAGAAGAGAAGGAGAGAAAGAAGAAAGAAGATGATGTGCAAGGAAACACCCCAACACCCACCCTTTATATAGAAGGAGCAGGCAGACCTTCTACGATTGAGGACCGTATAGCTCTTCTTCACCCAGCCGACCAACCCATTCACCCCCATCCCCAGATCCTTGCAGCAGTGACCCAACTCCTCGACATCCCTCTTGCAGATCCAAGAGCCAACCAAAATCGGACAGAACTTCGCACTCATAGGGATCGTACACCTCCGATTCAGCCAAGGGGGGGGGGGGGGGTCGATTAGACCAAACCCCAACAAACCTCCACTTTTCGATCCAAGAATCGTACCACCGAAGGGATAATCTGAAGAAATTAGGGCTAAGAATCCCCTTGTATGCTATCAAAGATTTGGGAAAAACGAAAATCACCACTAGTACGGAGCCAGCGCGAGGGTACTGATTAGATAACGCTACCTAAATCAAGGTTAAGGTAGGATTATCCACCAAAATCAGACGCAAGGAAGGGAGATCAACAAAGGGGGTGTACGATTTTGCAAGCACGAGAGAGAGATGGCAAGAAGTTTTTCCACATGGTTTCTTTCTTTGGGGAGATGGGGGGTTATGCTTTCGCGCGTGAAGCGCGTACTCTTGTGACCATTGGGTTTTTTCCAACAACACTGCAAAACAACTTGGCTTTGGCTTTGAACAACGACTCTATCTATTTATCCAGGCGTCATCCTATGTATCTACTTTATTAACAATTTTAAATTAAAGGTTAGTCTTAGTAATTTTATATGCCAAAATAATTCTATATTTCAAATTTATTAACTTATATTTTATTTTAGATTAGTTCCAAATGTATAAAATAAAATAAATTTATTAACAAACCACGGAAATGCGGGTAAAAAGACTAGTATAACTAATTGCAACGCATTATTTGCTCAAAAATCAACTTTTCTTCTTGCAACATACCGTTAATTGCAACTCATTATTCACTCAAATATAAGAACAAAACCTGATTCATTAACCCAAAAAATCGCCAGTAAACATTAGTGCTTGCTACAGTAGTTGCTACTTATACATAATCAACATGACTTTTTCCTATTATCTAAACCAAAATACCAACCGTATCTCTATGACCTAACGTTTCCTCTTTCTCAGATGCTGTGTGTTCTTCAAATGCTCTCTCTGTTGGAGATGAAACTTGCTAATTCCCTTTCGCAGAAGCGTTAATCTAAAAAATAAGGAGGAAGAGAAGATGAATATTTCTTATGGATTCTGAATCGTTTCTCTCTTATTTGATTTGAATATAATTACACAATATTTATAGTTACTCATACACACATTTTGTGATTGATTGAAATTTGCTAAACAAAACTAATCACAAACTAAAAATAAATGTGGTGAGAATTTGTTTTCTAAAATAGAAAATGTTTAAGTTATTCAAGGTTGATATATTTCTTCACGCCCCCTCAAACTTGAATATATTCTTTAATAAAGTTTCTAGCTTCAGCGATGCTGAGTGACACCAAGCATAGTTATGAACTTCTTGAATTTTTCTGAGCAAAGTGGTTTTGTCATGATGTCAGCTACTTGTTCTTCAGATCTGCAGAATTCGAGTTGAATTTCTTCATGCTTAACAAGATCTCGAATAAAATGATATCGTATATCAATGTGCTTTGATCTTCCATGAAAAACTGGATTTTTAGCCAATGCGATTGCTGACTTATTATCACACATGATTGGTGTTGGATACTTCTGCGCATGTTGCAACTCCTCTAAATTTCTGCGAAGCCAAACCGCCTGACATGATGCAGATGTCGCAGCCATGTATTCAGCTTCCGCTGTTGATAAGGCCACCACTTGTTGCTTCTTAGAAGACCAAGAAAAAAATACCATCTCCCATGTAGAAAACATATCCCGATGTGCTTTTCCGTGTCTCAACATCTCCTGCCCAGTCACTATCTGTGTACCCTTCTAATTTGTAATCAGCCGACCGTGTATAGAAAATTCCATGATTTCGAGTACCACTAACATATCGTAGAATTCTCTTAGCTGCTTGCAAGTGTGACTGATACGGTTTCTCCATGAAACGACTGATTAACCCAACTCCATAAGCAATGTCAGGTCTAGTGGAAGTCAAATAGCGTAGACTACCAACTATACTCTTGAAATAAGTAGCATTTATCAGTTCTCCGCTACCTTCTTTCTTCATTTCAAGACGTTCTTGAACAGGTGTTCAAATCGGAGAAGAAAATTCCATTTTGAACTTCTTCAGAATATCACCTGCATATTTTTTCTGGGAAACAAATATCCCATCATCTGATTGCACCACTTCAATGCCGAGAAAGTACGACATCATCCCTAAATCAGACATCTCAAATTGAAGAGTCATAGCCTGTTTGACCTCCTGGATCATGGTCTTGTTGTTTCCAGTGTATATCAAATCATCAACGTACAAACACAAAATCAACAAGTCTCCCTTGTCATTTGACTTTGTGTACAATGTGTGCTCATAAGGGCATTTTTGGAAACCATCTTGCAGTAAGTATGTATCCATCCGTGAATACCAGGCACGAGGTGCTTGTTTCAATCCATATAAAGCCTTTTTAAGACGATAGACTTCATTTTCCCTCCCTTTCTTCAAAAAACCCGGTGGTTGCTCAACATATACTTCTTCTTCAAGAACACCATTTAAAAATGCTGATTTCACATCCATCTGATGAATCTTCCATCTATTCTGAGCTGCAATAGATAGAATCAAACGAACGGTATCCATTCTGGAGACTGGAGCAAATACTTCAAAATAGTCAATTCCTGGCTTTTGCTCGTAGCCTTTGACCACTAATCTCGCCTTGTATCGGTCGACTTTCTCGTCTGGTCTGTACTTTGTCTTGTACACCCATTTGACTCCAATAGGCTTCTTTCATATCGGCAAAGAAGTTAGCTCCCATGTGTCATTCTTTTGAATCGAATGAATCTCCTCATTCATAGCATTAACCCATTTCCCCTCAGCTGCAGCTTCTTCATAGGAAATTGGATCACAATCAGCAAATAAGTAGAAGTTGACAAGGTGTTGTAAGAGACAATTAATCATTCTAGGTAGACAGATAAATTGGATTGGGGCCCAAGTCAATTTATCTATAGCAAGTTTTATCTATATATGGTTTTATATATAGGTGGTTTATTATAGATGGTTTTATCTATAATAGGTCTAGATAAGGTAGGTTTTATCTATATCTAGGTTTATCTATAGGAGGTTCTACCTATAGGACTCTATTATAAATAGAGGGTGTAGGGTTGAATTATGGAGTGCCCTTGTATTCATCAAAGCATCACAATAATAAGAAATCCTAGCTGCAGGGAGGTTTTTTCTCTGCAGGGTGCCCTTGTATTCATCAAAGAACACGGAAATCCTTTGTGTCCTATTGTTCATTCTCCTTCTCTTTAACGATATTCACTCGGGGAAATTCACAACACAAGGGATTCATCATTCAATATGTTTTCATCATCCTCGTCTCCAGTTACAACATAATCATTCAAATAAGTTGGTCGAACTCTTGTTCTTTGAGGATATCTGGATGTTCTTGGCTCTTCTGTCACAATAGGAGATTCAACCTCTGGGGCCGAATTGCTATTTGAGGAATGAGTTGGGGAATCTTCTACCGCCAATTCCGATATGACAACATTTCTAGTCAACTCGTTCTCTCCATTACTGCGCCATGTCTCATCTTCAATAAAGTGGACATCTCTACTCATTATCATCTCATTTGTATCCGGCTTATATAATCTATAACCCTTGGTTGTTTCACTATAGCCAACAAAAATGCACTTTTGGCTTTTGTCATCAAGCTTCTTCCTTCGTTGATCAGGTATATGGGCATAGGCAACACACCTAAATACACGTAAAGCAGATACATCTGGCTTTCTTCCACTCCAAGCTTCTTCTGGAGTCTTATCACGGACGCTTTTTGTCGGACATCTATTCAATACATAAACCGAACAAAAAACAACCTCTGCCCATAAAGGCTTTGGCAATGATTTGGCTTTCAACATGCTTCTAGCCATCTCAAATATTGTTCTATTTTTCCTTTCAGCTATACCGTTCTGCTGAGGTGTATAACTGGTCGTTAGCTGACGATGAATCCCTTCCTTCTTGCAATATTCATTGAATTCATTTGATGTGAATTCTCCGCCTCGATCAGATCTCAAAGTCTTCAAAGAGAATCCACATTGAATTTCAACAAGTTTCTTGAATTCTTGAAACTTCTTAAATGCTTCAGATTTCTCCTTTAGGAAATAAACCAAATTTTTTCGGGCAAAATCATCCACAAAAAGTAAAAAAATACCTTTTGTGTCCGAGTGATTCCACCTCCACGGGTCCACAAATATCTGTATACACTAGCTCCAATGGTTGCTTTGCTCTGGTTGATTTCCCAACCGGAAATGGGTCACGATGATGCTTCCCGAGAATACAACCCTCACAAGGACTATCAGGGGCATTGATTAGAGGGAGACCAGTCACCATTTCTTTTTGTGCCAATAATTTCAACCCTCTAAAATTCAAATGACCGAATCGCATATGCCATAGCCAGTTAATATCCTTCGCCATTGATTGCAAGTTCATGGCAACTCTTGTCTGAAGAGACAAAGGAAACATCCGATTCTTTGTCATTTTCACCTTTGCAATGTGTTTTCCACTTTTGCTCATAATGTTGCATACTCCATCTTCGATGTGAACTTTGTGCCCTTTTTCTGAAAGTTGGCCTAAGCTCAATAAATTCCAAAATAGGCCGGGTACATAGAACACGTCTGCAATCATAACATTAGTCCCATTCTTTGATAGAATACTAATGTTACCTTTTCCTTTTACCGGAATTTTAGATTTGTTCCCAAAATTGACTTCTCCTTGCACAGATTCGTCTAAAATTGAGAACATTTCTCGTTTTCCTGTCATGTGATTGCTACAACCTGTATCAAGATACCAAACATTAGAACATTCGGTATCTAGTCCTTCTTTACAAGAAAGAAGCAAATTTTCTTCCGCTTTAGCTACATTGGCATGATCTCCTTGTTCTGCCTGCGACCTTGTTCGGCATTCAGATGCATAATGCTCAAACCGGTCACATTTGTAACATTGGATCATTGATTTATCACGTGTAGAATTTACTCTTCTACCACCTCTTGTAGAACTGCCTTCTCCATTTCCATCTCTAGTAGAGGAATGAACATTTCCTCCTCTTCCACGTCCACGACCACGTCCACGGCCTCGACCACTGTGATGACTCCCATGATTGGTCATGTTTGCTCTGCTTTGCAAAGCTTGCTATGAGGTAGAGGTATTAGTTCGTTTGTTCATTCGTTGTTCATGTGAGGACAACGAACCCAACAATCTCTCAAAGGTCAACTTTGAAAGATCATGCCCTTCTTCAATAGCAGCTACCACATAATCGAATTTTGCAGTTAAGGATCGCATAATTTTTTCTATGACCCTTTTTATCATCGATCGTTTCACCATTAATACGTAATTGGTTAACGATCGCTTGAACTCGATCAAGATATGGTGAAACTGATTCTGAGTCATTCATGCATAAAGACTCAAAATCCGCTCAAAGGGTTTGTAATCGTACTTGCTTCACACGATCATCGCCTTTGTAGGATTTCTGCAGGATCTCCTACGCTTCTTTTGATATTTCTGCCATTGATATTTTTTGAAATAGTGCTTCCTCCACTGCTTGAAATATTGCATATAGGGCCTGTTAATCCTTCTTCCTCTTTTCGTTTAACAATTTTTTGTCTTCCTGACTTAGTGACTCATATGCAACCGAGTCGGTAACATCATCAAATCCAGATTCAACAAAACTCCATAGTTCTTGTGAACGAAAATATACTTTTAGTTGGATAGACCAACTATCATAATTCTTCCCATTTAACTTCGGGAGTTGTAGATGCATTGTGTTGTTCGATGCCATATTTCCACTCAATGTGTTTTTTTTATACTAGCTCTGATAGCATATGTTGGAGATGAAACTTGCTAATTCCCTATCGCGGAAGCGTTAAACTCAAAAATAAGGAGGAAGAGAAGATGAATATTTCTTATGGATTCTGAATCGTTTCTCTCTTATTTGATTTGAATATAATTACACAATATTTATAGTTATTCGTACACACATTTTGTGATTGATTGAAATTTGCTAAACAAAACTAATCACAAACTAAAAATAAATGTGGTGAGAATTTGTTTTCTAAAATAGAAAATGTTTAAGTTATTCAAGGTTGATATATTTCTTCACTCTCAAGTCATCTGTGATGCAGCCAAGCCCGATAGCCGTAAAGAAGTTGATCGCGAACCTCTTATTCCTCGGATCATCTTTCCGGAAGATCGACTCATAAGAATCTCGGCGGTCTTTCAACCGCTCGTTCAATAGGCGGGTTCCCAGTTTCTTATCCAATTCCTAGAACACAATTTTGACAAATATACGAGATGAAGATGTCGTGTCCTCCTCGGTTAAGCTTATGTAAGCCAACACATGCCACGAAATAGCGTTCGTGGCCAACAGGTGAGCAAAGAACACTGCCACATTGCGCAGTTTACTAGTCTCAAGGCGATGGATCATTGAATATTGTTGGACGAAACTGTCTTCAAAGTTATCCCGGTGTGCTTTGCTGATCATACACAACCTCTGTCCCAACAGACCGTAGAAATCTCGATAGATTCTGTCATTGCTGCAACACTCCAGCAGCATGTTGCATATCTCCTTCTCTTGTCCTCGCTCGAGTTTGATCGCCAACAGCTTATGTCCAGCCTCCTCGAAGTCCAATGTCGACATGATTGTCAAGTAGATGGTTCTTCGGAGATTCACCAAATCAGTCTCGCTTTGCTCTTTTATCTCCATCTTTTCCTCGCTGTCGCCTTCAGACTCGTCCCCTGACTCCCCTGACTCGGACTCCTCTTCACCAAGCATAGACTTCTTTAGCAGTTCGTATTGCTTCTCGTTCTTAATGTAGTCGGGATCCGGATTGAAGATATCTAAAAAGGCCTCTTGATCAATGCCTTCAGCTAAGATAGATATTTGATGTGTCAATTGATCATCTGTCTTCACAAGATCCAATTCAACTCGAACAGCCGGATAACCATCGAATTTAGCTTTCCGGATAGCAAATAAGCCCTCAATTAGATACTGAACACGCTTGTCCACTTCACCTTCGTGTAGAATCCCGCGGAATCGCTCAAACACATCGTGCAGGCCTCTAGGAGAAAGAACCTGAAGAATCGCCCCACATTCGATAGCAAAACCGACAGCCACTTCAACGCCATCATCAGTTGGCTAATCAAGCAGGACAGTTAACAGCTCCAAAGCTATCAAATCATCAACTACCTTCTGATTCAGTGGCGGAGCTAGGATTTCCGTCAGGGGGGTGCTACAAAAATTTCATGAAATATTTTTTTTGATGTATACTTATTAAGAAGATTTTTAAAAATATATATTGAAAAGCCAATAAAATTGTAATTTTGTTAATGATTTTGTGTATTTAAATAGTTGAGATTAACCAAAAAAAATAGAAGAGAAACAAAAAAATATATAGAAAAAAAACCACAAAAAATTATTTTTCAATGAAATAGTTGATGGAAACAAAAAATATAGGGAGAAATGAAGAAGAATTAATGATAGTAAAGCAAATAAAAAGTGAGAAATTGAGATTTGAACCCAAGACCTTTTTTATTCTCCTTCCTAGGTTCATTCCTTCCTTTACCACCTGAACTAAAGAGCACTCTTGTATCAAATATCATTTAAAGATGTTATATTATCTTAAAAATACTAAATATATGTAAAAAAAATTATTCTTTTTTGTATTTTTTTTCCGGCTAGGGGGGTGCTTGAGCACCCCCAAGCACCCCCTAGCTCCGCCCCTGTTCTGATTCACAAGATGTGCAATGAACTTCACAGCAGCAAGCAATTGGGGCTTATCGTTTCGCTGGTACGCCCTTCGAAGCTGCAACACAATCCGCCTTAGAAAAAGATTTCCGATTTGCGGAAACTTGGAATTGACAACAGCAACCAACGCAGCAAAGACATCGGTGAATCCAGGAGATGCGAATTGCGATTTCTTAACCGCTCTGCAGAAAATGCCCCTCGCCCTAACCAGATTCTCGCTGAACAACTACGGGATTATGTTTCTGATATTGGTGGAATTGATCTTGTTAGGGCATCTCCCATGGTAAGCCAAAAAATGGGTTTTGGCCAAATTTTGTTCCCACCTTGGGCCAAAACCCATTTTAGCTTTTTTGTATTTGGCCTAATTCCAAAACAAAGGTCAAATTTGGCTTTCACTTTTGGAAAGTCAAATCCTATTTATTTATTTATTTATTTATTTTTAAGTGTTTAATATTTATGTAAATTTATAAAAATACAATTATAAATCTATATATTATATAGTTATGATTTTCAATTAAAAATAAAATTTGTATTATTGTTAAGATATTCAAGAGTTCTTCGATATGACTATAATATTTGACATATTTGAATTATTATTGCACAAATAATAGTTTTAGAAAATGACATAAATCTTTTTTCTTATAGATTCATCAAAATTATATTAAAAAATAAATATTAAGTTGCTTAAAGTACTAAAGAAGAAAAAACAAATATAAAACGAAACAACCAACTATTGAATCATGGTCATATTTAATATTCTGGTAGATCCGCATTACTCTCTTCATAATCATTTCTTGTTCCGAAGCCATCACTTTGATCAACTTCATGCATACATATGGCATAACACATTTTGATCATGTTCAAATGAATCAAAGATTGAATTAGAAATCTCAATAGTTTCATTTGAAGGGTGAGATGATGACGATATTTGAGAAGAATTCATTATTGGTTCAAATCAAAATGATAACGATAGAATCGAGTGACGGAAATGAGATATGAAAGTTCTAAATTGTATGAGTATTTACAGAAAATTAGCTTGTCAAATTTGGCATACGGTGGGAACAACCAAACCGCACAATAGGCCAAAAGAGAATATTTGGTAGAATATTCTCTTTTGGTATGCTATTTTCCCTAGCCATTATGGCGTACGGGGGAAGATGCTCTTAACGAGACCGTTTATACTCTTGCGGAGTGCATCCCAAGTCAATCTCTGGTTCTCTTCGCTGCTACTTAAAAAGACATAAAAAAATAGGGTAAATTACACATAACCATCCGTAAATTAGGTTAGTTTTCACATAACTACCCATAAAATTATAAATTACATAAAACCACCCATAAATTATATTTGTTTTCAAAAGACCACCCATTTGTTAAATGTCCATTTGTAAAAAAGAAAATGCCCCCATATCTTAGTTTTTAAAAGTAATAATTTGGGGTTTTCTAATTATTTCCTTCGTCCGACAAAAAATATTCACGCACGCTTGTTTAGGAAGATAAAAACTACATACAATATTCATCTTTTTTATCATTTTTTAATAATTTAATAGTTATAGTAAATAAGTACGAAATTGTTATTTTTTAATAATATTATACTTATTACTAATAAGTATGAGTTTATCAAAAAATTTATTAAAAAAAATACGTTCATGAATATTGAATAGTAAAAAATCACTTATTTAGAAATGGATGGATTATAGTTTTGTTATCCTAAAAAACGCGTGCAAATATTAAACAACGTATTTTTCCAAACCGAGAGAGTAATAATTTGAGTTTATTTTAGAGCCTATTCACATATTCAACATTTCAAGAAGATGAGACCGACAAGAACCATTGCAAATCTCCGCTCTTCACATTAAAATTTTGACATATATTGGTTCGGGCATTTATATATGTTTTACAATGTTTAAATTCTTTTTTTTTCAAAGTGAAATGACAAATTAAATAAGAAAATACTTACAATGACTTTCATTTCAAAAGAAATAAGCTTGAAATAGGGGTATTTTAGTCTTTCCAAACAAAACAAATGGAGATTTAATGGGTGGGTGGTCTTTTGAAAATAAATCTAATTTATGGGTGGTTTTGTGTAATTTATAATTTTATGGGTGGTTATGTGAAAACTTGCATAATTTATGGGTAGTTATGTGTAATTTACTCAAAAAATAATCAAATTGCCTATATTTTAAGATGGAGGAATTATCTATTTTATTTTGTTTTTGTTTTTATCAAGAAGTGTTATTAGTGAATGCCCATTTAAAAAATAGTTAATTTAATTGAATATTGGCTTTATCCAATCAATCCTATAACAAAAAAGATCTGGAATTTAATAATAACCAATAAATAAGTTTGATGTAACACATTGTTATCTTTACATATCAAAATCTTAAAACAAATGCTACTCCCTTTAGGTTCGAGATGGCGTGGACTTCTAATCCTTTTTATGAACAGATGGTCAAGAGGGTGTGGCAAAATAAGTTCGTATGCTCTTTTGCTTACAAACTTATGCATAAACAAAAGCTACTCAAGAAAAACACTAAGGTATGGTGTTCTTCACAGCACAACAATGTTGCTAAACAACTTAATGAAGTAAACATCAGAATCCAAAATCTTCAAGCAAAGCTCCCCTGGGGTTTACTGTCAACCAGTGACAATGCGAGGCTGTCAAGATTGGAACAAAAATGTTGGGCTCTGTTGGAATTCAATTACAAGTTTTGGAAGCAAAAGGCTAAGTCGAAGCATATTCAGCTGGGTGATAAGAATACCAGGTTCTAGTTAAGATTAAGAAATTTAAAAATCATACCACTACCTTTGTCACCAGAGAAAATGTAACTGTCACAGACAGTAACGACATCTCCTTCCACATCTCTAAAGAATTAAAGGAGAGTTTATTCTACCACCCTCCAATATGGTTACTGACGAAGCTATTAAGTTTATTTCCCCTCAGATATCGGCAGAAGAAAACAGCAACCTCATCAGACCCCCCTCTAACAGTTAGATCAAATCTACGGTTTTTAGGATGGCAGAGGATAAAACTCCGAGCCCTGACGGATATCCCCCGGAATTCTACTCCAAATACTGGCACATTGTTGTTCAGAGCTTATGTAGGGCTGTCAAAGCCTTCTTCCATTCTGGTACACTTCTTGCTGAAATAAATCAAACTTTTATAGCGTTAATTGCGAAAACTGACAACCCCACTAATATCAATCATTTCAGACCTATAATTCTTTGCAATACCGTATATAAAATCATTACTAAACTAATTGCTAACAGATTAAAACCGATCCTTTCCAAACTCATTAACCCTTTTCAAGGCGCTTTTGTTGAAGGACGTTCCATTCAAGATAACACTCTAGTCGCCCACGAGATCTTTCACACCTTTCATAAACAGAAGGGTAAAAAAGGTTTGATGGCCCTGAAACTCGACATGGAGAAAGCTTACGACAAGGTCAGATGGGACTACATTAAAGCAACCTTGATCAAGTTCGGTTTTGACCAGAGATGGATAACCTGGGTTATGACATGCTTGACCACCACAACCCTTTCGGTCCTTGTCAATAACCGCCCTTCTCAAGAGTTCAAACCCCAAAGAGGCATCCGTCAAGGGGATCCACTGGCTCCTTACATCTTCATCTTAGTAATGGAAAACCTTGCTAGGGAGTTACAAGTTGAAGCAAATCTGGATGATGGTCTGGTGGAAGTTAAACTTACAAAAAACGGCAGTCCAATTCCTTTTTTAACCTTTGCTGACGATACTATCATTTTCGCACCAGCAATAATTGTTAGGGTTTAAGTCATTCCGAGCATTGTTGAGTTTAATTGTCAAGTGATAATTAAATGACAAGCAATAATTGTTAAGGTTTTCATTCAGATAATATGCGAATAATGTTACAAGGCACGAAGAAAAAAGGTTTACATTCATAATTGTAATAGACTGGTGGAATAAAATCTAGACACAGTGTAAAGGGAGACCAGACTCGACACGTAAGGCTCGGAATATGTCAAACTGAGCTTGAAAAGGAGCATCCCATCTTTCGACGCTCGGTTGATGATGTGCAACCCATTCTGGCGCAGGCGGCGGAATAGAAGCGTTAGGACGCAACCAAATATATGAGAACGGAAAATTAGAGTTAGAGTATTGACATATAGATGAAAAGCAAGAATAGGTAATAATATAAGACGTTTGAAGTCGTACCGCGCCAAAATGGTCTTGGTTTTCGATGCAGGCTAAACCAAGGGTTGCTGATTGAGGGTTGTTACCAGGTGTCGGCGAGGTCATTAGGAGACATGTGAACGGCTGATGCCAAGCTAGGACGACTAGAGGAATCTGATATACCGTTGTTAATACTAATCCCATGATGGGTAGCTCTATCCACCGTCTCCTATCACCATGCGCAGGTCTTGCCCATCTCTGGTTGTCAACAAAATGCTGGAATGAGTACCCTCCCATATAACAACCGGCGCACAGATCGGCGTGATCCTCCAAGTGATTGCATAATAACGTTTTCAGTTACGGGAAAGCAGACTCGCCGATCAGTGATGTCAATGACGCCAAAGCACGGTAGCCACAATGACCATCTCCAACAGTATCTCTCACACCCAGAATATGTCCGAGCATGAAGGGATCAACGTTGTTTCGACCCCAGTTGAACCCTCCGAAGTCCAAACACAACATCACGTCCACGTCGAGCTGAGGTCGCTTTTGGACGATGTCGAGCAGCACGTGCTTCTTCTCTATCAAAATTTACCCTGAATTCCTCGTATGGCAACGGGTTGGTTCTGCAGGCATTCCTCGATCCCCGAGGCCTCCCTTTCGATCGAACGCTTGCAGATGAGGGTGGGTGGAGCTCATCGTCGCATAAATTGTTGGAAGCCGTGTTTGAAGATGACAGCTCATACAGGAGTGGGGTGTCGTCGATGTCAATCAATGACAAATCCATCCAGAACGGGGGGATGTCCTCAGCGGGTATCAGAGTCCTGGAACTGACATAGGCCTGAATCTCGTGAGCACAAGGAATCCTGTAACAAGCCCTCCAATGTCGGTCCGTGCATTCCGGAGGAATTTTTTGGTTTACGAAATCCTCCCACAACTTGTACAGATAGTCGAAGCACTTTTTGGAGATTAAAGTCTTTACCTCATCAAAAAGGTTGACAATATACGTCGTCGTTGGCCATTTGAAGCGGTCGATCTCCAAAGCAGTTTGGAGCTCGTGCAGTTGGCAATCGTTGACTCTATGGATTGCACCTATCACGATGCGGAAGTCACCAGTCGATGAGTGACTTGCGTCGACTGGTGGCCGCCACCTCCATCGCCTCCGGCACCGGCGCCTCCTCCACCACCCCCGTATGCGCCTCCTCCACCACCACCGCCATTTCTCCACCACCACCACCACCACCCTCCACCATCTCCATCTTCGCCACCGGCCCACCACCACCACCACCCTCCACCTTCTCCATCTCCGCCACCGGCCCACCACCACCACCACACTACAAGAAAACTGTTTTTGGGTGACAAAAAGTATAAAAGTAAGGTGACAAAAAAATTATCGTCGCCCAAGCTTACCTTTCAGTGACAAAAATACACTTTCTCGCCCAAACCATGTTTTCTGTGACGAAAATTTAACAGTGTCACCCAAAAGAACTTTTGGGCTACAAAAAAAGGGTATTTGGTCGCCCATTACTCATTGATAAAATTAAAGATAAATAAAATGCAGACGACTCCTCACTGCCTCTTCACTCCCTCCGTTGGGGCTCACTCCCTCTGAAACCCTAGATCCCAGTTTGACTCCACCCAAAACCTAAGAATCGCAGTTCAGATCCGGTGTCGACGTTTTCATATATTGAACATTTTGTGGATCGAAACAAGCTATTGTAAGACATGATATGACTACTTTATGATGGTACTCGTGTAAGACTTCATTATCTATTAATATAGTTCTATTTTGTTTGAATGGGGAATACTCCTAGAATTGTGAAAGTTGTAGTAATGTTTTATAATTTAATTTGGGTATATCAAATAAAATTGAAAAAATGAAGAAGAAAAGAAATAAGCCAGGGTGATAAAATTTGCTAATTTTTAGTAGTTTGGGCGACAAAAACAATTTGTCACAAAGAGTCTTGGGCTACAAAAGTGAGTTTTGTCACAAAAGATAAGGGTGACAAAAGTTAGTTTTCGTCACAAAAGGTGAAGTGCGACAGCTTTTGATTTCATCACAAAAGGGTTACTTAAGGCGACGAAATTAAGTTTCATCGCCCTAACTTTGGGCGACGCGGCTAAGGCGACGAACTGGTGACGAAGTTTCTTTTGTCACAAAATACCTTGTGCGACGAAATATCTACTTTTGGCGACGAATTGTTTGGTCGCCCAAAGCCTTTTTTCTTGTAGTGCCACCACCCTCCACTGCTGGCGCCGCCACCTCCGTCTCCATCTCTCTCTCTCTCTCTCTCTCTCCCTCCCTCCCTTCGACTCGATCTCGTCCGAAGGTCGCCGACGTCTCTCTCTCTCTCTCTCTCTCTCTCTCTCTCTCTCTCTCTCTCTCTCTCTCTCTCTCTCTCTCTCTCTCTCTCTCTCTCTCTCTCTCGTGTGGTTTGGGGAAAGTGAGGATGACGGCACACATTTTTTCGTTTTTGAAAAAACTGCACGTCATTAACGACGTGGATACACGTTTTTTTTTTAAAAAAAAAAATGTGATTGCACATAGGCACGCTTTGTGGTATATCCACCTTGTATGTTAATTACGACGTGCATGCACGTGAAAAACGACATGCATGCACGTCGTAATTAATGTGAGGATATGCGGTGTATATATCCGAAACGTTTTTTTTTTCATATTCCCATAATGTTGCATTTTTCATATATTTTTCTTTAATTATTCTGACCCAAATATTATTCGGTTCAGCCAATATTTTCCACAATAACTTCATTTGAAGTGCTTTATTCATGTCTTTGGATTTATTTAATCCTAAACTACCCCATTTCTTTGGTTTGCATATTTTATCCCATCCCATCAATGGCTTATTGTTCATGTCCTTATTCCAAAAGAATGATCTGTTAATTTTGTCTAATTCTTTGTGCGTGTCCGTTGGTAGTCCAAAACTTTGCATCACATAATACGGTTTGGTCGCAAGATTTGTTTTAATTAGAACAGACCTACCCTATTGCTAGGAGTGGGCAAAAGTATTTGGAATTGAAAATTTGATTTGAAAAACTGAAAAATTGCTCCATTTTGCAATTAACTATTTTGAAATAAAAATACATATCAAGATAGTTAATTAAATTGATTTTATTTTACAATTTAAAACAGTTTCAATTAATTGGTCCAATTAATTGATAAACACTAGGGTTCTCTGACGCTCGTTGTTCTCTCGCTCTCACCGCCTCCCGTTTCACGCTCGCCTCTCTGTCTCTCCGTCATGCCTTGAAGCGCTCCTCCTGTCCTCCATTGTTGTCGGTATCGAAGCTCCTCCAGAGAGGCCGCTTCGGCCTTCACTGTTGTCGCCACTGGAGCTCTCATCACCTCGCCCGACCTCAGAAGACGAAAGCTCTCATCGGCTCTCTCTCCCTGTTCTCTCGCTTGCTGCCGGTGCCTCAAGAGTCAAATTGATTCCAAATCTCCATTGACGACTCTTTGCCAAGACGAAATCTATGGTTTTGTGGAGGAACTCAAGCCGAAAAAGGAAAAGGAAGCGATCTGTGTTTCGCTTCTGGCGACGGGGACGACAAGGTCACCAGATCCAATTGTTGTGGGAGAGGATGGAGCCAATCTGTCCAAAAGGTGTGTGGATCTGGAAGCACAAGTGATGAGTAGACCATTGGTTGGGGCGGTGTCACCAGGAGAGCTCCGGCAGCCGAGGATTTGCAAACGAAGCCCACTCGTAGAGTGCGATTTCGAAGTAGCGATAGGGGGAGGGTCAGATCTGGGCGATTTGTGGACATGGATGAAAGGTTTATGGATGGGTGGTGATCAAAGAGATGAAGTAGGAGGTGTCAATAGGGAGCGGCGGCGGTTGGCCTCGCCGGGGCAGCTGGATTTGAGACGGAGGAATGATAGCGATGAAGGGTGAATGACGGTGATTTGTTTCGGAGTAACCAATTATTAATTAACCGGTTAACTGTATTGAAATTACAATTAATTGGTATTCAGGTAACTGCTTATTTCAATTCAAATACGGGGGCTCAGTTTTGCTAATTGAAATAGCAGTTAATTGCTTAACAATAAATTGAAATACCAATTAATTATAAATGCCCACCCCTACCTGTTGCGAAAGTGAGTTTGTCTTCCATTTTGTCAGTTGAGATTTTGTCCTTTCCACAGTATCTTCAAATGTATTTCTGTTTACTTTTCCGTTTATAATAGGGCACTCTAAGTATTTTTCAAGTGCATGCAGTATGGTTGGTGATGTGAAGTATACTTTGAATATATTGTTTCCATTGGTTCATTACCCTTGAAGTTACTTGAAAAGCTGATTTCTGAAAATTTACTTTTTGTCCCGATATGCTACAATATGCATCAATGATTTTTTTCCACTTGGGTGCATGATTCTGGGCTTGCTTTAGCAAATACTCATAACGGGCAATGTAATAAAGCATCAATACGGATTTTCATCTATCATTATATGAATCTCTTCATAGCACAAAAATTAAGAGCCTCGGGTCAATAAAGACTAAGAACGTTGACTCAAAATGAAGTAAAAGCTATGTTGTCAAATTCGGGCCTAACCATTAATCAAGAAGCGGTGGGAACGATGGAACCTATGAATACAGAAGATTCAATTGAAAATTTATGCGAGAAGATATATGTTGGCACTCAACTTTCAGGAATTTGCAAAATTAAGGCAAAGAATAATCATAAAGTCGAGTTGGATGGTACGGTAAGGTCACATGTCATGCAGAAGTGGTGGAGGCAATCAAGATAGTAGACATAGAGGGATCGGAGGATCAGTCGATGTGCTCTCCACATCGATACATGTCATATTTTTCAGGTTTGTCCTCCATCAAGCGGCACCCCTCTCTTATAGCGTCGACATCAACCTTCCTCCACAGGTTCAAGGTGAACGGACTTTCGCGATGCACCTCTAGCGTCATCTCTCATGTCTCCCTTTGAATAGAGGAAATGGAACTTGGATGTCAACTTTGGAATGATGTACGGTTGAGATCAATTTATTATTTGGTTAAATAGCTTTTTCTCATATGCTAAGCGTCATTACAATATTTCAGAGTTGATCTAAAATATTTAATTTTTACAGTTTTACATGTTATTAATACTACCTCCGTCTCAAAATATTTGTAGTTTTACTTTTTGGCACGTTTTTTAAGAAGCGAAAAACTCTTTAAAATATTAATTTTTTAATAATTTCATACTTAATACAATTATCTATGAAATTATTAAAAAAATTAATATTTTATAGATTTTTTCGCTTCTTAAAATACGTGCCAAAAAGTAAAACTACAAATATTTTGACACGGAGGGAGTAAAAGCTAAAAATTATATGGATTATTAATTCTTTAAATAATTTCGCATATATTGTTAATGATTAGGAAATTAATAAATAAAATATATGAAATTAATATTTTATATAGTTTTAACTTTTTAAAAAATATACTGAAAAAAAAACCCAAATATTATTAATTTTGACGAAATACCCGGGCCTTACACTAGACAAACAAATGATCCACTACCGAGTGACAACATTGGATGGTAACAGGTTCAGATCTGCGGATCACGTACCCAGCTAACTTACTTGAAGAAATATATTCATGGTATGAGGAAGAAATAAAGCCGTAAATTTCAATAAAAATTCTCTCCCGTACAAGGTAAGGGAAAATTACTAGTTATTTACTTAAATAAGAGCAAAACCGGATTCTTTAATAGAAAAACGGTTTTTCTAGGATATAGGATAAGAACCCAAAAATAAAAGATTCCCTACAAAAAGCACGTGGACTCCAAGAACTCCCATCTTATACGGTCATAGGCCTTTTCTAAATCGATTTTAATCATCATCCATTTCCGCCTTCTTCATTCTGACATTGAGTGCAAAGCTTCGTGTATGATGACCACATTGTCAATTATTAGTCTACCAGGCACAAAACTAGCCTGAGTTAGTGCAATCAGTTCGGGAAACACGGGCTTCAACCGGCTGACAATAGCTTTGGACATCAGCTTGAAGATGACATTGAGGAGGGAGATGGGCCGAAACTGTGCAGGGGTTGTCGGGTTCTGAATTTTCGGTAGTAATACCATCAGTGCATCACCCACTTCCACTGGAAACACTCCATCGTTCAACGTACCCAACACGGTGCTTGAGACTTGCGGCTCTATGATCTCCCAATTCCGTTGATAAAAGACGGTCAGAAAACCATCTGGTCCGGGCGCCTTATAAGGACCCATGCTCTTGACTGCATCCCAGATTTCCGACGCTACAAACGGTGTTTCCAGTTCTTCTCGCTGTGCAGCCCCTATCGACGGAAAACTTGACCGGGACATCACAGTACCTTGTACTCTCGACGTGGGGTCTGCCGTGTACAACCCCTTCAAATAACCACAACCATATGCCTCACAGTGGGAGCATCCATTACCCACTGCCCCTCTCCATTCAATAGCGCAGAGGCCCTGCTTGCCTTTCCTCTGGCTATCGTCAAGATGTGATAGAATCCAGTGTTCCTGTCCCCCTCGATCAAGAAAGTTGCTCTTGATTTTTGGAACCATAAAGCTTGTTTTCGAGCCAAGACTTCTTGCAGTTGCTCACTAACTTCCCTTTCAAGACGTAGGTAGTGAGAGTTCGGGCGTTCGGCTAGTTTCTTTTGTATCCCTTCTAATCTCCCCCCATAGATTTTGCTTTCTCTTAAATATATTACCATAAACCTCCTTATTCCACCTCGGAAGTTCCTCCGTCAAACTAACTAACGCATCGCAAGCTCTGACATCTTTCCGCCATTTAGCATTCATCATAGGTTTAAAGTTTTCGTGGAGCATCCACGCCGCTTGAAACCTAAACGGGCGGGTGTTGCCTGCCTGCCCACCGGATCACTGTCAGACCCCAAACGGATCAAAAGTGGGCAGTGGTCCGAGTGCGGAGTTGTTAGGTGTGCAACTGTAGCATCCGGGAACCTCTCACACCATTCAGGCAAACCCAAGGCCCTGTCCAATCTTGCAGACTTGCGAGTTTCCGCAGATCTACAATTATTCCATGTGAACGGGACACATGTGAACCCCAAATCCACCAATTGAAGAGCATCAATATTCTGCTTGAACTTGATTGACTCCCTGTTCGACCCAACCGAGGAGGTCGTCCTCTCCTCTGGACCGAGTATAACGTTGAAATCCCCCGCGAGGAGCCACGGCTTCCCATTGCACATCGCGAATTCCTCTAATGATTGCCACAATTCCAGTCGACGGGCCGGCACCGGAGCGGCATAAACTGCCGACAGCACCCACGGTTCCTCGCCCACTCGTTCAATTTCCTCCGTGATGTGCTGCGGGTTTAGATCGAGCATTGTAACTGTAACCTCTGCAGCTTTCGAGAGTAGCCATATCCCTCCCGAGAAGCCTTCTACCTCCACTCTTCTATTGCTGTCAAAACCCAACCGTGAGCACACCCTATCAGCCGATTCCCTGCTAATGCGAGGCTCAACCAATGCCACCACCTTGGGATCATACAGGCGTATGAGTTCTCGAATCGAGTTCAAAAACTCATTGCTTGCCGCCCCGCTCACATTCCAAACCAAGATACTTAAACTATTCATATGAACTATGATAGAAAAATCAATAAGAAAAACCGGCAGTAAACATTAGTGTTTTCTAACAGTAGTTGCTACTTATACATAATCAATTCTACAGTAGTTGCTACTTATACATAATCAATACGGAGTATGACTTTTTTCCCATTATCTAAACCAAAATACCAACCGTATCTCTATGACCTAACGTTTCCTCTTTCTCAGATGCTGCTGTGTGTTCTTCAGGTGCTCTCTCAAGTCATCTGTGATGCAGCCAAGCCCGATAGCCGTAAAGAAGTTGATCGCGAACCTCGTATTCTTCGGATCATCTTTCCTGAAGATTGACTCGAAAGAATCTCGGTGGTCTTTCAACCGCTGGTTCAGTAGGCGGGTTCCCAGTTGCTTATCCAATTCCTGGAACACGATTTTGACGAATATACGAGATGAAGATGTCGTGTCCTCCTCGGTTAAGCTTATGTAAGCCAACACATGCCACGAAAGAGCGTTCGTGGTCAGCAGGTGAGCGAAGAACATTGCCACATTGCTCAGTTTATTCGTCTCAAGGCGATGGATCATTGAATATTGTTGGACGAAACTATCTTCAAAGTTTTCCTGGTGTGCTTTGCTGATCATACACAACCGCTGTCCCAACAGACCGTAGAAACCGCGATAGATTCTGTCATTGCTGCAACACTCCAGCAGCATGTTGCATATCTCCTTGTCTTGTCCTCGCTCGAGTTTGATCGCCAACAGCTTATGTCCAGCCTCCTCGAAGTTCAATGTCGACATGATTGCCAAGTAGATGGTTCTTCGGAGATTCACCAAATCAGTCTCGCTTTGCTCTTTTATCTCCATCTTTTCCTCGCTGTCACCTTCAGACTCGTCCCCTGACTCCCCTGACTCGGACTCCTCTTCACCAAGCATAGACTTCTTCAGTAGTTCGTATTGCTTCTCGTTCTCTATGTAATCGGGATCCGGCCTGAAGATATCTAAAGAGGCCTCTTGATCAATGCCTTCAGCTAAGATAGATATTTGATGAGTCAATTGATCATCTGTCTTCACAAGATCCAATTCAACCTGAAGAGCCGGATAACCATCGAATTTAGCTTTCCGGATAGCGAATAAGCCCTCAATCAAATACTGAACACGCTTGTCCACTTCACCTTCGTGTAGAATCCCGCGGAATCGCTCAAACACACCGTGCAGGCCTCTAGGCGAAAGAACCTGAAGAATCGCCCCACATTCGATAGCAAAACCGACAGCCACTTCAACGCCATCATCAGTTGGCTGATCAAGCAGGACAGTTAACAGCTCCAAAGCTATCAATTCATCAACTACCTTCTGATTCACAAGATGTGCAATGAACTTCACAGCAGCAAGCAATTGGGGCTTATCGTTTCGCTGGTACGCCCTTCGAAGCTGCAACACAATCCGCCTTAGAAGAAGATTTCCGATTTGAGGAAACCTGGAATTGACAACAGCAACCAACGCGGCAAAGACATCGGTGAATCCAGGAGATGCGAATTGCGATTTCATAATCGCTCTGCAGAAAACGCCCCTCGCCCTAACAAGATTCTCGCTGAACAACTCCGGGATTATGTTTCTGATATTGGTGGAATTGATCTTGTTAACGAGACCGTTAATACTCTTGCGGAGTGCATCCCAAGTCAGCCTCTGGTACTCTTCGCTGCATTCATCCTCGACTTGCAGTTGATTCATCATCTGTGAAAGCTTTGAGGGAGGGATATATATTCCATCTTTTGGATTTCTTCCACTTGCTTGCAAACTGATTTTCCCACCGGATTGTTTAATTGATCGCCGGAGGTGTGACATTTCGTCTTCTTCCTTGTATCAAACACAAATTTTGATGCTGAAAATAAGGATTGATGGTGATGGTGGCGGCGGAGAATGGAGGATCTGCTGAATTGGAGGTTGAATTAGGGTTTGGGAATTGGGAGAACTGCGGAACTTGAAGAAAATATATAGGGCTAATCTCTGTTTGAAACCGCGTTCTATCTTTCCTTTATTGATAGTGTTCAAAAAAAGAAGGCAAAATTACAGAAAACCACCCTTTAAATATGGGTGTTTTCAGTTAACCACCCCTTAAATTCAAAATTACATAAAACCACCCTTTAAATTGTATTTGTTTACAACTCACCACCCATTCAACTATTTCGTTACTTTATCATTAAATATATTATATTTTAATATTTTAAACTCAAATTTTCTTGTAAATATATTAAAATTTTGAATTTAAGGGCCCAATTATATTTTAGGGATCATTGCATTTATTTTTAAAAATAATAATCAATAAAGCCTAGAATTATTATCTTAATTTATGTTTGAAAATGTTTCTAAATGTTTAAAACATTATGTAAATTACTCTTATTTAAAAGATAAATAAATAAGAGTAATTTCCATAATATTTTAAAATTCTATAAACATTTTCAACCATAAATTAAGATAATAATTCTAGGCTATATTTATTTTATTTTTTAAAAATAAATAAAATAATCCCTAAAATATGATCAACCCCTTAAATTCAAAATTTGAATATATTTACAATCAAATTTGAGTTTAAAAATATTAAAATATAATATATTTAATGATAAAGTAACGAAAATAGTTGAATGGGTGGTGAGTTGTAAACAAATACCGTTTAAAGGGTGGTTTTATGTAATTTTGAATTTAAGGGGTGGTTAAGTGAAAACACCCATATTTAAAGGGTGGTTTTCTGTAATTTTGCCAAAAAAGAAATATAGTGTTCTATCTTCTTACCCAAAAAAAAATCAATCTTACAAAAAAAAAAATCTATCTACTTGAGAAAACTTCATAATTTTCATTTAAAAAAATTAATAAAATATTAATTTTTTAAAAATAATACTTATTTATAATAAGTTTAATATTATTTTTAAAAAATAATATTTTATAAAAAAAATTAACTACTTACAAAGACATAAAAAAAAATCAAATTGCCTATATTTTAAGATGGAGGAATTATCTATTTTACTTTATTTTTGTTTTTATCAAGAAGTGTTATTAGTGAATGCCCATTTAAAAAATAGTTAATTTAATTGAATACTATTACAATTCCCGCGCCATGCCGCGGTTTTTTAAAACTAAAATATTAATAATATATATAAATATATTATAAAATACTAATAAAAGTTAAGATAAAAAAAATTACCATAAATGTATCTTATAATTCTGAAATAATTTTTTTTATATCTCGTCTAAAGTATAATACATAAATGTAGATATTTTAAATCACCCAGTAATAATAATATCAATATCATTGTAAATTTTTTAGAAATTTTGAAATCGGAATCATGCATTTAGATGTGATGTGTCACAACTAATAATTATATTCAATGTTTTGAATTAAACTCAATAGTTAGTACATAAATGTGAGTTAAGCCTAATGGTTATATTAGATTGAATTCAATATTTTGAATTAAGCTCAATTGTTAGTAAATATGTTAAGAATAAAAGAGAATGGAGGATTAAAAAAAATTAATGGAAAAAAGAAAAGAAAAGGAGAAATAAAAAAATCAAGGAAAAAAACATAATTGGTCAATATTCCTAAAACTCCTCTAAGATTGACACGTAAGCAAAGTTTTCTAAATTAAGGTTATATATAGATTGTCTTAATCCAATCAATCCTATAACAAAAAAGATCTGGAATTTAATAATAACTAATAAATAAGTTTGATGTAACAAATTGTTATCTTTACATATGATCAAAATCTTAAAACAAAAACAATATTGTGTCGTAAATCAATAATGTAAATGATACTCAAAATCATACAACATCTTTTTTTTAATTCAGGATATTTATTAGTGAATATTTTATTCGTTGTATATTTAAAAACATGTCACTTTAATATTTATACATGTTTTTAAAAATAATACAAAAATATCTATTAATTTTTTAATGATTTCATATTTATTATAAAATTATAAAATACTTAATCATAAAATTAATAACATATACAGTATTTTTCAAAACGGATATCGAATATGAGAAATAGTGGGCCAGTGTTAACATAGTGGGCCAATCAAGCCCATTAAAGTAACTTATGGGCTCCAATTGTCGCCAGTAAACCGCCAAAAATAACGGTTTTTCAAAAGATAACCACCCCAAAAACTACCGCCAACTTCCCAACCGTTAACTCCTCCCTCCAAACGAGCGTCTATAAATACGTTGGTGCAGGTTCCCAATTCCGTTGAATCATTGCAGTTGCGCTTAAAGAACCAGGTTGACACATTCAAGTATCGGCGTCCTATTCTCTGTACAAACAACCGCAGATGATGCAAGCGGTGAATGAATTCCGCCTTGGCTGTGGCTCTATAATGGCCATTATCTTGATCACGGCCGTCATCCTGTTTGTGCCGCCGATGCTTAGCCCGGGCCCAATTGGACCGCCAGGGCTGCCGCTACTCATGACGATCCCAATAGTCCTGGTTGTTTTGGGCGGTTTACCTTCATCGGGCTTACGCCTACTAGGGTTAGATTTAATGGTATTTCGATCGTGTAATTTTGCCCTTTTTATCTTTTCATTAGTAAGTCAAGAGAAGGGTAAAAGTACCAATGTACCACAGTTTGAAACTTTGAATTGAATAATAAACGATAGATGGTGAATTGACCATTTACTTTTATATGATAATTGTCCATTTTATCATTTTTCATGTAGCAAGATGATCATCTTGTGAGAATCAATTCCCTTATTCCTAACGTTCTGCTGATGAAATATAGCCCTCGTTATATATGGGTAACAGCTCCCTCCGGCCAAAATAACATTTTCTTCATCGCCATCATTATCCTAATCAACAGAGTCCGAAACATCGCATTATAGGATGAGGGAGGGGATTGTATGCGGCCATCAGATTGGCCTTCAAGGGCCTACATATATGGGCCCAAACCAAAATTAGGCTACACTAATTTTTAGATCGACGTATACTTAATAAAACGATGTCTTTTTTTTTACTTTTCTAATAATTATTAACAACAAAATCTAATTACTGCTCCAAAGGATTCATGAATTCCATTTATGATAATTAGTTACTTGTTTGTACTGTTGTACAAATTGGACGCACTATAGTTACTTTTTCTTTATTAAGATGATTATATAGGTATTTTAATAATGTAATAAATAAGATTAGAATAATATGGTAATGATATTTTTAAAATTTGTGAAATAAAACTATATATATGTTATAATAAATGGATCGAGTAATGTATATTTTTGAATGGTACCATAAAATTAACCCGAGTAGGTGAATGTATTTAGAAAGATACTCCGTATGATACGGGAGTATATGAAAATACAGTCAGAGATAGCGGAAGCGATGATTAAAGCAATGGAGATGGCTTTACTCATCATCGTCCCCTTTAGAATAAAAAACATATTTTAAGCGCGCATAGGCGAAAGTGCAAGTGTACGTTTCAGCAGCTGCCGCTGGTGAATGTGAATGGTGACGCGATGTGAGTTTGCATAGGCATAGCATTGCATTGCATTTGCAGCAGATGATAAAGCAAAGCCGTAAAAGCAAAAGCAAAAATTGATTTGGGATCCATCATTTCATTTCATCACTTCCCTTGCATTTTCATTTTTAACGTCAGGACCAGGACCAGGAGCTTCTACATACCGTAGGTAGTATTAAAAATATCCCAACTGAAAAGTAAAGAAAAAGACGTTAATACGTTGATTGTCGACAATGACGGTGTCGCCAGCTCCATATGGCTCCCTCCTCAACATGGGCGCCATCTCTTTACCTCCTTGATTTGGTAAATAAAAAGCGTTCATCGAGATTCGAGTCGGAGACCTATCTCTTTACCTCTTGAATCATAAAATAGCGGTGTCATCCTCCCGTCCGTTAATATGATCTCTTATGTGGTCCGTCTTGTCTTACTGGTTAAAAATATTATAAAATTACCCATTTTATTAAGAGAAATAATAAAATAATTCGATATATTCAATCAAGCGATATGGACCGCATAAGACACCATATTGCTATTAAAAGAGTTTTTATATCGTGAGCCTCGCATTTGGGTTAGTTTATTGAATTTCTTTTTTCAAGTTGTTTATCAATTTTTTAAAATTTTATAAAATATTATAGAATTTGTCATGTCAAATAAAAATTTACTCTTTTAATCTATTTATAAATGCTAAAATTTTGATATATCTATAAAATTTCATCAAAATTGTCATATAGATTTTAATTTTAAGTTAAATTATAACCTTAAATTATTGTATTAATCTTTAGCATGTCGAATAGAACCTTAAGAGATGGAGCTGGGCCGGTACCTAGTTAGCCCGCCTACGAATGACCCAAATCTCCATGTCCCCTCCTTATAAACCCTATTGTAAAATAAAAATAAATAAAATTAAAGAATAAACAAAACAAAAAAAGAAAATGAAGAATTTTACAAGTATGGATAGGGAAAAGGGACAAGAAGAACCGATAATTTAGACCCTGCCGACCTATCTTTTTTTTTTATATACATATAGATAAAAATTTGGATGAGATTAAGCCTATTTATACAACCATCTAATAACATCTTTGCAAATGCATATACCAAATGCGAGGCTCACGATATAGTTTTACATAAAAAAACTAATTTCTGAATTTGTGGCAAACAGGGGTGGCCGTCCCACCTTTCGACCCTCTTGGTTCCACCTATACGTGACTTGATTTGGGCTCCGTCGTCTTCGCCCGAGCTCGAAAATTGCAAGGTGATAGGAGGGAGAGGGCATGGGGATAAGAGGGATCAATCGAGATTGAGTCGGAGTCTGAGGGAGGCAGCCATGGGAGCTGTTCAATCTTGAGATTCGAGAGAGGGCGGAAAGTCAAGATTGTGCGTGAGAGAGGCGTGTCTCCATGGGTGTGAAATATGAGCCCCATAGATTGTACAAGGAGTAATTGAGAGATCGACTAATTAAGACCGAGAGCGAGAGATTGAGGGAGGAGATCGATGCCCATATCAATTTGAGTATGTCACTGGATTAATGAAGAAGATGAACAGTGATTTGCACTTTCCACCATTTAATTTACAAATTTTTACCCAAATCTTTTATTAATTATATTTAATGTTCAAACTTATTTTGGTTTGCAAATGATGGACATTATTTTAATATTGGTTTAATATGAGATAGTTTGTATATAAATTTGTGAATTTTAAAGTTCGGATATATTATTTTTTGTTCACAATGGATAGTTCGTATTATTTTCATCCATTTTTTCTAATTGAAATGTTGAAATTCGAATTGATTCAGAGCAAAAAATATTAGAAGATTTTACATCAAATATTTCAATTTCAAATCAAGTGTTGGTTCATTTCATTGTTTATGAATTATGATAAGGGATTTTGGTATGGGTAAATATTTTGCTCGAATCAACAAAGTGTTAATTGTTGGTTCATCCACTCCTCGCAATGAGTTGCAAATGTTGATAATGGTAATGTGAAGGCAAATGTGAATAATTCAATTTCGCCCCACCTTTCGACGACTTCTGCGGCCGCCACTGGTGGCAAATACTACCGACTTCAAGGAAGATAACAAAACGATAGATCGGTCGAGTGATGCATAGTTTGAATTCAGATTCAACTATTCGAGTATCCCATTCAGAGTTCAATGCTCTCGTTTACAAAGACACTTTTGTAATGGTATAGCATTGTACGTGGTATAGCATGATCTAACACTATTAAAAATAAAGATTAACTTATATATAGAAAAATGGTTTTTTTCTATCATATGTCTTAATGGCATAAGATAAGACTCTAAATTGAAAAAAATTCCCTAAAAAAAAGGCAACCGACTCTAAGAATCTAATTAAAAAAAATGCTAAATCCATTAAAATTTTAAAAAAAATTCTAAATTTAAGGTCTTATCCTATATTTTAAGGGTATAGGATATAAAAATCGCATGGCTCATTTTCTATATCACAATATTTTGGATAGATTAAGGTTCGTACTTAAAAATAATAATTAATTTGCTAGAAGGCAAAAAATATTATGAGACCCAACAACCAATGTCAAAGATTCAATTTATGAATCTATCCTTTTTTAGCGATTCAATTTACGAATATACCCTACTATAACAATTATTTTCAACATGTTTATAATATTATATTAGTATTTAATTACTAAAATATAATTATAAAATTTAGATTTAAAATAAAATAGAAAGCTCCATTGATTAAAAAAAAAGAAATTACACAAAAGCTAATACATAAACTAAATATAATATATTGTAATTAATCAATTACAATTTACCAAGGAAAATTACAATATAAATATATTTTAATTAATCATTTTTTTCAAAATATGTCAAAACATTTTCAAAATTGATGTCTATGTGTAGAGAAAAATGAATTTAGTATTATGGTAATTTTTAATATTTTTTTTATAGTTTAAATAGCAAAAATGATATTACGTGAATGTAATTAAAATGTACCAGATTAAATCTCAGGCGTTGATTCCATTAAATATAAGTCGTTCATCCCGTCCACCAATGATATTGTGCCAAGTGTCCTCCCATGTGTAGAAATATGGCAGCCAAAAGGACGATAGCATCGATGCTAAATTAAAACCCTTCAAGTATCCCTCCAACCCTTCCCTTAATATTTTATCATTTTTTTCACTTAAGAACCTTGAATAGTGACCCCGTTAAAGATGACCTAAGAGCTTATAATAACAATAGTCAAAGAAACCGTTAAAAATATGGTGGTAGACATCGAGGCTGAGAGAAAAATTAGTATATTACCCCCGATGGGTCAGTCCATCATGGGGTAATTTAATGGTAATTGGTAAGGAGTGATATCATGAGGTTAATGGAAGGTATCGAGTTCGATTCATGCCTCTGTTTTTTCTATCATTGGATCTAATCGCTCGACGAAAACGATTTTATCTAGTGTTGTGACTCTTGTCAGCTGGGTAACGTACGCGATATTTACCACCAAAGGTTGTTACCAATACCACGTACGTTATATTAAAAAGAAAAGTATCTATTCAAATCAGTGGCAGATCTTGATACAATTAGTTGAGGGGGCGGAAAATTAAACCCTAAATTTTTTTCCCCGAAAAATCATCAATATTATGAATGTGTAGTTAGAATAAAAAGATAAATCGTATATACCTTCTTTCACGGTTTTCAAATATTTTAATATAGCATACTAATTTGAAGGTTTCGGGTTTAATTACTCAAGTGTCGAATTTGAGCTTATAATATATCAAATCGAAGCTATCGACGATAAGAACATATATATTAAATTTTATTTTTGATTGGGGGGCGACTGCCACCCCCGGTCCTTTAAAGGATCAGCCTCTGATTCAAATGTGAAATATGCTCTTTAACGATCGAGGATCTTTAAAATAAGAAATATATATGAAATTTTTGTAAAGTATGTATGTGGAAATTAATATAGTAGGTGCAATTTCTTAATCTTAAAACATAAAAGCAGCCATTGATAGCTTTTCTTAATTTTAGCAACTAGCTAGCTACCTAGATAGCATGTGAACAATTAATATATGCAATTTAATTATCAGTTAGTATAATTAAGTATATATTTTTTTTTTGGTGGGTATAATTAAGTATTTAATTGATTAATAAGCTGTGGGTTCTAATTGCACCGTCCTTGTAAAAAGCAAAGGCGGAATTATCGTATGTCGCAGTTAAGGCACATATACTCTTCAACACGTACATTAATTTATGTAATTAGGCATACTTTTATACAAGTTATATATTAATGCATTGAGGGTTCCAATCTTATAGCGTTCCGAATTAACTGAAAATAATCTGGTCACTATTTTAACATAATAATATAATCAGATAATTAGATGCATGGTGGTCAGAATATGATATTATCAAAATTATTACCTTAATTTATAATTTTATATATGTATTCACTCCTTACAATGCATTCATGAGACCAATTTTGAACCATTGGATTGAATTTTGATGAATAGATCGCTAAGATTGATGATCGATTGATATTAATATTTATGAATATTTTTTAATTTTTTTAAAATATACAATATTTACTAATAATTTATTAATGCCTTAAATAAATCAGAACTCTTAAGGGTGTTTGGATATATAGCCAAATATATTATGACTTATAATGTAATAGTGTATTATAAATCATAATGTTTTGCTATCCTTCTAATCCCTAATTAATTTCCTTTTGATAAATTTAAAAAAAAAATACAACTAAGGAATATAGAAAAAGTAGTTTTTTTTTTATGACGTGGGGGTTCCGAGGTTATCGACTAGTCCCTCACGGGTCTAGGTCCTAGCCTGCAAAGGACGCAAACCGATTAAGTCAGGCGGCAAGCCACCAGAAAAAGTAGTGTGTGTTGATCCTACTATATAATTATATGTATAGATGCTTCTTATCAATACATTCGTACCCTTTCAAACGATTAAGTCGTACGTTTCATATGTGCTATGATTATTAATTGCAAATATAAAATTTATACTCGGTTTGTATGGGAAAACCTTTGTGAGCAATGATTAGAATTATGTTCTGATCACTCTTTAAACCATTGTTATACGTACTAATTACTACTACTAACGTTTTATTATTAATATCCTTGGTTTTTAATGGTACAATTTTTAACTTTTGGTGCTCGATCTCTATTCTCTAGTACTACCTCCGATCCAAAATATATGTCGTTTGACTTTTCAGCACGTATTTTAAAAGCAACTTTAACAACAACTATTAAAGATCCTAATTTGTAAAAAAAAATAAAAAAAATATTGAGGGTGGAGTGAGAAGGGTGCTTATGAGATGCTATTTGTATCGATGCTAATAGCATTTTGCATTTGGGTGGCTGACGCAAGGGAGGACATGTGGCACCATCTCAATGGTGGATGAGATGAGCAGTTGAGATCGGTTGGATTTAATGGTTGAGATTTAATCTGACACATTTTTAATTACATTCAAATAATGACATTTTCACTATTTAAAATGTAAAAAAAAAAATTAAATTTACCATAATACTAGATTTATTTTTCTCTACATATAGACATCAATTTTGAATACGTTTCGACATATTTTGAAAAAAATGATTTCTTTCGATATAATTATATTGTAATTTTCCTCGGAAAATTGGATCTTAGGCGTTCGGTACGGTGCCCGATTGCTTATTATACTTTTACTTATTCATTTTATATATGATCTAAATTTTATAATTAAATCTTAGCAATTCAATATTAATATAATATTACAAACATATTATAAACATGTTGAAAATAATTGTTATAGAGGGGTATATCCGTAAATTGAATTGGTAAAAAAAAAGATGGGATGTGGGATGCTATTGTTAAAGTGAAAAAAAGTAAGAAAGGATTGCTATGCTAATGTGGCGGAGAAAGATGAATAAAAAAAATAGTAATTTTAGTATCTTGAATAGTAACTGATAAACATGACCTAAGAAGGTAAAAACTATATAAAATATCAACTTTTTTAAAATTATTTTTAACAACTTAATATTTGTTGGTAATAAGTATTAAATTGTAAAAAAAAACTTAATATATTATATAGTTTTTAACTTTTTAAAATATGTATTAAAAAGTCAAACGATATGTATTTTGGATCGGAGGGATTACAACGGTTAGTTTATTTGCTAATTTATTTGACCTTTAATTTTAATACAATGGCTAGTTTATTCAGACGCTTTAATTTCTTTACAAAAAAAAAAACAAGACTTTATTTTAAAAAATCTCGTGAAACTAATGGGTCGGTGATTAATTATGATAGGACTGTCATTTTGCAAAGGATTATTATGGCTCATAGAAAATGGGGAATCCATCAGTGTCTGGGATGATCCATGGCTTCTTGACCATGATCTAACAACATATAAGAATGATCAAAACGGTAATCTGAAAGTAGTTGATCTAATTGTAAACCAAACTCAATGGAACATTACTCTCCTAATGCAACTCTTCCGTCAACACATAGCCAACAAAATTCAAGAAATCAAAATACCAAAATGGAAGCCTAGGGATAGGCTGATTTGGAAGCCCAATCCGAATGGAAATTTCACAACCAAAACTGCATATCAAATAATCAAAGAAACACAACAAGATGACTATGACTACAAATGGATTTGGAAGCCAAATATTCCACCTCGATTAAAAAACCTTGTTTGGAAAATAGCGGTTGATGGGTTAGCTACAAAATGTAGACTTAATAGATATTTTTAATACAGTCCCTTCTCAATGTTGCCTTTGTAACAGTGAGGATGAAGATACTCACCACCTCTTCTTAAACTGTCAAGTAACAAGATCGATAATTAGAAACTATGAACAAGTAACTAGTAAATCCTTTTTACATCTCCAGAGAAGGAATCTCTCAATTGATGATATTATGCTACTAAGGAATCAAAATACAAACTTTGAAGAACTTTGTTACATTTGGCAAATAATATGGGAAACAAGAAACAACATTATCTTTAACAACAATAAACTAGACAACCCATCGACCCTAGTTCAAAGAATTCTAAATGATATTGCAAACTGGAACAGGACAAATGATGAAACAGTAAAGACAAACCCAAAAGAATAAACGACAAAAGGCAAAATGGGAAACCCCCCCGAATACGGTAATTAAAATAAACGTTGATGGCCCAGTGCGCCCCACTGGCCAGTGTTATGTGGGTGGGGTCATCAGGTATTCCAATGGTCACATTATTGATATTTTTCATTAGGAGATAAGACGGAGTTCAATTATCCAAACCGAGGTTTTAGCTATTTGCACGGGTATGCAGAAAGCGATTGAGAGAAGTTTCAAGAAAGTCGTAATTGAAGGAGACAATCTAGAAGCAGTGAAAGAAATTACTGGCTCGACAACAATAAATTGGGAGATCTTGCACCAAGTTGAAGAAATCAGGCTTCTTTCTAATTTCTTTGATCATATTGAGTTTAAGCACTGTTATAGAGAAGCAAATAGAGTAGCAGATTTCATTGCTAAGAGTAAAAGAAACTGTAATATGTCCACTCTCCCTTTAAACAGGGATCTTTGTAACATTATCCCTTAGGATGATCAAGGTTGTGTTCTGTTTTCCTAACAGAACCTTCCTAATGTCTGCCTGTAAAAAAAAAAGGACAGTTAGGCTTCGTTTGCATTACATACTTATAATGCAATTATGTCTTATAGACCATTATTTTGTAGAAGGCATTAATGAGTTTCAAATTTTTTAAATTATACTGGATAATTAATTATTTTATTTCCTTTGACTCTCTGGCTTCCCTCATATCCTAGTCCTTCGTCTCTCTCCCGATTCTATGTATCTCATCTCTTTTCATTCTCTATCATCAATCCATCAAATACTCATCCAACTCAAATCAAGGAATTTCAATTGGTTAGATATAGAACTCTAATTTTTTAGATCTAACTAAACGGTGGGATGATTGGTGAGGTTGTGGATGAGATGTGCAGAGAATAAATGGGCCGCCGTGGGTGTAGTAGTCATGGAGGCGGTGACGGCGCGGTGAGGAGAGGACAAGCCCCGGTGGGTGGAGTGGCCATGAAGGCGGTAGCAACGGGAGCGAATGAGAGGTCGATAAACAGAGGCGAGAGGCCGAGCCACTGGTGGTTGGCATCGATCTGGTTCTGGACGGATTGGTAAGGGAGGAGGCCGGAATGCTCGTGGTGGTTGTTGGCTTCGGAAGACCGGCGAGGCCAAGGAAAGGGTGTGCAAGACTGGGGAGAGAGAGAGAGAGAGAGTACAGTAAAAAGAAGAGAGAGAAAGGGGGAGGGGAAGAAGAAAGAGAAGATAGATTTTTTAATTTTTTTAATATTTGGTCATACCAAACAGGTTTTATAAACACCAATTTTTATAATATATAATGAGCAATTATAATTAAATACTTATACATCCAAACGGACCCTTATTTTGCATTAAATGAGCCAATCATTGATACCGAGTTCACCTCAAACCAAATCTAAATATGAACTCAGAACTCATTATAAAAATACGACAGGTCAATTGTAACACAGGATTATACTAACTCCAATGGTTAAGTGTGCAAATGTACATATTTGCACAAGGTGTTAAAAAATACACATCACTTTTTGATATTTTACTCCATTGGTTAGATGTGTATTTTATACACATCCATCTCTACATAAATATGATTAAATTAAAAAGGTAAAAGAAAAACTTAAAAATAACCAATAGAAATGATCCCTACTTTATTAAAAAGTGATAAAAGTTTTTGCACATGAGGGAGGTGATGTGCTTATATTTGAGCACATTGTGTGCAAATGTACATATTTTGCACACTCGAAAGTAACCATTGGAGCACAATTTGTATCAAAATGTGCATATTTAAGCATTTGCATCATACCATTGGAGTTAGTCTTAATCCATCCAAATTGCGATTATCCACCCAAGTATAACACCAATACTCATTGGAAGATTTTCAGAGGGATTGAAAAGATTCGAAATATGAAGAAGAATTTTGACATCATAAAATTCAGACATTGTTTCAGAGAATCAAATTTGCTGCCGACTATATTGCTAGTAATAAGAATATTTGTAATATGTTGATCATCCCTTCGAATAGGAAATTGTGTAACATCATCCGTCAGGATGATCTCTGCTAAGCAAATACATCCTTCTGTCTTCCTACTGTAAAAAAAAAACATGGATATAAGGGTGGATTGGGGTCACTCCAACCCGTCCCATTTATTTAAAAAAATAGATAAAAACATATTTGAAAAATATTTATATATGAGCATATCTAACCTCTTTTTTTTTTTTAGAACCCTCTAACATCTTTCTTACCATTATATTTGACCATTTGTTTTACAAGGCCTTGATTTTTCGACGTAGCTTGTTTGGGTTTTATGTGCTTGTACTTTTGGTGGTCTTAGGTGTGTTGTGGGTCATTGAAGATGCACAACATCTTGAGTCGGGACTGATTGGGGTTGTGAACTCGTGGTGGTGTGTTCCAGTCTTCCAGACAACTCTGTTTTCGGGAGGCGCTTCCTTAGGATTTGTCTTCACTTCCCATCGGAGATAGAATCCTAATGTACCATTAAACAACGGTGCTACCATGATGATGCTTGACTTGATTCTTCCTTAGAATTTGTCTTTTTTCTATTTGGAGTATTATATTATGACGGGTAATTCATCTATCAATCCGTCCGTCTTTCGAGGGATCGAGTCCTTTCTTGTATAAAAAAAAAACTAACCTGACCAAAATATTAAATCGATTTATTTTTGAGCCGAGCCCAAGTGCTTGACTTACATAACCGCTTGATGGGAGCCGGAGCCAGTCTACAGTTTGGATTTGCAAATTGCAAATGGGTGGGATTGCGTGTTGCAGGCTGTGGACGGTTAAGTGTTGGCTGGCCCCACATGATCTTTTTTCATGTGGACCCCTCGAATTTTTGTTAGCTTCTGACCCTATTTAATTTCCCTTTCATTAAAAAAATCCTTCAAAAAAAGAAAAAAAGCAATATCGAGCTGAAGCTTCTTAATCCCCCATTTGGGTTTTCACACCACTGTCCCCCCAAAGAATCCACAAAAGCTTCCCGTCGCTTTTGCATACCATCCTCCTTCCATCTTCGCCCTCCGATTTCCATCATATTTACAGCCCTACCCAACCGCCACAGCCCCTCCCACAGTGGCAATACCGTAAATATACCCACAATCGCGGCTACGAGGCTTTAACCCCACCAACAGTTTGTTATCATATAAAGCTCGTTGTCCTGCAACTGAGATCGACCTCTCTCTCGCATTTCTCTCTCTCTCTCTCTCTCTCTCTCGATCTCTGAAAAGCTGAGGATTACGTAAACCGACAATGGCGCCGATGAGTCTCCCACCGGGCTTCCGATTCCACCCGACGGACGAGGAGCTAGTTGCTTACTACCTCGATCGCAAGATCGCTGGTCGGAAAATCGAGCTCGAGATCATCCCGGAGGTCGATCTCTACAAGTGCGAGCCCTGGGATCTGCCTGGTAATTACAAACCCTAACTTGCTTAATTGCTTTGCTCTTGATCTGATTTTTGAGATATAGCGCGCAAGTAGAAATTGATCCAGCAACTCGATCACTGATCTAATTTACCGATCGAAGTGAATCGAACTGATATATCGAATTGTGTTCGTGGTGGTGCGCGCAGAGAAGTCTTATCTGCCGAGCAAGGACTTGGAGTGGTACTTCTTCAGCCAGAGGGACCGTAAGTACCCGAACGGGTCCAGGACCAACCGAGCCACACGGGCCGGGTACTGGAAGGCGACGGGGAAGGACCGGTCAGTTCAGTCGCAGAAGAAGGCGGTAGGGATGAAGAAGACGCTGGTTTATTACCGGGGGAGGGCCCCACATGGCCACCGAACCGACTGGGTTATGCACGAATACCGCCTTCTTGAATCCTTACCCGGCACTCCTCCCTCACTTAAGGTATATTTCTATCAAATTGTTTACTTTCAACTTTAACTTATAAAAAAAAACATACTCTCTCTCTCTCTCTCTCTCTCTCTCTCTCTCTCTCTCTCTCTCTCTCTCTCTCTCTCTCTCTATATATATATATATATATATATATATATATATATATATATATATATATATATATTGCTATTGTGATTCTCCTGCAATTTAACTTACGGTTTCAATGACATAAATTATTGAATAATTATTTTTATTTTTTTTATAAGGAAAAAATTCGACTTGATCCTTGATATAGGTCGATGAGTTGGTAGACAGTTATTGAATAATTATGGATGCAGTTTCTACTATTCCACCATATAGTATATGATTTTTATATAGAAAAATACACATTTTATTAAATAATTTGATGATAGTTAATCGATCTATTTATAGTTATACATCTACAGCTTGTGTATACACTCATCATATCATTTCTAAATAATGATTATCATTTTATAATTTCTCTTTGGAAATTATGAAATTGGGATGAAACTATATCAAATCATCCATTGATTTATTAATTTATTGGTATTTTTTCGCTTAAAAAATTTACAGTACTTGGCATTTAGTAATGAAGCTTCTTTTAGTCTCCATGGACCTTACTAGCATTAATGTTAGATCCTCACAATTTTGCTGGTATATATGTGTTGTATAGGATTCATATGCGCTGTGTCGCGTATTCAAGAAGACGCAGCTGGAAAATCCGAAGGAGAAAAACATCAATGGCAGCAGCTTCAGGGACAATTCAGACGAACAAGCGACAGTGGACGAGGTCCAGATTGAAGATTCATATAACATGCCATCAGTCCAGATTGAAGATTGCTCCAAGTTCCCTTCGGAAGCCTCATCCGAGCTCACCCAAGGGACGTCACCAATAGACGAAACCCTTCCCGGTGACGCCCACCAGACCCCATTCACCTCCGATGAGGCCAACAGCATCGCAACCAGCTGCAGTGACATCACACATCACAATACCAACGTCTCGTACCCCCTTGTTAGCCATTGCCTATCCAATCTATTTCATGAGGTACAAATAACACATTCATCCCTTTTTTTCTTATATAAATCTTATCAACATCTATGGAACAGTTTACTGTCATTCAAAAATAAAAATCTTGATCTTACATATATATGATTAAAAGTATAGTAAGTACGCATGATAAAAATTTTGGTAGTCTTCCTTGAGAAAAAAGGTGAAAAAAAAAGAAAAAAAAAAAAGTAGGAGCTTCAAATATATATGAATATATGATATGATATGAGTAATAATTAAACTGGAAAATGAATGGTCCATGAAGAAAAAGCCCTTTGAAGCTTCTCTTTTGATCTCAAAAGTTTAAAAAGCATCTTCAACTGATAGAACTGCCCTCTTTCTTTTACTAAAGCGATATATCTATGCAGCTTCTACTAATTATAGTCTCCAAACTACACTTCAGACTTACTCAGATCACACTTTTTTTTGCCCCTCATCATCTTCATTCCGTAGCTTCTTTTTGACTGATCTCACCTCAACTTTCCATCAAATTCCAACATCAAAATCTTCATTTTTCTTTACATTAAATTATTATATATTAATTGGCATTATTATTATATATTATCATCAATGCAGGATATGCAGATGGCGGAGTGCTTGAATGCGAACTACCCACCGCCATACCCATCGCTATTGCTCGATGATTTCCCACAGATAAACATCGGTGATGTGTATGAGGAGAAGTTCAAGGAGTTTATGAGCGGGACGGTGATGCTGGAAGACATCTCAAGTTTTTTAGTTCATCAAAAGGACTAGGGAAAAGATGATGTTTCTTTCTTTTTTTTTTCAAAAAACAAAAATCAGTTACAAAACATATACACAAAAATCACATAGACACACAGCACCTAACATACAGTATCAGTAGAGTATTCAAATAGTAACATGGTTAGGTTAATAACCCAAGTAGGAGTTAAAATTGTTTCATTTATCAAAGATGCAACTTTGTCATGGGATTGACATAGTTGAGTCTCGACTTGAGAGGAGATATACACATTCTTTTCCTCTCTCTTAATTTTTATTTTTCTCATTTTCTTTGTTCTTCTAAATTAATGTTCTTTTCTGGTCAAATTAATGACTTGATCTTCTTGTATTTTTATATATATAGTTGGCAAATGTGAAAACTTTTGTAGTATAATGAATCTTTGTCCAATCAGCAGTAGATCAGCCCTTACACAATAACTTAAGCGCGCTTTGGTGATCGATAACCTACAAACAATACACATTGATCGAGCCTAGAGCGCAATCTTATTATTCCTTGAGAGTTTCATTGATTGGATTGGTTTATGTTTTGTTATGGGGCTAGAAGCGCCTTCTGTGTGGATAAAGCAATGTCATATATATATATATATATCTATATATATATATATATATATATATATATATATATATATATATATATATATATATATATATATATATATATATATATATATATATATATATATATATATATATATATATATATGCATTGGGCACTGCAGACATGATAGGAGAATGGATATATAGATTCAAAAGTTTCTGAGTAAATGAATTCGATCAGATCGAAGCAAATTTATTGGGTCACAACTCACACGGCCATTACGTGCTGTCTTACACAGCAATTTGAATTCATCGGTCAAATGGACCCACCTTGAGCGGGTAACTTACCTATATTACTCTTGATCGACGATCGATCACTTAAGGATGCCATTGATAATGATAATAAGATGGTTATTACTAAAGAAAGGAGCAAAATTACATGATCAATTTCAGTCAATCTCCCATCTAGGTGGTAGCAATGGTGGAGCCAGAATTCCGACTAGGATCGAGGTGCTAAAAAAAATTCGGGAAAACACTTATTTTTTTGGGTGTATACCTTATGCCTTAATAAGGAGTTTTTTTTTAAAAAAAATATTGAAAAGAACACTAAAATTGTGATTTACTCCTTAATTTTTTCATTTAAATAGCTGAGAGGAAACAAAAATATAGAAATAAATCAATAAGAATGATTTTGAAAATAATATTGAAAATAAATATTAAATATATAATTTAAATGTAAATATGACATTTTTAAATGAAATAGTTGAGGAAAAAAAATATAGAAAGAAATAAAAAAATATTAATTTAATTAGATAGTTTGCTTATTATGATAGTACTAGTGTAAGGCCCGTGCCTTAGGCACGGGTACGAAATATTTTGATTATATACTACAATGTAATATTATACAAGTAGGCTGGCAAAAATGGAGGGCTGCGTCAGGAGTCTTATGTGACAGAAAAGTTCCTTTGAAATTAACTCAAGGGTAAGTTCTACAGAGTGGTGGTGAGACCGGATTTATTATATGGGGCAGAGTGTTGGGCGACAACGAAGGCACAGGAACAGAAACTCTTGGTGGCTGAGATGAGGATGTTGAGGTGGATGTGTGGGTTTACCTTGCGAGACAGAATAAAAAATGAGACTATCCGTGAAAGGGTGGGACTGGCTAGTATTCAGGCTAAGTTACGAGAATCGAGACTATGATGGTATGGACATGTGCAGAGGAGAGATCCAAGTGCGCCGGTACGCAGATGTGAAAATTTGGCTATCGAAGGCGTTCGTCGGGGCAGAGGACGTCCGAAGAAGAGGAGAGATCCAAGTGCGCCGGACGTCATCCAAGTGCGTCGGACGTCCTCTGCCCCGACGAACGCCTTAAGAAGAGTTGGGGTGAAGTGATTAGACATGATCTGGCCGCTTTGGGACTCTCAGAGGAGATGACGCGTGATAGAACACAGTGGAGGAGTGCTATTCGGGTTGACGAACTTAATTTAGTCGGGTGCAACGTTTTACCGCATCATGCTTTTTACCCGTATCGTTTACACCGTTTGAATTACAGTTTATGTGGGATATGTGCTACCATCTTCCCTTGTTGTCTTGTCTTTGGGTCACTAGGAAACACCCTCTCGACCTAGTCGGGGAAAGGGTGCGTACAATCCGACCCCCCAGACCCTGCTCTTTGAGCGGGATATAGTGGGCTTGGTGATGTTGTTGTATTTTATATCCGATCTCTATTCCTCTTTTTTTATATCATTTAAAATGAAATGATATAATATTTATCAAAGGTCGAATATTCAAATAAAGTAGCACAACGGAGAGAACATATATAAGAAATAGGATAACTGATAACTAAATAGGATAACAAATAACTAAATATAATCAAGAGGCCTATTTAGAATAAGCATTGTTTTGTTTCCTTTTACTATCAAAATTTAACATAATGAATACATTAAGGTCAAAATAACTAAAGTACAATAGTTTATGTACGTTGATATAATTTTATAGTTATATATTAATATACTTTAGAATATTGATATAATTTATTTATAAATGTAATGTTTATATATATAGTCATACCTATAATGTAGTTGTTGATATATATCATATAAATATAATAAATTCATAGTAATAAAAAACGTTAAAGATATTATATATTTTATTCTTATTAAATATATAAAGTATCTATTTTAGAAAATATAACATTTACAGATGAACTATTTAGAGTAGCTATTTTTGAAGTTGTAATTTATAAAGCTAAAAAAAACTAAAAAATAGGATAACAATTCAAATAAGTACATACTCCCTCCGTCTCAAAATACATGTCTTTTTAGCCCATAAAATTTTGTAAAAAATACATGTCTTTTTAGATTTAATAATTACACTTAACCTACTTTTGCATCTAATCATTACTCTAATTTTTACATCACCCCTACTCTCCTCCTCGCAAATTAAAAAACAAAAAATAAAAACTCTAATATCAAAGTCTAATCATTACACTTAACCTACTTTTTAATTACCTCTAATTATTACACTTAGGCCCCGTTTGGTATGAATGTAGTAATCGGAATGAGAATGGAAATCGGAATCGGAATCAAAATTCGGAATGAGTCATTACTTAAGCATGTTGTTTGATATAATGTCGGAATAAGAAATCTATAATATACAAAATCAATATAATACCAAAATTTATAAAGACCACAAATTGGGGATTTCGACAAAATCAAAACAAAAATTCATCAAAATCAAAACAAAAATTCAACAAAATCAAATCTGGAAGCATATTTGGGGATTTTGAACCCTATGTGGTCGGGGAGGTTGAGGTTGGGGGTTGGGGGTGGGGAGATGGTGGTGGGATGGCGGCTGGCGCGATCGTGGAATTTCATTTGTACTTATTACCTCATCATGACGACAAAAATGTCTTAAAATACCTGCAAGCCTTAACCGTGAAGGGTGATGATCAGATTAGGCGTTTATTAGTCCAAGCGATGGGAGTGGTATGTTTGGCTTGCGAGGATTTGAGCTATTCAGTCGTCGGCTTGGGAGGAAGTCAGGTGATGTTCTTATTCCAAGAACGGTCTTCTCCGATCAAATACCTTAAGAACACGACTCCGGGGGCTTTAGGTCCGGGAGATAATCAGAGCTCTTCTACTTTCTCTCTCCAATCGGATCCCTGTCTTTGAGGTCTGAAGAAGGTATTTATAAGGAAACCAAGCGAGCAGCTGACTAGCGACCTCGTGGTTTAACACGTGTAATACACGTGGTGCTATTAGAGGTGAGGTGCTTGAGCTAGCGAGCTGCTTGCTAGGATCCCGGAGAGCCACAAGGTACTTGGGGGACCTGCCCTGGCTTCTACGCGGATTTATACTAAGATCTAAGTCGCGAGGAAATATGGATCGAGGATTTTGAGGGTGTTGGGGTTTGGTCGGGGCTCGACCGAGTGCTTCACTCGCGATGAATCTTATAGTAGGGTCAGTTGTCTTTTTGCGTTGGGTGGCCTATTTATGACGTTATACATGTGCTATTTAATAGGCATATTTTCTATGGCATCGTCATATCTCCTCGTAACCGGATCGCGACCGATATGTCGTTCGCGATTAGGTTTCGACAAACACGATGCTTCCCGCCAAAAAGCCGGCTCATTGGATGGGCCTTGATTGGGCCTAATGTGTTTTTTGGCCCATTAGATAGGCTGACCCCACAGAGACCTATAAGTGGGGTTTTTGCTTTGTTCCCTTCATTTCACATTTCCGAATACAAAGAGGAGAGAGAGAGAGAGAGAGAGAGAGAGAGAGAGAGACCAAAGGTTTTCTTTGCTCCCATAGAAACGAGATCGGAGTTAGGTGGTGGTCCATTCTTCAGTCTTCCAGGCTTGCCGGCGTTTCTCTTCCATACTTCTCAAGTAAGTGTTCTTTGATCTTTCTCATGCCCAGATCAATTTCTAGGTTTGCGCTTGTTTCTTAAGCTTTTTAGGGCAAAGGGGCACAACCCTTAGTGGTCGAACCTCCCTCCTCTGGTGAGGGGTATGGCAGTTATGAGGCGGAGACTGCACTACTAGAGTTCTGTTATTTAACATCGGCTCATTAACATCAGTCAGAAAAACCTGCCATGTTAAACAGTTTTTTAACATCGGTTTTTAAAATTGGGATGTCGAAAACAAAAAAAGACATCACCCTACTTTTTTTGACCGATGTTAATAATTTTTTTTCAAAAATAATTTAAAAAGCGCGAAATTGTAAACTTGAATTAATTTCAATACCCGCCCGAAAAGTCTAGCCACTTTGAAAACCTAGTTAAGTAAACACAGGCACTTTGAAAACACAAGTTACACAACCCTCGTAAATCCGAAACCCTAGCCACTCGCTCACTTCGTCTCTCACTCTCCCGTGCCGTGAATCTCAGATCTAGGTATTTCGTCTCTCACACTCGCCCACCCACTTCACCTCGCCGTCGTAGAACGCCGCTCATCGCCGGAGTCACAGTGCAGAACTCCATCTCCGTTTTCCGTCACCCATAGGCCGCATCCCGTTCGCGCTTGGTTGCTCACTACTAGAGTGCTGGATTGCTGAAGCTAAAGTGCCAATCTCAAATCTGCCATTGCCGAACTTGACGAGCCGAGCTCCATTAACAAGGTATGTCTACTACCTACTTATAACCCATTGATTAAAATTTGATTATCTTGAGGATTTTTCTTCTTGTTTATTCACCGATTTCAATTGGAATGCTTATTATCGGTATTGTGTGGTTTCCTAATTTATTTTCAAATTCTTATTCAGAATCCTTTTCTGTCTAGTTTATTTGTCTTCCTTTGAAGAAAAAAAATTAACAAACACTGAAAGTAGCAGCAAAGTCAGATCGATACCAACAATTAATTCTTACTCAATAATTCCTTTGATGATGCAGAGTCAGATCGATACCAACGATTAATGATTTGCATCCGGCCTAGTTTATTTGTTTTCCTTTGAGAAAAAAAAAACTGCAAAACTGAAAATCTTAACAAACACTGAAAGTAGCAACAGCACAATGTTGCTTTTAAGCTAAACTTGACCCTATGTTTTCAATTTATTGGTAAGGGGCTGTTTAAACATGTTAAGGAACTAAGGTAGAGGCAGAGATAACTTTTACTTGTATGCTTAGTTTTCACTAGAATCATCAGAGGTTTAATAGTTCAGTTTTCACTTATATGCTTTACCTTTTGGGAAATTGCAGCCTTCAAAAGAGTGTGAGAATTGAATTGCTGCCACATTCTATTTGCAATCTTCTCAACATGCAGACTTTGGTACTTGATTGTTTTTGTAAGTTGCTATCTCTATTTATACGATGTGTGTTCTTACTTGGAAGGTTTATTGTAAAGTATGATCTCTGAATCAGACAACCTCAGGTTGAAATTTATAGTGTTGTGACCTTAATTTCCTTTCCATTTAAAACTTGTGTAATTCATTGCATAGATAGTTTATATATTCAATGGGACAAGAGGTAGTCATCTGAATAGTTTAACTTTGGCCTGGTAAATCTCAGCTCAGCAGGAACTGGAGCTTTCGGTACTGAATCTGCTAGTTGGTTGCATTCCGATCACAGTAGAGTCTTTCAGAAGGTAAGTAGCCTTAATCAGCGCACTGCGCTTGAACTGCATGTTTTGGATATTTTTGTTTGAGCCTCTGTATACATCATCATAGTGACATTATTTTAGAATTACATGCTTGTTAAATACTAGTTATCACACTTGATTGCCTGATTGTTTGAGGTTGATGTTGATCTTGCTTGAAATTACGGAGACAGGAATGATTCCGCAATAGGAGCTTCTGTTACCGCCTTATTCAATTGAAATTGTAAACGAAAAAGACCTAGGTTATGTCTAATTGCTGATACAATTGATCTGAGTAAATGAAAGGTAGAGATAATTGGATATAAAGGTGATGTAGGTGCTTCTCTGGGTGAATTTTGATCTGAGTAAATGAAATGTGATGTAGGTGCTTCTTTGCAGAAAAGAAGTTGGCCGAGAGCACAGTCAAAGCGAGAGTTGTAGCTTGTGTCAATCGGGTGCCAGGTATGAACTCCAATGCAGTGAATACTGAAAATTCATGTCCTGATATTGGGATGTTATTCTGAATATCTTAATTTTCTCTTGTGTGAGAGAAATACATGTCCTGATTTTGGGATGTTAATTTACTTTTTGTTATCCGAGTGTTTGTTTCTTTCAATTAACTGAGTGTGTCCTTTCTTATATGTTTCCATATGTACCCTAGCAACATCTAAGGTTAATTTCTTTTATTGCGTCTCATTTCAGTTTTTATTATCTCTAAAGTCTGGAATCAAATGTTACACTTTGTCAATTAGTTGTTGGATTATAAATGTTCAGCAATCCAACGTTGTGTCATGTTGTTATGCTAGATAAATTTGAACTTATTGAAGTAATTGTGATGCTAGAGCCTAGTGAAATAACCATAGAGATTGTAATTAGATTTTCTTACTAGACACTACTTATTGAGTTTATTAAGTCTAGTTCAGAGGAGTGCTCTCTAATAAAGAACTTAGGCAGCTGGCTTGGGATGCTTACTATAGGCAAAAATTAAGTTCCAAGGGCGCGTGATATAGATCCAAAATCTCTTATCATAGAGGTGATAAATAAATCAAAATTTTCTCATGCTTTATCAAGTTGGGTTTCTTTGTTATTTTCCGTTTTCAAGCAATTCTCTCATTTGTTTCTTGAATAGATAGTACTTTTGTGTTTGATTATCTGTTTTTTTAATTCAACAGACATATGAGAAGGGCCTGATGATTGCTGTGATTCATTTCACATCCAAGGCATTCTGCACTGCCTTAGAAATGTACCCCATTTTAATCTTACTTTGCTTTTTACACTATTCTGCATTGACTACATCAAGTTTTCAGATGTGAATGTATTTGGACACCCTTTCTTGTTGTTTTCTTTTCTGTCTCCATCTGTATGATTCAGAAATGGTGAAAGGTTCACTTTCCAGGTTGTTACACCAATCTAATGGTTGTAAGTTGGAAGGATGGTTGGCCAGTTTGCTAAGTCAAGATCAGACCCAATGGAGGAGATGGATGGCATTAAGTTGCCTTCTTACAAGGGAGATAACATCAATGGGGATACTTTCGATGAGAAATCAAGGATCCCCGACCCTACCTGGATGACTAGAGCTTATTTACAATCTACAACAACCCTTAACCTCCTGAGGTCCTTTGCGACCGGAGGTTATGCTGCTATGCAGAGGGTTAATCACTGGAATCTTGACATTGCTGAGAACAGCGAGCAAGGAGATAGGTAATCACCTCTCAGCTCAGTGTCGGTTTATCAAATTATGTTTTTAGTGGTTGTACCTAGAAGTCTTTTAGGCCGAATGATGCCTCTAAATCCTACTTTATCCACTGTGATATTTGGTTTGAAAAGGTAGTTTTTGACTTTTTAGTGTATGTATGTGTGTAAACGGTAAGTAACATAGTTTTGCTCTGTTATGCGACAAAATGTAGCTAACATGTGTTGAGCTTCATAGTGCGTGCTTTTAGTTCTTGATTTTGTGATTCTTGAACTTGTCTCTTTCTATTTCTCTTTTAATCTCTGTTTCATTTTATTTTAGGATGCAACATGTAGTGTGCAGTTCATACTTGCACACTACTTGAAATCATAACACTCCTGCACTGCTATCAACTATCTTCATCCTCTCTCCCCTTTGTCTCTTTCTGTGGCTTTTTGTACATTGGATTTCTCGTCTCTGAATATGCAGATTGAGAACCAGAAATCCCCATCTAGGTTTTCCTCATTTGACATTGAGACTGAAAACCCACAACCACTAAGCACCTAAGAATCTGCAGGAATCTCCCATTTGTTGTTGGCTTGTGATAAAAAAGGGCAAGGTTTGATTCTATGCCCAATCCCCCATAACTGCTTTCTGCATTTTTTGGGTTTTTTTGCATGTGGTTGATGAATTTCTCATTTCTCATTCCTCATTTGGGGTTTTGTTTGTTAGAATGAAGCTTTTTTGACCCAAGAACCTAGTTCAATATCAAGACCAAAGCTGAGGACTTTCATGATGATTTTGTTGTTTGTGGAGGTAAGATTCAACTTGTGATGATAATTTATTTGATCAAATCACTGTTCTCTATATCACTATTTTATTTAAGTCTATTAGCTCAAATGATAGAGCAATGTGTTGAAGCACAAAGATGCGGGTTCAAATCCCGCATAAGCTACTATAATAATCAGAAAAAAAAACTATAAATATTTCATTTAACATCGGCTAAAACCTGATGTTAATCAAAATAAAAAATCGATGTCTATGTGGGTGATGTTAAAAATAAAAGTGGTATAACATCGGTCAAAGCCCGATGTCTTTGTTCTCTTATAACATCGGTTATATTTTTATGACCGATGTTATAACATAACAAAGACATCGGATTTAAATATATAAACGATGTTGTAATATACAAAGACATCGGGTTATAGCCGATGTCAAAAAGTTTTGACTTTTTACATCACCCACATAGACATCGATTTTTTTTTTGAAAGACATCGGCTATTACCCGATGTTAAATAACATATTTCTAGTAGTGGCTGGGGTACGCCCTGGTGTCTCATCCCCTCTTCCCTCCTTTGTTCTTTTAGTTATGGTCAATTTTCATGGGGCAATCTAAACCACCTAGCGATAGCGGGATGGTGGGCGAATGAAACCTTTCGCCTCCCCCTTTTTGTTTTCCCAGAGGTGATTTCTCGAAAATCGAGAAACTTTTACGGAGGAGACGAAAAGGCGTCTCTTAACCGTCATCCTTCAGGGGAAACGTCTTTTCAACGCCCTTTCGGGAGGCGCGTGAGGCGCCAACATGAACCCATGAAGGGGTTTTTTTGAGCCAAATTTGTTTACTCGCGATGTTGAAAATGTCATTTTCCCTTGTTGATTTTCTCTTTCTTCGCATCTTTTCCAGGGGGTTTTCTTCTTGTTCTAACTTTAAGATGTCAAATGAGAGTGATAGCCAGAACCGGAGTGTGGGTTACGAGCATGAGGAGGTTAGCTCCTCGCGAACAAGGACTCAAGCAGACGTTGACTCGGAATCCACAGCGAGTCCTGCTCCTCCCCCACCAAGTAAAAAATCAGGCGAAGCGAAGAGAAAGAGAGTTAACCTCGGAGCTGATCAGAGTGCGAAAAAACGGAAAATGGCCGGATCCATCAAGCGCCCCTAGACGAGTGATAATCCTGAGTATTGTCATACTTCGGAGTCCATTAATGATTTGGGGAAAGGTGAATCATCTCGCGTACCTAAAGAGAGTAGGAAACTTGTCCGTGTGGTTCCGGGTGATTTCGCCTTGCCGCCTTATAAACGAACAGAGGCAGACGATTGTAGTTTCTGTGAGGGCTATGCTCCTGCTGCGCTTCCCCCCATCCCAAAGATTTTTACGAAACGCGTAGCTCCTACCATTACGTACTAAAGCGCTGGGAGAAGAATCAATTCTCGATGTTAAGCACTTGGAGGAGGTAGCCAAGCTTTATCCGTGGCCAGCTGAGATAGAAATAGGCATGACTACCGAAAATAGGGGATGCCTGAACGAGTACAAAGGCCACATTGTTTTCCACCTGGGAAGTTTGCTTCAGGGGTTCCACCTTCCTCTCCCCCAACTTTACTCGGAATTTTTGGCACATATAAACCAATGCCCAGCCCAGCTTGCTTTTAACGTGTGGATGTTCCTTCTGCCTCTCTATCTGGAAAAATAGTTGAGAGGTTATCTAGTAGCCCGGGATGTAGAAGGAAATGGTTTCTTGTTCGTGATCCAACAAATACCTTTTTGAACATTGTGACCAAACCTGGCAAGTATGTCTCTCCTAAAGACAAAAATGTCGTGGCGGAAAGATGGAGGGTTGCGTTTGGGGAGGGGGTCGCGTCGACACGGGGTTACAAGAAAGTTGTAACTCCGGTTCGTCTGGAGATGGCCGGGCTCAGTCTCCCGCATCGTTCGGGTCGGTGTCTAGGAGTTTTAAGCTTTCTAGTATTTTGATCACAATTTTCTTCGGATTGACTTCTATTCCAATTCTTTTGCAGATATATTGGTTGATATGGAGAAAATTTCTGCATTCGCGAAGAAGAAAAGTGCTGCCAGGGGTGCATCCAGACTTGCTCCTACCATTACTCTGCAAGTGGGTGGTGGCCAAAGGGAAAGAGCCCGTCGGAGATCGGGAGAGTTTGTCGTCAAAGGACATACCCCTGACTCAACGTGGGCGAAAAAGACAAAGGGAGGGTCAGGGACCACCATGCTTTTGAGCGCCGAGCCGATTACCATATCAGGGATTTCCATGACGGCATACCGGCAACCTGGGTTTGACCCGATTGACATTAAGAAATTGGAGATTCATAAGAAGAGTTATCCGACCGAACGAGAGTATCTTCATCACTTGATGGATGAAGAATTGTTGGAGCATGGTAAAAAAACCGGAGGCTGGGTAACTTCTTTCGCGATTTATCCTTTCCTTCTTTCCTTATTTTGTATGCATGTTCACTATTCTCCGTATGTCATCGTAGGGTAACCTGCAATGGTCTGAGGTGGTTGGGCGTCAAAGAAGTTATGACGATAAAGTGAGGGAGTTAAGGGCGATGAACAAAACTTTGAAGACGAAGTTAGAGAAATTGAGGGATGCGGAACTCCAGGAGGTAACCATCGACAGTTTGAAAGAGGCCTTGGAGAAATCCTAGAAAGAGGTGGAGGCGGTGAAGAACGAGTTGGATCTCTCACAAGTCGAAATCTCAAAAATCCAAGACATGGGGTCTGAGCGTGAACTGGAGATCACGCGCTTGAACAACCGAGTTAAGGAGCTTGAGATTGAGTTGGGAACAACCCGTGAAGAGCTTATTGGGATGAGAGGTCAGTTGGAGCGCTTCACTTCTGGAGAAGACGCCGTTCTTACCAAGAATACACTTTGCGAGTTTATGCTAAACGATGAGGGCCAAGGGTGGTTGGCTAGCTTTATGGCAGAGGATGGTCGAGGTTGGTTGAATCGCTACCTCGAGACAGATGGGCAGGATGTCCTTTACGACAAGGTGACCGACGCCTTTATGGAAGGGGTGGAAGGTGGGATTGCCAAGAGCGTCAATCATTTCGCTCATCTTAGGGATGTCGTGAGGATGTTTCCTCCCAGTTATGAACCTAGGGATATGAAGCTTAATGATCCTCAACGTGGCCTGCGTGCTCCTCATCATGCTCCTATTGACGACGTTGTGGCCCTCGATCCTCCGCTTGCCGATGAGAACATTCCTGAGCGAACTCGCGATGGAAACAACAATCTTCCTGTTGATGCTTATAAAACTGTCTTTTCCTTCTTATCAAGTTTTTGAAGTTGTTTTGTGTTGGGAAGTTGAAAAAATTTCTACCCGTGGTGAGAGCCTTGTGCTACGCTGCAGTTTATACCTTTTGCTTGTTTTTCTTAAGGGTTCGCTCTGTTCGTTATTACTCTTGCCTTCTCGCGACTAGAGTTTGACCGTTTATTATTAATGCTCTTGTTTGAAAGGTAAATTCGTGATACCCTTATCCATCTCCTGTCATTGATCGTTTTATGAAATAATCGTGATATGACAAAAAAAAGTAGGGTACGTCATATTTTGATTATATACTACAATGTAATATTATACAAATATATAAAATATTTTATATCCGATCTCTATTCCTCTTTTTTTAGATCGTTTAAAATGAAATGATATAATATTTATCAAAGGTCGAATATTCAAACAAAGTAGCACAACACAGAGAACATATATAAGAAATAGGATAACTGATAACTAAATAATATAACAAATAACTAAATATAATCAAGAGGCCTATGTGGAATAAGCTTTGATTGTTTTTTTTTACTATCAAAATTTAACATAATGAATACATTAAGGTCAAAATAACTAAAGTACAATAGTTTATGTATGTTGATATAATTTTATAGTTATATATTAATATACTTTAGAATATTAATATAATTTATTTATAAATGTAATGTTTATATATATAGTCATAACTATAATGTAGTTGTTGATATATCATACAAATATAATAAATTCATAGTAATAAAAAACGTTAAAGATATTATATATTTTATTCTTATTAAATATATAAAGTATCTATTTTAGAAAATATAACCATTTACAGATGAACTATTAGAGTAGCTATTTTTGAAGTTGCAATTTATAAAGCTAAAAAAAACTAAAAAATAGGATAACAAATAAGTACATACTCCCTCCGTCTCAAAATACATGTCTTTTTAGCCCATAAAATTTTGTAAAAAATACATGTCTTTTTAGATTTAATAATTACACTTAACCTACTTTTACATCTAATCATTACTTTAATTTTTACATCACCCATACTCTCCTCCTCGCAAATTAAAAAACAAAAAACAAAAAACAAAAACTCTAATATCAAAGTCTAATCATTACACTTAACCTACTTTTTACCTCTAATCATTACACTTAGGCTCGTTTGGTATGAATGTAGTAATCGGAATCGGAATCGGAATCGGAATCAAAATTCGGAATGAGTCATTACTTAAGCATGTTGTTTGGTATAATGTCAGAATAAGAAATTTATAATATACAAAATCAATATAATACCAAAATTTATAAAGAACACAAATTGGGGATTTCGACAAAATCAAAACAAAAATTCATCAAAATCAAAACAAAAATTCAACAGAATCAAATCTGGAAGCAGATTTGGGGATTTTGAACCCTATGTTGTCAAAGGAGGTTGAGGTTGGGGGTGGGGAGATGGTGGTGGGATGGCGGCAGCAAGGCGAAACCAGATCTGGAGAGGACGACGACGGGAGGAGGGCGACGACGAGGAAGCGGATCTGGAGAGCCTAATTCGAAATCTCAAGGAGGAAGGGTTGGGTGGTGGTTGATTGCAGTTTGGAGGGCGGTACGATGTCCTTAGGAAGACGACAGTGGTCGGTTGCAATGAGGGGGAGGGCTGAAATACCCCAAAGTATTTTTTTTGGGTATTTCTGTTCTAATTTATGTAAATAAAAATAAAGTAAAATTTTTAAAATAAAAGAATAAGTATAAATTCTTACATCTTAGTCTTCCATTCATATTATATAGAACATAAAATTCGGTTGGAGATTATGATTTTAAGAGTGAAACTTATTTTAACAAAAGATAAATCATTACTTTTGTTTAAATGATAAAGTTTGATATGAGTTCATTATTTCTTTTTGCTACTTAAATGGTGTTTTAAGTAAATTATTTTAATAACCTCCTTGATATCATTTTACGAGAAATAAGTATAATTTATGACCCGACATATTATATTTAATGTATCTTATAATTAAAAGGTTATAGTGAAATTATGGTTCTAATAATATTTACTACAAAGTTCATAAGTTATTTCTAGTAACTAGTTATTTTATAAAATTTACTTTCAAATGATTATTTAAATAAAAGCATATGTATATATACATATATATATATATATATATATATATATATATATATATATATATATATATATATATATATATATATATATATATATATATATATACACGTATGTATTTATGACTTTATCTCATCTTATATATATTTATTCTTATCTAGATATTATGTCGCACACCTAAGAATTTAAGGTGAGACATAGTAAAAATAATAATCAAATTAAATATATGAATATGTAAACCTATATATAAAATAAGTCATTTTATGGTGTTGAACCGGACCAAACAAAAATAAAATAAAATAAAAATAGAAAAAAACCGGTTCGGGTGAACCTGCTCTTCATCTTCGTCCTACCGTAACCGTAGGCTCCTACGTTCCATAGTGTAACTGCATGGCTTTCAATCTCCTTCAATTTCACAATGAACCTACTGGAAATTACGTCTCCATTAATCCCAACCGTTTTACTCTAAATCCACCATTAACACGTTGGTTTCAACACAATTGAACGGTGAGATTGATTTTCACAATCAATTTGAAGATATATATGCATTTAATTTGATCAAATCCTTTCCATTCAAGCTTGATTATAAATAGTCATTTTTACGTTCTTCGGATGAAAACCGTCATTAGAGAATGAGTTGGAGCTTGGGATGTATCTCATCTATTAATATTACTAATTCTGCTAGCATTTTGCTGACGTGTCACGCTCACAATTAAAGTTGAATTTTTTATTCAAATGAGCTTTTCTTATTGGTCAATATTATTATGGAAACTTTAAAATATTTGTTTCCTATTTTAAAAATGATTTGAATCCGTTCCTTTTTTTTATTTTCGGTTATATTGTCGTAAATATTGAGACATGTTTCCATTTTTTTTTTCTGATTGCAATATCTATCTATTAATATTACTAATTCTGCTAGCATTTTGGTGACGTGTCACTCTGTAAATTAAAGTTGAATTTTTTAATCAAAAGTTTCATTTCTTATTAATCGATGTTATTAAGGGAAGTTTAAATATTTGTTTCCTATATTATATTCATCACAATCGTATTAAAAATATCTAGACAATTAATTCAAATTTCAAAATAAAAATCTATTAATTAATAATAATAATAATCTATTAATATTACTAATTCTGCTAGCATTTTGCTGACGTGTCACGCTCACAATTAAAGTTGAATTTTTTATTCAAATGAGCTTTTCTTATTGGTCAATATTATTATGGAAACTTTAAAATATTTGTTTCCTATTTTAAAAATGATTTGAATCCGTTCCTTTTTTTTATTTTCGGTTATATTGTCGTAAATATTGAGACATGTTTCCATTTTTTTTTTCCGATTGCAATATCTATCTATTAATATTACTAATTCTGCTAGCATTTTGGTGACGTGTCACTCTGTAAATTAAAGTTGAATTTTTTAATCAAAAGTTTCATTTCTTATTAATCGATGTTATTAAGGGAAGTTTAAATATTTGTTTCCTATATTATATTCATCACAATCGTATTAAAAATATCTAGACAATTAATTCAAATTTCAAAATAAAAATCTATTAATTAATAATAATAATAATAATAATACTAATTCTGCTAGCATTTTGCTGACATGTCACGCCCACAATTAAACTTAATTTTTTTATTCAAATGGTATTTTCTTATTGGTCAATATTAGTGCTGAAATTTTAAAATACACGTTTCATATTTTGAACATATTTGTTTCCTATTTTTATACTAATCAAAAGTTTCTTTTCTTATTAATCGACATTAATAAGGGATGTTTTTTTCTTACAATTTACTTATTTTACTTATTTTTTAAAAGTTTTTTTCTTACAATTTACTTATTTTAGACATCTTAAATGACTATCGAAAAATAAGTAATATTTTAAGACTTACAAGCATTACTAATGATTATTTTACATCTTAGATGTGGCTTCTTAGATCACTTTTCTACTTTTTAGGAATTTTTTTATTAATACCATCTTACCTTTATTTTCACTATTAATTTTCCTCTCTTTCTAGCCATCTTTCTAATGAAAATAATGAATAAGTTATGTATATCTACATAACTTCAAAAGTATTCGCACAATCATGTGCTTATGACAATAATTATATATGTAGTATTTATTTCAATTATATTAGGTGGTGTGTTTGAGTATTATTACTACTTTACCTTATTAAATCATTTTAAAATTTTGTATTGTATCTCTTTCCAACTAATTTATAAATTACAAAAAAAAACTTTATACGTACATATTTTTGTTATAAACAAGTATATATTAATATAGTACTATTATAGATATAGATATATAAAATGATGTTCAAATTAAAATGGATCAAACTCCCGTGCCTTGAAGGCACGGGTATTACACTAGTTAGTTTCTAAATCCTCCCACAAACCTTACCCTTCAAAAATTTCATACAAATTCATCACGAATCAAAAAGCCCCAATTTGGATTTTTCGTCTTCGCCGGAACCACCGCCTGCAACCGCTGCCGCTGGAGGGACACCGGATCACCGCCGACGGAGGTGCTCCGCTGTCTCCCCTTTGCCTTCGCCACTGCTGTCTCGCCGCCTTCACTCGCCATGAAGCCGTCGAAGCCGCGCCGGAGGGTCACCGGAAAGCTTCTGCAGAAGTTCTGTCGGGAGGGAGAAGGGGCTGGTTTAATTACACAAAACCTCCCAAACTTTTAGTTTTGGTAAAATATGTCCCTAGTTCAATTCGGAAATTATAAAGATTAACCCTCGGTTTTAGAATGTATCTAACAAACGTTAAATCTTAAAATTCGCAGCGGTTATCTCAAAATCCAACACCCATATTCCGAGAAGGTCATGAAGGGGATCGTACATTGGTATTATCTTTTGACTTTTAATTGATTCGATGTTTCTTCGAATTAAATAAGTCAATATGTTTATAAAAACAATAATAATACCAATTTATTAAATTCTTCTTCGTGTCTCGTAATTTATGTGTGTAGATCCGTTGCAAATTTATTCAAATCCGTCATCACGTCTTTGAAGTCCATAGTTGGTATCGAAATCCAACAAGGCGAAAAAGGCAAGTGACATTACGAGCCTTTTAAGTTCATCTGCGTGCTTTCGTGTCTAGTTGTTTTCTTTCCTTTGGTTGCTTGCCAAGTTAAATAAAATAAATTACAATTCACCTGTTTTGGGTAATTTATTTAACAGTCTGTTTGGATTTGGCAAGTATTTAGTTATTATTAGACCTTAATATAAAATAATAACATAGTTTACCCACCGTTTCTTTAAAGCATGATTTATTATTGTTCTTTCATGCTAAATTGGTTAGGTATGGAACATGTTATTTCATTGATGTTTCCATCCGTTATTTTATTCTATTCTATTTGGCATCCATGTTCCCTTTAAATAATATGGATTACTTTTGTATTGTGTGATCACTTAAGATATGTCATTAATCAATAGTGAAAATGTGAGGATTGCATGTTACAATCGGAACTCAATTGAATCAAATGTATCAATCAATGCAAAGCAAAGTGAAAGTAATGTGTGAAGTAAAGTGAAAGTGATGTGGTAGAGTCAGGTTGGAGCCGTTATTCCCCGGTCTTAAAGTTTCATGAAACTCAAACATTTCGAATGCGCATATATTATCTAACGGAATGTTACACTACCAAATAAAAAGGTAGTAGGTCGTTATCTGCTATTGAGAGCGGGACCGGTATCGTATGATTAATATTAATTATTAATTAAGAGGTATTTGTTAAATGAAATGTGTAACACTATAACCTATCAAAGTGTGTGTTGTGAAGCGTGTAAACTATATCAAGCTATTCAATGTGAGAAAAGTGTTAAAATGAGTACCGTCGTGTAAAGTTGTGTTCAAGCTATTCAATGTGAGAAAAGTGACTGAAGTGTGTGATAGACATTTAGTTTCATAGTGATCATAATTAATTCAAGCTATATCATATCTCATCCGTACTCAGGATATGGTTCCTAAGGGTGCTTGTCGCCCACTTCTTATGTTATTCAATCCTTCGGGATTATCCGTGTCATAACAGTTGTGTCGTCAAATTATTAGCCCATCGAAAATACTCTAATAATCGCATTCGGGTTTAATTCATACCATTAAAGGTCAATGAGTATAAATCTGAAGTAGTCACAGTTTTTGAGCCGTCACTTGCTAGTTCTCGCGAACTAACCGTCCTTTGTTAATTTGGACGGCTAGGGGTTCATTGTCTTCATACAATACCCCAGTCTCCAGTTCGCATGTTAAGGTCGAGTCTCCGAAGAGAAGTTTAAGAAGAGTAAGAAGACATTTTATTTTCAAGATTTAATTATTTAAAGTTGTTAGAAAATATTGTATAAAGATTTAAGTGTTTATTGTTACCAAGTTTTCCACTGTAATGTTTTGGTGTATTGAATATTGTAATTTGAATTATATGTTTAATAAAAAGGGATTTATTGTATTTTAAGACTTCCGCTATTTATATTTAATTTTGTTATCATCTTGTTTATGGGAGCATGGTAGTATGTCCCTATAAGCCTAAGGTGGTTACGAAGACATTAAAGTCTGAGTAATCACTAGCGCTACAACATTCCCTCGTTTACATAAGGGGGTGTTACAAGGGCAATCGCGCGAGGGAAGAGCGAGGGCTGGGCGAGCAGGAGGAAGGGCGAGGGTTGGGAAGCAAGAGGGCTGGGCGAGGGCGCGACTGTAGATGATGGAATGGATGACGACAAGGCAGATATGGACGACAGAAGATGAGGACAACGGAGGACGACGGTGCCGCCATCAGATCTGGTCCATATCACCGGAGATAGATCTGGATGGGGGCATACGACGGTGGCGACGGTGGGTGGCGGTGGTGACGAACGGGGGTTGTGTAGATTGAGGAGGACGAGACTGTGGAGATGGAGGAGGAGAGGGGTTGCAGACAATGACTTCAAATTGTGGGAATGAATTGATTACCTAACTTTTGGGCAGGGATCAAATTGGGTTCAAATTGGAGATGGTTGGATTCCTAGCTAGTAATCATTCCGATTACCGAATTTTGACCTACCAAACATGAAAATGGGAATCGTTCATTCCGATTACCAAATTTTGATTCCCGATAATCCATACCAAACAGGCCCTTAACATACTTCTTAATTCCCGTGCTCCGTCCTAAAAAGACATGTATTTTGAGACGAAGGAAGTATAATAAAAATGCCTATTTGGGGTAAAAGTTGTTTTGTATTTTTATAAAAGAGATTTGGGTATTTCATTTTAAAAAAAAGCGATTGGGGTTGTTCCGAATCTTCTGATCGGGGTAGAACCCCGAACTTCAATTATCCTCTGGTGCGTCTTCCTCCATTCAACCTTTGCTTGCACACACGTTCTCTATTTGCGGTTGGAACGACACAACCAATCTAACTACCGGACACGTTCTGATCGTGGCTCTCCATTAGTTGAGTATGCAATTCGCCTTCTTTATTTTATAACTGCTATGTGCTACTACATAAGAAGAACATTAAGTCAACACATCAAGCTATTTAACACATTTCCCCTTTTCCCAAATTTGGTTGAATACAACTATACAAGATATAACTCTATCCAAATTAGTACGTCCCTTGAGTTTTTCCGTCAATCATAAGAATCAAATTCAACCCAAATTAGCACTTCCCTGTCTTAGACTGCGAGATCATCTCCCATGAATAAATATGTAGAATTTTCTACTTTATGCAAAAAGAGTGCTTCTTTTCCTTGTCGGTTTCCATGGGCTCTCCGGGAGGAGCCTCATTGCTAGCCTCTCAATCCTGAGGTTAGGCTTCGTTAGGTTGGGGTGATTGAGGAGGCTCGAGGGTGACTGACATTGGTTCAACTGGCTTAGGCTTTGTCATGATCGACCTTCAAAACCTGTACCGGAATCGGACCGGGACCAGACCAGAATTTACGGTCTTTGGATCGGACTGGGACATTACGGTCTGGTCCACCGTCAAAGATATTTTAAATTCCGGGTTCCGGTCCAAACCTGAGACCAAACCGGAATTTTCGATCCGGACCAGAATTGGACCGGAACCCATGTTATTAAAAAAAAAGAAAAAGAAAGAAAACTTAGAAAGAAAGACCTAAGGAGCTACGCGTACGCCGCCTACCGCATTTCATTTCTTCTAAGTTCTAACAGTATCCGAGTATCGAGTCTATCAACTTCACGTCTCCGTCTTCACTCACCAGTTCTGCAGTTCACCTTCACCAGTCGTCCACTCCTGTCCCTCCTTGGCGGCTCAGTTCGCGATACCTGCTCGGCTCGTGTAATGTCTCGGTTCTCGGCCTCTCCTGTCTGATTGTCTTAGTAAGTCATCCAGCCTTCTTTGAATTTCAATTATAGATCTAGGTTTTTATGTATATTTTGACCTATTAGTGTTGATTTTAGTATAGATTTGGAGAAATTATATATATTCTAGCCCAAGATTGAATAATCTTCTTCCAATTTTAAATCTAGGGTGAAGAAATTTCAATTTGTATTTTGTAATATTTAGATCTAGATGCGATTTTAAAGGTTAGGGTTAGAGAAATATCAATGTTAATTTTAGTCTAGGCTTTGTACTTGAAAGAGTGTATTCAAATGGTTAGTTCAATCAATTTGGCCAACATTACTTAAAAGAGTGTATTCAAATGGTTAGTTCTATCAAGTAACAAACTATCAATTATTCAATTTGGCTAATGTAAGTATGTAACTATGAATGAGATTAAAGCACTTGTTTTTTTTTTAACAGAATTATGAGTAATTCGATATCCATGGAAATTTCTTCAAAACATTCATGCAACGTAAGTGAGAGGGATTGCTTTTGTTTTGAATGTATTATATTTGTGGCATAGAATTATTTCATGGTAATCTCTTATTTGTTTAAATAGATACGTATGGACCAAACAGAGACTACAGAGTAATCTGATATACCGGGGCGCCTTCTGAGGTGCAACCACAAGCGGAAGGGGCATCATTGTCAAAAAGTAATAGGCAACCAGCTCAAACATCAAGAAAGAAGCGGAGAGATTATTGGGATCATTTCACGGTGTACTTTGATGAGGCGGGAAAGAAGAGAGCTAGGTGCAACTATTGTCCGAAGATATTCTATGCTTGTGATTCAAACACAAATGGCAACAAAAATATAGGGAGACATTTTGAGGCATGTCCAAACAACCCGAAAAATCAAGGCAAAGGTACTCAATCTAAACTTACTTTTCAGAATGTTAGAGATGGGGGGTCGAAGATGAAAAATTGGACATTTGATGAGAAGTTTATTAGGGAGTATGTGTCTCGAATGGTTATTAGCAGTGTTCTAAATATCGGATATATCGGCCGATATATCGGGGATATTTAGAATCCGATACGATATCGACATATCGGGTGAAAATATCAGTCAACGTGATATATCGGGTCAATATCGGCAATATATCGGGTCAATATCGGTGATATATCAGGGATATTTAGAATTGCCAACTTTTATAAGACAACTTTAGCCCTTATAACCCGATATATCGGGTTAATATCGGCGATATATCGAGGATATTTAGAATTGCCAACTTTGATAAGGTAGCTTTAGCCTTTACGAATAAAGTTGTTTTTATTTTTTGAAGTTTATTTGGTAATTTTGTATTTTAAATATTCATTTTTCATGTGTATTTTTACATTTTGAAGTATAAATATAATATTTATAATAAAAACTAGCAAAATCAATAAATCTCATATAACCCGATATATCTCCGATATATCCCCGATATATCATTTTTACTCCTAACTGATAACCAATATTTAGAACCTTGGTTATTAGAGATGAATTGCCTTTTGCATGTGTTGAGAAGGATGGTATGGTCGATGCATTTTATGCTGCACAACCTTTATTTAACATGTCATCGCGTCATTCAGTTAAACGTGCCTCTAAATCTCTTTATGTGAAAGAATGAGAGAAGTTGAAGAAATTCTTGAAGGAATCTTGTCAAAGTGTGTGTTTAACTACGGACACTTGGACATCGGTGGCAACTGATAATTATACATGTGTAACTGTTCATTGGATTGATAATGATTCGAAGTTACATAAGAGAATTCTGAATTTCATGTTTACCACTTGCCATAAGGGGGAATCAATTGGGAGAACACTAGAAGATTGCTTGAGGTTTTGGGATTTGTCCAGTAAGTTCTTGACTGTTACAGTTGATAATGCATCGGCTAATGACGTTGCTTGCAACTATATGAGTGAAGTGGCTAAGGATAGTGCAGGATGGTCTCAAGGCAGACGGTGATTATCTGAAAAAGGTTCGAGCTCTTGTGAGGTGGTGTAGGGGTTCTCCTGCTAGGAAGGAAGCTTTTCAACAACATGCAGAAAGACTTAACATTGAGTTAAAGGGAGTGTTGCTTGCTGATGTGCCTACTCGATGGAATTCCACGTATCTTATGTTGAGTATGGTGTTGACATATAAACCGATCTATGCTCAAATGCATATTCCCGTGGATGAGGGCAAATTGAGTAGTATCATGTTAGACAATGCATTGAATTATACCTTTAATCTGAATGCGAGAGAATTACATAACGTAAAAAAAAGCAAGGAAATAAGAAGACACGCAACAACAAAAATCAGCAACATAAGTTTTCTTCTCATGTTTAAAAAAGGATGATACAAATGAGTCATTAGCTTATGATTTCAAGAAAAACCTACTTAAATCATACATATCTAGTATACGTTTAAGAGATATATGTTGTGATTAGTAAAGAGAAGTTATAATTTATTTGCATTAAGAAGAAATTCACAGACCATATATATGGTTCTGAGGCGAATTTGCTACTGAGCCTTATTGATTTGAAATGAATAAAGAGAGAAAAGACATAAAAAAAGCAAACCATATACAAGTTGTCTACCATATATGACAAGTAAAGTAAATAAATAAAACATCAAAAAAGCAAACCATATACAAATTGCTTGATTTTTGGAAGGTTTTATTCTAAATCACTCCGGTTAGAAAGAAGCTGGAATTTGGCAATGCAATTTTAGCAGAGGTTAGAGAGCGGTTAGTTGTAGTGGATTATGTCATGTTTGATGTGAATGACAAACTGAAATTAATTTGGAGTGATTAAATTGGTATACTATATTATGTTTTGGCTAAAGTGATAGAAAGACTTGGATTGACAAACTTTATAATGTTTGAGTTTTAAGAGAGTTTGAAAGTTGAGGAAAATCGTATGCAACTCCTGGAAATTATTGTTTCTGAAATACTGGGAAGATTTCACATATTTGAAACCGTTTGGAGCTTCATTCAACATTAGACAAAAACTGCATTCTCATTTGCAAAAACTGGATTCTCATATGCAAAGTATATTTGGGAGAAGATTAAGGACGTCAGGGGCTTGTTTAGAGGACTTGTGTGATCTTGGCTTGGTTTGTTTTCAGTGCTTTTTGTGGACTGATTTCTGATTCAAGTTTAGAATTTGAATGTCTAGTTGGAGAACTATTTTGGAAGAAGAATTTATGTAACTGCTACTATAGAACTTTCTCAAGACAATACTGAGAAAGGGATGACTGCTACTACACAACCTTATCGAAATAAGTGGTTTTTAGGCTTCAATTTACTGGTTGTTGTTGTTGGTTTGATCATATGTATCCTTCTACTGCATGGGATACATGAAATCGGGGTTCTTAAGAGACATATTGAGTTTATGGAGAAAGAACTTTATGTGTCTAAAGGGAAACAAATAACTTTAGAGATAAAACTGATGACTTCGAACAGAAGCTTGTTGTCTTGAGGGCTAAGTTTTATGATCTTAAAGAGATTCAGATTTTGAAAGATGCTAAGCTATCTTATCTAGCTGAGAAGTTATTAGCTTTTGATTCTCTATTCTGGGATGTGAAGTGAAACAAAATGTGGGAGATCGAGTCAATTATTTCTCAGGTTGAGAAGAAAGCTTGAATTTGGTGATGCAATTTTAGCAAAGGTTAGAGAGCGGCTAGGTGTGGCAGAGTATATCATAAATTTCATATTTATGATTTTAATTTAAAAAATTTATAATTTATTATTATTTATAATTACAATTATAATGATAGATTATACAATTGAAAAAAAACAAATTAAAGGGAGGAAGAAGCCAACAATAAAACTACTAAAGGAAAGAATAGAAGAAGCCAAAAGTTAGGAACCCTTGTTTGCAAAGTCAAAAACAAAGAGAGGCTTAGTATTCAATCAACATTAATATTACAATTACAATGATAGATTATACAATTGAAATAAACAAATTAAGGGATGGAAGAAGCCAACAATAAAACTAATTATTACTTTTAAAACATTAAATATTATTGATAAAAAAAAAAATTCACCCAAAACATTACATATTTCAAATCGGATGGAGCATTTTTTATCTCATTTAAATTTCAAAATAACAAATTTTCTTATATATACAAAAACACTTATGAATTTCATTGCAATCAAGTCACACTGCATGATAGTGATGATTAAATGTTGTTATATACAATAACATGTAACACTTGAACGCAATCTTGTACGGATCGACGGGAAGAAGATTAAAACATACTACGTATATATTAACAATTACAACTAATAAGTATATTTAGTGTCACACATAACATATAATGATCGAAAGTTTTTTTTTTATATTATTTGCGAGTGGAAAGATATCAATTGAAAATTTTTATTTCCCTTTGAAATAGGGGTAGTAGTTCAATAAAGATGGTACGACTTTTTCCCATTCTTGTAAAGATGGTCAATTTATGGATTAAAACAAAACGAAGGTATATTTACCAATACGAGCTAGAAGAATGATAACCACCAAGTCCACCACCGCTTGACCACTTAGTTGGAAATCAAAACTCGAAGAGCTCATGCTCCTCTTCATTGGCGAATTTCGTCCTCTCTCTCCCGAGATCTAGAGAATCCCGGTCGGATCGTATGAAAACGGGAGTCGTGTAGAGTTTTATCTTGTTTTTGGTTATAAGGTCGGGATCCACCTTTCTAACACAAAAACTTAAACCATTGTGTAAAACTTAAACCATTGTGTAAAACTTAATCCATTGTGTAGGGGTTTTATTTTGTATGGTTATACCACCCACAATCAATGCGAAATGGCTATCTTTTTATCCCAACATGGTGCTTAATCTCAATCTTTGCTTTCGCTTTCGAATTGGGTAAGATGAGCGAACGTCGCCTTCCGACCTCTTCTTGATTCTCTATCTCCCATGATGCACTCCTTCTCACACACCTTGATCGATCTCGTGCACCTCTCTTACTCCCTTGCTTCCATGTCTGACCGTTCCAGTGTTGCCCACCAGTGCTTCACCTACGAGTCGGTGCCTCTCCGCGAACACATAACCGTGCTAAACTTAGAGAAATGTCAACTTCCACCCCTCGTCAAGCGCCCATTCAGTCCAGGAGATTCAGAGTATAAGGAATCACTGAGTCAGTTGAGATCTCGTTGGTTCAGTTTATTGTTGATTCCACTGTTCTAATATGGTTCCCTCAATTTGAGTTTATTAATGGATTTTGAATTAGATAAAAGATTGTTGGATCGGATTGAGCTGTGTGTTTGATTGAGATTGAGAACTTGAATTGAATGGGTGAATTGGTTATAGGATGATGTTTATTCTGGTTGATTGTGGCTTAGTGTGTGGTTGAGAGGTTAAAAATGTAATGGCCTAGTGGGTGGTTGAGATGTTAAAAATGCAATGGCTTAGTGGATAAAAACCGTAATATGGGGTGGTTATATATATTGTATATATTAGTGTCTTATGGATGACAAGTGGATGCGATGTGGTGTGAGTTTATGTGATGTGGAAAATTTTTAAAAGAGTGAAATTATGTGGCATATCTCATATTTTACCACGTGGATCTGAGCCTTCTCGTGAAGCCACCTAGGATTGCTGTTTTGGTTTTATAATTAGTATAGAGGGAGAACTACATCTAGCATATATGGTGTAGTACACTGTACACACGACGCCTCATTGCTTCACCCCCCCCCCCCCCCCACCACACACACAAAAAATAAAAAGTAAACCCTAAAACTGCATCAATTTGAAATGAATAAAGAGGGAGAAGGCACGGCCCGGGAAAACAATTGAGAAAATGTTATGGAAAGTTACAAAGGGTTTTTTTGTATAGGGTGGTTGATATGTAAACTGTTACATCAAGAGAGTGGAGAATGTGGGGGACGCCAATCCGAAACAATCACTGTCATGTTAGTGTTAATAGACGTTCCTCTTGCGGCTTCTCCTCTGCGGGAGTCGACAAACAACCAGACTTGAGTCAACGAACGATCCTCCTGCGACTTGAGCCTCTCTGTTAATAGGTGTTCCTCTGAGATTTCTCCTCCTGCGGTGTGCGATAGAAAGGAAGTTGTAGAGATTGTTGATATAGTTGCAGAGCAGACCGTGGGACGAAGAACATGGGAGGCAGAGGACGAACGTGGGGAGGCCAGCGTGTAAAAGAAAGGTTGCCACATGGTGCCACATTGGTATGATGTGGAGAGGCAAAGGAGGAATGCTCTTCCTGCTTTTGACATCTGGAATACTGCTATCTGGTGAAGCCATGTAGGAGGGAGGTGCTTTTGCTTTTAGGTGTAGTATAGATGACATTTTTTTATATTTTTTTAAGCAATCATAGATTAGCTTATTAAAGTATAAACAAAATCTTACAAAATAACTTAAAATAAAATAATTTTAATTCAACTAAAATATTTATTAATAATGAAATCTTATCATTAGACGGTTTGCTTATTATGATAGTATGACATTTTTTGATGATAGGATTTTTTTGTTCAATATTAATTAATAATGAAATCTTATCATTAGACGCTTTGCTAATTATTATGATAGTATGACATTTTTTGATGATAGGATTTTTTTTGTTCAATATTAATTAATAATGAAATCCCCAAACCGGCTATCCTATGTTAATTTGCCCAAAAAAAAAGAAAATTAAATTAGAGGCATCATTGCCTAGTGAAGAGAGAGAGGGCGAGAAGGAGAAATAGGGGGAGGGTTAGTAAATGCCCATCCAATCACATATCTCTCTCCCGTTTGAAAACACACCGATAGCAAAGAGAGAGAGAGGGCTTCTTCATCTTCATCGCCAGTTGCAGTGGCGCATAGAAAGGGAGAGAGAGAGGGCGGTTTCTTCTTCGGCAGTTGCAGAGACGCCGGTTCGAGAGAGGAACAACATAGGAGAGAGAGCGGACAGATCCACCGTCGCCGGAAAGTACACCAGACACGACATAAATCAGGTACGCCCTTTTACTCTTCTTTCTTTGGTGGTAGTGTGCGCGGGTGTGGGTCGGGGAAGCAGTGGGTGAAGGGGTTAGGGAAATGGTGGCCTGAATGGTGGGTCGGGGTGGTGGTTTTCTTGTTTGGAGAATGGTGGGTGGTGGTGGCACGGGTGGTTTTCGGGTATGGAAAGTGGAAATCGGTGGTTAGGGTTTCCAATTGGGTGACAGTGGTTTTCGGAATGGGTTAGGGAAACGGTCGGGGAACTATGGATAGGGGAAATTGGTGGTTCGAGGTTCGAATTGGGTGACAGGGGTTTGAAATTGGGTGACAGGGATTTCCATATTGAAATTGGGTGACGAGGTGTGGAAATTGGGATATGTGGATGTCGTAGGTGGTCGATTGAAGGAGGTTTGAGGTATTGGTTATAGGCTTCCGATTCATAAGGGGTGACATGAGTTTCACGTTGAGTGACAGGGGTACAGTGACATGGGTTAGTCTGTTAGGTGACAGAGGGAGATGAATATAATTTGTAAACTGACTTTTTTGTGGTAGGCGGAATAGGGGAAATGACGAGGTGTGAAAATTGGGATATGTGGATGTCGTAGCTAGGTGGCCAATTGAAGAAGGTTTGAGGTATTGGTTATAGGCTTCCAATTCACAAGGGGTGACATAGGTTTCACGTTGAGTGACATGGGTTAGTCTGTTAGGTGACAGAGGGAGATGAATATAATTTGTAAACTGACTTTGTTGTGGTAGGCGGAATAGAGGAAATGACGAGGTGTGGAAATTGAGATATGTGGATGTCGTAGCTAGGTGGCCGATTGGAGGAGGTTTGAGGTATTTGTTATAGGCTTCCGATTCATAAGGGGTGACATGGGTTTCACGTTGAGTGACAGGGGTACAATGACATGGGTTAGTCTGTTAGATGACAGAGGGAGATGAATATAAATTGTAAACTGACTTTGTTCGTCTGATGGAAATTGCAGGAAACAAATGGTGAAGACAAAATACACAGAGGAAAGAGAGTGGTTAAGAGAGAGAAGATGGGTCAAATTGTGAGGAAGAAGAAAGGCAGGTTGTGAAGATAGATCTGGCAGCTAGGGCGGCGGCTGAGTCGAACTCCGGCCACCGCAGCCATCATCGGCGGGATACTGAGGAGGAGGAGCGGTGAGAAGCTTGTCGGAGCCTCCGGCGATGGAGTTTTGTCAGGTACGACCTCATCGACTACGACGAAGAAGACTACTTAGATGACGACGATGACGAGTTCGAGTTCGACGAGGATGACAATACCGACACGGAGGATGGCGGCCGGAAGAGAGAGAAGAAGCTCAAGTTTGTGCTCAAGCTTCCGAATTGTTCCAGACTCTGAAGGTGAAGGGGACGAAGAGGATGAAGAAGAGGAGGAAGAAATTAGGGTTGTGAAAATCCCCCACCAAAACTCTCTCTCTTCTTTTGACAACCTGCAACCGGCTTAGCACTTTGCTCATTTTATTTGCACTAATACCACATATGGTAGTTTTGCAAATTTTCCAAAAATGTGGTATTTTTGCAAACCCACAAAAAAAGATGTATATTTGTGCAAATTGCCCTAATATTTATATAATACCACTAATGTTAAAATGATAGATTTTGTAACCACTTAAGATATGAAAAAGAAGTGATGAACACATTGGACGACATGTGGATAAAATAGACACATGGTCATTGTCTAACATAATTTAAATATATTGGATCATCATTAAAAGGTGTCAACAAAAATCGGGTGATATTGCACCAGAAAATGACACATAGGTGACCTGCATTGGAGGAGACTTCATGTCTCTATTTTTGTGTATACTGTATTATATAGATAGATTAAGCGGATTACTTATTTTGATAGGAGGACATAAATAATACAAAGCACATTCATTGATATTATGATAGTAGATGGCACCTCCATCGTGTATTGACGATTTTGGTACTTCACTCTTTTCTTAACTTAATTACATTAGAAAAGAAAGAAGCCAAATCACAATAAACAATATAGTTATCTCTCCGAAGTCCAACCTAGGTGTGGTTGAGGCATGCCTTATTGAGTAGCAACACCACTGCCAGGCCTAGAATGGTTGGCATTAACAAGACTAGTGGCAGCGCTGCTGAACCGATGGGCTCAGGATTCAACATGGGAGGCACAAAGAGTAGGATGACGACGACCATGAAGATAACCATTAGGCTTTAGCCATTAGACCCATTACAAAGGGCATCCCTGTACTGAATTCATCCTCCATTGACGCGCACCTCAAATGTTGAAGACTAGTCCAATATGCAAATGTATAAACTAGGGCTCCTCGGCAGTGGCGGATCCTGAAGCGTTTAGTTGAGGGGGCGAAAAATCGATCTCTATTTTTTTTTCAAAAAAAATCATCAATATTTGAAGTTTTCGGGTTTAATTATAGTATTAAGTTATGAAGTTTAACAAACGATGAGTATGATAGAAGTGTATTAATTTGGTAAATAATGTGAAAAATAATTTATATCACTTCAGTCTTGAAACGTTTATAACTTTTTACTCAGTTATCGGATTTGAGCTTATAATATATCAAAACGAAGCTATCGACGAGACGAATATGTATATTAAATTTCATTTTTGATTGGGGGGGACGACTTCCACCCTCGGTCCTTTAAAGGATCCGCCCCCGCTCCTCAGAAAAACAATGTAAACTCCCAACACATTCATAGACATATACTTTTTTGGAAGTTGGGGTGGTTATCTTTTGAAAAACGGTTATTTGTCTCGCGCCTTTGAGCCCACTTTAAAATGGGCCGGACGAATGCGGAATCGGCCCAATTTCATACTCTTTCTCCTAAACCAGTTTTAAAATTTGAAATGCGTTGGCTAAAGAGTTCAAAAATCCAATCCATAGCGGATCTCCCTCTCTCTTCAACCAAACCCCTTTTCGATTTCGAAAACCCCTCTTTCTCTCTCTAGCTTTCAAAAACCCTCTCCCAGTTTCCCTGTCTTTCTCTCTCCTCTGGCGTCTGAGATGACGGCTGTGGCTCCGCCGACCGCATCCGCCGGGAGGGAGCTGTCCAATCCGCCGACCGACGGTATTTCGAATCTTCGGTTTTCGAACACCAGCGATCATCTTCTCGTTTCGTCTTGGGACAAGGTATATCAATTTGTTTTCTGTCATTTAGCTTTGAATTTGGCAGTGAATCTCGTTCTTTTGAAGACCTAGCTCCTTTGTTTTCTGTTGATTTGAAATTTGGTGTTGTGATGTCGTGGTTAGAGTGTTCGATTGTACGATGCGAGCGCAAATGTTTTGAGAGGAGAGTTCAAGCACGGTGGCCCGGTCCTCGATTGCTGCTTCCACGATGATTCTTCAGGGTTCAGTGCCGGCGCAGATAATACTGTGAGGCGGTAATTTCATTTTTATTTCCCTCTTATTTCCACAAGTAATTGTCGTTTTTTGTGCTTCTTGTAGTGCCGTTTGTTTTCTCTCTTTGTAGAGACTGTTGCAGTGTCCTTTCCTTTCACTTGCAATCTTTTAGTTAGGGTTTTTGGTAGGGACATTTTCAGTAGACTGACTGGTTGGCCCTTGTTTCTTCTGATTCATTAGATTATTATTTTTAGTTACTTTGATCGTTTCCCAACTTTCATTGGTGTCAAAATGATGGAGTTGTTTTAGTTTTATCCATATTTGGTATGCATAACAATATTCCTTATTTGCAGAATCCAACTGCAGGTAGTTGATTATTTCCTAAGAAACATAACAATATTCCTTCTCCTTTTTTTGTTTCCCTTACCCTTTTCCACCTGCCAAGAATCTCTGTAATGTATGCTTGTATATGCTAGAAAATTTCTGTAGGCTCTTCATTAGCAGAGTGACTGCAGTGCTGCCTATGTCTGTTTATGGTAGAGAGCAGAGCTTTTCGTGCCAGTAAATATTTCCATTTCACCAAAATTCATTGTTGAATCAAGTTCTATAAGGTTTTGCTTTCAAGTGTCAAGTATGCAACTTCCACATCTTCCCATTAATAGAGAATGGTTGGATGTTGTTAGTAGATTTTATCATAAAATATGTTCAATGATGAGAAGCAATATTGCTGTGTTTTTCCAACCAGCTAAGGAATGACTGAACGACTGTATAGTTACTTCACAATTGTATCATATTCTCATTAGTTATTCATAAACTTGGCTGATTAGCATATTTTGCTGCTGTTTGAAAGTATGCCTTTTGTGCAAACCAATTTTCTTTGTGTATGTCTGTAAACTAGATAACAATATTAGAGTTTGAATTTTTCTGTTGATTTGATTGTTTCATCAACTGTGCAATCTAGCATCAATATGACGTGTAAACTTCAGTTAAGATTTGATAAATGTTAATTGTGATGCTTCAGGCTGGTTTTTAACTATGGCAAAGAGGATATTTTGGGAAGACATGAAGCACCTGTGCGCTGCGTGGAATACTCATATGCGACAGGTATTTTTATAATGCTTAAGAGTTAAGAGCAACACTCTGAATTTTGTTTCTGTTACAGTTAAATTAGCAGGGTACTCCATCTTGTTTGGTTCTAATTTTTTGTAGTTCTTTGATGATATTAGCATATCACTTAGAAGTTTATTCTTTTCGTTATGCTCCTACCTTGACAATTTATTACTAAAATCGCAGGGTTCTTTTATCCTAATTTGTTAAATCATTCAAAGAAACATTATAATGGAGAATTAGGTGTTGTTACATAATAGACATTGGCTGTCATCTATTTTACATTGAAATAACACATCCACAATGGCAGTTATTACAAACATAAGAAACGGTTAACAAAACGAATGATTTTACATATAAGATGTTATTTTAAATATCTAGATATAGTGTTATATGCCTTATTCATCATTAGCTGCTATATTAGTATATTATATGAATTTTTATTTATTTCTTTATATGGTGCTAGGTCAAGTTATTACGGGCAGCTGGGATAAGACATTAAAATGTTGGGATCCTAGAGGTGCAAGTGGGCAGGAGCACACTATGGTTGGAACATATCTACAGCCGGAGCGTGTCTACTCTCTTTCTTTGGTTGGTAATCGTTTAGTTGTAGCTACTGCTGGAAGGCATGTCAATGTCTATGATTTGCGAAATATGTCTCAACCTGAACAAAGAAGGGAGTCTTCATTGAAGTATCAGACTAGACGTGTATGCTGTTATCCCAATGGAACAGGTATGATGAATGTTAATCACCATACAAAAGCATAATAACTGTTTGTTTTGACTCACTAATGGAAACACTTGATGACATTATTTGCTTTGTATGATCCTGTTTGTCAACTAATTCACTCTTCCTCTTGCCTCAACTGTCATGTTTTTCCTGGTCTTTAACTTGCCAATGTCAATTGAATGATTAATCTATATGTTTTTACATATTAAGAGATAAATTGAATGTATGGAAATCTTTTTTTTTCTAAGCAAATAATTTGTAAAAATTTAATTTCATATTTCATAATTTTGTATAATTCCAATATCACAATTTTGAGCTGTTTCTTTAATAAGTGGGGTCTTATTTGTCATGCCCGTTTCAATTCACTTGGCAGGTTATGCTCTTAGTTCAGTGGAAGGTCGGGTTGCAATGGAATTCTTTGATGTCTCTGAGGCTGGTCAAACTAAAAAGTTAGTGTCAATTTGGCTTTCAGTTATTGCAAGTTTAGCGCGTTAGAAACTTAGCAAGTTCATGCAAGATTTTGAACATCCTTCTACCTTACCATTGTTTTGTGCATGATAATGCAAATCAAGTAAGCATAATTTGCTTTGGGATTTCACTTCCATCTATATGATGCTCTAATAACGTAACATCTGTCCAGATATGCATTCAAATGCCATCGGAAATCTGAAGCTGGTCGAGATATTGTCTACCCTGTCAATGCCATTGCATTTCATCCCATGTGAGTTCTTTTGTGTTATTACCAGGCTATAAATGTATGACAGATTGACAGGGCTGGAATATTGGAATATTTCTAATGGCTTCTTGTCAATGTTAACGGTTAAGGAATAATCTTTGGTTACATATTGGAAACTATTGTAATATTATACATGAGACAATAATGATTATGCAATAATAATATTTCTAATTGATTGTAGTGAATATTAACGGTTAGTATGGTTGGCAATCATCCAGTATAAATTATATGCTAGATATGCCATATCATTATATGATTCAGTAGTAAAGCTAGGAAACCAATGAAAGGGTAAGAATGTGAAAAATTGGTTCATTGAGACAGTTGATTTAGGATAAAAAGTTATTTATGATACTCTTTAGATTTATGTGCTCACAAAACTATAGTTTTGGACAAGGAGAGTAGAATTTGGTTACTGCGCTGCTCTCTTTTCACATTTGTGAGGTGAAGCATAGTTTTCATCTATATATAATTTCAATTTTGCACTCAGTCCAGATTCATATATACTGTTCAATTGATGACAACTACAAGCAAAAAATGATCATGCTCTATATAATTTACATTTGTTTTCTGTGCTATGTTTCTGGCAACCTCGCTTATGGGTCCATGTATTGTAAGTTGTAACAATCTCTATTTACTGTGGTTTATAGCTATGGGACGTTCGCTACAGGTGGATGCGATGGAATAGTAAATGTATGGGATGGAAACAACAAGAAGAGGCTATATCAGGTAGAATCACTTGCTTGAAGTTGATAATTCTTATCTCAACAAAAATGTGCAATTCTGATTGTTGCTTCTTCTTATTCTCAGTATGCGAAGTACCCATCAAGCATTGCGGCATTATCCTTTAGCCGGGATGGTCTTCTATTGGCTGTTGCTTCCAGTTACACTTACGAGGAAGGGGATGTACCGTAAGATCTAATCTTTCCTTTCTCCAACCCCTTCCTTTTTGCCGCCCTTTATGCTTTTCTATATCTTATTGCCTCCGAATCTGTTTATCTTCTCATTGCAGTCACGAACCAGACTCCATATTTGTAAGAAGTGTCAATGAAGTTGAAGTAAAGCCAAAGCCCAAGGCGTATCCTAATCCGCCTGCCTGAATGTTTGATGATCAGCTGTGTATTGTGTTAGGGGCAGTTCTGTATTTGATCTTGCAAATGCATCTTCCCACTTTCATGTATGTGGTTATTGCTAGGTTTTGTGAAATCATATCAACTGATTCTTGTGTTATCTTTATGTGGTTAAATTTAAGACAGTTAAACATCAACTTATGATCAGTGGTGTTGTGCAGTGACTGCTTTTGCTTCCAACCTTGAGTCGTTAAATATATAGATATGGTGGGTGGGGGAGATATCTAATGAGAAGTAGCATTTAAATGAGAAGATGAGAAGTAAGTCTTATATCCTTTAGATTAAAATAATTTTTTTTATATGGATATAGGGGACATATCTAATGATAAATATATCAATGTTTTTTTTAAATTATTTTTTATGCTATTTTTTTAGATGATGAATGAAAAAGCTAATTTAAATTAGCATAAAAACCATAAAATGAACCTTAAATCACCCTCTAGATAAATAGCGCAAAAAATATATTTTTTTTAAAAAATTGATATATTTCTCATTAGATATGTCCTATATATCCATATAAAAAAAATTATTTTAATCTAAGGGGTATAAGGCTTACTTCTCATCTTCTCATTTAAATGTTACTTCTCATTAGATATCTCTCCTGGTGGGTGAACCCAAAAGATATGACCAAACACGGAGTCTTTTGTAAATCGGGACTCATATAAATCCAGCTATCCCTCTATGCACCACCAGTAACCCAAAAGTATTTCTAACCCTCCCTAACATATTTCTCGTCAACCCTATTAGCTACCATCAACTCAGCCCCCAAACTTCTAAAATACAGCCCTTACTATCCCATATTCTACCCCAAAGCGACTAGTTACCTAAGAGTCTTGTTTGCCACCGTATATCCGTTTGTGATTTGTACTTCCACAACATAAATATACGCGACCTACAACACTCAATGACCTGAATAATACACGAGTTCGGATTAAAATTCTCATTACTGAAAACCACCTTGTTCCTAGCCATCCACGTGAAGTACACAAGTGCTTGGAACGCTAGTAACTTGGCTTGAAACTGCAGCGTCTTCTGCTCTTTCAGAGTAGTCCGGGCAAATCAGAGAAGCCATTCTTCAATAGACTCATGAGTCATGTCGGCAATTAATTCAAGCCCAAGCAAACACCCCCTTTTGCACTTCCTGGATCTTGCTGCAATCAAACCACAATGCACATACAGCTGCCTCCGGACCACACCAATGCTTTAGCTTTCTCTCCAATTTGTAGGTCGTGTTGAGATGTTTAAGCACTCGCCCATTCCTAAAGATCTCCCTAACCGCTTCACAGGTATCCCTTCCCACAATGCTCCACGCGTCCTTAAAGAACTGGCTCCCAAAACCATCTGGCCCTGGGGATTTATTAACTCCAATACTCCATATGCTTCGCCTCACCTCCTCATAGCTGTGGGTATCGCCATCAGATCACCCAGAATATTTGTTGCCAAAGTGCTTCCTGGAAGGTTATGTAGAACTGGAAAGGGATCATCCGATGTTGAGAGCAAATCTGTATAGTACTGCAGCACATGTTTTCGGATCAAACTGTCGTCCTCAATCACATCTCCCTTGTGGTTTCTCATGAGCAGAATAGCATTACGAGACCTCCTCTCTTTCACATTCCTATAGCATAGAGATGATGTCTCCTCAGTCCTCCCCCATAGTTAACCAGTGTAACTTGGCTTTCTGAGTCGTCAAACTAATCAGCCGAGCTACATTACACTTCAGTTCATCTTCTGCAGTTGCAATCTGCTCAACAAGCTGAACACTCCTTTTATCTGCAGCTATGAGTAGCAAAGTTGGCTACTACGGAGTTTTGAGTTCGAATAGAAAAGTTGATTGTTCTTCTATAATCCGTTCAAAACTTGAAATAAACAGTTTATCAATTCTGGAAAACATGATTTCCAATGAAAATTGAGTACTTAATTTAATCGGACCATTTCTTAGCAGCATAAGACAAAATTTCCGACAAAACCAAACAATTTTCTCCTCCCATAACTTTACCATCTCCTAATATTTACGACATGTTTTTTTTACTGATACTGTATTTAATGGAGTAAAACCAGTGTCGAGGACTCACAAACGAAGACTGTTCTATAAAAAAAAAATGTTGCACAAAACAGAACATCTATGTCGAATGTACATCGAGGGTGAAGATGTCAACATGAGCTTGTGTGGATCCAATTTCGCTCTTGTTGATAAGTTTACCCCTGCCATTGTTCTTCTGATGATCTAGGTAGATGACAACTACTGAGATGTCATCGTGAAAATGGCGTCTTATTCCCTTCTCAATCTTCTTAATTTCCGAGTACCTCATTTCCCTCTTCTTTGCAGCCTCCTGTACAGCAGCTCTAACCAGCCTCTTGGCAATACCCTGCAATAAATCTTTCTATCAGAAAAGGGGTAAATCACACAAAACCACCTTTATTTTTAGTCCACTTCAGAAATGGTCTTTTGGGTCAATATGAAGTTGCTGCTATCTAACTAGTGTGTGCCTGTGCGGTGTTTCATTTCATAGCGCTCCCCATTTTCTGGGGGCAAACGCTGGGCGGTATGCAGTGAATGCACTATATGCAAAAAAAATTGAGTCCCTTATAAGATGGAAGAAGTAAATGGGCTGTAATGAAGATGATTAGGATGATTAGGAAGCTTACAGCTCTGGGGTTCTTTGAGACAATCTCGACAGCAGTTTGATCACTCAACTGCTCCCACAAGCCATCTGTTGCGAAGATTAGAAACAAGTCTTGCGGTTTGATCGTTCTTTTGAGTATGGATGGCTCAGCTGTGATTACTGGCCGTCTAAGAGGAACAGGGTTCCAAAACTGTCGGGGCTTCTTCAGATAGACGTCTCCAATTGACCGTGATACCTGAATGAAATGCGCAAGTGACCAAAAAAGTATGTTAAGAAACTTTATGCAATGCATTCCTCAACACCTTGAAATGAACAATTCACCAAAAAAGCATCCAATATTCATAAAATAGCATCCAATATTCATGTAGCCTAAACTTACAATACAAAAACATGGATGGATTCAACCACTATAGATGGGAGAAATTAGCGATTTCAATCACGTAGACTCAAATTCCATAATGGGCACAATTTCAATCATGTATCCAAATAAGCAATCTAAACTCTCAAATTTCAATGAATTTAAGATTGAGCTCAAGTTCAATCAAGGAATAAAACAAGAATACACTGTAAAAGCAGATGGTTTGTTACCTGTATAATGCCTTTGATTCTCCAAACACCGCGGGTGTACACAACAATATGAGAATCATCAGGATGAAGAGCCTCAACTTCCTTTCTAACCTCTTCGACAGAGACATTATGATCAGTTGACAACCTCTCTGCCACCACAAAGTCACCCCCTTTCTCTGACGAATTGCGTCCCAGCACCGCTCTTGAATCCCCGAGATTAGCGACATACAAAACGTCGTTCGTGATGGCTCCCACAAGGCAACAAGAGCCAACAGACGCGATTTGTGGCTGAACTGGCATGGTTCTCTTTACCAAATGCAGGAAGTCCTCCTCAGTTTTACTGAATGCCTTCTTTATCACATCAGACGACATGCCCCCTTGCTCGGATGCAAATTCTGCATTTGACATCGAATGTTATCACACTGGAAAAAAACTCGATCAACTGTTACTGTATTCCACAATAGTCGATTGATAGTACAGGAAACCTATACTTTCATTTCAGTTCTCCAAAATTCCAACCTGATTTTGGCTTAAACCTAGTAAAAGGAATATTAGCTGAAATTCTTTCATACCTAATAGCAAGAGTGCACCAACAAATAGGGACCATAATCAAACAGTAAAATCAGAACCGAAAAGAAGCAAATCAAGGAAAGACGTACTGTGCAAAAGAGGAAGAAGATTGGAATTGGCAAAGCGAGAGGCTTCGGGGCCGCCATGGCCATCGTAGACGCCAACGAGGGTAGCAGAAGGGGAAGAGAAGACCTGAGTCTGATCTTCGAGGGAGGAGTTAGCTTGAACAACGGCCATGGAGAATTCGCCGGAAGCGTGAGGCTTCAAATCCATGTTCCACATCAATGCATCTCTCGCGGGTCTCCCGAGGCACCGAGAACACGCCCTTAGCATCATCTATCTCTCGATTTCTCCCTCTATCTGAACTCTGAGCCAAAAACACAAAAATCACAGACCGGAAAAGCGTCCACTCGTAGCCCTAATTTGAAGAAACTCGAATCGGCAAATGGTTGGGGAGTTATGGAAAATTGGGGGTTTGGGAAGGTGAGATTTAGAAGGAGGTGAATAAAAGGGAAGGAAGCGCGTAAAGGAAAGTGGGAATAAAAGTAGTTATGTGATGCGCGTAAAACGCGAGTTAAAGTTTCGGATTCACAGACTTTGACATTCACAAATCGTGAAGGGAAGAAGAAGAAAATGGTTGCCGCTAAATGTAAACCGTCAAAGTCTTCTTTCTAGTAAAATAATGACCAAGGAAAAAAGCTAACGTGTACGAGGGGTTGAGTGTATATGGGTTTGGCATGAGATGACTCCGGAATGATCGTTCTTTATTTATCAATTTAAAGGGTTTGACCTGAGATTTTAATCATATATTTTTCAATTTAGGGTTTTATATGTCCTTGGAGCCTAGGATTAAAACTATTTTTTTTATTAGGAAATAATTCAAGGCTGGACAAACCCGAAACCTCAAGAAGCTGACATAGTCGGCATTCAGCTAACCTTCTAAACATACAACAAGGAACCAGAAAAATACAACATAGAAATAGAAAAAAAAATGTGCAATACAAACGGAGTGAGGCACACAAATGCAGTCGAACAAGCTAGCGAGCCAACCCCAACCATGTTGGAGACAACGTAGACTAAGAGCCGAAGCCAAGTACCACTAAGTAGTGACACCGCTAGCCAGCGTTACATCACGAGTCCCTATGGGCAGTGAAGACGATCCTCCAAGGAAATTTTCGTAATGCGGAGTCGCCTTAATACACAATGCCTCGACCCCAACCAGACCCGACACCGGACGCCAGAGCTCCAACTTTGACGAAGAACAGCTAGACTTGCTGCCGATAACCACCCTTGTACGACGCACCAACAGACCCTTTATGGATTTAATCAAGTCCAAGGATTAACCTTGGACCCAAAGAAAAACACATGGGCCCCGCTATGGGCCTCCCAAGCCCGAGAGCATCCTCCCAATTTCATAGGCCAAGGAGAAAGGGAGAAAAGACGGAGCAACTAGAGTTGTAGGCCGAGTGCTAACCAAGTCCGACGACCTCCACTCTCCACTCAGAAAGGAGACAACGGAGACGAGGAGGTGTGTAATTTGGTACCAGGGCCGGGCCGGGACGCCAACGAAAAAGGCCGACGATGACGCCGAAGGCATCGCTGGCGGAGGTGGAGTGAGATGGAGGCGAGCACCTCATAACTGCCTTGTACAATCGTTGATTGACGACAAACCCAAGGTCATCGGATTGAGGGCGTGCAAGATTGAAATGGATGAAGACGAAGGACGAGAATGGATCCTCATCCACAGATTTGTAGAAACTTCATGGAGATAACGCTAATCAGCGATTAAAAGCCCTATGAAGCCCGAGACTGTCGAGTGCGACAGGGAAGAAGGAGGCGGAACACCAGCCCCCGGACATCCACACCGGACCACTCCCCTCCTAATTCACCAACCGATAGACAAAAGCCCCAAATCGGAGTTAGAGAAAAACGAAAATCAAGGCCCCAAAACGAAGGCATGAGTTTCCAACCAAAGGGTGATTTATGACTCCCGGATGAGGGTTTAGGGCCTCCAGAGAGGGGGTTTTCACTCTCCGGGGAGGGCTTTCGACTACTATTTCCGACCTCTGAGGAGGAGGGTTTGAAAGACCGTTTATTTATATACACTCACTTCATCCATATATATTTTTTAATTTTTTGACACATTTTTTTTATAGAAGTTAAAAACGATATAAAATATTAATTTATTTTTATTTTTTTAATAATTAAAAACTTATTATTAATAAATTTTTAATTATTAAAAAATTAATATTTTATATAGTTTTATCTCGTAAAAAATACCAAAAAGTAAAAAGATATGTATTTTTAGACATAAGCAGTAATATTCTATTTTATGTGTTTTACACGCATTTAATATAAAATATTATAAAATTATAACAAAGTAGTTTTTTTTATGAAAGCTCTCATTAATTAAAAATAATAAATTTAAAACTAAAACAAATTTAATATGCAAAAAAGATTTGTGATAAAATAAAAAAGTAGAAACATATCTCTCGATGTTATGTTCGCTTGTTGCTTAGGGTTTGGGTTTTTTCGGGTTTGTTTTGGGTGATTCTTTTGATGTATTCTGTTATTGTATTTCTTTTAGATCTTCGTGATCTCATCCTTCGGGATGCTATCGGGTAGGCTAACCACCACCCGAATTTTTATCTTATCAAAAAAAAAAAAAAAGTAGAAACATACCTATCTAATTTGAGTGAGAAAATATACAATTGAGGGTCTATTTGGTAACACGTAGCATATTGGGTAGCAGAAGCCGATGGATTAAGTATGTTAAATATACGTTAAATTAGAGTGTTAATAAGTTAGTAAGGTGTTTGGTAACCCAAATAGGCATAGAACTAGAATTAAAATGGGGGGGGGGGGGGGCTAGGTAGGCTAAAATTTTCTTATACGCATCATTTTCATTAATAAAACCCTAAATTTAATAAATAAATGGATAATATTTTTATTAATTTTCCTTAATTTTTTATCTATTATTTTGTTTTTTTTTTAAAAAAAATGGGGCGGGTTGGGGTGTGCTCCCGCCCACTCCTCGGTCTGTGCCCGAACCCAACTAATACAAATTAGCTGATGAGATAAGAGAAAATGAATAGAGTTATGAAAAACTTGGGGGTGAGCCGTTGTTGAAAATTCAATTAATTTCAAAAGCTAATTAAACTAAAATTTTATATTTAACTTATTTAAAACTATAAAGTATTAAAACTAAAAGTTCTGAAAAGCTATCTGCATGCACTTGTGATAAAAGACAAGCTGCAATATTCAAAATCTCTTTATTAGGTCTAAACAATAGTATGAGATTGAGGAGAGAGAGCCCAACCTGGCTCCGGCCAACTCAAACCTTGGCTCCGGCCAACTCTAACCGGCTTCGGCTGCCCACCTCGGCTCCGACCTGTGTCATTCGGCCCCGGCTGTCTTGAACAGGGCGAAGCCCTTCGTCTATCCCAAGGTCGGCGTTCTTCTGAACGCTTCGTCTCCGATCTGGACCTTGGCGGCTCATTCGGTCGTTCCTCCACCTGGCCATGCCTACTCAGCTACTCTCCTCCTCTTTCCTCCTCCCCGTCCATCTATTAGGGTTTTTCGGCCTCCCTCAGGTTCGACCCTCTAACCCTAAGCCTCAAAATCGGTCGTTCTGACCTCGTGTGTTCTCTCCATTGGGCTTGGCTCGGTCGTCGGCTGGCCGCTGCATGCTCTACCGTTGCGTTGCTATCGGCGGTGGAGGCGTCACCTTCTTCTTCGTCTCCGCCTCGATTTTTCTTTCCCCGGTTATCAATCGATTTGGGGTTTTTATTTTCCAATCCCTTTTTTCCCTAAATTATCCCCTCCTAGGTTTCGATCGGCCTTGTTTCGGGTTGATTTCGTGTCCTCGCTCCTCTCTCTCGGTTTGCTGTCATGCGGTTGCGAATCTCTTCGCTGGTTTTCGGATGCTGTTTGCATCCCTCGTCTCCTCCTCGCCTTGCCTCGGCGGCCGGTTGGTGGGCTCTGTCTGCTCCTGGCGGTGCTCCCTCGGGTTGGCCGTCGGCGCTGGTTATTTCCCTTGGCTGCCGTCCGTTGGGGTGGCTTTGTTGAGGTCCTGCTTTCTCATGCCCTCCTTGGCCCATGGGTTTTTCCTTGGGCCCAAAGGTTGGCCTGAGGCAGCCCTTTTTGTTGTGCTTCGGGCCCAAGGCCTTGTCTTGGACCCAAAGCACAGCTCGAAGGAAAAAATAAAAAATAAAAAATAAATTAAATCATTTATGTATGTTTGTATATATATATATATACACACATATATGTATATGTATATTTTATATGTATTTATATATGTCTGAGTAAACCCATCTGAAAGGGTTTGACCAAATCCTGCAAGGGTTTGACTAAATTCTTATATGTAAAATCTGGTTGGCGTTATGTTTTGAGCAGCGTGCGGCTTTACTTCTGACGTTTTTAGGAGGTCTTCTGCTTGGTTGGAGAGCGTGGAGTTTGGAGTCGGGACTGGCTGGGGTCGTGGTGGTGCGTTGTGGGCGTCTCCGTTTTCGGGATTGATCTTCCCTAGAATTCGTCTGTACTACCCACATGAGTTGGAGCCCTGCTGTACCGCTGGCCCGCGGTGCCACTTCTCGGTGGTGCTTGGTTTCGTTCTTTGTCGGCTTCCTCAGCTTTTTTGGGAGTTGGTCTTCTTGGGTCGTCTTGTTGTAAGGATTATTAATTTCTGCTTGTTTCATTTCGCTTGTTCTTTGTATTTCTGTCTGTTTTGGTTGTATGTTTGACGGTTCGCCGTCTGACAACTTTGTCGATCTCTCGGCGAATCAGACTTGTCTGACCATCGAATTTTTACCTTATCAAAAAATAAAGGTATGAGATAGAGTATAAATCACATGAGATAGAAAATGGATGCCACGAAGTGTAAACCCTCATAGCCTTTCTAGACTTCCGGTAAAATCATGACCAAGGGAAAAGCTAACTGTACGTAGGAAGGGTTGAGTCATGACTCATGAGTGTGTATAGGTTTGGTATGAGATTTTATTTTTATATATGGGTAGAAATAACTCAAATAAGGAGAATAAAAACAATAGTTTGTATTTTGTAAGCACATATATAATAAAGATTATATACATCGGTTTACGTTATTTTTTTTTATTAGAAGACGGGTTTAGATCTCCTAAAACAAGTGGGTGTTAAATATATTGTTCCACTTAATTATTTTAGATATAAATTCATACTAAAAATTTATTTTCTTTATATTTACTATAAACATAAACGTTATCATGGAAATTATTGATAATTAATTTTTCTATTTTTCCAAAAATACTTTCACGATAAAAGTTTATAAATATATTAACTTTTTTTTTATTAAACTAAAATATTTAAGAGTAAACAAGTAATAACACCAATAGAGCCACCATTATTTTCAAAAAAAAAAAAGAAGTAATAACACCAATAAAAAAAATACAGTTAAAAAACTTCTTATAGGGTATATTAACTACATAAATTATCGAAGAGGGTCGATCTTAATCTTTCAATTATCTCAAAATTATGTTGGTAGTTTACACTGGAGTGTTTAAAGTGGATCGACAACTCTAGATCGATGTGACTTGAAGGTGGATTTGTTGTAAAATTTGGTTGATTGCAAACGTGTTCAAATGAACCAAAAACCTTAATAAAATTAATGCGAATTTGAAATTGACCTGTTCTGCCAAGACTAATAAATACAGTACCTAATACGTGGTATAAACTGATGAGTACTTCAACAACGATGGATCCGTCATTAATGAGTTGCCTCTTGCTCTTGTCATACCACCTTCGCTACGTTGATTGGAATTGACTCACTAAAATATCTACTGATGAGATGATGACTCAAATATCATATCATTTGCTAATATATTTGGGCATGTTCGGATCCATATACACATTATAATTTATAATGCATAAATACAATATTATGAAATAATAATGTATGGTCATCTAAACAAGTTTTTTATTGCCATGAAATAGGAATGGATTTGATTTTTTCATAAAGTTGGAACTTTATGAAATTTGTAAAATTATTTTAATAGAAATTTATTGTTCTTATTTTTTTTCATAAAGTTGGAATTTTTTTAATGATTTAAAATTTAATGGTTGATATTTGTAAACATTATATAAATTATTTTCCTATATTTATAAAGTGCAAGTTTATATATATATATATATATATATATATATATATATATATATATATATATATATTAAGTTTCGGAATTGTATGCATATATAATTTCCCACAATTGTTTTAAAGTATAAGAGATTTATTTTATGTAAAATATAAGGTAGGTGTGTGTGTGTGTTAATTATCACTTTCTTAATTGGGTTTTAATAAAGAATTAAAACATTACATGAAATGAAACCAAATGGTTGAAACAAGCACTGATATGTTTTAATTAATTGAATAATTTTTTTTAAAAATAAAATGATAATAATATAATTAAGCACTAGTCCACTAGAGGGCTAGTGCTTGACCAAATAACTTTGCAAAAGACAAGTCCTTGACACGTCGGGGTGAACGAGGCTAATCCCGTGAGATGAGGAATCTGTGGCGGAAACCATTAGTTTGATCGAACGCAAGCCATGGAAAGACTCATATGAGATACACATATCTTATTTCTATGGCAAGTGTATAGTGAGGTTGAGCTAATGTTCTTAATGATTCTATACCCCATGCAATGGGTGGTCCTATAGAGACGGACTTGATAGATCACCGAACGACAGAAGAGAGGCTGAGCCTTAGAGCTCTTAATGACTTCATAACCCATTGTGGGGGTATTTTGTATTGAGACAGATATGTTGAAGTTACCTACACGTGAGTGTGAGGGATTGGCAACCCTCCAAGGTGAGAATTAGGGCAGTCTTCACTACAGAACACTCATGAGCACCCAAGGTGTGCGAAAATTGGATGTCTTATGTCATAAGACTTAGCGGAACGTTACAGGACCCCGTGGAAGGTGTGTGTTGTTGGTTTACCCCTAAGTGGAGGAATTCAAGGCCTCTGGCCATTCGCTTTATCGAAGGGATTGCCAGTTTCACTATGTGCTGATTCAAGTCGCAAGACATCAGCATTTAAGCACTAACCTCGACACGCTCAGAACTTGTTTTCAAAACCTCAGTTTTTAAACCCTTCTATCTGCATTTGTGGGCGATTGTTGGAGATAATGCATTTAGAAGGTGGTTTTAAGGAAGGTGCCCTTTGGACTTCCCACATCTCATATGGAAAGTTCAAGGGTATCCTAAAGGGTTTTTAAGGAGACTCTTCCTAAACCTACATTGAGAGGTAGAGGAGGAGATGGGGCACCCACACGCGCGCTCGCCACCGCCGTTGTCCGGCTTGGCTCGGCTCGGCTCGTGATCGTGCTCCGAGATTGGAGTTGGAGTTAAATTTTTGTGGAAAATTTATTTCTTGAGGCCGAAGATATTGCGGATGAACTCGTCAATGTTTTTCCACGAATATCTGATTTTCACTGAAAATATCTTTTTGGAAAACTTATCTTTGAAAACCGCACGTTTTGGAATTTGGATAGCCACGATCTTCTAAAGATAGAGCAGAATCTTCCTCCGTGGATCTTTTCTTGCGGGCGAAGGGTTGATCTTTGCGGCTATATAAGGAGGGTCGAGGGCTGAGTTTTAACTTTTAAACACACAACGAACACAATCGCCTCTCTCCCTCTCCTGTTTTCTCCTACCCTTAATTTTCCCGTTCTGAGCGCATGTTCCAGAGTTCCAACTTCTCTCCCTCGAGTGTACCTGTGAGAGAAGCCGGTGAAATCCTTGGGGGACGTTGCCTCGCATACGATCTGCACCACTGTCGGGGGCAAATACGTTTCTCATTCAGTGGCTCCCATACCACGCTTAACCGCAAGCCCTAGCCCCTTCACATAAACTCAGTTCGGCCTACATCTACCAACGCCCTTTTGGGAGTTGTTTCTTTTCACAGGTTCTAGCATGGTCATTGTCCAACAGTGTAGTAGCTCATGCAGGCCATATATTCATTTGGGGGAAATTTTTTGGAGCCTTTTCTTTAGTGCCCCCCCCCCCCCCCCCATCCCCATTTAGTTTTCTCATTTCTGTTTGCGTTGAAGCTTCCAAGCTATGATAACCTTTTCTGAATCTGAGATTTATTGTTATGAGTAAGATGCACCTTCAGACTTGTTTGGGGGATAATTGGGAAAAAATATTGAACATTTTATAACTACTTTTGAAATTGGAGTTTACAGTTTGTGTGCTAATATGCAGTATTGTTGTCAAATTGCTTATTTCAGCATCTTATAATTGCTTATTGATTCAATGCTAATTGCTTATTTCAACATCTTATAATTTCAGCATCTTATAATATTTTAGTATTGAATTGTTATCAAATTGCTGAAATGCGGATTGTAGTTTCAGCAATCGCTGAAATGAGGACTGCAATGAATTTTGATGTTCATTGCTTTAAATCTCCTTTAAAGCCTCTTAGCTCAATGGTAGAGCAATGTGCTTATGCGCAAATACGTGGGTTTGAATCCCGCATAAGCTAAATTTTATATCCCGTAACACAATTTCAGCAACTCCGATTTCAGCAAGCTTACTGTCGAAGTGGTGACGCGAAAAAATAAGAAGAAAAAAAGCAACTCCGGTTTCAGCATCAACAAAGTTGATGAAACCGGGGTTTCAGCATCAACAAAATTGCTAAAACCGGGGTTTCAATATCAACAACTGTAACGGCCCGGGATTATGATTCCCGGGTTACGTTTGAAGGGATGAAACCCCTCGTTAGGATCTTGCGCCCCGAGTACAGGTTGAAGGTTTGAAATCCTACTCTAACGTTTTCAAGTGGGATTTCATACCCAAAATTCGAAGGGATCGTTGGAATCCCCGGGGAAGTCCCCTGTACCCGCCATAAGTCTAAGCGTGGAAAACCAACAGTCATGCAAATAGTAGAATCAAGGTGTAATACAAAAGGGTGCCATGCCAGAGCCGGGTCAAAACCAAATCAATAAGCGTATTTATCGAAATCTAAGGTTAGACCAATTCTTTGCAATCATCCAAGAGAGTTCCCACGTTACAGAAGTAAGGAACAATCATGCTGCAAAAAGAACCTAAAAAAATATGTATGCGGGGCGGTGTCAGATCGAAGCCCTACACAATATAATCTCAAACAAGCAGACACATACACACGCTAGTCCTAATAAAGATGCTTCTAGATGCAAGGCGGAATATTAACACACTAGCATGGTCCTAAGATCAAGTGCATAAATATAGTAAGGCCTTAGCACCGAATACCAAGTGGTATATCCCTCTCCTACCTCCACCCCCTTCCGATAGGACGAAGACTGGCCAGCTCGTGAACGCATTCCATAATAATCGGGCGGCACGCATGCCCAACTCGTATCCACAATAAAGCCCGCAGGCAGCTCATAATATAAGGAAGTTCCATGACTCGATTGACTCAAGACGGGACCCGATAGGACTGGGCCGTCCTATAATCCTAGCAAAGACTCTAGTTACTTCAAGGATAACGGCCGTTCTGTTTACAAAAGCAACGAGTAAACGAATGCTCAATCATGAGTGAAATCCTATCAGGATATTACATGACATGCTTTATTATGAATGCAAGCACCTAGTATGCACATGGCTACAAGCAGGGAGATCTCTTTTCGAATCTGAGTGAGCTCATATAGGAACTCACCTCGCTATGCAGAACAACATAATAGAAGGTCCAACATACATCATTCATAATTTCAAAGGTATTACCTAGGTACATATCAGAACATATATATAAGTCTACGTCTAATCATTCAATCACATAAACACACATCATCCAGTAAAGTATAACCACATCATGATCATCATTTCATCAAGTTCAACCATTCATTATTTCATCACATTCCATACGACCGTATTATTCTCATCATTCCATTCAACCACATTCATATATTTTCAATAATACTCATATATCCGCATGATCATATATCTCCAAAGTTCATCATATTAATCATAGCTGATAAGGCATAAGTCAAACAATACGAAATTCTAACATCTCATCATGCCGTTATTCATTCATGCCATTAATTCACACAATCATGCTATTAGTCAACCAATCACATCAACATGCTAGTTAGTCATCGATCATATCAAGTTCCCAAGTTAGTCTCGAAATTCGTTTCCAAAACCGAGTCAACATTAGAGTTCCCGACCTTTGAAAATACCCATCAAGTTCATTTTCCAAAACCCGAGTTACAAATCATTAGTCAAATCCACAATTCATTTTATTGAGGAAATCCGATGTGGTCAAACCATTTTCCCAAAACTCCTTTAAATTCTCAAGTTAGATCATTCATCATTCAAAACGCTTTCTCAAATCATCCAAAAAACCATTTATAAAACATTACCCTTTAATCAACTTATTTTATTATTTTATCAAAACCATCTAACAAGGTTAGGGTATTTCCAAAATTCCTCGTTTAAATTTATTAAATCAATTTCCATTTACCAAAACAATTCTCAAACTTTAAAACATTTTCCAAATTCCTTTCCTTTTTAAAATCCAAGCCCAATAATATTAAATTTCTAAACCTCAATAATAATGTTATATTTTAAATCCTCATTAATAATATAATATAATATTATATATGACATTTATTACACATTTTATATCGAAAATACAATAGTCTTAAAAACCATCTTTAAATACATTTTAGGCCCAAGAGACAAGAAAGGTCCAAAACCCTTTGTAAACATTCAGATTCGGCCCACAACACAAGACCCATTCCCATTTAAATGAACTGAACCGGTTTTGGTTAAACAAATAGCTGAACCGAACCCACAAAATAAGAAAGTCAGAACCGGACCAATTGACACTGTTCATCCCCTTCCCCTTGAAATCTATAATCGATGGGAAAAAAGAAGGGAAGGAAGGAAGCTCCTCGCCGACGACGGCTGGCGGATCCGACTACTTTCCCGACACCATTGAATAGGGAATCAGACAAAGAAAGGGGAGGAAAAGAGGTTCTCACCGAGGATTCAAAGTCGGGTGCGTCAGGCTTCGCCGGAGTTTGATTCAAGCTCGCCGAAGACTTGGTGAGGCTCGTCGGAGGTAGGTCTTCTCCGGGATCTGCCTAGGAAGGTTAGAGGAAGGTTAAAAGAGGGACCTTTGGTTGATAGGAGGTGAAAGGAAGAAGAACAAACGAAATGTAGCCTTACCGTTCTCCAAATTCGGAACAGGGCGCGCGGGGAGGAAGGCAGCGGTGCTCCGGGGGCGTATGGTGGCGCTGCTGCTGTTGGTGGCTCCGGAGAGGCGTCGAGGGAGTGGTGGTCGGTGCTGCTTCTGCGCTCGGGGAAAAAGGAGGAAGCAAGGAGGAGTGGTGGTGTTTGGGCTCGCTGTTTACCCGAATTACAGAGGAAGAGGAGGTGGAGCCGTGGCCTGTGGTAGTTAGGAGGTGGTGGCGGAGGCTATGGAGTGTGGTGGTGGTTGGCGGCAACGGGGGAGTTTTAGAGCACAGTGCTCTCGGCAACCCAAAGAGAAAGGTAAGGGAGTGTTTGTCCTCTTATGTTTGTGTGGGCGTGAAAGGAGAACCCAAAATCTGATTTTCAATGGGTCAAAGAATCTGATTTTTGTGAAGAGGGAATTGTTGTTTGTTTTTCAAGAATGGAGCAACCCATAAAGGAGGGGATAAAATTTACCTGAAGGGGAGAAAATGAGTTGGAATTTGTCAAAAATGGGAACAAGTGTAGAGATTGGATAAGAATAGGTGACAGGGGACGTAATTGTGGTCTCGATGTCGAAAATTTAAATCTCCAACGATTGATTTTTTGAATTCCGCTCTAATTTTTTTTCTTTTTCCGAAAAAAATTAGGATTTAAAAATCCGAGGCTTTACATCATCCACCTTTAAAAGTAAGTCTCGTCCCCGAGACTAAAACCATTCTAAAGTATGAGGGGGTGAAATTTGAAATAGGTGAGTCCAATGATCACACCATCGATCCTGTAAGTGCCTCATAAGGGCCCCTATGAGATTCTTACAATATCGTCGTCATGATCATAATATTCCTGATAGGTCGTAGTGAGAGTGTGATACGGGCCCTTACCACATCCTTACCTCGACCGCTTGATTATATCATAACTCAAAAGCATTACGACATCTCCACTAGGTCTTAGCAAACAGTCTATAAGGGCCCCTATAAAATGCATGTATCCACTTCGTGGGGACGTCATAATGCCAGCTCGGTTAGAAAATTTCAAAAGGGTTCCTCAGTTTGAAAAGGTTTGGTCTCAAAATCATTGAAGTTCTCGATCACGTTCAATTTCTCAAAATCCATTTTAGTCCTTTTTAAACACCATTCAAAATCCCATAGATCCGACATTAGTCAAGCAAGTTTCAAATCTCAGGAGGTGGAATCATCCACCTCTAAGGGCTAACCCCATATTTTCTTCCTAGGTTCCAAGTCAGAATCAAATTTCATCAATTCAGTTCTAGCATCCTAGCAATTCCAATTCAAGGCACCATACACATAGCAATCGTACATCATAGAAATCGTATCACACATTCATAAACAGATCATACTCATGTCAAAGATAGTTACGTACGTACCATAACAAATCTAGCATAGTATCATACATAGCGGGGCTCATCACATCACATCACAGAGGTTGCACATCATACACTACTAGAATTATGCTATTTAACATCGACTCATTAACATCACCCAGAAAAACCTGCCATGTTAAACATTTTTTTAACATCGGTTTCTAAATTTGAGATGTAAATAAAAGCCTAGACATCACCCAATTTATTTGACCGATGTTAAATATGTGTTTTAAAAAAATTTAGAAAGCGCAGAACTAAACCTTAATTCATTTGAACACCCGCTCAAACAAATACGTAGCGCTTTTCCTTCTCTCTTCATTCTTCCTTTGCTCAGAAAACCGACCCCTCCTCCACTCTCTCTCCCATGGGAAGTTGCAGAACTCTACTCTCTGACTCCGGTGACTCGCTCCACCTCCTCCTCTCGCCACCTCCCTTCACAAATCCACCCAGATCCGTTCTTCCTTCTCAAATCTAAACCCATACACTCCAGATCTCTTCTTTCTCGGTGCACGCCTCAGTTTCACCTCCTCCTACTCTCCCTCTAGATCTGAGATCTCCTTCTCTAGAAACCCCAGACGACTGAAGCCACCGACGACTCACTCCCACTCCTCCTCGCCGGAGACTTACTCCACCTCGACACCTCATCCTCGCCGGCGTCTCCGTCCCTCCACCTCATCCGCAGCGATTGACCTATTTCGGGTTTCTGCGCACGATTTTTCTCTCTTGTCCCGCCTCTTGATGCGTTGTTCTCCAAGCTTCCTCCTCCGTCCGTCCAAGTCTCTCCTGCAACGCCCAAGGTAAGCTTCTTTAGCACCAATTTCAGACCTCTTTTGTTTAAATTTAAACTTGGATTATGAGTAAGCGGAGTCGATTTTTTGAAAGAGGATTTTTCTAGGTTAGTTTAGGTTTTTGATGGTATGTAAATGCTTTATCAGATCTGTTGCTTGAAGGTGAATGTACCTTTAGATATTGTGTGACATGTTGCATGTATAGATTGTGGAATTGGTATGTTTATAGAGATTTTGAATGTTTCTGCAGACTCTATTAGTGGAAGAGAGCAAGAAATTGGAGGAGGCTAAGTTAACGTCTGCTGCTGCGTTTGTGGAAGGTGGCATACAAGAGGCTTGTGATGATGCTTGTAGCATCTACCTTGAGGATTTATGTGAAAGTGATCCCTCGACGGTAATATCGGTTTATTATTAGCATTGATGTTGCTTAATTCCTTTGACTGAGGCCTTGAATCTTGACTAGCTTTATTTTATCCTTGTAAGTGGCTGGTTGTAAGCATGAGTTTCATCTTCAGTGCATTCTTGAGTGGTAATTGAATCTACTATTTGATGTTCAGAGTCTTTAAGTTTGTGCTGTGTAATGTGTTCCATTGGTCCTGGACTCCTGGTAGACTTGTTGTTGCATAAAATAAACTAGTGAGTTTTCATTGAAAAATAAACAAAAAGAAGGAAAAATAACACCAGTTGAGAGAGCAGGGGACTCTTAAATTTTGGTATGAAAGATGAGGCATGTCATGAGACACACAACAATTTTCAGTGCTTTTGCTACATGGCGTGCTCATATATCAATTTGAAAATGATTGCTAAGACAGAGATATTTACTCGAAAATGATTGCTAGAAGAGCTGAGTGAGAGTGACTAGTTGGATGTCAATAAGTTTTTATTGGGACAGTTCTGCAGTACTACTTTTAAAAGAAATATGACTTCCAATTGGATAATATCAGGTACCAAAGAAGCTCTCAATGCCCCATGTGTTGGCAGCCCATCAATATGACTTCCCAGCTTGCTTTTACAGCAAGCTGGGAAACAATTCTCAACTGGACCAATACTCGATGTACTTAAATTGAAGAATCATGAAACATGGTAAGTCCTTGTTCAAGTTTTTATGGTTTTCTTGGTGTTTTTGATGAGTGGCTTGTAACCATATTTACATGATCGAACTGTCTGTACTTAATTACTGAATTCGTAATCTTTTTTTTTTTTTGCATTTCTATTACCATATCAGTAGCTATTAAATTACTGATTCAGTGATCTTTTTTTAGCCTCTGCATTTTCTTCTTGCATGAATTACAGGGTCTTGGCTCATCCTTTAGGCTTGATTATATATCTTAGGTCCCAAATGCATTATACATGATCTTCTCTTTGCATCATTGCATCTTTATATTATTTATTGAATCATTAGCCCTTTGTTATACATTGTAATCACTTGTAACTATTTACTAGAGAACCTAAAATGACATTTTCCTGAACTAAATAAGAGGCTACAATGACATTTTTTTTCTTCTTAACGGGTGGAATATATAGCTATTTGCATGCACAACCTAACTAAGGATCTGAATGTATAGTATCTTTTATCATATTGATCATTGAATTGTAACTTATTAAATAATATTCATGATTCATAATGGAAACTTCTTTTAAAAAATAAATACATGATGAATCAAAATATCATGGAAACCTTTCATGAGCTACATTTCTATATAATTCTTATCGTCTTCTGCACATTTTCTTCAAAAAGGAAGTCTTTAATGATTTTCATATATAGGGATGAGGAATTATGGGGAAGGCATACAATTTTCATATATAGGGATCAGGAATGATTTTCATAAATACATGACAATGCCAATATTTTTTGCTTATCAAGTTATCAGATAAGTAATTCCTTGATGATTTATGACAACATCTGTTCTTTTTGGTTGGAAGACCAACTTTTGGCATGCTTATGAAAATAGAAAAATTATTAGCAGCATCTGTGCAAATAACAGTGTTGTCTGGTAGGTTAAATAGTCATCAGTGTGAAAATATATGGTTATTCGTCCTAAATTAAGTTTTCAAATTGTAGTTTTTTCTTTCTGCTTTTGCTCTTTTCTGATGCAAGTAGAAAATCATTCATATGCAAAAGCTATAGGATTAACTCAATCTTCAGGTTTGCCTATGTTTCATGTGGTTCTCATCAATTTGTAATCTAATTTAGAAATAAAGGGAACTTTTCAGTAACTACATATTTAAAGTTTTTCAGTTTATTTTGAATAAGGCAAGCCTTGTGAATTTGTGATAGGTTTCAAATAATTTTGTGCTTATCGACCAACTCAAAAATCTTAAAATACCAAAGCTTATCTTTGTCTATTTTGCCCCATATGGTCTTAGATTTGGCCTGCAAGGCTGTTTTTCCTCAAATGGCTTATCTTTGTCTATTTTTCACGCTGGACAAAGCTTAATCTAATTGAATAAATGAGATTTGCTTAGATTTTTAGGTCGGGGAAATTGGATATTTTTCTGATTTTCAGGTTACTAGCTTTTGTCATTCCTGCATTTAAACAAGCTATTGTTGTTAAGTAAATCATTTTAGATGACATTGGTTGAGTGTTGTTAATATTTTGATGCAGTTGAACCTTGTTCAGAGCTAGATTGATTTGGCAGTCATGTGGTGGCCCTTTTAACTTATAATGTAGAACCACTACTAGGAATCTGTGATAATAGTCATTTCCCTTTGATGAATATTTTGGCACAACATAAGTGGTCGTAATAATAGTCATTTCCATTTGGCACAACATAAGTATGTTTTTCTCCATACTTATGTTGTTCTATTCTCTTTTTTATTTTTAGGATTTTTTTCACTTCATTTTGTAAGTTAAGTGGATATTTCTCTGTTGCTTTTTGATTACTTGAATTATTCAGTTATTTGTGTTGTTTAAAGCAATTCCAAATTGAGATTTAAATTAAGCGGATGCACAATAACTTGGTGTACTTGGTTATTCTATTGTTCTTTGGTGTACTTGGGTATTCTGTTATAAAATATCTTGTTTGTATGTACATGTTTCTCTCTTTTTTTTTAACAGGTACATGTTTCTCTTTCATTCTCTGTTTTGAACAAAGAAGTGTGTAATTAATGTGAGTTTAGAAGTGTGTAATTAATGTGAGTTTAGATTTATCTTTTTTTTAACCAGTGTGTAATTAATTAATGTGATCCTTATGACCTTATCCGACATGATGCTTCTGATCTGAGTTTAGATTAGTCTTGTTGTGGCTGCTTTAGTTGTTCACGTCTCTGTGGATGACTGGGGAGATGGAGGTATTGTAAACTGGCTTAGGGAAGAGATGGATTCTTGTCTAGAGTGCATTCCAGGTTTCTTAGAGTTGCTTGCCTCTCTAGCTTAAGCTCTTACTTTCTTTCTGAAGCTTCTGTCAATGGTAATCCATCGGGAAAATACACCTAAAAATCATATTTAACCATTGATTCTCATTCTTGTTCTTCAAGGATTGTATCACTGCAATTTGACATTGTTTTGGGTATTTTTATTGGAGTTCAATTTTATTAGAACCGTGCATTTTTGTTTGCTCCTGCCTTATTATTTTTATTTGAAACTTTAGAAGGGATTTATTTATTAATGTTTTGATCTTTGTTATTGCTAATTTAAAGCCTATTCGCTCAAATTGGTAGAGCGATGTGTTCAAGCACAAAGATGCGGGTTCAAATCCCGTATAGGCTACAACGACCAAAAAAAAAAACAAAGATTTCATTTAACATCGGCTAAAAACCGATGTTAATCAAAATAAAAAATCGATGTCTATGTGGGTGATGTAAAAAACCAAAACGTTTTAACACCAGGTAATAGCCGATGTCTTTCTATGTTATAACATCAGATTTAAAAATATAAACGATGTTATAAAATAAAAAGACATCGGCTACTACCCGATGTTAAAAAGTTTTGACTTTTTACATCACCCACATAGACATCGATTTTTTTTTTGAAAGACATCGGTTATTACCCGATGTTAAATGGCAAAATTCTAGTAGTGATACCATAACAAATCTAGCCTTATAACTATCCGCACTCAAGGCCAAATGCCCAATTCGACTACTAGATATCCTAACTCCTACGCCATCAAGTCATCTAAGAACCAACCTACTTCGACATCCTGACCTCAAATCCTACTCGACCACCTAAAACCATATCTCGGGGTTCCCAATCGCACATTTCCCTTATTCCAAAAAGCTTAACAACTCAACCGACTACCAAGACTCTCTATAAAGCAAACCCTCGTCCTAGGGGTTCCCTACCGGTTCCATCTTTACCATTTAAGGGAAATCTCAAGTCCTCAATTGAGCCGCCCTCACGATCGATCTAGACACTTCTCAACAATCTCGCTGACCCTTACTAGGCTCTCAAGACTCCGCTTGACTATCATCTCCCAAAGGGACATATCAAATCACCTTTCTAACCTGATCATACTTCCCGCACCACTAACCACTCTCATTAACCATCCACCTCTAAGAACCCAACTCATACAAACCATCTCACACCTGAAACTCCCGACCAACTCTAACACAGAAAACCATCTAGTGCTAACTCCCAGCCACGAATTACCAAGTTATTTCTGACCCGCATCTACCTCAGATTACCAACAACACACTCATCCTAACTAGCTCTTCAAGAACCATCCAAACCGAACCTTAACGTTTCAACTCCCAAAAGATCAAAGCGAACCACTCGCGCCATACTAAATTCCCATTCCGAAACTTACTAAACCTTAACCATTCGAAATCCTCGAGTCGTTCTACTCTATAATCCTCATTTCCACACATACTAACCCTATTCCGAATCTCACGAAACCTGACCCAATCATGACTCTTTAAGCCGATATACTCTGGATCCTCACCTTAGCATATTCCTAAATTGCCTCAAGCTACCCTTCCTTGACAACGACGCCTTAGACCTAAAGTTAAGCCTCTATTCATCGACCATTTTTCCCAATGAACCATTATGCCACCCTAGCTCGAATTACCCACAACATCGCAACTTTGCCAAACTTTCTAAAATCCTTCTTCCTCTAGCGCTCTTAATGCCTTCAGCCTTGCCTAGTTCCCAACTCCACTCCATGCTCAGAGTCTTCCTATCTCAACCTCAAGCCCACGGTCTTACTAGAAATCTCGACGACATTCTTACCTAGCTACCAACCTTTCTTCAAAGATTCATCTCACATCCTCAAATACTTCAATAACCACAACAACATCCACTCGTAAATCCCGATTCATTCCCTATGCCAAAATCCTCCAACATGCATCTAGAAATCCTTCACTCGCGAATTCTCAAGCACTACTAATTCTACCTAAACAATCCCAGAATAATCATCACACGTACAATCCTAATATGAACAACCTAATATTCAAGATCGATAATTTCCCAAAGAACCTCATACTACTCATTCTTAGCACTTCCTCAATCTCATCCTTTACCAAAACCGCTCCCAAATCACCACACATACAACCAAGTTCCAAATTCTACGATCCCTTAGACATTCCTTTACCGATCATCCTCAGCGCTGCCCACGATCTGCTCCCAGACTATCTAGACACCTTCCTTAGTACACCAATCAGTCTAACAACACTTCCCTTCGAGAATCCCTCTGATCCATTCCTAGCTCACTCATCCAACTCTAACTAGTACCTCTCCCTCAAAATCTTGCCATCCTAACCCTACTCCACACCTAAGGCCTATCCGGAAGCTCAACTATACTCGCTTGCTACTATTTTAGACAAATCCCAACTCACTAGGCTCTACTCTTGCTGACGCATCTTTCCTGCACCCCATCCCACACAACCATTTACCCAATCCAAAGACCTCAATCTACCTGCTACTTTCCGACCTATCTCACCGAAGAATCTCATGACACAAGCTTAAGAGGAAAAAACCACCACCTATATAACCCATAACAGATTTATTAACATGTCAGTACACTTAAGCATAAAGGCATGTCATCACAGACACAAGTTAGTCAAGCAATCACTCATTACCAGCTCAACATCTCAGTCATCACACATCCATTTAGTCAATTCCAAGCATGTCGCACGACACTGATTCCAATTCGCATAGGAGAGATCACAATTTGGATGAAGAACGTCATTCCTTGAGTCATCTAGGAGGATTATGTCTGCAACCGCCATCTTCGAAAGGTGTCCGTCCTTTGGTGATGTCGATCCTAAGGTCCATGAGCCCACCACAATTCCGTTGCGCCACTCTGATGCCATTCGATCGCTCGTTTTCTCTTCTATGTCGATGTCCACCAAGGGAATCGCGAGGGGTTAGAAGTCACGAAGATAGGGGAGGGCAAGGGAGGACAACACGACTTCCTTAAGGATTCAGACATAGACCAGGGCTAGAGATGACGAGACTCAAGATAAGACGCGGACCCGAGAGTTACAACAATGCCCTTAGGGTATTCTATAAGGTTACAGGTGCGGCAAGCAAACACATGGAAATCATGGAATATCTCAATCATATCATTCCACACTAGCATGTACCTATTAAAAGGAATAGCGTCCTATGCGTCCATAACATGTTCATATAATCAACTTTACATGTACACAGAACAAGCCAAAACTTATCATCTCATGCACTAATCATGCTTGACATATTAAGATCATGTATGCACGAACCGACAATAGGCATATGCAACATAAGTTATATATGACATAGCGAACATTATGTGATATCACATGTATGATTCATTACTCACTTTAAGTGTACACATAAGCAGGTCAAAACAATATGGGTTCGAGGTAAGCATGTTAAGATGCATCTAATAATCGTGTCAGGGGATGTGGTTAACCCATTTGGGCATAGTAACTATCACATCCAATACAACCGTGTACGTGTAGTATGACAAGTATGACACATAATTGCATCATGGTCCATAATTAGGAGATGTATATCCTACATGATACTACCAACATTCATCAAGCAGGTACACAATCAACGAGGTCCAATTAGATCAATTTAGCATGCTAAGGAATTCATCTCATATATTGATCATACAACGAGGGTTGACCACACTATCATGGACCTAATTCATGGGAAAACAATAATCATGGAAATTCATACATGCGGCACATATACTCATTCACAATTGCAATCATGCAAGATATCAGACAAGTCATGCTGAAATATATCAATGCATTATGTCATGCAATCACAAGGTGGGCTACTATTATAACCTGACAGAATTCTCAAAGGGTAATCACTGACTCATCGCCCCGTTTCCCCGTGGGACGGTAGTATGACTCACTCGGTATGACATAAAGACATTCACATTGTTTATGAGATGAGAGGGTAGAATTTGTGTTTAGACTCTGGTGGTAAGAAGACACGGTTGACCGGTATAAGAATCGAGAAGGATAACTCCATAAGACAAATTACTTCTACCTCGGAATTGTTTGATTGATCACCCTCCCTAAAATACTCATGAATTTCCCATACGCGACATACCCCGGAAGTAGCTAGTTGACCGACCCAAATTTCCCGTGGAAGACACCAACCTCAGGTACAAGACTCGGTAGAAGCATAGATGGTGGGGTACCAAACAAAACTCAAAACGGGGAGAGCGGATGTTCTTCGACCCTTGCTAACATGCTTAAATGTTTTGATGGGACGGTTGACGAAGTCAGAATCATCAGGGATTTGAATTATGGAAGAGCTATTCAGACAAGACAAGAATTCCAATGACATAAGAATAAGGTATTCTCCCGCTATCCCGTTTGCACAGTTATTCAATACATGATTCAAGTCAAGGCATACTGATTAGTTAGCCATCCTAAGCACAATAGTACTCAGCATGGAAGCTATCAACGGGATTAACATGATCCTCTTCGAGGAGGATCGCCCTCAGGCCCAATTGGATATAATGCATACAATCACAGAGACGATCTAAACCATCTTCGAGGGACGGCCGATCGGAGGGGCAAACACCTCACTACCTCCTAACCCATGTCACTCCAACCTTTGGGTTCCTTGGAGTCTTCAAGTCCACCTTTAAAAGAACAAGCAATATTTCGCCTACCCGTTCCCAACTACATCCAATCAGGATGGTCTAGCGCCTTTACTACCCCTTCGTTTCCTTTTGTTTGATTACCGGATTTATTGAGTCAAGTTCATATTTGGCCGTTTGAGTTAGCCATATTAAATTCATTTTGCCCTTTCTAAAACATTTTGAAAGACTATTTGAAAACCTTGAGCCATTTTCAAAACCACTTCAACCTATCATACTCGGTTTGCAAAACCTGGCTCTGATACCAACTTTGTAACGGCCCGGGATTATGATTCCCGGGTTACGTTTCGAGGGATGAAACCCCTCGTTAGGATCTTGCACCCCGAGTACAGGTTGAAGGTTTGAAATCCTACTTTAACGTTTTCAAGTGGGATTTCATACCCAAAATTCGAAGGGATCGTTGGAATCCCCGGGGAAGTCCCCTGTACCTGCCATAAGTGTAAGCGTGGAAAACCAACAATCATGCAAATAGTATAATCAAGGTGTAATACAAAAGGGTGCCACGCCAGAGCCGGGTCAAAACCAAATCAATAAGCGTATTTATCGAAATCTAAGGTTAGAACATTTCTTTGCAATCGTCCAAGAGAGTTCCCACGTTACAGATGCAAGGAACAATCATGCTGCAAAACAAACCTAAAAAAATATGTATGTGGGGCGGTGTCAGATCGAAGCCCTACGCAATATAATCCCAAACAAGCAGACACATACACACGCTAGTCCTAATAAAGATGCTTCTAGATACAAGACGGAATATTAACACACTAGCATGGTACTAAGATCAAGTGCATAAATATAATAAGGCCTTAGCACCGAATACCAAGTGGTATATCCCTCTCCTACCTCCACCCCCTTCCGATAGGGCGAAGACTGGCCAGCTCGTGAATGCATTCCATAATAATCGGGCGGCACGCATGCCCAACCCGTATCCACAATAAAGCCCGCAGACAACTCATAATATAAGGAAGTTCCATGACTCGATTGACTCAAGATGGGACCCGATGGGACTGGGCCGTCCTATAACCCTAGCAAAGACTCTAGTTACTTCACATATAACGGCCGCTCTGTTTACAAAAGCAACAAGTAAACGAATGCTCAATCATGAGTGCAATCCTATCAGGATACTACATGGCATGCTTTATTATGAATGCAAGCACCTAGTATGCACATGGCTACAAGCAGGGAGATCTCTTTTCGAATCTGAGTGAGCTCATATAGGAACTCACCTCGCTATGCAGAACAACATAATAGAAGGTCCAACATACATCATTCATAATTTCAAGGTATTACCTAGATACATATCAGAACATATATATATAAGTCTACGTCTGATCATTCAATCACATAAACACACATCATTTAGTAAAGTATAACCACATCATGATCATCATCTCATCAAGTTCAACCATTCATCATTTCATCATATTCCATAAGACCATATTATTCTCATCATTCCATTCAACCACATTCATATATTTGCAATAATACTCATATATCCGCATGATCATATATCTCCAAAGTTCATCATATTAATCATAGCTCATAAGGGATAAGTCAAACAATACGAAATTCTAACATCTCATCATGTCGTTAGTCATTCATTCCATTAATTCACACAATCATGCTATTAGTCAACCAATCACATCAACATGCTAGTTAGTCATCGGTCATATCAAGTTCCCAAGTTAGTCTCGAAATTCGTTTCCAAAACCGAGTCAACATTAGAGTTCCCGACCTTTGAAAATACCCATCAAGTTCATTTTCCAAAACCCGAGTTACAAATCATTAGTCAAATCCACAATTCATTTTATTGAGGAAATCCGATGTGGTCAAACCATTTCCCCAAAACTCCTTTAAAATCTCAAGTTAGATCATTCATCATTCAAAACGCTTTCTCAAATCATCCAAAAAACCATTTATAAAACATTACCCTTTAATCAACTTATTTTATTATTTTATCAAAACCATCTGACAAAGTTAGGGTATTTCCAAAATTCCTCGTTTAACTTTATTAAATCAATTTCCATTTACCAAAACAATCCTCAAACTTTAAAACATTTTCCAAATTCCTTTCCTTTTTAAAATCCAAGTCCAATAATATTAAATTTCTAAATCTCAATAATAATGTTATATTTTAAATCCTCATTAATAATATAATATAATATTTTATATGCCTTTTATTACACATTTTATATCGAAAATACAATAGTCTTAAAAACCATCTTTAAATACATTTTAGGCCCAAGAGACAAGAAATGTCTAAAATCCTTTGTAAACATTTAGATCCGGCCCACAACACAAGACCCATTCCCATTTAAATGAACCAAACCGGTTTTGGTTAAATAAATAGCTGAACCGAACCCACAAAATAAGAAAGTCAGAACCGGACCAATTGACACTGTTTATCCCCTTCCCCTTGAAATCTACAATCAATGGGAAAAAAGAAGGGAAGGAAGGAATCTCCTCGCCGACGACGGATGGCGGATCCGACTACCTTCCCGACACCATTGAATAGGGAATCAGACAAAGAAAGGGGAGGAAAAGAGGTTCTCACCGAGGATTCAAATTCGGGCGCGTCAGGCTTCGCCGGAGTTCGATTCAAGCTCGCCGAAGACTTGATGGGGCTTGTCGGAGGTAGGACTTCTCTGGGATCCACCTAGGAAGGTTAGAGGAAGGTTAAAAGAGGGACCTTTGGTTGATAGGAGGTGAAAGGAGGAAGAACGAACGAAATGGAGCCTTACCGTTCTCCAAATTCGGAACAGGGCGCGCGGGAGGAAGGCAGCGGTGCTCCGGGGGCGTATGGTGGCGCTTCTTCTGTTGGTGGCTCCGGGGAGGCGTCGAGGGAGTGGTGGCCGGTGCTGCTTCTGCGCTTGGGGAAAAGGGAGGAAGCAACGAGGAGTGGTGGTGTTTGAGCTCGCTGTTTACCCGGATTACAGAGGAAGAGGAGGTGGAGCCGTGGCCTGTGGTGGTGAGGAGGTGGTGGCGGAGGCTGGGGAGTGTGGTGGTGGTTGGCGGCAATGGGGGAGTTTTAGAGCACAATGCTCTCGGCAACCCAAAGAGAAAGGCAAGGGAGTGTTTATCCTCTTATGTTTGTGTGGGTGTGAAAGGAGAACCCAAAATCTGATTTTCAATGGGTCAAAGAATCTGATTTTTGTGAAGAGGGAATTGTTGTTTGTTTTCCAAGAATGGAGCAACCCATAAAGGAGGGGATAAGATTTACCCAAAGGGGAGAAAATGAGTTGGAATTTGTCAAAAATGGGAACAAGTGTAGAGATTGGATAAAAATAGGTGATAGGGGACGAAATTGTGGTCTCGATGTTGAAAATTTAAATCTCCAACGATTGATTTTTCAAATTCCACTCTAATTTTTTTTTCTTTTTCCGAAAAAAATTAGGATTTGAAAATCCGAGCCTTTACAACAACGTTGCTGAAACCGGGGTTTCAACATCAACAATAGTGCTGAAATCGGGGTTTCAGCAGCGCCAAAAAAAAAGGTTAAAACAAGGGGTGCTGAAACCGAATGTGCTGAAACCCCTGTTTCAGCAACGCGGTAAAAAAAACACTATAACAGGGTTTGCTGAAACCGAATGTGCTGAAACAATAGTTTCAGCAACGTGAGAAAAAAACTGATGAAATGGGAGGGGGCAGAAGGGGCACACATGGGGGGCATAGGGGGCGATGGACATTTTGCTAATTTGGAGCACTTGGAGGACATTTTACTAATAAAGCCCATAAATATGGACATTCTAGAAATCACCCCTATAATAATTAACAATATTTAGATGTGAGATGTATTTAGAATTTAAAGTTTACTTACAATTTTTTTATACATATTTTTAATATTAAATGCATTACTTTAAAAAAATAGAGCGCACAAAAGTGCGGGTACTAAACTAGTTTTTAGTAAAGTCACTGCTACCACAACAAAGTAACAATAACTGAATTATCTTATGGCTCGTTTGGTTTAAATTTTTAAAAGGTAAAGTAAAAGTAAAATAATGTAGTCCCTTTATAGTTTAAGATACATTATTACTCTCTCCGTCTCAAAATACATGTATTTTTAGCCCCTAAAATTTTGTCAAAAATCCATGTCTTTTTAGATTTAATAATTACGTCTAACCTACTTTTACATCTAATCGTTATTCAAATTTTTACATCACCCCTTAATCAATATCCTCTTCTCCTAACTTTTCATACAAAATTGGGTTTGTTCCTCCTTATTTCAATCACCGATCATTTGAACAAAGGTAACCATATTCATTATACTCCTCTAATCATTATCCATCTTATTTTGTTTTTTATACAAAAAATTATACCGTTCTTCTCTTATCTAGATATACTTTACTATATAAAATTTATTTACATTCCGTATACATTGCATACTCCAAACCAGCCCTTAATCACATTTCAACAACCCCATCCAAATTGGTGCATGGATTTTAATTAAGATTTGTGACATGTTGTAATTACTGATGGATTTATTAAAAAATTACTGTGTAAATAGCTTATTCCAAATGGAAATCCATATGATCATATTTCACTATATATATTCTTACTTTTAGCTAGGTGTGTACTTAATACAAATCACACGTTTCACACATTACAATTTACAATCAATTACTTATTACACTAGGCCTAACCTTGCCTAGCTACTTATCTCCAGGCATTTTGTTCTCTCTTTTTCTTTATAAAAAAATATATATAAAAAAAAAATTCCCGCCATGTATCATATTCGTAGATTCTGATGGGGGTCCTTAAGATTTATGCCCTCCAATTGGGAACTTGTTTATCTTTAATTCAATTATTGTACTTTGCCCTGAGATATATTATTATCATATATTATTCTACACATTAATTATTAGATTAGATGAGGGGAACAAAGGAAGATCCGCCATTGTTGTAGCTGCAGAGCTTTCCACCCAACGGCTCTATTTTTTTTTTTAATTTACAAATGTCAACGGATTCCTCTTGTCTGCGATTTCCCTTTCAGATTTCAACAGTTACCGAGATGCTGTTTGCTGTCAGAAGATCTCGCTTGCCTTTCCAGCTTCCTTCATCCCATCTCTTTACTTAACGCTACACCTTGTTTCATTAATCTATTCTACAGTTAAGGCTCCGTTTGGCAGGCCCTTATCTGGTTTGGGATTTTTTTATGAGAATATCAGTGCATTGTTTACGTGCAACCAAACGAAGCCTTATTAAAATGGAGTGGAGAGCATTTGACCAACAATGATAGACTACAAAGCATGTTGGAGTGGCAGAGATCGATCCACAAGGAAGTGCTTTGCTGTCTACAGTTACGGCAGTGTTAAAATAAGTTATAATTTCTGCTATTAATTAATTAATTAAACAACTATATACATGTGGTTTACATCACATTTTGTATAGTTATTTTCTTTAATTGAGTTGGTGCTTTGGAGATGTGAATGAATATTGTATAATTTCAATTTTGCACTCAGTCTAGATTCATATATATATACTGAATTAAAATTGGGGTAATTAGGTTGATAGATGAAGTTGGGTTCATCTAGTTAGTTTGTTTGATGTAGATCAATTTTGGCTGCACGAATAGAAGAAGACTTCGATCGCCATCAGAAGGTGCGGTTTCAATAGAAGTGATATTAGACGACAATGTCCGATTTCCTATTATGATACATTTCTAAACAGGGAATCGCGTCACGGTTCAAATTTACTATTTTGCGGCGACGTATGGGCTTTTTGGGCCGTTTAAGGTTATTTCATAGCTTAAATTGGGGGTTTTATGATTCTTTCGGCAATTTTTGTTACCGCTTAGCAACTAGGGTTTCTTTATGTTTTCCCTATTTAATAACGTGAAGTCCTAATACATTATTCATTCAATCATATTTCAATTAATTAGAGAATTTTCTCTCTTTTCTAGCGGATTTCAATTTATTGGTTCTAGGGTTTTTGTCCCTTGCAAAATTCTTTTATAGGAATCTCGCGTTTGTGTGATTTCGGAGCTTCCATTCTATGTCATTGGTTATGTTTTTAATGTACTATGTATAAATTAATGCTCCTGTTTCAGTGAAATTGAGGAAAAACTCTATCTATAGCTAGAATTGGGACAAGTAGAGTTATAATAAAAGGGTGAATGATCATGATTTTAAGCGTTGATTTTTAATTCACACTTTATATATCAATATATCCCAAAATAACGTTCGACAGTTTTATTGACACAGTTGCTTACATTATAGATGCGAATATGAGGCAAGGCAGATGTCAATGGCAACTGGATTGAGGAATAAACAATTAATTAATTAATAATAATAATAATAATAATAATAATAAGTGTACGTGAAAATGACAGAAACAGGATTAAATGTCTGCTAAACAGGGTAAATGAAATCCATAACCTGCGGTGATTGGGGCTCAGATGGGAAACAACTTCTGCCAAAGCCACTTACTTCCCATTCATCCAACCAATAATTCCTCATTAAGTTTCATTTTAATATAAATAAGTAATGCATAATACACGTATATAACCACTCTACCTCAATCTTCATGTGCCTTTATATATTTATATTTGTTTGATAAGCGCATATATATGGTTTGTTCTCAAGATCTTGGCCATGCCAGCTCTTATCTACCTTACTCCAATCCCACTTGTATTGGTTTAACTAAAACCTGCTGCATATATTTGGTTAACATCGATTCGGAGGAGGAATTAAGTTTCCCCTTTGTTTCGGCCGAATTCGGTTTCTCGGGTTTGTTATGCTGGTGGTTTGATCTCGGTGGAGGCCGGCGAAGATGAAGTTCATGAAGCTTGGATCCAAACCGGATGCGTTCCGGACCGGCGACGACAATGCAAGCAGGTATTTAATTAGTTTAATTACTTGTTAATTACTTATTAGTTCTTAATAATTATACCATGTTGATGATTAATAGCTACACTTTTCGTATTGTGGGTTTGGGGCTGTGGCGGTGATTTGGTGCCAGTCGGTTTGGGAGGGGGATTGGTTGGGACCCAATCAATGTGCTAAAACACGATTGGCGGTAGGATATGGACATATGGTAGGGTCAAGAGTTCAGGTGGATTTCATGATGGTCTCTAGGTGAGTCTTGATGACCTTAACTGCAGGACGAGATTAAGGGGTTAGGCGGAGTTTTTAGAACAGTGTTGTGGGTCTGATGGATGGGAGACTTACTTTAAGAAATTAAATTTTCTTTAAAAAATAGATAAAATTGTTTTGTCTAATAGACTTTATGATATTAATTAGGAATTTTTCTGTGCATTTTTCAACTTCCTTACAAATTTGTTAGATTGTAAGAAGATTTATAGTTTGTTTAACTAATCGTGCACTTAAGTGATGGAATGAATTTGTGGATATAGGCCAATGGTAGCTATCAATAGATATCATTAACTTAAATCGTTATACAATAAACGTTCATTATCAAAAGGAAATTGTAATTAAAGTGTTATTAGGCCTTTGAAACCTTTAATTTTTTCCCTAAACGCCTTTAGCTTAACTTTGGAGCTACAAGCTATTTGGTATGATTGTGATATAATTTGTTCTAATTAATGCCTAATGATAGTTTTGTTTAATTTAACAACTATAAGCCCAATGAAAGCGAATATTACGCAATTGTGGACTAAAACATCTCGTGGGCCGCTAATTTTGGGCTCCACCGGCCCAAAACAGCAAATTTTTGTATGTTTAATACGCTGTATCGTTTTTGGCTCTAACTTGTACATTTGTTGGGGTTAAAATGGTAGGTATGTAGATATGGAGTTGGCCTCCGACATCACTATCATTGTAGGCGATGTCAAATTTCATTTGCATAAGGTATTTTTGTTATCTCTTCAGTTATATTTGACACCAGATTTAGTTTTTTCTTTATATTTATTTTTCTCAAGAACATAAATAGCCCCAATAAGATGACATCTTGGTTTTGCAGTTCCCTCTATTGTCCAAGAGTGCTCTCTTGCAAAGCCTGGCTACATCTACACAGTCTAAAAACGACGACGAAGTCCATGTACTCGACGACTTCCCTGGCGGATCAACAAGCTTCGAGCTATGCGCCAAGTTTTGCTATGGCATGACCGTCACTCTCAACGCTCACAACGTCGTCACAGCTCGTTGTGCAGCCGAGTATCTCGGTATGCACGAGGCCATCGAGAAAGGCAACCTCGTCTACAAGATTGACGCGTTCTTCAACTCTTGCATTCTTCGAAGCTGGAAGGAATCCATCATTGTCCTCCAAAGCACGAAATCGATGCTCCCTTGGGCCGAGGATCTCAGCCTAGTCACTCGTTGTGTCACCTCCATTGCTTCAATCGCGTCAATCCACACGTCTAAGGTCAATTGGTGCTACACATACAACCGGAAGAAGCCTCTAAAAGAGGACGAAAACGAGCATGGTTTTCACCAAAAAGTCGTCCCAAAGGACTGGTGGGTTGAGGACTTGTCGGAGCTTGAAATCGCCTTCTTCGAGAAGGTCATTCAAGCCATCAAGAACAAGGCATTCGTTGGCGACGAGATCATAGGAGACGCGATCAAAGCTTACGCCTACAAGAACCTACCGGTCCCCACAAAGGGCGCGAACCACTTCAAATGCAACAATGTGGCTAGGGTTCGAATCATCGTCGAGTCCATCATTCGGCTTATTCCCTTAGAGAAAGGAAGTGTCTCTTGTAGCTTCTTGCTCAAGCTGCTCAAGGTATCACTCTTAGTAAACTCGGATGAAACCATAAAAACTCGTCTGATCGAGAAGATCGGACAACAACTAGACGAGGCTACAATCACAGATCTTCTCATAGAGAACGATCCGGCTGAAGAAGGCAAGACGACATACAATGTCGAGGTTGTACAGACGATAATCCGGGAGTTCTTGAGCCAGGATCGGAAATGTGAGATCGGAAACGAGAATCCGGAGGATATCAAGTCGGTTGGGATATCGTCGGAGGTTTCTTCGCTTTTGGTGGTGAAGCTGATTGATGCATACCTAACCGAAGTTGCAAGAGATCCAACACTGAGTGTGTCAACGTTTCTTGCAATTGCTGAGATGATTTCTATGGATTCAAGGCAAGCTCATGACGCCTTATACCGCGCCATTGACATGTACCTCAAGGTAATTGATTCAATTTGCTGAATCCCAATCCAATCAAGCACAATTTCTAGGGTTGGAGTATCAAACTCAAATCCCAATCCAATTGCCACCTACAATAGATCCAGCAATATCCAAATTTAAATTGACCGAAATTCTTAGCTCAAAAACCGAGTCAAATCAATCAATTTTGATCTTGTACTAAACTCGTCCTGTTCGATCGGCGATTGACGATGCAGGAACACCCGGGGACGAGCAAGAACGAGAAGAAGAGGATGTGCGGGGTAATAGACTGCAAGAAGCTCTCAATAGACGCGTGTATGCACGCGGTGCAGAACGAGCGTCTCCCGATGAGGATGATAATCCAGGTCCTCTTCCACGAGCAAGCGCGTGCAGCCACGGCCTCGTCAGGGGCCAGCACGCCGGACCTCAACACCAACTGCGGAACACGCTCGGCTCCGCCGGAGTCCGGAGACTGGGACGCCGTTGCGGCGATCGAGGAGATCAGGAATCTGAAGGGGGAGCTGGCGGCTTTGGGCGGGGGATCGGCGAGCGGGAGCGACGAGGAGGCGGTGAAGAGCAATGGGAATCGGAAGGGGAGGATAGAGAAGGCGGTGTTGGGGAAGATGAAGGGGCTGCTGATAATGGCGAAGAAGAGGAATCAGCTTCGGAAGATGTGGTCGACGAAGAGCTCGCAAGGTGGGGAGAGGGGCGGTGGCGATGTGAGTTCGTTTCCGAGGGCGAGTTTTAGTAGTAGCCACTTTGAGGAGGTGGGCTCCACTCCTGGTAGGAATCGGAGGGTTTCCGTTTCTTATAACTGATTTTAATTTTCAATAATCGGAGGGCTTAACCTTTATGTTATGTTAATTGATTTTTTATTACTCACTTGGAAATTGTTAATTTCTTTAATTTTTTTAATTTAAAAAATGGCTTCCCCCCACCCCCCTTTGAAAGCAAAAAATGTTTTTTTTTATAACAAGCTAGTAACCTTTTGAAATGTTAGACACAAGTCCACTAGATTGAGAAAGCACAAGTAATGTCTGATGAGCAAACCGTCATGATACAAATGAAAAACTAAATCACTCCACAATTTATGAACCAATCGATCAAGATGAATGAAAAACAACCATAAAAACTATAAACTAAACAGAAATTCGACTGGACGAGAAATAAAAACTCGACGGGAGGATAAAAAATCAAACTTTTTGTTGAGACAATAAATAAATGACAAATGTAAAACACTAGCACAAGAATTCACCAATCGTCATGATAATGAATATCAAAAGCTATAAGCTGCGTAAAATTATTAATAAGTGAAATAAAATAGGTTGGTACAATCTACTACACACGTACACATATTAAAACATGAGGCAATACAATACAACGAAAGTGAACCAAGCATATGATCAGCATATATAAGAAGAGCTTTATTATCATGGGAATGAAATTTAGTGAGCTCAGCTCTAGCTCTATGCTCCTCTAGAAGAAGGTGGAGGTGGACTTCCCTTGCAACTTACGGTAGTTGAACCAAACATAGGACGCTACGATTGCGAGAACACCAGAGAATCCAAAGGCACTCCCTACAATGAGTCCATTTACAAAATATTGCATCTTATGCTCACGATATCTATCTTTTACATTGTTTTTATTTGGAGTTGATACAATGTTTCTTGTATTACAAGGGTGATTTATCTGCTTACCACACAAGTGAGGATTCCCTATAAAACTGGATTCATCAAAAGTGTCAAATTGGCCTCCAAATGGTATTGGACCTTCAAGGTTATTGTAGGACACATTAAAATAGGACAAGAAATTCAAATTTTGAAGTGAAGTTGGGATCTCTCCAGTCAGAATATTACTAGCAAGGCGTAGCCACTCCAAGTTTTTCAAGTTTGATATACTCACTGGAATGTGACCCGAAAAGTTGTTCCCACTAAGAAAAAGTACTTGAAGAGCTTGCAAGTTACCAATCTGCAGTGGAATGTTACCGCTAAGTCTGTTATTAGAGAGATCTATCCCAAAACGATCGAGGATAGCACTAGTCCGATAAACAATAGGAAGAACACCTGTTAATATTATCGGGAGATCAAACTGATGAAAATAGGTAAAGTTTGCATCTGTATTTTGTGTGGTAAGTGAGGGTAATTGACACAATTGTAGGGAAAACTCTCCAGATAAACTGTTGTCACTTAAAACCAATACACTCAGGTTTGGCAAAGTCCCCAACCAATCTGGAACTTTATCTGTCATTTTGTTACCCGATAGATCTAGATAATACAATCTCTTCAAATTAGATAGCCAATTGGGGATGGGACCCCCAAATTTGCAACCTGACAACATTAAAACTTGGAGCTCTGGGAATCCATTCAAACCAATAAAGTTCTTGTGAACTGGAAGGGGCTCGCCATAAAAGTTGTATGAAAGGAAAAGGATGGTTAGATTCTTACATCTCGCTAAAGCTTTAAGCGATGTTGAGATATTTGTAAGAGAATTGTAACCTAATGAGATGAAATTCAAGGATTTTAATCCACCAATCTGAGGCGAGATTTGCCCAATTATTTTGTTACCAGATAATCGAAATGCAACAAGTAATTTGCAAGAGTATATACTTTCGGGTATAGTGCCCTCCAGTATATTGTCAGCAAGATCAAGCTTTCGGAGATGAATGAGCTTTGAGAAATCTAATTTGGAAACGTCTCCGTTGAGAAGGTTAACCCTCAAAATAATCTCTTCTAGCTTTGAGCAATTCATCAAAGAGGATGGGATAGGACCGTGAAGTTTATTGTCGGGCAAGTAAAGCTTTTCCAAGTAAAAGAGCTTCCCAATCTCTCGAGAGATGGAACCATGAATGCTATTTGAAGACAAATCTATGACCTTAAGGTTGGTGAGCCCAACAATAACCTCCCAAGGTAGTGTTCCATGAAGGTGGTTATTGGAAAGATTAAGATGAGTGAGCTTAACAAGGTTACCAATAGAGGAAGTGATGATACCTTGTAAGCCTCTCGAAGGCAAATGCAGATGGGTAACCCTGCATTCGCATCGCAATCTACCCCTTCCCATCGACAACAACTTATAGAAGAAGACCAATTCAACGGAAGAGAAGAAGAAGAGGTTGATATGTTGGCCGAGAATCCAAGGAGAGAGGATTGATCTTGATGATTACAAGCTTGCTCATAAGGCAAAGCAGTGGAGAAGACCAAAACGGTAAAGACAAGTACTTGGGCAAGCATTTTTTTTTTGGGTAAGGCCGGTCTTAACTTAGGTATGTGCTGAATAAGAGGGATCAAAGTTTGATGTTTATCGATATTCATGTTGGCCTTAAATAGTTAACAAAATGTAAGTTCACTAAATGAATAAATTAAAGAAAAATGACTTTAAATAATACTACATTCGTCTTAAAATAGTAGTTGTTTTACTTTTGGCATATTTTTTTAAGAATTATAAAAATTATATAAAATATCAATGATTTTATTAATTTTTAAAAATAATTTCAAACTTAATACAATTATCTATGAAATTATTTAAAAAATAAATATTTCATAGAGTTTTTAACTTTTTAAAAACTGTGTGCTAAAAATTAAAACTACAAGTTTTTTGAGATGGAGGAAGTATATTTTAAAACTCGGATAAAATTCATATACAAAAAATTATGATATTAGCTAATTAAAATTTATATATTTTAAAATTCGATTAAAATTCTAACTCCAACGCTGAAATAGTCATCGAAAAAATACTTAAAATTTTGTCAAGTTAACCATGTTTTGGTTGATTAAAATAGATCATTTTTCCAATTACCTGTTGTTGGCATTTTGACCCTATTTTTAAATCTTATTATTTTTTATTAATACGTTATTTTTATCATGTAAGAATTCGGATGATATTACCTTGTCCTTAAGCATTCTTGTGTAGTTGTGGATGTAGTCCTAAAGACCTATGGCTATATGTCACTATAAATGTTGAAACTTCTTACATAAAAAGTAAAGGTAAACAACTTTACGAGCCTCTCTAGATCTCATAACGGACCGGGTACATGAGAGAATCATTTTCGAATACGAATTATTTAGAATCATTTTCCTAAATTATATAAGTGAATAATGTATAGGTGAATATATACCCTCAAAAAATTCCAAATTGCGTCGATGACGGGCAAGATATTGTTAAGAGGAAGACTTGTTGAGACTTGAGACTGAGCTTTCGATCACATTCCAAGCGTTGAACAGTCGGCTTGACTTGCAAGAACGGGTCATTTGGATCGGGTCATTTTAGGTCTTCGGTAGAACGGGTTCCGGTTATTTCCGGGTTGACTAGCATCCGGGTTTGACCGGTTTCGGGTCGATTTCGGATTTGTCAATTTTTCCTTTTTTAAATTAAAAAAATCATGATTTGATAATTTTGCGATAAATTTTAATTATGTAAAAATAATTAATTATAAATAAACCGGGTCAATCGGGTAAATCGAGTCAAAATTACCAGGTCAATCGGGTCACCGGGTCGAAACCCAGATTACCCAAAAAATTTCCGGTTTTTCGGGTACGGTCGAAAAGAATTTCTGGGTCAAAATTTTCCGTAGTTGATTTAGAAATGAGTCAACCTCGAATCGATGCTAAATTTGGCTTTGAGTTTAAAAATGTGCTTATACTTAGCTTGTGCTTGTTTAGTAAATTAATGAGTTCGAACCAATATTTTTTTTAGTATTAATTAATCAGCCTACTTGCTTATGATATACTCCGTCGTAATTTAATAAAAAATTTATAAATTTCATAAAAATCGAGCTATTTAGAGTTAAGTCGAGCAGTCATGAACACACCACCTTGACCCCGTCCAGTTCCGATTCAGAATACCGCACCTTCAACAACCTAAAGCAACGCCAAGAACAATGGTAATATTAACACCGATAGAGTGTAAATATGTACATAAGGCATGGACATTTGTGTCATTCTAGACCACAACTTTGCAGTATAAATAGCAATGTAGCAGTATGAACAGATTCATCAGTGTTAGAATTCACACGATTCAATAATTTCCACGGGGGTTTGTCTTTCTCATTAATTGACTTATATAGGAGTACATGACTTGTACAATAAGTTAGGGAAATATATATATGCCATTACACCCCCACAGTCGAAACGGGAGGAGAGCGAACAGTGTGGCTGTCTCTAAAATCTAGAAATAGTTGACGAGGCAAACCCTTAGTGAAGATGTCTGCATACTGGTAGGCGGATGATACGTGAAGAACCCGGACATGACAGAGTGCGACCTTCTCACGAACAAAATGAATGTCAATCTCAACGTGTTTGGTGCGCTGATGTTGCACCGGGTTCGAAGCCAGATACGTAGCAGACACGTTATCAGTCTAGACCAGAGAGGCCCGAGATAGAGGGCAGTGTAATTTGAACAACAGATTTCGCAACCAGGTACATTCGGCAACGAAATTGGCCACCCCACAGTACTCGGCCTCGGCGCTGGATCGGGAGATTACAGATTGCCGTTTAGCAGACCAGGAAACCAATGTATCTCTGAGAAACACACAATAACCTAGGCGTGGCCACGGGTCAGACCCGGCGGGTCGACGGGTTCGACCCGCCGGGTCAAGGGTCGGGGAAGGGCGACCCGAACCCTAACCCGGGAATTCCACGGGTTGGCGGGTTCGGGTCAACCCGTTGACCCGTTGTCCCGTCGGGTCGACCCGTTGACCCGCCGGATTCCCAAATTAAAAAAAAAATATTATTTTTTTTAATATTTTTGACTAAAAATTTTTAAAAAAAAATGATAGGTAAAGGTTTTTTTTACCTATCACTTTTTATATCCATTTCATTTTAATATGAAGTGGAAAAAAACATGAGAAATTTTATATTTTTATAAAACTTCCTTCATCCACTACAATATAAATGTAGAAATATAAAACTTCTCAAACTTTACTTCATTTCAATATAAGAAATATAAGAAATAAAGCTTAAAATGAAGAGTGAGGGTTAAGGGATGATGTAGTACACATATATATACATCCATCCCTTCTCATTCTAATTCTCAACTTTCAATGTGGGACAAGACTCTTGTCCCACATTGAAAGTTGAGAGAATAGGGGATGTCTTCCAAATCTATAAAAAGGGAAGGGTGGTAGTGCTTTTGACCCACATTGCACATTGCAAACTAGTTTATGTTTATATATTATGAATTATTCTAAGAATAATATACATAATAATTATTATAAACATAAAAAAAATATTTTTTTCAAAAAAAATTGGGATGGCGGGTTGACCCGTCGGGTCATGACCCGCCGGGTCATCGGGTTCAAAACCCCTGACCCTAACCCTAACCCGCAACCCGCCCCCACCCGTTGACCCGGACCCGCCGGGTCATTGACCCGTACGACCCGTCGGGTCACGGGTCGACCCGTAACCCGTGGCCACCCCTACAGTAACCTGACGTAGAGCGGCGAGTATCCGGACAACCAGCCCAGTCGGCAACTGTGTAAGCGACAATGGATGGAGAGGACGCCGGATGGATAGTGATGCCCAACGAGTGAGTACCGTGACCATACCGAATGACGTGCTTGAGTGCAGCGAAGTGACCGTCCCTCGGATCATGCATAAACAAGCAGATCTGCTGAACAACATAGGAGATGTCAGGGCGAGTGAACGTCAGATACTGAAGAGCACCCGCTAGGCTGCGATACAGGGTAGGATCTGACACTGGTTTGCCGGCCTGAGCACTAAGCTTAGTGCCAGGGGTGACTGCAGGATTACAGTCGGGCATACCTGCACGTTCCACAATCTCACGGGCATACTGCTCTTGTGACAGAAAGAGGCCTGAGGATGTCCGGGTAGCAGCAACACCCAGAAAGTATGAGAGAGGGCCTAAATCAGACAGAGCACATTCTCTGCCGAGCAAACTGATGATGTCTGTCCTGAGGGAATTGGTAGAAGCAGTCAGGATAATATCATCCACATACACCAGCAAATATTCAGTCTGAGTGCCGCAACGAATGATGAACAACGAGGAATCCGAGCGACTACTGTGAAACCGAATCTGAATCAAGAATGATGCAAACCATTGGTACCAGGCACGCGGAGCTTGTTTGAGGTCGTAGAGAGATTTCTTGAGAAGGTAGACATGCTTAGGCTGAGTTGGGTCGACAAAGCCTGGCGGTTGAAACATATAGACTATCTCATGAAGGTGCCCATGGAGGAAAGCATTCTTCACATCCAATTGATGAATGGACCAAGACCGAGAGATCGCCAAGTGCAGAACCGTACGAATAGTGGCTGGTTTAACCACTGGACTGAACGTTTCTACGCAATCAATTCCGACTTCCTGAGATCGACCATTAGCCACCAGTCGAGCTTTATAGCATTCCAGAGAGCCATCAGATCGCAGTTTGTGGCGAAACAGCCACATGTACCGAACCACATTCACCTCAGCCGGGTGGGGTACCAATTCCCAAGTTCTATTACCAATAAGAGCCCGATATTCGGAAGTCATGGCTGCACACCAATTTGGGTCTAGCAGGGTTGATTTGTGGGATGTAAAGAGGGGGGAAATTGGTTGTTTGTGTGAGGTAGTGGTACTGAGATAAAAAAGGTGACGAGGTTGGACAATACCATCCTTGCTACGAGTAGTCATAGGGTGGATGTTGGTGATAGTAGGGGATGCTGGGGGTATCGGTGCCGGGGTTGGGGGTATCGGTGTCGGGGCCGGGGTTGAGTTGTCGGGAGCAGGGGGAGTGGGGTGGGCCGGTGTGTGCACTAGAGTGGGTGACGATGATCGAGGATAAGCTCGGTGGGGTGATGTAGTGGCCGGCGAGCCATGTAGGAATTACGATAGGAGCGGGGAGACATCAGCATCCGTGTGAGGTTCCTTAGGGGAGATGTGTTTGGGCGAGGCAAAGGAAAATATGGACTCGTCAAACGTGACATGGCGAGACACAATGAGTTTCCTGGTGGTGAGATCTAGTCAAATGTAGCCACGATGATTGCCAGGATAACCTAGAAACATACAGGCACTTGAGTGTGGTTGGAGTTTATGAGAGGTTTGAGTGGATAGATTAGGGTAGCATAGACAACCAAACACCCGAAGGTGATCGAAGTGAGGTGTCAAGAGATACAGAAGTTGAGTTGGGGGCCTTTGTTTGAGAGTAGGAGAGGGAATAATGTTTAGAAGGTATGAAGCCACATTGAGAGTGAAATGCCGGAGCCGAGGGGCACAAAGGCATGACACAGGAGTGTGCGGACAATGTTGTTGATGGTTCAGATTGTACGTTATGCTTTGCCATTTTGAGGAGATGTATCTGGACATGAGAATCGAAAGGCAATCCCATGTTTATGAAAGAAGAAATGAAAATCATGGTTATCAAATTCCTTCCCGTTGTCACATTGGAAAGCTTTGATAGGACAGTTGAATTGAGTTTAGACGTATTGATGAAATTGCACAAATTTGGTGCAGACTTGATATTTGAATTTAAGTGGAAACACCCATAGGAAATTAGAGTAATCATCAATAAATAAAAGATAATATTTATGACCAGCAGAACTGATAATAGGAGATGTCCACAAATCACTATGGATCAATTGAAACGGACAAGTAGTAAAAGACCTAGAAGCATGAAATGGCAGACGGGTATGTTTCCCCAATTGACACGAGTGACAAAGAGAGGAATCATCCAATTTATTACAATGAGGTAAACAAAGGTTCCTAAGTAAATTGAAGACGGGTGCGCCTGGGTGACCACAACGAGCATGCCACACAGGAGCCGACACGACAGACAGAGACAGGGGACTTGACGGTGTGGTGATGGGGTAGAGCTCGCCGGAGCTAGTGCAACTCAGTCGATGAGTTCCTGTTTGAAGATACTTCACAGAAAAACCATACGAGTCAAATTCAACAGACACATTATTGTCAGTTGTGAACTGACCGACAGATATAAGGTTTTTGATGATATGGGGGCAATCAGAACACGATGCAGGTGGAGGGGATTGGTGGGTGTCGGTAAGGTGGCTTTGCCAGAACCCAAAGTTGGTATGCGAGAACCATTACCTACAATCACAGAAGGGGAGGAACTCTTAAAGGAGATGGAAAAAAGCATACCTTGGTTATTGGTCACGTGAGATGATACACCAATATCCATGTACCATGAATTGTCAGGTGGGTACAGTGTCATAGAGTTGAAAGACGCAGACAAGTCGGATGGTGACATGAACCCTGCGTATGGGTCTCCATATGCGGTGTTTGCCTGAGGAGTGGGCGACCGAGGGGTAGCTCCGAGTATGCCCTATGACAGAACAGTCGGGAAGGGGCATAGGCTGGGGTTCCAGCCCTAGAGTTGCCAAGGGGCCGATTGCTGCTGTTGCTGAGAGAAGCCAGGAACTTGCACAAGAGACCATGTTAGCACAATTATAAATAAAAAAGAACCTATACATTCTAACAAAAAAAAAGAACATATACATCAACTTGAATTGCATAAAAAGAGGTCATGTTAGCACACAATTAAAAATAAAAAAGAACTTATACATCAACTTGAATTGCACAAAAAGAGACCATGCCAGCACACAATTAGAAATATAAAAAAAAAACTACACATCAACTTGAATTGCACAAAAAGAGATCACGTCAGCACATGTATCTTTTCTTTCTGTTTATCTATTTTCAAATCCGCATAGTTAACAAATTCTACAGTATATCAGTAGCTTTTTTTTTTATAAGGAAAAAATTCGGGTGGTGGTTAGCCAACCCGAGAGCATCCCGAAGGATGAGATCACGAGGATATGAAAGAAATACAAATACAGAATACATCAAAAGAAACACAAAAGGCAAACCCGGAAAAACCCTAAACCCTAAGCAAACAAGCGGATACAACAAAGAGATGAAGGAAATCCGACGTGGTGAAGTGGATAGCGAGCGCATGGGACAACACCTGCTGACACGATGTCTCGCCCAGTATATCAGTAGCTTTTAGCAAGAGCAATAACATGTGAACAATAAATGTCAAATCAATATAAAACATAGCATAACTAGCAATGAAATTCATACTTCATAGGGAGAATGGGATAAATATAGCATAACTAGTAAAACAGATCACAAATCCTTGCTATGTTCTCACAGAACCAAAAAAAAAGAAAAAAGAAAAAAGAGGAAGGTAATTAAAAAAAGTGAAAAATAGAAGTTTATGTCGTGCAAATATAACATTTTGTTATGCAAATATAACTTTATGATGTGCACATATAACAATCTGTTATGCAAATTGAAACTGCTGACACCGGGTGTCAGCAAGATTGTTATTCACTCTTAATTTTAAGCAAATAATGTGAAAAATCATATTCCTCCCAGCAATAAGTCTAGTAAAGAGTTATGCAAGTCTAAATCTAAAAAAGATGACTCATAAATTAGGAATATTACGAAAAATAACAAGGAAAATTAAAGAAAGGACACTTTAATGCAGCGTCTCCGCCATTCTGGCATAATTCTCCAACAAAGATTAAAGTACTAAATGAATTTTATACAAATGTCAAATCAAGTTAATTACACATTCGAATTCAACATGTTATATATGCACAAGAGACCACAAATCCTTCCTATGTTCTCACAAAAAAAAAAAGAGGAACTTGCGGTTCAAAAAGACAATCAAGAATTTTGACATTAGGATTAAAATTGACATAAACAAGAATTAGTAAATCAATTTCGAGTCTTCGACCAAATAAAGAGATAAACAAAGGAGAGACAATGGATGAGAACATGGGTGAGAGTAGCAAATCAACCCGGAGTCGCAAATCCAATTAAAAAACAAGCAATCTGAATTAAAAAAAAAAGTTGAAAAATAAGAAGTTTATGTTATGCAAATATAACTTTATGATATGCACAAATAACAATCTGTTTTGCAAATTGTTACTGCTGACACCAGATGTCAGCAACATTGTTTGTACCTCTTAATTTGAAGAAAATAATGTGACAAATCATATAAAAGAATGAACTAATAATATAAAAGCAAGCACAATCTGCAGTAAAAAAATCTATCAATTTGTGTACAAGAGAAAGCATAAACTAATCATATAACTACACACATTGCACTTGTCCCTCAATATTCAATTTCAATGTACCCACACACATCCAACAATTAAATTCAAGTACATCTAAGCTTACTGAATTTTTACAAGCACATCTAACCACAAACATCCAGCAATTATATTCAAGCACATCTAAGCTTACTGAATTTTGGCAAGCACATTCAAGCACATCTAATCATATATTGTTCACACGTCAGCACTCACAATTAAGAGGGAAAATATAAAGTTTACAAATAAGATCATTCTCAAAATTGATATCATATTACATGAGATGAGAATCTCAAACTTCTACAATGCTCTAATAAAAGATACTGTAAAAGATAAAACTTTTGCCCATCATCAGCTAGATGTCAACATTTAATGAATTTCTAAAGTTTACAGAAGATGTCAGCATTTAATAAAAGATAAAGTTTACAAATAAGATCATTCTCAAAATTGATATCATATTACATGAGATGAGAAGCTCAAACTTCTACAATCCTCTAATAAAAGAAAAGGTAAAAGATAAAGCTTTTTCCCATCAATGGCTAAATGTCAACATTTAAGCTAAATGTCAACATTTAATGAATTTCTAAAGTTTCCAGAAGATGTCAGCGTTTAATAAAAGATAAAGTTTACAAATAAGATCATTCTCAAAATTGATATCATATTATATGAGAGGAAAATCTCAAACTTCTACAATCATCTAATAAAAGATATGGGAAAAGATAAAGCTTTTGCCCATCAACGGCTAAATGTCAACCTTTAAGTTAAATGTCAACCTTTAAGCTAAATTTCAACATTTAATGAATTTCTAAAGTTTTAAGAAGATGTCAGCATTTAATAAAAGATACAGTAAAAGATAAAGTTCACAAATAAGATAATTCTCAAAATTGATATCATGTTACATGAGATGAGAAGCTCAAACTTCTACAATCCTATAATAAAAGATACTGTAAAAGATTAAGATTTGCCCATCAACAGCTAGATGTCAACATTTTATGAATTTCTAAAGTTTTTCAAAAGATGTCAACATTTAATAAAAGATACTGTAAAAGATAAAGTTTATAAATAAGATTATTCTCAAAATTGATATCATATTACATGAGATGAGAAGCTTAAACTTCTACAATCCTCCAATAAAAGATAAAGCTTTTGCCTATCAATAGCCGGATGTCAACATTTAATGAATTTCTAAAGTTTTCAGAAGATGTCAACATTTAATATGAACCACAATCAGCAAGCAATCAGAGAAACACAGAGGCGAATGTGAATTTACCCATTTTCAATTCGAATGCAGTGAAGCAGAAATCAACTCGAATTTATTCATGGTCTAATTGTGTGCTGACATGTTCTAATTTATGTGCTGACATCATCATCTGACTAGGTATAACTAAGCCATTTTGTGTTCGATTCAAGTGCCTCGGTGCTTCAACCAAAGTTTACACAACCAACAACACATTCAAACATACCCAAACACCAATTTCAAAGAAATACTCACTCCAAAAAAAAAAAAAAAACAGAAACCAAAATCGGACGGTGGAACCATCAGCTTGCTGAATATATACTTTTTAAGCATTAAGAATCTTGCAATGTGAGAACTAAAACTTGCATTAAACCTAGGTGCCTCTAAATTAAATCGGATATGGTAAAAGATAAAGCTTTTTCCCATCAATGGCTAAATGTCAACCTTTAAGTTAAATGTCAAGCTTTAAACTAAATGTCAACATTTAAGCTAAATGTCAACATTTAATGAATTTCTAAAGTTTCCAGAAGATGTCATCATTTAAATGTGCAAATGTCATCATATCTTCAGCAACTTAGACATTATTAAAGAAGTAAATGACATTACACAGTCATGTCAGGATAGCATGCTTCGCATATGCTAGAAGAGATCATAGGATAAGAAAAGAAATGAACAAGTCAATATATGAATTGGCCCATGTATAAAACAATGACATAGAAACTTCATCGTTTACCTATGTGCAGAAGGACGCCTTAACAGTACTATATGTGCATATTTCTTTTTCTTGTGAAGTTGACATATGTGATTCATTACAGATTTATAGATCTCTCGAAACAAAACTCAGTAACAAAGCAATGTATGAATCACCTAGGAGGAAAACAATGTCCTAAATCCATCCACTACAGATCACAAAAACATGAGATGCTCCAGACAAGATACGAAACAAGTCTCCTCTTAGAACAAAATAAAGTGAACATTTCAAAACAAGTCTCCTCTCAAATTCGACTCCCTGATCTCCGCAAATTAATTACAAGACTTCCTCCCGCTGTAGTAGAAGGTAGTGAGGATCGATCCACAAGGAAGCGTGTCAGCGCCCTTCTTTTCAGTTCCAGAACTCACTGATTTCGACCAGAAGAACACTCAATATCGACATGTCTAGTCGATATCGACCACTACGTCGATAGAAAAAAGAAAACACATATAAAAGCAAAACAGAACAGAAACTGCAAACCGGTCAATTTCGACCCAAGTGGCTTGATATCGACCTTAAAAATCGACCAACAGTGACTCAAACCAACACAGAACCAAAGATCGCAACTTTTCGCAAACAGAACTCAAAACTCGATGAAATAAATAAATAAAATAAAGACTTCCAAGATCAAGGTTTCAACACCACCACGATAACCATGTAAAATAACTCATAAAGGTATAAAAGATCATGTTTTTCATCAAATAACTTCCGTTATTAACAAATAGGAATATAGAGGCTTTTGCATAAACCTTAATTGTTACTAACCATTTTTCACATAATTAATCCAAGTTGTATTAAGATCACTTTTGCTCAATAACACAAACAAGGATCACCTTCAACTTTCGCAAAAGAATCATGCTCATAGGGATAGAAGACGAATTTGCATCAAAAGATTGTACCTTTTCACATCACCTCACATGGCTACCGTCGGGCTTACCCCGACCCTAGAAGTTGAGTGACTACTCGCTCTTCATCATTAAGAAAGACATTAATAATAAAAGGGAACTAAATTGCATTAATAAAATAAAAGAAAGCTTACAACCAATCGAAGCCAAATCGTCTCTTAACTTCCTTGCTCCTCTTGCCTCAAGCTCTCTCTCTCTCTCTCTCTCTACTCGAATTGAATGTGTTGTAAGATTGAATGTCTAAAACTCAACCCCTAAGGCTTTATTTATAGTGTTCATTCCCTAGGAAATTAGGAAAGAACAACTATATCTCTATCTAAATCTATCTATCTAATACTTGAAGATTAAATTATGGAAATAAAGGAAATAAATCAACAAGGAAACTATATCTAAAGTAGATAAATCCCTTCCATCTTGATAGAACTTGATAAATCTCCTCTTGAGTGGATAGAATATCTCTTGCTTAATGTGGGAGAAAGCCAGCTCAGCAACTCGGACTCGGACTGCTCGATTTCGGCCACTGTGTATCGGTCGATATCGACCAACATAGGTCGATATTGACCTCGTCTTCTCAGCTTTGCTTCCTGACACTCGATTTCGGCTCCAGGAGGAAAATCGACCATCTTTGACTCGATATCGACCATATTGGGTCGATATCGACCTGTGTTTTCCTACTCCAGCTTTCTGGGTTGATTTCTGGCATTTCAGGTGAAAATCGACCAGGTTGACTTGATATCGACCAGATGTGGTCAATATCGACCTCTTGTGTCGAGTCGATCTTTTCTCGTTTCCAGCTCGATTTGTCCTAGTTCTGCTGCTTTTTGACCTCGGACTTTCTGTAGTTGACTTTGAGCTTTTCCTCCTTCCTCTGAATTGCTGTAAATTGCCTCGATTTTTGAGAAATTAAAAAGAAACTAGTGTAGATTCCATAATTGGCAAATAAGCATAAACTACATAGATTCTGCACTATTCTAACCCAAATGTATGAAATGCATGTAGAAATCGATATAAAAGATAGTATAAAACATGGCGAATTAGGCTCACAACACAGGGGCTTTAGCCAGATAGAATTCTCAATCTATTCTTAGATGTCAGCATTAAATATTCTAATTATTAGATGTCAGCATCAAATAATTAGACGCAGAAATAGTAAGGAACAACACGCAACAAGACATCAGCTATCGTGAAGAGGTCTTTGGGGCAGTAGAAACTTAATTTGTATGCAAAATTGTACTAGTTTAATGAGAAAGCACAAGTCACAAATTAGTAAAATTCACTTTCACAGTTCATAAATTGATTGTAATGCACATTACACTCTTTTGATTACTTGGTTGAACAAAACATCCTAGTGGGCAGAGAAACATCAATTATCTTCAATCAGAAATAACCTAAAAACTATGAGCAGCAGAAAGAGAGCTAAGCAACATTTTGCAACATCCAAAGACATTATTTATTCACAAATCCGAGATTGTAGAAGCCACTTACCTCCCGACGATAATGAATCAATTCAAAAGTAGCAGAATCAATTCAAAATCGCTGCTGATTCAAGCGCCTCCCTGCTGATTTTCATATCCATCTCCTCTCTCCTACGAGTCGGAATCGGAAACTGCGGCCTCCGAGGCCGGAACAAGAGCAGTGGATCTAGGTAGCAGCGGATCTGGGTGGCAGGAAGAAACCACAACCAAGGCCGGAACATGAAGATCCCCCTGCTACTCCCTCGTCGAATATGGGTAACCACAACCAAGGCCGCAACCTCGTCGAACAGGAAGAAACCGCAACCGAGAGAAGCCACAAGGAGCAGCGACGGAGAGGTTGATTTGAGATCAAGAAAAAGAGAGAGAGGGGAACTCAAATCCGTTGTGGCTCCGGTACTTTGATCAGAAGAAGGAGGAGGAACGGGAAGCTAGAGGGAGGCTTGATGAAGGACTCAGGAAGGATGTCGATGGAGGACTCAGGAAGGATGAAGACGATCGGCGTCATTAGGGATTTGGCAATTTTATTTTTATTTTTTATTAGGTTAATAAGAATGGACACTCTACCAATTTTTACAAAAAATAGGACACTCCTCCAATTAGAGCGAAATATATAAAATAGGGATAATTGGGTGAATATACCTTTTTCAGTTTTTTTATTAGTAATTATACTCATGCGAGTTTTTTTTTTGCTAATTGTATATGTTTTATTATTAATGACTGATTTGTCTAGAGGAAAAAAAAAATTAGGAAATATCTTCTTTGAATCACATATCTTGTAACGGGAAATCTCCATCTTCCCAAATTGATTAAAACGAATTGCTCAATACACTAGCTTCGTCCTATCTATCAATTTATTTTGATGTTTTTGCAAGTAGTGTCGATTGAGATTCAAGGCTCTTTTGGTATCCATTCCTAGGAAATAAAACTGAGAATCGTAATGGACAATTCCCGATTTAAGTGTTTGGTATGATAGAAACTTGGAATCGTAATGATTCTCGAGCATCATCCATTCCCAATTTTGTAGCTCGTTTCATTCCCATCAAAATACTAGGCAATCATTCATTTCTAATTTATAGCTCATTATTATTATTATTATTATTATTATTATTATTATTATGATTATTATTATTATTATTATTATTATTATTATAAAGAATGTTAACTAGTTATTACATAAAATTGGACGGGAGTCGGCTAACAAGCTAAGCTTCGCAGCCTTTCTGAATGCTAAAAGCAACTTTAGTCAAAACATGACAAGCGTCCCTACTCCCTATTATACCCAGGTAGCCCTCTAGCCACCCCACATGAGGCACCATCGCCACCCTTATGCCCGATTACGTTTTTCAAAGAGTTGAAATCGATGTCCTGTTTTATCATGATATTCTTCAGCGCCCTCGAACCCACATACACCCATGTACCTTTCTCGACCACCCAAGAACCATGGAGGATGAGAGTGACGCATACCAAAGTGTTGCCACCTGAAAAACAAAACCAAAGTTCAAAAGAGAGATTGATGTGTATCTAACGCCATAGATGAAGAGTACTTCGCATAAAACACTTACTCCTTTCTTCTGCCAACAAAGGTTTATGGGGCATCACATTGACACGGAGATTTTGATCACTGACAGGTGCACAGATTGAAGCCGACACGTGCTCTGAAACTGGAACAGCAAGTCGGGTGTTTGTCTTCCATGGTGGAACATTCTTCTTCTCCCCCATCTCTCTCTCCATGGGTTTCTACTTCAGAAATTGTGGGAGAAGAAGAAAATGAAAAGCATGTCCTTTATACCATACAAAATGGAAAAGGGTTCCACAAACTCATGTCCGGTGGATGACTCATAGCCATGTGAACCCTAGCGTGATTGATGGCTCGCCCTGGTCCTGACCTGCAGGGTCCGCTGTAGAGGATCGTCCTTGACTCGTCCCGATCCCGAGGTGGTCACATGGTTGTCTGACAGACATATACAAACCTTTTTTTATTTTGGCCTATCCAATCAGTTTTACCTGTATTTAGACACTTCCCCATATATTGTTGCTCAGTAAAACATTAACACACTTTTGTCTATGTATGTTTGTAAGCATATCAATGGCGGGCGTAAACGAGGATTTTGTAGTTGTTACAATAAAACCTCGTCGGCTAAGGTCATCTTAGCAAGTATACATCATACATGACACAACTTTCATGGTTCTTTGTAACCAAAAACACTCCCCAAAGTATCAATGGAAGCTTTGAGAGCAGTTTTCAGAGGCGACTGCAGGCCTCGGGTGCTGCTGAGGGTGTTTCCGGAGGATCTTGATGGATCCAAAACGCCGGTATTTGACCCACAAGGGCCTGCAATCACCCTATGGAACAACATGTTTTTGTCAGTGTCTTTGGTTTCTCTATTCATTGACCCTCTTTTCCTCTTCTCGCCCAAGAGCACTGATCAGTTGTGTGTCAAACATGATGCTGACTTTGATCTTCTGCTGAGCATTTTCCGATCCCTGGGAGACATCGTTTATCTGATCAACGTACTACTCCAGTTTCGGACAGCTTACAGCGAGCCTTCCTCTCGCGTTCTTGGGAGAGGGGAGCTTGTTGTAGACTCCCGGAGGATTGCCTTGAGGTACCTTGCTAGAGATTTCTGGATTGATGTCTTGGCTGCATTGCCAGTCCCTCAGGTCTGTGTTCTTATATTTTCCAGTAATTTCGACGTATTTGAGCATAACTAACTCTTGTACTTACATGTGTGGTCACAGCTTGTGATTTGGGTGTTGATACCAAAAGTTGATGATTCACTACATAAATCCTCCCTCAGATACTCCATAGTCCTGCAGTACCTACTTAGACTGGTTCTTGTGTTCCTACATACGTCGAAAATTTCCAAGGCAACTGGTGCTGTGCCTCAAACTGCTTGGTGTGGCGCTGCCTTCAACATGATGCTCTACTATCTCATAAGCAATGTGAGTTCTTATAGGAATAAGTGCATCCTTTTGGATGAGAATCAAAGTCTGACAACTCATACTTGCAATCTTATCAGCCACTTTGTTTTTGTGATATCCACAGGTAGCTGGTGCATGCTGGTACCTATTAGCACTACAAAGGCAAGAAGAATGCTGGAGGAGTGTGTGTCAAAAAGAGAAGCCGCCTTGCAAGTATTCGTTTTTCAATTGCGACACAGTTAAAGATCCCGGGAGAAGGGCTTGGTTGGCCACATCTAATGTTACAAGTGTTTGTGATCCGAATCAAGGAAGCTTTGACTATGGCATATACCAAATTGCATTGCAAGTCGGTGTTGCATCCTCGTTGTTCCTTCAGAAGTATTTCTACTCTTTCTGGTGGGGTTTCCAAAACTTGAGGTACATCATCAGTCATCACTGTCTCAAATGTATTCCCTACCTTGCTTTAGCCTGCGAGTTTTGTGTCCTGACTTTGCCAGTATCCATTGAATACACTTCCTTTGGCAATAATCTCAGCACTAGCTCTAGTGTTGTCGAAAACATTTTTACGAATCTGGTTGCAGTAACTGGTTTAGTCCTCTTAGCTTTACTCATTGGGAATGTAGAGGTAAGTGAAGGCAATCTTGGTTACACTCATTTGTCTTCGGTTAGTAGAGTTGTATCTTACATTAGGCTCACCTTGTAGAGGTACTTGCAATCTCTAACACTTCGGTTGGACGAGCAATGGAGTAAGAGGACTGATACTGAGCAATGGATGCATCACAAGCAGCTACCTTCCGAGTTAAGGCAATGGGTCCGAACGTATGATCAGTACAAGTGGGTGGCTACTCGTGGGGTTGACGAGGAGGCTATCATCCAAGATCTTCCAACCAACCTCCGAAGAAAGATCAACCGTCATCTATGCTTCAACTTACTTAAGAAGGTATGTTACAAAATCAAATCGAGTTTGTCAAGTTAGATCATCATAAGTGATGAAGTTGCTGAAAAACAATTACAGGTCCCTATCTTTGATCAAATGGAAGACAGTGACCTTGACGGAATCTGTGACCGGATTAAGGCAACATTCTGCATAGAAGGTGCATTCCTTTTCGCGGAAGGTGAGCCTGTGAACAAGATGGTCTTCATAATCCGTGGAAATGTTGATTCCTACACAACCAATGGTGGCCAAGCCGGGTTCTTCAACTCCTCTAATATAGGCCCAGGGAACTTCTGTGGCGAGGAGCTGCTCACATGGGCCCTTGATCCGGGACAAAGCCCTGCCCTCCCAGCATCAACACGCACCGTGAAGGCTGTATCTGATGTAGAAGCATTCTTTCTTGCACCTGATGACTTGACGTACGTCGCAACCCAGTTCCGGAAGCTGCACAGCAAGAAAGTTGTGCATACGTTTCGGTTACATTCACATCAGTGGAGAACATGGGCTGCTTGCTACATACAATCAGCCTGGAAAAGATATAAAAGACACAAGGAACTTGGCAGTAACCATGCCTTATCAGATCATCCTGATGTTGATCCCGACGAGATATATGTTCCTCACCCTGAGTCAGGATTAGCTGAATGTACAGCAAAAGTTATGAGAACCATTAAGAGGGGCTCAAGCAATCGGTTTGGTCCAGATTATAGTGTTTTCAGCTTGTTTAATGACACTTGACGAATGGAAGAAGAACAAATCGATTCTATGTTTGATATTTATGATAGATCTTCTGCTAATAAGGTAGAAATGTTGCATTTCAGCATATTCAGCCTTTTAAGAGAAGTGTGATTCTCGCTGTATAAGCCGAATAGTTACATGGCATGTCTAGTCTTCCAAGATCTAAGATGCAAATTTAGAAACTTTGTGCACCATTGTAAAAATTTGCTGTTGGATTGCAATTTTATTGACATTACATCTTCCCTCAGAGCATTTTTCTCTGCTACCAGAAGCTGTCATAACTCATAAGCCAGATTAAAATATGAAGCAGCTTTTGATTATTTTTTTCTTTTTGGAAAAGCTCAACAGAACTTCATGCCAAGTGATTAGCCTCAAAATCCTAAGACAAACGGTCCAAATCCTCCGGCCCACTCCCTATCCCCAACCCTAACCACGTCTCACTCGCTAAGAAGAGCTACTGCAAAAGCTTTACTTTGGAAATATTGTTCCTGAAATTTTCAAATAAATAAAAATACAGTTCTTTTTTGGATCGTTTTGATGGAACACCTTTAAAGGTGTGATTTTCAAATAAATAAAAATACAGTTAGTTCTTTTTTGGATCCATTACAGGTAGCTTCAAATGGAGCAGTTAAGGACAGGCATAACATGATCACTAACTAATGCCAAATAAGATGAAACCAAAACATGTCAAGATGTTTATCAAGAAGCTCTCTACAACACCCTGACAAAAATACTCTATAATATGTTATCTATCTAGTTATTGGCCTTATAGTACTCCTGGACTGGTTCCATCTGGGCAACAGGTATGTACCATGAAACCAATGTCAATTTTGACTTGTGAAATATGCCTAATGCAAACCAAGGTTTTATCCCTGAACAAGGTACTGCAAATCATGCAAGTGCATCACTAAGCTGATGCTCAATCCAAAGGAGGGAGAAAGGCCTTAACATTTTAGAATCGACAATCACGGGTGTTTGGAATGCAAGACATAAATGGTAACTTCTATGTACCTGTTCTTAAAATTAAAGTTAGTATCAGTAGCAACAGAAGATTCAGATAGCAAAAAAACTCATATAAAAGTTTCTGATTTATACTGTAAGATGCAAGAAAGCACAAGAGTGTTTGAATACAGACGAACACAGTTGCTTATTGAACCGAGTCAACCGACATCCCTTAGAATATTTAGAGCAGTTACCGGCCAGTGTATTATAATTGCAAAGACCTTATCAATGAGATAATGAATCCGAATTCCAAAACATCAATGAAAGCATTAAAAGCAAATATAACAACCAAATGCAAGTCTGCAAGCCTCAAATGTTGATCAGCATGTTTCATGAGGATTTTGACAAAGCCAAAACTCCGGTATTTGATCCACAAGGCCCTACAATCAGCACATGGAATAACATACTTTTGGCAGTGTCCTTGCTTTATCTATTCATTGTGACCCACTCTTCTTCTTCTCCCCCGAGACAACTGCACAGTTATGTGTCACACATGATGCTTCCATTGATTACCTGCTGAGCATTTTCCGATCTCTTGGTGACATTCTTTACCTGGTAAACATACTACTCCAGTTTCGGACAGCTTACAGTGCACCTTCCTCTCGTTCCCTGGGGAGAGGGGAGCTTGTTGTAGACTCCCAGATGATTGCCTTGAGGTACCTTGCTAGAGATTTCTGGATCGATATCTTGGCTGCATTGCCAATACCCCAGGTCAGTTAGTGTAATTTTGTCTTTGAAAATCAGTAGTTTCCTTTTTTTTTTTTTTTTGGTTGTTGGAAGAAAATCTGTTGTTTGTTAGGCCTTTTTTCAAATAATTTGTTACATATTAGATATCATTTTTATCAACATCACCCCCTTAATGGACTTTTAAGATGTAACTTTCAAAAGACGAGGGCAATTTCATCATACAATTTAACAGGCTCATTTTTACAGCAATCTGAATCCAAATAGAACTAAAAAACCGAGGCTGCCTTATGAAAAGTTACAAACTCTTGGGGCTAAAATAGAGGGTTTTGAAAACATCTTAAGCAATATTTCAAGGAATTCTAACTGATAACCTGACCTGAACAGCCGTAAAAACTACATTAAAGGAAGTAATTCATAGAATGCAATATTCAAAGGAGGAAACTAATAACCTGTACTTCTCTGTTTGTGATTGCAGATTCTGGTTTGGGTATTGATACCAAAAGTCGATGATTCATTAAATAAAGCCTCCCTCAGATACTTCATTATTCTGCAGTACCTGCTTCAACTGATTCTTGTTCTCCAACTTACTTTGAAAATTTCCAAGGAAACCGACACAATGACTAGAGCATCTTGGAATGGAATTGCATTTGTCATGATGCTCTTCTATCTCAGCCATGTGAGCTAAAATAAAAAGAAACAAGAAAAGTAGTTGGAACTCCACATATTGCATTCACTACACTGAAAGAAACTTAAAAAGGATTGATTCTTTTATCATGGAAACTTTTGTTGGCTGATTGATCCATGAATAGTAGGCCACCTTAATGCATCACTTTCGATGAATTCATATTGATCAAAGTCGGATAGCTCATATATGCTCGCTATCTAATCAATCACTTTGTTTTGCTTCCTATAACAATGATTTGTTGTGACAATATCAGATTTTATATCTCAACCTTCTCATCCATCCGTTATAACTTAACTAACCTTGTTGGCAATCCTTCCGCCTGTTGAAGCTTTTCCTTGGTATATCCACAGTTAGTCGGTGCATGTTGGTACCTCTTGACACTACAAAGACAAGAAGAATGCTGGAGGAGTCGGTGCATGTGGCGAGGAGCTCCTCACATGGGCTCTTGATCTGCATCAAAACCGTGCCCTCCCTGCATCAACACGCACTGTGAGGGCCGTTTCTGAGGTAGAAGCATTCTTTCTCTCACCTGATGACTTGAAGTATGTGGCAACCCAGTTCAGGAAACTGCACAGCAAGAAAGTTGTGCATACATTTCGGTTACATTCACATCAGTGGAGAACATGGGCTGCTTGCTATATACAAGTAGCGTGGAGAAGATACAAAAGACGCAAAGAATTCGGCAGCAATGGGTTATTAGATCATCCTGATACTGACCCAGACGAGATATATATTTATCGACCTGGATCAGGCTTAGCTGAATGTGCAGCAAGAGTTATGAGAAGCATCAAAAGGGGTTCAAGCAATAAGTTTGGTCCCGATTCTAGTGCTTTGAGCTTGTTTAATGATGGTTAACGAAAAGCAAATAGGTACATGTTCACGTTATTGGCAATACGAAGATAGCACATTATGACATGAGTTATATCATATATGTGCTGATGTGCAAATAAAGCAGAATGGTAAATTTCAACATATTCAGACTTGTAAGATTTGTGCAGACGTGCAATTCTCGCTTCAAACTTTGAAAAAGCTGAATTGTTATATGGCATGTCTAGTTTTCCAAGATCTTGAGATGCAAACCGTGGCACCCTTATATATATATATTTATACTGGGTTGCAATTTTAGTACTTATACAGCTACCCCTTTAAATTAGCATCACTGCTATCAGAAGCATGAGAAAGGCCAAAAGGTGTTATAATCCTATCATTATGAAGCAGCTTTTGGATTTTATGAAAAGCATAATTAACCTACAATGAAGCTTTTAGCATAAAAATGACCAAGATCAAAGTTGTTTTGAATATCATGGCAGATTATTAATGTCAAAATCCTAAGAAGAGTTACTGCAAAAGCCTTGCTCTGAAAATATTTTTCTGGAAATTTTTGCAAATTCATCCTAAAATCTGGGCTTTTGCTGTACACCAATATTTTTTTTTTTTCAAAATTACCACCTCTATTTTCAATTTCTATCAAACTCACACATATTAACCGTTTTTTCATAAATGAAGATGCTATTCTTCCCTTATCAATAAAGAGAGAAACAATCATTTTAAGAAACAGCCATAACTTTGACATGTTTAAACCACGGTTATTTTGAAGAAACACTTTCAAAATTGTGATCTTTTTTTTAGGAAAATAAATTTTCTGATTTTTTTTGAAATTGTGGTGGTTCGACGAAAAACCCTATTTTATGGGTGATTTTGTGGAAAATTCTCTTCATTAAAAAATATATTAAAAAAAATCCAATACTTGTTTGCCTTCTGATTAATAGAATTTTTCATAATGGAGCGTTCAACCAAAATTTTCATTACACAAGCATTCTAAGGAGGACAGGCAGAACGTGATCCCCATCTAATGTCAAATGTCAAGAAGAAACCAAAATATTTCAAAATGTTTATCAAGGAGCTCTCTACAAGACTACATACAACACCCTGACAAAAAGAGAGGGTAAAAAACTGATTACCTCATCTAGTGAGCTCCTTGCTTTTGTAATTACCGTGAACTTTTGGCAAACTTTGGAGCCATGTTAAGAAAATATTGGCTCCTTCTGGACAGACTATATATGCACCATGAAACAGATGTCAATTACAACTTTAGAAAGATCCAAGAACTTGACGCTGATGATGAAGAAACTCTATAAATAATCAAAAGTATATTTACAAATAACAATACACGCACATTCAAGAACTTACCTGAAAGTTTATAAGGTGAATTTAAGGACAGATTTCAGGGGCCTTCTGGTATCTTTTCATAGTAGAGTGACAAGAAGCATGCTGGAAGAGTATATGCGATCAAGAAACCAGGTCTTGTGGTTTCAATTCCTTTGACTGTAAAATGGCTAATGATCCAAGGAAAATGGCATGGCTTATGTCAAGCAACGTCACAACCCTTTGTGACCCGAAAACTGGAGCTTACCAATTCGGAATATATACAATCGGGATCACCACCGGTGTCCCATCCTCTTCATTTCCATACAAGTACACTTACTCTCTCTGGATTGGACTACAAGCCCTCAGGTGAATACAAACAATTATAGTTAGAAACTCTAATTTTGGAAAGTCGTCAAGGGAACTTCCTAGTGCCTAGAAACAGAGGTATATGCTTTCTAGTGCTAACTTGAGTACTCTTTCACATTGTGAATCATGATGCAGCTCTACGGGACAGAGTTTGATAATGGTCATTTATGTTTCTGAAAATCTCTACTCCCTAATTGTTGGGTCAATTGGTCTGATCCTTCTGGCAGTGCTCATTGCCAATATGCAGGTCAGTGCTTTTGGATTAGTTTTGGATAGATGTTTCATGTTTTTTAACTCTCATTTTTCATATTTTATTTGCTTCTTCCTTTCTGTGGCCAGAGGTACTTTCAGTCTACTACAGCACGATTAGAAGACTGGAGACTAAGGAAAGGAGAGGCCGAGAAATGGATGGATCACAGGCAGCTTCCGTCTGATCTGAAGCAACATGTGCTTGAGTATTACCAGCATAAGTGACTGGCAACGAGAGGGGTCAACGAGGAAGATCTCCTTAGCAGATTTCCTACTGATCTTTGTCGAAATATTAAACGCCACCTCTGCCTTAAACATGTCCAAAAGGTGAATCTGGATTATTTTTCAAACGCATCTTCAGTTCTTTTTTTCCTCCTGTGTTCATTAAATGAATGAAGTTCAAAACTTATGAACTAGGTAGGTATTGAATTGCTCCATATGATCAAAAAGTGAATTTTTCACCTCCCAAAATATCTATCTTTTTACTTCTATATGTACTCCTTCAATGTACAACTTCATTACTGACCTCATCTCTTTCCCTCATGAAATGAAGGTGCCTCTATTTGGCCAAATGGACTCGCTTACTCTAGATGCTGTATGTGAGAGGATGAGGCATTCACTGTACACCCCAGGTACCTTCCTTCTCCAAGAGGGAGACCTAGTGAACGAGATCTTCTTCATAATCCGCGGCAACCTTGATTCCTACACGACCAATGGTGGTCGTGATGGTTTCTTCAACATGACCCGGATTGGCCAAGGTGGGTTCTGTGGAGAGGACCCCCTCCAAACAACTGAGACTCTACCATCATCAACACGAACAGTCAAGGCTGTCTCACTCGTGGAGGCATTCGGGCTGTCAGCAGATGACTTGAAGTTCATGGCCTTGCAGTTCCGGAGGCTGCACAGCCGTACACTCAGACATACTTTCAGATTCTACTCAGAGCAGTGGAGGACATGGGCTGCTTGCTACATACAGGCGGCATGGAAACAGTTCAGGAAAAGGAAAGAACTGAGTAGGCTAAGGGCCATAGAGAGCAGTTCCATGGAGAGATCTTCAAATGGTATTGCAGAGGAAGTTAATCAGGAAGTGGATATATTTGTGCCAAGACCAGGTGCTGGAATAGAAGTGTATGCAGCCAGGCTCATAAGAAATCAGAGAAGGGAGAGGAGCAAGAGATATTCAGCTCCCTCCAGTGCAGTTTGAATCATTCGATCGAGTCAGTTGAGTTGAACTTGAAATAATTCCTATGAGTACTGATGTGTTTATCAACTCAGATTCTACTTCTGCCTAGTTGTGCTCATATGATTGAAGTTTAGGTTGAGTCGTGCATATTAATGTCTTATATTTGGGGGTAAAAGCTTGTATACATTTCAATTTCAATCAACAACCACTTGAACACCAAATTTGATAACAAGTCACAATTGAACGAAAGACCCATTGAAGCGCTCAAATTTCGCAGGATTAATGCAGGCAAAAACAATGAAAAGCAACAATGCAGGTCAATGCGACACTAGATTGTCAAATTGAGTAGATTGAATAGACAAAACTAAACCTAAGCAATGAAATAGTGAGATATCGATCTCAGAAAGTAATGAAATTAGGGTTCAGTTCAAGATAGTTTAGCGGGGTCGAAATTGGAAATCAGGACAGCAAAAGCATCGGAGATAATTATGAAGAATCACAGCTGGAAACACAAAGCGTGTAGAGTAATGGAGCTCGCTCAAAGAAGCTTACCACGGATCTTAGCTGATCACGCCGTTGAGCCCCATCGCCGGTGATGAATCATGATCGAAAAAGGGAGGGAAGGCGAAGAATGAGGGTCTCTCTTTCTTTACGGCTACTGTTGTTTGCACAATGAGCCCAAATCCTTGCAAAAAGAGTTGATGTTAATTAAGCCCATAAACTACTTTTTATAAATAGGACGGAAACTATTTAAAAGATCTTAGAGCATGAACATTAGTGTGGGACTTGTCACTTGAGACCCTTTAACATCCAGACTCATAACTTACTTTTCTTCTGTCACACCAGATTAAAGACTTCATTTCAACTTTTAATTATTTGCACTAGAGCTGGCAAAATCTGACCCGACACGACTCACTCGAACCCGAACTCGACCGAAACCCGAAAATCTAGAGTCATCCGTAACCCGAACTCGAGTCCGAACTTAACCCGACTCGAAATAGACTCGAACACAGATAAACCCGACCCGACCCAAACCCGATCCGACCCGACTTGAAATGGGTATTTAACATCAACATTTTAATGCTTGAATGTTAAATGTTTTTTTTATTTTAACACAAGTTTATGATTATACTTTTAACATATAAAACACCAATTATTTTTGTTAATTGTTATCATATGAACTAGTACGATTCCCGCGCCATGGCGCGTCTTTTTAAAACTAAAATATTATATATATATATATATATATATATATATATATATATATATATATATATATATATATATATATATATATATATATATTATAAAATATTAATAAACGTTAAGATAAAAATCATAAAAAAAAACTTTACAATAAATGTATCTTATAATTATCTCAAATTTTATTTTTCAAAATCTTATGTAAAGTATAATACATAAATATAGATATTTTAAATTACTCGGTACTAATAATATCAATATCATTATAACATTGTTTAAATGTGATATGTCATAATCAATAGTTATATTCAATGTTTTGAATTAAGCCAAATATTTAGTAAAATTAAAGAAAAAAGAGAATTAAAGGAAAAAGAAGAAAAAAGGAGAATTAAAGAAAATCAAAGAAAAATGGCAAAAAAAAAAAGATTGGGTAAGACTCCTAAAATGCATTTAAGATTGACACATCATCCTAAACTCTTTTAAATTAAGATTTTATATGGATATAGATATATAGGTAGTTAGTAAAATTAAAGAAAAGGAGAAATAAAGGAAAAAGAAAAAATATGAGAATTAAAGATAATCAAAGAAAAATGGCAAAAAAAAAAAGATTGGGTAAGACTTCTAAATTTCCTCTAAGATTGACAAATCATCCTAAACTCTTCTAAATTAAGAGTTTATAGTTAGTAAAATTAAAGAAAAAAGAGAATTAAAGGAAAAAGAAGAAAAAAGTTGAATTAAAGAAAATCAAAGAAAAATGGCAAAAAAAAAAAAAAAAATTGGGTAAGACAACTAAAATGCATTTAAGATTGACACATCATCCTAAACTCTTCTAAATTAAGATTTTATATAGATATAGATATATAGATAGTTAGTAAAATTAAAGAAAAAAAAAATGAGAATTAAAGAAAATCAAAGAAAAATGGCAAAAAAAAAAAGATTGGGTAAGACTCCTAAATTCCCTCTAAGATTGACACATCATCCTAAACTCTTCTAAATTAAGAGTTTATATAGATAAGAACCCAATAAAATCAATAGATAAGCGGATAAGTCAATGAGTCAAGTAAGTCAACCGATGAGTCAATGACAATGAGTGTATTCAACCGAGTCAAAATTACATATTCAAGTATTCAACCGAGTCAAAATCATTTATTTTAAGTAAATTACATATTTAAGTATTCAACCGAGTCAAAATCAACCTAATTATCCAAACGTATCGAATATGATTCGACCGAAAATTCAAACAAATTATACCCACTTTGATTCAAAACTCAAATGAGATCGACCCGCCTCTTGACCCGAAACCCGAACGAGCCCGACCCACTTTGACACGAACCCGAATGGGCATGACTCGATTTACCCAAAACCCGACCAATCTAAAATTCATTATGACCGAAACCGACCCGAACCCGACCCGACTAGTACCCGACCATAAATTTTACCCGAACTGACCCGACCCGTTTGTGACCCAATCCGAGCAAGTCTGAATTGAACCCGACCCGAACGACCGAATTGCCACCTCTAATTTACACCCCCATTCGTGAGTCCGGACCCGGGCTCTTAAGTTACTTTTTACTATTTATCTTTTTCAATTACTCAATTATTATTATTATTATTATTATTATTATTATTATTATTATTATTATTATTATTATTATTATAATTAATTAATATTATCAAATCCTACTACAAGAAATTAGTGGGCAGTCGAGATACAATCTGGGCTCCCACCCCCTTAGCAATAGCAAAACTAAGTCTAGTAAAAATATAGGCTGCAGCACGGGCTCCGACATCCTGAGACACCGAGAATTTCTGGATCCGCTTCAGCAAAGAAACAACATCTGTATCCAGCTCCCCCAACGAAGAGAAAGAGAAGGGTAAGAAACCATAACCAGCCGCCGTGCACAAATCTCGATACTTGGCACACTTACGCTGAGTAGCATCAACCACAACACGATAAGGCACAAAGTTAGACATCCCTGACTAAGTCAAAGGGGAGGACCCGGTCAGATCAACACTCACGTCTCGCCCCCTATCCCAAGAATAAAGAAGCAAATATACCGGCCGCATGGACTTATCATGCCCATCAACCAAACCGATATCAACCTCCTTACCGACAGAAATCCCGGACCTGTAGCAGATATCCAATAAGGTGTCGCGAATGAGGTTGTGGCGATGTTTAATGCCCACAATACCCGCGCAAGACACAGCATGATCACCATATACGTCCCCATCAAAGGTCTGAGAGCAAGCGGGACAAGGCCTAGACACCGTGAACAACGGAACACCCAGTCGATAGCTAAGCACACTACGATAGGTCCTTCCATTCATAGTCTGCCCCAACCCAGTATTATTATTATTATTGTTGTTGTTGTTGTTGTTGTTGTTGTTGTTGTTATTGTTATTATCTATATCTATATAAACTCTTAATTTAGAAGAGTTTATGTTGATGTGTCAACATTAGAAAGATTTTAGGGGTTTTGACTAATTATAATTTTCTTTTTTCTCTTTAATCCTTTTTTTTTAATTCTCCTTTTTTCTTCTTTTTCTTTTAATTCTTTTTTTTTCTTTAATCTTACTAACTATAAACTCTTAATTTAGAAGAGTTTATGTTGAGGTGTCAACATTAGAGAGATTTTAGGGGTTTTGACTAATTATAATTTTCTTTTTTCTCTTTAATCCTTTTTTTTATTCTTCTTTTTTCTTCTTTTTCTTTTAATTTTCTTTTTTTTTCTTTAATCTTACTAACTATTGGGATTAATTCAAAACATTGAATTCAATATAATATAACTATGAGGCTTAACTCAAATTCATTTACTAACTATCTATATCTATATATTATATTAAGTAATGTCACATGTCCTCTCCATGTTCAAAGTTATTTGTGGAAATATTACTTTCATAATATCATTTTATTATGGTAACTATATTTTCTAATATATTTTTTTTGAAAAATATTATAATATTAATTACCCAATATTATTTGATGTTATATTTTTTAACCAATGGGATTAATTCAAAACTTTTATCTTTCATTATTTATTATTTATTTTTCTCTTTATCTCTTTAACCCAAGTGTATTTTTTTCTATTATTTTTAACACATTTACTAATCAATGGGTTTAATTAAGAATATTGAATTAAATCTAATGTCTATAATTTATCTATATCTAAATATTATTTATAAAAAAATCGCGCCATGGCGCGGGGATCGTACTAGTTGTTATTATTATTGTTGTTGTTGCTGCTATTATTATTATTGTTATTGTTATTGTTATTGTTATTATTATTAAATTGTGAAATGGAGAAAAAATAAAGAAAACATAGCATTGAACTTGAAACAAATGTTACACAATACAACGATAATAAGAACGAAACGAGAAATAATAATTTTTTACACGGTAAAATTAAATAATAGCACATGGGTTGTATTGATATAAAATTATTTTTAAAAAAACATAGGTAAAATGGGTGTCTATAGGTAGATAAAATTATTTCACACTTGAAAATATTTTTTTTATTTTTAGAAAAAATGACAACAAAATGGTTTTAATGAAACATATTAAACTCACTGACACATGGCGCCATGTGATTGGCCCATGTGTCAGCTGCTTTACAAATGAAATGTGTTAGGAAGCTTGGCCAAATGCAGTGTTGAAGACCTTTTCCTGCCCGGACGACGTCGTTTTCACCTTCATTCGTTGGCAAACATCACGTGCACCTCACTTGCCCTCTTTTCTCACGCTATGGGACCCGAAAAATGGGACACTATGTGCAACAGAGAGTCACACGACTCTTAACTCATTTCAGTCACATCAGCAACTATTCCTGCCACGTCAGCTTTCCACTAACTTTTCAGCTTTTTACATTTTTCATTTACAACAGAGAGTCGCGCGACTCTTATTTCACTTTACACTTTTTTTTATTTATTAAGCTAAATGTTGATTTATTTGACTTGAATTTTTTTGTTAATGATATTATTAATATTAATATTAATACGTATCATTAAAATAAAAAGTAACACAATTAAATTTGAAAAATTACACAACTTAAACTTGCAAAACATATTAAATTTGAAACAATACACACTCGTACAATAAAATTAAATGTCATCTCCGGGAGTGCCAAATTTTTGTCATATATGTTCAATCAAGTCGGCCTTGAGCCGATTATACATACTCGTGTCTCGGAGTTTAGCTCTTTTTTCTGTCACTTTACACATTTCAACTGGATAATTTGAGATGATAGGTTCAGCTACATGAACTTGATCGAAGCCGAATGGATCATAGAATAAGGAGCAATACCTGATGAAGAAGTGTAATGACCATCACAAATCATCCTCTGATATTGTCGGAGGTTAAGCTCACTCAAATCAAGGTCCTCCTCGACATCAAAAGAAGGGAGAACCTCAGCTAAGATCTCTTGTATAAGCTTTAAATTGCAGCCAGACACACCCCAAGCACGAATAGCACTAGCAATACTCCTCTCTTGATGCTAACGCTTGACAACAGTCTTACACTCAAGATTACTCCATGGGAAAAATGTCTTAAGTATACAAAGAGGCATCACAAGCAAGTGAATCCAGCAGGAGAGATCGCAAGGAGAGTCAGCCACACCATCTAATGCCCTGTTTAAAACCCGAGAAAAATCTAGGTGATACTTAAGAGGAATGGATCTCACGGTACGTAACCCCATAGAGAACAAACGGTCAAGCGAAGATATAGACAAACCAATAGACACAACCTCAACATATGACAAGGGAACCGACGAAGACGGAGTTGGAGTTATGGGGATATCGTAAATAATAAAACGAACAAGGCCATCACCACAATCCGGAGGTGCCACAAAATCATCCTGACTATAGGGGTGTGCAGAAAAACCCGACACGACTGATACGACACGAAAACACGACACGAAAAAATACGAAATCGAAAGGACACGACATGATAATGACACGAACCGAAAAAGCATGAAATCAAACGGTTCGTATTCGGATCGGGCATATTCCCTTGCCGGATACTCGACACGAACCGTTTAATTTTTTTCTTAAAATTTAAATATATAATAATGTAGTATTAGTATTTTGTATTCCCATGAGAATCGTTAATGAAAAGTGGCTCAGTTGGTTTGGGTCGTGTGGGATTTAAATTGGGATATAGGTCTCCGGATCGATTCTCATTTTTTAACCTAAAGCTGCTTTTTTTAATTAAAAAAAAATTTCTTCTTTTCAAACCCTAGTATAAAGGTGAGGTGAAGGGGTGAACAGTAAGGACGGTGTGCGCCTCTTCTTGACCTCCTCTCTCTCTTTTGAAGACCTATTTTAATATTTTAACTATTTTAATATAATTATAAAATCAAATTAACTATTTTAATATTTTAAATTATAGAGAAAATATAGTAGGGTATAGAAAAAGTGATAAGATAGATTTATCGGGGAACCTGACCATTGTGGAGGGTATGAAATGAATTGAGGAGGGTTGAGAATAAATTTAGTGGAATATGAGGTGGACGAATAAAAAAAGAGGAGAGAAATTTTGGGGCACCCCACCATTGGGGATGCTCTAAAGACAGTTTGTGCGTTCAACGAGAAGGACGGGGCTCTCTCTCTCAAAGACCCGAAGAGGGTTTGTGCGCCTCCTCTCTCTCTCTCTCTCTCTCTCTCTCTCTCTCTCTCTCTCTCTCTCTCTCTCTCTCTCTCTCTCTCTCTCTCTCAAATTCAATCATCTCAAAGTGTTCAGATCTGTAGGCGGTAAGGGTTATACGTGTAAAGGCAATAAGGGGAAGCGACTCAGATTCGGAGAATTATTGAAGGCATGCGGAAAGGGCGACTCTACTCTCTCTCTCTCTAAGCTCGGTGACTTGGAGTTTCTAGATCCAGTGGTCCGGTCGGCCTCTCTCTCAATCATCTCGATGTCTCCAGATCCGGCCACTGTTTTTCATCTCCAGCGTTCGAACGACCGTCTACTCCCTCTAATCTCCATGGTATAGGCATTTCGAAGACGGTTATTGATCCTACTAGACTACTAGTTGTATTATTGTTGCAGGCTTCGATTCAAGGCTTGTGATTACTATTGAACACTTCAATTAAAGGAATTAGTTTATTTTTTTTTGGATTCAAGACTTGCAATTATTATTGTGAACGGTTGTGAATCTGTAGATTTGATTATGTCTTGGTGTTTAGAAACTCAGCCTTAAAAAAAACCCTCAGCCTTCCATTAAGTGGTTCGTGTCGGGTTATCCGAGTATCCGACACGGATCCGTTTCGTGTATCCGTGTCCGATACCCGACACTTCTCGAATCGTGTTCGGATCGGGGTTTTTAGTGTTAACGGTTTCGGGTATCCGACACAGATAACCGTGTCATGTCGGATACCCGATTATGAACACCCCTACCTGACTATACCGACACCGAGCACGAAAGATATGAGTTTTAAGACATACCCTACATAAACAAACCCCCATACGCTTTAAAGTTATCTTAGCCTCAGAAACAATAGCCAAACTATCAGAAAGAGTTTGACGAGTAAGTAGCTGAGCATCACCAGCAATGTTGATCACGAACGTGCATGAGCATGGAGGTTTTAACAAGACCCCTATCACCATCATCAAGACACCCACAAAGACCCACAAAAGAAAAATGGTACCGAACAAGGTCGGGCATATTAGAATGAAAACCGGAACAAATATTCCTTTCACAACACAAGTATATCCAATTAATCTTTAACCGAAATTCTATGCACCTTGAGGATATATTCTTTGAGAGGATATAATTCGAAATTTTAGATTTAAAACAAACTTTAAATCTAAACAAAACAAATAGATATAAGTAATTAGTAATATATGCGATATGTGTAATCTGCAGAATAAGACATCCAATTTGTGTTTAACTGTAATACCTTATCCTTTTGTCTTTCATCAAATCTGCACATTAGTACTATAACTCATGTATTTCATCAAGGAGAAGCAAGGGAGCTATCACAGTGCAACCGAAATGACCCCCCTTTGAGTTTATATATCCAAGAATGATTCACCCCCCCCCCCTCTCTCTCTCTCTCTCTCTCTCTCTCTCTCTCTCTCTCTCTCCTTTATTAACACGTCTGTTGTCACTTCCCTCACACGGCTCAACAGTCCACCTCCTCTCTCTCTCTCTCTCTCTCTCTCTCTTCATCCATCTTCTCTCCCTTTCCCAAGATCTTCAATTGTCCGCTCCAATGGAGGCCAATACCTCTATGGGAAGTCCCGGTTCATCCGGCAAGGGGAAGCGCCCAGCTACAAGGAAAAGAAAGGAAATCGAAGAAGAGGACACCATCAGCGTCCATTCATGCTCCTCGGACGACGCTCCTTCTCGGACAGAGACACAGATTCCCATTCCCAGTCTTCTGACGTACTGGTTTCGAAACTTCGAAGCAGCAGGTAAGTGGCTCGACTCCTTCAGTCCTCGAAAACTTTGCCTGTTTGCTTCATCTCCCTTGCATTATCCTCCTAAAAGGCACTACCTTATGGCCAATCGTGAACCCCGGAGAAGTCCATTACCCTCGTCTCACCCGTCTTTTCTTTGTCAACCTCACCTTCAAACGCGACCGAGGTAATCTAACCCTAAACACTACCGTCTACAACACCAAAATTGAACTCACCCCTAGAGTCATAGCCGACATCTTTGGCCTTCCCAAAGAAATATCCACTGATGGTCATCCTCCCTATTGTTTGAGACAATTAATTATCTAGTTCTATCTTTAAAAAGTCTATCTATAGATGATATTTATCTATAGAAGGATTATTGTGGATGGTTTATCTACAATATGTTTTAGATAAGATAGGTTTATCTATATCTAGGATTATTTAGATATAATAGGTTTATCTATATCTAGGTTTGTCTATAGGGTTATCTATAAGAGATCCTCTATTATAAATAGAGGCATGCAGGGTTGGAATTATGTATCCATCAAAGGATAACAATAATAAGAAACCCTAGCTGTAGAGAGGTTTTTCTCTGCAGGGTGTTCTGTGCGGTTCTTGCAAGAACACGGAAATCCTTTGTGTTCTATTGTTCATTCTTCTCCTCTTTAACGGTATTCACTCGGGGAAATTCACAACAATTGGTATCAGAGCAAGGTTAGACGATGACATCTGGTGCGAAATTCGAGGTTTTGCGTTTTGATGGCACTGGAAATTTCGGTCTTTGGCAACGACGAGTGAAGGATCTGCTGACTCAGCAGGGAATGTTAAAGGCTTTAAAGGAGACAAAGCCTGAGGCGGCGAAAGATGAAGACTGGGAAGAGATGCATGAAAAGGCAGCGTTGATCATTTGACTCTGTCTGGTGGACGAGGTGATATACCATGTAATTAATCTCAAATCTTCGCAGGAGATTTGGGTGAAATTAAAGAACAGGTATATGTCAAAATCCTTGTCAAGCAAATTGTATCTAAAACAAAGATTGTACGGGTTGAAGATGACATAAGGCTCTGACTTGGTAAAGCACAACAACACTTTTAACCAAGTTATCGGAGATTTGGCACGATTGGATGTAAAACTTGAGGATGAAGACAAAGCCATGATCTTGCTATGTTCTCTACCCTCTTCATTTGAGAATTTGGTAATGGCGCCGACAGCATGGAAGGAGACGATATCCCTGGATACGATGAATACGACGTTGCTTGCTCATCATGAGCGACGTCAAAATTCTAACGGCAAAGGTTCCCAAAGCGAAGGGTTGTATTTCAAAGGCAACCAGGGAAGAGAGAGGAAGAAAGAGAAGCAAGATGGGGGTGACAGACCGTCCAGATCGAAGTCCAGAGGGAAAAAGGCAGTTACTTGTTACCACTGCAAGGAAGAAGGTCACTTTAAGCGTGATTGTCCAGTAAGAAAGAAGAAGTATGAGGGAAAGATGAATGATTCGCCTTTGAAATCAGCAAACGTAGTGCAGAAAGAAGATTCAGACAATACAGACTCAGATATGCTTTCAGTAACGTCGGGAAGATGTTCAGATTTATGGATCTTGGATTCTTGTTGTTCATTCCATATGACTTCGAACAAAGACTGGTTCGAGGTGTACAAGTCAGGAAGTTTTGGTTCTGTTCGATTGGGAAACGATAAGCCATGCAATGTTGTAGGAATCGGGCAGATCAAACTCAGGATGCATGATGGTGTAGTCCAGACATTGACTGATGTACATTATGTTCCAGATCTCAAGAAGAATCTGATTTCCTTGGGTACATTACATGCAAATGGGTCCCGTTACAAGACAATCAATGACGGTCTGAAAGTGAGCAAAGGATCCATGACAGTAATGAGGGCGAGACGAACCTTTGGAAATATCTATCTCTTGTTAGGGAGTACAATTGTAGGTGGGGCTCCAATTGTAGAGTCTAAAGATCTTTGGTACTCCTGCATATGTGCTGATTCCAAGTGATGAGAGAACGAAACTGGATGCAAAGTCTAAGAAGTGCATCTTTTTGGGCTATGAGAAAGGTGTAAAGGGTTTCATGTTTTGGGACCCTGTTGCTAAGAAATGAGTGATCAGTCGAGATGATGTATTTGATGAGAAGTATATGCTTCAACAGGCCAAAGAAGTTGAGAGGTCTGTGGTTACAGAGACTGATCCAAAGACGGTGGAGGTGGAGCTTGGTGAAAAGATTGGCACTAATGCTCCTATATCAGCAGGAAGTGAGCAACAACAACGACAGATGGAGAGTTTTATTTTTGGAAGACCTAAGCGCGTGACACGACCTCCAGTCAGATTTGGTTTTGATGAGATGGTTAACTATGCTCTTGTTATTGGCGAAGATGATTGATAGAACGCATTTAGGTGGGCATAATAGGTTGCATTTAGCTCAGTTAAGATGCATTTCATGGATGTATTAAGTACAATTTGCATATTTGCTCTCTACATTGGTGGAGTCGGAATCTACACACTTTTATTGATTATTTCAGGTAACTGTGGATCCGAGAATGAGGGATGGGTTGATGACGCATTAGATGAGAATGTATAGTTGATCGGAGAAGCTTACATGAAGATCTAAAGAGGTCCTGAGAAGAACAAGCGAGCCTAAACGAAGAACAAGTTTGCAGAAGTTGTCGCCAGACATGCTGAACTTGTTTTGCACATTCTGGAGGCCTCGGTTGTCCGATTGACTATTATGACCATGCGTTTGAAAGCTCTTTCAGAGAACTACAACTTTCATGTTGACAAGAAGAGCAAATTCGAGATAGATTTTCCGTGAAAAGCCCCTGTCTGCGGCCGCAGCAACCATGCCGCGGCCGCGGCCAATCAATTTGCAGCGGCCACATCATTTGATGTATGCGCGCCGTTTTGTTTACGAAAACCCTAGTTTATGTTATTTTTGTTTGGTGGCCGACTTAGACCCTTTAAAAGGCCGATTATTGTTAGTTTTTTAAGAACTTCTATTCTATTCTTACTTTCATCAGACACTTTAGAGATTTAAGCGATGTCTTCCATGAGGAACTAAACTCATCTATTCTGCCTGCAATTTGAAGCTTTATTTGAATTGATTGTGAGTTTATAATTCTCGTTCCTTGTTTCCTATATTTGAATGCTTCAACTTCTTTGTGCTTGATTGTTTATTGTTTTGTTCTATCTTGTCTGGAGAACTTGTTAGATCAATTCAATTGCTAAGGTTTTGTATATTCCTGATTGTGAACCTTAACCTAAATGGCAAACTTGTTCCTTTAGGGCTGATTGAACTAATTGAACAAGTGGGAAGTTGGATGTGTTGTTAAATCCCTCTTTAGGGACTGCAAATACCTTGGCTAATCTCTGAACTTAAAGCTATCAATTGGGTTAAATTATTCTTTAGGGACTGTTCGATTGATAAGGGTTTCTAGGACTGATTGGACTAGTAACTATATTAGGTCGGGACAAGGGCATTCATAGGAATCTTAATAGGACGAGAAGAAGTTACATGGATCGCTTCAACCAAATAAAGTGGAAAATTGTAGGTAGAATTGCTTCTCCTAATTGTCTGAATTACAATCATTTACTTTTGTTTGCTTCAATCCGCTTTGATTAAAGGCGGATCTTTTTCACTCATAAAAACCCCCCTTTTTTGGTTACTTGATCAATCAATATATAATACTAAAACAGAGGCGTGGAAATCCTATGTGGCGGGTTCTGGTGCGATTCGCTTACGTGTAATTTTATGGTGCAATCTGGCCCGGGTTTTTGACACGTCAGTTAATGATGATCCAATATATTTAAGCCACGTTGAACAATGACTTTATCCATTTATCCATGTGTCATCCTATGTGTCTATTGATTATTATAATTAATTTTTATATCTTAAGTGGTTATAAATTCTATCATTTAAATTATTAAACTTATCAATATGAGTTGTTACAATTAATTTTTATTTATTAATTGTTTACAAAACCGATCATTTTACTATAAGTTATTTTATAAATATTTTCCCTAAAAAAGATTAGATTTCACAATACTAAAATGATGGAAAATAATTTTAGCTTTTTATCTTCAAAATCAAACGTGCAATTCTCTAATAAATTAATTTCATCTCATATAAAGATAGAACTCATAAAAAATTTAAGTGCTAATTCTAAATGATGGAAAATAATTTTAGTTTTTTATCTTCAAAATCAAACGTGCAATTCTCTAATAAATTAATTTCATCTCATATAAAGATAGAACTCATACAAAAATTTAAGTGCTAATTCTCTAATAATAGATTTTATAAAGATTCAAAGTTTTTTTTTGTTTCTAATAAAAAAATATTCAGAGTATTAGATAGAAGTAGAACTCATAATTATTTTTTGAATTTCACCTCATAGAACTCATAAACGTGCACTTAAGTTATCAAAATTTTAATATAATTTCATCTCATAAACTAAAGGGCCATACAAAATTATAAATTGAAAAATATTTACAAAACACCAAACTATTATATTTTAAATTAATTTATCTTATCATTTTAGAACTACTCATGCATAATTATAAAAATTAATTAATGTTTATGACTTTTATGAGTTTTATCCGATCAAACTACTCAATTTTACCTTAAGTAATTTAATAAACATTTTATCTAAAAAAATTAAAATTAGATAATTTTATACGAAAAAAGGTTAGATTAGTTTTACCACTAATGAAAATTGATTAAATTATATATAGAGAGAATTAGTTTATATATATATATATATTCTATTACATTATTAAACAATCACATTAACCAATAGAGATAATTCAAATCATTAAGTGACTATATTTAACAAATTAACAATTAATTTATAAATCAACTTTTTGCAAATATTGCCCACTTACCAAATAATTGTGTTTATCTTTAAACAATCACATTAAACAATAGAAATAATTCAAATCAATAGGTGTTTATCTTTAACAAACAATTAATTTATAAACCAAATTTTTACAAATATTAGATCCAGGTGTGTATATATAAGAGAAAGTATGTATTTTATAATATTTTAGCGATTAAAGTTAATTAGTCAATAAAAATTATAACCAATAATAAATTGATAATAAGTAGGAAATTAAAAAGTGAAAAAATAATATTTTATATTATTTTTTTGATTTTATACAATTTGTACATAAATAATAAAATTCATATAAAAAACCGCGAAGATCGCGGGTAATAGAACTAGTTAGTATCTAAATCACACTTGAATAGCGAATTTTCATGTGGGATCGACCTCTTGCTTATTGCTATACTAGTTATAAGTTTGAGTTTACTTTGGCGGATCAACGACAGGTTTTCCCTCCGTCAAATTTGGCGCCGTTGCCAGGGAATTTTATTAATTCTTGTGTGTTTTTAGTGTTGATCTTGGTGTGGACCGTCTTATATGGTCCATACCCTCGTTACTAATTCTTTGTTGTAGAAAGCATTGCAGAAATGGCTAACAACGCGAATCGTACTCTAAAGGAGCTTACTGCTCCTGATCTGCACAACAACCCTTAACAATCCAGTTCCCTGCACTTGGGGAATGAGTAAACTTTGAGCTGAAATCTGGGGTAATTCATCTGTTACCCAAGCTCCATGGGTTGAGTGGGGAGGGCTCCCACAAGCATCTGTCTGAGTTTCATATTGTGGTAGTTGGGATGAAACATGAGAATGTCACTGCAGAGCAAATCAAGCTGAGAGCTTTTCCCTTCTCTTTGAAGGATGATGCGAATGAGTGGTTCTTCTATCTACCACCTGGATCTATTACTACTTGGGCTGAGATGAAGAGAGTCTTCCTAGAGATGTACTTCCCTGCTACAAAGCTCAATGCCTTGAAAAGGTCAATCAGCAGCATTGAGCAGTACGCAACGGAGTCCATTCAAGGGTACTTTGAGCGTTTCTAGAAACTCTGCGTTAGTTGCCCATGCCATGGGTACTCTCAGAAGGATCTGGTTCTCTTCTTATTCAATGGGCTTATTGATGGAGAGCGCAAAACAGTGAATTCCTGTTCTGGGGGAAACATGCTGAATAAGACGCCTGCTGCAGCTCGGGAAGTGTTTAAGGAGCTCTCTGAGGGCTCTAGGCAGTTCAACAAGAACACTCGTGCTAGAGGTGTACTTGCTATTGATGCCTCGGTGGCTGCATTACAGACTGATATGGCAGAGATGAAAGAGATGATCAAGAAGCTAGTAGTTGACAGAGCATCTCAGCAGTTGAAAGCATGTGAATCCTACAGCGATCCATCCCATACTATGGATATGTACTCAACTTTTCAAGAACCTAGTGTTGAGTTGAATGCAATTGGGAATTTTGCTCCACAAAGGCCTAGGCAAGACAACTTTGGTAGTCCTGGGCACTTCAACAATAATAACTACAATGGAGGCTATCAGCAGGGCTATGGTTATGGCAACTATAAAGAGCCTTTCAATCAGCAAGGAGGGCATCAGGTGAGGCCACAACAACAGTTTGACCTTTGTCAGGGAGGACAGCCTCAGGCAAGTGCACCTGATGGAAATGCACTACAAGCCCTCACACAATTCGTCATGAACCAGGCTGAACGCACAAAGAACTTAGAGACGTGCACTAAGACCCTCGCACAGGTAGTCTTGGACCAAGGTGAACGATCTAAGAACTTGGAGAACCGGATGAGTCAAATCATTCAACTGCTAAGCGCAAAAGAGGCAAATGACTCAGGAAAGCTCCCATCGCAAACGATTGAGAATCCTAGGGAGAATGTCAGTGCAATAATGCTTAGAAGTGGCAAGGAACTGATTGTCACGCCTCAAAAAGATGATGAGGGAATCATGGACGAAGATAGGAAAGTAATGAATGAAGAAGACGGAGGCAATACGGTGTTGCGGCCGCAACAACCATGCCGCGGCCGCGGCCAATCAAACATGTTGCGCCCGCAGCCATACGCCGCACCCGCCACCAGTGCCCTCGCCGATCCGTCGGTGATAGGTACGCATCTTCCATCTTTCTCCCCTTCTTCTTCTTATTCTCCTCTTCCTCCTCCTTCTTCTCCTCCTTCTCCCTCCTTACCTATGGAGACTCCCAAGCCGGTTCCACCATTTCTAGAAGCCCTGAAGGATACACGAAGATATGAGAACGATAAGGAGATCTTTGAGACATTCAGCAAGTGTGAGGTAAATATTCCTTTACTCAAATTGATTAAGAGCATTTCTAGATATGCTAAATTTTTGAAGGAATTGTGCACCATCAAGAAGAAGCAAAGATTGAAAAAGACCTGATTCATGTTCATTCTATCATTGCTTGAGGACAAGCAAATGTTAAGTGTGGGGGAGTTTGATAGCATGCATTTAGGTATGCATAATAGGTTGCATTTAGCTTAGTTAAGATGCATTTCATGGATGTATTAAGTACAATTTGCATATTTGCTCTCTACGTTGGTGGAGTTGGAATCTACACACTTTTATTGATTATTTCAGGTAACTGTGGATCTGAGGATGAGGCATGGGTTGATGACGCATTAGATGAGAATGAATAGTTGATCGGAGAAGCTTACATGAAGATCTAAAGAGGTCCTGAGAAGAAGAAGCGAGCCTAAACGAAGAACAAGTTTGCAGAAGTTGTCGCCAGACATGCTGAACTTGTTTTGCACTTTCTGGAGGCCTCGGTTGTCCGATTGACTATTATGACCATGCATTGGAAATTCGAGATAGATTTTCCGTGAAAGGCCCCTGGCTGCGGCCGCAGCAACCATGCCGCGGCCAATCAATTTGCAAAGGCCGCAACATATGCCGCGGCCGCAGCATTTGACGTATGCGCGCCGTTTTGTTTACGAAAACCCTAGTTTATGTTATTTTGTTTGGTGGCCGACTTAGACCCTTTAAAAGGCCGATTATTGTTAGTTTTTTAAGAACTTCTATTCTGTTCTTACTTTCATCAGACACTTTAAAGATTTAAGCGATGTCTTCCACGAAGAACTAAACTCATCTATTCTGCCTGCAATTTGAAGCTTTATTTGGATTGATTGTAAATTTCTAATTCTCGTTCCTTGTTTCCTATATTTGAATACTTCAACTTCTTTGTGCTTGATTGTTTATTGTTTTGTTCTATCTTGTCTGGCCAACTTGTTAGATCAATTCAATTGCTAAGGTTTTGTAGATTCCTGATTGTGAACCTTAACCTAAATGGCAAACTTGTTCCTTTAGGGCTGATTTAACTAATTGAACAAGTAGGAAGTTTAATGTGTTGTTAAATCCCTCTTTAGGGACTGCAAATACCTTGGCTAATCTCTGAACTTAAAGCTATCAATTGGGTTAAATTCTTCTTTAGTGACTGTTCGATTGATAAGGGTTTCTAGGACTGATTGGACTAGTAACTATATTAAGTCGGGACAAGGGCATTCATATGAAACTTAATAGGACGAGAAGAAGTTACAAGGATCGCTTCAACCAAATAAAGTGAAAAATTGTAGGTAGAATTGCTTCTCCTAATTGTCTGAATTACAATAATTTACTTTTGTTTGCTTCAATCCGCTTTGATTAAAGGCGGATCTTTTTCACTCATAAAACCCCCCCTTTTTTGGTTACTTGATTGGTATCTAAATCACACTTGAATAGCGAATTTCCATGTGGGATCGACCTCTTGTTTATTGCTATACTAGTTATAAGTTTAAGTTTACTTTGGCGGATCAACGACATGTTTTCCCTACGTCAATGATCCATCTAACTTTCAAGAGGCTATTCAAAGTCAGGAGAAAGAAGGATGGGTAGGTGCTATGGCATAAGAGATGGAGTCTCTTAATAAAAATCAGACATGGAAGTTAGTTAGTCTTCCGACAGGGAAGAAGCTATAGGGTGCAAATGGGCTACTCACAGAAGAAAAGGACCGATTATGATGAGATATTTTCCCCTGTGACCCGACACACTTCTATTAGATTGGTGTTGGCACTGGTAGCTAGTTGAGATTTACATCTTGAGCAAATGGATGTGAAGACGGCTTTCCTTCATGGTGATTTGGAGGAAGAAATTTACATGGAGCAACCAAAGGGTTTTGTTGAACCTGGAAAAGAGCAGCTTGTATGCAGTTTGAGAAAGTCACTGTATGGGTTGAAGCAGGCTCCCAGGCAATGGTGCAAGAAGTTTGACTCTTATATGCTTCGAATTAGCAACCAGAGATGTGAGTATGATTGATGTGTTTATGTGAAATATCTTGATGATGGCTCCCCTTTGCTTTTGCTGCTATATGTGGATGATATGCTCATTGATGGTAAGAACATTGATGATATTGTTGAGCTGAAAGCTTTGCTGGGAAAGGAGTTTGATATGAAGGATCTTGGCGCAGCAAAGAAGATCCTTGGTATGGAAATTCGCAGAGATAGAAGTTCTGGGAGATTGTGGCTATCTCAACAGAATTATATTGAGAAAGTGCTTGACAGATTTGACATGGCAAAATGCAAACCTATTAGCACCCCTTTGGCGAATCACTTCAAACTCTCTTTCACTCAGTGTCCGAATTTTGATGAAGAAATCAAAGATATGTCGAAAGTTCAGTATGCTAGTGCAGTTGGTTGTTTGATGTATGCTATGGTGTGCACAAGACCTGATCTGGCCCAAGCTGTTAGCCAAGTCAGCAAGTACATGTCTAATCCTGGGAGGGAACACTGGAATGCATGCAAGTGGATTCTCAGGTATTTGAGGGGTACTGCTGACCATGGGATCATGTTTGGTGGCGAAAAAGGCAGTCTTTCAGTCAAAGGGTACGTTGATTCAGACTATGCGGGTGATCTTGACAATCAGAGGTCCACTACTGGGTATGTTTTTACTCTTGCTGGGGGCCTATTTGTTGGAGATCTGTTTTACAGTATGTGGTAGCCCTTTTTACTACCGAGACAGAATACATGGCTTTAGCAAAGGCAGCCAATGAGGCATTATGGCTGAAAGGAATTGTGAAGGAACTGAGTGTTGAGCAAGGTGGAGTTGTGATACGGGGTTAGCCGTGAGATGGCCCGATCTTCGACAATCAAACAAAAGACTCAAGAATGGAAGCAAGAACAATAAAGAATAAAGCAAGAACAACAAGAATCGATCAATAAAGGCTCAAGATCTTCCAAGAAACCAAAGAACGCAGCAAGACTCGACAAAGAAACAAGACTCAAAATTGATGTAAAGACACGACCGAAAGACTGAGTCGATCTATATAGAACAAGATAAAGACCCCAGACTTCCTCAAAGGGTAGGAACCAATACCAATGACTATATAACCCACCTCTACAACCCTACACAACCAAGCGGACAACTTGGAGGCACAAGGAAGGGGCTCATGGATACTAGGATCACCAAGTCTTGCGAAGTTGATGAACACAAAGCAAACCAAGCTGAGACAGTTACCAATTCGTGATCATTGAGCACGGCTCTAATTGATCAACAAGCACTCAATGTGTTTCACACAATTTGAGAGATCTAAATTCTATTCATTAAGTTCCAATCGGCATACATGGTGGATGATCGGCATATATAGGCCTCTCATGGGCTGATGGGCCGATTTAAGTAAAAGAAATAATAAAACTAACAACTTGAGAAATTAATAAAATAACATCTAAAGTTTTCTAAAATAACTTAAGTAAGAAAGTGCTAAAATAGGAAATACTATAAGTGTCTAAGACTTAACATAATTCGACAATCCTAAGAGCCCTAAGGTGGCTTGACCTCTTGGATCCCAATGCACATGTAAGTCTTCAATGTAGGCTCGGAGAGCTGAACCGTGCTCGAGAACAAAGCATGACTCACAAAGTTGAATGAGTCTCTCTAAAGCTTCTTAGCTCGGGCTCGAGTCATAGGTCCTTCTCCTAAGATAATTGGTGTGTCTGGAGCTGTAGAAGATGGTCCCGCATCAAGTTGAGATATATTGTGATAGTCAGAGTGCTATATATCTAGCTAAGAACCAAGTATATCATGCTCGGACGAAGCACATTGATGTGAGATTTCACAAGATCAGAGAGCTTGTAACGTCCGAAGAAATCATCTTAGAAAAAGTTCACACCTCTCAGAATGTTGCTGATATGTTAACCAAACCATTCATTGAAGACAAGTTCAAGCATTGCTTGAATTTGGTTCATATTACTCGATGTTAGTTGAGTGAGAAGCCCCAGGGAACGGAGCACAGGAAGACATAGGGCAGACAATCCTGGAGATGTTTCCGTTCGTTGCTATAGATATAGATTATTTATCTAGGTGGAGATTGTTGTTTGAGACAATTAATTATCTAGTTCTATCTTTAGAAAATCTATCTATAGATGATATTTATCTAGGTGGAGATTGTTGTTTGAGACAATTAATTATCTAGTTCTATCTTTAGAAAATCTATCTATAGATGATATTTATCTATAGAAGGATTATTGTGGATGGTTTATCTACAATATGTTTTAGCTAAGATAAGTTTATCAATATCTATGATTATTTAGATATAATAGGTTTATCTATATCTAGGTTTATCTATAAGGTTATCTATAGGAGATCCTCTATTATAAATAGAGGCATGTAGGGTTGGAATTATGTATCCATCAAAGCATCACAATAATAAGAAACCCTAGCTGCAAAGAGGTTTTTCTCTGCAGGGTGTTCTGCGCGGTTCTTTCCAGAACACGGAAATCCTTTGTGTTCTATTGTTCATTCTCCTTCTCTTTAACGGTATTCACTCGGAGAAATTCACAACACTCCCTGTGTTGATTGCATCTCTCTGGCCCAAGGAAAGTTTTTCCTACCTTCATCATCCTCAAACACCGCTCGTCAATTGACCCACAATGTCCTGAAATTGGAAGCCCAAATTATCTTCACCATTCTCGCAAGATGCGTCATTCTTCGATCACACTCCAGGGAACTGGTCACCGATCAGTTCCTAGTCCTTCTCTTTCTCGTCATGCCAGGCTATGAAATCGACGTCCCCAATCTCATCTTGAACCACATGGTACACACCATCTCCTCTGCTCGCGACATTCCTCTGCCTTACGGCAATCTCCTCCCCCACATTTTCAAGTATTTCCGTCTTGACACCTCACTTGAGGAAAAGGTTGTTGATTCTTGGAAATTGAAAGGTGATCCGACTCTTGAAGAAATAGCAGCAACTCCTGGTCTTCATATGCAATTGAAATCAATCCCTATATCTTCCTTGGCTGAGAAGCGTTTGAAGGAATTTGAACAGGGCCTTGACGCTTTGAGGAGGGACGTGATCAACCTTCAGTTCGAGATATCAGACAAGCTGGATTAGACTCACGAGCTCCTTGCCATAGTGAATGCAAAGATCAACAATATGTTCCATCTCAACGCCTTGACATTCACCTGCACCAACAACATTCTCCCTCTTGCTGACGATGCTGCAGAGCTGTGTAAGTCTAAGGTGGCCAATCTCATCTTCAATTGTGAGCAGTCTGTGCGCAACTAGAAGATTCTTTGCCCAGTCGTCCCTGAGTCGACCATCATCACTATTGAAGCCTATGATGTCATCAAGTGCTACCGGAGAGAGGCTGCACAACAAAGGATGGTTGATGAGATAAAGAATGATCAAAAGGTCAACCAAGCTCATAGGCGTCGGAAGAGGAAGGCCGAGAACGACATGGAGGCAAAGAAGCATGAGAAGAATGGAGAAGACACCGGCTATGGGAAGTGACATGACGACTGATCCCAACTCCCAAGGCCTTATTTTCTCATCTCTGGGCATTTTGAATTGGTTTTATGGTATTTTGGACATTTCTGTCTATGTTTTGAACCTTGGTTTTTAACCTGTTTGTGACTCTCCCTTGCCGAAAGACAAAAAAGGGGAGACTTGGCGTGGTTTTTGGTGGTTTTTTGCTGGATTGTTGGTAATGTTAGTTGTTTTTCAGGTTTTAAAAACTTATGTTATGTGATCCAACATAGTTGCTTATTGCTAGTTGCTATGCTTACTGAATATTTGCTAGAATTATATTGTGATTGACTAATCTGCAGGAATTCAAAAATACAATTTGTTTTGTCTTTCATCAAGTGGGAGGTTGATAGCTCCCTTGCTTCTCCTTGATGAAATACATATGCTATAGTACTCACTTTGCAGGTTGATGAAAGACAAAGAATAAGGTATTATAGTTTAATACAAATTGGATATCTTATTATGCATGCATATTTAATAATTTGTCTACATCTATTTTTGTTTAGATTTAAAGATTGTTTTAAATCTAAAATTTTGATAGACTTTGGTTTATATCTTGTGAAGGAATATATCCTTAAGTTGCACATAATTTCGGTTAAGATTTAATTGGATTTAGATAAGATATTTTGTGGATCAAAATTACTTCTGCCTTGTTCTAGAGTTAATCTGAGTGCAGGATTTTAAATTTGAACCGGCCAAGATTCTAGCAACAAGGAAATCTCAGCAACTGTTTGAAGAAAGGCTTCTCGGCTTCTCCAAAATAGAAATCCAAAAGGTTCCTGGTTATTCAAAAATGAAAATGGCGTTGGACTGTTGAGAGATTCTAGGAAAGAGATTAGCAGCAATAAAGGAGACGCTAGACTATAAAAACAGAAGAAGAACACGCTCAGAACAGACATCTTCACTAAGCTTTCTCTGCAATCAAAAGCGCTCCTCTAGTTCACATTGCCGTCTGCTGTTAATTTGTTCTTTTCTTTCTCCTATTGTAATTGCTTTTTATTTTTTAGAGTTAGGAAGAACTAGAGCTTCATAGTATAAGTTAATCCTTATTATACTAAGAGCACTGTTCTAAAAAACCCTTTAAGACCCCCGCCTAAACCCTTGAACTCGCCCTACCGCCAAGGCCGTCAAGGTCGTCAAAACCCGCCTAGACAGCAAAGCTCCGCCATGAAATCCGCCTAGAACCCGCCTAGATCCCGCCTAGACCCTTGACCCTACCCTACCGCCAAGCACCCGCCAAGCATTTTTTGGAACATTGACTAAGAGTATCATATACTCAAACATATCGCAGTTCGGTGTGGCAAAGAGGAATTTTATTTCTCGGTATCTTGGGTTGACTAGATAGAAGCGAGGTAGGCTTCGAGATATAGAAGAGAGTAAGTTTTTCTAGGGTGTATCTAGGACTCATAAGGAAACATATATAAATAAAGGTTGTTTGAATCCTACGGGTTGGATAACCCTAGGCGGAGACGTAGGCTGGTTTAGAGCCGAACTTCGTTAACAAGTCAAGTGTTCTTTATTACTTTCGCAATTACAGTTAACTGTTTGTTTTTGTAAGTTAAAACAGAACGCTGCAGTCATCTCAAGACACCTAAAGAAGAGTTCAAGACCTTGAGATAAACGTTAAAGACTTTGAGATCGAGTTCAAGACTTTGAGACTCGATATCAAGACCTTGAAGTTGTTGTTGCGAGACACTTTGCGAAAAGATTCCATACTTTATTCAACCCCTCTCCCCCCCACTTCTAGAGTATTTTCATTATGGTTATTTACTTTAAGTACTCGATTCTTCATATGGGTTAGTCTAGCAAATGGGAATGGGTAGTAGGTCATTTTGTGCAATTCACTCTTATACTTGATTTTTTATTTACTTACTTGGAAATGGTTAATTTCTTTTGTTTTCCCCCTTTTTTAATTTAGAAAGCAAAAAAAGATTTTTTTTAAAACAAATAACAATTCGAAATACCAGCAACAAGCAAGGAGCGCATAGTGAAGGCGCCTGATCACCAAGAAAGATAAGCTTCTAATATTTCAAAAATCGTTTTGGAGCCAAAGAGCTAAAACCAAACACCTCAAACTATCAGATTCCAACACCGCATATTTTCACCGAGTGGCGACAGGCCGTAGGCACAGGAAACAGATTCGCAACATCGTCTCTTCCTCTGGCACGGTTGTTGTGGGTGAAGAGAATGTTAGGAATGAGATCAAAAAGGATTTCGAGAAGAGATTCAAGAAAGAACCAATAGACGATAGACTCCTCGACGAGTTGCTAGACCTTATTCAGCCTTCCATCTCGTCGGAGGAAAACAACTTCCTCACAAAACTCCCATCCAACACAGAAATTAAATCTGCAGTTTTTAACTTAGGGAGGAATAAATCCCCGGGTCCGGATGGCTTCACTGCCGAATTCTATAAAAAAATATTGGGATATCATAGGTAAATCTGTAACCTGTGCGATCAAAAGGTTTTTCCGTTCCGGAAAAATGCTTAAACAAATAAACCATACATTTATCTCCCTCCTCCCTAAAAGAGACGACCCCACGACCACCAGTCACTACTGTCCTATCAGTTTATGTTCCAATGTCTACAAAATTATCTCCAAAATTTTAACTGACAGAATGAAAAAGGTCATTGGTAAACTTATTCATCCTCTTCAGGGTGCCTTTGTATCAGACAGGGCTATTCAAGATAACGTTCTGATAGCTCATGAAATCTTCCACTCCTACAAAAATCGGAGGGGCCGGGAAAGATGGCTAGCAATAAAACTGGATATGGAAAAAGCATACGATAGAGTTGACTAGAACTTCATTCAAAAAGTGCTTCAAAGGTTTGGTTTTCACGACACTTTCATCTCCTGGATAATGGAATGTATTACGTCAAGGGGATCCGCTATCGCCTTTCCTCTTTATTTTAGGGGTAGAGATTCTGGCCCTACGGATCTGATTTATCCATCTCGGGGTCTTCGCCAAGGGGATCCGCTATCGCCTTTCCTCTTTATTTTAGGGGTAGAGATTCTGGCCCGGAAACTGGCTGCTGAAGCTAGTCTAGACAAAACACACATTGGGTTCCTGATTGGACATAACGGCCCTCGGATTCCGTTCCTTTTCTTTTGCTGATGATATCATAATTTTCTCAAAAGGTAGTTTGGATGCAGGGCGCATAGTGAAGGCGATTGTTGATTCATACTGCAAAGTGTCGGGCCAAAAGGTCAACTACCATAAATCTAATTTCCAAGCTACGAAAGGTATCCCAAACCATAGGATCCTCGAACTACGCACCTGCCTCGATATCCCTAATGAAAATTCAATAGAAAAGTCTTTAGGTTGTCCCATTATCAATGGAAGAGTTACTAAAAGCACATTCGAAGAGATCATCTGTAAATCGAAACAACAATTGACAAAATGGAGAGCTAATGCCCTCTCCCAACAAGGTCGTGCCACATTGATCAACTCCAACCTGTCCGCTAAGCTGTTATATGCTATGCAAAATTTTCTGCTACCCGCGGCTGTGCACAAAGTACTCGACCAGATAAACCGCTCTTTCTTTTGGAATAAGGATCTCCAGTACCGGCCGTTGATTAGCTGGGATAGGATCTGTAAACCGAAGCAGTGTGGGGGGTTGGGAATTCGAAAATCTAGCGACATGAATGTGGCTCTCCAAATGAAGCTATTGTGGAAAATTCTGGCCGAACCGGGTAGTATGGGTGTCAGTGATTAGAAATAAATACATGCGTTCTGTCAGTATTTTTGATTACCAAAACAAAGGCTCTAGCTCTTGGGAGTGGTCCAAGTTATCTGCTCTAATCGATAAGTTTAAAGAGGGGCTTATTTGGTCAGTTGGAGATGGGCGAGCTATTAAGTTTTGGACAGACAATTGGATCTCAACCTCGCCTCTATCAGACAGGGAAGAATGCCCTCAAAGTTACAATCAGGACGAAACTGTTAGTGATTATATTCTGGGGGGTAAGTGGTGGACAGAAAAGCTTCAAGAGGCTCTCCCAATTGATATAGTGCATGAGATCCAAGATATCCCTCTACCTACCTCGACTATGCAAGACCGCTTATAATGGTGGCCGAACAGGGAAGGATGGTTTACTACTACTAGTGCATATAAATTGGTTACAGCTCAGTCGACACCACTTCCAGACCGCAATGCCTGGATTTGGAAGATTAACACTCCTCCAAAAGTTAAAAACTTTCTTTGGAAGATCGCTCAGGATGGCTTCCCTACCGCTTCCAAGCTGTCTAACAGGGGTGCTTCGGTCCCACCTACCTGCTCTTTGTGTAATGCGGCTCTTGAGGATGAGATCCATCTGTTTTTGGAGTGCTCTTTCATCCAAGCGATACACCAGCTTCCGCCTCATGTCCGGCAACAAATTGTCTGCCTGATTGCACAGTCCCGAGATATTAAGCCCATCCTATCTAACCTTGGGAAGAGCCTTCCTCCTTCCGCTCTGACCAACCTCGCTTTCTCGTGGTGGACGACATGGTGTGTCAGGAACAAACATCTGTTTCAACAGGCTGCAATCCCGCAAAAATAAATAGCCTTACGACTGATCAAATGCCATATAGATAACTGGAATAAGACATCGGTCGCTGAGGCTAACTTTGAGGAAGACTTTCGCCCGCTTTGACAGTACCTTGTCAAAAAACAAAGTAAGAATAAAAAAACAATTTCCTGACGGAAGCTTCCCTTGGGTACTCTCAAACTAAACTTCGAAGGTTCAATACTTTCTAACGACGAAAGCTCAGCAGGTGCCATTATTAGGGACTGGGTTGGTCACTCGATCTCAGTACACCACCAACGCCTGGGCAAGCAAAATCCACTCAAAGCGGAAGCATTAGCTCTTAAACTAGAGATCCAACAGGTGCGGCAACTGCATATAGGAAAGATCCAGATCGAAGGCGACAGCAAGATTATCATCGATCACTTAAATAGGAAATCCAAATGCCCCTGGGAGATCGAACTAATATTGTCGGATGTTCAAGTCCTGCTATCGACTATGGAAGAAGTAGTTTTCTTCCATGTTCCTCGCATGGGCAATAGAGTGGCGGATAAGGTTGCACACCTTAGCCACTCTGCCCGAGGAGTCGATATTAAAAACGATTCAGATCTCCTTGACCTCATCCGCAAGGATGCTGGCGGGTAGGGACAGCCCACCCGAATTCTTTCCTTATAAAAAAAAAGGAGCGCACCAAATGGGTAAACCGTACACTATAGATATATTTTGCTAAAACATGAGCAATTCAATATACAACACAACGAAAGTGAACCATGCATATGATCGATCAGCATATATATAAAAAGAGCTTTATTATCATGGGAATGAAATTTCCTGAGCTCAACGCTAGCTCTCTATGCTCCCAGAAGAAGGTGAAGATCCGACGACTTCCCTTGCAAGTGTAGTTGAACCAAACATAGGACGTTACGATTGCGAGAACACCAGAGAATCCAAAGGCACTCCCTACAATGAGTCCATTTACAAAATATTGCATCTTATGCTCATGCCTTACATATCTGTCTATTATAGTGTTTGTATTTGAAGTTGGTGCAGTGTTGGTACAAGGCTGATTTATCTGCTCACCACACAAGTGAGGATTCCCTATAAAACATGATTCATCAAAAGTGTCAAATTGGCCTCCAAATGGTGTTGGACCTTCAAGGTTATTGTAGGACACATTAAATTGGGATAAGAAATTCAAACTTTGAAGTGAAGTTGGGATCTCTCCTGTCAGAATATTTCTAGCGAGGCGAAGACGCTCCAATTTTTTCAAGTTTGATATACTTACTGGAATGTGACCCGAAAAGTTGTTCCCATTAAGAAAAAGGACTTGAAGAGCTTGCAAGTTACCAATCTGCAGTGGAATGTTGCCGCTCAATCTGTTATTGGAGAGACCTATCCCTTGACCAACGAGGATAGCACTAGTCCGATAAATGAGATTTATAACACCTGGTAATCGTATCGGGAGATCAAAGTGAAAATAGGTGTGGTTTGCATCCTTATTTTGTGTGGTAAGTGAGGGTAATTGACACAATTGTAGGGGAAACTCTCCAAACAAACTATTGTCACTTAAATCCAAAAAAATAGGTTTGGCAAAGTCCCCAACCAATCTGGAACTTTACCTGTCAGTTTGTTACCCGACAGATCTAGATAACACAATCTCTTCAAATTAGATAGCCAATTGGGGATGGAACCCCTAAATTTTCCATATGACAACGATAAAAGCTGGAGCTTTGGGAATCCATCCAAACCAATCGTGTCCTTGTGAACTGGAAGGGGCTCGCCATAAAAGTTGAATAGAAGGAAAAGGGTAGTTAGGTTCTTACATCTTGCTAAAGCTCCAAGCGCCGTTGAGATATTTGTAAGAGAAGCGTAACCTAATGAAAAGAAAGTCAGGGATTTCAATCCACCAATCTTAGACGAGATTTGCCCAGTTATATTGTTTTGGGACAATTGAAATGCAACAAGTGATTTGCAAGAGTATATACTTTCGGGTATAGTGCCCTCCAGTATATTGTTAGCGAGATCAAGCTTTTGGAGATGAACGAGCCTTGAGAAATCTAATTTGGAGATGTCTCCGCTGAGAAGGTTAACCCTCAAAATGATATCTTCTAGATTTGAGCAATTCATCAAAGAGGATGGGATATGACCATGGAGCTTATTATCATTCATGTAAAGCTTTTCCAAGTAAAAGAGCTTCCCAATCCCTCGAGGGATGGAACCATAAAGGCTATTGGAAGACAAATCAATGACCTTAAGGTTGGTGAGCCAGAATACCCTCCCAGGGTAGAGTTCCATGAAGGTGGTTATTGGAAAGATTAAGATGAGTGAGCTTAACAAGGCTACCGATAGAGGAAGTGATGATACCTTGTAAGCCTCTCGAAGACAATTGTAAATGGGTAACTGTTAGACAAGAGGATAGATAGCCCAGAACCAGCAATTAGCAGCAAAACACTCAAGGAAATCCTCTGGAATAGTAACTGCAAATCCCTGGAGAGATATTTATTTCTCTCAAACTCTCAAAGGAGATAAACCCTCCAATGAGCCATAGGCAAAAGCCTGATCCGTACTCACTATTCTGGATCCCCCAAAAACCAAAAACGATCTCCTTATTTAAGGACTAAACGGCTGTCCACTACTAGCCACATGCTAGAGAGATCCTTCTAACCGCCTACCCACAAATGACCTTTCTACCCCTGGTAACTAACTCTAGGCCTTGTTTGGCTTCCCTCCCCCCTTTTTCTACAGCTTGGGCCTTCTAGAATATACGATGTAAGGTCCTGAGGCTCGATTGCTAACAATGCCACCCTCTTTTGAACAAACCTTGTCCACAAGGTTGGAGGAAGGGAACTGACTTTTGAAATCTGCACAACTCATCCATGTAGCCTCTTCCTTGGGTTTTCCTTTCCACGCCACTAGAACCTGGTGGCACGCGACGGACTGATCTCGGTGAAGCACCACATCCATGATGTCACAAGGCTCAAACTCCTCCTCTTCCATGATCAGTTCTGGTGGAAGATCAGTGATGGCTCTGTGATTTCCCACTGCTCTTTTCAGCAAGGATACATGGAAGACTGGATGTATTTTGGCAGCTAGGGGAAGCTCCAACTTATAAGCAACAGCTCCTACTCTTTCCATAATTTTGAATGGCCCAAAATACTTAGGAGTCAACTTCTGATTGATTCTCCTAAGGAGAGTGGTTTGCCTATGGGGCCTGAGCTTAAGGAATACCAAATCACCTTCCTTAAACTCCACATCTCTTCTTTTTTTATTAGCCGATGCTACCATCCTCTTCCTTGCTCTATCAAGATTGTACTGCAACTGTTTCAAGATCTCATCCCTGTTCCAAAACTCATCAGCCACTGCAGCCACAATGAATTCTCCCGGCAAATATTGCTGCAACCCCGGGGGTTCCCTCCCATAGACCCCCTCAAAAGGCGTCTTTCCAGCTGCACTTTGATAGTTGGTATTGTACCAATATTCAGCCCATTGCACCCACTTTGCCCACTGTTTGGGTTGCTCAGCTGAAAAGCACCTTAAGTACGTTTCTAGACATCTGTTCAACACCTCTATCTGGCCATCTGACTCAGGATGGTAGGAGCTACTCATCTTCAGTTTTGTTCCTTGCTTGGCAAAGAGTTCCTTCCAAAAGCTACTAAGGAATAAGGGGTCTCTATCACTCACCATTGATCTTGGGATGCCATGCAATCGAACTATTTCCCTTATGAACACCTCTGCCACTCCCTTGGCAGTGTATGGATGCTTAAGGAGGATGAAATGTGCATACTTGGTAAGTCTGTCCACAACCACCAGAATGCAGTCAAACCCCTGAGACTTGGGCAATCCACTTATGAAATCCAGTGAGATATCTTCCCAAACTTTCTGTGGCGTAGGCAGCGGTTGCAAGAGTCCTGCTAGAGTCAATGTTTCATATTTATTCTTCTGACATATCAAGCAACTGGCCACAAAATTTTGCACATCCTTGAACATGCCTGGCCAATACACATTTGCAGCCAACCGCTTGTAAGTTCTAAAAGCTCCAGAATGACCCCCAGTCGGAGTGGCATGGAATTCTTCTAGCAATTGTGAAATCCATGATGACGATGCAGGAATGCAAATTCTTCCCTTGTAAAACAGCTTGCCTCCAACCAACACAAATGGTTGCTTCACGACCTCTCCACTCTCCAATTTCTGTTTTATTTCTCGGAGCTTAGGATCTGCTGCTATTTCAGTTTGAAGTTCATCCTAGCTTGCCAGAAACGGTATTGAAAGAGCTCTCAGATGTGCACCTTCGTCCCTCCTTGATAGTGCATCGGCAGCTCTATTCGAACTCCCAGTCTTGTACTCTATTTCCATGTCAAATCCTATCAATTTCGCCACCCAATTCTGCTGAGCTGGTGATGTGATAGGCTGAGTCAGTAAATGCTTGAGACTTCGGTGATCAGTTCTCACCAGAAACCTACTTCCCAACAAATACGGCCTCCAATGTTGGACTGCCAAAACCAGGGCCATCAACTCCTTTTCATAGGCTGATTTGGACAACACCTTTCCTGCCAAACCCTTGCTGAAATATGCTAGTGGCTTCCCTTCTTGCATCAAAACAGCTCCAATTCCCATCCCCGAAGCATCACATTCTATCACAAACTGCTTTGTAAAGTCCGGTAGTGCTAAAACCGGTGCGGTTGTCATAGCTCTTTGCAACCCTTCAAAAGCCCTTTGAGCGTCTTCATTTCACTTGAATTTCTGCTTGTGTTCCTTTTTCAGCAACTCTGTAAGAGGTCTAGCTATCTTCCCATAATCTTTGATAAATTTTCGGTAATATCTTGTGAGACCCAAAAACCCTCTCACCCCTTTAGCAGACGCAGGTACTGGCCAGGTGAGCACACATGCTACCTTACTTGGGTCCATCGCCACCCCATGAGCCGAAAGAATGTGGCCAAGGTATTCGATAGAAGACTGGCCAAAAGCGCACTTCTTTTGATTTGCAACGAAGGATTGCTTTCTCAATAACTTTAGGACCACCTCAAGCTGCTCTACATGAGCCTCCCAACTGCAGCTATATACCAGAATATCGTCAAAAAACACCAAGACAAACTTCCTTAGATAGGGCCTGAACAGATCATTCATCGTGGACTGAAATGTTGCCGGGGCATTTGTTAATCCAAACGGCATCACTAAGAACTCATAGTGACCGGTGTGGGTTCTAAATGCTGTTTTCGGAACATCTTCGACAGCTACTCTTATCTGATGGTATCCTGACCCCAGATCAATCTTGGAGAAGACTTTAGCCTTGCCCAACTCATCTAACATTTCCTGAATCACGGGTATGGGGTATTTATCTGGGATGGTAGCTTCATTCAAAGCCCTATAGTCAACACAGAAACGCCAGCTTCCGTCTTTTTTCTTGACAAGTAAAACCGGGCTTGAGAAGGGGCTATGGCTTGGCTGGATTATACCTGCTTTCAGCATCTCAGCCACCATCTTTTCGATCTCGTCTTTTTTATGGTGGCCATATCGATATGGTCGGACATTAACAGCTTGTACTCCTTCTTGCAATACAATCTGATGATCGATATTCCTCTTCGGGGGTAGCCCTCTCTTTTCCTCAAATACATCCTCATATTCAATCAGTAGCTCTTTCAAATTTTCAGGTGTTTCCATAGCCACCGTAGCCAACTGACCCTCATCCTCACACCCTTCGGTTTCCTACACCAAGGCCCTAAACTCCACTTCATCTATTTTCTGCAAAGAATTAAAAGAGACTTCGGTTAAGGCTAGGGTAGGATCACCTTGAATTGTGATGTGTTGCCCTTTTTGAACAAACTCTACGGTCATCAGTTCCCAATCAATGGTGGTTTTCTTCAACAACAATAGGGTAGAGTACCCTAACACCATGTCAATTCCCCCCAAATCAAAAGGATAGCAATCCACCTCCAGTTTGAAAGCGTCAAAGAGTAGGGGCAACTTTCTACAGATCCCCTTTGATTCCACTTTAAGCCCATTGCCAAGCTTTACCCCAAACCGCCCTGTTTGCTCTACCGGAATCTCCTCCACTTCCACCAGACTGTGGTTTACAAAGTTGTGACTCGCCCCACTGTCGATTAGGACGATCACTTTCCTCTCCCCTAATATAGCCCGGATCTTAAGCGCTCGCGGGTTATTTTCTCCTTCCAAAGCATTTAACGGAAGCTCTAACCACTGCAGATTCTGGTCACGCTGAAACAAGTCCCCTTGCTCCTCAAGCTCCCCTATTTGGATCAATTCGAGTTCTGAGTTGGCGTCTCCCAACTCCCCTTCTTCAAGCTCCACCAGCTTGAAAACCTTCTCGTTACACCTATGAAGAGGAGAGTAGGGTTGTCTACATTTGAAGCACAAACCCCTAGCCTTCAAGTCGCTGAGTTCCTTCGGCGAGAGAGAACGGGTGAAACGAGGTCTCGATCCTGTTGAGCTTGCCGATCCAGAGGAAGACGACGTTCCCCAACTAGTTTTAGGTTTTTGAAACACAGACCCTTCTTGCAGCCCACCACCCCTTGACTCGGTTGGGCTTTTATTGGGCCAATCCTTTGGGCCCGACAGGGACCCAGCTAAAGCCCGTTTCTAGGGCCCTCTACCCTGTCCTCTTTCAAAGTTCATTTTCCTTTCAACCCTTCTAGCTCCTTCCATGGCGGCGAATAATTCGACCTCCTCAAATTTCTGCAACTCAACTCTGATTTCCGGTCTAATCCCTGCGAGGAAGTAGCCGAGGAGTTGTTCATTGCCCAGACCCTTCGTGTGGGCTGCACATGCGACCAGTTCGTCAACAAACCCATCGACCGTTCCCGTTTGTTGCAGAAGGCTCAAGTGCTCAAAACGATTCGAAGCTCGATCTCCCATGAAGCGTTTCAATAGTTCTGATTTGAGTTCCTCCCATGTGAAGTGGGGCCTCTGCTGACTGATCCATCTAACCCAGTTTAAGGCTGCTCCATCCATGCTCACCATCGCAGTAGCGACTCGATCGATCGGCGAAGTCATTTGGATCTCGAAGAACTGTTCTGCTTTCGAGATCCACGTCAATGGATCCTCTCCATCGAACATTGGAAACTCAACCTTCTTAGCGACTAGTTGTGAGGTCGCACCCCCGCTCCTGGGATTTGTCAGTCCCAAACCCCCAGAGTTGGTGTGTGAGATCTCAATCCTTGGCGCCGTTGTGCTGGATGATCCGCCAGTTCCTTCAGGATTCTGGGAGAACCCTTTGGCAAAGTGAGATCCCATCTGCTGGGCGATCGTCTCTTGCATCGCCAGAATCAGATGTTCCTTGAAGGACACCAAGCTCGCCTCAATTTCAATGGCCCGTTTGTTCGTCTCTTTCCCCATCTCCCTCAATTCTTCTTGCCCTTTTTGCAACTTCTCAAGCTCACTCTCAACCACAGTCATCCTCGAATCTAACTCACCCACCCTAGTCATGGCTAGGAGTCTCTCAACAAGAGCACCAATTTGTTAGACAAGAGGATAGATAGCCCAGAACCAGCAATTAGCAGCAAAACACTCAAGGAAATCCCCTGGAATAGTCACTGCAAATCCCAGGAGAGATATTTATTTCTCTCAAACTCTCAAAGGAGATAAACCCTCCAATGAGCCATAGGCAAAAGCCTGATCCGTACTCACTATTCTGGATCCCCCAAAAACCAAAAACGATCTCCTTATTTAAGGACTAAACGGCTGTCCACTACTAGCCACATGCTAGAGAGATCCTTCTAACCGCCTACCCACAAATGACCTTTCTACCCCTGGTACCTAACTCTAGGCCTTGTTTGGCTTCCCTCCCCCCTTTTTCTACAGCTTGGGCCTTCTAGAATATACGATGTAAGGTCCTGAGGCTCGATTGCTAACAGTAACCATGCCATTGGAATCACAATCTACTCCCTTCCACTGACAACAATCTATAGAAGAAGACCAATTTAGCGGAGTAGAAGATGGAGAGGTTGATATGTTGGTCGAAAATGCAAGAAGAGATGATCGATCTTGATGGTTGCATACTTGCTCATAAGACAAAGAGAAAGCAGTGGAGAAGAGCAAAACGGTAAAGACAAGTACTTGGGCAAGCATTTTTTTATTTTATTTTTGTGGTGGGGGAGGGGGGTCTAAGGTCTTAGCTTTAAATAATATATTTTCCGATATTCATGTTGGCCTTAAATACTTGTAAACGAAATGTGGAAGTGTACGTGGAAACCGCATTTTTTTTATTTACAAACTTAAACCTCGATTGCTAAGAAGTCGGCAGACGGATAATCGTCTAAACAAACTTAGAAATACAAAGTTAATGCAGAATACATGCAAGAAATCTACAAAAGCAAAACTAAATACAACTAAACCGAACAAGATGAGGATGTAGACGAAGGACGAAACCAAACACTACCCCAAAGCAACAGCGTAGACCAGCGACACAACAGGAGTCACCTATGGACAATGAAGACTGAAGACGAACCTCCAAGGAAACACCGACATGGTCATCGGAAAAATTCATTTAAAATTCGGATAATATATTTTAAAACTCGGATAAAATTCATTTACAAAAATTATGATATTAGCTAATTAAAAATAATATATTTTAAAATTCTATTAAAATTCTGACTACAACACAGACATGATCATGGGAAAGATACTTATTTAAAATTATGGTTAGAATTTTAGTAGTATATTTTCAAGTTAATGTTTTGGTTGATTAAAATAGATAATTTTTCAATTACCGTGTTGTTGGCATTTTGATCGGATTTTTAAATAATTCTTTTTTATTAATACGAACTTTTTATTTAGGTAAGATTAGAATTCGGGTGGTTTTTTTCGGATCCTTGCTCGTGGATTAAATACATCTTAAAGACCTATGTCATTATAAACATCGAAACCTATGTCATTATAAAGTACAAACTTATCGGTCACTTTATATCATAATAAGTTGGGTACCATCGAAAAATTAAAATAATGAAGGTGAAACTAATTAAAATAACCTAACATTTGGAGGGGTGTTAAAAAAATTTCCCTACTTTTCAACTGTAAGAAAAATAACCCGACCTTTGATTGGAGATGGTAACAAAATATCCCGAAGTATTTTTTCAACCATAAATTAGGCCAAAACAATGATATATAATTGGTTAAATAATCTCATTCTCATTAAAAACAAGTCAATTATATGTCAATATCATTCAAAATTCACCAAAATTTTAATTTTGTCAATTACATGTCATTGTTTTTGCCCATATTTATAGTTGTAAAAGCAATCGGGATACTTTGTTACCACATCTCCGAAAGATTGAGTTATTTTTCTTACTATTGAAAGGTGAGAATATTTTTTAACACTCTTCTAAAGGTTGGGGATATCTTCTGTCCTTAATAATGTCCCCTTACACTGTCTCCTCTCACAAAAAATATTTTTTTTTATTCTTATAATCTATCTTTTTAATTTTAATTTTAATTTATTTTTCTTTTTATTTAAAATTTGTGAGGAGATGGGGATTGGGGGATATAAAGGGGGACAAATTAGGAGGCATAGGTTTTGGAGCGGTGCGTGAATACCATCAAAAAAAATTCCAAATTGCGTGGATGACGGGCAGTAAATTGTTAGAGGAAGACTTGTTGAAACTTTTTCCTAAATTAAAAAAAGTGAAGAATGTACGTGAATACCATCAAAAAATTCCAATTTGCGTCGATGATGGGCAAGAAATTATGATAGGAAGACTTGTTGTGACTTGAGACTGAGCTTTCACGTTCAATATATATCTTGAACAGTCGGCTTGACTTGCAAGTCCTTTTTAGAGTTCAACTAGTAGAGTATTAGTTATTTATCTTTAGCTTATTTAGAAACGATTTAAGTTCAAAGTATTGATGCTAAATTTATATTCGAGTTTAAAAATGTGCTCTTATTTAGCTTGTTTAGTAAATTAATGTGCCCTTATTAGAGATTCAAATTCCCGATTAGGATACTGCGGATAAATTAATTTGGAAATCAAACCCCAACGGAAACGTCACAACTAAATCCACGAGTAAAATAATTTATCCTAGACAGCAAGGTGAAACTGACTATAGCTGGATTTGGAAACTAAGAATACCATCTAGACTAAAGAATTTAGTATGGAAAATAGAAATTGATGGATTACCAACAAAAGCCCGACTAAATAGGTACATTTATAGAGTTCCATCTCAGTGCTGCCTCTGTGAATCCGAGGACGAGGATACACATCATCTATTTATGAAACGTCAAGTGATCACCAAGTCAGTAATTCTGGGGTATGAACAATCGACTGGAAAATCCTTTTTAAGCATAAGAGGAAGGAACTTGTCGATAGAAGATATTATGATGATTAGGCACGAAAATTCCCATTTCAAAGATTTATATTTCATTTGGCAAACAATATATGAAATTAGAAACATAGTCATTTTTAACAACAAAGAATTCGAAGCTACATCCTCTATCGTTCAAAAGACTTTATGTAATATTAAAAATTGGAACTTAACAATTGTGAATATGGATGACAAAAAAAACAAAACCAAAAGATTAAATGCTAAATGGAACAAACCGACAAGGTTGAGCTCTCCAAACAGAGGCTTTTGCAGTTTGTGTTGGAATGCAGCAAGCTAAATTGAGCAACTAAAAGCGCTCGAGAATCATCACCAAATTTGTTCCAACTTCCAAAACCCAGGCAAATCATCGCGGAACGTGTTGTTTGAATTGGGAGATGGATTAAACTGGAGCCGGATTGGAAATTTTTTTCGCAGTTGAGCTTGATACAGAAGTCGAAAGTTCAAATCAGGTATTCTCGTTCTTCTCTTCTTCTGTCTTTGGATTTTTGAGTTTGAATCACTTCTCGAGTCCCTTTCTATGATTTTATTTCCCGAATCAGGTTACTACCGAGAGTTCCTTGAAGTTCAGGAGTTCGAAATTGAGATTGGATAACTTCGATTTTGTGCGAGGTTTTCAAATCCGACATTGACTCGATCGTATTCTGTTGGAGAGGTCCTCCAATTCGTTGCGGAATCTACCTTCATCTTCTGTTGGTGAGGTTTTCTAGTTGGACGTCGATTCGAGAGTCGTCTTCCATTGACGATGTTTCTCTAATCCACTTCTCCTTTGTCTCGCAGTCAGTTCGGTGCGGTTTTTCAATTTGAAGAGCACCTAACTTTTCTTTCAATTAGGTGCGATTGCTTTCTCTCAGAAACTATATCACTTAAAAAGTTAGAGTTTCGATTTCAATTTTATCGATTAGAAAGTTATTTGTCACAGATCTGTGTGTGCTTGAAATTCCACCACTCTTTTGTTATTTTGTGGAGAAATTCATCTCTGAATCTAAACTGTGAGAAATTTATACCCGTGAATTTGATTTTTGCCTAATCTAATGAATATTCATTCGAGATTAGGTAAATCCTTAGATCTATGGATTGATACATGTGAATTAGGTATTGATTTGATGAATTATTGAAATAGTTGTTTGATGAATTATTTGACGAATTAGGTTTAGGTTTGCTTGTTTAACGCATATTACTTGCTAGTTTTTTATGTAACTGAGGTGTTTAGCTTCGTCAATCGTCACTTGCTGCACTGGCAATTTCAGCTTGATTACTTGTTAGTTTCTCTTGTACTGATCTTATTATCAAAGGTTCTTTGAATGTCATGGTAGTAGTACATAATATAATTGAGCAAAATGGATCGTTTTATTGTTTTTTCTCCTCTAAAGAAAATAATGTCTTTTTAATGTCTAATAAAATGCTTCTCTATCTAAAATAATGTTTTTTTCCTTGTGTATGTGCGTTCTTGTATCCTCTGGATTTGAAATCCAAAATTTGTCATTGCATTATGAGTTGAGAAGTATTTGTATTGTTTATTTGTGCCCCTAATTTTACATTCTTATACTTATTTCTTCATTATATATGCATATAGATCGCTTTGTATGTCAAAGAAGTTAAGGAGAGACAAAAGCAATTGAAGGAATTTCAAACTCAGTCCTCACCATCAGGTTCACACCTTTTAGTCAAATGCGAGCACTTGCTGATTTCCAACTCCAACAAGCTATTGAATTGAGTAGCCTATGTTTTTTCACGTATCTAGTACTTTTGTTCTCCTGAAACCATTTGATTTTCTTCTTTTATTCCCGGAGCATGTAAATGAGTTTTATGACTTATCTAAACTTGCAGGCATTTTGTGCTATGTCATAAGCACAATAAAACCAATGTTTGATGAGTATATTGGTTTGTATCAGATAAATGATATGTATTTAATTTGAGACTATTAACTCTTGGAAGTCTCCCTCCCACCTTCAATGGCGAGTAACTGACTGTTTTCTTTATCATCAATTGCGAAACATTTTTATGACTTGAAACATAGCTTGGTTTGCATGTTGCGAGCTTTTGAAAATTACAGGAAAGACCACATATATTTTGGATTCAAAGTCATGGGAGGAGACATCATGTCCAATTTTGGTCTTTATCGATTCGTTCAGGTACCATCATCCTAGTATCTACAACTATACTTAGTGCATGTATATTTGAGAAAAATAGATATCGACTATCAAGTCTTTCACCCCTTCTTCCTTCTTTGAATTCAGCTTAATTAATGTTTGGGAATCCATGACAGGATGCTCCATGCAAATAACAGCCAACTAGACAACAACCACTTTGAGGGGCATGGGATTCCTTCTAGTTATAGGAACATGTTGTAAGCACTCAACACTGATGTTTATCTAATTTGAAAAGATTCCATGGTGACATTTTGTACAAGATGCAAATTCATCCCTTTGTTTAGATTTGATGTATGGTGTTTAGATTTTGCTCAATTTATGGGATTTTATTTGTGATGCAGGAAATAGGATTTCCTTCTAGTTATGGGAACATGTTGTAAGCACTCAACCCTTTTAGGGTTTTATTTACCTTGTAGGCTAGTAGATAGGTAGCTAGGATCATTTGACAAATTTCTTAATCAAGTATTGGCATGCAGTATGTAAAACAGAGATTAAAACATAGATTTTACGCAGATTTATGGTTTGATCTATTTTCAAGTGGATGTCAGCTACTCCAGTAGTTCAAGTTCCTGACAGGAACACATTCCTTCTAAAGGTTTGGGCTATGAAGACGCCTTCAAGGTTCATTTTGTTGTAGTTCAACTTTCAACCTTCTGAAGGTGTGACGTTCTGTTAATCCTCTATAGTAGATTAACACACCACATAAAATATAGCTAAATGAACCTTTCAAGAAAGTCATGTAGTTTAACTTTGAAATGATGTAGGTGTAAAGAAGAAATTGTACATTTTATTGATGTTGATCCACTCATTTTAGTTGTCATGTATATTATTTTTAATTCACTCATGTAAGATCTTGACTCATTTGACAATGTTTTATTGGGTTTGTGTTAATTTTTTCTTGTTAATTAAAGGATTTTAATTAATGTGTAATTGAAATTTTCTTGCCATTCGTGACGCAATAATTTTTGATGCTTTTTAAAAGCGTCGAAATTGAAATTTTCGACGCTTTAAAGCATCGAAATTGGTCATAAAAAGTGTCGGAATTCACACTTTTCCCGTAGTGTAAGGACTCTTGATTCTGATTTGAAGAAATATATCAACCTTGAATAAATTAAACATTTTCTATTTTAGAAAACAAATTCTCACCACATTTATTTTTAGTTTGTCATTAGTTTTGTTTAGCAAATTTCAATCAATCACAAAATGTGTGTACGAGTAACTATAAATATTGTGTAATTATATTTAAATCAAATAAGAGAGAAACGATTCAGAATCTATAAGAAATATTCATCTTCTCTTCCTCTTTATTTTTGAGTTTAACGCTTCTGCGAGAGGGAATTAGCAAGTTTCTTCTCCAACATATGGTATCAGAGCTAATATAAAAAAAACACATTGAGCGGAAAGATGGCATCGAACAACACAATGCATCTACAACTCCCGAAGTTAAATGGGAAGAATTATGATAGTTGGTCTATCCAACTAAAAGTATATTTTCGTTCACAAGAACTATGGAGTTTTGTTGAATCTGGCTTTGATGATGTTACCGACTCGGTTGCATATGAGTCACTTAGTCAGGAAAGAGAAAAAATTGTTAAACGAAAAGAGGAAGAAGGATCAAAAGGCCCTATATGCAATCTTTCAAGCAGTGGAGGAAGCACTATTTCAAAAAATATCAATGGCAGAAACATCAAAAGAAGCGTGGGTGATCCTGCAGAAATCCTACAAAGGCGATGATCGTGTGAAGCAAGTATGATTATAAACCCTTCGAGCGGATTTTGAGTCTTTATGCATGATTGACTCAGAATCAGTTTCACCATATCTTGATCGAGTTCAAGTGATCGTTAACCAATTACGTATTAATGGTGAAACGATCGATGATAAAAGGGTCATAGAAAAAATTATGCGATCCTTAACTGCAAAATTCGATTATGTGGTAGCTTCTATTGAAGAAGGGCATGATCTTTCAAAGTTGACCTTTGAGAGATTGTTGGGTTCGTTGTCCTCACATGAACAACGAATGAACAAACGAACTAATACCTCTACCTCAGAGCAAGCTTTGCAAAGCAGAGCAAACATGACCAATCATGGGAGTCATCACGGTGGTCGAGGCCGTGGACGTGGTCGTGGACGAGGAAGAGAAGGAAATGTTCATTCCTCTACTAGAGATGGAAATGGAGAAGGCAGTTCTACAAGAGGTGGTAGAAGAGTAAATTCTACACGTGACAAATCAATGATCCAATGTTACAAATGTGACCGGTTTGGGCATTATGCATCTGAATGCCGAACAAGGTCGCAAGCAGAACAAGGAGATCATGCCAATGTAGCTGAAGCGGAAGAAAATTTGCTTCTTGCTTGTAAAGAAGGACTAGATACCGAATGTTCTAATGTTTGGTATCTTGATACATGTTGTAGCAATCACATGACAGGAAAACGAGAAATGTTCTCAATTTTAGACGAATCCGTGCAAGGAGAAGTCAATTTTGGGAACAAATCTAAAATTCCGGTGAAAGGAAAAGGTAACATTAGTATTCTATCAACGAATGGGACTAATGTTACGATTGCAGACGTGTTCTATGTACCCGGCCTATTTTGGAATTTATTGAGCTTAGGTCAACTTTCAGAAAAAGGGCACAAAGTTCACATCGAAGATAGAGTATGCAACATTATGAGCAAAAGTGGAAAACACATTGCAAAGGTGAAAATGACAAAGAATCGGATGTTTCCTTTGTCTCTTCAGACAAGTGTTGCCATGAACTTGCAAGCAATGGCGAAGGATATTAACTGGCTATGGCATATGCGATTCGGTCATTTGAATTTTAGTGGGTTGAAATTATTGGCACAAAAAGAAATGGTGACTGGTCTCCCTCTAATCAATGCCCCTGATAGTCCTTGTGAGTAGAGGTGGCAATCGGGCGGGTCGGATCGGGTTCGGGTTCGGTTAGTCGGATTTCGGGTTATTCGGGTTTCGGGTAATTCGGGTTTCGGGTCATTCGGTTTCGGGTAATGTCTAATAATTTGGTCATTTGGTTGGGTCGGGTTCGGGTTTCGGTTGTATCGGGTTTCGGTTCATTCGGGTTTCGGTTGTCTTGGGTTTCAGTTATTTCAATATTCATTTTGAAAAATTTACTAGAATGTATCTTAAAGTTCGGGTTATATCAGGTTTCGGTTGTAACGGGTTCGGGTCTTAATGGGTTTCGGTTGAATCGGGTTCGGTTCATTCGGATTTGGGTGAGTTTCGGTTATCGGTTATTCGGATTTCGGGTCCAAAATGGGTCGGGTTGATCGGTGTTCAAAACAATCGGTTCCGGGTCGACCGGGTCGGGTTTTCGGGTTCGGGTCAGGTTTTGCCAGCTCTACTTGTGAGGGTTGTATTCTCGGGAAGCATCATCGTGACCCATTTCCGGTTGGGAAATCAACCAGAGCAAAGCAACCATTGGAGCTAGTGCATACAGATATTTGTGGACCTATGGAGGTGGAATCACTCGGACACAAAAGGTTTTTTTTACTTTTTGTGGATGATTTTGCCCGAAAAAATTGGGTTTATTTCCTAAAGGAGAAATCTGAAGCATTTAAGAAGTTTCAAGAATTCAAGAAACTTGTTGAAAAGCAATGTGGATTCTCTTTGAAGACTTTGAGATCTTATCGAGGCGGAGAATTCACATCAAATGAATTCAATGAATATTGCAAGAAGGAAGGGATTCATCGTCGGCTAACAATTAGTTATACACCTCAGCAGAATGGTATAACTGAAAGGAAAAATAGAACAATATTTGAGATGGCTAGAAGCATGTTGAAAGCCAAATCATTGCTAAAGCCTTTATGGGCAGAGGCCGTTTTTGTTCGGTTTATGTATTGAATAGATGTCCAACAAAAAGCGTTCGTGATAAGACTCCAGAAGAAGCTTGGAGTGGAAGAAAGCCAGATGTATCTGCTTTACGTGTATTTCGGTGTGTTGCATATGCCCATATACCTGATCAACGAAGGAAAAAGCTTGATGACAAAAGCCAAAAGTGCATATTTGTTGGCTATAGTGAAACAACCAGGGGTTATAGATTATATAAGCCGGATACAAATGAGATGATAATAAGTAGAGATGTCCACTTTATTGAAGATGAGACATGGCGTAGTAATGGAGAGAACGAGTTGACTAGATATGTTGTCATCTCGAAATTGACGGTAGAAGATTCCCCAACTCATTCCTCAAATAGCAATTCGGCCCCAGAGGTTGAAGCTCCTATTGTGACAGAAGAGCCATGAACATCCAGATATCCTCAAAGAACAAGAGTTCGACCAACTTATTTGAATGATTATGTTGTAGCTGAAGACGAGGATGATGAAAACATATTCAATGATGAATCTCCTGTCAACTTCTGCTTATTTGCTGATTGTGATCCAATTTCCTATGAAGAAGCTGCATCTGAGGGAAAATGGGTTAATGCTATGAATGAGGAAATTCATTCGATTCAAAAGAATGACACATGGGAGCTAACTTCTTTGCCGACAGGAAAGAAGCCCATTGGAGTCAAATGGGTGTACAAGACAAAGTACAGACCAGACGGGAAAGTCGATCGATGCAAGGCGAGATTAGTGGCCAAAGGCTACAAGCAAAAGCTAGGAATTGACTATTTTGAAGTATTTGCTCCAGTCTCCAGAATGGATACCGTTCGTTTGATTCTATCTATTGTAGCTCAGAATAGATGGAAGATTCATCAGATGGATGTGAAATCAGCATTTTTGAATTGTGTTCTTGAAGAAGAAGTATATGTTGAGCAACCACCGGGTTTTTTTGAAGAAAGGGAAGGAAAACGAAGTCTATCGTCTTAAAAAGGCTTTGTATGGATTGAAACAAGCACCTCGTGCCTGGTATTCACGGATGGATACATAGTTACTGCAAGATGGTTTCCAAAAATGCCCTTATGAGCACACATTGTACACAAAGTCAAATGACAAGGGAGACTTGTTGATTTTGTGTTTGTACGTCGATGATTTGATATACACTGGAAACAACGAGACCATGATCCAGGAGTTCAAACAGGCTATGACTCTTCAATTTGAGATGTCTGATTTAGGGATGATGTCGTACTTTCTCGGCATTGAAGTGGTGCAATCAGATGATGGGATATTTGTTTCTCAGAAGAAATATGCAGGTGATATTCTGAAGAAGTTCAAAATGGAATCTTCTTCTCCGATTCGAACACCTGTTCAAAATTGTCTTGAAATGAAGAAAGAAGGTAGCAGAGAACTGATAAATGCTACTTATTTCAAGAGTATAGGTGGTAGTCTACGCTATTTGACTCCCACTAGACCTGACATTGCTTATGGAGTTGGGTTAATCAGTCGTTTCATGGAGAAGCCGTATCAGTCACACTTGCAAGCAACTAAGAGAATTCTATGATATGTTAGTGGTACTCGAAATCATGGAATTTTCTATACACGGTCGGCTGATTACAAATTAGAAGGGTACATAGATAGTGACTGGGCAGGAGATGTTGAGACACGAAAAAGCACATCGGGATATGTTTTCTACATGGGAGATGGTATTTTTTCTTGGTCTTCTAAGAAGAAACAAGTGGTGGCCTTATCAACAGCGGAAGCTGAATACATGGCTGCGACATCTACAACATGCCAAGCAGTTTGGCTTCGCAGAAATTTAGAGGAGTTGCAACATGCGCAGAAGTATCCAACACCAATCATGTGTGATAATAAGTCAGCAATCACATTGGCTAAAAATCCAGTTTTTCATGGAAGATCAAAGCACTTTGATATACGATATCATTTTATTCGAGATCTTATTAAGCATGAAGAAATTCAACTCGAATTCTGCAGATCTGAAGAACAAGTGGCTGACATCATGACAAAACCACTTTGCTCAGAAAAATTCGAGAAGTTCAGAACTATGCTTGGTGTCACTCAGCATCGCTGAAGCTAGAAACTTTATTAAAGAATATATTCAAGTTTGAGGGGGCGTGAAGAAATATATCAACCTTGAATAAATTAAACATTTTCTATTTTAGAAAACAAATTCTCACCACATTTATTTTTAGTTTGTGATTAGTTTTGTTTAGCAAATTTCAATCAATCACAAAATGTGTGTACGAGTAACTATAAATACTGTGTAATTATATTCAAATCAAATAAGAGAGAAACGATTCAGAATCCATAAGAAATATTCATCTTTTCTTCCTCTTTATTTTTGAGTTTAACGCTTCTGTGAGTGAGAATTAGCAAGTTTCTTCTCCAACATGATTCCGTCTCTACTCTCTGCCAATTGGTTTTTACGATGGAATCTCATCCAGGTAAAAGCGTCCCCACTTGACCAACAAGGAAATTAAGTGCCATAGTTTAGGATGAATATTATATATGTTAGTATTAAGATATATATTAGAATTAATTTATTATTAGAATAATTAGGAGTATGGTTGACCTCAAAACGAAATTTGTGGAGGTTTACATCAGGATTTTGGGACATAAGGAACGGTAGTTGGCACAACTAGGGTGCAATACCAATTTTTTTTTATAAAAATAGTCCCGATAATTCCTCCCTTTATGAATTTTTTTTTATAAAAATAACAAATATAAAAAGAAATCAAGTTAATAGGTAATACTAATATAAAAAACAAAATAACAAATAAAAAAGAAATAGGTAATATGGATTACTTATTAACTTGAATAATAAACACCAAGTCTTAGAACCCAAAAAAAAAATACTTCAACTTAATGTAATCTTAAAACAATTAAAATATAATTAAAAAAATAACTAAATGTATATTGGTAGTAGTTGGTTGGTAATTACCGTACCAACCAATTGCAAATCGGTTGGTAATGGTAATCCCAACTTTTTCATTTCGATTACCATTACCGTACCGACTTCGGACAATTGGTTACCAATTTAAATGGTTTGGTTGGTACGTGTTGGTATGGTTTTCGTAGAAAATTTTCCCCAGCCCTAGGCACAACTGTAAAGGAAACTCTCCTGAAAGTACTCTATTGTTAGATATATGACTTGTACAATTGGGGATCGGATCAACAAAACCGACGATCGAGAGGGATATATAGGTATTGAAGCTTTGAGAATTCAAAACCGCAAGATAATCGAGAGGGATATATAGGTATATGAATGGGTAGGGACTCGACATAAAAGTTGTTTGAAAGGAAAAGGGTAGTTAGGTTCTTGCATTTTGCTAAGACTCGAAGGATGTTTGTGATATTCGTAAAGGAATTACGAGTTAAGGAGGAAGACGCATGATTTCAATCCAACAATTCTAGATGAGACTTTCCTTGTTATATTGTTTTTCGCAACTCGAAATGCAACAAGGGACTTGCATGATCGAATGTACTTTCTGGTATTGTGCCCTCGAGTGTATTAAGATCAAGCTATATAGTTTTAAGAAATCTAACTTTGAAATATCTCCATTGACGTAGGCGCAATTTTTTGGTATTTTAAGTTGTTAGGTTTGTTCCACCGAATGATTTTGCTTATGTATTTTTTCGATCTTTTTCCATAAGGTTCGCAAAAGACTTAACATATAGTGTAAAGTTTGGAATAAAAACTAAAAAAAAAAAATCACAAACTTTTAATGGACGGCCCACTGGACTAATCGCCTTACCCATGTGGATGGGTTTGAACAAGACAATAAATTGACCAAAAAACTGGCATGGGCTTGGTCTAAGTCCGACCATGCTCAGATCTGATTATATATCTAAAAATAAGATTTCATTATTAATAAATTTTCTATTGACCAGTAAAATTTTATATCAAAATATTTATATTAATTTTCAACCTTATATCTTAAGTCGTTATAAAAACTATTATTTTTATAAATGCTTGAAATTTTTTATTAAAAATTTCAAATAAACTATTTTAATCTTCACATAAAATTATATTTAATTAAAAAATATAATTAATTTTAAAAAATAATAATTTAAAAACAAAATGCGCAAAAGTACGGATAAAAAATACTAGTAATTATAATTTAGAATTTATTCAGAAATTTATACTTTAAATAATACAAATGTAGACACTAGGAGTTGAAAGTTGAAAGAGTAAGGGTTGCATGTAAAACCATGTGTCCAGTGACGTGGCAGACACGTGTCAGCCGTGACCCCTGTATACAGTGTACGTGGCAGCCGTTATAGTACATGTTATAAGCAGCTACGTACGTAGCACAGACGATCATATCATCGATAAAATGGCGGAAACGAAGGCGAAAGAGAGCGGCTGCAACGACCAGTGCGGATGCCCTTCTCCCTGCCCCGGCGGAACCGATTGCAGGTCTGCACCCATCCATCCAGCTACCTCATCTTCTTTTAATTCATCATTTAACTGAAATTAATACTCCGTAATTAATTAGATCATGTACGTGTAAGTGTAACGTTGTTTGTGTATGTATAAATTGAAATTAATAAAAGGTGCAGTACGGCGGGGGTGGGAGGAAACGAGGAGGCGTACGAGCACAAGACGTGCAGGTGTGGGGACCACTGCGGATGTAACCCCTGCGACTGCCCCAAGTTGCCCACCGCCGCTGCCAAGTCTTCTTGCAAATGCGGCCCCGGGTGTTGTGGCAGTGGCGCCACCGCCTCCGCCTCTTAATTCGTCAATTACTCATCCAATAAATACATATATCCGTACAATAAATGGCAATGCTGTGTGGGCACGTACATGAATGTACTAGTTCTCTATATATACAATATCGATCACATATCATTTATTTTTCATCTTATTTCTAATGGAATATACTGTATAATAAGATGAAAAATGAAAAATACAGTATGTTCTATTAGAAAATAAGATGAAAAATAAATTATATGTGGTCGATCGATCCTACCTACTTATATATGCATGCTATAATAATAAATAATAGTATCTATTAATTAATCCATACACTTTTGTTAGTGTTACTCTATTGAGTCTATATTTGTTTATTTTATTTTATTGGATCTTTTGAGTCTACATTGGTTGGTTCGGGTTGATCTTTAAAGTTTGACTAGCGAGCTGGGTCTTTTGTTGTATATCCACTTCGCAAAAAGAGAGGTTCATTATTTATATTAATTTCTTTAGTTAGATTTATTATTATTATTATTATTACAGTACGTATCCAATTGGATATACTAACGACATTCATGATCATCTTGCAAGATGATGTTCTGAAACTCACAACAATCGGAACTCAAGATAAAAGTATAATTCAACTGAGATTTAGCAAGAAAATCAGTTGCACTATTTGCCTCTCTATAGCAGTGCTGAATTGTGACGCTTTCAAAATCTTTGATTAACGCATGCATCTCTTGGATTATTTGAGCGACCTCTCATGGTATATTGTTAACTTGATTGATGACATTAACGATGATTGCACAATCACTTTCAACTATTACTCTACGAATCCACATCTCCACTGTCAGTCTTATACCTGTATAAACAGCAAAAGCTTCTGTTAGAATGATCGATTTCATCCTAACGTTACATTTATGAATCCGAAGAACTAGATCATTATTATTCCTAACAATACAACCAACCTGTGATTGGGTATCAATTTTCACCGAAGCATCTACATTGATCTTAATGACTTTTATAGGAGGGTATTTCCAAAATTAATTTATCAGGAGGTCTAACACGTTTAGGTAACTTCGTTTTTACCTGCTGTTTATTCCAGCATGATATTTTGTCTATAGTTTGAGTTAGAGCATAGATAATACCTGTATCCGAAGTATTGCGAAAAATAATTCTATTTCTGAGTTCCCAAACAGAATGTCATAAATGACATAAGTCTGTAAAATCTATATTAAGAGCTCTAGTATTTAAAATGTTTTCTGAAACATTACTTGTTAGAATTGGAATATTGTAACATTTTCCCAACTTACCACCCAAATTTTGAATAAGAGATCTTGTGATCCGACAATTAAACAATAAATGATTTATATCTTCTGTAGCAGAATTACAAAGAGAGCAAGTACTAGGAACTATATTTATATATCTATTTAGACGGGTCGTGGTAGGCATGATATCTAAAATAATTTTCCAAATAAAATTTTTCATATTCGGAGGAATATTAAGTTTCCAAATCCAGTATGTTGGAATTTTCTTCGTATTCCCTGTATTACAAATAGAAGTAGTGGATTTAACAGAGAATTTTCCATCACTACTATAAATCTAAATTAACATGTCTGGAATATCAATTATTGGAATATGGATATTAGTAATAGCTTGAACAATATGAGAAGGGAATATACTATTTAATTTATCAATATCCCAAGAGTTGGTATTTGTAAATAAATCACAAACTTTTAAGTTAGGATTACGATCATTTCGATAGTTTTGAAGATATTGTGCATTTACCCAAATATCAGACCATACATTTATAGTTTTCATATTACCTACTAGCCAGAGCAGACCTTTAGAGAAAATATCTCTGATATTAAGAAGTCTGCCAAACTGCCAAGAGGTTTTGAAACTGCCTCTTTCCATCAGAGATTCTGTCGAGAGATACTTATCCGTAATAAACTTCGACCAAATATTATCCGGATTAGCCATAATTCTCCAAAGAAGTTTCATTGCATACCAATATTAATTTGGTCAGCTGATTTAAAACCTAACCCACCATCTTTTTAGGAGTACCCAGATGTTCCCAGCTGATAAGAGGATGATAGTTATCCGATTGAGTTTTATTCCAAAAGAAATTTTTGTTGATCTGATCAATCTTTTGTAGAACTCCTTTTGGAAGAAGAAAAGACTGCATTAAATAATTTGTTTTAGAATTAAGGTTTGCCTGAATTAGAACCGATCTACCAGCTTGAGAGAGAGTATTTGATTTCCACTTTGAAAGCTGCTTTTTAAAGCTACTAATTGCCTCATCAAACAAGACGTTACAAACCCTGCCACTAACAAGTGGTATACCAAGATATTTTTCCATTGATTTTGTAACTGGAATATTTAGCTGTTGAGCAAGGGACTGGGCTTTACTGAAGGGAATATTTTTAGAAACTTGTAGAGAACTTTTATTATAATGAATAGTTAATCTAGACATTGGAAAAAATATTCAGAAGATTTCTAATCGTATGAAGATTCAAATCATCAGCTCGTCCAAAGATTAGAGTGTCATCTGCAAAGGAAAGAAATGGAATAGGATCACTATTATTTGTAAGTTTGATTCCAACCAAGGGGTCCCTTTCCAAAGATTCTTGTTGCAACATTCTCCGTAATAGTTCCATAACCAATACAAAAATATATGGAGCAAGAGGATCTCCTTGTCGAATTCCTCTATGAGTATGAAAAGTACGGCCCGACAAATTATTAACTAAAACTGAGAAACTAGTTTTAATTAGACAGGTCATAACCCAATTAATCCATCTAGAATCTAAACTAGATTTGTTTAGAATAATACGAATAAAACTCTAACTTATTTTGTCATAAGCTTTCTCCATATCTAGCTTTAAAGCCATCCATTCAAGTTTACCTTTTTTGTTATGAAAAGAGTGAAAAACCTCATGAGCTATTAATATATTATCCTGAATATTTCTACCTTGAACAAAAGCACCTTGAAATGGATTAATAATACGTGGTAAGATAGGCTTCAAACGATTAGCCAAAAGTTTCGAGATAATCTTATAAATAGTATTACACAGACTAATCGGATGGTAATGGTTAATGTTACTAGGTGTATCAATTTTTGGAATAAGTGCAATAAAAGTTGAATTTACATCATTGAGAAGTATACCAGAATGAAAGAAAGATTGAACAGCTTTGCAAACTAATTTACCGACAATATCCCAATATTTTTTATAGAACTCTGGTGGAAACCCATCAGGACCTGGAGACTTGTCGTCTGTCATTGAGAATAGGGTATCCTTAATTTCTTTATCTGAAAAAGGGTTTAAAATTTTGTTTTCAAATTCAGTAATGGTCTGGTCAATTAATTTTAGGAAATAAGGATTACTGTTAATCGATGCATTATTAGAAATGAATCTTTCAAACAATTCAGTCGTAATTTCATCTCTAATTTGATCCTCATCCTCAATCAATAACCCATGTTTATTTGTAAAATTACGAGCGACATTTTTAGAATTTCTTATTTTAGATATTGATTGGTAGTATTTGGTATTCCTGTCTCCAAACCTTAGAAAATTAGATTTAGCTCGTTGTTTCCAAAAAGTATTATTAAAGTCCATGAGAGCTTCACGGTTACTTAACAATCTGCCACGTTTAATGTTTATTTAATTTTATCATTTGAATTTCCACTAATTTGTTATGTTTGAAGTAGCAATAACTGATTTTCAATATTTGTTAACTGTCAGAAATTATTATTTGGGTGAGACTAACACCAGATCTTTGTATCTTTTTTAAGAAGTTTCTGTTTTTGTAACAGTGTAAACATAAACGACCCAAGAAGCTTATTCTGCCAAGTTGATTTAACTAATCTGTTATAGTTATCATTACTAGTCCAAGACATTTCAAATTTGAGCGGTGAACCCACCCTAATTTTTGTACTTCCTATAGACATAGACATTAAAGAATGATCAGAAGTCGTAAAATGATGATTGTGTACTGATAAATTAGGGAACTGTGTTAAGATATCTGTATGAACCATTACTTTATATAATCGTTCATAAATATCATTAATAGGATTTAGACTCTTTCTCCACGTAATTGGACTACCTCTACAAGGAACCGTATGGACATCTAATCCTGCCACAATCTGTTGAATCCGCAGAAATCTACTAGCATGTGGAATTAGTCCTCCAATTTTGTCAGAACCTGATTCGATTTCATTGAAGTCTTCCATTATCAAACATGGGAGAGATTGGTTATGGATGACAATGAATAACTCACTCCAGAACCTATTTTTATCTATTGGATTTGACGGAGCATAAACGAGAGTAATAATAAAACTAAAGTTATCAATTTTAACCCGGTAAATAATGTACTTATCTGATGCTGAGATTTGTTGAAACGGTTCAGTAAATTTAGAAGTCTTAAGTAAAATCCATAAACCTCCTTTTTTTCCTATTGAGGCAATATGATGAGCATTGTTAAAACCTGCTCTAATATAAAGAGATTGAGTTGGCGACTCAGATGACTTTGTTTCTGCAAGGACCAAAATATCCAGTTTATTTCGTTTTTGAATATAAGCTAAATCTTGCCACAGGTTAGCTTTTCTCACACCCTTGATATTCCAATATATGATATTCGTCATTTAATAAAATATTTTATACATGCCTGCTTTGTGAGCATTTCCAAAACATATAGCATGACTGACAACATAGAGTAACCTTTATTATGATTTTCATTGTTAGATGTATTCGTAGTCATGCTATCCAAGTTATATAACACTATTTTAGATTGATTAAAGTTACGAGTAAATCTATTAACCAACTTATGACCGATTTTTTGAAGAAAATAATTATAAATATCATAGTTGTTGGGATCTTGCAAATCTCTCCAAATCTGTTTCCAATTATGCTTCTCAACATGTATGAAGCTAAGCAAACGGGGTGTTACCCCAACGAACTGGTTGTTAGGCCGAGTAGCATCATATGTAATCCAACATATTTGGGAAACGAACTGGTTGTTTGGTCGAGTAGCATCCAATTTTTTTGACAGTAGCCCAGAATGGATAAAATAGCAAGTAAATCTAATAATCCAACTAAAACCAATATTTTGAGGAAAATAGATATGGATATCATAGCTGTTTGCATATACTGAATCCCTCAAAATCGTTTCCAAAGACAGGAAAGGGGTGTTAACCCAGAGATAATGTTGTTAAGCTCTATAGAATCAGTTGTAAGGCAACGTTTTTGGGAACCCATGGTTTTGGAAGCAACCTGAACTGATATAAGATAGGTATACATAAGGGTACAACAACCATAGTAACTAAATCCAGAAATAACACCCATATAACACACAAAGCCCTTAAGCAGAGCACCTAGCCAAGCTGCCAAAGAGCCATCCCTATGAACAACAAAATCATGGATGCCCTTTGGATCACCTGTACAATCAAACACCAAGCACACAACCCTTACATAACTAAGACAAACCGAGCTACAAAACACCACAACCGTAAACTTATTACAACCGTAAACTTAGGGTTGGCATGGTACTGGTGGTACGCAAATTTTCATACCATGTACCAATCACAATTCATGATTATCGCATATGTAGTAACCACGGTACATTACCATGGTTACCAAGCTTTAATTATGTTTGTATTTTTTTGAAACTTCTTGGCTACCTTTCAATCGATGGTCATCAAAGTTATCGAACGAAAAAATATGGTTACTATTTTTTAAAAGTTCAAATAAATCAAGTTCACAACCTAAAGTACAAACAAATTCAAACCAACCAAGTTTAAAGTCTTCAAGAAACAAACAAAGTTCAATTGTTCAAACATTCAAAATATTCCTGCAAGTTCAAACAAAACAAGTTCAAAGTCTTCAAACATTCAAAATGTTCATATTGTTTCTAGTAGGAAAAATAGAAATAACCAATTTAGGTCAAAATCAAAACACAAAATATGAATTAAAAACTTAAAACTCAAAGGTAATAACAATAACACATTAAATAAATAAATAAATAAATAAATAAATATATATATATATATATATATATATATATATATATATATATATATATATATATATATATATATATATATATATATATATATATATATATATATACTCGTTAACCATGGTAACCATGATATTCAGATTTCATTATCATTACCGTACCACCTTCACGTGGTTACCACCATGTTGGTTACCCCAAGTGTGGTTACCAACATAGTCGGTTTGTGGTTGGTACGTGGTTGGTATGGTAATTTCCGTACCATTTGTCAGCCCTAGTCAATCTAATTTATGCCCCTTTGATTTTAATTTAAAAAAGAAATGATTAATTACAAGGAGAAAATCATTTCAGAATGGCTTATTGGAAAGGACTTGCGGGTAGTACCCAAAGGTCCCAAGTTTGAACCCTGAATATGACCGCTCTTTATTTACAAATACAAGAAGAAGATGCAACGCCTACACAATCTACACAAGTAAACACTACAGGAAAAGTGGTCTATTTTCGACGCTTTAGTTTCGACGCTTTTTGAAAGCGTTGAAAATTTTCGACGCTCTAAGCTGTCGAAATTTTTTGACAGCTACAGCTGTCGAAATTGACAAAAATATCTACATCCTAAAGCGTCGAGAATTGCTTAACTAAAAAATTTAACCAAAACGGAGAGGAGACGACGTTCACTCATCACTCTTCAGTCTTCCCGACTCCCGTGTCCCTCTCTCCTTCACACTTCGGAAAACTAATTGGTGATAAAAAAAGAGTAGTGCGTCGACTTATATAAACCTTTCGATGTTTGTCTTTTTCACATCTCAACATCTACATCTCCTCTTCATGAACAAGAGGGTAAGGTTCTCCGTTTGAAGGAAAAAAGATTTACAATTAAAAAAAGGGGGAAATGGCTTAAAATAATATGAACTATCAAGTAAGAATAAAAAATGATATGATCTTTGAAATTCACTAACTTATGTACAATCTATGTCCACATGACCAAAAATAATATGGTTTCAAATTTGCGCTCAAAAATGAAAAAAAAACAAAAAAATTTGTAATTACTTTCCAAATTAAACATATCCCAACTTCTTCTTCCTCTCAGACACATTGTCACCAGTGCACATTGCAAAAGCAACCCACATCCTTATGGAAAGACGAAGAAGACATCATGATCAGCGTAATAGCAGTTGGTGGTAATAGGTTAAAGTTAAATATCGATATATCCTGCATTATGACTTAACAAAGAGACCTGAGAAAGTACTGTCCAACCCTACTCCTACCCCCACCAGCGACAAATCAGTACATCGAAGAAAGAGAAAGTGGAGAGGGCGATTAGCGAAATCCCAAAATCCCGACTAGAGTTCCGCTTCTCCTACTGAGTTCGACGCCGGCGCCAGGGACTCCGGAAGTGGAAGGGGGTTGACCATCGTGACTCTCTTCTGACCTACCAGCACCGACGGTAGAAGCGGGGCCGATTTAAAGCTGTTGGAGGAGCGAGACGGTTGCGCACCGCCGCCGTTGGAGGAGCGAGACGCCGATTCGAAGCCACGATTCTTCCACCTCTGTAGATTGGTGTTTTGAAGGGATCACCGGTATCCACCACCGATTTGAAGCTATTCGATTGCAAAAATGGGTAAGTTTATGACTTTGGTGAACTAATTTCGGTATTTTTTGGTTTAAAGGTGGAAATTTTACGGTGAAATTCATAGTATTTGGTTGTTGATGATGGATGTCGTTGTTGATTATGTATTTGGCATGGGGGAATTTGGTTTTGTTGGTGATTGTGGTTTTGTGTTGAGATTTCATTGGGGATTGTGGGTAAGCGATAAGGGTGGGATGGGTTATTCGGGTATATCCCAATATTATACAACTGTATAAGGGTATCTCAATGTAAATGGATATTATTTATACTTGTTCGCGTAAATGAAGAGCGGCCGTTCCGAGGTTCGAACCGGGGACCTATGGGTACTACCCACAAGTCCTTTCCGGTGAGCCATTCCGGAATGGTTAAGGGTATAAACTTGCTCAATTTCCGAATAAGGGTATAAACTTGCTCAATTTCCGAATAAGAGTGCATATTTGTTGGGACGAATTGGGATTTGAGTGTTATGCAGGGAGTTATCACAATTATGCAACTGTATATGTGTATTTTATGAAGAGGTAAAACCAGATTATGCATAGTTATGTGTAGACGGTATTCATTACCGGTTGTCTGAAATAAAAGTTATAAAATGTTAAATTGCATTGCAAAATGTAGACATAATATATGTATGATATGTGTAACGTACAATTGGTCCTGAATTCATACATTATTCGGTTTAATGGTCGGAATTATTCATCTATAATTGGTTATTTTTTCAAATATTATTAATGGTGATACCTGCTGTACATGAAGTTACTAAAGGCAAAGGAAAAGTTATAGCCACAACTAAGGGTGGAAAGAGTTCGGAGTCAGATTCATATTCCGACCGATCAATAAGGAAAAGGGTTGTTTACTCGGATGAAAGCGAGGATGACTTCATGATTGAGTCAAGGAAGGCTGCGGGCGTGAAGAAGACGAAAACAGTTCCACCACAAATACATAAGGCAAGGACAAAGAGAACACAGAACACCACAGCAGTGGTTGAAGGTAATTAATGTATTACAATGTAATAATGAGTATGTAGGATTTGTATGATATGTACACATCGCCTAAACGGTGTTTAATTGATGCAGATGACTCGATTGCAACAACAACTATGGAAGCTCAAGTACCCACCGAACCATCCATACCTAATGCCCCAGAATCTGAAACGAACCATCCGGAAATGACGAAAAAACAGAGGTTGAATACAAGGGGTAAAATGGCAATGTATCAACCATTGGATACCAGATCATCCCCAAGTACTTTTGTTGATGCAATGCATCAGTTGAAGCTAAAAGATGGTAATGAGAGGCAATTGAGAACGCTGGAAGAAATTGGTTTCAGCGCACTGTTGGATTTGGAGGTGAAGAAGCAACCACTCTCCTTGGCTTCCTGGCTAGTCGACCACTTCAATCCTAATAAGTGCAGCATCGAGTTCGACGATGGGAGAAGCATAGAACTAACAGATGTCGATGTACATAGGTGCTTCGGAATTCCTCTTAGGGGTAAGGCAGTGGTGTTGAAGGGACAAAATGAAAATAGAGATGTTCTAGATGTATGGAGGTCACAATTCGAAAAACAGTATGCTTATTTGAGACCTGCCCAAGTGGGTAATGCAATGCTGAGTGAGGTTGATGGCGGTCTGCGGTTTGTACATAATTTCATGGTTTTGTTCGATAGTATGATAGGCAGCAGCCAACAGAGCGGCGGAGTGACGCAACATTTCGTCAGGGGAATGGACAGTGTTGATTCAGTTAAGGGCGTGAATTGGAGTCAGCTTGTGCTCACGAGTTTGGTGAAGGCGAAATTGAAGTATGGATCAGAGAGAAAGGGGTTCTTCGAAGGGTCATCTCTATTCTTAGTGGTATATATCCATTGTACTAGTGCGTTCTATTGTGGGAAGTATAATTTATGACATTCTAACCAAGTATTCATTTGTGAAATCGCAGCTCTTGTACGTCGACAGGGTAGTCAATCAAGGAGAAAGAAACGTTCCTAGACTCATACCAGTTTTGAAAGGCTGGATGGACACTTTATTCTCCATGAGGGAGAAAACTGAAATGGAAAGTGGGGGATTCGGTAAAGGCCAAATAGATCCACCATTGGAAGTGCAAGAAATTGAGAGTTCGGGTGCTAAAAAGGAGGTATGAAAAGTTATTATCAATTAGTATATGGAACGGATCAATTGGTCTTTATATGTCATGAAGAGTTAGGATGTGAGAGTTATGCATATCTAGCAACATTATGCAACTGTATATGGGTACCGTATTCGGGGGTAACATGATATTATACATATGTATTGGTAGACTATTCAGTACCGGTTGTTGGAAGAAATAGTTATTCGGTACAGAATTAACAATTATTCGTGGGTATCTATGACATTTATGTATTTCTTTTTAACTGCAGGTACATTACGAGGGGTTGATCAGTGTCGCGCTGGAATTGAGCATAAAGATGAAGGAGTTTGTGGATATGATGATGATCATTCCAGATGATGTGAGATCGGAACCCTCAATACAAGCTTGCTATGAATTAGGGCAATCCATTCTTGGGAGAGGTTATCCAGAAGAGACGGGGTTAGATGGGATATCACCAACCCCAGTAACAAGTTCTTTGTCACAAGGGACACAATCTTTCTTCAACGATCCAAAGTTCTTGAGAACCATGCAGCTGATCGACGATGCACTGAAAGCAAGGGCTGAACTAGTAGCGGAAAGGAACAAAAGGCCAACATTTAATCTAGGTGTTCCTGGATTTGAGGTGGGGGTGAAGGATCCGGTTGTTGTTGTACTTGACCAACTGAGAAGCGAGCATATGGATTCAACAGGGGTCGTGGTCGGCGGGATGGATGAGGCCTGAGGAAATTGATGTCTCACACGTTCATGCGAATGAGGTACGAGTTGTAATATTTCCCAACATGACATTATTTTTGTTACCAATTGAAATGTCATATCTTTTTGTTGAGGTAATAAATACATCTTACATGTGAATGCAAGGTGAAGAGAGACATGATAATTTGCAGGTAACCAAGTCTGCATCCACAACTAATAAGGTAATGAATACATCCTACATAGTGTACGAACGGAAAAAAAAAACACATATTGAATATATCAAAGTAACTATGGTCATGGTTGAGCAATTTGGTAGGGTAAAGAAATCCAAGTTACAATTGACTCTGAAATGCCACCCCCCAAAACACGGAGAGGTCTGAATCCTCCAACCAATAAGGTAATTTAGATAGTCATGGTCGGAAACATATAAATTGGTCAAATTCGAATGTCAATAGTAATATTGAACGTAAAACTGCATTATTCATGAACAAACAAACGATTATTCGTTTATATTGCCCTTTTTCCTTTAGGGGAAGGAAGTGGGAAGACGTGATATGTCTGTTAGATTGATTCCACATACATCAATGGATAAGGTGAGTATATGTGATGATTATAAAAAATGAATTGGTGAATATATCTTGGGTGATAACACGTTGTAGATGGACTAAGAATCTTATGATGATTCAATAGGGAAAAGCAGTACAAACTACAAATGAAGGGGTCGACATCACACCTAGGCCACGGCGGGGGATTAAACCTTCACTCACGGAGATCATCCCATACATTTGGAGGCATATTGACCCCGATCAAAAAAACACAAAAGAGCAGACAATGATGGTAACCGTACTAGAGGAACTAAAACATGAGTGAGTAACTTCAGTTTGAAAATAATTTAGAAGTTATAGTGAACTACACATAAATGTATATTTGAATGTTGTGTGATTTTGTATGACTATTGCACAGGATAATCTTCTTCGCACATTCCAAGGGAGTAGGCACTGTGTGGGTCGACTTTACGTTGACCAACGAAGACATGATGGCGCTGCTAGAGGACAACATACCAATGAAGGTGATAGACGTGTGGGCATTGATTTTGAATCATGGAGAGTCAAAGCGAAGTCCCAATTCACCTTATGTATACTTCGTGCCTCCAAGTGTAATGGTAAACTACTTCATAATAAATACGTGTTAAGTATGATATTTTATTTTCCATATCAAACTAATAGTTAATCTCTAAGATTCAATTGAAATTGTAGTACGGTACCGTCATAGCCATACCACCAGGTGAGGATGTGGATGAAGACTTGTCAGTTAAGTTTACAATGAAATTCTACGAGGCAGTTGCCAACGGTGAATTGAAAGTTTGCGAGCTGGATATGATATGTGTATAGAAAATCAGTCAAACGTATGATATATATACAAATATTCGATCAATAATCGGTTGGGATGTGGTATATTCGTATATTTGATACTCATAACATTTAACCCGCAGATAATGTTCCCAATATATGACAAAGAGGAATACTATGTGATATGCTTCCATCTCAAAAGAGGTACTGCAGAGATACTAGACTCCTCGAAGGCAAGGGAAGCAGATTATGATAGAAGCTATCTACATGTGTTCTTGAGGCTGGTAAATATATAGATTGAGTAAATTTCCATTACGTGTCGTCAACATGGTTTATATAATAGATTTATATGAATAATCTGCTATAATATATAATCTTTCTAACGAATACATTGGTGATCGATGCAGCGCAAACTGTTAGCGTATGTAATACGCGAAGAACATAATGGGGCACCACTAGCAAAAAAAATCGACAAAGTTAATTGCCCTAAGGTTTTGAAGTTGGAGTGGATGTTGAATAAGGGAGGAAAGGATTCGGGAATATATGCGATGAAACATATGGAGACATACAAGGGGGACGTGTCCTGAAAATGCGGGTTTAAAGGTGGAAGTCGGAAGAACATGAACTCACTGCGATGGAAGTATTTACATTGCTTGTTGACTTCACCCATGAATGATGAGAAAGACAGGGTCCTCAGTGCATTCCCAAAGGGAGCAACATACATCAACTACAAGACCATTATAGGTGATGACTCAGGCACGAGATCGAAAATATTGCCTGAATAGGTTCTTGATGGCTTTTGTTTTGTTCGGCTACAAGTTATTATAAGTGCATTTTGTGTTTTGTCGTTTATTCCCAAGAACATCTAGCAGGAACTTGGACGATAGTATTAAGAACTTTTTATGTGTGGTTGATTTAAGTTAGGGGACCTTCATGGAATGTGTGGTAGATTTAAGTTAGGGGAACTTGCAATTCCTTTTTATGGATCGACTTGCTCTGTCTGGTCATGGAAGGATATATACATATTAAGCTTTTTAATCATTTTGATATTGCGTAAGTAACGTATGGATACTTGATCGAATTTTCTATTTCTGGTGTTATCAATGAATAATCCAACGATACAATTGCATAATTTATGGATACAGTCGTATAACCCAAAATATATTAATCTAGTCATCCCGGTGAATAATAATGCGATATACTCGAATAAAATGGGGGTATATAGGAATAATCCTTTCATGAATCTGAATAATAATTCAAATCAGCTGGAACTGAAACGGTAAATATGAAGCTTTTAATCATTTTGATAGTGCGTAAGATACAGGCGGAAACAATGTCTGGCTTAAGTAACGTATGGATACTTGATATAATTTGCTCTATCTGGTGTTATCTATGAATAATCCAACGATACAACTGAATAATATATGGATACAATCGTATAACCCAAAATGGATTAATCCATTCATCCCGGCGAATAATAATGCCATATACCCGAAAAAACTAGGGGTATATCCAAATAGTCCATTCATGAATCTGAATAATATTTCAAAACAGCTGAAACTTAAACGGTGAATAATATTCCAGTCAACAATACAGTAATATATCCGAATAATCCTTTGATATATCTGAATAATATTGGAATACCGAATCATAAATTAATATGAAATGAGGTTAAAAACCAACTAATAAAATATAAGTAGAATCAATGTTAATTCATAAAAGGGTAATAGAGTTCCGATAGCAATCAGCTAATATCCACCATTCAAAACACCCTAAAACAACCAACATATTGAGCTTGTCTAATTTGAAATGAAACTAATTATTATAAATAGATAAACCAACATAAAACAGTTGGGCAGTCATCATCATCGGAGTCTTCCTCAGTCGTCGAATCTTCTATAAATTCATCTTCTTCAACTTCTACTATCTCCTTCCCCTTCCCCTTGCCGGGCAGTTTGACCTTGTAATTCCTCTTATCATGGTAAGCCATATTCCCACATCTACCACACTTCCTCAAGGTCGACTTATAAGTTTTCTCGGTCGCTTTCTCTAGTGCACCCTTCAGCCGGTGTCCTTTGTTCTTCGCTTGGGGTGGGGGTTCAACAGTGACTACGTCGGGAGGCTTGACCCCAACATACTTCTCAACATATGCAGCTTTGTCGGGTACAACAAATGCGGATTCAGAGAGCTTCTCCATGTAATGTGGCTTCCTGGCCTCAAGCATTTGGAGAAAATCCTTTATGAGATCTGTATCATCCTCAACAAGCCCAACAGTAGAGTATATGCTACCCCACAACTTGTTGACAAGAAGCTTTCTTGCCTCCATCGCGGCTGATTGTTTGAGTACTTCATCCCCAACAAACACACTTGCCAATGTTCTGGCTTGTTTTGTCCACCTTGCTTTCACCATCGCATCCGGTATGGTTTTAAAACCCATGAACTTGTATGTTGCGAAAACATGTTCGCAAGGGATACCAATACGGTGGAAGGTATTGCATCTACAAGTGGAAATTTGGCTTACCGCATCATATGTTACTTCAAAAGTATCAACATCGTCCTCCTTCACCACATGTGTTTTCCCTTGTCCAGCCACTACCTCACTGATGACATTGCAATAGGTTACCGACTCAGAAATCTCTTTCTGGACCTTATCAAACACCTTCAACGTATACACAGAAGCTGCGTGTCTCTCAATTCGCAGACGCGTCTCATACCTTGGAACAAAAGTATCGGTCTCCATGTCCAGCTTAGCTTGAGCATGTCTCTGAGCATCCATAGCACCGTCGAAATGCATCATCAATTCTACAAGGCTAAAATGTCTGCTAGAATAGCGACCGAAGAAACTATTTGCTGACTCGGATATGGAAGTTGTTCGGGTCAACCCGCCCATCGGTACTTCTCTGAAGTAATCTGTGATCCAATTGGATCTCAACTTATACATAAGGGTAAGCCAACTATTTTTCTCTAGTGAGAACTCCAGTATTATTGCATTCCACATCTGCTCGAATTCATCAACTGTTATCTCGTAGCTCCACACACATTTGTTGATCTGTATCCGAAACTCCTTAAGACGATAAATCTCTTTTGGTACCTGTTTATTAGAATCAAACTTCATAACATCAGATACAACGTCATAAATTTATTTGCACACGTAAATCAACTACAATATAATCTTTTCAGAATATTGCTCGATTGTATCGCTATTCACCAATACTATATAATAATACATAGATAAGATCGCATAATTTAGCGATACCATCGAATAACCCGCATTCGATTTGTACGTTGCCTACAACAAATTAGTAAGTTTTGGTCAGACTAAGTAAAACAACTGGAAAATACGAATATAAATACTATGTAACAAGATCATAAGTGAACTTGAAGATTATGAAATGTACACCAATGTATATACTTGCATACGGTTGAATAAGTAGATAGTAAGCCTGAATAATAACTCGTAAAAACCTGTGATGTTACTGCATAATCCTCTACCTAATATATTGACAGTTGAAACAGCATGTTCAACACAAATGGTTTGTAAAAAATATATAGTAGGTATGAAATTTTACCTCCTTCGGAACCTTCATCATGATATGCCACATACAAAAACGATGACGCGTGTTCGGAAACACAACGGTTATGACCTCCCTCAATGATGGATCGTGGTCCGTTACAATCACCATCGGATCCTTGCACATTGCTGATTGGAACTTATCGAGTAGCCACTTGTATGAGGGCTTGTCCTCGTGCAATAATAATCCAGCCCCAAATATGACTGATTTTCGGTTATTGTCCGAACCGGTAAACGGTGCAAAAACCATACTATACCTATACAATCCACAACCATATCGTTAGATAATGATAACCAACAAATGTGAAGAGTGAAATTGAACATCATTATACATCTAGGGGTGGGGGATATCCACTTACTTGTTTGTTCGGTACGTTGCGTCGAATGACACGACATCACCAAATGCAGCGTAATTTGCCCTCGCGATGGGATCGCACCAGAATAACATAACAAGCTGATTTTTTTCATTTACAGCATGGTCAAAGAAGAATGCAGATGATGCTTGTTTCTTCAGCATGAACCGGTCGATAATCATTTGCGCATCAGCTCCAGATATATACACCATTACGTCACGCTTGAAATTCTTCAAATCTTGAATCATTGGCCCTCCATGAATAGATCCCTGCCTTGCTTCCTTCATTAGCCGATGGGTCATAGTCGGACCCAAATTTACCTTAGCACAATTAATCATGAAACGTTGGTGGCTGAAATCTAACTTTCGATGAGCCTTTAGAAACTGATTAGATCCCTCTTGCAACAAGGTGTGGTTATGACGATCCTCCATACCGGTTATTTCATAACCATCCAACCCTTTAAACTTTAGATATATATGAGCAGTGCATCCAACCCGGCAAGATAGTCGTTTATGTTTTCCTTTGGCGTTTTTTGATTCACAATATCCTTGCCTATTGCACCACATGTAACGATGCATAAAAGTCCCATCAACCACCCGTGATGCACCCTTTTTAGTGTCAAACCCAACTATGGCACCATACTTTCGGTAAAACGCAATCCCCGCCTCAACAGTTGGAAACCGCTTTCCAAGCGATGGTGATACTGATTCGTCACAAGTAGGCAACCAATATTTCTGTATGAGCAGTGCATCCAACCCGGCTAGATAATCGTCAACTGTTGCTTGCTCAAACAAAAATTCCATAGCATCTACCTCGTCATTCGCATCAACATCCCAATCGCATCCATTTTCAAAATCTATATCAATCAGAATAAATAAATGTAATTGCAACTGTGTATACAACACATATTGAATAAAAATATGCAAACCGACAGCGACAAACCATATTATACAAATGAATAATGCGCAATAAGTAATCGAATAAAAACACAATCTCAATATTTGAATGAGCACCCAAATTCAGTAATTGATTATACATACACTAATAACTCATCAGAAACAACCTATACTAATTGAAATCAAACACAACATAATTGATTATTGCCCTATAACATCTACAACCTCATTTGACTCGATTCCTTGTACTCGGATAAACTATGCTTATAATGAACCCTCCTTGGTCGTACACCTCGAGTACAAACGAAACTAATTAAGTACAAACGAAACTAATTAAATGAAAATACATGCATCCATTGAATTGCACGCTTTCTCGACCGTAGATGAACACAACGTCGCGCTTCTCTTCCTCTACTCAACGATCGACCAGGAACATGAATTTGATCTAAACTCTGTAACTTCAATTACAATAACGTACTAACTAGTTTTTAGGAAATTATGGATTACAAAATCTTCCCAAATCAAATTATGCTATCAATTAGGGTTTTTTCTTTTAAAAAAATTGCAAACGTGGCCCACTTTCCAGAATTTGGATCTCAACTCCCATTCATGTTAAGCACGCGCCCGTGAGGAGAAAGTGAGGCAATTCCATCAAGTGGGACCCACTGTTTTTAATTATAAAAAAAAAAGTGTAATTTTCTTTGCCATCCATTTTTATAAATCAACGCTCAGGATGTGTTCACATGTTACTTAATAAGGCTTGAGTACATATGATCTTCTCTATATATATATATGTATATATATATATATATGTATGTATATATATACACACACACATTGCCACTTTTTATTTACAAATTATGCACAAAGATTGATCATTTCAAAGGCACTCCTTGGCTCTCTTAGTAATTAACATACATGAACATGATCATTTATATTGTAAATCATAAAGAATGCATGAAATGCATGGTACAACCACTCAATTCTGACTAGATTTGCTTTAATATTGATCTAATATTGTAACTGTAAGCATGTATAATTGCCTTTTGCAAACACATAATGAAATGCAAAGGGCATTTAATCCCTTTTTTTTAGTGCATTTCGATTGGACTCAACAACTTTATATCTTGATCGGGTATCGTGTGATCCATTTAAAGTTGACTCTCCCACTCACAAGTGACTCAATGTTTCTAAGATGATTCAAACTCCAAACCTATTGACATGAGATTTATCCCTATAACCACGTACTACTCCAACTTGAAAAGAGTCGATTTTTTTTACGGTAGGCAAGAAGCAAATCGACAAAGCGATTTTAAAGGCATCTAAAAGATGGCTTGATAAACCCTATGAAGAGAATCGTCAATAAAAAGAAAAAAAAAATTACAATTACTTGAATCTATATATAACCTTAATTTAGAAGAATTTGCTTACGTGTCAGTCTTAGAGGAGTTTTAGGAATATTGACCAATTACGTTTTTTTCCTTGATTTTTTTATTTCTCCTTTTTTCTATTAATTTTTTTTAATCCTTCATTCTCTTTTATTCTTAACATATTTACTAACAATCGATATATAACCTTAATTTAGAAGACTTTGCTTACGTGTCAATCTTAGAGGAGTTTTAGGAATATTGACCAATTATGTTTTTTTCCTTGATTTTTTTTATTTCTCCTTTTTTCCATTAATTTTTTTTTAATCCTCCATTCTCTTTTATTTTTAACATATTTACTAACAATTGAGCTTAATTCAAAACATTGAATTCAATCTAATATAACCATTAGGCTTAACTCATATTTATGTACTAACTATCTATATATAACCTTAATTTAGAAGAATTTGCGTACGTGTCAATCTTAGAGGAGTTTTAGGAATATTGACCAATTATGTTTTTTTCCTTGATTTTTTTTATTTCTCCTTTTTTCCATTAATTTTTTTTAATCCTCCATTCTCTTTTATTTTTAACATATTTACTAACAATTGAGCTTAATTCAAAACATTGAATTCAATCTAATATAACCATTAGGCTTAACTCATATTTATGTACTAACTATTGAGCTTAATTCAAAACATTGAATATAATTATTAGTTGTGACACATCTATATATCTATATATTACCTTAATTTAGAAGACTTTGCTTACATGTCAATCTTAGAGGAGTTTTAGGAATATTGAGCAATTATGTTTTTTCCTTGATTTTTTTATTTCTCCTTTTTCCATTAATTTTTTTTAATCCTCCATTCTCTTTTATTCTTAACATATTTATTAACAATCTATATCTATATATCTATATCTATATATAACCTTAATTCAGAAGACTTTGCTTACGTGTCAATCTTAGAGGAGTTTTAGGAATATTGACCAATTATGTTTTTTTCTTGATTTTTTTATTTCTCCTTTTCTCCTTTTTTCCATTAATTTTTTTTAATCCTCCATTCTCTTTTATTCTTAACATATTTACTAACAATCTATATCTATATATCTATATATAACCTTAATTTAGAAGACTTTGCTTACATGTCAATGTTAGAGGAGTTTTAGGAATATTGACCAATTATGTTTTTTCCTTCATTTTTTTATTTCTCCTTTTTTCCATTAATTTTTTTTAATCCTCCATTCTCTTTTATTCTTAACATATTTACTAACAATCTATATATAACCTTAATTTAGAAGACTTTGCTTACATGTCAATCTTAGAGGAGTTTTAGGAATATTGACCAATTATGTTTTTTTCCTTGATTTTTTTATTTCTCCTTTTTTCCATTAATTTTTTTTAATCCTCCATTCTCTTTTATTCTTAACATATTTACTAACAATCTATATATAACCTTAATTTAGAAGACTTTGCTTACATGTCAATCATAGAGGAGTTTTAGGAATATTGACCAATTATGTTTTTTCCTTCATTTTTTTATTTCTCCTTTTTTCCATTAATTTTTTTTAATCCTCCATTCTCTTTTATTCTTAACATATTTACTAACAATCTATATATAACCTTAATTTAGAAGACTTTGCTTACATTTCAATCTTAGAGGAGTTTTAGGAATATTGACCAATTATGTATTTTTCCTTGATTTTTTTATTTCTCCTTTTTTCCATTAATTTTTTTTAATCCTCCATTCTCTTTTATTCTTAACATATTTACTAACAATTGGGCTTAATTCAAAACATTGAATTCAATCTAATATAACCATTAGGCTTAACTCATATTTATGTACTAACTATTGAGCTTAATTCAAAACATTGAATATAATTATCAGTTGTGACACATCACATTTTAATGCATGATTCAGATTTCAAAATTTCTAAAAAAGTTACAATGATATTGATAGTATTATTACTGGGTGATTTAAAATATCTACATTTATGTATTATACTTTAGATGAGATATAAAAAAAATTATTTTAGAATTATAAGATACATTTATGGTAAAGTTTTTTTTATCTTAACTTTTATTAGTATTTTATAATATATTTATATATATTATTAATATTTTAGTTTTAAAAAACCGCGTCATGGCGCGGGAATTGTACTAGTTTATATTTAAAATGTCTAAAAATTAGAGCTGAAAAAGAGTCGATATTGACCCAATTGTTATTAATGAGCTAAAATAAAGCAGATACAAAACAGATACATCTATATATACATATATGGCTACAACATGGCCAATACGACGAAAGTGAACCATATATTGGAAGATCGTAAATTCTATCCTCTTCTTGAAGAAGGTCGACTTGGCTTGCGAGTGTAGTTGAACCAAACATAGGACGCAAGGATTGCGAGAACCCGACCCAAATGACCCGTCTGACAGGTCTAACCCTCATCCACCTTTGCAAATCTATCCCATTCTCAGTGGGTCTTAAGCAACTACCATTAATAAACCAGAGCTTAAATTTTGCTCCCAGAGCCATGGTTATTCCTCTACTCCATGTCATAAAATTAGTGTCATCACAGAGCACAACAACTAGTTGAGACCCTGGATGGTCTGCTCTGAGTTAGAGAGAAATAAGGGATCATTCAAGTTACCTTGGTTGTTTCCATCATTAGATCCTCCTCCAGGTGTTTGATTAATGCTACCAAGATTGAACATCTTTCCCTTCTGCTATTTCGTAACGACATGAGCCTTAAGCTCTAATACCATATGAAGAACGGAAGATTCACAGCTACTACACTGCACAGAGAAATGATCTATCAAATAGCAAGCAAAAGGAGTCACAATCACTGTTTGATTGTTGCTGATGGAGGAGAGTTTTGCCTAAAGTGGCCAGCAACTAGCTCTGCTGCTTCACCAATCTCAAAACCCTACCAATCTGAGAGGTGACAAGTTACCTTATATAGGACCACCAGATCACGTGAGTATCATGCCCTATAAGGTTTGTTACATACCAGCAAAAAAGACAAAAGAAATTACAGGCAATATGGTTTATGATCATAAATGAAGCATAAATGAAAATGCAATTAACATGAGAGGATAATTGCTTTAATATTTATCTAATATTGTATAAGCATGTATAATTGCACTACGCCAGATGGCCTTTCGGGCGACGGACCGAAGTCGTCGCCTGAAAGGTGTTTTTCGCCCTCTGACAACTCAGGCGACGAACTTCCGTCGCCTGAGTTGTGGTCGGGTGACTTTCATCCTTCCAACATTCAGTCGACGACCATCTGTATGTTCGTCGGCGGAGTTAACTCAGGCGACGGAAAAAGTGTTCGTCGACTGATGATGTTGTCAGAGGCCAAGGGCCATCCAGGCCCGCCCATTAAGACTCAGGCGACGAGTTTAGTGTCATAAGTTCGTCGCCTGAGTCGGTCCATAGGGCTATGAAAGCATCCAGGCGACATACTTTTTTCTTTATGTGTCGTCGCCTAGATAGTTTTAGGAGACGGACATAGAATTATTTTGTCTCCTGAGTGTAGTCTAAGGATGCATTCTCAGTTGTATGTCCGTAGCTGGAGTGTTCAGGAGACGAAATTTAATACAAGTCCATCGCCTGAATAGGTTTAATTTTTTTTTTTTTTAGTAATAAGACGATGTAAGGTTGTTTGTTCGTCGCCTGAATTGTTTTGATTTTAAAAAAATAAAATTTAATAGGGCAGGTGCCCCCTGTTCGAATGTACCTTATAGCACATGTTGTGCTCCTGTCCTAAACAACAACACAAACAACAACATACTCAACAACACACAAGCACAAGCAATTCATTCCATCACATTAAAAACTTCACAAAAAACTTCACAAAAATATGTGACAAATATCCACCATAAACCTTGTCCAACATACCAAAAGTATGTGACAAATATCCATCTTGAGCAACTTCACAAAAAGTATACACAAATACTACAAATTCCATCCAACACAAGTTCTAAATGTTTCTCCAGAAAACCAAACCCAAGTTTTAGTTAGAGGGATATGAGGAGAGCGTCCTTACCTAGCTATTTCGGCTTGGGGGAGGGCTGACTGTCTGTTGGATGACCAGCTGAGTTTGTGGAGGGCTGAGGAGAAGCTGTGGCTGAAGGGACAGCCTGAGGACACACTACGGAGGTGACGGATGGTTGTGAGTTGGCCTGACCACTTAGCATGCCCATCATGAGCCTCTCGATGCTGGCCATACGCTCCTCCAGCTGCTCATTCTTGGTCTCGGTTAGGGTGGTTTTCTCACGCAGCCTTTCAATTTCAGCCTTCGCCTCCTCCAGCTCCTTGTCCCTCTCTGCAGCCCTTGCTGCCCATGGACCCCCTCTTTTCTTTGCAGGCCGCTCTCCAGCTACACCCATTCCTTTTAAAAAAAGATTGAAAACATAATAAGTAAAATCAGTGGGATTGAACACATAATAAGAGTTGTAAGTAGAAAAAGATTGAAAACATAAGTAAAATATTGTTATGAACTATAAGTAAAATCAGTAATGGAAATTGTAAAACATAAATAAAATCTTGTTTTGAAAACAAGATTGAAAACGCAAGTAAAATCTTGTGATGGAAATTGTAAAATCAGAAATTCAAATATAAGTAAAATCTTGATATGAATTATAACAAGTAGAATATTTTTATGAACTTCTGAAAATTGTAAAACAATAATAAAATAAGTGGGATTGAACTATACCTCAAACTTCTGCTCCTTTTCTTTCCCCAAAGCAATCCAAGATGATATGTGTTTGTTCTTCGACAGAGAGGGGTGGTATTTGGCTTGGGTCTTTTGCTCCTTCTCCAACAGTGCAGACTTCATCAAGACGACGTTTCAATTTGGCCTACAAACACAGAAATTTATAAGTAAAATGAATATATATATATATATATATATATATATATATATATATATATATATATATATATATATATATATATATATATATATATATATATATATATATATATATATATATAAGTAAAACACAAAAAGGAATGCATATATTGATTTCAAACCAGTAAAAGGAATATATAAGTAAAAGGAATATATATAAGTAAAACTAGTTATAGGATGTACACAAACTCAGAGAATAAGAAAGTCATACAGAAACTTAGGAAAAAATTACGGAAAATAAGAAAGTCATACAAGTTATACAGAGAATAAGAAAGTCATACAGAGAATAAGAAAGTCATACAAGTTACAGGATGTACACAAACTTAGGAAAAATTACAAAAATGCATTTTTGAACTTCTAATTTTACAATTTATAAGAAATAAGAAAGTCATAGAAAAATTACAGTCAGTAAAACTCATACAGAAAATAAGAAAGTCATACAGAAACTCATACAGAAAACCTAAGTAAAACCTAAGTACCTAAGTAAAACCTAAGTGCTTAGGAGAAATAAGAAAGTCATACAGAAATGCATTTTTGAACAGGATTTATAAGAAATGCAATAATATAAGTAAAACCTAAGTACTTAGGAAAAATGACAGAAAAAAAAAAGGTCATACCAGTCCATCTTGCGCACCCGGACACCCCTCGTAGGCTTTTATGGTTGTCTTAAGCCATGCCGCCGGATGGTTTTCCTTAACGATGAGCTCTTCTGCTCGGAAGCTCAGGGGCTTGGACCCATTGTGATGATTAAGGGGGTTCGGGTTCTTGGTCCTGTTTTGCTTGTTTTGCTCACACAGGGCCTGTAAAAAGATAGTCAATCAGAAATCACAAGTGATAAACAATAAGATAAACGGCGAATAAAAAAAACAAGTTAGGGAATTAATGAGAAATTACCATTCTCGCTTCGTGTGTGAAGTCACTCACCAAGAACCGCCACTGCTCAGGGCGAGCGATAAACTCAAGTGGTATGTCCTCGGCCCCCCCCCCCCCCACTCCAGGAAGTGTTGATGACAGTCATACTTCCAAGCCCCATATGCTTTTCCACTCTTCTTCTCCACGTATGAGTCAACTGCAGGGTCAATCTCATAGTACATCTACACATCCATATCAGAAAAAAAAATTTGAATAGGAGATAAGCAAAAGTAGATAAGCACAACCAAGCAAGGAAACAAAAAAAAAAAGCAACAGTCAAGCAACAGTTAAGCAAGAAAAAAAAATTCAGAGCAAATAGATGAAAAGCAACAGTAGATAAGCATTTTGTGAAGGAAAAATAAGATAGGCAACAGCCAAGCAAGCAAACTAAAAAAATCTAATAGTAGATAAGCAAGCAAAAATAAGCAACAGTCTAGCAAGCAAACAAATCTCATAGTAGATAAGCAAGGGAAAAAAATCATAGCAAATAGATGAAAAGCAACAATAGATAAGAATATTGTGAAGCAAAAATAAGATAGGCAACAGCCAAGCAAGCAAACTAAAAAAATCTCATAGTAGATAAGCAAGCAAAATAAGCAACAGTCAAGCAAGCAAAATAAGCAACAGTCAAGCAAGCAAACAAATCTCATAGTGCATCCACACATAACAGAAGATAGGCAACAACCAAGCAAGCAAACAAAAAAAAATCAGTGCATAATAGATGTGAAGCACAAAACCAAATTAATTTTAAGGTAAAAGATATAAGTAATAAGTATTTTTTAGGTAAAAATAAGCAACAGTCAAGAAAGCAAACACAGATCACACTATAAAGATATAAGTAATAAGTACTTAAATAAAAGATAATAAAAAAAAATAAACTACCTCCAAGTAATCTCTTACGGGGGACTGTTGCTCATCTGTTAGTTTGCTCCATGTTGATGCAAGCATCGGCACTTTGTCCCTGATAGCACACCCAATGTCTCGGACAAAGGTGTCATGCAGTTGTTTGAGGCCAGGCCCCTTGTGGAAGCAGGACCACTCAATCTTCAGCTTCTTCCCTGCTGCTGCCTTGAGGAATGTTGTTTTGTGACTCTTGATGGTTCGATATTTACCTAAAAATCATAAGAACATATCAGATAACAGGTGAGATAAGTAACATTAATAAGCAACAAAAAAAAACACAATCATCATCAACATAAGTAACATTAATAAGCATAAAAAAAAGCAACATGTAGTGATATGGCTATGGTGAAGGTTAGGTAATGTAACAGATTGTTGGGGAAGGAGTAACAGAATGCTTGTGTGTATATTCAACATAAGTAACATTTAGGAGGTAAGTAACATTTAGGAGGTAATGCTTGTGTGTCAAGACTTTTAGGAAGTAACATTTAGTAACATTTAGAAAGCAAGCAACATTTAGGAAGTAACATTTAGTAACATTTAGGAAGTAACATTTAGTAACATTTACAAAGCAAGCAACATTTAGGAAGTAACATTCAGTAACATTTAGGAAGTAACATTTAGTAACATTTAGTACTGGCAAAATAAGGCCAATCAAACAAGTAAGTCCACAAATATCAAGCCAAAGGAAAAAGAAAGCAAAGTTAAAACAAAAAGACATTGAACAAAGTCTGTAGAGACACAAGACTGTAGAGACATAAGCCAAAGGCAAAATAAGGTCTTGATCCTATTTCACACAAGATTGTAGAGACACAAAGTCTCATTCCAAGGCTAAGTCCATAAATATCAAGCCAAAGGAAAAAAAAATGAATCACTGCAGCCAGTTAAGACATTGAACATACTTCCTGTTCAATTTCACACAAATCAAATTGAAACCCTAAATCCTAAATCAGATTGAAACCCTAAATCCTAAATCCTAAATCCTAAATCCTAAATCAGATTAAAACCCTAAATCCTTATACAAATTGAAACCCTAAATCCTAAATCCTATGAGATTGAAACCCTAAATCAGTATAAAAATTGAAACCCTAAATCCTTATACAAATTTAAAGAATCTGAAAGAGGGAGAGAGAGGTGCTAACCACGACATCGGATGGAGCGAGGGGCCTCGCCTGATGACGTAGCCTACTGGGTTGGCGCCGACAATGGCCGTGGATGGCGCAGGGTTGCCATTGGTGAGAGATAGGAGAGGAGGTGGCACCGGGGTTGTTGCAGAGGGAGTGGGAGAGGGAGTAGGAGTCCCTGAGGCAGGAGGAGGAGTCGGGGCCGGGTTTGGAGAGGGAGTGAGACTCAGGGCCGGGTTTGGAGAGGAAGTGGGAGTGGGAGTCGGGGCCGGATTTGGAGAGGGAGTGGGAGTGGGAATCGGGGCCGGGTTTGGAGAGGGAGTGGAAGTGGGAGTCGGGGCCGGGTTTGGAGAGGGAGCCGGAGGCGCTGAAGCGGCTGAGTTCGATGGCGAGGTTTGCAGCGGTGGAGGAATCGGGGATGGAGTGGACGAGGTTTGCTTCTTTTTCCCCTTCACAGGGCGGCATTTAGGAGGCATGGCGGAGGAGAGGTGGAGGAGGGACGAGAGGAGCGGCGGAGGAGGGGTAGCTGCAAGTTGGAGAGGGAGGAGGCGGAGGAGAGACAGAGAGAGAGAGAGATAGAGAGCGATGAGTGAAAATGATTTGGGGCTAGGGTTAGGGGAGGAGTCCGAGTTTGTAAAATCCTACATGTTCAGGCGACGGATATTTAAAACAATATTGTTGCCTGAAAATTTGGCGGAAATTCAAATTTTCGTGAAAATAAAGGGGGAAAATTCACTTTTCCATTGGGGAGACGTACTAGTAATAAGTTCGCCTCCTGAATCATGTCAGGCGACGAAAAATAAACAATTCCATCGACTGACCATTTGGCGGAAATTCAAATTTTTGTGAAAATAATGGTGGGAAATGAAATTTTATTCGAGCCAAAATGGGGCAAAAATTCACTTTTCCATTGGGGAGACGTACTAGTAATAAGTTCGTCTCCTGAATCATTTCAGGCGACGAAAAATAAACAATTCCGTCGACTGACCATTTGGCGGAAATTCAAATTTTGGTGAAAATAAAGGTGGGAAATGAAATTTTATTCGAGCCAAAATGGTGTGAAATTCACTTTTCCATTGGGGAGACGTACTTTCAATAAGTTCGTCTGCTCAATACTCTCAGGCGACGGGAATTTAATTGTTCCGTCGCCTGAAAAAATACAGATTTTTTTAAAAAGAGCACTTGGCATGTGTTATTTCCCTGTTTACCATAACTTAATGACAAATTGCACCAAAGAAAATAATCTTGGAAGTCATGATACCAACCATGTCATACACATACGAAAATAACCGCCATTTCTCACAAAAACAACGATTACAATATATGATTTATGGAATCCGAAGACATTATCAACCTTCGTCATCGTCGTTTTCCTCTTCGTCATCCTCTTGTTCATCTTCATCTTCATCGTCGTCTTCATCTTCATCTTCATCTTCATCTTCATCTTCATCTTCATTATGTTCATCTTCATCTTCATCTTCAACATCATCGTCTTCTCCTTCTTCTTCCTCCATTTCAAGATCAATGGCGAGGTTCAAATTTTCGAAATAGATCACCGGGCCAATCTCCTGATAAGCTTCTTCCACCTCATTGGTAAGATCATCTCCGCGAGTTGCTAGAGTTTGAGGATCATAAACGTTCCTATGGGACATCACATTAACTACTTTCCAAGCATCACCCGCCTTTGGATCATCCACGTAAAACACTTGCCTCGCCGAGCGTGCAAGACAAAACGGGGAATCCTCATACCAATTGCTGTTTGTGTCCACAGAGAGCAAACCCATATCTACCTTGGTGCTTCCACTATTTTCAGGGTCGGTGTCAAACCACTTGCATTTAAACAACACAACTGGCATACAAGTAGCGTATATCAGCTCTATCACTTGTTCAAGTACCCCATAGTACTTAGCATCCGAAGTTTCCACCATCACCCCTGAATTTTGTGTTCTCAAATCTTTGTCTTTGTCCCATGCCACAAACTTCACCCCATTGACAGAGCAGGCCCAATACAGTTTGCATTGTAGTGGCCCCTTTTCCAAGTTCAGAACCTCCGGTTTTAGGTAGTTGTCTCCATCTCTGTGCAACTTAGAAACCTATACAACATAACATGTTAGAGTTCTGTTTTGGGAAAACAAACATGCAATTTGTTCAATGAAACATCACGTTCGTTCTTACCCAATGGTAGAAATAACTGAGAAAATCTTTTCTACGGTCCCATTCTTCATACTCCGGGTAAGCCTCACTATACAGGTTCTCATGCGATGTCAAGAGAGTGAAAAGAGAGTGAAAAGAGAGGTAGTTCTCGTACCTATCGATTTGTGAAAGAATTTGCTCCCCGTTCCAAGCATAAGGGCGTGTTCTGTGTTCTTCACTTCCATTGAATGCCATACCATCGGTTCGCCACGGGTGGTTTAGTGGAAGCCATTTACGGTGCCCATCGTAAACCATTCTCCCTTGTTCATGCGTTGCAGAAGTACCGTCCAAGCAAATAGGGCAGGCTTTATACCCCTTCGTCGCAGCTCCAGCCAACATCCCCAAGCCAGGAAAGTCGCTTATAGTCCACAACACTGCTGCTTTCATCGTGAAAGTGGACCTTGAGTATCGATCAACAGTATATACTCCAATCCCCCATAAGTGGCGAAGCTCATCGATCAACGGCTGCATGAACACACTAAGACACTTTCCTGGAGACTTTGGTCCCGGAATCAACAACGCTAACATGTTGAATTCCTTCTTCATGCACAACGACGGAGGCAAGTTGTATGGCATCACTATGACAGGCCATGTGCTATGGAGGGCTGACTGATTCCCAAATGGATTGAATCCATCGGTTGCAAGTGCAAGTCTCACATTCCTCACGTCTTCAGAGAAATGCGGGTAGGTTTTGTTGAATTCTTTCCATGCCTCACCATCTGATGGGTGTTTCAACCATTCTGCATCTCTCACCCGCTCACCATGCCATCGCATAGCCTTTGCAATGTTCGGTTCCATGAACAATCTCTTCAGTCTAGGGGTTAAGGGAAAGTACCGGAGAACCTTCCTGGGAACCTTGCCTCTCGTACCCTCCCTAGTACACCACCTAGGTGTGTTGCACTTGGGGCACGCTTCAAGATCTGCATATTGTTTGCGAAATAGCACACAGTTATACTCACAAGCGTCGATCAGCTCGTACCCAAATGCAAGGTCCCTAATCACACTCTTCATCTTCGCTCCATCCGTAGGATGTCTATGTCCTTTCGGCAACATGCGAGCTATGTGTGCGCACATGGCGTCCATGCTCCTATCTGTCCAACCAAACTCTGACTTCATTTGCATTGCATCCAGACAGGCATCCAGAACAGTCATATCGTTGTTCTCACACAATGGCATGTTTGCTGCCTCTACAAGCCTATTATATTTCTCGTAATCATCGTCAACAACATATTGGAACGGAGGATCGTCGGGGACAGAGTGCGCCTCATATCCGGCATGAAACGGAAAAGCATCGTGCAGAATGTTCATAGCAGGGCCATCAACGGAGGAAGATGCCCCTTCCTCCAGGATCTGCGTTCGTCGTTGCTCATTTGTCCTATCAACTGGGGCTTCGCCATGCTTGTCCCAAACAGTATAACTAGGCCACATTCCCATGTGGGCCAAATGACTGTGTATTTCATCTATTGGGTGCCATTCATTGTTGCGGCATCTCCGACATGGACATAGGAAATGAGTCATTCCATTCGCATTATCTCTAAGATTCTGCATAAAGAGAAATATTCCATTTTGATACTCCCCATGAGCGTGAGGAAGTAGCATCCAACTTTTGTCGTCCATTATCGTCCTATCATTATCAATCCATTCATATGAATTCATCACATTCTAAGATGAAATTGCACATAAACAATCCATTCTCATCATCTATGGCATTCTACACCACATTCTAAAATAAAATTGAACATAAACAATCCATTCCCATACACAATCCATTCATACCTCAAACTCAATTTAAAATCAATTTCCAATCATAACGTTCTAAATTCATTTTTCATCAAAAACTCAAATAAAAATTCCATTCTCATCATCTATGTCATTCTACACCACATTCTAAAATAAAATTGAACATAAACAATCTATTCACATAAACAATCAATTCATAACACAAACTCAATTTAACGTCCATTTAACCTCAATTTCAACTCCATATATACATACACAACTCTTTCCCCTCATAAACTCCATTCAAACAACTTTTTTACCATCCAAACTCCATAAACAATCTATTCACATAAACAATCAATTCATAACACAAACTCAATTTAACCTCCATTTAACCTCAATTTCAACTCCATATATACATACACAACTCTTTCCCCTCATAAACTCCATTCAAACAACTTTTTTATCATCCAAACTCCATTAAAAAAGACAAGCTCATCATCAAATATCCAAACAAACAATGTATATGCATATATTCAACAAAAAAAAACAAAAAAATTTAAAATTTATACATACCTTCAATGGAGGTGTGAAATGGGGGAAGAGTTTTCGAGCCCTCTAGGGTTATTTTGGGAGAAAAGATGAAGATGAGAATGATTTATTGTACAGTACAACCGATTTTAATTGTTTGTTAAGGAAAACACATTCAGGCGACGGATATATATATAACTCCGTCTCCTGAGTGAATAGTAATAAATATGGGGTCAACTACCCCACTTTTCAGGCGACGGACATATTTAAATATTCGTCTCCTGAATGAACAGTATTTAATATCCCCAACCAACCGGACTTTATTACTCTACTTTTGAAAAAGTCCAACGTTCAGGCGACGAACCACAAGAACTTCCGTCGCTACAAAGGCCCGAACAACGCTCAGGCGACGAACCACTAGTATTTCAGTCGCTACAAAGGCCCATTATGACAGCCGTCATTCGGATACCTATTTGGGCGACCGATCTTGAGCAAAGGTCGTCGCCTGAAATTGTTCCGTCGGCTGAGTACAGTTCAGCCGACGAACATTGAGATTTTCTGGTTGGCTGAACATGGGGTGGAGGCGGTTTGGGTCTCCTAACGTTCAGGCGACGGGCCTTAGTAAGTTCGTCGCCCGAACCTGATTCAGGCGACGAACCTTTTGAGTTCCGTCGAGCGAGACGCAATCTGGCGTAGTGTTGCCTCTTGCAAACACGCATAATGAAATGCAAGGGGCGTTAATCCTTTTTTTGTTTTTGTTTTTGTTTTTGATCTTAGTCCCGTTCGATCGGGCTCATCCGCTTTATATCTTGATTGGATACCATGTAACCCATTTAAAGTTGACTCTCCCACTCACAAGTGACTCAATATTTTCAAGATGATTCGAATTCCGAACTTATTGAGATTTATCCCTATAACCAACTTGAAAAGAGTCTATATATATTAATCCAATTTTAAGTCATGAGCTAAAATAAAGCACGTACAAAACACACACACATCTATATATAGATGGCTACAACATGCCCAATACAACGAAAGTGAACCATATATATTAGAACATCGCTAATTCTATCCTCTTCTTGAAGGAGGTCGACTTGGCTTGCAAGTGTAGTTGAACCAAACATAGGACGCGACGATTGCGAGAACACCAGAAAATCCAACAGCACCCCCTACAATGAGTCCATTTACAAAATATTGCATCCTATGATATCTATCTATTACATTGTTGGTAGAAGGAGCTGATGCATTATTGGCACAAGGGTGATTTATCTGCTCACCACACAAGTGTGGATTCCCTATAAAACTGGATTCATCAAATGTGTCAAGTTGACCGTCAAATGGTATTGGACCTTCAAGGTTATTGTAAGACACATTAAATCTTGACAAAAAATTCAACCTTTGAAGTGAAGTTGGGATCTCTCCGGTCAGAATATTTTCAGAAAGGTCCAGCCCTTCCAACTTTTTCATGTTTGATATACCCACTGGAATGTGACCTGAAAAGTTATTCTCACTAAGATCAAGATATTGAAGATTCTTCAAGTTACCAATTTGCAGTGGAATGTTACCGCTAAATCTATTACTGGAGAGATCTAACTCATAACTAAAGACGATAGCACTTGTCCAAGAAATAGGTTGATCACCTACTATTATTGGGAGATCATATTGAAAATAGGTGTGGTTCGCATCATTATTTTGTGTGGTCATTGAGGGTAATTGGCACAATTGTAGGGGAAACTCTCCAGACAAACTATTGCCTTCTAAATGCAATAGAATTAGGTTTGGCAAAGTCCCCAACCAATCTGGAAGTTTACCTGTCATTTTATTGCTTGACAGATCTAGGAAACACAATCTCTTCAAATTAGATAGCCAATTGGGAATGGGACCCCGAAATTCGCAACTTGACAGCATTAAAACTTGGAGCTCTGGGAATCCATTCAAACTAATAAAGTTCTTGTGAACTGGAAGGGGCTCGCCATAAAAGTTGTTTGAAAGGAAAAGGGTGGTTAGGTTCTTACATCTTGCTAAAGCTCTAAGCGCCGTTGAGATATTTGTAAGAGAATTGTAACCTAATGAGAGGAAAGTCAAGGATTTCAAGCCACCAATCTTAGGCGAGATTTGCCCGGTTATTTTGTTACCGGATATTCGAAATGCAACAAGTAGTTTGCAAGAGTATATACTTTCGGGTATAGTGCCCTCCAGTATATTGTAACCAAGATCAAGCTTTCGGAGATGAACGAGTCTTGAGAAATCTAATTTGGAGACGTCTCCGTTAAGAAAGTTAACCCTCAAAATGATCTCTTCTAGCTTTGAGCAATTCATCAAAGAGGATGGGATAGGACCGTGAAGTTTATTGTCGGGCAAGTAAAGCTTTTCCAAGTAAAAGAGCTTCCCAATCTCTCGAGGGATGGAACCATGAAGGCTATTTGAAGTCAAATCAATGACCTTAAGGTTGGAGAGCCCAACAATACCCTCCCAGGGTAGTGTTCCATGAAAGTGGTTATTGGAAAGATTAAAATGAGTGAGCTTAACAAGGTTACCGATAGAGGAAGTGATGATACCTTCTAAGCCTCTTGAAGGCAATTGCAGATGGGTAACCCTGCCACTCGAATCGCAATCTACCCCTTCCCAGTAACAACAACTTATAGAAGAAGACCAATTTAACGGAGGAGAAGAAGAGGAGGTTGATATGTTGGCAGAGAATGCAAGAAGAGAGGATTGATCTTGATGATTACAAGCTTGCTCATAAGACAGAGCAGTGGGGATGGAGAAGACCAAAACGGTAAAGACAAGTACTTGGGCAAGCATTTTTTTATATATATTTTGGGTAAGGTCTTAGCTTTCAGTTATGTGCTGAATAAGTGGGATCAAAGTTTGATGTTTATATCGATATCCATGTTGGCCTTAAATATATACTGGTTGCCGAGAAATAATGTGGAAGTGTGCACTACGTAAGTTCACTAAAAAAAACTGAATAAATTAAAGAATAATGACTTTAAATAATATATTTTAAAATTCAGATAAATTCATATAATAAAAATTATGATATTAGATAATTAAAAATAATACGAATTATTGAGGTAAAAGTGTGCAATTTTACAAGTCATTCTATGTCATAACGGGGGTACGTGAGATAATCATTTTCTAATACGAATTATTTAGAATCATTTTCCTAAATTAAATTAAGTGAATAATGTAGGTGAATATATACCCTAAAAAAATTCCAAAATGCGTGGATGACGGGCAAGAAATTATTAGAGGAAGACTTGCTGAGATTGAGCTTTCACATTCAAAATGTTGAACAGTCTGCTTGACTTGCAAGTCCTTTACATGTACTCACGCGGCTTCACATGCAACCTGTGACATGTAACCGGCCTTTTTTTTAACTCTTTTTTTTTTTTTTTTTTTTAAACGGAAAAAATTTGACCATAGAGTTGAGCTCTATCAGCCAAGAGCATCCTTGCGGATGAGACTACTCAACAGAGAATCATCAGGAGTCAAGAATCCATTAGAAGCAGAAGCAATACGTGACAAGCGATCAGCTACCAGATTTGCCTCACGGGAGACATGACGAATCTCAACAGAACCAAAGAAGCCCAGCGAGACTAGACTGTCCGAGACAATCATTTCAGAGTCTCCAGTAGGCTTCCCCAAACCTTTCAGACTTTTTATTATTGTTAAGTTGTCTCCTTCAATGATAAGGTTAGTTATTTTCTGTTCTTTTGCAGCCAGAAGTCCCTTCTAGAGACCCAAACTCTCACAGCCACAAACCGAACTGATTGGTGATGGTCCGTTGCCAGTGAAAATTGGAGAACCTGCGGAATCCCGAAGGATGTAGCCGTAAGTGCCCAAACCATCAGCAGAGAGGGACCCGTCAAAATTTAGTTTATAAGTTCCATTTGGTGGGGGTTCCCATTTGGTTCTCTTTCTCTTCGATATTGCTCTTGGTTTGTCAACATTTGTGGATGATTTTTTTAACTGGTTAGTGCCAGTAGCGGATACAAAATTTTTGCTGAGGGGGACTGAAAATTATACAGAACGATATAATGACTCATACCTACTATGTTATAGAAACCATATTATATCTTGTCATTATAAGACAAACACCCATTAATATGCAATTTAACAAACACCCATTAATATGCAATTTAACAAACTTCCACAACCATGGGAACCTCTATTACCCCTTTTCAAATTTATTTTCACTTTTTCTTTTCATTTACATATCTTTTCCTTTATTATATTGTTATCATCATATATTATTGTCAATTATTTTTATTTATAGTTTTATAAATAAATAAAAATAGCAAGTACTTGATATAAATATATTTTATTACATCTAGATTAAAATTAACAAAGTTAGAAACATTATAACATGCGTAAATACTAATCGAGCTACCTATAAATTCGGATCATAGCCTTGGGCATTCGGGTGTTGAATGATTGTTAAATATTTGTAACATCGCGTGAAATTAAGAATTTTTTAGAAGATTTGGATCAAAAGGCATATTTGGAATGGGTGGGTTATTTGGATGATTGAGATCCATAGTGAGAATAAGTGCAACTACAATAGGTCAAGATGTGAGTATATATATAGGGTAAAATTGAGCTCAAATTATAGAGAAAAATAAAATTAAACCAATGAGTTATTTTATTTAAAAATAATAATGAAATATAAATATATTTTCTATTTCATTTTACACATGTTTACAATTAATAAATATGGATGGAAAAGAGAAGATGTTCCTTTTTCATAAAAGAAAAAGGAAAACAAAATTAGAAAAGGAAAGAGGTTAACTCTTTCTACCAAGATAACCCCTTTCATCCCCTTACCTTAAGACCCACAACCATGAGCTTACCTTTTACTAACCTTAAGGTAAGGAAATCTCATGGTTGCTCATGCTCTTAACTAGACCTGTCAAAAGGGTCATTCGGGTTGGGTTCGGGTCGGGTCACTTCGTGTTTCGGGTAAAACGGGTCTCGGGTAAAACGGGTTCTGGGTTTTTCGGGTTGACTCGAACTCGGGTTTGATCGGGTTTCGGGTCGGGTTCGGGTCGATTTCGGGTTTTTCAATTTTTTCTTTTTTAAATTAAAAAAATCATTATTTGATAATTTTGTGATAAATTTTAATTATATATAAAAAAAAAATAATTATATATAATTATAAATCAACCGGGTCAACTGGGTCACCGGGTCAATCGGGTCAAAATTACCGGGTCAGTCGGGTCACCGGGTCGAAAGCCAGATTATCCGGAAAATTTCGGGTTTATCGGGTTGGGTCGGAAAAAAAATTCGGGTCAAAATTTTCGGGTTCGGGTCGAGAATTTTTCGGGCCGATCGGGTCGGGTCACCGGGTCGGGTTGTGTTTTGACAGGTCTACTCTTAACCACTTAAATTTGGGCCCTACTCAACCCCTCTCTACACTTAAAAGAGTAATACTCCCTCCGTCCAAAAATACATAGACTTTTACTATTCACGCACGTTGTTTTAGGGGTTAAAAACTAGGGGTTTTTTGGTAAGTGTCCTTTTGGTGCCCAAAATTTAAGCCCAAGGACAAAAGGGTTGAAATATTAGGTGAGTGTTCATTTTTTCCAATTTTGCCCCTACCTTTATTTCTTCCTCTTTCCCAAATTAAAACAGATCTGGAAAAAAATTAGAGTCGGATCATCTATGGCGGTCGATCCTCACTCGCTGCACACCATCTCCCACCTCCCGCCTCCTGCCTCCTCGCTGCACACCTCCGACAACCGCCCCTCTCTCCGCCGCCGACGAGCTCTTCCAGATCCGAATAAATCTGATCGGTCGGCAACGCCATGGAAGGAGAATCACTGCCATCGCTTGACCTCCTCTCCGTTCGACCCTAAATCCAAGCCTTCTACCCGCTCAATCACGTTCTACATCTATCAAGGATGGTTTTCGTGCAAAAACCCCTCTCAAATTTATACAAAATCGCTAACCGTCATTGTTGGACACTTTGGAGCTTCGTGAAACAGTCGCTTAGCAGCCACTGTTCAAGCATTTTTCGCGGTATGTAAGATCATCCTTCGACAAAATCAACACAACGAGACTGAAGTAGAGATTACACTCGTCAGTTGGATAGGTCATACGCGTCAAACGGAGCTCTGTGTAAGGAGAACGAGCTGTCGGAAGATCGGCGAAAATCACTGTTGAAGCTGCTCGAGATGGGGGAAGAAGAAGAGTAATTACGCCAAACCTCCCAGACTTTCTGTTTTTTTATAAAATATGCCCCTGTGTTAATTTCTAAAATTTCAGAAATTATCCCGCAATTATAGAAGTTGTTCTAACTCGCGTAATCTCCGTTAAAAAATTAAAAATGTAACTATTATTGTCACCATAATAAAAACAAAGTCATAGATACTGTCACCGCTATAAAAACGTGGTCATAGACACTGTAATCAAAAGAAAATCTTATAGGGGCTAATGAGAAACCAAAATGCATGTGGTGATAGTTCTCTTATAACATATGAATGGTTAAGAGGGTCATAGATGTTGTAAGCAAAATAAAACTAGGATCATAGACACTGTAACCACTATAAAAACACGGTCAAATATACTGTAATAAAAAAGAAAACCCTATAGACGATGTAACCAAAATAAAAACAGTTTTATAGACATTGTATCCACTATGAAAAAGGTTCATAGACACTGTAATCAAAAGAAAATCCTAGGAAAAGGGAAGCACAAACCCTATAGGGGCTAATGAGAAGCCAAAATACACGTGGTGACAGTTCTTCTCTAATTTCTAATTTCTAGTTTTTTAGATTTTTTTAAATTAGTGTCACCACAATTAAAAAAAAATAAAAATGTAACTACTATTGTAACCACTATATAAAAAAAATAAAGTCATAGATACTGTCACCACTATAAAAACATGGTCATAGACACTGTAATCAAAGGAAAATCATATCATAAAGGAAGAACAAGCCCTATTGAGACTAATGAGAAGCCAAAATAAATGTGATGACAATTCTCCTCTAATACATGAATGGGTAAGAGGGTCATAGACACTGTAATCAAAATAAAAACAGTGTCATAGCCACTGTCACCACTATAAAAACAAAGCCATAGACACTGTAATCAAAAGGAAAACCCTATGACGCTGTAACAAAAATAAAAACAGCTTTATAGACACTGTCATCACTATGAAAAAAAGTTCATAGACACTGTAATCAAAGGAAAACCCTAGGAAAAGGGAAGCATAAACCCTAAAGAGGCTAATGAGAAGTCAAAAGAACATGTGATGTACAGTATGGTTTAGGGTTTAGGGTTAAGTCTTTAGGGTTTAGGGTCAAGACCCTAAACCCTATCCTAAACCCTAAACCCTAAAATGTTAAGTACAGTACGTCGTTAAGAGATGATTGATGTCACCAAATGGAAAACCTAGGACAAGGTAAGCACAAACCCCAAAGGGGCTAATGAGAAGCCAAAAGACATAGGTGGATAGTTCTCCTTCAATATATAAATGAGTAAGAGAGTTATAGACATTGTCACCACTATGAAAACAGGATAATAGACATTGTCACCACTATAAAAACCGAGTCATAGACACTGTCACCACTATGAAAAAAAAGGTCATAGACACTGTAATCAAAGGAAAACCCTATAGACGTTGTGACCAAAATAAAAACAGGGTCATAGACACTATCGCCACTATGGAAAAAGGGTCAAAGACACTGTAACCAAAGGAAAAACAAGGTTATAGACACTGTAATCAAAATAAAAACATGAACGTAGACACTATAACAAAGAAAAACAAGGTCATAGACACTGTAACCAAAATAAAAATAGGGTCATAGACACTGTAATCAAAGAGAAAACCTAGGACAAAGGAGACAAATTTTTTATGAGAAGTTCATTTCAAAAGTTTTTTTAAATTTTTTTTTACGGGGTCACTGTCACCACTCTTATTAGTGGTGACACGCTGTAACCAACATAAAAATAGGGTCATAGACACTGTCACTAATACAAAAATAATGTCATAGACACTGTAATCAAAATAAAAACAGAGTCGTAGACACTGTAACCAAAGAAAAATAAGGCCATAAGCACTGTAATCAAAATAAAAACAGGGTTATAGACACTGTAACCAAAGGAAAAATCTAGGACAAAATTCGGTACAAAAAGACATTAACACTGTCTTTTTAATACAGTACAAAATTAGGTACAAAAAGACTAATTGAACCTTAATACAGTACAAAATTGGGTACAAAATTGAACCTTAATACAGTTCTAATAACAAATTAACACTAATTCAACCTTAATACAGTACAAAATTGGGTACAAAAAGACAAGCTACCACGGTGTTACCCTAATTCACAGTCCCTAATACATAGAGCTTTTGATTAATCTTCAATTCATCTTCAAGCGCCAAATCAAACCGATGAGCATAGACCTTCAAATTAAAGAACAAATACACAACTTACTAATCAAAACCCAATACAACTACAAAGAATAAATACATGAATAAATAAAAGCAAATCGCCAAATTAAAACCCAATCCAACTGAACTAAATCAAATTAACCACCATTACAACCAAAATAAACTCAATGAAATCCCTAGATCTATTCATCACGCATAAACTCAACGGAGGGAGATAGAGAAGTGGGCGCGGGCTCTGGGATCTGAACGGAGGGAGGATGAGATGATAGTTAATTACCGTGTTGACGGTGACGATGACTGGTGCAGATCGCTCTCGAGCTATTAGCGCAGACGCCGTGGGGAGGGCGGTGACGGTGGCGGTGACTGGGACGCCGCAGACAAGATCGACGGAGGCGGGAGGGGAGGCGGATGCGAGGAAGGAGACGAGAGCGTCGGAGGAGATTTGGGAGAGGAACCTGGGGTAGCGAGGGAGGAGACGATAGCGTCAGATGCAGATCCGAACGGTGTAAGGTAAAATTAAATCAGGGGTATAAGGGGTATTATGAAATTATTTTGGACATTTACTAGTAATGCTCCAATACTAGGACATTTAGTATTTGGTCCAAAGGCCAAAGGCCTTTGGACCAAATTACTTCTAAAAACTATATAAAATATTAAGTTTTTTTAACAATTACAAAATTATTATCAATATGTTTATAATTGTTAAAAAAATCAATAAAAAAGTCAATATTTTATATAGTTTTTAACTCCTAAAACAACGTGCGTGAATAGTAAAAGTCCATGTATTTTTGGACGGAGGTAGTATATTTGATATTTATATAATTTTTAACTTTTAAAAAGAGTAATAAAGTAATTTAAATTTGAATAAGTTGAGAAATATTTTTTTTCCATGTAATAAAGTAATTTAAATTTGAATAAAGTAATTTTTAACTTTTAAAAAGAGTAATAAAGTAATTTAAATTTGAATAAGTTGAGAAATAATTTTTTTTCCATGTAAATAAGTTGAGAAATAGTTTTTTTTCACAACATTATTTATGTCATATACAATAATATAATTGATACTTATATAATTTTTAACTTTTAAAAAGTGTAAAAAAATTATTTAAATTTTAATATGTTGAGAAATAGTTTTTTTTATATGTAAATAAACGATAAATAGTTTTTTATTTCATAAACATGAAAAAAAAATAAAAATAAAAGGGTCTAATCCTAATTATCGCACCGGGCCTCTGAAAACATCGGGACGGTCTTGCTTCAAACACCTTCAATTAAGTGCAATAGAAAGCAACAAATTTGCAAAGTACATATTCCATAAAAACTTCCCCAAATCACAAATTCAATTCACAAACCACAAATTCATAAACTTCATTCTCACAATCACATATACACATTAAATGACAAAATTCATTCCCAAAATTACAAACCCTAATCAAAATTTCACCAAATTGATTCTCAAAATCAAACCCTAAACAAATGGGAGGTGAGGAGGCTCGACCTCTGAACCAATTCCTTCTTTTGCTAAGCGCCTTTTCTTTTTCAATACACCTTCTAATTTTATTTATTTCAAAACTATTGCTATATATATATATATATAGAGGTTGGGTCAGGTGTTTACACCCCTTATTGTGTTTTGTGTTAACAAATATAGGCCATTGATTGATTATGAATGAATGGGTGATATTAATTGAGACTTTCCCTTTTTATTTAAATAAAAAAGAGTAGGTCCCACCACTTTAATAGCCAACTTGCTGTAGAGGAAGCGCGTGCGTTGATTTTTTTAGGTAACGTTTTTTATTTTTGGGATGAGGAGATTTTTCTTCCACTATGCGTTCGATGAAAATATTCGCTAGGATAATAGTAATTATTCGCTAAATTGATTGTTATTATTCGTCTATAAATATGAGTTATCAATAATAGCAAAAGGGTTGATCAATTTTTCAACTATTCGCGAGGCTGATAGTAATTATTCGCCAAGTTGACAGTAATTATTCGCTAGGTTAAAAGAATATATAAATGTAATTCTTGATTTCCACCTCTAATTAACCACATACATATGAATAATTCTTTACTATCACCGAATAATTCCTTATTATTACCGAATATAAACTGTGAACTTGTCGAATAATTCATTACTATCACCGAATAATTCCTTATTATTACCGAATAGAAACTATGAACTTGTCGAATAGTGACTCTGAACATGAGATTAATAGAACAATCATATGAATTCCACCGAATAATTGTTTATTATCACCGAATATCACTATGAAGTTGTCGAATACAAAGACAAAAATGTTGATTCAACAAAAAAAAACCCTGAAATTCAAAGACAAAAATGTTGATTCAACAAAGAAGAAAAGGAAAAAAAAAATGACTTGAAGATAGAGGAAGTTATCAACCATTGCAGCGGAGTCGAAGACGAGGCGGGGCGGCGGAGCCATTGCAGCAGCGGCGCCACCTAGGTTGGAGATTCGAGCAGGAAGAAGATCCCGACGCCCCCGATCTGTCTTCGTCACGGTTAGGGCTGAGTTCCCAGGTATGCGTCGTCGATGGGGAGGGAGGACTAGGGTCGACGGCGTCGGAGTCCTCGGGTTCGCAGATACGGCATCAGAGTCTTACGATGATGTGGTGGTGGCGGCGATGTGAGCAGGGGCCGGGATCTGGAGAAATCCCTCGGGTTCGCAGACACGGGGTCGGGATCTGGAGATGTGAGCAGGAAGAAGATCCCGACGCCCCTCACTGATGTCACTGGGCTGCGGCGGTGATGCGTGTTGTTGTAGGAGGATGGTCAAGTATGAAATAAATATAAAATAAAGTTCAGACTGACTTCCCTGTCTCAGCAAATAAATACAAGACTTCCTCCCGTTGTAGTAGAAGGTTGTCAGGATCGAATCCACGAGGAAGCACGTCAGCAGTTCTTAGGTAGCAACAGATTCTCACAGACAAGCAGCAGAAAAGACAGAAACAAAGAAATAAAAGCAAAACAGAAGCAAGACAGAAAATAACGAAAGAAAGTAAAGAACAAAAGCAAACGAAAGTAAAGAACAAAGCAAGGCAGCAACTTTACTCAATCTCGACAAGCAGTAACTCGAGATCGACAAGGGACAGTAAAAAAAATAGAAACTTTCAGCTCGACGACAGAAGCAGAAACTCAACTCGACCTAGACTAAAACCGTACTCGATATCGACTAAGGTCCTACTCGATATCGACGAGACTCTCCTCTGTATCGACAAGAAAAAAAACAGAAACTTTAAATTGCAAATTTCTAACCAAAACTCAGATTTTCGACAGAAATAAATCAATATAATAAAAGACTTCCAAGGCCATGGTATCAACACCACAACGATAACCATGCAAAGTAACACATAAAGGCATAAAAGATCATGCTTTCCATCAAAATAACTTTCGTTATTAACAAATAGGCATATAGAGGCTTTCGCATAAACCCTAATTGTTACTAACCCTTTTCACATAATTAATCCAAGTTGCATTAAGATCACTTTCGCTTCAATAACACAAACAAGGATCACCTTCAACTCTCGCAAAAGAATCATGCGCATAGGGATAGAAGACGAATTGCATAAAAGATCTGACCTTTACTGCATCATCTCACATGGCCACCGTCGGGCTCACCCCAGCCCCAGAAGTGGGTGGACTACTCACGCCTCATTGCAATCGCAGACATTGATGTATGAAAAGAAACTTGCATTAAACTATATTCAAAGCCTTTACAATTCCGGCAATCAACTTTCGCAGAATGCCAAAACCCTAAAAACTTTAGAACTCCTAAAACTTCTCTGTGGAACTACTTCTCTACCTCTCAAATTGAATTGTTGAATTGGAATTAATGAAAAACCAGCCCCTAGGGCTTTATTTATAGCCTTCTAACCCTTGCTAATCAAGAATAGAATCTTCTATCTCTATCTAAAATTATATCTAAAACTTTAATGATAAACAAAAGCGATAAAGAAATTAAATCTAAAATGGAAAAGATAAATCTAAACTAGGTAAGTCTCTTCATGTTGATAGATTCCCCTTCCATGGATAGAACTTGATAGATCTCGGCAATCTCGGATTTCTTCGGCCCCAAGGATTCCCAACTCTACTCGGACTGCTCTCGGCGACGCGTTTCCAGGACTTGGTCTACTCGACATCGACAAGGGCTCGTCGACATCGATGAGGATTCGTCGTCGACTGGTGTTCTCGGGTGACTCTGCTCGACAAGCTCGGATCTGGGCTCCTGGGCGTCGTCGATCTCGACTAGGGCTTATCGAGATCGAGTAGAGGTGTGGTCGAGGATGGCTCTCTGGTGATGTCGAGGACTCCTCCTCGGCACGGACTCGGACAGGCGCTCGGTGGCTCGTCGATCTCGACAAGGTCTCGTCGACATCGACTAGGGTTGTGCTCGGCGTCTTCGTCCTCGACTTCTCGATCAGCTTCTCTTCTTGTCGACTCCGGGCGTGGCGCTGAGGTTTCGTTGATCTCGACTAGGTCGTCCTCGAGATCGAGTAGGGCTCCGGAGCTGGGTTGGTCTGGCTCTCGACACTGCTCCTAGTCGACAAGGCCTGTGCTCGGACATGTTCGTCTAGATCGAGTAAGGCTTACTCGAGATCGAGTAGCCTGGGCTCTCAACTTGATTCGACTGGTTCCGCTGCTTCTTTGACCTTGGACTTCTGTAGTGGTTTTCCGAGCTTTTCTGATCTTCCTTAGAGTTGCTGTAAAACGTCTCGAATTCTGCGAATTTAAACAGAAACTGGTGTAGATTCCATAATTTGGCAAATAAATATAAACTACATAGATTCTGTACTATTTAACCCAATTGTATGCAATGTATGCAGAAAACGATATAAAAGTTACTGTAAAACATGACAGATTCAGCTCACAACAATGCGGTGGCTCTGGGGTACTGAATCACCCCTTCCTCTTCAACCTCTGCCACGAGGAGAATTCTTAATTAGAACCAGAGAGGAGGCTGGAACGTGATTGTTGTGGGTTAGGGTTTTTTAAACACGCGCTTGGGTGAAGTTGGATAGGTTTATTTTCCAATTAATTTATAATTAAATTAATATATTGAAATAATCCAGGCCATTCATTTTCTCTCATCCAATGGTTTAGATTAGTTAACACAAAACACAATAAGGCTTGTTAACATTTGATCCATCCTCTATATATATATATATATATATATATATATATATATATATATATATATATATATATATATATTTTATTGCATCCCCTTTTTATAATCTACGGGGGATTCAGCCACCCCGAGCCCCCGTGGATCCGCCACTTGTTAGAGCGGATATATATTCGAGCTCAACGAGTCGAGTATATTAGTTATTCATGTTTAGCAAGTTTATATATCATTGGAATGTAACCGGTAAAGTTGATGTCCTTTTCATGTATTCACGCTAGCTAGCTAGACTAGACTTACAAGTCCTTTTTTTTTTTAACTCTTGTTAGTTTAGAGCATATATTTGAGTTGAACGAGTCGAATATTACTTGTTCATTTATAACTTATTATAAGACACATCTTTTAATGGTAGGAAATGCAAATCTGCTAGTGATTTTGGGATCTCTCTGTCGTACTATTTTCCAAAACTTTCAAAGTTTGATCTACTGATGAGAGATGTGAATAGATCGACAAAAGAGTCTACATAGTTCCGCATGGAAAATATAAACAAACAAACCTTAGTATATAAACTGATAGACTACTTCTCTGTCAGGCACATAACTAGGGGTGGGTTGCACTGCTGTTTCCCACCCAAAAAAAAAATAGAATTTAGGTAATAGGAGGACAACCTATGCGTAAAACCAATATGACACAATGGTTTTTTTAGTTAGTTTGTTGTTTGCCTTTAAGACCCAATACTCACAAATTCGACTCTTCCTACTCCTAGGGGTGTGCATAACCAGGTACCCGACACAAACTGGTTAATCGTGTCGGGTACCCGGAACTGTTAAGCCCAAATACCCCGAACCGTATCCGAACCGTCAAAACTCGGGTACCCGACACGGACCGTTTCTTTTTTTTTTTCCTGTCTCTGTGTTCCTTCCCTTGACCCTTCACTGTGTTGTACTGCCACTAATGGAGCAAAAATTGAAAGAGCAAAAATTGAAAGAGCACTGCCACTAATGAAGTAACGGAGAGCAGACAATCAGACATCACAAATACTATACACCCCAGACAATCGAAATTTCGAGCAGACAATCATACAGATAGGGTTTCGAGTAGATAATAGAAATTTTGAAGTATTCAACCATGTTATCAGACAATCGAAATTTCGAGCAGACAATCAGACAGATCGGGTTTCAAGCAGACAAGAGTTATTGGAGAAACAGATTCTCCGTCGACTTTGGATAGAAAATGGGCAAGTTTGCTTTCGATAAAGGTTATGCGAGAGGTGTCTCCCTCAAATCTAAAGCAAATTTACCCATTTTCTATGTGAAATCGATGGTGAATATGTTTCTCCGATTACTCATGTCCAGTCGATTCCAATATGTGTCATGTCGTTTGCCTTTGGGTGTCCAGTTCAAACTAACTACTTATATGTCAACCTGCAAATAAACTCCCACCCAATTACTTCTTTTTTCGAAGTGAAACAACAACAGTAAAGTTGCAGAGGAGAGAAGACTCTTCCATCTCTCTCTCTCTCTCTCTCCTCTGCAACTTTACTTCTTTTTTTTCACACACTCTCTCTCTCTCCTCTGCAGGCTTTCTCTCTCCACTGCAGACTTTGTTTTACTTTTCTCTCTCTGTCCTATCCTCACTAATCTCTCTCTCTCTCTCTCATCTACAACTTTACTTTTCTTTTTCACTCCTCTCTCTCATGTCCTCTCTCTCCTCTGTAGACTTTCTCTTGCTCTCTCTCTCTGATTTTTTTAATCGAAAGCAAACTTACCCATTTTCTATCCGACGTCAATGGTGAATCCGTTTCTCCGATAACTCTTGTCCGATCCAGTCGGATCCAATAGGTGGCATGTCGTTTTGCTTTTAGTGTCCAGCTAAAATCAACTGCTTACACGTCAAACTGCAAATAAACCTCAGCTCGCTTGCTTCTCCTTCGATGGTTTTTCTCTAAAACTTAAGATTTAATTCAAATTATATTAATAGTTCGATGGTTTTTCTCTGAAACTTACGATTTAATTCAAATTATATTAATTCCCCCTTACCGTCACTCTTCCCCCCTCTATCTCTATCTCTGTCTTATCCCCTCTATCATCTCTCTTTTTACCGCCTAGGCTTAGGGGGGAGGGCGACACTAGAACTAGGAAAACATTGAACAACACGCAAGACAGGAAACAACCATAGGGTTTCCAGTAGGAAATCATTGGGTGTCCAGTAGAGTACCAAATGGTGTCCAGTGATAAACCATAGAGTGGAAAGTTGATTTATTGTTCATTCATCAATAAAAAAAAAGCGGTTCACCAAGCCTCTGCGAGGGCTCCTCGATCCACTTCGATTCCACCTCCTCTACTCCAAATCCGGCCTTCACTCGCCTCGAATTGACATGGAAGCCATCACAATGAAGGTGAAGGACGAAGACACCAAAGCGGTGCTCCGGCGACGATTCACACCAGCGACGCAAGCCGAATTCGAGCTCCCATGGAGATCCCGTCACCCTTGAAGGTAGAGAGATAGAAGACAGAAATCAAAGAATAAAAAAGTTCTTCAATTGAGAGAGGTGGAGAGAGGCATAGAGAGAAAGGATTTTAGATGAGTGATAGTGACGGGTATGATAAATGCCATGTCGCTTTTCTTTCTCTCTCTACTGGTTGCAGCAGGTGAGGAAACCGGAGATTTTGAGGAGGGAGGGTTAGTTTTTGCAATTTTTTTGAATAGTGGATAGTGGATATGGTGATACGTTTGGGATACCCGATCCTTTGCTTGTGGGCTCAAGATCAAGAACCACACCGTATATTTGCTTAGATCTTGGAATGCTCTTTGATATCTCCTGATTGAAACAAATTAAAACAAGTAATTAAATTTCTGAATAGCGACAGTTTTAACACTTAATAAAATTCCAACAATTTCTAACTAAGAAATAGCGACAGGAAAACAAAGGGAAGCGAGAGAGAGAAGCGAGGGACAGCGCTCGCGGGTTTCGGGCACACATGCGTCTAAGCCTCAGGGTGTGCGGGTACTGGAGCGCGGAGGCGAGAGCGCTTCTCTGGGAGCGAGGTGCTGGCGAGCGGCGTGCAAGCGAGGACGCGCTGGAAGTGTCCGGGCGCTGGTGAACACGGAGCGAGGGCAGCGATAGCGAGGGCGCGGGAGCAGGCGCCTGGGGACGTCCGCGCTCGCTGGGAGCGAGACTGATCGCGACCGACGCCAAGGGCTGGGCTTCTCTTTTGCGACAGAAACTGCGTTTTTAGGGATGTGTTTGGTTTAGGGTTTCCGATGGGAATCAAGATGTTGGTGATGATTGTGATTGCCGAAATTCTCATGAACACAAGAGCTTTTGGGATTGATAATCGAGAACCCTTTAATCCATAAAGGGATTTCTCAATTCTAATTCAATCTAATTAATTCAAAGGTGCATAACATGAATTTATAGAAAACTATAGGAGATCTAACCAATCCTTCCTTGCAAAGGAAAGGGGTTTGGATAGATTAATTCTATCTAAAGATAAATAAAATAAACCTAAGATAAATATTTCCTAATAAGATAAATGTTTCATAACTTGGTGGCCAAGGATTATATCTAGAAGAGATATAATTAATTCCACCTTATTTATCTAATTGCATAAAATAATAACATAGGTAATTAATGCAAGAGAACTCGGCCCACAAGAGCCCACTCGGCCAAGCCCACAAAAACCACTCGACATGTTGTTGGGCCGAGTGACATGGGTGTGTTGATCAAGGAGGGTGTTGACGAGTCTTCATGAGCTCCGAGTGTGGACGCAAGCTCACTTCCGGTGCTGGTGGTGTAACCTTGAGCCAAGTGATCCAGGGTGGCCTGAACCCTTACTCTACAGTTCCATGGTGACGGACAAGAAAGGCTTTAGTTGCAATCTGAATCTTCTTGGCCTTTGCACGAGTGATAGGACCATTGAATGGAACCTTCATGTTGTCCTCAATGTCACCAAGAATCATCGATAATTGCACGACATCATATAGAGTGCAAATAGATCCGGGTTTTTGGGTTAGTTTTGCAAATGCCCCATTTTCATTTTAGTAAAGTTTCATCTTGAAAGATATAATACGGAGTATGAGATAAGATATATATGTAGGATGATTGAAACCCCATATATGTACCTTTGTAGGGTTTAAAATGGGTCTCCATGGAAAGATTCAATCTAGTTTCGGTACGTGTTTGATAATTCACTATGTTAATTGTTAACGTTCAATGAGATGATTATATATCCCCATGTTATTTACAAACACATCTGGCATAATGACGTTTGTGTACGTGCCTGCAGGGATATGGATACTACGAGTCTACGTACGTACAACGTGTCTAATAATTAAAATATGTCATTTTACTATTAACGCACTTTCTAGACGGATGAAAACTTAAAAACTAAATAAAATATCCATTTTTAATAAAAAAAAATTAATAATTTTATAGTTACTATTAATAATTAAGTACGAACTTATTAAAAAAATTAAGGAAAATTGCATAAAATAGCACGAATTTTAGGTATAGTTGCGGTCGGTGGCACGAACTTAAAAAAATACAAAAATAATCACCAACTTTGGGGTTTAGTTGCGGTCAGTGGCACGTATCACCGATCTCACTAATGTGGACTAATGAGGGTGCTTGCATGGATTTTTTTTAATTAAAAAGACATATAGCGAGATATGGATTAGTGGGGTGCTTACATAGATTTTTTAAAAAAATTAAAAGGCATAAAAGATGTGCTCAAATTGTGAAACTAGCTAGATTCCATTTTTTTTATATTTCATGTAATTCCAAATCAAAGATAATTGTAACAAATATAAAATTTGCAAATTAAAATAACTAGTACCAATTGTCATATTCATGGTAAACATTTTAGTAGTAAAATGACATAAATAGAAAACCAACATTTGGTTAGCACAAACCAAACTTGAGAAGGTCCAGGGGCCCCGGATGATTAGCATCCAGTTTGTTTTATGCTAACCAAATGTTGGTTTTCTATTTATGTTATTTTGCTACGTACTCAAATGTTTACCATGAACGTGACTAGTTATTTTAATTTGCAAATGGTATATTTCTCACAATTATCTTTGATTTGGAATTACATGAAATAAAAAATAAAAATAGAACCTAGCTAGTTTCACAATTTGAGCACATCTTTTATGCCTTTTAATATTTTATAAAAAAATCTATGTAAGAACCCCACTAATCCATATCTCGTTATATGTCTTTTTAATTATAAAAAAATTTCATGTAAGCACCCTCATTAATCCACATTAGTGAGATAGGTGATACGTACCACTGACCGCAACTAAACCCCAAAGTTGGTGATTATTTTTGTATTTTTTTAAGTTCGTGTCACTGACCGCAACTATACTTAAAGTTCGTGCTATTTTATGCAATTTGCCCAAAAAATTATAACAAGATGGATATTTTATAATGTAGTTTTTATTATCCTAAACGACATGTTTTACCGAACTAAGGGAGTATATGTAAAAAAAACGTTTCGGCTATATACACCGCAAATCCCCACGTCCTTAAGGACGTGCAAATTGGGTGAGAGCCACCCAAACCCGGACGTGCAAGCACGTTTTTTTTTTTTTAATAACGTGCTTGCCCGTCCCTTAAACACGAAGAGGATGTGCCTCTTCTTCGTCTTCGTCTTCATCGTCAGAGAGAGAGAGCGCCGGAGCACCTGAGAGAGAGAGACCGAAACCGAGAGAGAGAGAGAGAGAGAGAGAGAGACCCAGAAAGAGAGAGAGAGAGAGAGAGATGGAGACAGAAAGAGAGAGAGAGCTCGAGGCGGCGGTAGCGGCCTTGGAGGCGGAGGCGACAGCGATGGAGGTGGAGGGCGGTGGTGGGGGTGGAGCATCAGGGGAGGCGGTGGCGGCGGCGGTGGAGCCGGTGGCTGAGGGCCTGGTGGTGCTGGCGACTGTGGCGGCGGAGGAGGGTGGTGGTGGTGGGGCGGCGTGTGGCGGCGGCGATGAAGCCCGAACAGTGGCCGAGGAGGAGGGTAGTGGTGGTGGGGCGGCGTCTGGCGCCGGCGACGGAGGCCGAGCAGTGGCCGAGGAGGAGGCGGAACCGCCGCGGAAGCGTCGGACCATTGAGGTGTCCCCGATCCCGACTCCACCGGTATGTTATTTGAATTACTTTTTGTTTGATTTATTTTTAGAGTTTTAAAATATAATTTGATAGATAATATAGTTTTATAATAGAAGTTTATAGAATATATGATTGATAATATATATTGTTTGATAGAATATAATTGAAAATATATTTTCTGATTTATTTATATATTATAATGTTTTTTTATAGTATATAGTTTGATAGAAAAGAATATAATTGTAATTTGATAGAATATAATACATAGAAAAAAATTACAATTGAAAGACAATAAAAAACATTAAAATATATTATAATACTTCAAAACTATTTAATTAACATTAAAATATATTTGAATATATTCAAATATATAAAAATATATAAAAATAAATTTATATTGAAAGATAATAAAAAACATTAAAAAATATTAAAATACTTCAAAATTATTTCATTTACATTAAAATATATTTAAATATATTCAAATACATAAAAATAAATTTATATTGAAAGATAATAAAAAACATTAAAAAATATAATAAATTATAATAAACTACATAGAAATAAATTTAAATTGAAAGAAAATAAAAACATTTAAATATATTAAATTATAATATAATAAATTATAATAAAATACATTTCATAATAACAGGCAGGGAGGCTCATGAGGGGGGACGGTACCCTCCGGCCTGTTACGTTCGCCGACCGGGCAGCGGTCAGCCAGATTGCAGAGAGGACGGTACCCGCCAGTTCTACAGCCACAGTCGACGATCTGCTCGCGTCTGCAGAGCGGTACCAGCAGTCGATGGAGACCCCCCCGGCCGACGAGCACGACACCTTCTGGTCGGGTATGCCAGGTTGGGATCCTTCTGGCGATGCGATGATGGGGTTGCAGCCTTCTTTAGAGCCCCCTGAGGTCTTGAGTAGCTGCATCACCGACGTAGTCGCTGGGCGACGGGCCAACATGGGTAGACCTCCTACTCGTGTTCCACCCACCATCCCGGAGGCATCTTCTTCAGCCGTTCCGGAGACCTCTGCTTCAGCCGTCCCAGAGGCTTCTACATCCGGCACACACGAGCATGAGCCTTCGACATCCGCCACACCAGCGGCGATCTCCTTGGGCTCTGCAGATGATGTGATCCCTGACGTCGTTGAGGAGGCTGACGACGGTCAGGAGGGGCAGGCTCAGGGCCAGGGGGGCCCACAGGTAGAGCCCGAGCCCATCCCTGCGCAGGCTGCCGCACCGGCTGTGCAGGTCGACCCTTTGTTGCCGCCGGGAGAGCTGCTTGTGTCTTACAGGCATCACCGTGCGTACCAGGTGTGGAGAGATCCTACGGTGGAGCTGCCGCTGCTGAAGTTCCACCACCGGGTGACTCACCTGCAGCCTTTCGAGCCGTACATATTTGAGGGCCCGGGGTGGAGGATCTGCTCCCATCCGGCATCCCACAGCTGCGGTCCCTCCACTGGCAGTGTGTGGACGAGTTCACCTGCACGGGCTTCTTGGAACATTGGCACCCGGAGACGAACTCCTTCCACTTTCCATGGGGCGAGATGACCATCACGCTCCACGATGTTGCGTGTCTGATGGGACTTCCGATTGATGGCCACCCCTGCACGTCACATCTGCCCGCGGGCGGTTTGGTCCCCGCCATCGCGGAGTACTACCAGCTCACCCGTGTGGCTCTCAAGTCGTACAGACACACCGGCGGCCCTCCGGTGACTGGGTTTACTACCCTGTGGCAGCAGAGACACGGGCCGCTCATCGACCCCGCCCCCGAGGATGACCCAGAGGCCGCGGCTGATCCTAAGCAGATTCGGCTGCGCACGCATGTGGGAGGGGGGGCAGCCCGATGATGACCCTGCACAGCGTCTGTTTCTGCACAGGACCTACATGGCCATCGCTCTCGCCGCGACTTTGTTTGTGGACAAGTCGCAAAGCCGGATCCCATGGAGGATATTCGGCCTCATTTGGGACATCCCATGGACGGCCACCCTTGCATGGGCTGCAAGTTCCCTCGCATGTATCTACAGGGGCCTAGGCGAGGCTACCCGCTAAGGTGCGAAGGGCATAGACAGCTGCACGCCGATCCTACAGGTTCGAGACCGTTAAATTAGAGTTTTAGTTCACAATTATTTAAATTATATGCTAACAACATATTTTTTTTGTGTACAGGCTTGGATATGGGCGTACTTCCCTCGCTTCTGAGGTGATTTCTCCAGCGACCCGGCTAGGAAGGATGACCCTCGCTTCTACGCGAAGTTCATCGGTCCGAAGCAGCCAACGCGCATGAAGGACGACGCGAAGCTGAAGAAGGTGCGGGAGCTGCGGGACGAGGTGGACCGTCTTACCGTCGACGATGTATGTATTCGAAACTCTATCTATATCACTTATAATTCTTAGCTGTGAATTACATCTGATTTGTTTAATTGTAGGTCCGGTGGATGCCTTTTGGGCGTGATCTTGATTTCGACTTCTGCTTATGTTGATGAGTCTGTTGATTTATGACATGCTATACTAAGACATGTGAATGCGAAATCTGTATGTCGATTGCATGATATGGGTTTGATTCCTAGCCTATCTAAACATGGCCATAGAAAATGTGAAATATATGTTGAGGCCAAATTTCATAAACAACCTTTTAAAACGGTGTTAGAAAGAACAACTGAATTTTTGGAGTTAGTCCATTCTGATTTGGCCGATTTTAAAAACATGAAAAGTAGAGGTGGCAAGCGCTACTATGTCACATTTGTGGATGACCATTCTAGATATACCAAGGTATACTTGCTTAGGTCTAAAGATGAAGCAAAAATCATGTTTTATGTGTATAAAGCTGAAGTAGAAAACCAATTGAATCACAAAATTAAAAGGCTTAGATCTGATAGAGGCGGTGAATATGCACTCATTCTTTGAGAGAATTTTGTGAATAAAATGGCATCATTCATGAATTTACAGCTCCATATTGCCCACAATAAAATGGTATTGCTGAAAGAAAAAACATAACTTTAAAGGAAATTATGAATGCTATGCTTTCTAGTTGTGGTTTGCCTAATAATATGTGGGGGAAGTTGCCTTGTCCGCCAATCATATTTTGAATAAGGTACCTCACAAGAAGCTTGACAAAACACCTTTTATGAACTTTGGAAAGGGCCTCCGCATAATATGAAATTCTTGAAAGTGTAGGGGTGTCTTGCTAAGGTAGGGTTACCTTCGTTCAAGTTGATACTATGGGATCTAAGACCTTTGATGCAATTTTGATTGGTTATGCTGAAAATAGTGATGCATATCGCTTTATGTGTTTGAGTGATCGTACCTTGTGTGAATATCGTGATGTTGTTTTATTTGAGCATATGTTTCCTTTACAGAAATCTGCATTACCTGCTAATGATTCTTCATCTCATGATGCATCTTCATCCATGCCTAATACCGTTTTGTCTAATGCTCATGTTGATCATGATGAACCTAGGAAAAGTAAAAGGTGTAGGAAGGAAATTAGTTTTGGTCCTGATTTTGTGACTGCATTTCGAGTTGAACTTAATTATTTAAATGAACTAGATGATATTTTCATTAGTCTTCATATGATAGAAGATGATCATAAGACCTATGATGAGGCAATAAGTTCATTAGATGCTAGTTTCTGGAAAGATGCTATTAATAGTGAGATAGAATCCATTATGTCTAATCACACATGGGTACTAGTTGATATGCCTAAAGGAAATAGAGACATTAGTTGTAAGTGGGTCTTTAAGAAGAAGCTTAAAGTGAATGGCTCAATGGATAGATATAAGGCAAGACTAGTTATAAGAGGATTCACTCAAAGATATGGAATTGACTTCTTTGACACTTATTCTCCTGTTACAAAAATTGCTACCATTCGTGCATTGTTTGCTTTGGCTTCTAGCCATAAAATGTTGGTTCATCAGATGGATGTTAAAACTGCATTTTTGAATGGTGATCTAAATGAGGAAATGTATATGGAACAATCTCTTGGGTGCATTGTTCCAGGACAGGAAAAAAAAGTGTGCAAGCTGAAGAAGTCATTGTATGGACTCAAGCAAGCATCAAAGCATTGGTATGAGAAGTTTCACACAACTATCCTAAGCTTTGGATTTGAGGTAAACGGATCTAATGTATGCGTCTATTCCTAAGAGGTTTGGTGCTGATTGTGTGATTATATGTTTATATATGGATGACATGTTGTTATTTGGATCACACATAAATGCTATAAACACAACCAAACAGTTTTTGTCATCTAAGTTTGAGATAAAAGACATGAATGTTGATGTCATTCTAGGAGTTAAAGTAACTAGAAAAGAAAATGGCTTCATTTTATCACAACCTCATTATGTAGAGAAAATGTTGAAAAAGTTTGATAAATTTGATGTTGTGCCAGTTAGAACTCTTTATGATGCTAGCATGCAATTGAAGAAAACTTTTGGAAATAGTGTGTCCCAAAATGAGTAAGCTAAAATAATTGGGAGTATAATGTTTCTGATGAATTACACTAGGCCTGATATTGGATATGATGTGAGTAGACTCGGTAGATATACCCATAACCCTAGTAGTGAGAATTAGATTTCACTTAATAGATTATTGAGATATCTTAAAGGCACATTTGATTGGGGTTTACATTATGTGGGTTTCCCCCAAGCTTTGGAGGGATACTTTGATGCAAACTGGGTCACTGACAATGATGAGGTTAGCTCTACTAGTGGTTATGTGTTCACTTTATGTGGTGGTGCTATATCATTGAAGTCATCAAAAACAAACTTGCATTGCTAGATCAACTATGGAATCTGAGTTCATAGCATTATATTTAGCTGGTCAAGAGGCTAAATGGTTGAGAAGCTTACTGGCTGACTTACCTTTGTGGGGGCATAAGACCCCAACTATTTCTCTACATTGTGACTCACAATCTACTGTTTGTGTAGCTAACAACAATTCTTACAATGGTAAGAAGAGACACATATGGATTAGACATGAAGCTGTGAGACAGTTGATTGCTATCGGTGTCATTTGCTTGGAGTATGTGAAGTCCGAGAGGAATCTAGCAAATTTGTTGACGAAGAGGCTGAATAGAAGGATGGTCCTTGAATCATCTAAGGGAATAGGGCTCAAACCCACGTGAGCAGAGATACACCATACCCATTCCCAAGACATGTGTATGAGAAAGGATGAGTCTCAAACTCTTAATGAGTCCATAGCCCAGAGTTGGGTGGTCCTATTGAGAAGGACTTGATGGATTCACCGAAAAATGTAGAGGTTGAACATTATGTTCTTAATGATATCATAGCCCTATAAGGGTGGTCTATGTGAGCTAGACTTGATGGAATCACCTACGACAGTGTGAAGGGTTGGTCGCCTTCTATGGAAGACTAGGGTTGTCTTTCTAGAGCACTCTTTAGCACCCAATGTATGAAATGACCATCTATCGTTGACATTTAGATTGCGGAAACACCAGGGCAGTGGTGAAGGTATGTGCTGTTGAGGTCAACTCGCGAGTCAGGAAGTTCAAGATTCGTTCACTTCTATGACAAGCGAGGCACTCAGCTTCACTATGTGTTGGTTCAAGATTCATTCACCAGCATTTAAGTACTTTCTCCTCGAAACCAGCTCAAAACGATGTTTTTGATTCAAAACCCCTAATTTCTCACATTATTACGGGACTGTTGGGAGTAATGTTCACAATGGGGGTTTTAAACTTGGATTTTTTACTTCCTTGTCCCACATTGATTGTAAAAGTAATTGAGGGGCTGTTTTTTAAGGGGAGTTTTGAAAGGGCTATTAAGAGTTGGGATAGGAGTCCCACATGCGCGCACCACCACTGCCTCCGTCAGTCCCGTCCGTGTTCGTGACACGTGCGTGGGTGGAGTGTCTCTTCTTCTGTTTTAAAAACCGAAGAGGGCTTCCAGTTTTCAACACACATTCTCTCCTCTCCTCTCTTCTTTTGTAACCGTTCTGAGTCCTGGGTGGTTCCATACTTCGACGACATGTGCACGCTCGAGAAGTTCATTGTGTATCCTTGGGGGGCGGCGCCTGTAGCCGACTTGTACCACGGTGTCGGGGTGATTTCGCTTCTAAGGCAGTAATTCTCTTTACACCACGCCACAATTTTTCAAACACGGGTTTTAGGGTTCTGTTTTTGATCGATTTTCATTGAAATTTTGAGGCCTAAATTCGCTTTCACACCAACCGACGATTCTCGAAATTGGTAAAGACAATTTTTGTTTCATTTTACTTGCATGCTTTTCTTGCCGGAGATTCTGAATTTTTGAAGTATTTAGGTATATGTATACCTCCCTTGCACTAGACCAACATAAGTCATTGCCATTTATGAACAAGATTTGCATTCCATTAACCATATAGACGTGTTAAGAACTGAAGCACCATAATGATGTCATGGATGCTTCCATAAAGTGCATGGGATGACCCAAATCCTTTCATTAAGAAGATTATGCACAATCTGCATATAAGTGAAATTTAGTAAAAAGAGCATAAAATATGGATTAAGGTAATTTACTTATGCACCTCCTGAAAAACACCCTTCTCTGCTGGCTAGTGTTTATTTTTTACTCTTTTTAAAAAAAAAAATACTTGATGTTAATTGTGTTAATGTTGTTCTTGGTAGGTGCTTGCTGTCAAAAAGATAGATTCAACTATCATTTCTAGCTACCCAGAGGACTTCACCGTGATTGTTGCCAGTATCTCGCAGTTTAATCACCCAAATATAACCAAGCTTGTAGGGTACTGCTCAGAGCATGGACAACACCTGATGGTTTATGAAATTCACAAGAACAGATTGTTCATGACTTTCTGCATCTGCCTCATTAGTTCACCAAACTGTTATCATGGAAGTACTCTCGCATCAAGGAGCTCTTGGAAGTGCCCGTGCACTAGAGTAAGTATTCACTATCTTGCATTTCTTTCTGTTATGCATTCAATATATTTGGTAGAAGCATTGGATGCCTTTGGTTTTTGCTCCATCTCCAACGGTGCTGAAACAATCCTTTACATTTCAAGCTCATACTTTTTTCTTTTCTTTTCCAATTATGCATGTAAATAGATATGCAACATTTTTCTAAAAATTTACAATGCATTATTTTTTATTCAAATTTTGTCCTAAGTATTTAGATTTTTTTTAAGGCACATGAGTATTTAGATATAAATCTTAAGATTATATTGTTTGAATACACTGTTTTTAATTAAACTGTTATCAGTACAACATTTTGACTGTTATACAAACCCCAAAATTTTTAATACGGATTATTTGATGTCTATCTATTCTTTTTTTTTTTCCTTGCAGACTGTGCAAAAACGAGATCCATCAGGTGAGTTGTTTGTAACTTTTATGTATGTTTAATGACACCACTTTTCATGACTTAATTTCATTAAAGATAAGATGTCTCTTTTCAAATGAAATTGGGTCACTGTTTCCCATGTGTTCAACCATTTTTGTTAGAGTTTGATGTTGTGCTTTAAACATTTTTTAAGTTTATACAGCAAGTTTTGACTTTATATCTTCTTAGAATAAGCCCAACAGCTTCTCTAAAAAATATCTATTTTACAGATAAAAATGTCAAAATCTCTAAAAAAAAATTCACTCAAACTCCACCAGCTTCTCTATTGTACAGATTTTTACATTTATTATACAGTATAATAAATAAATGCATTTATTAAGGATATTTAATTCTACATTTATAAAATATTATTTTAATCTTAATTATAATTAGTGTTCTAAAAAACGCTCGGTGGATGCTCGGATGTGAGGTACCGTCAAGCGCCAAGACGGTTCGGCGGCCTTATTGGCAGATTCTTGGCGGTTAAAACGTTTTCTTAATATTTTCTTATTTTTACCCCCTATATTAGGACTATAATACATATGATATAATAAATATTCATTTCTAAAGTGTTTACCATCACTACATTAGCAAAACATAATGCAAATGAAAGTTAAGTGATTAAGTCATGATCATTTTAATGTTATTCGGCTCAAAACAAACAAAAAGTGACATAAACATATATGTTAAAAAAAAGTGACATAAACATATATGTTAAAAAAAACAATTCATATCATCTAAGCTTCGATCTCTTCATTTCCATATTGGTGGGCATCAATCTCCTTGTCGGACTCAAAGTCAAATTCTTCATCATCAATTGGCTCATCCCCTGAGCCATCGGAGGTAAAATCATCCTCGTCCGGCTCCCTCACGTCATCATGTGCTCTAGAACCAAGCGTGAGCTCATCTTCTTCGTCATCTTCTCCATCAACTATCCATGATTGTGCATGAATAGCCTCATTTGCTAGAAGCACATCTACTTTCCCCTTTCGACCCATCATTTTCTTGTTCAACAATCTTGCATTGAATTGGACATACACTAGCTTTTTCATCCCATCGGTATCTAATCTATTCCTTTTCTTTGAGTGAATCTACATGTTTAAAAAATGGAATAAATATATAGAATAGAGAATGTAGAATAATTAAAAGATATTAAAATGAGAATCCAAATACCCCTTCGAAGACACTCCAATTTCTTTCACAACCGGATGAGCTTGTTGTCAAAGCAAGAACCCTCTTTGCAACATTTTGGAGATTAGGAGTTTGATTGCCGTAGATTGTCCACCATGCAACTATACATAGACATATAGTAAAAGAAAGAATCCTCTTAACTTTTGTCTAAAATATTAATTAAACATATAAAACAATAAAGAAAATAGTAAAAGAGATACCTGGATCATAAGCATCATCATTTTTCTCACAACTCTTTAGCGCCAAAGCTCTTCCAAAAGGACCATTTATAATATTTAGCCTCACATTTCTAACATTTTTTTTTACTTATTTATAACATTATATATTACAATTTAACGTTTTTAAAACTTCAAATATTTCTAACATCTTTTTTACTTATTTCTAACAATTAAAGTTGTTAACATTTTTTTACTTATTTCTAACAATTAAAGTTTTTAAAACGTTGTTAAAACTTCTAACATTTGTTTACTTATTTCTAACAATTAAAGTTTTTAAGACTTTTAAAACTTCTAACATTTATTTACTTATTTCTAACGTTTTTAAAACTTCTAACATTTATTTATAACACTTTTTTACTTATTTATAACAATTAAAGTTTTTAAAACTTCTAACATTTTTTTCCACTTGTTATATATACCAACCTAACATTTCTAACGTTTGATTTCTAATTTTCTCCCTCCCTTAAAAATCTAATTTCATATGGATCATCGTTCATTGGGTAGCCGCTATTTAGTTGATCCCTATATGAACGATGATGACGATATAGATAACGATTATGAAGAAAACCTATTACTTCTTCAAATAGAAGAAGAATGTCTTCCCAACAACCAATCAGGACGTCAACGTGGTTCTATTATGGGTCATGCTACAATTGATCGTGATCTTATTGGTGGCCATGAACGGCTTTCGGGGTACTTCAAGCACGCTTTGCCATTGTGAGGAATCCAGCAAGGTTTTGGGATAAGGATGTCCTAAAACATATTATGATGGCGTGCATAATCATGCATAATATGATTGTCGAAGATGAGCGATTGAGCGTGAAGAGTATGATCTATATCGTCGAACAAAACATTTTCATGACATTGAAAAGCAATATGATCGAGTGGCTGAAGTCCCAAGCATAACAGTTTCACATGAACGCACACCAACAATACTAGAGTTTGTTGCAAAACGACATCATATTAGAGACAAACAAGTGCATACTAGACTCCAAGAAGATCTTATTGAGCACTTTATCCATGGTGGAGAATAGTATTTTCGGTTCACTATTTTGTTACTATTATTATGTGATATTCAATTTCGTTGTCCTTAAGAGACTAATAATAAAGTCATGCATAATATTAATCGATATATGGTAATTGTCCATTACACCCAACATAGCGAAATGACAAAAATCAAACTTTAAGTTCATATAAAAACGATAGAACATAATAATAGCTCACATAAAAATAAAGAGACTGCTCATTTCCGCTCCTGTCAACCCTCTTTTTCAAGATTTCCCTTTGTCGACACGTAAAGTATTCAGCTTGAATGGGCGACAACTTAGTGATATCCATGGCCATTACTTGAAGTTCATATTCCTTCTCTCTAAGAGCAACTTGTTTTTGCTCATTAGCAAGCAAACTCTTGAGGTTTTCTGACTTGATCCGGTCACTCTCTATTCTTCTTTCCCTTAATTCTTCTAGCTCAATACGGGTTTTAGAAACCGCGGTAGTACTTTCATCAAGTTTTTCTTTCTTGTTCACTTATGTGGCCGCTTTTCTCTCAATCGGTCGCTTCAAACCTTTTGGTTGTGGAGGACATTCTTCATCTTCTTCTAAATTGAAAGACTTCGTAGTTTTAGCAAATGAACCCTTGTTGTGAGCCTAATTCCCCATGTTTTATAATTACTTTTATATCGTTTTCTACATACATTTCATGCATTTGGGCTCAGAACAGTACATAATCTATGTAGTTTATGATTATTTGCCAAATTATGGAATCTACACCAGTTTCTGTTTAATTTCGCAGAAATCGAGGCAATTTACAATAATTCAGAGACAGGGGGGAAAGCTCAAAGTCAACTACAGAAAGTCTGAGGTTAAGGAGTAGCGGAACCAGGAAAAATCAAGCTGGAAGCAAGAAAATCGAGTCGAAAATCACAGGTCGATATCGAGTACACTCACTCAATATCGAGTCATCAACTCGATTTCCACCCAGAAATCCAAAAATTGGCTAAGGAAGAAAAGCAAAGGTCGATATCGAGTTACCCAACTCGATATCGAGTACTATCAACTCGATTTTCATCTCTGGAGCCAATATTGAGTAGCTGAGCTGAAACTGAGGAAATGTTGGTCGTTATCGAGTGAGCCAACTCGATATCGAGTGAGCAACAGAGGCCGATTCCGAGCTTAACCGACTTCTTGTTATGTTTCTATCCCGAATCCGATGGAGATATTTTCGAGAGCAAATTCCATCAAGATCTATCAAGTGCTATCAAGAGGAAGAGATATTTACCTACTTTAGATATAATTCCTTTTAGATTTATTTCCATTATTTAATTTTAATAATTTAGATAGATAGATATAGATATAGATAGAATTTCCTTCCTTGATTAGCAAGGATTGGAAGCCTATAAATAAAGCCTTAGGGGCTGATTTCCATTCATTCAATTCTAGAGAAGGAGAAGAGGTAGTAAGTAGAGAGAGAGAGAGAGAGCTTGTGGCAAGAGCAAGGTGGAAAGGCGAGAGCGGATTGGGCTTGTGTTGTAGGAGGAAATCAAGTTTAAAATATAATGAAATAGATCAAACCAGATTCTGCCCACGCAAATGATTACAAGACCTCCTCCTGATGTAGCAGCGGGAAGTCAGGATCGATCCACGAGGAAGCACGTCAGCTGATCTCAAGTAGTTGTAAATCTCACAGACAGAAGTAATAGACCAAAAGAAAGACAAAAATAACAAATAAAAGCAGAAAAGAAAAACGAAAGCACAGAACTGCTCGATATCGACAACAACTCCCCGACGTCGAGTAAAGACAGAAACTTGAAATTGCAACTTTTCGAACCCAGAACGCAGATTTCGATGAATTAAATCAATAAACTAAAAGACTTCCAAGGCCAGGGTATCAACACCACAACGATAACCATGCAAAATAACACATAAAGGCATAAAAGATCATGTTTTTCATCAAATAACTTTCGTTATTAACAAATAGGAATATAGAGGCTTTCGCATAAACCCTAATTGTTACTAACTCTTTTCACATAATCAATCCAAGTTGAATTAAGATCACTTTCGCTCCAATAACACAAACAAGGATCACCTTCAACTTTCGCAAAAGAATCATGCTCATAGGGATAGAAGACGAATTGCATAAAAAGATCAAACCTTTACCGCATCATCTTACATGGCTACCGTCGGGCTCACCCTGACCCTAGAAGTGGGTGGACTACTCGCTCTTCATCATCAAGAAACTCATCAAATAACAAAAGGAACTAACTTGCATTAAATAAACCAAAGAGAACTTACAACCAATCGAAGCCAAATCCGCTTTCGCCTTTCCAACTTCTCTCGCCACAAGCTCTCTCCTCTACTCTCTATGTAACTAATTGTGTGTGAAACTGAATGCTTAGAAATCAGCCCCTAAGGCCTTATTTATAGGCTTCCAATCCTTGCTAATCAAGGTAAGAAAGTCTATCTATATCTATATCTACTTACTTAAGATAAAATAACGGAATAAATAATTAAATCTAGAACTATATCTAAAGTAGATAAAATATCTTCTCCCTTGACTTGATAGCTCTTATAGATGTGGATAGAATTTGGTCTCAAAAATATCACCATCGGCTTCGGGGTAGAAACTTAAAAAGAATTCCGGATAGCTCGGAATCTGCCACTGGCTCAACTCGATATAGAGTAGGAGTCCTCGATATCGACTAGCATTTTCTTCGTCTTGTGCTCAGCAACTCCATGTCGGCCAACAGAACATATATCGACTTGGATTGTTATAGATATCGAGTAAAGTTACTCGATATCGACTAACTTCTGCTCGGCTCCCAGTGCTTAGCTTCGTCGATCTCGGCTCTGGACATGGAAATCGACCCAAGTGTTTCGTCGATATCGACTAACCTGCTCCACCTCCCAGCTTCTCTTGTCGATTTCTGGGGTCTTTACTCGATCTGGGCTTACTTGATATCGAGTAAAACAACTCGATATCGACTAAGTCTCTCAGCTTTCTGCTCTGTTCTTGAAACGCACTTTCCCGAGTCCTCGTTCGTCGGATTGACGCATATGACCATGCATTGGAAAGCTCTTTCCGAGGGCTACAACTCTTATGAAGACATCAAAGGTTGATTCAGAACGAAGAATGGTGAAAATGGCCTTTTCTCCAGCTGCACAATTCTTAGCTTCTCCATGAGTTTCCTTTAAGCTCCAAAGTGCGTCCGATTTCTGCGAAATATAACAAAAACTTGTGTAGACTCCATAATTTGCAAATAAACATAAACTACACAAATTATGTATTATTCTAACAAAAATGTATGAAGCGCATGCAGAAATCGATATAAAAGTAACTGTAAAACATGGCGAATTAGGCTCACAACAGCTTGTTCGGTTGTAAACTTTCTTTTTAGTTTTATTGTAATGCAAAGTTATTTCCTTTTATTGATGTCTTTATTTATGATGAAAAGCAAGTAGTCCACCCACTTCTAAGGTCGGGGTGAGCCCGACGGTAGCCATGTGAGGTGATGCGGTAAAGGTACAAGATTTTTATGCAATTCGTCTTCAATCCCCAAAGCATGATTCTTTTGCGAAAGTTGAAGGTGATCCTTGTTTGTGTTATTGAAGCAAAAGTGATCTTAATACAACTTGGATTAATTATGTAAAAAAGGGTTAGTAACAATTAAGGTTTATGAAAAAGCCTCTATATTCCTATTTGTTAATAACGAAAGTTGTTTGATGAAAAACACGATCTTTTATGCCTTTATGTGTTATTTTGCATGGTTAACGTTGTGGTGTTGAAACCCTGATCTTGGAAGTATTTTAGTTCATTGATTTATTTCACAAAGTTCCGAGTTTTCAAGTTTCTGCAGTCAATATTGAGTTGTCTTCTGTCGATTTTTCTTAGTCGATATCGAGTTGCTTTAGTCGATATCGACTAGATTTCTGCACTTGTGTTCTGTTTCTGTTGTCAGTCAATATTGAGCATTTTTGGTCGATTTTTCTACTCGATATTGAGTAACAGCACTCAATATCGAGCAAGGTTTTCTGCTTTCTTTCCTTTTCTGCTTTTCTCTGTTGTTTCTGTCTGTCTGTTTGATTTTATGCTTGTGAGATTCCTCCGCTACCTGAGATCCGCTGACACGCTTCCTCGAGGATCGATCCTGACTTCCCGCTGCTACATCAGGAGGAGGTCTTGTAATCATTTGCGTGGGCACGAATCTGGTTTGATCTATTTCATTATATTTTAAACTCGATTTCCTCCTACAACAACCCTTGCACTTTCTCTTCCCATCAATCCGTTGATGTTCATTCATCCATTTTTGCTGGAACCTCATAATTTTCCAACAATGGTCTAGTTGAAATGCACGACCTTCAACTTTCTTGAACATTTCTTTTGCCTCCACTAACTATTTCCAGAGGTATTGATAAAAAAAATACCAACAACAAATGCAGTCATATAATTAGTGACTATTGCATTTCAAAAACTCTAAAGAATAATATGTAGAAACAAAGGTGTACCTTATCTTCTTCGGTGGAACCACTTCGACGCAAGTGTTGCACCTGATTGTAGTGTCCACTAAACTTACTCACGGTGGTGTTGATTGTTGTCCAACGGCTTGTCAATGATTTCTTGCTCCGATAAGCTCCCCATGTCTTGTTCTTCTCGAAGTACTCTGTGACTCTTCTCCAAAATTGGCTCTTCTTTTGGTCACTTTCTTTGACCAGGTCCAAGCTCACATTTAGCCAAGCGAATACAAGTAACTTGTCTTCGTCGATTGTAAAGTTGGACGATCTTGTAGATTGTTTTTTAGGTCTTTGGCTTGCAGAGGCAATATTTGTTGCTTCATCAACTTCGACATCAGTTTCTTCAAAGGTGGAACCACTAGCATGATATTGACTTGATGGAATATCAAACTGGGAAGGAGAATCATTGAGGTCATCGATGGGTGATCCACTATTTAGGAGCTCCATGAAATTCATCTACAAATGAAAAAATAGTAAGAAAAGTGATGTCTACAAAGTAGCCATGTCTTTATGCATATTTTAGTTCCATATTTTATACATTTTGCATATTTCGGGTTGGGAATATGTCGAATTTATGTAGTATATGCTTATTTGTCAAAATGGAGATCTACATAAGTTTCTGTTTAATATTGCAGAATATGGAACCATTTCAGGAGAAAATCAAGAAGCAAGGACCAGAGCTCAAAGTCACTCGACATCGACGAGCCTTAGTCGATCTCGATGAATTACGCCTAGACACCCCCTAACCAGACACCATGTCGAGAAGCCAAGAAGTAGAGCAACCCGACTCCCACACCGTCCTCAAGATCGAGTGGGCCCTACTCGATGTCGACAACGCCCTGAAGGCCCACCCGGAGTCGAAGAGAAGTTACCCGACCTGACCTGGAAGCCGGACACCCAACTCGAGATCGAGGAGTGTTCCTCGAGATCGACCAAACCCTGGAGCCATGACCGAGCACATCGAGAAAGGACTTGCCCGACCAGCCAAGCCACACTAGTCGACAAGCCATCTCTACTCGATGTCGACAAGGGGTACTTGAGGTCAAGGAGATTAGTGAGCCAGAGTCCGAGCCTGTCGAGGACCAGCAACCCGAGACGCCGAGCCAGCCAGTCGACTACAATTCTACTCGAGATCGAGTAGCCTTACTCGAGATCGAGGAAGCTTCCAGAAGCCGCGTAACGCGTTTTGACCTATCCTACTCGGATAGGGATTCCTTGGAGCCGAAGGTTGCCTAAATCTATCCGATCTATCAAGATACATCATGGAAGAAGAAGATTTATCCACTTAAGACTTTTAGATATATTTCCCTTATTTAGATTTAATTATGTTGTTGCTTTTATTTATCTTTAATGCTTTTAGATATAGTTTTAGATATAGATAAAGATTTCTATCCTTGAGTAGCAAGGTTTAGAAGCCTATAAATAAAGCCCATGGGGCTGATTTCTAGTCATTCAATTTCAGGAGGAGAAGTAGTAGTAGGGAGAGAAAGTGAGGCCGAGTGGAGCAAAGGAGTGAGAGCAAGTTGGCTTTGTTCGGTTGTACTTTCTACAGTTTGGTTTTAATGCAAATTGTTATTTCTTTCCAATCAATGATGTCTGAGGTTGCGATGAAGCGTGAGTAGTTCACCCACTTCTAGGGTTGGGGCGAGCCCGACGATAGCCATGCATGTTTGAGGTAAAAGATCCGACTTTTATCATGTCTTGAGCATCTACTACTTGTTTATGTGTTTATTACCCATTCAATGGAGGTCCATGCTAACAACTTGGATTGTAAACATAAAATCGGTAGAGACAATTAGGGTTTCTTGAAAGAGTTGTCTAATTAATGGAAAAGGCGAAAGCTTAGTCCTTTGATGCAATTCACATGATTATCTGTTTTATTCTTGCCTTATGCATGTTTGGTTATCGTTGTTGCAAACCCCAATCTTGTAAGCCTTTTAGATTAAGTTTAGTTCGAATCCCAAAGCAATTGCCTTTACTTTATTTTCTTTCGTTTTTATTCTCTGTCTTCCTCGAGATCGACTAGCACTACTCGATCTCGACTAATGATATTCGACCAAGGTCGTTGTAGCTTCTGTGTGCAGGTGCTCGACAAGAACCAAGCCGACGTCAACCAGGACCTTACTCGATCTCGAGTAAGGGCTTGTCGAGATCGACCACCAGTGCCTGTGCTTGCTGCTGCTGTGTTCGACTGTCCGATCTTCTGTCGAGTTGCTGTACTCGAGATCTAGGACACTGTTGTCGACTTCCGTGAGATTTCTCCGTTGCCTAGGATCCGCTGACACGCTTCCTCGTGGATCGATCCTGACTTCCCACTGCTGCATCAGGAGGAAGTCTTGTAATTATTTGCAAGGGACGGAATCTGGTTTGCTGTAATTTATTTACATTCTATTTTGCATACTCGATTTCCTCCTACAACAAAAAGGCACTCGAAAATTCAGATTCGATATCAATAAAAAAGCAACCCTGAATCGAACAGATTTAACACCCGAACAAAAATTGAACAGCACCAGAATTCAAGCAACAGCTTCAAGCAACATCAAGCACCAGAAGCGAACAGAAACACGGTTAATGGCTGAACAGATTCAAGCAACAGCTTCAAGCAACATCAAGCACTAGAAGCGAACAGAAACACGGTTAATGGCCGAACAGATTCAAGCAACATCAAGCAATAGCCGAACAGATTCAAGCAACATCAAGCACCAGAATTCAATCAATAGTCGAACAGATTCAAACCTAAAGCGAACATAAATTGAATAGAAAGCAGCCCTAAATCGGACAGAAACATCAAGCACCCGAACAGAAACATCAACAGCCGAACAGATTCAAACGACATCGGAAATCAGAAATCGAACAGAAATCAGAAATCGAATAGCAAATCGAACTTGAATCAAACGAAATCAAAAATCGAATAGAAATTGAATCGGAAAGCAAAATCAGAAATTGAATAAAAAGAAATCTAAATCAGACGAAGAAGAAGTGGAGAAGAGGATTGAAATTGACATCACATACCTGGAAGAAAACACTGCAGGGGAGAAGAGGATTCACCAGCTTCAACAGTTGAGAAGAACCCTAGTAGTGGCGGCAATATATTTGCCTGGAAACAAGCTATAGTGGTGGCGGCAATAAATTGTCCATGGGGAGAAGTGCATACATTCAATTATTGAGATGAATCCTCATCCTACAAATTTACAGATTTTTTTCCATTTTTCACTCTTTTCTCTATTTTGCAGATTGGTTTACATAATCTGTTGGGGCCAAAATATGGGTTTTTTTCTCTAAATTCCATCTTTTCTCTATTTTAGCACATCTCTTGGGGTTGCTCTTAATACCATTGTTTCAATCTAGGCATTTCCCAGGCACAATATTCTTCCCATATTTGGTGGAAGACAAAACTCCTATGAGTCTCTCGTATGTCGAGTTCCTAGTGTTTATACACAGGCTGATCCAAACTAAGATGAGTTAACTTTTTTTTTTTTAGTTTCTTCCATAGTTTCTAATTGCAAAACAGACGGAGTGTAATACATGAATTAGCAAGAAGAGGATAAATTGTTTGGCTTGCATCAGGAAGCCAGTAGGTTGCAATTTGTAAAATATCTAAGATGGAGTGTAAATTGTGTTTCAATTTGGTTAATGTGAATTTAATAATGGTTTATAGATTGCTGATAATGCATATCTTAGATAGGCATTATAGACATTTTTAGTTTAGTTAGGTTGCATTTCTTTCATACTTTGTTGCTAAATTGCATCTTGTGATTATTCTAGAAGAGTTCGGATTCTGCACAAATTTGTATTTATCTTGCAGATTGAATCGGAACACATTTGGGAGATGCAATATCTCGAAGAGGAGTACAAGTGATAGAGTATATTTTAGTCATGTTTTAAGTATAGGTTTGCATATTAATTTAGAGCATTTTATATATTTTATAGTTAATTTGTATTATTTGTTTTTCGGAGTCTACACGAGTGCTTTTATATATATTTCAGGTATTTTAGGACTGAATCGTATGAATTCGGAGATTGATGATAATTTATGGGAGGATTTTATAAATTGGAGGAAAATACAGACCGGTTCGGTTCGATGGTGCAGTCAAGCTTTCAAGCCGGTGCAATTGGAGTTTGGACGTACGTGTTCGGTTGACTGCCTTTAGTGCTGCGATGTACTCCGTATTACTTTGCTTTAGTATACTCCGTAATAAAAAGATAGATAGTTTAGTTAGATTGAATATTAGATAGATATATTATTATTATATATTATTTAGGATAGATTAGGATAGTTTCATTATATTATATATACATTCATTCCTACGGCAAAGCAGAAGAGGCCGATACGTGATACGGCCGACTACAGTTTACATTCCTCTTAGTCTTTTGTTTTATTTTTATGCAGACCTAAACTCTCCCGTTTCGTCTACAATTTGAAGCTTTGTTTTATTGATTGTGAGTTTCTGAATCTTGTTCCTTATTTCCTATATTGAATGTTTCGACTTCTTTGTGCTTGAATGTTGATTGTTTTATTCTGTCTTGTCTGATCAACTTGGTAGAATTAATTCAATTGCTAAGGTTTTGTAGATTCCTGGTTGTGAACCTTAACCTAAGTGGCAAACTTGTTCCTTTAAGGCTGGTTGAACTAATTGAATGAGTAGAAAGTTGGATGTGTTGTTAAATCCCTCTTTAGGGACAGCAAATACCTTGGTTAATCTCTGAACTTAAAGCTATCAATTGGGTTAAATCCTTCTTTAGGGACTGTTCGATTGATAAGGGTTTCTAGGACTGGTTGGACTAGTAACTATATTAGGTCGGGACAAGGGCATTCATAGGAAGACTAAAAGGGCAAGAGGAAGTTACAATATCAGTTCAGCCAATTAAAGTGGATAATTGTAGATGAAACTATTTTATTAATCGGTATCTTCATTAATTTGTTTATAGTTTATTTTATATTCTTTCTTATTTTCACCACTCAAAAACCCCCCGTTTCATACTAATTGGTAAATAAACTTAACTTAGGAATAACTTGATTCTCTGTGGGATCGACTCGTGCTTACCACACTACATTAGTTAGGTAGGTTCGAATTATTTTGATACGGTTAACGCGACTAAAAACCGTCCATCAAATTGGCGCCGTTGCCGGGGAATCAAAGTTTATTTCTTTGTTCTGTGTGTTTGCCGATTATTGTATATAATTAATTTTGTTGTGAACCTATCTTATGGTTCACGACACCCTTGCTACTAACCTTTCAAGATGTTGAGATTAGCGCAGTTTGAAGGTGAGAACTTTCACCAATATTTCTCTAGATTGCATGAGTATGTTGACGACCTTGGTTCATGGGGTTATCAATTCAGCATCCGAGATTTGATTATTTGCATAATTAATGGGATGACTGTTGAGACGCGAGCGCTTGCTGAGTACATGAGTAACGGAGGACTGAAACGGTTAGGAGGATTGTCGGGGTTGTGGGATTTTTTCTGTTATATGGATTACCATGTTTCATAAGAAGTCTTGCTCGCTACGTCTTCTTTACCGATGGAGGACTCTGTCACACACCTGGAGGATCCATTGCACACTCTTACTCAAGTGGTGCAGCAGTTAGAGGAAGGAAAAATGAGCCGAATCGAAAAATTGGAGGAACAAATGAGCCGCTGTAAGAACTTGGAGAATCAGATGAGCCAACTTATTCAAATTTTTAAGTGCAAAAGGTGAGAAAGAAATGAGCTTTGAAGAAAAAGAGGAATTGGTTGCAGACAACGATAGTGTCTTCGACGATGGAGAAGAGAGTCTAGTGCTTCATGACTTGGAATCTCATGAGTCGACGCATGAGGTTACATGTGATGTGTCTCCTACTCTATCTGCAACATCCATTATGAGCTCGCCCATTGATGAACCAGGTCTAGAGCCATCAGCTGAGGCTCAAGAGGTAATAAAAGTAAACTTTTGCAATTTAGAAAGTAATGGTGATTATGTTGATCCTTTTGATTGCTATTTTGAAAAGCCACCAGCGGAACTGTGCTGGTGGTATCATATTCCTTCTATAGAGAGTCATACTAGACTCTTTGATAGATTGAAAGGGTTTTTGAGTTCTCCATTTTATGCTTTTAATTTATTGTGCTATGATGTTCTTTGTAAGATGTGTGCACAGGAATACGATAGGCTACTGAGGGCTTTGACGATGTCTGAATCGATCTTAGAGAGATTGTGAGCCCACCAAGTTATGTTTTTATTTTATTTAGTTAGGATTAACTTTCAGATTTTTTTTTATTTTCGTAAAAAAAAAAGAAAAAAGAAAAGAAAAAGAAAACAGAACCCTCTCTCCTGTCTCTCTCCCTTTCCTCGCCGCGCCTCCGTCATTACCGCAGCCTCTCTGTTCACTCTCTCCATCACCGCCACGCCTCCCAGCGCAGCAGCAGCCCTCTCCGTCATCGCCTCTCCTCCTCTCTTTCTCTGTTCACCTCGACCGCCAGCAGTCACGACAGCCTCCATCCATATTGCACCGTCCATCCACGTCGCAACGTCTCTCTCCGCCCCGCCTACAACCCGAGTTCAGCCCTCCGCCTCGTCTCTCTCCTGCTCACCTCCTCCTTCGATGCACGCGAGGCCTCCGTCGGTCCAGCCACCATCTCCGACATCGCCATCCCCAGCACCCTCCACCAGATCCCCTTCCTCGCCCTCCTACCCAGCACCGGCCAGTTCTCGCCCAGCCAGAATTGCCCGACACCGGTCCCTCTCGGATCTACTGTTTCTATCGCTGCGGCCGCCACCACTGCAAATCTGCCACCGCTCGTCCATCGCCGCGGGATCCCTATCCGACCACCCGTCGCGCTCCTGCTCGTGTCCCTCTCCCAAGTCGGCATCTCCCACCGCCGTTCTCCATCACCAATTCGTCATCGCTGATGGTGCTCCGTATCGGCAGGTAAGGTGAGGTATAATTTAACGGGGTTGGCTCGGATTTGATTGAGTATGATATGACCCGATTGCTTATTAGTTGAATTTGTGGGCAAGATTGGCAAGTATGACTACATTGATCAATTTTGACTCCAAGACGTTTCACAATATTAGTTGCATCCAAGTTGTTGCTGAAATTTCTGGGATGTACCTCCTCTTAAGCTAAATGGTTGCCCGGAATGCCTGATTACTTTGTGAGTTTCCTTTACCTTTCTTTATTTCTTTTTCTTTACTTTGAGGACAAAGTAAGATTTTAAGCATGGGGTGGGGAATTCAAGTGTAGATCCGTCTTTATATATATGTTAGTTTTCTGTTATTTTTCAATTTTTGTTATGCATTTCATTACATTTAGGTGTTATTAACGATACCCATCTTGGTTTAGTTTGTTCTCTAATTTATTTTTATGATCTCATTGCATAAATCCCATGATTTGATTGAATTGCTTGAAAATGATTTTTGGAGCATGATTTGAGAATATAATTGAGCAAGTATGGTTCATAGTTGAGGTTTAATTGAAATCTAAAAAAATATAACCCTTGTGAGTTTGATTTTGGCCTTATAGGGACTTTACATATTATTCCCTTTTGCTTTTATTGTGTGATTATACTCTCCATATGCTTGTTTTTCATGACCGTATTGCACATGTTTGTTGCTTGTGAATTTCAAATGATTGAGGCATGTTTTCTTTAGCCGTATTATACCTTATCTACCCTTGCATTATCCTTTGTTTGAAGCCCATCTGAGCCTTAAAGCCTATTCTTTTTTGTAGCTCCACAAAAATATATCATAGCCAATGATTAGCCTGACCCTATCCGGAAATTAGGAGGAGAATTGGTGAAAAATCTATATGTTGGAGTTGTTTTGAGTGGAGATGATGTATGTATGGTTGTACATTGCGAGAGGCATAGGGAGGATAAAATTCACTTAGGAGTAAAAGTCTAGTAAGCTTGGACCTAGGGAGGATAAAATTCACCTATGGGCAAAAGTAAGCATAAAAGAAACGAAAAGAAATAAAGTCATCATCCAAATGGAAAAAATGCATGAGTTGTATGGTTATTGAAATCGAAAAGTGCTTATTGATGTGTATTGGAGTTTATGTTATTGGAATGGTTTGCGAAGTATGGAAGTTTTGGTGTTGTTCTGGTTGGTTGTTGTTCCTTTTTTCCGGATTTTTAGCACCACAAGTCTAAATATTTCTCATGCCTTATGTTCCTACCAAAGCCCCATTACAACCCTATAAAAGTCCTCATGATGTTGTTTGCAAGTGATAACTTTCACGGTGTCTAGAGCATTTTGAATTGAGTTGAGAGTTGGACTTTAAAGCCAAAACACATGAGAGCTTGAGTGACGCACATTATCCCGGTGAGGTTGGATTAAATTTGCCTTTACTATTGAATCGCTCATATACTTGCTAGGATATTTTTTCCTCTTATTCATGGCTCCTATTGCTTGATGTTGCTTTTCTAAAACTACAGCATGAAGGTCTTATTTGTGGGATAATCAATTCTATATTTGTTTTTCATTGCTTGAGGACAAGCAAAAGTCTAAGCATGGGGTAGTTTGATAGAGTATATTTTAGTCATGTTTTAAGTATAGGTTTGCATATTAATTTAGAGCATTTTATATATTTTATAGTTAATTTGTATTATTTGTTTTTCGGAGTCTACACGAGTGCTTTTATATATATTTTAGGTATTTTAGGACTGAATCGTATGAATTCGGAAATTGATGATAATTTATGGGAGGATTTTATAAATTGAAGGACAATACGGACCGGTTCGGATCGATGGAGCAGTCAAGCTTTCAAGCCGGTGCAATTGGAGTTTGGACGTACGTGTTCGGTTGACTGCATTTAGTGTTGCGATGTACTCCGTATTACTTTGCTTTAGTATACTCCGTAATAAAAAGATAGATAGTTTAGTTAGATTGAATATTAGATAGATATATTATTATTATATATTATTTAGGATAGATTAGGATAGTTTCATTATATTATATATACATTCATTCCTACGGCAAAGCAGAAGAGGCCGATACGTGATACGGCCGACTACAGTTTACATTCCTCTTAGTCTTTTGTTTTATTTTTATGCAGACCTAAACTCTCCCGTTTCGTCTACAATTTGAAGCTTTGTTTTATTGATTGTGAGTTTCTGAATCTTGTTCCTTATTTCCTATATTGAATGTTTCGCCTTCTTTGTGCTTGAATGTTGATTGTTTTATTCTGTCTTGTCTGATCAACTTGGTAGAATTAATTCAATTGCTAAGGTTTTGTAGATTCCTGGTTGTGAACCTTAACCTAAGTGGCAAACTTGTTCCTTTAAGGCTGGTTGAACTAATTGAATGAGTAGAAAGTTGGATGTGTTGTTAAATCCCTCTTTAGGGACAGCAAATACCTTGGTTAATCTCTGAACTTAAAGCTATCAATTGGGTTAAATCCTTCTTTAGGGACTGTTCGATTGATAAGGGTTTCTAGGACTGGTTGGACTAGTAACTATATTAGGTCGGGACAAGGGCATTCATAGGAAGACTAAAAGGGCAAGAGGAAGTTACAATATCAGTTCAGCCAATTAAAGTGGATAATTGTAGATGAAACTATTTTATTAATCGGTATCTTCATTAATTTGTTTATAGTTTATTTTATATTCTTTCTTATTTTCACCACTCAAAAACCCCCCGTTTCATACTAATTGGTAAATAAACTTAACTTAGGAATAACTTGATTCTCTGTGGGATCGACTCGTGCTTACCACACTACATTAGTTAGGTAGGTTCGAATTACTTTGATACGGTTAACGCGACTAAAAACCGTCCATCAACAAGAGACATTGGAGAGATGCAAGGAAGGAAAAGAGAAAAGCAACTTGGAGCTACTCTCGGCATAGACAAGAAGACACGACAACAAGATGTCGCGGCCGCAGCAGAGCAATGTGCAGCGGGATGGAATATTAGCCGTTGCTGCGGCCGCTGCATATGTCGCGGCCGCAGCACTTGAGAGATTATAAGGCCGAAATTATGTTATTTTGAGACTACTTCTATTCTAAGGCCGACTTGGATCTATTTGTGTTTTGTGGCCGACTTGGATCTATTATAAGGCCGAAATTATGTTATTTTGAGACTACTTCTATTCTATTCTTACGTTCATCAGACACTTGAGAGATTTGAGCGATGTCTTCCATGATGAACTAAACTCATCTATTCTGCCTGCAATTTGAAGTTTTATTTGGATTGATTGTGAGTTTCTAATTCTCGTTCCTTGTTTCCTATATTTGAATACTTCAAATTCTCTGTGCTTGATTTTTTATTGTTTTGTTCTATCTTGTCTAGCCAACTTGTAAGATCAATTCAATCGCTAAGGTTTTGTAGATTCCTAGTTGTTAACCTTAATCTAAGTGGAAAAGTTGTTCCTTTAGGGCTGGTTGAACTAATTGAATAAGTAGGAAGTTGAATGTGTTGTTAAATCCCTCTTTAGGGACTGCAAATACCTTGGCTAATCTCTGAACTTAAAGCTATCAATTGGATTAAAAATCCTTCTTTATGGGTTGTTCGATTTATAAGGGTTGCTAGGACTGGTTGGACAAGTAACTATATTAGGTCGGGACAAGGGCATACATAGGAAACTTAATAGGACGAGAAGAAGTTACAAGGATCGCTTCAATCAAATAAAGTGGAAAATTGTAGGTAGAATTGCTTCTCCTAATTGTCTGAATTAAAATCATTTACTTTTGTTTGCTTCAATACGCTTTGATTCAAGGCGGAACTTTCACACATAAAAACCCCTCAATTTGGTTACTTTGATTGACACTTGAATCAAACTTGAATTATAACTTTCCCTGTGGATCGACCTCTTGCTTATTGTTATACTAGCTATAGGTTTGAGTTTGCTTTGGCGGATCAACGGCAGGTTTTCCCTCCGTCAAATTTGGCCCCGTTGCCGGGGAAATTTTATTAATTCTTGTGTATTTGTAGTGTTGATCTTGGTGTGGACCGTCTTATATGGTCCATACCCGTGCTACTAATTCTTCTTTGTTGTTGTTTGATCCAGAGATTAAAAGGACCCTTGCCTCTTTAAGGCAAGAAACTCGTGATCGCTTTCGTGAACTCCCTTTTGATCTAGGAGAAACTACAACAGAGATGGCTAACGAAGCAATCCACACTCTTAAGGATCTTTTTGCTCCTGATCTGGCACAGCAACCCCTGGCAATCCAATTCCCTGCTCTAGCGGAAGGAGTCAATTTTGAGCTGAAATCTGGGGTAATTCATCTTCTACCCAAATTCCATGGGTTGAGTGGGGTATTTTGATGTGCATGGTTTTAGTCTTATTTTTCCATGTGTTTTAGTGTCAATTTGAGTCATTTTCATAGGACTTTGCATTGGGTTTAGTGTCTTTTGCATGTGTTTTCGTATTTCATGAAAAATAGATGTCTTCATTAGCTTTTGTGTGTTTTACAGAATTTTAGGAGCTGTTTTTGGAGAAACTTTCAACATTGAAAAGAAGCGGAAGAGAATTTGGAGCGCATAGGAAAAAGAACGGAAGCAATCGGAGTTATAATGAAGGAGATACGGGCGTTTCCCTAAGTCCGAGATGGATTACCGTCATACCGACCCCATAACGACCCTAAGGGGGGTCGGTACCGAGGCTCAATCTGGAAGTGCGAAGCAAGAAAAGGGCAACAGTGCTCATACCGACCCTAAGGGGGGTCGGTACCGAGGCCCTCCGCGTCGGTATGAGCTCCAGCGGACCATGTTTTCCCGGATTTAATTATTTTTACCCTTTTCCTTATATAGACTTTAGATAAAATTCATATATTTGTTATTTCCTAATTTAGTTTATGGGCTATTAAGTATAAATAGGATTTTTAGGGTTTGAAGGATCTTCTTCTTCCTTGGACCACTTTTTTTCAGCACTTTTAGAATTCGGAACACACGTTTAGAGAGCGTTTGGGAGCGGATTTGAGAGTTTTTTGAAGCGATTTCTTCGGCGAAAGTTGGAGAACGTTTTGTGACGCTTTGTTGAAATTCTTCTCAGGTTTATATGCAATTTAATTTTCTGATTTTTATTTATTTCATGAATTTTGCAATGTCTACCATGTTTATGCGTGAGTAGTCGCCTTTTCTAGGGTTGGGGTGATCCCAACGATAGTTATGCTTGCAATTTTGCTATGAATTGATGAATTGATTGGTTTTATCTATTTTACGTGCTTAAGTACTCAATGAAAATTGGGAAAATTCCCTTTTGCAATTGAATTGAAAGATTGAATTGTGAATTGGATAGTAATTGGGATTTTGAAACGAAAGTTTGATAACCTGATTAAGATTGTTAGTAAAGTTTATTAATTTGTGAAAATAAGTTGATTGCTTTGCTAGGGTTGATGCAAGTTGACCTATTTAATAGATAAAAACATGATTTTTACTTGATTCATTGCAATGCTTGTGTGATTATCGTTGTGGTGATCCCTATGCCCTAGATATTTCATAATATTGATTTTATTCCAAAAATTCCAGCAGCCCAAAAACCCCCAAAATTCTATAATTTTCCATCTCTTCTTGCTATTTCTTGCTCTTTGGTAACTAGAATTGAGTCACTGACTTTCTCCCTGCGGACGAACTTGACCCTACTATACTATAGCGGGGTTTCGATCTTATAAATTTATTTGTTTGAAAATAAACCCTTCATCAAATTGGCGCCGTTGCCGGGGAGATTTCAATTGTGTCAAAGTTTTAGTTACTATAAGGGTTTGGGAATAGCCCATCTCTTTTCTTTTGTAAATATTATTTTCTTTTCTTTTCTTTTCTTCTATTTTAGTTAGTTTTTATTTTTCGAACATCACACCTCTCACCTCCTACCACCCGCCTCATCGGTACCGACTTGGTGCAAAACCCTTGTTATTTGATATGTGCACTTGTTTGAGTTTTCAAGATTAGGTACAAGATGCAGTATGCATATGATTATTTTGAAACAAGGGCTGAACAAGAAAGACGACAAGTAAGGAAAAAGGAGTATGCGAGCTATCTAGCCGAGGTTGATGAGGAGGACGAAGATTTCATTGATTTTGATACTTGGAAAGCAAAGAAGTCCTCCGAGAATTCTACCAAAGCCCAAGAGCCATATGAGTCCTATCAACCAGATGAGGGGTATTTTATGTTCAATACGATCATAGGGACCCGTATTGGCCTTGCCAGCCATCTTGGGGAAATATGTATGAACCATCACTGGAGGTTGGCGCTGAAAAGTGTAGGCAATCCCTAGATGATGAAACCATCAAGCAGATGAAGGTTGAGATGGCGGAATTACAACGCCAAATGGAAGCTGAAGCCGCTGAAGTACGACGAATCAGGGAGGCCAACGCAATCATGCGTGAACAACTGGATGCATGGAATAAGTTGCAGGACTTGTCAGAATCAACTTCACAAGACGCAGCCTCAGACCCAATAGAGAAGTCATATAGGTATGAGGTTGGTTCATATGATAACATTATTTTTTGCGAGCTTGTAGGTGGAGAAGAGCATGAGGATTAGTTGGTACCTATCCCAACAGAGTCAACATACACTTGTGCTGACTCTACTCAAGCTCTTGACGATTCGATTGCATGTCCTAAGGAGGAAGAAGAGAGTTGCAAAGATCCTACAGAGGTACAAGTAAGGTTAGGTATGGTCTTTAACCTCTTTTCTCATGATGAACATGTTGGTATTGAGACATTTCAGGAGGAACCATGTGAGGAACCCCAACAAGAGAAAGAAGTGCTCAAAGAGAAAGAGGAACCTCATGCAGAGAATTGCCAAGATCCTACCGAACCACAAGTAAGCTCAGGTATGATCCCTAACCTCTTTTCTCATGTTGAACAAGCGTGCTTTACCATTCCTACCGAGCCACCACCACCTTTTCCATTCGATGTGAAGGCAATTCCTGATGATCTCGAGCAATCGACAATCGCATTTAAGTATGCGGTCCTCGCGAAGTGGCACATCAAAGATGACAAGGTGTTGGAATCTCTTCCCCCTCCGCCATTGTACACCGAACTCAACAATGCAATACAACTCTTTGTGTATGACGGTGGGGTAGCTCAAGAAGTCAATTCAATGAAGAGGAAGAGGATTATACATGAGAGAAGCACACCTGCTGAGTGCTTTCTAGGGAAAGATGAATGGGTGGAAGATTGGAGCGTTCACTCGGGAAGGTTCAAGCTTATTCATGAGGCTATTAAAGATGGTCCAATAAACCACAAAGCGAATGAGCAAGGATCATGTCACTTGAGGGCCTATTATGATGTACCACCCAAGGACGTTCCACCAGCATCTCCTCCAGCTGAGCCACCGGATCCACCACCTCCCCCTGATCCGGATTAAAGTTCAGTTATCAGGCGTGGCTTGAGCATATATTGGTTTGATCCGCCGCCGCCCTTTCTATAGAGAGCTTATTGACTTCTTCAGCAACTTCTGAATCTTGATTTTGTGAGTTTCTAAATCTTTCCCTTTTACTTTGATTTTCTTTTGACAGTGGGGACACTGTCAATTTTTAAGTATGGGGTGGGGATTCAGAAACTTGTTTTAGGTGTGTTGGATGATGTTTATGTTCATGTGTTGCATTTTAGTTTATTTGGATTATGTTATGCATACATGTTTAAGTTTTTATGCATTTGAGTCTTTTGTCACTTTAGTCTTGCTATTAGTTTCATACAAAAAAAATTGAAAAAAAAAGTCAAAAATAAAATAAAATGCATGTTTATTTTTGTTTTGTCTTATATTTTTGTCTTGGTTTTTATACCCTAACTTAGATGTCCTATGATGATAAATAATGACTGACTTGATCATGTAAATCCTATGGCATGTTTGGAAGGTTTAGCCCAATTCCTTGAAATTGTTTTTATGTGGATTGTGAACTTGTGATGAAATTGAGCATATATGATCCTAGGCTAAAGGTTGAAATCCAACAAAGTTTGTCCTAGTGAGAATTTTGGCCTTATAGGGAGAACATAAAAAATCTCTCTGCTTTCATGAGTGTATTTACTCTTTCTATACATCTCTAAATGTTGTGATAGTTATTCAAAGCCAATGCATTTATATCTTTTTGTGAATGAGAATTAAATGATGGATGCACCTTTTAAGCCAATTTTATCCTCTCTTTACCTACCCTACATTATCTCTGCTTGAAGCCAGAACATTAGCCTGAGCCTTTATTTATAAGCTCTACAAAATTATCCTTAGACAAATTGAGCATGACCCCTATTTGGGAATTAAGACTTAGAGATTGTTGGAATGATAATTTGGTGGAAGGAAAGTGCTTGTGTTTTATTTCAAGTGAGAAGAATTTCTGAGTTTATTGAGTTATGGGTTGGTTCGATATTTTTATCTTGCTATGCATATTATGTAAAAGGATTTTTGGCTCAACCTATAAATGCACTATTGTTATTTGTGTTGTTTTATTTTTATTCTCAAAAAAAAAAAGAAAAATATAAAAAAAAAAAAGAAAAAAAAAAGAGAAGTATATGTTGTGAATAAAGTGCATGAGCCAATTTTACCTTACTTCATTTACTGTAAGATTCATATTTTTTAGAGGTTTATTGAGTTTGAGAGATTGTGTTCTTCATTTAGATGAGTTGGGGAGTTTGGTTTATTCATATGATTGAGAGTTTTGGTTTGGTTGAGTTGTGTTGAAGATTTAGGAGTCTTGATTCCCGAATTTTATTATGCACCACATAGCCAAATAATTCCATGCCCTTATTTCTTACCAAGCCACATTACAACCCCGCCGAATGGAGTCTTCTTTGAAGTCTTCCATTGAGCGAAGTCTTCCTGATGGTTCTTGTTTGCATTTACATAATTGGTTGCGAAGTGGATTTACATTATAAATTGCAATGTTTATGAGTTTCTATATGGAATTGAGTTGAGAGTTGATCTTCATAGCCTAAACACATTGAGAGTTGAGTGTAAACACATTATCCCTGTTAGGTTGGATTTATAATGCATATGCATATGGATCGCTCATATATGTATGATGACGTTAAATTCACTTGTTTTACATTGCTACTACTTGAGATCTTGCTTTTGACAAGGGCGAAGACTTAAATGATTTGTTATAGGTATTGGTAATTGTTTGGTTATTGCTTGAGGACAAGCAAGTCTAACTATGGGGTATTTTGATGTGCATGGTTTTAGTCGTATTTTTCCATGTGTTTTAGTGTCAATTTGAGTCATTTTCATAGGACTTTGCATTGGGTTTAGTGTCTTTTGCATGTGTTTTCATATTTCATGAAAAATAGATGTCTTCATTAGCTTTTGTGTGTTTTATAGAATTTTAGGAGCTGTTTTTGGAGAAACTTTCAACATTGAAAAGAAGCGGAAGAGAATTTGGAGCGCATAGGAAAAAGAACGGAAGCAATCGGAGTTATAATGAAGGAGATACGGGCGTTTCCCTAAGTCCGAGATGGATTACCGTCATACCGACCCCATAACGACCCTAAGGGGGGTCGGTACCGAGGCTCAATCTGGAAGTGCGAAGCAAGAAAAGGGCAACAGTGCTCATACCGACCCTAAGGGGGGTCGGTACCGAGGCCCTCCGCGTCGGTATGAGCTCCAGCGGACCATGTTTTCCCGGATTTAATTATTTTTACCCTTTTCCTTATATAGACTTTAGATAAAATTCATATATTTGTTATTTCCTAATTTAGTTTATGGGCTATTAAGTATAAATAGGATTTTTAGGGTTTGAAGGATCTTCTTCTTCCTTGGACCACTTTTTTTCAGCACTTTTAGAATTTGGAACACACGTTTAGAGAGCGTTTGGGAGCGGATTTGAGAGTTTTTTGAAGCGATTTCTTCGGCGAAAGTTGGAGAACGTTTTGTGACGCTTTGTTGAAATTCTTCTCAGGTTTATATGCAATTTAATTTTCTGATTTTTATTTATTTCATGAATTTTGCAATGTCTACCATGTTTATGCGTGAGTAGTCGCCTTTTCTAGGGTTGGGGTGATCCCAACGATAGTTATGCTTGCAATTTTGCTATGAATTGATGAATTGATTGGTTTTATCTATTTTACGTGCTTAAGTACTCAATGAAAATTGGGAAAATTCCCTTTTGCAATTGAATTGAAAGATTGAATTGTGAATTGGATAGTAATTGGGATTTTAAAACGAAAGTTTGATAACCTGATTAAGATTGTTAGTAAAGTTTATTAATTTGTGAAAATAAGTTGATTGCTTTGCTAGGGTTGATGCAAGTTGACCTATTTAATAGATAAAAACATGATTTTTACTTGATTCATTGCAATGCTTGTGTGATTATCGTTGTGGTGATCCCTATGCCCTAGATATTTCATAATATTGATTTTATTCCAAAAATTCCAGCAGCCCAAAAACCCCCAAAATTCTATAATTTTCCATCTCTTCTTGCTATTTCTTGCTCTTTGGTAACTAGAATTCAGTCACTGACTTTCTCCCTGCGGACGAACTTGACCCTACTATACTATAGCGGGGTTTCGATCTTATAAATTTATTTGTTTGAAAATAAACCCTTCATCAAGGACCCCCACAAGCATCTGTCTGAGTTCCATACTGTGGTTGTTTGGATGAAACCAAAGAACGTAACTGAAGTTCAAATCAAGCTGAGAGCTTTTCCCTTCTCTTTGAAGGTTGAGGCAAATGAGTGGTTCTTCTATCTACCACCTGGATCTATTTCTAGTTGGGCTGAGATGAAGAGAGTCTTCCTAGAGATGTACTTCCCTGCAACAAAGCTTAATGCCTTGAAAAGGTCAATTAGCAGCATTGAGCAGTACGCGACGGAGTCGATACATGAGTACTTTGAGCGCTTCAAGAAGCTCTGCGCCAGCTGCCCATGCCATGGGTACTCGCAAAAGGATTTGGTTCTCTTTCTATTCAATGGGATGGCTGATATAAAGTGCAAAACAGTGAATTTTGCTTGTGGAGGAAACATGCTGAACAAGACGCCTGTCTCAGCTTGGGATGTGTTTAAGGAGCTATCTGAGAGCTCTAGACGGTTCAACAAGAGCACTCGTGCTAGGGGTGTACTCTATGTTAATGCCCCTGTGGCTGCACTTCAGACCGACATGGCAGAGGTGAAGGAGAAGATCAAACAATTGGTAGCTGATAGAACTCTTCAACAATTGAAAGCATGTGGTTTTTGAAATCAATTCACTCATCCTATGGACATGTGCCCGCTTCTTCAAGATCCTAATGTATATTTGAATACCATTGGGAATTTCGCTCAACAAAGGCCTAGGCAAGGCAATTATGGAAATCCTGGGTATTTCAACAACTACAACAATTATAACAGAGGCTATCAGTAGGGCTATGGGAACTACCAAGCCTCTTTCAATCAGCAAGGGGGGCAAAAGACAAGGCCCCAACAACAATATGAACCTCGATAGGGAGGTCAGCAGCAATCAAATGAGGATAATGAGGATCCACTACATAAGCTGTCACGATTGGTCTTGAAGAATGAGAAACAATAGTCAGAACGGATTGCAAATCTAGAGAAGCAGCAATCGGATCGGATGACAAATCTTGAGAATCAAATGAGTTAGCTCATTCAAATCCTAAGTGTTAAGGAGGCAAACAATTCAGGAAAGCTTCCATCACAGACCATCGAGAATCCTACGAAGGAGAATGTCAGTGTTGTAACGCTTAGGGGTGGCAAGGAACTGGTTGTCACACCTCAAAAGAACGATGAGGAGGTAATAGATGAGGAGATAGAGGTAATAGAGGACGAGGACGGAACGCATACTGTGCGGTGGCCACAGTAACCATGTCGCGGTCGTGGCCAATCAATTGTGTTGCGCCTGCAGCCCCATGCTGCGCCCGCTGCCAGTGAGCCCGCCGCCACTTCGGTGCCAGGTAAGCATTCTTCGCCTTCTCCCCCCTCTTCTTCGTCTTCCCCTCTTCCTCCTTCTTCCTCCTTACCTATGGAGACTCCAAAGCCGGTTCCGCCCCTCCCGGAAGCCTTGAAGGACAGACGAAGGCATGAGAATGACAAGGAGATCTTTGAGACATTCAGTAAGTGTGAGGTAAACATTCCTTTGCTTAATTTGATTAAAAGCATTCCTAGATATGCTAAAGTCTTGAAGGAACTTTTCACTATCAAGCGGAACCAGAAGCTAAAAGGTAAGCAAAAGGTAAAGGTAAGCGAACATGTCACTACTGTATTTCAAAAGCGTATGCCTGGGAAGTGTAGTGACCCTGGTATGTTTGCTATTCCATGTGTGATAGGTGATACTAAATTTGACAAAGCCATGCTATATTTAGGAGCATCTATTAATGTTTTGCCTTCTCATGTTTATCATGCTTTGGGGTTGGGACCTCTGAATGATACTCGGGTAGTAATTCAACTTGCTGATCGATCTACTATATACCCGAAAGGGATTGTTGAAGATGTCTTGGTTATGGTTGATAACTTGATATTCCCTGTGGATTTCTTTGTGATTGACATGGGTCCTGGTAACAATGAAGGCCCTATTCTGTTGGGCAGACCTTTTCTGAAAACTGCTAGGACCAAGATAGTAGATGTCTATTCAGGATCTCTTACTATGGAATTTGATGGTCAAAGAGTTGAATATAATATTTATGATTTCATGAAATTTCTATCTGATGATCCTTCTCTGTGCTTTGTGGATATTATTGATACTATGGCACAAGATTGCTTTGATTTAGAGTGTGTTGATGAGATGGAAGTCGCTTTACAGGCCCCTATAGATGAAATTGCTAGAGATTATGTCTTGTCATCTAACTTGCAGGAAGCTGTAGTGGCTTTACACCATCGATCTCCCACATATGTGCCACCAAGGGAAGACCGCATCGAGCTGACCATGCCTACTGAAAAGCTCCTTCATCCATTATCCAAGCGCCTGATGTTGAATTGAAACAACTTCTTAATCACCTTAAATATGCTTTTCTTGGTGAAAATGATACTCTGCCTATCATTATTTCTAACAAACTGACCTTTGGACAGGAGGAGCGATTGGTGACGGTTCTAAAGGAGAACAAGGAGGCGTTAGGATGGACGATAGCAAACATTAAGGGCATCAGTCCTACCCTCTGCATGCATAGAATACTATTGGAGGATGATGTCAAGCCATCTAGACAACCTCAGCGGAGACTCAACCCACCAATGATGGAAGTGGTAAAGAAAGAGGTGCTGAAGCTCCTTCAGGCAGGTATGATCTTTCTCATATCTGACAGCTATTGGGAGAGTCCTACTCAGGTTGTCCCTAAGAAGGGAGGTATTACTGTTGTTGAGAATCAGGATGGTGAGTTGGTCCCTAGTAGGGTACAAACTGGATGGAGAGTCTGTATTGATTATCGTAAATTGAATGCAGTTACTCGCAAGGACCACTTCTCCCTCCCCTTTATTGATCAAATGCTTGAGCGCCTTGTCGGCCGCTCCTTTTATTGCTTTTTAGATGGCTACTCATGATATTTTCAGATACCAATAGCACTGGAGGATCAAGAGAAAATGACATTTACATGCCCCTTTGGCACTTTTGCATATCGCATAATGCCTTTTGGGTTATGTAACGCACCTGGGACCTTCCAACGGTATATGGTAAGCATATTTTCTGAGTATGTAAAGCGCTTCATATAGGTATTTATGGATGACTTCACTATGCATGGAGATGACTTTGATACTTGTTTACACCATTTGCCATTTGTGCTTAAGCGGTGTGTAGACACCAACTTAGTTCTTAATTCTGAAAAGTGTCATTTTATGGTTGAGCAAGGCATTGTTTTGGGTCATATTGTGTCTAGCAGGGGTCTAGAGGTGGACAAGGCTAAAATTGATGTTATTCAGTCTCTGCCTTACCCCACCAATGTGCGCGAAATTCGTTGCTTTTTAGGCCATGCAGGATTCTATCGCAGGTTTATTAAGGATTTTTATAAGATTTCTGCACCCCTTTGTGATTTACTAAAAAAGGAAGTAGCTTTTGAGTTTGATGACAGGTGTAAAGCAGCCTTTGATGAGCTTAAAGGTCGCCTGACTAGCGCTCCTATAATTCAAGAACCCATATGGTCTCAACCTTTTGAGATTGTGTGTGATGCTAACGATTATGTTGTGGGTGCTGTCTTGGGACAAAAGGAAGGAAGGAGCTCTCCTGTCATCTACTATGCCTCCATGACTCTGAATGGAGCGCAAAGGAACTGCTCAACCACTGAGAAAGAGCTCCTGGTTATGGTCTTTGCACTGGAGAAGTTCCGCATCTATCTCCTAGGAGCTAAGGTAATTGTCTTCACTGGTCACGCTGCTCTTCGCTATTTATTGACTAAGAAAGAAGCAAAAACAAGATTGATTTGTTGGATTTAATTTTAAGTGAATTTGACATTGAAATCAAAGATAAGAAAGGTGTAGAGAACTTAGTAGCGAACCACCTAAGCAGACTTATCCAAGGAGAGGACAAGCCGGAAGATCAAATACCTATTCACGGTGAGTTCCCTGATGATACATTATTTTATTTAACTCACACGTTATCTTTGCAGCTGTAGGAAGCTACGGAAACGGAGGGTTCCGCGGCCGCAGCAACCATGTCGTGGCCGCAGCCACCCAATCGTGTGTCGCGGCCGCGGCATGCTGTTCAGGAGCCCTTTTCGTCCTTTTTCCTCCTATCTGACGAGGTAAGTTCTGATGATCCTAAATTATTGATGGGTGCCCATACTCCTCGACCTTGGTTTGCCAATATGGTGAATTTCTTGGTCACGGGAGAATTTCCACCGAGTTTCACAAAAGTTCAGAAGGACAAGATTCGACATGACTCTCGCTTCTATGTTTTGGATGACCCCTACCTTTGGAAAAATAGTTCTGATTAGGTAATTAGGAGGTGTCTTCCGGACAATGAGGTACAATCTGTCCTTACTTTTTGTCATGCTCATGAATGTGGAGGCCACTTTGGTCCTCAAAAGAATGCTAGAAAAGTTTTAGAAGCAGGATTCTTTTGGCCTCGCTTATTTAGGGATGCTAATGCATTCTGTAAATCATGTGATAGATGCCAAAGGGTTGGGAACATATCTGCTAGGAATGAAATGCCACAAACAGCTGTCATATTTTGTGAAATTTTTTATGTTTGTGGTATCGATTTCATGGGTCCCTTCCCTAGCTCTTTTGGGAATATATATATTGTGCTTGCGGTGGACTATGTCTCCAAATGGGTGGAGGCAAAAGCCACCAGAACTGATGATTCTAAAGTGGTTGTAGATTTCTTAAAAGACACCATTTTTGCAAGATTTGGGGTGCCAAAGGCTCTAATTAGCGACAAAGGGACACATTTCTACAATAGGACAATCATTAACTTGCTAAAGAAATACCATGTCACACAGAGAGTGTCCATTTCTTATCATCCTCAGACCAATGGTCAAGCGGAGATATCAAATCGAGAGATAAAGACTATTCTGGAGAAAACAGTGGCACCTAACAGGAAGGATTGGAGTCTAAGGCTGAATGACGCTCTATGGGCCTATCAGACGGCCTATAAGACTCCCATTGGTATGTCCCCTTATCGAATTGTCTTTGGAAAGGCATGTCATCTCCATGTGGAACTTCAGCATAGAGCCTATTGGGCTGTAAAGAATTGCAATATGAGGTTGGATGAAGTAGGTGAGTTCAGAAAACTTTAATTGCAAGAGCTGGATGAATTGCGTCTGGATGCTTATAATAATGCAGTGATCTACAAGGAGAAGACAAAGGCTTGGCATGACAAACACATCCTACGAAAAGAGCTAACGATAAGAGACAAGGTCCTTCTATACAAATCACGCCTGAAACTCTTCCCTTGAAAGCTTAGATCAAGGTGGGAAGGACCCTATACCATCTCAAGGATATTCCCTCACGGAGCAATTGAACTCTATGATCCTAAGTCTAATGAGCTCTTTAAGGTCAATGGTCATAGAGTTAAGCCATACTTTGAGAACATCCCGCATAACGAAGAAGAGGAGTTGGTGCTTGCTGAACCAACCCACTAGGCCACTCAAGGGCCATTACGTCGAGCCACCGACATGAAACAAAGGCTCTTCTCGGGAGGCAACCCGAGGTAAGTTTTTCTTTGTTTTTCATCTTTATCATTTTCTTAGGTAGTTTTTATCACTAGTTTGTTTAGGAATTAAAAAAAAATCAAAGCAAGAGAATGCCACTACACTGGATGCGGCGGCCGCTGCACATCACCCCGCGACATGGAGCAAATGCAGCGGCCGCAGAATATGTCGCGGTCGTCGCACATCAGGCCCGTGACCCCTGTTTCCCAAATAAATAAATTAATTAAATCAATAAACCATTAGTCACGGTCCTCTTACCTTCACCTTTTTCTATCTTACCCTACCCTCCTGTCGACAGCCCCCGTCTCTTTCCCTACTTCAATCCCCCATAACCATCATCCCCAAGCTTTCTCCTTGCATCCAACCCTTCTCCACCCACCACCTTCTCCTCGCCGGAACCCCACCAACCTCGCCGGATCCGGCCTTCCACCGAGCGCCCAGCCCCGGATCTACAGTCTTCCACCGAAATCGCGCCCACCAACCACCACAAACCACTATGTTGCGCCGAAGCTTCCGCCGCCGACCCAGCTGCTGCGCCCGCCGCTCCTCTGCCGCGGCCGCCGCCAGCACTCGCCGAGGCTTTGCTCCTGTTGGTCATTGCGAAATAGGTTGGTGTTTTGGATTATTGATTATCATTGTTAGGGTGTGATTGTTTGTTTGAGATGTGGGATTTGTATTCTTGGTGTTTTGTTGAGAAATTGTTTGGTTCTTGGATTTGGGTTGATTTAGAAGTTTTGGAAATTGTTGGTTTGATTGAGGAATATTTGAGTTGGTGGTTTGATTTGGATTTGGTTGATTAGTTTTAGTTGTGTTGGAGGTTTGTTGCTAAATTTTGATTCTTTTGGGGTTGATAATCTACTACTGAAATCTGGTAAGAATGGTGCGCCGATTGAGATCTGTGTCTAACGAGCAGAGAAAGGCATTTGAGAGCTTCGACCATAAGAGATTTGTGCAGACGAAGTTTTTTGATGTTCCTACCTTACAGACACTAGGAATGCTGGGCATCACACGCCAGATGCTCACTCATGGCGGGTTGGGGGCATTTATAGACTGCAGTGCCCCCACATATCCTGAGCTGGCGTGTGAGTTTCTGCTCACATTTGAGCGTGTGGACGATTCAAGGTTTAGGTTCAACTTGATGGACCAGCCCCACACTTGCACATATGCCCAGGTGAGACAGGTATTTGGAATCACTCGGGCACCTACCCAAGATTGGTATCTGATGGCGTCATAACAGCAACACCATGATGTCTGGTATGTAGTGATTGGATCTAAATTTGATGGATACAGGGGCGAGTACAACTACAAGTTCGTCCACCCATTCCTTCGTCTGGTTCACAAGGTCCTGACCATGTCTTTCAGCGGCCAAGGCGATGTGAACAAAGTGCCCGCTGGTGATCTATCCTGGTTATGGAGTCTGGCTCCCTAGTCCCATGGTACGCCGGACTGGGTTGAGATCTTTGTTGACAGCTGCCTGAAAATCCAAGGAAAAAAAAGGGAGGATTGGTCTGGGAGGAATGATTAGCCTCATAGCCCACCGCTTTCTGGAGCCTACACAGTGTGGTGCACCCATGACTGGTGGGTACACCTATACAGAGGAGCAGCTCAGGAGGGCTTATTTGATTGAGAGCTCTGATGGGTCGAGTTGCATTTGGAAGTCGGGGAAGCATGGAGAGCACCGATTGAGGCTTCCTAGGGCCCTATCTTATGGCCCTTCCAACGCCTCCCTCTACATCGCGGCGGATCAGAATGAGGATACTGATGACGAGGATGAGGAGGATGCCCCTGCACAGACTGACTATCACATGGGGGATGCCCAATACGCTGCTGGCTCTTCTACGGGGCCTCGCTATTCTTCTGCTGATGATGACGCCTGGCGGGACCACATGTTCACTGAGTTCCATCGTATGTCGATGCGCCAGGACTCCTTCGAATTCACTCTCCACGGCATCGATCGCAATGTGCGGGAGACGAACTATAACATGGAGGAGATGCGGAGAGAGCAGTCCTACTACCTCCGCCAGCAGTATCCACACATTTCGCCGTACCAGTCTCCACCCTACCAGCCGCCGCACCAGTGATTGGTTAGTTCTGTCTCCTTCACCCTGAGTTTTTATGCTTTATTTTGGTTGTCTGTACTGTTTCAGTGAGGACACTGAAAACTTTAAGTGTGGGGGAGAAGATTATATGTATATTATGGCATTTATGTCATTTCCTAGACCGTGTTTAAATTTCTGCACACCATGTTTAAGTTTCTGTAATAGCTATTTAGTTCGTTTAATTTCTGTTGAGTTTATTTAACTTTTGTCTAATTTATTTAATTTCTGAAATTTTTGGGAAAAAATAAATAAAATAAAATAAAATTCGAAAATCCAAAAATAAGCATGCCTTACATACATATGTGTTATTCAAATACCCATCTGGCTTAGTTTGTTCTCTAATTTAAATTTCAAGCATGTTCGTATAAATCCCATGGAGTTCTGGATGTTTTGGCTTGTCTTTATTTTATTTTTGTGGGACATGAGCTAGCAAATGTAAAGAGCATGTATGATTGAACTAAAGTATGATTGAAGTCCTAAAAACATGACCCTGTGAGAATGTTTAGCCTTATTTAAATTCTTTTGCTCAATTGTATGAATTACTCTCCTTGTTTTTCTACCTCTTGGCATTGACTGCAGTATCTATTTTTAAAGACTGATGCACATGTTTGTTGCTTGTGGAGTTATGTTTATATTTTGAGTCTTTTGTGTGAATTTGTGAATATTTAGTGAATGAGGTGGAAATGATTGATGCACTTAGTAACCGGATCTACGCATGACACCAATGGGTATGATTCGCGGAAAAAGGTGTTGAAAACTATCCACTAGGAAAGAAAGCTTGATCATTGAGTAACCAGGTTCATTCATGACACCCATGTTTGCAACTTGCGTCAAAAGATGTTCAAGTGGACTTCATATTAGTAGGTTGAGGAGTTGATAGACCGGGGCCATTCATGACACCCATGTTTGCGCCTCGCGTAAGGAAAGCACCAAGACAAGAAAAAGAAGAAAAAAAAAAGGTTTATTTTGTTGTCTTTATTGTGTCCCGCAAGTAATAACATATCGGCAGATATTTGGTGATATGGTGGTCAATGTCTATGAGTTTAGTGCATGATTGGTTTGAGTTGAGAGTTGTGCCTTAAAGCCTAAACACATGAGTGAAACACATATTTCTGGTGAGGTTGGATAATGTCTACTTCTAAGCTTTGATCAATATAATACATGCTATGACGTTTGTTTGCTTGGTTTATGTTTTCACCTGCAATAATGTTGCTTTTTGATGAGGTTGAAACTTGAAGGGATTTCTAGTGGGATGCATTGATTCATGTTCATTCTATCATTGCTTGAGGATAAGCAAAGGTTAAGTGTGAGGGGGATTTGATAATGCTATCTTAGATAGGCATTTTTAGTTAAGTTAGGTTGCATTTCTTTCATACTTTGTTGCTAAATTGCATATTGTGATTATTCTAGAAGAGTTCGGATTCTGCGCAAAATTGTGTTTATCTTGCATATTGAATCGGAACACATTTGGGAGATGCAATATCTCGAAGAGGAGTACAAGAGACATTGGAGAGAAGCAAGGAAGAAAAAGAGCAAAGCAACTTGGAGCTACTCTCGGCATAGACAAGAAGACACGGCAACAAGATGTCGCGGCCGCAGTAGAGCAATGTGCAACGGGATGGAATATTAGCCGTTGTCGTGGCCGCAACACGGGTCGTCAGCGACGCCATTTTGATTTTAAAAACCCTAGTTTATGTTTTGTGTTTTGTGGATGACTTGGATCTATTATAAGGCCGAAATTATGTTATTTTGAGACTACTTCTATTCTATTCTTACGTTCATCAGACACTTGAGATATTTGAGCGATGTCTTCCATGAGGAACTAAACTCATCTATTATGCCTGCAATTTGAAGTTTTATTTGGATTGATTGTAAGTTTCTAATTCTCGTTCCTTGTTTTCTATATTTGAATGCTTCAACTTCTTTGTGCTTGATTGTTTATTGTTTTGTTCTATCTTGTCTGGCCAACTTGTTAGATCAAATCAATCGCTAAGGTTTTGTAGATTCCTGGTTTTTAACCTTAACCTAAGCGGCAAACGTGTTCCTTTAGGGCTGGTTGAACTAATTGAATGAGTAGGAAGTTGAATGTGTTGTTAAATCCCTCTTTAGGGACTGCAAATACCTTGGCTAATCTCTGAACTTAAAGCTATCAATTGGATTAAATCCTTCTTTAGGGACTGTTTGATTGATAAGGGTTGCTAGGACTGGTTGGACTAGTAACTATATTAGGTCGGGACAAGGGCATTCATAGGAAACTTAATAGGACGAGAAGAAGTTACAAGGATCGCTTTAATCAAATAAAGTGGAAAATTGTAGGTAGAATTGCTTCTCCTAATTGTCTGAAATTAAAATCATTTACTTTTGTTTGCTTCAATCCGCTTTGATACAAGACGGAACTTTCACACATAAAACCCCCCAATTTGGTTACTTTGATTGACACTTGAATCAAACTTGAAATATAATTTTCCCTGTGGATCGACTTCTTGCTTATTGCTATACTAGCTATAGGTTTGAGTTTTATTTGGCAGATCAACGATAGGTTTTCCCTCCGTCAATTACAATTTGTAAGCAGTTGCACTTATTAATAAAAAAAAAATGCTTTTTTCCTGACATAAAAGTGGGATACTGATTATTTGATATCCCAACAACCCTTTTTTAAAAAAAAATGAAAATATTAAGATCGGTTATTCAAAATAACCGGTCTTAATCTTTTGCACACACATATTAATACCGATTATTTTGAAATAACCGATTTTATTTTTATACACACATATTAATACCGTTTTTTTAAATAACCGGTAACCGAGAAAATGGTATTAACCAAATTAATACCGCCGCCATTAATACCGTACGAATAACCGGTATCCGGTTCATAAAATAACCGGTCTTAATGAGTGATTTTGTACTAGTTTCAAGTGTCAACACCTTCTTGAATCCCAAATTCCAAGCCAACTCCAAACCTTTGAGAACACCCCAACCTTCCGTCAAAGTCATCGAGCAAGCACGATCCAAGGTTGTAAGCGAAGCCACAAATCCACCCAGCCTTCGCGTCTCTCACCACACCTCCCGCAGTTGCCCGAACGCCCTCCCAGACGGCTATCACACCTTGTTAAACAAAAACAAAAACGCAACTCGATGTCTTGACATTGATCTAATATTGAACGAGCAACATGTTGAGAATTTGAAAATACCAAATCAAAATAGTCCCACGTTGAAAATATAAAAGTTCAAATCTTCTCGCATTTTTCGGAGGCTGAAGATGATCAGCGTGTGATACACCAACAACTTTTCCTAAGCTTGAGGCTAAAAGCTCCCTCTTTAAAAAAAAACCCTTTTGGGGCTGAAAACTATCACCGCTCCCTCTATCTGCTACCGGTGCTCCACCGTTGGCGGTCGTGGGCTGCTTCAAACACCATTCATGGTTCACTTCAGTCATCTCTCCTACAAGCGCATCTTTAAACCTCCTCCTCCGGGAGGCTCAAATCTCCTTCGGGAGCCCTAAATCTCCTCCGGGAGCCCCAAACCTTCTTCTACGTACGGAGCCTCTAATCGGCTTCCTCCGAGAGTGATTGTAACCACCGGCTCGCCACCGCAACGGCGACCCTCATCGATCCGCGGCCGCCCACTCTTACCTCTTCCCTGAGTGAGTAGTTGAATACTCCTAGTTAAAACCTTAATCGATAGCCATGGCTTTTTGTTTTTGGCTTTCATTCAAATCCAAAAATTAATTTGGGGCTTTTATAGATTTGATTTCCCAAAGCTAAAATCTTGCAAAAGCTTGGCCTGATTTGTGCAATTTCATTCCGCTATCTTCCATTTGGGTCGTTTTCACTTTTGCCTGACCCTGTCTTCTCACCGTTGTCGGTTTCGGGCATGGCTTTCCCGTACTGTTGCCCGGATCTGGACAATGTTACCCATCCTCTTTCCTTCAATCTCATGTTCGGCCGGGGTGCTACATCCCCCTTCTTGGCCTGTTCGGGCCGCCGTCGTCCCTCTCGGTCGGCCTTTCCGGTTGGTTTGGGCAGATGTGTGCTCTGTTGGCCTCCATGGATGTGCCTCTGTCTAGTCCTCTCGAGCGTGTGCTTGTAGCCGGTTACAACTGACCCTGTGCTACTGGCTCCAAGTGGGCTTCCTTGCCCTGTGTGGCCATTTGCTCTAGCCCGATATTGTGCTTTGGGCCCAAGGCATTTTCTTGGGCCCAAAGCTGACCCGAAAAAAAAAAAAAAAAAAAAAGAACTATTTATATATTATTAAATCCGGAATCCTCTTGCGCTCTTTGCCCTCTCGCGGTCGTGCTTCATTTTCTCGAGTTTGGTTGGAGCTCTGTTTGTTGGTTCGTGGTTAGTTTCGGTTGAGGAGCAGTTCTACGGCCCTGGTTGATCGAAGTGATCGTGTTGGTGGTGTTCGTGGTCTCCGAAGATCCTTCATCTAGGTGGAGGGAACGTCGTGTGACCCACACTTCCCCAGGAGTCGTCTTTGCCCTACGTGGATTTCTGTTTTCCGTCTTTCCGGCGGCGAGACATCGTGTCAGTTGTGCTGTCCCATGCGCTCGCTATCCACTTCACCACGTCGGGTCTCCATCTTCTCGTTGTTGTGTCCGCTGTTTGCTTAGGGTTTGGGGTTTTTCCGGGTTTGTTTCGTGTAGTTCTTTTGTTGTATTAGATATTTGTTTTCTGTTGTATTTCTTTTGGTATGTTGTATGTTTCGACGGCTTGCCGTCTGCCGACTTTGTCGGCCTACCGAGGTCCGGGCCTGTCCGGCCTCGAATTATTTCCTTATAAAAAAAAAAGTTCAAATCTTAGTATACAAGTTAGTGGTTACTCTTCTTACAACCAACCGGTTTTAGGATGGAACGCCACCCGGCTCCCAATCACTAGGGATGACAATTTCACCCGCACCCGATGGATATCTTTCTCGGGTGATGGGTCGGATTCGGGTGAAGGTATTTCTCACCCAACACGTATTTGACGGGGCGGGTTGTCTATATTTGTTAGTTGTTGTTTATTCATCGAAGTGTTCAATTATCACCCGATCAATCGGTGAATTGGTGGGTGATGGATCGGGGAGGGTGAAGGGTCACATTCCTTGAATTGGTAAATAAAGAGAAGTCATTTTCAGTGAGCCATTCCGGAATGGTTAAAGGGTCATTTCCACTGAGTCATTCCGAAATGGTTAAAGGGTCACATTCCATTTAGGCAATTAGATGAGACAGGGCACATGGCTGGTTTAATGAAAAGGTTTCTTCAATACGGGTGGTTTAATTCTGAAAAATAACTAGAACTAATTGCCTCTAGCTTGATTCCGCACCGAGTATTAATTTACACGGAGTAAAAAGCAATCAATATGTATATGTATGAGATGAGAATGAGATGCATCCTTAACAGTAACAAAAGTTGCATACCGGGGCATCTATTTGATCGTAAAGGGTCTTATATATTAACCCAATAATTAACGATCGAAAACATACAAATTAAGCAGATACAAAAGCTGCACACAGTAAATATATTAATTTGGGTACATACAACATAACATGACCAATAGTCCAATACAATCCAACAAAAGTGAATTACTATCATGGCAAATTATCTGAGCTCAGCTGCGCAGCATATATGCTCTTCTCAAAGAAGGTCGATTTCCCTTGCAACAGAAAATAGGACGCTACAATTGCGAGAACACTAGAAAATCCAAAGGCACCCCCTACCATCAGTCCATTTACAAAATCATGCATCCTGTGACCCCCAGACCTTACATATCTATCTATTACATTGTTAGTCTTTGGATCAGTCGATGCATTATTGGTACAAGGGTGATTTATCTGTTCACCACACAAGTGTGGATTACCTATAAAACTGAATTCATCAAAGGTGTCAAATTGGCCGCCAATTGGTATTGGACCTTCAAGGTTATTGTAAGACACATTAAAATTTCCCATAAAATTCAAACTTTGAAGTGAGGTTGGGATCTCTCCTGTAAGAATATTTCTAGAAAGGTCTAGCCCTTCCATATTTTTCAAGTTTGATATACCTACTGGAATGTGACCCGAAAAGTTGTTCCCACTAAGATTAAGGTATTGAAGACTCTTCAGGTTGCCAATCTGCAGTGGAATGTTACCGCTAAATCTATTACTGGAGAGATCTATCTCATACCTAATGTGGATAGCACTAGTCCAACAAATGACAGGATCGTGATGAAGACCGAGTATTTTTGTTGGGAGATCAAATTGAAAATAGGTGTGGTTTGCATCCTTATTTTGTGTGGTAAGTGAGGGTAATTGGCACAATTGTACGGGAAACTCTCCAGAGAAACTATTGTCACTTAAATCCAATTGAGAGAGGTTTGGCAAAGTCCCCAACCAGTCTGGAACTTTACCTCTCATTTTGTTACCCAATAGACTTAGATAACGCAATCTGTTCAAATTAGATAGCCAATTGGGGGTGGGACCTCCAAAATTGCAATATGACAAATCTAAAACTTGGAGCTTTGGGAATCCACTCAAACCAATAAAGTTCTTGTGGATCGGAAGGGGCTCACCATAAAAGTTGTGTGAAAGGAGAAGGATGGTTAGGTTCTTACATCTTGCTAAAGCTCTAAGACTCGCAGAGATATTTGTAAGAGAATTGAAACCTAATGAAATGAAAGTCAGGGATTTCAATCTCCCAATTTTAGGCGAGATTTGCCCGGTTATATTGTTTTCACCTACGCGAAATGCAACAAGTGACTTGCATGAGTAAATACTTTCGGGTATTGTGCCTTCAAGCATATTAAATACAAGATCAAGCTTTCGGAGATGAATGAGCCTTGAGAAATCTAATTTGGAGATGTCTCCGCTGAGTAGGTTAAGCCTCAAAATGATATCTTCTAGCTTTGAGCAATTCATCAAAGAGGATGGGATAGGACCATGAAGCTTATTGTCGGGCAAGTAAAGCTTTTCCAAGTAAAAGAGCTTCCCAATCTCTCGAGGGATGGAACCATGAAGGCTATTTGAAGACAAATCTATGACCTTAAGGTTGGTGAGCCCTACAATACCCTCCCAGGGTAGTGTTCCATGAAGGTGGTTATTGGAAAGATTAAGATGAGTGAGCTTAACAAGGCTACCGATAGAGGAAGTGATGATACCTTGTAAGCCTCTCGAAGGCAATTGCAAATGGGTAACCCTGCCATTGGAATCGCAATCTACCCCCTCCCACTGACAACAATCTATAGAAAAAGACCAATTTAGCGGAGTAGAAGAAGGAGAGATTGATATGTTGGCTGAGAATGCAATAAGAGAGGATTGATCTTGATGGTTGCAGACTTGCTCAAAGGCTAAGGTGGACGAGAAGAGGAAAATGGTAATGAGGAATTGGAGAAACATGTCTTCAATTTTTAATAAGAGGAATTCAAGTTTGATGCTCCACCAATGCTTATGTTGCCCTTATATATATACTAGTATTTGATTAACGATTTTCATCCGTTGTGTGTGAAATATACGGCTTGCTTTGGAGTGCAGAACACGGTGCATAAAGGAAATCAGGGTATGAAATGAAGGGCCTTTTGCCTTCTTTAAATGTTGGGCCATTTAAATAAATAAATAAAATACCAAAATTCCATTAAATTTTCGTCCATATATCATGGAAAGTCCTGAACTTTTTTATATACTACCTCCGATTCAAAATATATGTCGTTTAACTTTTTAACACGAGTTTTAATGAGTTATTACAATTTAATACTTATCACTAATAAGTACTATTAAATTGTAACAAAATGAAAAAAAAAATATCAAAGTATTAAATTGTAACAAAATGAAGAAAAAAATGCATGTTAAAAGTCAAATGCATGTTAAGAGTCAAATGTCACATTTCAGATCGGAGGGAGTACTAAAGTTTTTGTGCTAGATTGCTTAATTTCTATTTTATATTATAAAATATTTTACTTGCTTAAAATATTTAGGTATTAAAAAATAGTAAAATTTATGAAAAATAGGTAGAATGATGATGTTTTAAGATAAGTGGAATATTTTATTAATACTGATGTTATCTGCTAAAAAAATCACCTCATGCAGTACTAAGAGCATCCACAATGTTGTGTGCAAATGTATATTTTTTAGACATTTTTTAGGTCTATTGGTTGTTTTAGTTGTGTGCAAATGTACACATTTGAGCATGTGATCTGCAAATTTGAACTCACCACCTCCCCATGGGTATAAACTTTTACAAAAATGTCAAAAAGCAACACAATTTTATTGATTTGTTGTTTTATGATTTTATTTTCCTTTTCATTTTACCAACGGAGCAAATTACTAAAAAGTGATGTGTATTTTTACACATCTTGAAAAAATGTGTATATTTTAAGCAAAATCATTGTGGATGATCTAAATGATGATGAGATTGTTGAAATAACTCTATGCTTCCTATATCGATTATACTGTTACTGTATTACAAATTGAAATGTGAAAACCAATTGCATCCCAATCTTACTACTCTGCTTGTAGACCAGCTTTGAAATAACTGAAATGTGAAACCAATTGCATCCCAAACAACATTGATGTTGGTTATGTGCTTTCGAGTATATTGGTTCATTTACCTTTTTGACTTGCAAAGTTGCCAGTCTTCTTTTTTGTTTTACCTGAGCCAGCAAGAATAATGCATTAGGTAAATCGACTTGCTTTGACCAGATCGATTCATGATAAGAAGCAAGATAAACAGAGAAGGAACGGAAATAAGGATCAAACCGAAGACCTCTTATTAACTCAACTCACTCCTTACCATTAGACCACCCAACAGGACACTGCAAAGTTGCAAGTCTTTGTTTGTTCCCCACAAGACTTGCAAGTCTTTGTTTGTTCCCCACAAGACTTGCAAGTCTTCGTCCTTTGATGGCTTCAAAGTGTTTTTGTACATAAATCAATTCATCGTAATATCCAAATCCTAAATAAATGAATTCTTGACTAGATAACGTCGAATGACCGAAAAGAAAAAAGAATATATAAAATGCCTTCACAAGAACCGCCTACAAATCCTTCATAAAAAAAACAACCATCTATCAAATAACAACACTTACTATAATGTAACATTTACCTAACATTACCCATCACCAAACATGATGATGCCTTCACAATATAATCGATTTCTCTTCCCTGTTGTATGGACCCCAAAAACAAAACCAAAAAAAAAAAAACAATGAATAACGCAGAGTTCTTATCTACAAAAACTGCATACTGAAGGCAGCAAGCAGTATCACGCGAAATCGTTCCCAACTTGTTGCCTGGCAAATGGTTCTGCTGCATAACAATTCCATGGATGACAAATAACCCAAAGAATTCTGGGAACCATTGCCTGTGTATGATTACTTGAGCGAATGAAAAGAGCCCCTAAATGTTTTCTACCATATCGTCCTGCAAAACGGGAGGAAAAAAAAACTATATGAGAATCTTTACTGGTCATACTTGAGCTAATGAAATGCGCCCCTAAATGTTTTCTAACCTACACCAGTCATCACCTTCCAACCCCTGGACAGATTTTTTCTTTTTTAAAAAAATAAATATAAGATGTGCTTCAATTTAGTAAAGTTTCATGTTGCAAGAAGATAGGATCATAGGAGGATTCAAAGCATACCTTTCTAGGGTGTAAAATGGCCCTCCATGGAAAGCTTCAATCTAGATTCGGTATTGGGTGAATCACAGCCTCCAATAAGATGATTGTTTCCCTATAAGATGATGTAAAGAATTTCAGCTCAATCGGAATAATTAAGCAAGAGTCGACTAAATCATAAACAGGACTAATCAGGATACCCTCAACCCTATCCGGGAAATTTAACTAGCTGACAAATTGACAAGAGCAACAAAAAGGGGGAAATAAAATTAAGGTGCTCAGGTTGCTTAAAGTGAAAATACTTGAACCAGCAATTCACTGGAGTTCATAAGCAACTGAGCACTAGAATCCAATAATAACAAGATTCCTAGCACAAATAGGGTAAGAAAGTCTACCTCGGACAAATATTTATCATCGGGACCGTTTTCAAACAGGGACGAATAATGAGCAGGATCATAGATAGAACCCCCTATTGGATCTTCAGAATCTGAAGCTTGCCTATTTATCGCAGGAGTTGCAGGATTTAAAAAGCTATTTCTCATATCAAAGTCTGCCTCCTGAGACAGTGCACTTTGCGCATTTGAAACCCCCAGTCTGTACATCCGTATCCACAAAAATGAGGAAGACAACCTCACAGAAAATCCAACAATTTGCATTGAGAGGGTAAGTTTCACCGAAAAGATAAAGAGCACACCATAGTCCTCAGAAGAGATATGCCTGCATTATTAATTAAGCATTAACGACAAGAATAACTGCAACAAATATAGACATAAATGAAAACTTATGAATTTTCAGTAAACATCCAGGGGAAGCACTTCATGTGTCACATATCTAGCAGTTTGTATCAAATGGACAATTAGTACTAGCATTTTCCTTTTTGCAGTATGATACTGACACATTTTGCCTATGCAATTACTAGACCACCCAAAAACTACAGTAACCAAATACCCAACCAACCAAACTCCACTCCTCAACCCTCAGTTCTCACTTTATGGTCACAATAGGCACTCATACTAGCCATACAAATGTTAACACATGAAATTTCAAATTTTGAAAGTCAATTATCTTGTGGTTTCTTTAATTGTTTTCTGAATGCTACCTCTACAAGAGATCAAACGATGCAGCATGTTGCAGAATGCAGACTGAAGTTGACATAAAATTGAAGCCGCAGCATTCTGCAATATGTCGATTCATTTGATCTAATTACTGACAACATTGGCCTATATAATGACAGCTATCACCTTGTTAAACAAACACAAAAATGCAACTGGCTGTCTTGACATTGATCTAATATTGAACAAGCAACATACATAAGCATTTACATTCCATGTCAAATTCAATGTTGTAGCATCAACGTTTTGGCAGTGTTTATCCAGCCATATCCAAATCAATGCTAAAAAGAAAAATCAAACCCAAGGAAAAATTTTCATATACAAATTTATAGATTTTGACTTGCTAATTACAGAAAAGCTAATGCAGAAAGCTTAATCCAATATCAACCTTAGATTCTTAGAACAAACTGAAAGGCATTTATAATTTATAAATACCAATTAATCTGATGATGAAACTCGAGACAAAAAAGTCTAATTGAAGACCCAAAGAGCTGACAAACATGAGAATAACATAAGTGTGAAACGAAGGCAAAGAGGTAGAGAGATGTACCATATCTCGTATGAAAACAGAATGAACCAAGTGATATCCAACAAAATTGCAGCAAAGAGCAAAATGGCATAGGTTCGGCCAAGACGCTGACTACCACTCTCAATGGCCACCAAGGCAAATAGTGCAATAGCTAAATTTATCAACAATACTCCATTGTATAAAGCTCCGAGGGATCCAACCAATGCACATCCAATCTGCAGTCAACAGTTCGTTAACACAACAATGCATTAGCAACCTGATTGTCATAAATACTGTTGATGCTTCCATATTCATCAATTATTATTTTCTCTCCCATTCCCTTTTATTTTAGCAAATTCATATTTGCAAATGAAAAATCAAGTAACAGTAATGTAAAGAGTGCAAGGAAGGGACTATGTACCTGGATGTAAAGGAGGGTCACGGCAGAAGATTGAAGCTTATCATAATCACGAAGCCACACCTGCAATCGAGCTCTCAGAGAAGAACAAAGCATGATCCACACAAGCCCCCTCCACTCCACCTCCTGCCTCCACCACGATCAACCACCCCCACACCTTTACTGGCGCAATCTGCAGAACAAAACCCCTAATTAGTAACTAATACCAAAAATCCTCTTCAAAAACAACCCACTATTTAGTTTTCACAGAATATCACAAAGAACAAACTTTGTATACCATGCTTTCCTCAACAAAGCATGGTAAAGACTAAACAATCCCAGTGGCCAAGACCCGGTGATGGAGATGCTGTTAAGGTTGCCTGGAACTCCTTCATTCTACCTTTGCAATGACCTTTTATCATGATACTTCCTGTAACCGAGTCAGGCTTACTTCTCCATCCTCCATGACCTCGAAACCTGCTCTGGGGACTCAATAAACATCGAATTCACCCCCCCCCCCCCCCCGGTTTATAAAGCAATTATACTAGTATGTGTACAACAAACTAAGGTTAAATGCCACAATAACTCCTAACTCATCCCGAAGTTTGGGGAGGCCAAGAACGAATGCAATGAAATCAGGGATCAAATTGATCAAGAACTTGTAACAGCAATCAACAAGATTGGACCCCGTGTGGAGAATGGTCTCTTAAGAAAGGGGAATATTCGGGAGACCAAAAATTAGGGTTAGCAGTTTCTGTGGCGAGTGATAACATCGGAGTTACAAACGAAGGGTCCGATCCATTCCAGCGGAGATATTGCAGCAAATTCGCAAACCAAACACACACCAAGGCCAAGAACAAGCATTCGCAATGGACGACAAGACATCAAAATACGAAATAAGAACGGAAGATTCAAACAATTTTAAACGCGCAAAAAAAAAAGATACAGAGAATGGGGTGTTCAAACCTTCGTGACTGTTAGGTGGCGTCGGCTGAAGATGTCGGTAGACAATTGGATTCCTAGGGAAACAGCCGGAGCGCGGTGGCAGCGATGTAGGTTGCGCGTGGCGGCGGAGGTGGCTGATCGGGCGGTCACGGTGAGTCGGTGACAGCGGAAACCGATGGGAGGTTGCAGGAGGAAAAGAGAAGGGGGGAAGATCGGAGATGGGGTTGTGGTCCTGCGCGGACTGGTGGGTTACAGGGTGAAATTGTAAATTTTAAAATTTTAATTTTAATAGGCTTTATTTTTGGAAAGTTTCTCATTTTAATATGACAAATTGCTAGTATAATATCAGACGTCCAAATTCAGTTCTACTTTTGGTAAAAGTGTTTATAAATAAAAGTGTTTAAAATATCTTCTACATACAGATGGGTTTATATTACCATAAGTGATACAGTAAATGTTTATAAATATATGTTTGAGACTTTGAGTTAAGGGTAAATATACATTCAACTAGTGTAGGCCCCGTCCCGTGTACGGAAAATACGTTAATCTAAATATAAATGATTTTTCCCTTCAAAAAATAATATAAATATAAATAAAATTAGTTCGAAAGATTATATATAATCTAAATATCTTTTAATTATATTCTATCAAAATATAAATAAAATTCACATTTATAAGGTACTACGTAAAGTTTTTTCCCCTCTGATCTATGGTTAATTAAATCTCATGTGACTTAATTAGATAGTTGATTTTTAAAAATATTTTAATATTCCTTTTGTATTAAATATGTAGTTTGTATTTATTACATTAGTTTACTAAAATATCTATGTACGGATGGATTGTGACTACATATATGACTATATAATATTTTAATTATTTATTTTGGCCTCGAAAAATAATATAGATAGATATAAAATAACAATTATTAAAAGATTGATTTTGATATAAATAATTCTTTTCACCAAAATATAATCTAAATATAAATAAAATAGCACCTATCAAATATTACATATTTATCTATTAATATTTTTGGTAAGTATGACTATGAAAATTATTTTTATTATTACTACTACTATGTTTAATTATATTGATATAGTTTTTTCCTTATATAATATTTACTCTTTTATAAGATATTTCATCTATCCAATTATATGTCTTAATGGTAAAATAAAATAATTATTTTTTATTAGATTTCCTTTTTGACGGGAGAAAGCTTTGCGAGACGCACCCACGCGCCGCCACGTAAGCAAATACACTCACGCGTCGCCACGTAGGCACCAATGCATCGGTTTTAGTATATGTATATAGATAGATTATAACAGATGTTTTTTGTGCATCAATAAGTCTTTTTTTTTATTAAGTAAGAATTCGAGATCAGGCAATAAGTCTTTTTTTTGTGCATCAATAAGTCTTTTTTTTTATTAAGTAAGAATTCGAGATCAGGCAATAAGTCTTTTTTTTGTGCATCAATAAGTCTTTTTTTTTATTAAGTAAGAATTCGAAATCAGGGAGAAACCGCCTAAACATATAATAACCACATAAAATGACGCTATGAAACAAGCCGAAATAATCGTACAACATGAACGATGTAAGAAGTACTCTTGCACTTCAGTAAATTCGTTTCTATTGTTCAAATTGTTATTATTAAATATGAAGTACATTATAAATTGTGGCAATCAAACTCATTATTATATCAAGTTAATATTTGCTTTATTTTAAGTTTAAACTATTTTAAATACACCAAAAATTATAAAACCAAACACTTGAAAATTATTTAAGTTTATAAACTTCAAGATTTGGTCAAAAATAGTAAACAAAGAGAATATTCAAACAAATGAAATGAAAGGTAAACAGGATATATATATGGGTTTGGTGAAAAACAAGATATAAGGTAATTTCTGCTTTGATCTCACCATCTGAAAACAGCAATTACACCAGAAAGCTTTTTCGTGCCATGGATTAGGACGTGCTCTTTTGAGATCACATGGTTCACAACATATCTCAACCAAACATATTCATCACTTCATTCATTACAACCATAAAACATGCCAGATCCCATTTTATGCTAGACATTGGTTGCCATGGTCACCGTGCAATGATATCGTCCCACCCAGATTCGATAAACCCAACAAAAGGCGATCGGATGCGTCTTTTCGCCTGATAAAACATAACCTGCACATATTTCCATTTTTTGGTTAGTTTAAGTCCTCTGGATTCCCTGAGTTCCTGATTCCCAAAAAAGGCTAGTTTCTTATTTTCCAGCTATGAGCCGTTCGGGGTGCAGTAGCGATCCCCTCGTAGTACTTGGGTTCAAGCTTGTCGGCGTTCCACTTCTTCACGAAATTTGAGAACAGCTCCCGTGCACGCTCAGATGTAAGATCAGAAAAGAATATGTTTTTATCTTCTTTCAGCCAGGTAGAGAACTCGTTGTTCTTGGAGAAGTAGTCGTCACTAGAGAGCTCGCATGGCTTTACCACCTTCTGGATATAGAAAAGGAGAAAGCTTACAATACGAACTAACAGATTAACCTGATAACAATAGCATTACCTATGAAGAAACAAGGAATTTCATAAAAGGTTACATGATAATAGCAATGAGAGACTCACAGAATGGCGTCCGTGCTTTGAATCTTTGCTCTTGCGCTTCTCCTTGGACTTCTTCTCTGAAGAAGTAAAGTGTGAAATTAATTCTCCAGATGCAGAAACTGTAAAACCAGCTCTGGACACAATAACATTAAAAGCAACTTCAATATTGCCCATCTCCATTATACAATTTCATAATGATTACTCAACCTTGGAGACAAAAAGTACCATTCGTTAGAGAGAAACAATTGCATATAACAAAGTTTGTGAAGATTGAAATAGGTGCTGTGCACTTTTAATAGTTATATGGCATATTTCTAGGAAAATTAAATGTGAAACTTAATATAGTTTAACTTGCAGTAACTCGCTTGAAAATTTTATTCATGATGCACATTTTCAGCATATGATTCATTCTGTGTTAAAAGGATATGGTCCAAACACCATCTTTTTACTTACCTAGCAATGAAAGTATCACTTTATAAAGCAAAAGCCTCAATTTATTGCATGGGCTTTATTGAATTTGACTACATCCATTTATCACCAAATGTTGTAAGCATCCCTCTTTAATGAAACCATTACTTCTGTTATTTCATTAATAAAGAATTAAAAAAGCCTTTTTGACATTTTAATTCAGTAATTGAGAATTTGCAAGACAAGAAGGCTCCAAGTGTCGAAATAATGCAAAATAATGAAAAAAATGACTCAGTGAACAGGGGTTTACTTCTCTATGGAAGTATTTACAGATCATGGAGTTGGAAGAGCGTCTGATCACAAACTTATATATATAGTAGTGATTCTAGTGAATAATGCAAAAGGACAGAGGTGGATGGACTAATTACAAAGGGCAGAGGTTGCAGGACTCCTATGTTAAAATACTAAAGAAGCTTAAGTAATTTAAGAGAAATTGGAACTCATAGGGACAGGAGGACATATTGAAGTAATTGAACCTAGTATCCAATAAAGTGAGCTTGAGAGTTGAGACTGTTGAGAGCACAGCAGGATAAAAAAAATGTGCAATAATTCCTTAATGAAGAGAATTGCTTGTTGTTAGTATATGGAACGCTCGTACTCAAAGAAAGGAGCTCCTCAAAAAAGGCATGACCTCAAATTAGATCTTTACTGGGTATTTTTGTAACCATAAAACATAACTTCATATTTATTTTTTTCCTCTTCAGATGTTAAGAAGAAAAGGTGGCTTAGTAGGAAGACTGAAAGGAACTCAACATACTGCAGCACAGAGGAACCCGCCAAGTAGGATAGATGTACGGGAAAGAAAGTAGGTCTAAAGGGGCCATATGGACTAGCTTAACAATACACATTTCTATTGAGAAGGTTGTTAATACTAAGAGATGAGGACACGTATTTAGTGGTATCCAACCATATCTTATAAGATTGTTTTGTTTAGCAAGATCTTGGTTTTTTCATGATCATAATAAAACAACTGAAATAAATAGCACAGGCATACTCAGCACTCTCATGGTATCCCATCCCATCAACTATTTCCGAAATTGAATTCTTAAGTGACAAAGCTTGATAAAACTATTCTAAAAGATAAAAGAGAGAATCAAGTGCACTTTGATTTTGATCCTTGCTGATAAAAGACTCAAGCAAAATCTCAATACTAGAAATGCCAAAGTAGCATCTTGTTCATCCACACCCTAAAGAACTACGAAAGTGGAGTTGGGAGAAAACAAAATATACGACGACGAATCATACCTTCGTTAATTGAACAAGAGTGTGGAAATGTATAAATAGATTAAACCAACAAACTTCTTCCCTGATGATTCTACTTCCATGGAAACTGACAGTGGACAAGTCTAATAAACATTGCAATGAACAAATTCATCTTCTCCAGTTGCAGATTGATACAAATATATTCTCTCACTTGGTAACCTAGATACAAACAACTAGCTTTTCATTCAGAAAGCAATCAGATTAACTGAACCTTTTTTGTTCCTCCGAGAAATAGATTTAGCTCAACTTAATAAATAAAAACGTTACAACAAAAAAGGAATTTGTAATACACAAAATTCCAATCCATCAACGAAACCACTCTTTTCTTCAAATGCATTTTCATCTTTTGTGAATATCTATCCCAAATATTTCTGGAACAAAAATCAGACAAAACATGATAAACACATCGAACACAACCACAACCCTAGGTCACAAAAATTTACCACAAAACCTCAAATTCCACCCATAAATTAGGCGAAAAGAGGAATAAAAAAGGGTACCTTTATCAGAATGATGCTTAGAGCGCTTATGGGACTTGTCGTACTCTCTCTCATCTCTTCTACTGCTCCCTCTTCCAGATTTCTCGTCATCGTCTGAAGTTCTTCGCCTCTTGCTTACATCCCTACCTAAAACCACAATAGAAGTAAGAAATTGCAATTTGAAAGTGAGAACGGAGCAATTTATGAACGAATAGACAGAAAACCTTCAGATGTAGAAGTAGAGCTTCTTTTCTTCTTCTTGTCCGATTTGCTGTCAGAAGCCATAGGATGAGTTCGCCGAGAGGAATGATAGCAGCTAAAGACGAACAATGAGGTATGAATAAAAAAAGGAGCGCCCGAGTCGTGCGTGGCATCCGGTGTAGTCTGTGTAGTGGATTCCAAATTTACCCTTATCATGTAGCCGATATTACAAAGCTGCCCCTGTGATTATCTTTTTCTTCGTTTCTGGAGTACATGAATGAATGAATGAATGTCGTGATTTTGAGTTAACACGATTCAAATTACTGGGTAGGATTTTAAGTCAATTTCATAGTAAGTCACATCACTCATCGGATTGATACGTCTATATCAGTATTTGATTATTCGATACCAAGTACCAACGGCCTTTAAAAAAATCCAGACAAGATAATTTTGTAAAAAGATAAAAAATAAAAAAAAAATAAAAAGAGGAGAAACAGGGCTCGAATAGTTATCTTCTAAGTCCTCATGGTACTATAAGTTATTAGAAGGATATAATCATACAACAACGCTACTGTCCGTACCGAAAAATCGACAACTTATGAGAAGAATCCTAAGTTTAGAAGGGCAAAATTTCCAATAAATCTAGGCAAACATGTCGCAGACTTGATGCAATCTCTATCAAGGAAGAAGAGTGTTCATTATAAATTGTCCTGGAAAAGGAGTTTATTCCTCAAGTGGTCTTCAACTTGGCTGATGATGAAGCGAGATGGGAAAGGATCCTGTGGCCAACAAACACCAAGAAAACTCCGAGGAATCCCAAGTACTTCAGGGTCACAAACAGATCCAACTGCATAGGCAAAAGATATTCGAGTGTCAGATGAGTGTGGAAGAAACATGTGAGGTTTGTGGATTGTTTGCAGATTCCTAACCTTGAGCCAGAAAAGAGCATAGAGACCGAGAACAGCAGCAATGCCGACATGGAAGAGAACGGCAAATATTGCAGGCGCGCCTGAGGAGGGGAAGTTCTTGAAGTTTACCCCAAGTCGTACGAGCTGTAGAAAACAGGATGTGCCAGTCAGCATATGGGAAATGGTACAAAAAATAGAGGCATAAGAACAGAAGATTGCATCACAGATATGGATAAGGAAACTAAACGTCATATATTGTTGTCTACAAATCTGGAAAACATCCAGAAAGCAGAAGACACAGAAAGACTTAAATCTTCATGCAGACAGTATGTTCTTTTAACAAGGTTCAATTAACATGTATATATTGTACTCACCCCAACCAAGAATCCCACGAGTGGAAGAAGAACAAGACCCAAGAAAACAAGAGACAGGTTGTCGGCTGGTCGCTTTTCTGGTGACCGGAAAATATGTGTTATCTCTGCTTTAGGCCCAAATCTAGAGGAGGGATCAACTGGTGAGGGAGGTGGACGAGTTGCCTTTTCAGGTGCTTCAGGCAGTTCAAGATCAATATGACCAACAGACCACAAGAATGAATTCTCCTGAGAACAATTTAGAACATAGCACGCACCGGGTCAATGAAATAAAACTTGAAAATTAACACACTTTGCAGGTAATATATTGTATTATATGTTTACAATCTGGAAATGGACCAAGAAGTTTCATCTCTAACCATGACAGCATCACCAACTGATAGTTCAATATCATATGTACCAGAGAGATAATATAGCTTCTCGACTAGTCCAAGGAAATCCTGTGAGAGCATAAGGCAACTTCGATAAGCAAATAGATATGAAAATTGACACATATTCAGGTTAACTGGCCTCACGAAGGTTGAAATGCCCAAAATGTATCATGACAGGATCTGAAATATTAAACAACCAAGTGGATCAAAAGAAACTTAACCAGAATGATCTCAAATTGCTTTCCAGAGTTCCCCACCACAAATACATGCTCAAGTTTTGACTCGTGCCTTAATTTGAGTGTTGCCTGTAGGAAACAAGTATTATCCTTCATTAGCTCAAAGTAAGACAACATTAGTCTGAAATATGATAATGCTAACTGGGTTTCAATAATTTCACAAAGGCATGACATTTAAAAGCAGACCTGGTGGGGTTTAAATGTGTTGCCAAGGGGAGTAGACAACTGGAATGATAAGCGCAGCTTTTGTAGATGATTAGCCGACAAAGAAACAGAATTTTTACTTGCTATATCCAATCTGAACAGGACAAGTCAAGGAAATGCAAAAATTAAATTATGTATAATGTAAGCGTAGATAGAGTTACTATGCACTACAAAAAGTTGATGTTGTAGAATGGATGAGGTAGAAGTAAATCAGGCATTTTGTTTTGACATTTCGCATGTGCACCCGATGATATGCTTGTGTACGGACTCATTTAGACAACATTTAGACAAGCTTCATACGGTGGCATTATCTTTTGATGAAAGCCAAAAATGCAAGAGATATCCAGAAGTGTCAATTACTCGAGTGAAATTTACAGAAATTTTAAAACAAAAGATTAGGTATTTCACATCAATCCTACACAGTGCAGATATATGCATGCACAGGAACCTAAATATCCCACTTCACTCTTAGTAAAGAGAAATAGTAACGTTTCTCCATCCCAAAATGTGAAGACTGAAGAGCAATAAAATCTCATTCTGCACAAGCAGAATAACTATCTCCCTCTCTTCCCGGTAAAGAACAATAAAAATGTCTACTCCGTCTTGGACACTCAAATATGACCCTCAATGCCCAATAAAAGGCAACAAAATATGCCCCCTCCACTCCCAATAAAGAGCAATAATAGTAGCACAACTTCTAAGCAGGTTATAACTAACAATGAGAACTCACTTTTTCTGTGATTCTACACTGCCAAGATCACTGTCAAGTACTGCTATCTCTGAGCCATCCACTTTGATAGCTCCTGTAACATATATAAGCATTTGAGTTTCTCCGGTGGCATATATGTTTTTTTGATCTGGTTCATGAAGCACAACCTGCAATACAGATCCTTGAAATCAATTAAAGATTGAAGAATATCAGATCAACTATATATATTTGGACAGAAAAAATTTACCTCAAAAACAAATTTGTAGATGCCAATATCAGCATTTTCCGGGAAAACATCCAAAATATGAAGGTCATTGGAAGCATCAAAACTGAGTTCCTACATTAAGCAGATTACAAAATGTATTAGATAGAGAACTCGAGTTAGTAATCAATTACCAAACACTTCCACATCGTCTGATTACACCAACTTTCATTTTCCACACTCAATTGCCCCCCTTCCTCCTTCAACCCCCTCCCAATAAGAATTCCAGATACAGAAGCAAGTACAACTCATAACAGAGAAAATAATCTTCTAGTAACTGAAAGGAATATGCATAAAAATAAACGTGAAAAGATTAGATTAAAAACCTTATCCTTAATAATAGCACTTTTTGACGAAGAATCAGTGGCCTTGAGAATTTTCACTGTAAGTGGTGGTGCACTAGAACCCAGCACGGTATTCACTGTCACCTGAGTATAGATATTTCACTATTCTTGATTAGCAGCTCAAAAATGCGACGAGGTGTATTCGCTTATTATGGTTATCAACAAAACATGACAAGTTTATCAACAAAGTAAATGCAGCAATAAGCAAGTCATGCAGGAGAAGAATGTTGAATGTGCTAGTACTCTAATGATGGATATAAAACCTTATAACCAAGTTTCCATCATTCTGCACATATCAAGTGAAACTACTCAGAGCTATACTATGGGGAAAAAAATGCACTTTTAAAAGGAACACTTTAGATGGAATGGCTTCTTTATAAAAAAAGAATCCCACCTACCTCACAGCTTTTACCTTTTTCAATTTTTTGAGCAAATACAAATTTATCTAGGCAAGAATTATAAACTATAAAGTACTCTATCCATTGGTGCCTGCAGCAATCATCATGGCAACCATACCCTATCCCATAATCAGCATCAGTCAGTTACTGCGTCACGTCTCATACATTTTATATAACTGACAACATTAGAGAAAGTAAGTAGAAATGCATTACCAAAAGTACAAAAGAAAATCCACTCCATCTCTTCAACAGTAATCAATTAAGACCATTCTAAAAATTGAACATATAGCACATAAGGTCTAAGATTCCAAGCAGCTTAAAACAAGCATGAATGGTTTTGTTTCCATTAGTTCTTACATTAACTACATGTCTCGATACAATTGTTTTTAAAAATATGAAACAATATGGAGTGATAGTTAACTTTTAAATGCCTCCTCCTCTCCTCCCCTTAAGAAAAATTATCGGCATCAAAGAGGACAAGTTATAACCAATCAATTTCATGGATGAAATTTGTGTCATGGTCATTTTGAATGAAAAGATTGATAAATAACCAGACAGACTTTTCAGAATGTACATGGTTATTTACTCACTTTAAGAAGCAAGGCTTTTTAGGAGGATTACATTCTTGCTCGTGATTCTTAGATATGGGACAACTAACTCGCAGAATGTTAAGAGAATGTGTAAGTCCAATAATGCAAACCTTGAGCTGGTCATTTGCAGTTAGTGAAAGCACAGTTGCTGGAGCAGACAAGATTAGTGGAATGGACAACCTGTCGAAAACATGCAAATATTTACAAAAAGTATTTTCATCTCATTTTAACAACATGATAACACATCAGACTACAAAGCACTATGGTGTAACATCAGTATAGCCGTATAGGAATATGTTAAAAAAAAAATATTGCAGACAACATCAATGACTACTGTATTGCGTAAAGAAATGTAAAAACCATCATGAGTTGATGACAGATAAATCCATTAAACAAATAATTTTCATTCGATAAATGGAAAAGGTGGAGCATTTAAGAAGTCATTACTTGTTATTCTCCAGCCAAGCCAGTGAGTTAATCTGATTGAAAAAGTCATGTGCATTTCCAGGAACTCCGACACTGAGGAAGAAATTCGCCAAACCCAATATCTTTTCCGATGGAACCTGAAACATCCATGAAATGTATAAATAAAATATCAAATGCATTTAGCTAAAAAGAATGAATATACCACCTTCTACCAAAGCATACAGAAAATTAATTGGTACTTTGAAATAACCATGAATGATGCGCTCACATTGCTCAGGGCCTAGGGTCATCTAAGCATGCAGAAAATTAATAGGCACTTTGAAATAACCATGAATGACGCGCTCACATTGCTCAGGGCCTAGGGTCATATTTATAAGCATGTGAACAGATTGATCATATGGAAAAGTTTAACAGTGATCAGCTATACAATTGAATTTCCTGTTTTGCAACGCATGCAGGGAAAATGAGGGATAAAAAGATAAAATATACAGACATTTATATTCCCAGAAGCAACATCTGCAAATGCCATAAGCCCTTGCAGCACAGATGATGTAGTGGAAAGAGGGCCTTCGTATTCTTGTCCACCAACAACCTTCTCATCGAAATACATAGCTCCATCATCTAAAGCAATGAAACAAATAATCAAAGGCAGATATAGCTGAACAGCAACAAAAAAAAATGACTTGATTATATCCAGCCATTGTAAAAGATACAACAAAATCTTGGAAGTACAAAAAAGTGCACAATCTTTATGAGAAGTTCAAAACTTCATTGATAGAAGTGTGCATTTAACAGGTGAGAAAGTGAAAATAAAAAAATTTAGAATTTAACTAAGAGAACACTCCACATACCATACTTCTCAATGCTGTCAAAGATTTTCACTATGTCATTCTTTAGTGAACCAATCTAAAAAAAATCAACAGGCAGATGTGAGATACTGAACCTATATTATAATTATAATTTATATTCTATTATAAAAGACACATGAAAACAATGCAATACCATGAAAGCCCTACACCACTCCACATATCTTGAACTCCCCTTAACCATGTTTACCAAATTATCATTGCCAATAATCAGTACCAATTACATTCTAAATTTCTATTCATTCCCACACATTCAATTTGAAACCACCATCATGAATTGATAATAAATCGAGAGAGAGAGAGAGAGAGGGGGGGGGGGGGGGGGGGGGGTGGTTAAGTTTGTGAAGGCTTTTTCGGTTTCTTCAGTGTGTAAAAAAAATGGATGTCAAAAGATATTGACATCATCTGTAGTTATATATAGCTATAGACAACAAGAGTAGCATAAATCCACCTCCATGAGACAAGAAAAGGCAATGAATTCTACTTCCAAGGTTCATGATGTTGAAGTTTCAGATGCCCATGGATATATTATATAATATATATTCACCATATGAAATCAAAACTTTTAATTGAATTCATTTGCTATAGGTGTTTTCCCCCGTTTTTATCTATCCGCATCTTTTTCTGGGAAGGATTCATGTTACCACTTACCAGTGACTGATCAACATTTGTTTCTGCTAATGACACAACCCCAGCTAGTGTTTCAAGTGCCATTCCTGCAAGAAATATAAACAAGCTCAGGAGATGAATAAAGGAAAACATGGATACATAGTTAAATAAGCACAAAAGCTGGTATAAAGACAAACATAGCCAGTCCATATATGACCTACGCAATTAGGTATCAAAAGATAAACACAAAGCCCATAAAAGGAAAAAATAAAATTTGTATTGCAATGATGATAATGGTAGTCAAATTCAATCACCCGCAGCAAGAGTACTGGTCTTTGGATTATTTGAGTTGTATCGCCATCTGCCATCACTTTGACTGAGGGACTACAGTAAGGAGGGGGAAAAAAACGATTAATGTGCATAAGTATTCATACAAATATCTTCTCGTTCCAAACTCATATCAGAAACTGAAACTATATAATTTCAGAGACTGAGGTAAATGCAAAACCTTGATTGAACGAAAAACAGTATCAGCGTCACTGAGCTTGACATCAACCCCAGCAGCCTGATCAAGACAGTCCAGAAGCAAGCATACAAAATTAGGAGTGAAAGTACTACCAAGCAAGAAAACAAATACTGTTAAAAAAGAGAGAGAGAAAGTAGTTCGATTTATCGTCTGCTGCACCACATACCTTTATCAGTACCAAGCTAACAATTGTGTAGTAATTATCGGACAATGAGCTTGCATCGCTTATGGAAGCTTGAAGCCTTGAAGTTACTCCCTTCAAGAGGAAAGGGGAATAAGTCAATTATTATGAATATATATATATATATATATATATATATATATATATATATATATATATATGCACCATTTTCTTGTGGGAAAACGAAAGGGGAATCAGAAGAGTAGAAAAGTCAGCATAGGTTTCAACATAGAATGCAGACTACCTTAAGATCCCCGGCATCAATCTTGCACTTTAGGATTTGATTACATTTCAGAGCATAGAACACGTCCTTAAAAGCAGATGATGATTGAAGTTTATCAACGACTTGTGTGCAGGTGGAAGAACTTAAATCAAGACCTTTTTCAATTTTGAGAATCTCAAATGATCTTAGTGCTTTATATGTTTCTTCAAGGCTGCAAAAATAACAAAATCACACAATTTAGTTTCAAAGTGCAATCCAATCAGTAACTGAAGAAGAAAAACATCAAATGAAGACACAGGGATTTCTAGGAAGTACCAAGGCATCCCTGAAATTGCCTAATCGACATTGGATTGGGGTTGGTTGAATGGGTTGCTAGTGAATGGGATACAGACCCCTAAAAGTTTAGTGTTTTTTTTTTTGTAACTATCAAGGTTTGTGTCCTCTATTGGAAATTTTTTGTCTCTCTTCTCTCTATTTATCATGATTCATCTCCCTTCTCTCTATTGACAATGATACACCTAACAACATAAGTTCTATCCTTTCACTTTTCAGTTCGGCACAACTACATTAAATGATTTTTAAATTTTCATGCATTTTATGATCAGTACACCATTTCATGAAGCCCCACGTACTACATTCCTTGACATAACAATAAAGTTGTAACAGGATTGCAAATTCATGCATCTTCCATTCTATGAACCCATTCATAAGTTTTCAGGCACATGAGTCCAACATTCCATTATTATCAAGTTTCCAATATTCTAAATTCCTTCTCCATTTGCCTTAGCTACGTTCACTCGACACTCACGTTTTGATCAAAACAAGGAGACAAAAAAGACGGCAACAGACTTTAATATACAGAGTTTGACTTTGAATCAAAACCGAAGAGAGCACTGAGCAGGCAATCTAACGGCAATCATCACTTTTTAGATACAGGCTTCATTTCCCCTATGACCAAATAAACCATCAATTCACTAGTCATTGCTCCAATTCGTTCGTCTACGCAGCAACAGTACCAGCGGGGCATTTCAGAGATGAAATTTGCCCCGACGGATAACAACGCTCCAGTTGGTAGCATAAAACCACCTCGCAAGACCAACACATCTCAAACACCGCATTAAACAAAACAACAAGAAACATTTATGAAACATACTCGAAATTAGTCAAAAAAAACACGAGAAACATTAAGCCTAGGGTTTAAGGGGTGCATTCGAGTTGACCTTGCGAAAGATCCATCGACAGGTGCGAAGATCTGTTGAGCAGCAGATCGGTGCGAATCAGAGATCGGGTGGAAGATCGAAGCTTCGCAGATCGACAGGGCGGCGAGGACGAACAGAATTCGTAAGATTCGGGTCATCCTGGGAATTGTTGAGACCCGAATCGAGCAGCGGATGGGGAAGAACGATGAGAGAGAAAACTAGGGATTTTGCAGAAATCTGAGTGGCCCCGTTCGAAGAAGTGAGGACTGGCGACTTAAGTCCGCTTCCCCTGTGCTTATTATGAAGAGAAGTCGCTGGTTTTGCGAGGAGCCGATTCCAAGGGGAGTTTTCGCACTCCCTCCACTTTGGACATGCGTTATTATCGGACGCTCAAATTTAATTTAATTAATTTAATTACTGTTTTTGTTTGGTAATTTTGGGTTATTGGATCAAATATAAAAATTTGAATGAGATTATGTGAAGTTTTTCATGTTGATTTGAGGGCCGGATCTGGCTCCCATCCGGTTTTTACAAAACTGTACTCCCTCCGTAACAAAATAATTGGTTTTTTGGGAGTTTTCACACTTCTTAAGAAAGCTACAATTATAAAGTTAAATAGTTAAAAATTTAGCAAATAAATAATGTGGAAAAAAAATAGACCAATGGAAAAAAAAAGTATGGAAAGTTGGAGTATTAATAGAATTTTTTGAAAATCAAATACAATTAATGAGATAAATTGATAAAATTAGAAATGTTTGTCATTAATTAGGTTCAAATGGACAAATATTTTGTTACAAGAAAAAATAGTCAAAAGGCGAAATATTTCGTTACGGAGGGAGTATGATACATCTATCTCCCATTTATTTTAGGGAAATTCCGTTTGGTACCCCCGAGTTTTTGACAATTCCGGATGGTGTCCCACACTTTTTTTTTGTCCGGATGGTACCCCTGAGTTTTGTCAAAAGTCCGGCCCATGCCCAAAACTCATAGTTTCTTCTTTTTAATGAATAAAACCACCCATTATTTTTATTTTTTCATAAATATGCCCATTTACTTTTAACATTGAACAAAACTACTTATTAATTAACTAAATTCAAAACAAAAGTGACAAAACCAACTTTATTTTTTAAAATTTTACAAAATCACACATTATTGCCAAAGTTGTAGCAAAAAATACCCATTCTTTCCAAAAAAATTTTTGAAGAAAATCAACTATTATTTTTGACATTACACAAAAGATCCGTTACATATTTTTCATATTTTATAAAAAATAAATCTCATTATTTGTCAAATATTGCATGTACATAATCACCCATTATTTACAAAATTTTGCACAAATCCACTATCTTATTATGTGAACAAAAATAGTTAACCTATACATTATAAAAAAAATACTTTGTAAAACCATACTTTGTGTAAAACCACCCTTTATGCTTTAAAAAATGCACAAAATCATTTCTTGTGTAATAAAAGAAGGTGTTATTCATTTCTTTTGTTTGGAATACATAAAACCTAATAAAATAAGAATGATTAATCTCTTATTATGTTTTTCTTTTACAAGAAGAAAAATAAATAAATAAAATTTACTTTTCTTTTTCAAAAAAATTATAATCAAGCATTTGGTTAAATTGATCAATCACATTTACAAATGTTTAAAGTTAATGAGATATAAGTTAAATATTGTTTTGAAAAATAATATGTGTTAAAAATATTGCAATAAATTTTTTTGGAAATATTGCAATAAAATTTTTGGAAGTATTGATCAATCACATTTACAAATATTGCAATAAAAATTTTGGAAATAATATGTGATTTTGTAAAATTTTAAAAAACAAAGTTGGTTTTGTCACTTTTGTGTTGAATTTTGTTAATTAATATGTAGTTTTGTTCAATGTTAAAAGTAAATGGGCATATTTATGAAAAAATAAAAATAATGGGTGGTTTTATTCATTAAAAAGAAGAAACTATGAGTTTTGGGCATGGGCCGGACTTTTGACAAAACTCAGGGGTACCATCCGGACAAAAAAAAAGTGTGGGACACCATCCGGAATTGTCAAAAACTCGGGGGTACCAAACGAAATTTCCCTTTATTTTATACCAATGGTTGAGACTAGTTCAAATGAGTCTCAATTTTTTTTAAATACAAAAAAAATGGCAAATTTTTCATTATTTCCAAATTATTCTACATAAGGTAACAAATTGATTTACCCATGACCGTCTAATGCTCGAGATCAGATTTTATATATCATAAGGGCTTTAGGCAAGATGTCGGAATGGCTATTGACAAGATAATTTCACCTAAATTATTACAGGCCCTTTTCATTTTTTCCGAACACATTGCAAAAAGGGACAAAACTCTCTTTTCCCGAATCGAAACCTAAATATGTCGAATGAATTGTTTTGATTGAAAACAATTCAAATCGACGAAATTAAATAAAAGATCAATCAATCAACACACGAATTGGTATATCGCTCGCTTTACGTGATTATCGAATGCCAATTTTTGGTTTTCGTTCGAATAAATTGTCGAAGGAAGGAGCTCGGCGGATAGATACGAGGTGAATGAATAAGCTCGGCAGAATTAGATGAGGTTAATACGTAACCTCGGCGAAAAAATATGAGGTTACGTATTAACCTCATCTAATTCTGCCGAGCTTATTCATTCACCTCGTATCTATCTGCCGAGCTCCTTCCTTCGACAGTTTTTTCGAACGAAAACCAAAAATCAGCATTCGATAATCACGTAAAGCGAGCGATATATCAATTCGTGTGTTGATTGATTGATCTTTTGATTAATTTCATCGATTTTAGGCTGTTTTCAATCAAAACAATTCATTCGACAGATTTAGGCTTCGATTCGGGAAAAGAGAGTTTTGTCCCTTTTTGCAATGTGTTCGGAAAAAAATGAAAAGGACTTGTGGTAATTTAGGTGAAATTATCTTGTCAATAGTCATTCCGACATCTTGTCTCTAGCCTCACTCTTTATATATTTGCCTCCAATTAATTTATCTATTCAAATTTATCATATCATTTGCCGGTTAAAAACCTAATATGCATTTGTTTCTCGCTGTTGCTATCTGTCTTCGTACTATTGTTGAAGCTAGTGAATTACTATAAAGGCATATGCAATTTGGATCCCTCAAATAGGTATGGAGTTTGATTCCATAAAAGATAAGTGGTTGTTTTGGGGGTTTTAATGAACAAAAAGAATGTGAAAATAGGAATAAAGAGGAAGCGGTAAGTTCAAGAAGATATGTATGTGCAAACGAAGGGCAGCGTGTGATAGGTAAGGCACACAATTTACACCAGCGCTTCCAGGCAGAAACTATAACAACTTGCAAAGCTCGCATCGGGGGTACAATTGAACAAGGAAATTGGAAAATATTAAATACATGATTTTGTATCCGAGCATAATCATCCCTTACCTTTACCAGAAACTAGTCACTTATTGTCGTCGCAAAGAAAAATTTCAGAAGCTCGGACACTTGAAATTGAGTTAGCTAATGACTCTTGTATCAAGCATAAAGCAACACATGAGTTTATAGGAGCGGTTGCGCATGTTGGTGGATCAACCAATCTTGGCTACACACCAATGTCACAAAAACTACCTACAAAGAAAGCGATAACGGAACTTGATGTGCGGGGAAGCCGGAAGTCTATTGAGAATTTTTCATATTCAAACCACTGTTTTAAAAAACCCTTCAAAACCCGTCTGACCCCCCCCCCCCCCTAAAACCTTGAACTATCCCGCCGCCAAGGTCGTCAAAACCCGCCTAGACTGCAAAGACCCGCCATGGCCTAGACCTCGCATAGAAAAGATAAAGGAAGAGGAGTAGAAAAAGAAATGGAGTCATTGTCTGTGACAACTACAAATCCGGCGATTTCAAATCAATAGATTTTTTAGCAACTCTTATAGTAAACTAATCAAAAGAACTAAGAACTATGTCATGTAACATTGTTAAAAACAAGACTCTCATTATTATAATTCGAAACCAACTTATCATATTGACCCCTTATCCGATTTTCATTTCGAGTTCGAAGCAAATAATGAAGAGAGTCTCTATACTTTTTTTAATTTATTACTTTGAATATTTTTATTTTATATTAAACAACGCTTAGTTCTACATTGATAAGCAAGAAAAGAAATTTGTCTAATACGTATACTTAGTTTCAATATTAATTGAAATTGCCTCGTTGTAACAGAAGAATGACGACTGATTTGGTATACTCTAAAGACACCCTTTGTTCATTCTAATTGTCAGTATCTTCCCGAGAATTGAGGAGAGGAAAGGTTTGTAGCCACGTGGTCTTTCTAGTTTATGCTCTAATAACGGTGGATAAGCTCACACTAACCCGTCAATTTGGGATTTGGGATTTTCCTTGGGAGATTTCGGAAGAAATTGGATGGAATGTAATAATATATATTCATACAGAAAGTTCTCTATTGATTTAATGTACACATGGGATCAAAATAGAGGAAGAGGAAAAGCTGAAGATTTTACATAACGCTTTTGGTCGAAAAAGCAAAATCAATATGATTTATTTCGTATCCCTCGCTCAATGAGAAAACGAGTTAGGCTCTACGGGATCAAACCTACGAGATTTTAGGAATTATGGAGGGGGTAAAAAAAAGAGGGAAAATAGAAAGAAAGTCCAAAGTAAAAGAACCCAAATTCAAAATGAAACAAAATTCAAACTTGAAAATTATCTTTCTGATCCTCAAATAATGAGGAGCAAGGGCTCGACCCATCCACAACCGGTGCTGGAGGCCGTCCGGCTCTGGTACTGCCTCTCCTTGGAGCTAGGCTCGTTCCTCGCTTCGGTGGCTAAAGCAAGGAGTCAAGCTTTCCGATGCAACTACGCAAATGCCGACATCTGGATCATTCGACGGAAAGATCGACGACGACAGAAAGAAGCGTCTACACGCAAGATAGAGGAGTTGAGATGCGCTTAGGGTTCTGACGATCCAACTCAAGAAAAGGAGAGAGATAGTGGGTCTTAGGCTGTGTTTTCTTCCTCCCTCTCCAACTCCACCTCCACCCTCATTAAGGTTGTGTTTTCCTCACCCCTTTTTTAAGAGTTGGAGGGGGTGGAGGTGGGTGAAAATGGGGTGGAGGTGGGTGAAAATGTCCTACCTTGTGAGAGAAGGTAGGGGAGATGGAGGAGGTGGAGGATCTGAATGAAGGTGGAAGTGGGGGTTGAGAAAACACAGCCTAATGGGGTGGATCCCCCTCCCACCCCCTACCTCCCCTCCTCAAGATAGGTAAATGTCCCCTATCTCCACCCCATTTCACCCACCTCCACCCCCTCCACCTCTTAAAAAGTAGGTTAGAAAACATGCTCTTAATACATGCCCTAGGTGGGGGGTGAATTTTTTATTTTCTATTTAATCTACATTAAGGGTGTGTTTTCTTTTTCCTTTCATTTAAGGGGTGTAGAGGGTGGAAGATCACCTCCACCTCCTCTAACTGAATTGAGATCCTCTCCTTAGGAAAATCTTCCTAATATCTTCCTAAGGAATTCATCTCCACCGTTCAATTAAATTGATTGCTAAGATTACACCTCGTTAAATTAATTAATAATTAATTTATAAACATTCAAAATATTTGCATAACAGGAGGAAGTTCTATTGCTCATGAAATTTTATCGATCGACTCATATTTGAAGTGCTCGTCCAAGATTGGAAACCAACTGGAAAAAATTAAGTATGCAAAAAACTCTGAGATCAATTTCATACTTTTTGTGAAGAAGCAAAATATTGTATAAAGAGCCACTGGAAGCAATTTGAGGCTTCTTGGTAGAAAGATGATTTTAATTGAACTCCATAATATAATTGAGAAGTCCAGAGACCTGAATTGGACAGAATCGAGAGGGTCGACGAACCAACTCCCCACTGGCTTGGCCTCCTTGAACAAATACTCGTCTGGATTTGGGTTTTGATTAAACGGAAACAGGAAGATCTTGAGCCTGACAAGCTTCGTAGATCTTTAATTGAGGCTATTGTACTCCGACATCAAGTAGATCAGCGCATCGAGCTCCTCACTTGGAAGCTGGTACTTGAAGCAGATCTGGAAGGGAAGCGGGTGTTGCGATCCACGGAGATCAAATTTATGTAGAAATAATCCTAGCCATTGGTTTATTTAAACGATTAAGATTTTATTAGGAACTTATTGAATTTTTTTTCAAAATATTCACTAAAAATTAAATAATTACAAAAATATTCACACTTTAAAACTATTTACGAAAATATTCATTTTTGTCAGATCGGGCAGAAAAACGCGGTCTCAGACCGCGTTTTATTCAAAAGGTGAAAATTTTAAAATTGAAAGAAAATGTGATAAAAACTTAACAAAAGAAACGCGGTTTGAAACCGCGTTTCTATTCAAACCGCGTTTCTATTGCTAATTTTATTTCCGGATGAAATGGGCAATTTTTTTTAATTTTTTCACACTAGACACGCGGTTTGAAACCGTGTGCCTTTTGCTTTTGGGGGGGGGGGGAAATTGAAAACTGGAACGGAGAGGGAGGATGCAGGCCGCCGGAGGAGGAAGGAGAACGAGGATGGAAGGTGCTGGGTCGCCGGAGGTGGACCGGGGTGTAACGGCCCGGGATTATGATTCCCGAGTTACGTTTCGAGGGATGAAACCCCTCGTTGGGATCTTGCGCCCCGAGTACAGGTTGAAGGTTTGAAATCGAATATGCGCAGTTTAAAGTGGGATTTCGCACCCAAACCCGGAAGGTCCGTTGGAGACCCTGGGGTAAACCCCTGTACCTGTCCTAAGTCTACAACGCGGGGAAATCATTTATAATGCAAAGGGCATAAGTTCTGAAAGTGATACAACCAGTGCCACGGCAGAGCCGGGTCAAAACAGAGTATAATTAGGGAGGAATCCCAAAAGCGTGAATCTGGTGAAGTCAGGTTTCAACCACTCACTCTCCGCCATATGAATAGACCCCGTCATAACAGCACAAAATCAAGTAGTATATCGGGTACCTGAAACTATACCACCAAGTCAGGCCAAGAGTCCGCCCGCGGGTCCTCTGACCGCGCTGAGGACATATAATACGCCTATACCTCGAATAAAGATGCCTTCATGCAGTACTGAAATATTAACCACACTATCATGTTCCTAACTCATATGTGCAGAATATTAAGTAAGGCCTTAACAAAGAATACCAAGTGGTATATCCCTCTTCTACCACCACCCTTCTTCCAGACAAGGTGGAGACTGGCCAGTTCGATGCTATAATCATATCAAATCTCATCATCATATCATATCTCATCATCATATCGTATCTCATGCCCATCTCGTATCTCGTGATATATATAAATGACCCGAGGAGGACAATGCCCGATGAAGCTGGGATGCCCTATGACCCTAGCAGGGACTCTAAGACTCACAGATAACGGCCGTTCTGTATTCAAACGCATACAGAATAAGGATGCTCATTCGTAAATGCAATTCCTAAGCATGATACTACATGACATGCTCTTATGCATATGCAACACCTACATACTATATGACACATCAGGCAGGAGGTACTGGTTACTGAGTAAGCCCCGGAGGTACTTACCTGGCTAGCAGATCGGCAACAAAAGAATCCAGCACACAGTAGTCACAATCACATAGTATCACCTAGTACATGATTGAATATACATAAGTCTACATCCAACTATTAAGCACTCAAGCACACCTCAATTAATAGAACAAGTAACACATTATGGAAGTAATTTCATCACATCATCCGCTCAACAAGACCACATACCATAAATCATTCAACCAATTCCGCATTTTCATATACATCATTTCCACATATACCTCAATGGTTCATCAAAATCATAAGACATAATTTGAGTGATATAAAATCCTACTACCTCGTCATAATTATCCAACATTTAATCTCTTAGAATAATTCACCACAAGTCATGCTATTAGTCACACATATCATACCGTTAGTCAAACGATCATATATATCATCATGCTAGTTAGTCACCGAACAAGTATAATTCCCAAGTTAGCTTCAAAACCATTTCAATTCCGAATTAAACAGTTAAGAATTCCGACCCTTGAAAATACTCCCAAAATTCCTTTTTCAATTTATTTATTAAATCACTTTCCAACCTTGAAAATCTTTTCCAAATTCTTTTTAAATCTCCAAGTCCAAATAATGTTATATCTTAAACCCCCAATAATATTATATTTTATTTAAAATATCATTAATTAATTAATTACGGATAAATCCAAACCGAACCAAACCCATTTAAATCCAACCGAACCGAACCAAATTTTAAATCCCAACCGGCTAAATATTAGAACAATTAATATAAAAAGGCAAGGGGCCCACAAGATGACTAGGCAAGGCCCCCACGGAGGCTTCTTCTTCTTCCTTTGAAATTGGAGGCTCGCGCGCCCAACTCGACGCCGCCGGCCATGGCTCCTCGGCTTGCTCGCTCAACGTTCGCCCTCAGCTCCACCTCACCTCGCGTCCTCGTCCTCGTCTCTAGCCCGTCCAGACCCATCTCGACCTTCTGCTCACCCGGACTCGCCTAGCTCGCAGCTCGCTAACTCCCGACGCTCGCTCAGCCTCGCACTCACTGCGCTCGTCCTCGCCGGAGGTCTCGAGCCCACCCGAACATCCCACACTCAGCCCACGCTCACTCCCGACTAGCCTAAGCATCGAAAAAGACTAAAAACGAATCGAAACGAGAATAATTTCGGAGCTCACCGGGATGGATTTTTCGCGACTTCGGAGCTCTCGATCGGAGTTCTAGGATTCGTCGGTGGCTCGCGATGGCGCGTCGGACCTGCACCGGACATGGGTGAGTGTGTTGGTGAAGACCGAAGGCGATTTCGATCGGAAACGAAGGAGAACGGCTTACCGGAAGATTGTTCGGCTCGAACAGGGACGGCGGATTCGGCGGCTCGCTGGCGGCTCCGACAGCTTCTGGGGTGCGTCGGGGTGGCGGTGGACGTCGGAGGTGGTGCGGGGTGGTGCTGTGGTTGCTGCCCTTCAAGGAGCAAGGTGGTCGGGATGGGGTGTGGGAGCAACGGTGGTGGTGTTTGGTGACGAAGAACGAGGTGTCGATGGTGGTTACGGGGGCAAAAGAGATGACGGTGGTGGTGGTGATGAAGATCAACTATGAATGAAAGTGAGGGAGTGGGAGAGTGATGGTTAATAATAGTGACCAGTGATGGAGATGGGGATGGGTGTTTCCGAATGGAATGACGGGGTAGGGTGATGGTCTTTGAAAAGGTACGGTGATGTGAGGGAGTGGTTGAAGGTTGAGTGTCAATTTGGTTAAACTAATATCCGGAAATAAATCTCGAATACGCGAATTTCGTATCTCACAATTAGTTTTTAAATGTTAGTTTTCCCGACTCTCGCTCTCTCGATCAATTAGATTTTTTTTTTTAAATTGACAAGGATATCGTCATCCGATAATTATTTTGAATTTTCGAGATAAAAGAACAGAAATCTTTCGTCAAATTTTATATTCCGATTGGAATCTGCTAAACGATCTTTTAATTCGATTTAAATTCATTTTAAATTTCTTATTTCTGAAAATTTAGGATTTGAAATTCCGAGCCTTTACATCATCCACCTCTAAAAACAAGTCTCGTCCCCGAGACTAAAATCATTTAAACAGGAGATGAAGTTTGTGAGTCCAAGGATCATGCCATTGATCCCGTAAGCACCGCATAAGTGCCCCTATGAGATCCTTACAGTACCGTTGCCGTGATCATAATATCCCTAATAGACCGTAGCAAGAATGTGATATGGGCCCCTACCACATCCTTACTCCGACTCCTCGGTCATATTATAACTCAAAACATCACAACGTCTTCTTTAAAACACCGTTCAAAACTTCAAGTTCGGCATTAGTCAAAAGCATTCCTAACCTCTCCATTCATCCTACCATCCACTTCTAAAGGCTAATCTCGTATTCTCTTCCTAGGTTCTAAGACAGAATCAAGGTTCAACAATTCAATTTCTACCATTTTCATCATCAAGCATCATGTATATATATATCGAATAACAATAGCACCTCACGTCTAGTAGCATAACATATCTAGCATCGTATCACATATGATAGAATTTATCACATCATCTCACGGAAGTTACACACCATATCAACCAGATAAGCACATTATATCAATCAAATAAGTACATCATACTCATTCTAACTACCAAGCGTCATCGCATTAGAGGCAAACAACTGCTTCCGTACAGTAGCATTCCATCGAGTTCAGGGATAACTATGTTAGTACTAACAGTTCCCTATTATCAACGACAACACATCAGAGAATCAACATCATCTATAGCATGGAATTCGTACAACATTCGGCCCCAAGTAAAGTATACACTAGATCACTACTCACCATCCATCGCACTAAGATCAACTTCACTGAGGTCTACCAACTCAATCCACTACCAGTTCTTAGCTAGGTACCATTGTATCCTGCTCACATACAACCCTTCTAGCCTCATAACTATTCGCAATCTAGGCCGAATACCCAAACCAACTACTAGGTATCTCAACTCCTATGCCATCAAGCCATCTAAGAGCCAATATTCCACTTCGACATCCCGATCTCAAGTCCTACCTTCCACTCGACTATTTAAGACTATCTCTCGGTGTTCCCAAATCACAAAATTCCCTCATCCCGACAAGCTGAACAACTCGATCTACTACCAAGGCTCCACCTGAACATCATCCCCCAAAGAGACATCTCGAATCACCTTGCTAACCCAATCATACTTCCCACGCCACTAACCACTCTCACTAACCATCCACCTCTAAGGACCCAAGTCATGCTAACCATCTCACACCTGACACCCCTGACCAATTCTAACGCAGATCCCAACTAGCGGTACTCCCAACCACGAATCATCATGACCCTCAAGCCGACCCATTCTAGATCCTCTTCCCAGCACACTCTACCATGACTAGTTCCCTCAACTCCGCATGTTTCCCCAAATTGCCTCAGATCACGCTTCCTCAATCTTTGAAATCTCTACCGCTTAAACCTTTATGTACCGATCATTATTTTCACCGAATTCCTATGTCATCCTCGTCCGAATTTACTAAGTACCACAACTTCACTAGCCTTCTAAAATCTCTTATCCTCTAGCGTCCTCCATACCTTCTACTTTGCCTAGTTCCCAAATCCATACTCAAAATCTCCCTATCTCAATCTTAAGCGCACAGTCTTACTAGGAATCTCAACTACATCATTGCCTAGCTACCAGCCTTTCCTTAAAGATTCATCTCACACCCTCAAATACTTCAATAGCCACAATAACATCCACTCATAAATCCCGAGTCATTCCCTATGCTAAAATCCTCCAACAACGCAGCTAGAAATCCTTCACTCATAAGTTCCCCAAACATTACCAATCCTACCTAAATAACCCCAAATACTCATCACACGAACAACCCTGATATGAACAACCTAATATCTCCGATCGATAATTTCCCAAGCAACCTCATACTACTCTTCCTTGGCAATTCCTCAACCTCACGCCTTACCGAAATCGCTCCCACACACAACACCCACCACCTAGTCCCAAATTCTACAATTCCTCAGACGTTCCTTAATCGATCATCCTTGACACCGCCCATAATCCGGTCATAGACTATCTAAACACCTTCCTTAGCACACCAATCCGTCTCACAACACCTCCCCTCAAGAATCCCCCGATCAACTCCTAGCTTGCCCATCCACCTCTAGAACTATCCTAACTACCTCTACCCACACCCAATCTCACGATCACCCTAATGAAACTAGTCCAGACCTCAGTCAACCACTCTCTTATACTACCCGCACACAGTACCTGCCTAGACTACCACTTCTCACTTGGACATCTCGCTCAAAATCTCGCCATACTAACCCCACTCTCCACCTAAGACCTACCTAGAACCTCATCTATACTCACGAACCACTATCTTCGACACATCCCAACTCACTCGGCTCTACTCAAGCTAAAACATCATTCATGCATACCATTTCACACAAACAATGACCCAATCCGAATACCTCAATCCACCTGCCACTTTTCGACCCGTCTCACCGAAGAATCTCACGACTCATGCTCAAGAAGAAAACACTCCCATACATATAACCCATAACCTACTCACCCGCAAGTCAGTATACCAAGCACCAAGGCACATCGTCATAGAAACAAGTTAGTCACGCAATCATTTCTACCAATTCAGCACATCCGTCATCACACATTCAATTATGTCAGTTCTAGGCATATCACAAAACATCAATTCCGATTAGTATAGAAGAATCCACAATTTGAATTAAGAATGCTCTTCCTCGTGTCTGCTGGAATGAATCTGTTAACGATTGTCATCTTTGAAGCATATTCGTCCTTTTTGCCATCGGTGATGTTGTTCTTGGGGCCTAGGGGTCATGGACCCATCACACTTCCATTGTGTCGCTCCGGTGCCACTTGGTCGTTGGTCCTTTCTTGCATGTCGGCGCTCATCGAAGGATCATAAAGGTTAGAAGTTACGGAGATAGGGGGAGACAAGGGCGGACAGCACAACTTCCTTAAGAGTTCAGACATGGACCAGGACTAGGGACGACGAGACCAAGGATAAGATCCCAACCCGAGAGTTACAACGATGCTATTATAATTATGGCACGCAACACATAAAAATCAAGAGATATCATCACATTATTTCACACTAGTATGCACCTATCTCAAGGAATATCGATTTACGCATTCATAACATGCTCATATAATCATCTTTATATGTGCGCAGAACAAGCTAGCAACCTATCATTTCATTCATCAATCATGCTTGAGAGACTAGGAACATGTATGCACAGACTGACATGGGACATATATGGCATAAGTTATGCAAGACCTAGCAAACATCACATGATATCATATGCACGACTTATCACTCAATTTAGATACACACATAAGCAAGTCATAATATTGCGAAATTTAGGCAAGCATGCTAAGTCATCCAATTCACGTTTTAACATACAAAGAGAGTTGAGCACATTATCATGGACCTAGTTCATAGGGAGACGGTAATAATGGGGATTCAATACATACGACACATACATCTACTCATAAGTGCAACCATGCAAGGTACCAGACAATTCATGCTGAATTATACCAATATACAAGTTCATGAAATCACAAGGAGACTATCATTATAACTTGAAAAAAATTCTCTAAGGGCAATCACCGACTCACCACCCAGTTCCCCGTGGGACGCTAGTATGACTTGCTGGACACAAGGACATTCACGCCGTTTCATAGAGAAGATGGTAGAATTCGTGTTTAGACTCTTTTGGCAAGGAGACACGGTTGACCATTATGAGACTCAAGAGGGATGACTCCATAAGATAACACACTCCTAACTCGGAAGAATGTCGATAATCAACCTCAGGTAACCCTCTCATCATACACAGTCCCCGAAAGTAGTTAGTTGACCGACCCAATTTCCCGTAGAGAATGTTGACATTAGGTATGAGACTCGATGAACATCTATGGTTGGAATACAAATAGGACTCAAGTCAAGAGGAACATACACTCGCAACCCTTACTAACACATCCAAGTGCTTTAGTGGGACGGACAACGGAATCGGGGTTATCAAGGGGGTTGTACTATGGAAGAACTATTCCGACAAGACAGAAAATCTGATTACATAAGAACAAGGTTTCCTCCCGCTATCCCGTTTAACATACGGTCATTTACATGTTCAAGTTAAGGCATTCTGATTAGTTCGCTATCCTCAGCACAATAGCACTTAACACGGAAGCAATCAACAAGATTAATATGATCCTCTTCGAGGAGGATCGCCCTCGGGTCCAATTGCATATATGTACATATATAAACATAAGCATAGAGACGATCTATGCCGTCCTTCGAGGGACGACTGACCGGAGGGGCAAAACCTCACGGCCTCCTAACTCAACACTCCAACCTCCGTGATGTTCCTTGGAGTCTTCTAGGCCCATCTGTAATTAAAAGCTAGTATTTTGCCTACAGTTTCCCGAATTCTACATCCATAAGGGAAGTCTACCGCTTGGGTCTCTACCCACGAGATTATTTCCCCTTTATTCATTTTAGGTTTTAAGTCCAAGTAAATTCATTTTGCCCTTTATAAAATATTTTCCAAACCATTTGAAAACATTGGGCGATTTTCAAAACCTCTTCAACCTATTGTACTCGGATTGCATAACCTCAGCTCTGATACCACCTTTGTAACGGCCCGGGATTATGATTCCCGAGTTACGTTTCGAGGGATGAAACCCCTCGTTGGGATCTTGCGCCCCGAGTACAGGTTGAAGGTTTGAAATCGAATATGCGCAGTTTAAAGTGGGATTTCGCACCCAAACCCGGAAGGTCCGTTGGAGACCCTGGGGTAAACCCCTGTACCTGTCCTAAGTCTACAACGCGGGGAAATCATTTATAATGCAAAGGGCATAAGTTCTGAAAGTGATACAACCAGTGCCACGGCAGAGCCGGGTCAAAACAGAGTATAATTAGGGAGGAATCCCAAAAGCGTGAATCTGGTGAAGTCAGGTTTCAACCACTCACTCTCCGCCATATGAATAGACCCCGTCATAACAGCACAAAATCAAGTAGTATATCGGGTACCTGAAACTATACCACCAAGTCAGGCCAAGAGTCCGCCCGCGGGTCCTCTGACCGCGCTGAGGACATATAATACGCCTATACCTCGAATAAAGATGCCTTCATGCAGTACTGAAATATTAACCACACTATCATGTTCCTAACTCATATGTGCAGAATATTAAGTAAGGCCTTAACAAAGAATACCAAGTGGTATATCCCTCTTCTACCACCACCCTTCTTCCAGACAAGGTGGAGACTGGCCAGTTCGATGCTATAATCATATCAAATCTCATCATCATATCATATCTCATCATCATATCGTATCTCATGCCCATCTCGTATCTCGTGATATATATAAATGACCCGAGGAGGACAATGCCCGATGAAGCTGGGATGCCCTATGACCCTAGCAGGGACTCTAAGACTCACAGATAACGGCCGTTCTGTATTCAAACGCATACAGAATAAGGATGCTCATTCGTAAATGCAATTCCTAAGCATGATACTACATGACATGCTCTTATGCATATGCAACACCTACATACTATATGACACATCAGGCAGGAGGTACTGGTTACTGAGTAAGCCCCGGAGGTACTTACCTGGCTAGCAGATCGGCAACAAAAGAATCCAGCACACAGTAGTCACAATCACATAGTATCACCTAGTACATGATTGAATATACATAAGTCTACATCCAACTATTAAGCACTCAAGCACACCTCAATTAATAGAACAAGTAACACATTATGGAAGTAATTTCATCACATCATCCGCTCAACAAGACCACATACCATAAATCATTCAACCAATTCCGCATTTTCATATACATCATTTCCACATATACCTCAATGGTTCATCAAAATCATAAGACATAATTTGAGTGATATAAAATCCTACTACCTCGTCATAATTATCCAACATTTAATCTCTTAGAATAATTCACCACAAGTCATGCTATTAGTCACACATATCATACCGTTAGTCAAACGATCATATATATCATCATGCTAGTTAGTCACCGAACAAGTATAATTCCCAAGTTAGCTTCAAAACCATTTCAATTCCGAATTAAACAGTTAAGAATTCCGACCCTTGAAAATACTCCCAAAATTCCTTTTTCAATTTATTTATTAAATCACTTTCCAACCTTGAAAATCTTTTCCAAATTCTTTTTAAATCTCCAAGTCCAAATAATGTTATATCTTAAACCCCCAATAATATTATATTTTATTTAAAATATCATTAATTAATTAATTACGGATAAATCCAAACCGAACCAAACCCATTTAAATCCAACCGAACCGAACCAAATTTTAAATCCCAACCGGCTAAATATTAGAACAATTAATATAAAAAGGCAAGGGGCCCACAAGATGACTAGGCAAGGCCCCCACGGAGGCTTCTTCTTCTTCCTTTGAAATTGGAGGCTCGCGCGCCCAACTCGACGCCGCCGGCCATGGCTCCTCGGCTTGCTCGCTCAACGTTCGCCCTCAGCTCCACCTCACCTCGCGTCCTCGTCCTCGTCTCTAGCCCGTCCAGACCCATCTCGACCTTCTGCTCACCCGGACTCGCCTAGCTCGCAGCTCGCTAACTCCCGACGCTCGCTCAGCCTCGCACTCACTGCGCTCGTCCTCGCCGGAGGTCTCGAGCCCACCCGAACATCCCACACTCAGCCCACGCTCACTCCCGACTAGCCTAAGCATCGAAAAAGACTAAAAACGAATCGAAACGAGAATAATTTCGGAGCTCACCGGGATGGATTTTTCGCGACTTCGGAGCTCTCGATCGGAGTTCTAGGATTCGTCGGTGGCTCGCGATGGCGCGTCGGACCTGCACCGGACATGGGTGAGTGTGTTGGTGAAGACCGAAGGCGATTTCGATCGGAAACGAAGGAGAACGGCTTACCGGAAGATTGTTCGGCTCGAACAGGGACGGCGGATTCGGCGGCTCGCTGGCGGCTCCGACAGCTTCTGGGGTGCGTCGGGGTGGCGGTGGACGTCGGAGGTGGTGCGGGGTGGTGCTGTGGTTGCTGCCCTTCAAGGAGCAAGGTGGTCGGGATGGGGTGTGGGAGCAACGGTGGTGGTGTTTGGTGACGAAGAACGAGGTGTCGATGGTGGTTACGGGGGCAAAAGAGATGACGGTGGTGGTGGTGATGAAGATCAACTATGAATGAAAGTGAGGGAGTGGGAGAGTGATGGTTAATAATAGTGACCAGTGATGGAGATGGGGATGGGTGTTTCCGAATGGAATGACGGGGTAGGGTGATGGTCTTTGAAAAGGTACGGTGATGTGAGGGAGTGGTTGAAGGTTGAGTGTCAATTTGGTTAAACTAATATCCGGAAATAAATCTCGAATACGCGAATTTCGTATCTCACAATTAGTTTTTAAATGTTAGTTTTCCCGACTCTCGCTCTCTCGATCAATTAGATTTTTTTTTTTAAATTGACAAGGATATCGTCATCCGATAATTATTTTGAATTTTCGAGATAAAAGAACAGAAATCTTTCGTCAAATTTTATATTCCGATTGGAATCTGCTAAACGATCTTTTAATTCGATTTAAATTCATTTTAAATTTCTTATTTCTGAAAATTTAGGATTTGAAATTCCGAGCCTTTACACGGGGGGGGGGGGGGGCACCGGAGGAGGAAGGAGGAGAGTTCGAATCCGCGTTTTACGTTATTAAAAAAAAGAACGGGGGGACGCCGGGGGAGGACGGAGGAAAGGCCGAATCCGTGTTGGACGGGGGGACGCTAGCCCGGAGCCAAAGCCAATAGACGCTACAAGCCTGCAAGTCCCGAGCCGCCACCACCTTCTCTTAGCCTCTTCCCGCCTACGACTCTCCGTGCCCCATCGTCGAGCCTCTTCCCATCGACCACCGCCTGCGACTCTCAGACCACCGCTTGCGAAATTGCTCGAATTGAATCTCCTACCCTCTTTACGATCGCGTAATTGATCGAATTGAATCTTAAATTCTGAAGCCCCAAATTATCCTCGAGATTGAATCCTCTCCAGATATGAAATTCTCCCGCATCAACGTCCCTGTGTTCTTCCGATATTAAGCCCTCGAAGATCTGAAACTCTTCGACCTCCGACGTCTCCCCTTCCACTGGATCCGGCATCGCCTCCTCTGTCCGGCCTCTCCTCCTCCGGCGTCCCTCCTCCCTCCCTCCGGCGGCCTGCATCCTCCCTCTCTGTTCCAGTTTTCAAATTTTCCAAAAAAAAAGACACTAGTGTGAAAAAAATTAAAAAATTGCCCATTTTATCCGAAAATAAAATTAACAATAGAAACGCGGTTTGAAACCGCGTTTCTTTTGTTAAATTTTTTTCACATTTTCTTTCAATTTTAAAATTTTCACCTTTTGAATAAAACGCGGTCTGAGATCACATTTTTCTGCCTGATTTGTAAAAAATGAATATTTTCGTAAATAGTTATAAAGTGTGAATATTTTTATAATTATTTATTTTTTAGTGAATATTCTAAAAAATAAATTCAAACTTATTAGGAGATGGTCCAAATCCCCACTACCTACCCCCCAAGGTAGAAAAATACCCCCACCTCCACCATACTGGAGGAGGAAAACAGGGCCTAAACCAATAATTGGAATAATTTGGGTCATCCATTTTACCTCAATTAAGGGTCCAGATTTGTTAACATATAACATAATAAGACTTGTTAACATTTGATCCATCCTCTCTTGCTCTCTCTATATATTTTTTTTTTTAAAAAAATTTGGGTTAGGGTCGTTGTTACAAACAACGACTTATCCCTGTTTTTGATTATTTCCCAAAATAGTTTGTTTCTTCGGCTATTTCGCAAGTATATATATACTAGTGCTTTTACCGAACCATGTTCGGTTTTCATAATATTTTTCGGTCGAGTTTGATGCACCATACAAAATACTCGACACCTATCAGTTTTTCACCTTCATACCTTTTTACCCATTCTCCTCACCGTGTTGTTGTTTGAAATCTATCGTTGTCATAATAAAGCCTTTTCTCAAGACAATCGGTACTTATAATTTGATTAAAAAAATAGTAGATCGACCGCTTCCACACTTCTCTTGACATTCTAGTTCTTGGTCTAAGAAAACCAAGATTAATCCTTTATGACACTTTCTATATATGTTGAACACCATGTTACAACTCTCAAATCAGTCTAAATTATTTGTGAAAAGGATACCATATGTTTAAATGTATAAACTCAATGGAGCTAAAATATTAAAATCTTGAAAGATGTTGATGAATAATATAGATAAACTAATCATGTCAGATGCAAATGCAAGAGGTAAGTACATTTGGAGAAGTAAAAATGTGATGAAAGATTAACCATGAGCAATATTCTCCAAATGTGTTGTGAATGAAAAAATTGGTTAGAGGATCGTAAGATTTGTAAGATTAATTAAAAAATTGCGCCTGATAACACTAATTGATTTTAAAACTCATGTATAAAGGATTTGGCTGAAACCTCTTATATACTCTCTCTAGTCGAAAATAAACGATGTTTTGAGGGCAGATTTTTGATCGGATTTATTTGATGTTCTGAGATTAAAAAATTACTTATAATTTTGGCTCCAAGAAGTTTAAAGGTTGGCTACATTTTTTCAAAAAAAAATCATCATAAGGAAATTTAAATGCATCTCTCAAGTTGTACTTACTTGGACAAAAAATTGATTTTTTATTACTCTTAGGAGGCTTCTTAATTTGCACGTAAAACTCTAAAACATCGTTTATTTCCGACCAGAGAGATTATAAGAATTTTTTTTAATCTTATTGCATTTCATGGTGAACCCTTCATTTCATCATCATATTTTTTTAATGGCTAGCCTATAAAGCAGACTAAATAATATTTTTTAATGGCTAGCCTATAAAGCAGACTAAATAATATCAATGTTGTGTGTTATGAGTTATTTTAAGACCATGTTTATTTTAATTGGAGTCTAATCATATAATATCACTTTCAAATGACCATATATTTATTTCACTTTCTTCACAATCATATATATTGTATTGAATGACGCCCTAGTTAAATTATCTACAACCCTTTTTTAAGTGTGGTTTGATCTAATTACAGTCATGCTTATTTTCACAGTACAATCATGGAACATTAATAAAAATTGATAAATTCATGGAAAATATAATGGTTACCAATTAATGTTGAAACCATAAAACTTATATGAAAAATAACTAACTATAATTTACACTATTTCTTCATCTTGCTAAAAAAAACTGCATCATATATGGTGCTTATCCAAATCAAGACCTAGAAAACACAAATCAACATATAATGATCAAACTTTCCTATTGTAATCCTTGAATGATTAATGGCAAAAATGTTCAAACTTTGAACATCATCCCAACTTGACAAATTGACAGTCAATAGATGCAAATTCAACATTCACATCCACTATTCTAACGATAAACACATTAGTTTGGGGATTTGGGAAAAATTAGGGTTTTCAAAGGATTAAGGATGATAAATTGACTCGAGGGTCGAGCTTCTGAATGAAAAACCCGCTCGACGAACATAACTCCCTGTGAGACTACATATCCGGCACAAGCTACTTCCACTATGACATCAAGCCTTCCAATCTCCTAATGAACTGACAAAAACATGTAAAAATCGTTGATTTTGGTGTCTCTCGAATCCTCTCTCATACAATGAATCCTTGCAATTCTTCAATTAGGATGATTCATCTTCTCTGTTAGCAAGCAAGGTAATAGGGCAAGCTTGATGTCCACGATTTGCCTAGGGCCATCGCTGATTGTATCGCGGACTGTTACGGCTATGGAGATGCATAAAGAATGTGGAGTGTTAAACAAAAGAACATGGAGATATGAAGACATCAAGAACGTGGGTTGTATTTTTAAGGCTATATAGAAAACAAACAAAAGAAAGTAAACAACAAACTAACCAAGTAAGAATAAATCTCAAGCTCTTAATAATAAAGGGAGTACCTTTCGAGTGGAGCCCGGCGTGCCAGGCCAGTTTTGATCTGCTGAAGCAGAAGTTGACATCCGCGCCAGTGTTAGCACTACCAGAGGGGACGAAGGACTTCGTGGTCTACACGGATGCTTCGAGTTCAGGTTTAGGTTGTGTGCTACAGCAGAGGGATCGGGTCATTGCTTACGCTTCACGCCAGTTGAAGCCAGGGGAGGAGTCATACCCCACGCACGATCTTGAGCTAGCCGCAGTAGTACATGCGCTCAAGATCTGGAGGCACTATCTGTATGGCACGTCAGTGAGGATCATGACCGATCACAAAAATCTAAAGTACATTTTCACGCAAAAGGAGCTGAATATGCGTCAGAGGAGGTGGCTGGAGTTGATCAAGGACTACGAGTTGGAGATTGAGTATCACCCGGGGAAGGCCAATGTGGTGGCCGACACCTTGAGTCGGAAGACTCGTCAGGAGATTGTTTTGTCCAGATTGACGGCTCGACTCGAGTTACAACGGGATCTGATCAGTTGTGGGATAGAGGTGTGGTCACAGCGAGAGAGTGGACAGCTGAGTTTTCTGGAGGTTCAGTCAAAGTTGATGGATGAGATCCGACGAGCGCAGGCAGAGTGTCCGCGGATTACCGATATCCGACAGCGCATGGCCTAAGGCCACTGTAGGTCTTTTACCGTCCGAGATGATGGGATGCTGATGTTGCAGGGACGAGTTGCTGTGCCTGATGTGCACAACCTGAAGCAGAAGATCATGATAGAGGCACAATCCACTCCTTATTCGGTCCATCCGGGATCGAATAAGATGTACCAGGACTTGAGGAGGACGTTCTGGTGGCGCAGGATGAAGACTGACGTCGCTTTGTTTGTAGCGCGATGTCAGGTCTGCCAGCAGGTGCGCATAGAGCACCAGAAGCCCGGAGGGATGACACGATCACTTCCCGACCCTGTGTGGAAGTGGACGGATATCACGATGGACTTCGTGACAGGATTGAGGAGAGATGTACGAGGCTTTGATGCGATTTGGGTGGTGGTCGACAGGTTGACCAAGACCGCCCATTTCATTCCGATTCAGGAGACATGGCCTGTGTCTGATTTAGTCCGAGTTTTTATACAGCATATAGTGAGGTTGCATGGGGTTCCCGAGAGGATAGTATCCGATAGAGATGGCCGCTTCACTTCGAGATTCTGGAGGCAGGTGCACGAGGCTCTGGGGAGCAAGTTGCATCTCAACACGGCCTATCACCCGTAGACGGACGGGCAGAGCGAGAGGACGATTCAGACGCTGGAGGATATGCTAAGGTCTTGTGTTTTGGAGTGGGGGAACCTTTGGGTTCGACATCTTCCCCTAGTAGAGTTCTCGTATAACAACAGCTATCATTCATCGATCAGGATGGCTCCTTTTGAGGCGTTGTACGGGAGGCGATGCAAGTCGCCTATCTGTTGGGATGAGCCTGCAGACCGAGTTGGGACACTACCACAGTACGTGCAGGAGGCGACAGATCAGGTCAGACGGATCCGAGAGCATCCGAGGGTTGCGCACGACCGACAAAAGAAGTATGCTGATAGGCGCAGAACTGAGTTGGCCTTTGAGGTTGGAGATCATGTCTGGTTGCGAGTGTCACCGACGAGAGGGATCCGACGATTCGGGATGAAGGGAAAACTGAGCCCTAGATATGTGGGCCCCTTTGAGATCCTCGAGCGAGTAGGAGAGGTTGCTTACAGAGTTGCTTTACCGCCCCGTTTGGCTGGTATACACGATGTCTTCCACGTGTCACAGCTGAGAAAGTATGAGCCAGATCCGAGTCACAGATTGGACTACTCCGGATTAAAGATAGCACCTGACCATACCTTCGTGGAGCATCCGATTGCTGTTCTTGACCGCCGGGTCAAGAAGCTGAGGCGCAGAGAGGTACCGTTGGTACTTATACAGTGGGCTAGGAGGAGCCCCGAGGAGGCCACTTGGGAGACAGAGGAGAGTATACGGGCGAGCTATGGAGATGTATTAGATGAATTGCTAGCGTCGTATGTACAACCACGGGCAGATATAGTTTTGACCGCGTGAGTAGCCGGTGAGTACCGGGGGGGGCCTTAGCCGTACTATGTGTGATTTGGGTGTTTACCACTGTGATTGAGTGTGCATTTCTGTGATTGATATGCGTGGTGGGGCCCATGAGCGGTCCTACGTGATGTGATTATCATTGATATGCGATATTTTATGATATATGACTGATATGATATCGTTATGATTATGTGATTGTTGTGAGTATGGTTGATAAATGATGGTATGTCGGAATATTGAACCTAGGAAAAGGAATAAGGCTTAGCCTTAGAGGTGGATGTTAATCCACCCTCTGTTTTGATTGAGTCGTAGTGAGATCGTGTGTTTGATCCTTAGAGGTAGATAACCACCTCCCGAGAAGGAGATGAGTCGAGACTAGAAGTGTCAAGGTCTAATGTCGAGTCGGGACGCCAAACACCTTGATTTTGAGATTTCGTTCGGAAATGAGCAATTTCAGGTTCCAATGTCCGGGTAAACCTATTATACTTCGCGAAGTGGATACGAGCTTTCCACGGGGGCACTCGTGGAATTTTCGCTAAGACCTAGCGGTAGTGTGATGATTCTCTCGAGTTGTGATACTTTCGGGGTTGAGGCGAGATGTGACGGGGGCGCTCGTTCACATGCTCGATGACGCCGTTCGGGATTATTACGGTTGTGACAAAGGTGGCGTGAGATTCTTGGACGACGCATCCAGGATGATCGTGTGCCTTTTGTTACGATTCAAGGACTCAAGTTTTAAAACCTTCTCCGCCGGTTTAAACCTTTTTGTCTCGGGGACGAGACTTGTTTTTAGAGGTGGATGATTGTAAAGACCGAAATTTAATTAATATTTATAAAATATCCGTAGGATAATCCGAATATTATCCTCCCTTATGATTATAAAAACCCGGAAAATTTAAAAATTTTATGCCTAGCTTTACATGGATTTAATGACGGGAAAAATATACCCAAGCCACTTTTCTCGTATCTTATAAACGTAACGGATTTTAACGCTTTGCGAGCTCGGGTTTTACATTATGTTAAAGAGGTCATCCACCCAAATTGCCCAACATTGAGCCACCAAACCCTTGACTTGTGGCTTGCTTGTGAATGTAGACATTCAACCACTCCCATCTCTTAATCCCATCACCACCCATGCTTTGACTCATGAAGCCAACCACCCCTCTCCTCTATAATCCTGACCCCAACACTCATGTGGAGCTCATCCAAAGAAGCCCCACCGTCACTTGAGAGGAGAGAGAGAGAAGGAGAGCCTTGCTCCATTTTAGGTCCATTTTGGACAGCCTTCACAAGAAATAGCATAACTCCCTCCATTCTCATCCAAATTGAGCAAACTCGGTGGCCATGGATCCGTCTTGAACCCAGATTTCCATACATATCTCAAACACAAAAATCCAAGGTCGTTTGCCCAGCCAACATCGTCCATCTTTGGAGCTGCAGAAAACTGTTTTTGAAGGGTCTTGAGAGTTTGACTTGATTTCTTGGTAAGAACCCTTCCTTTCTTCCAAAACTGAGTTCCAACATGTGTTTTAACTCATTTTATTCAACTTTGAGTAAGAATCTAAATCATTTTTTGGGATTTTTGGTGACAAAATGGCAAGGTGTTTGAAAGTTGTTCCGAAGGACTCCCGAGGGTGTTCTTGAGTTGTTTGTGTGGGATTCTTCGAAGGTAATCCCTCATCCGCCTCCCTCTCTCTAGTAATAGGTCTTGTGTGCTTGTAAAGGGCTTAGGAAGTGGAGCCTCTATGTGTTTTTGGTTGCGTTTTGTAGCAAACGTCACAAAACAAAATGGATATATGTGCCTCTGTAATTTGGACTTTATTTCCAATCCAACGGTCTGATTTGGCTGAAATCTTAATATAATGTTCATGGAAATGTTGTCTAACTTCCCTTCAAAAATTACGGTAATCCAACGGTTGGATCAATAGTTATTATAATTTTAGTAACCAGTGTTTATAATGACTCGGTTAAAAAACTTGGTTAAGGGAATGCTAAGAATATGGTTAAATATAAGATGGCATAACCGAAAATTAGAGCATATAAAATACAGAAATGAAGTATACTCATAACTTGGCTTATGATCCGATAAGAAGAAAATCGATTATGTGATAATACGATATAGATTATAACTGGTTAAGTCCGGATCACTTAACCAAAGTGCGTAATCTATAGAATCGTGAACTTCGTGTGGATATATGTTGATTATTAGTTTGGGTACCATGCATTAGAATACCACCTAATAAAAGCTTAATGAAATTAATAGGCTCTTGTTGATTGGATCCTTGGTTGTGCACTTTATTGCTTGCTTATTCTCCGGACTCCAGGTAAGTCCCCTGGACTTACTCATGATGGATTTATGTGATACTCTTTGTCTTATCAAGAGTCTTCATGCATCACGCGACCTAGCAACATGTTTAGGAATATAAACCGGTAATATGACGTAGGATGAACTTAGTAAATCCAACAATCCATATGTATGCTATGTGTCTATGGTAGGACGACCGTCAAAATCTGAATAAAGGACTTATACTCGATGGAACACGAATGAAATGATGAAAGACTTATGATGAGAAAGAATGAGTATGTTTGAGAAGGATGAGTACGTTTGAGAAGGATGAGTACGTTTGAGAAGCTATTATGATATGATGGTGATGATGATGATGATGATACGGGCCCTTGTGTGTTTATTTCGCATTTATATATATCTATACACTTGCTTATGTGTTACATTTTAACATTCATGTAGTTTAAGTATGCCTTTTTATATGGCATTGAGTGTGCATATTTCCGATGATTGACCCCGATTTATTTCTTGTTTTTAGATTCAGGTATCCCTTACCCGATATGACTTACTTATATGGATGGTTGTCGGGACAAACCTTTTGGACAATTAGAGTGAGGGAGGCGCTTGACATTCGTACTCTTTTGCTCATACGTTTTATCGTTTTGACCCGGCGCGGCCGTGGCGTTTTGTTGTGTTTATGATTTCCGCTTTTATTTCTGTTCAAAACGTTTTCGCGATAGTCTAGGACAGGTAAAGCCTCCAAAGGGCTTACGATCTTTTCGGGGTTCGCAATCCCCATCTTTTGACAACTAAATCTTCCGCTTAAATGAGCCTAATAATAACTCGTACTCGGTCGTAAGATCCAAAGCTCACAGGAGAAGATCAAACTTCTCCTATAACGTTCCCCGATAATCTAGTATTTCGAACCTTATTTACCTTCTAAGTAGGTTTATGGAGGTTAATTCGGGTACTTAAATTTCGGGTCGTTACACTAACCCACCAACTAATAACATTTCTCCGGACAAGTGAAATGAACTCCGGCTGCGTCAGGAGAGCATATCGTGGCCCATCGCGTGGCAGAGCTAAATCATCTTGTTAGACTGGTTGATTTCGCGAAAGACGTGAATGCAAGACGACCATTCGAACCGCTCGAGGAGTTGCAAGATGTCCAAAATGATGATCTTTGTCTCCCACGAGCATTTCAACTTGCCGTTGATGGAGTTGACAACTGTAAGGCTATCCCCTTTGGTGTCGATGCGCCGAATACCAAGATCATTTGCATCCATCGGTCAGGAATGAAGGGCCAAAGCTTTAACAACTAAGGAGGAGACAGAGTAACAACAGAAGCTTCCAAAAGAGATGATTGATCCACTGACATCCCGAATCACGAAACCTGCAGTAGCATGACCAGTTTTGAGCTTAGAGCCATCGAAGCTAATTTTGAAGTGACCCACTTTAGGTTTTTTCCACTTAATATTTTTCTTTTTCTGGGTGGATTTAATGTTTGCCGTGTCTTTTGTCTTCCCAAAAGGTGGTTTTGGAGTCATTTAGTTGTCTAAGCAATTGTCGGAAATACGCTTCTTGTATCTTATTACTCATAAATTCATCTTCATTAAAACCAATTTGGGGGTTGATGAACACCACACTGGAGACCTCTCTCCTCTCTAAGGGAGCCAGCACCAGCGGACAGCCACCCCGGCGATCTCCGTCCGACTTCTCCTGTCCGAATTAAGTGTCCAAGAACCCCTCTTCGGAGGTGACGAACCACCTCTTCGGAGGCATCTAAACCCTATTCGGAGGCATCTAAATCCTCTTCGGAAGTCTTGAAATCTGCCCTATCGGATCTTGGTCGGCGGCCCCTCTCAATCGTGTCCTGTCGAGCTCTTCGCGTTGGCACCGGATCTTATCGACCATCAGATTCGTTGGTCTGGGTAGGGGTGGGCATTATGATAGAGTCTATTTTAGTGATATATTTGTATATTATTTTAGATCATTTTAATGCATATTTTACATATTTTATAGTTAAGTTCTATTATTTGTTATTCGGAGTCTACACTAGTGTTTTTATATATTTCAGGTATTTTTAGGTTGGATCGTATGATTTTGGGGACTGATCGCAATTTATGGGGATTATTTTGCAAATAAGAAGATGGATGCCTAATTAAGCTAAAGATGGCCGGACTGGTGGAGCTGATCGTTGGGCATGTTTACTCTCGTTTGGGCCGGTTCATCCAGTTAGAGCCCACGGGATTGCTGCGTTAAATTGACATTGTGTAATTGGATTTCGGCGGCTGCGTAACTTAAATAGATAGAAATATATTTTATTATATAATATTTAAGATAGCTTAGGTTTTTCATATACTATATATAAAATTCATTCAAACGCCAAAGGGGAAGGCGACAACTGAGAACATGAGCCGACTAACTTTCCACCTTATAACCCTAAGTATGTTTTGTCTTATTTTTATGGAGACCCAAACTCTCCCGTTTTGTCTACAACTTGAAGCTCTGTTTGGTTTAATTGTGAGTTTCTAATTCTTGTTCCTTATTTCCTATATTGAATGTTTCGACTTCTTTGTGCTTGAATGATTGATTGTTTTATTTTATCTTGTCTAATCAACTTGGTAGAATTAATTCAATTGCTAGGGTTTTGTAGATTCCTGATTGTGAACCTTAACCCAAGTGGCAAACTTATCTCTTTAGGGCTGATTGAACTAATTAGATGGGTAGGAAGTTGGATGTGTTGTTAAATCCTTCTTTAGGGACTGCAAATACCTTGGTTAATCTCTGAACTTAAAGCTATCAATTGGGTTAAATCCTTCTTTAGGGACTGTTCGATTGATAAGGGTTTCTAGGACTGATTGGACTAGTAACTATATTAGGTCGGGACAAGGGCATTCATAGGAATCATAAAAGGACAAGAGGAAGTTACAATATCAATTCAACCAAATAAAGTGGATAGTTGTAGGTAGAACGATTTTCTCTAAATTGCTTTACATTAATTTGTTTATAGTTTATTTTATTTTCTTTCTTATTTTCACCACCCAAAAACCCCCGTTTCATATTAATTGGTAAATAAACTTAACTTAGGAACAACTTGATTCTCTGTGGGATCGACTCGTGCTTACCACACTACATTAGTTAGGTAGGTTCGAAATTATTTTGATACGGTTAACGCGACTAAAAACCGTTCATCACATTACCGGGTATCCGACACAAATAGATAATTGTAACGGCTCGGGATTATGATTCCCGAGTTACGTTTCGAGGGATAAAACCCCTCGTTAGGATCTTGCGCCCCGAGTACAGGTTGGAGGTTTGAAATTCTATCCTAACATTTTAAAGTGGGATTTCATACCCAAAATTCGAAGGGATCATTGGAATCCCCGGGGAAGTCCTATAACGGCCCGAAATTATGATTTCCGAGTTACGTTTCAAGGGATGAAACCCCTTGTTCGGATCTTGCAATCCAGGTATGGGTCGAGGTTTCAAACTCATTTTTTTGGTCAGTAATAAAAAGGGATTTCGAACCCTGAAAATATCGTAGGGTCATTGGGTACCCTTAACCTGTCCTAGGGACTAACTCGCGAAATTCATTTCAAACGGAAGCAAGACGGAAGCAAAATTAAGATACAAAGCGCCACGGCAGAGCCGGGTCAAAACCAAAACATAAGTGGATGATTACCATTTATAATGAGTTAGAGATTTATCCAGACTCTTCGATTCGCAAAAAGGGAACCCCGTCATATAGACATCGAGCAATCAAAATCTGCAGAAAATACCTTAAAAAAAGAACGGGGAAAGGAGTCAGATCGAGCCACTCATGCGGGACCAACAGTCCTCGCTGAGGCCACATAGTATGTGCTATACCTAATAAAGATGCTCTAATGCAGTACGAAAGTCAAACACACTAGCATGCTCCTAGTTATAGTAATGTGTAAAAATACTGTAAAAGGGCCCAAGACAATGCCAAGTGGCATATCCCTCTCCTACCTCCACCCCCTTCCGATAGGGCGGAGAATGGCCAGCTCGTGAATGCCTTCAATCATAATCGGGCGGCACGCATGCCTAACCCGCTCCACAATAAAGCCCGCAAGCATCTCATAATATAAGGAAGTTCATGACTCGATTGACTCAGGGTACCCGATGAGGCTGGGCTACCCTATGGCCCTAGCAAAGACTCTAGGACTATCACAGATAACGGCCGTTCTGTTTCAAACGCATAAAGTAAGCAGATGCTCATTCAATTAGTGCAACCTAACAGGATACTACATGGCATGCTTTTATGCATATGCAACACCTAACATAAAATGCAACAACAGGCATGAATGTCCAACCTGAGTAAGCCACCTAGGGAGCTTACTTGAAGATGCAGAACAGCAGGATAATACAAGCAAGGGCCCAAATGCTAGTCCAAAGCAATCCAAAAGCAATACACACCGATCGACGAGTTAACTCTGGCGACGATGCTCAGGGAGGCGTCTCCGAGGCCGATTGGGTGCTCTGAGAACGGGGAGGAGCTGCGAGAGCGAGGCCAAATCGGAAATCAGAGGAGCGGGTGCCTGCGGTGGTGCTCCTGACAGCGTCATTGGAGCTCCTGGCTGCACCCTTGGCATCGGAGGGAAGAAGACCTGGAGGAGGTTGCCTGGCTGCCAGTCAACGAAGAAGAAGGAAGGGAACCGGTGTGGTGGTGGCTCGGCCGGTGGCGGAAGCGGCTCAGCAATCAGGGAGAGAAAGAGGATGGTGCTGATGGTGGCTATGGCCTGACAGGTGCTAGCAAAAGGCGAGAGTAAGATGAAGATTGGGGCCTTGAGTTTGCTGGAGAGAACCAAGAGATGGGGAGATGGGAAAGAACGGAAGGAGGAGAGTATCTGCTTGTGGGTTTTTGGTTGAACTGTTGTGTAATAGAGTGAGGCAGGGGGAGAAGAGATTGAAAAGTGGTCAAATTTTCTCTAATTGCCCAAACACCAAAATAATCCTTATTCAAATCATACCACAATTGATAATAACTTTAAAATTGAAATAGGGATAAAAGACCGAGACATTTGAGGTGGAAGACATAAGGAATATGATCCCAAGGAAAATACCCGGAAAAGAAATAGAATATAATAAAATAAATCATGAAACCCGCTCACTCGACTTTAATCCGACTCAAAAGATATAAAGCTTACAACTTCAAATTTAAATCGAATTCTCGACTTAATCAAATAATAAAATTATATTATACTTTCAAATTTTAGCAAGTGAAAGCGAAAATAAATCTGAATGAAAGTCCATTTAAAATAATCATATGCCGGAATTCATTTTAAGAGATTTTAAATACCCCGATTTAAATTCATTTTAATTATTATTATTATTATATATTTTTTTGAAAATTAGGATTTAAAAATCCGAGTCTATACATCATCCACCTCTAAAAACAAGTCTCGTCCCCGAGACTCAAACCACAAAGTAGGGGATGAAGTTTGAAATTGATGAGTCCAAGGATCATGTCCAAGAATCTTGTAATCATCTCAGTTGCGTCTTCCGGGATTCTCACAACATCCTAGTCACGGTCGTGACATCTCCAATTGGCCTTGACAAGTATGCAATAAGTGCCCCTATCACATCCGCGCTTCGACTTTTCGGAAGTACCACAACTTTAGATGTTCTACAATAGCATCACTAGGTCTTAGCAAGCACCCTATAGGCGCCCCCAGAAAGTGCAAGTATCCACTTCGTGAAGTATCATAGAGTTGCCCGGGTTTGAAAAGTTTCTAAAGGGATTCCATAATTGAAAATAAAGATTAACCTCAAAATCGTTGAAATTCTCGGTATCGTTCATTCTTTTACGATCCAAGTTGGTCCTTTTTCAAAATCGTTCAAAATCTTCAAATCCAACGTCTAATCAAGCAACTTTACACTAAAACAAGTCAAATCCTTTCAAATCAAGATTTTGTCAAAATCTTCCAACCACCAGATCAATTTCTCGCACACCAAACAATCAAATTCAGAAGCTGGGAGGTGGAATCATCCACCTCTAAGGGCTAATCCCATATTCTCTTCCTATTTTCCATAATCAAATCAATCTATCAGTCTCATTTTAAGCAAGATTCACAAGCCATAAGCAATGCATAACCACATAGCCAATCGATCCTCAACGAGTACATCATAGGACAAGTCTCAAACATATGCCAGCACAATACCACAAGATCACATCAACGTCTTCACATCATACTAAGGGTCATAATATGCCATCTATGCCAAAATCATAACACACATATTGATATCACACCAAGGTCATAATAGGTACATCCTCATCATAAAGTCAACGAATCAAACTCATTGTCAGCACATCAACACAACAAGTCATGTTATTAAGATTCCGCGAAAGGGGAGGTCAAACAATATATCAGTCATCGAATGTAAGCATATTCACCAACATCATCTTAACTCATCGCAATGCCATATAACGATCAGTTAGAAATCGGGTATCATTATCTCGTATATACAAATCATATTCATCCTCAAAGTCATATTCATCATTTAACATATCCACAATCATGCTTAACGATCATATAACATAATATCATGTTTTATCACCCCGCAATATAATAACATGTTTTCACATAGCAACATGTCATTATCTCATGATTCATATAACACATCGTAACATGCTTCTAAAACGCATAACAGGGTAGTAATGCATATCATGATAACACTAGTCACTACCAATTAGATTTCAGTATTCGCATACAAACACGGAATAACAATCTATATCTGGTTCATCATGGTTGCTATATAACATCATGTCAGTACATTTTAATAAACCACATAATCAAGAAAATCCTCACATCATACTAGTCAAAGTAAAACAGAATCCCCACTCGCCCATCTCCACTCTCAAGTCAAGACTATAATCCTCTTCTAGACTCGCCAACGTCAACTCAGACAAAGATTCTCCAAAGAAATCTCAATTCATCTCGGTGCTCAAATCTCGCCCTCATCCCACCAAACTCTCACACACACCATCCACCTCTAAGAATCCAACTCCTATCTCTAACATCACACTCGAGCACCCTCTCATACTATATCCTCAATTCTCTTAAGGTCATTTCTCACACTTCCCCCACTTCCCAAGGTATCACAAGTACCATGCCCCGTTAGTCACACCTTCTCTAGAAAATTTCTCGATCACCGCCCCAAAATTCTTTCACCACTCTCCTACCACGCTACCAAATGACCTCACCCACAGGTTTAAGGAAGAAGCAATTATGAAAATCATCAAACATAAGGTCTACATTATATCAACTAGCATTTATAAACATAACATCATGGGTTCAACAAGTCTCAATTTACCATCATGCTCAATAATCATTGCAAACATCATATATGAACGTAATCAAGTCAACCTAGCATGTTGCATTATAACCTTATCTGATACAATTCATGCTTCTTAACATATGTAATTCACATATTACAGGCAAAGGAATTCAAATCATGCTTAGCAACTTAGAGTAGCAACACGTCAAGACATCATGGTACATGAGATCTATAAGTCATCAAATCATATCATCATAAACAACAGGCAATCAGGCAACGGTCATTATCAAGTCAGCACATCAATACATAAATCTCATCGCTAGGTCAGTGCAGTATCCTCGCCAACAAATTTAAAAGGGTTAGCAATTCGAATGGAGAACAATTCTGCTTGCAAGTCCTATCGTGCTCAGTAACCGTAATTCTTGATGTGTGCCCGTTCCACCGACATCATTGATCCTGAGACCCGTGGGTTATGGGCCCACACTTCTACTGCAATGTTCTAGCGCCATGTAACTTTTCGTTCTCTCTTCCATGTGGTCGCTCACCCAAATGTATCGCGCAAGAGTCCAAGCTAGGGGAGATAGGGGAGTGACAAGAAAAGACAACCCAAATTCCTTTCGGGGACAAACACGGACCACAACTACAGACGACAATACTAGAGACAAGACTCTGACCCGAGAATAGTAACAACGCCCTTATGGAGGTCTAGTAGGTTGCAATTGTGACAAGCAGAACCAATTTCATTATGGGGCATATCAATCATTTAATCCATACTAACATGTACCTATCACGAGGAGCACAACATACGTATTCATTCCAGAAAGACATACTCGAGTGCTACCCGAATGCATGCGAGACAAGATAGTATTATATTATCCCATGAAAGCAGATATGCCTAGCAACTAAAGCAAGATATGCGGGATTTAACAAGCATCACAATTATCATCTATATGAACAATGCACGAGCTTGGGGTATGCATCATACAAGGACATATAAGAGCAACATAGTAACTATCTCATCTGACACAATGATCATATAACAAGTCAAGTATGGCACGTAATCATGTGATGAGATACATTTAGAAAGCATGGATCCTACATGGTACTAGCAATACATGATGTGATACAAGCATGGTCAAGAGTCATTAAGAGGAGTTCAACATAATATTCACGAAACATGAGATATCATCAAAAGTAACAAGAAGGGCATCATGGGCGATAGATTATAATCGTGTCAAGAACGAACCATCATAGGACACATATAAATGTACAATAGTTATCACATCATAGAACATGTACAACATGTAATCATTTAGCGAGTCATATTGGAAATCATAAGCCTTACAGGATACTACTAGCACATATCGAATCATGACCACAATCAAGGTAACTCGACTAAATTCATTCTAACATTCATGCGTCATGCATATACGAAATGATATAACGTGGTGTGTGATCATGCAAGGTGCTAAGTCGTACATCTATGCGAGCACAAGAGGAATTCATAACGTAATAGGGAAACACTACCGAGTGATAACATGTAAGCATGCTATGATAAACCATCACCGAAAGCAATCGATCATCGAATTCAACATCAATCTAATTTGCACGAGTAAGACATTTCAAGATGATAGAAAGAGGGAAGGATCACACTATCAGGGACCTAGCTCAAGAGAGAATCAGCAATAATGCAAGCAAGGTATAAATTCGCACAAGTCACCACCAAGGATCCTACATGATGCTAATGGAATAACATGGCATTTGATACATACATGCACTTGGTTAACTAACACAACGATGTGTAAGAAATCACGTTAACATGGTCCATCGATATAGAAGCATGGGAGGGATCTAGCGATGCATAATACAAGCCTGCGCAACGAAGCAATATGACTAGCATATGGGGCATGTGCTCCAAATCAACAACCACTCGGATAAGGCATGCATTTACCCAGATATCGCTTCAAATAGAAGGATCAAAATAAAAACTACTAATTTAGTCATTCATGCTGAGGAGATCATCTTATGACATTCATACAAAGGCAGTTCATCACACTACCATGGACCTAATCCGGGGGGAAGCAATAATCACATAGTCTCATATCATGACATTCATGCTTCTAATCAATCAGTAGTACGATCATTACAACAGTCCAATTGAAGATGCGAAGACGACACATAATCATGACAAGAAGCGAGATGCAATATGAGACCTAAGCAATGTGATCAACATGGATAATAAATGACATACAACCATGAATTTTACATTAAAGATCATCATCATAACACGTATTGGAAATTACGTATCATATAGGGCATGTTGACATCAAGTTGTAACACGTATCAAGTAGGGAACTTGCTTCGTCAGGATAACAAAATTCAACGATCAAACTATCATTAACCTATTCACAGGGAGAACATAAATTACACAAATTCCTAGCATATGACATATATATTCGTGCCTTAGTATGATAATGCAATATACTAAATAGATCATATCGGGATGATATGGATATAACAATTGTAGCTCGAATCTATACAATGGTCATCATGAGCATCAAATCACATAAGCATAAGTTCACATTAAGGATCGATCCGTAAGTCAAGAAGTAATACATATAGAATCACACAATCATGGACAGAGCAATTAAGACAACTCGACAGAGATTCCTAAGGGCAATCATTGACCTTTCCCAATTGACTCTTCACCCCTCATTCCCATTGGACTCCGGTACGAATCTTTATGGTAAGGAGACACTAATTGATCATCATAAAAATCAAGAAAGACAGCCCCAGGACACCTTACTTTTGACTCAAAATGTCATCAAGAACCACCTCCCAATACTCACTCAAACAACCTTCATACCCATACATGATTCCGACACAATGTGTTTACCAACCCGTTTCCCCATGGAAGACACTGACATCCGGGAGAAAGAATCAATAGGAGCGCCAAAGGGTCAACAAACATAGAGGAAGGGGCTGTTTCACACAAGCTGAGTTTGACCACACAAAAACAAGGGTACTCCCACTATCCCGTTCGCATGGATCAGTCAATACACAACTCATTGTTAGGACTACCAATCAGACTTTAGCATATCAAGCATTCAGCATAGAATCAGTCAATAACACTCATAATGATCTCATTTGAGTCTCCCAACCCATCTGTAAAGAACAAGCTGATACTTGCCTACCCATTCCAACCTACATCCAATAGAAATGGTCTAACGCCTTTCTACCCACTCGATCCCACTTTAGTCGGTTTTCCTCTTTTATTATAAGTCAAGTTCATTACTTAGTCCAATTTCGGTTAGACATCTTAAGTTCATTTTGCCCCTTTTTAACAATTTCAAATCCTTTGAAATTCATGGGCGGTTTTCCAAAACATACACTCGACCCTTGTGTACCCGAATTGCACAACCTCAGCTCTGATACCATCTTTGTAACGGCCCGGAATTATGATTTCCGGGTTACGTTTCAAGGGATGAAACCCCTTGTTCAGATCTTGCAATCCAGGTACGGGTCGAGGTTTCAAACTCATTTTTTTTGTCAGTAATAAAAAGGGATTTCGAACCCTGAAAATATCGTAGGGTCATTGGGTACCCTTAACCTGTCCTAGGGACTAACTCGCGAAATTCATTTCAAACGGAAGCAAGACGGAAGCAAAATTAAGATACAAAGCGCCACGGCAGAGCCGGGTCAAAACCAAAACATAAGTGGATGATTACCATTTATAATGAGTTAGAGATTTATCCAGACTCTTCGATTCGCAAAAAAGGAACCCCGTCATATAGACATCGAGCAATCAAAATCTGCAGAAAATACCTTAAAAAAAGAACGGGGAAAGGAGTCAGATCGAGCCACTCATGCGGGACCGACAGTCCTCGCTGAGGCCACATAGTATGTGCTATACCTAATAAAGATGCTCTAATGCAGTACGAAAGTCAAACACACTAGCATGCTCCTAGTTATAGTAATGTGTAAAAATACTGTAAAAGGGCCCAAGACAATGCCAAGTGGCATATCCCTCTCCTACCTCCACCCCCTTCCGATAGGGCGGAGAATGGCCAGCTCGTGAATGCCTTCAATCATAATCGGGCGGCACGCATGCCTAACCCGCTCCACAATAAAGCCCGCAAGCATCTCATAATATAAGGAAGTTCATGACTCGATTGACTCAGGGTACCCGATGAGGCTGGACTACCCTATGGCCCTAGCAAAGACTCTAGGACTATCACAGATAACGGCCGTTCTGTTTCAAACGCATAAAGTAAGCAGATGCTCATTCAATTAGTGCAACCTAACAGGATACTACATGGCATGCTTTTATGCATATGCAACACCTAACATAAAATGCAACAACAGGCATGAATGTCCAACCTGAGTAAGCCACCTAGGGAGCTTACTTGAAGATGCAGAACAGCAGGATAATACAAGCAAGGGCCCAAATGCTAGTCCAAAGCAATCCAAAAGCAATACACACCGATCGACGAGTTAACTCTGGCGACGATGCTCAAGGAGGCGTCTCCGAGGCCGATTGGGTGCTCTGAGAACGGGGAGGAGCTGCGAGAGCGAGGCCAAATCGGAAATCAGAGGAGCGGGTGCCTGCGGTGGTGCTCCTGACAGCGTCATTGGAGCTCCTGGCTGCACCCTTGGCATCGGAGGGAAGAAGACCTAGAGGAGGTTGCCTGGCTGCCAGTCAACGAAGAAGAAGGAAGGGAACCGGTGTGGTGGTGGCTCGGCCGGTGGCGGAAGCGGCTCAGCAATCAGGGAGAGAAAGAGGATGGTGCTGATGGTGGCTATGGCCTGACAGGTGCTAGCAAAAGGTGAGAGTAAGATGAAGATTGGGGCCTTGAGTTTGCTGGAGAGAACCAAGAGATGGGGAGATGGGAAAGAACGGAAGGAGGAGAGTATCTGCTTGTGGGTTTTTGGTTGAACTGTTGTGTAATAGAGTGAGGCAGGGGGAGAAGAGATTGAAAAGTGGTCAAATTTTCTCTAATTGCCCAAACACCAAAATGATCCTTATTCAAATCATACCACAATTGATAATAACTTTAAAATTGAAATAGGGATAAAAGACCGAGACATTTGAGGTGGAAGACATAAGGAATATGATCCCAAGGAAAATACCCGGAAAAGAAATAGAATATAATAAAATAAATCATGAAACCCGCTCACTCGACTTTAATCCGACTCAAAAGATATAAAGCTTACAACTTCAAATTTAAATCGAATTCTCGACTTAATCAAATAATAAAATTATATTATACTTTCAAATTTTAGCAAGCGAAAGCGAAAATAAATCTGAATGAAAGTCCATTTAAAATAATCATATGCCGGAATTCATTTTAAGAGATTTTAAATACCCCGATTTAAATTCATTTTAATTATTATTATTATTATTATTATTATTATTATTATTATTATTATTATTATTATTATTATTATTATTATTATTATTATTATTATTATATATTTTTTTGAAAATTAGGATTTAAAAATCCGAGCCTTTACAAGTCCCCTGTACCTGTCATAAGTCTAAGCGTCGAAAACCAGCAGTCATGCAAATAGTAGAATCAAGGTATAATACAAGAGGGTGACACGGCAGAGCCGAGTCAAAATCAAATCAATAAGCGTATTTACCGAAATTTAATATACAATGTTAGTGGAGTTAAACCATTTCTTTGAGATCGCCCAAGAGAGTTCCCATGTCACGGAAACAAGGAATAATCATGCTGCAAAACAAACCTAAAAAACAATGTATGCGGGGCAGTCTCAGATCAAAGCCCTACGCAATATAATCCCAAACAAGCAGACATATACACACGCTAGTCCAAATAAAGATGCTTCTAGATGCAAGGCGGAATATTAACACACTAGCATGGTCCTAAGATCAAGTGCATAAATATAATAAGGCCTTAGCACCGAATACCAAGTGGTATATCCCTCTCCTACCTCCACCCCCTTCCGATAGGGCGGAGACTGGCCAGCTCGTGAATGCATTCCATATAATCGGGTGGCACGCATGCCCAGCCCGTATCCACAATAAAGCCCGTAGGCATCTCATAATATAAGGAAGCTCATGATTCGATTGACTCAGGACGGGACCCTATGAGACTAGGTCGTCCTATAACCCTAGCAATGACTCTAGTTACTTCACAGATAACGGCCGTTCTGTTTACAAAAGCAATGAGTAAACGAATGCTCAATCATGAGTGCAATCCTAGCAGGATACTACATGGCATGCTTTATTATAAATGCAAGCACCTAGTATGCACATGGCTACAAGCAGGGAGATCTCTTTTCGAATCTGAGTGAGCTCATATAGGAACTCACCTGATTATGCAGAACGACATAATAGAAAGTCTGACACACATCAATCATGGCACAATGTATCACCTAGATACATATCAGAACACATATATAAGTCTACGTCTAATCATTCGAGCACTCAAGCATACATCATTCAACGAGAATAACACCCATATCGCAATCGTCATTTCTTCAAGTTCAACCATTCATCACATTGCCACATTCCTCAATACCATATCGTTCTCATCATTCCATTTAGCCACATTCATATATGCATAATCATATATTCGCATATCACATAGCTGAAGTGCATCATATTCATCATATCTCAACGCATAAATTAATGATAAACAAGTCTAACGCTTCATCATGCCTTATTTAATCAATCATGCCATTAGTACACACCAATCATGATATTAGTCAACCATTCACATCAATCATGCTAGTTAGTCACCAATCACATAATTCCCGAGTTAGTCCCGAAACTGCTTTAAAATCCGAGTCAACTAGTTAGAAATTCCGATCCTTGAAAACGCTTATCAATTTTTATTTTTTTTAATTTAATTCCGATAATATACTTTTAAATCTCTGTCTCATGATATTATATTTTCCTCTAATCACTGTAATATTATATCTTTAATCTCAAAATAACATTTGTATTTTAAATTTCAATAATATTATATAATATTTCAAATACTATTTCATAAAATATTTCTAAATCCTTTAAAATTCCAACTATTTTATTTAATATATTTTACTAAACCGAAAATCCCTTTTATAATCTTAACTCTTAAGACATAATATTATTTGGGTCATTTTATCAAAAATCAGGCCCAAATTTTATCTTTTAAATTTCGGATCCACAACCCAACCCATTCCCTTTAATGAACCGGTTTCATTTTTATTTAAAGAAAACCGAACCGAACCCATCCCTTTTAAAACAAAAGAAGAACCGGACCAAAATCGGTACTGTTCACCGTCTCCCCCAATGTCTCGCTGCGTTCGAAAAATCCAGGAAGGAGGAGGAGAAGGGAAGGGCTGCCAGCGCCGATTCCGACTCCGACGACACAAATACACACAATAAGAAAGGAAGGGAAATGAAGAAGGATGAAGGAAGAAGCTCACCGAGGCGCGATTTCAATGCTCGCCGGAAAGCTTCGTCGGAACTCAATTCGGCTTCGTCGGTGACGGAAATCAAATGGGCTTGGCCTAGGATGACAATAGGTGATTAAAGGTGGATTCTTTATGGTTTTCGTGAACGAAAGGGGGCGGAATGAGTCTTACCGAGCTAGTCACGCGAAGACAGGGGAGGAGCGGCTCGGGGATGGGCGTCGGCGGCTCCTGGGCAACGGCTTGAGCTCTTGGGCGGACGTCGGAGAGGAGGAGCTACTTCTGTTCGACTCGAAGGAGGAAGGAGGCGGAGGTGCTGCGTCCTGTGCGGCCTCGGCTTCGGACAGAACAGGGCTAGGCCCTTCGACGGGAAACGGAGTCGAGAGGAGGGGTTTCGGTGGTGCTCTTGCGGTGCTCGGGTGGCAGAGGAAGAAGGAGGAGAGGTGGAGGTCCGGAGGTGGCGTGGTGGCGGCAAGCTCAAAAGCAAGTAGGTGTTTGGGTTGTTTGACAGAGAAAGGGAACCGAGAGAATGGAGAGAGGAGAGCGTGAGTGTGTATGTGTGAAAGTAGATCTCAAAATCTGATTTTCAATGGTCAAACTGTCAAAGAGTCTGATTTTTTTTTTAAGAGAAAAGGTGTTGTTTGTTTTCCAAAATTAGGGAATCAAATAATGGAGGGAGGGAATGAGAGGATAGGATTTTCCCAAACTAGAATAGGATGAGTTGGATATTAGAATTGGATAAGAATAGGTGAAAAATGGCGGAATCGATCTTTAACGTTAAAATTGGGTCGAAATTCGCTTTAAAAGTTTTAAAATATGAATTTTTATTGAGGACGAGAATTTTCTTTGAAATATCTGAATTAAATTCGTTTTAAATTCATTTTTAATTTTCTTTTCCCGAAAATTTGGGATTTGAAAATCTGAGCCTTTACAATAATCGTATCGGATACCCGAAACCGTTTAGCACAAAAAGGCCGAACCGTGCACGAACCGTTGTGAACTGGATATTCGATACGGTAAAGCTATTCGGATCCGTGTCGGATACCCGTGTTACCCGACACGAACCGTTAGGTTTTTTTCTGGGTTGTGTCGCTGTTTGCTTGGGCATGTGGCTACCAGATCAATTAAAATGGATACCTTCTCTACCAAAAAAAAAAAAGAAATTAAAGATTGAAGCCATAACCATTTTTGATCGATGAAGGGCACACAACCATAATCAAGCTCGAAACGTCCATGTTGATAAGGAAGAGAATTATGAGTTTTGTAGAATTCCCAGGTCTCGAAAACAGCCTTAAGGTAAATGGAGATGCTCCCTTCTACAATTTGAGCACAATCTCGCCTCATCGCCACCTCGTCGAGCCACCCGAGATAGGTGAGAGAAACAGTTGAAATTTTAGAGGGAGAGAGAGAAGAATGAATCCGAGATTTGGAGAAGATGTGAAACATTGCGTGAGAGAGAGAGAAGATCAGATAGTGCGGCTAGGTTTTTTTTTGGGAAGGTGAAAGTCTTTATATGCTTAAAAAAAAGGAAGGAAGAGTTATAAAAAAAAACAATATGGATTCGAACCTGGGTTGAGGTTAACATACACACGGACAGACTTGAGCCAAGACCAACTAGGCTAGATGAAATTATTGATTCTTAGAGGAGTGTATTTATATTAGTAATATACTAGTGTAATACCCGTGCTTTGAAGGCACGGAGCTTAATCCATTTTAATTTGAACATCATTTTATATATCTATATAATACTATATTAATATATACGTGTTTACAACAAAAATATGTATAAAGTATTTTTTTATAATTTATAAATTAGTTTGAAAGAGATACGATACATTTGAAAATGATTTAATAAGATAAAGTAGTAATAATACTCAAACACACCACCTAATATAATTTTAAATAAATATATAATTATTATCATTAGCATAGATCTAAAAAGTAAAATATAAGCTCCCTTACAAATATTAAAGAATCATAAGCACGTGATTGTGTGAATAATTTTGAAGCTATGTAGATGTACATAACTTATTCATTATTTTCATGAGAAAGATGGTTAGAAAGAGAGAGAAATAAATAGTGAAAATAAAGGTAAGATGGTAAAAAAAAATTCTCAAAGGTAGAAAAGTGATCTAAGAAGTCTCATCCAAGATGTAAAATAAGCAGTAGTAATGCTTGTGAGTCTTAAAATATTATTTATTTTTCGATAGTCATTTAAGATGTCTAAAATAATTAAATTATAAAAAAAAACACTTTTTTGGCTCTAATTCATTTTTATAATTAAATTTTGAAATCGAATATATTTACAAATTGATTATTACATGTTCGTTGTATGTAGACATTGTGGGGAATATTGCAATCGGTTAAATATGATAAATCAACAATTTCAATATCCAAGAATAAAATCACTCAAGACTTGACAAATGTTCAATGTACGTAGACGATTAAAATAGATCACAAATTGACATACAACATATCAAATTAAATAATAGTTTAGTATAAAAATAGGAAACAAATATGTTTAAAATAGAAAATAGATATTTTAAAATTTCAGCAATAATATTGACCAATAAGAAAATACCATTTGAATAAAAAATTCAAGTTTAATTGTGAGCGTGACACGTCAGCAAAATAATAGTAGAATTAATATTATTAATAGATTACCTATTATCGAAATTAATTTATAAAAAATTTGAAAAAATAATATTTTATATAATTTTTACCATCCTAACAAAGCGTGAATGAATATTATACAACATATTTAGCTAAATGAATAGAGAGAGTAGTAAATTTTAACATGATTGGGATAAATGTGATATAATAAACAAATATTTAAATGAATTCAATCCGTTAAGATAATGAATGCAGGTAATCCGAGTACATCTTTGATTAATTTATTTAAAAATGAAATACTTGCATGGTTGGTGAGAAAATATGAACATATGTGAAAGTTAATTTATACTCCGTAACATTTTATAAACTGACAATTGGATATGGGTCTATGTAGAGTATAAATTTCCAAAAATAAAATATACCAAGATTCAAATTTAAGTTCAATGTATGTAGACGAATTATGAGAATATTGCAATCGGAAAAAAAAATGGAAACATATCCCAATATTTACGACAATATAACCGAAAAAAAAAGAATGGATTCAAATCATATTTAAAATAGGAAACAAATATTTTAAAGTTTCCATAATAATATTGACCAATAAGAAAATCTCAATTGAATAAAAAAATTCAACTTTAATTGTGGGCGTGACACGTCAGCAAAATGCTAGCAAAATTAGTAATATATATATATATATTGCAATCGGAAAAAAAAATGGAAACATGTCTCAATATTTACGGCAATATAACCGAAAATAAATAAAAAGGGAATGGATTCAAATCATATTTAAAATAGAAAACAAATATTTTAAAGTTTCCATAATAATATTGACCAATAAGAAAATCTCATTTGAATAAAAAATTCAACTTTAATTGTGGGCGTGACACGTCAGCAAAATGCTAGCAGAATTAGTAATATTAATAGATAGATATATATATTGCAATCGAAAAAAAAAATGGAAACATGTCTCAATATTTACGGCAATATAACCGAAAATAAATAAAAAGGGAATAGATTCAAATCATATTTAAAATAGGAAACAAATATTTTAAAGTTTCCATAATAATATTGATCAATAAGAAAATCTCATTTGAATAAAAAATTCAACTTTAATTGTGGGCATGACACGTCAGCAAAATGCTAGCAGAATTACTAATATTAATAGATATATATATATATATATATATATATATATATATATATATATATATATATATATATATTGCAATCGGGAAAAAATAATGGAAACATGTCTCAATATTTACGGCAATATAACCGAAAATAAATAAAAAAGGGAATGGATTCAAATCATATTTAAAATAGGAAATAAATATTTTAAAGTTTCCATAATAATATTGACCAATAAGAAAATCTCATTTGAATAAAAAATTCAACTTTAATTGTGGGCGTGACACGTGAGCAAAATGCTAGCAGAATTAGTAATATTAATAGATAAGCTTAACTATAAATTAAAAAAAATTAAACGATTCGTGTCGGGTATCTGACAAGGGGATATGCCCGATCCGAACACGAATCGTTCAATGTCGTGTTTTAGCGGTTCATGTCATTTTCTTGTCGTGTCTTTTCGGTTTTGTGTTTTTTCGTGTCGTGTTTCCGTGTCGTATCAGTCGTGTCGGGTTTTTCTGCACACCCCTAGGTTTGGGACCTCTGGGTGGTGAGTGGCGCTCCCCGTCGGATCCTCGGGGTCTCATTCCCCCCGCCCTCTTTCTCCTCTCCCCTCTCCTCGTTGTACCTGCGTTCTCCAACTTGGGGGGCTTTGGATTTGTTCCTTCCGGCACCACCCTCGGTGGAGCTTGGTATCTCCTGTCGGTTCTCGAGGTTCCTCTCCCCTGCCATTGCAGACTCCCCTTCCTCGGAATCCTATCGATTTCCGACCGGGGTGTAGTGGTCTTGGCTCCTCCGGCGCGCCTTTAGTGGTGCTTCCCTCGCCCGCACCTACTCCTATTCACCCTCCTCGGCTTCCTTTCACCCTGGGTGTGGTGGATCTGGTTTCTTCGGCACTGTCTTGGTGCTTCCATATTCCTCTCTCGTGGTCTGGTCCTCCCTTAGCTGCTCTCATAGTCTCGGTTAGGGATTGTGTTTGATGTTGCTATTCTCTGGCTCTTTTCCTCTCGGTCCTAGATTTCCTTTGCCTTCGGGCTTGCCTTGGGCCCGAAGGTGGCCTAGGCCTAGTGGATTATGCCTCGTTTGTTTGGGCCCAAACATTGCCTAATAAATTATAATTAAAACAAATTATAAACTATAAATTTCTGTATTTTGAAAATTTATCGGTTCAAATATATTTTCACATCTATTAATTAGGAATTATAATAGTTAACTTTATTAAATAATTCCCGGTCGGGTTAGCTATTTCCTACTTGGGTTTCTGGTGCGATTCGATTCAAGTGATATGGCTCTAATTTTGACATGACTGGACTTTCTTTCCGCGTGATGGGGTTCTCGCAGTCGGAGTCGGGACAGGATGGGTGATAATGCATATCTTAGATAGTCATTATAGGCACGTTTAGTTTAGTTAGGTTGCATTTCATTCATACTTTGTAGTTAATTTGCATCTTGTGATTATTCTGGAAGAATTCGGATTGCGCAATTTTCTGTTTATTTCGCAGATTGAATCTGAATACAATTGGGAGATGCAATAACTTGGAGAGTAGTACAAGAGACATTTGCATGGAGCACTTGAAGCAAGGAATGAAGAAACAAGCTTGGAGCTGCTCTCGTGTTAGACAAGAGAAGACGACAACAGGATGCAACGGCCGTAGCATGTATGTCGCGGCCGCAGCAGAACAACTATGCAGCGGGTTAGAAGAGAGCATGTGCCGTGGTCGCAGCACTGATTGTCAGCGGCGCGTCGTTTTGCTTAATTAAAACCCTAGTTTTGTTATTTTTGTTCCATGGCCGATTAGACTTTTTATAAGGCCGATTTATGTTATTTTTCAGTCACTTCCTTTCTATTCTATATTCATCAGACAATTTAGAGATTGAGCGATGTCTTCCATGAGAAACTAAACTCATCTGTTCTGCCTATATTTTGAAGCTTTATTTGGATTGATTGTGAGTTTATAATTCTCGTTCCTTGTTTCCTATATTTGAATACTTCAACTTCTTTGTGCTTGATTGTTTATTGTTTTGTTCTTTCTTGTCTGGCCAACTAGTTAGATCAATTCAATTGCTAAGGTTTTGTAGATTCCTGGTTGTGTACCTTAACATAAGTGGCAAACTTGTTCCTTTAGAGTTGATTGAACTAATTAAATGAGTAGAAAGTTGAATGTGTTGTTAAATCCCTCTTTAGAGACTACAAATACCTTGGCTAATCTCTGAACTTAAAGCTATCAATTGGGTTAAATCCTTCTTTAGGGACTGTTCGATTGATAAGGGTTGCTACGACTGGTTGGACTAGTAACTATATTAGGTCGGGACAAGGGCATTCATAAGAAACTTAATAGGACGAGAAGAAGTTACAAGGATCGTTTCAAACCAAATAAAGTGGAAAATTGTAGGTAGAACTGCTTCTCATAATTATTTGAACCAAATTCATTTACTTTGCTTTCATCAATCCGCTTTGATAAAAGACGGAACTTTCACACTCAACCCCCCCCCCCCATTTGGTTACTTGATTGGCATCTTAATCACACTTGAATAGCGAATTTCCCTGTGGGATCGACCTCTTGCTTATTGCTATACTAGTTATAGGTTTGAGTTTTCTTTGACGGATCAATGACATGTTTTCCCTTCGTCAATGGGGTCGTGGCAGTCTATATCGAGGCGTCTTCTTTTTCCGGAAGACTGTTTCCTTGAAGGTTCGTCTTCACTGCCCACAGGTGTTTCCTGATGTGTCGCTGGTCCGCGGTGCTGCCACTAAGGAGTGGTTGGCTTTCGTCTTTCGTCTACGTTCTCATCCCTTTCAGTCTGGTTGTTCTTACGGTTTTCCGTCTACCGACTTGTCGGCCCTCGAGGTTCAGGTTTGTTTGACATCGAATTGTTTCCTAATAAAAAAAGGGATTTTGAAAATGGATTTATTTTTGAGGTGTTATATTAGTTATATAATGTTGAAAAGTATTATTTAAAAGGAGTTTTCAAGTTTTCGGAAATGTCTTTTAAGGATTTGTGTTTGGAAAACCAACATGCCGGGATCGTTTTGATAATATGATTTTGAGAAATTGGTTAAGGATTTAAATGACAAATGTCGGAATTTGGCCAAGTATGATTTGAGAGATTGTTTTGAATGTGAGTTGACTTAACTTGAGATTTAAGAGTTTGGAAAACTTTGAATAAATGATTTACTTAATTTAACTCAGTGAATTTATGGTTGAATCCTACTTGAGAATTATGAGAAATTTAAATAAGATATGAATGTATGATGTAAGGTGAGATGATGGACATGATATTTTATGTTGGGATGAGATGAACATGAAATGATATGTGATATATGATGAGATAAGACGGAATGATTTGAAATGGGATATGTGAAGTTATGTATGATAGTTAGGGGCGCCTTGTGTGATTTCGATAGACTTATGCATATTTGTATATCTATTAGGTGATTTGTGGTATGTTGGACATTACTTGCTATTGGTATTGATTGCTTGGATTATGCGCGCCTCCATGTAAGTATCCTACGGGACTTACTCATCAACCTGGACCTCCCGCATGATATGTCGTATAGTGTGTAGGTGTTGCATATGCATAAAAGCATGCCATGTAGTATCATGCTTAGGACTTGCACTTATGACTGAGCATCCTTATTCTTTATGTGTTTGAAAAGAGAACGATCGTTATCTTTAGAGTCGTTGCTATGGTCATTAGGGCATTCGTATTTCATATTGTTTCGGTCCCATCCGAGTCTTATATTACGATATGGATGCGGCGGTGACCGAGCGTCCTACCTCGGAGTGGGTACGGACATATGGATGCGGCACCGACCGAGCGTCACCCTGGAGTGGGCACATATTGGGGATATACCACTTGACATTCTTTGGGCGCCTTTACTGTACTTCTGCACTTATATTTATATATCCTGATAAGCATGCTTGTGTGATTTAAATCTTGTACTGCATTAGACCATCCTTTATTTAGGTATATACATGTTGTATGGCCTCAGCGCGGTCAGAGGACCCGCAAACGATTACTGGGCCTAACTTCGTGGATAATGTTAGGTACCTGCTCTTTACTTGCTCCTTGCTTCTGTGATGGGAAGTCTCTTTGGCGAAATCGAAGAACCTGACTAATCCGCTAACTTAGCTAAATGGTAAATTGTTCCACTTATGATTTGGTTTTGACCCGGCTTTGTCGTGGCACGTTGTATCTTAATCTCGTTTTCCGCTTGATTTCTTTAAATGAGTTTACGACTTAGTTATTAGGACATGATAAGGGTACCCAACGCCCCTACGATGATTTTGGGGTTTGAAATCCCTCTTTCATACTGATCCTTAAAAGAAGTTTGAAACCTCGACCCGTACCTGGATTACAAGATCCGAACGAAGGTATCCGACCTTCGAAACGTAAATCGGATATTTATATCTGGGCCCTTACAATCTTCGTTGGGGAGAAAGTGTTTTACACATTAAAATCAATATTTCGGTAATAAAAATATAAAATAAAAAATTACCACAATACTAGATTCATTTTTATCTACATGTAGACATCAATTTTGAATATGTTTAACTATATATATATATTTTTTAAATATTTCTCTTTGATTATAAATATGAAAAATATAATCCAAAAAATTGAATTATAATTGTGGAATAAGGCAAATTTGCTAAAATAACCCATTTGGGTGAAACACTTGCACACATAACCCCATCCGGAAAAAATTTGCTAAAATCCGGATATCCGGATTTTTGGCTCAACCGGTAGCAGGTAAGTGGGGGGGGGGGGACTGGACAGTGTGAGTATGACAGTTGGACAATTGAGAGAGGGAGAGAGGGAGAGAGAGAGAGACGGAAAAGCGAGGAAAAGACAGAGAGAGAGAGAGAGAGAGTCTGTGTGTGTGAGAGAGAGGGTGAAAATCCTGATCAATATTGAAAAGACAGGTAGAGAGAGGGAGAGAGATGGAGCAGCTGGGTACAGTAAATTGGAGGGAGGCAATTGTTCCCGCCCAGGGATGGCGCCAAAAAAAAGGGAAAAGGGAGGGAGGAGGGGGAGGGTATATAAGCTTTGAAGAATGTCTGAGGGAAATCATTAGCTCCCATTAATGAATTGCAGGGGAAATGGAACTTGAAGAAGGGGAATGGCCGGCGTTTGATTAGAAGAAAGAGGGTAGGTGTCAAATGATGTGTGGTCTATATAAAGAGATGAGAGAAATTCTGGGCGTCACTTTTATTCACAAAATCTGAAGAAAAAGAGAGAATCCATTGAAGAAGAAGCAAGTGGGCCTGGGTTCAGTTAACGGTTTACTTGTACGAAGCCACTTTTCACTGGACGGTTAAATCATACCCACTGGACACGTGTTGGAATTTACTGGACAATCCTCTGATCGGACATAAAACGGGTAAGTGTTCTCTCTATATTTGGTAAGTGTTGTTCATATGTAAATACCGTCGATACAAATTAATTTCTGTCTCCCTATGAAATGCAACAGGGGGAAAATCATCAGTTTGTATCACTGTATTGTTTGGAGGATGGTGGGCGTGTGAAGGCGGCACTTGGGTCTTCCCGGGAACAAGGAGCCAGAAAGCCATGGTGGTGGACGAAAGGATTGACTATGTAAAGATAAAGAAACAGGTGATGGACAAGTTTAATGTCGATGGGAGGAGGAATGATGTGGGGCTCACATATGTAAAGCCAAAGAATGAAGGGTCCAGGCTGTTTGCTATCGGGGATGACGAAGACTTGGAGGCCTACAAGTTTGTAAACGGGCTGTTTGGAGAACAAAATTGGCCTATCGACCTCAATGTCTCCCTGCGACGCAAGGTTGGTGGAGACGTGCCCGAAGCACAAGGATCGACAACGGATGACTCAGACGGTGGTGGTTTGTCTCCTGTAGGCTTGGAGGATGTTGTTGTGCCGTTAACTGGTCCGCCCGTGACCCAGGAAGATCACCCAAATACAGATCTCCCCGTGGGGCTTGACGGAGAAGACGAAGATTTGGGAGAAAAAACTGTCGAGGTAAACCAAACGGATGTCCAGTTGGAATCATCGGATGCCCAGTTAACACAAACAGCCGTCCAGTTAACAGAGACTTCTGACCAATTAGGGATAAGTGAGGAGTTGGAGTTGGAGTTTGCGAAGAGGGAAAAGAATGCCGACACAGTTAATAAAGGGAAGCAGGTCATATATGTTAGCAGTGACATGGAAGATGGAGCCATTGACCTTGGTAGCTCCTCCGACGAGGATGATGCAATCCCAAAAGTGGTTAAAGCTGAACACGGTAGTTCTGGTCCGACGAAGTCTTGGTCATGGGATTATGAGGCGGAGCGAGCGGTGAGGGAAGTCGAGGAAGCATATGAAAGACGAAAATGGAAGTCGACCACTTCTCCGAAGCCTGCTGAAAGTGAACCAATGGTGGCGGGGAACCCATTGGATACCAGCCAGTGTGGTATTAAGCTCCGGGAGGGACAAACGTTTCGGAGGAAGGAGGATGTGCAGGAACTCGTAGCGTGGGCGGGTCTGACTCGCTGCTTCACGACGAAGCTGAAGAAGTCAACGAAGACCTTGTATGTTGTAGGGTGCGCTGCTCCCAAGTGTAAGTGGTCATGTCGGGCTTTGACTTACAAGGGAACGGGGTTATGGAAGATCCGAAAGCTTGTGGACGAGCACACGTGCTCGCTGAACGAGGCGGTCAGCCAAAAACGCAGTGCGTCATACACGCAGCTAGGGCGGCGCATTGTCGAAAGGTATGTGACCCAATACGTAAAACTTAACTGGACTCTTGCCTAAATTCCACTGGACATATAGATATACACACTGGACACACAACACTAGTAACTCGACACACAACTGCATTCACTGGACACACAACTTTAGTCACTGGACACACAACTTTCTTAGCTAGACACACAACTATTGTAACTGGACACACAAATATAGTCACTGGATACACAACTATCTTAACTGGACATACAACCAACTTAACTGGACACATGTGTGTGAATGAGCATGTTCAGTTTTGGACGGTCGAAGAAGCCCCTCGATCCCGATCAAGTGCAGAGGCTGATGAAGTCGCAGCTGGGGGTCACATGCAGCTACTGGAAGGCGCGCCAAGCCCGGTTGAGTGCGAGGGACAAAGTGTACGGAACGAACGAGGAAAGCTATCGGAGCATGTACTCGTACATGTACATGCTGGAGCAGGCCAACCCTGGGACGTACACGAGGATAGAACGCGACGCGGAGGGGCGATTCAAGTATGCGTTTGTGAGTCTTGGAGCGTGGCGGATGGCTATCCCCCACCTACGGAAGGTCAGTCCTTACTTAAATTGAACATGACGCTTAATTACTAGCAACATGACGCCCATACAAATATCACATGACGTATGTTTGCCTAGACATGACACATCTAACTCATCAAGATGTTTATTCTCCAGGTTATATCGGTGGACGGGAGCTTCTTGAAGGGGAAATTTCGAGGGTGCTTGCTATTTGCTACTGCACAAGACGCTGACCACCACATTTACCCCGTAGGCTTCGCCATGGTTGACGGCGAGAATGATGGGTCTTGGGGGTTCTTCTTCAGGCAGATGTTGCGCGTCGTTGAAGACACGACTGATCTGGTGTGGGTATCTGACCGCCACATGAGCATCCTGAAGGGCATATGGGATAGCTACATCTTCGCGAAGCATGGCATATGCACATATCACTTATTTCAAAACGTCCGTTTCCGATTCAAGTGCGGGGGGTTGCAAGACGAGTTCATGACGATGTGTAAAGCTTACACATACGATGAGTTCCAGGTGTTGTACGCGGAGTTCTATGCACGGGTTCCCGGAGCGGGCCAATATATGAAGGAGGCCGGGTTCAACAACTGGGCAAGGGCTTTCTACACTGGGAATAGGTACAACATCACAACCACTAATAACTCCGAGTGCTTGAACTCGGTGTTCAAATATCCTAGAGATTTACCGCTAACAGCCCTTGTAGATGCCATTCTTGAGACCGTCGGCACGTGGTTCGTCAAACATAGGAAGACAAGCGGCGAGCAGGGGAAAGTCGTGAGCGACTGGGTTGGTAACGCCATCAGAGCAAACTTCGTGCAATCCCTTTCCATGGTCGTCAGACAGCTGAGTGCACATGAGTACGAGGTACGCAAGGGAACCTCCACCTGGCTTGTAAACCTAACAGGACGTTTATGCAATTGTAGACGCTTCAACGTCGACCAGTACCCATGCGCGCACGCAATGGCAGCATCCCAATTGCACGGGATGGATGTGTACTCGCTCGTCAACGACTTGTACAAGGTCGACGCGTGGCGTGCGTGCTACAAGGACGTGATCTACCTAGTCCCGTCGCGAGAGAATTGGAGGGTGCCCGAGGCAATCGCCAAGGAGACTTGTCTCCCCCCACTTATCAAGGTACGCCCTGGCAGGCCGAAGACATCTAGGTACCCGTCTCAGTGGGAAAGGAAGTTCCCGAAAAGGCGCCGCACATAGTGAAGAAAAAGGTGGTATTTTGGCATGACAGGTACATATTTTGGCATGACAGCTACTGGGTTCGACATGACGGCTAACTATTTTGACATGAAATATTAGGGGTAAGACATGCCAGTGGGTATTTCACGCGTTTTGTAATCAGGGCTCACTTATTCGGAAACGTTATCGCTCCCCCTTTTACATTGAAGTATGAACGTCGCCCGTGTTTTGTTATTAAGGCTTGTTGGGCATGGGTGCAACTATTTCATTTTGTACATGACATGTAGTTATATAAACTTGGCAGGTGATATTTTGGACATGACATGATTTAATTGTGCATTTTCAATGAAAATGTGGACGACGTGCATATATAACTGTCAACCATCGTACAACGTACATAGTTTCAAAAATAACAAGACATCATAGTTGTAAAACCTGAGCCCTAGGTTTCCAAAAACGACATACCGTCGATACCAAAGTCAACCAAATTAAATCCTACGAAAGCACAATTGTTCAAACCACCAACAACATTTCCAGACAACAGTACAAAAAAAATGTTCTTGTAAAAAGAGGATGGAGCCAATGACTACTGAGGATCGGGGCTGGGACGGAAGGCATCGTGGTAGATGGCGACACATAGGACTAGGCGGTAAGCATCGATAAAGGCGTCGTCCACCCCTTTGAATGCGCGGTCGCCTGATGCGAGCATCTGCATGAAACGGAGAGCGTAGGGTCCGGAGTCTCCTCTGCGTCGCAAAAAGTATGTGTCAAACCTAATGCGCACCAATTACACTATAAATTAGAAGATGGACTACGACGACTTACGATTGCTTGTTCTGCGGGATCCCCTTCACACGGTTGTACTTGAACGGCTGGGCAGTTTCCCTGCATGCTTGGCGTGCAGCTCTTGGTGTCCATCCATCAGCGGGGGAAGGGTGTGCGTGATGGGCTTCAGAAGGCCGGGCAAATGTCGCTCAGGAGTCAGACGGGTGTCCGGATCATACACACGGACAGTCCACTCGGCCAGGTCGATCTCAACCGCTACCCAATGGTTGTCCTTCAGATTCCATGGGGCCAACACACGGTCGACGCTGGCCCAAGGCTTCGGACACCTCTCCGGCAACATACCGCTGAAGTAGTACTCCAACTCCTCGTCGACGGGCATGCCGGTTTGTCTCTACAGCAGTACCCCGAAGTAGGGGTCGACGACTGCGACGCCTGCGTACTTCGACTCGCTACCTACCTCATTTCGGAGGATGCCGCATGCTTCGTCGATATGCTGCAAACAAGGAACACGTGTCCAGTCAACCACAAAAATGTCAAGTTATCGGAGCACGGGTGGCCGGAATTTACCTCTGAGCCCACCGCTTTCATTGGCGTTTTTAGGTCCCCGAAGAAATCCTTCTCAAGGCGGGTGCCCAGCATTGTACGTGCGAGTTCAGTCCCTTGGGCGTCGTCGGTGGTCAACCACTCAGTGAATGCGTCCACGTCAGCCCTTGTCATCAGGCCCAAGGCCACGGCGTCAACCCCCACAATCACCTTCTTCCCCTTGGCGGCCCGCGGCTTCTTCTGCCCCTTCGTGACGTCCTCAACCACCTTCTTCTCCTTGTTCCCCTTGTCGACACGTGGCTTCTTCACCGGCTGGGTAACTTCGTGGCCCTCTAACGTCGCAGGCGCTCGCCTCACCCTTCCGCCCTTCCGCTGAAGGGGAAGTACAACCTCCTCCTGTGCCTCCTATGGTTTATTATATGACACAAAGTTAAAATAACATGACACATATGTGTTTTTGACATGACATTATCATTAACACGACCTACCTCAGGGGTTGTCTTTGTCGTGGGTGCTTCTGCCTCGAAGATGGATGACTTGTCCCCAGGCCCTTTGGCCACAGTCTTAGACCCTTCAGCTAACACCTCATCCTTATTAGCCCGGTCCTCCTACATGACAACAACATATTTTTGACATGACGACTAACAATCTTCACATGACACTGGGCGACAGATGGCTTACCTCAGCGGTTTTGACTTTGGTAGTGGCTGCTACTGCCTCAAGCTCGGCAGCCCCTACCATTTCAGTTGGCCCTGTGCTATCAGTCTCACCCTTGTCCTTCAACACTTCATCACCCTGCGCAAATATGCGAAGGAACTTAGACTCGACACCATTATCAACAGTCACATCGCAGTACGACAGGGATGACTAACCTGTATGGTGGGTGTTTCTTTGGGGGGTTCTTATGGATCAGCATCCTTCTCCATTTCGGTCTCCCTATCAACTGGTCCCTTACTCTTACCCATCTTCTACAGATTATAAGTTAGTGTGACCGTCATTCACAAAATTTACATCACGGTTTCAGTTAGGGTACTTACCTCAGAAGTTGTCTTGGTGGTTTCATCTTCACCTGCATCAGTACCCGATTTCTGGCCCATTTCCTTAACAGTTTCCTCAGCCTACGCAATTATGGGAAAGGTATGTTACCATGACGCCTATATTGTTATACATGACGGTTAAGGATACTGACATTACAAATTGAACATCTTACCTCCTTTGACTGCAACTCAACATCTTCGGTTTCCTCACAGTAAGTTCCATGCCTGTCCTGCGAGTGTGTCACCTCGTCCTCACCTCGCTTCTTCCCCCTCACCTCCCTTCTCAGCTCCTGCATCGCTGCCTCAATCCTTTCCATCCTCTCGTTAAACGTTGCCAATAAGCTCGTCCCCAGATCATCCATCTTAGACAAAATCCTTGACACATCCACTTGGGCAGCCGTCGTACTTCCCTCACCCTGCGTGCCTGACCCAGATGCTTCCGTCGTGCTCGGCACATGTTTGGCTTTATACTCCACCACGAGGTCGTCGAAGAACTTATCCGGCTTCTCTGTCGCATACATGGCGCCAAGGATAACCCCCTTAGTGACCTCCTCAGCATCCGGGAGAAGGACTGTCCGAACAGCGTCCACCTCATCGAACATGCCCAACTCTTCCTTCGACTGCTAGATGAGGGAGGGAAGAGTATCATACATCATATTGTGGTCCTTCGACTTATATCTCAGGCACCGAGGGTAGGTTGTGTTTGTGCTTGTGCTGGTGTCAGCAAATTGTGTTGCAACTGGCCGCAGAGCCTCGTACACCCACAACTACAAACAAACAAAACAAACCAGGTGATGACATGTCGACACTTTGCATTTAATCGTGTCCAGTTACCAGGAGTCAGTGTCCAGTTTAAATCACTATTTGTCATGTGAGATTTATGTCCATACCTGGAATGCAAGGGGGAAGCCGGCTAACAAGTACGACGGCCGAGAGCTGTTGACCCCGTGCTGGAGCTTGCGCTCAACACACCGGTTGAGGAAATCGTGGGTTCGTTCGTAGCACAGTCGCCCCCACGGGTAACGCAAGAACGCCTCAGTGTTAGGCACCATGTTTATAACCCACCCGTGAATAAAGTTGCGGGGTTCCTTCGCAAACAGCACCGCCTCCACCAGCAATATGAGCGCGAACTTAAAGCGCCTTGCGGCCGAACGCTCTGACTTCATCGCCACCATGTAATCCCTCTCGAAGACCTCCATCCTCATCTTTTCCGCCCCTAAGAACTCTAAGCAGGCTGCCTTGTCCGCCGCAATGTCCATGGTCCCCCCCCACGTTTGCCGAGCACTTCAGTCCGGTCACTAGCGCGAACTCCGCGATGGAGAACCGGACTATGGACCCCTAGATCATGTACCACGTTTCTTTTTCCTTTTTCGACCGCAGTTGCCACTGCAGGACGTAGTGGACTAGCTGGGCTGAGAACTCAACTTTGGCCCCGAGCCTCGCAATGCCGCCAAACTGGCTTTCACAAAGACGCTTCCAGTCTGACGGGCTCAGGTACTCGTCTAGCTTTGCAAGGACATTGGGCCTGGCATATTGGTTGCACCTACACTTGAAATGCTTGTCCTCGGGGACAACATATATCGCCTGCACAGTGGGGTGGAATGTTAGACCGACTCATCTGTAACACACTCTACCCTTGATCGACACTAGCCAAACCATACCTCGCCTGTTGTCGGTGTCTCCGTTACCCTTCTTTCTCCTGAATTACTCATGTTGTAGTTTGATACCCTGCAGGTTGGGGAGCAATACTTTAGCATTCTTCAAACATTTGCAGATTTTCATCACACAAGTCACAATGCACATGACGTTAAGTTCATATAACATGTCATGTGACAATTTTAACATGTCAAGTGACCATTTTCACATGACAGACACCATATATTTCCTGCACTTATCACAAATGACAGTAACTTTCTAGCCTCACCATATCTTAGCATTATAACCATTTTATAGCTTCCACAAAATATAAGCCGCGCAATTTTGCAATTAAACATGACAGCAAACCTATTTAACATGGCAACTACATATTAAAAACATGACAGTTTACAATGTAACAACATTTACATTCAATAACTTGTTCCTGAATTTTTTTAAACCACATTTAGGTTCCCCGATTTCCCTCTATCTATCCTATTTCCCCAATCTCACCAATTTCCCCAATTTCCCCAATTCCCACATTTTCCTCAATTTCACCAATATCCCAAATATTCACACAATACATGTATCGATTTCCCCTAATTTGCTTCCTCCTTCAAGGCCTTTACCATATCATCACCACAATGGTACTTCCATTCTCTCCCCAACTCGAACACCCCCGTTCCCACATTTCCACCCATTGTTTTCAAACTAGACGCTTGTTACATCCCACATGACAGGGCGGATATTCCACCCGTTATTTCATCCAATTGCAAACCATGACAAACAAATTAGGGTCTTCAAATGGTCCCTCATCCTTTCAATTTCTGCAATCAGTACAAAATCGGTAGGGTTAGGGTTTACTTACTTCAAATCGGTCGGTCTCTCTCTTCTAAACGCCCACACGGTCGTCTTCTACACGTCGGGTTTACTGGCTTGAAATCCGGCGCCGTCTTCTACTCCGCACTCCCAGGTTCGTCTTCTTCCTTTGCCTTCTTCTTCTCCTCTCTCGTTTTCGTTTCAAAAATGGCGGTTTCGTGCCTTCTCCCCTCCCTCCTCTCTCTCTGTTTTACACAGTTGGAAGATGTGACAGGTTTTTAAAACTGTCATCTCTCTCCTCCTCCCTCCCACACTCTCCCTTCTTTAATGACTCCCAACAACCGGTTTCCACACCCCTTTCCCAACCGGCTACCTTGCCATTTTTTTGAGGGGGGGGGGGGGGGTCTAACCCTTGCAATTGCAAACGGTTAGTGGGTTAGCCTAGCAAACCAAACCGGGGCGGGGGTTACTTCCTTTAATTCCCTCTGTGGAATAATTTGAAATAATAAATAATGGAAGATATAAAATAAATAATTATGAAAAAAATATTTGTTATTATGTGGAAGTTGATATGAGTAGTAAAAAATTATTATAATAATATAACCGATAATGAAAATAATTGTTGGAGAGGGGTATATTTGTAAATTGAGTTGGTGAGAAAAGATGAGTTTTGGGATACTAGGAATGCTATTGATAAAGTGGGAAAAATGAGAATGAGATTACTGTATGATGTGGCGGAAATAGATGAATAAAATATTAGTATTCATAGTATCCCTTGATAAACATGGTCTAATATGCTATTTTGTACTAGTGGTGGCATTGTTAGCCTCAATGGTCTTTTCAAGATCTCTAGCCTTAAAGTATGTTAAGACATCCATCCTCTACTCAAGGAACTTGTCTCCGGATAGATTCAAGATATCGAATTCTCTTTTGGTGATGTTTGACATAATAACCATCACTACAAGAATTATAAGACATCGTATATATTTTATACATACATCGCTTGCATGAAAAGCAAGTGAATTCTCAAATCAAATCTCTGTACATGCATATGCCATATGATTATATTATGTAAAAAGTCATGCTAGCAATGTAGTGTATATATGATTATATTATGTAAGATCATGCATACATTGTGTAAGGAAATGAGATGAAGTAATTAAGGTACGGTGAGGGTTGTCAGTTTGAACCACCTAATCTTATTTTATATTTGTAAAGTTGACTAGCTAGGAGTTCAGAGATGCATGCATACGGGAAGGATTAAAAAATACATGAGTGAGTGCATATACTTTTTTTAAGGAGTTGTTGAATTGCACCCAAAAAATTACTATATTCACCACACAAAAAAATTAATCGGTTTTTATTATAATTCTTGCGCCTCTTATGACGTAGATCTGCGCCTCTTAAGGAGTACGATATTTTTATTTTTTTGATACCTTGCCCCTCTTGAGTCACAGTTCTATGGATCAAGAGGCGCAGGGTTTTTATTTTTTTTTAAGATAAAACTACCCTGCTCCTCTTGAGTCACAGAGTTGTGAATCAAGAGGCGCAGCACATTAATATTTTTTGGAAAATAAATTAGCAAGCTTTTTGGAAAAGTAATTATGTGATTTATAATTTTATACAATTTTAATTATATATAATTCAAAATATAATGTAAAAATTGATAATTATTTTTAAAAAATGACCGTATACTCAATAAATTAAGATAAAAAAATATGTAAATTAAAAAAGAATTATATATGAAAAAATTCAAATTTTTGTCGAATATATTTAAAAAGAATCATATATAATAACATTTTAATTTTATTTAAATGTGTGAATATATTTAATTAGATTAATATATTGGTATCAATTGAGCAACTATAATAAAGAAAATAAAATTTATAAAATTAATAATGTAGGCACAAGTAATAAAACTATTTATATTTATATCTATATCTATATCTATCTATATAAACTCTTAAAACATAAGAGTTTTTGTTTATGCATCACATCTAGATATCCTCTCATTTTTCCCTTTTCAATTGATTTTTATTTTTCACATAACAAATGGTTTTAAATCAAAATATTAAATTAATATGTAACCTATATCTATTTTAAAATCTCTATACATCATCACAATAGAATTCATCTTGAATGAACTTATTACACCCTTCTCTTTGGAGTTTGTTCTTATAAGTTTAATTCAAAATATTAAACTAATATTTTATTTAATTGTATAATATTAACTTATTTAATTATTAAGATTTTATTTAATTGAGTCACATGACAATTGCTCGTTAATCATAGATTACGTAACCAATTAAGATTTTATTTAATCTTACTTGTTGTATACAATAAGTTTATTTTAACTCAAAATACATAAATTTGCAATGTGTGTATTGGTAAGTAGTATTGATTACGATGAATATTTTAAAGAAGAAATTTTAGTGAATAAGAAATTTATCAATACATATTTATTGTTTGTTTAAAAAATAAATTACTTTGATCCCCACAATTTATCAATTACAAAAAAAAATATATAATATTTTTTCCTTAGAGCAATTCCAATGGGTTGTTATAAAATAGAATTATAATGGTTTTCTAAGATAATATCATTACTAGCTTGGAATAATTTTATCATGTAAAAATGTATGTTTGTTAAAGAAAACCCTTGTCTAAACACTTTTTATTTAACTAACTTGTTTGGTATCCATTCCCGGAAATCAAAATTAGGAAATAAAAAATGTATGTTGGGTGTTATTCATTTTGAACCATTCAATTGATGCATAATTCAACAAAGCCATTTTTAAAGCATATATCCTTAGTTCCTTACCAATCAGGGGCGGATCTCATGGAGAGCCCACCCAGCAATTGTTGGGTCAAAAATTTGGAGCATGTAAGAACAACAATGATTATAATTTGTAGTTTTTTTTACCTAAATAATAACAATAACAAAAACAACAATGATGTTTCAAAAACAAAATATTGTTAGATAAGAAAACTCAATACTTTCATACCTTCGATTCTTTCCATATACCTTTTTATAAAATAAGTTTTTGTTTTTCTAACACACTTATGTACGTTAAAAGAAAATTAATTATTATAATATCTTTTCAGTGTAACTTCTTAGTATTTTGTTCAGGGTAACTAACTCGAAGATGATAGTCAAAGGAGAATATATTAATGTACACAAGATCTTTTAATTTGTTACTCCCTTCGATCCAAAATAGATGTCGTTTCATTTTCCAACACGTATTTTAAGAAGTTAAAAACTATATAAAATATTAACTTTTTTTAAATTATTTTTTTACAGCTTAATATTTGTTGGTAATAAGTGTTAAATTGTAAGAAAATAATTATAAAACAGTTAATATATTATATAGTTTTTAGCTCCTTAAAATACGTGTTAAAAAATCAACCGACATGTATTTTGGATCGGAGGGAGTATAATTGAAATAAATTTGGCACTAATACCCAATTTATAAATTAATTTATTCAAACATACACGAATCTACGTTAAATTCGATGACATATATGGAGAATTTCAACTTAGCTAATGAATATATATTCTATATTATGAAGTGTTTAAGATACATTATGAAATGTTTAGGTATCGAATATATTATGAAATATTGAAGATAAAATATATGAAATGTCAAGAGTTAAAAATTTATAAGTCATGATTTAACTTAGCTAATGAATGTATTATGAATTTGTTAAGATAGAATATTATATAATGTTATTATGAAACGTTTAAGATAAGATATCATGAAATTAATATATTATGAAGTGTTATTAGATATTTTTATATAATTTTACCCAATTATCTTCATTCTAAATGCTAATTGAAAGAAAATAAAAATATATATAATATAAAAAATATTGTTATTATTAATTAAAAGGGAAAAATATTGTTAGTTTGTGAAGTTTCTACTCATCGGGAGTCATAGACGTACCCCTCATAAGTCATAGAGCCTCTCCTCAAAAGTCACAGGTCTGTTACTCTTGAGTCATAGCCCTACGCCTTTAGAGGCGCACGAATTTACAAATAAAAGGAAGATTTTCTTTTTGTGGTGCACATAGTAAATTTTTAGGGTGTAAAAATTATCACCCTTTTTTTATTTACTCTCTTCACTTTGTCCATTTAAAAAAAAAAAACGTAAGTTCTTCCTACAACAAAAAAAAACTTCTTGAGCCTCTTGTATGAAATGGGAAGAATTTAAGTTCGGTATGGAAAATCTTTTCCAAAAAGATAATGTCGGGTGGAAGATTGTCTTCTAGATTTTTATACCCTTTATATTTTGTCTGCCCTACCTATCCTCTCGTATTCTAGAACGGGATCATAAGCATTTTATACTATTTACCCTTTCTCTCTCTCTCTCTCTCTCTCTCTCTCTCTCTCTCTCTCTCTCTATATATATATATATATATATACACACCCCTTTATCCGACTACTTTCACTCCTCCACTTACTTCCATCCTCCTCGGCCCTCGCCGCCCTCTTCTATTCCGGCACCGCTCTCATTTTTCGACCTAAAAAAAAATGACCGAAACCGACCGGGTTTTGCTAAAGATGTTCGTTTGTGGGGTGACGGTAGCAGTTCTAGTGGTTTCCTACATTGTTTGGGCGGCCAAGAAATGTTGGTGTAACTAGGCTTCTCGATGAAGGTTCCGACACAGTGCATTTAAAAAACGAAGTTCAAAACGGTATTGTATTATGTAGTATTTTCGCAAATACCTTGTAATAACTCTAGATCTACTAATTTTGTTTTTGAACCGAAGGATTTTAAAGACTCTATGATGAAATTCCCGTATTTTATTTTCGAAAAAAATGTTTTTTTTTTGTATGAAAACTCATGAAAATGTGTTGAGCCTCTTTCTGTGTTCCATTCTTTGTGAGTTATGAAAACGGATTTGAATAAGAATGATGTAAAACGGGAAGATCTTAGGGTCTTATGAGTTTTTGATGTAGAAGATCCCAATTTGGGCGCAACTACATAGCATACTCTTCTAAAAATCGATTTTGGTAAAAACCTTTTTCGAATTGAAGAGCTGAGATTTGAGGTTTTTACCTTCAGATCTCAAAAACTCAGCTGGTTTTAGATCTCGTGCTGATAACGTGTTGGATTTTTGTGGATTTATGAGATCAGATAAAGACTTTGTAATTGCATCTCGTTGAATTTGATTAATTTTTACATGATAGATATGCTCCTATTTATAAGAGAGTTTTACATGCAGTATTCATAAAATAAAATGAGATGGTACGTTCAGAAGGTGAATTATTCACCTCTTCGCCCTTCTATGTTGCAGTGTTCTACCTACAACAAAAAGCTTTATTTGGGAGTAGCCGGATAAGGATAATTTTGTGGAATGCCTAACTTAAGAGGGCTTTTTAGTAAAATCTCCCATTTAAGTCTCTCTTTAATCCTCTTTTCACTTTTGCCTTCACTACCCACCTTTGGTAACACCGACTTCTCCCAATTCAAAACCCTCGAATTCCCCCCTCAATTTCCTTTGCCCTAGAATAGTCTATCGGTCGCTCGAACGATTCCCATCGATCATGCCGTTGTTCCTCTCCGACGAGGAGCTTCAAACCCTCCGGCACGACGCCGTTGCGGTGGCTGACAAGGCCGACACCTTCATACGAGACCTTTACGCACAGCTCGAGACCGTCAGGGCTCAGGCCGACGCTGCTTCCATTACCGCCGAGCAGACATGCTCTCAACTCGAGCACAAGCACCTTTCGCTCTCATCCGACTACACCAACCTCGAGTCCCGCCACTCCCAACTCGAAAAGAGCCTCCAAGAACGCCTCTCCGAACTCGCTCAAGTTCAATCCGAGAAGCACCAGCTTCATCTCAAATTGGTGAGTTTATTTATTTAGTATTTTAATGTTTGTTTAGTTTTTCTGGATTGGTATGGGTAACTTGGTGTGAAGGAGTGAATTAAGTGGTGTCTGAGAGAATGATTAGCGTCATGGAATGATAACTGTCTTTGTTTTATACTTTTATGCCCACATTGCACGAAATAATACGAAGTTGGCAGTTGTGAATTGTGATTGACGGCACTGAATTTTGATCGCTCTGAAATAAATGCCTTACTAGCTACCTCACAAAGTCAGTTCATTTTGGATTGATCTAAAGATTGTGACACTGACTGCAATTACAGTATTTTGTGCACTCTGCTCTTGTAAAATTTGCCTCTTCTTTTTTTCGTGATGGTGAAATTTGCTTATTTATTTGCTGCGTGATGCCAGATTGAGAAGGATGGGGAGGTTGAGCGGCTGTCAACTGAAATGTCAGAGATTCACAAGTCAAAAAGGCAGTTAATGACGATGCTGGAGCAGAAAGACGCTGAGATTAGTGAAAAGAACTCGACTATGCAGAGTTACTTTGACAAAATCGTGAGGCCTCTTTCTTTTGGATAAGTTCTCCATTGCTTGTCTCTGCATATGGATTATAGTACATCAGCAACATCTTTTAATGCCATAGTGCTTTCCTCCATGTTATTTTTTTAAAAGAAGGCTGTTCAGACTTTAGAGGAACACCGATTGCTGGAAATACAGTGCTATCAATTAAACCACGTTCAAGTTTCTCTTCTTTATCTGGCAAAAAAATTAAAGCTAAAATGCAATGGAATATTGGCAAAGTAACATGACTTGGAGATTATTTTTTTGGTCTTATTTAAAATTATTTTTCTGTCCTTATCACGTCAAATGACCTTCTTAACAATGCTTCATCTATCAATTTATGAACCCAACCTAATGGCCCGGAGCTGTGTTCTCTTCTTACTTACCCTAACATCCTTGGCCTAGATATTTTACAATCGTAATTTGTTCTTTATTTCTGCATAATTTATTTGAGTACTGCTTTGCTCTTGGGCTCTACAAAGCTTGATATTGAAGAAACATAGTCGTTATGGAGTTTTGTTACACGAATTTGGTGATGCTCACTTTTGGTCTAATGTGGTGTTTTACCATGCATGCTGTATAGGTCAACTTGACGGATAAGGCAGCTGAACGAGAAGCTCGATTGCGTGATGCTGAAGCTGAGTTAGTGCGATCTCAAGCCACTTGTGAACGTCTTTTGCTGGTTAGTCTATTGCACATGTTACAAAAATTTAATATTATTTTAAAATGTTATTCTATATTGCCATTATTTTTCCTTGATAATCTTACCTATAGTTATTGTTTTTAGGGTGCTCCTGTAACTTTTTTGCTCCTGCTGAAGAAGCCTCTAAATAAGCAGACTGCGTTTATATATATATAAAAATTATAAAAAGAGTACTTTATGTAGAAGAGTCATTTTTTAGACATATCTTGAAGGCATATTTCTGAAACATTTGAAGTATTATAGCTTCCTTTTACCTTTTTGTCTTTCCTTGGAAGTAGTCGTGGCAAGGGTGCATACATCCTTACTCCCGGACCCTACTTCCTGTGGGATACACTTGGGTGTTGTTGTTGGTGGTGATGTTGTCGTCTTCGTCGTTTTTCTTGGGAAGTATTTGGTCTTATCTATCATCCAATATTTGGTGACTTTGTAATTTATGAACCACAATGTTCTGAGGTAAGGTTTGCTCCATAGTCAACAATAATTTGTCATGAACTTCAGCTTTTTTGTTTGTCCTATAAAGTATACATGTTTTGGTAGTTGTTTTGATCCACTCAGCTAACTGAATATTTTAAGATGTCGTGCTTGCAGTGAGGATTAGGTGAACTAGATTATGCCATTTGCTTTGCGAATAAGAATTAGATGCTTCAAATGGATTCTTCTGCATTGAGTAAATGTCAAATGTAATTATGTTTCATGTACAGGAAAAGGAGCTAATCGAGAGACATAATGTGTGGCTTAATGAAGAACTGACGGCTAAGACTGACAGTCTAATGGAGTTGCGTAAGAAACATGCAGAACTCGAGGCAGACATGTCTGCCAAGCTAAGAGATGTAAGAGTTTAGTAGCTTATTTTAAACATATGCACTTGCTCTCCCCCCCCCCCCCCGTTATAATAACTCATTTGCCTCTGAACTATTCAGGTTGAAAAGCAGTATGAGGAATCTTCAAACTCTCTGAAGTGGTACAAGCAAAGGGTATCTGAGTTAGAGATGAAGCTCACATCTTTACAAGAGGTAGGACATGCCATTCTTATTTATATTTGTCCGCATATTATTCACCGAGTCACTGCATTTATTCTAATCTCTCTTGTTTTTGTATAGGATCTATGCAAAAGTAAGGATTCTGCTGCCTCCACTGAGGAACAATATGTAGCTGAAATCTCCACGGTAAGAAATAACGGGGCATGTACATTAGCTAATGTATGGTAAACATAACCGGTGATGATTGATGGGGCATTAGGCATATACAATGAACTAATTTACGATAAACATAACTACTTACGTTTTTAATGAAATTTACAATTCAGTATGAACCTTGTCTTTTGGGAGTCATCCTCTCCGTCGCAAAAAATTTACTCCATATTTTCTTACTATTGTTATATGATTAGTTGATAGTTTGAGTTGTGGAGAATATATGTAGCTTATCCTTGCTTTTTAATATATCTGTTTGGGATTTTTTTTTGGGGAATATTCTAACCTGAAAAGTGACCTTCTGTTAAACATACCTCTTGTGAATTCATAACAATGCTAAAAGTGGTGATCAAAACTTTTGGTCAATTGTATTTAAGCGAGGTTTCATATAGAATAGGTTAATCTGAAACTGCCTTTTCCATCTTTGACATTCTTAAACCATGTTTTATACAAACCATCGTCAATAATAGATTTTAGTTTTCTAGAGAGTTAGTATGCAGTGGATCTAGCTTTTGTGGAACCATTTTCTAATAAAAATTGCCTTTTTTTTTTATAATTATTTCACATCCCATTTTTTTCCCGTCATGTGCATTGCATAATTTTCCATTGGAATTTGGTTGTAATCTCAGTGCATCTTTATTGTATAGGTCTCCAAGCTTGTTGAACTATATAAAGAGAGCTCGGATGAGTGGTCCAAAAAGGCTGGAGAACTTGAGGGTGTAATAAAGGCTTTGGAAGTAAGATTACGTAATTTTATATGTTCTTGCATGTAAATTCAACCCTATTTGTGTTCATACTTAATAATGGTGATCATCTTTTAACTTTGTAATCGTTCTTGTTTGAACTGGTTTAAATAATCAGACACATTTAAGTCAGCTTCAGAATGAGCACAACGAGAAAACTGAGAAGGAGGAAGCTTTGAGAAGGGAAGCTGAAAGGGTCAGTTTATGCTTCTGTGGCTTTTTGTAATTTCGATGTGTTTCCTGAACTATTGTGGAAATGAATTTTGGTGGTTTTATGCCGATGTTCTCTGTCATTATCATGACCTTGTTGCTAAAACTAGATTAATTTGTTGCATTTTGTTCACTTCACAATATAGCTAGCATAAACTTGAGCTTGCCTTTTCTAAATACTGTGATAGAAAATTTGTTGCTAGTCCTGGATTTCATACTCTTTCTCATTGAACTAACTCTATAGTTAATGTATCCCTATTCTATCAAGATATGAAGTTACATCATATCATATCCTATGGACTCTCCTCGGTGATTGGTTTCTAACCGACAAGGCTGCCCTTAAGTGTCTTGTGGTTTGCAAAAGTGTCCTCGAATTTCGAGGACAAATCATATCAAATAAGGAGTATATACAGCAACAACAACAAGCCCAGTGTATCCCGCTTAGAGCGGGGGTCCCATTGTACACTCTCTTTCCTCGACTAGGTCGAGAGAGAGTTTCCGAATGACCCGTACCGAGAAAAGTATCCAAGCCAGACAATACAAGACACACTAATATGAGAAATAGAAATATAGGATCCCTCGGGTATGTGAAGCAAAGTAAGGTCGCGCCTGATGACCTCCCTCCCGGACTTCTTAGGTTGCCCCCTGCTACGCCGCAAACCCTCTATCGGGAGGGTATCCGTGCATCCGGTAATCTTCTACGCACATGCCCAAACCATCTTAGTCTAGATTCCCTCAACTTGTCCTTAATACAATAAACTCCAACTTTCCCACGGGTAATCTCGTTTCTTATTCTTTCCAAGCGGGTGTGCCCGCACATCCATCTGAGCATCCTCATCTCAGCTACCATCGGGCTATGTTCCTGAATCTTTGTAGGCGCCCAACACTCCATACAACATAGCCGGCCTCACCACAAGAATTTACCTTTTAATTTCAAGGGCACTTTCTTGTCACATAAGGCTGCCCTCCATTTCTGCCATCCCCTCTGAATACGGTGCTTGACATCAAATACGGAGTATATGTTTAGTTTAAATTAATGTGTAGTGGCTGATGTCTGATTGGCATTTTTTTTAAAATCATCTGTATGCTCATTGGTGATGCGCATGGCATCCTTGACTGTTGTAGGAGATGGAAGAGTTGAGGGTGCAACTTGTAAAATGTGAGGCTGAAATTGAGTCCAATAGAAAAGCTCGTGAGATGAGCATCCTTCCTCTCAGCAGCTTCAGTAAAGAAGGGTATGTGTCACTTTTTTTATTTTATTTTTTATTTTATGTTGAAGCACTTACCTGTGATTATTTTATTACAGTCAACATGTTCCAATTTTTGGTTTGTTGCTTTGTGAAGAATGCTAGAATTTTCTCAGATAGCTGATTTATTCGATTTATTTGATATTTGAGTTATTTGGCTATATTCAAGGCAATATGATGTTTTTTTTTACCGAAATGATGGCAGTGTTGGGATACATTTGTAGGAGTGCTTTTTTAACGAATCAGATTGTTCATTTGCGTTCTTAGGCAATTTTAGAAATGTTACATTGTCCGTGAAATTGAATTAGGAACATCCTACCCTTTTGTCTTCTCTTTTAGAGGATATCTTGGGTCCTTTTTTGTGAATGTTTTTCCCCTTATATTATTTTATCCAAAAACCTGTCCATTTAAAAAATGGCAGTCTGTAATGACATGACCCAGCTCCCATTACATTTACTCCCTTCAACCGCTTCATCCCTATGGCTGCTTATGGCACTAGTACTCTTGTGACTTTGTTATGTATATTTTAGAAGGCTCTAGAATACAGTCAGTTTGACTATGACAGGGATTTGCTGATGCGCATTCTGGGTGACCTAAGCAACAAAGTATAATTAAGGTACCAACCCCCTTAGTTATCCATCCAGAAATCATCATTGTAATTGGCTTTACCCATTTGAGACTGGTTCAGAGGTTTCTGACTAGTTTCGGGAGTGCATTCCAGGGATTTATCGGATTATCTCTAGCTCCGGTTCATCCATACATGGGATGATGTGCAAAAGGGTCATGCACGTCCGAATCTCTCAAGGCTACTCACTATATAAGCCCCCCAAAAATAACCCCACTCATGACCGTCTTTGTCAATAAATATGTAGAGAGATTTGTTTATCTGTGAGATCTTGAAGCACACAACTCCATTGTACATTATTAAATGATAAAGGTACAAGTGCTCTCATGTGTAAAATGTGTAAACATTTGAAGTATGCAAAAAGAATATATTTATTTGTTTTTATGGCTGCTAAGGAAGAGGTAAATTTCGCTTTTGGCAAACAAATCAAGCACAATGATTTTTCCCTACTAGTACTAAATCCAAAAGAAAGCTTTGTAATTAATCCTTTTGATCCTGAATCCCTGATTATGGTGCACCCACGATAGCATTGCCATCTAGTGCTTCTCTTAAGCATTCTTTCTGTTTGTGTGATAGTAAGTCTATTTAACCATTTGAGGGATATTTAGTCTGTTTGGTAGGACAATAAGTATCGTCTGTGCTATCGCAGATGGGTTGATACATTTGATTCTAATGACAATGCTGCTGATAATCTTATCCTTGGTCCAAGTATTCCTGCTGGTGTTTCCGGAACAGCACTAGCAGCATCTCTACTCAGGGATGGATGGAGTGTGAGTTCCTTTCTTATAGATGCTTTATTTGTAGTACTTTGTCAAGGATTTGGTATATTATTGAGTGTATTCTCTTTAACAGTTGGCTAAAATGTACTCCAAATACCAAGAAGCTGTAGATGCATTGCGGCATGAGCAACTGGGGAGAAAACAATCACAAGCGGTTCTGGAGAGGGTATTTTGAGATCTTACTTACATATTTACTTGGCATGGTCAAGGATGTGATTATTATTGATTGTATTTCTGCCCACCCGGAGCAGTGAGATATTCAATTCCGTGTCAACATTTTTGCTTTATCAGGTACTTCTTGAGATAGAAGAGAAAGCTTCTGTTCTTTTGGATGAGCGAGGTATGCTATACTCAATTTGAGATTTGATCTGAATTCTGAAGTAGATCTTGCCTTGAATTTCGGTTAAAATTCGTTGATTTTGGTGGTGCAGCATGATACTGTATTCTTGGTTGTGGTGGTGTTGCAAAGCCTAGAATAGCATTCCTTGGTATCTGTTGTTTAGCTGAGCTTCCTATGTTTACTTGGTTATTTGTTGATGCGATTTCCACATGCCTATATTGGTTTTGACCAACGTTTGGTTTCTAGTTGCATCATTGGCAGAAATGCAGAATTTTCCCACAAGCCACATAAATCAAGCTGGTGCTTGAGACCTTGTTGCCTGTAGGAGTGTATCTTCTATATATGTTTTTTATTTCACTTTCTAAAGTATTCTGCTAGCACCCCTATGATCTGTAGACCTGCTTGGAAATTTGGAATGGCTATACCCCCTACCAGATTAATATATTAATATATATTTTGGTGCAAACATTTTCCAAGTACATTCTATAGTTCTATACTTTATGTGGTTGAAAACTTTGGAGAAAGCTCAGCTCTTTGTAATTTCAATTTACATCTTCTGACCACTGATAAATTTTTGTGGCTAATGTAGCTGAGCATGAAAGAATGGCTGAAGCTTATGCTCTGATGAATCAGAAGTTGCATCAATCACTAGTAGAGCAGGCTAAATTAGAAAAAGTTATTCAGCACCTAAAGGTACATCACTTATTATCCTGTTTATAGATTTTGCAGCTTTTCCTCTGTTTCGATAATAGATTGGTATGTTTGTATTGTGTCATTCTCACCCTCTCCCCTCATTGCAGGCTGACATGAGGCGGCGTGAACGAGACTACAATTTGAGCCAGAAAGAGATTGCAGATCTTCAGAAACAGGTACTGAGAATAGTGTATCTCTATTTCCTTGTCAAAATTTACACCTTTGTTCCATGTATAAATAGTTGGTACATGGTGACGTCAAATGCACTTTCATTCTTGCTCTTGCTCTTGCTCCAGCTTCACATTTTAGTTGCACTGGTTTCAGGTTACAATACTTTTAAAGGAATGTCGAGATATTCAATTGCATTGTGGATCTGCTGCTGATGGAGGTGCTGAAATTGAAGTAGCTTCTTTGTTCATGGATATAACTGCTGACGGTGATGCTGAGAAAGTGATTTCAAAACACTTGGTACATTCCTTTACCTCTTTGAGTGGGTTTCAAGTATTATTTTATCTCAAGTAACTCTGCACTCCAAATGATTGTCAACAGGTAACATTTAAGGATATAAATGGGTTGGTAGAGCAAAACGTTAAGCTCCGCAGCCTGGTCCGTAGCCTTTCTGATGAAAATGAGAACAAAGATAATGAACTGAAGGTAGTAGCCTGTACTTTTTACTGTCCCTCCTCAAGTCAAAAGTTACTTGGATATCATTTGTCTCCTAAGAAACTAACTGATCAGTTTTTCTTATTAGGGACAATTTGAACATGAACTCCAAAAGCATGATGAGGAGGCAGCTGCTAAAGTTGCAGCTGTGTTGGAAAGGGCTGAGCAGCAGGGGCGCATGATTGATTCACTTCATTCTTCTGTAGGCTCTCCATAGAGCATTTCCCTGGTGTCTTTTTATGCTACTTCTTGTTTTATGTTGTATTAATATTACTTTTTCTGGTTACACCATTCAGGTCGCAATGTATAAGAGATTGTATGAAGAGGAACATAAGCTTCGTTCATCTGATCCTCATACTACTTTACCTCCTTCAGGTTTCTTGTTCTCCTTAGACTATGCTTTTACTTGATCAATTCTACTTATTAGAATTTCAAACTGGCCAATGTAAAGGACTGCAAGTAGAATAGGGATTGGGCACACAGTAATTTACTACAGAAGAAAGAAAAACAGATATCAATGCATGGTTCTAAGATTTTGCTTTAGTAATATCATTAATCAATCTGTAAAATGCTTGGCATTTTTTTTCATTGATTTATTTCAATATCATGTTTCAGGGGATGGCAGAAAGGAACAAACCCTGCTTTTGGAAAGTTCTCAGGTATACTACATGAGTTATCAATTACTCTTTGAACAGATAATAGTACCCATACCAAGTCTGTAGCTGCAATTTAGTTTCATTTAGGTTGTGGCAGTTTATCTGTGTTGTCATTTGTCAAAAGTCTGTTTCTGAATTTTATCTTCCTCTAATAAAATTTCCAGAATTCTGCTAAACAAGTTCAAGAGCAATTTGTTGAGCGTGTGCGTTGTCTTGAGGAGGAGTTGACAACTATGAGGTCTTGTTCCGATCAATCTTCTTGCACATGTTTCCACTTTTTGCATGCCTAACTGTTGTCCCTCTCTTATTTGGTGTATTGTTGGGCCGAATGACTTTGGTTTGGTGTTTACTTGGGGAACCATGATATGTTAGCTATTCATGTGCTACTTTATTTTAATGGGTGGGGTGGGGTGGGGTGAGGTGGGGTGGGCTGGTAGTTTTATTCTCTTGCTATTTTGTGTTTACGTTGGGACCATGATATGTTGGCTATTCGTGTGCTACTTCGTTTTGATGGATGCTTTCTGTTTTTGAATTCCTAAATATGCCTTTTGTCTGGTTTCAAAGAAAAATGCCCTTTCTCTTATTTTGTTATGAGTTGTAACAAGATATTTAAAATAATATCAGGAGAGGTATCATATCATCGCGTGCTGAACGCGATAAGTATATTCTTGAGTCTAATTTTGCTCGAGAGAAGCTGGAGAGATATGTCAAGGATATGGATCATCAGGTGGTTATCTCTTGAACTCACTTGTTTTTGTGCACTATATTGTTGAGTTAACTATATTCTTACTACTATTATCTCAGAAGGAGGAAATGAATGGCATTTTATCTCGCAATGTTGAGTTCCAAAGGCTTATTGTTGACTATCAAAAGCAACTCCGAGAAAGTGCTCAATCATTGCTTGCTGCTGAGGAACGTTCTCGGAAACTAACTATGGAGGTGAGCATGGTAGTTGTTTATGGTCTCGGTTGTTGGTTGTGTTGTGTTAAATTTCGGTCCGTTGGTCCATAGGTCTCTATCTTAAAGCGGGAGAAAGAGTTGATTCAGAATTCTGAAAGAAGAGCATGTGATGAAGTCCGTGATTTGTCTGAGAGGGTTCATCGTCTCCAGGTATGTGTTAGGTAGTATGTTGATTCATTGCTTCATTTTTCCTCCATCTAATTCATTGTTTCTTTATGCAGGCAAGTTTGGATACCATGCACATTGCAGAACAAGTCCGTGAGGTAGGATATCTGAGTTCATTTGTATGCATGTATAGCTTCTTACTTTAAAATGATATGCTTCATTCATGTTTTCCCTGATCTCTATTAATGCAAACTGCAGGAAGCCAGAGCTGCAGAGATGAAGAAATTGGAAGAGCATACAAAGCATGTCGAGGTTTGTTTTTTCATGATTTTTTTAAGGTTGCTTATTCATGAAATTTCTGTATAGCACAAGGCCAGCTATCCTTCCCTGTATTACTTACTCAATCCACGTTTCCCAGTGATGTGGGTTCTGAAGGCCTATTACTTTTCTAATTCTGTTATCGTATTTCTGTGAGTTTAGAGTTGGAGCCCTTTTTATGCAACATTTACTCAACTTATTCAACTGCAGAAAGAATGGGCTGAGGCCAAGAAAGAACTTCAGCTCCAGCGTGATAATGCGAGAGTCCTATCTCTTGATCGTGACAGCTCTATAAGAGATGCAATGAGACAAATTGAGCAAATGGGAAAAGAGTTGGCTAGTGCTTTACAAGCCACTACAGTGGCTGAGACAAAAGCTGCAGCTTTTAAGGTTTCTATTACTTCATAGTTCATATAATTTTATTTCTCTGTTATTTAATTGCTGAAAATCAGAAGCTAAATGAACAATACGAAATAATGTTGATGATTTAAATTTTGTCTAAAACTTTCTTTGTAGTTATGGTAAGTTAGTTTTTTATACTTCTTTTTGTACTTCCAGGCACAATGTTCTGATCTTGAACGGAAGTTGAAGACTTCTTATATTAAGGTATTTCACATTCTTGGGAAGGAGAAGGGGAATCTGGATATATGCTTTAAAGAATATGAAAAGGATCTTTGTTTATTATCCAAAAGGTCATCATGTTGAGGATGACTTTTGAGCGAACGAGGAAAGCGTGATTTGTTAATTCTTTTCTTACCTGGATTGTTCATTGAATCTGAAATTGTGAACTTCCCCTCTAGATTTAAGTGTTTATTAGAACTTCGACTTTTTTCTTATGTAAATTTATTTCAATGATAATTTTGCCTGGTTATGCCACCTATGAGCCTATGATATCCTGTATCTGATGATTGTGCTGATACCTTGTTGTTGGTTTGATTTGAATGTAGACTTATGAGACAGATGGTGTGACAGAAGAGCTCCCTTCATCAACACCTGAGGTCAGTCATTCTTGTAGCATTAACTTGCATCCAAGTTCTGTTGTACATAGAATTGGATTGGGTTTTTATCAGATTGTGATTGAACTTAAGTTTTCAATAAAGCATGAAAGTTAGTATTAGTGGTGAAGTGTTGGTGTGGGACTGTAGAGAGTTTTACCCTTTGTATCCCTATCCCTGTGGTTAATACTTGTGTATTTGGAGAACACCGGTTAATAGGTTAAACTAGCTATGGTCTATTACGCCTTTGGGTTGATCTTCCATGTGTCTGTATTTGTTATCCTTTTCTCAGCCTATGTTTCAAAAATAAAGGTTCTGTCAGAGCATGCAATTACATAGTCATAGAAGTTCTCTTTGACCTCTTCCCACTGCTAACTAGTAACTACATAGCTCTGCCTTGTGATGGGATTCAACCATTTTTTTGTATGATTTTTAAAGTAGCTTATTTTTGTTCTATTGGCTTCAAATCCTCTTAGATCATGCGAGATCTATCTATGGCAAAGGAAGAGATTGAAAGATTGAAGCTGGAGGCACAAGCTAACATGGATCACATGCTACAGGTATGTCTCTGCGTCATCATTCTTTAGTTATTTGCATGTTTTATGATAACTCACATAACCTTTTCTTTATTGCAGTATAAGAACATTGCTGAAGTCAATGAAACTGCATTGAAACAAATGGAAAGTTCTTTTGAACTATTCAGAAGTGAGGTACGTGTTGATGATACATAGTATGACATGAATATGTAATGGGAACTTATTCTGCAATTTTGTGGAGTGGTGTAGGCTGAAAAGCGGAAGACTCTTCTTGAAGAAGAAATTTCATCACTTAGAGGTCAAGTTTCGCAACTTGAAAGTGAATCTAGTTTGAGGTCAGAAGAAGCCGTGTCAGCAGCCAACGTAAGGGAAGCAGCTTTTGTATCTTCTCAAAAGGAGATTGCCAACTTGAGGGACGAGATATCTGGGAAAATGTGGGTTTTGTTATACTGCAGGGCAAGCCAGTTCTCATTACCTTTATTTTCTCATCTTTTTGCATGCAGTCATTTTGATATTAGTGATGATGTTCTTGTACTTGACAATCTGTTTTCTTGGCATTACTTTGTTGATAATCTAGGTCACAAGCTGCGTTAATGGAAGCTCAAGTTAGTTCGCTTAAAGCAGATATGGAAAAAGAACATCAGAAATGGTGTACTGCTCAAGAGAATTATGAAAGACAGGTACTTCTGTGCAACTTTGAGAATTTAGTATAATCCAAACGGTCTTTCTATCCTATGCCCTTGGGGCATAGGATAAGATCCTAGATTGGGAAAGATTCCCTACCAAAAAAATAATAGACCCTCGGAATCTAATTAAAAGAAAAGCTAAACTAATTAAAATTTGAAAAATATTTCCAAATTAGTAATCTTATCCTATGCCCCCCCAAGGGCATAGGATAGAAAGACTGTAATCCAAATACTGATGAAAATAAAGAGTATTCAATCTGCTAGACTGATTTCGTTGAAATTGCGTTTGTATGCTTTTTTGAAACTGGCTTAGCATTCATTGAATTTTCAAATTCTTAGCTAAATTTTCAAATAACGATGAACCCCACCCTAATTTAGCTGTCTCTTTGTGCAGGTTATTTTGCAAGCAGAGACAATTCAAGAACTAACAAAAACATCTGAAGCATTGGCCTTACTTCAGGAGGAATCATCTAAACTTAGACAATTAGCTGATGCATACAAGTTTGAAAATGTATGTTCTTGTTTTTAGCGCATGCATTTCAACTATATACTTTACTTGACTATCACATTCATTTCCATGAAGAAAATTAGTGATTGTTCTTTAGGCTTCCCCTCACCCCCACCCCCACCCCCAATTTGGAAGTTTTCCCCCGTGATATTAAAGCTCATAGTTACACAATTTGATATTTCTACCATAATTTCATGGTATAATGCTTTGTACATGACTTATCTTGTGTATAAATCTACAGGATGAACTAAAGGCCAAGTGGGAAAAGGAAAAGTCAGAGCTTGAGAAGTCTAAGATTGATGCCGAAAGGAAATATAACGAACTAAATGAGCAGGTTAGTGATCCAGTGTTCTCTGCGATTACTGTGTTTTCATGGTCAGGACTCAAAGCTCTACATTATACTTGTAGTTAATCGCGGGCCTTCCATTTGCGGGCCTTCCATTAACAACATTTCTCATATAGGCTTTATGTTGCAAATAAAACTGTCTGGCTTTGTATGACAAACTAAACATTTAAAATTCCTTTATCCTTTTGAATAACCCTGATTACATTTTTTCAAACCCTATTTCCGTTAACCATTATTGGTAGTTTTTGTTTTTAACTGGATCAACATTAGTTGAAGTAGCTGAATATTTGTATTTGAAATCGGTTAAGGGATATAGAACTGGACCGTAGCTAGAAGCTACAGAAGTAATTTCTATTGCTCGAGTCGGCCCTCTCTTGCAAGAGCATAACCCTTGCCCCAACCAAAAGTCGAAATTGAAATTTCCAAATCCCTGAATGGAATTTTTTTAACAAATACATTTTTTTAAACATCGAAGCAGTGACCTATTTTAACCCTCACTCTAGCATCTTGGGCCTTGATTCTTGGCTCTGCTGAAGGGGCTTGGGATCCTCTCCAGCCTGTGTTGACCCATAACTTGGTCTCCCTCATCCAGTATCGGAGTATCCTATCAAATAGTTTCAGCATATGTTCTTAGTCACATGAAACTTCTCAATTGATCCTGGGCTCTCTCTTCATGTTCAATATTAATCTTTGTGGGTTTAGTTTTATGAGATGCTCAGACTTTTTCAACCTAAAAGTACAAGAATAACCAGCCCTTTCCTTTTATACGTTTTAAGCCTTACCTTGTATATTTTTCACTTGTCACCTTTAACAGAACAAAATTCTACACACCCGACTTGATGCAACACGCGTGAAGTCAGCTGAACAGGATCGTCAGAAAGCTGGAATAACTGATCCATTAGCTAGCATGGAATCCGAAAATGATTCAGGATTGGAAAGTGTCATTAGTTATCTTCGACGCTCAAAAGAAATAGTATGTATCCCACTTGTTGGAATTATCCTTATTCATCTATTGCAGCTTCTCTAACTGCAGTGGGGTTATGAACAGGCAGAAACTGAGATTTCTCTGCTCAAACAGGAAAAGTTGCGACTGCAATCTCAAGTATGTGCTCCGGCGTTTAATATTTTTATTTGTTTGTGTAATTTTTTGTCCTTGCTATATATATGATGCATCATAAGTGAACTCACACTATAGATTATTAAGTTAAAGGAGAGGAGATGAGGTTCAGTGTTATACTGTACCATTTTACCTAGTAGCAAATATCCCCTTTTGCCTGCTGTTGTTTGTGTCAAAGGGATGGGGCATTTTATAGTGTAAAAAATCCACTGTTTGACAAGTGAAGAAGGAATGATGATTTGTTTACCCCCTAGTCTGCCAATACCCCCTTCGATTCTTTTACTGTGCGGAAGTTATTTTGTAACTGAATTAACTGATCCTATGTTGGTGATATTATTCAGTCTTAGAAGGGTTTGTAATTTAATGATTAAGATACTGCACAAGGAAAAGAGAGTAGAAAAGAGAGTAAAATTCAGTAACTTCTTTCCTGCTTTCTACTGCTCGATTGGTTCTTGCGACACAATGATACATTTGTTTTAAGGGGCCTATCTCTATTTGCAATCTTAATGTAGTTGGAGAGAGCTTTGAAAGAGGCGGAGGCAGCGCAAGCAGCGCTGGGCGAGGAACGTGCCAATGCAAGGAACTTAGTGTTCACTGAGGAAGATTTTAAGTCCTTACAACTTCAGGTAATGATTTTAACATCCAGTTCTCTTTATTATTTGTCCTTTCTTTCTCATCTCCTTAGTTTTATCTTTCTTAATATTTTTGCTGCCGTGTAAACATGTTTTCCCCCTTTTTTCCTTCCTTTTTTGAGATTGTTTCTAGTTTTCTGCTTACTACTTTGTGTTGATATAATATTCCAGGTTAGAGAAATGAACTTACTACGGGAAAGCAATATGCAACTGAGAGAGGAAAACAAATACAACTTGGAGGAATGCAAGGTTAACTCTCACTTTCATCTATGCATATCTCAGTTTTTCACTTGGTATTGGGGGGAGCTGCTGATGTAGTTGCTGCTGATGTAGTTGCTCTGCATTACTTTTTATGATTGATTTTTTTTTACAAAGATATCTATAATGATTTAATTTGACATCAAAGAATAATTATTTTACTTCCAGAAATTGCGGGAGTCTGCCCACAAAGCGAAGGATGAGGCTGAGAATTTGAAGAATTTGCTTAGAGAGAGAGAATTAGAGGCTGATGGATTGAGGAAGAAAATCGATTTAGGCAAGGAAGAACAGGAAAATTATCAACAAATGCAGGTTATTTGATTTGCCTATTTTGGCCTGATTTTCCTTATCTTTTTTATTGGTAGAATGAGATTGCAACATACCTCATGTTTCAAGCTTCCCCACTATCAAATTTGTACACTTTTTTTTTTACTTGTTGGCTCCACAGCTAAATTACCTGAATTAGGTGCTTGTGTAAATACTACATCATATATATTCTCATACATTGTGTTAAATAGATTATTCCATCTCGTTGAGGCAGTGTTCTGATATCTGTCAATTTGTTTTTCCAAGTCCTAAGTTACACTTTTTCAAAATAATAACTATTTCAAGTAACAGGTAAATATGCAAGAGAAAGAGAGAGAGATTGTGCAAACCAGGTCTTTGCTTTCTGAAAAGGAGGAGATAATATCAAAACTTGAGCAAGAACTAGCAGGCACAAGAAGAGAACTCATCGAAAAAGAGAATAATGTCTTGCAAAATGAGGTCTGCTATATTCTTTCCTTGTCAATTTCTGAATGGCAATGCTCTTCAAGTTAACAGTGATTATGATTAACTCGCAGACAAATCTGAAAGCTGAACTTGAGAAGCAAAAGAAGTCAGTTATGTATCAAAGGGTATGTTATGAAACTAAATATTATCTTCAGTTATTGAACTGTTTCTGGTGTTCGATTGAAATTTAAGCTTGTTAGTGGCTTTTCTAAAATTTTGTAACACTTCATTAACCTATAGACCCGTGCTGAATGTACTTTAAAACATATATTCTTTCCTTTTTAATGTACAGAGGAGGATTGATGCACTATTAAAGGAGAAGGAATCGCTGTCAAAGGAGAAGGAAATGCTGTTGAAGGAGAAGGAAGTGCTAACGAAGGATAAGGAATCACTGCTGATGGAGAAGGAATTGCTGTCTAAGGAGAAGGAGGAGAAGAACAAAGAGATCCATGGTCTGATGAAACAACTAGAGGCCAGTCGACAAGGTATATCTATGTTCGATTTTGGTAATGGATAGGTCATTTGCACAAAACATTTCTTATGCCTCATATGTCCTTTGCAGAAAATAAGGCAACTGGGGATGTTGAATATCAGACCCTTGTGAATGAAAAGGACAAGAGGATACAGGTTTGTGCGACTCTAATGTTATAAATCTTTCCTACTTTAAGAAATCAACAATCTAATCAAGCTCTTCTCTTACAAATGCTATAAATCTAGACATTGGAGAAAGTTATTGAGAGGGAAAGAGAAGAGAAAAAGAAGGAAAAGGAAAGGCGTATGCAGACTGAGAAAGCAATAGCAGCTAAAGTGACAAGTGTGAATCAGGTTTTTCATCTTTGCATTGTTTTTTTAGTACAATTTTGCTTATGCATTACTAACCAATGGTTGACGTACAATTATACTCTTGCTGTATGTATTTCTGAAAAATAAAAGTACACTATAATTAGGTATGTAATGCTTTGTATACTGCTTAAACTCTTGTTCCCTTGCGTTTTTATTGGGAGGAAGTGCTTACATCCAATTTTTAGGTGAATTTTTTTTATGATCTTATAAATAAGATTCATATATATATTTTTATTTTAAAACGGAAATGCATAAAAATTCTTATCAAATTTGGAATGCCTAATATTCTATTCAAAATAGCCATGCACACCTAGGGATGTTCCCAAAATAGAGTCACTTCGTTTCGCATTCGTACAATGAATTGTTTAGTTGCCTTATACTATTTTTCATGATTTGGTTGTGTTTTATATTATTATCACTTTAGCTTTGTTCTGCTCAAACAGTGTCTGCTGAATTTTTCAGATTTTTACAATGCTTGTCATATATAGAAGTAAACATAAGGATGGAAATGTAATGTAGGTGTTCAATTTTTCATGTCCTATGAGCTTTTTCATTTATTTTGTCCGTCTCCTGTAGGAAAAGAAAAAGTTTGAAGATGAACAAGAGAAACATAAAGAGGCTGTGAAAAGAATTTCTATTGAGCTTGAGAAGCTTAAGCATGCAAAGGATAGCCTGCCAGAGGTATGCAGTTTTCTTCCAATCTAGGTTTTGTTAATTTTTTTGCAAGTTTATTCTTTTTCTGTGTTGGAATTTTTTTTTCTTCTTTCAATCTTATGCTTAATGTCACCAACGTCTGAAATGTGCTGGGTTTCCTCGAATCTTATCGCTCCACTGCAGCCAATATCAATATCTAAATCCGATACCTAAATCCCCTCACGAGTTAAATGTGTAGTCCCTGAATGTTATTCCTTTTCTTGCAGTGGCTTCCTTTTCTGTTGCCATTTTTTTTATAAAAAAAAGTGTACTATAAAAACCTTCATGGTATTTCTTTAATCCGATCTTCATTTCTTATTCATTATGACTGTGGGAGTTAATCACGTTCTTAACTTTCTTGACTGTTTGATTGGAAGAATTTATATTTGATAATCATTTCTTCTTAACTACTTGTTGTACCTCTTACTTTCCCACCAGGGTACCTCTGTGGTGCAGATTCTGTCAAGCAATGTACTAGATGATCTAGCATCATCATATGTGTCAGCGATTGAAAGTTTTGAAGGGTCAGCTCACACTGTCTTATTTGAGCTTGGAGGCCAGTCTAGTGCCAGTACTTCTGTTGCAGATGCTTCTGCTTTGACTGGGTCAGGTAGTTGTTTATCTGCACATGCTTGTTAAAACTCTATGTGCAACTCTAATGATAAATGTACTTCATTTTGTTGTGCCATGAGAATGTTCTTTCACCAACAAATGAAATTTTGATCGGTGTCAACTGATTGCTTAGGTCAAGTGGCTCCAGCGGCAGTATTAGTGGCCTCTCCTGCACGCGCACCTTCAAGAACAGTGGATGACAAAGAGAAGAAGACCACTGTTCCCAGAACCGCTGCCGAGACACGGAAACTAGGAAGAAGATTAGTTCGTCCACGGCTTGTAAAACCAGAAGAACCTCAAGGTGATTCTGAAATGGCGGAGATGGAAGGGCCAAGCAATGCAGGGAAACCTGTTTCATCTAATGATCCAGAAACTCAGATGGATCTTTCCGTCGTTACAGAGACTCAGGTTCGTAAACGTGTTGCTGCTTCATCTGCATCTGAGTTGCACGTGGAATCCCTTCTACAAGCTCCACCTGGTTCTGATGTGGCAGTGCGTGCTCTAAAGAGACCAAAAGGCACCGAATCCTCTCAAAAAGATGCGGAGGAGCATTCCAACGTGGAAATTGTGGAACCTCTTGCAGTCTCAGAAGTACATGATACTCCTACAGACATTCCACAAGTCAGTACTGAGAATATAAAAGATGCTAGAAGGGACGGTGCTGAATCTTCTCAAGGACAACCTGAGGAATCGAAAGAACTACAGCACTCAGACGATACACATATGCAGCGGGACGACACCGCTAACTTGGTCGAGAATGTGGATAAGGTAAATGTCAGCACCACTTCAGAGGAATTATCCAAAATACAGTTTCAGAATGAGCCACTGCTTGCGATTGGGGATATTGGCGATTATGAAGAAGGCGAACTGTCCGAGTTTTTCTCTGGTGCAGATGTTGGTGGAGACATATTTGACCCAGTTGGAAACGAGGGTGCATTAGAACTTCAACCCGAGACTAGTACTCTAGCAGTGGAGGGTTCTCCACTTAGGGCTGAAGAGGAGCATTCAGTTGCTATCACGGAGGATGTTAGTGATGTGGATGCTGAGGATATGATTGCTGAGCTGCTTGAGGAAGGTGAGGTGTCAGACGATGCTGCTGAAACCTCCGAGAAATCTAATGACGGCAATGACCGAGTTACCGGGGAAGCTGAGCAGAGCAATGAAACTGCTGCTACCCCTGAAGTTAGTAACGTAGACACCAGTACCTCGAAAGAGGGCAGTTCAGCTGTTGCTTCACCTCCTGCACCTATCGCGACTACCATTAACTTGAATGCACGAGCTAGAGAGAGAGCTCAACAGCGACTTGCTTCGATTTCCCCTCCTGTAAGAGGACGCGGGCGACCAGCAGCACGCGCTCGAGGACGTGCCCGTCGTGGTGGTAGATAAGCATCCGGTGACCACGCATCGGTCAATTTTTTACAAGCTTGCTGATCATTCCAGTGCCCTTGCTTCCATGGTCCCATGGTAATATTTACGAGCTTCGTGGGTCAATTTTGTTGCAGGATTTTGGTTGGAGAGTCGTTGCATAACCACATTAGATATCATCTAGTTCTAGTATTATTTTCTCCCCCGACTCGAATTGGTACTTTGACGACATATTGCGGTCAAGAACAAGGTCCAATTGATCTGGTAACATACATTGGTTGTTGCACTTGCGGTAACGCATTGAGGGTGTTTCATAAAACCTCATTAGTCCACAGAATAGATAAGGTGGAATCATCTCATTGCTTAGTTTAACTACTGAGTGACTAGTTTACATGGCAACTCCAAACCTTGGAAGCAACCCATTTGCAGGAAATGAAAACCGGCAAGTGTAGAAACGTTGCTTTGAAGCAATGGCATCCGAGTGAATCAAACGTGTAAAACACAACTTAATCAACGAAACCCCCTTATTTACGGATTTGCACCGCCACTGCAAACCTCTACAATCGTAAACGGTATAATAAATTATTAGTGTAAGTCGGTATTATATGCAATAAAATATGGATCTATGGACCTTATAGTTATATGTGTTATTATAACACAGTCGACAACAGGCAAATTAGTGAGGTTGAAAATCAACGCAGACATAAGACGCGATTTGTGGTGATGACCAACACGCGTATACATGAAGCTCACAAGCTGTGATACAATTATTCTTTTAAGGTATACGCAGCTGTGAAATTCATACCAAAACAAATCAGTGCAGACTGCAGAGGTTGTTTTCATATAAATGTAGGAAGATAAAAATTAAAAAATTATAATTATGTTTTATAAATAAATCAAAACTTTCTTTTAAGCTTTTTACTATTGGTAGGTATTTTTATCAATCATCTAAGCTGGCAGGTCATCATTCAGGGCAATTGAAAGTATTTGTGAAAGATCGAGATTGTGATTTCCGACTCTCTTCTCTTTTATTCAATCTTGCAAAGTGATGCACTATATCTATGTCTTCCGCGAAATCAACATAATTGCTGATATGATTGCTAGTTGCTACCCTTTTTCGTTTTGATTCTCGTGTCATTCTCTCCAACCCAAAATTTTGTATTGTCATATGTGATAAAGGTCTTATCCTATTTAAATTCTTACCTCTTAAAAAAAGTTTTAACCCCTCCGAAAAACACTTTAGATCCCACGGAGTTGGCAAAATAACTTTATATATAGTTGAATAAATCTTAACCACTCAAGTCTGAATAAATGGTTTAGATTTAAATTAGTTTAGTTATTTTTTAATTTATTTTTTAGTGTTGATAAATTCCTATAGGGTAATTCTTTCGAATCTACGGAGTTGAACTCCACGTTAACATGGACCAATTACCTAACGTATCTCCTTTTATGTGAAACCGTATTGCAATATGATTTATTATAGGGAGTATAGCCTAAAAAGGGATTAAAAATGAGATGCTAATTGCTAAATGTCAGCTCTCAAACATGCATATTTTTTCTTTTCTTTCACAACCAACATTTGAAAAAGTGGTGAGAATTAGTAATATTGAATTATCATCTTGTCAAATTATTTCGATACTGGTTTCATTAGTCCAAATACATTATAACATAAATAAATATTACAATACTAAAGTTTTTGTACTAATTTACTAATCAGGAAAATTGTCAATTTTCCAAAAAATAATATCCTTCAACACACTTTGAGTAAATTTCCCAAAATTGTACTCTAATATTGCATAATAAGTGGAGCCAATACAAAATATAAAATCACTTCGTGAAGAGGAAAATCGGCACACCTCACTTGAAGGAGAAATTGCCCCTGAAACTTACCATTTTTTATTTGTATATATATAAAAAGGCAGTAATAATATTCAATTATATATATACCGCCATATAATGGCAACCGATCCATTCCCGTTTTCCATCATCAAACCAAAAAGCATTTTCTCTTTTTCCACTTCAAATAAACATTAAACTCTCTCTCTGTCTCACCGTAAACATTAATCTCTCTCTCTGTCACCGTAAACAAAATCAATGCCGCCGCAGCCAATAATTTCTCTCCTACTCATCCTCTTGCTCCTCTTCCCAGCCAATGGAGGTCTCCAGCTTCCAGGGGAAGTATCCCCTGCTTCGCGCCTCACGCGCTTCGCTTCCCGCGACATCTCCCGCCACCGATTCATCTCCCAGCACGCGCGGCGCCGCCAGACAATCACGCGGCGAGGGCGTAACACGCTGGAGCTGCACCAGAGCCTCTGCCGAGCCGCGAACGCCTCGATTCGGCTTCCTCTCTACTCGGCCGCCGACTTCGGCGTCGGCGAGTACCTGGCGGAGCTGGAGATCGGCACGCCGCCGAGGAGGTTCCGGCTTTTCGCGGACACCGGAAGCGATTTAACCTGGGTGAACTGCGCGTACCGTAGCGGCGGCCAGGGTGGAGGCAGCCCTATTAAACGCGAATTTAGGGCGGATGAATCGGCGTCGTTCAAAACGGTGTCGTGTGGCTCGAGCGAGTGCTCGCAGGGTTTGGCGGATCTGTTTTCGCTGACCACTTGTCCCGTTCCCTCCGCACCTTGCTTGTATAACTACAGGTACGGCGCTACACTTGAAATTTTGGTTCGATTCCAAATTGCTGCTGCAAAATTGTGAATCCATACATCTTAATTGCAGTATACATATGGTTAATTTGGTTTTCATGATTGGATTTGGTTTGATTATTTGGGGGTCCCATAGGATGAGAGGGAATTTTTGTCTGTAATTAAACAGTAAAAGGAGGGAAAAAGGTATATAAAGGGGAAACTTTTTGGTCGAATTGATCCATCAAAATCCTCTATTACATCTAATAATGTGTGATAGTACCCTTTTTTGTGTCTTTTTAACCAATTCATAAAATTGTATGAACAGGTAAAAATGATAGGATATCACTTTGAATCAAGCACTTGGGAAAAGAACAACATTTGTCACTTTGAGTTTAGCAAGTTTTCAATTTATTCTAGCAACCTTTGGTTCGGAAAATCCCAAAAAATAAAAGAAATTACTTCATTTCAACTCTCAATTAAGTAAGTATGAAGATTGTCTTGTTGAGTTTTCCTATCAAGATCTGACATTAAATTCGTTGAGATATTGAGATAGGAGTCACGCTGTAAAGTTGAAAAAACAAAGTACTATAGAACACACTTGGCTTTTATGCAGGGCAGGCCATGAATGCCCACTTGGGGGAATCTATAAGTGAGCCTTAACAGCTCTCACCTACACTCCATCTACATTGTTGCATTTAATTACAAGTTCACATGCCCAATGTCTCACCTATATTAGTATACAATTCAACAATAGTACCTTCATTTTTACCATTGAGATTAAGCAATCAACACATATACTCATGTGCTCTGCTTGATATGTTTCAATGACAGTTACCAAAGCAACTCTTTGGTTGCATTTGGCATTTTTGGGGAGGAGATAATAACTCTTCCCCTAGGAAACCAACGCAATCTGACCCTGCCCAGCATAATCGGATGCACTGAATCCACGCAAGGGACTACGGTAATGAACGGGGCTGATGGTGTGCTCGGGTTGTCGTATAGCAACCAGTCGTTTGCTTATAGAGCAGCTACGAAATACGGTGGCGGCAAGTTCTCTTACTGCCTGGTGGATCACCTGAGCACTGCTAATGTAACTGGTTTTTTAGCCTTTGGCGATCACAAGGAAAATAGAGCGACAGATGTTGCGAGACTTCGAAACACGAGACTCTTCCTCCAATCTATTGAGGGGTTCTATGTTGTGAGCATCAAGGGCATTTCTGTTGGCGGCTCGATGCTCAAAATTCCGCCTGCGGTGTGGGATGTGAACGGTCCAGGCGGAGCCATCCTTGATTCAGGTATTTCTAGTCCCACAACTTACATATTTGCTATTAGTTTCACAAACCACTATTTGGAGTATCTAAGTTTACTTGCAGTGTGAATGTATACTGTATACACATAAATGGTATAATTTATAACTAGCACATCATGTCCATGGTGATATCATTGATCCATTTTATGAAGTAAGATAATGACTTGATCACATATTCACATCCTTAAATTTAAAAGGAATCCTCTTGATTAAATATGAAAATAGGGAGGAGGGAGAAAGAGTTGATTTGGGTGAAATAGGTCTACAAGTTGGGTGATTTGGGTTATGGGATGAGAGATGGTTGGTCCCAACTTATACATTGTTTTGCACTTTGGATCCAATAGAGTTTGTAAAAAACTGTATAGGTAGAGTCGAGAGAATCTCAAATTAGTGGATAAAAATCCTCCCTCTCCTTTAACCCCCACCCCCACCATCCTCAATTTTTTTTTCCTTTTTCTTTTATTTTTTAAGGGAGGATTCCTTGAACTCCACCAGATCCAAGCCGATTTTATGGTGAGCTCTACGAGATTTTTTTGTATTACTGCCCAAGGATATATGATAGAAAAACCGAAGTATTAAATCTATTAATATTGGGGTGGGTGAGCATAGAGAAATTTCTAGATTTAAATTTAGGCCATTTTTGGAGTCTTGTTCTTAATTATGTTTAGTTTTATTCACATTTTTGGTCAGTCACAATCTCACAACGTTGGCATACAATAAATAAATGAACGATACACACAGGTACAAGCCTGACGGTTCTAGCCACACCAGCGTACACAGCGGTAATGGACGCACTGAGCAAGGCCCTATCGCCGCGGTTTCCGAGCCTCGGGCAGGCCAGTGAACCAGCGCCCTTCAGCTACTGCTTCAACTCGACGGGCTTCAAGGAGTCGGTGGTGCCGAGATTGGTGATCCACTTCTCCGATAGAGCCCGATTCGAACCCCACGCAAAGAGCTACATCATCGACGTCATGCCGAACGTCAAGTGCATCGGCATCGTGGAAGGCCCCGGGGTGCCGTACTTGTCCATCTTGGGCAACATCTTGCAGCAAAACTACGTATGGGAGTACGATCTTGTCAAGGAAAAGTTAGGGTTTGGGGCATCGGCCGCTTGTTCATCGTAGTTGGGGATTTTGTTGTTTTAATTGATTGTTTGATTGATTGATTCTCTTTGGGGTGACATTTCGTGCGTTTCTCTCGATTTGATTCATTTAGGTGTGTGTACATATAGTTTGGGCCTTTGGGGGTGATGATGAATCTTGAAAACTTGCATTTTTTTCCCATTAAAAAAAAAGAAAGAACAAAACTTGGATTTTGCGTTGATTATTTGTGTAATTTGTGATATGGTTAGAAAAAATTTGAATACGGATGAATTTGTATTTGCAAGATTCAGAAAAAAAAAATGTATTTACAAGAAAGATTGAGTATTCAACTATTCATGGCTTAAACGTCTCTATTGGGGTTAAAAATGAAAAATCTAAAACAAGGAGGTGAGACTACCTTGAAATTAATTTTAACAAAAATATTATATCAATGTATCTCTTAAAAAATTGGAGTATAGAGATCGAGATATGACTCTTTTCCCAAACTAGCTAAGAAAATATTTTTGAGAAATCCATAAACAAGTTAAAAAAAAACTAAATAATGTATTGAATTAATTAGAATGGCAAAGGTTATATGATTATACCAATGATTTCTTACTTTAGTGGTAGAGAAGAGGTGTTTTCGGTTTTTCTAAAGTTAAAGGGTTTTCGTTTAGTTTACCTGATTTGGATGATTTTCGCCAGTGTCCAAACTGATGAAGAATTGGTTCATAACCTTGGAATTCTCATGTTGTATATCCAAAAAAATGGTTAGAGCAACCCCAACAGGTTCTCCATAATGAATTTGTTGAAAACCGAGATTCGATATAACGAAAGTGATTTATGCGGAAGCGAGAGATAAAGAACGAGAAACTCAAACAAGACATGCAAGAACAACACCAGAGTTTTACGAGGTTCGGCAAAAGATGCCTACATCCTCGGGGCCTCAAGGAGCGGTCGAATCCACTAAGTAATTGTTCAACAGAGGGTTACAATCAAGCAATGCAAAGGTAAACCCTAGATCTAGCATGTACGAGTTTCAGAGATATAGAGAGAAGAAGATCCCCCTGTGTGGGATGACCGGAGTTCGAAGATCGCTTCGAAACTCCCAAACCCTAGATCTCCAGACGTGAGACAAGCGGCAACCAAAGCCATGAGCTTAGCCGCGCCACCACCAGGAGATCACCGAGATCAGCCAACGCCTTCGTCTTCACAATCGCCGGGGAGGAGCCAGGAACAAACCCTAGAAACCCTTTGAGAGCTTTTGTGAAGAGACGGAGGAGAGAGAGCTGAACTGACGATCTAGAAGCTGGAAGAGAGCTTATATAGCTAGGTCATCGGATCTCAAGTGAAGCCAAGGCCAAAACGCAGCGCTTCCTCAACTGGACCAAGGCTGCCAAGCTCGTTCCAGCCTGAAGAGATCTTTGGGCTTGGGAATGGGCCTGAAGCCCACATATCCGGGTAAGGACTTTCTTCCATACATATATCATACATATTATACATACATAATATACCATAGGTTATACACTATACTCCACAAGTGTTCATTAGACTCGTTAGAGGATCAAGTCGATTTCTCGACTCAATACGACTCAGTCGAGTCTAATTATAACTGTGCATCCATGTATACCTAAGTATATAATATATGTTATATGCATACTCATCATACACTCATACATGATACAAGCACATAACAATATTACATGTAACACATATGAAAGCAAGACATAGGGAAATAAACACATAGCATTACAACAAATCACCCTCTATTTTTCTAAGTCTTGCTCCAGGCAGACTATAACCTAAACAAAGTGGATTCAAGGCCAGTCCGTCATCAGCCCAGTCATGCAAGGATCACCCATGGAAATCCTCCAAGTGGAGGAAGTTCCTGCAGAACACAAATTTTTCATAAGGAACAATTTTAGTGCCAAAATTTGCAGGATTATACTTACCATCAATTTTCTTAACATGTATGACATTATCTTCCACTTTCTCACGAATGAAATGGTATCTAACATCAATATGTTTAGTACGCTCATGGTACATGGGGTCCCTGCAAAGATAGAGTGCACTTTGACTGTCAATGTGTAAGACAGAAGTGTAGTGCTTCCTCTCTATCTCTTTAAGGATACCTTGCAGCCAGATGGCCTCCTTGCAAGCCTCTGTAGCTGCTATGTACTCAGCTTCAGTGGATGAGAGAGCAACAATGGGTTGCTGCTGGGATTTCCAGGAAACACAGTTGCCTGCCCATGTATACACATAGGAGGTAATAGATTTCCTGGTATCCTTGTTAGAAGCATAATCAGCATCCACAAAGCCATGTAAGTCATAAGAGGAGGAGTGTTCAACATATAACAAAGACAGATTAGCAGTTCCAAGCAAGTATCTTAACAGATATTTCATAGACACCCAGTGCTTCTCAGCTGGTTCAGGCATGAACCTACTGAGAGTGCTAATAGCAAATGCAAGATCAGGACGAGTACAAATCATAGAGTACATCACTGAACCTACAGCAGCATCATAAGGGATAGATTTCATAACATTCAACTCAGCAACAGACAATTTCCCTTTTATTTTAGTGAGATCAAGATGAGCACCTAGAGGAATATTGTTAATCTTATCACCAGAAATATGAAATCTCTCAAGAACCTTATGCACATAATCACACTGATGCAACCATAATCTCTTATGCTTCCTATCTCTTATGATAGACATGCCTAAAATCTTTTTAGCAATGCCTAAATCTTTCATGTCAAAATGCTTTTGTAAGTTCTTTTTAATATCATGAATAGCATCAACAGATTTAGAAATCAGCAAGATGTCATCCACATATAAAAGCACATAAAGCATAGGACTTTTATTGACACCCTTAAAGTATAAGCAGGTATCAAATTTGCTCATTTTAAACCCTAGATTGAACCTCATGCACTTGTCAAATTTAATATTCCATTGTCTAGGTGACTGTTTCAAACCATAGATGGATTTATTTAACAAGCAAGCATGATTAGGATGCACATAATCAATGAAGCCCTTAGGTTGTCTCATATAAATTGTCTCATCCAAGTCACCATGAAGAAAAGCTGTCTTAACATTCATTTGTTATAATTCAAAATCATAAACAGCAGTCATGGCAAGCAACAATCTCAAGGTCTTATATTTCACAACAGGAGCAAATATCTCATTGTAATCCTCACCCTCTCTTTGGGTAAAACCTTTAGCAACCAACCTAGCTTTATATCTAGGAGGATCAGACTTAGAAATGCCATCCTTAAGTTTATAGATCCATTTACAATCAATTAATCTAGCATTCACAGGTTTAGGCACCAAAGTCCAGGTTTTATTCACCCTCATAGATTCTATCTCATCATTCATAGCATGTTTCCATTTAGCATAGTGAACACATTTCATAGCTTGTTCATAAGTTTTAGGAGTAAAAATCTTCACAACATCAGAAACTAAGCAAGCAAACTCAACAATGTTATTAATGAACCTTTTATTTGGTATAACAGTCCTAGGACTCCTATCCCTAGTCAACTGCCAATTAGTCAAGTCATGCCCTTCAGTGGTTGAAGAACTAGAGGTACCAGAACCAGACACAGGCACAGAATTAACAACATCATCCTCATTCACAGAAATAGGAGAAGTAGAAGAGGAATTAGGTTCATTATTTGCTCCCCCACCCAATTGGTGAGGTTGCATAACATTAAAGTTGATTTTTGGGGAATATTAAAGTTGATTTTGATCCAACAGCTTCCTCGTTACATTTTTCAAAATAGAGAATGAGGAGAAAAAATGGAGATCTTTCCCTAAAATGGAGAATCTGTTAGAATTCGGTCAAAAAAAATCCAGAATATGTGATTTATAATTCTCCATTTTTTAGAATTGTTTAGAGAAGCCATTGGGCATGCTCTTATATAATATTGAAAAACTTCAACTAATTTTAGATTATTATTTGTGTACGCTCAAATTATTTTTAATTATTACAGTGCACAATTACGTTCAAATGAGCGTTATTTTTTATTTCGATTATTATTTGTGTATACTAAATTGCACCCCGATTAGTGTAATCGGTACAGCTGGGTCCAGTTGAGTCCAGCTGATCTATAATGGTAGATAATTATTTTAGGTATAATTTTACTTTGAAAAAAAAATTAAAAAATATATTTTATTCCATACATTTTCATGTTTATTTTTTTTATCATCTTTAATCATAAAAAACTACATTTAAAAATATATAATTAAAAATCAATTATATTATAAAATAAATTATTATTATTTTTGTGATAAAAGTATATAAACGAATATGAAATATAAATATATTTTGTAATTATATTCAAAGTAAAATTGTAGAGTGACAAGTGTGGCCCACCATGTGGCAAGTACGGGATTCAATACGAATATGTCACCACATCTTTTTTGGGATTAAAACCAGGCTCATTATTAGAGTCAACAGTCAAATTAAAATGGTAAAGGAGATGTAATCATATATGAGCACGCCCACTTTATCGTCGCCGGACCCGCAATCCATGTCCGTTCATTATACTGTAATTCGTTTTGGACGACGTTAATGCCTTAATGGCACCCAACTTGCTCTCAACTTCCAACGTATGCCATTACGGGGGGCATGTTTCATATATCTATTAATCTATATATCAATACAATAAAATAAATTATCAATTTTCGTAGAATAATTGGTGAGATATAAACATTTTGTATAACAAATAAACTTTCCCATCACTATAAGTGTCACCAAATTTTGTATAACAAATAAACTTTCCCCTCTCCTACAATTGCCCTTCTTCTTCCCCTTTTTTTAATAACGTAAAATGCGGTACCAAACCGCGTTTTACTAGTTAATTTCATTTTTCTTAATTTAAAAATACAAAATTATAAAGCTGCGGTTTGAAGCCACGTTATATCCAATACGAATTATAAAACACGGTTTCAAGCCGCGTTTCTATACTTATTTCAAATTTGACTAAAATTTTCCTGGGTTGAGTTATTACTTCCGAATAAAATGCGGGTTGAGACCGCGTGTCTCTGAATCCTCTGTAATTGTGTAAATACTTTGATTTCGTAAATTTATCCGTAAATATTTATTTTCTCTTCAATATTTCGAAAAAAAATTCGTGTTAACCTTGTTAAGTTTTATTTAAAAATTGTAAATAATCTCATATAAGTTTAAATTAAGTTTTATGGGCTGGTAGAGTTGTTCTGAGTCTGACACTTTATCTATACTAAATTCGTAGAATGTTGAATTAATTAAACTAGGCCCAAGAAAAAATAACCCAAGGTTTTTTTTAACCATGTTTATCAGTTAATTATACTAAAAATACTATTTTTATTTATTTATCTCTTTCCGCCGCATCAACATAACATCTTTTCCTTACTTTTTCCACCTTAACAATAGCATCTAACAATCCATCTTTTTTTCACCAAATCAATTTACAAATATACCCCTCTATAATAATTATTTCAAACACTTTTATAATATGATTATAATATTATATTAGTATTTAATTACTAAAATTTAATTATAAAATTTATATCATTTATAAAATAAATAAATAAAAGGTATTATAATAAACAATCGGGCACCAAACACACAATATCCAATTTTTCGAGGAAAATTACAATATAATTATATCGAAAGAAATCATTTTTTTCAAAAATATGTCGAAACAAATTTAAAATTGATGTCTATTTGTAGAGAAAAATTAATCTAGTATCGTAGTATTTTTTATTATTATTTTTATTTTACCTTTTCATTGTCGAAATTTGTATTTTGTAAATGTAATATCCAAACGGCAAAACATATCACAGCCGTTGATTGTCTTTAATCTCAGCCGTCTGCTCTCGCCCTCTCCTAGCTTGACACGTGTCACATTCTTTTTTCACAATTGTAGGATTTGGAGGTGCTCAATTGCATGATACGCAATATTTCACCCAAATATTAGTCCAAACGGCACCGTTTTGATCTGAGATTTTCAAAATAAAAAAAGGAAGTTTGACACATCATTTATTACACACAAAATAAGCGTCAATGATTAAATGGCATTGCTTAAACATCAGTTTCATCCCGACTCTTAATATTTTATTAATTTTTTTCACTTTATCATCATGAATAGCATGCCGTTAAAAGGCTCTTAGGTTAGATTACAAGCTCAAACTTTCAACTCTGATATGGAAAGATTAAGGTGATTATATTGTACTAGTTGCCATATAAGTCAAATTAACTTTTGTACTGTATGACGTAATAAAACTCAACTGATATAAAGATGATACTGCTATTCAAGATCAATGCTAATGATTAGGGTACACTAATTTAGCCACCTTTGAAATATTTTGTGATATTTATATAGTATTTTCCAAATTGAAATTTGTAGCCTATGTCAAATTGTGAATTTGTGATGGTTGTAATCACTCCTAATATGTCAAATTGAGAAGCCCAAAGATACCTATAATGTTTTTATTCTGAGAAAATTTGCGCACTGGCGCGCGAAAAAGAAAAAAAAACGTTGGCGTCGGTATATCTGTAAACGGCGTCAGCAATGCTGACGTCCGCATTATCGACATCGGCGTCAGCACTAACGCGCGGAAAAAAAAAACTTCCTTGTAAACGGCGTCAGCATTGCTGACGTCAACATTCTCGACGTCGGCGTCAGCATTGGCGTGCGGAAAAAAAAAAAAAAAAAAAAAAAAAAACTGCCACGGAGGGGGTGCACGCAGGAGGGGCACAAGGATTGTATACTTTGCTAATTTTTCCCAAACTTTGTATACTTTGCTAATTTAGCTACCTTATTTGTGTAGTTTGCAAACCATTCATTTTTTTTGGGTAAACAAAGATACCTATATTGTGATTAGGATGAATTCATACCTTGCACAGTTTATTGCTTCGACCTAAAAGAAAGTGTTCAAATCTGTTCATTTCTTCATCATCATCCCACAGGCATCCAAAATGCGAGTTAGTTATTCCCCAAATCATCAAGATCATCAAGAATGAGCATAACTCTGCCACGATGATCTCACTAGTACAAACTTGTAGATTAATAGCACAAATTTTAAAGCGGTTTAAAAAAAACCGACTGTTAATTAAAAGTTCGCATAGCGCTTTATAAAATAACCGCTAATAACATTTGTTTAACAACGCTTTATACCAAAAAGCGTTGTCCCAATTGAGAAGGATAGCGGTTTTCAAGTAAAAGCGCTCTTAATATTTAAGAACAATATTTTTTTAACAGCGCTTTATACCAAAAAGCGTCATCCCAATTGGAAAGGATAGCGGTTTTCAAGTAAAAGCGCGGTTAATGTTTAATTTTAAGTCTTAAAAAATTTTTAAAATAGCGAACCCTAGGATCGATTTGGATGAATTAATCTTCTCCTCCTGGCTTTTTTTTTTTCACTCGATCTATTCACCGCCTCCAGTCTCCTCCTCCTCCTTCCCCCATAACCGCCGACACCAACAGCACCTTCCACTGCCTCCTCGGCTCCTCCTCCTCCCATCCGCGTCGACACCAACAGCGGCACCGTACAACATCCACAATCTATTCTCCTCGGCTCCTCCTCTTCCTACTTCCATCTGCACCGACGCCGGCCAACAGTGGCACCTTCCACAACCTCTTCAGCTCCTCCTCTTCCTCTTTCCATCCGCGGTGACGCCAGCAGCACCTTCGACTGCCTCAACAGTCTCCTACCTCCTCCTCCTTCCATCTGCATCGACGCCAACAACACCGCTCAGATCGGGATATGCAAGATCTAAATCGCCAGATCTACAAGCTTCAAATCGCCAAATCTTTTCAACACCTGTCAGATCTACAAGATCCATTCAAATTGCCAAATCTCACCGCAATTGAAGACGTCATTAGGTTCAACTTTAGAAATTTTGAATTTCTAGGGTTTGTGTCTTATATTGTGTTTAGGCTTTTCAATTTCTAGGAGATATAGTTCAAGTAAGCTGATTTTGTTCAGTAGATTGATTTATTTAGTTTTTTTTTTTTTTTATAAGTTACGGAGTACTTTGTAATTTCTCCCTATTAATATATAGTTTTGATGTTTTGTTCAGTTTCATGTTTGATGGTTGGTGTGAATGTGTGATTTTCTCAAATTGCTGTTTTTATTTTTTGTTATATTGATTTTAGGAGTAATTGAAGGGTACTAGTGGTGGTAAGTTGAGGGTGGATCGGTAATCGATTGTATATATCCAAAAACCATCACTTTTTAATTTCATTTTATTTTTTTTACAAAATTTAAGTTAGACAGCGTTTACTTAAAAAAAGCGATATCCTTGTATTTTCCAACAACGCTTTTTAAAAACGTTAACAGCATCTTGAAAACCGCCATGCTTCCCAATAAAAAACCGCTCTTAATGTGTTTTTTTGTACTAGTGTCTCCTACAATTCATTGTTGAAGATCTCACCAGTCATCTGCCAAGTCATGATCACATTCGATCCTTTTTCGTGTGACCAAAGGCAGCACAAGTCTCGAACTTGCAAAATTTTGCCTAATCCAATACGTAGCAGTATTCTTCGATGATCTTTAACTGTCAAATTGTGCAGAAATGTAGAAAACAAGTTTGGATTGATGATCAATCAATGGAGGAACATGGTTCTGCGATCGGTGAGAAAGCAGAGGAAGCTCAAAGAAGAGAAACGGAGAATGAAGCTTTCATCAATGATCATCGTGTGTTCTGTTACAAGCTGTTATGCTATTTATATAGAACAAGCAAATTATGGCTTGTGATCAACATGATTTTTGAGCTGATGATGTGATCTGTATACTTCAAACATTAACTATTTGATCTCTCAATCTTTTTTGCGCTCCAACTTTCCTCCATTTCTTTCAAGGATGAACCCTAATTTGTAAATCTGCCTTCTAAGCTTACATTAGTTACTTGTGCAAAGAGTGGTTCAACTGTATCAGTCAAGGCTTGAATTACCAGCTAGCAGCTGCTATAAAAGAAATTGTCACATGGCAATTGATTGAAAGCAATTTGGTTAAGATGCCCTTAAATGCAATCCTGGATAATATAATCCTGTTGAATTATCTCCTGCTTCATCGAATTAGGCAATTATATAGGATGTTCGTTATTATCATAAAGAACTTCATTAAGAGGGGTAAAAAAAAAAAGAAAAAAAGGTCCCACCGAGACTTGAACTCGGGTTACTGGATTCAGAGTCCAATGTCCTGACCACTAGACCATGGGACCAATTGGTATACGAATTTAGTACTAAAATTAATAGTCCGTTGATCAACCATTTATCTGCGAGGCAAAACGGATTTATGATTCATAGCAACCCCAGTTAACATGTTAATCCATGATGTATCAATATGAAAACCAACATATCAACACTCTATCCAGGTACAATGATGAAACTTTTATTACGGAGTATGTTAAAACATTCGTCTAGAACAGATTCTAGATATGTACAACACGTTGATTGATTTGGATGAAGTAACGAACGTCAAATCTTCTAGTGGAATTTAGCAATTTATGCATATTATATGGTTCGATTTAAAGATGGTCAGTTAAGGCTCTTACCTACATTGCTAATATACTGATCATCACAACTCACTAAGCAACAATGAGATGATCCGTGACAGACACGTAACCAGAAATTAAAATTCGGGTAGACTAAGTAGGCTAAGTTTTTTTCATACATATAATTTTTATTAACAACCACAACAACAACAATCCAGTGTATCCCGCTAAAGCATGGTCTGGGGGGTCAGCATGTACGCACTCTTTCTCCGAACAAGTCAAGAGAGTGTTTCCGATAGATCCAGAACAAGAATTACAAGCAAGCATGACTCAAAGAAGTGAAGCATAATTAGAAACTAAACTAGGAGAAGACATAAAAGAAGCAAGGACCAAAGCACAAAACATAAATGCCCAAAACTCTATATAATTTTTATTAACAAAACCCGTAATTTAATAAATAAATAAATAGTTTTTTTTATAAATTTTTCTTAATTTTTTTACCTATTATTTTATTTTTGTAAAAATGGGACGGGCTGAGTCGTCCTTGATCCGTGGTGATTTCAGGCAATTTCAACGCTATTGATGGGTTGATCAGCTCACAAACTGCTTGGTTATGAATCCATTAAGAATTCAGTTATCACTCATCAACATTCTGCAAACCTAACTTTTCAGAGAGGCAACCCAATTCTACAAAAGCTGACAAGAACAAAAGAAACCAAGAAATCAAAACTCATTATACAAAGAATATGGCATCTATCAATTTTTAGTTGCACAAGGATAATGAAACTAGAAAACTGGGCATCTTCATAATAATAACTTTCTCTGTTTAGTAATCCCTTGAATTTGGTAAACAAAGAACGGTCATCCGGGTTCGAACCGGGAATCTTTGGGTACTTCCTTTCCGGTTGAACTTAGTAATCCCATTGACTCCTTACAAGACATTCACCTCCTTCACAATAATATTAATAGCTATGCACAGTTTCAGATTCCCACCTAAAATTTTCAAGATTTATCAATAGTAATAATATTTTACCATTATTTATTACACTCTTGTTCAGTTTCAAGTTAATACATTGATAAAGATGCAAACATTTTCGAATCAAAGAATCAAAGGCAACATGGAAACATTTCTTGTTGCTGATTATCATTCATTATATGAGTTAAAACGAATTGATCAAGAGTCCAGGTGAATCATATTATATAAAGATGTATAAAATCTCTAGTGTTCTTTCGACTAGAACATTTAACAAGATTTAAAACAATACAACAAAACCATTGCAAATATGCATATAAATACTTACAACTCCGCTTCAATGAAAGGCAGTGCTTCTAAAGAACCTTCCTTGAGAGAGGCTTAGGAGGCGACAAGGATCTAATTTCGGGTGCAGAGCTAGGGAAATATGAGTTCAGCTTGTGCATAAGAATGTCGGATCGTGAAGGGATCTCGTTCAGAAGGAACTTCTGCACTATAGGTTTCTTAAACCACTCCAAAACCGAATCACCCGGTGCTCTCAGAACAACCTTGCTCACCTCAAATGGGGACCCTACTGAGTCCAGCGTCTGGGCAATCACAATCTTCAAAGTGGGTCCTGTGACAAGCTTGATTCTTCTTGGAACAACACCATAATACAGCATTCGTTTTCTGAATCTGTGGAGCGTATGCACGACAGCGATCAGAGCAGCTCCTACCGATAGGTTTCTGACATCAAGGGACCAAGCAATGTGCTGATCAAAGACGATTGCCTTGGGGAAGAGCTTGTTTTCGTAAGCAACTTTCCAAACACAACGTGCTCGGTTTATCTGTCCCATGAGAACAAGGTAGTTGAGAAGCACATTAACAAAGTACCTTGCAGCCCCTTCTTCCAACTCATAGTCGATTCCTTGAAAAAAGTCCCGGACAAAGGTCAGAACCGGTTGCTTCCTGCGCTCTGGACCCGTGAATAGCCCACACATGAAGGAATGCGCCTTGTGTTTCGTGGCACTGAGAATCGACATCAAATGCCTCTCTTTCTCTTCGTCCTGACATCTAACAAGATGAGCTAAGATTGATGTGTAGAGTATGAGATCAACCTTTGCAGCAGAGCTTACATAAGTTTCAAGGAGCGGTTTAGCTGATTCGTACATTCCATTCTTCATACATGATTCAAAAAGTTGCCTGATGATGAAATTGTTTGTTTTTATTCCGGAGGAACCCATGAACCGTAGCCATCTCAAAGCGAGGTCAACAGATCCATCGTTGATATAAACCATCAGAACATCACTAGCACAGACATCCACAGAGTACCCCATAGCTTTCATTTCTAGCAAAACTTTCGCAGCTACATCCACTAGCTTCTTACTAGCTAGAAGGGTCAGCAGCGACGTATAAGTATTCAAGCTGGGCCTCAATCCCGCGTTCATCATTGAATTGTACAGCTTCATTGCAGAGTCTACCTGGCCATTTGCAGCATGCGTCTCTAACAAAGAAGAGTAGGTGGATGGTGTAGGCAAAAACCCGGCCTTTTCCATATCCTGAAAAACAGACATGGCAGTCTCAAGCTTCCCTGATTTTGCAAGCGACTCAACGATGATAGTATAAAGCCCGTAATTTGGTCTAAAGCCGGCTCTCTTCATCTCATCCCAAAGCTTAAGAGCTGCATCCAACTTCCCGGCCTTAACATATGACTCAATCAAAGAAACAAATAAGGTAGCAGAAGGCCTAAACCCTAAACCCTGCATTTCCATGTACAGCTTCAAAGATGTATCCAATCTCCCAGCTTTCCCCATCGAATCGACAAGAGACGAAAATACAGGAAAGCTTGGCCTTAAGCCCTTATCTCTCATCTCCTGTAAGAGCTTAAGAGCAGTATCAAGCCGGCCTGATTTCGCCAAGCTTGGTATCATCATCTCATAAGTTGAAGCATCTAATGAACAACCTGTAGCTTCCATACTCTCATAGATCTCAAATGCTTTGTAAGGCAAACCCTTATTCAAAAACAAGGTCATCAATGAATTACAAGTTTGTGTATCAATCGCAAGGGATGATTCTTGAATCTTCTTAAAACAGCAAAACGAAACCTCCAATTTCTCAGCCTTAGCTAGATACTGAATCACTCTATTGCAAGCGCCGGAGAAAGAACTGGTACCTGAATCTCGGACCATATCATCGAACAGCAACTGTATCTTCTCGAAATCCCTGGCCTTGTTCAATCCATCAATCAACAGCAAGTAAACCTCGTCGTTCGGCAAATACCAAGGCTGCCTCTTCGCCCATTGAAACAGGCTCATCGAGCCATCCACATCGCCTAAAATCTTCAAGCTCTGAACTATATGCGTCATATTCGGAACGAACTGCAGCTTATCCAACTGCGTCTCCATCTCCGGCCCCCATTTCCACCTCTTCACAATCTCCACGATCTTCGCCACCGCCGAAGCGTTAAGGAACGGCTTCTTAATCCCGCCTGCCATAACGTGGTCGTCGACGCCGGGTTCCACTGACCGAATGCCCTTGCCGCTGAAAATTACGGCGCCGGATTCATCCAAATACTCAATCTCTTCGGTCCAGTTGGCGCCGGGCGGCTCTTCGCTCGGGCTTCCTGAACTGTAACTTCTTGCGACGAAATTGGGAACCATTAGAGTAGAAATCGGATGGTTTCTCGGTAAAGAAGGCGAATTTGGAGGATCATTATGAAGGTTCCAAGCTGAATTAGGGTTATTGAGGAAGTATGAAGAGAATCTGCGAAGGCAAGTACGATTTGAGTGATGCAGAAATCTATGGAATCCAGGGTAAAGCATTGTATTGAGGCAGGGCAAGAGAGGAGTGCTCGAACAGGGTTGCGGCCAACGGCTTCAATGTAGCGAGAGAAGCCGAGAAACCCTTCCCACAGCAAAAACAAATTTCTGTAAATTCAAGATATTGGGTAAATTACATAAAACCACCCACTAAAATATCTAATTCTTTTTACTTAACAGCCCATTAAATTAAAATTTTCACTAAACTATTCATTTAATATAATTTGTTAACAAATTCATCCATTATAAAATTCTGTCAAGATTTTTTGAGGGATTGAACATCGGCATTTATACATACTAGATGCATATTTTTTTAGTTAAATTTTATTTTTGATTAATTACAAATCTGTGGTGTTTTAATGATTATGAAAAGAAAATTTGATTAAAATTTGGGGTTAAATTAGTCATTTTAATTGATGTTTTATGGATGTTTTTGTTTTGGTGATGATGTGTTAACAAATCTTATTTGATGGGTGATTTTATGTAATTTTAAATTTAGTGAGTGGTTAAATGAAAAAAAATCAATGTTTAATGGATGATTTTATGTAATTCACCTAAAGATATTTTTCACAAAGCTAAGCGTGTGTTTGGCAAAATGGGTCTTTTTTAGGGGTTGTGTGTTTTTTAGGAGGGGAATATTATTTTTGAGGTTTATGAGGTGTGAGAGGTTAAGTTTATTTTTTAAAATAAACTTATAAAAAACCATTAGAGCATGTGCAATGGTGAGCCCCAACCTCGGGTCCTTAACTTACTTTTTTTATGCCACATTAGTTTAAGAGTCTCATTCTAACTTTTTAAATTTTCACCTTCATTCGTGAACCCGAGTCTTGGACCCTTAAATTACCTTTTATTATTTTTCCTTTTTATTTACTCAATTATTTTTATTTTTATTAATAATAAAAATATTAAGTAATTAATTTATAATAACATAACATAAAAAAATATTTTTTTAATGTTTAGAAAGGAAAATATGGGTATTATTCAAATAAATTTTTTTTCCAACAAACATATGCAAGAGGGGTGTCTATGTGTAGATAAAAATAAATTAAATTCAAAAATAATTTTTTTATTTTTTTTAAACAAATGAAAAACAACCGAAAATCATTTAAAAGTAAATAAAACATAATTTCTGTCATGTGACAGTTATGAGCCTACTTTTTGGGTCTCATATATAAGAGCCCCAAACAATGAGCCTTATATTAAACTTTTATTTTTCACCATTTTTTTCCTATGTGGCAACTATAAGAGCCTCAAGGCTCACCATTGCACATGCTCTTATGGTCATAGGGGTTGGAGATGTTTTATGGTTAAAATTACTGAAATGCTCTCCCCAACAGGGCAACACAGTCGTCGCCTCCTTCTTCCCCAAATCATCCTCCTCCTCCCTCCCTGAGAGCTTTGGCTTGCCGCCGCCAGGGGCTAGCCGCCCTCTCCTCCTTTGCCCAGCAACGTACACTGTGCCTACCACCGGTGCTCTCCGGACCAACCCCGCCTCGATCTCCCAAAACTTTTCGGTCCCCCTGACATATGGCCACTCGCCACTACACTCTCCGACCGCCGCCCTAGCCACCGCCTCCGCTCCGCCGCAACCCACTGCTGCTCTCCCACCGTCGTCCTTCTCGCCCAACAACAACTTCGGCAACACATCCGCTCCTCTCGGCTCCCGTCCACATCGGTTCGCCGACCCTTGTTTCGACCTCGGCCTTACCGGCTCTCTTTGGCTCCGCCGCCTATTTCGTCGTCTGCTCCCGCCGTTGCCTACTCCGATTGTTCATGTCAATGAGCTTCAACAATTGGGATTGTTGTTTCGCCCGCACTTTCAATCGTTCTCCGGTTCATTATTGCTTCTTTTCGTTTCCTTCTCTCGTTTTTTATCGCCTCTATTTGAGCTTATCCTTGTGGTAGTCCGCTCACGATCTAGTTATCGTCCTTGAGGGTTGAAATGAGTGCTCGGGAGTTTGAATGGGCAATGATGTGGTTTGGGTATGATTTTGTGGGTTGGTGTACTGTTCTGTTCTTGTTGTGTTGCAGGTTTCTTGTGAGCGGTTGATGATTTGTTATGTTCGATGACGTCATGGTTTGCGATTGACACCTGATGGCTCTTTTGAGTCCATAAGCTGAGGTGTCCGCTAGTTTCCCAGAGTTCTCTGAGTGCGTTGTCTCTTTGGCCGATCGTTTCGTTTCTCTTCTGACTTGTGATTTACAACGTAGGATGGCTTGTACGATCCTTGTATTTTTTTATATCATTTGCTTCTGTCCTTTCTTTTACGTCATTTGCTTCTGTCATTTGCTTCACTTGTACATGATGGTTAGTCCATCTACCGGCTTGTCCGGTCTCTCGGTTTCTCTAGGCTTGTCTAGAGAACCGAATTTCTTATCTTGCTAAAAAAAAAAACAAACCTCCTCTTCCCTCCGAGCTCCAAGCTCCCAATCCCGTCCAATTGCAACAAGATTTGATGAATCAAATCTCCAATTGATTCACCAGCAGACGCCTATCGCTCCCCCCGCTGCTTCCTGTGCTGCTTCCTTGACCTACGCCATCTTCTGGTAGTGCAACGTCGATCCCACCGACCCGCTGCTCGGATGGGGTGACTGCTACTACAAGGGCGACGATTTCGGGAACAAGAGCACGTCTTCTTCAGCCGTCGTCGCTGCTGGATCCAAGTCTGCGCCGAAGAATCCCGCGGAGCAGGAGCACAGGAGGAGAATCGTTCAGGGGCAAAATTGAACAATGAAATTGGCACTTGATGAAAAACCTCCGGAAGCTACCCTGTGAGGGCTTCCATTTTCAGTGAATTTCAACTCTTCAAACCTCCAACTGCAACTCTTCAAAGCTGTTCAGGGGCAAAATTGAACAACTCTTCAAAGCTGTTAGTCAAACACCATCGGAATAGCTTTTTTTTGTTGAGGCACCTAATGAAACCTCTTGAACCCGATGCCAAACACCCGCTAACATGAATTGAAATTTTATAAACTTCTCAATTTTTTTTAAAATAAAATTAAGGTTAATTGCCTTTCAATATATCCATCCATAACTACCCTAACATAACATGTGGAAAATATGCTAGTAGTTTATTAATTTTTGGGCAGTATTACATATTTTCATCCATAAACATGTAAATTTTTTGTCATAATTAAAATTCAAATCAATAGCACATGATAGTGTAACTGTAACATATTTTGCATCCTATTGAGATTAACACTTTATATACTAATATTGTCAAAATTAGAACGAAATCGAAATTGGAAGAATTTATACCTATTTCTGTATATAAAAAACATAATGTATCTAGATAAATATTTTTTTTAGCAATAGTGTGTTATTTGAGCAGTGGGTTGTAGTATTTTTATTAGGACGGTTGTAATTGAAAAATAAATATAATTTTATGGGTATTATTTGAGCCGAGCTTGATATGTCCAACCTTGGTTCGTTTGTTAACCGAGCTCGAGCCGAACCAAATTTTAAACGGGCTTTATTTTTTGATCAAGATTGATTTATTTATGAAATAAATGAGCTCGAACTTAGTTTTTTTCGAGCTCTAAGTAGTTCGCTTTGATTATAACATACCCTTAACTTAAAAAGAAATATTAGAAGTGCTATAAAATTCGAGCTATTCGAGCTTAAATTGAATATTTGAATGAACCAAGATTTCAACCGAGTTTAAAATCCTGATCGGGCTCGACTTGTTTAGGTAAGCGAACGAGGTCGAGTCGAGTTTTTTTCGAAGCGATCCCGAATCAAGCTCGGCTTTGGTTATTTACCAATCATTTTTATTTTTAATTTTAAATAAACAAAGCCGCGGAATAAGAATTCAGCGAGCTGAGCCAAGCTGGGTTTGTGGCGAGCGAGCGAGAGAGTAACTGCACAAGAGCTGATTCCGCAAAGCCCTAGCTCTCTCTCTCTCCTCGAAATCTTTCCACCGGGGGTTTCAATTGCTTCCCAGGATTAAGGCGTTTTCGTTGCTCTCGAACATGGTCATACTTCCTTTTCTCTGCTGATTTTCTTCTCTACGCTCTCGTTTCCATGTCTTTTTCGGTTTTCGCAAATTTCAAGCTGTTTGTCACTTTCTGTGCTGATTGCTTCGTATTTTGTTGGATTTGGCTGTACTGCGTTCGTAATCTCAATTGTACTTTTTCAGTAAGCCTAGTTTTTCAGTCCGACACATCTCTCAATTGCTTCGTATTTCTCACTCATGTTCCAAGCACTTTTGCCGCTTATCTGCGTGGAACAGGAGTGAGAAATGGTTAATTTTTGGTATTGATACGGAAATAGGACGATGCATGATTTGTTTTTGACTTGTTGTGCAAATTGGTTGATTTGTGGAACATGTCTTCTACGGTGTGTATCTTTGTTTTGATGGTTACAGTGTTTTGATTTGTATGTCATATTGTTGTTACAGAACAAACTGGGAAGAGGTCACCGGGACAAAGTCCATCAATTTGTGGCGATAACTGGGGCGAGGTAAGTGGTTAAACATTGGCCTTATATGTATGAAATAGGTATTAGTGCTCATGAGTCGTTTCTATTGTTATTATGGTGTTTTTAGTTCGAATCTTGTATGATGCTGCCAACTTCACCTGTGTGATGTCAAATTGTTAGTCTATTTTTGTTCTATGCTTGGTTTATTTTTTCCTGGTCTGTCTGGCACAATACCATTCCTCTGTTTGTTTGGAAGCACAGATCCTTTGATTTTACACTGGATCAAGTGCTTTATGCCGTTGAACTAATTTCATTTTTTAGAATGTTATGGTTTAGCAATAAGCATAAACCTCCATCTTTTAGAATGATTCGGGTTAGCATTATTCTCTAAATAATCTGAAGTTTGAAAAGAAAATTCATATCGACGTGAACATGCAGGTTGAAAAGGGAACTAGATTCTTATGAACAATTTGAATAAACCTCAAGCTATATCATTCAAGTTATCATTTCATTTCATCAAATAGACTAGAAATTTAGAACATGCTCACGATTACAAGGATGGCCAAGATGCAACCAGCCTGAGAGCAGAGCACCAAAGTGAACCGAAAAGGCAGCAACATGGTTTGGAATTTCACAGAGAGAGTGGTTAATTAGAAGAAGGGGTCTCAAGTGGATGTTGGAGTGGAGGAGAGATAAGGGGTCATTTTTCTTGATTTCTATCTATCCATTGAAACTGTACACAAAAATTAATGTCCATTGGATTGGATTCTCTTGGCTGATAGGGAGGTTGTTATTTTGATTTCTACTGGCTATGCCTCTTCTCTCCTATGTTTCTGGTCTAATTTGTTGATGAAATTGATATGTTAATAGAATTTAAATTTTGCTTTATTTTGTTTTAACTGTTCTATGCAGTGAAAAGGCTGCACTGCAGGTACTGAAGGCCAGTGACTGGCATCTGGAAAGTGCATTTGATGTATTTTACAGTCAACCACAAGCTAAAACACATACTGACTCTAGGCATTTGGAGGATCTTTACAACAAATATAAAGGCAGGTTTTAACTTTACTTACCTGTTCATATTACTGAATTTTCAGATGTTTAACAAAGTGCATCTTGATGTTTATGCATGCTATGAAGTATGAAGTATGAACTAAATAAAAGTTATGGGACATAGACCATCATGTTAACAAATCTTCAACTTGAAGCATTTGAGAATATTCAAGTAAAGAAGAAAGCATTTGAATCATGAAGTATGATTGATACTTATTAGCGATTCCCCATAACATTCATCGCAGATCCTTATGCCGATATGATCATGGCCGATGGTATCAGTGTTCTTTGCACCGACCTTCAGGTAGCAAATCTGGATTGTATTGGATTTTGCTATGAGTTGATTATATAGTTTTTTCTTTATTGGTGGAAGTAAGAATTTTATTTCAGTTTACAACATCGATGATTCATTCATTGTATTCTTGCTTTCTAATGGTTGGTGATTTCTTTCTTCTTCGCAGGTGGACCCCCAAGACATTGTCATGGTAATTGCAATAGTTGATACCTAAATTTTCTATATATTTGTGCAGTTATTCATATTTGGATGATTTTCTACGCTGAGAAAGAAGAAAGAATATTTCATTAATCATGCTTTGAAATTTCTGCTTAAGTGAGAAAAAGTTTAATTCCGTCAAGGTACTTGAGTGGAACTATGCGAACTACTCATTCCTATCTGTAACTCCGCCAATCCACATGCTACACAAATGGAATTTTTCCTGTAATTGATGTGTAATTGGTCCTTAACTTGCTTAAATCTTTATTGATTTGTAAAGCTTTTGTTAAACTAACTGCCTCATGAATCTGGTTGATATATCCATATGCTTTTCTATTTCCAATTTTCCATACCTTAAAACTTGGTACTTAGTACTCCCTCTGATTCAAAATAAAAGTCGCTTGACTTTTTTCACGTTTTTTAAAGAGGTAAAAACTCTATAAAATATTATTTTTTTAATCAAACTTTTTTCATAAATTGTTACTTATTATTAGTAAAATAGTAAGTATCAATTTATGAAAAAAGTTTGATTAAAAAAATAATATTTTATAGAGTTTTTACCTCCTTAAAAAACGTGAAAAAAGTCAAGCGACTTTTATTTTGAAACGGAGGGAGTAATTGCTTAACCAATCTATGGTCTTTATTGGCATTGGCTCCTCTCTCATAGGCCTGTTTACATCAGATATCGTAGAGATAAGTCGACCTCTAGTTATCTGTATTAGTTTTGAAGTTCTTCTAATATTTGATTTGCTCTTACTCTTCTTCCCTCTCTTTCAGCTGGTACTCTCCTGGCATATGAAAGCTGCAACAATGTGTGAATTCTCTAAGCAAGAGTTTGTTGGTGGATTACAATCCCTAGGGCAAGTTTTATTTTTCTTTGGTTGAGCTTTTACCTTGGCACTATTATGCACTTAAGTCTCACATGCAGCTGCTTGTCTTGTTTACAGGGTGGATTCTCTGGATAAGCTACGCGAAAGAATCCCATTTATGCGCTCTGAACTGAAAGATGAACGTACGTGCTGTCATCAAAGATCTTGTATATAGAAATTTTCAAATAGACTCTCTCCAACTGTTTGCTTTTTAATGAATTGATATTTTTTTTGGAAAAAGTTGAACTAATCTTTTTTTTAATAATGTTTCAGAAAAGTTTCGTGAGATATACAACTTTGCTTTTGCATGGGCCAAGGAAAAGGTATTATGTTTGTTACAACTGTTCTAAAACCTGCCGATTAAGATTTTAAGGAAACATCTGCACATGTAAAGTTAGCATATTATTTGGTATTGTATATTGTATCACTGAATTTTTCCACTTTCTCAGGGTCAGAAGTCCTTGGCACTAGATACAGCTATTGGAATGTGGCAGCTCTTATTTGCAGAAAGACAGTGGCCATTGATTGAACACTGGTGCCAATTTTTGCAGGTAATTCATCAGATGCTGGCCATGTCTCTATCTTACTATTCAGACTGTTGACTGGCTTGGATATTCTAGTTTTGTTTCTTACCTTGCATCCTTGGCCCCTACTCGTTAGGGCTTGGGTTCTGGAGACATGATCACTTTGTCTGCATTGTGAGAATCTGTATAGGGCATCTCATGCGGTTCTACATAGGTTTTGCAAAAAAATTGTGAGCGTTTTGTGAAGGGCCTTCTGCAAAGTTGAAGGCTTAAAATTTTTAACTGTAAATGTAAGCTTGTAATATCCATATTGACTACAAGGTTCAAGCTCATCTCACTTTTGGCCAATCTCTACATCTAAGTAAGCGAAGCGAAGCAGGCTGATTTTTCTATTGTCTCTCCCATTACAAATTGATGAATGAACTTTTCAAAATATTTTGAGATGGGCATTCTTGGATTATGTAATAATGAAAACCTGCTTTCCCCAAATATGACATTACAGGAGAAAACCCATGACCAATTAAATCCAAGGCATCCTGATTTTTGCGCCCTCCTTATCACTCTATTTTCTATGTTCGTTTGATCTAGATATAAATATCATGCCTAATTTCCCAAATCTATTAATACCAGTTGTGTGTCATGTGCATGTTGTGATTATATAAATTTGTTCCTTCTAGAAAATGAAGATGTCTACTTTGTGTTGTTTTACACTACTCAGGTTCGCCATAACAAGGCGATCTCTAGGGATACATGGTCTCAATTGTTGGAGTTTGTTAAGGTAAGGTTTGAACTTTTAACATCAAATTTACATAGTACCCACTTTGAAGATTCTTTTCTAGCTGTGCATTCAAATTTTCCATTCTTATTGGAAGGGTGAGAATATTTTCCACACTACCCTCTCTGAAGATTCTTTTCTTCTATGTTGCTATGTATTAGCATTATTTCCTTACTTCCTGGCACCAAACTTTGCTCCAACTTTATTCAGATTCCCAGGAAGCCTGGCCAGCTTTGAATAAAGTTGGATTACACTTCAGTTTCAGGAATTCTGGTCCAACTTGAAGAAGATAAGACTATTGTTCACTCCTTGTTAAAAGATAGGGAAAATTCAGATGGTGCTCCTATAGTAATGACATTTCCATGTGGTGCCTAGTGTTTTTACAAAGATACATTTGGTGCCCTTCTACATTAGTCTCCAAATCGTGTTCCTGTAGTTATGTTATCCTCGTTAGGTGAAAATATTTTTAGTTTAGTCCTAATTGCAGAACTCTTTAAATGTTCTCAAATGATAGCATTGAAGTATCTGGTGGAGTCTGGAGAATATCCTCAGAAAATGCCATTTTTCTAATGCTTGGTGGTTCTGTCTCATAGCGCACCCTTCATGGATTAAAAATAGGAACATGACATGATATTTTAAGGGGGAAAGCTTGGTAGGTAAAATAGAAACTACGTTTTTATTAGTTGGCATGGTTTCCTTTAAGAAATATGTGAGCTGTTGAGACGCCATTAGCCATCCGAACAAATCCTTAGACATCAGTTGCCTTTATAACTAATGGTAAAATAAGCATGTGAATATGTGATACTAACTCCTGGCACATGGCATGATAAAAGATTGGATGACTAATTCACTGCTTCACTCATGACAGTCTGTGGACCCTCGATTAGCCAACTACGACGCTGAAGGTGCTTGGCCATATCTCTTGGATGAATTTGTGGAATATTTGGTTGAGAATGGGGTTGTGCAGAGGGATCAACCGAACGACTGGAATCCTACCCGATGATTGATTGAGTAAAAATGTTAGCCCATGTATGATGTATCTTCCGCTTAGGGTCATCTTTCTCGTATACCATTTGACTTGTGTTCGTCTGCAGGAGAAATAAGACCAAAGATGAGTTGGAGGAATCTGCAGGATTTTATTTGAAGTTTGACATGTGATTGAACTTCTCATACGTTCGAATTTTATTACGTTTAATCTGTAAACCAAGCGTGGGGTTTGAGTGTTGGATATCCATTTTGCTGTTGCTGCACCATCAACGCCTAAAATTAGTTAGTTGAGTTTCTGGCCATCATAAATTTCTCGTCTCATCAGAAACCTCCATGAATGAAACTAGCGTTTGGCTCTCACGGTCAATGAAACGGAAAAAACTAATTAAAATAGTTCAATCTTTACTGGGTTTTAAAAAAATATTTTCACCTTTCAATGATAAGAAAAATAACCCAATTTTTTAGGAGATGGTAACAAAGTATTTCGATTGTTTTTTTTTTTTTGTTTACTAGTTCGGGTAAAAATGATGACATATTATTGATAGAATTAAGATTTTGATGAATTTTAGATGATATTTACTTGTTTTATTGAGTTATTTGATCAATTTTATACTATTGTTTTGACCTAATTTATGGTATAAAAAAAATGAGTCATATAATTACCTGTTATGTCACCCACTTTAAAGCGGGTTTTCATCTGTAAAAGCAGTGTAAATGTCACGAAGCCAGTGAAATATCACTACCTTCAATTACTGGAAAGAACAATTTAAAACAAGAAGCTTCGATCTGATGCAATGACCACGGAAGTAGTTGCAATTTTACATTGAGGATGTTGATGCTTTCCTTAACTGTGCTTATTATAATCTAGTTTTAATATAATCTTGACTGGTAGATGGCCGGGTGTGTTGTTGTACTAGTCGTTTAGCTGGGACACTTTGGCAAGTGAGTGCATTAATCCTCGTATTAGGTTCCATTAATCACATTTCTTGAATTCGATATCTAGATCTCGAATTTTATGTCTTGATGGAAGTGGAACACCTTTTAAAATCAGTGATGAATCATTTTTCTTCCTTATTAGACCTATTCACTCCTAATTAACATTGGTAGTTTGATATCTTAAAACACAATGGTTAACAACTGTTAACACGAGTCTCTTTTTGATATGAAAAAAAAAAAATTAAGTAGATTTGGCGAGGTTCAATTCTTAAATACCATACTCCGTATGATTTTATTTTTCACTCTCTTCTACTAGCGATCGCCGTTGCTATGTTTTCATAAAATTTAAAATAATTAAATTAAATATGTAAGAGAATTTAATAAATCTACATGTGCCATTGTGTAGTAACGCAATATCAACTAAGGGAGAGGTAATCCTTGCAAGATGTTAAGGGTTCAAATCCCATTATTTACACTTTGTGTAATTAATGGGTGCTCAAGTCTTCATTGGTTTGGGTGAGTCTGTCTGGTGGCTTGCCCGGTTCGCGTCCTTTGCAGGCTAGGGTCCAGACCCGTGAGGATTAGTTGACAACCTCGGACCCCCTCACGTCACCAAAAAAAAAAGAACATGTACCATCATCCTTAAGGATAATCAAGGAGCCAGATTACAATTTGTGTAATCGCTCATAATTCTCGCCTACTGTAAAAAAAAAACCTAAGGTCTAAAATTAATAAAACCCGTGATCGAGTTTAGATCCAAAAGTTTGTACGATTGCATTTGTAAATTGTGAATTGTAATCACATAATTATTTTTTTTTTGCTTATGAAAAAATAAAGAGATTTTTTAAATATAAATTTAAGTAAATCAATTTGACAAAGATTTGATAAATTTAAATGTTTAGATTCTTTTTTTATTTGGTTTAATAAATGTTTAGATTCTAAGCTAGCATATTTAAAAAAAAAAAAAAAAGAGTCTAAACTAGCATTATTAAAAAGGCATAGGAGAAATCGTTAATATGAATGCACCCATAATTTTCAAAATTCAAAACTGTGCAATTTAATAACAAGGAAAATACAATGTATAATGTATAAATTATTATATTTTCATTTCTGAAAAATAAAATTAGGCTAAAGAATATCCAGAAATATTCCACAGCTTGGGGGTCATGGCTCGTGACGTGAGTTGTGACCTATGCAAAAACAAGGGGAGGAAAAACAAGGGGAAAAATTAAAGGAAAAAAAAAAAGAGTAGAGAAAAAGAAGGAGCTATGAGTGGCTCCCGTGCATCTCGTCTATAAAACGCTTCTCGAACATTCGCCCCCCGTTACTTTACATTTCCATCCAAATCGATCGCCCACCCACCTGTTCAGTAAGCCCTAGAAAGGTATGAATCACAGATCTACATGCAAAACAACTCGTGAATCATCTGTTGTCTACCGATCTTCATTCGTGAATCTTTTGATTTTGATTTTGATTTTCTCATCTGATTTTCTTTCACTGTGTCGGTGTTGTTATCTCTTTCTCTGCGGTTCTTAGATTTCTAGATATCGATGGCGACCAAGAGGAGTGTTTCGACCTTGAAGGAGGCGGATTTGAAGGGAAAGAGGGTGTTTATTAGGGTGGATCTGAACGTGCCCTTGGATGACAACCTCACCATCACCGATGATACCAGGATCCGAGCTGCTGTCCCCACCATCAAGTACTTGATGGGAAATGGTGCTAAGATCATCCTCTCCAGTCATCTCGTATAAATTCTTCCCTTCTTTCTCGTATAAATTGTTTATTTGTTGTTCTGTTTGATCGGATCTGCTTTTTTTTCCCCTTCGTTTTTCTCGATCGATCTATGATGCTGAGTCGATGTTGATGTTGGCGCTTCCGTATTCGTTTTTTTCGTCTTTGTTATTGATGAGATCATAGATCCTTTTGCTTAAAAAGTGACGAGTTAAATCGGGGTTTTACTAGGGTTTATTAGTATTTTTTTCGTTGTCGTCAAATCTGATTACAAGCCCGAGATGTCAAGTGCGCAGTCTCGATTTGTGAAGTAAATTTATCTGATTGTTTGTGAAATGGTTGAAGTAACTTCATCCGTGCTTTAATTTACTACATTGGAGAATCAACTTGTAACCTTCGCATATTCCGGATATTCATTGATTCGTGTGGTTTTCAATGGAATGGTTCATAACACTTTGAATATGAATAGTGATGATATGTTCTTCTGAGTTGTTTTGATCTCTACTCAGGCATTTTTTGGGTTTTCAATTTTTTGATATTGAACCTGGAAGTGGCCGTACTGCCTCGTGTCCAGTTGTTGCGCTTGCCTTCTTAAAGTTGCTATTTTAGTTTGGAGAAGGGTTTTACTGCCTTTTCATGTATTTTGATTTTTTTTAACGAGATTAGATCTGTTTAGGTTGCTTATGATTATCTCACCATGGTTGTTGACTCCAATGAAGTTTTTCCCCTTCCCCCTCTGTCTAGTGTCTACTTGTTGGTGTTAATTTGTTAAAGAGTTTTTAAATGATGTTTTGAAGATGGCAGTCATAGTAAGAAGTGTTAGGTCATTTTTAGCATGTTTACTTCCAACCTGGTCACTTGTTTAGAGCTCTAATTTGCATTGACTACAAATTCTATTTTTTATAAGCTCATATTGAAGTTTGTCTCCTAAATTTATGGTGAAAACTATGAACTTAAAAGTTTATTTTTGGGTGTGGCACAGGGACGTCCCAAGGGTGTCACACCAAAGTACAGCTTGAAGCCACTTGTGCCAAGGCTATCTGAGCTTCTTGGGGTTGAGGTATGTGAATTGGTGTATCCGCACCACATTATTAATATGTTCTTGCATTTGCAGCTGCTGCTTTTAGTTTCTTGTTAAGAACATTCAGGGGGCTAGAAATTGAGAATTTATCTTACACAGGTTAAAATGGCAAATGACTGCATTGGCGAGGAAGTTGAGAAGTTGGTTGCAGAACTTCCGGAAGGAGGTGTTTTGCTCCTTGAGAATGTCAGGTTCTACAAGGAGGAGGAGAAGAATGACCCAGAGTTTGCAAAGAAATTGGCTTCTCTTGCAGACCTTTATGTAAATGACGCCTTTGGAACAGCACACAGAGCCCATGCCTCCACCGAAGGTGTGGCAAAATATTTGAAGCCTTCTGTTGCCGGTTTCCTCATGCAGAAGGTATTTTCATCCTAACTTCCCTGATTTACTTTCGGTTTTATATTTGGTACCATTCTTGATTATATACTGTTATCGCTCTGTATGCGTTTACGACTAGCTAGTTGCTTTTGCCATAATTACTCTGTTGTATTACTGTACTTTTTCGTGGTGGTCTCTGTATGGGGTTAGTTAAAAGCTACAAGGTCAGTTTGAGGAGGGAAAGCTAGCAAGTGTAGTGAAACTTGCAAAATCAAGGGATGCATCCCATTTGTTTCTTCATTTTGTTTTGTGATTGATACTCAGTCTACATGTTTGTTGTTATTTCATTCGAACATTCTTTTCTTTGTGTTTAGTGAGCTCTAAATGTTTGATGCTTGTGATCACCATCTCATCACTCAGGGAGATAGGGACTTGTCAGAACAGCATTATTGGATTTATGATGGTCAGATATATATTAATAAGGAAAAATATGATATGTTGGAATAAAGAATCAAGTGGGATATATTTATGCTCCATTGTTGGAGTAGCATAGGGAATATTTTGCTGAATTACATACTTCCACAAATGCAGTGAGCGATTTGGCTTTATTTTCGAAATACCACCTTATGAAACCATTCATCTATGGGCATTTAACCCTTGCCTTATACGAGTATATGTTTCTTTCGTATCCGTGCAAAACTAGGTCTAGATAAATAATGCAGATTTTTAATGCTATTACTTAATTTGTTGAACATGACTAATCTGCACTGGAAATTCTTTAGTTTGCTTTGAGTATCATAGGCACTTTATTTCCGAATGCTATAAACATATGGTCTTAAAGTTGATATTCCTTTTATATAATGGTCAGGAACTTGACTATCTTGTTGGGGCTGTGTCAAACCCTAAGAGGCCATTTGCTGCAATCGTTGGTGGCTCAAAGGTGTCATCAAAGATTGGTGTGATTGAATCATTGTTGGAAAAGGTTGACTTGCTTTTTCTCGGTGGAGGAATGATATTTACCTTCTACAAAGCCCAAGGATACTCAGTTGGATCATCTCTTGTGGAGGAAGACAAGCTTGCCCTTGCAACTTCTCTCCTGGAGAAGGCCAAGGCTAAAGGCGTTTCCATACTTCTTCCAACTGATGTTGTTGTTGCTGACAAGTTTGCAGCTGATGCTGAGAGCAAGGCAAGCCCATTTTTTCCCCCCTTAAATAACTGAATCTGCATTCCTTCATTATATGAAATTTTTATTTCCTTATCTGGCTTGTGGTGGTGTTTAATAAATACTTGGGCACCTTTACAGATCGTGCCAGCTTCTGCAATTCCAGATGGATGGATGGGATTGGATATTGGTCCTGACTCAATCAAATCCTTCAATGAGGCTTTGGATACCACCCAGACAGTCATCTGGAACGGACCCATGGGTGTCTTCGAGTTTGACAAATTTGCCGTTGGAACTGAGGTAAGTAATGTCTCGGGTCATCCAGTGGTTGTCCAATTCATTGCCAGTGTCCTTATCAAAGTTTGCGGGTCATTTAGCTCTTAGAAATTATAACATCCATCAAGCAACTCTAATCTGTCACCCTTTTGCTCTTCTTTTATACAAAGATAAAAGGATAAACTACATGATATCAACCGTAATTTAGTATGCTTTGCATAAAAGGATAAACTACATGATATCAACCGTAATTTAGTATGCTTTGCATAAACCACCTTTTATAATCGACATTGAGTGACTAAACACTTATCCATAGTTGCCTAGCAATTCAACACCATGACCCATGTTTTGGTTAACATATCCGTCATTCAAACATATTGTGGTTTCTGGAAGTAGGCTGTTTACATGTTTCTTAACTAATTTGTTAGACCGTGTACCTGATTTGCTAGTAAATTTGAACAAGTGTTTTGTTGTAATTACCCAATATAAAGTGCAATCCTCTCCACCCTTCCAGCTTGGACAAAGTTAAGTTTACATAGTTACATAGCAGCAGGTTAAGTGGGTGTTTTGCGGTTTAATTTGCAGGCTGTAGCCAAGAAGTTGGCAGAGCTAGGAGGCAAGGGGGTAGTGACCATCATCGGGGGAGGAGACTCAGTGGCAGCTGTCGAGAAGGTTGGGTTGGCCGACAAGATGAGCCACATCTCCACAGGAGGCGGTGCCAGCTTGGAGCTCCTGGAGGGAAAGCCACTGCCTGGTGTGCTTGCACTCGACGATGCTTAAGTGCATGAAAGTTCCTCCTCTTTAGGTACCCTTGATCCCGAAACAAGGGGGGATGCGGAGTGTTGGGACCTTGCGTAGGTATAGAGAGGGGTTGTGAGATGCCATGAATAAGAAAACTAGAGTTGATGCTTCGGGTGTGGGCATCATCTGTGCACTGTTTTTGCTTGCTGAGTTTTGCAGCTTTTTGTTGTAGCTTTGAACTCCTGAACTCAGGTTGACCTGACCCGGAGCTCCGTAATATAAGTTGTGTTTTGGTCACTTTGCTAACCAAAAATCATAGCTGCTTTGGCCACCGTTTGCTGCTGGTATATGCGAGCCTACTCAAAATGGCCCAATTAATTATACACGACTTCAATGTCAAAATATTTTGATGGAATTTTAATTTTGATGGAAACAAAAATCATAGTTGTTTCATAGTTCATTTTATAGTTTCTTTGGAATTGAAATTGCTTAATATATTTTGATGGAAATGAAAAATTGATTATTATTTTTTTATTCAAAATGTTGGTAATTTTTAATAGATTTTACTTTTTCATATTAGAAATTATCTGACTTTGGCGAACTGAAGCTTAAATATTTGTTAAATTAGAGTGTTCATAAACTAGTAAGATGTCTAGTAACTGAGCTGATAGACTAGTTGATTCAAATTAGATAGGAGAAAATGAATAAAGTTTTGAAAATTAATTAAACTAAAATATTATATTTAACTTATTTGAAACTATAGACTATTAAAATTAAAACCTCTGAAAAGCTACATGCATTATCAAACGGACCTTTAATGTACACTTAAAAAAAATGATTTTTTAAATAAAATATTACTTTTTTTTAATAATGTGGTACTAATAAGTATAAAATTTAAAAAAATTAAAATTAATAATTGATATTTTATAGATTGAAAAAAAAAAAACAAACGACAAATAGAAGTAATTATTATTTTTTATTAATAATAGCATGTGGACATAATTAAAGCTATGGGTTCAAACTTCAAATGGAAATTGAACACTCATCGTAACCTGAACAACCAATGAGCTCAAAAAACGCCATCCTTCTCAATCAATCATGTACAAAAAAATAAAAATAAAAAGAAAAGGCCAAAATTGGAAAGCAAATGGCATGAAACTTGACAAACGGATTCAAAATTGAACGGTCAAGTATGAGGACATTTTTAAGCTCGGTTCGTTCGATTTAATTTCGAATAACTCGAATTTTGTAAAATTTCAAATATTTTCTTTTAAGTTAAAAATAAGGTGCTTAATGCTCAAAAAAAGCTTTATTCGAGTTCGTTCAATGCTTAAACGAGTCGAGGATAAACACATTTTTCCCTAGTTTAAATTTAGACTCGGCTCAAATTTGACTTATTTTTAAATGAGCTAAATATGAACAACCGATACTCGGTTTGGTCGCTCGAATAATGGCCCTACACCTGGCACCAACACACGGAGATATGGCTCGCGCTCTCGCACTCTCCCTCTCACTCTCACTCTCACTGCCACTGGTGAAGGGAATCAAAAGCGCCTTCCTCATAAATATCTGCCACCAAACTACCCATTCTCTTCTATCTCAACATCGGTGATCTATCTATCCCCCGCTTTCTGATATGAATTGCCTTCAGATTCTTCCCAGGTCTGCGTTTTTTCTCCCCGATTCTGGAAACATGAGATTGAAACCCCAATTTCGAGGGTCAGTTTCTTCTAATCGATGAATTTAATCTTATCCTTTTCCTCCTAATTTTGGTTTCTCAGGACGTTGGCTTTGCCCGCTATGCCTCAGCTCAGGAAAGGAGGCCGTGGATCAAGAAATTCTCGACTTGCTCTTTCCACTGTAACTTATTTATCTCAAAACGCACATATTTCCTCCGAAATTGTGAGTTTGATTTCTCACAATTTTGGATTCCTTCAATTCAGGGTCTGATGAATGGCGCTGATCTTGATCTTCGCCTGAGTACGGTCGTCAAGGTAAATTGATGGATTCTTCTACTCCTTAAAACTTCAATTTGCATACATTACCCCTTTTCCCCAATATTTACCTATCTGCTGGTTACATTGATAATCCTCTATTGTGTTGTTGTACTAGTAACGATCTTCTGTATTATATATTCATATAATGTGTCACTTAATCACCCTTTATGGTGGGTTAGATTCCCTTTCCACTATTTTGTTTAATAGATTGCCTTTTTCTTTTTTCCTTTTTAACGTATCCAATTATCCATTACATGTTTCATCAGCAGATCACACACATATTTGACACACAATTATGATGTTGTTGTAGACCTATTATAGACTTTATAGTGCCTTTGCTAATTTCAACATTGTTGCGTTTGTTATGTGTCTTACGATTCTCTTAATTTTATAGGTTGATTTGTTCATATTTTCCATCATGAATTATCAACAGTTGTATTTTGGTTCTTTCCATCCTTCATCTAAAATTTGGTCTGTTTTCTGATGTTTTCTAAGCCGTACTTTTCATTCTTCTATTTATTTGGGATTTCATTGTAATGTTGTTGACTGGTATCAGTGAACCGTTTTGAGTAAAAATTTCGGTTAGTATAGCAAATTGCATTTGATGTAGTGAATATTGCATTGATTAGTACTGAGTATTTGCTTGGTGCATAAATATTATATGTTTGTCTATGTTCACACGCCAGGCAGTTTCTAGTTCCACATCCGGTGGCAAGATGGACAAACCTGAGATCGAGGAGAAAAAATCAGATGAATACAGCACTACGATGACAGAGGCTATGGGTGCTGGTGAGTGCACTTGGTGCAGGAATACTATAAAGTTTTTTTGGATAAATTAGTGTAATGGACCGATAAGCAAGGCTTCATGCATCTCAACATCTCTTGATATATCTGAATTGCATGGAAAGTTGCAAGGCTGTTTCTTGATTTTGATAGTTTGAATAAGTTTTAAAACCACCTGTAAAATGCGAGCTGTAAGCACAAGACCACTTAGGGTGCAACCAGATAGCACATTGGTATTTTTTCTTTTAGAGGAAGACTACAAGGCTTAAGATGGGGCTTTTTTATCCTTTCAAATGAAATTAACAGTCAACTAACTCACTAACAGCATACTGGCCCTGGGTGGCCTTGTGCTAATGTGGCATATTTAAATAGCGGTTTCTTGCAGTTTTCCGTATTTTACTGTGTTTTTGGGTAGATAATAATAACCCGTTCTTATTGAGTTGCTACTTCTAATGTTTTGAATATTTTGCTTGTGGCTGCTTTCGCAAGGTGATGTCTCAATTTGTAGCATGCATATCTTTCTCAACATTCATCCTTATTGGCAAATATGTTATATTGTTTTTTTTTATAAAAGAAAAATTCTGAATTACCTTATTCAACTGCTTTAAAATGCAGTTTTGACATATAGGCATGAATTGGGAATGAATTTCAGTTTCATTCGACCAGACTTGATTGTTGGTTCATGTCTGCAGGTAGCATTTAAGTTGTTAATAAGTTCCGTACTGTTTCTGTATTCATAAAAGGATTAATGAAATCATGCATTTCTCTCAATTTAAGGTTCCAGAAGATGTTGACAAGCTACGAAAAATCGGAGTGAAAACTATATTCTGTCTCCAGCAAAATCCAGATCTCGAGTATCCTTAAAACATGGCTTTTGTGTAACTTCAATTTGAATGAAAAGTGTTTCTATAGAGCTTAAGCAGCAACATAATTGAACTATTGGATTCCTTTACTTGAATTCCAGATATTTCGGAGTTGATATTATTGCAATACAGAAGTATGCTGAACCCTATGATGATATTGAACACATCCGTGCAGAAATAAGGTTCTAAGTGTGTTCTGCTAGCTTGTTCTGAGTATGCTTTCTTGTTGTGCTAGATTGATCTGATATGCCCTCTGTTTAAAATTTATGCCTAGGTTGATATTAGGGTAGAAAAAGAAATTAAAAATGTGCTTTTGATTTGTTCTGAATGTTTTGACATAAATTCGAGTTTTGAGTTAGGAATATGTACTTTTCAAACCATAGCTTGAAACTACGATCCCAAATGTGACATGACATGAGTTTGTCCTGTTTGACCCAGTTGAGAGGTATACTTGTGTTTTGTGCAATTCTATGTTCATGTATAACCTTGCTCTAAAAGTGGAACAATTTCTCGGGATTTAGTGCTACATCTGATAGTAGCGGCTTAGGATAAACCTATTTTAAATAACAATATGTTTCTCTGATTCAATGTCTTTATGGTGCTTTTGCTTCATAGTAACACATTTTGAGCTCTCAAACTGTCAAAATCTTATTGATAGCTTAATCTGGCAGAGATTTTGACAAACATGATCTACGGATGCGGCTTCCAGCTGTTGTTGGTGTTTTATACAAGGCTGTAATTCGCAATGGTGGTGTCACATACATACATTGCACAGCTGGAATGGGTAGAGCTCCTGCTGTTGCGGTATATTATTCTCTCTCTTTCCATTCTACTCTTCTCTGCTTCCCCACTTCACCTATTTCAATTTTCTTTGACAATGCTATGATAGAACTAAAGATCTATCAACAGAGAATCAACAAGAGAGCGAGGTCTGTGACTCTTGTATTGAATTGGAATTGGGAAATTACTGGAAATAAACAGGGAAGATACTCCCTCTAGGCTGATACGCCTCTACTCTCAACTAAGCAAGAACATGCGTGATCCCTAAATGGGCTACAATGTCCCTTATTTATATTGGATAGTGTTTGTGACCTATGGCTTCTATGACTGACAGTGATGTTATTAAATCCTCTATAACCGTCCCTCACTTGCCCAGCACCAGTGGTCCCCCTTTAACAGCTTGTGCCTTGCACACTCCACCAGTCTCCCGCTTGCCTTCCCTTGCAGTTGCAACATGCTACTAGGAGAAACAAGTGATGCCAATACGTTATATATGTTTGTTTCATGTGTTTCATCCTTAGTTTCAAATCCCATTCTTCCGGTTGCCAAAAAATAAGTAAAATTCCCATTCATCTTCTTAGATTCATAATTTCAAGTTCAAAGATTACGCATTGTCTCCAGTTTGCAGTTTGTATTTTCTTACTAGGTATAGCCGTGTTTGGCAAGGGTTTAGTTAGATTATACTCCGTAGTTTATAGCTTACAAGCACACCATATAATAGCAATCTTTGCCCTATATTATTTGTAAGATTTTTTTTTATCTAGCCCCATTTTCCTCAAAATATTTCATATTTTACTTGAAAAGTTTATACATACTATTCAGAGTAGTGTAGACTTACTCTGTTTCATGAATTGCAGTTGGCATACATGTATTGGGTTCAAGGATATAAACTTAGTGAAGCGCATAAATTGCTCTTGGTATGTCTCATTCTTCCTAACATGCACTTTCAATGAATATGCATATTTTTCGGGAATAGTTGTAGTTCTGATAGTTGTTACTGCTGTGTGGCAACTATAACATTTAAATTGCAAGTTTTAACTTGTGCGATGACCGTCTCATAATTTTGAATGTTCCACTATTAAAACTATCTAAATTGTTTCTGTAAATACAATGTACTCTTTTAGCTGCATTAACCATTTAGGGACCTTACTGTTTTTGTGTTTTTGTTCTTGCAGAGCAAGCGATCATGCTCTCCAAATCTGGAGGCAATAAAAAATGCGACGGCTGACATTGTGAGTTCATTTAATGTTTAAATTTAATCTTCTTCAATTACTGGTGTTTGCTCCAACTTGTCTCATTGCTGCAAGTGCAATATGTTTGCTTTAAAATCATTTTTCGCAAGTCACCGCACTGTGTGAAACACTTCTTCGTTGCTGTTGTGTTTTCATAGTCATCATTATGCAGCATTGCCTGTATCTTCTTTACGTTGGATAGAATTTGGATTAAATTTGCTTTTATAATTAAAGCTTACAGGCCTAAAGAAGAAACATGTTACGTTGCAATGGGCTGGAAAAAATTGCACTTCAGTTGAAATATCTGGGCTCGACGTCGGGTGGGGCCAGGTAATATTTTCCTTACATCTCTATTTTCAATTGAATCGTTCTCCTTGGCAAAAATTCGAATGAAAAATGGAACATTTTCTATCTACTCATGGCATGTAAGCAGCATTAGTTTCTTTGATGTTAATCACTTGATTATGTAATGATCCTTTTAAGCTTCATCGTTGCTTGGTATTAGTATTAGAACACAGTTCCAATATTTTGACAGGAATAATATGTGCATATTTCAGATGGTACCTCTGAGCTTCGACAAGGACAAAGGTGTTTGGGTTCTTGAGAGGGAATTGACGGTATGTCTCACCTATCGAGTACCAAGTGTTACAGTTTGTGCTGCCTTTCTTTCTAGATAACATTTTAGTTAGGATTATGATTGGAATAGTTTGATCTTTTCTGTTTGCACTCTAGTTTACTTTCATATGACACATTGTTATTTTGAAGGCGCAAGCTATGATTAGTAGCACCGCCTTTAGTGGAAGGATAATTAATCAAGCAATGTCGAATTTGCTGTAACTCCTGGTAATTGCAAATCAATTATAAAGCTCCCATTTTGCTCACTTCGGTTTTGTCATTCTTCAAACAGGAAGGACAGTATGAGTACAAATACGTCGTTGATGGGGAGTGGTTATGCAACAATGACGAGCCTATCATCGGTCCAAACAATGATGGACATGTGAACAATTATGTTCTGGTAAAATATCTAAACTCTAGTATCCAACAGTTACCTGATTTTTCTTATGCTCGGCTTTGTTACATATATCATATGGAAAGATTGATATTCTGTTTGCTTGTTGTGTATCCAGGTTCTTGCTGACGATCCAGAGAGTGACAATGCAAAGCTACGAATGAGGTTGACTGGCGAAGACCCAGATCTTACAGCGGAAGAACGAAATCAAATAAGGGAGTATCTTGAGAAAACCTCGAATGATGCATAATCTGCAGTGCAGAGTGCTCTCTATTCAACATATATATAGATGGTTAATAAAGACGCGTCGTCCATCCTAGATAACTGCCAAAGAACCGAGTAAAGAAATCTTGGATGGAGGCCGTTAGCCTGAGCATGTTGAGTGCTCATTCGTATTCGTTTTTGGCAAGCAATAACAGCTTCAGCTCATGTGTTCGTCTCTCGATCCCTCGTCAACCTTATACGAAGGTCCTGTTTTCCTTGTAGCTCGAATAATTTGGGACACCATCAGGCATTTTCTTGCTGAGGTAAAACCTAAACTTTTGTACTAGTATTAGTAAAATCCCTCTTCAGGGGCTATGATTGAACTTTGACCATTCTATTTGCAATGTAAATGTAAATGTCAAGTAATTAGAATGGTTATGGATTTGCACTGTTAATTTTTAAAGTACATAGGAATGGGAATCCTAAAAAAAGGATCATATTGAAACAGTTTTGGTTGCCATATAAACAGCAAGAATATTAGTAGGGGTGTGCATGATTCGGCCCAAACCGAATTTTTGGGCCGAACCAACACAAACCAAATCGAACCGAACCAAACCGAAGTTTTTCGGTTCGGCTTTCGGTTCGAGAATTTTCATTTTTCGGTTTCGGTTCGATTTGTGTTCGTTTTCGGTTCGGTTTGTGTTAAACCGAATTTTTTTATACACTACATAAATATATTATATATATGTTTTTGAATATTTTATATATACACACATACTTACTGTATTTGCATAATGTGGCTACATAATGTGTATACATACATTATATTTAAATACACATATATACACTAGATTTGCATGTGTATGTATAATATATTGTATATGTATATATACTGTATTTGTTAAAATTTTAAATTTTGTATACTTTAAAGTATTTTGGAATATGTACACATATTTTGTAATATATACACATATTTTGGAATGTGTATATATACTATATTTTATATATATTTGTATACTTAATTTTTTTTTATGAAAATTCGGTTTAATTATGTTAAAACCGAACCGAACACAAACTGAACCGGCAAATAACCGAACCGAACCTAATGCATTCGGTTCGGCTTTCGGTTTGAGAATTTGAGATTTTCGGTTCGGTTCGGTTCGGCTCGGTTATAGACCGATGCACACCCCTAAATATTAGGATAGAAAATTATCAGAATACCTGAACACTACGTCGAGGAAATTAGGTGTACAACTCGATCTCCCGACCCTACTGTAATCAGGATTTTTCTGAGTTTGTTGTTGTATCATCTGAGTTAAATTGTGTCACAGTGGATCTCAATAGCTTGAAAAAAACGTACTTATTGGATAGATAGGTCTTGATATACAAGGACAATTGCTTAAAAGTACTGAAATTCCCTGTGCTCAACCTTGACCCCATCCTATCCCCAACCCCCTCCCCCTCACAAAACTTAATTAAAAAGAAAAACAAAAAAGAAATAAAATAGAAAAATAGATTAAAAAAATAAAAAATGGGTGGGTTTTGTGAGGAGGGACAGTAGAGGGGGACAAGCTTCAGGACAGAGGATTTTGGGGCTTATAACGTCTCTATAAAGTATTTATTCACAAGTTACAGGAGCTGACCGACACTACACAGCGGGCAAGCTCTTCCCGCCAGTGGCAGCCGCATGATTTTAGAGGGGGTGAAATTTTTGTTTCGGGAATTTTTTTTCCTCAATATATATAATAAAGATTTTTTTTAAAAAAATATTAAAAGAAAACTATACATTGTGGTATAAATATAATATTTTATTATAAAAATTTCTATAAAAAAATTTAATAATTTTTTCATATATATATGGTTTAAATATGACATTGATATTAAAAAAAATTCATAGGAATAAAAGTTAATTTAAAAAAAAAATATTTGTAGCATAATGAATAATCTTATAAAAACATTAAAAGAAAACTATAAAATTTGATTTAAATATAGTAACATTTATAATAAGAAAAATTTAGTAGGAATAACAAGTATGACAAAAAAATAAAATTGAAATTTGAAGTCATAATCTCTTGTATTATCTTGTGTTTTTTTTTCACATTTTTTTATTTTTTTTAAAACACTTTTCTGTGTGTGTTTGGATTCCATTGCATTTTAATTATAATATAATTATTTTACCTCGGCTTATGTGAGTGTTTGGTTACACAATTAAAAATATCATAAAAATTAAGGTAAAATAGTAATTTAATAAAATAATCACATAAATCAAAATAAAATAATTGCATCATAACTAATACATCGTATAATTCAAACACAACTTTAATTTAAACACATTAAAATTTGTATTTACCAAACACTACTTTATCTATTTACATTATACCCGGCGGCTCCTGCCCCAATCCCCTCTTCGATCCAAGTGGATGTCCCCCCCTGTCGTTGTGGTTGGCGTCTAGGCACCTGTGATCGATTCTCATGATGCTACCTAGATGGGGCCGGTTGTCATCCAACCACCATCTCACGCCCCCTGTAGATGGGCTCCCAATTGGTTCCACAAATTAGTTTGTTTCGTCTCTCATGGCTGCTACTGGCGGCACCCCGGCGAATGCTTCGGCTGCTGAGGCATTCGAGTCCCCTGCTTACGAGCCTGCTCTGTCCGAGTGTCCGACTCAATGTTTAACGAGGTGTTTGATATGGATATAGGAGACTATGATGAGGATCCGGCGTCCATCCAGGTGTGCAGGGTTCTCCCGAATGATTTCACTGATGATGCGTTAGACCGTATGCTTCACGAATTCTCTACTTCTGAAGAAGTCCGTCTTTCCGATGTGGCTCAACCGAATCAGGTCATGCTTGTCTCGTCTTCGGTGGCGGCTATGGCCTCTCAGGGGGCGGTGGCTGTTAAGTCTTTTGACCAGGGTGCCAATTCAATGTCCAACTCCTCATCTACCAAGAGAAAGCTACAATCTGATGTAGCCGACACCGCTTGCTCTACCCTTCCGGCAAGCGGTAAGAAGCGCTTCTATGGTTAATAACCCTTTAAGGTTCCGGTTTCATTGCCCCTTTTGGTCGTTCTGGGCAATGCATTTTGGAGTGTTGATTTCACCACCTAGTTGGTTCTATAGCCTCTACCTAATTATATTCATATCTCTACCTGCGCTCTAAATTGTAACTTGGTGTGGAATTTTGTTGCTCTCCGGTTAGAATTTCTCCTAGCAATTCGTGCTTCTTGTCTAGGATTGTCTGTCTCGTATTATCGTAGATGTTGCTCTACTATGGGTAACTATGTACTTCTTCGCCACGAACATTCATGTAAAATCCTCTCTTGGCAATATAAATTACTATCTAGCCTATATTTCAGTGCATCTGTTGGTTTCTGGGTGGCTTGGATAATTGGCGAGTCTTTCTTTTCCATTTGCCTTGTCCTTCCTTGTTGGAAGGAAGCTTATAGCGCTCCATTGGACAAAGCAGATTGTGGTAATGACTTCCGTTGGTCTCGTCGTTGCCCCTTTTGGTTGGGTTGGAGATCGTATTTAGGGGCGTCGGCCTTAACACCGTCTTGGTTTATGCTTATCCTTTCATTACTTAGTTTGTTTGATTGGGTGATTAAGGTGGAATCTGGTGGTTATTCCCCGAGTTCTAAGGGCTGCTATAGATGTGTATTACACATATGTGCATTATCAAGTTTACATGACTGGATTTTTTATTATCTAAATATCTTATTGCTTATGTTACTTCTTGTTGATAACCATGTCTTGAGTTTTGATTACCTAACGATAACGATCTTATCGCTAAGGTGTAGAACTAATTTGATGTGCCATGCTCACCCTCTCCATGGTCTTCCTTGGCTCGTAGTTACTGGATTCTCAGGGATGACCTGTAAGTGGATACTCCTTAAGCGTGTTCGGCATTCGGTGTGTAGATTTGTTCGGTATAACAGAGCTAGTATCCTCTTCATTTTGGAGTTGATGTGTTCACCTATGTGTCCTTCTCTTCCTCTTCTAGAGGGGTTCACTTATTCCCATATAGTCATTAGTCTTTGCCGGCTTCCCGCGCCTTCAGTGTCGGGGAGTCGGTTCTTTTGGGTTACTTGGGAGGCCATGGGTAGCCTTTCTACTCCTTCTCTCCTTATCTACCGTTACTCGGATGCGTTTTTGATGGCGCTCTTACACTCCTACCACTCGGCGTCTACTGGGTTCGGTTGTAGCAGGTTCGTCTTTCCCTCGCTGCCTGGCAGTCCTAAGTCTGTGACATTCATTTCTGCTCTCAGTTTGCCTTATGCAAATTTGCTGAAATTTTGGTTAATCTGCCAATCTGGTTGGACGAGTTGGGCTCTTTCATTGGGCCTCTCTTTGTTTTTGGTCACGCCTTGGGAGTGCAGGTTGGGTCCAATGTTGACGAAGGTGCGTTGGTGGATTTGCCTACTTTTGTTACTAAGTGGGAATAATTTTATCAAATTTGCTAATTCAATATGGTGGACAAAATTTTTTACACGACATGTCAATTATCTTCCCAATTTTCAACTTCAAATCTTCTTTGATATAAGGATTCTTAAACACCGTGCTTATATCCCCGACAGTTATAAATGAAAGTCTGTTTATGGAATTATAAAGGTATAGAAAAAAAAACGTTTTGGACAGAAATTAATATCTTGTGCAAAAATGAGCATATTCACGTAATGGCTCTAGCCGAGACAAAATCGGAAACTATTCCAGAAGAAAAGAAACGTTTTGGACAGAAATTAATATCTTGTGCAAAAATGAGCATATTCATGTAATGGCTCTAGCTGAGACAAAATCGGAAACTATTCCAGAAGAAAAGAATTGGAAAAGTGCTGATTTCGACGAGGCTGTCTGGTCACCTGCTTCGGGGCGATCAGGCGGTATCGGCTTATTATGGAAATCACACCAACTAGAGAATGTGCTAATTTCTGTCGTGATTCACTTACCTCGAGTTATTGGTCTCCGCGTAGTATGCGAGATTGATAGGTTTGAGTGTCTTATCCTATTTGTATATGCCCCACCTGCCCCCAACGAGAAAATAGCTTTTTGGGAATCGTTAACGTCAATCGTAAATGAGTCGCGCATTCCATGTATTGTGATAGGAGATTTAAATGAAATTTCATGTAGTGAAGATAAATTAGGCGGAGCTTCTACTCGACCTTCTAGGTTCTCTAGACTACTAACATTAAAAAATGAATGCTCTCTTATGGATCTCCCCACGTTTGGGAACCCATTCACCTAGAGGACGAATCCTGACGACGACTATAATATTGGAGAAAAACTGGATCGGGTGCTTGTCCACCAACAGATTATAGAAAAATTTCCTAATCTGAATGGGGCATTTTCTTCATCTGACCATTGCCCCATTGCTATTTCCTTCAAGAACATCGCTATATTCAAAGCTTCGCCGTTCAAGTTTGAAAATGCATGGTTACAACAAAAGGATTTCCGAAACATAGTTAAACAATCATGGCGGGCTAATTGTGCTGGCTCTACTATGTTCCAACTTTTATTCAAACAAAAAATCCTTAAGAATAAGGCAAAGGCGTGGAACAAGTCTACCTTTGGAAATATATTTCGGCAGTTAAAAGACGTTGAGGGTGAGTTGCTCCGCATTCAATCCTCGCTAACATCAAATAATAGTCAAACGAGTCTCAACAAAGAAAAGGGCCTCATAAGAAAGAAGGAAAAACTCCTCCTGTTTCAAAAAACCTTTTGGAATTAAATAGCCAAAACCAAACACCTCAAGCTTTCGCATTCCAACTCTTCGTATTTCCACCGTGTGGCAACAGGTCGTAGACATAGGAAGCAAATTCGCAATATAACCACCTCTGAAGGAACTCTAGCTGTAGAAGAGGAAAATGTAAAAAATGAAATCAAAGGGGATTTTGAAAAAAGATTCACAAAGGAGCCTATAGAGATAGACTTCTTGTTGAAATGCTGGAGCTAATTCAACCATCAATAACCTCTGAAGATAATGATTTCCTCATTCGATACCCATCTAATCTGGAAATAAAAACTGCGGTTTTCAGTCTGTGTAAGAACAAGTCCCCAGGTCCGAATGGTTTTACAACTGAATTTTATAAGAAATATTGGGATATCGTTGGTACGTCGGTCATTAGAGCCGTCAAAGGCCTTTTCCATTCTGGAAAAATGCTTAAACAAATAAACCACTCGTTTATTTCTCTTCTCCCGAAACGGGACAATCCGACTACTACCAGCCATTATTGTCCAATTAGTCTGTGTTCAAATTTGTATAAAATTATCTCCAAAATCTTGACAGATAGAATTAAAAGGATTATTGGTAAACTTATTCACCATCTTTAAGGAACATTTGTGTCAGACAGGGCTATTCAAGATAATGTCCTGATAGCTCATGAAATTTTTCACTCATTCCGTACTCGTAAGGGTTGGGAGCACTGGCAGATCTAGGGGTAGGCTCGTGTGAGCGCGAGCCCACCCCGATTCCGATTCCGGAAAAAAAAAACGATAGGTTAACTATATAAAAAAAAGGTCTAAATTAATTAGAAGTGAAAATAGATCATAAAGTTTACATTGCCAAGTTGGTAAAGTATAGATGGTGGACTTTTTCCTCTTTATTAGAGCCCAGGGTTCAATTCCCACTTTTTATTTTTTCTTCACTTATTTTTAACTATCTTTTTTATATATAAGTTCAAATATCTTTTTAAATTGAGAATAATTAATTTCCATTGTTTGAATTCTATTTTAGTCATTCATTAGGGGCTTCCTTGATTTTTTTTAACTAATTATTAATTTTATTCACTTATAATAATATGGATAAATCTTTGAATTTTTTACATAACCATTCAATTAAATTTATTTAAAGTTTCGCAAAGCTCATTTCATTATTACTTAATTTTTAGCCTAAATCTCGCTCACCCCTGTATTACGGGCTGACTTCGCCACTGTTTGGGAGGGTTGTCTGTCAATAAAGTTAGATATGGAAAAAACCTATGGCAGAGTTGACTGGAATTTCACAAAAAGGTGCTAGAAAAATTTGGATTTCACAACACTTTCATCTCTTGGGTTATGGAATGTGTAACGACTGTTTCTTTCTCATTATTAGTAAATAACGGCCCTATGGACTTGTTCCTTCCCACTAGGGGTCTCCGACAGGGGGACCCGATATCCCTCTTCCTGTTTATCTTAGGGGCAGAATTATTGGCTCGAAAACTTTCAGCTGAATCTAGCTTGGTTAAAAGCCCTATTGGCTTTTCCTTTGGAAGTAATGGCCCTCGTATTTCGTTCCTCTCTTTCGCTGATGACATCATTATTTTCTCTAAAGGGAGTGTTGAAGCTGGTACCAAAGTAAGATCAATTATTGATGCATACTGTAAAATTTCTGGTCAAAAAGTGAACTACAATAAGTCAAGTTTCTAAGCTACAAAAGATATTTCGAACCACATGATTTTAGAACTACGGAATTGCTTAAACATTTCAAATGAAATGTCATTGAAAAAATACCTAGAGTGCTCGATTATCAATGTAAGGGTAAATAAACACACATTCAAGGATATCATCTGTAAATCTAAAGAACAACTTAGCAAATGGCGAGGAGAGGCTTTATCACAACAGGGGCGTGCTATTTTAATCAACTCTAACCTATCAGCAAAGCCACTATATGTTATGCAAAAAATTATGCTACCAACTGCAATCCACGGAGATCTGGATCAGATTAATCGAACTTTTTCCTGGAACAAGGACCTGCAGTATCGACCACTAATAAGCTAAGACAAGATTTGTAGACCAAAAAAGTGTGGGGGATTAGGGATTCGGAAATCCAAGGACATGAATAAAGCACTTCAAATGAAACTCTTATGGAAGATCCTGGCTGAACCAGATAATGTTTGGGTCAATCTGATTAAACACAAGTACCTTTGTTCTATAAACATTTTAGAGTACAGGAGGAGTGGGGTCGTCTCTTGGCAGTGGGCTAAGCTGACTTCCCTAATAGACAAATTCAAAAAGGGGCTTATTTGGCCGGTTGGAAATGGGAAATCAATTAAGTTCTGGACTGACAATTGGATTACTAGTTTACTACCTCTAGTCTGCAGTCTAGAACCGACTGCCCTCAAATCAGTAACATGGAGCAAACTGTCAGCGACTACATCATGGGCGGAAGATGGTGGGAGGAGAAGTTGAATAATGCTCCGCCAAGTTGCATTGTAAATGAAATTATTGACATTCCGCTTCCAGCCTCCTTCTATGAGGATCGGCTTTACTGGTGGCCCGATAGGGCTGGCTGGTTTACTACCTCAAGTGCATATAAATTAATCACAGACCAAACATCCCTTCGCATAGATAACAACGCTTGGATATGGAAAGTGAATATTCCACCTAAGGTTAAGAATTTCATGTGGAAGGTTTCTCAGGATGGCCTTCCAACGACGTCTAGGCTATCTTGTAGGGGTGCCTCTGTCCCTTCCACCTGTTGTCTGTGCGATAGTTCGGTTAAGGATGACATTCACCTCCTACTAGATTGTCCCTTTGTATGTTCTCTCAATGCATTCCCATCTCGTGTACATTCTACCATTACCAGCATGGTCACTCAATCTCACGACATTAAGCCTATTTTATCATTTATTGGGAACAATTTATCCTCTTCAGCTAAGGAGTTGCTCGTCTTTACATGGTGGTCTATATGGTATATCCGAAATCAACATATGTTTCGACAGGTACCCATTCCAAGGAAAGAGATGGCTCTACGCTTGATTCACTCCCACGTTGATAGTTGGCAGAAAACTGTATGGCTAGAGGCTAGTCTAGAAGATGAAACCCCCCAACAATCCCAGGGTTCCAACCCTCCGACCAAGAAGAAGAGCCAGAGAAAGATCTCATGGAACAAACCCCCGAATGGGCATATGGAAGCTTAATTACGATGGATCATCACTGCCAAATAATGATAGGTTGGTGCCATTATTCGGGACTGGAATGTCCTACCAATACGCACGTGTTATAAAAAACTTGGTAAACAAAGTCCTCTCAAAGCGGAAACACTAGCCCTTAAAATGGGAGTCCAAAACGTCATTCAACTCAACTTAGACAAAATCTACATCGAAGGCGACTCCAACATAGTGATTGACTACTTCAATAAGAAATCTAAATGTCCCTGAGAAATTGAGCTTATCCTGTCCGATGTCGAACTTCTTCTATCGACTGTGAAGGAAGTTTCTTTCCTTCATGTGCCCCGTTTGGGTAATAGAGTGACGGATAAGGTAGCATACCTTTGCCACTCTGCCCGGGGTGTCGATATGCACAACAATTCCGGTCTTTTATACCTCATCCGCAAGGATGCTTCCGAGTAGACTTTGTTCACCCGAATCCTTTCCTAATCAAAAAAAAAATATGCAAATGGAATCCAAACACACTCTCTGTCGCCATGGGTCCAAATCGTCTATCCGGTTGTCCCCATCCGTGTCCCTTTATACTGTCCCTCCTCACAATCTTTCTATTTTCTTTTTCTTTTTCTTTTACTATTTAATTTTAATTTTTTTAAAATCTGTTCCCCACCGATTTGGATCCGGTGGAATTCAAGGAAAACTCTACCAAATAGAGTTTTTCATTCATCTCTTAAAAAATAAAAGAAAAGAAAAAAATAAAAAAAATTGAGGATAATGGTGGGGGAAAGGAGTGGGGATTTTTAAGCACTAATTTTAAAATCAGTAGTTAGAGTCTCTACAAAATTCTCCAAAATAGAGAAATATAAATTACAAATTCTGAATTTTTTTGGGTTGAATTTCAACAGATTCTCCATTATATAGTTTATCCAAAATATATAAAATTTTCTCTAAATTTAAGAAATAATCTCTATTTCTTTTCTCCATTCTCTATTTTAAAGAATGTAATGGAGAAACTATTGTACTAAAATCAACCAAATATTCTCCAAAAATTCAATAAGGATAACTGTTAGGGTTGTTCTTCATATCCTCTGAAATCTACCCATAAACTTTTTTTCCAAACTCTCTATGGGATCCAACTTCCAAGGGCGTTCCCGATGGCCGCCCCTGCTTCCCTCAGACACGTGGGCACATGGCCCACATCTAAAACTGTACAGCAGCCTCGTTCCGAGAAATTGTGGACCCCATTTCAACTACTGCAATTACTCAAACGGTCAAACATCCCTCCCTTCTTCACGACTGGCCATTACTTTGAAGTCGGTGACGGATTATCCATTTCGGAATGGCTTACCGGAAAGGATTTGTGAGTAGTACTTATAGGTCCCGATTCGAACCCCGTAATAACTCCTCTTTATTTACCAATACAAGGTGACGGATTGGGATTTTTTTTTTTGAAAAGGTCGAATTTTTTTTTTTGTTTAAATATGCTTAAAAAGCCCATATTTTTTTAAAATTTACATAAAAAATTTTAGCAGGAAAAAATTATTTAAAAAATTTATAAAAGTCAGTTTAAACAGGTTTGAGCCCATACATTTCCCTAATCAAAAGAATTAATTTCCCTAAAAAATAAATTACTTGTTTCATTACTTGAGCTCTCTTTTCCGTGAGAATTACTCCGTAGTATTATTGATTAAATTTTCGTTGTTCGTTTGCCTTTTTCATTCAAATGATTTTATAGACATACGAAATATGGGATTTTCTATTTTAAGCATTTGAAGTATAGTTTAAGTATTTTGATTTGGGTAATATTTTTCATAGATACATTAGTTTAGCTATTTTAAAAGTAGATAATTTTTCAGTTCGGATTCCTGACAAACATTTTGAAATTATTTATCGTTTGATTTTTCAGCATGTTTTTTTAAGGAGCTAAAAACTGTATAAAATATAATTTTTTTAATTAATTTTTTCTTATACTTAATACTTACATGTATGAAATTATATAAAAAAATTAATTAAAAAAATATATTTTATATAGTTTTTACACTACAAGATAAATGACAAATAATTTAAAACGGAGGGAGTATATATATATATATATATATATATATATATATATATATATATATATATATATATATATATATATATATATATATATATATATATATATATATATATATATATATATATATATATATATATATATATATATAATGGAGATCGACTGGATCTATGATTATTCAAAAAGGACAAAGAGAAGTTGGAAACGCCTATTGATCCAAAAACACAGCCAACCCTAATTAAAACTTTTTCCTCTATTATATAAAAAGGGAATGCAAGTTTAAAATTTGGCAAAAAAAAAACAAATACCTCCTTTTTGTTACTAGTATCCATGCTAAAACAAAGCCATGTTTCCAAAACAACCACCATTTATTCTTCCTACCCATCTTCTCCTTTTCATATTCATCCTTCATTCTTTTGTCTTCTCATTCCAACAACAAACTTGTGATCACCTAGATCAATCCGCACTTCTCGCCTTCTCGACAAATATTTCATCGTCTTTACTTCCGCTAAATTGGTCTTCTTCTATAAGTTGTTGTCACTGGGAAGGGGTGGGATGCGATCCCAACGGTAGGGTAACCCAGTTGCAGTTGCCTTCTAGAGGCCTACAAGGGATAATCACCTCCCCTATTGGGAAGCTCACAAACCTTCGAGTCGTAGATCTGTCTTCGAACAACCTTCTTGGCTCCATCCCTCAAGATATTGGTAACCTCTTATACTTGAAAAAGCTTCATCTTTACAATAACCGTCTTAGCGGTCTTATACCATCGTCTTTGATGAACTGTACAAAACTAGTGGAGATATTTTTGAGGAGTAACCATCTCAATGGAAGTATCTCAACAATAGATTTTTCGAGACTTGCTCGACTCCAAAGCTTGATCTTAGGAATAATAGCTTGGATGGCATATTGCCAGAAAGCATATACTCATGCAAGTCACTCGTTGCACTTGGAGTAGACCGCAACAATATTATAGGCCAAATCTCGCCCAAAATCATTGAGCTAAAATCTTTGGCTTTCGTTTCGTTAGCTAGAAATTCCTTGACAAATATAACCGCAACCCTTAGAGTTTTAGCAAAATGTAAGAACCTAACCACCCTCTTCCTTTCGAACAACTACTATGGTGAGTCCCTACCGGTACATAGAAACTTTATAGGCTTAGGTGAGTTCCCGAAGCTTCAATTCTTTAACCTTATAGACTGCGAGTTTGCCGCAGGCCCCATCCCACATTGGCTATCTAATTTGAAGAGTTTGGTTGTTTTAAACCTTAGAGGTAATAGATTGACTGGTAGTATACCGAGTTGGTTTGGTACTCTACCGAACCTACTTAGATTAGATTTAGATAACAATAGTTTGTCCGGAGAGCTTCCTCATGACTTGTTCCGATTTCCAGCCCTAATCTCACACAACACCGTTCAAGCAAACCTCGACAACTCATCTCGATTTGAGCTCCCTATATTCCTTTCCAGCGACACTTACATTCGGTCGGAGTCAAACATTTACAATGGGATAGCCCTATCCTCCAATGCATTAACCGGTTGTATCCCAACAGAGATTGGCGAATTGCGCAATCTTCAACAGCTATACCTAAACAACAACCATTTTTCTGGTCACATTCCAAGTAGTATCTCCAATTTAACAAATCTAGAGCAGTTGGATCTCTCCACAAACGACTTGAGTGGAGAGATTCCAACCTCACTAAAAAGTCTTAGTTTTCTGTCACATTTTAATGTATCTTATAATCATCTCGAAGGTCCAATACCAATCGATGGTCAGTTTTCTACTTTCCAAGAATCTAGCTTCGAAGGTAACCCTGGCTTATGCGGAGTATCCGTAAAACACCGGCCTTGTTCTAATCCTACAATATTAGAAGCAATGGATAAAAATACAAGTCACGGAGGCCGGCGACAGTTTGTAGATGGACTTTATGTTGGGTTTGCCTCGGGTTTTGCTACTATTCTCATTTTCGTAATGTCGTGTTTTTGGTTCAACGTCAGTATAGAATAGCTAAGTTCAATTTATTGATGTAAAACATAAAGGTTGTACTCGATCAATTAATAATCAAGGAGGCTATGTTGTTCTTTATCACTGTGAAATTGTGAATTATTCCTTCTGATTCAAAATAAGTGTTGTTTTAAACTTTTGAATTTAATCTAAAATAAGTGTCGTTTTATATCTTCTAGGCATTTTAATAGATTGATTAATAAAAATTGTTATTGAAAATTGTATTTGTTGACTATTTTTTTCTTTCAATTTCTCTACTTATTGGTTAAAAAAGTTGGTAAGCATTTAATAATAGAATTTCGAAAAAAATATATAAAATCAATGATAATTAATACTTTACTTAAAAATCTATATCTAATATAATACTAAAACAGATGCTAGAAGATGCCACATGGCGGCACATCCTTAAACCAGACTTACGTGACAAGTTTTCCTTTAATGTGGCCCCACCTAAATAATTAATTCAATTTACTCAATTATTAATTAAAATAAATCTCATATCTTTTATTTTCGAATTAAAGTGATTAAAAAAATTTAAATACTAAATAATTATTTTTCTATGATAACTTTAATTTATTTTTTCTCATTTATTTTTAATTAAAGCTCAATATATTTTTTAGTTACCACATTTTACCCAAAAATTAGTGTTTTTTTTATTTAGTAATTCTTTCACAATGATTGAAATATCTAATCTAATATCTAATATATCTAATATCTAATATAATACTAAAACACATGTTGGAGATGCCACATGACAGATTCTCCTTCAATCATCCTATGTGGTATGATGCAGTTAAAGATGGGTCCACATTTGATTTAAAAAACATTTTTTCAAATTAAACTTTTATTCATCAAACTAATTCATCCAATATTTATAACCATTATCTATTCTCGAATCCCTCAAAATGAGGGATGTTTATCTCTTTACTAACCAAAATATTTCAATATTTAATACAATTACACACTTGATATTTCAGATTGTAGAGAAGTGATTTTAGTAACAAATGAGATTTAATAAGATTTTCCAATCTTACCCAATAAAATTTTGTGATTTTTTTTTTAAAATTTGGATGCTTATCACTTTTTATTTAAAAGATTGCATATTTATCTAATTAATTGCTAACTTAATTTTCTAATTACTCTGGAACATATCTTTAATTTTTAAAACAAAAAACAATTTGTTTAACTTACCATACAATTTATACGTTGACATAGATTTAACATTTTCTCATTAACCCAAATAAATAAAAAAGAATAATTTTTTAAAACAAAATTAAGGCTGACCATCTTCATAACAAACATGAAATAATTATAATGAATATTTTTAAATGTGTCATCTATTTCACTTATCATACAATCTACTCTACTCTAGCTCATATTTTTCATTTTTGTTCTCTATACCCAAATCAAACAACAATATTTTTTAATCCGCTTTTTCCAACAAATTAAGTCTACGTTCATAACAAACCTGAAATTAATAATTAAACATTTTTTTATTATGGATTGATTTAAAATAAAATGATTTGTTTTAAATTTTTAATTATTATTTAATTAGTTGAATTTTTAATTATATATTGTTTAATGATTTTAATTATGATTTGATTTTAACAAATATTTGCAATAAAGATGATGACATTGATGAGTACAAATGTAAACGATGGTCGATTCCATAGTTAAATTATTCAAATATTTGTACATATATTTTTTCAATTATATGTACAACTATTAGTCAAACATTATAATGAAAATGGTATCATTACTTTTTTAGTATTCTGTATATGTTATAATTAATAGAATATGAAAGACGGAGGATATTTCAATTATATACTTGGATTTGAAAAAGATATATGCTCAATGGTAAAAATAATATGCTTAGTTAATTACATGAGTTAATTTTTTTTAAAGTTGTAAAATATATGGGATATCAAACATTTCTTTTTGAAAAATAGGATTAAGTTTTAAAAAATGAGAATATGAAATAAATGAACAGATCGAATACAATATATGAAAGTTTCGAAAAAATATTATAAATAATTTTTTTAATAAATTATGTTCTAAATTTTGGATAATTTTTTTAAAATTAAATATTTTTCTATTTATATTATATTATATTTTAAAATTTAGGTTGAGATAACTTAAAATTATTATCTTTTAGTATATAATTTATACTTATATTTTAATTAAATAATTAATAGTTCAAATTTTGTATTATATGTAGCGCACACTACATGTAATGAAACAAATTTTATATCAATATTCGCATAAGGTGTGGATACCAAATTAGCTTCTTAAGATAATACATGATAGTCATACGTTAAAAACGTCACATCGCGACCAAAGACTTACGTCACATCCCCCATAGAGTTCTATAATTTCATTGGTTTATAATTACTGGTGGGTCCCTCTTTATTTTGACAAATCTAATTTTATTAATTAACATATATAATCCAACTTTAGATTTTCAGATTTTTTACTTTAATTTATATATTTAACTACTTTAAAAAAATAAATAAATACTTAATTATTTGAAATGTTGAACGGTAAAAAAAAGCTTACCTTCTTAATAATTTTAGATGGTTTATTAGGGTTAAATCTTACACAAATCACTTTTGCTAATTTTAGATTTTTTTTACCATTTTAAAATTAGTAATCAATCAAATATCAAATTAAGACTAATGAATAATACAATTATGATACTCAGTACCCACACCTTAAATAACTCATAATTAATATATAGTTAGAATATATGAATGTTTGACTTTAAAAAAAATTAAAGATGTTTGCGTTAAAGATATTGATATGAGAGTGGTAATTCAACCATTTTTATTTCATGTAATTTCAACTAATAAAATTGCACAATTCAAATAGCTTCATGTACGCTCCATTTTCGGCTAACCATATATAATAGCAACTTCTTTGTCCATCTTAAGCTTTAATCCCTAAGTTATTAATTAATTTATATTAAGGTATGGGTGTATGCGCGCGCATGTCTTAGATACAATTATTGGAATAATTGTGAAAGTTTTACTTGAACAAACTTGGTCTCTTTAGGCTTCTTTTATAATCCCAAATATATTGACGTTAAAATGATACAACAAATATTTAGAAAACTATATACATGCTTTTATATCTTAAGTTAAAGTAGAGTTATGTAACAACTGTACGGGCAGATTTAAAAAAAATTATAACTGCTACAAACAATTGAATGATTTATTTTTTAACAGTCATTAATTTTATTTTAGCTTTTACAGGATTCACTATTTTCTATTAGGGTAACAGATAAATTATATATCTAGATTACCTTAATAGAGCAAGATTTGCTCTATATAGTTTTTTTTTTTTATAAATTAAAAGTCTTCCGTATACCAATATGTTTTTTACTTTTTTTTTTTGGTTTAGGCAATGATTCGGGAGGGATGACCTACCCGATAGCATCCTATCCGGTTTCGTATACCAATACGTATTCATTGTTGACATGAGTACATCTGAAATAGTAAGCCCGTGCCTTAGGCACGGGTACTGTACTAGTAAAATACTAAAACAGAGACCGCTGGAGTGACCTCGCTGCCACGGAATTTTCTGGATTAAACAGGATTATTTTTGCCTGCGTGGCATTCTCTGGATTAAAGTGGTATTATATTTGTGGGCCACATCAATTAATAAACCAATATAGTTGGATGAAAAACTGATCTTTCTAGATCAAATAATATATCCAATATAACCTTATATCTTAATTAGTTTTAGTTTTTTTTTTCAAATAAAATTTTAGAAAAGAAATCTATGTATAATCCTATAGTATAAAATATATATGTACCATACCTATTTAGTTATATTGATACTCCGAAAAGTGGATGGGTAGAAGTTATAATAGTTTTGACAATTTATTAATTATATATATATATATATATATATATATATATATATATATATATATATATTAATTGCATATTTCTCTTTTTATTTTGATGGGTCATATTATATATAAGGATATTTTTTACAAATTATACTACCACTTATTTTATTTCGTTTTTTATATAATAAAACTACATTATACCTTTGCTCGATTTTTTTAAATTATATTTTAAAAAATCTGCGCACCAATTTTTTTTTTTTAAAATCTTAAGTTTAATTTGATGACTCTAATTAAAAAAAATCTTACTTCTTAATCATATAATGTTGCTCAATCTAAATGAATATGACATGTATGCAAAAAAAAAAACACCATTTAATCCAGCAAATGTTACGTATGTGGATCGCATCAGGGACCGTTTTAAGGCCAAGCCTTTGTTTTAGTGTTGTGCAATTTTTTTAATAAATTTTATTATATGAAACAACTTTGAATTTATATAAATTACTACTCCATATAAAGTAAATATAAAAATAAAATAAATTTATTACTAGCCCGCTGTGAGATTTTTTTAATAAATTTTATTATATAAAATAATTTTGAATTAATATAAATTACTACTCCATATAAAGTAAATACATCAAATTGAGAAATAATATCAAAATTTTTAAAAAATAACTTGGGTTTACGATTTAATTATATGATTAAGATGATGCTACCGATTGATACCTTACAATATAAATTTATTAGAAAAATATTATATCAAAGTTGAAATTAAATTCATCAACGAAGGTGGAAGGAGTTGATAAGCAAAATATTATATCTAAATCGATCAAGGGAAAGTTGATTGAATAAGCAGATGAATTGTTTGAAAATTTACTATGGATTAGGCATGCTAAAAACTCTACTTTGATATCTAATTAAAATTTATCTAAAATGATAAGTTTTTTTTGACCTAATTAAGATATAAGGTTGAATATTTATTTTAAAAAAAACTAATTAAGATATAAGGTTACGTTAGATAGATTGTTTGATCTAAAAAGATAGGTTTTTACCTAACTATATTGGCTTATTAATTGGTGTGACTAAAAAAGATAATACTATTTTAATTCAGAATGTGACACGTATAAAAAATAACACCATTTTAATCCAGAAAATATCACGTATACTAATTGTACCGGAGCCCATTTCAAGCCAAACAAATATGATTAATGTAGATTCAAAAATGTTTACATTCTCAAACAGAGGCCAATGACGCGACCTCGCGGCCATGGAATTTTCTGAATTAAACGGGATTATTTTTGCTGATGTGGCATTTTCTGGATTAAAGTGGTATTATATTTCTGGCCCACATCAATTAATAAACGAATATATTTAGCTAAAAACTTATTTTTTTACATAATCTATATATTCAATATAACCCTATATTTTAATTACATAAATATATCATATATATGTACTCCACTTATTGTTGAACCAATATATATAATTTTGTTATCTCAAATAATGGGCCTTTTTTTTTTTTTTTAAATATTCAACCTTATATCTTAATTAGGTACAAAACTTATCATTTTATATAAACAATATATCCAATATAAAAAAAAAACTAACACCACTATTCATTCGATCTATATCCAAATAGCAAAATTTTTACATAATTTGACAAAGATAAAAATTTGTAATGCTAAGATATTACAGAATTTGCAATGCTAAGATTTTGAATCCAAATTATTAGATGATAACGAATTGTGCTCGCTCTACAAAAAGATAAAGCATTGATCGTCAAACTTCATCCATCGTCAAAATGTACAATACAATACACATCTTTTATTATTTAAATTGATATTTACTGTATAATATATTTATATATAATATATAATTTATTATCAATTTTGTTATTTACTGTATTATTTTATATAAAAAAATCCAAAACTATGGATTTATATCGTTGGTATGATTTGGTTGGTTCTCTCAGAGTTCCACCAGGACACAAAATTAAATCAGTTTTTTACATTTGTACACAATTAAATTTATATCTTTATCAATATCTATATCTATATTTAATACACTAAAGCAGAGGCATGAAATTGGCTCTGATGCGATTCACATACGTTTCATATTCTGGATTAAAATGGCGTTAATATCGCATACGTGTCATATTATATTAATATGCTATTATCTTTTTCTTATCTATATCAATTAATAAATTAAATTATATAATATCACAAAAATATTTTAATAAGAGAACACATATGATTAGTGTAGATTCAAAAATGTTTACATTCTCCAAAACATAGCACAATTGAAAACTATATATTTACTTTATATGAAATAGTAATTTATATTAATTCAAAGATATTTTATATAATAAAATTTATGAAGAAACCGCACAACGGACGGATACCGAATACTAGTTACATTAAAAGCTGAAACGACACGTCTTTTAGATCGGAGGGAGTACTCTGTTGGCGTATAAGTCAAGGTGACTTGTTGTATTAATTTAAGAGATGGACAAAAAAGCAACGTCGGCTAGAAAGTTAATTAATTACTTTTTTTTATATAAAAAAAATCTGGAACAATAAAAAGTTATTCAAATTCCGCAAATTGAAACTCCTATGGCGGCTCCCTTCATTGCTTCATCTTCTTCTAAAACCCAATTGAATAGAATCATATGTGAAATGGTGCTCAAGTGGAAGCTTGATGGTCCTCGTATAGTCGTATGGGTCAAACAAGACGAAAGAATTTTGGCATTTTTATAAGTCTCGTTTTTTAGATGAGAAGGTATTGTATATGTAATTTTATAAAAATGCTTTTAGGAACGTTTTTTAGACAAGAAGATCTTTGGTGAATTGTACGCTTATATTGGAAATACTTCTAAGGGATAACCAACTTAGTGGAGATATTTCAAAGTTAGATTTTTCGCGACTTGCTCAACTCATGAAGCTTGATCTTAAGAACAACACCTTGAGTGGCACTTTGCCGCGAAACATATACTCTTGCAAGTCACTCGTTGCAATTAGAGTAGCTCAAAACAATGTAACATGCCAAATCCCATCTAACATCACTGAACTAAGATTCTTATCTTTCTTTTCCATATCACAAAATTCCTTCACAAACATCACCGCGACACTTAGAGTCCTAGCAACATGTAACTATGTAAGAACCTAACCAGCATCTTCCTTTCATCCAACTTCTATGGCGAATCCCTACCACTCCATAGTAACTTTATCGTTTTAGGCGAATTCCCAAAGATCCAGTTCTTCTTCCTTGAGAAATGCCACTTTGCGGCAAGTCCCATTCCCAATTGGCTATCGAATTTGAAGAGTTTGCTCTATTTAAGCCTAGACGGTAATAACATGATAGGTAGAGTTCCAAATTGGTTAGGTACTCTCCCAAAACTATATAGATTAGAGCTCTGAACTGGTTATATAGATTAGATCTAAATAACAATAGTTTGTTCGGTGAGCTTCCCACTAGATTGTGTCAGCTCCCGGTCTTTGTTTACAGTGGCAACGTTAACACCTACATTCGTTTCAAGGACCCTAGCTATACTCTCGTCGGCTAGGCCTCTCCTACAACGCTTTTACGGGTAATATTCCTGAAGAGATTGACAACTTACGAAATCTTCAAGAACTAGACCTCAATAACAACCATTTTTCTGGCCACATTCCAATCAATATGTCAAATTTAAGAAAGCTAGAAATGTTGTACCTCTCTACAAACAACCTCACTGGAGAGATCTCACCTTCACTCGCAAGCCTCAGTTTCTTGTCGCATTTTGACGTGTCTTATAATGATCTTGAAGGTCCAATATTGACATGTACCTCTCTACAAACAAACTCACTGGAGAGATCTCACCATCACTCGCAAGCCTCAGTTTCTTGTCGCATTTCGACTTGTCTTATAATGATCTTGAAGGTCCAATATCGACATGGGGTCAATTTCTTACTTTTCCAAAATCTAGCTTTGAAGGTTATCCTGGCTTATGCGGCGAACAATTGAACCACTCATGTTCTGAGCCCGCAACATCAAGAGCGTTAGATGGAGATGAAAGTGATCACCATGAAACCTCGTCGGATTTTCTAGATGGTCTTTTTGTCAGTTTTGCTTCGAGATTTTCTTGTATTCTTGTGGTCATGGTGTCATATGTTTGGTTTAACGACTATGATAATCGTCGGCCTTCAAGGCGATCATGGCTAGCTGATCAATGAAGTTTATGTTTACTAGTTCTAGGTAGTATTTGGTTTATTCTGATGAATTGTATTGTACGTCTATCTGATTACACCAATTATGTGGAATAGTGCAAATGCAATTTTTATATAGTTGTTTTTTTTTCTTCTTGTGTTTAACTTTATGTTTGTGTGATAAACTAAGCAGTCTAAGTGGTTGGGTAAACAAAGAAAAAGAAAAGCGCAACCAAGCGCGCTTTACTGTTAAGGCCAGACCTATACCTTAGCTCCGCGCATCCTCCCTCCCCAGCTTGACCGGCTGTTAACGCTCCTCTTCCTTGCCGCCCACAACTTGTTGGACAATAAATCTGCTGAAACCCGCGACATACAACAAACTTGCTATAAGCGTTAGTGGATGTAGGCTGAACTCGTTTATGTGAAGGGGCTATGGCTGAGGTGAAGTGTGGTATGGAAGCCACTGAATGAGAAACGATTTCCCCCGACAAAGGTGCAGATCGTATGTGAGGCAACGTCCTCCAAGGATTTCACCGACTTCTCTCACTGGTGCACTCAAGGGAGAGAAGATGGAACTGGAATCGGCGCTCAGAATGGGAAAAGGGTAGAAGAAAATAGGAGAGGGAGCTACAGAGGCGATTGTTGTTCGATATGTTTAAAAGCCAATTCCTTGATCCGTGTTTCTGCTGCTTGTCCGGCTGATTGCCAGACTTCTTGAACTTCTGACCCTTCTTTGGTTTCATGTTTGGCTTAGAACCTCCAGGCTTGTTTCCCTGCTAGGACCTATCAGATTTCAAAGAAGATTCAACCAAATTAGCCTTCACAGTATCAGCAGATTTAGGCTTAGGTTTGTCTTTGAGGTGATTAGCCTCTTCGATCTTCATGTGACCGACGAGCTCTTCTAGGGTGAGATCCTTCTTTTTGTGCTTTAGATGGTTGCGGTAGCCAGCCCACGAGTCAGGCAACTTTTCGATCAGAAAATTCGCCTGCAGGATCTCGCACATCTTCATGCCCTCGGAGAGAATGTCAGCCACCAGGTTCTCATACTCGTGCACCTGGTCCATGATTGGTTTATGATACGTTTGGAATCCCCGATCCTTCACCTATGGGCTCGGAATCAAGAACCCAAACTTGTTGATGGCCCGATCTTGCAATATTCTTGCTAATCTCGATGTTTACAATTAATTACAATAAGGACTTGGAACTATTGTGAAAGAAAGGAAAACAAGTAAATAAAACTAGTAAAAGAAACAACAAAAGAAGCAGCGACGGCAACACAACAGCAATGGCGACGGTGGCTGCAGAAGAGTGCTGTGAACCGCGCCTGCGGGCGCAGCAGGCCTGCTGCGGCCGCTGCCAACGGCAGGCGTGAGCGTGACAACGACAGAGGCCTTGGTTTCTGCGACGGTTTCTAGGCTAATGGCGACGGTTTCTGGACAGCTTTGTGTGTTTGTTGTGTTTGACGTGTGTTTGATGAATGAGTTTAGATCTTGGTTTGGTATCGGATGAACAAGAACGTAAATTGATTGCGAAGACTTTTGGATTGGAGGATTGAAGAACCTTTTTAATCCTAAAAAGGGTTCCTCAATATATTTTCTAATCTAATTTTATTGAATGTAGGAAAGTGTTTAAATAATAAAGCATGTCAATTCTATCTTTGCAAAAGATAGAGTTTTGGCTTAGATAAATAAATATTAAATCCTAATAATAGTAATAAATAAATCCTAGATAAATATTCCTACTTAGTGGACAAGGAAAATATCTAGAAGAGATAAACTTTCCTTTTCCCTTTTATTCACCTAACTAAGTATTACTAAAAATAAGACATTCCATAAATAGCTCAAACTAACATAGGAGTTACTAAATATGGAAAAAATCTAAAAACTAATAATAATAATAAATAAATAAAAGATCTTTTCTTCAATCCATTGTGGCGCCTTCTTCTTCCTCTTGATGATGACACTCTTTGCTATCAATGGCCCTCGAATCGGTCTTGAGAGGTCGCCTGGATCAAGATCATTGTTTGACCCACAGAAGGCCATCTTGATCCACATCAGTTTATCACCGACAATCTTGAACTGCATAAACTTTCCAACAATATATTTCTTTTTCCCTGCATCGTCAGCCCCATATTTCTTCTGCAGCAGATCCCAAATAAATTTAGCAGATTTATGAACAAAGATCAGATCAAATATGGGGTTCGAGACATGGATGAGAAGATGGCCTCGCACAGACTTATTTTCGGACTCGTACTGTTTAGCCCGTGCGAGGTCATCATCGATCAGCAACATTCTTACCCTTTTCGACAGCCTTACCCTTGTCGATAGCATCAACATCGTCGTCCTTACCCTTAGCGTCTGCAGCGACGACGACTGAAGTTGAGGAAGAGGTTGCCGCAGCAGCAGGGGCGTCCTGTAGAAGGACGTAATCGATCTCCAATTGCTCGAAGAAGATGAGCATCTTCTGCGACCATCGCTTGTAGTTGGTCCCATCCAGCGGCTCCAATTTCGAGAGATCCAAGAGCGGTTTGAAGAACTGAAACGCCATCGTAGAAACAAAGGAATTTCGCTTCTAAATTGTTGGTGCGATTGCGAATGTAGCCTCAATTTTGATTGTAAAACCGCTTTGAAAGATCAGTGAAAAAACCCGTGTTTGAAAGTGTTTAAGGTTGTGGCGTGGTATAAAAAGGAACCACTGCCTTAGAAGCGAAATCGCCCTGACACCGTGGTGCAGGTCGGCTACAGGTGTCGCCCCCCAAGGATACACAATGGACTTCTCAGGCGTGCACTCGCCGTCGAAGCAATGGAACCACCCAGGACTCAGAACGGTTTACAGAAGAAGAGAGAAGGAGGAGATCATGTGTGTTCTTTGTTGAAGACTGAAGGAGCATCGGTTTTTAAAACACAAAAGAGACGCTTCACTTTGCTGAAATCTCAGAAAGAATCTAAAACCGTTTTTCAAAACGTGTGACAGAGTTGAATTAGTCAAAACCCTAATTAAACATTATCCGAGGCCAATTAGTTGATAAAATTAAGGTGACCAGCACCACACCGCGCACGTGTCACGGACCGGACCGGTGGCGGCGGTGGTGGTGCGCGCGTGTGGGACTCCTATCCCAACTCTCTATAACCCTTTGAAAAACTCCTCCTTAAAAACAACCCCTCAACCCCTTTTGTAATCAATGTGGGACTTTAAGAAGTCCAAAAGACACTTTGGAAAAATCCCCAAACGAACATTTCCCCAACAGTCCCCCACAAATGTGAGGATTTAGGGTTTTTAAAACAAAAACATTGTTCTGAGCTGGTTTCGTGGAGAAAGTATTTAAATGCCGGTGAACGTATCTTGAACCAACACATAGTGAAGCTGAGTATCTCGCATGTCATAGAAGTGAACGAATCTTGAACTTCCAGACTCGCGAGTTGACCTCAACAGCACATACCTTCACCATTGCCCTGGTGGTTCCGTGATCTAACTGTCAACTGTAATAGTCTTCTCATACCTTGGGTGCTAAAGAGTGCTCTAGAAAGACAACCCTAGCCTTCCATAGAAGGCGACTAACCCTTCACACTCTCATAGGTGATTTCATCAAGTCCATCTCAATAGGACCACCCTTATAGGGCTATGGTATCATTAAGAGCATAAAGCTCAACCTCTACAGTTTTCGGTGAATCCATCAAGTCCTTCTCAATAGGACCACCCAACTCTGGGCTATGGACTCATTAAGAGTTCGAGACTCATCCTTTCTCATACACCTGTCCTTGGAATGGGTATGGTGTATCTCATCTCACGTGGGTTTGAGCCCCATTCCCTTAGACGATTCAAGGACCATCCTTCTGTTCAACCCCTTCATCAACGGATCTGCCAGATTCCTCTCGGACTTCACAGACTCCAAGCAAATGATACTGGAAGCAATTAACTGTCTCACAGCTTTATGTCTAATCCGTATGTGTCTCTTCTTACCATTGTATGTATTGCTGTTAGCTACACAAATAGCAGATAATGAGTCACAATGTAGAGAAATAGTTGGGGTCTTATGCCCCCACAAAGATAAGTCAGCAATAAGCTTCTCAACCACTCAGCCTCTTGATCAGCTAAATCTAATGCTATGAATTCAGATTCCATAGTTGATCTAGCAATGCAAGTTTGTTTTGATGACTTTCATGATATATGTTGTAGGAGGAAATCGAGATTGCAAATAAAATATAAAGTAAAGCAAACCGATTTGTGCCCACGCAATGATTACAAGACCTCCTCCTAATGTAGCAAAGGAAGTCAGGATCGATCCTCGAGGAAGCTGGTCAGCGGATCTCATGTAGCGGAAGAATCTCACAAGTGGTGGTCGACTTCAAGGGTAGTCGACCTCGACTAATGTTAGTCGACAGGGGCCTGGGTACAGTCGAATTCGAGCAATCAAGAGACACTGGAGCTTGGTCGATGTCGAGGAAGCTACTCGATGTCGAGGAAACTAGTCGTAGTCGAGGAATCCTTGTCGAAATCGAGTAACCTGCAGAGACAGAAGCAACAACGATCTTTGCTCGATCGAGATCAGTAGTCGACGTTAACCAGATTTGGTCGAAATCGAGGAAGAATAGTAACTAAACGAATGCAAATATCGAATTTAAACTATGTATGAAAAAGAACTTCCATGATCGGGGTTTGCAACAACGATAACCAAACATGTATAAGACAAGAATAAGAAGAATAATCATGCAATCACATCGAAGGAACAAGCTTTCGCCTTTTTCCAACAATTAGACAACTCTTTCAAGATACCCTAATTGTATCTACCGATTTTATGTTTATAATCCAAGTTGTTAACATGAATCTCTATTAAATAGGTAATAAACATATAAAGGGTAGTAGATGCTGAAAGCATAATAAAGCTCGGATCTTTACCTCAAACGCGCATGGCTATCGTCGGGCTCGCCCCGACCCTAGAAGTGAGTGGACTACTCGCTCTTCATCGCAAGGAAAGACATCAATAATAAAAGGAAATAACTTTTCATTAAGAAAACTAAATAGAGCTTACATCCGATTAGACCCAATTCCGCTCTCGCCTCTTAGCTCCTCTCGACCACTCACTCTCTCTCTACTTCTCCTCTCTAGCTTGGAATGAATAAAAATCAGCCCTATAGGCTTTATTTATAGGCTTCCAATCCTTGCTAATCAATGAAGGAAATTCTATCTATATCAAAAAGATAAAACTTTAATAAAAAGGAACATTTATCTTAAAAGGAAAACTATCTAAAATATCTAAATATCTTCATGTGGTAGATAAATCTTTCTTTCCATAGATAGTTCTTGATAAAATAGGATAGATCCGGCCTTGCTTCGTGCCCAAGTAATCATCATGATACGTTTGGGATACCCGATCATTCGCCTGTGGGCTCAAGATCAAGAACCACACCGTATATTTGTCCGATCTTGCAATGCTCTTCTAATATCTACTGATTGACAATGGAATTAAACTAATTAATAACTAATTAACCAATATTTCTTTAACTTAAGAAAATCTACAACTAACAGTAGTGGAAATAAACCAACTAATCTAAACTTAACAAAAATTAACAAACTAGTATATAGCGATGGAACTAAACTTTAATTAATCCTAAACTATCAATTTAACAAGTAACAGTAACAGGTAAACAAAGAAGCGACGGAGAGAAAGGGTGCGAGGGTCTGGCGCGCGCGCGGCGGAGCTCGGGCACGCAGGCGCTGGGCCTCAGGGTGTGCGGGAGTGCCGAGGGACAGGTTCCCGGATGGGCTCGATGGGTCGAGAGCGAAGGCGAGCGCGCGAGATCGATCGAGGCGAGAGCGAGACAGCGCGATGGCGCGACAACGGGAGAGCGAAGACGCGAGATCGCCGAGGCGCCGGATGCAGGAGCGAAGGCGATGAGGCCGAGCACTCGCGAGGGCCAGCGCCGCGCGCCTGGGCGCGAGTCTGCGAGGGGGCCTCCAATGGGTTCCTTCCTTCTTGCGACCGGTTCCAAGGTTGAAGGTGATAATTGGTTTTGGTTTTAATTAAAGAGCAAAGTGACGGTGATGGTGATGAAGATGAAGGTGAAGGTGATGAACGAAGGTGATGATGATTGTAATTGGATGAATGCCGTAGGTAACAATAACATAATAACCCGATAGCTTTTGGGATTGATAATCGAAGAACCCTTAATCAAGACGAGCTCTCAAGACTGATTCGAGGGCCATTGATGGCAAAGAGTCTTGCCCTCAAGAGGAAGAAGAAGGCGCCACCATGGAAGAAGATTCAAGATGCATGTCGAGTGGGCCTTGGCCCGTGCCGAGTGCTCTTGAGGCCCATGTCGAGTAGCTTGAATGTGTGGGCCGGTTCTAATCTTCAAATTAGCTTATTATTTTATGCAATTAGATTAATAATATACAAGATTATATCTCCTCTAGATATATCTTGTTCCCTAAGTATTTAAATTCTATCTTAGTTAGGTTTATTTATCTTTAGGTTATTTTTTCTATCTTTATCAACCTAAATTCTATCTTGCATGATTAGAATTGGTTGTTAGTTTTCTATTTAAACAATGTAGTTCTCTTTAAATTAAAGCAGATTGAATTAGAATTGAGAAACCCCTTTATAGGATTAAAGGGTTCTCGATTATCAATCCAAACCCTACCTACCTTTCGTTTCTTGTGCATACGATCCAACAAGTTAAGCACGTTGCAATTCACTTTCGTGTGCATCCGATCAATTCCCTTTGGCAGCCATTGTTGACCAAAATTAATTAGCCTTCCATTTGTTTTTAATTCTACCGATCGAAATTGAGATTTACTTTTATTGAGTTTCATTCAATCGAAAGAAATTCCAGTTCAATTGCCTACTCGACGTTAGTGGCTTCGAAGAGAGGAAATACAAGGAGCTACGCAAGATCATCACTTTTAGTTTAGCAATTGACTGACCTAGCCAATTGCTATACATCAAGTGGTATCGGATTTCAGGTTAATGCAAGTTCTTTACTCTCTTGATTTCTTTATTGAGTGATTTATTTTTCGTGCTTTATTTTTCACCATAGCCGCTGCATAAAAGTTAATTCTTTATCATTCACCCATAAAAAATTGGCACTTTATTTTTGTTATTCTTTGTATGGATCTTTAATTTCGAAGATATTGAGTTCTTGACTGTAAGTTGTGATCTTTTATTCCTAGTTGCTACATATCATGCCTATGACTGTGATTCTTGGATTAAAAGCATTATATAAACTTGTACCACTAAAGAACCCAAATTTCTCCAGTTTCTAGCCTATTTTCCCTATTTTCTTTATTTTTGCTTACTTTTAGATCATCGTAGCTTGTTATTTTTGTCCTGCTCTTCAATTTTCGATTGCTGCCTTCCTTTACAGCAGCTAGTTCTTAGTTAAAAAAAAAAAAACACAGAAAAGCCGAGCATAATTCAAAAAAAAAAAAAAAGCATTCTTTCATTAGATTGTTGAGTTAGTAACTCTTCCTTGTTAGTTCTTTGATTGCTACATGTTAGATGATCTAAACGGTTTTAAAGCATTACAAAAGAACCCCACTTGTGTGATTTTGTGCTGTGTCGACACTGGAGCCTTGGTCACACCCCTCTTTCTCTGAACCGTGTTGCAACCGTCAGATAATAGTTGACGGAGTGTGTGCACTTGATTGCCCTTGTGATTGCTATTGTCGATTATTACACCTTCTTATTATTCAAGCATCACATTGTAGTTCTTTTTCTATACACATTAAGCCGCTTGTTTATACTTGCTATCCTTGATATCCGACTTGTGGCTGATTTAATTTGCAATTTTGATTATTACTTGCTGTCTTCAATATTGCAAAATTCTGTGTCCAGGGGAATTGCTTGAATATTGTGCCTTGTTTTCTTGCTCTTTGATTTCTAAAAACTTGAATCACTCTTAGGAATCACTAGAGCTTGCATTACTTGGTTTATGGTCTTTGCTCCGTTTACTTGTTTCTCTTCTGATATTGTAGGAACATGTCGAACGACAATAACCTCACCCCTTCCCCTTCCCCGCCTACTATCGCCGATGTTCGTTCCCTCTTTCAAGAGGAAATGGCCCAATGGACCAATCGCTTAGCCATTGAAAGGGCGCAAGAACGTGGTGATTTCTTTGCCCTGTTCAACAAAACCAAACGACGTGTACTTCCATTTCAGGAAGCGCTGACGGCTGATCAAATGGAGCACACCTTTCACACCAAGTGTGTGGTTCAGACATCCACACTTTCGGTCATCGTCGAGGAACAGAGCTCTTGTAACTTGATCAACGAAAAGGTGGTCGAGTACCTCCATCTAGCAACAGCACCTCCACTGCAACACGATGGTTATAACGGTATCACGGACGGTAACTCTGACCCTCTTGTTCCTAGACAATGCTTGGTTTCGTTTCAAATGGGTAATTATTGTGATCAAGTGTTGTGTGATGTCGTTAAAATGGATTGTTGTCATATTCTTTTAGGCAAACCTTGGGTAAATGATCGGCAAGTTATTTATAATGGTCGCTTAAATACCTTTGCTTTTAAGTTTGCTGGGAGGAGATTCACCCTCCTACCCTTATCTCCTCAAGCTGTTTTGAAGGACCAGGTACGGCAACGCCAATACAAAGCCGAGAAGGAGGCTGCGGCAAGACGGGAAGCACACTGCGGCACTGACACCAATCAGGCTGCAGCCGCGGCCATACCATCCGGCACCCCTGATTCAGTCGCGCCCGCAGCCTAGGATGAAATCAAAATCGTGGGCCCAGATTCAGCACAGCGCGTCGAACTTGTTTCACAGATTCCCGTTGACTCCGACCTCGGAATTGAGTCAACTCAGTCTTGTTGCGAAGCTGACTCAACGAGCTTTCCAAGGTGTCTCACACGCTAAAGGAATCTTCCATTAAGGCACCAGAAACTGCTCTGCAAGTGGACTGCAGTGCTGCGCATGATGTGTTGGGTGCTTCTGACGACAACGATGATGACGTTGGGGACACTTCTCTTGAGTTAGCTATTGTACCTCTTGAGAATGTTCCTAATGTTGATAATTCTGGAGTTCATAGGGTTATTGGGCCTTTTGATTTTGTTCCTTTTGACTGCTCGATGATCTCTATGACAGGTGTTGTTTTTTAGGTTCCTGTCCCTCAAATTATGCTGGCACCACCTCAAATCGATTGTCAAGGAAGTTACTTTTTGGTGGTTGCTCCTTCCCTACTTCTCTTCAATGACTCAATTCGAGGACGGATCGAAGATAAGAAGGGGAGAATGATGCGGATCAAGATGACCTTATGTGGGTCCAACAATGACCTTGATCCAGATGAGCTCTCAAGACCGATTCGAGGGCTATTGATGGCAAAGAGTCTTGCCCTCAAGAGGAAGAAGAAGGCGCCACCATGGAAGAAGATTCAAGATGCATGTCGAGTGGGCCTTGGCCCGTGCCGAGTGCTCTTGAGGCCCATGTCGAGTAGCTTGAATGTGTGGGCCGGTTCTAGTCTTCAAATTAGTTTATTATTTTATGCAATTAGATTAATAATATACAAGATTATATCTCCTCTAGATATATCTTGTTCCCTAAGTATTTAAATTCTATCTTAGTTAGGTTTATTTATCTTTAGGTTATTTTTTCTATCTTTATCAACCTAAATTCTATCTTGCATGATTAGAATTGGTTGTTAGTTTTCTATTTAAACAATGTAGTTCTCTTTAAATTAAAGCAGATTGAATTAGAATTGAGAAACCCCTTTATAGGATTAAAGGGTTCTCGATTATCAATCCAAACCCTACCTACCTTTCGTTTCTTGTGCATACGATCCAACAAGTTAAGCACGTTGCAATTCACTTTCGTGTGCATCCGATCAATTCCCTTTGGCAGCCATTGTTGACCAAAATTAATTAGCCTTCCATTTGTTTTTAATTCTACCGATCGAAATTGAGATTTACTTTTATTGAGTTTCATTCAATCGAAAGAAATTCCAGTTCAATTGCCTACTCGACGTTAGTGGCTTCGAAGAGAGGAAATACAAGGAGCTACGCAAGATCATCACTTTTAGTTTAGCAATTGGCCGACCTAGTCAATTGCTATACATCACATCACGTACTCGGATTAGCCCAACTGACTCGAGGCCCAGGAAAGTTTTGGTCGACATCGAGCAGTTTTGTCGACGTCAGGTTGCTTTGTCGATCTCGGTTTCTCTTCGTCTTCTCGAGCAACTTCTCTCTTCTTCTCGAACTCGAATTGGGCTTTGGTCGATGTCGAGCAAACATGTCGACATCGAGTAAGGTCGAGCTCGAGTTGTCTTCTCTTCTCAGTTCCTCGATCTGGTTCTCTTCCTCTAGCTCAGGTGCTTCTGAGTCTTGGTCGACATCGAGGAAGTAAGTCGATGTCGAGTAGAGTCGAACTCGAGTTCTCTTCGTCTTCAGTTCTTGACTTGGTCCTACTCTCATTTTTAGTCGATGTCGAGTAACTTTCCTCGAAATCGAGTAAGTTTCAGCTATTGTCCTCTCTTCTTGGTTTCGTCCCGGAATGGCTCCAAATTCTGTAATATATAACCAAAACTTATGTAGACCTCTATAATTGACAAATAAGCATATACTACATAAATTAAAAATATTCCCAACCCGAAATATGAAAAGTACTAAGAATAAGGAGCTAAAATATATATGAAAACATGGTCACTTTAGTGGACATCAATATAGCACCACCACATAAAGTGAAAACATAGCCATTAGTGGAGCCAACCTCATCATTGTCAGTGACCCAGTTTGCATCACAGTATCCCTCCAAAGCACGGGGATAACCCACATAATGTAATCCCCAATCAAAGGTGCCTTTAAGATATCTCAATAATCTATTGAGTGCAATCCAATGCTCACTACTGGGGCTATGGGTGTATCTACTGAGTCTACTAACAACATATGCAATATCAGATCGAGTATAATTCATCAAAAACATTAAACTCCCAATTATTTTAGCATACTCATTTTGGGACACACCAATTCCAAAAAATTTCTTCAATTGCATGCTAGCATCATAAGGAGTTCTAACTGGCACAACATCAAATTTATCAAACCTTTTCAACATTTTCTCTACATAATGAGGTTGTGATAAAATGAAGCCATTTTCTTTTCTAGTCACTTTAACTCCTAGAATAACATAAACTTCACCCATGTCTTTCATCTCAACCTTAGATGACAAAAACTGTTTGGTTGAGTTTATAGCATTTATATGTGATCTAAATAACAACATGTCATCCACATATAAACATATAATCACACAATCAACACCAAACCTCTTAGAATAGACACATGCATCAGATCCGTTTACCTCAAATCCAAAGCTTAGGATAGTTGGGTGAAACTTCTCATACCATTTCTTTGGTGCTTGCTTGAGTCCATACAGGGACTTCTTCAGCTTGCACACTTTGTGTTCGTGTCTTGGAACAATGCACCCTGGATGCTGTTCCATATACATTTCCTCATTTATATCACCATTCAAAAATGCAGTTTTAACATTCATCTGATGAACAAGCATTTTATGGCTAGAAGCCAAGGCAAACAATGCACGAATGGTAGCAATTTTTGTAATGGGAGAATAAGTGTCAAAAAAGTCAATGCCATATCGTTGAGTGAATCCCCTTATAACTAGTCTTACTTTATATCTATCCACTGAGCCATCCACTTTAAGCTTCTTCTTAAAGATCCACTTACAACTAATGACTCTATTTCCTTTAGGCATATCAACTAGTTTTCATGGGTGATTAGACATAATGGATTCTATCTCACTATTAATAGCATCTTTCCAGAAACTAGCATCTAGTGAACTTATTGCCTCATCATAGGTCGAAGGATCATCTTTTATCATATGAAGACTAATGAACGTCTCATCTAGTTCATTTAAATAATTCAGTTCGACTAGAAATGCAGTCACAAAATAAGGACCAAAACTAGTTTCCTTCCTACGCCTTTTACTTTTCCTAGGTTCATCATGATCAACATGAGCATTAGGCACAACAGTATTAGGCATGGATGAAGATGCATCATGAGATGAAGAATCATTAGCAGGCAATGCAGATTTTATTATGGGAAACACATGTTAAAAGAAAACAACATCACGATATTCACACAAGGTACGATCACTCAAACACATAAAATGATATGCAGCATTGTTTTCAGCATAACCAATCATAATTGCATCAAAAGTCTTAGATCCAATAGTATCAACTTTGAACGAAGGTAACCCCACCTTAGCTAGACACCCCCACACTTTTAAGAATTTCAGATTAGGCGGATGCTCTTTCCAAAGTTCATAAGGTGTTTTGTCAAGCTTCTTATGAGGTACCTTATTCAAAATATGATTTGCGGACAATACAGCTTCCCCCCACATATTATCAGGCAAACCAGAACTAGAAAGCATAGTATTCATCATTTCCTTTAAAGTTCTATTTTTCCTTTCAGCAATACCATTTTGTTGTGGGCTATAGGGAGCTGTAAATTCATGAATGATGGCATTTTGTTCACAGGATTCTCTCAAAGAATGAGTGACATATTCACCACCTCTATCAGATCTAAGCCTTTTAATTTTTCGATTCAATTGGTTTTCTACTTCAGCTTTATACACATAAAACATGCTTTCTGCTTCATCTTTAGACCTAAGCAAGTATACCTTAGTATATCTAGAATGGTCATTGATAAGACACATTTAGGTAGTGTTAACATGTGCATTTAGATAGCTTTAGACATAATAAAGTGCATGAATTAGAGTGGTTTTCGTATTTTAGTTAATTATATAGAGAGTCGGAATCTACATATGTTTGCACATACTTTCAGGCATTGGTGGAGCTAATTGATGACATGGGAATGACCTAGCATCGAACAAGAGGGTAAAAATCAAGAAGAAATCGGAATATTGAGGGAGCTAAACCTACAAAGGATTGGAGCTGTTCAAGCTGGCGACGCTGCACTAAAATGAGTCATTCGAAGGCTGTAGTTATCGGATCGGGACGTACTTATACTTGTTGGAAAGAGGATTCTAAGACCTACAACTTTCATGTTCACCACTTTTCCAAATTCGACATTGAAAACAGAGAAATCGGGACGTCAAGATGGCTGCTGAAAGTAACTCGGGTGGAGCAAGAGCAAAACTCGGCCGAGTTATATGTTGAGCCCGAGTTATGTTGCATTTGCAAGATCTGGGGATTGTGGGACAGCTGTTCATTTAGTAAATTAGTTATATTTTTAATTAGAAATTAATTTGGGAGAAGAAAAAACGGTTGAGGGATGTAAGTGTGGAACAACTAGAAGGTGAGGAGTTAGTTTTAGTTTTGCCGATCGAACAGAATTGGACAGGAGCACCATTGGAGACTTTTGATGGTGATTTCTTTTTCAACCATGAACCACTAAATCTCTCGGCTTGGGATAATTAATCGAAGCGTCAGGTTTATCATTTCATTGTGAGATTTCTATATCCTAATACTCCTCTTCGGATATTATCAATTCTTTGCATCAAATGTTTAGGGTTTTCGTGAATTTCCATTAGCTTGATCAACTGATGCCTTTTCATGATAATCTATAGCTAGATATAGGTAATTTCTGGTTGAATTATCTATATTCTTGTGTAGCAAAATATAAATCTCTGAAACTGGTTTATTTAGGGATTTGTATAGAGAATTGATTTGCAATTGATGCAATAACTGGTTGTGCACGTCGATTGTCTTTGTTGATTTTCTTTAAGCTTAATCGATTATTGAATTGAATCTTGATAGTTTCAAGATTGTTTGATAATTAGGGTTTTCAGGGTCTGGTTGTCCTGTTAACTAAATTTGATAAGGAATTGGATTCAAAAGACCTAGTCTTTCCACAACAAAGTATTCAAGAGGAAGTTATCTATCTGATTTCGATGATCAATGAACAAACCTGATTGCTGAGATTGATTGACCTGAGCTATTCTCTTATATTCATTTCCTCAAGCTGTTTCGTTTGTTACTTTTGTCTACTTTTGTTTCTTAATTAGTTAGTTCAAATCATCACAATCCCCCCTCTTTGTTTCTTGTTCTTGTTGACACACTTGACTTACATACAAATCGTTGACTCTCTGTGGGATCGACCCGTACTTGCCAAACTACATTAGTTAGGTTAGTCGGATTTATTTGATAGGATTTAAGGCGATTGAAAATCCTCTGTCAAATTTGGCGCCGTTGCCGGGGAGTCAAGTTGTTATTTGTGTGCTTGCTTTTGTGTGTTAATTTAGATACTAACTTTTGTTGTGAACCTGTCTTACGGTTCACAACACATATGCTACTAACAGTTTAACATGTTGAGATTATCGCAGTTCGAAGGTGAAAATTTTCACCTATGTCTCACTAGGTTGCAGAGGTGTGTGGACATCCGCAATGTGCGAGGTTTCCACGATAGTTTGCGAGATATGGTTGTATGCGTTATAGAGGGAATGACGGCTGAGACAAAGGCACGTGTTATATACATGAGCGGCGGAAGTCTAGCAAGGTTAGGTTTGGTGGGAATTTGGGATCTTATCTGCTACATGGGTAACCAGGCGTTGCAGAAAGTGTCCTTCACACTGGAACCTCAACCAATGGATTACTTTGATGCACCTTCGGAGGATCTATTCAAGGCCTTCTACGAGGAGAATGAGCAATTATGTCAGCAAGTCTTTGAACTAGATGAACATGTGCACCGAATGTTCCAAGTGGGGAATGATATTCTAGCTTGTGAAGCGAGTGAACTACTGTCTAAACCGGTGGTTAACCCGATAGAGAGCCTCACCATGAACACTCTAGGGAGTGGCAAGGACCTGTTTGTTACACCCGAGGGAAACTTTGAAAGTCATGAAGATGTAGGTGAGTGTGTGCTTCCTATTCCTCCCTCATTGAGTTCATCCGAATCTACTCCGCTACCTCCCCTACCCTTGAGCTATGAGCATGATAATGTTTTGGCGGAGGAGGATATGTTCGCAGACGATGACAGTTTCTTCAACGATGGAGAGGAGAGTACACTACTTCCTGACATGGAGCATCATGAATCGACGCATGAGATCCCATGTGATTTATTGTCTCCTTCATTCGATGAGATTGTCTCGAGCTCGCCTATCAAGGAACCAAGTTCGGAGCTGATTTCTGTGGCCCCTAAGCAAAGAATTGATATCCTCCACAACGGTGAGAAGGTCGGTGATTATGTCGATCCTTGGGCTCATTATTTTGACATACCGCCAATGGAACTGAATTGGTGGTTCTACATACCCGCGACGGAGAGTCACACTCGGGCATATGAGGAGTTGAAGACATACTTTGTCTTCAATTTATTCGTATGTAGTGCCCGCTTACCTAGATGGTGTGCACAAGAGTTTGATTTGCTGCTGAGGGCACTGACGATGTCTGAGTGAGTCTTAAATGGACAACCAAGGTTAGTACTTCAGCTTTATACACATAAAACATGCTTTCTGCTTCATCTTTAGACCTAAGCAAGTATAGTAGCGCTTGTCACCTCTACTCTCAGTGTTCTTAACATCAGCCAAATCAAAATGGACTAACTCCAGCAATTCAGTTGTCCTTTCTAACACCGTTTTAAAAGGTTGTTTATTAAATTTGGCCTCAACACATATTTCACATTTGCTATGGTCATGTTTGGATAGGCTAGGAATCAAACCCATATCATGCAATCGGCATACAGATTTTGCATTCACATGTCCTAGTCTAGCATGCCATAAATCAACAGACTCAGCAATATAAGCAGAAGTAGAAGCATTCTCATTATTCTCAATCATGGTCTCAAGCACATACAGAAAATCAGCCTTATAAGCTTTTCCTACAAATTCTCCATTTTTGGTTAAAACCATTTTGTCAGCATCAGTCACTTGCTTAATTCCAGCTATCTCAAGCAAACTACATGAAAGCAGATTTCGGCGCAGAGAATGAACATAAAGCACATTCACTAGGGTAAGAGACTTCCTTGAGGTGAGCTTGAGTGCAACCTTCCCTTTGCCTAGCACTCGAGGGATGCTCGAGTAGCCCATGTATACCTGGTCGATGTCTATAGCATCCTCAAACTCAACAAATAGGTCCTTGTTGGCGCAGAAGTGTCGAGTAGCTCCACTGTCCAGGAGCCAATCGACCTGGCCACCCACATGGTTGACCTCAGTGATCATTGCTATCAATTGGTTGTTGTCCTGGACAACTTTGGCTTGCTGCTGGGTTGGAGCTGCGGGCTTGTTCTGCTCCTGTCCTTGGTTTTGGAGATCAGCCCGATTGCGACACTGCCAAGCCTTGTGGCCTCGCTTGCCACAAACATAGCAACCGATCCCAGTGCCTCCCTTTTTCTGCTGCTTGTCCGGCTGATTTCCAGACTTCTTGAACTTTTGACCCTTCTTTGGTTTCATGTTTGACTTAGAACCTCCATACTTGTTTCCCTGCTTGGACCTATCAGATTTCATAGAAGATTCACCCAAATTAGCCTTCACAGTATCAACAGATTTAGGCTTAGGTTTGTCTTTGAGGCGATTAGCCTCTTCGATCTTCATGTGATCGACGAGCTCTTCCATGGTGAGATCCTTCTTTTTGTGCTTTAGATGGTTGCGGTAGCCAGCCCACGAGTCAGGCAACTTTTCGATCAGAAAATTCCCCTGCAAGATCTCGCACATCTTCATGCCCTCGGAGAGAATGTCGGCCACCAGGTTCTCATACTCGTGCACTTGGTCGATGATTGGTTTATCATCGACCATCTTGAACTGCATAAACTTTTCAAGAACATTTTTTTTCCCTGCATCGTCAGCCCCATATTTCTTCTCCAGCAAATCCCAAATAAATTTAGCAGATTTATGAACAGAGATCAGATCAAATATGGGGTTCGAGACATGGCTGAGAAGATGGCCTCGCACAGACTTATTGTCGGACTCGTACTGTTTAGCCTGTGCGAGGTCATCATCAGCAACATTCTTACCCTTGTCGACAACCTTACCCTTGTCGACAGCATCAACATCGTCGTCCTTACCCTTAGCGTCTGCAGCGACGGCGACTGAAATAGAGGAAGAGGTTGCCGCAACAGCAGGGGTGTCCTAAAGAAGGACGTAATCGATCTCCAATTGCTCGAAGAAGATGAGCATCTTCTGCGACCATCGCTTGTAGTTGGTCCTATCCAGCGGCTCCAATTTCGAGAGATCCAAGAGCGATTTGAAGAGCTGAAACGCCATCGTAGAAACAAAGGAATTTCGCTTCTAAATTGTTGGTGCGATTGCGAATGTAGCCTCAATTTTGATTGTAAAACCGCTTTGAAAGATCAGTGAAAAAACCTGTGTTTGAAAGTGTTTAATGATGTGGCGTGGTATAAAAGGGAACCACTACCTTAGAAGCGAAATCGCCCCAACACCGTGGTGCTGGTCGGCTATAGGCGTCTCCCTCGAAGGATACACAACGGATTTCTCAGGCGTGTACTCGCCGTCGAAGCAATGGAACCACCCAGGACTCAGAACGGTTTACAGAAGAAGAGAGAAGGAGGAGATCGTGTGTGTTCTGTGTTGAAGACTGAAGGAGCGTCGGTTTTTAAAACACAAAAGAGACGCTCCGGCCACCTTGCTGAAATATCGGAAAGAATTTGAAACCGTTTTTCAAAACGTGTGACAGAGTTGAATTAGTCAAAACCCTAATTCAACATTATCCGAGGCCAATTAATTTACCACACCGAGCACATATCACGAACACAGACCGGCGGTGGTGGCGGTTGTGCGCACGTGTGAGACTCATATCCCAACTCTCAATAATCATTTGGAAAACTCCTTCTTAAAAACAACCCCTTAACCCCTTTTGTAATCAATGTGGAACTTTAAGAAGTCCAAAAGACACTTTGGAAAAATCCCCAAATGAACATTTCCCCAACAACGTGTTGGCGAGTTCCTTGTTTTCAATCACGGCGGCGGGTTTGTGTTTGATGTTGTGGTCTTTGATCCCGTCTCAGCCTCCAAGCGATCCTTCTCTGCTTAAAAAAACTGGATATGACAAGTCCAAAGGTAAAAAGAGCACTTCTTCTAAGAGAAAAGTTACTTTCAAACGCTTCGGGACTCCCCACTTTCGAGCAACTGTGCAGAAGTATTGCTTCCAGTGGAATGGAATGGTAAATAACTATCTAATTCCATGCTTTTTCAATTGCATCATCACTAAGTTTGATCTTTTGCAATTAGAGTTTAGAACCCTTTAAATATATATTGAGTTTTTGCAGATTATTCCAGTACAGTTGGCAAGGGACAATGGCTTAGCAGAGAGATGCTGCAAGATGACAATCGTGGACGAGAAAGATCGGTCATGGCCTGTTACTTTGAAGAATAGAGTCGCTGGAAATGGAATAGTTCAATCTTATATTTCAATTGGCTGGGGTGCGCTGGCGGATGCAAATGGACTGAAGGTCGATGACCTTGTGGTCTATGAGCTCCTGGACTCTGGGAGTCGCTCCATAATGAGATTTTATAGTATGTCCACTATCAATTTCAATATACTCTTTTTCTGATGATATGCATATTCATTAATTCATTCTCCATCATGCTTGACTCATATAACTTGAGGATTCAAACTTGCAATTGTATTGTAATCGCTGATACCCTAATGTAAAACCAAAAATGGGCAAACTCGTAGAATACTTGGGGACTGGAAAACAAGTTGCAATTGGGCTGGAAACACCAGTTGGCTGAATCTTTTTTCCTGAAGAAGTTGCTTCAAGTTATTAACAGATGCTTATTATTGCAGAGCTCTTTGCATAGGAGAGCTGATTCCACACAACACGAAGGCCGATGGTTACACAGAATAGCCATGGATGGATGGCCTGAAGATGGGGGGGGGGGGGGGGGGTGGAATCTAGAGAAGATGAGTTTCTTCATGAGTGGTATCCGCTCCTTACCTACCTGAGTTAACTTCTAAAGGACATTTGTTGTCATTTAGGCTGTTATTATTAAAGTAGTTTTAGTCTGTTAGTGAATGATTAGAGAAGTTGGACTACATTTCAATGTAATCATACTCTTTTGATTGATCATGTTAGAGGATCCAGATCTCTTGATTCTGGATTCTTGTCCGGATGCAGTCCTAGAGGGTTTCTTCTCCCATTCATCGTCGTTCAAAATCCCAGGAGCAGATTTGACGGGGGGATACTCTGTTGTTCATTAGCTGGATCAACAGGTTCCTGCTTGACATAAGACGAGGATGTAGACTCATGTAGTACCAAACTTCTGTTCTTCCTCTGAAGACGTATGCCATCCTGTTGAATTATTTGGCATGTGTGAAAAAAGATCCCATTGGAACTCGCTTAGAGTCGTCGAAAGTATAGTGTCTCTCAAAGGTAGACCTAAAGCCTCCGTGGTTGACCCAAAGCACCGAGGCATTTGACCTTGTGCAGGTTGTGTGTTAACCATTCCTGTTGATGCATCGACAGCACGCAAATTTTGTTGCTGCTGTTTGGTAAGTCCTTGAACTTCCATTGCTGGGGGACTGGGCATTTGGCCTATCTGATATAGCCGCGCAAATTGACAAGGATCATTGGCGCTGGTCACTGGTGCTCACAACTGATGTACGTGGCTATTGATAAGGAGTTTATATCTGACCAACTAAGGATCAGTTTGCATATTTGTTAATCGAGGATCTCTGTTGGGATGTTATGTAAAGCTGCAATCAGCTTGATCAGCTCAAGAACAAGCAAAATCTATATTTAGAAACTTCTATTTGGAGAATGCCGTGACGACTGCATTGATGATCAGATGAGGGAATCCCCAAAACCCTATTACTTGTCTAAGGATCCATAAATCCTTATATAGTCCTATGTCACACAGCAACCACGTGATACTACCTAGGATTATTACAGCAAGGTCCGAAAAGTAGCTGAAATAACATAAAGGGAAGCAAAGAAAGGGAAATTGTGAAGTGACCAGCAAAAGTGATGAAATGCATATCACATTTTATGATATTCTCTATATCCCCCTTCAAGTTGGACTTGCAGAGAAACCAACAAGTCCTAACTTGGAAGAGAGGTAAAGATGCTGCTTCTCACCCAATGGCTTGGTCATGAGATCAGCCAATTGGATGCCAGTCCTGATATGTTGTGGAAGAACAAATCCATCTTGCAGTCTCTCACGAACATAATGGCAATCAATGCGTAGATGCTTGGTTCTTTCATGAAAAACGGGGTTTTCAGCTATGTGAAGGGCTGCTTTGTTGTCACAAAACAGAGGTATAGGTCTTGGGACCTTGATCATAAGAGCTTGCAAAATACCATCAATCCAAACAAGCTCACTGGTAGTCATAGACATGCTTCTGTATTCTGCTTCTGCTGAGGATTTTGAGATTGTATGTTGCTTCTTTGTCTTCCAAGACACAAGAGAAGTACCAATAAAAACACTGTAACCAGTGAGAGATCTAGCTGTGAATTGACATGCTCACCAATCTGCATCACAAAATTTTGTGACTGTAAGAGAAGCTGAGTTTGAGTAGTGAATGCCAACAGATAGAGTGCCTTTCAGATATCTGACAACATGTAATGCAGCTGCATAGTGAGGCTCCCTTGGTTGGGTCATGAATTGACTTAAGTGCTGAACAACATATGATATGTCTGGCCTGGTAAGTGTTAAGAACAACAACTTACCAATCAATCTTCTATAGGATTCTTCATCGTGCATCAATACTCCTGAATCTGTAGACAGTTTGAGACCTCGTGGTAGAGGAAATAGAGCTGGCTTACAGTCTGTGAGTTTGTAGTCTCTCAATATGTCAATGACATATTTTCTTTGATGTAGCAAGAGCCCTGACTGATCTCTGTATAATTCCAATCCCAGAAAATATTTGGCTTCACCAAGGTCCTTGATTGTGAATTCTGAATCCAGGGCCTGTTTGGTTTGCAAGATAACCTGCTCATCATCACTAGTGAGAAGTAGATCATCTACATAAACTAGAGCAATCACTACTCAAGTTGGTACTTTCTTGATAAAAAGAGAGTAATCTTCTGCTGATTTGTTAAAACCAAGCTTCAAGAGAAACTTGCTCAACTCAACATTCCACTGCCTTGAGGCCTGCTTCAATCCATAGATGGATTTATGAAGCCTACAAACTTGTCCTGGTTGGCCAAGAGAGAACCCTTCAGGAGGCTTCATATACACTTCTTCATCTAGATATCCATGCAAGAATGCATTATTGATATCAAGTTGATGTAGATGCCAGTTCTTAATTGTAGCAACTGCAAGCAAGACCCTTACAGTAGTGAACTTTGCTACTGGTGAAAAAGTGTGCTTATAATCTTTTCCCTTGATTTGATTATAGCCCTTTTCCACCAGTCTTGCTTTGAATCTTTCAACATTTCCATTAGGTCTATATTTAACCTTATAAACCCATTTATTTCCAATTGCCTTTTTTCCTTCAGGCAAATCAGTCATGCTCCATGTTTTATTAGCCTCTAAGGCCTTTAACTCTTGCTGCATAGCCATAATCCAATTGGGATCCCTAGCAGCCTGAGAGTAATAAGAAGGTTCATACACTGTACTCATCATGGCAAAGGTGTCAGCATAAATAGGGTCCTTTTGAACAATGGGCCCTAGACAAGTCACAAGAAAGGAGTGAGACATAGAATGCTGTCCTGTGTTGCTACAGACAAAATCATTCAGCCTTGCAGGCCTGTTCACAGTTCTTGTAGATCTTCTCAATGGAGGGAACTCAACTGGATCTTGAAGGAACTCTTCAAAAGTCTGTGGAGAGAACTGAGGTGCTTGAATGGATTGGGAGGAGCCTTGATGTTCAGGACTAGGTGTGTCTTGAACCAGATCATCAATGATCATATTGTGAAGGACTTCCAGCCACTGTGGGAATTATAAAATCCTCATGATCATCTGCTAGACTAACCAAGGGAAGAGGGACCCTTAGTGTTTCACTGTCTGCCAGCTCCTCCTTACTCATCTTGAAGGGAAATAAATTCTCCTTGAATACCACATCTCTACTAATGAAAATGGATCTTTTCTCAATATCCCACAGCTTGTAGGCCTTTTGTCCATGAGGATATCCCATGAAAACACATTTTCTGGCTCTAGGACCCAACTTATCTGCTTCAGAAAGTGATATAGATGCATAACACAAGCATCCAAAGACTCTCAATTCATCATACTTGACTGGCTTCTGAAACAATCTTTCATATGGAGTATCCCAATTCAACACTGCACTGGGAAGTTTGTTGATCAAGTGTGTTGTTGTCAGTACACACTCACCCCAGAATCTAATGGGCAACCCTGCATGAATCCTCAATGCTCTAGCAGTATCAATAAGGTGCCTGTGCTTTCTCTCTACTCTCCCATTTTGCTGGGGTGTATAAGGCACAGATTTTTGATGAAGGATCCCTTCTCTAGCAAAGAATTCAGTACACTGTCTCTGCATAAACTCTGTGTCATTATCTGTTCTTACACATTTCACTTGACCTCGAAACTGTGTCTTAACATAGGCTATGGAGTCAAAAATAGCCTTAGGCACCTGCAATTTGTCCTTCAACAAGAAGGTCCAAGTAGTTCTAGAATAATCATCTAGAATAGTTAAGAAATAAGTAAAGCCATTGTAAGTGGGAACCTTATAAGGTCCCCAAAGATCCATATGGATTAAGGCAAACAAGCTTTCTGCTAAGCTTTCACTCCTGTCAAATGGCAACCTGTGATGCTTAGACAATGCACAAGTTTCACAGCTAAAATCACTTAGATCTATTTGATTAAACACATTCAAATGCCTCAGTTTGGAAATAGAACTGTGTCCCAATCTAGCATGCACAATATCCAAGTCAACACTGACTTTGTTACAATTTTTTGAAAAAAGAAACTGATGTATGTTTCTACTTCTATTGGCTTCATGATCCTTCACGATCTCCTCTCTTTTGTTCACTTCTGAGATTCTGTACAGGCCATTCTTCCTTTCTCTACACAACACCACTCTTCTAGTTCCAGGGTCCTGTATGTAACAAGAGTTTCGAGTAAAATAAGCAACCAAATCATGATCATCAAGAAGCTTCCCAACTGATAATAAGTTGTGTTTGAAGTCATGCACCATAAGAATATCAATTAAGTTAACTGAGTCTGATATCTTCAGATTACCCATCTCATTAACAGACTTGATGGTACCATCAGACAGTCCAATGTGAACAGCTTTGTTCATCATAGTTTTGTTAGAAAAACATGAGGATGCAGGTACTATATGATCTGTGGCACCTGTGTCCACAATCCATTCATATGAAGGAGTAGATACTGCAACAGAATTGACATTAGAGTTTGCCATTTTACCTGCAAAATTGGCAAATGAGTTTTCACTGGTACTCTTCCCCTTCATCTTTCTCATGACCTCTTGATAAACAGCATTGACCATAGCATAATCCACATGATTTGATCCTCCTTTGTCATAGATCATGTCATCCAGTGGACTGTTCTCATGAGCTACAGATCTTATGCCATCTCCTTCACAGTGTCCTCTGTTGGACTCTACATTCATAGCCCCTTTGCTTCCTTGAGTTCCCTTGTCCTTGTCCCTGTTGGACTTAAACCAGTCAGGATACCCGTGAATCTTAAAGCATTCACTCATGGTATGCCCTCTCATGTTGCAATGAGTGCAAAGTTTCTCAAGCTTCTGTAACCTCCTGATTTCCTTCCAATCCTTCTTGAAAGGTTGATTTCCAGAGGCACCTGCAGATGAGCTATTCTGACTGTACTTCCCTGCAGCAAAGGCACTTGAATCAGTGGATCCTCCTCCCGTCCCTCCTGAAACTGGATTCCCATTCTCTACTTGCTGAAGGATGTAATATGCTCTATTCAAATATGGTAAGGGATCCATGTCCAGTATCTGATTCTTAACAGCTTCATATCCATCATTCAAGCTCATCAACAACTGTATTAGCTTGTTTCTAGAGTCAATATCTGCAATCTTCTTAGCCAGATTACAAGTGCATCTAGCAATAACACCACATGAACATTCAGGCACACTTTCTAGCACCTGCAGTTCATCCCAAAACCTTTTCAAGGTATTATACAGCTCTGCAAGACTCATACTACCCTGTGATACCTCATTGAGTTTCTTCCTCACTCTAAAAATCATTGGAGCATTTGATTGACTAAAGCGTTCTACCACTTCATCCCATAATAGCTTGGCAGAATTACCAAACATGAGACTCTCAGCTATGTTTTTAACCATAGAGTTTAGCAACCAGCATCTTACCATATAGTCAGCTTTAATCCACCTTTGCAGATCAGGTGAATCATTTGCTGGTGTTGCACAAGAGCCATTTATAAACCCGAGTTTACTCTTTGCTCCTAGAGCCATTGTCACACCTCTGCTCCAGGTTATGAAATTTGAACCATCAAATGGAATAGTTACGAGTTGTGCTCCTGGGTGGTCAGAGCTCGACAAATAAAGAGGGTCATTGGTGTTACCTTGAGCTGCCATTTCTTCTTCTGAGGATCTGTTGTCTACGAGTTCACTGTCAGTGCCTCTGAACATGAATCACACACGATCAAATCGCCAGGAAAGGATCGAATCCCTTTCGCTCTGATACCATGTAAAGCTGCAATCAGCTTGATCAGCTCAAGAACAAGCAAAATTTGTATTTAGAAACTTCTATTTGGAGAATGTCGTGACGGCTGCATTGATGATCAGATGGGGGAATCCCCAAAACTCTATTACTTGTCTAAGGATCCATCAATCCTTATATAGTCCTATATCACACAGCAATCACGTGACACTACCTAGGATTATTACAGCAAGGTCCGAAAAGTAGCTAAAATAACATAAAGGGAAGCAAAGAAAGGGAAATTGTGAAGTGACCAGCAAAAGTGATGAAATGCATATAAAATGCACATCACATTTTATGATATTCTCCATAGTAGTGCCCTTGGATCATGGATCAGTTTGCATTCCAGAAGATTGAAGAATATTTATAGCATCTTGTGTCATCGGCTGTAAAAGAAGATCAATGGGTGCATGAGGGACACCTCAGAAACATCGGGCTTATGAGTTATGGTCCAATTCAGCTAAATGCTTTGCCTGCTGATCCAGATTCATTAAATCTGTTTGGCTCTGATTGTTTCCACTTCCATCTGCCACTGTGAATAAAGACCAAACCTTTGGCTGCTTCCTTGAGACATTAATGAAGCTGCAATGTCAAATAACATCAGGAATAAGATCCATTAATCAACAAACAAATGCATATTCAAAAAGGAAAAACATGGTCAACACACTCTTAGCCTTACATATGATATGATAATGATACAGGACCATACGTAAGTTTGATTTCTAAAAATATTCAAATGTATATCTGTCTTATTAATTAATATATATTTTATCACATAAAATATAATTAAGTGGACTATTTTTTATATTTAATTGGTATTAGAATAAAACTTTACTCTGCTTATTTGTTAACTTGGGCTTGTGCATACGATTCCCGGTCTTCACTATGTATCATAGTGGTAATCGATCTTAGGTTTTCTAAAAAGTAGTTTTTTTTTTATAAAGTTGGACAAATGAATAGTGATTTTGGTGTATTTGAAAATAAAGGTGATGGATTTGTGCATAGTGTGACTATATACACATGTCTTTGTAATTTTGATAAATAATGTTTTGTGTTTTGATTTTTCTCCTAGTCCAAATTCAAAAGTTTGTATTATTTAAGTCAAAAGCTCATAGTTTGTATTATTGTTGGTTGATTTTAAACTTTAAACTTTATATTATTTTTGGTTTATAGATAAGTTTGTATTATTTTGAGACTATTTTTTTTCCGCATTTTTTTCAGTCCATATTTGATAGTTGGTAATACCTCCGTTTTTTTAATATAAATTCTTTTAAATTGACGTTTTTTAGAATCTAAAAAATATGGTAACATATTTATTTTTTATCAATTTTTTTTAATAATTTAATACTTATTAGTAAAAAGACTCCGTATGAAATTATTAAAAAATTGATAAAAAAAAGCTAATATTTTCTTCTACTATAAAACGAAGTATTATTTTGAGTTTTTCTATTATTTAAGTTGAAAAATGAGGAGGTTGTATCAAAAAACGTACGCGGTACGCCACTTTGATGATTGGAGTGGGCCGAGTGGCCGGGTAGTTTTAAAACTCTAAGGTCCAAATTTTGACCGTTTCTATAATAAACTAAGAAGACGTTTATAATACCCATTTTCTAAAGAGATCATCTAGAAATGAGTACTTTTCAAAGCTTTGGGGCTTGACACAAAAACTATAATTCGCTATAAAGTATCAACTGTATATGCGATTATAAATCTGTCAAACAAATTAAAAGAAAGCCATGCCTCCAAAACGACCACCTCTTACTCTCCCCTCCCATCTTCAACTCTTCTTCATTTTGCTCTTGTATTCTTTTGTATTCTCTTTCCAACAAGTTTGTAACCACCAAGATCAATCCGCGCTTCTAGCCTTCTCCGCAAGCATTGCAACACCTCCTTCCCTTCCGTTAAATTGGTCGTCTCTTACATGTTGTTGTCGATGGGAAGGAGTCAAATGCGATATCAATGGAAGGGTAACTCAATTGCATTTGCCTTCAAGAGGCCTAAAAGGGGTAATCGCTTCCTCTATTACTACACTCACAAGTCTTAAAATCCTAGATTTATCTTGGAATAACATTTCTGGCTCCATCCCTCAAGCGATTGGAAGCCTCTTCTTTTTGGAAAAGCTTTATCTTTATGAAAACAATTTGACTGGTCTTATCCCGTCCTCTTTGATGAATTGTACGTATCTATCGGAAATACTTCTAAGGGATAATCAGCTTAGTGGAGATATCTCAAAGTTAGATTTTTCGCGACTTGTTCAGCTCCAGAAGCTTGATCTTAAGAACAACAGCTTGAGTGGCAGTTTGCCTCAAAGCTTATACTCTTGCAAGTCACTCGTTGCAATTAGAGTAGCTCAAAACAATGTAACAGGCCAAATCTCATCCAAAATCGCTGAACTGAGATTCTTATCTTTCTTTTCCATATCACAAAATTCCTTCACAAACATCACCGCGACACTTAGAGTCTTAGCAACATGTAAGAACCTAACCAGCATCTTCCTTTCATCGAACTTCTATGGCGAATCCCTACCAATCCATAGTAACTTTATCGTTTTAGGTGAATTCCCAAAGATTGAATTCTTCTTACTTGAGAACTGCCACTTTGCAGCAGGTCCCATTCCCAATTGGCTATCAAATTTGAAGAGTTTGCGCTATTTAAGCTTAGACGGTAATAACATGATAGGTAGAGTTCCAAATTGGTTAGGTACTCTCCCAAGACTATCTAGATTAGATCTAAATAACAACAGTTTGTTCGGCGAACTTCCCCTTATATTGTGTCAATTGCCAGCACTAGTCGCGATAGACGATCAAGGAGACCTCGAGTTCTCCCAATTTGAGCTCCCCGTCTTTGTTTACAGTGGCGACACCTACATTCGTTTCAAGTACACTGGCTACTATCGCCGACTAGGTCTCTCCTACAACGCTTTTACGGGTAATATTCCTGAAGAGATTGGAAACTTACGAAATCTTCAAGAACTAGACCTCAACAACAACCTTTTTTCTGGCCACATTCCAATCAATATGTCAAATTTAAGAAAGCTAGAAATGTTGTACCTCTCTACAAACAACCTCACTGGAGAGATCCCACCATCACTCGCAAGCCTCAGTTTCTTGTCGCATCTCGACGTGTCATATAATGATCTTGAAGGCCCGATACCGACAGGGGCTCAATTTATTACTTTTCCAAAATCTAGCTTTGAAGGTAATCCAGGCTTATGCGGCGAACAATTGAACCACCCATGTTTTGAGCCCGCAACATCAAGAACATTAGATGGAAATGAAAGTGATCACCATGAAACCTCGTCGGAGTTTCTAGATGGTCTTTTTGTTGGTTTTGCTTCAGGATTTTCTTGTATTCTCGTGGTGTTGGTGTCATATGTTTGGTTTAATGACTATAAGAATCGCCGGCCTTCTTCAAGACGATTATGGATAACCAAAGTTTGTTAGAGATATATAATTAGGATGATATATTAGTTATGATTGTATTAGGATATAATCTTTAATATTGTTATCTTAGGTTAGAAATATATATCTTTGGTAGGTTTAGTTTATTGATATCTTTATATTACTTATTCTCCAAGCATTGTAATCCCTATATAAAGGTTTGAATAATAACATTATAAGTGTGTGTTTGTCTTCTCTAATATGAGGTTCTCATCACCAATCTATTAGGGTTTTATCCCTCTCTAAATTCTACAGATCGATTGATAAGGTTTATGTTTACTAGTTCTAGGTAGTACTATTTGATTTATTCGGTTGAATGGTATTGTGCGTCTATCTGTTTTTTCTTGTGCAAGTGCAAATGCACATCGTACTAACGTAAGCGGAACGTAATATTGACAACATAATAAGGCCGTTTTTATTAATAGAGGCGGAGTCATTTTTTTTTTTGATTAAGTAAAGATTCGAGATATCCTGATTCTCAAGAGGCCGATGAGTCGGCATACGGAAACCATCAAAACATACCGTACAATATAAAAAAATATGCACAAGGAAACAAACAGAAATAAATCATACAACAAGACGAGACAGAATCATAATTTTAATTTAGAGGGGTAAGACCATCTTAATTAAAAAAAAAATGATAATAGAAAAATGTCAATTTTTTTATTCAACTAAAATACTAATTATGTGAGATGAGTATGTGATATTCACTTTTTTTACTCATTTTTTAATTTTTTAATAGGTTATGATACTCATATAAAATACCACTATATATTACAAGTACTCTAAAATAAAATTTTATAAGAATACTTTTGGGGAATTATTAGTAAATTCCCACTTTGATATTTGGTTTGCAAAAATACCTAGGTTTGAAAACAATTGCATCAATATATGAAAATTTGCAAAAATGCCTTATTTTATTATCAAAACTACCCACCACCCCAAAAAATCAGAAAAAAAAAGTTAAATATTTTAAGTATTTTTCAATTTTTTGATATTTTTAAATTATATTAAATAATCAAATAATAATAAAAATCTGGAAGTCAAAAAATAAATAAATTAAAATCTCAATCCCCTTCATCCGAACTGATAGACTCGACCCCCAAATCTCAATCCAAACCCTAACCAAAAACACCCAACCCCAGGTCTCCGACGCTCAACCCCAACCACAGGTATCCGGTGCTCGGACCATAGCTCACGTCTCCGGCTCCGTCGCCCGCGCCTACACTTCCGCGCCCACGACCGACCCAATCCCAATTGCTAACCAAAACAAACAAGCGCCCCGACTGTCGCCGCCCATACCCTCTGTCGTTGTGCGAGCAATCCGGCGCAATCTTTACACAATCTCCCGCCGATTTTTGATCATATCTTGTCAGTATTCATATTTAAGATTGTCAAGAACCCCATTTATCCTGTCACTATGGATAATAATCCTGAAGATATATATTGACAGTCGTTTTGAAAATATGGTTAATAATCTTGAAGATATGATTGACCGTATCTTCATTGATTCTCTCCCTGATTACTGGTTTAATCCTGTCAGAATAAACATGAAGTCTGCCACTATATACATTTTTCCTGTCATTTGGAACAAATAACTTTGTCACATTGGGCAGACCTTTAATTTCTAGTTATGGTATGGATAAAATCGTATCTTTATTCTCTTCCCTATTATAGACCACATCCTGTCATTATTAGATATTTGTTTTGTCATCAAAAACATATATCCTGTCAACAACAAATATATCCTTGTCAATAATTGATTCTCTTAATAAGGCAATGATTTTCATCTGGCTAGTTTTATTATTCTTAAATTTCCGAGAAAAAATATTAAAAATATTATTTTAATATTTTTTTTTATATATTTTTTAATCTTATTTTAATTCATAATACTCCTTTTAAGGATTTTTATATTTAAATTTAAAAGTAAAATAAGTCATTATTTTTTTAGCACAAATAGCCTATTTTTTAGCACATATGACCCACCTATTCTATTTTTGCCATTATCAGAAAACGGGTATACTTTTACAAACCGAACACCGATTTGGTGTATTTCTGCAAATCGGCCAATAATTTTTTTAATCAAGAATAAAAAATTATAAAAATGATTTTCTCCGCCGCTCCTATATATCCTCAATAAAAATATCATTTTGATCACTGACTTATTTTTTTTAAGAATACGAGAGGTGGTACTCCTATATCCCCAGAGAGAATTTTATCAATAATATTTAACAAGGGCCAAGTATAATAGTATTCAAGTGGGATAGTCCGAAAACTTATATCATCAATAAATATAAAATACTCTAAGGTGAATCATACTCCGTACAATACATGAAAATCTAAGATAAAAGAAGAGGCAAAACAAGTAAAAAATTCATTAACAACATTTGCTTCTCTATTACTGTATATGACAGAGCTGAACAATCCAATTCCAGTTTCCAACCTCGAATTCAATTTACAATTTGAATAAAAAAGTCATTAATCCAATCATATAATTTATTCATTTGACAAAAAATATATTTTTTAAGATTGTGAAAACTATATAAAATATAAACTTTTTTATTCATTCTCTTATAATTTCATATTAATTATTACTAATAAATATAAAACTATATAAAAAGAATTAATAAAAAAGTGATATTTTATAAATTTTTTATTATCGTAAAAAACATGTGTGAATATTAAATGACATATTTTATTGAACGAAAAGAGTAATTTTTTATAGGAAAAATTTGGTAAAATGTCCATTTAGAAAGTCTAATTAGGTAAATGTCCATTTTAGAAGGATAATTAAGTAAGTATCCATAATTTTTTTGTTAAACCCCAAACTACCCTTGTTATAATGAGGAAAGGGTAGTAACTAAACCAAAAATTGGGCCTAATTGCACAAATAGACCACAAGGTCATAAAATGAGCCAAAATAACTCATCTACCCCAAGCAAATAAAATTGCTGGTATTTTGGTACTGTGGAGAACCGGGTGTAGCAGGTGGGCATGCGGAAGTTTTAAAATCAAAACGAGGGAGAGGGATTCGTCATTCCAGATTGAAGCGAGAAAGAGAGGGTGAAGCTCTCACGACGCCTCCTTCTCCTCCAGTGCCGCTTTCTTCTCCCCGATGATATATAAGGGTGAAGCTCTCATGAAGCCGAGGGGTCAGCAGAGATTGATTTTAGTCCAGAATATCGGTTTAACTCCTCATCGATTGCAGATCGGATGCAGATGGAGCGAATGAGGGCACTGACGACTGTGGTGTCTCCATCTACGCCATCGGTGGCTCTGTGGAGTTGTTTTCAATTGCTCAGGTTCTCACCTCTTCTTCAACCATTGTCAATTCAATTCAAAGATTTTCTATTTCAGATTTTGTTTGATTTGAAAATCGATTGATGTTTTTAGGGCTTAACTAGAATTTATTGATGAGTTATGCACAAGGAGTGAATTAAAAGATTTGTATGGAAGATGGCCAGCGAATTGAGAATTTCATGATTAGTTTTTATTGTGAGGGTGGGGCAATGGGTAGTGCATGGAAGGTGTTCGATGAAATGTCTAAGAGAGACATTATGTCCTGGAACGCCATGATTTTGGCACTAATTAACCGTGCCAAAACTGATATTGTTTGGCTGCAGGATATTTTAGCTCCAAAACCTCTTACGTGGAGGATGGTCTGCATTGTCGACCACCATGGAAGAGGGGGAGGCCATTGTACGATCTCTCACCGGTAGTGAACCAACAAACAGCGGAATTAGCATCGCTGCCCATTTCTGCGTTCTCTTGTGGCTGATTGCGACGAGTCAGGAGAAAGTTTGCGAGGTAATGAAGCTATTATCGTTACTCGATAATAGGGGATCAAAGGCTATGTTCGTGTTAAGAACAAACAGAACACAAATGGTCAGTCCTGATTTTGCTTCTAGGGTTTCGTCTTTTGTGTAAAGGCTTAGGCTTTTAGTTAAAGTACTTTAATTGTTAGAATTTTGTTCATATTTGTTAGGGATTGGAGTGGAAAAGGCTAATACTTGGGCCTTCGACACCAGGCAATTCGATGACATTCTCAAAAAATTGAAAGTGGTGAGTTTTTCTGGGTTTGATTTTATTGAACAATGCCAAATAATTTACACTTTATGATTGCATCCTTTTGCTGAATCTGTTTTTTTTTTTTTTATGATTTGGCAGCAAGGGGCAAAACCTAGTGAAGTTGGTAAGGCTAAATTGATTTGGGAGATTTTGTTTTTGTATAGAATATATGGGGACTTGTACTGGTTAAATTCACAGCAGTGAAAGAAGAAGAAGAAGATGATGATCAACCTAGTCCGAAGGCTAAAGAGTCCGAAGAGGTTAAGAAACCGGCTGGCAAGGTTCCTCGACCCCAGGGAAGGCGATGGTTAAGAATTTTGTATCTATTTTTGTGCTGCTTTTGGTTTAGCTTTGTTTACATTTGGTTTTGCTGATCTTATGTTTTGGCCTGGTTTTCTGATCACTAGGTATAAGAAGCGGGAGTGGGGGAAGCTTAAGTCGTATTCCGCTAAGGATCTTGAAGGAATTCTTGTATGTTCTGAAATCCTATTTCTTCTAAAATTACGAGATTTTTACAGATTATGTGATTTTGTGGCAAGCTGTGCAGTTTGGCTAGATTTAAAACATCATCTTTCTTGTTGTTGTGTAGCAATCTTTTTTTTTTTTTGTCGATCTATGAGGATTGAGTTAACTGTTTCTTGATCATTTGGTCTGATGCTGCATTAGTAATTTTTTTGATAGATGTTACCTATCTCTGCTTTTTACTTAATTAATGAACACTTTCTTTGCTACATTTTTCATTTCATTGCTTCAAAATTTGGCCACTACTTGTGTAATATGTGTTCTTTCATTTACATGTACTGCGCAATTGTTCATTTTCTTCTGATGTTAAGTCCACCAATACTCTGTTCCTTCAATTGCCATCCGAAACTTGATTTATCTTCTAATGGTATGATATATTTATACTATTGGAAAATGTAAATGCATAATTGACTTTACGAAAAAAAATGAATGATGATGAATCTCAGAAAAGCAAAAGGAGAAGGCAGACTCCACAGGCAGAAACCGAAGTTATATGAACCACAAATGCAAAAGCTATACATGGATATATCATGTGTGATGATGAATCTCAAGCTATGGTCCCTATCCTGGATAAAGTTAGTGTTGCATTGAAAGACAAGATCCAAGTAGTGAAGATTGACACTCAGAAGTACCCAATATATCATCGTTGATAAGTTCATGATCATCATTTGGAGAAAGAAAATTGACTAAAACCTAAACTTCGAAAAGAAAAGGGGAAAGTGAGGCAGTGGAAAAGAAAAGGGGGAATTGTCCCTACCAGATTCACAAATTTATCCTACCACTAATGTATATATTTCTTACCAGGTTCATAATTATACAAGTCTGAAGAGATTTATGAATTTGTCTTACCATGTTCACATATTTGTCCTACCACCAGTGTATATATTTCCTGTCATGTTCATAATCGTATAAGTTCAGAGAGATTTATGAATTTGTCCTAACATGTTCATAAATTTCTCCTACCATTAGTATATATATTTTCTGTCAGGTTCATAATTGTATAAGTTTAGAGAGATTCATGAACACATACTCCGTATTAGCCTATGTGAGAGTCGAAGTCACATCTTTGTGTGCAAACACAACGCTCTACCAATTGAGCTAATAGACTATTTTCAATGGGTCCTTATGATCGTCTAGGCATCAAGAAGTGATAGTTTCGCAGGAAGCAAAAATAGCGTTTGAATTTGTAATCTTAATTTGCAAGTTATGCAATTGATCAAAAAGAGAGAGTATAAATTACAAACTCTCTGCAACTGGTCTCGTGAAACCGTCACCTTGGGGTAGTTCTGTTATAAGAAAAAGGAACAACTACAAAGGATAGGTACAAGATCACTTACCCATCGCTGCCACTGTCATCGGACAAACTTCTTGCACTTTTTCAGGTATGAATGGACAGTTGTACACTATTGGTAGGATGGAAATATTCTATTGGTAGGATGGGGACTGTATCGTTTCTTGGAATGAACGGGTAACTTTTTCCCCGTCCTTTCCGCTTCTCTCCTATTCTGCCTCACTTTTTGCAGAGCATGTTATGGTGTTTCAGATCCTCTTCTCAAGCTTATATATGTTCTTAGGGGACACCCATCAATGCAATCATTGTATTTTCCCCTCATAAATACTCCCCCCTTTCCCCAAAGAAGGAACCTTGTTTTGGCGCCAAAACTACACTGACAGCCCGCCAAATCAGCTACAGTGAATCCCCTCCAGATTCTTTCCAAAATATCTCCAGGTATGGAAAGACAGGTTTAGCCTATTGGTAGGACCAATTAATTCTATTGGTAAGATGGGCAGTCTACAGTTTTCTGAAATGAACGGAGGATGCCTTTTGGTGCCACATGTCACTAACAGCTACTGACAGCTACAATGTCCCTCACCTTCACCTGCAACTTCCTCTCCCGGTTGCATTTTTTATTTGTAAAAAAATTGCCACTTTCTACCCCTAGCAAAAAAAAACAAGGACATGTCTAGTTGTGCAAACTTTTTTTTTGGTCTAGTTATGCAAATCGGCCTGTTATAATTTAATCCCAGACCACATCTCAATCCATAGGAGCGCCACTGAGTCTCTTTCTCTTTCTTATCCAATCTCAACAATGGCGGTGGACGACGCCGGGCATCAGGATCCTCACGCCACCGCTTCCAAGGAACCACTCGGCTGATCCGAAGTCATAGATCTTGAGGCGCTTGCAATCGTCGAAGAGAATATTGTCAGGCGGTTGCAATCGCCACCACTAGCAGAGCCGTCGACGTCATCCCGAATCTCCCTCTCCCTCTCGCTCTCGGTTGCCGTCGATGTCTCACCCTCTGCTTCCCTTCTTCCGCTCTCTCACTCTAGCTTTCGCTACCTCTGCCAGCGGCCGTTGAGGGTAAGAATTCGCACTTAATTTCCTTAGGTTTTAATCGCCTTTTGTTTGGTATAACCTCTGATGAGATGATCGGGTAAGAATTTGCATGCCCCTTCTAGATTAGGGATTTGATTGGATGATCTTTCTTCAACACGCTGATATGGTCTAGGCTTCCTCCTCTATTGGCTAGTAAGGTGTGGTTCCTCCTTTACTGTCAATCCAATTTTGTTGAATTCGTAGTTTGCTCTCCTTTCTTTGGTTAAATCTCCAATCTTCAATGATTTTTAGGTCTGATCAACCGGTTTTTCTTTGACATTTAGTATTATTGTATTTGTGAACACACGTTGCTAGTAGGTAGACTGACTATGGAGTGTTGGTTGTTCATAATGTCTATGCTCCAATGATTTAAGCTTGTTGTTTTAATTTCGGCAATTGGTAAGGCGTTGGCTTTGGCCCAGCTTCCCAAAAATGGGGATTCAAGCAACGTTTTGTATCCTACATCAGTGAAAGCTAGTAATGATATTGGTGAGTGCAAATTAGACTAACTCTGGGGTTTTTTGGGCAACTTCTTTTGAAACGTTGTCCTTTGCCAATATCAGCAACGTTTTGTATCTTACTGGGAGAATCTTAATGTGTTTTTTGGGCAATTTCTTTTGAAACGTTGTCCTCATAAAAGATAGATGGAAATTTCGTCTGATAACCCTGGGGTTTCGCTTAATTCATGTGGTAAACAAAAGTTTTAGATATTTCGCCTAGTAACTCTAAGGTTCCGAATCTTTTTGCCTCGAGCCCACAAGTTTAACTTTGTCCAATAATTGTGTTTTAAAGTTATAGGTGAGTGAGTATTGTAATATTAACAAATTTTGTGGAGGCATTTCACAAATACTAACATTTTCAGCCTTATTCCTGAGTGAGAGACGAACCGGAGGAGACGAACACAAGGCGCGATAGATAGCGGATGGAGGGAGACGAATTGTAGAGGCAGGGCAGGCCGACGGGCAATTGTGAACTCCAGAGGGGCGGCGACGACTGATAGAGGGTGGCGGCAGCGCAGGTGGTGGCCGGGGTTGGTGGCGCAGTCGGTTCCGGGCTAAAGGTGAGTTTTTATACCTTCAAAAATTTTGAGTAGTTTTTTTCCGAAATTTCAAAATCATATCTACCATATACTTCTTATTGAGTGGGATTCGTGATCTAGGGTGTGAAATCCAACTCAAATCATGGTTTGAAGCTTCCAATTTCGAATTATGAATTTTAGGGGTTGGGTCCGAAAATTTCGGTTTTTTTTTTTTTATAGTTAATCTAGGGTGTGGAACAATTGGCTTCGATCCTAGGATTTCTGCGTTTATGATTTGCATCCAGTTTCAGTATGCTCCTACGATTAAAATTTTAGGGTTTGGGTCCAGTTTTAGTATGCTCCTAGGATTTCTGCGTTTATGGAATTACTTGCATTCCTTGTCTTGAAAACATGTCATTCCAGTAGACAATAAATCTGCTCAGCGCAGTGGAAACCATAAAACCTTGTACATTGTTGCAAAAGCCATGTATGAAATTACTTGCAGTGGAAACCATAAAGCCTTGTATGGAATTACTTGCATTCCTTTTCTACTTTATGGAATTAGTTGCAAGTTTCTCATGGTCTAAAATGAATGGTTTGGGATAATCTAGAGGATAATGCTTGCAAAATCAGGCAGGAAGAGGGTAGGAAAAAGAATGACAGAAATAGCAAAGGAAATCGTGACAGAAAAGATGCAACAAAAGAATGATGAGCAAGGGAATTTTATATGCAACAGATTTGGGCGAAAACAAGAGGAGAATGGGGAATACAATAAGATCAGGAGAGTACCGTAAAGTCGGGGATCATTGCTGATATTGGCAAAGGAAAACATAAAGTTTTTTTGGATTGAATCAAGGAAAGAAAAGAGGGGAAATGAGTCTATGATAGCAAAATTGAATAGTGCACAGGAGGGCTTGACAGCTAGGTCAATAGATATAACTTGTGGGAACAAAGCTACTTATTTTAAGCCCATTAGCTCAACCGGTAGAGCAATGTGCCTAGGCACAAGATGTGGGTTCGAATCCCATATAGGCTATATACATATTGTAGAAAGTGAGAAGAATCCCAAAGAAGAAAAATAGGAGGATAACACACAGCATGTGTATAACACATTGATCTACCATGTACCATTTTACAAATCAACCTATGTGGGACTCGAACCCACATCATGTGTATAACACATTGCTCTACCATTTGAGCTAATAGGTTAAACAAAATTTGCCAATGTTGTACAAAATAAATTGCCCAACTTCCAGTCTTCCAATACACAATTAGACAATGAACGACCTTACACTGTTACTTTGAGATATGAGGTAATTGAGGGGGGATCTGCTAGTTAGGAGCTATGTGAAATTCATCTAAAAATCAAGCAGGAACAATGTGGACACAAAAATCAAACAACAATAAGCAACAATAGGTACTAAAATATCAAGTACTTGAACAACAATAACAGATTTCAGAAATTGAAAGATAAAGTTTCAGGTTTCAGAAATCTGTCGGAACAAACAAATTGCTTCAAAAATTAGAACAATGCTACATCAACTCAGAAACAACAAGGAAACGAATTGAACAAACAGATTGCTTGAGCAACTCAGAAACAGCAAGGAGGAATTCAACCTAGAATTAAACAACAACAATGTCCAAGGCTTTTGCAACAATGTCAAACTTCATTTCAACAATTCACTTCCTATAAACAAGGAGGTCCTTCAAACAAAGATCAGCAACATTAGAAGATCACTACATATGGAACACAATTCAACCTAGAATCAAGTAAAAATGACAAGATACCAATCCAGAATCAATCAACTCAGTTCTGTAAAATCAATTCAGTTCAGTTGTTAAAAAAAATCTGTAAAAATCTGTAACAAGCTGTAAAAAAATCTGAAGAAAAAAAATCTGTAACAATCTGTAGCAAGCTGAAAAATCTGTAAAATATGTAAAAAAAAAAAAATCTGTAACAAGCTGTAAAAAAATCTGTAAAAATTCTGTAAAATCAATTCATTTCAGTTTACTAACATTTGTGCAAACAATGACAATGTATAAGAACTAAACTGATTTGAGCTCAATTCCAGTTTCTAGCTTGTTTTTGATATTGCAATCAATTCCAGTTTCTAGCTTGGATGACTAATCCGATGCTTCACTGATGACAATCTATGGCTTCTAGTTATTGAATGCAGCAATCTATTTTCTTAAACCTTAAACAAACATTTCATACACCAACAAGCAACTACCATAAAAAAAATCCCAAATTTTCGAAGCAACTAACATTACCATAAACAAAATCAAACGAACATTTGGCACACCATAAACAAAATCAAACAAACATTTGTTTAATTATCCCTCCCATTACCATACATTGATAGATCCCTACAAGCAACTACCAAAAAATACCCCAAAATTTTCGAACCCAAACCCTAAAATTCATAATTCGAAATTGGAAGCTTCAAATCCTGATTGGAGTTGAATTTCACATCCTAGATCACTAATCCCATTCAATAAGACGTAAATTGATAGATATGATTTTGAAATTTTGGGAAAAACCTATTCAAAATCAAATTTTTTGAAAGGAAGTATACTCACCTTTAGGCCGGAACCAGTTGCGCCGTTTAGAAGAGCCACCACCCGCTCCGCCTCCGCCCCTCTCTCAGCCGTCGCGACCCCCTTGGAGTCACCAGTTGCCCGTCGTCGCCGCCCCTCTCTCAACCAGCTCCTTTATGCTATCGCACGTCTCTTGTCTTCTGTTCTCAATCGCCCGTCTCTGAGCATCGATTCCAGTTAGAAGAAGATAATATGAATTATTCTAAAAGAAACCCAATAATTTTTCAATATTACAAAATACCACCCTATCAAAGTTGAAACTCTTATTTCTCAACCAAAACAAAAGTTTTGGGCGCGAGGCAAAACATTTCGAAACCCCAAGGTTACCAGGCGAAATATCCGAAACCTTTGTTTACCACGCGAAATACGTCAAACCTTAGAGTTACCAGGCGAAATTTCCGAAAGATATATCTTATGTATGGGTTTTTGTGTTTCAAGTTACTTCGTTTTATGCACGTTTTTACAACCTTTGAGATTTACTCATAATGTATAGGTATTGATGTGCCAAAGGAAGCTACATTTATGTTAAGTAATTAATGAATTTGTGTGGTTATTTATGTTTGATGCTAATCTATTCTAGCTATCTAGTTGTTGTGGGCTTTCTGAAAGCTTCAACACCATTTCATATTATGTCTTTGAAGTCTAAAACTGTTGTCATGTGATTCTTAAATTTATTCATGCCAACACTTGGTCCTTTTGAGATGAACGAAGATTCTATTTCTCTACACCATGTTTTATTTCTTGAATAGAATCCATATCCAAGAAAATATCATTCCTCGATCTGTTTTGAGCTTTTGAATTGTTTAATATAATATTGAAAATACGGGGTAAATAGTTTGCAAGGATTGATATGAGGGTAGTCATGAGTGAACTGCGGGCATATAGTGAATCAATGATGATATACTTCCCATTTTATAATGATAACATGCATCTGAATTCTGAATCAATCATTCATGAGCTGATCTATAATGGAATAAGTTTAGTGTCTTTACGGCAGATCATGTTATGATGTTTAATAATGGTGATCACTTATTTTGCAGGAGCCATTTGTCATTCCTGCGAAACATGAAGAAATAAGCAGTGCATAAAGATTGGATAGTGAAGATTCTAAGACGAATGATTTGCTCAATATTTCTAGTGTTGCTCAAGAGATAGGGCTTGGGCATGGGCATGAATGAGTTGATCACAATATCTTCGTGATATTTAGTGTGCTGGTGACATTTTTTGTGATTACATGGTCGTGGTGACAAATATGTATTGAAATAATATTTTGGTAATAAATTTAAGTGAGACAATATCTTGGTGATATTTAGTACGATGATGACAATTTTTTTTTTGTGATTACATGGTCTTGGTGACAAATATTTGATGAAACAATATTTTGATGACAATAGGTTGATGACAATATTTTATTGTTGGTGACAATATTTTATTGTTGGTGACAACAGATTACTAAAGTATATAGGTTAGTGACAATAGGGAGTGGTGATAATGTTCTCTGTTTAGGGATAATAGATTGGTGGCAATGTTTTTTAGTTGGTGACAATTGGTTTATGACAATGTTTGGTGACAATGTTTACTCGTTGGTGAAAATAGTTTGACAGTGTTTCGTAATTATTGACAATATTTTATAGTTGGTGATAGTATGTAGTTAGTAAAAGTTTGCAGTGACAATATTTTATAGTAGGTGATAAAAAGTTGGTGACAATGTTCTGTAATTGATGACAATAGGTTGGTGATAATATTCACTAGTACCGGAAAAAAATTTCGTTAAATGTCAGTAGAAAAAAAAAATGTCACCAAAAAAAGTCAACTGCCACCAAAATAATTATTACAAATAACTGTCACCGGAAAAATATACACAACTGTCACCAGAAAACTGTCACCATTTGCAAGCGTTGACCGAAAATGGTCAATGTAAAAATTAAAAATGGTAAGGGGGAGGAGAAAGGGTTAGAGACGATGAGAGATATATTTGGAAAAACTGGACATTTACTTAATTATGTAAAAAATTAACATTTATTTAATTTTCACATCTAAAATAGATATTCACCAAATTTAATCTTTTTTTTATATATAATTTGAAGTTAATTCGAGTAGGTAACTACTCCTCTCTCTACTCCACCAAATTAATTTAACATTTATTTAATTTTAAAAAAATAAAAAAATATATTTATATTCTTAACATCTGTTTTTATATATTTATAAAATATTATTTTGAAAAATCATGTTTTAATATTTTTAAAATTATATTTTGTAAAATATTGCCTTATTAATTTTTTAAAAAAAATTTAAAATTATTTTTCAAATATATAAAAATAGATATTAGGAATATAAATATAAATTTTAAATTTTTTTAAGATTAAATAAATATTAAAATAAATTAATGTTGTAGGGACTAGGGAGTGGGGTAGGGAAAGTGGAATAGGAGATCTTGTTTGGGTAAAAAGATCTTTCATAAAGGACTTTGCAGTTGATCGATAGTACAGGAAGTAGAGGATCCTTGTTGCACAACCACCACCGATTATTAATGTTACTAAGATAGAAGTGGTTGCAAAATTAGTGGAGTAATTAAGTAAGATCACTGAGATGACTTTGTAGTTGATCGATAGTACAAGAAGTGGATATAAAATGAAAGTCTCGCCCAAAATTGACTCTATTTCATTGGAAATTGTATGAAAAATCTCGCCCAGTTTTCATTTTCATTTTATACTCCACTAAGTTTAGCAGTGAAGTACAACCTACTACTTTTGTGTTGGGTTCGAACATTTGTCGCATGTCGAAAATACGAAAATTCGAACCTTGTATATAAGTCAGTAGGTTACTCTTATTATTGTCAATTAGTTTTGTAATGCGTAGAATCTGCACCATAAATCTTGAGGAGGATCGGCGAGATACAATCTCGCAAGATCAACCAAGAACGAGGTCGGGGCGGGGCTTGTCTCCGCGGAGCTGCCTCCGATGCTCAAGTCAGAATGTGTCGGCCGATAGAAGCCTCTAAACCCCAGTAGACAACTCGAATATATAATGAGGATTAGGGTTTGGGATTAGGGTTCACCTGGTAAAAGACGTTTATGCCCCTGTACATCTTATCGAATTACTTTCGCTCTCTCAATTGCCCCTCGGGTTTCCTTATCACGATCTAGTGATGAGGGAAGACGAATAACACGAGTAATGCTTGCCCCTTGTCTTCGTTGTATCCTGCAAGCTTTAGCATTCTCGACCGAATAACATGATATAATGCAGTTGGTGCGTCATTAACTGATCAACTGAAAGGTACGGTTTAAAATGATTAGATGAATTCTTTGCCATAAATGAGAGACGGCGTCAGTTGATGATTTTCTCATTTGAATTTTATTTATGATTGACAACTTGATTGTTTTCATTGAGGTTGGGCATTTCGCCTTAAATGACATTCTTATTGCTTGATTCTGACCTTTGTTGGCCCTTAACGGCGTTATGATGGCTTAAAATTGGCTTTAAGTGGTCGTAAGTGACGATTCTTTGGCCGAAAGTGGCGATCTATTGGCCTTGATTGGCATTTCATCGGCCTTGATTGGCGTTATATTGGCCTTGATTGGCGTTCTATTGGCCTTGATTGGCGTTATATTGGTCTTGATTGGCGTTATATTGGCCTTGATTGGCGTGATATTGGCCTTGAGTGGCGTTCTATTGGCCTTGATTGGCGTTATATTGGCCTTGATTGGCGTGATATTGGCCTTGATTGACGTGATATTGGCCTTGAGTGGCGTTCTATTGGCCTTGAGTGGCGATTTTGTTGGCCATGAGTGGCGATCTATTGGCCTTAAGTGGCGCTCTGTTGGCCTGAAATTGACGATCTTTTGGCCTTAAGCGGCGCTCTGTTGGCATGAAATTGGCGATCTTTTGGCCTTAAGTGGCGCTCTATTGACCTGAAATCGGCGATCTTTTGGCCTTAAGTGGCGCTCTATTGGCCTGAAATCGGCGTACCTTACCCTTAAGTGGCGATTCCTTGGCCCTGAGTGGCGATTCTTTAACTGTTTTTTTTTCCGCTTTGATATAATGTTGTTCGATATATAGATGCGCATATAAGCATTTCAAGAATTGCTAATTCACCGATGCAATTAACCATGCAATATGATTAACTAAATAGTAAACTTTTCATCAAAAATAGGACGTAGAGGACTTAGCTTTTGGGTCTCGTATGCTTGACCGGTGGGGCACGATACGTTGCATTTCCATGTGAGAAATTCTGCCATATGAAAGTTAAGCCCTTTTCCGCAATTGTATTAAGTGCGTGGGCTGAGCTGTAATTTCCATGAACTCTAGGCTTATTTTGTAATTAATCCCACTTTTGCGAATTTATTGTCTTCTTCGTAACGTCTTCCTCGTAGAGTCATAGGGTTTGTAGCAGACTAGCAGGGGGCGGCGACTAAAGGCTTCAATGCGGGATCCTCGACGACGAATCGAACCCGACGAGGGGTCCCTGCCGCTGTCATGTGTCTCCGGGAGGGGATTGAAGTCGAGCGCCGGCAGCAGCAACGAGTGGGGCGGCGTCGGGCTGAGTACAGGAACCAGATCCCGTCGGAGTCGCGCAGAGAGAGATCGAGGAGGCCGGAATCGGAGGCTGTGATGCAAGCCCCATCCAGATCCCGTCGGAGTCGCACAGAGAGAGATCGAGGAGGCCGGAATCGGCGGCTGATGGAGGCTCGATCAACCGGCGTAACCATAGGAGGGGGGAGATTCGGGATCCCTCCAAATCTGAACCGATGCTCGATCAACCGGTGTAACCATAGGAGGGGGGAGATTCGGGATCCAGATTTGGTATTGACCGATGCCCTAACCTCCTTCAATTGAGATCTCGCGGGGTGTGTTTTCTGTGTGAGGCGGTGGTGCGGCGAGGCTCACACGTCTGACGGCCAGTAGCATCCTCGTGTCTCAGTGAAAGGAGACGCCCTGTAGCGGCGGCTATGGTACGAGACGACATAACCGATGACATCGTTGCTAGGGTTCTAGCATAAGAAAGCTCAGATCTGCTGAGCCGCCTTGCCCTTTGTCTTTTGCTCGAAGGCTGACGACGCCCCCTGCTAGAATTTGTTGGCGAAGGCGAGAGGGCAGTCGACGGAGGCACTCCCCAGAATCTGGCGCTTCATCCAGCCTCAAAAATAGTCGATCTTTGTTTCTTTGTTGATTGAGAGATCCGATCTCATGGCTTTTTGATCGAATCCCCACGGACGGCGCCAAATATAATGCGTAGAATCTGCACCATATGAGGAGGATCGGCGAGATACAATCTCGCAAGATCAACCAAGAATGAGGTCGGGGCGGGGCTTGTCTCCGCGGAGCTGCCTCCGATGCTCAAGTCAGAATGTGTCGGCCGATAGAAGCCTCTAAACCCTAGTAGACAACTCGAATATATAATGAGGATTAGGGTTTGGGATTAGGGTTCACCTGGTAAAAGACGTTTATGCCCCTGTACATCTTATTGAATTACTTTCGCTCTCTCAAGTTTTATGATAAACCCCACTGATTTTGTATGCTCGGCTTGGATGCGCATGATGCGCTCGGACGTATGGACACAATTTTTTTTAAAAAAAGATACTCATCCATCAATCAACATCATCATTCCACTCATCCATCAATCAACATCATCATTCCACTAACTTTTTCATTAATTTTATTACCCAATACATTTTTTAACCAATCAAAATCTTCAAAAAAGTCAACAACACACAAATCAATACAAATCATTACTATCCACTACCTAGAAAACCTAAAACGACATCTATTTTGATACAAAACTAAAGAGCTAAAACGACATGAATTTCGAGACGGAGGAAGTATTGTTTTAGGGAATCTACTAGAGTAAAATATTTAAAATTTCTGAAAAAAAATCTAATTAATCATTTCAAGTTTTAAGTTCAACCACCCCATCAGGGGTTAAACCGACTGTACAAATTCACAATACACTTCCTTGTGGTTACTCGTGATTCATCCTACAAGAAAGCCATGTTTCCTGTTCCAAATACACTTGTATTAATCCTTTTTCTCTTGTATTGTTTTGTCTTCTCTTACCAACAAGTTTGTAACCACGAAGATCAATCCGCTCTTCTTTCCTTCTTATCAAACATTTCAACCGCTCCAGCCATCCCGTTAAATTAATGGTCTTCCTCTATTAGTTGTTGCCGATGGGAAGGAATAAATTGCAATCTAAATGGTAAGGTAACCCATTTGCAGTTGCCTTCTAGAGGTCTTAAGGGGTCAATCACTTCCTCTATTAGTAGTCTTGCTACGCTTACTCATCTTAATTTGTCGAATAACTATCTCCATGGACCTCTAGAAGTAGAAATCATGAGGCTTACAAATCTAAGAGTCTTGGATTTATCGTCAAATAGCTTTCTTGGCTTTATCCCCCAAGAGATTGGAAACCTCTCATATCTGAAAAAAGCTTCATCTTTATGATAATAATCTAAGTGGTCCTATCCCGTCATCTTTGATGAATTGTACAAATCTAACAGAGATACTTCTGAGAGATAACTATCTCAACAGAGACATCTCGAAATTAGATTTTTCAAGTCTTGTTCGACTCCAAAAGGTTGATCTTAGAACAAATAGCTTAGAAGGTGATTTGCCCGAAAGCATATACTCATGCAAGTCACTCGTTGCAATTTTAGTAGCCCGAAACATGATAACTGGCCAAATCTCACCCAAAATTGTTGAACTGAAATCCTTGTCTTTCATTTCTCTAGGAGTAAATTCCTTTACAAAGATCACAGGAACACTTAAGATTTTAGAAAAATCCAAGAGCCTAACCACTCTCTTCCTTTCATTCAATTTCATTGGTGAATCGCTACCAACCCATAGAAACTTTGTTGGTTCAGGTGGATTCTCAAAACTTCAATTATTTGCCCTTCAAAACTGCGAGTTTGCAGCAGGCCCCATCTCTAGTTGGCTCCATAATCTCAAGAGTTTGCGCGTTTTAGGCTTGAAAGGTAATAGAATGATAGGTACGTAGAGTTCCGAGTTGGTTAAGAACTTTACCTAAATTGTTTACGTTAGAGCTAAAAAACAATAGCTTGTCCGGGAAGCTTCCCTTGGAATTGTGCCAACTACCAGCGCTAATCTCGCAAAACGTTCAAGCTGATCTCAAGTTTTCGCAATTTGAGCTCCCCGTCTTTCTTACTAACAATATGAAGATTTACATCCGGTCTAAGGCAGACTGCTACTATGGGCTAGACCTTTCATACAATGCATTTAGTGGCAGTATCCCGAAAGAGATTGGCAACTTACGAAATCTTCAAGAGTTGTTCCTCAACAACAACTATTTCTCGGGTCAAATTCCTAGTAATATGTCAAATTTGAAGAGACTAGAGATGTTGAATCTCTCTACGAACAACCTGAGTGGAGAGATTGAAAGAGATTTGGAGTAGTTAGAAGCTGAAAGTTATGGATACTTCTAAACGCTCAAAGGTCCAAATATGACCGTCCGTAATTCCTATCTACTTCACACAAAAATCCAATATTTTGAAAAATGAGTACTAATTGACCAACAAATTGGAGTGGCGGGTTGTTTGAATCAACAAAGGTCCAAGATAAATTTGACCGTTGCTATTAATTACGTACTACTACATCCGATCTAAAATACATTTCATTTGACTTTTCAACACGCATTTTAAAGAGCTAAAAACTATATAATATATTAACTTTATTTTTTATTTTTTTACAATTTAATACTTATTATCAATAAAATTAAGCTGCAAAAAAATTATTTTAAAAAAGTTGATATTTTATATAGTTTTTAGCTTTTTAAAATACGTGCTAAAAAGTCCAGCGACATGTATTTTAGACAGGAGGGAGTACAAATATTGAAAAAGCTTTTGTTTGTACTTTGTATGGAATTAAGCCGGACGGATTTGAAATTCAAGCTAAGCTACTTGCAACTGAAATCGGTATAAGCCACATTAAATAAGTCTTTGGAAACTGGTTGATCAATCAGTACAAAAGGGGTAAGCTACTTGTATGGAGTACATGTTTAACAAATTAAACAACAAACACATTTCAAATCTTACTCTTAATTAACTTGGCATATATATATATATATATATATATATACACTAGTATCCTACAAGAAAAACCATGCTCCCAAACCAACCACCATTTACTCTTCCTACCCATCTTCTCTTTTTCACTCTCATCTTGTATTCCTTTATCTTCACTCGCCAACAAGTTTGTAACCACCAAGATCAATCGGCTCTTCTTATATATATATATATCTACTAGTATCCTACAAGAAAAACCATGCTCCCAAACCAACCACCATTTACTCTTCCTACCCATCTTCTCTTTTTCACTCTCATCTTGTATTCCTTTATCTTCACTCGCCAACAAGTTTGTAACCACCAAGATCAATCGGCTCTTCTCGCCTTCTTCTCAAACATTTCAACATCTCATTCCCTTCCGTTAAATTGGTCTTCTTCTATAAGTTGTTGTCGATGGGAAGGGGTGGGATGCGATGTCAATGGCAGGGTAACCCATTTGCAGTTGTCTTCGAGGGGTCTAGATGGGACAATCACATCCTCTATTAACGACCTTTGTTATACTTATTCATCTTAATTTATCGACTAACTACCTCCATGGACCTCTAGGAGAAGAAATTCTTAGGCTTTCCAACCTTAGAATCATAGATTTATCTTCAAATAGCATTCTTGGATCCATCCCTCAAGAGATTGGGAAGCCCGTATCCTTGGAAAAACTTCATCTTTACAATAATCATCTTAGCGGTCCTATCCCATCATCTTTGATGAATTGTACACTTCTAATGGAGATAATCTTGAGGAATAACTATCTCAATGGAGGCATCTCAAAGTTAGATTTTTCAAGATTGGCTAAACTCCAAAAGCTCGATCTTAGGAGTAATAGTTTAAATGACACTTTACCAGAAAGTATATACTCGTACAAGTCCCTCATTGCACTTGGAGTCGCGCGAAATAGTTTGTCTGGCCAAATCTCTCCCAAAATTGTTGAGTTTAAATCTCTATCCTTCATTTCTCTAACACAAAATTTCTTTACAAATATCACAGGGACACTTCAAATTTTAGCTATATGTAAGAATCTAACTAGCGCCTTCCTTTCATTCAACTTCTATGGCGAAACCTTGCCGGTTCATAGAAACTTTATAGGTTTAGGTGAATTCTCAAAACTTCAATTCCTTACCCTAAGAAATTGCAAGTTTGAACTTCCTAACCCTTAGAAATTGCAAGCTAGTTTGAACCAGGTATCATCCCTAACTGGCTTTCTAGTTTGAAGAGCTTGTATTTTTTAAGCCTAGAAGGCAATAGAATGTTAGGTAGGGTTCCAAATTGATTGGGAACCCTACCAAACCTATTTAGATTAGATCTACATAACAATAGTTTGGTCGGAGAGCTTCCTTTAAAACTGTGCCAACTTTCATCACTTACCTCGCTAAATGGTGTAGCTGACAGGAGCCACTCTCAAATTGAGCTCCGCGCTCTTATTTTTAGGGGCGATATTAGTACTTACATGTGGTTTAAGGCGGACTTATATCATGGGCTAGTTCTCTCCTACAATGCATGTTATAACGAGAATGAAAATAGCGAAAAAAGACACAGAGATTTACGTGGTTCGACAACGGTGTGTTACCTACGTCCACGTGTAGAGAACCAGATTCCTTATTAGAGGAAGCAAAACTGATTACGATTACAAGAGGTCGACGTTTCATGAGTATATAAAGAGACTCATGAAATTCTAAATAGACAATGGACTGAAAGTCCAAAATAGATAAACGGTAGGCCCATTTACAATAAACATCGCATACAATAAATACCACCGCTGGGAGGTTCCACCCCCCGGACCCCCCGATGCGTCACCGGTCAACGATGTATGCTTCAAGGCAAATTAACAAATCTCCACCTTGACTTAAATCCTCTCAGATGTACCAACCACATTGCAGCATCGGATGTATCAGATGCAATGCCATGTCAGATGTACCAGATGCGCTTCAATGCTGGATGTACCAAAATCTCCTCTCAGAAATAGATGCACCATGACAAGTACTTCCAGACATTTCTCTGCCTCATATTTGTCCTCGTATAAGGACCCAGATTACCCCGCAGGGCAACTCAACAGTTGGTGATATTAAACAAGTTTAAACAGTGTTGGAACTTGCTCTCCGAAGCTGACTTGGTGAACATATCAGCAAGATTATCAGATGTTCCCACCTTCTTCACCCTGAATCTCTTCTCAACTTGCCAGTGTGCTAACTCCCCTTCAGAAACAGCAGCCTTATAGTTAGGTAGAACATCATACTCGACCTCCTCGCCCACATGCAAAGCATATCCCACCGGATCGTCAGACCTGGATCTCGCAGGCCCTCTGATGTCAACCCGTCTTAGTCGATATAGAGCAATACTCTGATGTACAACTCCACCTATTCCTGTGTCTAGTTGTATATTCTTTGTCTCACCAGTATATGACTCAGTAGTACATGTTTGTGATGATTGGTCAGTGACCAACTTAGGTGCTTGAGTCTCTGTTGGAGTGAAGTTCAACTCCACTTGCTCAGCGACAGTTTCCCTAACCTTGACTGAAACAACATATGCATCACCTGTGATTGCTGAACCTTGTAGGGCATATAAAGTTCCCTTTCCCTGCTCGACTCCTTGCAAAACCATATTAGAGCCCTTAAACACGCGTAACTTTCCACCATAACCTGTGTATATGAAACCCTTGTCGTCTAACATAGTTAGGGATATCAGATTTTTCGTCATAGATGGCACATCAGCGAGACCACCGCCATAGATGGCAGATTTCTCGTCATAGATGGCACAATTAGGGATATCAAATTCTTCGTCATAGATGGCACATCAGCGAGACCACAAAGTTAGGAATATCAGATTCTTCATCATAGATGACTCCTTGCAAAACCACATCAGCGAGACCACCGCCATAGATATCAGATTCCTCATCATAGATGGCACAATTAGGGATATCAGATTCCTCGTCCTAGATGGCGCAATTGGGGATATCAGATTCTTCGTCATAGATGGCCGGCACATCAGCGAGACCACACAGTTAAGGATATCAGATTCTTCGTCGTAGATGACTCTTTGCAAAACCACATCAGCGAGACCACCGAGCCCCCCGGACCCCCCGATGCGTCGCTGGTCAACGATGATTCAAGGCACATTAACAATGCATTTAGTGGTAACATTCACGAAGAGATTGGCAACTTACGAAATCTTCAAGAGTTAGACCTCAACAATAACAAGTTTTCTAGTCATATTCCCAGTAGTATATCAAATTTAAGAAGTCTAGAAGTACTAAATCTCTCTAGAAACAATCTCATTGGAGAGATTCCATCGTTTCTAAAAAGTTTTACTTTCTTGTCATATTTTGATGTGTCTTATAATGATCTTGAAGGTCCAGTACCAACTGGTGGTCAATTTGATCGATACTTTCCAAGAATCTGACTTTGAAGATAATCCTAGCTAGCTTATGTGGTGAACTCTTGGATCGCCCTTGTTCTAACATAACAGCATCAAAAGTGATAGATAGAAATGGCCGAAGTCATCACAACTTGCAATTTCTAGATGGACTTATTGCTGGTTTTGGATCGGGATTTTTCGGTGTTCTCATCGTTGCTGCGCGCATCTTGTGGTTGGTTAAACAATTGAAAAAAGCACCGGCCTTCACTCAATAAAATTTCTGTTTCGTGGTAGTATAGTATATATATTCACTTTGATTCATTGGTTGATTGCATCTTCATGCTTTTGTATGTGTTTCCTTTTCTTGTACTCTTTAAGTACAATATCTGTGGATGGCCAGTAGAGGTGGCAATCGGGTGGGTCGGGTCGGGTTCGTGTTCGGTTAGTCGGATTTCAGGTCATTTGGATTTCGGGTAATGTCTAATAATTTGGTTATTCGGTTGGGTCGGGTTTCAGTTGTATTGGGTTTCATTATTTCAATATTAATTTTAAAAAATTTACTAGAATGTATCTTAAAGTTCGGGTTATTTCGGATTTCGGTTATAACGGGTTCGGGTCTTAATGGGTTTCGGTTGAATCGGGTTCAGTTCATTCGGATTTCGAGTCCAAAATGGACGGGTCGGGTTTTGCCAGCTCTAATGGCCAGCAATTCATGTATATATACGTACAGGTGTTATATCCTGTCTTGTAGGATATATGCATCCCAACATCAGTATTCGATTTTGTATTTTGTTATTTGTATCATTTTTGTTTGGGGTAAAACTGATTAAGAAATTGAGACAGTGTAACAAAATAATATATAGTCTATATAGCTGGTTATTGATCGACTAATAACAACAACAACAACAACCCAGTATATCCCGCAAAAAGCGGGGTCTGGGGGGTCGGGATGTACGCACTCTTTCCCCGAACTAGTCGGGAGAGTGTTTCCGAAAGACCCAAAAAATAGAGCAAATGAAACACGTCCCAGGACACCTAGTAGGAGATTAGGAAATAGACAGCCGATAGACGGAAAACAGAAACGAAGATAACCGACAGAAAATAGATAGAAAGCAGAAAGAGAGGTAGAAAGGAAGCGAAAAGAAATGACCCAGCACCCATCCTAGGGATTCTAAACATCCGAAGTCCGAATGCATCTCCTCCAGTGGTCCCTATCCGAAGTCATATCCTCCGAGAGGTTCAGCGTATTGAGATCCTGTCGAATAACCTCCATCCAGCTCTTCTTCGGTCTACCTCTCCCTCTGCACAAAGCTCCAAGCTCCAAACTCTCACACCTACGGACATGCGCTGATAAATGCCTCCTACGAACGTGCCCAAACCACAGCAATCTGGACTCCCGAAGCTTGTCAACGATACTCACAACTCCAACCTTGCTTCTAATGTCGACATTTCTGATTCTGTCCAGCCTCGTGTGTCCACTCATCCATCTCAGCATTCTCATCTCAGCCACCGCTAACTTCTGTTCCTGGGCTTTAGTACTATGCCAACACTCCGCGCCATATAACAAGGTCGGTCTGACAACCACCTTAAAAATTTCCCTTTCAGCTTAGCCGGGACTTTCTTGTCACAGAGAACCCCAGATGCTCTCCTCCATCTCATCCACCCTGCCTGGACTCTATGCTCAATATCCTTGTCGATACCCCCATCGCTTTGGACGTACGAGCCAAGGTACTTGAAATGCTCCTTCCTTGGGACAAGATCCTCCCCCAATCGAACGGGTGTCTCGGAGACTCTGGCCTCTCCAAAGCTGAACTGCATATACTCGGTCTTGGTCCTACTCATTCTGAAACCCTTAGACTCCAACACTTCTCTCCAACCTTCTAGTCTGCGAGCCAACCCCGAACTAGAGGCGTCCACTAGAACAATATCGTCGGCAAACAGCAAGCACCAAGGTACCTCCTCATAGAGAGAAGCAGACAGTGTATCCATAACTAAAGTGAATAGAAGCGGACTAAGCGCAGAGCCCTGGTGAAGCCCCACTCGAACCTCAAAATACTCTGAATCCCCACCCGACGTTCTAACACTTGTCAGCGAATCGTCAAATATTTGAAGCCTTAATAGACAATGCCAAATATTTGAAGCCTTCTGTCTCACGATTGACCAAGGACGGAATCAGAAATGGAAATTGATGAAGTTTCACCTTGCTTCACCATTGGGTCTAGCCGGTCGATGCAAGTCGGTTTCCCTGGTACGTGACTCTTGTCGATTGATTCACGTCCGTGCCCGGGATTTACCACCAAAAGCGAGTTTGATCCCTAGTTATCCAGAAAATGGAAATTGACGGGGACTAAATTTACCTTGTAGATCGTACAGTTTTGTTACATAATACTATCTCCGTTCGGCAAAACATATCGTTTTAGTTTGAACACAAATTTTAAGGAACACAATAATTTACTGCTGGTGTGTAGAAGTTTACCGTTGTACATCAATCCATTCCATTGTTGCTTAATTAGCTGCGATCATCCATTGATCATTGTCCTTCAAATCTATATTCCGGTTTCCATTTCAATCCGTTGTGCACAACATGTCCAGACTCCAGTGAGCATTGTTTTGGTACCTAAGCCTTGTTTAAGATTTCCAATTCCATTTCCGTTTCTGTTTCCTTAGGCAATTCCTCAATCTCCGACCTATTTTGGATTGTTCGTTCGAAACCCTATCTCTATGTATTGATTGCAAGAGGAACACAAGGAATGCGTTGAAAGAGGAACACAAGGAACACCGGCTAGACCCAATGGTCAAGTAGATCACAACATGTCCAGACTCCAGGGAGCATTGTTTGCTATCTCTATGTATTGATTGCAAGAGGAACACAAGGAATGCGTTGAAAGATCGCACCGACAGTGTAACATCCCATTGATTCGTGGCATTCGTAGGACGGTACGTATTAACCATATCAGTAGTTAGAAATTACTGCGCAGGCTCATCTGTTAGATGCTAATTCACATATATTTTGCATTTGCAGATCATAGCTGTCAATTTTGTATCAAGTAGTCACACATCAATCAGGCATATAGTTATGATCGATCTGCTTCCTTCACAAGTATAGAAACTACACTAATAAAAATCAATCATATTGAATGAGTTTGTGGTAATACGTACAATGACACTGAGAATTAGGTTAGAATTTGAAGACATCTTCAAGGATTTTTTTATTGATTTGAATCTACAAAATTCAGACAAAGAGATAAGATGGGGGGAGTGGATATTCAACGGAGCTAATTAAAGGATGAAAAGCGACATGTGACTACAAAATGTAAGCGACTTTGAACAAATCAAATGCATGTGCACAATTAATTACCATCTCAAGTTGGGAGTGAACTGGTTGATCGATCAATTGCTACATAAGAAGGGGTGTGCAGTTATATTAACCATAAACACACTTCCTTAGTTTCCTAACAAGTAATAACCATGCTTCTAAAACAACCACCATTTTCTCTTCCTACCCATCTTCTCTTTGTCATCTTGCTATTGTATTCCTTTGTCTTCTCTTGCCAGCAAGTCTGTAACCCGCAAGATCAATCCGCTCTTCTCGCCTTCTCGTCAAACATTTCAACATCTCCTTCCCTTCCGCTAAATTGGTCTTCTTCTATAAGTTGTTGCTTATGAGAAGGAGTAGAGTGTGATATGAATGGCAGGGTAACCCATTTGCAGTTGCCTTCGAGAGGTCTAGACGGGGTAATCACTTCCTCTATTAGCTGCCTTGTTATGCTTACTCATCTTAATTTATCGAATAACTATCTTCATGGACCTCTAGGAGAAGAAATTTATAGCCTCACAAACCTTATAATCTTGGATTTGTCTTCCAATAGCATTAATGGCTGTAGATGGTGTACTTTCATAAGTTTTAACAGCTTGTACAATTTTTGCTGAACACTTAGGGTTATAAGTGTGATGGGCTAAATAGGAAACCAAGATCTACTGGTCTTTATGGATTGGGCTTTGATCCAACCCTAAAGGGCCCTATCTTGAGTAAGCCTAAAGCCCAATCTCACTAACCCTAGCTGGAGGCCCTTGTTACTGACGATACTCTGCGTTTTGGCTCCAAGGAGTATTATATATACTCTCTTCAGGCTAAAACCCTAGATGAGTTCCACTGTTCCAAAAGTTGCTCTCCTCTTCACAAAAAGGGAAGCTGTTCTCCGACGCCATTTCTAGGGTTTCTTCATTTACTGCTTCGTCATCACTCATCCAAGGTTCTTAGATGGTGGTCGATGAAGCTTCTGGTATCTGGGTGCTCGTTTGCTGGTGGATCTAAAGTAGTTGTGTGGATCTCCGACTTCAAAGCTCCTCTCTGAAGTCGTCATCGTCTTGGAAAGGGAGTTCCTCTTCTTTTCTTCTTTATAGGGTTCTAGTTAAGTGTTTCTGCAGATTGTAAGCTTGCTTGTGTTTGTATGCCTCTTGACATTGCCCCTGGATGTAACTCCTTATTCATATTTAGTGGATTTAGGGCCTGACTCTCGAGGCCCCGCAGATGTAGGTGAAATACCCGAACTGCGTAAACAATTGCTTGTGTCTTACATTCTGTTTCTCGCTTTACTTGTTTCAAATCCTTTGCTTATTACTCGTTGATGATACTCTGAAGTCGTTCCTTATATTTCGCGTATCCATTCCTCGTTTGATTGGATTCTACAATTGGTATCAGAGCCCTTGGTTCCTTAGGGTGTCTTCTCTGAGTGATAATCTGTGTTTCTCCTTAAGTTTTTTCAGATCGTGTGAACTGCAAGTTCTTAGATCTGTAACTAAGGATCTTTGGGCAAGCGGGTTACTCCTACCTTGCTCTTCTGCTGTGTTTTTTCTCTTGCTGTTTTTTCTTTTAAGATCTGGTTGTCGTATCTTGTTATCTTTACATTATGTCTGAGTCTTCTGTTCGAATTAAATCCTATGATGGATGTTCTGACTTTGCTATGTGGCAGGTGAAAATGAAGGCCATCCTCATCAAGGAGAAATGTTGGTCAGCTGTGATTGACAAGTATCCTGACAAGCTTGAGAAAGCTGACAGAGAGGAAATGGACCAAATAGCTCATAGTGAGATCATGATTCGACTCACAGATGAGGTTGCTAGACAAGTGCTTACTAAGACAACTTCCAAAGGTCTTTGGGAGGCTCTGGAAGCTACTTTTTTGGTAAAATCTCTCCCTAGCCGCATAAATTTGCTCTGTCGTCTGTTTAACTTCAAAATGGATGCTCATATGTCTTTGAATGACAATCTTGATAAGTTTCTTACTATGATACAAGACCTTGAACGCTGTGGTGATAAAATAACTGAATTACATCAAGCTGTTTTGATTCTGAATTCTCTACCTGCTCAATTTGACACTTTCAAAGATGTTATACAGTTTAGTAGGGAGGATTTGGATAAAACTAAGGTCATAGAAGCTATCATGCAGAAAAATGATGTCATGAAAGTCTTTAAGACAAAGCAAGAAGTTAAAAGTGAAGCTTTGATGGCTAGAGCTAAGTTTAGAAATCAGAAGAAAAATCAGAATAAGAACAAGAAAAATGACAACTCTGACAGCATGAAAACTGAATCTTCTGATAAAACTTCATCTGATAAGAGCTCCCTTAAATGCAAATATTGTTCCAAAGATGGTCATCTAGAAAAAGATTGCTATAAAAGGAAGAAAGATGAAGCTAGGAAGAACAAAGTTGTATCTGCTATTCTTGAATCTCACCCTAATAATTCTCATGAACTGCTTTGTATTGCATCTGATATGTCTGCTTCTGATGTTTGGATTATTGACTCTGGATGCACTATTCATGCTACACCCAATAAGCATTTTTTCTCTGATATTAAAATGTTTAATGAGGGAACTGTGATGCTTGGGGATCATTCAGTACTGGATATTAAGGGCATAGGGTCTGTTCCTATTAGGATGCATGATGGTAAAGTGAGAATTATTCAAAATGTTAGATGGGTGCCTGAGTTAAGAAGAAATCTTCTTTCTGAAAGTGTGTTTGATGATCTAAACTGTGACATCAATGTTAAGAAAGGCATGAAAACTGTTTCTAGAAATGGAAGGGTTCTGATTAAAGGGATAAAGAAAAAGGGCCTCTATCATGTTATAACTGAATCTGATCAGTCTCAATCTGCTTACTTATCTGAGAAAAAGAAACCTAAGCTCATGAATCTTGCTCAAACTTTGCTATGGCATAACAGGCTTGGCCATGTTGGCAATAAGGGCTTATTTGAGTTATATAAACATGGAGTTTTTGATTCTAAGCCTGCTCATATTGATTTCTGTGAAAATTGCATTATGGGAAAGCATACTAAACTGGCTTTTAAATCTTCTGCTTATTCTGCTAATCTCCCTCTTGAGTATGTACATGCAGACCTCTGGGGTCCAGCACAGGTGGATACTATAGGTGGGAAAAGATACTTCCTATCTCTTGTAGACCATTATAGTAGAAAGGTCTGGATTTACTTGCAGAGGACAAAGAATGAAGCTTTTGATCACTTTAAAAGCTGGAAGGTAAAGGTAGAAAAGGACTCTGGTCATGTGCTTAAATGTTTCAGGACAGACAATGGTCTGGAGTTCTGCAATGCAGAATTTGACTCCTACTGTAAGCAGCATGGTGTTAAGAGGCACCTCACTATCCCTGGGACTCCCAAACAGAATGGTATAGCAGAAAGGATGAACAGGACATTGCTCAACAAAGCTAGATGCATGTTGATCAGTGCTGGCATGAGGCATTCCCTATGGGGAGAAGCTATTACTACTGCTGCCTATCTTATTAATAGAACTCCCTCATCAGCTATTGATTTTGAAACACCCCAGGAAAAATGGACAGGTAAACCAACAAATCTTGCCTACCTGAAACCCTTTGGATGTTTGGCCTATAGCCACAAATCTGATGGCAAGCTCAATCCGAGAGCCCAGAAATGTGTGCTATTAGGCTTCCCAGAGGGTGTTAAGGGGTATAAGCTGTTGGTCATCCAACCTGGGGGGTACAAAGTCATAGTTAGTAGGGATGTCATATTTAAGGAAGATGCCTTTTATTTTAGAGAATTGCAAACCACTTCCCTTAACACTAACCTGCAGGCACCTGAATCAGATAGCAGTGCAACTCATTTCTATATGCCATCAGATCATGATGACCATGAATCTGAGTTTGACAATGGTCACTCTCCCAGCAGCAACTTGTTACCAAATGAAGGAGATCAACCAGAAGAAGTACAACAAGGACTGGATCACAATCAGGGAGTTTCTTCTTCCTCTCAATCCCTTGCTCCCTCTGTTGACATTTCATCTTCTTATCATATCTCTTCTTCTCATGCTTCTGTTTCTGACATGAATGATATTGATGTGTCTTCTTCTTCTTCTTCTATCCCTGAAGTTCATGACCTTACTCATTATCAACTCACTAGGGATAGATCACCTAGGGTTAAGAAACCAAACAAAAAGTATGAGAGTAACATTGTTGATTTTGCTGTGCTTGTTTCTGAAGCTGTGAAATCATTTGTTCCTGACTTATATGAACAAGCTATAAAATGTCATCATGCTCATGAATGGAAACTTGCAATGCAAGAAGAAATTGAATCCATGCATCTTAATAACACCTGGTCTCTTGTCAAAAAACCTGATAGGGCTAGGACTATTGATTGCAGATGGATATTTAAATTAAAAGATAGCTCTAACCCTAGGGAACCTCCTAGGTATAAAGCTAGACTTGTTGCAAAAGGCTTTACTAAAAAATTTGGTGAAGATTATCATGATATCTTTGCTCATGTGGTAAAGCACAAAACCATGAGACTCTTGCTTGCCATGACTGCAGTTTATGACTATGAATTAGAATAAATGGACGTTAAAACTGCATTCTTACATGGTGATTTGCATGAAACTATCTACATGAGACAACCTAAAGGCTTTATTGATCGTGCTAATCCTGATTTTGTTTGTAAACTGCATAAATCCATCTATGGGCTTAAACAATCCCCTAGGCAATGGAACAAGAAATTTGATTCATGCATGAAATGCCTTGGTTTCTGTAGAAGTGATTTTGATCCTTGCTTATATTTCAAAGATGTCAAAACTGATGATCCTCTCTTTGTGCTCCTTTATGTAGATGATCTTCTTCTTATTTCCAAGACAATCTTAAAGATTGACAAGCTGAAAACCAACTTGAAGAAGAACTTTGATATGAAGGACCTTGGATCTGCTCAAAAGATATTAGGCATTAGCATCACTCGAGATAGATCCAAGAGACTTATCTGGCTGTCACAAACAGATTACCTTTTAAAGGTGCTAGAAAGGTTCAACATGAAGGGGGTAACACCAAATGCTATTCCACTTGGAGCTCACCTTGATCTTTCTAAGCTCAAATCTTCTATGTCAGCCTCTGAAGAAGCAGAAATGAAAGGGATCCCCTATGATGCAGCAGTGGGATCCATCATGTTTGCAATGATATGCTCAAGGCCAGATCTCTCTTTTGCTATGAGTGCTCTTAGCAGGCACATGTCTAACCCTGCTGAAAGGCATTGGGTAGCCATGAAATATCTTTTGAAATATATTGCAGGGTCTTTAAATCTTGGTCTCATGTACTCTAAACACGATTCTAGTTGTGGACTGTATGGATTTGTTGATGCATATTATGCAGGGAACAAGGACAATAGGAAGTCCACTACTTCCTATGTCTTCACTTGGGCTGGAAACTGCATATCTTGGAAATCACAACAGCAACCAATAGTGGCCTTATCTTCAACCGAAGCTGAATACATAGCTGCCACTGAAGCTTGCAAGGAAGCCATATGGTTACAGGGAATTTTGAGGGAAATTCAAAGAAAGAACTACAAGACTGTCTTCAACATAGACAGCCAAAGTGCTATCTATCTCTGTAAAGATCCCATGTACCATGAACGCACCAAACACATTGATGTTCGTTTCCACTTCATCAGGAAGAAAGTGGAGAAGAAGATCATCCTCATACAGAAGGTTGCCGGGGACTTGAACCCAGCTAACTTTGGCACCAAAATTGTCTCTGCTAACAAGTTTTTGTTTTGCAGAGACTATCTTCATATCAAAGATATGACTTAAGCCCTTAAATGGGTTAGGGTCGAGGACGGACCCAGAGACTCTAAATCCTGCTAAATTGTTTGCATCTTATTCATTGTAAACTTAGGAAATTACAGGGGGCAATTGTAGATGGTGTACTTTCATAAGTTTTAACAGCTTGTACAATTTTTGCTGAACACTTTGGGTTATAAGTGTGATGGGCTAAATAGGAAACCAAGATCTGCTGGTCTTTATGGATTGGGCTTTGATCCAACCCTAAAGGGCCCTATCTTGAGTAAGCCTAAAGCCCAATCTCACTAACCCTAGCTGGAGGCCCTTGTTACTGACGATACTCTGCGTTTTGGCTCCAAGGAGTATTATATATACTCTCTTCAGGCTAAAACCCTAGATGAGTTCCACTGTTCCAAAAGTTGCTCTCCTCTTCACAAAAAGGGAAGCTGTTCTCCGACGCCACTTCTAGGGTTTCTTCATTTACTGCTTCGTCATCACTCATCCAAGGTTCTTAGATGGTGGTCGATGAAGCTTCTGGTATCTGGGTGCTCGTTTGCTGGTGGATCTAAAGTAGTTGTGTGGATCTCCGACTTCAAAGCTCCTCTCTGAAGTCGTCATCGTCTTGGAAAGGGAGTTCCTCTTCTTTTCTTCTTTATAGGGTTCTAGTTAAGTGTTTCTGCAGATTGTAAGCTTGCTTGTGTTTGTATGCCTCTTGACATTGCCCCTGGATGTAGCTCCTTATTCATATTTAGTGGATTTAGGGCCTGACTCTCGAGGCCCCGCAGATGTAGGTGAAATACCCAAACTGCGTAAACAATTGCTTGTGTCTTACATTCTGTTTCTCGCTTTACTTGTTTTGAATCCTTTGGTTATTACTCGTTGATGATACTCTGAAGTCGTTCCTTATATTCCGCGTATCCATTCCTCGTTTGATTGGATTCTACAATGGCTCTATCCATCACATGGTTGGGAAGCTCCTTTCCTTGCAAAAGCTTCATCTCTACGGAAACAATCTTAGTGGTCCTTTCCCGTCGTCTTTGATGAACTGTACGAATCTAGTGGAGATATTTTTGAGAGACAACTATCTCAATGGAGATATCTCAAAGTTGGATTTTTCAAGGCTTGTTCGACTCCAAAAGCTTGATCTTAGGAGCAATAGTTTGAATGGCACTCTTCCAGAAAGCATATACTCATACAAGTCACTTGTTGCAATCGGATTAGCTGAAAATTTTATAACCGGGCAAATCTCCCCCAAAATTGTTGTACTAAAGTCCTTGTCCTTCATTTCTCTAACACAAAATTCCTTTACAAATATCACAACAACACTCAAAATTTTAGCAAAATGTAACAACCTAACCAACCTCTTTCTTTCATATAACTTTTATGGTGAATCTCTACCCATCCATCGAAGCTTTATTGGTTTAGGGGAATTCCCAAAGCTTCAATTCCTTACTCTTGAAAATTGCGAGTTTGCAACAGGCCTCATACCTAGCTGGTTATCTACTTTGAAGAGTTTGCATCTCTTAAGCTTGTCGGGTAATAGATTGACAGGTAATGTTCCAAGTTGGTTTGGAACACTACCAAATCTATTCAGATTAGAGTTATATAACAATATTTTGTTCGGAGAGCTTCCTCTCAAGTTGTTTCGCTTGCCAGCGTTGCTAGTTTCCCAAAATATTCAACCACACTTGAAAAGCTTTGAATTTGAGATCCCTGTCGTCGAACCTATCTGGGATGATGACTACATCAGGTTTAACACCAGCTTCTATACTGGGCTAGACCTCTCCCAAAATGCACTCAGTGGTGATATCCCCGAAGAGATTGGCAACTTACAAAATCTTCAAGAACTATTCCTTAACAACAACAGTTTTTCTGGTCATATTCCCGGTACTATATCGAATTTAAAGTTCCTAGAAAGGCTAGATTTTTCTACAAACAACCTCACTGGAGTGATTCCGACGTCACTAGTAAGCCTTAGTTTCCTGTCAGAATTTGATGTGTATTATAATGATCTCGAAGGTCCGATACCAACAAGTGGTCAATTTAGGACTTTCCCAGAGTCTAGCTTCATTGGGAATCCTGGCTTATGTGGTGAACCCTTGAATCACCCTTGTTCTAATCCAGCAACATCAATGGATAGAAATGGAAGTCGAGGCCTCGATCACAACATTCATTGGTTTCTAGATGGACTCTTTGTTGGTTTCGCCGTGGGATTTTCCGGTATTCTCGTGGTCTTAGTGTCCCATTCTTGTTTATACAAAAGTAAGAGATGCCTAAACTCAATCAATCCAGTTTAGGTTCTCTAGCTCTTGGTGGTCTGTAATCGATTTTATTGTACATACTGAATGTCAATGTAATAGCAATGCATGTATATATAGATCATATTTTTTTGTATGTGTTACTTTCTTGTATTTTGTAAAAAAAATTGTAATAAAGTAAAGTTGAGCGCCACGTGATGCTACTATTGAAACCATAGCCAAGCCCATTGAGTGGTTTCACAAGTGATGAAGGCCTTATTTCGACTGTGTTTGTGCCCACTCATCTTCAAATTGTGGATATTTTCACCTAATCGCTTGGTGCACAGCAGCATCTAGTGTTGTTCGTAAGCTGGGTCTTGTATTCCACCATCCACGCCCACCTTTAGGGGGATATGGAGAGATATGTCTTTGTACTTGGAATCTATATTTCGGCTTCCATTTCCGTCGTGCATAAAACATATATGTCCAGTGAGCATTGTTTGGTACCAAATAATTTTTAAGATTTCTAATGCTTTTTTCTGTTTCTGTAGGCAATTTCTCAGTCTCTGAACTTTTCTCCCGCCTATTGGATTGTAATCTTCGTTCGAAATCATCGATTCATTATAAAGCCTTCTTGTACTACAAGAGGAACACAAGATTAGGCACCACTCAGGCATGGTTTATAATTAATCTGCTTCTTTTCACAGGTATGGAAAGTAGAGAACTAATTTATCTACATTTTGACTCAGCTGTAGGATACAGAACCGGCCAAATGTGTGGACTAATCTCAGAAACATTGTCCTGTGAAAATTTGCAGTAGCTGTCCTGCTTGTCCGTCAACTCCACTCAAAATTCAATCATATATTCATATTGAATGAGTTTGTGGAAATACTATGATTAAGAGAGTTTTAAGTTAGAATTTCAACAAATTTAGGAGTCTTTATTTTTTTTTTGGTAAACAAAGAAAGGCAAGCCTTTCACCAAACACCAGTGACCAGTTTCGGGCTACACAATGACAAGCCGGGGAGTAGCCCTTCCCCTACAATCTTCCTCAAGCATTTGCACGACCCCGTCCGGGGGTTCTGTAAGCACATGAAGACCTCTAGGCCATGAATGGGCAAGCCCAGCAAGGGAGTCGGCGACACGGTTCGCTTCCCTAAAGACATGTCGGAGTCGGATCTCCCAACTCTTCCTCATAAAGCCTTGGCATTGGTTTACCAGGCTGGACATAGGATGGCTATCCGCCACCCCTTTGCACACCAACGAATGGGCCACCGATGAGTCAGTCTCGATAATCAGCCTCCGGATACCCCTTCCCCACGCAGTCTTGAGGCAGCTCAGAATTCCCCAGATCTCTGCCATGACCACCGGCCCTATGCCAATCCTCTCCAAGAAGCCCCCAATCCACTTCCCTTCGTCATTCCTTAGCACTCCTCCCGTTGTAGCAACCACATCCTTCCCGACTGAGCCATCAGCGTTCATCTTCATCCATCCCTTAGTCGGCTTCTCCCATTTGATTAGGATCTCCGTCCGCTCTGGCTTTTCCTTAATCCCAGGTCTATTGCTCCACGCCTCCTTGTACTGGTTCGTGTAATCTTTGATCATCCGAGGCTTATCAAAGCAATGCTCGCCTTGATTGAACAGTCGGTTGTTCCTCCATCGCCAAGCCCACCAAATGGTGTTGGCAAAGATACATGCCCATTGCGCTCCATCCACCGTCTTCCTCCCCGAGCTAAGATTCGTTCTTCACCATTCTGCAAACGAGACAGTAAAGAAGTCAGGTTGTAATTCTGGAAAAATAAGCATCTTCCAAACATTTAAAATAAGAGGGCAGTCCCTGAACAAGTGGAGCATGGACTCCGTCTGCCCCTCGCATTCCGAGCACCCAACATCGCTCGCCAAGTGACGCCTACATCGTTCCTCGTTGGTAAGCACTACTCCTCTTGTCACAAGCCAAAGGAAGACTCGCACTCTTTCGGTCACCTGCAAACCCCAAATCTTGTTATAGATAACTCCGTCGATCTCCACCCCGTCATTGGCCTTAATCAGCCTGTTATACGCAGTCTTGACCGAGTAACAGCCATCCGGAGTATCAGCCCAGCAAGGTCTGTCAGGGCTTCCCCCATCCGTAACCACACCATTAACAGTCAGCGTCATCAATAAGCTCGCGGGTAACAAGTCTGACAGAACCTCCCAATCCCATCCTTCGCCGTCTTTCCAATAGGACCCAACCGTTCTGCATCTTTCTTCCTCCGACAGAACGTTTAAAGTAGCTCCTTCAAGCTTGTCATTCACCAGCCACTTGTCCGTCCAGAAAGCCACAACCTCCCCGTTGCCAATAAGCCACCTCAACCCATCCTCGACGACAAGTCGCAAGCTCTTTCTCAGTGCACTCTAGATAGCCGAGCCCCCCATCACCACAACATTGGAGCCTCTATTGTACTTGGCTTGCAAAATCTCACACCACATATCACCCTTATTGTTGTTAATAAATCTCCATGTTAATTTACCTGTGATAGCAATATTCAACTCTTTCATCGATCTAATGCCCAGGCCACCCATGTTCTTAGGCTTGCACAAATCGTCCCAAACCACTAAGTGGATTCTTCTACGATCGTCCTCGTCACCCCAAATGAATCCTCGAGTAGCTTTGTCAATCGCGTCATAAATGGCTCCCGGAATAGCCACCGTAGCCATAGAATAAACCGGAATAGAATTCAGAACACTCTTAGCGAGAGTGATTCGGCCAGCCATACTCAAATGCCTTTTCCTCCGACCAGCAAGCCGATTGTTAACCTTGTCCAGGAGCGGTTTGAAGGCTTCCTTATCCACTCGCGAGTGCAGAACCGGCATACCAAGATAGCTGCCCAGATTATTCGTCACTTCAAAACCACATTCCTCTCTCATATCCTCGATAGTACCATCATCCATATTCGGGGAAACAAAGAGCTTAGACTTCCCGATGTTGATCTTCTGGCCAGAAGCTCTACAAAAGGTATCCATTATGCCCATGACAATTCTAAGCTGTTGGACCGAAGCCTCGGCAACCAAGATAATATCATCAGCAAAAAGGATGTGCGAGATCTCAGGTCCTCTTCTAGTTAACTTCGCCGGCTTCCATTCGCCACGCTCCACCACGTTAGATATCAAGTGACTCAATTTCTCAATGCAAATAACGAACAGATAAGGGGATATAGGATCCCCCTGTCTGATTCCTCTTGATGGCTTGAACTCCTCCGTCATCTCTTCGTTCACCAAAACTCTAGTGTTAACCGAGCTAATGCACTCTTCGATCCACTCCACCCATTCCGACGGGAAACCAGCCTCACCCAGCGTGTTACAAATGAAGTCCCACCTTAATCTATCATAAGCTTTTTCCAGATCAATTTTCAAGACCATCCACCCCGTCTTCCCACCTTTCTTCCTCATGGAGTGAACAAGCTCTTGCATCACCACAATATTGTCCGTAATGTATCTACCGGGCACAAAACTCCCCTGCATAGGGCCAATGAGGCTACTCAACAAAGGACGAATCATATTAGCCATTACCTTGGTAACAATCTTGTAGAGCCCGTTGCATCAGCTGATTGGGCAAAATTGCGCAATAGTATCCGGTCTAGCGACCTTAGCCAAGAGCACAATAAGCGTGTCGTTCACCCCGTGAGGCAGCCTGGAGTTAGCAAAGAAATTTCTGACAAACTCAGTCACCGTCCCGCCGACAATGTCCCAACATTGCTGGAGAAAGCCAGCTTGGAACCCATCCATACCTGGCGCTTTTGGAGCTCCTATCTCCTTCACCGCCTAGAAGATCTCGACATCAGTAAAGGGGCATCGAAGCTTTTCCCAATCATGCCCAGGAAGCTGCGGGAAGCCGTCGCCGCTTAACTTCACCGGATTCCTCCCATTCTCATGCTCCGAGTACAGCTCCTTGAAGAAACTCACCACCCTTTCCTCAATAACCTTGCCGTCAACAATATCAGTCCCGTCATTATCCTTCAGCATATGAATTCTATTCCTTTGTCTGCGCACGACCGTTGACAAGTGAAAGTAAGACGTATTACGATCACCCGCCCGTAGCCAATTATCCCTTGATTTTTGGAACCAAATCAACTCTTCTTGCTCCAAGGTAAGCTCCAGCTTCCTCCGGACAGCCGCTTCTTCCTCAATTAACTGAGTTGTCGGGCAGTTCGCAAGTCTGTTTTGAACATCCTTCAAATCTTTCATCAAGTTGCTCTTTCGCTCAAACACATTACCAAACACATCCCGATTCCACTTCAAGAGACAATCCTTAAGAAAGCTCAAAGCAGCAGCCGCCTCCTCGTCACTACGCCAAGCACCACTGACCAGCCCTTTGAACCCAGGATGGGTCATCCACGCCGCAAGGAAGCGAAAAGGACGACGGCGACGGTTCAAACTCAAAGGAGGGTTAAGCTTAAGTAGCAACGGAGAATGGTCCGAACCGAAAGTCGGCAGATGTCTAACGAGAGCCTCCGGCCAATCCATCCGGGCTTCCATGTTTCCAACAACCTTGTCGAGCCGTCTCGCCTGATACGTGTCGATCGTCTTACCCCTGGACCACGTGAAAGTAGAACCCACAAACCCGAAGTCCACCATATTCGCACTGTCAATCCAATCTCTGAACAAATCTGCATCATGCGACAAGTCCCCAGTCTCGTCATCTTGTTCCCAGTGATTGATAATACAATTGAAGTCGCCTTCAACGATTAACGGCCCCGACACCTCCTCCGTGGCTTCGGTAATCTCCCTCCAGAACTCTCTTTTATCCGAGACATAGGGATGCCCATAAACAACCATAAGATGAAACACCTTACCCTGACAATTAACTTCGGCAAGGATGAACATCTCATACGAGCGTCTGATGGCCACTTTCACACTATCATCATTCCATAAGAGCCACACCCCACCTCTGAAACCATTCGCATCAACGATAAACCTCTCTGTAAAATCCATCCGATCACAAACCTGCTGGGCTTTAACCCCCGAAATCTTAGGCTCAAAAATCGCCAGAATGTCCACTTTGTTCTGCTTCAGTAAATAACGAATTGATTTGCGGAACCCGTCACTACCAGCTCCACAGCAGTTCCAAAATAAACAATTCATCATAACAAAAGGAGGGAAGAGCACACCCGAGACACACCAGTCAGACATTCGTCTGTCCGTCGACGTCCATCGTAACTCCTTCCGGTGGCCTGGCGCCATCGCTTCCTTCACTTCCTTGTTCTTCCGACACAGGGCCGGGAACTCCCGCCTCGCGGTCATCCATATCAACTCCTCCATTATTCTCGTAATTAGGATCTCCACCCGATCTTGCCTTCGGAGGATCAACTTTATCCTCCCTAATTTTAAAAGAAACTTCCATCTCAGCTCTGACTCTTTTCTGTGGGCCAACTTCCCTTCTAGTATTGGGCTCCCCAACTTTTGGGCCTTTGGTCTTACTCCTTCCTTTCTTTTTCAGCCCATTCTTACTGGAAGATCCAACATCAAAATCCTTCTTTCCTACCGAATCATTCTCGATATTAATTTGGACTTGGTTTTCCAAAAGGCCTTGGCCCACATTTAAAAAATGCCCGTTATTCCCCTCCACAATAGGCTCCTCCTCGGTCTTCCCTATTCCTCCATTAATATTGGCCACTCCATTAATGCGCTCATTATTCGTCGTCTCCGCATTAATCGTCTTCACATTGGCCGAAGAGTCTGCAACTTTTCCATTATTCCCTTTGTCCATACCTTTTCCGGCGGCTTCTTCTTTCTTTCCAGCACTCCGACACCGGCGGTTAACTGTCATCCAAGGACCATGACGCCCGCCTGTTTCCACCACCGGCTCTTCCGTTTCCATACTGTCCACACCACTCTTTCCCACTCCTGACTCCCTCCCTGCATCCATTCCCTCCATACTCTTCTTCCCTGTATCTTCCTTCCCCTTGTGCTCCTTCTTCCCATTCGAACTATTCGGGCATTGCATAGCTAAGTGCCCAAACCTCCCACACTTAAAGCAAATTCTGTGCAGGCCTTCATACTCCAAGAAGTAGACATTCCCATTGATTGTCACTGTGCCCTTGAGTGGTCTCGCCAGGTCCACTTCGACACAAATACGCGCATATCGTCCTCTATTCGTAAACAGCGTTCTGGTATCGATCCTCAGAGGTTTCCCAATCCCAGTGGCTATTTTCTTCAGGATACCTTCTTCATAGAACACTTTTGGCAGGTTCGCCACTCTGACCCACGCCGGCGAGGTGGATATCGTATCCGTCAAGGGATCGAAACAGGGTGTCCAAGCCTTGATGACAAGATAGTGCCCAAACACAGTCCAGGGGCCCCTTGTTAGCGCCTTCAAGTAGTCGTGCTCGGTGTCGAATCTCGCCACATAGTATCCTTTTGGCATGTCCGCAAGAAGCATTTTCCCCGCTGGCCTCCATAACTCGCGAAGCTTTCTATCCATAGTTTCATATGGGACGAAGCCACCAACAACCTTAATTATTAGCGAAGATTGCCAAACTAACTCCAAAGCATTCATAATCTCAGTCGGGATCTCAACCACGGGATCGCCATCAGTCCCCCCCGGAAACGAAACCTTCACCTTCTCTTCCGAATAGTGCACCTCCACCGGTCCACCGATCCTGCTCAACTCCCCCATAAGCCTGTCCTTCCACGAACGCGAACCACCCGGAGGCTCTCCCGACGTCCCCGCCGGCAGAGGACCACCAGACATAACCCTAGACTACACCAAAGAGCGTTTCACAAAAGAGAGCGTTTCCGCAAACTCATTTGTCAATGCGTCTTGCATTTGACACCTCAAATTTCCAATATTTAATGCTCAATTGAAAGTCAAACCACATTTGTTAAAAAAAAGAGGCAAATTGGGTAGTTATACCCAATTTAAGTTTTTATTTGGTAAATGTACCCTTGAAGATTTTGTTTTTATTATGACAAATTTGCCCTTGATTTGATTGTAACTAATAAATCCATTGACGCTTAATCGGTTTCCATCAACGCTCGTTTTTTCCATTCCCCTCTTCCAATAAGCAACGCTCATCCCATTGTATCTTCCTTGAAGTACGGTGATTGCGAAGACATTGAAGGTTGGTAAATTTGATTTATATGTTTATGTGATTGTTACTGTACCTTCCATGGTATAGTAAATTCTAATTTGAGAACCCTAATTCAACCACGGGAGTTAGGTGCCCGACACAGACGCAAAAACTCGTCATCAACGTTAGTGATTTTCAAAAAAGAATGACGATGCAGAGTAGATGAAAGAGCGAAGATGTAGGGTCGATGAAAGCTTTAGGGAATAGGTATCTTATCTACGGTTATTGTCTTCGCTTATTGTTAGTTAGGGACAATAATTTAGGTTACAATAATCGTTATCTATTTTTACAATAATTGTATGCTACTTATTTGATACCCGTGTTTACCAGGATTCGGTCATTACAGGAAATCATTCATTACAATAATTGTATGATATTGTAGTTGGTTATAGTAATGGGTACAAGAATTCGTTCATTACAGTAAATCAGTAATTACAGGAATTGTATGCTACTTTAGTTAGTTATAGTGATTTCTTGTAATACAACTCTACAAGACAAATTTGGGTATAGTAATGGTGAGAAGATTTCATTCATTACAGGAATTGGGTCATTACATGAAATCATTTATTACAATAATTGTATGCTATTGTAGTTGGTTATAGTAATGGGTACAAGAATCCGTTCATTATAGTAAATCATTAATACCAAGAATTGTATGCTACTTTAGTTAGTTATAGTGATTTCTTGTGATACAACTTTGCAAGACAAATGTGGGTATAGTAATGGGTAGAAGAGTTCATTCATTACAGAAATTGATTACCTGAATATTATTGTATTACAGAAGTGTGATTTCTTGTAAGTAACTCATGACATTGTATTACATGAATATTATCGTATTACATGAATGGATTGATAAACGATTGTAATCAAATAATTTGAAGAGTAACGTATGTTACCTGTAATCTAGAAAATTGTTGTAGTTATACCCTAGAAAATTCTCCGTTGATAATCCGTCTGCAATAATCTAACCGGGTAGTCTTAAAAAGGATAAAGCTTGTTAAAATATCTCCATCCACCAATCTTTTAAAAAAAGGATAAAAAAGATAGAATAAAATCGGATTTGTTAACAATATCTTCCTCGTCAATATTTTAAAAAGGGATAAAAATTGAAAAAGGTAAAAATTAATTGTAAGGGTAAATATGTAATATCCACCTTTATAAAAGTACAATTACCAAAAACAAAATTGAGGGAGTACAATTAGTTAAAAATAAATTTGAAAAAGGGTATACTACACCCAATTTCCTCAAAAAAAAAAAAACCACCTAATCTATAATTATATATAATTATATATTTTGATTAATTTTCAATATTTTTGGTCATAATTAAGGATATTAGTAACATATAAAAGTGGTTTTTTGCCCATTTAATGTCCAATTGAAAGTCAAACCACCTTTGTTACAAAAAAAAGACAAACCACCTAATTTATAATAATAATTAAAAAAAATCTATAATTATAATAATTATAATAATATATTTTTAGATGAAATAGCAGCCTATATACCAAAATATTGGGTCATTAGCAAGAATAGCCTAGTGCCCACCCCTGCCCAAAATCGCAAAAATGACAAAATGGTCCAAAAAATTGCAAAAACAACCGGTGGCCAATACCTGCTCTAACGGGTTAAGTGTAATCATTACACTTATTAATGGGGCCATCAAATCAAGTTTAAAAAGCACTTCTCATTTTTCCATTTGGAACTTCAAAAGACGGGTGTTTCGTTAGAGAGGAGGGAGTCGACTGCCATTGAAGGACCTTCAAGAGAGGAGAGAGAGAGAGAGCACCACTAAAGAAGCAACCGAGGGTGACACTGAAACCGCAACGCAAGAGAGAGAGAGAGAGAGAGAGAGAGAGAGAGAGAGAGAGAGTCGAAGAACGATGACAGTCGAAGAAGGAGAGAGAGAGAGAGCCTCTAGGACGACGACATACGAAGAAGAACAACTGCCTGCAAAAGGTATGCTTTAGATCTCATTCTCGCTCTCTCTCTTCTATTGAAATGGCATTTTGGAGGGCTGAATTTCTTGAATGTCGAATTGGGGTCCTTGGGAAGAATGAGGTGTATAAACCCTAACCTTATGGGTGTTGGGCAGTTTGGAGATATAGGTGGGGAATCGCCATTGATGCTAACTTGAGGATGAAATTGAAGGTCGAAATAGGGTAGAAAGGAATTGAAAACCCCCATTAATGTTTGAAATCTATATTTCAAAAACATGAAAAGGGTAGGCGGATTCGTTCGTCTAGCTTGGTGAAACGGCCAGATGGCTAGATTTAGTAACCTGTGTGTCGCTCTTCGAATTGGGGAAGTTGGAGAGAATTGGGTTTCTAACGATGTTGGATAGGATAAAGGGGAATTTGAATGGTATAAGGAATGTGTGCCTATGAGTTTGGAAATTGAGAACTTAGGGAGAATTTGGAGATTGGGGTTGTTTTGTAAATAGTTGCATATAAATATAATGCTCACAATTGGTGATAGTTGTACATCTTTGTAAGTGTTTGCTATGTGTTGAAGTATGCTGTGATTGAAACGGGGCAGAGATACACTACACGAATCCGATGTCATTTGAGAGTATTGTAAGTTTGTGATATGTGTATTACATAAGTTTGTGAGAGTTGATCGAGACTATTGTGTAGTTGTGCCTTGTTGCATTCTTGATTCGTTTCAGTTGAGCATTTAAGCATATGAGCATCTGTTTCAGTTGAGCATATGAGCATGTGTATTTGTGTCATTTGTGTAGTTGTGTCATCTGTTTAATTTTTTCTGTAGTGGCAGGCATGTTATTTTTTCTGGCAAGAATTATGGCTATATTGGCAAGGATTTTTGCTATACTGGCACTAACTTGTACACTTGGTTCACAGATTAAACCCTTTCTGCAGCAATGTGTACTGTAAAAAGGAAAAAACGATATTAAGTCATTGAGCAAGAAGGAAATACCTGATTATTAGCACGTTGAATAATTTCCTGTATTTGTGTCGGTGATGCTAATCGTTTCATGTGATATATGTGCAGTCGACACTAGCTCTCCCCCCGGAAAAGTATTTTCGAGGGAGTGGACCTCCTCAATGGAATGGGCGAGACCCTATCTGCGGCGGATTGGAAAATCTTGAAGGAAAGCAAGCTAGGGAGCATTGTAATGATCGGGAATAATTTATCGTATTGCTGCGCCCTAATCCAACGCTTCTTGGAACGGCAACTCAAGACCTTTAGTACATTGTTGTGTTTGTTTTAGGTCTTAAACATTTCCTCTATTTTTATGACTGATCCTTTATGTTCTGGATTTCTGTATGGATGGTTTTATGGATGATTGTTCTGAATGTTGCGTTTTGACTGCTTTAGTTTGTGTTTAACGTTGTCTATCCTGCTGTTGGGAAGTTTATGAGATTGACAAGATCCGGCAGGGGTTAGTCCTATATTGGATGAGACGTCGTTTATAATGGCAAGAAAAAATATTTACTGGCTAGTAAGCATAAATAGCAAACATTCGTGTTTCGCATCTTAGACAAACAAAACGGACAACCCCATAGTGTAAATTACGTACATGCAAAATAAAAAAAACTATCATTCGCCTACATAAAAGAATAGGCGTCCTTAAGACGAGCGTCATATGATGACCTTACCATTCCACACTTAGTTATGTCACCCCCGTACATAATATCCTCCTCCGACGAGCTCCCCAAGTGGAAGGAAACCACCCTCCTCCTTGTAACACCCCCTTCGGTAAATGAGGGAATGTTCCAGCGCCAGTAGTTACTCGGACTTTAAGGTCTTTGTAACCACCTTAGGCTTATAGGGACATGCTACCATGCTCCCATAAACAAGATGATAATTAAAGAAAATATAAATAGCGGAAGACTTAAATATAATAAATCATGCTTTTATTAAACTCATGATTCAAATTACAGTATTTGAAACATACATTACAGCGGAAGAGTTTGTAAAAATAAACATTTACCAGTTATACAATATTTTCTTCAAATCTTGAAAACTCAAAATGTTGTCTTGAACTTCTTCAACTTCTCTTCAAAGATTCGATCTAAACCTGCGAACTGGAGGCTGAGGTATTGCCTGGAGACAATGAACCCCTAGCCGTCCAAATTAACAAAGGACGGTTAGTTCGCGAGAACTAGCAAGTGACGGCTCGAAAACTGGGACTACTTTGGACTCAAACTCAGTGACCATAATAATGTATGAATTGAATCCAAATGAGATTATTACTGATGAGAATATTTTATGTAGGCTTTATATTTGATGACTCAACTTCTGTGACACGGATAACCTCGAAGGGTTGAATAAGAAAGTGATGTAGGTGACAAGCAACTTAGGAACCATACCCCGACTACAGATGGGATATGATATAGCTTTAGAAATGCGTTTTATGATCACCATGAAAAATATTTTTATTAAGTTCGGACTCGATATCGGATTATGAGGTACTCCATGTGGCCTAAATCCGTCCCGCTAGTAGTTACCCAGACGTTAGGGAGAGCCTACTATTAGGAGTGGGAAAAAGGTTGACTTCGTGTCCCCCGATATAAAAAAAATTTAACTTTAACCAAATGAATAATATTATTCACTCACTATCTCACATTGCATAGCTTATATATAGATATATTTTAACACATCACACGGATATCATATTTGACCTGTTTACTTTTATTTTAACATTAACTATATTATACCGGCCGAGTCTGGATAGGACGTCCGACCTACCTAAGATTTCGTAGTCAGATTTCATCTCGAATATTGTATCTCGAGAATGTTAGTTTCATGAAACTGTTTCGGTTTAAGACGCAACATGGTCTTAACCCATTCAATCCAAACTCAACTCAGTAGTTAACCCAAAGTTGAGACACCGCCCAATTCCCATTGGGTTGGACCCCGTATCTTCATTGATACGGACACTATATTTTATTTTATCTTGATTCAATTGAGTTTCACATCTCACACACATCATCACATATTAACTAGTAATTAATATCAAACTAGGTGATCGCATAAAATAAAATAATCCATCTTATAGAAGTAAAATGGATGCCAATACCATATAATATGCATGGATGCATCAACAAGATAATATGCTCCATACCTACTTATTTTGCATGAAAGAATGAATGATAAATCATGCATTTTATAAAATGGGTATCTACGTTATTATTTTATAATAAGATCAAATAATAACATTACCCAATTACACGGCAAGTCCAAAATTACGGTTGAATAAATTACACAAAGCAAGTGATTTGTAATTTATTTTAATTGATTTGGCATGCATGTCAAGGCAAGAAAACAACAAGACACGAAGGCACGCAGATGAGCATAAAAGGCTCGGAATGTCACTTGCCTTTTTCGCCTTTTGGATTTCGATACCAACTATGGACTTCAAAGACTTGATGACATAATTGAATAAATTAGCAGCGGACCTACACGCATAAATTACGAGGACGAAAAAGAATTTACTAATTGGTCTATTGACTTATTAATTCGGAATAAAAATCGAATTAATTATGAAGTTGGGAATTATACCAATTTTGATCTTCTCCGAGACCTTGGGATTACCGCTGCGAATTTTTAAGAATGAACGCGGTTAAAATACGTTCTAACCTCCTGGGATAATTTTTATAATTTTAGAAAATGAAATAGGGCATAATTTGTAGGAATAGAAAATATAGGGAGGTTTTATGTAATTCCCACATCTTCTTCTTCCTCCCGCGGCTACTGTTCACGTCACACGCCCAGCAGCTCCTCACGTGGCTATGGTGGCTCGACGGTGGTGCTCGACACGGCACGGCGGCTCCGACAGAGGGTGATGGTGGCTCCGGCAGTAAAGGGTCGTGGCTCCGGTGACGAGAGCGGCGGCGACAGGCGAACCTCCAGGTGATTCCGGCGATGAGATGGAGTCGACAAATTTGGGGGTTTCGAAATCGGGATGATTTTGAGAAAATTTTGGGAAAGGAAATGTTGCTATATGTGTTTAGAGCGCGATGAACTAGCTTGAGAGCTCAAATATTGGGTAAAAATGGTGGACGACACTAACGAAGGTCGAAAAGGGTTTTATAGGTCGGGCTTTCAATGTGAACGGAATCACGAATCGAAGGTGTAATTGAATCGGAATTGATGAGAGGAATTAATATTCATAATCAATTCGGTCTTTCGACCTTATCTACCACGTCAATTTAATGAATCTTCAGAATTAGGGTTTGTGAATTTGGATGGAATTGGGGATTGATTCATCGGTTAATTCAAGATTTGTCCACGTCTTTGATAAGGTCGAATTGATTAGCACTTACTGCAGGCGTTACAAAGATCAAATGCCCAAAAATTAAAAACCTCCATTGGAGCTCCCATTTGTGTTTAACGTGAAGGAGGACTGGAGGAGGAAAGAAGAAGCGGTTCAAGTGAACCGGCTTTCCCTTTTTCTTTTTCTTTTTTATTCGGTTCATCTGAACCGGTCTAACACAAGGTTGGTTTTCTTATATGTAAAATGTAATATAACTATATAAGGCTATTCATTTAATTTGAAAAGAATTAGATAAATCCAATAAAATCTGATACACACACATATATATATCCTTAAAAAAAATAGATAAATAAATAATCAAATAGATAAATAACTTATGATAAGTGATTTTATTTGAATAATTATTTCAAATGAAATTTCATAACATAATTATTTTACTAGAAATAACTTTCAAAATCTATAATCAATATTATTAAATCCTAAATTCATCATAACCTTTTAGTTATAAAATATGTTAAATATAATAATGTTGTATCATAAATCCTACTTATTTATTTAAAAATGATATCGCATTGGGTATTGAAATAATTTAAGTAAAACACATTTTAAAAATGATGAACTCACATCACTATTTACAAAAGTAATTATACTACTAATAACAATGAAAATAATAATGTTTATTTTAGTTAACATAATAATGTCAACCAAATTTTATGTTATAATTACTAAGAACCAAATAATAAGGTATATATTTCATAAAGAATTTTACAAATTCTTTTATTTCGAAAATTTTCACATTTATTATTATTTTTATATTTACAGAAATACCCAAAAATACTTTGGGGTATTTCACTCCTAGGGTCACCCCCCGTACATAGTATCCTCGTCATCACTACTGACACATAGTATCCTCCTGCATCTCATCATCAGATGCTATTTCCCAACAACCCCCTAATGATGTTGCCTCTATAACCTCCAATTTGATTGGTCAGGGGGTGTCATGTCCCTCATCGAAAGAGCTCTCCAAGTGGAAATGCACTACCCGTTCCCGAGTCCCAACTGTATACGCCCGGATTTTTTTTTTTAAATAATAAATTTCAATAAATAATATAAATGGATTTAAGTCAAAAAAAAAAAATAAAAATAAAAAAAAAATAAAATAAAATGTTAATAAGCTCGGATTTGGATATTTGAAGATCGTTTTGAGTTTAGTCGGGATTTATCGGGTGAGCGGGTTTCGAGTCTATTCCGCTATTTTGAATTGGTGTCCTGGGGTCATTCTTCAAATTGGATTTTCTTTTTCTTATTTCTTTTTCCCCTTACTCTCTCCCTCTCTCTCCCGGATTTCTGTTGAATTTCCATTGTGTATTACCAATCCTAAGCAACAAACTGTGAAATTGGTCCCCTCCCTCCCTTTTGTCTTCTTCCCTCACACAGCTCACACTTTTGAGTTTTGAGATTGATCTTATCTATACAGCTTCTCTTACCCTCATTTGTCACTCCAAATCTCACCAAACAACCAACAGAACCCTCTCCTCTACTCTCTTCCATTCACGCAGAAGCAGCTTTGTCTCCTTTTGCCGAGCCACAATCACCACCACCACTACAGCTTCTCCGCCGCTGTCTCGCCGAGCCGCCGCCAGCAGCTACTCCACCATCGACGTTGGCCACCCAGGAGGTCGCCGGAGCCGCCATTTCCGCCGGGCGCAGCCCCTCCTCCTCGCTTCTTCGATTCGGACAGCAGCAGCCTAGCAACAGCGAGCCGGATCTGTCCGGCCTCCCCTTCCCCTGTCCTCGGTTTGAACCCGGGTCGAGAACCTCAGCCTCAAACCTCCGATGACGTCCAATCGAGCCTCGGCGAGTTCCCGGCGAACCACCAAGCCGCCGCTCTCCTTCTCGTGCCTTGTTTTTGAATCTGAAGAGCAGTAAGATCCTCCCTCACCTCCTTTTGTCCTTAATTAACATAAAGGTGGACCTTTAATCCCATTCCCTCCTCCCTAGACCACCTCCGGCCAAGATCCGACTCTGATGAGGCCATATGAGCACGGATTGAGCTCTTTTCCGGCGAGTTCGAAGACCCTCGGTGAGACTTCTCCTCCTCTTTCTTCCTTGCTCTTGTGTCGATACCTTGTGTTGTTTGGGATCGGTAATGGATCTGTGAGTGTGGCTGGGTGGGTCGTAGATTCCGGCGAGAGCAAGATTTCCGGCGAGAGCCTCCCTCCTCATTCCTTCCTCCATTGTTGAGCGGCGATTTGGGGATTGGGAGAAAGAGATGGGTTCAGCCCTCTTTTCTTCTTTCTGGCCGAACCGGGTTCCCCTCCTTTCTTATATTTTTTTTTAGTTGAACCGGGTTTGGGGCTGGGAGAGCTGAGCTGGGTCGGGTTTCCTTCCGGGTTGGGCTTCTCCTATGGGCTTGGGTTTGGGCTTCCTCTTCCTTCCTTTCCTTTCTCTTGGGGCGGGCTGAGAGGTTTGTAAATGGTGGATTTTAATAGTTTATGTTAGGTTATTGATATTGTGATTGTTTTATAAATGTAAATGTGTTAGGTGTGTTTTATCATTATTAATACATAATTCATTTATTGTTGGGAATATAATAGTTCTGAAATTAATATATATATTTTGGGTTATTTTTATAAATATTATTATTTGGGAAAAGGTTGTTATATGATGTTAAAATGTAATTTTGGTGATTCTTATATTTTAAATATTAATTGGAGTATGTTGTTAAATGTTGTTCCTAAATGGGATTTTAAAGTGATTTGTTGGTTTTGATCTATAAATGGGGTTTTTAAAGATAGATTTATTTTAGAAATGTTTATCACTGTCCTAAATCACTTGAAACATTTAAAGTCAAGGTTTTGAAATAAAATGCCGGAATTATTTCTATAGTATGATTTTGAGAAAGTGGTTTTAAGGTTTAAATGTTGAATGTCGGAATTTGGCCAAGTATGATTTGAGAAATTATTTTGAATATGAGTTGACTTAATTTGGGATTTAAGAGTTTGGAAAATATGGTTGGTACGATTTTATCAATGGGGTTGATTGGAAGTAAATGATTTTTGGTTAATATTGATCGTAGCGGAAGGGTTTTGGAAAATAGTTTTATCACCGTTTGGTTTTAGGTATATTGAGAACTTGAGAATCGTGTGTATGAATTTTGGTCCGGTAGCTTATGGAAATGGCTTGATGATAGGTGTGTATTGCTATTGGATTATACTCTGGACTTGCATTGGGCCCTTGCTTGTGTTATCTTGTTGTTCTGCATCTCCAGGTAAGTTCCCTAGGGGGCTTACTCAGGTTGGACATTTATGCCTGTTGTTGCATTTTATGTTAGGTGTTGCATATGCATAAAAGCATGCCATGTAGTATCATGTTTAGGTTGCACTAATTGATTGAGCATCTGTTTACTTTATGCGTTTGAGACAGAACGGCCGTTATCTGTGATAGTCCTAGAGTCTTTGCTAGGGTCATAGGGTAGCCTAGCCTCATCGGGTACCCTGAGTCAATCGAGTCATGAACTTCCTTATATTATGAGATGCCTGCGGGCTTTATTGTGGATACGGGTTGGGCATGCGTGCCACCCGATTATATGGAATGCATTCACGAGCTGGCCAGTCTCCGCCTATCGGAAGGGGTGGAGGTAGGAGAGGGATATGCCGTTGGCATTGTCTTGGGCCCTTTACAGTATTTCTGCACATTATTATGAATTAGGAGCATGCTAGTGTGTTTGACTTTCGTATTGCATTAGAGCATCTTTATAAGGTATAGCACATACTGTGTGGCCTCAGCGAGGACTGCCGGTCCCGCATGAGTGGCTCGATCTGACTCCTTTCCCCGTTCTTCTTTTAAAGGCATTTCTGCAGATCTTGTTTGCTCCATGCTTAGGCGACGGGAAACCCTTGGGCGAACCGAAGAATCTAGCTAATATTCTAACTTGGTAAAATGGTAATCACTCGCTCATAATTTGGTTTTGACCGGCTCGGCCGTGACACTTGTATCTTTATTATGCTTCCGCTTTACTTCCGTTTGAAATGGATTTCGCGACATAGTCTTAGGACAGGTTAAGGGTACCCAACGGCCATTCGAGGTTTTTAGGGTTTGAAATCCCTCTTTCTACTAACCTTAAAATGAGTTTGAAACCTCGACCCGTACCTGGATTGCAAGATCCGAACAAGGGGTTTTATCCCTTGAAACGTAACCCGAAAATCATAATTCCGGGCCGTTACACCAACTCCATATATAGTTTATTCGTCATCACTACTGGCACAGATGACCTGTTTACCACGGTCCACCTCAGTCACTTTCAGTGTCATCTCTGGTTCAATGGGTTTCGGTATTATCTAGGTTTCATGGTTTGTCGTGCCAGTTATAACAATCTATGCCATAGGAATTGTTTTCTATGCCATCTACAACATTTTTCGGGACATTCTCGGAATTCAGATCAACTTGAGATGTAGATGCATCGTTGAACATTAAATGGCTTACAAAACCATCTACAAGATATTTCCCTCCTTTTTTTGGTGGGAAAGGTTTAACATTAAATAACCTACAAAGTATTTAATGCTTTGTCACCTCATTCCCCCTCTCTCACTCTGTTGTTCCTGCAGATTCTGACTAGTCGGGATCACCTATCCCCAAAGGGATAGGCTCTGTGCCTTTACCTCCCCACCCCCTAGATCAAACAAAAAGGGAAAATGATTAAAATTTGTAAAAAAAAAAAGAAAAATAGTAAAGGGTAGGATTTTGTGAGGAGGGATAGAGAGACAGGGAGGGGTTCGGGACAGTGGATCCGCTCTGGATTCTGACTCCCTCCTTTTCTTTTATTTTTTCTCTCGCCTCTCACCTTCATGACACATGCCCCTCCCTCTATGCTTTGCTTATTTTTTTTTTTTTTTTGGATACCTACCACCAGCCATATATTCTGGTCAACCTATTAATTGCAAATATGACAAATTTTGACAACCCTGTAATTTTTCGTATGACATGCACATTTTTGCAAACCTCAACCTTTTTTGGTATATCTACGCAATTCATCCATATTTTTAATAATTTTCAATATTTTTGGTCATAATTAAGGATATTATTTATTTTTTACATAGTAATAAGTTTAAAATATATCCTAATAAGACTAGATGATAATATAAACAAAAAACAATTAGAAAATATTTGAGATTAAAATAATTAAAAAATATTTAGTTCGAATAACCATTTTAATTAAAAATAATATCATAAATCATAATATTTCATATAAATTTGCATAAACATCGATAATTTTTTTATAAAAAAATATCTTAAATTGTAAGAATTAACTTATACAAGAGGTTTTTTGCCCAATAAATTTATTAACTAAATGTATCATCAACAATTAGAAAAAAAGTTTTAGATTAACAATAAGGAAAACTGCACATCTATTTAGATTAACCATTTTAAAATTAATATATAGTACACAACATAACATATCATAGAATTTACAATTTTGCATAAACATTGCCTTTATTTATTTATAAAAATCAATATCTTAAATTTGAAAAATGAATAGAAACAAGTAAAAGGTTAAATTGTATTATGTTTGTGATATTAAATACAAATATGAGTATAAAGTCATAAAAACTATACATTTGACAAGTTTAATACTCCCTCCGTTAATTAAAACTTTTCGTTTACTATTCATATACGCTTTTTTAGAATGATAAAAACTATACAAAATATTAACTTTTTTTCAAATTTGTTTTTATAAATTCATACTTAATAGTAATAAGTATGAAATTGTTAACAAAATATATATTAAAAAATTAATATTTTATATAGTTTTTAACACCTCAAAAGGTGTGTATGAATAGTAAAACGTCAAGTTTTAATTAACGGAGGGGTAACATATTTTTCCCTTACAATGATATCCTAAAAATCAACTTTCATATTTCAGCATCTTTCTAAATCCAAAGTTGAACATCGCAAATTCATCTCTCTCGCAATAAAGCCTGCAATGTCCACTCCCTGTGCATCTTCTTCTTCAATGTCTGCTCCATGTGCATCTTCTTCTTCTTCTTCAACAGTGGACATTCTCGGTAAAGTCTCACTACGTATTCACCGTGTCTCTCCTTCTTTGTCCGCTCTCCAGTTCAACAACAACAACTACATCAATCGATTTCTACTACAACAATAGAAAGTTTGGCCTCTGAGACACTTATTGCTTTTCTAGAGCCTAAGTGCACTTGAATCCCTTGGCAAGGCCCCATTGTCAGCTTCAGGTTATATTTCAAGACCAGATTCAACCTTCGAAACGCCAACGACAGACAATGCTATTCCCATTTACTGATTAAATCAGCACCTACAGCAGCTGCTTATTAGAAGCAATAGTATTGCTTCCAAAATAGCAACAGTAGCAACCATTAAATCAGCACCTGCAATGAGATCGGCCTTGAGAAGACGAGAGACATGGGTTTAAATCGCCTTTGTCCGCTCCTTCACCATGGATGGAGGTCTTCTATGGATGAAGGTTGTTTGGAGGATTCTGTTCATCAACATAATCATCTCCCATGTCGATCTCCATGGAAGCGAGGGCAGAGTTAGGTGGCAGACACAAAGAGGTGGACAACGAGGGCGAAGCTCAAAGGCGGACACAACAGATAATCTTCATCTCTCTCGCCCTCGGTTCCCCCTCACCCACATATCTCCCTCCATTGAAGACCATCTCCTTCCATCTCTCGATCTCGGTTCCTCGCACAGAGTCGCACAAAGTCAACGAGGATTCCGATCAGAGCGCCAATGGGGGTGGATTTGCCCTCGACGGTGACAATTGCGGCAAAGAGTAGGAGGATATGGGAGAAGTATGGATGGCAATGGAGCGGGGACTCCCTGTTCCCCGCGGGGAATCCCCGTGACGGGGACGAGGATTTTAAACGGGGATGGAGGGAAAAGTGATTCCCCGCGCGGGGACGGGGATAGTAGTCTCCATCTCGATCCCCACCCCGCCCCATCCCCGTTATGGACCCCCGACGGGGAGTATGAAATCCCCATTATTTATTTATGGGTGTGTATGGTTGCCAATATAAATAGCTAAAAATTAATCATTTGTGGGTGTTTATTTTTTAAACAGTTTTTGGATGACCAAAATAAACAAAAACGTGTTAAAAATTGTGTTAAAAAAAAGCTAGAAAATGATGCTTATTTGGGTGTTTATTTTACACAAGTACTGTTTTACCCATTCTCTTTTATCTTATTTGGTTTGAAACCAAATAAACTCCACTTTTTACAAATAAACTGTTTTTTGCCCCATACGAAGATTATCTTTTTGTTTAATTTTTTAACTACTTTTACCAACAATTTATAAATTTTACCATGTTTATAATTTTAGTCAGTTTATTAACTCCGTCCTCATACGAACCCAATATCTTACCTATGTTAAATTAATTTTTCTTTTATTTTTAAACTTTTACCTTATAATTTACATTTATTTGATATTATATGTAATATTTATGTTATATTTTTTTTACATAACTTTAATAATATCTTATAGTTTTCTATTAAATATGGGGAACCCGACGGGGAAACCCGCGGGGAATGCAAACAGGGAAAATTTAGCGGGGACGGAGATTCCCCGATGGGGATTGGAACGGGTGACATTTTTTATCCACGAACGGGGACGAGGACGGGGGGAATTTTCACAAACGGGGACAGGGACGGGGAGGGTACTCCCCACTCGAAACCCGCCCCGTTGCCATCCTTAGGGAGAAGAGATTGAGAAGATCCAGATGGGAGAGAGGAAAGGCTGGCCGGATGGGAGATGGATCTGCAAGCATCTCAGGGCGCTGATGATTTCAGTTCTCCTTTGTCCGCTCCTTTTGGATTGCAGTCGGGGAAATTGAAGCACAGGAGATAGGGTTAGGGCAAGGGTTAAGTGGGGGTAAGTTATTCACAGATCGGTGGAAATTAAACTAATTTAGCCTACCGGTGGACATTGATTTATGGGGCATTTGCAAAAATAACCCAAAAACCCGGTTGGATCCTATCCATATTAATTGCAAACACTTAACCCTAACCCCTTAAAAAATTGCATCCCAACCGGTTACAATAGAAGGAGAGATCGGCTGTTGTTATGGGGGGGGGGGGGAATTGACAGGTTTTTAAAAAACCTGTCAACTCAACTGTCGATTAGAGAGGGGGTTTATAAAGGGGAACGGGGAAGCCGAGAGTTGCTATATATATATCTCTCTCTATCTCAGAAAATCGAAAACGGAAGAAAGAAGATGAAGGAGTTCGAAGAAGAACAAGAGAAAGTGTGGAGAGGAGAAGAAGAAGCGGACATCAAACATGACACACACCCCGAATACAAGTGACGGGCCTTCGGTTATCAAGTAAGTAAACCCTAACGCCACCGATTATTTTCCGATTGCACAAATTGATAGGGCGACGAATCGAGTGGAAGAACCCAATGTGTTTGCCATGGTTTGAAATGGGATGAAGAACGAAATTTCTATTCCAGGTTCCCTCTGTCATGTAAGAAGTAACCGTCGACATGTAAAAATCGAGGGATGGAAAGTTTCGGAACAAGGGTTTTGACGAGGGTGGTAGAAGGAAAATTGAGGGAAATGAACAGTTGGTCTTGAATATTGAGTAAAATTGGGGATGGATGGGGTGAAATGGAGGAAAATGGATATATTGGTTGTAGTTAGATGGCGAAATTGGGGGAACGGGGGGAATTGGCGAAATTGGAGGAATTGGGGATTTTGGGGGAATTGGAGAACGACTATGTGGAATACGAAATACCAAGAGTAGGGTGACTTGGATATGTTTAATCTTGAGATACCTTTGAACATTTAATGGATTTGCCGGCACTTTGATTTCTGTCATGTTTGTAGTAGTCAGATGTCTTGTTTATAACTCTTTATGTCATGTGTAATTCAAAACTACCTCGACATATATTCGGTTGAAATTTATAAAAGCTTACAAAGTTTGCTCTGAATGTGGAGACGTTTGATATGTTTAGGGGCGACATGCATGCGGCAGTTGGTATGTATAGGGTGGGAAATGGTTTGCAGCGTCGTTATTGCCATGTGCATTGTAATTGGTGTCTTGTTAGATAGCCTTATTGTCATGTGCATTGTGAGTTTGTGACTGGTGTCATTATATATAGGCTTTGTGTGGAGCGTCCTAAGGTTTTGCTTCCCAATTCTGCAGGATATCCAGCAAAGGAGAACATGTCGACTAGCCACTCTTTAAAAAAGATTCCCTGTTCACAGACAATAGGTGAGGTATGGTTTGCGTAGTGTTGATCAACGGAATTTCGTATTGCCGATGCACGACTGACATTTTCACCCCATTGTGTTGTTGTGCATGCCATTTATGTTGTCCCCGAGGACCGCCATTACAAGGGTCGGGTCAACCAGTACGGGTAACCCCAGTTACTTGCCAACCTCGACAATTACCTGAGCAAGGGAGACTGAAAGCGTTTGATGGCAAGCCCGTTAGCTGCAATCGCGAGGCTTGGTTCGCGTGTCCAGTTCTCAGCCTAGCTGGTCCACTACGTCTTTCAATGGAAGCTGCAGATGAGAAAGAAGAATGAGACCTATTGTAATCCTACATTAGTGTAATCTAGATTAAAGTCATTTAAACGACATATGTTGAAAACTATTGTAATCTAGTGTAATTTATTGAAACCTTAATTACCATATGTTAAAACCTTAATTAAAAATTTTAAATATAATTCTAGATGAGTGTAACCTTAATTATTTGTATTGTAGTTAATTTCTTGTAATCGTTCTTAATTATTGTAATTATAATTGTAATCAACACAATCTCATTATTGTTACTAATTTGTTGTGGGTAATATATATTTGATTCTTGTAACTAATTACTTATATGTAAAATTATTATAACGAGCGAATTCTTGTAACCATAATTGACTATTGAACTTTGAATTACAAGCAATCTTCCACATGAAGCAATTGTCCGCTTGGATGCCTTCGTCCTCCACCTTTGTTCTGATGGAGGAGCCCTCGCAGAGGCTCGGTGAACTGCTTTGTTTTTTTTAATTGATGAATGAACAATATAACAACCTCCCCCCTAAGCCCAAGCGGTAAAAAGAGAGAGGACAGAGGGGATATATAACACAAAGACAGAGATAGAGGGGGAAAGAGTGACAATAAGGGGGCATTAATATAATTTGAATGAAATCTTAAGTTTCAGAGAAAAACCATCGAAGAAGAAGCAAGTGGGTTGGGGTTTATTTGCAGTTTGATGTGTAAGCAATCAGTTTTAACTGGACACCAAAAGCAAAACGACGTGCCATCTATTGGAACCGATTGGATAAGAGTTATCGGAGAAACAGATTCACCATCGACTTTGGATAGAAAATGGGTAAGTTTGCTTTTGATAAAAAAATCAGAGAGAGAGAGAGTCTGCAGAGGAGAGAGAACACAGGGGGGAGAGAGAGAGAGAGTGAAAAAAGAAATGTAACGTTGTAGAGAGGAGAGAGAGAGATTAGTGAGGATAGGACAGAGAGAGATGGAATGGTGACAGTGAGGGGGAATTAATATATTTTGAACTAAATATTAAGTTTCAGATAAAAATCATCGAAGAAGAAGCAATTGGGCGGGGATTTATTTGCAAGTTGACATGTAAGTAGTTAGTTTTAACTGGACACCTAAAGCAAAACGACATGACACATATTGGAATCGACTGGACAAGAGTATGTTATCAGAGAAACAGATTCATCATCGACTTTAGATAGAAAATGGGTAAATTTGCTTCAGATTTGAGGGAGACACCTCTCGCATAACCTTTATCAAAAGCAAGTTTGCCCATTTTCTATATATCCGAAGTCGATGGTGAATCTATTTCTCCGATAACTCTTGTCCAGTCGATTCCAATATGTGTCTTGTCGTTTTGCTTTGGGTGTCCGGTTAAAACTAACTGCTTACATGTCAACCTGCAAATAAACCCCCGTCCAATAGTTTTTTCGAAGTGAAAAAAGAAACAGTAAAGTCGCAGAGGAGAGATGACTATTCCATCTCTCTCTGCCCTATCCTTACTGATCTCTCTCTCTCTCCTCTGCAACTTTATATTTTTTTTCACTCATCTCTCTCTCTCTCTCTCTCTCTCTTTCTTGCTCTCTCTTGTCCTCCCTCAATTGCTTTTTTTCTCTCTCTCTGGATCTCTTCTCTCCATATGGGACTTGCTTTCCCCTCTTCCCCCTCCTCTCTCTCTCTCTCTCTCTCTCTCTCTCTCTCTCTCTCTCTCTCTCTCTCTCTCTCTCTCTCATTCTGATTCTACCATGTGTTGCACAGTGGAAGGTTGCACCCCCCCTTACCTGCTACCGGTTGCAAGAGTTCCCCCAATATCCGGTTTCACCCAATTTAAAACTGGGTTGAGTTAACCCCGCAATAAAACCGGATTTTTGGGTTATTTTGTGATATTCCCTCTTGATTTAATTAGGGAATGAAATTGGGCCAATCAATCAATTAATAATACTAATTCTGCTAGCATTTTGATGACGTGTCACGCTCACAATTAAACTTATTTTTTTATTCAAATGGTATTTTCTTATTGGTCAATATTATTGCTAAAATTTTAAAATACACCTTTCATATTTTAAATATATTTGTGCTTTGGTCACATTGATTCTTTGAATGATGAACTGGTGGTGAACGTTACTTGGTTGACTTCTACTTATGATTATGAATTTTAGTGCTTTGGTGTTCCTTTGTGACTGACCTTGTGATATGATTGGTGTTCTATGTCGTTAGGCCTTGCCTGAATTCTTTTACTCATGGAATGTGAATTATACCTACTCAAATCCTGACTTGTGTTGGTAATAATGATATTATGTGCCCCGATAATATGTGACAATATGATATTGCGATGTTGGCATGATTTTACCTTTGCTCGAATTATTATTAGCATGAGTTTATGTGGTAACTTGTCTTGCTATGTTGATACCTGATATTCTGCAATACTTGCTGAGCATGATAGTACCTTAGGATTTATGACATGTGACCGTTTGGAACAGTGAGAGATGATGATGTATAAACTTAGTGTGAAATCATGTTATATTATACTGAAGTGAAATATTTGAAGGCTAAATGATAGTAGCATGTAGGGTCCATAGTGTAAGGTGCATGTTATCCTGATATAATTATATGCAATGTCCTGGTAAGTTAAATATTGTTGTGATGCTATTTTGTGCTGCTATGTTGTTAGACTTTGCTACTGCTGAACCATCAGAGCATGACCGATTCTATGTTGCCAACTTGAACTTAAATTGTTGAAACGTGATTGTGTTGACACCGCTATTCATTGCTATTTCAAAATTTGATTTTCGGCAAAATCATTGGCTAGGAAAATGGTGAATATCTTGGCTTGCTGAATCTTGTTGAAATGGATTTTGTTGTGCTGACTTGTTGCCTTCCCATTAGACTTAAACCCCTATTATGACAAAATTATGCTATGTTGGTAATGGTAAGAAGAAAACCATGCTGATGTGATTTGCCAAGGTTGAGGGTTGATGTGTTTGTGTGCTACTTTTCAAAAATGACATTCCCGCTTGATGCATTCTTATTTGGCTGACACCTAGAACATGAAATGCTAATGCTGAGTGTTGACGTTCCAATATACTGGTGTGCGACAATGTTAGTAATGGTTATTCATGTTACGGTTTTGGCGTGGCCAATTTCAGTGGTTGGTTGGTTATGATGTGGCGTGTCTTGGTTATATCGAATATGGTAATGGTTAGAGATTCGTAGATTGGAATTGCTTTTGAGATTGGAACCTAGGACGAGAATATGGGATTAGCCCTTAGAGGTAGATGACTCCACCTCTTGAATTCTGAATTTGCTTAACCAACTTGAGATTTAAAAGGGTTTTGAAAGAGTTTGGAAGCGACCAACTCGGATTTTGAAAAGCTTTGGGATGGTTTTGAAGTTTAGGTTTGCTTGATTTGAAGGGTTTTGAACGATTTTGAAAAAGACTAACTTGGATTTCGAGAGACCGAAGGCGATCGAAAATTTCCACGATTTTTAGGCCAATCTTTTTCAATTGCAGAATCCCTTTTAATACTTTTCAAACCCGGGCAACTCTACGATACTTCACGAAGTGGATACAAGCATTTTATGAGGGAGCTTGTTGGGTGTTTGATAAGACCTAGTGATGATATTGTAGAACTTTTAGAGTTGTGGTACTTCCGAAGAGTCGAAGCGAGGATGTGATAGGGGCGCTTATTGCATACTTGTCAAGGCCAATTGGAGATGTCACGACCGTGACTAGAATGTTGTGAGAATCCCGGAAGACGCAACCAAGATGATTACAAGATCCTTGGACATGGTCCTTGGACTCATCAATTTCAAACTTCAGTTTTAGTCTCGGGGACGAGACTTGTTTTTAAAGGTGGATGATGTAAAGGCTCGGAATATTAAATCCTAATTTTTGGAAAAAGGAGATTAAAAATGATTTTAAAGTGAATTCCGTCCCAATTTTAATTTTAAAGATCAAATCCATCTTTCATTTCGGGATTCGAAAATTCCTTCCGTCACCGATATCTTCTTGATTTTAAAACGTTATTTTGATTGAGTCGGAATAATATCGAATGAACGGGTTTTGGGAAATTATTTTCGGGTATTTTGAATTTGGGTTCTTGGGACCACTCCACTCTTTGTCTTCATCCTCTCCCCTTGCATGATTCATTCAGAAGCAATAACAAACAAACAAAATGGGACCACGACCTCCCTTGTCTCATTCCTAGCTCCTACCCTTGTTTTGCTCCTCTGCCTTTGACCAGTTCAGATGCAACCCCTACTCCCTCCTCTCTTGCAATTGCATACTAGCCCAACACCCCCATTTGTCCAATTCAAGACAAATACCCAGCTCTATGTTGTTTCCTTGACTCAAACCCAACACAAGAAACTCTTATCATCATTTCACAATCTCTATCTTCCAAAAGCTACAACCTTCCCCCCCCCCCCCCCCCTGCAGTCGCCCAGCATCCCCGGCCACCTTCCTCCATCCTTCTATGTTCACTTCGTCGAGCACCAACTGGAGCACCCTGCTCTCCGCGTTTGAAGCCCCAAATCGCCTAACACCACCTCATCCCTCCCCGAGAACCAACAGCTACCTCCTCTGATGTCCGTCCGAGCTAGTGGCAGCTCCAAGCCGCGCTGACGCCGCCGATCCTAAAGCACCAACCAGGAGCTGGCAGCAGCTCCTCCGCCGAGCCCTTCTTCTCTCCTACCCTCTGTTTTCCGTCCATGGATCCGGGTGAGCTTCTCTCCTTCTCTTTCCCCTTCACAATGGTGTAAAATTCCACTTTTTTGATCTCCTCTCTCGACCCAGGCCAAGCAAAATCATTTCGGGCCTCCGACGAGACCCAATCGCGCACCGACGAGGTTTTCCGGCGAGTCAACGCCCTCGTGGAGCACTCCTCCTCCTCCTTTCTTTTCTTGCTTGTTTTCCGTCCTTGGTGTCGGGTAGGTTGGTCGGAGTACTGTCGCCGGCCGAGCTATTCTTTAAAGATGATTTGACCTAAATTGAGATTTGAAGGATTATGTTTTATAAATGGATTTTTGGATGATTTGAGAAAGCGTTTTGAATGGTGATTTGATCTACCTTGAGGTTTTAAAAGAATTTTGGGAAATCTTGGGAAAGTGACTTACCTTGCTAACCTGGTGAATAAATTTGATGACTTGTGTGTGATATTATATGCTTTATGTAACATTAGGAGTAGACTTATTTATATTACTTATATATGTGTTAGGTGATCATCTGTGACATGTTGGCTTTCTATATACCTAGTTGATGCCTTTTGCTGTTCTGCACTTCCAGGTGAGTTCCTATATGAGCTCACTCAGATTCGAAAAAGAGATCTCCCTACTTGTAGCCATGTGCATACTAGGTGCTTGCATTCATAATAAAGCATGCCATGTAGTATCATGTTAGGATTGCACTCATGATTGAGCATTCGTTTACTCATTGCTTTTGTAAACAGAACGGTCGTTATCTGTGAAGTAACTAGAGTCATTGCTAGGGTTATAGGACGAGCTAGTCTCATCGGGTCCCGTCCTGAGTCAATCGAGTCATGAACTTCCTTATATTATGAGATGCATGCGGGCTTTATTGTGGAGCGGGTTGGGCATGCGTGCTGCCCGATTATGATGGAATGCATTCACGAGCTGGCCAGTCTCCGCCCTATCGGAAGGGGGTGGAGGTAGGGGAGGGATATACCACTTGGTATTTGGTGCTAAGGCCTTATTATATTTATGCACTTGATCTTAGGAGCATGTTAGTGTGTAAATATTCCGCCTTGCATCTAGAAGCATCTTTATTAGGACTAGCGTGTGTATGTGTCTTCTTGTTTGGGATTATATTGCGTAGGGCTTCGATCTGACACCGCCCTGCATATTTTTTTTTTAGGTTTGTTTTGCAGCATGATTATTCCTTGTTTCCGTGACGTGGGAACTCTCTTGGGCGATCTCAAAGAAATGGTCTAACCCCATTAATATTGTCTACTAGATTTCGATAAATACGATTATTGATTTGGTTTTGACTCGGCTCTGCGGTGTCACCCTCTTGTATTACACCTTGATTTTGTTATTTGCATAACTATTGGTTCTTCACGCTTAGACTTATGACAGGTACAGGGGACTTCCCCGGGTATGATAAGTTGAAGTTGTTTTGAAAATGGCCCAAGGTTTTCAAATGGTTTTTCAAAATGTTTTAGAAAGGACAAAATGAATTTAATATGGCTATCTCAAATTGACTAAATATGAACTTCACTCAATAAATCTGGTAATCAAACAAAGGGAAACAAAGGGGTAATGAAGTCGCTAAACCATCCCTATTGGATGTAGTTGGGAACGGGTAGGCAAAATATAGCTTGTTCTTTACAGATGGGCATACAAGACTTCAAGGCTTTGCGTCGTCGTGGCTGGAGTGGCGAGTTAGTTATAGACCGTGAGGTTTTGCCCTTCCGGTTAGTCGCCCCTCAAAGGGCGGCCCATAGGATAGCTTGATTGTTGATTGTTCTATGTTGAGTGTTGTTTGCTTAAATTGGAGACCTGGTTGATAATTCTGACTATGAATCATGCGTTAAATGTTTATGTGAATGGAATAGCGGGGGAGACCTTCTGCCATTATAGAGTCGGGATCCCAGTCCTTGTGGGATTGCCTTTGATCTTTTAAGCCTGACTATTTCCTTCTTCGGTCTTCTTTTCTCGACCCCACTAAACGTCTTTATTGAGCTTTTCTTGCGATGTCAGTGTGATCTACGGGAAATTGGGAGGAATAACCACATTGAGGTTTAATTGGAGTACGATGTTTACTTGATCCATTTGCTACCCTACTGGAGAGTCACATGAATATTCCACGGGAAACAAGTTATGGGGATTCTAGGAGTGAGTCAGAGTCGCCCTTGTAGATCTCTGTCGGGTTATCTTAATTGTTATGTCTATGATTGCATGATTCTATATGTACTACCCCCTAGACTTGCAGATTGATTGTTAGTGTGAATTTATGCCTACATGTCTTGATGTCCATGTTTAGCCATTGTTTAGGTCCGTGTTACATCTTGATAACTCCACTCCCTTGATGAAAATCGGAATAAGTTTCAAAGGCCTTGACAGTCTGTTTGTGTCAAAGGTCTTGAAGCTTTAGCAGTGTTGATGAAACACAAAACCTGTTCTCTATATTATTATGCTCGAATATTATTTTATGATATTATATGCTTCCATATTATTATATATTCACTAACCTTTCAGGAAGCTATTTGAATTTTATATCCTTCCTTAAGCGTTCAAAATTGAGAGAATTCAAATTGGAAGATCATGGCGTCCAAGTTTCCAAGAATAGAAGATCTCGAAGATTGCCATGATCAAGCCTAGCCGTTGAAGAGAAAGATTCATCTTTGGAGGTGCCGATTTGTTCTCTATATAGAAAAGGAAGAAGATAAGACAAGCGACATCTGTTGAACACAAGCTTTCATACACTCAAGTCTTCAAGCGAGATCTGTCTTCTTCGTGTGCTCTCTGCTAGTCCTTAAGAGTCTATTATTTAATTTCAAAGCATTTGAGAGTTACACAGTGAGCTTATAGGATATATTTTGTTATAGTGTTATACTCGAGAGTTTGTAACTCAGGAAGTGAACACTAGGCATTTGATTCACTAAGTGTAAGAGGATTGTACTAGATAGCATAGAGAGGTGGGGCTCTTCTAGATTGGTCTAGGACTCCAAGGGAACGTAAGTTGACTAGATTGCAATTGTATAGGAGAGAGGCTTCTCGGGGAGCTACTAGGATCCTATGTCTTGTGAATCAATAAAAGCCGGTTGAATCCTAGGGTTATGGAAGAACCCTAGGCGGGGACGTAGGCCAAGTTCGTGCCGAACCTCGTAAACAACTCATCGAGTCCTTTATTTACTGCTTTACCTTATTTCCGCACTTGGTTCGATTGTTTAACTTTGTGATTCAGGTTTTCAGAGAAAAGACTAAGTCTAATCTCAAAGGGTTTTGCACGAGCTTCAAAAGTCTTGAGACTATCTGCGAAAAATCGGCATACTCTATTCAACCCCCCTTCTAGAGTATTTCTATATTACTTTGTTTTACATTATCGAACCTTCAATTGGTATCAGAGCTTTACTTAGGGCTTTTGATCTAACAATCTTATGAGTTTTCGATCATGTCTGGTGAAGCACCACTCTTTTTAGGAAACAACTTTGTCCACTGGAGATCATTCATGAAGATGTTCATCATATACCAAGATCTGGAACTTTGGAACATTATAGAGAATGGGCCAAAGATTCCAGAGAAAGACGGACCAAATGGAACCAAAGTCGCAAAGAAGGAGTCTGAATATATCCAAGCGGATCTTGAACTCGTCTCCAAAAACTACGGGCTATTAACTTACTATATTGTGGTCTTAGCACTGATGAGTTTAACCGTATTTCATCTTGTAGGTCAGCTAAAGAGATTTGGGACAAGCTTGTTGTCACCTATGAAGGAACTAGCCAAGTGAAGGACACCAAGATCAGCATCTTCCTTCGAAAGTATGAGCTTTTCAAAATGAAGTCTGATGAGTCAATCAAGGCCATGTTCACACGATTCACAGAAATCACCAACAACCTTGACTCCCTCGGCAAGAGCTTTACAAACATTGAGAAAGTAAGGAAGATATTGAGGTGTCTCCCAAAAGAAAAGTGGGGTCCTAAAGTAACAGCCATAGGGGAAGCCCAAGACCTCACTACTTTGCCCCTTGATGACCTGCTTGGGAAACTGATCACGCATGAGATGATTCTTAATGAAGACGATGGAGAACTTCCAACAAGCACTAAAAACTTGGCGCTCAAGTCTAAGAAGGATGAACCCAAAGATGGATCTGATTCCGAAGATGAGGATGATCCTTTTGCTCTTATCACAAGAGGCCTTGCTCGAATCCTCAAAATGAAGAAACAATTCAACAACAAGGATGGATCAGAGTCTTCTAAATTTCGAGGTAAGTCTCAATACAACAAATATGATAAGAAGACTAAACCTTTGTCTTGTTTTGAATGTGGTGAAACAGATCATCTTGTGAAAGATTGCCCTCAAAAGACGAAGAGCCAGTCCAAGAAGGGCGATAAATGGAAAAGGAAAGCCATGGTAGCAACTTGGAGCGATTCTGACTCTGACTCCGATGATGAGAAGGCCAATGTTTGTCTTATGGCCTCATGAGATGAATCCCACGATGAGAAGCTTGAGGTAACTGTAAGAGAACTTATGCCAAGTCCAAAAGTGGTATTATCGGAATTCCTTTCTAATATGATTGCCAATGAAGAGAAACTTATTGCCCAGACTAACACTCTTATCAAGAGAACTGTGGACGAGGAAAACACTATTGAGGATCTGTCTATGAGGGTTAAAAGTCTTGAAGCTTCTTATTCAGGTCTTGACTTATGTCAAGACTCTTGACTCAGAGAAATCTGAACTCAAGCAAGATCTCTTGTCTCTGAGAAGTAAACATCATGACTTAGAGAACGAGAAGATCTCCCTGAATAATAAGATTCAAGACCAACAGACAACCCTCATAAGTTTTACCAAATCCAAAGGCACTCTTGATAGGATGTTGGGTGAGCAACAAAGTTCTCTAAACAAAAGTGGTATTGGTTACAATCCAAGGTTTTTAAAGAAGCAGCACATTACCACCTTTGTAAAGGCAAAAGGAAGCAGAACCTCTCCTATATGTCACCACTGTGCTAGAAAGGGACATGTAAAAGAGACCTGCCCCTATAGAAGAAAAGATCCATATATCATTCGCAATACTTTTCCTGTTCATTTGAGAAAAGAACGGATAACACAAGTTTGAGTCCCAAAAGACACTATTTTACCAAATATGGTTTACCCCAATAATAGATCCAAATTTGCTTATTGGTCTAGCCACAAAGGTTGATGTTTGTTTTGCAGGAGATCACCAAGGTGAAGGAGCATAAATGAATTATTGATAGTGGATGCTCGAGACATATGAGTGGGAAGATTTCTCTCTTTCATGATCTAAAGAAGCAATCCACAGGAACAATCACTCTTGGTGACAAAGGAAAATGTGACATCGTTGGTATTGGTAGCGTCAGGAATGATTCCAACCATAGTATTAAAAATGTCTATCTTGTGAATGGTTTAAAGTATAATTTGCTTAGTATTTCTCAATTATGTGCTAGTGGCAATAATGTCATATTTAACAAGATAAGATGTCTAGTGTGCAGAGAAGATACATGTGAAGTCATACTAACTGCATATCGTTACAACAATATATACGCTGTGAATGCTGATCAAGTGGCACAAGGAAGCTTAACCTTTCCAAAGGCTTTGACGGATGATCTAAAGCTCTGGCACATGAGACTCGGTCATGTGAGTCCACATACACTACAGAAGCTTGTGTCCAAAGGGCTTGTAAGAGGGCTACTTGAGATGGACTTCAAAGGTATTGATATGTGCAATGCATGCACACGAGGTAAACAAACACGTAGCTCTTTCAAACCCAAAAAGGTTGTGAGTTCTTCTAGACCCCTTGAACTTTTACATATGGATTTATATGGTCCTATGCGAGTCAAATCTCCCAATGGTAAAAAGAACATACTAGTCGTTGTTGATGATTTTTCTAGATATACTTGGGTTGCATTTTTAAAAGAAAAATCAGAGGCCTTATTTGCATTTTCAAAACTTTGTAAGGAGTTGCAAACTTTAAGAAACGAGCCCATAGTGTCAATTCGGAGTGATCATGGTAGGGAGTTTGATCAACTTCAGTTTGATTTGTTCTGTGCTAAATATGACATCTCCCATAACTTTTCTGCTCCAAGGACACCTCAACAAAATGGGGCTGTGGAACGAAAGAACCGCACCCTAGAGGATATGGCCAGGACTATGCTTTTAGAAAATGCATTACCTAAAACCTATTGGGCTGAAGCTGTTAACACAGCTAACTATATTTTGAATCGTTGTCTTATTTGTTCCATCTTAAAGAAAACTCCTTATGAACTTTTCAAAGGCCGCAAACCACTTATATCTTATTTTAAACCCTTTGGTTGTACTTGTTTTGTTCATAACGATGAAAAAGATAACCTTGGGAAATTTGATGCGCGTAGTGATGAAGGTATATTTCTTGGCTACTCCACAAGTAGCAAAGCTTATAGAATCTTCAATAAAAGGACCCAGTTAGTTGAAGAAAGTATACATGTTATATTTGATGAATGCAATGATGGTTCTTTGAGTGAAAGTGTTGCAGATATAGATCTTAACATCCGTGCAGAGAACGAGGAAGGTGATGATGCTGCTACCAAGAACATAGAGAAGAGGAACATGCAGGAACAGATTCTCAACACTGAAGAATTGGCCCAAGGTGTTGAAGATTCGTCCAAAACCCTTGGTGTCCAATCCAAAAGTGTTGAAACGTTAGAAACTGCTGAAACTGAACCTAACAGGACTATGGAGTCAGATGTACCTCAAATCAATCTCGCTGGTGTGACGAATCAAGGAGCTGAGACTAGCAAAAGAAAATTCAAATACTCCTCATCACACTCATTAAAGGATATCATTTCTGACCCCACTTCTAGTGTTCAAACTCGTTCTAAACTTAAAGATCTTTGTGCTTTTCACGCGTTTGTTTCTCTTATTGAACCAAAGAAGGTAAATGAGGCCTTTCAAGAGCCAGATTGGATCATTGCTATGCAAAGTGAGCTTAACGAATTTGAAAGGAATAAAGTCTGGACCTTGAAGCCTAGGCCAAAGCATCAATCAGTCATTGGCACACGATGGGTATTTCGAAACAAGCTAGATGAGAATGGTAAGATCGTGAGGAACAAGGCAAGGCTTGTTGCTCAAGGCTACAATCAAGAGGAAGGTATTGACTACGAGGAGACCTTTGCTCCCGTAGCCAGGCTTGAAGCCATTCGTATATTATTAGCATTTGCATCTTTTATGAGCATAAAGTTATATCAAATGGATGTCAAGTGTGCTTTTCTCAATGGTTTCTTAGAAGAAGAAGTTTATGTGGCTCAACCCCCGGGTTTTGAAAGTTCGGAATTTCGTAATCATGTTTATAAACTTGACAAAGCGCTTTATGGTTTGAAACAAGCCCCAAGAGCTTAGTTTGAGCGCTTGTCAAAATATCTTTTAGAAAATGATTTTAAAAGGGGGTTGATCGACAAGACTCTTTTTATCAAGACCAAAGGAAAGGACATTTTGGTTATTCAAATTTATGTTGATGATATATTATTTGGTGCTACTAACACATCATGTGCAACGAATTTGAGATGAGCTTGATGGGTGAACTCAACTTCTTTTTGGGATTACACGTTCATCAATCCAAGAAAGGGATCTTTGTCAACCAAAGCAAGTACACTAAGGATCTCTTGAAGAAATTCAAGATGGATCAATCCAAAGCAGCCAAGACACCCATGAGCTCAACATTATCCCTAGATCAAGACAAGACTGGGAAGAGTGTCAATCAAAAGGAGTATCGGGGAATGATTGGATCTTTACTATATCTTACAGCTAGTAGACCTGACATCATGTTTAGTGTTTGCTTGTGTGCTAGGTTTCAAGCTGATCCTAAAGAATCTCACCTCGTGGCTGTGAAGAGGATCTTTCGATATCTCAATGGCACTAAGGAGCTTGGACTATGGTACACAAAGCAAAAGGATTTCACATTAATCGGGTATTCTGATGCAGATTTTGCAGGCTATAAGGTGGATAGGAAGAGCACGTCAGGATGTTGCCAATTCTTAGGAGCATCTTTAATCAGTTGGCATTCTAAGAAATAAAACTCAGTTGTCCTATCCACTGCAGAAGCCGAGTACATAGTAGCTTTGGATAGCTCAACAAATGCGAGATCTTGGCATCAACCTCAAAGGCATTCCCATTAAGTGTGACAATACAAGTTCCATCCTTATTACAAAGAATCATGTTCAGCATTCAAGGACCAAACATATTGATGTAAGGCATCATTTCATTAGAGACCATGTTGAAAAATGTGATGTGTCAATTTCTTTTATTTTAACTGATTATCAATGGGCTGACATTTTTACTAAGCCATTGGCAGAGGACAGATTCACCTTCATTAGACGTGAGATTGGGATGCTTGACAAGGATGCACTTTCGTAGGGGGAGCTTTCCCTTTACGAAAGATAAATTCTACTCAGTGTCAAGACATTTGAGAATTATGTCAAGGTTTGTGAACTGAATGGTAGATTACAGATATCGGATCACATATATTTGGTTAATATCTTTTTAGATATTTGATCAAGTATATTTTTAACGGATTTTAAAATTCTTCTTTGTCACATATTTTTATCCGTTGAGATATTTTTGGAACAAAATAATTTCGGATATTTCCCTCCTATTTTAAAATGGTTAAGAAAAAAATTTGAAATTTGAATTGAAATCTTTTCAAATTGGCAATGTTATGATTACTATCCTTGGAACTTTAAACCCGTCCAATCAACTCCATCACCTCACTCTACTTAAACCCAAATTTGTACCCGATTCTCTCACCACTTCAAACCTATCTAAACCTTTCCAATTCTCTTTCTTCAACCTCTCAAACTTTCTGAAACCCTAGCCGAAAATCTCCATGGCTCCCAAATCAAAGAAAGCTTCCACACACAAAAGACTTGGCACCACCCCCAAGGGACGCCAGGTCACTACCACTTCCCCTACACCTGAGCCCACTCCTCAAGCTATCGTCCCTGCTGTTGTCCAGAGCACCATCGTCGAGAGCACGACTACAGTAACCAAGGGCTCTCAAAAACACTCTACAAAGAAGCCTCTCAGTGCAAAGCAGAAAGGGAAAAAGAAAATCATCGCTGAGGAGGTGGATGATGAGGAGGAAGAGGAGGATCTGCTGTTCTGATTTTTTGGATATTGCGTTCTTTGAAGCTTTGAACTTAACTTGCATTGCTATCCTTAAAAATTCCCCAGCCCGGACCCTTCTCAATCTTGAAACCGTCTATTATCCCCAACTCACCCGCCTGTTCTACATAAACCTAAAAGCCAAACACAATGCCGATGGTTGGTCTTTGGAATCTGTTGTCAAGGGAGTTAGAATCTCTTTCAAATCCATTGACTTTGCAGATTTCCGTGGCCTACCTAGCCCTTGTCTACCCTCTGAAGAAAACCCTTCTAAAGAAGACTGCATTACCCTTGCCCGATCCAAATACCTCTTACCCGAAGCATCCACCAGCACCTCAAAGCAGCTAACCCACTCATCCCTTACCCTAGAGGCAAAAATTATATTTAACATCATTGTTCGTTGCCTCTTACCCCGTCTTAACTCTGGCTCGCTCCTTACTGATAATGTCATGGTCCTACTTTACCGAATCCTCAATGGCCTTGATCTTGATCTGGCCAATACCATTTTAGGATCCATGGCTCACACAAGAAAAGCTAGGAAAGGAACTCCCCTCCCCTTTGCCACCCTTTTGACCCAAATCTTCAAAGCTTCTGGAATCGATTTCAAAAATGAAGAACAACATCGTCATATGGGTAAGTTCGACTCCAAGAGCCTTGAAAAGATAGGCATCACTCGGTCCCCCCAAGGGACTTTGAGTCTTGCCTCTCCTTCAAAAGCTGTTCCCACTGCCTCAACTGTTGATGAGCTCATGGACAACCTGGAGTTGGGCTTGGAGGAAGTTCGCCTGGATATCAAGGAGCTGAACAAGGAGTTCATGACGGAGATGAGCGGGGTAACCAAGCTGTTGCAAGGTCTGAGGTCGCTGCTCACGGATGATGCTCCGGACAATATTGAAGCTTAACCCTATCCTACCCTACCCTTACCCCAAAACTGAAACATTACTGGTTTTTGGAAACTGTTTCAAAACTTTTGGCGACTGTTTTACCTCCTCCCTTTGTTGAAAGACAAAAAGGGGGAGATGTTCTGTGGTGTTAGACTTTTTAAAACAATTGCGATTCAAAGGTCTTGGAAGACCTTGGTTTTGTTTTTGGTTGGATATGTTCATGTTTTAAAATTATGATCTAACATTCGTCTAACCCATGCAGATACTTAGTCCGATTTTGCTTTTATTATATATGTTTGACTAAGTTGCAGGGATGCACAGGTTTTATCTTTCATCAAGGGGGAGATTGATAACTCCACTCCCTTTATGAAAATCGGAATAAGTTTCAAAGGCCTTGACAGTCTGTTTGTGTCAAAGGTCTTGAAGCTTTAGCAGTGTTGATGAAACACAAAACCTGTTCTCTATATTATTATGCTCGAATATTATTTTATGTAATTATATGCTTCCATATTATTATATATTCACTAACCTTTCAGGAAGCTATTTGAATTTTAAATCCTTCCTTAAGCGTTCAAAATTGAGAGAATTCAAATTGGAAGATCATGGCGTCCAAGTTTCCAAGAATAGAAGATCTCGAAGATTGCCATGATCAAGCCTAGCCGTTGAAGAGAAATATTCATCTTTGGAGGCGCCGATTTGTTCTCTATATAGAAAAGGAAGAAGAGAAGACAAGCGACATCTGTTGAACACAAGCTTTCATACACTCAAGTCTTCAAGCGAGATCTGTCTTCTTCATGTGCTCTCTGCTAGTCCTTAAGAGTCTGTTATTTAATTTCAAAGCATTTGAGAGTTACACAGTGAGCTTATAGGATATATTTTGTTATAGTATTATACTCAAGAGTTTGTAACTCACGAAGTGAACACTGGGCGATTGATTCACTAAGTGTAAGAGGATTGTACTAGATAGCATAGAGAGGTGGGGCTCTTCTAAATTGGTCTAGGACTCCAAGGAAACGTGAGTTGACTAGATTGCAATTGTATAGGAAAGAGGCTTCTCAGGGAGCTACTAGGATCCTAAGTCTTGTGAATCAATAAAAGTCGGTTGAATCCTAGGGTTGTGGAAGAACCCTAGGCGGGGACATAGGCCAAGTTTGTGTCGAACCTCGTAAACAACTCATCGAGTCCTTTAATTACTGCTTTAACTTATTTCCGCACTTGGTTCGATTGTTTAACTTTGTGATTTAGGTTTTCAGAGAAAAAACTAAGTCTAATCTCAAAGGGTTTTGCACGAGCTTCAAAAGTCTTGAGACTATCTGCGAAAAACCGGCATACTCTATTCAACCCCCCTTCTAGAGTATTTCTATATTACTTTGTTTTACACTATCGAACCTTCACATCTGTTATGCCCCATATCATCCCAGCCTGATCTACTTAGTATGTGCATTGTTATACTAATGCTTGAATGAATGTGTCATATGTTAAGAAACCGCATGATTGATGCCCTCTCTGCAAATAGGCTCATGATAGTGTGATCCTTCCATTCTGATATCGTGATAGAGTGAGTTCTTTACTTGATGAGTGTGTGTTACAACTTGATGTTCAACCTGATTCATATGATGCCTAAATTTCAACATGCTTACCCAACTGTCATGCCATTATGACCTCCATGCTTCTTGCATACTTCCATGTATATATGACCTGACACGCTACACGAGCACACACCACGATAATTCCTGGTTTCGTATATGCATGACTCAGCATGATGTGGTATTCCCAGCATATATTATGATGATGATCCTTAATGTGAATTTGTGGTTGTATACCATTATGTATCCATGCTTGGCCACCTTGTTTAGGTCTCATGTCATGCTTCATTGTATTCCTGGCATACCCCCCATGCATGCACAACTTGATTTCATTGGTTCCCTGCATCATCATACTTATGATTGATTAAACACATATGTCGCAAGTTACGAACTCGCATGATGTTTACTCTCTCTCTCTCTCTTAGATTAGGATCATGATAGCGTGACCCTTAGGATGTTAGTTTCACTCTTGCTACTCCTTGTGCCTTTATGACCACTAAACCATAGCATGCTTACCTTCCTGATTTCCGTGATGTTTTCTCTTGCTCAGTGGTATTCTCTCGTATTTCCCTGAACGTATGACTTGATATTTTGTGCATGTACGTACCATTTAAATATTTTCATGGATCCGTAACTATATATCATCCTATCCATGCTTAGCTATCTTGCTTTAGACTCATGTTACACTCTGTTGTATGCCTGTCATGCTTCTAGATCATTACAGTGTGGCTTATTTGGCTCTCTGCAAATTGTTGTGCTAATCGAATGAACGTATGTATGAATCATGAGTTAGTATCACGTTTTTGCATATACAGGACACATGGATGCTAGGGTGAGTCTAGTCGAAGTACATTGATTGTACTCATGTTCGATATGTGTTGTTAGTATCCTATAAGGCTTATGAATTCCAATATGACTCGCTGAGTAGTAACTTGTCATGCTTGCTTCATCACGTGAATATGTTTGTCCTATGATGTGATAGTTATTGTACCATTTCATGCACTTTTATGACGGTTCATTCCTAACATGATTATACTCTATCGTCCGTGACGTTGTCTTGTTCACTCTGTAAAAGATATCCATGTCTTATTATGTATTGCTAGCATCATGTAAGATCACGATGTGACTTGGTATATTCATGTGTTAAATACGTGCCCTGGTTGTATACTGTTAATCTATACCTGTGTACTTGCATGCTTTATATTCATGTGAAGTCGTGCTGCCTTAAGCTCATGTTGTCATTTCTGCCATATTCCCCACTTGTCCTCATATGGTCACGTTATGATTAGTTGATCCCTTAAATGCATCCGTGCTAGTTGCCAAATGAACATGTAAGCCATGCTGCATAGCCATGCATCTTATCATGTTAAAATATATCTTATAGGACCCATGAATTATGGTTTGTGTGTATTCATGCCCTACTTGCATTATGATCTGCTCTTTCGTGGAATAGACTTCGCAAAGTCTTGTATTCTTTCCAACATTTCTAATATGCGATCTTTTTAACTGGATAGGAATTGATAGACCCAGTTATAGAGTTGGTGCCTGTTTTCAACGCATGTTAAGCATTAGGTGATTATCAATGTGTGCCTACCATCTCATTACTCGATGTTGTTTTTGCATGTCCCCTGACATTCTTAATGCTTCTGCAAATGAATAATCTGGCACCTCGCATGTCCACGCACACATCACGATAGCTATAAGGCACTCGCATGATTACATTTGCATACATAATGTAGCTTACCGTCCCCTTGAAACATGATACCTTAGGAGCATTGTTCTGTTTCGCATTATGATATGTGCATGACTCCTTCATCAAAACTGTTTATATTCCTTTTATATGTGCTAATGATTGGGTGCAATAGTGGTCCTGCTTAAACTTCTATGACACGCCCCACTATTATGTGGAGTTGCTCACTACATCTTATTCTCATACATCCGTGACCGTCCTATAGTACCTTGTAAAATCTATGCCTTCAAAGATATGGTTTGTACGATCGCATGCTCAAATTGCATCTCATGCAGCTGCTCTTGTAATAGGTTATGATAACCTTGCTATACCATCTCTATATGATCTTGTGACTATCTAAGCATATTAAATATTGCTAGCAGTTAGAATGCTATGCCTTAACATGGTTGTCTCATGCTAAGTATGATTAGTGGCATGCTTATGAGTGTTCTGATCTGAATTATTGTCCTTATCACAATTTACCCTACGTGTAATGCTTTGTGTTGTTTACTAGATTCTGCATAAGCTATGTGTCGCACCAATCTATTATTGCATTCGTATATACATGTTTCTTATACATATCAAGCTTTCCTGATATATGAAATGAAAAGTTGCTAGCTAGTCTCTTATGCCCCATGCAGAACCCGATCATGTTTTTGGTTGCACTTATTTGTTAACACCTTTCATTAAGGTAGGTACATGTTAGTGTCCAGTGATGCAACTAGTTTACTCCATGATTGGTATGTGTTTTTATTCAAATGGTATTTTCTTATTGGTCAATATTATTGCTAAAATTTTAAAATACACCTTTCATATTTTAAACATATTTGTGCTTTGGTCACATTGATTCTTTGAATGATGAACTGGTGGTGAACGTTACTTGGTTTACTTCTACTTATGATTATGAATTTTAGTGCTTTGGTGTTCCTCTGTAACTGACCTTGTGATATGATTGGTGTTTTATGTCGTTAGGCCTTGCCTGAATTCTTTTACTCATGGAATGTGAATTATACCTGCTCAAATCCTGACTTGTGTTGGTAATAATGATATTATGTGCCCCGATAATATGTGACAATATGATATTGCGATGTTGGCATGATTTTACCTTTGCTCGAATTATTATTAGCATGAGTTTATGTGGTAACTTGTCTTGCTATGTTGATACCTGATATTCTGCAATACTTGCTGAGCATGATAGTATCTTAGGATTTATGACATGTGACCGTTTGGAACAATGAGAGATGATGATGTATAAACTTAGTGTGAAATCATGTTATATTATACTGAAGTGAAATACTTGAAGGCTAAATGATATTAGCATGTAGGGTCCATAGTGTAAGGTGCATGTTATCCTGATATAATTGTATGCAATGTCCTGGTAAGTTAAATATTGTTGTGATGCTATTTTGTGCTGCTATGTTGTTAGACTTCTACTGCTGAACCATGAGAGCATGACCGATTCTATGTTGCCAACTTGAACTTAAATTGTTGAAACGTGATTATGTTGACACCGCTATTCATTGCTATTTCAAAATTTGATTTTCGGCAAAATCATTGGCTAGGAAAATGGTGAATATCTTGGCTTGCTGAATCTTGTTGAAATGGATTTTGTTGTGTTGACTTGTTGCCTTCCCATTAGACTTAAACCTCTATTATGACGAAATTATGCTATGTTGGTAATGGTAAGAAGGAAACCATGTTGATGTGATTTGCCAAGGTTGAGGCTTGATGTGTTTGTGTGCTACCTTTTCAAAAATGACATTCCCGCTTGATGCATTCTTATTTGGTTGACACCAAGAACATGAAATGCTAATGCTGAGTGTTGATGTTCCAATATACTGGTGTGCGACAATGTTAGTAATGGTTATTCATGTTACGGTTTTGGCGTGGCCAATTTCAGTGGTTGGTTGGTTATGATGTGGCGTGTCTTGGTTATATCGATTATGGTAATGGCTAGAGATTCGTAGATTGGAATTGCTTTTGAGATTGGAACCTAGGACGAGAATATGGGATTAGCCCTTAGAGGTAGATGACTCCACCTCTTGAATTCTGAATTTGCTTGACCAACTTGAGATTTAAAAGGGTTTTAAAAGAGTTTGGAAGCGACCAACTCGGATTTTGAAAAGCTTTGGGATGGTTTTGAAGTTTAGGTTTGCTTGATTTGAAGGGTTTTGAACGATTTTGAAAAAGACTAACTTGGATTTTGAGAGACCGAAGGCGATCGAAAATTTCCACGATTTTTAGGCCAATCTTTTTCAATTTCAGAACCCCCTTTGACACTTTTCAAACCCGGGCAACTCTATGATACTTCACGAAGTGGATACAAGCATTTTATGAGGGCGCTTGTAGGGTGTTTGCTAAGACCTAGTGATGATATTGTAGAACTTTTAGAGTTGTGGTACTTCCGAAGAGTCGAAGCGAGGATGTGATAGGGGCGCTTATTGCATACTTGTCAAGGCCAATTGGAGATGTCACGATTGTGACTAGGATGTTGTGAGAATCCCGGAAGACGCAACCGAGATGATTACAAGATCCTTGGACATGGTCCTTGGACTCATCAATTTCAAATTCTGATTTTCGAACGCAGGTGTTAGGGGCATTTTTGAAGATGATGAATAGTTGCTGAGGTTCGGTTCTTGTTTTAAAAAGAAACGGTTTGGTTAGGTTTTTTTAAACAATCCGATTCAGTTTTGGGAAAAAGGGCCCGGACACTTTTAACAGAAAGTATTGGGCCTTTTTGGCTTAGGCCTAATTTTGGGTGAACAAATATGTTATAGTATATATGTTGTTTTAAGCCAAATTTATTTTCGAAAATATATTTTATGTTTTAAGAATTTCTTATGTTTATATAGTATTTAAATGTGCAATGCGTTTTAAAGTGGCGACATATGTTGTATAAATATTAATTAGATGGAGTATTGTATTATATAATATTAGTATTGTGATTTAAAATTATAATGTTATCGCATTTGGATTTTGAAAGGAGAACTTCGGAAAACGTCTTAAAGGTTGGAATTGATTTGATAAATAGAGATTGATTTAATAAATTTAAAAGAAGAATTTTGGAAATACCTTAACTTTGTCGAGATTATTTGATAAAATAAGTAACGAGTCGATTTTAAAAGGTGATGTTTTATAAGTGATTCTGGGCAAGTAATTTGAGAGCTATTCTTTAAAGATGATTTGACCTAAAATGAAATTTGAAGGATTATGTTTTATAAATGGATTTTTGGATGATTTGAGAAAGCGTTTTGAATGGTGATTTGATCTACCTTGAGGTTTTAAAAAAGTTTTAGGAAATCTTGGTAAAGTGACTTACCTTGCCTAACCTGGTGAATAAATTTGATGACTTGTGTGTGATATTATATGCTTTATGTAACATTAGGAGTAGACTTATTTACATTACTTATATATGTGTTAGGTGATCATCTGTGACATGTTGGCTTTCTATATACCTAGTTGATGCCTTTTGTTGTTCTGCACTTCCAGGTGAGTTCCTATATGAGCTCACTCAGATTCGAAAAAGAGATCTCCCTACTTGTAGCCATGTGCATACTAGGTGCTTGCATTCATAATAAAGCATGCCATGTAGTATCATGTTAGGATTGCACTCATGATTGAGCATTCGTCTACTCATTGCTTTTGTAAACAGAACGGCCGTTATTTGTGAAGTAACTAGAGTCATTTCTAGGGTTATAGGATGACCTAGTCTCATCGGGTCCCGTCCTGAGTCAATCGAGTCATGAACTTCCTTATATTATGAGATGCATGCGGGCTTTATTGTGGAGCGGGTTGGGCAAGCGTGCCGGCCGATTATGATGGAATGCATTCACGAGCTGGCTAGTCTCCGCCCTATCGGAAGGGGGTGGAGGTAGGAGAGGGTTATACCACTTTGTATTTGGTGCTAAGGCCTTATTATATTTATGCACTTGATCTTAGGAGCATGTTAGTGTGTAAGTATTCCGTCTTGCATCTAGAAGCATCTTTATTAGGACTAGTGTGTGTATGTGTCTGCTTGTTTGGGATTATATTGCGTACGACTTCGATCTGACACTGTCCCGCATACATTTTTTTTAGGTTTGTTTTGCAGCATGATTATTCCTTGTTTCCGTGACGTGGGAACTCTCTTGGGCGATCTCGAAGAAATGGTCTAACCCCATTAATATTGTCTACTAGATTTCGATAAATACGATTATTGATTTGGTTTTGACTCGGCTCTGTCGTGTCACCCTCTTGTATTACACCTTGATTCTGTTATTTGCATGACTATTGGTTCTTCACGCTTAGACTTATGACATGTACAAGGGACTTTCCCGGGGATTCCAACGATCCCTTCGCATTTTGGGTATGAAATCTCACTTGAAAACGTTAGAGTAGAATTTCAAACCTTTAACCTGTATTCGGGGCGCAAGATCCTAACGAGGGGTTTCATCATAATCCCGGACCGTTACACTTTTCACCATGGGTCTAGACGGTAGATACAAGATTGTTTTTTCTGGTGCGTGATTCTTGGCGATTGAGTCTCGTTGTTGAGTTCCTAGTTATCTAGAAATGGAAATTGATGGGGGGTAAATTTACCACCTTATGCAACAAAAAAAAAGTTACTACAAAAAAAATCCTAAACCAATTCAACCATCTTAACTACTTGTTCTCTTTGTTGACTTAATGATTAGTCTTTTTTTTCTTGAAAACGTCTTTTGACTTTTAAAAAAAATGGGGTAATTATCGTTACAAACTCTGACTCCGTATAAGTTGACTTTCTGTAAGGTATTGTCTTTGTCACAGTGTCAAACCAAACACCACCTTGCAATTCAAGCCGGCATATTCTTGTTCTTCAACGTATAAAAAAGTAGTATTTAGCAAAAAAAAAGCCAAAAATATTTGGAGAATAGTCAATATTTAAAAGTAGTTTTGACAATTAATCAAACTAAGGTAAAGTCATTGTTTACCCCAAGTTATAAAAAAAAAAATCGTTAACGACTTTGTAATTTTTTTTTAATTTTTATAACTTTTAAATTCAAATTATTGAAAAAATACTTAAAAACCAAAAAAAAAAAAATTGGTATGGAACAATGACTCTCCCTTTTTATTTTTAAAAATCAGCCTAGGGAGAGACGGACAAGAATTAGAGAGTCAATGAGAATGAGAGGGGAGTGGCTTTTGGGTGGTCTGGCCCAATGGCAGAGAGAGGAAGATAGATTGTTTGACTGGACAAACTACAAAGTGACTTTAAAAAAAAATGCAATTGGATATATATACCATAGAAAGTTAAAGCATAGAAAGTTATCTAATTGTTTAAAGGGTTATACTATCTGCACAATCAATATATCACAGTTTACACTGTAATCAGTGGTGTGTGGCAAAGTACCATCGAAGGAAAGGCAAAAACACAATGAAGGAGCTTCAATGGCGTCGGGAGGTTCAATGTCATATTGTAGAAGTACCACCGAAGGAAATAGGCAGCGCTATCATGCTGTGTGGCGAAGGGCTAATGGCGTCAGAGTGTAAAATCCGGGTGTAACAGATCGAGAATCTCGCGTGCTGGTGCCTCGCCTATGATTGCCCTTGGTTGTGTCATCCCATCTGCGCTCTCGCTGTACGCAAACTCAGATCCGTGCTCCCGTAATGCGCAACTGCAGATATATGTAGATTTCACAGAAATTCCTCAACGCTTTCGTGGTACACAATCGCAATGGTTGGGTCGTGCAAGTGACGATAATTTGATCGTGCATATAGCAAATCTGTTGTTTAAATACCCACTGAAATTTCATAATTGGTATATATCCATTAAATATAAAGATCTTGTAAAATTATCCAAGATAAAATCTTTTAGTCAATCTTTCCTAAAAAAAAAGAATTACAATTATTCATTTTTTGTTATTCATATATTTTCCATTTTTCAACTTTGAAACCCTAAAACATCTTGTTAAGCAATGTTGATCTTCGTCCTAATTTCAACCCTTAGAAGAATGTACGTAATATGGACCTTTCAATTTTCTACTTCTTATTAGTTTTCGATTTTTTTTTTAATTTTGATTTTGTATACAGTAAATGAACCAATTTTTTTACTTCTTTTTACCCTTTCAATTTTGATTTTGGTTGAATCTTTCTTCATTGACACTTGGAGCCGGGCAGCTTCGCCCCATGCCCCCATCTAATACCCTCATCTTCATTAGACACCAATTTTATTTTTTAGCATGTTCCTAATCTAATCTTGATAGCCATCCATTAATCGATATATTTGTTTTATTTAAGGTATACCACTAGTAAAACTGAAACGTTTGCTTTTAATTTGGAATTTAAAAGAAATTTTAATTTGTCGGGCAATTTTACAAGATCTTTAAATTTTAATGGGTATATAACCAATTATCAATTTTTAATGGGTATATAAACAATTAGATAACTTTCTACGAGTATATACCCAATTTCGCCTTAAAAAAATAATATATATATATTTTTCTCTTTTTCACATATTTTAACGTTTAATTTTTTAAGATAATAAAACTATATAAAATAATTCTTTTTTATAAAAATTTTTAATTAAAATTTCTGTACTTATTAATAGTAACTACAAAAGTTTTTAAATATAAACATTTTATATTATTTTTATCATCCTAAAAAACCGGTGTCTCTTGTTGTCAATATTTATATTTCTATTTAATTTACACATCAATCAGGCATGTAGTTATGATCTGCTTCCTTCACAAATCACAAGTAGTATGAAAAAACTACACTAAAAAAATCAATCATATTGAATGAGTTTGTGGAAATACTATGACACTGAGAATTACAGTAGGTTAGAATTAATTTGAAGACATCTTCAAGGATTTTTTTATTGATTTGAATCTACAAAATTCAGACAAAGAGAATAGGATGGGAGGACTGAGGAGTGGATATTCAAAGGGATCTAATTAATTAAAGGATGAAAAGCGACATGTAACTACAAAATGTAAGCGACTTTGAACAAATGTATGTCTGCAATTACCATCTCAACTTGGGATTGAACGTACTGGTTGATCAATTGCTATATTTGAAGGGGTGTAAAGTTATAATAAGAGGCGGAGCTGAGGGGGGCCTAGGGGGGCACATGTCCCCTTTCTTACGCGACAAACTACCTAGGTGTATTCTCCTCGTCGGTAGCTTCGTTTTGATATATAATACGCCTTAATCCGACATCTGAGTAAAAAGTTATGAATATTTAAAAATTAAGGGCATATTAATAACTTTAATTTTACTTCAATATGCTATAATGTTTTTATATTTTACTTAAATTAAAATTTATATGCTATAATTTATCTCGAGAGCTTCGAAATGAGAGGTTATACTAATCATTCCGACAATTAGATAAGAAGTTACGCAAGTTTAAAATTTTTATATCTGGTTATACATATATTATATGTTATGAGTACAATAAATTATACTTAACTAGGGTTTTTATTTGAACCAAATAAGTCTAGTATTAATGTTTGATTATATTTAGCTCATTTAGAAAAAAGTCAAGCTCGAGTAGAACCTATATTTGAAATTGAGCTCATACTCGACTTATTTAGTAAATTAACGAGTTTGAGCTGAGTGTTTTTTTTTTTGACAAATTTTATGCAACTTTAATTGCTCATTACATAGGAACTTAAAAGAAAATTTGTAAATTTCATAAAATTCATGCTATTTGAGTTTCACATTTTTATGAGCTCATACTTGCACATTTTTATGCTTCTAAAACAACCACCATTTGCTCTTCCTACCCATCTTCTTTTTTTCATCTTGCTATTGTACGTATTCCTTTGTCTTCTCTTGCCAGCAAGTTTGTAACCCCCAAGATCAATCCGCTCTTCTCGCCTTCTCGTAAAATATTTCAACATCTACTTCCCTTTCGCTAAATTGGTCTTCTTCTATAAGTTGTTGCATATGGGAAGGGGTAGAGTGTGATATGAATGGCAGGGTAACCCATTTGCAATTGCATTCGAGAGGTCTAGATGGGGTAATCACTTCCTCTATTAGCTGCTTTGTTATTCTTACTGATCTTAATTTATCGAATAACTATCTTCGTGGACCTCTAGGAGAAGAAATTTATAGCCTCACAAACCTTATAATCTTGGATTTGTCTTCCAATAGCATTGATGGCTCCATCCATCATAAGGTTGGGAAGCTCTTGTCCTTGCAAAAGCTTCATCTTTACGAAAACACTCTTAGCGGTCATTTCCCTTCATCTTTGATGAACTGTACAAATCTAGTGGAGATACTATTGAGGGATAACTATCTCAATGGAGATATCTCAAAGTTGGATTTTTCAAGGCTTGTTCGACTCTAAAAGCTTGATCATAGGAACAATAGTTTGAATGACACTATTCCAGAAAGCATATACTCTTGCAAATCACTCATTGCACGTACTTGGAGTGGGGCGAAATAATTTATCTGGGCAAATCTCCCGAAAAATTGTTGAACTAAAATCCTTGTCTTTCCTTTCTCAGGCACAAAATTCCTTTACAAATTTCACATCGACACTTAGAATTTTGGCAAATTGTAAGAATCTAACTACCCTCTTCCTTTCATTCAACTTCTATAACGAATCCCTACCAACCCATAGAAACTTTATTGCGTTAGGGGAATTTGCAAAGCTTAAATTCTTTTCCCTTGAAGACTGCATGTTTGCACCAGGTCCCATCCCTAGCTGGATATATAATTTGAAGAGATTGCAAATTTTAAGCCTTCAAGGTAATAGAATGACTGGTAGAGTTCCAAAGTGGCTTGGGACTCTACCAAGCCTCATTCTACTACAGTTGAATAACAATAGTTTGGTGGGAGAGCTTCCACTAGAATTGTGCCAACTGCCAGCACTAACCTCTGCATGAAACTTTCAATTAGACATGAAGTTCTTTCAATTTGAGATCCCTGCCTTTTTTGGTGTCAACTTTACTACCACTTATCTTTTGTTTAAGGCCACCTTTTACCAGTGGATAAACCTCTCCTATAACGCACTCAGTGGTGATATTCCAGAAGGGATTGGCAACTTACTAAACTTTCAAAAACTATGTCTCAACAACAACAATTTTTCTGGTCATATTCCCTATAGTATATCAAATTTAAAGATCCTAGAAAAGCTAGATTTCTCTGCAAACAACCTCAATGGAGAGATTCCTACATCACTAGTAAGCCTTACTTTCTTGTCACAATTCGATATGTTTGATAATGATCTCGAAGGTCCAATACCAACAGGTGGTCAGTTTAATACTTTCCCAGAATCTGACTTCGAAGGGAATCCTGGCTTATGTGGTGCACCCTTGAATCACTCTTGTTCTAATCCATCAATATCAATGGATATAAATGGAAGTCGAGATCCCGATCACAACATGCATTGGTTTCTAAATGGACTCTTTGTTGGTTTTTCCGTGGGATTTTATGGTATTCTCGTGGTCATAGCATCCCATTTTTGGTTAAACAACAATAAGAGATGCCTAAACTCGGTCAATCGTGTAGGATAATAAGTGTACTTTGTGTGTTTTTGGGTATGTTTGTGTAATTAGGAGAATAACGGGGACATGTGTATGGTGGAGGTTTGTTCCCGCCTTTAGTTTGTTAGCCCCTTGTGTGTATAAAAGACAGTAAGGTCTTCTGGTAGAGCAAGTGGTTGTAATCTCATTTTGTTCATCAATGGTGAAACACCAAGTCGTGCTCAACTTCTCTTCTCTTTTCATCATCTAGTTCAGAACTAGATGATGGCAAGAGAAGAGAACTAGTAGTTCTCGTCCTTCCTCACTTCAATTGCTCGATCATTCAATCTACAAATCGAAACTAGGTTTACTAGGTGTTGGTGGTCTGTAACAATGGTGTTGTACATATTGTATGTCAATGTAGTACCAAAGCATGCATATACAGATCCTTCTTTTTTAATTTGTATGTGTTACTTTCTTGTATTTCTTAAACTTATTTTGTCATTAAGTAAAGTACGTTGAGCGCCACGTACGGACACCCAATTCAACGATTAAATTTCATTTTGATTTGGTGGTTTCGATCACCAGTGTTGCGTTGGAACACCCAACGAGCATATTTTATATATATGCTCACATTTGTTTGAAATTAAAAGACATTTCAAACTAGAACAAGAGATATTAAACCAATCCTTGTCCTTTTGAAAAAAATAAGTTAACAAAATCGGAGACGGAAATTGGCATTTACATGGTGTACTACCTGCCCGGTTTATAACTGAACCAAACATGGTTGATTGGATGCATGCAATGAAGAAACTGAACCAAACATAATTCCCACAAGACTACAACAAAATAAATTAATTAAAAAGAAAATTAAAGGACATAAGTGGAAAAAGTGGAGACAGTACTACCAGCAAATTAAAGGACATAACAGGAAGGCAAAAGTGGAAAAAATCGTCATTTGGGAACGTTCAAATTCAACTTTGAATTTTAATTTGCTGGCTCCACGCTATCAAATGAGACAGTACCAATGGATTTATTATCAAAGATTAATTGGAATAGTCAGTTAATCCACATATGGTACGTACAAAGTAATAGCCAAATAGACACATCTTAAGGCGCAGAAGCGTTGGCATTACGACAAGATATTCAAAAAGTAGTAGAATTCACTACCAAAAAAAAATGAAATGTGCTTCGGCAAAAAGCCGTGGCAAAAAGGCCTTCAAGGGGTGGCAAAAGGCATTTAGTTTCGGCTAAGCTACGACAAATAGGGGGGTGGTGAATTTTGGGATGACAAAATTTTGTAGCTTCGGCAAATAGCCGTAGCAAAATATTTAGCTACGGCTACGCTATGGTAAGCAACCCCTAAAGAAACAGACGCCACATTTGCCACGACAAGCTGCCGTAGCTAAAGTGTGGGTGGAAAATAAAAAAAAACCCTGCTTTTTAGCCTGGATTGTTCAAACCCGGCCTAAAAAGTCCAATATTTTTTAAAAAAAAAATTAAATAATACACACATTTTATATATGATAAAATTTTATTATTTATACAAAATTTACATATAATAAAATGTCCAAGGAGAGATCTAGAAAATACAAATTATTCACAAATGCTTCGAGTTTCATATGCATTGCCACTTGAGAATTAAGTACCATTCACAAGCTATGTAGCACGGAAACACCTATGTGGGGCACAGTGCCGTGTCGAAAACGTGGACACGACACGAAACACCTCGGAATCGTCCGGACACGGTCAAGAAACGGTCAAGAAACTGTCAAACTTCGGGCACGTATGGAAACGCGATGGAAACGTCTTAGAATTAAAAAAAAATGGTTCATAATTAAAATAAAAAAGAAAAAAGCAAACCCGGCTATCAACCTTTGCCCTTTTCTTCTTGAGCGTCCTTCTGCACTAGGCACCGCCGAGCGATGTTCTACACTAGCCACTGCCGTTCTTCGATCTGCACCAGCCACCGTCGATCGTCGGGCTTTCTGAACACAAACGAGGGTCGTTCCTGTCAATCTTCCTTCTCCCCTTCTCTCCCTATCTCACTATACTTTGATTTATTTTTAGACTTAGCAATTCTTTTTTGTATATATTTTGATTTGAAATGTTATATAACTATTTATTTATATCTCATTGGTCTTAACATCCAGATGACTCTTACTAGTATAAATGTATACATCTTTGCAAGACCTTTAAAATGATATATATATCATATATCTTTACCGTGTTCGTGTCCTATGTTTTTTGAAATTGTCGTTTCCCCGTGTCTTCTCGTGTCCGTGTCCTGTGTCCGTTTCCGTTTCCGTGCTACATAGTTCACAAGCAAATACAACACCACATTTTTGCCCAGAAAAGACAAATTTAAAAGATCTAGAATGACCATAACCTCCAAGTGTGATGAACTCTTTAATCTAAAATCAACAAGTGTGATAGGGGATATATTAGCGATTGACCAAGAGTAGATTTTGTATGCTACTATACCAGTATAGCCTCTATCTCCTCATTTGATTGGGCTGTACAGATGCCTTCCCAGAAGTGGATAGAGAAAATGATTGAGAAGAAGCCTTCGATATGAATGCCCTTAAAGCATCATCAACTACTGAAGCCGATGAGTCTGCAAGAAAATAATGACAAATACGGTTGAATTGTAGTACGATTGCTTTGTTCTTCAAAGGGGCAGAAACAGATGAACTCAATAACTGGTATATATGAGCAAAAGAAAGATGCATGGAACAATAATAGCGTAACACACCACAAAGAATTGTTGTTGCTCTTATTATATAAAAGACGTACAAATGTGTCTAAGTTGCAAAGGCTTGGAATAGAAATGGAAACAGATATACTATGGATACATGATAGTTTTGAATCATATTTAGAAATGGAAACGGATATACTCAAAGTTGCTTTAGCAGAAGAACATTTTATAGGCACAACAAAAACCTAACCTTCAAAACTATGAATTACAAAACCTTTACTTGCAACAAAATAAATGTATGTTAAACTGATAAACATTATACATCAATGAGGAAATGGATGTAGAAAGATGGCCTTTGAATACCAGAATGGGGGTCTCCGTTAAAGAAACCATTCATAAAAGGTGTGTGCCTGACTGATGTAAATGTGCAAAGAACCGCTTCCATCTTCAGCCCTTCATCTTCCAGTAAATATCACTTCCACATAATCTATTTCCATGTGGTCAAAATTCTATCCCAGGACTATTTTAATGTTCCAAATCATTACAAATAAGCTACATTGAATGAGAAGATATAATAAAACAAAGGAGCTCATTAGTGAAGTTTTTAGAGCTCCTCTTTGATCTAAACTATGCTATAATTATTCTTCAGGGGGTGGAATTTAGAAGCATATCTTACCGATGTTGTTGCAAGTTGTATAGCAATAAAATTTGATAAGAGATCCTCTATTGACTTCTCCAGCTCTTGCTCTATACTGCGACATACCTGAGTGAAAATCAATGATCAGGATGATAGACTTCATTATTAAGAAATCCTAGTAAGCTAAGGGAAAAAAACGAATGACCAAAGTGTTGAATCGAGATTCGAGATAACGAAAGTGATTGAATGCGGAAGCGAGAGATACAAAAACAAGAAACTCAAAACAAACATGCAAGAGCAAGAACGAACACCAGAGTTTTACGAGGTTCGGCAAAGGTATGCCTACGTCCTCGGGGCCTCAAGAACAGGCCGAATCCACTAGGTAATGTTCAACAGAGGGTTACAAACAAGAAATGCAAAAGTAAACCCTAGATCTATGCATGTACGAGTTTCAGAGACACAAGAGAAGAAGATCCCCCTGTGTGGGATGACCGGAGTTCGAAGATCTCTTCGAAACTCCCAAACCCTAGATCTCCAGACGTGAGACAAGCGGCAACCAAAGCCAGAAGCTTAGCCGCGCCACCACCAGGGGATCACCGAGAGCAGCTAACTCCTTCGTCGTCACAATCGCCGGGGAGGAGCCAGGAGAAAACCCTAGAAACCCTAGAACCCTTTGAGAGCGTTTGAGAGGAGACGGAGGAGAGAGAGAGCTGAACTCCAGGATCCAGAAGCTGCTAGCGAGCTTATATAGCTAGGGCTTCGGATCTTCAAGTGGAGCAAAGGGCGAAACGCTGGGCTTCATCAACTGGACCAACAAAGGCCACCAAGCTCGTCCAACGTCAGAGATCTTATGGGCTTGGGAATGGGCCTAAAGCCCACATCCGGGGTAAGCCTTCTAACTATATGTCATACATATTATACATATATTATATATACTATAGGTTATACATTATCACTCCACAATATGTACTAGACTCGTTAGAGGATCAAGTCGATCTCGACTCAATACTACTCAGTCGAGCCTAATCATATATTGTGCATCCATGTATATCCAAGCATATACTATATGTTATATGTATACTCATCATACACTCATACATGTTTACAAGCACATAACAATATTACATGTAACACATATGAAAGCAAGACATAGGGAAATAAACATATAACATTACAACAAATCACCCTCTATTTTTCTAAGTCTTGCTCCAGGCAGACTATAGCCTAAACATAGTGGACTCAAGGCCATCCGTCATCAGCCCAAACATGCAAGGATCACCCATGGAAATCCTCCAAATGGAGGAAGTTCCTGCAGAACACAAATTTTTCATAAGGAACAATTTTAGTGCCAAAATCTGCAGGATTAAGCTTACCATCAATTTTCTTAACATGTATGACATTATCTTCCACTTTCTCACGAATAAAATGGTATCTAACATCAATATGTTTAGTACGCTCATGGTACATGGGGTCCCTGCAGAGATAGAGTGCACTTTGACTGTCAATGTGTAAGACAGAGGTGTAGTGCTTCCTCTCTATCTCCTTAAGGATTCCTTGCAGCCAGATAGCCTCCTTGCAGGCCTCTGTAGCTGCTATGTACTCAGCTTCAGTGGATGAGAGAGCAACGATGGGTTGCTGCTGGGATTTCCAGGAAACACAATTACCTGCCCATGTATACACATAGGAAGTAATAGATTTCCTGGTATCCTTGTTAGAAGCATAATCAGCATCCACAAAGCCATGTAAGTTATAAGAGGAGGAGTGTTCAGCATATAATAAAGACAGGTTAGAAGTGCCAAGTAAATATCTCAACAAGTATTTCATAGACACCCAGTGTTTCTCAGCAGGTTCAGACATGAACCTGCTAAGAGTGCTAATGGAAAATGCAAGATCAGGACGAGTACAAATCATAGAGTACATCACTGAACCTACAGCATCATCATAAGGAATGGATTTCATAATATTCAATTCAGCAACAGACAACTTCCCTTTTATTTTAGTGAGATCAAGATGAGCACCTAAAGGAATGTTGTTAATCTTATCACCAGAAATATGAAATCTTTCAAGAACCTTATGCACATAGTCACACTGATGCAACCACAACTTCTTATGCTTCCTATCTCTTATAATAGACATGCCTAAAATCTTTTTAGCAATGCCTAAGTCTTTCATGTCAAAATGCTTTTGTAAGTTCCTTTTAATATCATGAATAGCATCAACAGATTTGGAAATCAACAAGATGTCATCCACATACAAAAGCACATAAAGCACAGGACTCTTATTGACACCCTTAAAGTATAAACAGGTATCAAACTTGCTCCTTTTAAACCCTAGACTGAACCTCATGCACTTGTCAAACTTGATATTCCATTGTCTAGGTGACTGTTTTAAACCATAGATGGATTTATTTAACAAGCAGGCATGATTAGGATGCACAGAATCAATGAAGCCCTTAGGCTGTCTCATATATATTGTCTCATCCAAGTCACCATGAAGAAAAGCTGTCTTAACATCCATTTGTTCTAATTCAAAATCATAAATAGCAGTCATGGCAAGCAACAGTCTCAAAGTTTTATATTTCACAACAGGAGCAAATATTTCATTGTAATCCTCACCCTCTCTTTGGGTAAAACCCTTAGCAACCAACCTAGCTTTGTATCTAGGGGGGTCAGACTTAGAAATGCCATCTTTTAATTTATAGATCCATTTACAATCAATTAATCTAGCATTCACAGGTTTAGGCACCAAAGTCCAGGTTTTATTCACCCTCATAGATTCTATCTCATCATTCATAGCATGTTTCCATTTAGCAGAGTGAATACATTTCATAGCTTGTTCATAAGTTTCAGGAGTAAAAATCTTCACAACTTCAGAAACCAAGCAAGCAAACTCAATAATGTTATTAATGAACCTTTTATTTGGTATAACAGTCCTAGGACTCCTATCCCTAGTTAACTGCCAATTAGTCAAGTCATGCCCTTCAGTGGCTGAAGAACTAGAGGGACCAGAACCAGACACAGGCACAGAAGTGACAACAGCATCCTCATTCACAGAAATAGGAGAAGTAGAAGGGGAATTAGGTTCATTATTTGCTTCCCCACCCAATTGGTGAGGTTGCATAACATCAATTTGCATATCATCAGAAACAGTAGCATCATTAGAAGTAGACAGAGAAGAATCATGAGCAGGGAGAGTATAGGAAGAAGAGGGAGAAAAACCACTGTCAAACTCATCATCAGAATCATTATCATTGTGCTTAGGCACAAAGAATTGATCCTCTTGTACCTGCAAGTTAGCATCTGAGATAACAGGAGAAGCTTTCTTAAAATGAAATTCATGCTCATTGATAAAGACATTCCTACTCACAATAGTTTTATATACTCCAGGTTGGACAAGAAGCAACTTATAACCCTTAACCCCTTCAGGATAACCCAATAGCACACATTTTTGGGACCTAGGGTTAAGTTTACCTTGGTTAACATAAGAAAACACAGTGCAACCAAAAGGTTTAATGTGGTCTAAGTTAGGCTTTCTTTTAGTCCATAACTCATAGGGAGTTTTAAAATCAATAACAGAGGAAGGAGTCCTATTTATCAGATAAGCAGCAGTCACAACAGCTTCACCCCACAAACAATGTTTCAAGCCAGAAGAGATAAGCATGCATCTAGCCTTTTCAAGGAGAGTCCTGTTCATCCTCTCAGCAGTACCATTCTGCTGGGGAGTTCCAGGAATGGTTAAGTGTCTCTTAATACCATTAAACTTGCAGTACTCATTGAACAAAGAATTACAGAACTCAAGGCCATTGTCAGTTTTTAAACATTTAACAGTAAGGCCAGTTTCATTTTCAACACCAACTTTCCAGTTTTTAAAGGTTTCAAAAGCCTCATCTTTAGTTTTAAGCAAGTAGACCCAGACCTTCCTACTATCGTGATCAATAAGAGACATAAAATATCTCTTATGACCTACAGTAGGAACAGGAGAGGGTCCCCACAAATCAGAATGAATATATTCAAGAGGTGCAGCAGCAACATAAGAAGAATGCTTAAAACCTTTTCTAGAATGCTTGCCTAAGATACAGTTCTCACAGAGATCAATCATGCAAGGCTTGGAGTTGATAATGCCAGTTTTATGAAGGTGTTCTAAGCCTTTATTACGTATGTGACCAAGTCTATTATGCCACAACATAGTATCATGCAGAGACATAGTATGCACAGAGGCAGTAAAAACAGAAGCAGAATAATTCAAAACAGGAGTAGCCAAAACTTCATAAAGACCTTTCTTTCTAAAGCATTTGATAACAGGCTTCCCATTTTTAGCAATAATCCTCACACCATTAGAACTGGACATATCATAGTGTAATTCTTCAAAAGCACTTTCAGATAGCAAGTTTCTCCTTAAATCAGGAACCCATTTAACATCCTTAACAATTCTAATCACATTATCAAACATTTTTAAAGCAACAGATCCAACACCTTTAATTTTAAGAATAGAGTGATCACCAAGCATAACAGTACCAGCATCAAAACATTTAAGCTCAAAGAACCATGATTTATGGAAGGTAGCATGCATAGTACACCCAGAATCCAAAATCCAAGTAGTAGAATCAGTGTCACTTAATAATGCAAGAACTTCATGAGTAACATAAGGATGGGATTCACAGATAGCAGACACATTAGGTTTCTTACCAGCTTTAATATCTCTTTTCTTTTTAAAACAATGTTTCTCAAGATGACCAGTTTTATTGCAGTAAGTACATAAAAGATGAGATTTATCAGGTTTTTCACCACTGGATTTATCAGAAGGCATAGAATCAGATTTATTGTCTTTATTTTCCTGTTGCTTAGGTTTCCTATTGCCTTTGTATTTAGACTTCACCATAAGAACCTCATCTTTGTTTTCAGGTTTAGAGTCAGTCTTATTTCCATTCATAGCTTTAAACACTTTCAGATTTTCATTTTTCTGTATGATAGAGTCAATAAGCTCCTTTTGAGTCAACTTATTAGTACCATACTGAACAACATCAACAAAAGTAGTAAACTGTGCAGGCAAGGAATTAAGCAATAACACACATAATTGAGTCTCATCAACTTTGTCACCACATCTCTCCAGATCTTGGGTAATAGCCAAGAATCTGTCGAGATTTTCAGCAAGAGTGCAAGTAGTAGACATTTTATAATTGAAAAGTTTGTTGAAGAGATTTACCCTACTTGGTAGTGATTTTACCAAGTATAGTTCTTCCAACCTTTTCCAAAGCTTTTCAGTAGTTGTGCAAGTAAGAACTTGCCTAGCCACTTCATCTGTGAGTCTCAACATAATCTCACTATGTGCTACTTTATCAAGACGTTTTAGATCCTTCTTTTTGTCTTCATCGACATCTTCTCCAGAGAGCACTTCATAGCAATTTTCTTTGATTAATATGGCCTTCATTTTTACCTGCCACATAGCAAAGTCAGTATTGCCATTGAAGGGTTTTAAACGATAGGATTCACCCATGTTTATAGTCAAGAGTATAAAAAAAAAAAACTTAACAAAACACAGTAAATCACGCAAAAGATTCAAGAAAACCTTGAATCCAAGAGCAGAGCACAGAATCGCAAACACACAAGCCTAGATCTAAGCAAACAAGGAAGTGGTATGTCGTGTAGGGGGGGTGCTGCACCAGCGATGTCGCCTTTTAGGTCAGCCCGAGGCCCTACACCCGTAACCTATCCCTAGAACTCAACAATGAGCCAGGAAATTGGAAACGCGACACTCAAGCTCTGATACCACTTGTTGAATCGAGATTCGAGATAACGAAAGTGATTGAATGCGGAAGCGAGAGATACAAAAACAAGAAACTCAAAACAAACATGCAAGAGCAAGAACGAACACCAGAGTTTTACGAGGTTCGGCAAAGGTATGCCTACGTCCTCGGGGCCTCAAGAACAGGCCGAATCCACTAGGTAATGTTCAACAGAGGGTTACAAACAAGAAATGCAAAAGTAAACCCTAGATCTATGCATGTACGAGTTTCAGAGACACAAGAGAAGAAGATCCCCCTGTGTGGGATGACCGGAGTTCGAAGATCTCTTCGAAACTCCCAAACCCTAGATCTCCAGACGTGAGACAAGCGGCAACCAAAGCCAGAAGCTTAGCCGCGCCACCACCAGGGGATCACCGAGAGCAGCTAACTCCTTCGTCGTCACAATCGCCGGGGAGGAGCCAGGAGAAAACCCTAGAAACCCTAGAACCCTTTGAGAGCGTTTGAGAGGAGACGGAGGAGAGAGAGAGCTGAACTCCAGGATCCAGAAGCTGCTAGCGAGCTTATATAGCTAGGGCTTCGGATCTTCAAGTGGAGCAAAGGGCGAAACGCTGGGCTTCATCAACTGGACCAACAAAGGCCACCAAGCTCGTCCAACGTCAGAGATCTTATGGGCTTGGGAATGGGCCTAAAGCCCACATCCGGGGTAAGCCTTCTAACTATATGTCATACATATTATACATATATTATATATACTATAGGTTATACATTATCACTCCACAATATGTACTAGACTCGTTAGAGGATCAAGTCGATCTCGACTCAATACTACTCAGTCGAGCCTAATCATATATTGTGCATCCATGTATATCCAAGCATATACTATATGTTATATGTATACTCATCATACACTCATACATGTTTACAAGCACATAACAATATTACATGTAACACATATGAAAGCAAGACATAGGGAAATAAACATATAACATTACAACACAAAGCTTAGGAGCTTATATCTCCAAACACAATACTATTAGTAATATCCTCACTTCATGAATGGCTTAGTTACGGAGCCTACTGATGCAGCATACTTGCTTTATTTATTTATTAATGTAATCTATCAAATATAGCATTCCCATGAAGAACCACGTGGCAATTTTTTTACTTCAAAATTCCCCTAAAATATTAGATTAAATCAAAATATCAATATCAATTGCAAGAGAATAATCACATTTAACTTAGTTGGTCAACTGTTGTTTTAATCAAAAGATCAAAGATACTTGCCTGTATCAAGACAAGCTACAATCATACACCTCTTTCTGCAAATAATTTTCCAAGCAGAGAATCCCGTGCTTTGTACTTTGATGAGATAAAAATTGTAATTTAGTGGCGGAAAAAAGAAAGAAATTGCTCTGCAATGACAAAAATGGTAGGAAGGGAGATGTTGATAAAATCAGAAGAGATCCATAGATGCAACACAAGCAAAAAAGAAGAAAACGATATATCCACGAGAAGGAAGCTAAATAAAGAGAATGATTAAAGGAGCTCATAAAATTCCCTTACTGTTTTCATCTCTCAGCCTAAAGCAACAAGAAATTGTGAAGAATTTATCACCTCTTGAAGTGTGTACGAACCAATGTGTCATATAGAGGTCTCTAGTGAACTGTTAAGGATAACCTCCTCTTGTACTTGTTTATTACTTTAACAAGTATATTTCCACATCTAACCTATGAGCAGAAGAAAAAACGATCAATTTGAAAGAAGAGACCAAATAAAATGACATCCATACAAGATGATTATTCAAAGATATAAGTTACCTGCAGATATAATTTGTCACATGACACACTAAACAGTTCTAACCCAATCTCTACAACAGCTTATACATCATTGACATGTACTGCACTTTTGGCCTTGATGAAACTACATGGTATTTTAAGATTAATTGTTAGCCGATTCCCATTTGATAACAAATTCTAGCAATATGAACAATGATAAGGAACCAATTTCTCAGGCAGCAGTTCAGAAGTCAAACTAATGACATCCCTTCCAGTTTTTCAAGTTAAAAGCAACAACATAAGATAGATAGAATAGCTAGCTATGATCAGCACAAATAGAATATGTAGAAAAAGTCAGCCTTGTCTACAACACAATTCATTTACATTCAAAGGTTCAACATATTCAACAGCCCCATGGATCAATTCCTAAAATGAAAACAAACAGATGAGTTTATCATCATGTAGATGGTCCCATACGATTAACGCTTAATACTCAGCCTAAATGAGTAATTTAATAGCTATTGAAACACTTTCAATGAGTAAATCACTAGTACAAATATAGGGGTGGAGCACGGTAAGTTGGGTACGGTTTTTGACAAGCGTGCTTATTTTTTTTATTTTAAGCACGGTTTTATATTAAAAGTGTGTTCCCAACCCCAAATTCAACTAAAAGCAACACGCTTTTCCATAAAACCGTTCTCGTTTATTTCTAAAAAAATATTTAGACCGGTTTTCGTGTAAAGCGTGCTTAAAAAAACTTAAAACGAACACGGTTTAATTTTCAAAGTGTGTTCCCAAAACCAGATTTGACTAAAACAAACACGCTTTGCTATAAAACCGTTCTCGTTTATTTGTAAAAAAATATTTAACCCGATTTTCGTGTAAAGCGTGCTTAAAAAAATTACAACGAGCACGGTTTAATTCTCAAAGTGTGTTCCCACAATCAAATTTAACTAAAACGAACACGCTTTTCTATAAAACCGTTCTCATTTATTTCTGAAAACTATTAAGCTCGGTTTTCGTGTGAAGCGTCCTTAAAAATAAATTAAAACGAGCACGGTTTCATTTTACAAGTGTGTTCCCAAAGCCAACTTTAACTAAAATCAACACGCTTTTCTATAGAACCATTCTCGTTTGTTTCTAAAGGAATAATTAGCTCGGTTTTCATGTAAAGCGTGCTTAAAAAAAATTAAAACGAACACGGTTTTATAAGAAAAGTGTCTTCCCAAAACCAAATTTAACTAGAGGGAACACATTTTTCTTTTAAAGTGTCCTCATTTATTTTTATAAACCGTTCTCGAATTTTTTTATATATATATTTAGAGTTTTTTTTAGTAATTAGATTAAGTAAATGCACAAAGTTACAACAAAATTCCGTAGCTCGGGTGGCAGGAGTGCAAAGTGGACGAATTCAGTATGAGGGTGCAAGAGGTCTTGGGTTCGACTCTTGGTTCGAGTGCGCAAGAGGTCTTGTGAGAAATATGAAAGAGCACACCTTTTTATTTAAAGCGTGCTTACAGAAATATGAAAGAGCACACTTTTCATTTAAAGCGTTCTTATTATTAAGCACGGTTTGAAAAAAAGTGTGCTAAAATTTTTTTTTAGCACACTTCAATTGAAGTGTTCTTATAATTGGTCGTATACGCTTCAACACAAAAGCGTGCTTAAAATATTGGATCACGGTTAAATAGTAAGTGTGCTTGTTTGGGAGCGCACTCACTATAAGCACAGTACGAGAAGTGTGCTCCCATGCATTAAAAAAACGTGCTCTGGTCCCCCTTTTTGTACTAGTGAATTAATAAGTGCGGTAAAGATGCAAATGACAATAGCATAAATTATACAATACGAAGAAGTTACAAACCAACACGTACAATACAAGAGGAGACCAGTGAGATGTTGTGTCCTACTCATGTATATTCCTGTATGTTAGTGTGCTTCCATTTACCTATCTAACCGGTATCAAAGAGATATAATGGAAACCATGCTGAAAGCTCCCAAAATAAGAAGCAATTCAGAAGAAAAAGAAAAAAAAAGCGAGAACCGGGCATACCTAAGCAAAGAAGCCGAAGTTGCGACCGCTTCCGGAGTTGCAGTGATGCGCCTGGGGGCTCAAAAAGGTCCTTGTCGTGCTTCCCTTTCCTCCAATTTCTCAAAACTGGTGCCCAGCTTTCATGAGCCCTGAATTCGTCCTCTCTGTTGATTGCCCCAAACTGAAAACTCCCAAAATTACTAAATCAAATAAAAAAATTCGGAGTTGAAAATTTCCAAACAGAAAAACCCTAGAGCAGAAGAGGTACCGAAAATTGAGTCCTAATCATGTATGATCTATCTGCGGCGCCACAGAGGCATGACTACGAGTTGATCTGGTGCAGAGGGGAAGGTTGATGGCGATTTGGATTCGTCTGATATGCGAGAGAGAGAGAGAGAGAGAGAGAGAGAGAGAGAGAGAGAGAGAGAGAGAGAGAGAGAGAGAGAGAGGTCAAAGGTTGATGGTGATTTGGACGAGCTGCTTGAAGAGGCGAAGAGGACAGCGGATGCGAAGAGGCACTGAAGGAGCAGATCTCACTCGTCGACGGCGGGGAAGGTTAGAGGTTTTTAGATCCGAAAGTAGAGGAGGAGATGGGCGAATAGCAGAGGGGGGGGGGTTAGGGGTTTTCAGATCTGTAGAGGAGATGGAAGAACAGCAAAGGGTGGGTTAGGGGTTTTCAGATCTAAAGGTAGAGGACAAGATGGACGAACAACGGAAGGAAGGCTAGGTTTTCATATCTGAAAGAGCAGAGTGAGGAGATGGGTATATGGATTTTCTTTTTTTCCTTTTTCTTTTAAAAAAACACATTTTAGCTACGGCGTCAGCTCACCATGGCAAGCAATGCCCATTTATAGAAAAATTAGCGACAGCAACCCTTGCCGAAGCTACGATCGGTCGCAAAATATACCCATTGTCATGCCAAGCCTTTTGCCGAAGGTACATCGGTGGCAAAAGGTACCAATTGCCACGTCAAGACCCTTGCCGAAGCTAGCTAGCGTGGCTAATTTAATTCTTTTTTTTTGTAGTGATTGGAGATAAACAAGTTACATCTCGAATGAAACTCACTAATTATAATCAACCATGTACCTTAAGACAAATGGGAGATCCCGTCATCCCGTGAGAAATTGAACTTTTTATGTCCGACACCAAAACATTTATGCCAAGAGTGAGAGAAGTATATTTCTCTCTCACCTACTTCGTTTTGGCAATAAGCGAGGATAAGTTGGCTCACATTTGCCGCTCAGTCGAGGGTCTTGGCATCTACAATGACTCAGGTCTTTGCGACCTCATTCGCTCGGAGACTCTTGGGTGTTTATCAAAAAAAGATCTATTTAATTTATTGCTGCTATATATGTACGAGTTTCATTGTTGGTACGTATGCTACTCCATTCCATTGTACGTTGTCGGGGCGGAGCTAAGGGGTGCTCGGCGGGAGTGCTAAAGCACCCCTGACCGGAAAAAAATACAAAAAATAATTTTTGTTTGCATATGACTTGAAGCAAAAGTGTTATCTAGACAAAGGGGTAAGTAATTCTTCTTGATTTAAATTATTTTAATTAAAAATATTATATTTAAATTATATATTTAATGCTTTCTTTTAATCTATATCTATATATAAACTCTTAATTTAGAAGAGCTTAGGATGACGTGTCAAGCTTAGAGGAATTTTAGGAGTCTCGACCAATCATTATTTTTGCCATTTTTCTTTGATTTTCTTTAATTCTATTTTTTTTTCTTCTTTTTCCTTTAATTCTTTTTTTTCTTTAATTTTACTAACTATTGGGCTTAATTCAAAACATTGATCTTAGCTTAAATTATAATTTTAGAAGTTTTTTTTCTCTAAAAAAACAATGGGATTAATTCAAAACATAAAATTAATAATAAGAAAATATAAAATTAATGTTAGTAATCTACATCTATATCTATATATATCTATATATACTACTTTAATCGTTTTCTCAACCCATGAGTTTAATTCAAAATATTTAATCATCTGAACTTTTACAATTATGTTATAATATTAATTTAATATATTAGTAAGATTTTATTTATAAAAAATCGCGCCATGGTGTGAGGATTATACTAATATTGTTTTAATTTTGAAGAGTAATTCTTCTTGATTTTTATTAAGTATTTTTGGTTCCTCCGAACTATTTAAATAAAAAATATCATAAATAAAAAAAATAGTATTTTTTCAATATTTAAAAAAAAATCTTTGTATACACACCAAAAATAAAATCATTTCATGAAATTTTTTTAACATCCCCTAACCAAAATTCCGACTCAATCCCTACTATTGCTGATGATCAAGCTACGTGCCCATCCTTCCATTCGTCTTTGTCCATGGAATCTATATTCCGGCTTCCATTTCCGTTGTGCATATATAAAACATGTCCAGTGAGAGCATTGTTCGGTATAAATTTCTCAGTCTCTGAACTTTTCTCCCGCCTATAATTGAATTGCAATCTTCGTCCAAATCCTCGATTGATCGTAAAAGCCTTCTTGCACTACAAGAGGAACACAAGATTAGGCACCACTCAGGCATTTTGATATATCTCTATAATTTAATAAAAAAATTCATCTCAATTTTAAACTTAAAGTAGATTATAATTTTAAACTAGATTAATTTCTAACGCTAAGTTAAAAATTTGATAATTATTGTACAAATTATATGGAGATTTAAACAAGCTACTTACATACTCTTACTCCGTATAAGTTGACTTTCTGTAAGGTGTTGTCTTTGTCACAGAATCAACCCAAACACCACCTTGCAATTCAAGCCGGCATGTTATTGTTCTTCAAGGTATAAAAAAATACTTCTTTATTATTTATTCACACTTTTTTAAGAAGATAAAACTATATAAAATATTCATTTTTTATAAAAAAATTTATTAACAATTTTGCACTTATTAATAGTAACTACGAAAATTTTATCATCTTAAAAAAATGGGTGTAATGACAAGTTGGTGATCGATGTCTGATTGTCGGATATTTCTATTTCTATTTAATTTACTGCTGGTGTGTAGGCCGGACCTGAGATTTGAAATGCCCGAGGCCGAATATAAAAACGGGGCCCTTTACTATTTTTTTTTTGGAGAATTTTATTTATCATTTATTTTATTTAGCTATTTTTATATTAAAAAAAGCTCAATATAGATGGTTTTAAATATATTTTTATTCGTTATTTTGGGCAATTATTCTTTTAGAAAGGGTTTCGAAAATCTAATTCTTTTTAAATATGAAGTTGCACACGATAAAACGAAATAAAACATTAATAAAATTTTGTTTATTTTTCATAAACATATATAATGGATAGTTTATATTTTATTGGTGATTTTTATTCATTATTAAATGAAATTTTGTTGGGAAAATGCAACCAAATTAATGGGTTACAAAGAGAATTGAATTATGAACTAATAGAAAAGAATGAGATTTTTTACCAATACACTATAATTGCTTTAGTTAAACTTACTTATAAAAAAAATCCATATACTTAAAAAAAAAAAAATTGAACCCCTTTTAAATTTTGGGCCCGAGACGGAAGACACATTCTCCTTCCCTCAGGTCTAGAAGTTTACCGTAGTTTACCGTTTTACATCCATTGTTCATTGTCCTTATATTCCGGCTTCAGTTTCGCATCAAGTAGTCACACATCAATCAGGCATATAGTTATGATTTGCTTCAACTCCTTCACAAGTAGTATAAAAAAAACTACACTAAAAAAATCAATCATATTGAATGAGTTTGTGGAAATACTATATGACACTGAGAATTACAGTAGGTTAGAATTAATTTGATGACATCTTCAAGGATTTTTTTATTGATTTGAATCTACAAAATTCAGACAAAGAGATAAGATGGGAGGAGTGGATATTCAAAGGGAGCTAATTAAAGGATGAAAACCGACATGTAACTACAAAATGTAAACGACTTTGAACAAATGTATGTCTGCAATTACCATCTCAAGTTGGGATTGAACTGGTTGATCAATTGCTATATATGAAGGCCGGGGTGTGCAGTTATAATAACCATGTAACTACAAAACATACTTAGCCTCCTAAAAAGTAATAACAATGCTTCCAAAACAACCAGCATTTGCTCTTCCTACCCATCTTCTCTTTTTCACTTTGCTCCTTTATTCATTTGTCTTCTCTTGCCAACAAGTTTGTAACCACCGAGATCAATCCGCTCTTCTCGCCTTCTCGTCAAACATTTCAACTTCTCCTTCCATTCCGCTAAATTGGTCTCCCTCTATAAGTTGTTGCAGATGGGACGGGGTAAAATGTGATATGAATGGCAGGGTAACGCATTTGGAGTTACCTTCAAGAGGTCTAGATGGGGTAATCACTTCCTCTATTAGCCGTCTTGTTATGCTTACTCATCTTAATTTAACGAATAACTATTTTCACGGACCTCTAGGAGAAGAAATTTATAGCCTCACAAACCTTATAATCTTGGATTTGTCTTCAAATAGCATTAATGGCTCCATCCATGACAAGATTGGGAAGCTCTTGTCCTTGAAAAAGCTTCATCTTTACAAAAATTTTCTTAGTGGTCCTTTACCATCATCTTTGATGAACTGTACAAATCTGTTGGAGATAATTCTAAGGGATAATAATCTCAATGAACATATCTCAAAGTTGAACTTTTCAAGCCTTGTTCGACTCCAAAAGCTTGATCTTAGGAACAATAGTTTCAATGGTACTTTACCAGAGGGTATATACTCATGCATTTCCCTCATTGCACTTGGAATGGGGCAAAATAATTTATCGGGGCAAATCTCTCCAAAAATTGTTCAACTAAAATCTCTGTCTTTCCTTTCTCTGGCAAAAAATTCCTTTACAAATATCACATCGACACTTAGAAGTTTAGCAAATTGTAAGAACCTAACTACCCTCTTCCTTTCATCCAACTTCTATAACGAATCCCTACCGATCCATAGAAACTTTATTGGGTTAGGGGGATTTGCAAAGCTTAAATTCTTTTTCCTTGAAGACTGCATGTTTGCACCAGGTCACATCCCTAACTGGATATCTAATCTGAAGAGATTGCAGATTTTGAGCCTTCAAGGTAATAGAATGACCGGTAGAGTTCCAAACTGGCTCAGGACTCTACCAAGCCTCCATCTACTACAGTTGAATAACAATAGTTTGGTGGGAGAGCTTCCACTAGAATTGTGCCAACTACCAGCACTAATCTCTGCACGAAACTTTCAAGCATACATGAATTTCTTTCAATTTGAGATGCCTGTCTTTGACATTGTCAACATTACCACTCATATTAGGTTTAAGGACACCTTTTATCATGGGCTAGACGTCTCCTATAATGCACTCAATGGTGATATTCCAAAAGAGATTGGCAACTTACGCAATCTTCAAGTACTAATTCTCAACAACAATAGTTTTTCTGGTCATATTCCCAACAACATATCAAATTTAAAGAGCCTAGAAAAGCTAGATTTCTCTGCAAACAACCTCAATGGAGAGATTCCGACATCGCTAATAAGCCTAACTTTCCTTTCACAATTCAATGTGTTTGATAATGATCTCGAAGGTCCAATACCAACAGGTGGTCAGTTTAGTACTTTCCCAGAATCTAGCTTCGAAGGGAATCCTGGCTTATGTGGTGCACCCTTGAATCACCCTTGTTCTAATCCATCAACAACAATGGATAGAAATGGAAGTCGAGATCCCGATCACAACATGCATTGGTTCCTAAATGGACTCTTTGTTGGTTTTGCCGTGGGATTTTCCGGTATTCTCGTGGTCATAGCATCCCATTCTTGGTTAAACAACAATAAGAGATGCCTGAACTCGATCAATCGAAATTAGGTTTACTAGCTAGTTGTTGGTGGTCTGTAACGATGGTATTGTACATATTGTATGTCAATGTAGTACCAAAACATGCATATATACATAGATTATGCTTTTTTGTATGTGTTACTTTCTTGTATTTCTTAAACTTATTTTGTAATAAAGTAAAGTTGAGCGCCAGTGATTTCATTTTGATTTTGGTGGTTTCGATCACCAGTGATGCTTGTATTGAAAACATGGCCAATCCCATATTAGTGTTGCGTTGGAACACCCAACGATTATTTTGTTGCTGATGATCAATAATCCGGCTTCCATTTCCGTTGTGTATAAAACGTGTCCAGTGAGCGTTAATGTTTGGTACCGATGCATTTTTAAGATTTCTGATGCTTTTTTCTGTTTCTGTAGGCAATTTCTCAATCTCTGACCTTTTCTCCTGCCTATTGGGTTGCAATCTTCATTCGAAATCCTCGATTGATTGTAAAAGCCTTCTTGTACTACAAGAGGAACACAAGATTAGGCCAACCCCCATTTGCTCTTCCTACCCATCTTCTCCTCTTCACTTTGCTCTTTTATTCCTTTGTCTTCTCTTGCCAACAAGTTTGTAACCACCAAGATCAATCCGCTCTTCTCGCCTTCTCATCAAACATTTCCACTTCTCCTTCCATTCCACTAAATTGGTCTTCTTCTATAAGTTGTTGCAGATGGGAAGGAGTGAAGTGTGATATGAATGGCAGGGTAACGCATTTGCAATTGCCTTCGAGAGGTCTAGACGGGGTAATCACTTCCTCTATTAGCCGCCTTGGTATGCTCACTCATCTTAATTTATCGAGTAACTATCTCCATGGACCTCTAGGAGAAGAAATTTATAGCCTCACAAACCTTGTAGTTTTGGATTTGTCTTCAAATACCATTGTTGGCTCCATCCATCACAAGGTTGGGAAGCTCTTGTCCCTGCAAAAGCTTCATCTTAACTAAAACAGTCTTAGCGGTCCTTTCCCATCATCTTTGATGAACTGTACAAATTTGGTGGAGATAATTTTGAGGGATAACCATCTCAATGGAGATATCTCAACGTTGGACTTTTCAAGCCTTGTTCAACTCGAAAAGCTTGATCTTAGGAATAATAGGTTGAATGGCACTATTCCCGAAAGCATATACTCATGCAAGTCACTCGTTGCAATTGGATTAAACCGAAATTTAATAATTGGCCAAATCTCCCCCCAAATTGTTGTACTAAAGTCCTTGTCCTTCATTTCTCTATCACAAAATTCCTTTATGAATATCACAGCAACACTCAAAATTTTAGCAAAATGTAAGAACCTAACTAGCCTCTTTCTTTCACATAACTTTTATGGTGAATCCCTACCCATCCATAAAAGCTTTATTGGTTTAGAAGAATACCCAAAACTTCAATTCCTTACTCTTGAAAATTGCAAGTTTACAGCAGGCCCTTCCCTAATTGGTTATCTAATTTGAAGAGTTTGTGTTTCTTAAGCTTGCAGGGTAATCACTACTAGAATTCTGTTCATAGACATCGGGTATAAACCGATGTTAATAAAAAAAAAATTCAACGTGTTAGTGGGTGGTGTTAAAAATCCAAACTTTACCACATCGGTTTATAACCGATGTCTATAATGATTTATAACATTGTTTTTATTGTTGATAACGATTAAAGTACGTTGATATAATGACGTTTTTGTTGATGAACCTAATGTTAAACCATTATTATTTTGCATTTCTAGCCATTTAAAGGTTCGTAGGAAAACCCAAAACATCACATTAACGTCGCTATTTTTTATAAACATGATGTTTTACATTAATAAACACATCGATTATGAATTATTCAATTTGTGCATAATATTTTTTCATGTTTAATTTTTTATAATCTTTTATATAAATATAATGAACCACATTTAATATTTTAAAAGTCGATGTTATTTATATATTTTCAAATCATTTTTTATATGAAAAACGATGTTTTGGTATTTTATCACATCGTTTTATATTACAATTTTGACATATACGGGGTTTTAGAAATCGATTTGTATACCTATGATCGACGTATCCATAAAGATAGATATCGTTTTTTCTCTCTGGAGTCCGATGTTTTTCATCAAATACACTAATCATCCAATACCCCTGTTGATCTATAATGTGACCCTGTTTTGGCTAATAGAAACTTAAACATTATAAAAGACCAACACATGCATTAAATAATAAAAAATAAACAATGTTCTTGATTGCAATAACCCGTCTAAATGTCTAATATACATTGCACTACTAGAATTCTATACATTGCACTCTATTCCTCTCTTTCCTGCTAGAGCTCCACAGACTCAACCAGGATCAGAGCTGAACACCAGAGCATCGTCTTCATAAACGCGTTCACGTAGGACGGATGTTGATCAAAGGCGTCGATTGAGGCCCTCTAGAGCGTCGAGGTCATGGCAGCTCTGTCACAAAAGCCTGCCCCTATGGTGTTGTAAATCTAATTTGATTTAAAAAAAGTAAAGTGCATTAAGAGAATCAATCAAGGAATAATACATAAACTTTTCAAAAAGCTTATAATTATGCTAAAAATTGCAAAACTACAAGAAATACTTGCAAAACCAAATAAATATATCCCACTATAAATGTGAAATACAAATGCATATATAAAGGAAGTTGCGATAAACTTACATTTTAAATAATTTCGAGGGCACCCATCAATGTTGAGAATTGAAAATCAGAACATTTGAATGAACAGATTCCTTACTGATGTCATCTAGTTTATAGCTTAAGCACTCACTTCATTCTTTTCTGACTATTTTAAAAAATCATTAGTTAACTCATGATGATAATGACAACTTATAGTAGTCTTATACACACTTGCCCCGTCCCCTTTTATTTGCCAAATCACACAAACTTTTTTTCTGTGATTGACTTGCCATTTTTTATTTATTTATTTAGGCAGATTATGCACCCACACGATAGGCCATACTCTTTGGCCACAGTTCATTTATTTGCTAAAAATGAATGGTGCTTGGTTAGTTATGCTTATCTGTTTTACAACTATTATTAGTAGCATGGCTAGAATTAGCAGAAAAAATAAACCTTAAATCACTAAGACACATAACATTAATTTGGATTTGATCGGGTTAGAATTCGCAGAAAAAATAAGAGTGTATCAATAAAAATCAATAAATCAAAATAATTACATAAAATGGTTTAGACCCAAAGGTATAGAGCTTGAAACAAGGAACTAAAATCAAACAGAGCAAAAAATAGGCAAACAGGAAGGAGATAAGTATAAAAGGAATTGAATTAACCTGATAAGCAGACAGAAAAAAAAATCCAGATAGCTATTGGTTGAGATCTACCTTTCGGGGTGCTTGCTGCCACCGGACGACTCGCTGGAAGTCGGCTATAACAGGTCCATCAGCTTCATTTGGCTCAAGCAAAAGAGTTTCCCTAGGTTAGATATGTACAAGATTTTCAGTATAAAATCACATAAAATAATTTTGTTTTAAAAGAGAAGCAATAGAAGAAAAGCAGGCAACAGTAGAAGAAAAAAGATGATATGGATGAGAGATGCAGAAAGAGATAAGTATAAAGATGAGTAAAAAAACTCGTCACTTGGAAGGAAACGAACGAAGAATGTACTAGCTACCACATATAAATCATTAGGAGTGTGTTTATTATGAGTCATCGTGTATATCCATCTTCAACTAAACACACCCATCCTCTTTTACTGCTGACATAAAAAACTCTCCATCAGCTATCGTCCATATGTAGATGAAGATGCCTTGTTCTAGACTACCACATATAAATCATTAGGAGTGTGTTTATTATGAGTGGGAGGGGAGGGCGAGGCGGGGGATTTGGGGGAGGGTGGGTAGATCTGGTGGTGACGAAGATCTCGACGATGGAGAAGGAGGAGGAGGAAGTGCTCTGGCATGGCGGCGAGGGTCTGGAGAGATGGAGGGTTAGAGACGAGAGGGGACGCGTTGTCTTGAGAGAGGGAGGCTAATGTTTCCCAAAAGTATTTCAATGAGGTTTTCAAAATTTTTTTTCAAGTGTTGGGAAATTTGAGATGAGCGAGATTTGACTTAGTTCAGATTTCAATCTCGCGCCTTACTTTTATTTTTCAAAAATCACTTCTCACATCGGTTATGAAAATAGGGCGGTGTCTGATTTGTTTTAAACATCAAAAATTTGCAAATCGATGTTAAAAATCTATTTAACATCATGCGTTTTTTCGAATGATGTTAATCATCCGATGTCTATGAACACAATTCTAGTAGTGAATAGAATGATTGGTAATGTTCCAAGTTAGGTTGGAATACTACCAAATCTATTTAGATTAGAGTTACAAAATAATAATTTTTCCGGAGAGCTTCCTCTCAAATTGTGCCACTTGCCAGCGCTGCGAGTTTCACAAAATAATTCAGCACACTTGAACAACTTTGAGTTTGAGATCCATGTATATGAACCTTGGAAACCTTATAACTACATTAGGTTTAATACTAGCTTCTATAGAGCGATAGACCTCTCCTACAATGCATTTAGTGGTAATATTCCAGAAGAGATTGACAACTTGCAAAATCTTCAAAAACGATTCCTCAACAACAACAATTTTTCTGGCCATATTCCTGGTAGTATATCAAATTTAAAGATTCTAGAAAGGCTAAATTTCTCTGCAAACAGCCTGAGTGGAGAGATTCCGACAGCACTAGTAAGCCTTAACTTCCTATCAGAATTTGATGTGTCTTATAATAATCTCGAAGGTCCAATACCAACAGGTGGTTAGTTTAGTACATTCCCGATGTCTAGCTTCATTGGGAATCCTGGCTTATGTGGTGAACCCTTGAATCACCCTTGTTCTAATCCAACAACATCAGTGGATATAAATGGAAGTCAAGATCCCGATCACAACATGCAGTGGTTTCTAGATGGACTCTATGTTGGTTTTGCCCTCGGATTTTCCGGTATTCTCGTAGTCGTAGCGTCCTATTTTTGGTTAAACAACTTTAAGAGACGTCGGCCTGCGTCTTCAAGAAGAGGATATTTGAACTCGATTAATCGTGTATAGTTTTAATTACTAGCTTTGGTGTTCTGTAATTGAAGGTATTGTACATAGTCCGTCAATGTAATAGCAAAGCATGCCTAGATCATGCGTGTTTATGTGTTACTTTCTTGTATTTGGTGAACTTTTTTGTTATAACAAATTAAGTAAAGTTGAACGCCACGTACGAACACCTAATGATTAAATTTCAATTTCATATGGAATATCGGATATATCGGCGGCCGATATATCGGGGATATTTAGAATCCGCTACGATATCGGCATATCGGGTGAAAATATCGGTCAACGTGATATATCGGGTCAATATCGGCGATATATCGGGTCAACGCCGATATATCTGGTCCATATCGCTGATATATCGGGGATATTTAGAATTTCCAATTTTTATAAGGCAACTTTAGCCTTTATGATCCGATATATCGGGTCAATATCGGCGATATATCGAGGGTATTTAGAATTGCCAACTTTGATAAGGTAACTTTAGCCTTTATGAATGAAGTTGTTTTTATTTCATCAAGTTTATTTGGTAATTTTGTAATTTAAATATTAATTTTTCATGTATATTTTTACATTTTGAAGTATAAATATAATTTATAATTAAAAATTAGCAAACTCGATAAAGCCGATATATCTCCGATATATCATTTTTACTCTTAACCGATATGACCCTGATACGCGATATTTAGAACCTTGGGTTTCACCAGTGATGCTTGTATTGGAAAGTGTAAATCCTATTTCTCGGTTTAGTGATTCCGTATTTTACCTGTGGGTCCCACTCTAGACGATTTCCGTCGGAGCCATATCGCGTCTGACATTGATTTACGGAAATATGATTATCACATGACCCCTGTGAGCGACACTGAGGAGATGTAGATTGAGACTGTGGTTCATGATATCTCGCATATCACCTGCCTGGAGAAGAGATTGATAGATTTTAAGACGCGGCAGGCAGCTGAACTGGAAGAATTAGCTAAGTCTCATGAGAGCCTGGCTAGGAAAATTGATCAACTCCATCACATTTGTTTGAGTTTGTTGGATAGGTCTGGATTCCAGACCCCACATTCACAATAATTGATTAGTTTACTTGCTTCTTTCGACCCTCTATTTTATTTTCATTGTTCTTTTTGTATTTGTTTATGCATTGAGAACAATGCAACATTTAATTGTGGGGGGAGTGAAGTGAATTGTTAGGTTATAGTTATTTGTTTTATAAAATGTCAAAAATGAATTTTTTTTTTATGAAAAATGTCGAAACATTATGAAAAAGAAAGAGTCTCATGTATTGCATATTTGTGTTATCAAAGATACCCATCTAATTTGATCAGTTTGTCCTATGGACTTTATGTTAGCATGATCTTTTATATCCCATGGAATTCTGGAATGATTTGATCTTATCCTTAAAATTGGTTCTTAAGTGAAATATGATTTGGCATAGGTAATTGAGCATGTATGATCTAAGTTTGTGAGCATGCTTGATATTCAACAAAAAATTGTCATTGTGAGATATTTTTGGCCTTATAAGGGATACATCTATATTCTTTTTGCTTTTCTTGTGTGATTTACTCTTCATATGTATTTATCATTGAGTATTGCCATGTTTATCTATTTTCAATACCGATTATATACATGTTCATTGCTTGGTAAGTTCAGATGATAGAGGCAACTTTTTAGCCACGTTTTATCCCTATCTACCTTATGTTATATCTTGCTTTGAAGCCAACTCGAGTCTTTAACCTATTTTATTGATAGCTCCAAAAAATTATATTATTCCTAGCATATGATGAGTCTTACCCTCATTCCGGGGAAATTGAGATTTTGAGTTATGGATTTCTATTTTGGAGTTGATGGAGGAAAGAAGCTAAAGTATGAGTTTTATGGTTTATGGTTTTGAGAAGATGTAATATTATGAGCTTATAGTTTCTCTCACTTTTATGCATTTGTATTCATGAAGTTAAAAAATAGTTCAAAAAAAAGGAAAAAAGAGAATAAAAGAGCCAAATTTTATTCATTTATGCATAATGAGGAAGAATTGAATTTATGTGGGTTGAAAGAAAGATTGGTTGGGTGTTGTAGATGCATATGTGTGCATGATTATGAGATGATGATGAGATTGATGAGTATGAGATGATGAGTTTTGGAGTTTATTTTTATTGGGAAATGATTCGGGCAAGTAAGCTCTACCCGGCAGCATCCTTACGGATGAGGTCTAAAAACCCAAAATCGTTGTGAATATCAACACCCCGGGCAGAGTGAAAGGTGTGCAACCTTATCAGCTACTCTATTGCCCAAACGGGACTCATGAAAGAAGGAAACTTCTTTCAAAGTCGATAAAAGAAGTTTAACATCATAAAAAATTAGCTCAATTTCCCAAGGACATTTAGATTTTCTGTTTACGTGGTCAATGATTATTCTAGAATCGCATTCGATGTGGATTTTTTCAATATTGAGCTGAATAACGTGTTGGATTCCCATTTTAAGAGCAAGAGCTTCCGCTTTGATAGGGATTTGTTTGCCAAGTTTTTGGTAACACGCCTGTATTGGATAACCATTCCAGTCCCGGATTATGGCGCCCACCGTACTTTCATTATTTGTTAGCGTTGATACATCAAAATTAAGATGAAGTGTTCCCATTGGGGGTTTGTGCCATGAAATCCTATTATAGTTCTTTTTCTTTTTCGGGGGATTAGAGTTATGTGTAAGTAATGGAAGTTCCTCGTCTAGACTAGCCTATAACATGGAAGTTTTACTCCAATTATCGATGTGGGAGTTAATCAAGTGTAAAGTTATATCTTTCCGTGGGATGGGAACCTGCGGAAACAAATGTTGGTTTCGAATGTACCAGACATGCCACCAAGAAAAGACAAGCACCTCCTTGGCCACCGAATTTAGATTGTTCCCAATGAACAAAAGCATAGGTTTAATATCACGAGAATGAACTATCATGCTGGTAATAGTTGAGTGTACACGAAAAGGAAATTGATAGATAGAGCGTATAAAGGGACATTCCAGCAGGAGGAGAACTTCATCTTCAATCGCACTATTGCACAGACAACAAGTGGAAGGGATAGAGGCTCCCCTACTGGAGAGCCTAGAGGCAGTTGGGAGACCTTCCTGAGAAACCTAATTCCAAAGGAAATTTTTAACCTTAGGCAGAATGTTCACTTTCCATATCCAAGCCTTAGTTTCTTGTTAGAATTTGATGTGTCTTATAATGATTTCGAAGGTCCAATACCAGCAGCTGGTCAGTTTAGTACTTTCCCAATGTCTAGCTTCAAAGGAAATCCTGGCTTATGTGGTGAACCCTTGAATCCCCATCAGGCCCGTGCTTAAGCATGTTAAGATAGATCAATGAAACAGGACCCCCAAATTTATAGGGCCCAATAATTCACAGAGTACCATGTTATTTAATATAATTATAAAAATTTGTCTTTCTTTAAATGGTACTGATAATTGGCAATAGCTTAGAGGTAAAACTACACACGTGTGCCTCTGAGTCTAGGGGTGTTATGTGAATACGAGTAGCTCAAATTCGACTCGTACTCGCTCGATAAAAACTCGAATCGAGCTCGTTCATTTTCTAAATGAGCCGAGTATGAGCACATTTTTAAGCTTGGTCCAAAGCTCGACTCTTTCAAATTAAACTGGAATAGCTCGAATTTTATGGAATTTCTAAACTTTCATTTAAGTTATTGTATAATGAGCAAGTAGAATTGCATGAAGCTCAAAAAAAGCTCGGCTTGAGCTCGCTCATTTCGGTCGCTCATTTCCTAAACGAGCCGAATATGAGCACATTTTTAAGCTCGAGTCAAAATTTAGGCTCGGCTCGAGCTCCTTCATAGTATTAATGAACTGAATATGAACAAGCAATACTCGGCTCGTTCGAGGACAATATAGATCTCATGAGATTGATTTGTCTCTACTGGGACAAATATATTTCTATGTGTATATCATCTTCAATCGCTAAGAAAATGTTGAAAATTGTCTCTTCGAGGACAATATAGATCTCACATATATATATATATATCCCACTTCTAGGGATTAAATCATTTTTTTTTTCATTCAAGAGAATAATTTTATTGGATCCACTTCCGAGGATATATCATCGCTACATGGATGTTCGAGTTTCAACCTTTATAAATTCGATCAATCATCCACTTCGGGGGATGAGATTGTAGAAAAATAAACTAAAATTTTATTTGATTCGTCCACTTCAAGGGAGAATTCGAAAGACGTCACCAATTTTCTATGTACATATATATATCCTCTTCGGGGGATAATTTGATATTAGTTAATATCTTCAAGATATAAACAATTAAAAGAGTCAACAATAATAATAAATGTCTAAAATAAATATAATAAAATAGGTTTGATAAACTTCCGGTAATTAATATGGAAGATCAATAGTCATATTTAATTGAATGGTCAAAGAATTGAGTGGAAAAACTCTTTGAGATTCCAATGATCAAAACATGTAAGCCATGAAAATTTATGCGAATCCAAACATATAATACAATCGGTAGAAAAATTGCATCCGCTTCTAGGGATACATTATCCGCTTCCAGGGATATATTATTTATCTACTTCGGGAGATAATAATAGGGATGAATCATACCCTTTTAGGGATTAACCATCACTAAAAAATTTATAATTTTTATCAACCATCCACTTCGGGGGAGGAAAATCAATCATCTCTACTGATATGCTATTACAACATGTATATCCACTTCGGAGGATCATAAATTTTGTCTCTTCAAGGACAATTTTCTAAAATATATAGTATATCCTCTTCGGCGGATACTTCGATACTAGTTACTCTTCGGGAGGTAATTAGTAACTAAATTAAACAACAATATGTATATGCACGTAGAAATTAAAAATAACTAAACAAATATATATATATATATATATATATATATATATATATATATACACATATACATATATACACGCATGGAATTCTGCAAATCATCAATTTAATAATAACTAGTACTTTTCCCGAACCATGTTCGGAATATTTTCGACCGAGTTTGACATACCCTACAAAATACCGAAATCTATTATGTGTCGTTTTACCCATGTTTCTTTTCTCGTCGTTCTTCGAAATGTTTTGTTATCATGGTGAAGTGTTTCTCAAGATGATCAATACCTCAAATTTAACAAAAAAAAAAAAAAGTAAATCGATCGTTTCCACAACTTATAGTTTTTGTCTAAGAAAACTGAGTTCAAAAATTAGTCTAAATATATGACGGGTTGAACATCGAGTATGTTTTGGTTTTTTTATTCCCATTGTATTTGATATTGAAAATTGATTCATCATTGCTGTTTCATGGCCATTAACTATTTCATCGAGTATATCTATTAACTATTTCACACCATTGCTGTGAAACGTGCTGAGATAAAACTATGTGTTTCATCGAGTATGTGTTTCATGGCCATTGACTATTTCATCGAGTATGTGTTTCATGGCCATTAACTATTTCACACCATTGCTGTGAAACGTTCTGAGATAAAACTATGGATTCATCATTGTGATGGTTTTAAGGTGCGGCAAGTTACCATGGGGGTCCATATATTCCAAATGTAATCCAACGACAACAATTACTTGTGCTGCCCCCTTTAATGAAGATGCTAGTGTTCCTCATTTCTCATGTAGTTTTCTAGACTTGGCTCCGAGGCTTTTGATTCCGAGCATTCTAAACAATTACTAAGGGCTAGAGGCCACTTTCAGATCAAAAAAAATACACGTTAAATGATAATCATCGATAATTTCATAACATATCAAAATGATCAATCTGTGCACATACGGTCCAAAATAGTACACATCATAAAAATGTGACCATAAGCCGCAAGTTCGTTTCTAAGGCCTATATAGAATTTAATCTAAGTCATATCACATTCCCTACATAAACCGCAAGTTCAAATAACATAACCATAAACTGCATCTAATAAGAAACATCCAAAATGACCAGGTGATATCCTACGTCAGCTACCAAAGTCAGATATAACATCTTCAGTCCCCTGAAAAAAATAAACACCATGTTGTAAGCACATTAAAAACAAAAATTTCACACCGAAATTTTTTTTAGGAACTACTCAAATGTTAAATGTTCACTGAAATTAAATTTCACCCAGAATAGCAAAATTAAAAACGAAAATAACATGCATATATATATGATGAATCATTTTCATATTGCATGTTTCATGGTTGGATATAAATAATACACCCATGTTATATTTCACTGGCAGGCTGTGAAGTAGACTGATCAAGGTAGAAACTCCAAACTTGCATTTTCATGATATTTGCATATGACCATGCTCAGATTGCATATGATACATGATTTCTACTTTCATTCAACTTAGAAACCTGTATTCATATGATATTCCTATTCTACCATTCTATTTAGGCAAAATAAACACAACCAATGTAAAAAATAAAGAATCAATCACATGTCACACTAACTTCATCGACTTCAATAATAATAACACATATAACCTAATATAAGTAACCTAAAAAGACATTAAAAAATATCAAGACTTATAAGGATTTGATCCAATTTCAATTGAACTATTTTGATTTTAACATCAAGGCTTATAAGGATATGAGCTAATAGAAGCATGAATGTGAACACTAACCTTGATTGATTGTTGAGAAATGTGGTTGCAGGACTGACACTAAAGCCTCTTGACAATCTTCTTGGTGGTATTAGCCTGTTAGAGAGAACAAAAGCAATGCTTTTAATTCCGTAAAAAGCAAACTAAACATTAACTTGGAACATAAAATATGCCCTTAGAGTTGGTTTAGAAATTCAAATTAGAATTCAACCTTCGTGTACTGAATCACCTTGTGCAGTGGTGTGTTTCCTGCACTGTTTGGCCCTGCAGCAAGTCTTTTTTTGTCCTTGGGACGTTCACTTGTCACATCAAGGTTGCACATTGGTTAACTCAATGAATGAAAACACAATGAACCATGGAAGGACCAACTGATAAAGGGGAAAGGTTTATAACATTGAAGTAAACACATTGAATGAATGAGCTTGATGATTTATGTAAGAAGTGCAAGAACGTGATAGCACACATGTTTAACTAAGAAAAAAATGAAAGGTTTTTCATAGGAAATCAGCAAAAGAAGCCAGGTTTAAATTACCAAGCACATTCAATCAGTATTAAATCCTACAACTACTGATGTGCTGAATTTCACATTTAATAACGGAATAAATTTCTGTATCTAATCTTGTTAACGAAATGATTAAAATACCACAAAATTAAGAGCAAAACAGAAGCAGGATTCAAACAATTTGTTAGGGCAAGTGCACAACCAGTAGAAACAGGCCATATGGAAGTGAAAAATCAATAGCATAAGAGTATATCCATCATAACAACAGTACACCATGGCTCCCAACATTCAGAATTTAAAAAAAAATTCAAATACATACCCGGATTCGATCAAGATCTCTAATCCTGCATTGGTACAATTTCATTTTTGTAAAACCCTCAAAATTAAAATCCCAAAAATCAACCAACAAACCCCTCAAAACTAAAGCTTTCGGACATTGACGAATGTGTGAGAGGAACGAATTCGAGAAATACAAAGAGAAATTAATTGCTCAGAAAGGGAAATTGGCTACCGGATGGATTAAAGCAACCAAATTAGGGTTCTAGAGGAAAAAGAAAACTACTAACCTTGAAGGCTGCGTTCCTCATCGAGCTCGTCGGCATCGAGCGCAGTCCTCTAGGAGAATCAAAGCTTCTTCGGACAATGTGCCGGACGGCGGCGATCAGGTCCACTGTCGGATCGGTCACCGGCGGCCACGAAGTTCGAAACTCCCGGCAGACGTTGAGGTATTTGCCGATTGCCTCCTCCGCGCTAATCAGCCGTCCCGACCTAACGATCTCGTCCTTGACCGCCTCTGCGCACAGGCCGCAGATCCATTTCCTGGAGAAACGCGCCCGGATCCGCTCGATGTACACCGGTGTGCATTCCTCCGTGAGGCCGCATCACTCACATTTCGCTGATTTGATCTCCATCTGAATCGAAGTAGACATTTCTGTATGTAGATTCAATTCAATTGTTTCACTGTAACCAAATCGAAAGCAAATCAGATCAATTTCCAACAAAACACACCAGAAATTGAAATAACCAGAGCCAAAAATTACTTATCACACATGATCAAGGCTCAAGATATCCTCCAATTTCGCCGTAAAATCAACCAATTCTTGAAGCCATAAGGAAGAATCAATCAATTGTGTACTCAATCAATTGAAGCCATAAGGAAGAAAGAGGAAAGAAGGATAGTACCAAGTTTCCTAGACGCCAGGCGACTGAGCCGCCTCCCGCCATCGCCACCCTCATCTGCCCCGACGTCGACCGATCAACACCCTGAAGTACAACTTCTCTTCCTCGTGGCTTCTCTTGCAGCTTCTCTTCATCGCGGCGTAATTGGCCATATCAATTTCCAATTCAAGCCCCAACAATCCAAAACCTAATTCAATCCCCAAAAATCCAAAATACTCAATGAGTTAAAGAGAAAGAATAATTATAAACCATCAGGTGGGGGTTGAAATTTTTTGTTTGGGAATAGAGGAAGTATCGTCGGTGCGAGGAGGAGATGAGAGATGGGAGATGGGAGCAGTTCTTGCAGGGAGAACGTGGGGGAGAGAAGGTTGAAAGTTTTTGTTTTTAATTTTGCTCAAAGAGGACACGTGGCTCATTCTTTTACAAAGAGGCTGCTTCTAAAATAATAAGTATAAGGGGTGGATACTAAAGGAGAAGTCGCCTACGCCATGTGGCGGCTTCTCCTTTAATATAGGTTTGTTAGTTATATAATTAAATATTTATCTATATTTAAATAAATTATTGTTTATTATAAATCAAATTACTTCTTTAAATAAGTTATTATTCAATCATTTTCTTTTTCTAAATCTTAACCGATTGATTTTTTCAATAAAAACATATTATCTTTTGTAGTTTTGATTCATGGGATAATATATAAATAACGATTAGATCCATTTAATAAATTACTTTCTTATAATTTGATTATATATTTACATTAATCAATTATTCTCATTTCAATGATAACAATGAAGGTTGTGTATGTATATATATTATAATCTATATATGTCTGGTAATAAATTACTTTATTATATTTATGAGTAAAAATAATTAGTTTATTAAAGTTTAGTTGTGAAAGATCGAATTTTTTTTGTAAATGGCCAAAATCTGGGAAATAATTAGGGAAGTAGCCAAAATCTCAAACATTTTAGCGATTTAGCCAAAATAGGGTAAAGTCGCTGTTTGTAACAGCGACTTTACCTAAGGCTTTTAAAAAAAATATTAAAAAATATAAGTCGCTGTTTATAACAGCGACTTATATGTATTTCAATTTTTTTTTTAATTTTTGGGTTTAAATTTATTAAAAATAACAGAAATTAAAAAAAAAAACATTTTTATGGAGAGTCGCTGTTTGTTGCTGTTTGTAACAGCGACTCTCCCTTTTTCTTTATTTTTTTAACAAATGTTGAAGGTTGAACGGGGTTACTCCCTCTTCCTCCCTCTTTGTTCTGTTCTCCCATGGCCTCGCTGATAGTTGATTCGAGTTCTTCGATTTGTATTCGCCGTCGAATCAACCGATTTGGAATCGGATCCATCTATCTATATACATAATCTAGGCATCGATTGCATCGATTGCATCCCTGACCCATGGCGACCTCGGCGACGGCCAAAATCACAATACCGTTCGTCTTCGAAGAACACTTCCGGCTTGCGCTCCCCCCTCATCCTCGTTGAATTCGATCACAATAACGTTTGAATTGCTGAATTTGCCTTCGACCTGGTCGGCTCCGGCCCCAATTGCAACCCTAGAAGAGGAGGAGTTCCCGTCTTTGGCGGAATTCGCAGCGGCCTTGTTGTTGTCGTCGCCGTTTCAAACATATATGGGCGGTGGACTCCTCAATCTTGTTCGTCTGCTGAGGCGGTGGACTGCAATTCGGCGGAGTCCCCGTCTAGGGTTCCACCGGACTGCAAATCGGCTTCCACCGGACTGCAAATCGACTCCTCTTCTAGGGTTGCAATCGGCGGTTGATTCCTGCAAATCGGCTTCCTCTCCTGTTCGTCGGCGGTGGACTGCAAATCGGCTTCGTCTCCTGTTCGTCGGCGGTGGACTGCAAATCGGGAAGGTCCTCTCCCGGCGCCGGCTTCCTCTGCTCCTACTTCTACTTCCTCTACTCCTCCAAACATATCTGCGGCGAACCTTGTTCAAGAGGAGCGGTGTTTGAAGGGGAAATCGATCAGAGGAATTGGGATGAGAGATGGAGACGGGAGGGTGGGTGAATATTTTTTGATTTAAAAAAAATAAAGAAAAAGGGAGCGACTCTCCATAAAAATGTTTTTTTTTTAATTTCTGTTATTTTTAATAAATTTAAACCCAAAAATTAAAAAAAAATTGAAATACATATAAGTCGCTGTTATAAACAGCGACTTATATTTTTTAATATTTTTTTTAAAAGCCTTAGGTAAAGTCGTTGTTACAAACAGCGACTTTACCCTGTTTTGGCTAAATCGCTAAAATGTTTGAGATTTTGGCTACTTCCCTAATTATTTCCCGGATTTTGGCCATTTACAAAAAAAATTCTGAAAGATCATAGATCTATAGTAAAGGAAAACCATTAATTAGTTGAACGGGTGTTATTATGAAATTTATTTAAATTTCAAAAGAAATTTAGATAAAATGATAAGAATCATTAATAATTGTATTTTAACTTATATAAATATTTTACATATGTATAAAATTATTATAAAAAAATATCCACACAACTGTTCGGGCACTAATCTAGTTCATGAGAAAGGAACTACCATATGTGCGTACTGCACATGAAACTATATATGTTCTACTATGTACGTGGTACTGCACATGAAAACCGGTCGGACCTGCCATATATGTGCGTATATACACTTAGGTATCCTTCAATTCTACATCTTTTATCTTTATAACTAAGAAATTGCCAACTACGTTTATATAGCTCTGTATTTTACTTGGAATAGAAGTAGCACTAACAACGGACAAAACACAACCCTAAAGTATATACAGGCAAATTAAGCAATTTAGGCACCAATTCCAAATAAGTTTAGAACAAAAATAAATTTCAGACAAATCAGCCGAGAATCAAACCCCCAAATTCGATTTTGAAGAACTAAAGCCTAATTTTTGCCAATGGAAAACCCCCCAAAACTGAAAGACCTCATACGTACCTGTCGCTAGTCCAATCGAGCTCACCGCACACCCGCTGCTTTCCTTCAATCGTCAGTCTAGTCGTCGACGGCTTACAGCCAGCCAAGTCGCCGATTGTATCCTCGCAGAAGTCTCTCCTCTCCATTGCCGACGGTAATGTCCTCTCCATCGCTCGCAGAAGTTTCTCCTCTCCATCGCCGACGGTAATGTCCTCTCCGTCGCTCTTGCACAGAAGGCTCACAATCACTCGCCTCCTCCGACAGGCCTCCTCGCCTCCTCCGGCTGGCTCTCTCTCTCTCTCTCTCTCTCTCTCTCTCTCTCTCTCTCTCTCTCTCTCGCTCCTCACCGCGTCTCTATGTTCTCTCTCTTCTCGGGTCAAGAAGGAAAAGGATTTACCTGTGACACCCGGTCACAAATAGTGCCAAAATACCGGACAATTTTTTTGCAAAGGTTAGACGAGGCTATTTGGTACATTATTGGGTCTTCTAGGTTATTTTTGCAAATAGACCCATTTTTTGGTCTAATCACTACCCTTTCCTCTATACAACAATATGTATATGCACGTAGAAATGAAAAATAACTAAACAAATATATATGCATGGAATTCTGCAAAATCATGAGAAAGGAACTACCATATATATGTGCGTACTGCACATGAAAGTATGAAACTATGTATGTGCTACTATGTACGTGGTACGGCACATGAAAGCCGGCCGGACACTACCATATATGTGCGTATATACACTTAGGTATCCTTCAATTCTATCCGAAAGAGTCGATCGTACTGAGAATGTGTTATAATATGTGAAAGAATATGAGAGTATAGGAGGATGAAGAGAAGGAGAGAATATATCTTCATTGCTTGTGTCTTACAAAGGAGAAATACAAGGCCTTATATAGACATAGATGAAGAGGGATGAGAGTTACAAAGGATAAAAAGGGCATAAATTTGGACCTTTGATTTTCCACATGTAGAATTTATAAAGAGGAATAATGGTGGAGGTTATAGAGAGGTGTAACATCACTTAGTAATAATTAATTAACTAGCTAGTATTATAACATTATCTCTTTTCCTAAAAATTGTGTTATTTTTCTTATAATTGAAAGATGAAGTAACTAATTTATATACATTAATTGACTCAACGTACTGTAACATACACAACCGGACAAATGCGCGGACTAACCTCACTGAAAATTTGCAGTACCGTTATAAACCCCACCGATCGAGTACCAAAAGTATATGAAACTAGAATAGGAATTTATTACTCGTTTTATTGAATAAACTTTTGAATTTTTTTTTAATTATACAAAGACTATTAGTACATTGAAATAAAAATACCCCAACTTTCATAAAAAAAAAGTTTGTAGATTTCGAAAAAGAAAATTTCATTCTGTACATGTAACTGTTAAAGACAATTAAGTTACTGTAATTATTAGGATAATTCTTTTATTTTGAAATTTAAATGGTAAAAATAATTCAAATAATTTGAACTTTAACGGGGTGAGTAGAAAATACCATCAACTTTACAATGTTACAAAAATAACTCAATTTTTGCAAAACTTGGGCAAACGCTACCACCAGCCCAAATTTTGTCCAATGGACCACTGATTTTATTTTATCGAGGGTGATGTGGCTGTTGACATGTCACCATAATTAATTAATTAAAATGAAATAAATAATATTATTAAATAATTAGAATATACTTCGTATGATTACCTGGGATGAACAAGAGAGAAGAGAAATTACAGAGGACGATCGCAGAGACTCTCGAAATCGAAATTGTTCCTGTAAAGGCTCGGATTTTTTAAATCTTAATGTCTCGGAGAAGAGAAATTTAAAATGAATTTAAATTTGGAATTTAAAGGAAAAACTAATTAAATCGGATTTTTTTTCCGGGTTCAGATTTCGAGAAAAAAAAAGTAAAATAAATGATAATAAAATAAAATAAATTGGATTTCATAATTATTTTCGGATCCAACTCACCCTCCTCTTTTTGGCAAATCTTATCATCTCCTTTCCTTCTTTGATTCTTCCCTCTATAGCAAACAAACAATACCCTACTGCCCTCTATTTTAATTGGCTGAGACAGCTGAGCACATCACTTACCCTCTTCAAAAAATCAGATTGCTTTGACCCATTTTCCACACCCACACAAACCCAAATGCCAAATACTCCCTTACCTCCTTTTTTTCTCATCCTTGGAGCTGCCGAGAGCAGAACCCCATTTCCTCCTTGTAATTGTTCGGCCACCAGCCTACACCACCCTCTTGTCACCTCTTTCGCCGGCCTCCAGAGCCACCGAGCCGACCTTCAGCTCCGTCCCTCCTCCCTCCTCGAAGAGCAGCCGCAGCAGCAGCATCGACCGCCGGCGCCGCTCCGCCCTCTTCCTCCATTCCTCGCCTGTTTTCCTTCGAAAACATCGGTAAGGGTTCTCTCCTCCCTTTTCCGATCGAATTCGTACAAAAGCTTCAACTTTATGGCTGCTTACCTCCGATCCAGGCCCTCGGAGCCTTCCCACGCTCTCTGACGAGCTTGAACGCGCCCCGGTGAACCCGAACGAAGCTCTCCAAGAACCTTCTCCGGCGAAGCCGCACCTCGGTGAGAACCTCTCTTCCTCCCCTTTATTTATCCGATTCCATGTTCCTTGGTGCCGGGTAGGTGGTCGGAGCAGGCTGTCGTCGCCGGCAAGCTCCTCCCCTTCCCTTTCCTTCCCGTCGATTTTGAACAGAAGCTTCCAACGAGGGAGATGGGGTTGTGGATTTCTGGTTTTTTTTATTGAACCGGTTCAGCTATTTAAATAAGAAAACCGGTCCGGTTTAGACCAATTAAAAATCAGATTTTAGAAGGGAATGGGCTTGGGTTGGGACATTTCTTCTTTTTTAAAACACAAGGGATTGGTTGGGCCTAATTCTGGGCTATTTGATCCGAAAATTATAAAGGAAATTGGGATGTTTTATAAAATCTGGTTGGATTCTACAAACTACAAGGGCTCGGTTTTGGTTTTATAAAATAAAAAGGGTCGGCATATGTTTTTATAGAATAAGGGGCTGAGTTTATTAAATAAAAAAAAAAGGTTGAGATTCTTAAGGGATTTGAAAATATTTTATGAAAATGGTATTTAGAATATTATATAATATTATATGAGATTTAAAATATAAAATATTATTTGAGATTAAAAATATAATATTAGGGTGATTTAAAACAAATGTAATATTATGAGACTTAGAGATTTAAAAAGGTATTATTGGATTTACTCAAAAAGGAATTTGGTGAGCATTTTCAAAAGATCGGAATTTCTAACTAGTTGATTCGCATTTTGAAGTGGTTTCGGGATTAACTTGGGAATTGTGTGATCGATGACTAACTAGCATGTTGATATGTTTGATTGACTAATAGCATGATTTGTGTGGATTAATGGCATGAAGGAATGACTAACGGCATGATGAGATTGTTAGAATTTCGTATCGTTTGACTTATGCTTTATGAGCTATGATTAATATGATGAACTTTGGAGATATATGATCATGCAGATATATATGAGTATTATTGCGGAAAAATGAATGTGGCTGAATGAAATGGTGAGAATGATGTTGTTTTACGGAATGTGGCAATATGATGAGTGGTTGAACTTGATGGGATAATGATTATGATGTGGTTAATTTTATTGAATGATGTATGCTTTGAGTGCTTGAATGATTAGGCGTAGACTTATATATGTGCTCTGATATGTACCTAGGTGATAATTTGTTATCATGATTGATGTATACCGGATCTTCTATTATGCTGTTCTGCATAGCCAGGTGAGTTCCTATATGAGCTCACTCAGATTCGAAAAGAGATCTCCATGCTTGTAGCCATGTGCATACTAGGTGCTGCATTCATAATAAAGCATGTCATGTAGTATCCTGCTAGGATTGCACTCATGATTGAGCATTCGTTTACTCATTGCTTTTGTAAACATAACGGCCGTTATCTGTGAAGTAACTAGAGTCATTGCTAGGGTTATAGGACGACCTAGTCTCATCGGGTCCCGTCCTGAGTCAATCGAGTCATGAACTTCCTTATATTATGAGATGCCTGCGGGCTTTATTGTGGATACGGGTTGGGCATGCGTGCCACCCGATTATATGGAATGCATTCACGAGCTAGCCAGTCTCCGCCCTATCGGAAGGGGGTGGAGGTAGGAGAGGGATATACCACTTGGTATTTGGTGCTAAGGCCTTATTATATTTACGCACTTGAACTTAGGAGCATGTTAGTGTGTTAATATTCCGCCTTGCATCTAGAAGCATCTTTATTAGGACTAGCGTGTGTATGCGTCTGCTTGTTTGGGATTATATTGCGTAGGGCTTCGATCTGACACCGCCCCGCATACATTTTTTTTAGGGTTGTTTTGCAGCATGATTGTCCATTGCTTCCGTGACGTGGGAACTCTCTTGGGCGATTGTAAAGAAATGATCTAACCTCACTAGCATCGCCTATTAGGTTTTGATAAATAGGCTTATTGATTTGTTTTGACTCGGCTCTGCCGTGACACCCTCTTGTATTACACCTTTATTCCGCTTTTTTGCATGACTATTGATCTTCCACGCTTAGACTTATGACAGGTACATGGGACTTCCCCGGGGATTCCAACGACCCCTTCGAATTTTGGGTATGAAATCCCACTTCAAAATGTTAGGATAGAATTTCAACCCTTCAACCTGTACTCGGGGCGCAAGATCCTAACGAGGGGTTTCATCCCTCGAAACGTAACCCGGGAATCATAATCTCGGGCCGTTACAGTTCCATGGAGAAAAAGTGATGGAAATTGGTTAAGCGAAGGAAGAGGAAAACAAACCAAGTATGGGATTTTGTTGTCATAAACTGACTTTGACTCAAAAAACGGAAGCAATCACTTATGAAATTTATGGATTTGGATTTTTTATGAACATGAGTACGTACTCACTTTTGTGTTCTGTCAATAGTTGAGATCAAATAATCTAGCAAAAAGTCAGTTACGTTGTAACTTTCAATTGAGTTGAGAAAAGCCTATGCGGGATTTGAACTCGCATCTATGTGCATATGCACATTGCTCTACCATTTGAGCTAATAGGCTTAAAAGAATATAGTTCATACTTAGTACATTAATTATTTCTCTCATTTTGATTTACTGGATTCAAGATAATATATATGTAAAATTTGCTATAGCAGGTCGCACCAACAACAAACTACTTTGAGTGAGAATCCAAACACATTCATATATAATAGCCACTGAAATTGATAATGCAAAATGCAAAATCATTACCAACTCAACAACCTGCAATTTATTCTTTTCTACAAGATTTGGCTAGGATAGGTCAATGGGGTCATGGGTGTTGCTGCACATTATTGGCAAACTCCAGCCTAGGTACCAACCTACAGTAATAAACAAACCAAATATAGCCCTTGCAATCACTTCTTTCCTAATTTCTAATGTCAATCATTTTACTTTCAGCAATTCAACTCGAAAAAAAAAAAATCTCAGTACCTTAAGTTTAGAATTTGGGTAAAGCTACTTTAAATTGGACAAGAAACAACTGTGTAATATTTAGGAAATTCTTTACCTTAAGCTTTGAATTCGAAAACGAGTCAGTTTGAGGAACCCTAATTTGTACACATGACAAATTAGGACGAAGCAGAGTTGGGAGACAAAATTGGGGCTAATCTCATACGAATTCTAAAAAAAAAAACTAGGAGAAAGCACAACTAAGAGGGTACCTCTCTTGCTTTGAATCGAGCCCTAAACGCCATTCTTAAATACCTACAACCCATCTCCATTGCCGATGGCTTCAGTTTCTCCGCCGATGGCTCCAGTTTCGTTGGATCCAGTCGATGGCTTCAATTACTGGGTTAAGCCTAGTCGTCTTCTCCAAATTATCATCATAAATCCCAGTCGCCTTCTCCGATTCGTCTTCTCTAGGTTTTTTTAGTCCAATCTTCTCTATGCTTAATTATTTAAAGTGACAGGTCAGCAACTACATCACCCTCAATAAAATAAAATTAGTGGTCCATTTGGACAAAATTTGGGCTAGTGGTAGCGTTTTCCCATGTTTTGCAAAAATTGGGTTATTTTTGTAACATTGTAAAGTTGGTGGTGTTTTCTGCTCACCCCAGTAAAGTTCAGATTATTTGAAATATTTTTACCAATTTAAATTCTAGTTGAGATTATCTCGGAATTGATCTGTAGGTTATGCTCCAAATCTCCTGTATATATTGAAATCACTTCTCAATAAGAAAGCATTGAATTTTCTGTCAAACTTTACTCTCCTTTATGGTATTAGCCGAAAAATCCTACCACAACAATACTCCATCATTCTCCATGGCAGCAGATATTGCAACCCAAATGTTCTTCCTTGATAATGTTCTATGTATTCCTTCCCAGTCCAAAAATATTGTGTCAGTTTCAAAACTCACAAAAAATAGTCCTTATCCAGTCATGTTCTTATCTGATTTCTTTTTTATACAGGACATCATGTCCAAGAAAATCATAATTAAAGGCCCCTACGTCAATGGCATCTACTTATGACTGAAGCCTTCTCCAAATATCAATTCTTTACAAAAGTCAAGCTCGGCTTTTCTTCATCATCATCTTGGTCATCCGTCCACCGTAATATTTAAATTTCTAGCAAAGTGTTTCAATTTAAGTTCTTTTCAATTCAAGAAGATTGTACTTCGTGCAATATCAATCAAATCCATAAGCTTCCATTTTATGAATCTACTATTGTGTCTACTTCTCTTTTAGAGGTTATTTATTCCGATGTTTGGAGTTCTCCAGTCACTTCGTATGATGGTTTTCGATACTATGTCATCTTTGTTGATCATCATACTCGTTATAGTTGGATTCTTCCTCTCAAGAATAAATCAGACACAAAACCTACATTCATTAAATACAGGGCTTTGGTTGAAGACTTCTTCAAATTGAAAATCAAAATCTTATTTACTGATAATGGGGTGAATTTCTTAGACTTCGTGATTACCTTGCTTCAAAGGGCATTACACACTACACATCCCCACCACACACGCCAAAGCATAATGGCATGTTGGAACGCAAGCACCGTCATGTTGTAGATTGGTAAATGTCATGCCAGATTACAACAAATTGTGGAGTTTTGGTTGCCTATGATTTCCATTCCATGGTTACGCCCCTACAATGCCCACAAACTTCAACCCAGGTCCATTGCATGTGTATTTGTTGGCTACTCATTCACTCAAAGTGCCTACCAATGTATGGATCCGATTACACGTCGTATGTATACATCCCGTCATGTCCGATTTGTCGAGCATGAATTCCCCTACAAAAACCTACCCACACAAACATCGTTAAAATAGGTCTGGAATGGAGTACCCTTTCTATTCCTATTTAACAAACCCAACCATCGATCACCTGTAACTAATTTTCCCATTATTCCACCTCCTAATTCAAATGTAAATAATTCAAACTCCCACTCTCCCCAAAGAAACAGCCCCAAATCCAACCACCAAATCTCCCTCTACCAAATCCTAACTTACCAAATCTCCATGATCACCATCCATTCGAACGGGATCAGCCGGTGGCCCCAACCCAGCAACCTAATCCAAACTCACCACCTCAGCCTACCCTACCCCAAAACTCATCAACTTCAGTCCCCACTTCTCAAACCCGATTTTCAGAACCACCGTTAACCATTCAAAACCCAAAACAACTTCCTCTTGCACCTTCTAAACCCAATCCTATAGATGTTCGTTCAGGGGCAGTGACTCGTTCACAAAACAACAAACTTAAACCCATTAAAAAGCTCAATCTCCACACTAACAAGTTGCCATCCCATCCAGTCGAACCCCAAACCATCACCCAAGCCCTCAAGAGCCCTCAATGAAGGAATGTTATGCAAGCTGAATATGATGCTCTTTGCTCTAATAAAACATGGGATTTGGTTCCACCTTCTCCATTCTACAATCAAGTAGGTTGCAAATGGGTGTTTCGAACAAAGTACCGTCCAGATGATCAAGTTGATAGATTGAAGGTGCGCCTCGTTGCAAAGAGTTTCCATCAAAGGTCAGGTTTGGACTATCAAGAGACGTTCAGTCCGGTGGTTAAGCCGGTTACAGTAAGAATTGTTCTCACTATTGTTGTCTCTAATGGGTGGCAACTCCAACGGCTTGATATAAACAATGCTTCTCTCCAAGGCACTTTGTCCCAGCCTCCGGGGTTCGTTGACAGTGATCATTCAACACATTTGTGCAAGCTGCCGAAAGCTATATACACATTTGTGCAAGTTGCGGAAAGCTATATACGGGCTTAATTAAACAGGCGCCACGAGTATGGTACAATGAACTTAAAACCTTCCTTCTCCGAGCCGGTTTTGTCAATTCCATTGCATATGCGTCCTTGGTTATATACCCTCGAGACCAACACCCTCTCTACTTGTTGGTTTACGTTGATGATATACAGTGCCGGTCCAAGGGGAGGGGCATGGTGTGCAATCGCGCAAGGCCCATTTTCAGTAGGGGCCCATTAAAAATATATGTTATATATATATATATATATATATATATATATATATATATATATATATATATATATATATATATTTATATTTATAAAATATAATAAAATTAAATACGAGTTTGACTCAATGGTAAATTTAAATTTTAACAAAAAATTTGGATTCCTAGATGTGTAGAGTTCAAATCTCTCTATTTGCATTTTTTATGTTTTTATAAAGAGGTCCTATATCCATTAAATTTTGTATTTTTTTTTATGTTTTTATAGAGGGGCCTATATCCATTTAATTTAGAAACAATTCTTTGTACTTTTACCTAACTCTTTCTATTTTATTTGAGAAAAATGTATTGTTTTTATTTCTTCATATATGCTCAATGTATCTAATTTACCATTTTATTTTTGTTTATAATAAATTCCCTTTTTTAATTTTTGTTTTAGTTTATATAGGTGATGTCATAGGATAATAGGAGGTCAAATATGTGATATCTTAGAACAAAAACTATATTTAGTATTGTTAGATAATTTTTTAAAATTCCTCTACACAACAACTTACGTACTTGTAGACATATTATAGTGGATACTAAGCAAAAATAACCAGTTTTCACTACAATTATATTTTTAAATTTTTTTAATGTATATTATTTTTTATTCATTGACCTACTTTTATTTTCTTAAATTTGAAAAATAATTCAAATATAAAATTAATATGAAATTCTTATGATGTTGTACATAATTTTTATTTTTTAATGTTTACCGAACCCTTTAGATTTTAGTTCGCTCTAAGCCTATAAAATGATAGGACCGGCCCTGATGATATAATCATCACCGGCAATACTTCATTGGTCATTGATCATTTGATAGCTAACCTGGCTGCTAAATTCTCACTGAAGGATCTTGGCCCCTCTCATATTTCCTCTGTGTAGAGGTAATTTCTACTTCAAATTCCTTTTGAAATAGCCAAATTTCGAAAATTATTATCGAAATAGCCAAGTTTTAAAACCTATTACGGCATTAGCCAAAATAGGGCAACAACGACTTTGCCCAAAGATTTTTTAACAAAAAAGGTAAATTGATGTTCTATATTCTCTATTTTAAAAAAAATCAATTTAATAGAAAAAGACCTGAAAAAAAAAAATGTATGTGGAGAGTCGCTGTTTGAAACAACGACTCTTCTTCTTTTAAATTTTTTTTAATAAAAAAGGGATGTCATCCCTACCATTCCATGGCAACGTCTTCAGGTGACCAGAAAGGCCTTCTCCATCTTTCGAAATCGAAGATTCAATCAACCACCAATCTAAGGGATGTGAAATCGAAGATCTAAATTCATCTTTCGAAGAGCGAGATTGATGTCAAAAAACATTGGATCTAAACTATCGCTCGCGATGTGAAATCGAAGGGATGTGAAATTGAGCGGCCGACCGGACTCCTCGCACCTATTGCTCGGCGGGGCGGTGCCGCTGGTGGTGGTCCAAGAAAGCGGGGTTGTCGAGCTATGCCTCGTGGCCTCCAATTCCTTCTTAGCAGGCGCAGCGATGGCCATCGATCGAGGAAGCCGCATCCCCCAATCGAGAGGTGTGACGGCGATAGCTTTGAGCAGCGAGGGGGGCGTGCATCTGGTAGATTCAGACGAAGCCACGGAGGAGGTAAGGAGTAGTTTGAAGCGGGCATGTACTTCAATTTATGTTTGGGGAGATCCACCGATTTGAGATTTGGGAGGAGGGGAGGGGCAGGGCGGCGGAAGCGGTGGTGGGGGGAGTAGGGGACGAGGCGGCGGAAGCGGTGGTGCAGGCATAGAATTCGTCGAGGCTACTGGTTGTAATGGTGAGGATGGTGCTACTGTTGATGCCTTCGGCGGAGGAGTTGTAGAGCACTTCGTTTCCATTGATTTTTTTTATTAGGTAACAATCCGAGCTCAGACAAGCCTGAAGCTCGAGAGGCCGATGAATCGGCAGACGGACTAACCGTCAACATACAACCATAAGCAACACAAATCAACAAGGAAGAAAGAAAAAAACCCCAACAACCCATAAAAGACGTCGTTCAGCGGAGGAGTCGATGAAGATCCAAGACAAGCCACGAATACCAAGAACACGGGTGAGTGCGACGACTCACACGGTGTCTCGATGCCGAGAAGGCGGAGAACAGTAACCCACCACCGGAAAGGGCGAACTCGGGGATGTGCGGACCACCGACGTTGCCCCCACCTAAATGAGGGATCTTCAAAGACCACCAACACAGCCACGATCCTTTCGATCATACAGGACGCCCGATACTGCAACCCAACTCGGAACTAAACCCAACCACTCCAAGGCAGCGACTCGAAGCCAAACAGCGAAGCAAAATACAGGCCAAAACAAGGAAGATCAATCATCCGAAGAAAATTTGCGAGCAGAAATCCCGAAACCCAGTTTAAAGGCCGGGGAGATTTATTATTATTTATTAATATTAATATTTTTCAAGCCCTTTCGAAATTTATTCAACCCTTTCGAAATTTTAGGCAAACCCTTTCGGAATTGGTATCAATGTGAAATTCTATACTCCGTATATAAATAAATAGGCAAAAATGCATAAAACCACCCACTATTCATTGTTGTTTGCAAATAACCACCCCTTCTTCAAAAATTATCAAATAACCACCCACTATTCATTATTGTTTGCAAATAACCACCCCTTATTAAAAAATTGTCAAATAACCACCCATTAAATATAGATTGTTTGCAACTAACCACCTATACTCCTTTTCTTGTTAAACCTCACTTAATTTAATATGAAAAGACAATTATACCCCTATTCTTTAATGTTTCATTTTTAGTAAAAAGGCAATTATACTTCTCTTTGTTGCTTGATTTTTCAGGTATTACACTTAGACCTGTTAAATGGGTCATTCAGGTCGGGTCACTTCGAGTCCCAAGTAAGACGGGTTCCGGGTACATCCAGGTTGTCTCGAACCCGAGTTTGGCCGAGTTTTGGGTCGATTTTGGGTTTGTCAATTTTTTCTTTTTTAAATTAAAAAAAAATCATGATTTGATAATTTTGGATAATTTTAAAATTCTACAATTAAAGACGTTGTTCATAAATCATAGTGCTTGCAAACAACCTATATTTAACGGATGGTTATTTGATAATTTTTTAATAAGGGGTGGTTATTTGCAAACAACAATGAATAGTGTGTGGTTATTTGATAATTTTTTAAGAATGGGTGGTTATTTGCAAACAACAATTAATAGTGGGTGGTTTTATGCATTTTTGCCAAATAAATATATAACCGGTTTTTTTTTCGGCGCTGGTCAAGCCCAACCTTTTCCCATTCAATTTTTAGTCACCCCCACGGGCCCCACCAGAACCACACCTTGCCTTGCAAGGCACACGAAGACCCGGAAATCCCGGATCTTCCATGCGGCGCAATGAAAGGGAAGTTGACAGAGAGACAAGGAGGCCATCTGAAAGGGGGACCGTCGGAGACGCCAAGCCGATGGAGGCTTCGAGCAGTCCAAGCGGAGAGGATGCGAATGAGTTTCCAATGAATTGATTAGCTAGGTTTTGGAAAAACAACATAAAAAAAGGTGTAACAGCGACTCTCCCACATATAATTTTTTATTATTATTTCATGCCTTTTTCAATTAAATTGAATTTTTTTTTTAAAAAAAAGAGAGAATATAGGTAAGTCGCTCTTTGTAACAGCGACTTACGTATTTTTTATTTTTATTTTAAATCTTTGGGCAAAGTCGCTGTTTCAAAGAGCGACTTTGCCCTATTTTGGCTAATTCCGTAATAAGTTTCAAAACTTCGCTATTTCAATAATAACTTTTCGAAATTTGGCTATTTCCAAAAAAATTCCTTCAAAAGGCGGGTATGGATGCAAGTAAAGCAGTTACAATACCCATGTCCAATGTGCCGCTACTCAAAAGTGGAGGGTTTCGTTGCCAGCCCCCCACTGATTACCGTGTGCAGTCTACAATATTTAGGCTTAACCAGGCCATATATTGCCTTTACAGTGAGCAAGCTATCCCAATACATGCAGGCCCCAACCTCTGATCACTCGCTGGCTATCAGGTACAACGCATCTTGGTGTCAACATCTCCTCCCATTTATCTCCTATCATTCATCCCTTTTCGGATGTTGATTGGGTGGGGGTGTAAAGATGATTACATCTCAACAACTGGATATATAATCTATCTTGGTTGTACCCCAGTCTCATGGAGTTCTCGTAAGCAAAGATCAGTTGCTCGACCATCCATAGAAGCGGAATACAAGGCTCTGGCAGATACAGTGTCTGAGGTACTTTGGGTTCTTCATTTGCTGCAAGAATTGGATGTCCGTTTACACCAACAACTAGTGATATATCGTGATAATCTTGGAGAAACATATCTAAGTTCAAATCCGGTATTTCATTCGCGAATGAAACATATTGCTCTAGCTTATCATTTTGTAAGGAAGCACGTCTGTAGGGGAACCCTCCGAGTTAGCCATGTCTCAACGGTTGATCAACTTGTAGATGTCTTGACAAAACCATTGCTACGTCCGCAGTTTGAAGATCTTATTTCCAAGCTTCAACTAACTGCAAGTTCGTCTAGCTTGAGGGGAATGTTAAAGATAATTAAGTTAATTATTGGGATAATTCTTTATTTTGAAATTTAAACTCTAATTGAGATTAACTGCAAGTCCAAATCTCCTGTATATATTGAAATCACTTCTCAATAAGAAAGTATTGAATTTTCTGTCAAACTTTACTCTTGTAAAGGCTCGGATTTTAAATCCTAATTTCTCAGAAAAAGTAAAATCAAAATGAATTTAAATGCGGAATTTAACAACAAAAAAAAAAAACTCGCTAACTCGGATTTTAGAACTCTTAAAGCGCGTAGTTTTATAAGTTTAGCAGATTATATGAATTCATCCTCCTTCTTTTATACTATATTCGAAAACCCCTTTTATAATACAATTGTCATTTCATCTATCAAAATATATACCAATTTCAAAATTTAAACTTTTTGACACTTTAGAGAATGGTAGGGATAACGATAGTAACAGGTGGATTGATGTTGGGGTTATTGGGGAAAGATAGTTGACCACCAATAGAATCCCTCTTCCCTTCAAAATCAGACAAAAGCTCTCTCCCTCTACTTTTATTTTTCACCTTATTGGGTATGATGCCAAACAACTGCTTCCTCCTCATCAGAATGCAGCTTGACTCTCTCTCTCTCTCTCTTCATTACATTTGAGTCTAGACAAACCCACACCAACCGGCAGCTCTCTCTCTCCCATCTGTAATTGCTGAAGATTACCTCCTCACATTTCCACTTCAACAAATCAAAGGAGTCCATTCCTCACGGTTCCTATTTCCCATTTCAAGGACAAATACAACCTTCTTCTTATTAATCGTCATCAGCTCCTCCTCTTCGATCGGCCACCACCACCACGCCTGCACTCACCACCCTCTCGGAGCCGTCAGCAGCAGACGCCGGAGATCCCGGACACGGAGCGCAACTCCGAGAGCCCTTGAGCGCGACCCCTAGCCGTTCCTGCTTCTTCCAAAGAGGCCGAGCACCACAACCCCCGTTCCCCTTCCTTCCTCGACGAGCAGAGACAGCGCCACTATTTCCGCCCCAACTCGACGCCTTCCGGAGCCGCCAGCAGCCACCAGTAGCGGCCGGCGCCGCCAGGAACCGCCGCCGAGCTCATTCCCTCCTCCTCTCCCCCTATTCTCGCCATTTTCGGCCGGTAAGCCCACCCTCAGTACCTCTCGCTCTCAAACTTTCTTAAAGGGACCTCCTTTTAACCAATTGCCCCGACCCAGGTCCTCGGAGCTCTCCCCGTCCTCAACAGGCCCCAATCGGAATCCCGACGAGGCGGAATCGATCGATTTCCGGGCTTGAAGAACTCTTGGTGAGAACCCCTATTTCCCCTCCTTTCTTGTTTAAATCCGTGCCATTATTTTCGGGCTGGGTGATCGGAGAAGGGGCGTTTCCGGCCAGCCTCCTGTCCCTCCTTTTCTTCCTCCGCTTCGATTACAGTAGAATTGGAAGGAGATGAACAGTCATTGGTCCGGTTTTTGACTGTTTTGTTGTTCAGGGTTTTAAAATAAAAGAAAAACCGGTTCACTTTTAAAAGAGAAATGGGCTGGGCTTATGGATCCGAAAATTTAGAATGGGTTGGGCCTTTTCTAATGGTTTTAAATGGTTACTTCTTTCATGTTATCTAGAAATTATGTTATGTGTTACTAGTATTTATTTAATCATGTGATTAGTATTATTATTGTCATATTATTTCTGATTTTTATAAAAATATGAATATGTCTATTTTCTGAAATTTCTTCTATATAAGGATGTTTTGGAAAATGGTATTATTTGAGATAAGTATTGTGTGTTAGTTTTAAATATGAAATTTGGGAAGTTTGAGATGATTTCTTAATAAATATAATTGATGTCTATGCTAGTTATATATTGATGATAAATTATTTAAAAATGGATTTTCAAGTTTTCGGAAATGTCTTTTAAGGATCTGTGTTTGGAAAACCAAATGCCGGAATTATTTCTATAATATGATCTGAGAAATTGCTTTGACTATGAGTTGACTTAACTTAATATTTAAGAGTTTGGAAAATTTCGGGAAATGAGTTTGGAAATATTGTTGGTAAGATTATCGATGGGTTTGATTTGAAATGAAATTATTTTGGTTTATGTTGATCATATCGGAAAGGTTTTGGAAAACAGTTTCACCATCGGTTGGTTTTGGGCATGATGAGGAAAAATGAGATATGTGAAGTTATGTGTAATAGTTAGGGGCGCCTTGTGTGATTTAGATAGACTTATGCATTCTTTATATTTGTTAGGTGATTGTTGCTTGTTGGACTCCGCTTGCGTTATCTTTTGCTGTTCGGCATTTCAGGTAAGTTCCCTAGGGGGCTTACTCAGGTTGGACATTCATGTCTGTTGTTGCATTTTATGTTAGGTGTTGCATATGCATAAAAGCATGTCATGTAGTATCTTGTTTAGGTTGCACTAATTGAATGAGCATCTGCTTATTTTATGCGTTTGAAACAGAACGACCGTTATCTGTGATAGTCCTAGAGTCTTTGCTAGGGTTATAGGACGGCCCAGTCCCATCGGGTCCCGTCTTGAGTCAATCGAGTCATGGAACTTCCTTATACTATGAGCTGCCTGCGGGCTTTATTGTGGATACGGGTTGGGCATGCGTGCCACCCGATTATTATGGAATGCATTCACGAGCTGGCCAGTCTCCGCCCTATCGGAAGGGGGTAGAGGTAGGAGAGGGACATGCCAGTTGGCATTCTGTGGGCGCCTTAATTGTCTTTCCGTACATGAACTAGGAGCATGCTAGTGTGTTTAACTTTCGTACTGCATTAGAGCATCTTTATTAGGTATAGCACATACTATGTGGCCTCAGCGAGGACTGCCGGTCCCGCATCAGTGGCTCGATCTGACTCATTTCCCCGTTCTATTTTTTTAAGGTATTTTCTGCAGATTTTGAGTGCTCGATGTCTATATGACGGGGTTTCCTTTTTGCGAATCGAAGAACCTGGCTAATTCTCTGACTTGGTATAAATGGTAATCATTCGCTTATGTTTTGGTTTTGACCCGGCTCTCCTGTGACACTTTGTATCTTAACTTTGCTTCCGCTTTACTTTCCGTCGAATTGAATTTTGCGGCATAGTCATAAGACAGGTTAAGGGTACTCAACGACCCTACGATAATTTTAGGGTTCGAAATCCCTCTTTATTACTGACCTTAAAAATGAGTTTGAAACCTCGACCCGTACCTGGATTGCAAGATCCGAACAAGGGGTTTTATCCCTTGAAACGTAACCCGGAAATCATAATTCTGGGCTGTTACAAAGATGGTATCAGAGCTGAGGTTGTGCAATTCGGGTACGCAAGGGTCGAGTGTATGTTTTGGAAAACCGCCCATGAATTTCAAAGGATTTGAAATGATTTTAAGAAGGGCAAAATGAACTTAAGATGCCTAACCAAAATTGGACTAAGTAATGAACTTGACTTGTAATAAAAGAGGAAAACCGGCCAAATGGGGACACGAGTGGGTAGTAAAGGCGCTAGACCACCCTTATTGGGTGTAGTTGGGAACGGTAGGCAAAATATCAGCTTGTTCTTTACCGATGGGTTGGGAAACTCTAAGGAGGTCATTATGAGTGTTATTCACTTATTCTATGCTGAGTGCTTGATATGCTAAGGTCTGATTGGTATGCCTAACAATTAAATATGTGTTGACTGATCTGTGCAAACGGGATAGTGGGAGTACCCTTGTTTCTGTGTGGTCAAACCCAGCTTGTGTGGAACAACCCCTTCCACTACGTTAACCCCTTCTCGGTTCTATCGAATCTTTCTCTCGGATGTCAGTGTCCTCCACGGGAATTGGGTTGGTAAACACATTGTTTCAAAAAAAAAATCATGTATGGATATGAAGATTGTGTGAGTGAATATTGGAAGGTAGTACTTGATGTCATTTTGAGTCAAGACTAAGGTGCTTCTGAGGTTGTCTTCTCAATCCTTATGATGATCAACCAGTGTCTCCTTGTCATAAAGAGTCCTACCAGAGTCCCACGGGAAAGAGAGGTAATGAGTCAGTTGGGAAAAGTCAATTATTGTCCTTAGGAATATTTGTCCGGTTGTAATAGTGGCTCCCTTTGAATTGCATGACATAATTTTGAAGTCCTTGGCATGTACCTTGCGAATGACTGTTAGTAAAAGCTGCTCATGTTGTTGCACCTATGATTAGTCACCCTGCTTAGATCTCATATTATGCCTTACTCTCTGTCATGATTATATGTTGTAATAACATGTCTACTTGACCTATCGTACTGACTTTGTTGATGATGGATTGGAAGCATGAGACACATGATATGAATCTATATGGTTGTTGCTTTCCTCTGAATTCGGTGCATGATAGTGTGATTAACTCTTCTTTATATGAATGCGCGTAAATAATCTCATTAGCATGCTAACTGATAAGGCCTTGATGATTATCATAACTTTTGTGACAAAAATTTATAGCATGCTCGTCTAATTGTATTTATGAGGTAGACTATTGTTGGTTATTCTTCAGTAAATGTTATTGTGTGTTACTTGTGTTGAATGGAGAATATGTGGTATAATTGAGTCTTTGAAAATGCATGTTTCATCCCAGTATGTGTTGATCTGCACTCATGCCCCGTATTCTAATCATATTGCCCACTACTTAGACTCGTATTATGCATCATTTAACTTTTCTCATGCTTCTATATCATGGAATATGATTGAGTGATTTCTTACGCGCCGTCATGATTAGTTGCATGCATGTATCGTACGTTATATTAAGCTTTTAGCATCGTGTAGGATCCTCGTTTGTGACTTGTGCAAACTTGTATCTTGCCTACGTTGTTGCTGATTTTCTCTTGAGCTAGGTCCCTGATAGTGTGATTCTCCTCTTCCATATCATCTTAGGTGTTTTACTCATGATTAGACTAATGTTGAATTCGATGAGCGACTTGCTTTTCGTGATGGTTATCTTAGCATGCTTACATGTTACCTCTCGGTAGTGTTTCCCTATTACGCTGTTTTATCATCTCGCACTTGCATGAATGTAAGACTTGGCACATTGCATGATCACACACCACGTTATACCATGATTTTACATACGCATAAAATATGAATGTTAGGATGAATCTGGTCGAATTACCTTGATTGTGCTCGTGTTCGATATATGCCGGTAGTGTCCTGTAGGGCTTATGATTTCCAATATGACCCGCTAAATAATCACGTGTTGTACTTGTTCTATGATGTCATAACTATCGTATCATTACATGTGTCCTATGATGGTTCATTCCTAGCATGATTATGATTTTTTGCTCGTCATGTCATTCTTGTTATTCTGTGATTTTCCTCTTGCTATCCTAAATATTACGTTGAACTCTTTAAATGACTCATGACTATGCTTGTATCACATCATGTATCGCTAGCATCATGTAGGACCTATACTTTCTAAATGTATCTCGTCGTATGATTACGTGCAATGCTTGACCTATTATATGATTAGTGTGCTTAGATGAGATAGTTACTATGTTGCTCTTATATGTTCTCGTATGACGCTTAATCTTGTGGTTATGTTACACTTCATCATGCCATATCTGACCTCACCTATTGATGCATACACCATGCTTGTGCATTCGTTCATATACACCATACTTGTTATCGTCGTTAAATCCTACATGACCTCGAACACTGCATGATCATTTTTTTTTATTTCGCATGACTTGCTTAAGTTGCTAGGCATATCTGCTTTCATAGAATAATATACTGTTAGCTTGTCTCACATGCATCCGTGTAGGATTCGATTCTGTCTTTTGGAATGAACTCACATGTCATGCCCCTTGACATAGGTACATGTTAGTGTGGATTAATGTACCTAATATGCTTTACGATGAATTCTTGTTGCTTGCCACGATTGTAACCTAATAGACTTCCATGAGGGCATCGTTGTATTCTCGGGTCGGAGTCTAGCCCCTACTCTTGTCATCCTTAGCTTAATCCGTGGTTAATTCCGAAAGGAACATCGAGTTGTCTAATCTTGTCACTCCCCTATCTCTGCTAACTTGGACTTCCCCGCAATGCATTGAACGAGTGACCGCACGGGAAAGAGAAAGGAAGTTGGATAGTTATAGAGCAACGTGACGGAAGCGTGGGCCCATAACCCACGGGCCTCGGGATCAATGATATCGGCAGGACGAGCACGTTTCGAAGATTGTGGTTATCGAGTATGATATGACTTGCAAGCGGGAGTGTTCTTCATTCGAATCGCTAACCCTTTTGAAATTGTTGACGACGATATTGCACTGACCTAGCGATGAGATTTACGTGTTGATGTGCTGACTTGATGATAACTGTTGCCTGATTGCCTGTTGTCTATGATGATATGATTTGATGACGTATATATCTAATGTACCATAATGTCTTGACATGTTTCTACGCTAAGTTGCTAAGCATGATTGAATTCCTTTACTTGTAAAATGTGAAATACATATGCCGAGAAACCTGACATGTCTATTAGATAAGATTATGATGAAACTTGCTAGCTTGACTTGATTATGTGCATATATGATGATTTGTAATAATGATTGATCATGACGGTAAATTGAGATTTATTGACGCAGTTGCAATGTTTAATGTTGAACTAATGATGCAATTGATATAAATGCTAGTTGATATGATGTAGACCTTATGTTTGATGATTTGCATGATTGCTCCTTCCTTAAACCTGTGGGTGAGGTCAATTGGTAGCGTGGTTGGAGAGTGGTGAAAGAATCTTGGGTAGTTGGGATGATCGATGTTATTAGGAGGTGAGTCGCGAGAAAGGGATGTTGGCTTAGGTAAGACCGAGAGAGCTTTGGGATTTATGAAAGGCAATGTTGGTGGTTCTGATGAGCTTCTAGGTGATGCTGGTAATGCTTCGGGTAGTACCAGAAGTGTAAGGAAGGGCTCGTGAATATTGAGGACATGGTATTAGAGGGTACTTGGGTGTGAAGTTAGAGATAAGAGTTGGATTCTTAGAGGTGGATGGTGTAGTAGTGCTTAGCGGAAGGAGGGGCGAGATTTGAGCATCGAGATGAATTGGGATTCTTTGAGGAATTTTTGTCTGAGTTGATGTTGGCGAGTCTAGAAGAGGATTAGTCTTGGCTTGAGATTGGAGACGGGCGAGTGGTTGTGTTTTATTTTGACTGCTATGATGTGAGGATTGCCTTGATTATGTGATTTATTTATATTTGCTGGCATGATGTTAGATAACTACCATGATAAATCTGATATGAAATTACATGTTGATATGCAATATTAAAATCTAGTTGGTAGTGACAAGTGTTACCATGATATATTACTGCTTTGCTATCTTGTTATGTTATTTTAGAAGCATGTTACGACGTGTTGTGATATGATGTATGAAATAATGATGAGTATGAACTATGAGATAATGATGTGTTACTATATGGAAGCATGATGTTGTAGCATGCGGTTGACTAGCATGATTATTGATTATGTAAATGCTTAATATGACTTGAAGTATGGACATGACTTGTATATATGAGATAATGGTGCATGATTTCTAAATGGTTGTTATATGAATTGTGACGAGTTAAGGAGATGTCTTTTAGGGCATATTGACATTTTGATGACTTATATACTGCTTGATCTTCCTTTTCTGAATCTTAATAGCATGACCTTATTGTGTTGAACTGTTAACGTGATGAATCTGTTCAACTTGTGTTGCGATATCGATATGTGATTGTGAGACTTGATGTGTACTGACGTACTGACCCCATAACAACTAACCCATTGATTCTGGACGTGTGTGCTTATGTGATGAGTGATGAACATTCGTTTATGCACTTGTGATGCCTTTAGTATGATGTAGATATACCTTATGATTTGTAGTATGTTGAGGTATATTGTGCCGTTGGTACTTGTTGAGTTGTGAATGATGTTGCATGATCTGGAAATTAGGAAGAGAATAAGGGATTAGCCCTTAGAGGTGGATGATTCCACCTCCGAGCTTCTGAAATTGATTGATTGTTATGTGGGAAACTGATTTGGTTTTGGAAGATTTTGACAAAATTTTGATCGAAAGGAGTTTACTTGTTTTGGTGTAAAGTTGCTTGGTTAAACGTCTTATTTGAAGATTTGAACGACTTTGAAAAGGGTTAGCTTAGATTTGTAAAGAATGAACGTTACCGAGAATTTCAACGATTTTGAGGCTAATCTTTATCTTCCATTGCGCAATCCCTTTAGAAACTTTTCAAATCCGGGCAACTCTATGATACTTCACGAAGTGGAAACATGCATTTTATGGGGGCGCCTATAGGGTGCTTGCAAAGACCTAGTGATGCTATTGCAGATCTTTTAGAGTTCTGGTACTTCCAAAAAGTCGAAGCGAGGATGTGATAGGGGCGCTTATCGCATACTTGTCAAGGCCAATTAGAGATGTCACGACCGTGACTAGGATGTTGTGAGAAACCCGGAAGACGCAACCGAGATGATTACAAGATCCTTAGACATGGTCCTTGGACTCATCAGTTTCAACTTCATCCCCAATTTATTTTGGTTTTAGTCTCGAGGATGAGACTTGTTTTTAGAGGTGGATGATGTAAAGGCTCGGATTTTTAAATCCTAATTTCTCAGAAAAAGTAAAATCAAAATGAATTTAAATGCGGAATTTAACACAAAAAAAACCCGCTAACTCGGATTTTAGAACTCTTAAAGCGCGTAGTTTTATAAGTTTAGCAGATTATATGAATTCATCCACCTTATTTTATACTATACTCAAAAACCCCTTTTATAATACAATTGTCATTTCATCTATCAAAATATATACCAATTTCAAAATTTAAACTTTTTGGCACTTTAGAGAATGGTAGGGATAACGATAGTAACAGGTGGATTGATGTTGGGGTTATTGGGGAAAGATAGTTGACCACCAATAGAATCCCTCTTCCCTTCAAAATCAGACAAAAGCTCTCTCCCTCTACTTTTATTTTTCACCTTATTGGGTATGATGCCAAACAACTGCTTCCTCCTCATCAGAATGCAGCTTGACTCTCTCTCTCTTCATTACATTTGAGTCTAGACAAACCCACACCAACCTGCAGCTCTCTCTCTCCCATCTGTAATTGTCGAAGATCACCTCCTCACATTTCCACTTCAACAAATCACAGGAGTCCATTCTTCACGGTTCCTATTTCCCATTTCAAGGACAAATACAACCTTCTTCTTGTTCATCGTCATCAGCTCCTCCTCTTTGATCAGCCACCACCACCACGCCTGCACTCACCACCCTCTCGGAGCCGCCAACAGCAGACGCCGGAGATCCCGGACACAGAGCGCAACTCCGAGAGCCCTTGAGCGCGACCCCTAGCCGTTCCTGCTTCTTCCAAAGAGGCCGAGCACCACAGCCCCCGTTCCCCTTCCTTCCTCGACGAGCAGAGACAGCGCTACTATTTCCGCCCCAACTCGACGCCTTCCGGAGCCGCCAGCAGCCATCAGTAGCGGCCGGCGCCGCCAGGAACCGCCGCCGAGCTCATTCCCTCCTCCTCTCCCCCTATTCTCGCCATTTCCGGCCGGTAAGCCCACCCTCACTACCTCTCGCTCTCAAACTTTCTTAAAGGGACCTCCTTTTAACCAATTGCCCCGACCCAGGTCCTCGGAGCTCTCCCCGTCCTCGACAGGCCCCAATCGGAATCCCGACGAGGCGGAATCGGTCGATTTCCGGGCTTGAAGAACTCTTGGTGAGAACCCCTATTTCCCCTCCTTTCTTGTTTAAATCCGTGCCATTATTTTCGGGCTGGGTGGTCGGAGAAGGGGCGTTTCCGGCCAGCCTCCTCTCCCTCCTTTTCTTCCTCCGCTTCGATTACATTAGACTTGGAAGGAGATGAACAGTCATTGGTCCGGTTTTTGACTGTTTTGTTTTTGGTCCGGTTCAGGGTTTTAAAATAAAAGAAAAACCGGTTCACTCTTAAAAGAGAAATGGGCTGGGCTTATGGATCCGAAAATTTAGAATGGGTTGGGCCTTTTCTAATGGTTTTAAATGGTTACTTCTTTCATGTTATCTAGAAATTATGTTATGTGTTACTAGTATTTATTTAATCATGTGATTAGTATTATTATTGTCATATTATTTCTGATTTTTATAAAAATATGAATATGTCTATTTTCTGAAATTTCTTCTATATAAGGATGTTTTGGAAAATGGTATTATTTGAGATAAGTATTGTGTGTTAGTTTTAAATATAAAATTTGGGAAGTTTGAGATGATTTCTTAATAAATATAATTGATGTCTATGCTAGTTATATATTGATGATAAATTATTTAAAAATGGATTTTCAAGTTTTCGGAAATGTCTTTTAAGGATCCGTGTTTGGAAAACCAAATGCCGGAATTATTTCTATAATATGATCTGAGAAATTGCTTTGAATATGAGTTGACTTAACTTAATATTTAAGAGTTTGGAAAATTTCGGGAAATGAGTTTGGAAATATTGTTGGTAAGATTATCGATGGGTTTGATTTGAAATGAAATTATTTTGGTTTATGTTGATCATATCGGAAAGGTTTTGGAAAACGGTTTCACTATCGGTTGGTTTTGGGCATGATGAGGAAAAATGAGATATGTGAAGTTATGTGTAATAGTTAGGGGCGCCTTGTGTGATTTAGATAGACTTATGCATTCTTTATATTTGTTAGGTGATTGTTGCTTGTTGGACTCCGCTTGCGTTATCTTTTGTTGTTCAGCATTTCAGGTAAGTTCCCTAGGGGGCTTACTCAGGTTGGACATTCATGCCTGTTGTTGCATTTTATGTTAGGTGTTGCATATGCATAAAAGCATGCCATGTAGTATCTTGTTTAGGTTGCACTAATTGAATGAGCATCTGCTTACTTTATGCGTTTGAAACAGAACGGCCGTTATCTGTGATAGTCCTAGAGTCTTTGCTAGGGTTATAGGACGGCCCAGTCCCATCGGATCCCGTCTTGAGTCAATCGAGTCATGGAACTTCCTTATACTATGAGCTGCCTGCGGGCTTTATTGTGGATACGGGTTGGGCATGCGTGCCACCCGATTATTATAGAATGCATTCACGAGCTGGCCAGTCTCCGCCCTATCGGAAAGGGGTGGAGGTAGGAGAGGGACATGCCAGTTGGCATTCTGTGGGCGCCTTAATTGTCTTTCCGTACATGAACTAGGAGCATGCTAGTGTGTTTAACTTTCGTACTGCATTAGAGCATCTTTATTAGGTATAACACATATTATGTGGCCTCAGCGAGGACTGCCGGTCCCGCATGAGTGGCTCGATCTGACTCATTTCCCCGTTCTATTTTTTTAAGGTATTTTCTGCAGATTTTGAGTGCTCGATGTCTATATGACGGGGTTTCCTTTTTGCGAATCGAAGAACCTGGCTAATTCTCTGACTTGGTATAAATGGTAATCATTCGCTTATGTTTTGGTTTTGACCCGGCTCTCCTGTGACACTTTGTATCTTAACTTTGCTTCCGCTTTACTTTCTGTCGAATTGAATTTTGCGGCATAGTCATAAGACAGGTTAAGGGTACTCAACGACCCTACGATACTTTTAGGGTTCGAAATCCCTCTTTATTACTGACCTTAAAAATGAGTTTGAAACCTCAACCCGTACTTGGATTGCAAGATCCGAACAAGAGGTTTTATCCCTTGAAACGTAACCCGGAAATCATAATTCTGGGCCGTTACAACTCTCCTTTAGTAACATCGTGAATTGGTAGTTACACCTATCTCTAAAAAATCTCAATTTTTTAGAACTTTTAGTTTATTTTGAGATCAAATACTTGCAAAATCTTCATGAATAGTATCCAACCGTATTTCATGGTGTTTTCGGCAATGAGACTCGTTCTTGCTTATTGTATAAGGGAAGAATGGATACTGAAGTCTGTTGGGACTCGGGATCGGGGATTGTGTGCACACGTGTGCCCATGCGCTAATAGCCTAGTACATAATTAAGTCGAGCGGGGTCTCATCATAAAACCAACTGACTATTAGGAAGAGTAACCCACTAGCTTATATATCGATGTGGGACTCTTTTGGTCTTTTCAAATCTTTCATTTTCTCAACGCGCCCCCGCAAGTGCAACTAGGGTCGTTTTTCGCCTCTAGTTGACACTTGGACAACGGGTTTAGCATCTCATTCTCGTTTTAGCTAGACCATGATCGAGAGTCGGGTCGTTTGGCTTTTTCCGCTCTGATACCATACTGAATTCTGTTGGGACTCGGGATCGGGGGTTGTGTGCACACATGTGCCCATGCGCTAATAGTCTAGTGCACAAGTCGAGCGGGGTTCCATCCTAAAACCAATTGACTATAGGAGTAACCCACTAGCTTACATACTAAGTTTTCTTCGTTCATATTATCGATGTGGAACTCTTTTAGTCTCTTCACATCTTTCATTCTCTCAACAATGGAAGATATATAATGTTAAAAACGTAGAATTAGGGAGCACGTCAAGATGATATATGATGAAGTGATAAACTGATCTATATACTGAATTGGGGATGGTATTAATTGGGTGGTGAGTTGGGCACCCGCAAACACATCCTGGATGTGCGGCACCCGCATACACATCCAGGATGCGCATGGAGCGGCATGTCCGCGGACAAATTCCGCGTGTTGCCACACGTGGGAAGTGAAGGATTTTTTAAAAAAAAAAATAAAAACGTAAATAATAAATAAAACAAAATAAAATAATTTATTTATATAAAATAAATAAATAAAATACATAATAAATAAACAAAATAAAAATAATTTGATTATATACATAAATAAATCAAGAATTAATGAAAAAAATAGTATAAATAATACATGGATAAATATATATATAAATATATAATAAACAAATAACTATTTAATAAATTAATAAAAAATATATATATAATCAATACATATATAAAAACAATAAAAAAAAATCTACAGCACATCGGAAACATGGTGGTTGAGATGTACATTGGAAAATATATTATGTATTCATTGATCGATCGACGACTTATCTAAGTCAATATTCACACTTATTCATTGTCTTTATTTCTTCTCATTAGATTTACAGAGAAATAATATATTTTTGATGTTTGTAAATAGTTTTATATGCAAAATATTTCAAGCTAGATTCTAAACCCCTAAACCCTAAAAACCTCCCTAAACCCTAAACCCTAGCCTAACCCTAAACCCTACACATCCTGAATGCGTAGACAGTGTGTGCACATCCTAAATGCGCATAAAGTTCACACACATCCTAGTTGTGTACTCTCTTATAACTTAAATAAAATTAAATTGTATTATTTTACAATCTTTAGTAATATTTTTTTAAATACAATTCTATTAAATGAAATAGAATAAATAAATCATTTATATATATATTGATTTTTTTTATAAATTATATGAAATTGTATTATTTTCCCTAAAACTAGTCACTTAAATCTCCGATAGCTATACGCTGGTACGCGATGGCTCTTTGAGTTCTAATCTTCTTCAAATTCGGTACTATGTAGAGAAGTCAAGTCTCCAATTTTTTGCTGATTTCGGTGGGAAGGTTTATGTTCTTCAGTTAGGGTTTAGTCCATCCACAACTAATGGTGCATAATAGTGCACGATTGAGGACGAGCTTCAAATCTTCTTTTTTTAATCAACGGAATGCTCGATGCTTTTTCACATTGTTCCATTACATTTACAGAGAAATAAAATGTTGCTCACGTTTGTAAATAGTGTTGTAAATATAATACGACCTTTTCGCCGTAGGCTATAACAGACCTCAAATATTTGTCTTTCGGAATTTTCACATTGCTCCATCTAGCTAATCTCGGATAGACCTCATCTCAATACATCCAATTGTGTTCGCCACAGGCTATAGCATACCTCAAGTATTTGTCTTTTAGAATCTTCACATTGCCCCATCTAGCTAATCTCGAATAGTCCTCATCTCAACACATCCAATTCTGTTCGCCACAGTCTATAGCATTCCTCAAGTATTTGTCTTTCAGAATCTTCACATTTCTCCATCTAGCTAATCTCGGATAGTCCTCATCTCAACACATCCAATTCGGAACTTACTTCAGCATAGGGAATCCAAAATCTACATCACGTCGGAAACAGGGTGGTTGGGATGTACATCAGAAAATATATTATGTATTCATTGATTGATCGACGACTTATCTAAGTCAATATTCACACTTATTCATTGTGTTTATTTCTTCTCATTAGATTTACAGAGAAATAACATATTTTTGATGTTTGTAAATAGTTTTGTATGCAAAATATTTCAAGCTAGACTCTAAACCCCTAAACCCTAAAAACCTCCCTAAACCCTAAACCCTAAACCCTAGCCTAACCCTAAACCCTACACATCCTGAATGCGCAAACAGTGTGTGCACATCCTAAATGCGCATAAAGTTCGCACGCATCCTAGTTGTGTACTCTCTTATAACTTAAATAATATTAAATTGTGTTATTTTACAATCTTTAGTAATATTTTTTTAAATACAATTCTATTAAATGAAATAGAATAAATAAATCATTTATATATATATATTGATTTTTTTTTATAAATTATATGAAATTGTATTATTTTCCCTAAAACCAGTCACTTAAATCTCCGATAGCTATACGCTGATACGCGATGGCTCTTTGAGTTCTAATCTTCTTCAAATTCGGTACTTTGTAGAGTAGTCAAGTCTCCAAATTTTGGCTGATTTCGGTGGGGAGGTTTATGTTCTTCAGTTAGGGTTTAGTCCACAACTAATTGTGCATAATAGTGCGCGATTGAGGACGAGCTTAAAATCTTCTTTTTTTAATCAACGGAATGCTCGATGCTTTTTCACATTGTTCCATTACATTTACAGAGAAATAACATGTTGCTCACGTTTGTAAATAGTGTTGTAAACATAATACGACTTTTTCGCCATAGGCTATAACAGACCTCAAATCTTTGTCTTTCGGAATCTTCACATTGCTCCATCTAGCTAATCTCGGATAGACCTCATCTCAACACATCCAATTCTGTTCGCCACAGGCTATAGCATACCTCAAGTATTTGTCTTTCAAAATCTTCACATTGCTTCATCTAGCTAATCTCGGATAGTCCTCATCTCAACACATCCAATTCGGAACTTACTTCAGCATAGGGAATCCAAAATCTACAGCACATTGGAAACATGGTGGTTGGGATGTACATCGGAAAATATATTATGTATTCATTGATCGATCGACGACTTATCTAAGTCAATATTCACACTTATTCATTGTGTTTATTTCTTCTCATTAGATTTACAGAGAAATAACATATTTTTTACGTTTGTAAATAGTTTTGTATGCAAAATATTTCAAGCTAGATTCTAAACCCCTAAACCCTAAAAACCTCCCTAAACCCTAGCCTAACCCTAAACCCTAAACCCTACACATCCTGAATGCGCAGACAGTGTGTGCACATCCTAAAAACGCATAAAGTTCACACACATCCTAATTGTGTGCTCTCTTATAACTTAAATAATATTAAATTGTATTATTTTACAATCTTTAGTAATATTTTTTTAAATACAATTCTATTAAATGAAATAGAATAAATAAATCATTTTTTATATATATATTGATTTTTTTTATAAATTATATGAAATTGTATTATTTTTCCCTAAAACTAGTAACTTAAATCTCCGATAGCTTTACGCCGGTACACGGTGGCTCTTCAAGTTCTAATCTTCTTCAAATTCGGTACTTTGTAGAGTAGTCAAGTCTCCAATTTTTTGCTAATTTCGGTGGGGAGGTTTATGTTCTTTAGTTAGGGTTTAGTCCACAACTAATGGTCCATAATGGTACGCGATTGCATTCGAACTTCAAATCTTCTTTTATTAATCAATAGAATCCTCGATGCTGATAATATATAGTCGTGCTGGTTTGATTTAATCGACTTGGGTCTGCATACCTCGGAAATGGGGTGGTTGGGACATACATCGGAAAAGTTGGCTTGTGCCTCGAGAAAACATGGCTTGTGCACCGGGAGAAGTTGGTGTATTGTTGGACAGAACTACTTACGACTTCACCTACATGTGATTTCTCTGACATTGTAATGAGAACAAATGCATGTTTGTATTCCTTTATAATTTTTTTTATAAATAAATTAAAATCAAACTCAATTTTGTTTGTTTATTATGTATTAAATCAGTGTGTACATACACGTTCTTTATGTTTGAAAATGATTCTGTGTGCAGAAAATGCCCTCTTCGACTGGACGCACCTAGGATGCATGAGAACATGCTGCACATTCAGGATGCGTGAACTTTAGATCGGGATTTTCTGCATACAGAACTACTTACGACCGTCACCTACATGTGATTTCTTTGACATTGTAATGAGAACAAATGTATGTTTGTATACCTTTATAAATTTTTTTAAAATAAATTAAAATCAAACTCAATTTTGTTTGTTTATTATGTATTAAATCAGTGTGTACAGACATGTTCTTCAGGATGTGTGAACTTTAGATTGGAATTTTCTGTATACAGAACTGCATTCCCTTATAATTTTTTTTAAAAATAAACTAAAATAAAACTCAGTTTTGTTTGTTTATTATGTATTAATGTTATTTATTTGATATAACGAAATTATTTTATTTTATTAATTATTTATGTGTTTATTTTTTCTATACATAAATTTAAAAATAAATAAATTTATTATTTATTTATTTATAAACTTATTTATTTAGAAATAAATGATTTCATTTTATTTCTTATTTATTTTTATTTTATTTATTTTATAAAGTTAATGAATTGTAATTATTATTTATTGTTTAATGTTTTGATTTGTTTTTTTATAAATTAATTAATATATTTTATTTTTATTTTTTTAGGATTGTGTAATGTATGTTTGTATTCCCTTATAATTTTTTTAATAAATAAATTAAAATCAAACTCAATTTTTTTTGTTTATTATCTATTAATGTTATTTATTTTATATAAATAAATTATTTTCTTTTATTTATTATTTATGTGTTTATTTGTTCTATAAATAAATTTAAAAATAAATTTATTTATGGTTTATTTATTTATAAACTTATTTATTTAGAAATAAATGATTTTATTTTATTTCTTATTTATGTTTATTTCATTTATTTTATAAAGTCAATGAATTGTATTTATTATTTATTGTTTAATGTTTTGATTTTTTTTTATAAATTAATTAATATATTTCATTTAATATTTTTTTAGGATTGTGTAATGTATATTTGTACTCCCTTATAATTGTTTTATAAATAAATTAAAATCAAACTCAATTTTGTTTGTTTAAAGTATTAATTTTATTTATTTGATATAACTACATTATTATTTTTATTTATTATTTTTGTGTTTATTTTTTCTATAAATAAATAACAAAATAAATTTATTTATAAATAAATTAAAATCAAACTCAATTTTGTAATGTATGTTTTTATTACACTATAATTTTTTTTATAAATAAATTAAAATCAAATTCAATTATTATTATTTTATTTGTTTTTTTATAAATAAATTTAAATCAAACTCAAATATTATTATTTTATTTGTTTTTTTATTATTACGTTTTTATTATTATTTTTAAATCCTTCACTCCACACGTGTGGCAACACACGGAATTCGTCCACGGGCATGCCACCCCGTGCGCATCCTAGATGTGTATGCGGGTGCCGCACATCCAGGATGCGTTTGCGGGTGCCCCCATCAGAAATCAACCATACCGAATTGAGTTTTTGGAAACACTATGATGTCGTGAGTATTAGGTTAGAATTTGAGAGACATATATTCAATTGCATACCTCCAAATTAGGATTAACAAGATTGATTTGAATCTTCAACTCAATCAAGAAGGTTTGAATAAATCTATGCAACCATCTCAAGTCGTGGGTGAACTGGTTGATCAATTACCCTATAAAAAGGCACATGCAATTTAAAATTTAGCAAGCAAAAAAAAGAAACACTTCCTTAGCCTTACCATGCTTCCAAAACAACCACCATTTGCTCTTCCTACCCATCTTCTCTTTTTCATCTTGCTCTTGTATTCCTTTGTCTTCTCTTGCCAGCAAGTCTGTAACCACCAAGATCAATCTGCTCTTTTCGCCTTCTCGTCAAACATTTCAACCTCGTCTCTTTCCATTCCACTAAATTGGTCTTCATATATAAGTTGTTGCAGATAGGAAGGGGTAAAGTGTGATATGAATGGCAGGGTAACCCATTTGCAGTTGCCTTCGAGAGGTCTAGAAGGGTCAATCACTTCCTCTATTAGTAGTCTTGTTATGCTTACTCATCTTAATTTATCAAGTAACTATCTCTATGGACCTCTACGAGAAGAAATTTATAGCCTCATAAACCTTATAATTTTGGACTTGTCTTCAAATAGCATTGTTGGCTCCATCCATCACAAGGTTGGGAAGCTCTTGTCCTTTGAAAAGCTTCATCTTTACAAAAACAATTTTAGCGGTTCTTTCCCATCATCTTTGATCAATTGTACAAATCTGGTCGAGATACTTTTAAGAGAAAACTATCTCAATGGAGATATCTCAAAGTTGGACTTTTCAAGGCTTGTTCGACTCCAAAAGCTTGATGTTAGGAACAATAGTTTGAATGGCACTATTCCAGAAAGCATATACTCATGCAAGTCACTCGTTGCAATCGGAGTGGCGCGAAATATGTTATCTGGTCAAATCTCCCCCAAAATTGTTGAACTTAAATCCTTGTCTTTCATTTCTCTTTCAAAAAATTCTTTTACAAATATCACATCCACACTTAGAATTTTGGCAAAATGTAAGAATTTAACCACCCTTTTTCTTTCATATAACTTTTATGGTGAATCCCTACCCATCCATAGAAACTTTATTGGTTTAGGGGAATTCCCAAAGCTTCAATTCTTTGCTCTTAAAAGTTGCGAGTTTGTAGCAAGACCCGTTCCTAAGTGGTTATCTAATTTGAAGAGTTTGCGTTTCTTAGGCTTTTCGGGTAATAGAATGACAGGTAGTGTTCCAAGTTGGGTTGGAACACTACCAAATCTATATAGATTATAATTACATAACAATAGTTTGTCCGGAGAGCTTCCTCTCAAATTGTGCCGCTTGCCTGCGCTGCGGGTTTCACAAAATAAGTTAGCACACTTGAACAGTTTTGAGTTTGAGATCCATGTCTATGAACCTATTTGGGAACCTTATAACTACATTAGGTTTAATACCAGCTTCTATAGAGTGCTAGAGCTCTCCTACAATGCATTTAGTGGTAATATTCCAGAAGAGATTGGCAGCTTGCAAAATCTTCAAAAATTATTCCTCAACAACAACAATTTTTCTGGTCATATTCTTGGTAGTATATCAAATTTAAAGATCATAGAAAGGCTAAATTTCTCTGCAAACAACCTCAACGGAGAGATTCCGACATCACTAGTAAGCCTTAGTTTCCTGTCAGAATTTGATATGTCTTATAATGATCTCGAAGGTCCAATACCAACAGGTGGTCAGTTTAGTACTTTCCCGATGTCTAGCTTCAAAGGAAATCCTGGCTTATGCGGTGAACCCGTGAATCACCCTTGTTCTAATCCAGCAACATCAGTGGATAGAAATGAAAGTCGAGATCCCGATCACACCATGCATTGGTTTATAGATGGACTCTATGTTGGTTTTGCCCTGGGATTTTCCGGTATTCTCGTCGTCATAGCGTCCTATTTTTTGTTAAACAATTGTAAGAGACGCCAGCCTGCGTCCATCACTAGCCATGGGCTTAGCAACAACTTTGTGATTTGTTGCTAAATCCATTGCCAAACAGCCGTCGTCATTAGTCACGAGGCATATGGCTACATATGGCCCGCCCATGGCTATTTCCGTGGCTAAACCGGCTAGCCACGGTCATTCGTGGCCAATGTCGTTGCTATTTTCCATAGCTATTTCCTGCGTTGTTAGTAGTGGGTGGTATGTAATTGTTGGTGTTGTATATACTGTCCGTCAATGTAATAACAAATAATGCATAGATTCGGTGGTTTCACTAGTGATGGTTGTACAAATTATTGATTCGCATTTGAATAGAGTTTTCTATAGTTTAGCGAATCAAAATTATGATATTTTAGATTAAAAAAATAATATTATAGTTTAAGATAGTGTTTTTTTAGTTCAAAACACAATTTTTGTTCAAAACAGTGGTGTTTTAATTTAAAATTATCATTAGTTCTTATATATTATTTCTCTTGAAACAAAAAAACTGATATATTTTAATATATAACAACATTCTTTTCGTCTCAAAATATATCGTTTGAAACCTACAAAGTCACTATGTAACTTGTTGTTCTCTTAGCATGCAATAACGTGTAACAAGATATACAAACTTTAAACTTGCATAATTTCTTATATAATTATCGAATTTAGTAATATAACCTCTTGTTTCGAAGCTCTTGGGATGAATTATATTACCAAATATCAAATTAAGTAAAATATAAAAGCATTATGATTTATTAAAAGACATTTGAAATAATTAATCTGTGTTTAACTTTCAAATGTTCATAAATTTTACTCGGATATTGGATTGAGGCTTATAATATATCAAAACGAAGTTATCAACGAGTAGAATAAACATAGGTGATTCGTCATATGAAAGGTGGGGCGAATGCTCCCCCTTTCTCCCCCTAGCTCCGCTCTTGACTGTAACATCCAGCCAAATGTGTGGACTAAGCTCACTGTGAAAATTTGCAGTACCGTTGTGGCGAGGATCCTATAGCCCGCATTTATAATCCCTTCTATAGTCTGTTTTTTTTTTAAACAATTATAAAAATACTCCATTTATTTATAAAAATAACTTAATAATTCGGCAAATCCAATCACGCGATACAGACTATATTATGGACCATAAGTCCCTTCTATAGTATGTCTTTTTTATTGTCAACGTTGCTAGTTTCACAAAATATTCAGCTGAACATCTTTCAATTTGAGATCCCTGTCTTGGAACCTATTTGGTATCATGATAACTACATTGTAAAGGCTCGGATTATTAAACCCTAATGTTTCAAAAAAAAAAAAGTAAATAAATGATAATAATAAAATAAAATAAATTAGATTTTATAATTATTTTCGGATCCAACTCACCCCCTCTTTTGACAAACCTTATCCCCTCATTTCCTCCTTCCTCCTCACTTGCTTTTCCCCATTCTTGGCAAAGAGCCAACACCAACACGCCAACCTGCCCCTTTGACCACTTTCGAAACCCAACACTCTTACCCCATCTGAAATTGCCAAAGACCCAACTGTACATCACCCTCTGAATTTGCCGAAGAGCTGCTACCCCTACTCTCCCTCTTCAAAGCATAGGTTCTCCTTCACATTCAAAAAGGCCAAACACAACTCTCACCTTTCTTTCCCTTAGTTGGCCGAGCGGAGAAGCTCCAAGCACCTCCTTTTCTCGGCTCCTCACCACCGCCTCTCCAATGCACCACCACACCACCTTCGCCGCCATCAGCCTCCCCATCACCACCTTTCCGCCGCCACGGCACCACCGCAACCCCTCTCCTTCTCCCTTGTTTTGCCGGAGAAGAAACCCAAGCCCCACACACCTCCTCTTTCACTCCTCTCTTCGAACCAGCAGAGACAGCAGCCTCGACACCTCCCGGAGATACTAGGAGCCGCCAGGAGCCGCCGGATCTCCGCCACCATCCTCCTCCCGCCCTGTTTTCTGTTTCGCCTCGGTAAGGCTCCGCTTCGCTCGCTCTTCCTCTCTTTCACTCAAATCGAGAAAAGTTTCCGCCTTTAACCTCCCCCATCCCTTTTTAGGCGAATTCCGATCGAAGCTAGAGTTCTCCGACGAGCCGATTCGAGCTTCCGGCGAGCGTCGTACCTGCGCCTCGGTGAGCTTCTTCCTCTTCTTCTTCTTTCCCTTTCCCTGAGTGTGTGTGTGTCGGGTGGCCGGAGCCCCAACGCCGCCGCCGGCGACCTTCCTCCTCTCTCTCCATCTCTTCCTTTTCCGAGCGCATAAGCTCCCGTCGTGCCTCTGCTTCATTTCGAGCAGCAAAGGAAGGAGGTGAGTTGTGGGGGCCTCTCCTTCCACCTCAGTCGTGGGCCCGCCATTCCACCTCAGCATCCAGCTAGGTGTGGGCTCTCTTTTTTTTTAAAAACGTTGCTTTTCATAAATGGGAGATATTTGAAATGGTTAATTGGGCCTGTTTTGTGGGCCAGATTGTTTGACAAAAATCAAAGTTTCTAGGCCTAATTTCTTTTCAAAACAAAGCTAAATGATTTGGGTCTATACTTATGAAATGGGTTCGGTTTTGAAAGGTTTTAGACAAGTGAGGCTCGGTTTGGCATTTCACAATTATAAGGGCGGTTTTGCTAATTAACAAAATAAATGGGTCGATTTATAACTTTTATAAAATAAGAGGCTGATTTTATTAAATACAAATTCTTGAGATTTTACAGGATTTAGAAATATAATATTATTGGGTGATTTGAAACAAAGTTAATATTATGAAACTTGGACATCAAAAAGGGTATTGTCGGATTAAATCGAAAAAGTAAATTGACGGGCATTTTCAAAAGGTTGGGATTTCTAACTTTTTGACTCGGATTTTGAAATGGTTTTGGAACTAATTTGGGAATTTCGTGAACGATGACTAACTAGTATGATGATATGATTGATTGACTAATAGCATGTTTTGCGTGGACTACTGACATGTTGGTTGACTAATGGCATGATGAAATGTTAAAATTATGTATCGTTAACTTATGCCTTATGATATATGATGAAGATGATGAATATGATGACCTTGAGAGATATGACTATGCGAATTATTATTGCGAATATATGAATTCTATGAACATATGAATGTGGCTAAATGGAACGATGAGAATAACGTGTTACGATATGGTTGTTATTCCAGTTGAATGATGTGTGCTCTGTATGACTGAATGGTTAGATATAGACTTATATGTGTTCTGTTATATATTTAGGTGATACCTTGTGTTTATGATTGATATGTGCCGGACCTTCCATTATGTTGTTCTGCATATCCAGGTGAGTTCCTATATGAGCTCACTCAGATTCGAAAAGAGATCTCCCTGCTTGTAGCCATGTGTATACTAGGTGCTTGCATTCATAATAAAGCATGTCATGTAGTATCCTGCTAGGATTGCACTCATGATTGAGCATTCGTTTACTCATTGCTTTTGTAAACAGAACGGCCGTTATCTGTGAAGTAACTAGAGTCATTGCTAGGGTTATAGGACGACCTAGTCTCATCAGGTCCCGTCCTGAGTCAATCGAGTCATGAACGTCCTTATATTATGAGATGCCTGCGGGCTTTATTGTGGAGCGGGTTGGGCATGCGTGCCGCCCGAGTATGAATGAATGCATTCACGAGCTGGCCAGTCTCCGCCCTATCGGAAGGGGGTGGAGGTAGGAGAGGGATATACCACTTGGTATTCGGTGCTAAGGCCTTATTATATTATGCACTTGATCTTAGGACCATGCTAGTGTGTTAATATTCCGCCTTGCATCTAGAAGCATCTTTATTAGGACTAGCGTGTGTATATGTCTGCTTGTTTGAGATTATATTGCGTAGGGCTTCGATCTGACACCGCCCCGCATACATTTTTTTTAGGTTTGTTTTGCAGCATGCTTATTCCTTGTTTCCGTGACGTGAGAACTCTCTTGGGCGATCTCAAAGAAATGGTTTAACTCCACTAATATTGTGTATTAAATTTCGATAATTACGCTTATTGATTTGGTTTTGACTCGGCTCTGTTGTGTCACCCTCTTGTATTACACCTTGATTTTACTATTTGCATGACTGTTGTTTTTCCACGCTTAGACTTATGACAGGTATAGGGGACTTCCCCGGGGATTCCAACGATCCCTTCGAATTTTGGGTATGAAATCTCACTTTAAAATGTTAGGATAGAATTTCAAACCTTCAACCTGTACTCGGGGCGCAAGATCCTAACGAGGGGTTTTATCCCTCGAAACGTAACTCGAGAATCATAATCCCGGGCCATTACAAAGATGGTATCAGAGCCAGGTTATGCAAACCGAGTATGATAGGTTGAAGTGGTTTTGAAAAGTGCCCAAGGTTTTCAAATGGTTTTTCAAAATGTTTTAGAAAGGGCAAAATGAATTTAATATGGCTAACTCAGATGGACTAAATACGAACTTGACTCAATAAATCTGGTAATCAAACAAAGGGAAACGATGGGGTAGTAAGGGCGCTAGACCATCCCTATTGGATTTAGTTGGGAACGGGTAGGCAAAAGACTAGTTTTCTTTTACAGGCTGGATTTGAAGACTCCGAGGAGCCCGAAGGTTGGAGTGACATGGGTTAGGAGGCCGTGAGGCGTTTGCCCCTCCGACCGGCCGTCCCTCGAAGGACGGCATAGATCGTCTTTGTGACTGTATGCATTATATCCAACTGGGCCCGAGGGCGATCCTCCTCGAAGAGAATGATATTAACCACATTGATTGCTTCCGTGTTGGGTGCTATTTTGTTTAGGTTAGAGAACTAATCAGTATGCCTTAACTTGAGCATGTAAATAATCGAATGTGTGAACGGGATAGTGAGAGGGAGCCTTGTCCTTATGTAATCGAAATTCCCGTCTTGCCAGGATAGCCCTTCCCTGATTCAAGCCCTTAACATCTAGGCACGTTAGCAAGAGTCGAGAAGTGTCTTCTCTCCTTGTGTCGAGTCATGTTTGGTATTCCGCTATCTATGCTTCTATCGAATCTCGTACCTGAGGTTGGTGTCTTCCACGGGAAATTTGGGTTGGTCAACTAAATACCTTCGGAAATCGTGTCGGGTGTGAGGGTTACCTAGTACGTTAGTGGGGGGAGATGTTTGAAGTAGTTTCGAGTTAGAAGTGAGTTACCTCATGGAGTCATCCCTTTCGATCATCATAATGGTCAACCATGTCTTCTTGCCGCAAGAGCCTAAGCACGAGTTCTACCCTCACCTCTCGGAAGTAGTGTAAATGGCCTTGTGTCATACTGAGCGAGTCATACTAGCATCCCACGGGAAAACGGGGTGATGAGTCGGTGATTTCCCTTAGAGAATTCTGTCGGTTATAGTAGTAGCCATTCTTGTGATTCTATGACCTAGTATATTGATGTATTTCAGCATGACTTGCCTAATATCTTGCATGATTGCTTTTATGAGGAAATATATGTGCGATATGTGTGGAACTCCATAATTATTGTCTTTCCATCAATTAGGTCCATGATAGTGTGGTTAACCCTCGTTGCATGTTAATACGAGAAATGAATGTCTTAGCATGCTAAATTGATCTAATTGGACCTCGTTAACTGTGTACTTGCTTGATGAGTGTTGCTAGTATCATGTAGGACATACACCTCCCCATTATAGGCCCTCGTATGATTATTTGTCATCATGGTCTTACTATGCGAATGTGGATGTATACGATGTGATGGTTGGTACCCCTATATGATCTCCCCATACCCCTTAGCATGACTAGTAGGATGTAACTTAACATGCTTGCATTGACACCATGTTGTCCTGACCTGCGTATGTGCGTACCTGAGTGAGTAATGCATTGTACATGTGATATCTTGTGATGTTTGCTAGATCTTACACAACTTATTCCGCAGGTGTCCCATGTCAATTCATGCATGTATGCCCTTAGTATGCCGAGCATGATTAGTGAATGAGATGATAGATTGCTAGCTTGTTCTGCGCACATGTAGAGTTGATTATATGAACATGTTATGAATGCATGGGTCACTATTCCTCGAGATAGGTGCATGTCAGTGTGTAATGATGTGACGATGTTGTGATTATTATGTGTTGTGTGCAACAATTATAAACTCATGGGATACCCTAAGGGCATCGTTTTTATCCTCGGGTGGGAATTCTATCTTGGTCTCGTCGACCCTAATCATGGTCCGTGTCTGAATCCTTAAGGAAGTCGTGTTGTCTGCCTTTGTCTCTCCCCTATCTCCGTAACTCTTAATCCTTGTGATCCTTTGATGAGCGCCGACATGAAAGAAAGAACTGACAACCAAGTGGCACCAGAACGACACAGTGGAAGCGTGGTGGGTCCATGACCCATAGACCCCTTGGACGACGTCATCGATGGCAAGAAAGACGAATGTGCTCCAAAGACGGTGGTTGTGAACAGTACCCTCCCAGACGATTCGAGGAAGAGCATTCTTGAATCAAATCGCGGATTCTTCTATACTAATCGGACTTGATGTGGTGCGATAGGCCTAGAACTGACATAATTGGGTATGTGATGACTGATATGTTGAACTAGTAGTAGATGGTTGCCTGACTAACTTGCGCTTGTGATGATGTGCCTTTTGCTTGAGTGTACTGACCTGCTGGTAAATCGGTTATGGGTTATATAGGTGGTGGTGTTTTCCTCTTGAGCATAAGTCATGAGATTCTTCGGTGAGACAAGTCGGAAAGTAGCAGGTAGATTGAGGTCTTCGGATTGGGTCAGTGGTTGTGTGAGATGGGTTGCAGGAAAGATGCGTCAGCAAGAGTAGAGCCGAGTGAGTTGGGATTTGTCATAAATAGTAGTCAGTGAGTATAGTTGAGCTTCCAGGTAGGTCTTAGGTGAGGGGTGGAGTTAGCATGGCGAGATCTTGAGGAGAGGTCTTCATTAGAGGTAGTGTGGGACAATAACGTGTGCGGGTAGTGTAGTTCTAGAGGTGGATGAGTGGGTCAAGAGTGGATCGGAGAGATTCTTGAGGGGATGTGTTGATAGACGAGTTAATGTGCCAAGGGAGTGTCTAGATAGTCTAGGAGTGGATCGTGGGCGGTGTTGAGGATGATCGGCTAAGGGATGTTTGAGAATTCGTAGAGTTGGGACTAGGTTGTATGTTCGGTAATCGGGAGCGATCCTGGTAAAGGATGGGGTTGAGGAAGTGTTAAGGATGAGTAGTATGATGTTGTTTGGGAAATTATCGATCTTGGGTATTAGGTTGCTCATATCAAGGTTGTGCGTGTAATGAGTATTTGGGAATTATAAAGATAGGATTGGTAATGCTTGGAGAATTTATGAGTAACGGATTTTTAGATGCATTGTCAAAGGATTTTAGCATAGGGAATGAATCGGGATTTATGAATTGAGGTTATCGTGGCGATTAAGGCATTCGAGGATGTGAGGTGAATTTTCGAGGAAGGACTGGTAGCTAGGAAAGAATGTCGTTGACTTTTTCTAGTAAGACCGTGGGCTTGGGGTTGAGATAGGGAAGTTCTGAGCATGGATTTGAGAGCTAGGCGGAGCATAAAAGTATTGAGAACACTAGGGGAAGAATGTTTTAGAGAGTTGGCTAAGTTGCGGTACTTGGGAAACTCGGATGAGGATGATCTAGGGATTATGCGGAAATGATTATCAGTAAAAGAGAGCGTTGGATGATAAGGTGTCATGGTTAAGAAGTAGAAGCTTGAGACAATTTAGGGATATGAAGAGATGAGGAACTAGAGTAGGACGACTTGAGAATTTTGAATGGTTAAGGTTTAGTAAGATTTGGAATGAGTAAATTTGGGAATATGCTGGGAAGAGGATCGGCTTGAGGGGTCATGAGTGGTTCAGGTTTCGTGAGCTTCGGAATGGGATGAGTAGGTAGAATCCGTGGTTGGTCCTTGATGATAGGAGCTCGTGATGAGGCCTTGGTAATTTGGGATTGAGAGTAGTGCTACATTGGATTCTACGATAGAGTTGTCGAGGATTTGGATTGGAGTGTCAGGTGTGAAGTGGATGATATGAGTTAGGTTCTTAGAGGTGGATGTTTAGTGAGAGTGGTTAGTGGTGCGGGGAGTATGATCAGGTTAGCAAGGTGAGTTGAGATGTCTCTTTGGGAGATGATGGTCAAGCGGAATATTGAGAGCCTAGGAAGAGTGAGCGAGATTGTTGAGAAGTGTCTTGATAGATCGTGAGAGCGGCTTAGTAGAGGACTTGGGATTTCTCTTAGAAAGTAAAGATGGGACTAGTGGAGGACCCCTAGGACGAGGGTGTGCTTTATAGAGAGTCTTGGCAATTGGTCGAGGTGATGAGCTTGTCGGAATGGAGGAATTTTGCGATTTGAAACTCCAAGGTACGAGTTTAGATGGCTTGAGGGCATATGAGTTGGGGTACCTAGTAATTGATCTGGGATGTAAGCCTTGAATTGAGGATAGTTTTGAGGCTATAGAGATTGTATGCTAAGCTGAGTGTAATGGTATATGGAACTAGTATCAAATTTGAGTTGGTAGACTTATGTGAGGTTGATATTGATGCGAGAAAAAATAAAGGGGGGTAGTGGTCGTGTTTTGTTATGGTTGGTAGTGATAGGCAGATTCTCTTGAGGATGTGACTTAGTGTTGTGCGTTACTTGGGGCCGAGTGTTGTGCAAATTCTATGCTATAGATAGCGTTGATTCCTGATGAATTGTCATAGACAATAATGAATTGTTAGTACTAACATAGTTAGCCCCTGAACTCGATAAAATGCTAGTGTACGGAAGTATTTGTTTGCCTCTAATGCGATGACGCTTGGTAGTTGACATGAGTATGACCTGGTTATGAATGAATGATACGATTGCTATGTTAGACAATTGCTATGATATATGATGCCTTGAATTGGAATTGCTAGGATGCTAGAATTGAATTTATGAAATGTGATTCTAACTTGGAACCAAGAAGGAAATATTAGATTAGCCCTTAGAGGTGGATGATTCCACCTCATGAGATTGAAACTTGCTTGACTAACACCGGTTTAAGGGATTTCGAATAATGTTTAAAAATGACTAACTTTATTTTGAGAAATTGAACGTGATCGAGTACTTCAATGATTTTGAGACTAATCTTTTTCAAACTAAGGAACCCCTTTTGAAATTTTCTAACTGAGCTTGCATTATGACACCCCACGAAGTGGATACAAGCATTTTATAGGGGCCCTTATAGATTGCTTGCTAAGACCTAGTGGAGATGCTATAATGCTTTTCGAGTTATGATATAACCGAGAAGTCGGGGTAAGGATGTGGTAAGGGCCCATATTACATTCTCGCTACGACCTATCGGGGATATTATGATCATGATGACGATACTGTGAGAATCTCATAGGGGCACTTATGAGGCACTTACGGGGTCGATGATGTGATCCTTGGACTCACCTATTTCAAACTTCATCCCCTACTTTAGAATAATTTTAGTCTCGGGGACGAGACTTGTTTTTAGAGGTGGATGATTTAAAGGCTCGGATTTTTAAACCCTAATGTTTCAAAAAAAAAAAGTAAATAAATGATAATAATAAAATAAAATAAATTAGATTTTATAATTATTTTCGGATCCAACTCACCCCCTCTTTTGGCAAATCTTATCCCCTCATTTCCTCCTTCCTCCTCACTTGCTTTTCCCCATTCTTGGAAAAGAGCCAACACCAACACGCCAACCTGCCCCTTTGACCACTTTCGAAACCCAACACTCTTACCCCATCTAAAATTGCCAAAGACCCAACTGTACATCACCCTCTGAATTTGCCGAAGAGCTGCTACCCCTACTCTCCCTCTTCAAAGGATAGGTTCTCCTTCACATTCAAAAAGGCCAAACACAACTCTCACCTTTCTTTCCCTTAGTTGGCCGAGCGGAGAAGCTCCAAGCACCTCCTTTGCTCAGCTCCTCACCACCGCCCCTCCAATGCACCACCACACCACCTTCGCCGCCATCAGCCTCCCCATCACCACCTTTCCGCCGCTACGGCACCACCGCAACCCCTCTCCTTCTCCCTTGTTTTGCCGGAGAAGAAACCCAAGCCCCACACACCTCCTCTTTCACTCCTCTCTTCGAACCAGCAGAGACAGCAGCCTCGACACCTCCCGGAGACACTAGGAGCCGCCGGATCTCCGCCACCGTCCTCCTCCCGCCCTGTTTTCTGTTTCGCCTCGGTAAGGCTCCGCTTCGCTCGCTCTTCCTCTCTTTCACTCAAATCGAGAAAAGTTTCCGCCTTTAACCTCCCCCATCCCTTTTTAGGCGGATTCCGATCGAAGCTAGAGTTCTCCGACGAGCCAATTCGAGCTTCCGACGAGCGTCGTACCTGCGCCTCGGTGAGCTTCTTCCTCTTCTTCTTCTTTCCCTTTCCGTGAGTGTGTGTGTGTCGGGTGGCCGGAGCCCCAACGCCGCCACCGGCGACCTTCCTCCTCTCTCTCCATCTCTTCCTTTTCCGAGCGCATAAGCTCCCGTCGTGCCTCTGCTTCATTTCGAGCAGCAAAGGAAGGAGGTGAGTTGTGGGGGCCTCTCCTTCCACCTCAGCCGTGGGCCCGCCATTCCACCTCAGCATCCAGCTAGGTGTGGGCTCTCTCTTTTTTTAAAAACTTTGCTTTTCATAAATGGGAGATATTTGAAATGGTTAATTGGGCCTGTTTTGTGGGCCAGATTGTTTGACAAAAATCAAAGTTTCTGGGCCTAATTTCTTTTCAAAACAAAGCTAAATGATTTGGGTCTATACTTATGAAATGGGTTCGGTTTTGAAAGGTTTTAGACAAGTGAGGCTCGGTTTGGCATTTCACAATTATAAGGGCGGTTTTGCTAATTAACAAAATAAAGGGGTCGATTTATAACTTTTATAAAATAAGAGGCTGATTTTATTAAATAAAAATTGTTGAGATTTTACAGGATTTAGAAATATAATATTATTGGGTGATTTGAAACAAAGTTAATATTATGAAACTTGGACATCAAAAAGGGTATTGTCGGATTAAATCGAAAAAGTAAATTGACGGGCATTTTCAAAAGGTTGGGATTTCTAACTTTTTGACTCGGATTTTGAAATGGTTTTGGAACTAATTTGGGAATTTCGTGAACGATGACTAACTAGTATGATGATATGATTGATTGACTAATAGCATGTTTTGCGTGGACTACTGACATGTTGGTTGACTAATGGCATGATGAAATGTTAAAGTTATGTATCGTTAACTTATGCCTTATGATATATGATGAAGATGATGAATATGATGACCTTGAGAGATATGACTATGCGAATTATTATTGCGAATATATGAATTCTATGAACATATGAATGTGGCTAAATGGAACGATGAGAATGACGTGGTCTTGCAGAATGTAGTGAATGGTTGAACTTGATGTATTGACGGTTACGATATGGTTGTTATTCCAGTTGAATGATGTGTGCTTTGTATGACTGAATGGTTAGATATAGACTTATATGTGTTCTGTTATATATTTAGGTGATACCTTGTGTTTATGATTGATATGTGCCGGACCTTCCATTATGTTGTTCTGCATATCCAGGTGAGTTCCTATATGAGCTCACTCAGATTCGAAAAGAGATCTCCCTGCTTGTAACCATGTGCATACTAGGTGCTTGCATTCATAATAAAGCATGTCATGTAGTATCCTGCTAGGATTGCACTCATGATTGAGCATTCGTTTACTCATTGCTTTTGTAAACAGAACGGTCGTTATATGTGAAGTAACTAGAGTCATTGCTAGGGTTATAGGACGACCTAGTCTCATCAGGTCCCGTCCTGGGTCAATCGAGTCATGAACTTCCTTATATTATGAGATGCCTGCGGGCTTTATTGTGGAGCGGGTTGGGCATGCGTGCCGCCCGATTATGAATGAATGCATTCACGAGCTGGCCAGTCTCCGCCCTATCGGAAGGGGGTGGAGGTAGGAGAGGGATATACCACTTGGTATTCGGTGCTAAGGCCTTATTATATTATGCACTTGATCTTAGGACCATGCTAGTGTGTTAATATTCCGCCTTGCATCTAGAAGCATCTTTATTAGGACTAGCGTGTGTATATGTCTGCTTGTTTGGGATTATATTGCGTAGGGCTTCGATCTGACACCGCCCCGCATACATTTTTTTTAGGTTTGTTTTGCAGCATGATTATTCCTTGTTTCCGTGACGTGAGAACTCTCTTGGGGCGATCTCAAAGAAATGGTTTAACTCCACTAATATTGTGTATTAAATTTCGATAATTACGCTTATTGATTTGGTTTTGATTCGGCTCTGTCGTGTCACCCTCTTGTATTACACCTTGATTTTACTATTTGCATGACTGTTGTTTTTCCACGCTTAGACTTATGACAGGTATAGGGGACTTCCCCGGGGATTCCAACGATCCCTTCGAATTTTGGGTATGAAATCCCACTTTAAAATGTTAGGATAGAATTTCAAACCTTCAACCTGTACTCGGGGCGCAAGATCCTAACGAGGGGTTTTATCCCTCGAAACGTAACTCGGGAATCATAATCCTGGGGCGTTACATACATTAGGTTTAACACCAGCTTTTATACTGGGCTAGACCTCTCCCAAAATGCACTCTTCGGTGATATCCCCAAAGTGATTGGCAACTTACAAAATCTCTAAGAACTATTCCTCAACAACAACTGTTTTTCTGGTTATATTCCCGATAGTATATATATCAAATTTAAAGTTCCTATAGAAAGGCTAGATTTCTCTGCAAACAACCTCGTTGGAGAGATTCCGACGTCACTAAGAAGCTTTAGTTTCCTGTCATAATTTGATGTGCATTATAATGATCTCGAAGGTCCAATACCAACAGGTGGTCAGTTTAGTACTTTCCCAGAGTCTACCTTCAAAGGGAATCCTTGCTTATGTGACGAACTCTTGAATCACCCTTGTTCTAATCCAGCAACATCAATTGATAGAAATGAAAGTTGAGATCCCGATCACAACATGCATTGGTTTCTAGTTGGACTCGTTGTTGGTTTTGCCCTTGGATTTTCCGGTATTCTTGTGGTCATAGTGTCTCATTCTTGGTTAAACAACTATAAGAGATGCATGAACTCGATCAATCAAGTTTAGGTTTACTAGCATTGTTGGTCTGTAATCGATGGTATTGTACATAGTGTATGTCAATGTAATATAGCAAGGGATGCATATTATATAGGTCATGCTTTTTTGTATGTGTTACTTTCTTGTATGTATTTGTTATTTGTAATAATAAAGTAAAGTTGATCCCTACGTACGAATATCCAGGGGTTCACTCAGCGGCGGATCTGTGGGGGGGGCTCGGCGTGGCTGAAGCCCACCGCTGGCCAAAATAAGGGTATATGTTTATTTTATATATCTGTTAGTTTAATAATATATATAATTAAAGTAAAATAAAATCACAAAGTTGAAGTAGCTCAATGGATAAGACACGGGATTCGTTTGGTGAGGGAGAGTTGTAGCGCATCCCCAGTTCGAATCTCAACTCCCCCATTTTTTTCCCTTTATTGCATCTGTTTTTTTTATTACCAGATCAACGCCTTTTTTTTACCCCTAATAGACCTACAGTCGACATCAGCACACAGAGCGAACAAGCGGGGGAACTCCGAGCCGCCAGCCGCCGCTGCCAACTCCTCCTCCGGCTGACCCGCCGGCGCCGCTGCCATCCCCATCTCCGGTCGAACGCTGTTTTTTTTTTACCACACCAACCCCTTACAGAGCTATAGTCCACCCTCCACATCAGCAGACAGAGCGGCAGAGCGAGCAAGCGGGGGAACTCCGATCCACCGGCCGCCGCTTCCAACTCCTCCTCCGGCCGACCCGCCGGCGCCGCTTCCATCCCCACCACCGGCCAAACGTGTGAAGGGAAAGCCTCCCTGGGCGGCGAGACGCACTCAGAGAAACGAAATTATCATTCAATCTAAATATCAAAAGGTAACTTATTTTTCTTCTCTTCCTTTTGATTTGATTGTTTTTAAATTGAATTCCTTTTGATTTGATTGTTTTTAAGTTGAATTGATTGAGTGTGAATCAATTTTGATTAGAATTTGTGGAGTTGAGATTTGAGGAATGGGAATCATTTTGGGGATTTTCGATTAGGGTTTGTGATTTCAAAATTAAAATTGTAGTTTGTGGTTGTGGGAATAAATAGATTTGTAAATTTGTTGTTTGTGATTTGAAATTATGGTTTGTGATTGTGGTTATAAGAATGAATTTGTGAATTTGTTAGTTTACTATCCACCATTGGAATTTTACATATAATTTTAGAGTTGGTCAGTCAGAAACTTGTCGTGTAAGAGCAATGGCACGACAAGAGCAATGGTTTCGCATATTTCAAAAATTAATTAAATGATATTATAGTTTAGTCTGTTTAGCTATAAAATTTTGAAGTTTAGTGTTACATTACAGTTGGTAACGTAGGTTCCTGAATCTGCAAAACAGTATAGTGGTGTTTTTAATGTCATTCAACAAATAAAAAGGATTGAAGGTGACAAGGGTGTATATAGGTACAGTCTTAGACTCGAACATTTCAAACCGTCATTTTTCGAAAAAAAAATTCGGCCCCCCCTTACGAAAATTCCTGGATCCGCCACTGGGTTCACTAATTTTGATTCGATGGTTTCACCGATGATGCTTGTATTGAAAATGTTGCCAAGCCCATACGAGTGTTGCGTGGGAACGTACACCCAATAAGGAGCATATTTTATAGTAAGACTATCTTCAACGGATTCTCTAGAAAATTTTCAAAATGGAAAAATAAAATTCATATTCTTCAAATTATTTTTGTTTTAACTCAACGATTTTCTAATTTCGAAAATTTGAATAATCATTTAGTTTGGAGAATGCTACAAATTTAGGAAATATTCTCTATTTTTTCAACTGATTCTTCATTTTAGAGGATGTGATAGAGAATTTGTTGGACTAGAAAATACCTTAAAATTTTTCAAAAACTCCAACATTCCCAAAATGGAGAAACCATTGGAGATGCTCTAAATTACACATAGCCACCCTTAAATTACGGCACTTTTCATATAACCAACCATAAAATCACAAATTACGATAAAATATCCATAAAGCAAATCTATTTTCAAATGACTACTCACCCATTAAATCTTATGGCTCATTTGGTATAAGTATATAAGATAAATGGAATGAAAACATATTTTGTATGGGAAAATATATTTAGATGAGAGAATAATTTCATTTTTTGTATGAAAAATAAGATACGAGGGGTAATTATTAGAGGGGTATATGAGATATGATTACCCCTTGTTCAAATGGGTAATTCAAAGGGGAATATAAAACCAATTTTGTATTAATAGTTTGAAGAAGAGGGTAGTGATTAAATTTTTTAACAATGTATCTTAAACTATAAATTGTCTATATTTATTTTTTTTCCATTTGCCTTTCTAAAATTTAAATCAAACAAGCCGTTAGTTTTTGCGTTTGGAATGATAATTAAAAATACTCATATTTCGAGTTTATCTATATAATACTTTAAATTAGAATACTTTGATGATGTGTCATATTCTCCTTGATTTTAGTTAATTCAACCAATCCCATATTTTCTACTTTTTTTATTTTTTATTTTTTCCTTTCTCCTATATTTAATTATTGTTTTTATTCTTCCTATTATATTTTTAAATCAATCATATTCTTTTTTTATTTGATACATATTTGTTAACAATCTATATATATCAATAGTATAATACTAAAAGAGAAGTCGCTTACGCCATGTGGCGACTTCTCCTTTAATGTAGGGATTTTTAGTTAGGGGGCTAATTAACTTATTTTGCATAATTCAATTAAAAATTAATTCAATATCTATCTATCTATCTATTAATCTTTATTAATATTATAATTAATAATACTAATCTATTTGGATATCTAGATATTATGGTCAGTTGGTTTAGATATTCAAGGGATCATATCCTTAATAATTATCTTTACCAATTATTTTAATTATCTTATTTAGTTTTACACATTTTCCATTTCTATTTAATCCATTTCATACATTTGCCCGTCATTATACGTTTGACGATAATCGGCGAGTCACTTTTCCATTTCTTAAAAACCTCTACTCTGATAATTCCATTGCCTTTCTGATGCGGGGCCATCCAAGACACCTCCGGACACACCTATACTTGGGGATGGACCTATGATTCAAGCTCGTGAGAATGGTGTGATCTTCAAGAGGAAGAAGAAGGCTCCACCTTGGGTCGTTCGTTTTTGGGTTCGTTCATGCACAATTGATTTGACATCTCAGTAAAATGAGTCGTACGGATTAAATAATAATCGGATTGGATCGTGTCATACCTTGTCGGAACAAGGACGAAGAGATCTACAACTTTATTGTTGAAGGTTTTTCCAGATTCGACCTATAGATTGGCCGAAAATCACATTCTTTGAAGTTGTCACTGTTTTGACGGGAATTTGTGTTGGAACTTTCTTTTTATTGCTATTTTTAGAGATTTTATTTACTTAAGTTATTTTTAGTATTTTAGGGATTTAAGTTAATTTCTATTTTATTTATTATTTTTATCTTAAATCAGCCCCTAGGTTATAAGAAGGGTTGATTCCTCTATTGTAACGCAGACGCCTCTTTCTTATGAATGAAATTTCCTTTGTGTGAAACACATGGAGAGAAAGTCGATCGATTCGTAGTGTGGCTCATCGATTGCAAATTGGTTATAGATCTAACTTGGTTTGCTTTGAGTTCGTCAACCTCGCGAGAGCTTGGTGATCCTGGTAATCACAAGTCCTCTCTTTGTGCCTCCAAGTTGTCTGCTTGGTTGTGTAAGGTTGTAGAGGCGGGCTTTGTAGTCGTTGATACTTGGTTTCTACTCTCTAAGGAGGCATGTGGTCTTTATCTCGTTCTATCTTTGTTCGAATCACCCAATCTATCGGTCTTTCATTGATTTTGTCGAGTCTTCTATTGCTGCGTTTTCGTGTCTTTGTTCTTGTTCTTGAGTCTTTGCTTCCGTTATTGTCTTTTGAGTCTTGATTGTCGAAGATCGGACCATCCTACGGCTAACCCCGTATCACTTTCTATCAAATTATAACCATATTTTGGTAATTTTTAAATTTTGTAGGTATTTGAATCCATTGATAAAATGTTACTGACGATTTGAATTTTAATCTTTTACATTTTTTATTGATTTATATTCGATTCTAACAATGCTTTTTTCTCAGGTCGAAGATGAACGATTTAACTTTATTGGATGATCTAAAGGCAAAAGGAAACTACAAAAATTCAAGTTCGTGTTATTCACATTTGAAAAAGTAAAAGTTCGTAGAGTGGATATATATGAAGTCAAGTTCGTGTTTTTCTTAGTCCTGTGTTATCTTCCCTGCTAATTTCAGTTCTATGTGGTGTCATATTATTTCACCAATCCTTCATGCTAAATTGTGGTATTTTTGGAATTTGTTTTCTTTAAATAAATAAATAAATAAATATTACTCCGTAATATTTAAGTGGTATGTTCTGTAATCCTATCTGGTTGTTACAATACCATAATCGGATAAACATTATTTTTATTTTAGTTTTTATTGGTTAAAAATAAATGAAGGAATAATCAACTAATTGTGTAAGACATGCTATTATGCTAATGATCAATTATAAAATTAGTTCACAATTTTTACTGATTCTATCTCATTGTCATCATAGAATGTATATAATATAATGAGATAGTCCATTTTTAAAAGACATATATTTGATTTGTCATATTCTTTCTTTGATACAATGGAATTGAAGAAAACTTCATATGGAGATCTCTACCATCGATATAAGATCAAAAAGTCAAATAATTCCAGCAGTTTCATGCATTGTCATTGCATCTCTAAAATGAAAAGGTTATGTGAAAATTAATGTATGATATTGCACGTCATTAGATTTTAAAAAAAGACCGTGTCTTGGACACGGGAACGGTACTATTAATACTTTAAATTAGAAGACTTTGATGATGTGTCATCTTCTCCTTGATTTTAGTTAATTCAACCAATCCCATATTTTTTACTTTTTTTATTTTTTATTTTTTCCTCTCTCCTATATTTAATTATAATTTTTATTCTTCCCTTTATATTTTTAAATCAATCATATTCTTTTTTACTTGATACATATTTGTTAACAATCTATATATCTATATAATACTTTAAATTAGAAGAATTTGATGATGTGTCATCTTCTCTTTGATTTTAGTTAATTCAACCAATCCCATATTTTCTACTTTTTTATTTTTTATTTTTTCCTCTCTCCTATATTTAATTATTATTTTTATTCTTCCCTTTATATTTTTAAATCTATATAATACTTTAAATTAGAAGACTTTGATGATGTGTCATCTTTTCCTTGATTTTAGTTCATTCAACCAATCCCATATTTTCTACTTTTTTATTATTTATTTTTTCCTCTCTCCTATAATTAATTATTATTTTTATTCTTCCCTTTATATTTTTAAATCAATCCTATTCCTTTTTTATTTGATACATATTTGTTAACAATTGGGCTTAATTCAAAACATTGAATTGAATTTAATATAGTTACTGGGCTTAACTCAAATTTATTTCCTTTAATTATTTGTTTCTCCTTCTGTTTATCTTTTCAAACAAATTACATTTTTTCTTTTAGTTTTATCACATTTACTATATATATATTTTCTTAAAATAAAAGATTTTTTAGAATTTTTTTTAATAGGTGATTAAATCTAAATTGGTTGATGAATAATGAGATCTATTTTCTACGTTCATTGGTCATAGAGTTGGTTAATTGATTTCTTTTACACTTCCAATAGTTGTTTGATTTGGAGAACACTAACTCAAACCTCAAGAGGGAGTTAAATAATATTAAAACGATATAATATAAGCATTTTCAATAGCTGTTTCATTTCTGTTACTTTTTTTAAAGTTTCATCCGTTATTACTTCAATTACCCAATTAACCAATGTTTATCTCTTTTATTTAACCAAAAGATTACACATTTATCCTAATTTCATATCTGCAGAGATTTTTTAAATTTAGTTTAAACCGTTTTATTTAAAACCATTAAACTTTACAGATCTGTAGAGATTTTTAAACCAATTACAAAACATTATGTTACTTTTTGTTAAAATAATTAAAATTTTCAGATCTGCGGGGATTTTTTAACCAATTACAAACCATTCTGTTACTGTTATTTTTTTAAGTTCCATCCTTTATTATTTCAATTAACCAATTAACCAATGTTTATCTCTTTTATTTAACAAAAAAAATACACATTTATCCTAATTTCATATCTACAGAGATTTTTTAAATTATTAAAAACCGATCGATATTACTTTATTTTTGAAGTTCTATCCGCTATTAATTTCAGATCTGTAGAGATTTGTTTTACCGTTTTACTCTCATTCTTGAATTTGTAAATAAAGAGCGGCCATATCCGAGGTTCGAACTGGGGACCTTTGGGTACTACCCGCAAGTCATTTCCAGTGAGCCATTCCGGAATGGTTAATCAAAATTTATATATAACCAGAATCGAATATAACAGAGAACTCACTTCTCCTCCTTCCTCTTCCACCGGTCATTGGGTAGTCCTCTCATCTGGAATTCAATAGTTTATACAACAAACATAAAAACCTAAATAAATTCATCAATGTTTATCTCATTTCTAACCAAAAGATTACAAATCTATCCTCTAAAAAGGGATTTAGACGGTTTATAATTGTTGCACATGTTCGTATCTATCTGTTGTGAGCTAAATCTGCCATATTTTACAGTAACTTTAATATCGTTTTCTGCATACTTTGCATACATTTGGGTTAGATAGTACGGAATCTATGTAGTTTATGTTTATTTGCCAAATTATGGAATCTACACCAGTTTCTGTTTAAATTCGCAGAATTCGAGACGTTTTACAACAATTCTAAGGAAGGTCAGAAAAGCTCGGAAAACAACTACAGAAGTCCAGAATCTGAGAGTACAGAACCAGGACAAACCGAGCTAAAGCCAGGGCTACTCTATGTCAAGTACATCTTACTCGATGTCGAGTAGAGAGCCCAGGCGGACTTGGTCGACAAAGCCTGGTCGAGAAAGCTGAGCCAGACCAACCCCACTCCTGGAACGCAACTCGATCTCGACAAGCCCTAGTCGAGATCGACGACACCTCAGCGCCAAACCCGGAGACGACGAGAAGAGGAGCTGATCGACAAGCCGAGGACAAAGACGACCAGGCAGCATTCGCTGCCAGTGATTAGACTCGCTGCAGCGAGCCACTCGCTGCCGCGGAAATCCTCGCTGCCAGCGGGATGCACCAAGACGACGGAGCTCGCCGACTCGCTCCAGCGGAAGGGGTGTCTCGCACCTGCGGATCGACGAACTCCCTGCAGCGGAAGAAGCGGCTCGCGGAAGCGGAAAGGAAGAACCCAACTCGATGTCGATGAGCCCTTGTCGAGATCGACTAGACCCGTGAGCCAAGTCCGAGCCACATCGAGCACCAGCTAACCGAGACGACAAAGCCGAGCCAGTCGACAACACTCCTACTCGATGTCGACAAGACCCTTGTCGACATCGACGACGAATCCAGAAGCTGTGTGACGTGGCTTGACGAATCCTACTTGGTGTGGGATTACTTGGGCTCGAAGAAGGCCGAGAATCTATCCAATCTATCAAGATACATCATAGAAGAGAGTTTTATCCACTTTGAGACAATTTAGATATATTTAGATTTAATTTCTTTATCGCTTTTATTTATCCTTAAGCATTTTAGATATAGTTTTAGATATAGATATAGATATTCTATCCTTGAGTAGCAAGGAATAGAAAGCCCATGGGGCTCAGTTTTATTAATTCAATTTCAGTTAGAGAAGTAGTTCCACAGAGACGGTTTAGGGAGTTCAGAGGTTTTAAGGGTTTTGGCGTTCAACCAGAGTTGGATCATCGGGATTGTAAAGGCTTTGAATTTAGTTAATGCAAGTTTTTATTTCTTTCTAATCAATGTCTGAGTTCGCGATGAGGCGTGAGTAGTCCACCCACTTCTAGGGTTGGGGCGAGCCCGACGATAGCCATGCGCGTTTGAGTCTCTGTGCGATTTAGGAGCAAGTGTGAGCATCATGCCTCTATCAATCTGGCGGAAAGTAAAGATAGGATGCATAGAACCTGTGGTTGCCAAGCTATACATCCCTACAGGTATAGTTGAGAACGTCCCTGTCCAGGTTGGTAAATTCTTTGTTCCAGTTGATTTCCTTATCATAGACTGTGCTGAAGATCCTACTAGCCCTATTATTCTTGGTAGACCATTCTTAGCTACTGCAGATGCCAAAATAAGTGTCAAGAATAGATCGCTCACCTTCACCATAGGCGATGAGGTTTTGGATTTCTCTTTTGGCCCTGTAAAAGAGGAAATTTCATGGCTGGAGGTGAAAAGCATCAGCAACCACGGGACCAAGCAAACAGCGAGGAAAGGTGCTGACGTTGTACTCGAGATCGACAAGACCAACTCGATCTCGACAAGAGACATACTCGATCTCGACAAGCCTTCGTCGATGTCGACAAACACTACTGTGCCAGAAACTTGCCAAGATCCTAAGTATGGGGTCCTTGTACTCGAAGTCGACCAGCTGTACTCGATGTCGACTAGCCCCAAGCCCAAAGATTCCTGTTTTGGGTCCAAAAAGGCAAGTTCAGGTATGAATCCTACTCCTCCTCAGTCCATAAAGAAAATTATAAATGATTTAAGGGGAGATAAGACACCGTGGCAAGAGAATCTGCGAAAACTGAGAGCTGGAAGGAAGAAGAAGAAAGAGAAGGGAGATGATGCAAGCAACAACCTATCAGTTGAGCTTGCATACTACCAGCAGGACCTAGATGATCCAGGAGAAGGGCCAAGCATGAGAGGGCCTCACAATAAGGGTCCTTGAGCGCAAAAGGAGAAGTTGGCCTAGCGACTCTAAAATCTAGAACATGTATATAAAACTTTATGAATTTTTGGGACTTTTGAATTTTTTGTTTTTGGTTTTTGGTTTTAGGGTTTTATGTCTTTTAGAATGTTTTATGTGGATAGTCTTGTTTTGTGTGTAATCGAACACTTTTAGGTCGGCTAGCATAAAAGGATCACGAAAAGTGGAATAAGAAGTCCCTGAAAAACAGTCAAAATCGACGAAGGCATAAGACACCGTGGCAAGAGAATCTGCGAAAACTGAGAGCTGGAAGGAAGAAGAAGAAAGAGAAGGGAGATGATGCAAGCAACAACCTATCAGTTGAGCTTACATACTACCAGCAGGACCTAGATGATCCAGGAGAAGGGCCAAGCATGAGAGGGCCTCACAATAAGGGTCCTTGAGCGCAAAAGGAGAAGTTGGCCTAGCGACTCTAAAATCTAGAACATGTATATAAAACTTTATGAATTTTTGGGACTTTTGAATTTTTTGTTTTTGGTTTTTGGTTTTAGGGTTTTATGTCTTTTAGAATGTTTTATGTGGATAGTCTTGTTTTGTGTGTAATCGAACACTTTTAGGTCGGCTAGCATAAAAGGATCACGAAAAGTGGAATAAGAAGTCCCTGAAAAACAGTCAAAATCGACGAAGGCATAAGACACCGTGGCAAGAGAATCTGCGAAAACTGAGAGCTGGAAGGAAGAAGAAGAAAGAGAAGGGAGATGATGCAAGCAACAACCTATCAGTTGAGCTTGCATACTACTAGCAGGACCTAGATGATCCAGGAGAAGGGCCAAGCATGAGAGGGCCTCACAATAAGGGTCCTTGAGCGCAAAAGGAGAAGTTGGCCTAGCGACTCTAAAATCTAGAACATGTATATAAAACTTTATGAATTTTTGGGACTTTTGAATTTTTTGTTTTTGGTTTTTGGTTTTAGGGTTTTATGTCTTTTAGAATGTTTTATGTGGATAGTCTTGTTTTGTGTGTAATCGAACACTTTTAGGTCGGCTAGCATAAAAGGATCACGAAAAGTGGAATAAGAAGTCCCTGAAAAACAGTCAAAATCGACGAAGGCCAAGTCGACGGCGACGAGGAGGAGCAGCCCAGACACTACTCGATCTCGAGTAGGCCAACTCGACATCGACAAGCCCAGACGCTCCTCGACTTCAGAAAACCACTAGACGCACACGAGGCTCCTCGAGATCGACTACCCTGTACTCGAGATCGACAAGCCTACCTCTACTCTACATGCACTGATCTACCTTACTCGATGTTTTATCCTGTGAGTTCCTTCCTTTACTCTTGTTTTTATTTGATTTTATACAGTGGGGACACTGTAAAATTTAAGTATGGGGTGGGGGAAGGGCTTACTTTGTGCATATTTTCTGTGCATGTTTAAAAATTATTTCTTTGGATTGCTACATGGCTATTTCGGAATGCATTATTGATTTATGGGCTTATATGCATGTTTTCCAAAGTTTGAAAAGTGACCCCCATTGAAAATTTTGGTTAATGTCATGGAAGCTTATATTGGACTCGACGATGCAAAAATTGGATTCATTAGAGATATAGCATGAAATTGCCTAGTAAAGGGAAGTCACAATGAAGTGCATTATTTTCTTGAAAACCATGAAAGAAGGTAAAATTTGAAGTTGCTTTTGACATAATGCATGATAAGATGATGGAGGACTTTATATTTCCATATAATGCTCATTGTTTGAAATCCTAGCCTTACCTATGCTTATGCATCACAAAAGCCATAATATGCCTTATTTCAATTATTGCTCCACATGACCTAAATATTTGCCATTCTTTACCTTATCCGGGGATTATGTTGAGAATGATGTTACATTATGGAGATTATTATATGGCGATTGTGTCATTATTAATCATTATTGGAGTTTGGAAGGAAATTGTTTGAAATATATGGAAAATTTAATGAGTGAAAGAAAATCCAATCACCTCAGGAGATAAAGGTAGATTGACCCTGCTCTCTGAGATAATAATTTGGAGAGATGGGACACATTGTGAGGAGTCCAAAGCACTAAGTATCCGGGGCCATTCATGACACCCATGTTTGCGACTCGCGAGAAGGCAGTGCTGAGGTCAGAGAGGTAAAAGCATTATTGTTGATAAAAGCATTATGAAAGGTGATGAATTTTATGAGAAGGAATGTGGAAATTCAAATTTTGGAAATACTCCATTTCCCCGGATCATTAACACCACATTGCCAGAAACTGCCCACCTTTTAGCCTTTTACCAAATCTACTCCTTATTTGAGCTTAAATTGAAGTCCTCTTGATTATCAATGCTTTGTCACTTATAAATGTTTTTGCTTAACCCTCCTTTTGTGAGTAGATGTTGCTTTGATATAATTGCACATGCATGGATTTGTGACACTAGTACCTTTTCGAGGATGGTAATTGACTGTTGGGTTATATAAGAATGAATCTGATATGTTGAGAGTTTTGATTTCTTCCCCTGAATGACAGATAAAGGTATTGCTTAAGGACAAGCAAGCTTAAGTATGGGGTGTTTGTTGTGAGCTAAATCTGCCATATTTTACAGTAACTTTAATATCGTTTTCTGCATACTTTGCATACATTTGGGTTAGATAGTACAGAATCTATGTAGTTTATGTTTATTTGCCAAATTATGGAATCTACACCAATTTCTGTTTAAATTCGCAGAATTCGAGACGTTTTACAGCAATTCTAAGGAAGGTCAGAAAAGCTCGGAAAACGACTACAGAAGTCCAGAATCCGAGAGTACAGAACCAGGACAAACCGAGCTAAAGCCAGGGCTACTCTATGTCGAGTACATCTTACTCGATGTCGAGTAGAGAGCCCAGTCGGACTTGGTCGACAAAGCCTGGTCGAGAAAGCTGAGCCAGACCAACCCGACTCCCGGAACGCAACTCGATCTCGACAAGCCCTAGTCGAGATCGACGACACCTCAGCGCCACACCCGGAGTCGACGAGAAGAGGAGCTGATCGACAAGCCGAGGACGAAGACGACCAGGCAGCATTCGCTGCCAGCGATTAGACTCGCTGCAGCGAGCCACTCGCTGCCGCGGAAATCCTCGCTGCCAGCGGGATGCACCAAGACGACGGAGCTCGCCGACTCGCTCCAGCGGAAGGGGTGTCTCGCACCTGCGGATCGACGAACTCGCTGAAGCGGAAGAAGCGGCTCACGGAAGCGGAAAGGAAGAACCCAACTCGATGAGCCCTTGTCGAGATCGACTAGACCCGTGAGCCAAGTCCGAGCCACATCGAGCACCAGCTAACCGAGACGACAAAGCCGAGCCAGTCGACAACACTCCTACTCGATGTCGACAAGACCCTTGTCGACATCGACGACGAATCCAGAAGCTGTGTGACGTGGCTTGACGAATCCTACTCGGTGTGGGATTACTTGGGCTCGAAGAAGGCCGAGAATCTATCCAATCTATCAAGATACATCATAGAAGAGAGTTTTATCCACTTTGAGACAATTTAGATATATTTAGATTTAATTTCTTTATCGCTTTTATTTATCCTTAAGCATTTTAGATATAGTTTTAGATATAGATATAGATATTCTATCCTTGAGTAGCAAGGAATAGAAAGCCCATGGGGCTCAGTTTTATTAATTCAATTTCAGTTAGAGAAGTAGTTCCACAGAGACGGTTTAGGGAGTTCAAAGGTTTTAAGGGTTTTGGCGTTCAACCAGAGTTGGATCGCCGGGATTGTAAAGGCTTTGAATTTAGTTAATGCAAGTTGTTATTTCTTTCCAATCAATGTCTGAGTTCGCGATGAGGCGTGAGTAGTCCACCCACTTCTAGGGTTGGGGCGAGCCCGACGATAGCCATGCGCGTTTGAGGTAAAAGATCCGACCTTTATCATGTTTTGAGCATTTTCCTACTTGTTTATGTGTTTATTACCCGTCTAATGGAGATCCATGTTGACAACTTGGATTATAAACATAAAATCGGTAGAGACAATTAGGGTTTCTTGAAAGAGTAGTCTAATTGTTGGAAAAGGCGAAAGCTTAGTCCTTTGATGCGATTTACATGATAATTTGTTTGGTTCTGCCTTATGCATGCTTGGTTATCGTTGTTGCAAACCCCAATCTTGGAAGCCTTTTAAATTAAGTTTAGTTCGAAATCCTAAAGCTTTTGCATTTATTTTATTTCGTTTTAATTTCTGTCTTACTCGAGATCGAATAGCACTCGTCGATCTCGACTACTGATTTTCGACCCAAAGTCGTTGTAGCTTACTTGTGCAGGTACTCGACGAGACGAAGCGAAGTCGACAAGGACTGTACTCGACATCGAGTAGCCCCTCGTCGATACCGACGAGCCTCTGCCTGTGACTGCTGCTGCGCTGTGTTCGACTGTGCCTGACCCCTGTCGACTAACCCTTAGTCGAGTTCGAGTACTACTGTTGTCGACTTCCGTTCGTGAGATTACTTCGCTGCCTAGGATCCGCTGACACGCTTCCTCGTGGATCGATCCTGACTTCCCACTACTGCATCAGGAGGAGGTCTTGTAATTATTTGCAAGGGACGGAATCTGGTTTGCTGTGATTTATTTCTATTTTATTATTGCATACTCGATTTCCTCCTATCAGCACTATCCTAACTTAATAGTCAACAGTAATCTATATCTCATTTCTCATTCCAAACTAAAAGATTTGATATCTACTATAAATCTTCTAGAAATAATAGAAAATAAAAATAAAATCAGCTGCTGCAGACGTAAAAACTCATATAAAAACAGGAAATTCATCAATGTTTATCTATTTTTTAACCAGAAGATTACAAATCTATTGTCTAAAAAAGGATTTAAAATGTTTATTCATATCTATTTATCTATTTCTATTATTATTCTATTATCTCTCCTAACTTAATACAGCAAAAGGAGCCACAAACCATAATGTGTTTGATATTACAAATAAAATATAATTCCACATAAATAATCCAATATTAATAAGATAATTCAATTTAGCAGATAATGCACACCCACATAAATAATCTCATTGCACAAAATTCCAATCCAAATTCGATTTCGACATTCCCATTGCACAAAACCCCCAATTCAAATCTCATTGTTATTCAACAACCACTGTTATTCCAATCCCATTGCACAAAATTCCAATCCAAATTCGATTTCAACATTTCCTCTACACAAAACCCCCAATTCGATTCCCATTGTTATTCGAATCCAAAATTACAATCCCATTGCACAAAACCCCCCAATTTGATTTCAACATTCCAATCCAAATAAATCAACCCTAGATCATTTTATTTGTTAAACCAAACCGGTGAAAATTAAAATGAGATTATGGATAATCGATTGGGACTTGGGAGTTGGGAGTGGTACCTGAGAAAGGAGGCCGGACAGAAGACGGTGCGGAGACAGCAGCAAAGAGGTCGAACAGAGGCGATGAGTCGGCGACGAAGATGGTCTGCTTCTGCTCGGCAACAAACTCGACGACAACACTTCAACAGTCGCCTGGGCTACCTGAGAAGGGAGTGGCGCCTGGGCTCGCCGGAGTCGTCGGTGACGAAGGTAGAGAGCAAGCGGGGCAGCCGAGGTCCGGGCTAGACTGGAGGTTGACGGTGAGGTGATTGAGCAAATGGAGGTCGAATGAGCGGGCGGTGGTGCTCCGAAGAAAGTTAGGACTTATGAGCAGTAAACGGGTATTTGATTTTTTGGGGTTTTTCTCAAAACGATGCTGTTTTTTTTTTACTAGCTCATTATTGCTAAGAGGGTAAATCCTTATTTATTGTGAAAAAAATATTTTTAATCCATTATTTTAGAATGTTTCATTATAAATAATTGATCTAAATGACATTTACTCCATTTATATACTTTATATTGTAATAGTCCTATTAAATATGTAACGGCCCGGAATTATGATTCCCGGGTTACCTTTCGAGGGATGAAAGCCCTCATTAGGATCTTGCGCCCCGAGTACAGGTTGAAGGTTTGAAATTCTATCCTAACATTTTAAAGTGGGATTTCATACCCAAAATTCGAAGGGATCGTTGGAATCCCCGGGGAAGTCCCCTGTACCTGTCATAAGTCTAAGCGTGGAAAATCAACAGTCATGCAAATAGTAGAATCAAGGTGTAGTACAAGAGGGTAACATGGCAGAGCCGAGTCAAAGCCAAATCAATAAGCGCATTTATCGAAATTTAATATACAATGTTAGTGGGGTTAAACCATTTCTTTGAGATCGCCCAAGAGAGTTCCCACGTCACGGAAACAAGGAATAATCATGCTGCAAAACAAACCTAAAAAAAATGTATGCGGGGCGGTGTCAGATCGAAGCCCTACGCAATATAATCCCAAACAAGCAGACATATACACACGCTAGTCCTAATAACGATGCTTCTAGGTGCAAGGCAGAATATTAACACACTAGCACGGTCCTAAGATCAAGTGTATAAATATAATAAGGCCTTAGCACCGAATACCAAGTGGTATATCCCTCTCCTACCTCCACCCCCTTCCGGTAGGGCGGAGACTAGCCAGCTCGTGAATGCATTCATTCATAATCGGGCGGCACGCATGCCCAACCCACTCCACAATAAAGCCCGCAGGCATCTCATAATATAAGGAAGTTCATAACTCGATTGACTCAGGACGGGACCCGATGAGACTAGGTCGTCCTATAACCCTAGCAATGACTCTAGTTACTTCACAGATAACGGCCGTTCTGTTTACAAAAGCAATGAGTAAACCAATGCTCAATCATGAGTGCAATCCTAGCAGGATACTACATGGCATGCTTTATCATGAATGCAAGCACCTAGTATGCACATGGCTACAAGCAGAGAGATCTCTTTTCGAATCTGAGTGAGCTCATATAGGAACTCACCTGGAAGTGCAGAACAGCAAAAGGCAACAACTAGGTATACAGAAAGCCAACATGTCATAGATGATCACCTAACACATACATCCGTAATATAAATAAGTATACTTCTAATGTTACTTAAAGCATATAATATCACACACAAGTCATCAATTTTATTCATCAAGTTAGGCAAGGTAAGTCATTTTTCCAAGATTTTCCAAAACTCTTTTGAAACCTCAAGTTAGATCAAATCACCATTCAAAACGCTTTCTCAAATCATCCCAAAAATCTATTTATAAAACATTACCCTTTCATCAACTTCATTATTATTTTAAGACAAATCCGACAAGGTTAGTATATTTCCAAATCCTCTTTTTAAAACTCAAGTCTAATATTATAGTTTAAATCTCAACAATAATAATATTTAATATAGGATATTTCATTTATTTATTTATAGAACCCAACTCTCTATTAAAATTACCAAATCCAACCCTTTATTTATAACCTTTAAAATCGAATCCCCGTTGTTAAGACTCCCAACGAATTCATTCTATAAATTGGCCCAAATCTTTTTAATTTCTGAAAAGGAAGAAAAAGGCCCAAAACCACATTTCCTTTTCAAAACACCCAGCCCGGCCCAAAATGAAACAGGCCCATTCTCATTTAAATGAACCGAACCAGTTTTGGTTAATTAAATACTTAAACCGGTTCAACAAAATAAAACAAAAAAACCAACCCAACCCAATCACTGTTCATCTCCTCCCCCCTATACTCCCTGCGTTCAAAATTGAGCAAGAGGAAGAGGAACAGGGGAGGCTCGCCGGCGACACTGCACTCCGACCACCCCAACCCGACACTAGAGGCCAGAAAACGAGCAAGAAAAGGAAGGAGAGGAAGGAGTGCTCACCGAGGTTCTTAGGGCTCATCGGAGGGGAGCTCGGGGGCTGCGTCCGGGCTCGATTCGCGTTCTCGGAGCTCGTCGGAGTCGCGCCGGGCTTCTTCGGAGGCGGATCTGCGTGTTTCTTGGCCTAGATTGAAGGTGAGGGTGAGAAAGGAGGGACCTTGCCTTAGGATTTTCGATCGAAGGTGGGAGGGAGCTTACCGGATAAAACAAGGAAAGGAGGAGGAGCCGCTCGCGCTCGGGCTAGCGTTTGGTGGTCGACGGGAGGTGCTCAGGGAAGGCGTCGGCCGCTCCTGGCGGCTCCGGCCACTACCGGTGGCTGCTGGAGACTCCCGGAGGCGTGGGTGCTCCTGCTAATGGCGCCTCGGGGTGGAAGGATAAAGATGGAAGTGGTGGTGTGCGGCGGGAGTGGAGGAAGCTTTGGAGCTCAAGTCTCTCGGCAACTTTCCAAGGGAAGAAGGGGGTTTTGAAATTAACATGAAAGGTGGAGAATGGGTGGTGGGATTTGTGTTGCTTTGCTGCCTATCAGGTCAAAGATATTTGCAGGAGTGTTTGGCATTTTGTACACAAAATAGTGTACAACTTGAGAGGAAGGGGATAAGATTTTACCTCAATTAGGAGGGATGAGATGGAGAATGGGTGCATCAGATAGAAAGTGATCTGCAGGTCTGATAGAAAACAAAGGGGAAGAAGACAAAGTGTTCCCAAAATCAAAAATTATGAATACCGAAAGGTAAAACCTAAAACCCGCTCTCTCGGTCTTATCTCGACTCGTTTCAAATAAAATTTAAATTTTCCAATTCGAATTTAATAATGAAATCCGGACATCATTTCAAATTCTCGGCATATAAAAGAGAAATAAAATCTATTTTGCAAAATTTTAAAATTTGATAGGAATCCGCTTTAAGAGTTTCGAATTCTATTTATTAAATTAAGGACAAGTTTTCCTTAAAATATCCAATTTAATTTCATTTTTAATTTCTTTTTCCGAAAATTAGGATTTAAAAATCCGAGCCTTTACACATATGACGATAAATTTCACAAAAGACTCGAAATTCATATCCAAAACACTAGATAATATATTCATATAGTTTGACAATAAACTTCACATAATATGAATTATTTCAAATAATTACATTATAGTTTGATTATTTCAAATAATTACAGTATATTTAATGACAAATTGATATATTCTTATGCCTTACAATACACTATTTTTATATTTTATTATTAATACTATTAATTAAATATTGTATAGGAAATATCTACAAATTTTGCTCATATTCTCACATCTCTAAATTTACTTATCACAAAAAAAACTAATAAGAATATATTAACATGGTAGATAACAACAAAATAATAAATAGCTATGTCGTTTTCATATTATTATAATAGTATAATACATCTAATAAATAATGTAAATAAGTTATGACAATATCTTCTATAAAATATAATATAATTTACAAACCCGTGCGTTACGCACGGGCACTATGCTAGTAATTACTTAATTCAAAATACATTATGCTTACGTGGCAGCCTCTCCACGTTTCACTTCTTTTCACCTTATCACGCTTTTTCTTTTAATTTTCCTTTTTTACCCATTTACTAACCATTGAGTTTAATTCAAAATATCTATCGATATAATATCTTAATTTATAATACTTTTGATGATGTGTTAACACCTCCTTAATTTAAAATTTTTAAACTAATCACCATTTTCTCTTATTATTAATTTTCTTTTTTTCTCTTTATCTCTTTCATACATTTACATTTTTCTCCTTTTTTGTTTTACCCATTTACTAACCATCTATATCTATATATCTATATAATAACTTAATTCATAATACTCTATGCTTACGTGGCAGCCTCCTCATGTTTCACTCCTTCTTGCCCAATCAGATTTTTTTTCTTTTTATTTTTTTCCCTCTTCACATTTCCATTATTCCCTTTATCTAATCAATCACATTTTTCCTTTTTTTTTCTTGCCCAAACACATTTACTAACTATTGGGCTTAATTCAAAACATTGAATTCAATCTAATATAACTATTGGACTTAATTCAAATTTATTTACTAACTATTAAGCTTAATTCAAATTTATTTACTAATTATTAGGCTTAATTCAAATTTATTTACTAACTATTGGGTTTAGTTCAAAATATTGAATATAACGGTTGGTTATGACATATCACATTTGAACAAAGTTACAATGATATTGATACTATTACTACTGAGTAATTTAAAATATCTATATTTATGTCTTATAAAATCATACTTAACATGAGATTTTTAAAAAAAAACTGAGAGAATTATAAGATAAATTTATTGTAAAGTTTTTTTATGATTTTTATCTTAACTTTTATTAATATTTTATACTTATATATATATTATTAACATTTTAGTTTTAAAAAACCGCGCCATGGCGCGGGAATTATACTAGTAATACTTTAAATTAGAAGAATTTGATGATGTGTCATCTTCTCCTTGATTTTAGTTAATTCAACCAATCCCATATTTTCTACTTTTTTTATTTTTTATTTTTTCCTCTCTCCTATATTTAATTATTATTTTTATTCTTCCCTTTATATTTTTAAATCTATATCTAATCTATATACATATACTAAAACCGATGCATTGAAGCCTGTGTGGCGGCGCGTGAGTGAATCTGCCTACGTGGCGGCGCGTGAGTGCGTCTCGCAAAGCTTTCTCCCGTCAAAAAGGAAATCTAATAAAAATAATTATTTTATTTTACCATTAACGGATATAATTGGATAGATGGAATATCTTATAAAAGAGTAAATATTATATAAGGAAAAAACTATATCAATATAATTAAACATAGTAGTAGTAGTAGTAAAAATAATTAATAAAACTAATTTTTATAGTCATACTTACCAAAAATATTAATAGATAAATATTTAATATTTGATAGGAGCTATTTTATTTATATTTAGATTATTTTTGGTGGAAAGAATTATTTATATCAAAATCAATCATTTAATAATTGTTATTTTATATCTATCTATATTATTTTTTGAGGCCAAAATAAATAATTAAAATATTATATAGCCATATATGTAGTCACAATCCATCCGTATATAGATATTTTAGTAAACTAATGTAATAAATAAATACTAAATATTTAATAAAAAATAATATTAAAATATTTTTAAAAATCAACTATTTAATTAAATTACATGAGATTTAATTAACCATAGATTAGAAAAAAAAAACTTTTACGTAGTACCTTATAAATGTGAATTTTATTTATATTTTGAGAGAATCTAATTAAAAGATATTTAGATTATATATAACCAGCCGAACTAATTTTATTTATATTATTTTTTGAAATAAAAATAATTTATATTTAGATTAACGCATTCTCCGTACACGGGACGGGCCCTACACTAGTATAATACTAAAACAGATGTTGAAGGATGCCACGTGGCGGCACCTCCTTAAATCAGGCTTACGTGGCAAGTTCTCCTTTAATGTGGCCCCACCTAAATAATTAATTCAATTTACTCAATTATTAATTAAAATAAATCTAAAATCTTTTTTCCTAGATTAAAGTGATTTAAAATTTTTTAAATACCAATTAATTATTTTTTTATAATAACTTTAATTTATTTTTTCTCATTTATCTAATATCTAATATCTAATATAATACTAAAACAGATGTTGAAGGATGCCAAATGGCGGCACCTCCTTAAACCAGGCTTACGTGACAAGTTCTCCTTTAATGTGGCCCCACCTAAATAATTAATTCAATTTACTCAATTATTAATTAAAATAAATCTAAAATCTTTTTTCCTGGATTAAAGTGATTTAAAATTTTTTAAATACCAATTAATTATTTTTTTATAATAACTTTAATTTATTTTTTCTCATTTATTTTGAATTAAAACTCAATATATTTTTTAGTTACCACATTTTACCCAAAAATTAGTTATTTATTTATTTATTAATTCTTTCCCAATGATTGATAGCATTCCATAAATTAGTAATTCCATGACAATTATACAATTTGATTAAAATAATATTTTCAAAGATGGTTAGCATGAGTTTTTAACAGGAATCTAAACATACAAGTTATGAAATTACTAATTTAACCATATAAAATGACAAATGTTAAACATACAAGTTATGAAATCAATAACAGTTTATTTTATGAGCATGTAAATAATATATTCCAAATATATAAATTTAGAAAAATTAAAAATATTTATTATTCAATTTTTACGTAAAAGTTATATATTATATGTTGAAGAAGTTTATGGTGACACGTATCTTCTTCATCACTAATTTAATTTTTTCTAACGGATTGTGTGGCATGTTCATTAATTTCAACCAATGATTTTTTAATAAAAAAAATCAATTTATTCTATTTGAATCTTCTCAAACAAACCTCTTTAATTATTCTTAAACAATAACCCGCTAATTTTAAAATAATTTATTTTATGGTAAATCAATTCTTTATGTGAAAGATATATTATATGTTGATTCAAGTTGTACGTACTTTAACCCTTCCTTTAAAAAGATCTCTTAATTTGATTAAAATAATATTTTGAAAGATGGTTAGCATGTGTTTTTAACAGGAATCTAAACGTACAAGTTATGAAGTTACTAATTTAACCATAGAAAATGACAAATGCTAAACATACAAGTTATGAAATGAATAACTGTTTATTTTCTGAGTATGTAAATAATATATTCCAGATATATAAATTTATAAAAATTAAAAATATTTATTATTCAATTTTTACGTAAAAGATATATATTATATGTTGGAGAAGTTTATGGTGACATGTGTCCTCTTCATCACTAATTTCATTTTTTTAACGGATTTTGTGGCACGTTCATTAATTTCAACCAATAATTTTTTTTAATAAAAAAAATCAATTTATTGTATTTGAATCTTCTCAAACAAACCTCTTTAATTATTCTTAAACAACAACCCACTTATTTTGAAATAATGTTTTTATGGTAAATCAATTCTTTATGTGAAAGATATATTATATGTTGATTCATGTACATACTTTAACCCTTTCTTGAAAAAGATCTTTTAATTGTTATATCCAAAAATAAGTATACAAGCATACAGATATGTAAAAGATTTGATATTAATTAGCATAATTTGATTATATCATATCGATACTTACAATAAAGAAAGAGTCTCTTACACCACATGTCGTCTTAATTGCCTATTGATCGAGGTCCTATGTGGCATTTTATTAATTAATCAAGTCATATATAAATTACTAATTTAATCATAGAAAATGACAAATGCTAAACATACAAGTTATGAAATCAATAACAGTTTATTTTATGAGTATGTAAATAATATATTCCAAATATATAAATTTATAAAAATTTAAAATATTTATTATTCAATTTTTACGTAAAAGATATATATTATATGTTGAAGAAGTTTATGGTAACACGTGTCTTCTTCATCACTAATTTAATTTTTTTAACGGATTGTGTGGCACGTTCATTAATTTCAACCAATAATTTTTTTTAATAAAAAAAATCAATTTATTCTATTCGAATCTTCTAAAACAAACCTCTTTAATTATTCTTAAACAACAACCCACTAATTTCAACCAATAATTTTGAAATATATATATAGGTTGGGTCAGGTGTACACACCCCTTATTGTTTTTTGTGTTAACAAATATAGACCATTGATTGATTAGAAATGGATAGATGAGATTAGTTGAGATTTTTTTTTTTTTTTTTAAAAAAAACAGTAGACCCCACCACTTTTATACGCAACTTTCTGAGGCAAAGCGCGTGTGTTGTTTTTTTTAGAGAACGTTTTTTTTTTTGCAGGGATGATGAGATTTCGGTTGCACTGTGTGTTCAATGAATAATAACTCCAAATTACCGAATAACTCCAAATTATCAATGAATAATGACTCTGAAATTGTCGAATATTCGATAAATTCATTGCTAATTTCAAACAGAGTTTGAATTTCAAGAATCTTGCATCTAATTACCCACCTACAAATGAATAGTTCCTTATTATAAACGAATAGTAACTCCGAACTTGCCGAATACTCGATAAATTCACACACAATTTTATATAGAGTTTGAATTTCAACAAACCGATATCTAATTAACCACCTACAAATGAATAATTTCTTATTATAAACGAATAGTAACTCTGAACTTGTCGAATACTCGATAAATTCACATACAATTTTATACAGAGTTTGAATTTCAACAAACCTATATCTAATTACCCATCTATAAATGAATAATTCCTTATTATAAACAAATAGTAACTCTGAACTTGCCGAATACTCGATAAATTCACACACAATTTTATACAGAGTTTGAATTTCAACAAACCTACATCTATTTGCCTCTATACATATGAATAATTTCTAATTATTAACGAATAATGACTCTGAACTTGCCGAATAGTTGATAAATTCATGAGCTTGAATTCCACAAAACCTACATCTAATTGCCCCCGAATAATTCTTGATTATCAATGAATAATTACTCTGAATTTACCGAATATATGGTTCAAACCACTTATACTACATGGTTCATACCATTTAAAAGCGGGTAGTTAGATGAGCTTTTCATCCCCTTTAGCAGCTCTCCTTTCATGATTGCAAATTTGAGTCGGGGCCTAGCACCTCCCCCTACATCGTCATAGAAGCCAAGCCGGCTAAAGAGGAGATTGGAATCCAATCCAAACTCAAAATTGAAATAAATTGCAGCAGTAGATTGGAATTCAAGTCATGGATGCACTGCAATAGGAGAACAAAGTTAAACAAAACAACAACAGAAAAAAATAGAGTGAATAAGGAAGAAGTTACTTAAGGGGGCGATCGATCTTCATCTTTAACTGTCTCTGAGTTTTTAAAGGTCATGGGATGGTTTGGTGTTCATCCACTTCCGTTTCTGTCGAACGCGGCCACCGGAGAGAGCGATCTCCTAGCAGTGCAGCACCAATCGCCGCTGCCGATGGCCACGTAATTGTCGCCAATCCTGATCGCCTTCGTTCGTTGGATCGCCTCGATCGCACCTCCGAGCGCTACACCTTCGTCACACCTCCGGTAGTTAGATCGTCGATCGTCCACTCCGCCTTCGACGTAGCCTTTGTCGTCCGCTGGATATCGATCGCCTCCCTTCCTCACTGGTCTCTCTCTGATTTTTCGGGTTAGTAAGAGTGGTTAGGGTTTTGATGGATATCACGCGGCACGCGCTATTAATTTAGAGTGGGTGTTCTTATTTTTTATTTAATTTACAATTAAGTCATTAATTTGAATTAATCTTGGCCATCTATTTTGCTTCAACCAATGGCCTAGATTTGTTCACATTTAACATGTTAAGAGTTGTTAACATTTGATCCAAACTCTATATATATATATATATATATATATATATATATATATATATATATATATATATATATATATATAATACTTTAAATTAGAAGACTTTTGATGATGTGTCATCTTCTCCTTGATTTTAGTTAATTCAACCAATCCCATATTTTCTACTTTTTTTTATTTTTTATTTTTTCCTTTCTCCTATATTTAATTATTATTTTTATTCTTCCCTTTATATTTTTACATCAATCCTATTCTTTTTTTTTATTTGATAGATATTTGTTAACAATCTATATATATAATACTTTAAATTAGAAGACTTTGATGATATGTCATCTTCTCCTTGATTTTAGTTAATTCAACCAATCCCATATTTTCTACTTTTTTTATTTTTTATTTTTTCCTCTCTCCTGTATTTTATTATTATTTTTATTCTTCCCTTTATATTTTTAAATCAATCCTATTCTTTTTTACTTGATACATATTTGTTAACAATCTATATATCTATATAATACTTTAAATTAGAAGAATTTGATGATGTGTCATCTTCTCCTTGATTTTAATTAGTTAATTCAACCAATCCCATATTTTCTATTTTTTTTATTTTTTATTTTTTCCTCTCTCCTATATTTTTTTTTATTATTCCCTTTATATTTTTAAATCAATCCTATTCTTTTTTTATTTGATACATATTTGTTAATAATCTATATCTATATAATACTTTAAATTAGAAGACTTTAATGATGTGTCATCTTCTCCTAGATTTTAGTTAATTCAACCAATCCCATATTTTCTTCTTTTTTATTTTTTATTTTTTCCTCTCTCCTATATTTAATTATTATTTTTATTCTTCCCTTTATATTTTTAAATCAATCATATTCTTTTTTTATTTGATACATATTTGTTAACAATTGGGTTTAATTCAGAACATTGAATTGAATTTAATGTAGCTATTGGGCTTAACTCAAATTTATTTCCTTTAATTGTTTGTTTCTCCTTTTGTTTATCTTTTCAAACAAATTACATTTTTTCTTTTAGTTTGATCACATTTACTATATATATATATTTTCTTAAAATAAAAGATTTTTAGCCTATATATATCCCTACTTTTTTATCTCTTGAAATCAATCTATTTTTTCCTTTAATTTTTCTTCTTCTTCCCTTTAAACCAATCACATTTCTTTTTTTATTTTTAATATATTTACTAACTATTAGGCTTAATTCAAAACTGTAAATTTAATATAATCTAATGCTTACTATTAATCTACATGTAAATATTTATATATTATAAATATCTAATCTATATATACTACTTAATATATATAAGTCTTTCTGATTATATGGCATAACAAATATCATTTTAGATAACTGTTATACCACATCATAATTAAATAAAGTTAAAATGATATTATTGTTTTTACTAAGTGATTTAAATATCCATATTTATGTGTTATACTTTTACATGATATTTTTTAAAAAATAATTTTTTGAGATATTTACAAGATACATTTATGGTAAAGATTTTAATGAATTTTATCTTAACTTTTATTTTTATTTTATAATATTATTTTTTATATTGTTAAGAATTTAGTTTTAAAAAATCGTGCCATGGTGCGGAAATTGTACTAGTTTGTTTTTAAAAGGAAAGTTTTCGTACATATTGCACCAATATTCATTTTGACATACTACCTTCAAAGGCAGATAAATTCAGCATTTTTTTTAAATAAGATAATAATTCAGTTCTCTAGACAAGTCTAGAAATACCACCGGACAAGCCGGTAGATGGACTAACTTTGAGCGAAGATTTGTTTGCCATTACATGCTTTGACACATGCTTTTCTTGCACTCTTATCTTCCGATAAAATTGATGATTTGCTAAGTTGTGTATAAACTGGTTTTAGACAGTTGACAGAACTGAATTAGGTGGATCTGACATGAATCACTTATTGAGGTAATGTTCAAAATGCATGGAGACATGCTTTGCTAGATTTTGCATGTCGTTGATCTAATTATATATGAAAGAAAAATAATTGGTGTCATGTGTGGACTTTTCTTACACTTATGTTTTGGTTGTTCACTGTTACAACGATTTTGATGGGGCAAGTTAAGAAATCTGGCATGGGCTTTCCTCTTATTGTACGTCAAACTATGCCCCCCTTGAATTTTGATGCGGTTTGTCGTTCTTTGTATTGTTTTGGATAGGTTCAAATATCAGGCCATGGAACAGAGGCAGGACACATATCCATTTGATTTGCTTGCAAACCAAGTTTGTCAATGTCGGGATATTAAGAGCAATGCTCAAGTTGGATGACACATCAAGCTTGTCTCCAGAAGAATCGCCACTTCGTCACTGATTGAGTAGACGACCTATTACATTGGATCTCAGCCTTGCTAACCCCCAAATCTCTCGCCGCAATCAAATCAGGCCACAGTGGACAGCATTAATGTGTTTTTCTTTCCTCACCCCCCTCCCCTCCGGAGGACGCCAGCGCCTTTGAATTTTTGAAATCGACCGCTTTATAACGGTTGTTCGTTTGTCTTAATCGGGTTTGATTTCAGGCAGTTGTCGGGTCTTCGATTTCTCTTTCTTTGGTTTCCAGATTTTGCAGATAAATAAAGTGATCTGCCTTTTTATTCGCACGAATTTTGAGTGTCAATGAATCAGTTAGGGTTCGCTCTTGTTTGATTGCTTTATTTTGTATTTCTGATTCCCGATTTGTGTCTTTAATTTACGTCGAATATTAATTCTATTTAATTTACAGCTGCTCTGTACGAGTTTCACTGTTGGTATGTTACTCCATTCCATTGTTGCTGACGATCAAGCTACGCGCCCATCCATCTATTCGACTTTGTCCATCGAATCTTTAATTCGGCTTCCATTTCTGTTGTGCATAAAACATGTCCAGTGAGCATTGTTTGGTACCAATGAATTTTTAAGATTTCTGATGCTTTTTTCTGTTTCTGTAGGCAATTTAATTCTCAATCTCTGACCTTTTCTCCCGCCTATTGGATTCGTCTCCGGCAATGTTCGTTTGAAATCTGCTTCTTTCACAGGTATGAAACTAATTTATCTTCAATTTTGACTCAGCTGTAGCATACATAACCGGTCAAATGTGTGGACTAATCTCAGAAACATTGTCCTGTGAAAATTTGTGTGGACTAATCTCAGAAACATTGTCCTGTGAAAATTTGCAGTACCGGTCTACCAACTCCACTCAAAATTCAATCATATATATATATATAGAGAGAGAGAGAATGGGTAACTTGTGCACGCACCTTAGGGTGTGCTTTGTGCACAGATTTCAACCCTTGATCTCAATTAAATAGATGGGTAAGATGTATACACGTGTCCCTTTAAAAAAAAATAAAAAAAAATAAAAAAGGCCATCTATCTCTCTTTCCAGGAGCGTAGGCGCGTGAATGCTTGGAAATAAAAACCTAACCCTAATCATCATCTACATATGAAACGAGGAAGGCGAAGCGGAGGTAAGGGCGAGAGCGGCGGGGATTTCGGCAAAGCGGACATCACCGGGGAGGCAAGGCGGAGGCCAGCCCAGGCAAGCCGGAATCGGTGGAGCCAAAGCGAGGCGGGGGCGGAACCCTAGGCGACGGTGAAGAGCGAAAGGGACGGTGTTGGGACGGTTGCTATTTCTGGTCCAATCCCAACTAGATTTGGCCGGAGATGGGTTTTCTTCCTTCTTCCCCTCAGATCTGGTAGCCGGAGGCGAATCGCAGCGGAGGTGGGGGCGAGCGCGCGAGACGAAATATCAGATCTCGCACATCAAGCGAAGGCGTAGGCGAAGCGGAGGCTTAGCGGAGGCCAAGTGGAGGCGAATCGAAATCGACGGGTTCCCTTCGTTCTCCTCCATAAATCGGCGCCTTCTTCATCTTCGTGGAGCCCCAATTCCGGTGCTTCCCGGACGAAACGATCCTGGAGATGGGTGTTGGTGGTGGCGGAAGGCGGTGGAGGCTGGTGAAGAGGGAGATTGGTGGCTACTATTGATGGCGATTCTGTTGTGCAGGGGACAGATCTGGTGGGTTCGTTATCGGCGGGGGCAGTTGGGTACGCCGGAGGTGGGCAGTGGTGGTCGGAAAAGCGAGAGGAAGGCGGTTGTGGTGGTTGCAAGGTGAGGGCGAAGGGGGATGCGTGGGTGCTGCGAAGAGGACGGAGGTGCCGGATCTGGGCATGGCTGATGTCGGCGGTGATGGTGGTGCCGGATCTGGGCATGGCTGATCTGGGCATGGTTGCAAGGTGATGGTGGTGCCGGATCTGGGCATGGCTGATGTCGGCGGTGGGTGTGATGATCGGAGAAACGACAGGAGGCGGTGGTTTTGTGGTGGTGCGAAGAGGCTGCGAGGGCCGTTGGGGCTTTGGACTCTTGGGTGGCTGCTGGTGGTCTGCAGGTGGTGATGGTGGCCGGAGATGGGCAGGGTGTTAAATTGGACTTCCGTTCGAATGAAATGAAGTTCGAGTGCATCGATTCATTTTCATTATTCTTTAATTATTCCGATGAATGAGTCGAATTTTGATTGTTCGTGTTAATGAGTTGTTAATTATTCGGTGAAATTTCAATTATTATTTTATACTACAATTTGAAGGATTATTCGGTGAGATATTATTCATTATTCGGTGAAAATGAATAATTATTCATAGAAATTGGTAGTATTTTTTATGAATTCGGGGTTTATGAAATATGAATTATTATTCGGTCAATTTGGAAGCATTATTCGGTGAAATATGAAAGATTATTTGGAAAGAAAAAAAAACATTATTCAGTAATATGTGACTAATTGTTCAGTGAAATTGGTGAATTTTTATCTAAGTTGGATGGAAAATGATAAAATAACATTATTCGGTAGAATGTCAAATATTATTCAGTTGAATTGATGAATTTTTAAGAGAAACGAAATCAGGTTGTTTAAAAAAATATACAAATATTGTGGGCAGCAGCTTAAAAATAAAAATAAAAAGTGTGGGGTGAGTTTCACGTAACAATGTAATAGGGTGGGAGAGAGTGGGAGAGGATGGGTTTTTTTTTGGTAAAAGGGGCCCACAAAATAAAAAGAAAAAACAAGAAAATTACTTTTAAGAATGGCCCTCCATCCACTCTACATCAATAGTTCATATTCGTGCACAAGGTACACTGTAAGGGTATGCACTCTGGAACCAATCCTGATATATATATATATATATATATATATATATATATATATATATATATATATATATATATATATATATATATATATATATATATATATATATATATATATATATATATATATATAGGGTGAGGTTAAAGTGAAAAGGGGGCTTATCTTAAAGTGAAAATGGGTTAAAAAAACATACCCGCGTCCCAACAGTAGAAGCAGGCAAGCAGGTCGCTCTCGGACTCCCGCACCCACACCCGCGTCGAGCCACCTCCGGCCACCAGCGCCTGGCCGCGCTCGAGCCCACCCCTGGGTGCACGCCCCGAGCCTTGGCTAGGCTTGGTTCGAGCCAACTGCTGCCCAGGCGAGCCCAGTGGAAGCCCCACGTTGCTTCTTCTCTCATCGGCCTCCCACGCCACCCATGAGCCACCTCCGGCCACCAGCCCCCACCTGCTCGAACCCCCTCCCTCAGGCGCACCCCCCCGAGACCGGAACCCCCATGGTTCGAGCCCAGCCGAGCCTACACCGAGCCCATCTTCCCCAACAGCGCTAATCGGTGCTTTTGGCTCGGAATACCTTCGAAATCCTGATTTTGCTCCTTGTTTCCACTCGAATTTGGTATGATTTCTAACCCTAAACTTGTTTATTACAACTATTTAGATTGTTTGAATGATTTAGGTTGAGATTGAAAACCTAGGGTTTGATTTAGGAGCGGAATTTGGGGCTTTTTGCCAAAATCCAAATTGATTGAAATTGATGATATGGTCGTGTTGTTGGGTTTATTTTGAGTTAATTTCATGTTCATATCATTGTCAAATTGTTTATAGATCATTAGCTAATTGGATTTTAGAATTTTATATTGCGATATGTTTTAATTTGGGGCTTTTTGCCAAAAGCCAAATTGATTAAAATTGATGATATGGTTGTGTTTTTGGGTTGATTTTGAGCTAATTTCATGTTCATATCATTGTCAAATTGTTTATGGATCATGAACTAATTGAATTTTAGAATTTTATATTGCGATATGTTTTAGAATTTGGGGCTTTTTGCCAAAAGCAAAATTGACTGAAATTGATGATATGGTTGTGTCGTTGGGTTGATTTGGAGCTAATTTCATATTCATAGCATTGTCAAATTGTTCATGAATCATGATCTAATTGGATTTTAGAATTTTATTGCGATATATTTTAGAGTTTTGGGTTTTCTTGCCAACATCCAAATTGATTGAACTTGATGATATGGTTGTGATGTTGGGTTGATTTGGAGCTAATTTCATGTTCATAGCATTTCCAAATTGGTTGTGAATCATGAGCTAATTGAATTTTAGAATTTTGTTGCGATATGCTTTAGGTCGATTAGGTTCTTCAATTTTAGCATTAAAATCATAATTTAGCCTATTAGCTCAATTGGTAGAGGAATGTGCGTTTGCACAAAGATGTGGGTTCAAATCCCACATAGGTTACATAATAGACAAGAGCGCAACAATCGCAAATTGTTAATCATGCACATTATAATCTTAGTTATGCACAATTGTATCCTACTTTTGCACAATCCTATCTTACTTTTGCACAATTGTATTATTAGATATGCACAACATAATGTTACATTTGCAAACCATAGTGTTTTATTTGCACAACTTAAAGTTATATTTTGCACAATATAATGTTATATTCGCACAACATTATATTATATGTGCACAACGTAACATTATATTATTAGATATGCACAACATAATGTTACATTTGCAAAACATAGTGTTATATTTGCACACCTTGAAGTTATATTTGCACAATATAATGTTATATTCGCACAACATAATATTATATGTGCACAACGTAACATTATATTATTAGATATGCACAATATAATGTTACATTTGCAAAACATAGTGTTATATTTGCACAACTTAAAGTTATATTTGCACAATATAATGTTATATATGCATTATATCATCTCATTTGTGCACATTATCATTTTATTATTGCACTTTATAATCTTATTCATGAACGGGAACACAAAAAAAGCAACCATAAATAGCTTATGCGGGATTTTGAACTCGAACCTTTGTGCATGGGCACATCACTATACCATTTTTTGAGCTAACAGGCTTTTAATGGCACATGTTGCATTAAAGTACAAAACTGTCATAAAATAGCGGTCCATAAAGAAAATTTTTGGTATGACACATTATGAAAATGCACATTTATTAATAATAACATTTATTGTATTATTTGTTCACTTTATATTTTGTAATCTCATCTTTTTCCCTTTTTAAAATAAAGACAAAAACTGTAATGTAACATTCTTGTTGTATTTTTTTAATATTATAGTTGCACCTAACAATATTATTTCAAATAAAAATTACGGGCTAAAATCTGTAATTTTCATAATTGAAATAAGGGCAATATTCGTATGAATGGAAAGTTTGGGGGGGCGTGTGAAATTTACCCCATAATTAGGGTCATTTAACCATTTTCTCATTTACTCATAAAATTAGGCTCATTTACACCAAAATTAGGCCCATTTATTCATTACTAATTTAATTAGGCTCAATTACCTTTAAATTAGGTCAATTTACATCCAAATTAGACTATTTTCACTTTAAGAAAGATTTTCATCTTAAGTCCCATTTTCACTTGAACCTTTACCTATATATATAGGTAAAGGTTCAAGTGAAAATGGGGCTTAAAATGAAAATTTTGCTTAAAGTGAAAATGGGCTTTTTGTATAGCTGGGCTGCGCGCTGGCTCATTTAATTCATTATCCGTTTCATTTATTTACGTTTAATTTATTTACTTACCGAGCTCGCTTCTTTACTCGATTCTCACTCTTCTCTCTCTTTCAGCGCTTTTCCCCTTTTCGTTCTCTCGAGTGATTTTGGATCCGAAATCGCTTTTAAGCTCTGTTCGTCATGGATTCAGTTTCACAAGGTTAGGGTTTCTCTATAATCTTTGTTATTCTTTGCTACATTACCCCGATTTCGTACCTATTTTTGGTTTTCGTCTTCGATTGAGATGTGTGTGCTAGGTTTTTTGTTCTTTAGTTTGCGATTGTGTTTCGATTATGAAGTTTTGAGTTTTTTTGTTGATTCTGGAGTACAGTTGTTCTATATTTCTGTTATGATATTGTGGTTTTTGTTTCAATCTCCTCTTTTGAAATTGTGTATGCCGGTAACGCTGAAATGTGCTTTTGTGCGAATTGCAATGTGTTGTTGGTTTGCTTGATCCAAAAGGACGAGTTCCCCGGTGGGATAAAGCCAGTGTACATGAAATGAAAGACAAGTTCACATCAGTGGGTCTCAGTCCTCGTCAACTGGTTGTTCTGTCTGCATTCTGGGGTCCTGATCATGTAGCCACGGAGACATTGTTGGCTACACAGACCCTGATGTTGCTAATTGGGTTCAGAAGTATCAGCAGGGTAGAGAAACTGTTTCTCAAACGAATGATGAGGTGTGTGTAATTTGCTGATTTAATGGTTGAGTTAAATTCTGTAATAGGCTAAGTTTCTTAAAGCATCTGGTACTCTAGCAGAGACTCCTAGTGAAATTCGGAAATCGTCCAAGAATTTGAATGATATAGAAGAATGTGATTCGGAAGCCATTAAGTTTCATTCATGAACTTTAGAATTTGTTCATTTTCATTTTGTCATTTTCTCTAATAGAAGCCAATAATTGGAGCTGGATACTAATGTTGAATGGTTACTTAGGGTTGGAATCGCTAACTTTGAGGTATAATTTTGATATTTGTTGTTCTTTTTCTATATTTATTTATTTATTGCATCCTTATGGTTTGATTACTTCCAGGCTCTACAGGATAATAAATTGAAGGGACATTTAGCAGTCAAGTAAAAACTGTATAGAAATTATGTGAGAACAGCTTCTAAGCATGAGAAGGTACATTCTAAGTTATTTTGGCTTCTTATTAGCTTTAGATTCATGAGCTCTTTAGGATTTTCAGATTACTGTTTTTGAATCCTTCTTTTTCATTTGTCTCAATTCAACTTTTCATTCATTTTATATGTTGCTGAATGCTGGAACATACTGCATGTCTTAGTTAATTTATATTCTAGTACAGCTCTAGTTTCCTTTCTAATGATCGAATGAGTTCTTTTCCTAGCTTTTAACTTTAATAGAATCAATTTGCATATGTGCTTTTTCTTCAGCTGCTGCTCGCTCTAAATTGTGTGAATATCACATAAGAAAGACAAGTGATATCAACTCACAACCCATAAAGTATATAATTAAGATTATAAAGTGCATAATTAAGGGTATAAGGTGCATTTATAAGATTATATTGTGCAAAAATACTTGAACAACTCAGACAGATATGCTGGTGATTATTGGCATCCAGAGCTCCTGCTTGGTAAACATATATATAGTGTGCCTAGTGCTTGTACTTTGATTCTTTGGATTTTCTGCATTTGGAGGTTTGATAAGCAACAAAACTTATGTTTTTGCTAAAGTTGTGGTGTTGTCTACTTCTCTTTAATGCTATGGTTGCGTCTGATAGCAGCTAGGCAAGGCCCTGAATGTGATCAAGATGTTTGCTGAAATTGATAGGCTAATTAGGTAATTGTTGACATCAAATCACTTTCGAGTTTTTATTTGGGTGAAATTGGGAGATTGGGAGGTAAGCCTATTGCATTGCAAGTGATATGATCAGGAAGAAAATGTATCCTTATGATCACATACTTGGAACCTGGGCATTACAAAATTCCTCCTAAAAATGAGAGTTTTTGTTTTGATGTTGCTGCTGCTGCTGTCATTGAAGGAGAGCAAAAAGTGCCCAGTTTTGATTTAAAAATTCATAATTTCTTCCATAGAGCCCCAATTCGAGTGGTTTCAAATCCCATAGTTTTCTAAAAAGGTTATCTACGTTTTCCTTCATAAAAGTTGGCTTGACATTAGCCATGAATGCTTCTGTTGTTGCTGCTGTCATATGAAGGAGAGAAAAATAAAATGTTGTTTTAATCATGGATTTTTTCTGAATTTGTAAAATAGATGTTCATCAATCAGGGCTAAAGCAGATTTAAGATTATAAAGCCAGAAACTGAAATCATACGTACTCTATGTTTTTATATTGGAAAACAAGGTTCATTTAGTGTGTTTTTTTTTGAAGTGGAGGTTCGTTTAGTGTTGAATTAATGAATTTCATGTAATCTGTTTTTTTCAGTAGTATGATTTGATTTTTATGAGGACTGAAATCTGATTTTTAAGAATCTATCTTTCAACACTGTAATCTGGATTTTCAACACTACAACTGACTTTTTTTAGCACTGAAATATGATTTTTAAGCAACTATATGTTTCATCATCATTGTAATTTGAATTTTAAGCATTTAAGAAATCTGATTTTTATAAGCACTAAAATCTTATTTTTAACCAGGGGAACATCATTGGCTATGACTATGAGGGTCTCGAATTGGTTTATAGGCCAACCTTGTTAAATGGAGCCCAAACGGGCAACCTTGTTTAGATTAAAAAGTGCAAGACTAATATTATGAAGTGCACAAATTAGATTAAAAAGTGCAGGATTAATATTATAAAGTGCACAAATTAGATTTTCAGTTTAGAGAGAACCAAATTAGAATTTAGTTTGAATGTTCAATTTTAGAACCTAAATGTGCAATTTTAGTTTCAAAAAGTGCAAGTACAAAACTGAAAAGTGCAATTTTAGTTTCAAAAAATGCAAGTACAAAACTGAAAAGTGCAATTTTAGTTTCAAAAAGTGCAAGTACAAAACTGAAAAAGTGCAATTTTAGAACTCAAATGAATTTTTTATCAAGCCTACAATGTTGTTAAATGGAGCCCAAACGGGCAACCTTGTTTAGATTAAAAAGAGCAAGACTAATATTATGAAGTGCACAAATTAGATTAAAAAGTGCAGGATTAATATTATAAAGTGCAAAAATTAGATTTTCAGTTTAGAGAAAACCAAATTAGAATTTAGTTTGAATGTTCAATTTTAGAACTTAAATGTGCAATTTTAGTTTCAAAAAGTGCAAGTACAAAACTGAAAAGTGCAATTTTAGTTTCAAAAGGTGCAAGTACAAAGCTGAAAAGTTCAATTTTAGAACTCAAATGATTTTTTTTTATCAAGCCTACAAAGTTGCTCATAAACCTTTCAAAACCAGAGGACAACTGCCACAGACAATGTTCACTCGTGTTCAAGTTTAGCTCGAGCTTGTACTCAAGCTCGAGTTTCATTTTTTTATCGAGCCTATAATGTTGCTCAAGCTCGGCTCGCAACCAAGCTCGAGCTCGTAAAGCATGTTTGTGTTCTAGCCGAGCTCGAGCTCAAATAAAGTGCATAAATAAGATGATTTTAAAGTGCAAGAATAAAATGATAAAGTGCATAAATAAGATGATAAAATGCAAGTATAAAATAATGAAGTGTATGAATAATAATATGTAGTGAATGAATACGATTATGAATTGCACAATGAAGATTATAAAGTGCATAAATAAAATGATAAAGTGCAAGAATAAAATGATGGTGTATAATATGAAGTGCATGAATAAGATCATGAAGTGCACAATTAAGATTATAAAGTGAATAAATAAAATAATTAAGTGCGAGAATAAAATGACAAAGTGCAAGAATAAATGTAAAGGCTCGGATTTTTAAAATATTAATTTTGGAAAAAAAAAAAAGAATCAAAATGAATTTAAAATAAATTCCAACCCAAATTTTCGATTTAAATATCAATTCCGTCTTTCATTTCAGGTTTTGAACGACCAATCAGCGGAAATTTAAATTCCCGACTCAAGATCTCAATTCCATCATATTCCGAATTCTTATCCATCCAACTCACCCTATTCTAGTTTGGGAAAATCCTATCCTCTCCTTTCCTCCCTCCACTCTTTGACTCCCTAATTTTGGAAAACAAACAACACATTACTTTCAAAAAAAAATCAGACCTCTTTGATTGCAATTGACCATTGAGAATCTTTTCTTTTTCAACCCACATACCCACTTGTTTTCCCCTCTCCATTCTCTCGGTACCCTCTCTGTTCAACAAAGCCAAACCGGCTGCCTTGAGCTCCACCGCCACACCTCCACCGCCACACCTCCATTGCCGCCACACCTTCCTCCACCACATCCCCTCCTCACCTCCGTTGCCACTGCACCACCAGTTCCACCCGCCGTCGCCGCCAGCACCCCCGGAGCACCGCCGCCGCCACCACCTCCCTCCCTCCTCTGCTCCCTCGTTTCCGAACGGTAAGGCACGTTTCTCTTTCCATTCGACTTCGAGCTGTGAAAAGCTCCGCCTTTAACCCCCATTCTTCCGTCCTAGGCCGAGCGAGCGCAGATCGAGCCTCCGGCGACGCTAATCGAACACCGAGCTCCTCCGGCGAAGACCTCGAAACCGCACCTCGGTGAGCTTCTTTCCTCTCCTCCTTCCTTCCCCTCTCATTTCCGTGTGTGTGGGTGTTGGAGTGGCCGTCCCTGGTGGCCGGAGCTCAGCTCCACCGCCGCCGGCGAGGCTCCCCGCCCCTTACCCTTTCTCCGGTCGAACACAGGCACTGGCGTCTTCCTTCTTTCGGCATGGGAGGAAGAAGAAGAAAGGGGCTGGGCCCCATCTTCGCCACCTCAGCCGCCAACACTTCACCCTGGGCCCCGCGTTTTTTACACATCAGTCGAGTGCCCCCCCCCCCCCTTCTTTTAAAATGTGTCCGATTTTTCTAAAGTGAGAAATAGAGTGATTTGGGCCTATTTCTTGGGCCAAAAATGTGGGTTTTAGGTAGGAATTAAATTGGGCCCTTTCCTTCAGAAAACCAAACCAGTGTTGGGCTTTTTTTTTTAGTCAGACCGGTTTGGATTTAAAACAAAAGGGGCTCGGTTTGGGTTGGGTTTATTTAAAATGAGGGCTCGGTTTGGGTTTTGAAAACAAAGGGGCCGGTTTGGATTTTATAAAATAAGAAGGTGTGTTTTGGTAATTTAAATAAATTAAGGTTGGGTTAGTAATTTAAAAAGGGATGTTTTGATTAAATGAATATTGTTGGGATTTTATAGATATTTTATAAAGATGTTAGAATAAAATGATGTTAGAAGTAGTATGTAAAATTATTGGGATTAAGATATAAAATGTTGTTTTGAGATTTAAGATATAATATTGTGGTGATTTATTAATTGTGGTTAAATGTTATATGATTATGTTGAAGATGTGCAATTATATGCTAAGTAAGATTGTGAGGTGATAGCATGCAAATTGGTTAAGTATGAATTGGAATGATCTTAAGTTGATGAATTGGAGAATTATATTGAGTATGGTTGTGAGATATTGAGATGATAGATTACGAGATAAGGTTGATATTATGAAAATGATGATGTGACGGTTATTATGTTAAGTTGTGAAGTTGTGTGTGTGATAATTCTATGCTTTGTGTGCCTTAGAGGTAGACTCATTGATGTGCTTATACTTGTTAGGTGACCATCTGTGACGTGTCGGATTTCATATTGTCTGGTTGATTGCCTTTTGTTGTTCTGCGATACCAGGTAAGTCTCTTCGGAGCTTACTCAGATTGAATAGAGCTATTCCCTGCTTTAGGTGCATGATATACTAGGTGCTTGCATTCATGATCAGCATGCCATGTAGTACCATGCTAGGTTGCATCGACCGTTGAACATTCTATTTCTTTATGCGTATGTAAACAGAACGGCCGTTATCTGTGAAGTAACTAGAGTCATTGCTAGGGTTATAGGACGACCTAGTCTCATCGGGTCCCGTCCTGAGTCAATCGAGTCATGCACTTCCTTATATTATGAGATGCCTGCGGGCTTTATTATGGAACGGGTTAGGCATGCGTGCCGCCCAATTATGATGGAATGCATTCACGAGCTGGCCAGTCTCCGCCCTATCGGAAGGGGGTGGAGGTAGGAGAGGGATATACCACTTGGTATTCTGTGCTAAGGCCTTATTATTATTATGTACTTGATCTTAGGAGCATGTTAGTGTGTTAATATTCCGCCATGCATCTAGAAGCATCTGTATTAGGTATAGCGTATATGTGTGCTTATGGTTGGGATGCAGAGCTAAAGTGGGCATCAATCTGATCCTGCCCCATATCAATTTTTTTAGGTATTATTTATGTTCATCCTATCGGTGCTCTTTGCTTATTGCGCGGGTCATTTTGTCGGCGGAGAGTGAGCGCTGGAGTTATTGACTTCACCAGACTCTGATTATATTTTTGGGTTTACACTTTAGACTCCGTTTTGACCCGGCTCTGCCGTGGCACCCTTTACACTTGTTTTCGCTATTCGCATGATTACTGATTTCCACGCTTAGACTTACGACAGGTACAGGGGACTTCCCCGGGGATTCCAACGATCCCTTCGATTTTGGGTATGAAATCCCTCCTTGAAAACATTAAATTAGGCTTTAAAACCTTCAACCTGTACTCGGGGCGCAAGGTTCTAACGAGGGGTTTCATCCCTCGAAACGTAACCTGGGAATCATAATCCCGGGCCGTTACAATAAAGTGATGAAGTGCATGAATAACCAGTTTGATTTAATTTATATTTAACCTGTATATGCTTCGGATCCATGATCCATTTGTACAAATTGCACTAGCGAGTTGAATCTGATCCTATAACAAAGCTTAATTCCGAAAGTCAATCGAGTATATCAAAACTCAGCTCATTCAATCTGTGTAAAACATCCCAATTCAACAAAACAACCCTTAAAATGAAAACGCAGATTGATGAGGTCCTGAACTATTTGAGTTTCATATTGAATCTGTGTAAACATACACATACATCCCTTGATTTCTTGGTCAAGTAGATGTTGATATTGGCTTTACATTCTGACAGGTTAAAAGAAAACTAAAAGGTCACCAGAAGAAAGTCACTGGTCTTGCCTTTTCAAATGCTCTGAATGTTCTGGTTTCTTTGGTGTTGACTCTCAGGTATAGTGTTGAGATCACATTAAATACATTTGCTTTGTGGAATATTTTGGGTAGATCTGCGATTAACCATTTTTATATTGGAAACTAATATTTCTGTTAACCGAAACAGTTTAAAAAAGGTAGTATTCGAGCATTTATTCTCTTTCAATTATTATATAAAGTAACTGCTATTTACCAGTTGTAAAATTGAAATTATGTATAGTCTAGCAGATAATTGGTTAGGCTTACAGTATCGTTTGCCCCTGAGTCCCAGGTTGCCATTTTTGAAGCACCAAAGCTGGAGGCTGTCAAACAGGTTGGTCCGGAATGTTTACGACTTTATGTGAATCATTAATCTTTTAGTTTGTCTCATTGAAACTTCCCTAACTCTATGTGCAATGTGAGATGGATCATGAATGTCATGTCTGTACCCAAGTATTACTGCTAACCGAAGTTCTTATTTTGATTGTAGCGGTATCCTCCTCAGCCAATTGGTGTGATCCCATACGCTACATTTTCATGTGATAGCCAGACAATTTACGTCTGCTTTGAGGACGGAACACTGGGTGTTCTGTTTGCAGCCAAGCACCAGGTATGCATCTTGTTCGATGACAGTGTGACACTACATTTTTCGCTTCGCTTCTTCTGATCTAACCAATTGACATACCATTCTCAGCAGCCCAAGAAATCATCGAAATGTTATTGCATCTCATCCATCCGATCCTGCTCAGTGTGCTTTGGGGCTGACTGATGGAAGCGTCCATGTCATCGAGCCACTGGAGGGCACTGAGGGCAAATGAGGCACAACTCCTCCACCAGAAAACGGAACTGGTCCGAGCATGAGCTCAACCACAGCTGCTTCAGACCAACCATCCAGGTAAACTGATAAGCTGCCAGATGCCAGTGTGGCAGTTGATAGGTAAAAGTATGTGAATATGCATTCTCATGGAAAAGTGCAATTATTATCTCATGATTAAATGTGTAAATTCATGAGATAAAAATTAGAATGCATAAATAAGATTATAAAGTTCAAAAAGAAGATTATAATGTGCATAATTAACAATAGGTTTGAACCATGAATATCTATAGTTATTTTATTTTGCTTATGCTAGGTTGATATCTTCAAGAAGAGATGTGAATGTAGTTAAAGGACTAGAGCATTAGAAATCAATCAAACAAACTCTTAAGCAATGTCTATCTTGAGCCATACGGCTATTCAGATCAACCAATTTCTAAACATTGAAACAATTAGATCCAGGTGGAATCGAACCACCAACCTCCCAAACAAGAATTATCCGGGCGCTCTTTCCTAATTGAGCTATTGGATCTTAGCATATGCAACGCATTAACCCAGATATGGTCAAGCTAAAAACAATAACAATGAAAGTATTACACGAGTGCATGATTATGAATAAGCAAAGACAAGTGGATATCAGTTTTGTGCAAAATGTTTGTCTGTATTACTGATCTAGGAAGGTTAACTACAAGACATATGAACATTGGAAGCAAGAGAACCAAGGAAAAACACTCACTTATCTGTACTTTGGACTGCTTTAAAAGCAAAAACAATGTCGTTGCTAAGCTCCTTCAAAGGGCTGCTTGGACTTTCCACTGTTGAATTAGAGAAAACCAAGCAAATCATCCAATTGACCTCAAGCTTCTTCAAAGATGCGGGTTCGCATTAGCACTTAAAATGGAAAAAATCAAACAGAATGTTCTCAAATCTAGCAGAGACAAAGGAAAAATAATCCAGCATTTAGAATTTTTTTATTCCAGTTCTATTTCCATCGACAATCAAATTAATCTGTATACACTACAACAAAAATCGATCGAAAGACGAGATAAGGGAGTACCTTGGCTCGTATGGTTCTGGAAGATCGGGGATGGAGAACTTTGGCCGCGCGAGAGGTAAGAAATCGAAAGACGTGATGAAGGGAGTACCTTGGCTCCTCCTCTTCCCCTCTTCCGCACAAACATTGTCAATTAATCCATTAAAATTCGATTCAGGTCAAAAGTAGGGTTAAAGAGAGACAAGGAATTGAAATGAGATTCGAAAACAAGTTGGGATTGGGAATGAGGAAGGAATTCGGCGGTAGAGGGTCGGGGGTGTTGGATTCGGAACTACAAGGGAGAGCGAAAGAGAGGCATTGACTCACTGCGGGGAGCCCTTGAGTCCTCCGGATCTGGGCGACGGATTTCCGATTCGGCTCTAATGGAGGTTGGAAAGGGACGCGAGGGGGAGACGGGTGAGTCAAGGAGAAAGATCGGAGGGCACAATCTGGGAGCAGCTATGGTAAGGGGAGGCGAGACTGATCGGAAAGGGTGATCTGGAGCGGCGAGCGAGAAGTAGAGTGGGAGATGGAGAGGGCAAGGGGGAGCCATGGGAGAGGCCGGAGAGTGAAGTCTGAGAGAGACGAGGGTGGGAAATGCCGAGAGAGGAAGAAGCGTTTTTCCCTTTTTCCTCGGTCCAACCCGGTTCATTTAAAAAAAAAACCCGCGCCAGCTTATCCCTTAATTACTCCCGCCTAGATTACGCCATGTGTGCGGGTTATTGAAAAAAAAAAATAATAAAAGCAAAACCCAATCTTCAACACTATCCTGGGAGAGTGGAGTGCGTGCAAATCGTGGAGGATTAAAACCAACCCTAACACCGATTGCCTTCTTCTTTACGCTTAAACGAGTGTTCCTCCTCCAAAGCTTTGGCGATCGTGTTTCACCGTCCCCGCAAATTGTGCTCTTAACCGGCGGCGAGAGCAATTCTTAGTGGCGAAACCGGCGGTGGCTCGAATCGAAGAGGACAGCGCATCGACGATCAAAGATTAGAAAAGATTTGGGTGGCCGGTCGATTCCGCCCACGAGCCCAGTCAAATCGGTGGTCTGGCATCGATTCTTCTAGGCGAAAACGGCAGCGAAGAAAAGCAGAGAAAGCGGAGACGTACCGGCAGCGAGGGTAAGCCCATCGACATTCATCCGCTTTCGTTTGAATTAATCCCCAAAACTTGCCTTAAAGTCTTCATTCAGTGAGAGTGTAGTCGACGATGAAGGTAGAGGACCTGTCTCCGACGTTGACGAGCCACAAAATGAATTGCATTCCTGAATCCCTGAAATTGGACCTCTTTCACCGGCGCACAGAAGTAGTACAGGGTACAACCCCTTTCCGGCTTTTAAGTGGGTAAAAATCAATCTTTGGAATTGGGCAGATTTGTTGATTTTAACAGGTATTTTGAGTGAATGTTTTTTTTTTGTTTTTAGGATTTTTGTGACCCTCGTAAAAAAAAGAATTCGACTGAATAATCTCCCCATTATCGTTCAATATACGCATTAAATTGAGCGATTCGACAGAATAATTCTAAAAATTTACTTATTCATAACGTTCATGCAATTATACATCGCTTCTGTGTACCTCGTAAAAATAAGAATTCCACTATATAATCTCCTAGTTATTGTTCAATGTACACGGTAAAGCGACCGATTCAACCGAATAATTCTAAAAATCTACTTATCTACAATGGCTATGCAATTATTCATCGCTTATGTTTACTTGTAAAATTAAGAATTCCACTGAATAACCTTTCAATTATCGTTCAAGATACGCGTTAAATCGATCAATCCAACTGAATAATTATAAAAATCTACTTAGTTACAACGGTTATGCAATTATTCGTTAAAATATGAAGCATGATTCGTATAAATATAAAGACTCTCCTGAAAAAATAACATTATTTGGTTGCATGTGAAACATTATTCGATGGAATTGCCGAATTTTTAAAACGAACGAAATCAGGTGGGCCCCATCAACAAATCATCCAAAATTAAAATTATTTATTTTTCACAAATATTTTACCGGGCTTTTACTCTTCGACACGTTTTTTAAGAAACGAAAAACTCTCTAAAATATTATTTTTTAAATTAATTTTTTTATATAATTTAATACTTATTTGTAATAGGATGTTTTGCATGGATATACCAAATATTGGCCCACTTTGCAAAAATGACCAAGACCCTAAAAATTGGTAAAGGAATAACATAATGTCATTTTTGCAATTAAATTGGGCACCTTCACAGCCGGTGGAAGGTAAAGGCTATAAGGGGAGAGAGAGAGAGAGAGAGAAATAGACTCATTTAATTGTTTTAAACTAAATTTCAGCCATTTTTATTTGTTAAAATTAATAAATAAATTTATTTTTGAACTTAATTTAATTTTATCTATCTATAAACACCCACTTTGTATATGTTTATGGAAAAAAATATTTCGAAGTAAAGTTTGGTCTATGTCACATCTCGATCTCAATTTGGAATATGGCATGGATAACCATTTGGATGACAAATACAACAATTTAGCTGGCAAAGAAATTCACACAAGTGGCAAGATAAACCAGAAAACCTGGGCAGAACCGACAATCGTTGCTCCGGAGATGAAAGGTAAAGCTCGCGACGTGGAAACGAATAAACAATTAAGACCTAAACCAAAAACTACAAAGTACTAAAGTTCCTAACCAGTACATAACAAGTTAAGTACAAAACAACATAATGGGTAGAACCGACAATCGTTGCTCCGGAGATGAAGAAATCGATGTCGGAAGCGTCGGGGGACATAAGCAAGCGTGTGATGCTAAGGTGAAGAAATCGATGTCTAGTGGGATAACTCTTCTTTTGCGTAGTCGAATGTAGTATTTTGTTAGTTTGCTTCTAACTCACTAACACGTACTTTGGGGTTTTAGTGGTTTTGAATGTACATAACTGATCCTAGAAACAAACCTACATTACTCTCAAATGACATCGTCTAGTGTGACATTAATGGTTTCAATCACAACATACTTCAACACATAGAAAGAAATTTACAACGATGTATAAGTATAACCCATTGCGATGTATGCTTACTAGCCAGTAAATACTATTATCTAGCCAGTGACAATGATCTCTTAGCCAATGTAGAAGTAACCCCTGCTGGATCTCTCAAATGATAAAATCAAACACAAGTCCTCTAAAAGGTGGAAACGATTAAACAATTAAGGCCTAAACCAAACACTACGAAGTACTAAAGTTCTTAACCAATACAATCCTGTCGGATGCGAAGCCCGAATATTTGCGATCTATACTTACTAGCCAGCAAATACTATTATCTAGCCAAAGACAACGATGTGTTAGCCAATATAGGAGTAACCCCTGCCAGATCTCGTCTATCTCAGGAACTTCGCCGGATGTGATGATGCCAGACCTCTGCTTCACCCTCTTCATCCTAAATTAATTAATTTGCAAGCCACCTTCTGCCAAAATTCATGGGAGACGGCGTCTCTGCAGCGGCAAGGGTCCTCTTCGTCCTAGATCCGCTTCCGATTTGGAGGTCTGTAGTAGCGCCGCCGCGTCAATCGAGAAATTACTCTCCTAAAGGGCACGCCGCAGCAGCAAACCGTCGCAGCAGCGCCGCACCTCCGCCATATCAGCGCCGGAAAATTCGAGATGGGACGTCGCAGCAGCGCCACCATTGAAGGTCACTCGATCCCTCCGTCCTCTCATCTCAAACCCTTGCCTCCCAGATCTTCTGTTTTCTCCACCCAAAAGTTCAGCACTTCGCTAACCGTCGACGGGAAAGAAATTACAGTGCTTCGCAACCGTCATCGTTGCCCAGATCTGAAATTGCAGCACTTCGACCCCGTTCTAAAGAGCGATTGTTGTAATTCCTTCTCTAGATTTACTTTCTCTCCAAATCGAAGCCCGCAAGGATTCCATTCCGCCGATTCCTTCTCCTTTCCATGTTCAGGACCCCTCACCGTCGACCGGCGCCGCCATTGCAAAGTCAAATGACCCACACAATCGCACAAAATTTCCCTCTTGTAATTGCCGACGGATTGGGGGTTGAGGAACTGGTAAAAGGGTTGGGAACTCCGGCATACGCGTGATGCGCACACGGTTGAGAGGAACTCCGGCGAGCCTGGGTTCCCCCCTCCTCCTTTCGTTTTCCGGCCGGCCTGGATTTCTTCTTCCTCCCGTCTTTTCCTCCGTTGAATTGCAGAGCTTCGTTCTGAGTTTTGGGAAGGAAGGGTAACCTGTGAAAGGAGGTAATGAGCACCGGTTATTTCTGTCAATATTTGGGCCTATCTGCTACTTTTGCAAATCTTGAAGGGGGAGTGTCATTTTTGCAAAAGGCCCAAGATTTTGGTATATTCCCTACCATTTACTCTTTGTAATAAGTATCAAATTATGTAAAAAAATCAATTAAAAAAAATAATATTTTATATAATTTTTAACTCTTTAAAAACCATGTTGAAAAGCAAAGTCGATGTATTTTGGAACGGATGGAGTATATATTTAAAAAAACGCAGAAAAAAAAAATCCTAACCCCGATTGTGCACAAATGGTTAGAATATATTAAATAAAATATAAATAAGAAAAATTAAAGAAGGATAGATATATATCAATTTGAAGTTTGTGGGACCCAAATCTCATCACATTCATCTCCCACCGTTACCGTACACGCGCGAGTGAAGAGATTTGGCCGGTTTTGCAAAGTTTGTGGGCGGGACCCACTTGGGATTAATTCAAAAGAAGAAGAAAACCCTTGAATAAAGCTATATCCATTGCAAAAACCGGCCAAATCTCTTCACTCGCGCGTGGGCGGACCCACGCGCGAGTGAAGAGATTTGGCCGGTTTTGCAAAGTTTATGCGATGGTATTGCTTTATTATTCAATGGTATAGCTTAATTATTCGATGGTGTTACAATATTATTCGGTAATATTATTCGATGGTAATATATACTATTGAATAATAAAGCTATACCATTGAATAAAGTTATATCCATTGTAATATATACTATTAATTATTCGGTAGCATATTCAAAGAAATTGGTTCAAAAAAAAAAACACACATTCCATTTAGTAAATATTCATAATTCAAATAATAATATCAAAAAAATCACCAATTCTACTGAATGATCAATATGGGCATGAATAATACAAAAACCATTAAGCTAAATGTGGCTCCAAATGATTTCGAACTACAAAAAATACATTACATTCCACTGAATAAACATATATAATTCAATGAATAATATCAAAAAATCCACCAATTCCACCGAATAATAAAACTGGGCACAAACAAAACGAAAACTCTTAAGCTCAATTGTTATCGTAAATTTTTTTTTTCGCAAAACATATGCAAAGTGGGTGTCTATAGGTAGATAAAAATAAATTACATCAAAAAAATGAAAATATTTTTTTTAAAATGGCCGAAAATAACAAAAAAAAGCCAAAAACTTACTTCCCCCGTCACTATTCATAGCCCCCCTTTTCTTTTCTTTTCTCTTTTCTTTATTTTGATTATTGTGAGCCTTTCATTTGGTTTGATCCAAAGGCCGAGATTTGTGTACATGATATATAATAAGGCTTGTGTACACATGATCCATATATATATATATATATATATATATAGAGAGAGAGAGAGAGAGAGAGAGAGAGAGAGTATGGATCTTTTGTTCACAAGCCTGTATCTTGTACACAATTCTGGACCCTTGATGTAATTGTGATGGATGGATGAGATTAAATTTAATTTTTTCTAATTTTTTTAATTAATCTCAAGTGGGACCCGCATTGTCGAAGAAAACCGTCCGTACGCTCCTATAGCTGGCGCGTGTTCTTCTGAACGAGGGGGGTTAAATTTGTGTTTTGGTGATATGTGGGTCCCGGATACAAGCTTTCCTTTTTAAAAAACAAGTTATCCTTTTTTTTTTTTAAATTTAGATCACTGCACACCAAATAACCAAATAACAGAACAAGCATTCCATTTTTTTTTTTTTTAATTTAGATCTTTGACAATGGGAGATCAATTCAAATCAATCTTTCCCCTTTTTTTTCTTTTAAAGTATGAAGTAGTTTATTCAAATCAATGCTTTCCCTTTTTTTTATTTGTAAAAATCCCTTTTTAATTTTAAAAAAGACGATAAACAAACGGTTTCGGCTGAATCGATCAATTGAACGCGTACATTATTAAACGATGATAGAGAGATTTTTCAGTGGAATTCTTATTTTTACAAGGTATATAGAAGCGAAAATATCATTATATGAATAATTGCATAACCGTTGTGAATACGTAATTTTTTAGATTTATTTGATTGAATAGATCGTTTTAACGCGCATATTGAATGACAATCTAGATATTATTGAGTGGAATTATTATTTTTATGAGGTACATAGAAGCGATGAATAATTGCATAACCGTTGTAAATAAGTAAATTTTTTGAGTTATTCGGTTGAATCGGTTGATTTAACGCGTACATTGAACGATCATTGGAAGATTATTCGGCGGAATTCTTATTTTTACGAGATACACTGAAGAAATGAATAATGAATTATTCAATTGTGAATAAGTAAATTTTTAGAATTAGATTGAGAGATTATTCATTAGAATTCTTATTTTTACGAGGTACGCAGAAATGATGAATAATTGCATAACCGTTGTAAATAAGTAAATTTTTTTAATTATTCCGTTGAATCGATCAATTTAGCGCGTACATTGAATGATAATTGAGAGATTATTCGATTGAATTTTTAGTTTTACGATGGTGTACAGTGAAGTGAGAATAATTGCATAACCAGTGTTTTACTTACAATTATTCGGTTGATTCGGTCGTTTTAACTCGTACATTGAATGATAATTGGTGGATTATTCAGTGAAATTCTTATTTTTATGAGGTACACAGAACAAATGAATAATTGCATAATCATCGCGAATGTGTAAAATTTTAAAATTATTCAATTGAATCGGTCGATTTAACGCATACATTAAACGACAATTAAGAAATTATTCAGCGGGTTCTTATTTTTTTGAGATACACAAAAAAAACCCTTTTTTATTGCCTCAATTATGTGCAAATTCTCTTTCGGCAATTTTGAGAAAAGAACTCGTGCCTTTGGTAGGCGGCGGCGGCGCCGACCACCTGTGCTCGTCTCGTCTCCTGGGTATGGCGAAGGGGAAGGGCTCAGATCTGGGGAATGAAAGAAGAAATAAGAATCTGCTGGGCTCAAATCTGGGGAATGAGAGAAGAAATAAGAATTGTCGGCGCTGCCGGCCACATGTGGTCTAGATCTGGGAAGGGCTTAGACCTTGGGTAGGGCTTAGGGGAGGGAGAAGGGTTCTTCAAATAGATCTGGATGACTGTGGTTTGGACCTCGGTGCCTCGACTTATTGCCCGGATATCCAGGTTCCGCCATCGGTGGGCTCAGATCTGAGGAGTGGGGGCAGAAGCGATAGGTTAAGCCTTTCAATTCGCCGCGGGAGATCTAGGGCCGCCACCGATGGATTCCTCTCCATGCGCCTCCGCCTTGCCGTCGTTGTTCTTCTCTTACACTCGCCGCCGGACTTGCCAAGCAAAAGCCTTTCAATTTGCCGCCGGTGAAGGGTCGAAGATGGTGATGGAGTGCAATTTGTGATGGAGGCTCCACCAATTTCCAAAGCTTCGAAAGGGACTCCTTGATAATTCGTGAGGAAGAAGAGGGAATCTGGTCTTTTTAGGGTTTTAATCCCCCCAACTCACACGCGCTTCACTCTCTCTGAAAAGTGGGTTCAAAGATGATTTTTTTTTTTAATTTTTAAAACACCCGTACACGTGGCGCATTATAAGCTTTCCATTTCAATAAGATCAATGTCTGATATTTGTGTACAAGGTACACTCTAAGGGTTGTGAACACCAGAACCACACCCTATATATATATATATATGGAAATTTACAGAAAACCACCCGCTAAATATAGCCTTTTACACTTAACCACCCGTTAAATACAAATTTACAGAAAACCACCCATTAAATGGGTTTTGTTTTCAAATCACCACCCACCACATATTTCTATTAGAGTTTGTCAAATATATATGATATTAAAATATTTTAAGTTTTATATTTAAATTAAAATCTCAAATAGATTTAAAAATCTATTTGACTAAATTTTTTAAAAATATTTTTTAAAAAAATTGATGTATATATGAACAAATTTGTTCTATTTTATTCCAAAAAATGGTTATATTTTATAGATTTCTTTTTAATCAAAATTAAAATAAGTTTATAAGTTATTAGCATTGTTTAAATTTAATAATATTTTTTATAATAATAATTAATGTCTCATTTTACTTTCATATTTGTAAACCCCTACACTATACTAAAAATGAAAAAAAAATATCTAAATATTTGTTTAAAAAATATTTTCCAGGCTTAAATATATTTTTCTTAAAAATATTTTTTTATATAATGTATCTTTATTAAAGTTTGTTTGAATTTTTAAATAAAATTAAATAATATTTTCCACATTTAGAAACTCCGCCATCCAAATGATTTTAAATTTTTTTACACGCTTTTTCCCCCTAATATATTAATATAATTTTTTTTATCTCTACCTTAAATATAATTTAAATATATTCAAGCTTAAACTTTAAATTTTAAGTATAAAATATTAAAATATGTTATATTTAATGAAATTCTAATGGAAATATGTGGTGGGTGGTGATTTGAAAACAAAACCCATTTAATGGGTGGTTTTATGTAATTTTGTATTTAACGGGTGGTTAAGTGTAAAAGGATATATTTAACGGGTGGTTTTCTGTAAATTTCCCATATATATATATATATATATATATATATATATATATATATATATATATATATATATATATATATATATATATATATATATATATTATTAATTTTATTGCACCCCTTACCTCTTCAATCCGGCCATTGCCCTTAATTTGCACTTTGACTAATCACCTCTTGACTTGCCATGAAAAAGCTCTCTCAAGTTTCACGTTCCTCTCTAATTAATTAAAGTGCCACAAAGGCAATCAATCATATCTTCACCAATCTATTCATTCCTCCTCTCATTTCTCTAGTAACTACTTCGTTTCCGGCCTCAAAATCCAAACGATTGTTTTTGAGCTTGTTGAATTTGGATGGACGGTGTTTTCTTTGAGATCAACGATGATGATCACAGTAATTGGTGGGAAGGATCTACATACAATTAATCTAAAATCATCTGGCCATTAATTAGCTTAGTCTTTTTTTACGTACATCTTGTTATTAGCCCTTATGTTAACATATTCCTTGTCGATTTTATGAGATCAGATCGACCCTGTAAAGAGCTATTATTATGGCTGGCTGGTAACTTTGAATTATATTGCCGGATTTATATATACATCAAGTGTAGGTTGAAAAATGGGTTTTATAGCGTATTTGGATTCCAAAATATACATATACAGTATTAATTCTAATGTCAATTTTATCTATTTAATTATTCAAGTGTTTAGTTATATAATTCAAAATCTCTTTAAAACTGAGATAAAATAGTAATAGTAATACTTTGAACACTTTAAAACACTTTCTCAATGTAATCGGAAAAAAGATGCCCATATGCTACACTATATACGAGCACAGATTCTAATAAGTCTGTTTCTTGGCAATTCCTCACTCTCCGACCTACTTTGGATTAATTGTTTGTTCGAGACCCTAGCTCTATGTATTGATTGCAAGAAGAACACAAGGAACGCGATGAAAGATCGCACCGACAGTATCATCCCATTGATTCATGGCATTCGTAGGTCGAAACCATATCAGTAGTTAGAGATTACAGCCTCATCTGTTAGATGCTAACATATACTCCGTATTTTGCATTTGCAGATCATAGCTGTCAATCATATTGAATGGGTTTGTGAAAATACTATGACACTGAGAATTAGGTTAGAATTTGAAGACATCTTCAAGGATTTTTTTTTTTTTATTGATTTGAATCTACAAAATTCAGATAAAGAGATAAGATGGGAGTAGTGGATTGTTTCAAACTTTCAAAGGGGGCTAATTAAAGGATGAAAAGCGACATGACTACAAAATGTAAGCGACTTTGAACAAATGTATGTCTGCAATTACCATCTCAAGTTGGGATTGAACTGGTTGATCAATTGCTATATATGAAGGCCGGGGTGTGCAGTTATAATAACCATGTAACTACAAATCACACTTCCTTAGCCTCCTAACAAGTAATAACCATGCTTCTAAAACAACCACCATTTGCTCTTCCTACCCATCTTCTCTTTTTCATCTTGCTATTGTATTCCTTTGTCTTCTCTTGCCAGCACGTCTGTAACCCCCAAGATCAATCCGCTCTTCTCGCCTTCTCGTCAAACATTTCAACATCTCCTTCCCTTCCACTAAATTGGTCTTCTTCTATAAGTTGTTGCATATGGGAAGGGGTAGAGTGTGATATGAATGGCAGTGTAACCCATTTGCAGTTGCATTCGAGAGGTCTAGATGGGGTAATCACTTCCTCTATTAGCCGTCTTGTTATGCTTACTCATCTTAATTTATCGAATAACTACCTTCATGGACCTCTAGGAGAAGAAATTTATAGCCTCACTAACCTTGTAATCTTGGATTTGTCTTCCAATAGAATTGATGGCTCCATCCATCACAAGGTTGGGAAGCTCTTGTCCTTGCAAAAGCTTCATCTTTACGAAAACACTCTTAGCGGTCCTTTCCCTCCATCTTTGATGAACTGTACAAATCTGGTGGAGATACTATTGAGGGATAACTATCTCGATGGAGATATCTCAAAGTTGGATTTTTCAAGGCTTGTTCGACTCCAAAAGCTTGATCTTAGGAACAATAATTTGAATGGCACTATTCCAGAAAGCATATACTCTTGCAAATCACTCATTGCACTTGGAGTGGGGCGAAACAATTTATCTGGGCAAATCTCCCCAAAAATTGGTGAACTAAAATCCTTATCTTTCATTTCTCTGGGACGAAATTCCTTTACAAATATCACATCGACACTTAAAAGTTTGGCAAATTGTAAGAACCTAACTACCCTCTTCCTTTCATCCAACTTCTTTAACGAATCCCTACCAATCCATAGAAACTTTATTGGGTTAGGGGAATTTGCAAAGCTTAGATTCTTTTTCCTTGAAGACTGCATGTTTGCACCAGGTCCTATCCCTAACTGGCTATCTAATCTGAAGAGATTGCAGGTCTTAAGCCTTGAAGGTAACAGAATGATCGGTAGAGTTCCAAATTGGCTTGGGACTCTACCGAGCCTCGCTCTACTACAGTTGAATAACAATAGTTTGGTGGGAGAGCTTCCACTGGAACTGTGCCAACTGCCAGCACTGATCTCTGCACGAAACTTTCAAGCAGACATGAAGTTCTTTCAATTTGAGATCCCTGCCTTTTTTTATCTCAGCGTTAATACCTATTATGTTAGGTTTAAGGCCAACTTTTACCATGGGCTAGACCTCTCCTATAATGCACTCAGTGGTGATATTCCAGAAGAAATTGGCAACTTACTAAATCTTCAAGAACTACTCCTCAACAACAACAGTTTTTCTGGTCATATTCCCAATAGTATATCAAATTTAAAGATCCTAGAACAGCTAGATTTCTCTGCAAACAACCTCAATGGAGAGATTCCGACTTCCCTAGTAAGCCTTACTTTCCTGTCACAATTCGATGTGTTTGATAATGATCTCGAAGGTCCAATACCAACAGGTGGTCAGTTTAGTACTTTCCCAGAATCTAGCTTCGAAGGGAATCCTGGCTTATGTGGTGCACCCTTGAATCACTCCTGTTCTAATCCAGCAACATTAATGGATAGAAATGGAAGTCGAGATCCCGATCACAACATGCATTGGTTTCTAAATGGCCTCTATGTTGGTTTTGCCGTGGGATTTTCCGGTATTCTTGTAGTCATAGCGTCCTATTCTTGGTCAATCGAATTTAGGTTTACTGGCTCTTGGTGGTCTTTAGTCGATGGAATTGTATATACTATCTTGTATTTAGTAAACATTTTAGTAATAACAAGTGTAATACTCGTGCTTTGAAGGCACGGGAGTTTTATCCATTTTAATTTGAACATCATTTTATATATCTATATATATAATACTATATTAACATATACTTGTTTGCAACAAAAATATGTATAAAGTTTTTTTATATACTTTATAAATTAGTTGGAAAGAGATACAATATAAATTTTTAAAATGATTTAATAAGGTTAAGTAGTAATAATATTCAAACACACCATCTAATATAATTGAAATAAATATATAATTATTGTCATTAGGATAAATCTAAAAAGGAAAATATAAGCTCTCATACAAAGATTAAAAAAATCATAAGCACATTGTGCGAATAATTTGAAGTTATGTAGATATACATAACTTATTCATTATTTTCATTAGAAAGATGGCTAGAAAGAGAGGGAAATAAATAGTGAAAATAAAGGTAAGATGGTAAAAATAAAAAGATCCTAATAGGTAGAAAAGTGATCTAAGAAGCTTCATCCAAGATGTAAAATAAGCATTAGTAATGCTTGTAAGTCTTAAAATATTATTTGTTTTTTTATAGTCATTTAAGATGTCTAAAATAAGTAAATTGTAAGAAAAAAACTTTTTTTTTTTGCTCTAACTGATTTTTATAATTAATTTTTGAAATCGAGTATTCACAAATAGATTATTTTTCCTAACTTTATAAAAAAAAAACTTTTTCAAGCCTTAAAATATTGAAATTATAATAAGGGCCTTCTAGGTTGTATAAAATAAATATAGATGTAAAATATCATTTTGAATTTTTTTTTCTTCAATATTTGAAGCCAAACACCCAGAAATTAATCATAAAAGAGTGTTTATTTATTTATTCAAATTTCACATTTGCTTTTCTAAAAATTCTTCAATTTGTGTATGTAGATCATAAAATGTTCTTTTTTTTTTGTATTCCCAATAGTCATTTAAGATGTTTAGAATAAATATAATTTCTCTCTGAAAAAATCTTAGGTTAAAAATTTAGATAGATGTCATGTAGAATGTGTAGAGTCAGTATGGATTTATTCATTTTCGATAATTATTTTTTCTACAATTTTTGAAGGATAACATGTGCAAAAATAATCTCTTTTTAAAATGAATGACGTTTTGCTTCCATCTCCAAAAATATTTAAAAAAGTTTAAGAAAAAAGATGTTTATACCATATAATATGTAAATTTTGAAAAGAAATATGATTTTGAGAATCATTGATTTTTATAATTACTTTTTATTTTGACATTTGAATTAAATATCTATCCATTTTTAATATGACTAATAAATATAATATTGGAAACAAATATTTAAACTTTGTTTAATAATATCGATTAATAAGAAAATAAACTTTTGATTAGTATAAACAAATATGTTTAAAATAGGAAACATATATTTTAAAATTTCAGCAATAATATTGACAAATAAGAAAATAACATTTGAATAAAAAATTAAGTTTAATTGTGGGCGTGACACGTCAGCAAAATGCTAGTAGAATTAGTATTATTAACTAGTGTAGTGCCCGTACCTTGAAGGCACGGGATTTTGATCCATTTCTATTTGAAAATCATTCTATACATCTAATTTAATACTATATTAATATATACTTGTTTAAAACAAAATATGTATAAAATATTTTCTTAATTTATAAATTAGTTGCAAAGAGATACAATAAAAAATTTGAAAATAATTTAATAAGGTAAAGTAGTAATAAAACTAAAACGCACCACCTAATAGAATTTGAAATACATATATTATTATTATCATTAGGATAAAACTAAAAAGAGAATATAAGATTTCATATAATTGAAAAACTGAAAAGTCACTTATATCAAAAGAAAAACGACAATAATATAGAATGAAATTAAAAGAACATAAATTCAAAACTAACACTCAAAATAAAAAACGTTGATATATAATGCATAATGAAATCAAAAGAACATGAAAAACTAACATATTGATTGAATTGATTGGAGAGATTCGATGAACACAGAGTTTATGAATTATAAGATTTGTAAAAATCGATGGGATGTGAACGTTCTAACCGGAAAAAAAAAACTCCACTGTTATTTATTGAGGGGATGAGATAGTTAAAATAAAAAAATAATTTGTGTATTCTTTACATAGTTTATAGTTTATCATGTATGACAATTTGATACTTCTTACTAATAAATATTAGCGCCCTTCATCCAGACCCACTTTATTTCATGATCTCGTATCGCAAAATCAATTGCACAATTTTTGTTTTTCTTGAAGGACTCGTTAAAATTTAGTTAATTTTGAAGCGTAAGTTTTTTTTTCCATTTGATTTTTTTCTTTCTTTTCGCTTTCACGTTGCACTCTTTTTTTTCATACAAATGTTTCGTATTAAAAAAATTTAAGATATCATAAACTATAATATATTAATAAAAAAAAATATGTATGAGATAGTGAGGTAAAGAGTGGGTAATTATATATAAAAAATAAAATAATATATAAGAAATCATATCGACATACATGTAATGTATATTCATTTTATTATTATTTAAAGAACTAAATTATTAAACTATATTAATTAATAAAATTTAATCCAGATTTTCTCCCTCCATCAAAGGCAAACTACCAAAAAAGGGGTGACAAAGGAAAATAGGTTAAACAAATATATTTAAAATAGGAAATAAATATATTTAAAATTGAAAACAAATATTTAAAGTTTCAACAATAATATTGATGAATAAAAAAATACCATTTGAATAAAAAATTCAACTTTAATTGTGGGCGTGACACGTCAGAAAATGCTAGTAGAATTAGTAATATTAATAAATAGTTAGATAGATAATAGATAGATAGATAGATAGATAAAGAAAAGTTGACCGCCATGTACGGACACCCAAAGATTAAATTTCATTGTAAGAGCAAATTTTATGTGATGGTTTCTCTAATTTTGAATGTCAATCAGTTATTACACTCCATTCCATTGTTGCTGATGATCTGCTATGCGCCCATCCATCCATCCGTATCCGTCTTTGTCCTTAGAATATACCCAACCAGCATATTTGATACGATGGTTTCTCTAATTTACTGCTGCTCTGTACAAGTTTCACTGTTGTTATGTGACTCCATTCCATTGTTACTGATGATCAAGCTACGCTCCCATCCATCCATTCGCCTTTGTCCATGGAATCTATAATCCGGCTTCCATTTCCGTTGTGCATAAAACATGTCCAGTCATGAGCATTGTTTGGTACCAATGAATTTTTAACATTTCTGATTTTTTTTTTTTTTTTTTTTTGTTTCTGTAGGCAATTTCTCAATCTCTGACCTTTTCTCCCAACTATTGGATTTTAATCTTCGTTCAAAATCCCCGATTGATGGTAAAAGCCTTCTTGTACTACAAGAGGAACACAAGATTAGGCACCACTCAGGCATGGTTGTAATCTGCTTCTTTCACAGGTATGAAACTAATTTATCTGAATTTTGACTCAACTGTAGCATACATAGCCGGTCAAATGTATGGACTAATCTCAGAAACAATGTAGTGTGAAATTTCGCAGTACCGGTCCATCAACTCCACTCAAAATTCAATCCTATTGAATGAGTTTGTGGAAATACTATTATTCAGTGAGTATTAATTAAGTTGGAATTTGAAAAAATTTAGGAGTCATTGATTTGAAGCCTCAAATTTCCAACATATAGATAAGATGGGAGAAATGGATATTTAAGTGAGCTAATTAAGGGATGAAAAGTGACATGTAACTAAGCGACTTTGAACAAATCAATCATCTCAAGTTGTCAGTGAACTGGTTCCAAAATAACCACCATTTGGTCTTCCTACCCATCTTCTTTTTTCACTTTGCTCTTGTATTCCTTTGTCTTCTCTTTCCAGCAAGTTTGTAACCACCAAGACCAATCCGCTCTTCTCGCCTTCTCGTCAAACATTTCAAAGTCTCCTTCCCTTCCGCTAAATTGGTCTTCTTTTATAAGTCGTTGCAAATGGGAAGGGGTAAAGTGTGATATGAATGACAGGGTAGTCCATTTGCAGCTACCTTCAAGAGGTCTAGACGGGGTAATTACTTCCTCTATTAGCAGCCTTTTATGCTTACTCATCTTAATTTATCAAGTAACTATCTACATGGACCTCTAGGAGAAGAAATTTATAGCCTCATACCTTGTGATGTTGGATTTGTCTTCAAATAGCACTGCTGGCTCCATCCATCACAAGGTTGGGAAACTCTTGTCGTTAAAAAAGTTTCATCTTTACGATAACAATCTTAGTGGTCCTTTCCTGTCATCTTTGATGAACTGTACAAATCTGGTGGAGATACTTTTGAGGGATAACTATTTCAATGGAGATATCTCAAAGTTGGACTTTTCAAGGCTTGTTTGACTCCATAAGCTAGATCTTAGAAACAATATATAGTTAGAATGGCACCTTTCTAGAAAGCATATACTCATGCAAGTCAGAACTCAGGATTACCTGGCTTAATCCATATAGGCCATTTTAGGGATACAACATAGTTCCACACCGGTCGGAATTGTAGCTTCTTCATGTTCAATATCTTCTGGCATGTCACCAATAATATTGTAGATTTTGTTCTCCAGTCCATTGGTGTTGTTAATAGTTAATACATGTATCACTGATCAATGAAATTTTCGCCTTGTAAGTTATATTGAAGACCTCAGACTAGCTTAATTACTCTAGGAAGGGTTTCACTTTCATGTAGGGATAGGGATGATTGCTGCTTAAGTAGCAAACATACCAGAAGTTCATTTTTCTTACAGCCACAGTACAATGATATTTGTGTCTGCATCTCAGTATGTGTTGTAAGTTGTAACGTACGTCGCTCAGTGCAGAGCGGTCATTGCGTCTAACAGTTGCATTAGGTTTAAGGCTAACTTTTATCATGAGCTAGACCTCTCCTTGAATGCACTCTGTAATGAATCTAATGATATTCCCCAAGAGCTTGGCAACTTACAAAATCTTCAACAACTAGACCTCAACAACAACCGTTTTTCTGGTCATATTCCCGATAGTATATATATAAAATTTAAAGATCCTAGGAAAGCTAAACAACACCTCAGTGGAGAGATTCCGACATACATCACTAGTAATTTCATAAGGTGGTTTCACTATTGATCGATGATGGTTATGTTAAATCTCATACGTCTTAATATGTTAGTTGCTAATTGAACATATAGGAAGGTCTGGGTGTGAGATCGTTCCTCGTCCATAACCATCGTCAAACATACACCGGTCAGTTATAGTATAAAGAAGTTGTTTATCATTTAGGCTTAATAGAGAACACAAACACTCAGAAGAGGACAAATGTAGGAGACCAAGCGAACTGAAATAAGAGGTATAGAGGTGTAAGAAAAAACTCCCTTTGGTCTTCTTTAACAAATCTTTAAATGAAGTAAGCATCTCTCGGGATAATTTGATGCAACTTCAAGCTTGAAGGAATGCCATCACTGGGCTGATCCCAGATTTGAACACCATCCTCTTTCAATTCTTCTAAGGTCTTCACATCTCTTTTTAAAATTTCCTTGCAAAAAAGGAAACAAAGAGTCAATTCTCATGTAATAAACCAAGTAAAGATTATATAGTTTTCAATAAACTGGATCAGGAAAAACAGAGAAATTCCACACATTCAGAACATATATTTCATCTCAAATTATGCATAAAAGAGAAGGGAAACATCAGATCTGAATTAATGCCTATCAAACACATATAACTACCATTAAAGAGCACCATTATACTGCATAGGAGTACATTATATATGAGTGTAAAATGCAGCAGTACAAAATAGCTCAAATGATAGGTAGTATTGCCAGGAATGATCCAGTTTTAAGGCAAAGGAATTTAACAACATACACCCCCAAATATGTGACAGAAAGCTGAACCAAATATCTCATGACAAAGGATCAGAAACAACACATTATCAACAAGAGACTAAGGCAAGCATGATAAGCTATCTAAATCCATGTCACATAAGACCAGAGATAAGGGCTAAAGTTGTTGCACACAAGCCTGAATGTGGATTTACATATTCAGGAACCTCAACCATAAGAAATTGCAAGAAAAACAAGCATTAAAATTACCGTGATCAAGAGTAATAAATAGCTATATGTTCTAGCACCAATTAATGATAAGGTAAAAGCCACATGAAGGGTAATAAAGGAGAAGGCATAGGGATAACAAAGCATGAGAGAATAGAGCACATAGGAGCATATGGATATCAACATAGAAACTTTAAGAGAGTTCATGATTTCCACTCAAAAGAAACACACAGACCTTATGATAAACACTTCTAAAGGCTGAAAATAAAAGATATGCTCATGAATATTTCAGCAATCAAGTATTCAAGGCCAAGAATATTCCTAAGCAAATAAGAAACTTCATCTCAAATTTCTTATATAAAGGGAAAAACATGACAAACCATGAAACACTTATTACAGCAGCATATCATTGCATATATCATGCTAAAAGACCACAAAACCAAGTCTAAAGTTCAAGAAACTCATATATGGCATATAGAGGATCATCAAGAACCTTTTAGACATGAAAATTCAGCAAGAATTCACAAATAAGACCCTTACCAGGAGCACAACAGACCAGAATCTATAGGCCATGAAAACAGCCTCCAATAAGTACATTTAGCCCAGATTTCAGCAATAATACATATGAGATGCATAAAATCGAATCCAAGCAAAAATAGAACAATGGACAGCTGTTCAAAGCCAACAAAGTAAGCAGCGGAAGATGCAAATCGAGCATAGGCTTTGGTACCAATTGTTAGGATTAAGGTTGCACTCGCTCATGATCCGATTAAGGTCGAAGTGGTCAAAATAGTCCGGTTTAAGCAAGCTAGGATCTAGATCGATCCTAAATTGAAAACAAGAACAAATGTAGCAAAGACACATGCGGTATGCTAACGAGGTTCGGGCTAATCAGAGGAGCTCCCATGCTCCCTTGTGGAGCGGCACTACAGTGCCCAAAACTCAATTTAGGGTTTTGCTAATGAAAGGCTTATAAAGGGAATAGAGGCAACGGTAAGAATTTTCAAGTCTGTAAGGCATGGGTTTGGGTTGGGAAGCCCACCTTATAAACCAATTAGGTATTCAACCTAAACCCCTAAAGCTTATACAATATATCATAAATACATATAAAAGCCTAGCAGTAAACTAGAGTTACAATTCTTAACACCAGAGTCTAGCTTTAAAGAGAATCCTGGCTTATATGGTGAACCCTTGAATCACCCTTGTTCTAAATCCAACAACATCAGTTGATAGAAATGAAAGCCGAGATCCCGATCACAATATGCATTGATTTCTAGATTGCCTCTTTGTTGGTTTTGCCCTTGGATTTTCCGATATTCTCATAGGCATAGCATCCCATTCTTGGTTAAACAACAATATGAGATGCCTGAACTCGATCAATATTCCAGTTTAGGTTTACTAGCTCTTAGTGGTCTGTAATCGATATCATGGTAATGTACACATCATGTATGTCAATGTAATATCAAAGCATGCATATATAGGTCATGCTTTTTTTTGTGTTACTTTGTTGTATGTATTTGTTAAACTTTTTTTTTGTAATAATAAAGTAGAGTTGATCAATCGCTACGTACGAACACCCAACGACTAAATTTCACTTTGATTCGATGGTTTCACCAGTGATGCTTGTATTGAAAACGTGCTGAAGCCCATACGAGTGTTGCGTGGAAGCACCTTATCAAGTCCAACAGATTTGGTAAAAAAGTATCTAAAATAGAGATTAAAATATCAAAATCTCTAAAAAAAAATTCACTCCAACTCCAACAGCTTCTCTATTTTAGAGATTTTTATATTTATTATAGACTAAATAAATAAATGTATTTTTTAAAGATATTTAATTCTACATTTCTAAAAAATAATTTAAACTTAATTCTAACATTTAGCCTCACATTTGTTGGTGAACTATTATATATTACCCATCCTCTTGCACGACATATTAATTTTATTATTATTATTATTATTATATTCTCATGTGATATTTTTTTAAAACAAAATCTAGTGATAAATTTGATATTTATTTTTTAAATGGTATTAATATTAAATTTAGATTGTTACTATAAAAGTTATCATAAAATTGGATAAAATATTATTCAAACTTAATCTTATTATTTTCAATTAGTTAATATATATTTTATTATAAATTAGATTAGTGATTGATCATATATGATTAATTAATTAAATTAATTAAATAATAAGGCTTATTTTATAATTTATAAAAATAAAATCATTCCAATATGAGTTATGAGTTCAAGTGAATATTTTTTGAAGTGAAAATTTTATAGACTAATTTTTTAATGTGAATTTTATAGCATTAAATTGTATGAAATTAGTTGTGTTGTTTTATTTGTAACGGCCCAGAATTATGATTTCCGGGTTACGTTTCAAGGGATGAAACCCCTTGTTCGGATCTTGCAATTCAGGTACGGGTCGAGGTTTCAAACTCATTTTAAGATTAGTAGAAAGAGGGATTTCAAACCCTAAAAACCTCGAAGGGCCGTTGGGTACCCTTAACCCGTCATAAGACTATGTCGCGGAATCCATTTCAAACGGAAGTAAAGAGGAAGCAAGGTACAGATACAAGTGCCACGACAGAGCCGAATCAAAACCAAATCATGAGTGGGTAATTACCATTTCACTAAGTTAGGATATTAGCCAGATTCTTCGATTCGCCAAAAAGGGAACCCCGTCATATAGACATCGAGCACTCAAAATCTGCAGAACATACCTTTAAAAGAAGAACGGGGAAATGAGTCAGATCGAGCCACGCATGCGGGACCGGCAGTCCTCGCTGAGGCCACATAGTATGTGCTATGCCTAATAAAGATGCTCTAATGTAGTACAAAAGTCAAACACACTAGCATGCTCCTAGTTATAACAAGGGGTAGTTACTATACAAGCCATATTTTTTTGCCTATATTAGGAAATTGTCCCCCACCCTCTCCATATTAGCAAAATGTCCACCCCTAAAATAAAGTTGCTGAAATTTTTGTTTTCAGCAAAAAAAAAAAATTCCGCGAAATTTAGATTTTTTTTTTCGCGTTTCCAGAGTTGCTGAAACGGAATTGCTGAAACTCCTGTGCCACCATCTGTTTCAGCAGTTTTTTTTCCGCTTTTTTTTCGTTTTTTTTTTCCACGTTTCCAGAGTTGCTGAAACCCATGTGTCACCCTCTGTTTCGGCAGTTTTTTTTTCGGTTTTTTTTTCGTGTTGCTGAAACTGTTTTTTTTTTCGCGTTGCTGAAACCCTGGTTTCAGCACAGTTGTTGATGCTAAAACCGGGGTTTCAGCAACGTTGTTGATGCTAAACCCACGGTTCCAGCAACGTTGTTGATGCTGAAATTGTTGCTGAAACCGTGTTACGGGATATAAAATTTAGCCTATGCAGGATTCGAACCCACGTATTTGCGCATAGCACATTGCTCTACCATTGAGCTAAGAGGCTTTTAAAGGAGATTTAAAGCAAGGAACATCAAAATTCATTGCAGTCCGCATTTCAGCAATTGCTGGGACTACAATCCGCATTTCAGCAATTGCAGAAATTGAAAATATCCAAACCCAAACCATGTAAAAATCAAGATAATCCATTACTTTTGTGCAATTTGATAACAATTCAAAAAAAAAATATTATAAAATGCTGAAATTATAAGATGCTGAAATAAGCAATTAGCATGGAGTAAATAAACAATTATGAATCAATTTGCACAAATTTGCAATGCATTTCAGCAGAATAAATCACGCATTCATATTTGGATCCTTGATTTCGATTTTCCACCGGAATTCAACAAAATAAAGCACATATTCATATTTCAGCAAAATAAAACACGCATTCATATTTCAGCAAAATAAAGCACACATTTCAGCAAAATAATCGACGTCAATAATCGATGTCAACAAACACACATCATTATATCAGTAAAATAACGGATCTCACGAAGTTCCAACACATGAATCCTACCACTAATGCTTTAACACCACAAAAGTCTTGCCTCACACACGTCACTAACCCACAAAAAAAAATGAAAATGCAACCTAATGATTCCACTATATACTACACGTTAGTCACACAAAGCCAAAGTCAAACAATTGAACCAAAGAAAAAACAAAAGGCTGCAAAATAGCAGCTTTTAATTAATGCAAAGAGAAAGAAGCAGACCCTGGGTAATGCAACAACAATACGCAACATACCTGAGAAGAAGAAGCCTTGATAGCGAAGAAGCCTTCTCTCCGGCAGCATCAAACAACTATTCACCAACAAATGGCCAGATCTAGCCCCTTCTTCAAAGGCTGAGTTGGGAGCCGGAAACCGGACGACAGGTGACTGGTTGGGTTTCAAGACGACCGGTAGCCACATCACCATCACCACCACCACCAGCAGCGAGAGCAGATCCGACCGGTTGCGCCGTCTCCCCTTCCTTCGCTGCCTGAGCAACACCAACACCGATCTGCTGAAACGCCGGAAACGCAGCGCTATGAGGGAGGCGAATCTGCTGAAACGCCGGAATCGCAGAGATGGCAACCGCCGTCAACCGCCAGAACGCCTCCGTCTCCTGCGAAGCCGATCTTGAGATGGAGGAGTCGGCTGAGGAAGACATCGATAACAGGCGCCAGATCTGAGCCGCCATGGACAGCAAACGGCGGCGACGATGGAAAGGGAGGAAGCGAGCCACCATGGAAAGCAAAGGCGGCGACGATTGCAAGAGAGGAAGAGAGGAAGGCGCCGGATCTGATCTTTGATCGTCTTTGTCCGTCTGCAGAGAGGGAGTAGTCGACGGCGAGGCCAAGCGACGACGATGATGACGAGATGAAGCGATGGAGAACAACGCGACGACGATGAATAAGCCGCAGGTCGCCGTCGAGGTCGCCGGATCTCGAACGAGGCGTTGAATGCCGGCGAGAGAGGGTTAAGAGGGTGAAGATTGGGGATGGAGAGCTGGAGAGGGAAGAAGATGGTGGTTCACCTCCATCGTTTCCTCAGAGCGATAGAGAATGAAGGGTGAGGAAGAGAGCAAGAGAAGTGTTGCTGAAACCCTAGAAATCTCTCAGATTTAGTTGAGATTTCAGGGGCAATTTTGTCCAAAAAATTAGAGGTGGACAAAAACCTAATTTGCCGGACTTGGGAGACACTCCCTATATACGGCTAAAAAAAAAGGCCTGTTGGGCAAATTTTCTCTTGTAACAATGTGCAGAAATACTGTAAAGGGCCCAAGACAATGCCAAATGGCATATCCCTCTCCTACCTCTGCACCCCTTCCCGTTAGTGCAGAGCCTGGCTAGCCGATGCTATAGCATAGCAATTCATCGTGGTGGTGCACGGACCACGGAATCATCATCAAGTAACCAATCTTGCTCGATGGTGCTGGGCTATAGTAACATGCTCATATTGACTCGATTGAATCAAGGCACCCGATGAGGCTGGGCTACCCTATGACCCTAGCAAAGACTCTAGGACTATCACAGATAACGACCGTTCTGTTTCAAACACACATAGTAACCACATGCTCAGTTCAATGCAATCCTAGCATGATACTACATGGCATGCTTTTAAGCATATGCAACACCTAACATAAAATGCAACAACAGGCATGAGTGTCCAATCTGAGTAAGCCACCTAGGGAACTTACCTGAAAATGCAGAACAGCAGAATAATACAAGCAAGGGCCCAAATGCAAGTCCAAAGCAGTCCAGAAGCAATACACACCTATCATCAAGTCATTTCCATAAGTTACCGGTCCATCATTCATAGACATGAACTCCAAGTTCTCAACATACTCAAAACCAATCGATAGTAAAACCATTTTCCAAAACCTTTCCGCTACGATCAACATCAACCAAAATCATTTACTTCCAATCAAACCCATTGATAAAATCGTACTAACCATATTTTTCAAACTCTTAAATCCCAAAGTAAGTCAACTCATATTCAAAATAGTTTCTCAAATCATACTTGGCCAAATCAAGAGGAAGTATCACATTTTCTAAGTCAACCCAAAATCTTGTTTTATCAACATATTCCGGCATCCTGGTTTTACACACACAAATCCTTAAAAGATATTTCCAAAGCTTGAAAATCTCTTTTTAATCATTTACCAACATCAACCATTTTCATTAATAAGTCATTTCCAAAATCCCAAAAAGCACATATTTAAAACATCATACAATACTTTATTCCAATAATAACACTTTTAAAATAATTCCATGAGATGTTACTTTTCATGAAAATCAGATTTATATATATAATACCTTGTATATATATATAACAACTTAACATGAACAATTTTACATTTAAACTAAAGTTTATAAAAACAACTAACATAATAATATAACACGACATTTAACCCAGCAAGGCCCAAAATAAGGAAACCCAATTTTCTCAATTCGGATCCCAACCCAAATCAAAGAAAGGTCAACCGAACCCATTTAGAAGAGAAACAGAGAAGCGAAATGGAGGCTCAGTTCGAGATCGGGGGAAAAAGGAAGCGAAATGGAGGCTCGCCGGTGATGGCTGAGCTCCGACCACCAAACCAACATCAAGAAACAACGAAGCGACAAGAGAAGGAAGCATAAGAAGAAGGTGCTCACCCAAGGTCATCCTCCTCGTCGGAGATGCTCGTCACGCGGCTCACGCCCAGAAAACGCTCGTCGGAGCTCCTTCGGTTCGCCGGAGACAGAATCGGGGTTGGTCTCAACAAAGAGAGAGAGAGAGGGTTAATGGTGGGGCTTTTACGAGTTTCTATTGATAGAGAAAGAGAGGGAGAAAACCTCACCGATGGGTTCGAATCTGAAACAGGGAAATCGACTCGAGGAATGACATCGCCGTCGGTGTTGGCGGCCCCCAGACTGCTTCTGGGCTCGGTTCTTCCTCGTCGGCCTCGGAGAAGGCTCGGGGCTGCGCTCGGTACAACGCTCGGGTGAAACAGGGAAGCAAGGGCTCCGGCTATTCGGTGGTGACAAGGATGGAGGGTGAGTGGAGGTGGCTCGGTGGTTTCCTCTACTGCAGAACAGAGGCGGGGATGGAGCTTCTGCAGGTGAGCTCGTAACAGGAGGGCGGAGCGAGGGTGGCTCGACAGTGGCGGTTTGTGGCGATTCTGGCTTCAAAACAGAGCTCCGGTGGGGGAGATTTTGGGGCTGCTTCTATGTACTGAAAGAGATCGGAGGAGAGGGGATAGGTGTTTGTGGGTTTGGTGGGATTTCTGGCTGGGGAATCTGGGAAATCAGAGGAGCAAAATGCGGGTTTGTGTTTTGTGAATGATGAAGCCAAGAGGAGAGGGGGTGAGATACACAGAGGAGGTTGTGCAAGGACCACAATGAGCTGTGATTTCAGGCAAGAAAGTGGGAAGAGGTGAGGGAAATCTGATTTCCTCAACAGCATTGCAGACCGAGAGGGAGAGAGAGAAGAAAAGAAAAGAGGAAAACAAAACTAGAAAGTGGTCCCACAATGACAAATTTGAATCCCGCAAATCGAAACTCAAAACCCGCTAATCTAGACTCTGACGAAATTTCAAATCGAATTACTAAAATAGTTTGCAACGATCGTAATTAAATTAAATTTATTAATACTCGGAGCTCGAAAGCGGAATTAAATTCCGTCAAAATTCAAATTCTAAAACGATGCCAGACGAATTTTAAAACCGAAACTTGTGCTCGAGGACGGGTTTTTATTCCACTATTACAATTTGAATAATATATTTATTTAATCAATATAAGAATAAAATAATATTTAAATATATGCGGCCTTTACATTATTTATAAAAGTTAACATAGAATTATGATGTTTTGTTCTATCTATACTCCTTGATTTAAACATTATTAATTTATATATTATATCAAATCATATCAATAGTTTTAATTAATTTTTAAAAATAATTATATTTTTATTACTAGTAATTAAGTATGAAATTATATATTTTTCTATATTATGGGTGAAAATGTGGGGTTATATCATTAAATTCTATATAGGGACAAGTGAACATTAAATTATAGAGATCAACTTCTCTTCCTCTAAATTTAGAGATTTTTTTCTCTCTCTCCATCCATTTATCTATTTTAGAGATAAGTTTGGAGAAGTTATTTGAGAGAAATAATGGTCATTTTCTCTAAAATATTCCTTTTTCTTTATTTTAGAGAAACTATTGGGCTTGCTCTAAGGAGCATATTTTATAGGGTAAATTACACATAACTACTTACTTTTCACATAACCAACCATAAAATCATAAATTACGATAAATACCCATAAATTATATCTATTTTGAAATGACTACTCACGCATTAAACATTAGGGCTTGCTTGGTAGCATATAAGGTAAATGGAAATTAAACAGATTGTGTACATATGAGAAAATATACTTAGATGAGAAAAGAATGTCGTTTTTGGTATGAAAAATAAAATATAAGGGGTAATTATTAGAGGAGCATATGAGAAATGGTTAGCCCTTGTTCTGATGAGTTATTGAAATGGGAATATAAAATCAATTTTGTACGAAAAGTTAGGAGAAGAAGTTAATGATTAAAATGTTTAACAATGTATTTTAAACTATAAATGGACTACATTTATTTTGTTTTTCTTTGTCTTTCCAAAATTTAACAAAACAAGCTAGCCCTTAGTTTTTTTCATTTGGAATGATGATTAAAACCACTCATAATTCGAGTTTACTTGTTTTTAAAGGAAAGTTTTCGTACATATTTGCACCAATATTCATTTTGGCATGCTACCTTCAAAGGGTAAGGAAATTACTAGCATTATAAAACATATATTAATGTCTCAACCAATATATTTGCATCAAATAACGTTCGAGAAAGAATATTTGTATACTAATATAAAATACAAGTCTACCCTTGAATATTCTCAAAACTCAAAATCATACTCCCTCCGTCCAATAATACATGGGCTTTTAGAGGTAAATTTTTGTCCAACAATAGATGGGTTTTTATGTTTTCTAGGTAGGAAGTTATAATGATTTGTATTGGTTTGTGTGTTGTTGACTTTTTAAAATAGTTAAAATAGTTTGATTGGTTAAAATGTGTAGTGGGTGTTAAAAAATAATAAAATTTATGAAAAAGTTGGTGCAATGATGATGTTTTTTTAAAAGTAAAGTGTTTTATTAAAACTTGTGTATTTTAGGACGGAGGGACTATTAGACATGGTAATAAACAACCCGCAAATAAGGGCCACAAATCTAGATTATTACTATAAAAGGGAAAAAAATATGGGGTCATTTTTGTCTTTTCAAATGAAAAAAAATAGATATTTAACCTATGGTTTTCTTTTGAAAACACACATAATTTGAGGGTAGTTTCCTATAATTTACATTTTTATGGATGATTAGGTGAAAAGCAGCCTAAAATTTACCCTATTTTATACGGAGTACTATTTCTAACTTTTTCGCTATAAGGTAAGGTTTTGATTAATATGAACAAGATGATTTGAGTTGTTATTTTTGAATTTTCTAAAAATGTGTGAAATTCGAGAGTAGTCGAACGGGAACGTTGCAGACTATCATATTATCAATTCGAGAGTACCCCCAAATCTCTGGCCGCAATCAAATCAGGCCACAGCGGACAGCATCAATGTGTTTTATGAAGGTTGTTCGTTTGTGTTAATCGCCTTTGAAATCTGGCTTTTTATTCGCACGAATTTTGAATGTCAATCAGTTAGGGTTCGCTCTTGTTTGATTGCTTTATTTTGTATTTCTGTTTCCCGATTTGTTTCTGTATGTCGAATATTTCTATTTAATTTACAGCTGCTCTGTACGAGTTTCACTGTTGGTATGTTACTCCATTCCATTTTTGTTGACGATCAATCTACGCGCCCATCCATCCATTCGATTTTGTCCATCGAATCTTTAATTCGGCTTCCATTTCCGTTGTGCATAAGACATGTCCAGTGAGCATTGTTTGGTACCAATGAATTTTTAAGATTTCTGATGCTTTTTTCTGCTTCTGTAGGCAATTTAATTCTCAATCTCTGAACTTTTCTCCCGCCTATTGGATTCGTCTCCGGTAATGTTCGTTTGAAATCTTCCATTGATTATAAAGCCTTCTTGTACTACAAGAGGAACACAAGATTAGGCACCACTCAGGCATGGTTATAATCTGCTTCTTTCACAGGTACGAAACTAATTTATCTGCAATTTTCACTTAACTGTAGCATACATAACCGGTCAAATGTGTGGACTAATCTCAGGTATGAAACAATGTACTGTGAAAATTTGCAGTACCGGTCTATCAACTCCACTGAAAATTCAATCATATTGAATGAGTTTGTGGAAATACTATGATTCAATGAGTATTAATCTCAAGTTGTGAGCGAACTGGTTGATCAATTGCTATATGAGGGGTGGCCAGTTGTAAATATGGCAAGCCAAAAACACAATTCCTTAGCCTCAGTGTTAACCATGCTTCTAAAACAACCACCATTTGCTCTTCCTACCCATCTTCTCTTTTTCATCTTGCTATTGTATTCCTTTGTCTTCTCTTGCCAGCAAGTCTGTAACCCCCAAGATCAATCCGCTCTTCTCGCCTTCTCGTCAAACATTTCAACTTCTCCTCCCCTTCCGTTAAATTGGTCTTCTTCTATAAGTTGTTGCATATGGGAAGGGGTAGAGTGTGATATGAATGGCAGGGTAACCCATTTGCAGTTGAATTCGAGAGGTCTAGACGGGGTAATCACTTCCTCTATTAGCCGCCTTGTTATGCTTACTCATCTTAATTTATCGAATAACTATCTTCATGGACCTCTAGGAGAAGAAATTTATAGCCTCACAAACCTTATAATCTTGGATTTGTCTTCCAATAGCATTGCTGGCTCCATCCATCACAAGGTTGGGAAGCTCTTGTCCTTGCAAAAGCTTCATCTTTACGAAAACAGTCTTAGCGGTCGTTTCCCTTCATCTTTGATGAACTGTACAAATCTGGTGGAGATACTGATGAGGGATAACCATCTCGATGGAGATTTCTCAAAGTTGGATTTTTCAAGGCTTGTTCGACTCCAGAAGCTTGATCTTAGGAACAATAGTTTGAATGGCACTATTCCAGAAAGCATATACTCTTGCAAATCACTCATTGCACTTGGAGTGGGGCGAAATAATATATCTGGTCAAATCTCCCCCAAAACTGTTGAACTAAAATCCTTATCTTTCATTTCTCTGGCAGAAAATTCCTTTACAAATATTACATCAACACTTAGAATTTTGGCAAATTGTAAGAACCTAACTACCCTCTTCCTTTCATCCAACTTCTATAACGAATCCCTACCAGTCCATAGAAACTTTATTGGGTTAGGGGAATTTGCAAAGCTTAGATTCTTTTTCCTTGAAGACTGCATGTTTACACCAGGTCCCATCCCTAATTGGCTATCTAATCTGAAGAGATTGAAGATTTTAAGCCTTCAAGGTAATAGAATGGCCGGTAGAGTTCCAAATTGGCTCGGGACTCTACCAAGCCTCTCTCTACTACAGTTGAATAACAATAGTTTGGTCGGAGAGCTTCCACTGGAATTATGCCAACTGCCAGCACTAATCTCTGCACAAAACTTTCAAGCAGGCATGAAGTTCTTTCAATTTGAGATCCCCGTCTTTTATGTTGTCAATGTTACCGCTCGTATTAGGTTTAAGGACACCTTTTATCATGGGCTAGACCTCTCCTATAATGCACTCAGCGGTGATATTCCAAAAGAGATTGGCAACTTACTCAATCTGCAAGAACTATTCCTCAACAACAACAGTTTTTCTGGTCATATTCCTAGTAGTATATCAAATTTAAAGATTCTAGAAAGGCTAAATTTCTCTGCAAACAACCTCAATGGAGAGATTCCGACGTCACTAGTAAGCCTTACTTTCATGTCACAATTCGATGTGTTTGATAATGATCTCAAAGGTCCAATACCAACAGGTGGTCAGTTTGGTACTTTCCCCGAATCTAGCTTCAAAGGGAATCCTGGCTTATGTGGTGCACCCTTGAATCACTTTTGTTCTAATCCAGCAACATCAATGGATAGAAATGGAAGTCGAGATCCCGATCACAACATGCATTGGTTTCTAAATGGACTCTGTGTTGGTTTTGCCGTGGGATTTTCCGGTATTCTTGTAGTCATAGCGTCCTATTCTTGGTCAACCAAGAGAAAGAAATGCTGGCCTGCGTCTTTGAGAAGAGGATAACTGATCGAACTCTATCAGTAGAATTTAGGTTTACTGGCTCTTGGTGGTCTGTAGTCGATGGTATTGCATATACTGTCTTGTATTTGGTAAACCTTTTTAGTAATAATAAGGTAAAGTTGAGCGCCATGTACGGACACCCAAAGATTAAATTTCATTGTACTAGTGATGCTTGTTAACGAGCAAATTTTGAATGTCAATCAGTTATTACACTCCATTCCATTGTTGCTGATCATGATCTGCTACGCACCCATCCATCCATTCGTATCCGTTTTTGTCCTTAGAATATATATTCTGACTTCCATTTCCGGTGTGCATAAAACATGTTCAGTGAGCATTGTTTTGAGCCAAACAATTTTTAAGATTTCTGATTCTTTTTCTGTTTCTGTACGCAATTACTCAATCCCAGCCTTTTCGATCCATCTCCGGCATCGTAAAGCCTTCTTGTAATACAAGAAGAACACAAGATTAGGCACCACTCAGGCATGGTTTTGATCTACAAGAAAACAAGATTCGAATCAACTCTATCATACACAACTGGTGAAAATCTGTGGAGTGTGGACTAATCTGATAAACATTGTACTGTTAAAATTTGCAGTTACTTGTCTGAGTATTGAATAAGTTTATGCAAATACTATGATTCAGCGAGTTAGGCTAGAATTTGAACAAATGTAGGATTCTTTAATTAGTTATTGGTTTCATTAGTGATGCTTGTATTTAATATTATGGTTTCTCTAATTTACTGCTGCTGTACGTGTACAAGTTTCACTGTTGTTATGTGAATCCATTCCATTGTTGCTGATGATCAAGCTACGCTCCCATCCATCCATTCGTCTTTGTCCTTGGAATCTATATTCCGGCTTCCATTTCCATTGTGCATAAAACATGTCCAGTGAGCATTGTTTGGTACCAATGAATTTTTAAGATTTCTGATGTTTTTTTTTCTGTTTTTGTAGGCACTTTCTCAATCTCTGACCTTTTCTCCCACCTATTGGATTGCAATCTTCATTTGAAATCCTCTATTGATCGTAAAGCCTTCTTGTACTACAAGAGGAACACAAGATTAGGCACCACTCAAGCATGGTTATAACTTTCACAGGTATAAAACTAATTTATCTGCAATTTGACTAATCTCATAAACAATGTACTATGAAAATTTGCAGTACCGGTCCATCAACTCCACTCAAAATTCAATCCTATTGAATGAGTTTGTGGAAATACTATCATTCAATGAGTATTAATTAAGTTAGAAATTGAACAAATTTAGAAGTCTTTATTAATTTGAAGCCTCAAATTTCCAACATATAGATAAGATGGGAGGAGTGGATATTTAAGTGAGCTAATTAAGGGATGAAAAGTGACATGTAACTAAGACAAGTGTAAGCGACTTTGAACAAATCAAACATCTCAAGTTGTCAGTGAACGGGTTGATCGATCAATAGCTATAAGTAGGGGTGTGCAGTTTATTAAATATAGCAAGCAAAATACATAATTCCTTAGCCTCCTAAAAAGTACTAACCATGCATGCTTCCAAAACAACCACCATTGGCTCTTCCTACCCATCTTCTCTTTTTCACTCTCCTCTTGGTATTCCTTTGTCTTCTCTTGCCAGCAAGTCTCTAACCACCAAGATCAATCCGCTCTTCTCGCCTTCTCATCCAACATTTCAACGTCTCTTTCCATTCCGCTAAATTGGTCTTCTAGCTTCTATAAGTTGTTGCAGATGGGAAGGTGTAGAATGTGATATGAATGGTAGAGTAACGCATTTGCAGTTGCCTTCGAGAGATCTAGATGGGGTAATCACTTCCTCTATTAGCAGCCTTGGTATGCTTACTCATCTTAATTTATCGAATAACTATCTTCATGGACCTCTAGGAGAAGAAATTTATAGCCTCACAAGCCTTACCATTTTGGATTTGTCTTCAAATAGCATTGATGGCTCCATCCATCACAAGATTGGCAAGCTCTTGTCCTTGGAAAAGCTTCATCTTTACAAAAACAATCTTAGCGGTCCTTTCCCGTCATCTTTGATGAACTGTACAAATCTGGTGGAGATACTTTTGAGGGATAACGTAACTATCTCAATGGAGATATCTCAAAGTTGGAGTTTTCAAACCTTGTTAGACTCGAAAAGCTTGATCTTAGGAATAATAGTTTGAATGGCAATATTCCAGAAAGTATATACTCTTCCAAGTCACTAGTTCCACTTGGAGTGGCGCGAAATATTTTATCTGGCCCAATTTCCCCTAAAATTGTTAAACTAAAATCCTTCATTTCTCTATCAAACAATTCCTTTAAAAATATCGCATCTACACTCAGAATTTTGGCAAAATTTAAGAACCTGCCTACCCTCTTCCTTTCATCCAACTTATACAATGAGCCCCTACCCATCCATAGAAGCTTTATTGGTTTAGGGGAATTCCCAAAGCTTCAATACCTTTGCCTTGAAAACTGCATGTTTGCAAGAGGTCCCATCTCTAACTGGTTATCTACCTTCAAGTGTTTGCATTTCTTAAGCTTGCGGGGTAATAGAATGATAGGCAGTGTTCCAAGTTGGATTGGAACACTACCAAATCTATATAGATTAGATTTACATGACAATAGTTTTTCCGGAGAGCTTCCTCTCGAACTGTGTCGCTTGCGAGCGCTACGAGTTTCACAAAATAATTCAGCAAACTTGAACAGCTTTCAGTTTGAGGGATTTGAGATCCCTGTCTATGAACCTATTAGGGAACCTTATAACTACATTAGGTTTAACACCGGCTTCTATAGAGTGCTAGACCTCTCCTACAATGCATTTAGTGGTAATATTCCAGAAGAGATTGGCAGTTTGCAAAATCTTCGAAAACTATTCCTCAACAACAACAATTTTTCTAGTCATATTCCCAATAGTATATCAAATTTAAAGATCCTAGAAAGGCTAAATTTCTCTGCAAACAGCCTCAATGGATAGATTCCGACATCACTAGTAAGCCTTTCTTTTCTGTCAGAATTTGATCTGTCTTATAATGATCTCGAAGGTCCAATACCAACAGGTGGTCGGTTTAATACTTTCTCGATGTCTAGCTTCAAAGGGAATCCTGTCTTATGTGGTGAACCATTGAATCACCCTTGTTCTAAGTTAATAAAAAAAAACATGTCCACCAAGCCTATATGTTTGAGTGCTGTGGTGGAACACCCAACCAACGTAGTCAAAATTAATACTAAAAATAACTTAATCTTTACAAGGGTGTTAAAAAAAGGGTGATGTTATTTACACCCAATATTCAAATTTTTGTTTTTTTTTTAAAATAAACCCTACGCCTCTTGAGTCACAGACGTGTAACTCAAGAGGGGCAGGGTTTGTATATAGGAAAAACCAGTTGCGCATCTTGAGTCACACGCCTATGACTCGAGAGGCGTAGGGTTTATTTTTTTTTAAAAAAAAACTTTGATTTTGGGTGTAGATAGTAAAATTAAGGGTGTAAATAACAAGGGCTTAAAAAAATACCATTGTCTTTCAACGGTAAGAAAAATAACCCAAATTTTGAAGCATATGCTAAAAAAAAGGCGGATTTGCAGAAATACACCAAATTGGTATTCGGTTTGCAAAAGTATACCCGTTTTCTGAGAATAGCAAAAATAGGATAGGTGGGTCATTTGTGCTAAAAAACGGGTCATTTGTGCTAAAAAATAATGAATTAAAAGAAAAGTAAAAAATATATAAAATAATGAAATATATATTAAAATAATGTTTTAATATTTTTTTCTCAGAAATTTAAAAATAATTAAACTAGCCGGATGAAAATCTCTGTCCTAGTAAGAGAATTAATAGTGACAAGAATAAAATTTGTTATTGACAGGATATAGATTCTTTATGACAAAGCTAATAATTAATAATGACAGGATGAAGTCTATAATAGGGAAGAGAATAAAGACACGATTTTATCCATATCATAACTAGAAATTAAAGGTATGTCCAAGATGACAAGTTATTTGTTCACAACGACAGGAGTAATGTTTATAGTGACAAGGCTGTAGGTTTACTTTGACAGGTTTGAAACTATAATCGGGGAGAGAATCGCTGAAGACACGGTAAATCATATCTTCAGGATTATTAACCATATTTATAAAAGGATTGTCAATATATATCTTGAAACCATAATATTATCACATTGACAGGATGAATATTTTCATTGACAATCCAAATATGAACATTGACAGGATATATATGATAAAAAAAATCGGCGGGAGATTGAGTAAAGAGATAGGGCTAAGGTCGGAGGGTTGGTCGGGCGGCTCTTGGGGTCGAGCACGGGTTAAGACAGTAGAGGCCGACGATGGAGCCAGAGCCAGAGAATGATTGCGTCGGAGAGTGAGCGATGCAGTGAAGGGTGAGGACAATGACGGAGCCGGAGAATTAGTGCGGGCTAAGGTCAGAGCGCCCGAGACTTGGGTTGATCAGGCGGCTCTTGTGTGTTCGGGTTAGGGATTGAGATTGGGTCGGTCGGGGGCTAACGGTTAGGGATTGGGATTGGAAATTTAATTTTTTTTAATTCCGGATTTTTTTATTTAATTATTTAATATAATTTAAAAATATAAGAAAAATTATAAATACCAAAAATATTTAACTTTTTTTTTTCCTGATTTTTTGGGGTGGTGGGTAGTTTTGATAATTAAATAAAGTATTTTTGCAAATTTCCATATATTGATGCAATTGTTTTCAAACCTAGGTATTTTTACAAACTAAATATCAAAGTGGGGTATTTACTAGTAATTCCCCAAAAAACTATCTCAATTCTTTTTTCCGACTATATATCAAAACAAAAATGATTACATATGATTAGTGAAATTAAGATTTTGGATGATATTGACTTATTTTAATAAAAAATGATACAATTTGACCAATTTCATTTTATTGTTTTGGCCCAATTTTTTGTTGTAAAAAGGAGTCGGGATAATTTGTTACCTCGTACCTGAAAAATTGTGTTATTTTTCTAATAGTTGAAGACGAAGAAACTAATTTATATACATTGACTCAACGGTAACATCTGGACAAATGTGCGGAATAAGCTCACTGTGAAAATTTGTCTACCGTTGTGGCGAGGATCCTCTAGCCCGCATTTATAGTCCTTTCTATAGTCTGTATTTTTTATTGGTTGAAAACAATTATAAAACTGCTCTATTTATTAAGAAAAATAATTTAATAATTCGGCACATCCAATCACGCGATACATTATGGACCATATGTCCCTTCTATAGTATGTCTTTTTTATTGCCAGCGTTGCTTTTTTTTTTTTTTCCTAACCAGCATTGCTAGTTTCACAAAATATTCAGTTGAACAACTTTCAATTGGAGATCCCTGTCTTGGAACCTATTTGGTATCATCATAACTACATCTACATTAGGTTTAACACCAGATCACAATGCACTCATCGGCGATATCCCCGAAGAGATTGGAAACTTACAAAATCTTCAAGAACTATTCCTCAACAACAACGTACTGTTTTTCTAGTGATATTCTCGGTAGTAGATATATCAAATTTAAAGTTCCTAGCTAGAAAGGCTAGATTTCTCTGCAAACAACCTCATTGGAGAGATTCCGACGTCACTAATAAGCCTTAGTTTCCTGTTAGAATTTGATGTGCATTATAATTAATGATCTCAAAGGTCCGGCCAACCGGTGGTCAGTTTAGTACTTTCCCAGAGTCTAGCTTCAAAGAGAATCCTGACTTATATGGTGAATCCTTGAATCACCCTTGTTCTAAATGAAAGTCGATAGAAATGAAAGTCGATATCCCGATCACAATATGCATTGATTTCTAGATGGACTCTTTGTTGGTTTTGCCCTTGAATTTTCCGATATTCTCATAGGCATAGCATCCCATTCTTGGTTAAACAACAATATGAGATGCCTTAACTCGATCGATCAATCCAGTTTAGGTTTACTAGCTCTTGGTGGTCTGTAATCGATGGTATTTGTACACATCATGTATATGTCAATGTAATAGCAAAGCATGCATATATATAGTTCATGCTTTTTTGCATTGTGTGTTACTTTCTTGTATGTATTTGTTAAACTTTTTTGTAATAATAAAGTAGAGTTGATCACTACGTACGGACACCCAACGATTAAATTTCACTTTGATTCAAGGGTTTCACTTTCACCAGTGAATCCAGTGATGCTTGTATTGAAAACGTGGTCAAGCCCATACGAGTGCTGCGTGGAAACACCCAATAAAACATACTCCCTCCGTTCCAAAATAAGTGTCACTTACCTTTTCGGTACGTTTTTTAAGGCGTTAAAAACTCTATAAAATATTATTTTTTTAATTGAAATTTTTATATAATTTCATAGTTATTAATAATAAGTATAATATTGTATAAAAAATTTAACTAAAATAATAATATTTTATAGATTTTTTAACTCATTGAAAAACGTGCACTAAAAGACGAAAGACACTTATTTTGGAACAGAGGGAGTAAATTACAATAAACTAGCTACTAAATTAGATCTATTTTCAAATGACTGACACATTTCATTAAACATTAAACATTAAACATTAAACATTAGGGCTTGCTTGGCAGCATATAAAGGTAAATGGAAAAAAAAAACAGATTTAAAATATATTTAGATGATAATGTCATTTTTGGTATAAAAAATAAAATAGGAGAGTTAATGATTAGAGTAGTATAGGAAAAATGGTTACCCCCTTGTGCTGACGAGTGACTGAAAAGAGAGTATAAAACTAACTAGTGTAGGTCCCGTCCCGTGCACGGAGATTACATTATATAAGTATTTTAGATAGATTCCAATAAATAAAATATAAATAATAATCTAAAATATAAATAATTTTTTCTACCAAAAAATAATATAAATATTAATAAAATTAGTTCGATAGATTATATATAATATAAAAAATAATCTAGATATAAATAATTGATTTTTAGATAAATAATTTTTTTCACCAAAAAAAATCTAGATATAAATAAAATAATACTTATCAAATACTACATATTTATATATTAATATTTTTGGTAAGTATGACTATGCAATAATTTTCATTTATATTTTTGTTAATCAACTAAAATATATAGATAGATAGAGCTTATATAACTTTCTATAAATTATGAAAATATATTATTTTATTAGTTTTTATCTTATAATCAACCACAACGCGCCACATAAGAATTTTTTGTAAAAGCTCGAATTTTTAAATCTTAATTTCTCAAAAAAAAAATAAAAATCAAAACGTTATTTTGATCGGGTCGGGATTAAATTGAGAGAGCGGATTTAAAGATTTATTTCTCGGATAAATTTTGAATTGAGTTGGGACCACTTTGATTCCTCAATTTATCCCCTTCTTCCTGCTCACACACCAAAATATTCAGATACCTCCCTCTACTCTTTAGGTCGGCAGTAGCAGCAGAGGCAGCACCTTCCTCCCTCCTTGATTTGACTAAACCACACCTCCCCTTTCATTTCCTTCACACCACTGCTAATCCCATTTCTGGCAAGGTTCCACTACACATCCCACGCCAAAACCCTTGGAACTCTCCCCACCTCTCATTTGATTTCCTTATCTTCAAATCTTACTTCCTCCTCTCCTTGCTTTTACCTCCTTGAAATCGGCAACCATCACCTCCGGCCACCGGGATGCCGCCAGATACACCACCAAACACACCTCCGTCTCCCTCCTTGCTCTGCTCTCCAACAGCCACCACCACCGCAGCCTCCCCTTTCACCCTCGCCCTGTTTCGCCGAGGAAGAAACGCCAATCTCCCCACCCACCTCCTCCTTCACTCTTCTTCTTCGAACCGCCAGCAGTAGCTCCCTCGACGCCCCGAGCGGCACCAGCTCCGCCCAGAAGTAGCCGGAGCGCCGCCACCGTCCACCTTCGCGCCCCTGTTTTCCGTTTCGCCCTCGGAAAGGTTCGTTTCCGCTCCATTCTCCCTCCTTGCACTTCTTATCAAGCCAAGGTTTCTCTTTTAAGCTTTCCACACCCCTCCCAGGCCTCCTCGCTTGAAGGAACGCCCTCGACGCGCCCGGACGCAGCTCCCCGAGCACCTTTCTCGGCGAAATCTCGAAGACCCCCATGGTGAGCCTCTCTCTTTTCTGTTCCCTTCGGATTCAGCCTTCCTTTGGTTCTGGGTTTGGGAGTGAGTTGTGAGTGGTCGGCGGGATCTCGACTCCCCCTCCTTTTCTCCTTCGATTCAACAGAGAGTTTGGGGAGGATGAATGAACAGTACGGAGTTGGGTTGGTCTTCTATTTTATTTTGTTAAAACCGGTTCGGGTGTTTTAAAATAAAAGGGTGGTTCGGTTTGGTTCATTAAAGCAAATCAAATTTTTAAAGAGCATTGGGCCTATTTTCTTATTTGGGCCATATCTGTTTTTTTTTAGGCCAAATTGCAGAAAACCACCATTTAAATATGCTGTTTTGCGTGAAACCACCCCTTAAAATGAAAATTCCAGAAAACCACCCTTTAAAACCTTTTTGTTTGCAAAGTCACACCCATCACCCATTTTTCGTTAATTAAATGTTAAAGTGTGTGGAAATTTAATTATACCCCTTATTATTATTATTTTACTCATTTCAATTGATATTAGTTGATATTTAACTTTTAACATGTTTTTCAAAAGTAATTTTTTTAATAAAATATCATTTTTTAAATATAATTTCATAATTATCAGTAAAAACACTCTATAAAAAATAGATATGATTGATGTTTTATACGGAGTATATTTTAAAAAGTGTATATTACTAAAGGGCTACTCAAAGAAAATAAATTTTAAAAAAAATGATATGTTATATAGTTTTTATTATTCTAAAATAGGTTCACTATTCCACATACATTTTTAGAATAATAAAAACTATATGAAACATTATTTAAAAAAAAAAATATTTTCTTCAAGTAGCCCTAGTATTACACATTTTTTTATATGTATAAAACATAAATTACACATCGATTTTTTATAAAGTTTTTTTGTAAGTATGAAATTATTTAAAAAAAACATTTTTTTTATATTTATAGTGTTTTTTGCTTTTGAAAAACATGTTAAAAGTTAAATATCAACTAATATCAATTAAAATGAGTAAAATAATAATAATAATAATAATAAGGGGTATAATTAAATTTCCACACACTTTAACATTTAATTAACGAAAATTGGGTGATGGGTGTGACTTTGCAAACAAAACGGTTTTAAAGGGTGGTTTTCTGGAATTTTCGTTTTAAGGGGTGGTTTCACGCAAAACAGCATATTTAAAGGGTGGTTTTCTGCAATTTGGCCTTTTTTTTAACAAGAGGAAGGATATGGGCCTATTTGTTTTCTAACTAAACAATCTAATGGGTTTGGGGGTTTAAATGTCCGAATATAAGAGAGAATTTGGGCTAAATTTTTTATTTCGAAAATTTGAGGGAAAAAGGACGGTTTTGGAATCTATCTATATAAACTCTTAATTTAGAAGAGTTTATACCGATGTGTCAAAATCAGAGAGATTTTAGGAGTTTTGACCAATTATAATTTTCTTTTTTCTCTTTAATCTTTTTTTCTAATTCTTTTTTTTTCTTTTAATTCTCCTTTTTTCCCTTTATCTTACTATAACTATTGAGCTTAATTCAAAATATTGAATTTAATCTAATATAACTATTGGGCTTAACTCAAATTCATTTACTAACTATCTATATCTATATACTATATTAATTTATTTCACATGTCCTCTCCATGTTCAAAGTTATTTGTGAAAATATTATTTACATAATATCATTTTATTAGGTAACTATATTTTCTAATATTTTTTTTTTGAAAAATATTCTAATATTAATTACCCAATATTATTTGATGTTACATTTTTTAACAAATGGGATTAATTCAAAACTTTTATCTTTCACTATTTATTATTTATTTTTCTCTTCATCTCTTTAACCCAAGTGTATTTTTTCTATTATTTTTAACACATTTACTAATCAATGGGTTTAATTAAAAATATTGAATTAAATCCAATGTCTATAATTTATCTATATCTAAATATTATTATTTTTAAAAAATCGTGTCATGACGCAGGGATCGTACTAGTTTTATAATTATAAGGGTGAGTTTTTAGTGATTTAAAAAGGGATGATTTTATTAAATGAAAATGGTTGGGATTTTAGAAATATTTTATGAAAGTATAAGAAAATGGTATTTAAAATATTAAATATTGTTATTTTTGAGATTTAATATATAATATTTAGCGATTAAAAGAAAAATAATATTATGAGACTTGGAGTTTTAAAAGGGTATTATCGGATTTAAAACGAAAAAGGAAATTTACGAACATCTTCCTAGGTCGGAAATTCTATCTAGTAAACTCGGGTTTCTAAACGGTTTTCGGAACTAACTTGGAAATTATGTGATCGATGACTAACTAGCATAATGATATGATTGATTGACTAATATCATGATTGGTGTGGACTAATGGCATGATTGATTGACTAATGACATGATGAAGTGTTAGACTTATGTATAGTTCACTTATGCTTTTAATATGTGATGATATGATGAACTCGAGTTATGTGATATGTTGATATACGATTATGAATGTGATGATCTCGCGATATTTGAATATATGAATTCTATGAGTATATGAATGTGGTTGAATGGAACGATGAGAATGATGTGGACTTACGGAATGTGGCAATGAGAGGCATGGTTGAACTTGATGGAATGATGATTGTGATATGGTTGTTATTCTCATTTAATGATGTATGCTTTCAGTGCTTGAATTGTTAAGACGTAGACTTATATATGTGTTCTGATATGTATCTAGGTGATATTTAATCTATCGTAATGCTTACCTTGCTGTTCTGCACCTCCAGGTGAGTTCCTATATGAGCTCACTCAGATTCGAAAAGAGATCTCCCTGCTTGTAGCCATGTGCATACTAGGTGCTTGCATCCATATTAAAACATGCCATGTAGTATCCTGTTAGGATTGCACTCATGATTGAGTATTCGTTTACTCATTGCTTTTGTAAACAGAACGGCCGTTATCTGTGAAGTAACTAGAGTCATTGCTAGGGTTATAGGACGACCTAGTCACATCGGGTTCCGTCCTGAGTCAATCGAGTCATGAACTTCCTTATATTATGATATGCTTGCGGGCTTTATTGTGGAGCGGGTTGGGCATGCGTGCCGCCCGATTATAATGGAATGCATTCACGAGCTGGCCAGTCTCCGCCCTATCGGAAGGGGGTGGAGGTAGGAGAGGGATATACCACTTGGTATTCAGTTCTAAGGCCTTATTATATTTATGCACTTGATCTTAGGAGCATGTTAGTGTGTTAATATTTCGCCTTGCACCTAGAAGCATCTTTATTAGGAGTAGCGTGTGTATGTGTCTACTGGTTTGGGATTACTTTGCGTAGGGTTTCGATCTGACACCGCCCCGCATACATATTTTTTTAGGTTTGTTTTGCAGCCTGATTGTTCTTTGCTTCTGTGACGTGGGCACTCTCTTGGGCGATTGTAAAGAAATTGTCTAACCTTACATTTCGATAAATACGCTTATTGATTTAGTTTTGACCTGGCTATGCCGTGGCACCCTCTTGTATTACACCTTGATTATGCTATTTGCATGTTTGCTGGTTTTCCACGCTTAGGCTTATGACAGGTACAGGGGACTTCCCCGGGGATTCCAACGATCCCTTCGAATTTTGGGTACGAAATCCCTCTTGAAAACGTCAGAGTAGAATTTCAAACCTTCAACTTGTACTCGGGGCGCAAGATCATAACGAGGGGTTTCATCCCTCGAAACGTAACCCGGGAATCATAATCCTGGGCCGTTACATTTTTATCCTAAAATCAACCACAACGCGCCACATAGGACGTTGTGCATCGGTTTTAGTATATGTATATAGATAGATAGATTTTGTATGAAATATTAGGAGAAGATGTTAATGATTAAATTTTTTAACTATGTATCTTAAAATATAAATGGACTACATTCCTTTTGTTTCCCTTTGCATTTCTCAAATTTAAACCAAACAAGCCCTTTGTTTTTTCATGGTTAAATTTGGTGAATATCCATTTTTTTATGTCAAAATTAAGTAAATGTCATCTTTTTTACATAATTGAGTAAATGTCCATTTTTTTCAAAAATACTCCTCCTTCCCCATCCCTAAGAGTAGTGTTTCAGCTTGCTGTTCAGGTTGAGAGAGGAAAAGGTGCAGGGACCAGTACACAAACAGATGCAGATGGCTTACCTGATGGGACTGCTAAAGTAGTTGAATGGACAGGAACTGTAGCTCTTGCTAATAATCTTGTGCTTAGTAATGTCCTTTATGTGCCTGAATTCAGACATAATCTACTATCAGTATCTAAGATGTTGTGTGATGGAGGATAAGATTTCAGTTTTGATTCTGTCTCATGTGTACTGCAGGACTTTACAACTAAGGTCAAGATTGCTCGAGGTGTGATTCATGGTGGGCTGTACAATGCCCAACAGTTTCCCCAAATTTTCATCAAAAAGGGGAATTAAAATTCATATTCCCTAAAAAAAATGAAAATTTTTGCAAAATAAGCCCTTTATTTGGACGTATTTGCAAAATAGTCGTGTTTTTGGACAATTTCGCAAAATGGCCACTATATAACCCTAATTCAATGTTAGATTTCTCTCTCTAACCTCCCTCTCTCTCTCTCGCCGTCTCCATCGCGCTCTCTCTCTCCGTCTCCATCGCTCTCTCTCGCCGTCTCCATCACGCGCGTCCACCTGCCGCTGCTCCCCTCGTCGCCGACCATGGCACCTCATTCCTAGTCGTATTCGCTGATGAGGAGCAACACTTCGCAGAGTGACGATCCAGGCCCGAGCTCCTCGCTCCATCATCGTCTCCGTGCGCTTCCTCAACCTCCTAATTGTGCGAAGCCGGTCGAGGACAAGATCATGGACATCCCTAATTAGTTGCTGCTGCTGCTGCCTTGTGTCTCGAATTGAGGTTAGTCTGATTGCTTTGCCCTTAGTTAGAACCATTTTATGTGGCCTGCAATCGCCTTCTCGTCTGTCAATCTCGGTCTGTTGATCTCTATTTGGTTGCTCTGTGTTTCGATTTGCTTGCTGTTCTCAGTTTGAGATCTATATCCTGCAGAACATTTTGCAAGATCTGAAAGAAACAAATTCTTCCTTTCTGAACAAGTATGACAGACTGTTGGAGACATCCAAGCTTTCAGAGGAACTCATCTTAGAATTGGAATATGAGAATATTGAGCAACATCAGGAAGTGAATTTTCTATCAGAGCAAATCAAAAGGCTGAGGATGGGGATGTTCGAGTTGCTGAAGGTGCTAGACGTTGAAATGGAACTTGTGTGTGAAGACAATATTGATAAAGACAAAATGATTCTGCATCGCATACTCAACAAGGTTGATGGTACAATAAGCTCTCTTTATATATCCTGGGACGAGAATCAGAAACTTCTCATTGAGAAATCAGTTCTTGAGACATTGCTTGGCCAACTTTAACAGGAAGTGTCAGATTTGAAGGCATTTATTAACACCTTCCATCATATGTATTGTGAGTCTGTGACAGAGAATAAAAATAGTTGAGTAGTGCAAATTTGCAGTCATATGTGTTGAAACCATATCTATATTTGTTATCATGGAGAAAGTTTGATTGTTGAATTCAAAATTTAGACATGAGAGGGTGTATGGTGATCCTGTGTGGAGTGGATGAATGAGGCTATGTTCTCCTTGTGGACCTCGTGGAAGAACTCAATTGACCATTGAGCTACTGTTTTTTATTTAATCCAGCAAAGGTTCATATCTTATCTTATTAATGGTGTTTTGACCCTTATCTCTAAAAGAGTATTGAAATTCTTATATGTATGTATGTCATATATCAAATCTCCTAGGTCTAGCTTTTTATTTCAGATAAATTATCAACACTAATCATGGACGTTTAATGTATTGATAGTCCTACAGTTTTTTTTTTAAATTTTGGTAAGTCCGTTATATTTGTATTCCATCTCCTATGTGATTTGGTTGAGTGGTTTGACAAATGCTATGTCCCAATATTTGGATTGCCCCTTTGATATTTCTGCAGCAATCCCTCCACACGAGGGCTAAATTATTTTACTTTTATATCAAATCATCTCACTGTCTATCTCACTTGCTTATGAATCAGGGTCTTCATGTTCTATTTGATTCAATGTACTCTGGTGTTTTTTGTAGTCACAATGTGTGAAGTTTGACATGTGCTTGAACACAATTTTTTTTTTTTTTTGCCGATTGTCCTTATGTCATGAATCATATGTACTGACAGGCGCAATTCTGGGTTTCCTTGTCTGTGCAGATCTCGCACGGAGGAGTATTACTTGCTGCTGCTACCTTGTGTCTCGAATCTAGGTAATTCTGATTGCTTTGCTCTTACTTAGAACCATTTTATGTTGCCGCTGATGGTTCTAGCAAGTCCGATTGTTTCAATCGCTGTGTGTTGCCGCTGATGGTTCAAGAAACCTTATGTATAAGAGTAGATTGAGTTTCAAACTGACTTAAATCTTCTGCTTCGTTATTCATGGTTATTGAGTGTTTTATGGTCTTCTAGTTTGCTGATCAGAAGCTACCAAGTTTAGTTGTCAGGTTTAGTTGAATTGAAGCTACCAGGTTTAGTTGAATTGGAAACTATGTAGTATGCAAAGATGGAAGTTGAAGAACAGAAGTTTCTGGTCATTTTTTTTAGGTATTAACTTTAGAACATGAATAAACCATCGCTGATATAAATTTTCTAAAGTGTGATTTGTTTTCCAGGTGGAGCACTTCAACATTTAAAGTTAGTCCTCAAATTATGGGCTTTCTCATCTGTTTAATGGGAATGCTATTGCATCTTGCAGCAACTACTAAAGCATTGAATTGTTTTTGTTGTGTGCAACTATATACATATGACAGTTCATATTTTGATCATGGATAAGCTCTCTCTTGATGATGTAAACAACGAATGCTGAAGTATGATTCACGAGAAAGGATTTCTGCCAAAGAAGCCCTCGATCATCCCTTCTTTGACAGTCTCGACAAGTCTCAATTTTGACAGCCTATTAGCTCAAAATGGTAGAGCAATGTGCCTACGCACAATGATGCGGGTTCAAATCCCGCATAGGCTATCTATGTAGTATATCTTATTATGTTTCTCTTCGTGAATAAGAGTATAAGGTGCAAAAATAAAATTGTAAAGTGCAGTTGTGCAACTTTAAAAAAAGTGCTGACACAAAGCTCCTAACTCTCTAAAACAGAAATTACAATTCTAGAACTTACATCCGGCTTACAAATTACAATTCTAAAATAGAAATTCGGTCATTCGGCTGGCATGGTTGGGTTTGGGGTTTTGGATTGGTGTCCGAGGCCAGATATGAAGCCTGACTTTCTATTAAGTTGTGATGTGATTGCATTGTGCCCTTTTATTTCCTATTTTTTAGTTTTCTTTAGTGGTTATATACTTATATTGCATTAGATCTTGCTTGTCATGCTTGTTCAATAGTTACAGATTTCTTCGCTTTTTTGCACTATCTATAAAGTTATGTAATTGTCAGACAATTATTCGAATTAAATATTTATTCTCAATTTAGAAGAAAAATATAAATCGACTAGAAGATTGTTTTTCATAATGAAGACAACAAAATATTTGGTTAAGGTGCAGTTGTGCAACTTTAAGGTGATGTCTTGCAACTTTAAGGTGCTGTCGTGCAACTTTTAAGGTGCAGTTGTGCAACTGTAATTAAGGGTTGTGTCAGCATCTTTTTAGAAATTAAAGGTTGTGTCAGCGGTGTTTGCAATTTTAGTGCTGACAGAGTTATAAAGAAATAAAATTGATCAATACATTTTCATCACTAAAATTGCAAACAACGTTGACACTGGTTTTTTTCTCTAATTAACAAAATAGAAAAAGATACTGACACTACAGTTGTGCAACTCTAAACTACGGTTGTGCAACTTTAAAATACAGTTTAAGAACAAAATTAGATTAAAAAGTGCAAGAATAATATTATAATGTGCCCAAATTAGATTTTTAGTTTAAGAAGAATCAAATTAGATTTTAGTTTGTATGAATAAAACTATAAATTTTATGAATAACACTATGAAATTTTAGAGTTGCACGACGCTGTTGTAAGAGTTGCACGACTCTGTTGTAAGAGTTGCACGACTCTGTTTTAAGAGTTGCACGACTCTGTTGTAAGAGTTGCACGACTCTTGTTTTAAGAGTTGTGAGACTCTCTTGTAAGAGTTGTACGGCTCTGTTTTAAGAGTTGCACGACTCTTGTTTTAAGAGTTGCACGACTCTCTTGTAAGAGTTGCACAACTCTGTTGTAAGAGTTGCACGACTCTTGTTTTAAGAGTTGTGAAACTCTCTTGTAAGAGTTGCACGACTCTGTTTTAAGAGTTGCACGACTCTGTTGTAAGAGTTGCACGACTCTTGTTTTAAGAGTTGCACGACTCTGTTTTAAGAGTTGCATGACTCTGTTGTAAGAGTTGCACGACTCTGTTGTAAGAGTTGCACGACTCTGTTGTAAGAGTTGCACGACTCTGTTTTAAGAGTTGCACGACTCTGTTTTAAGAGTTTCACGACTCTGTTTTAAGAGTTGCACGACTCTGTTGTAAGAGTTTCACGACTCTGTTTTAATTTAAGAGTTGCACGACTCTTATTTTAAGTGTTGCACGACTTTGTTGTAAGAGTTGCACGACTCTGTTTTAAGAGTTGCACGACTCTGTTTTAAGAGTTGCATGACAATCCAGACTTGTGAAATTATTCTCAACATGATCTTATTTTATCTCAATATAATTTCAGACTTTCTCAATAAACTGTAAGCGATCCATAATCTATATTTTTTTTTATTTCTTTAACATTTTGTCGTGCAAATATAAGAGTATGTTATGCAAATATATCCGTAAGTTGTGCAAATATGACCCGAGTTTAGTTTTTTTTATATTTTATTTTACATTTTGTCGTGCAAATATAACCGTATGTTGTTCTTGTGCAAATATAATCATATGTTGTGCAAGTATAACATTTTTTTGTGCAAAAATAAAAATCAAAATATAGACTATGGATCACATAATAAAATATAGATAGTTTTTTTTAATTTCCATAATTATGGGGTAAGTTTTGTAATTTATTCAAAAGTCCTTCTTCTTCCTCCAGATTTCTGCGAAGAGAACGCAGCGCCTGCGCCTCGTCGCCTCTGGCTCCGCCTCCGGTTCGCTCGACCTCGCTCGGATCCACGGTGCTCGCTCGACATCACTCCGGCCGCTCGATTTCGCTCCAGGCCGCCTCCGCGCCGTCGTCGGCCTGCGCCTAGCCGCCTCCGCGCCGATCTCCAGCCGCTCGACCTCGCTCCAGGCCGGATCTGAGCAATCTCTCACTCGCGCCGCCTCGCTCGGCCTCGCTCGCTCGAACTCCAGGTCGGATTTGAACTTCGTCGCTCGCTCCTCGCTCGCGCTCCCTTCCTCGGCTCCCTCGCTTGCTCACGCGTCGCTGGAGGCCGTCGAATCCTCGCTCCCTCGCTCCGCCGCAACCGGATCTGAAACCTCCAGGCCGTAGATCTTAAACCTCCAGGCCTCGCTCCGGCGCCGAAGCCATAGATCTCGGCCTCCTCTTCAGATCTCCCTCCGCGCCATAGATCCGTCCAATTGCTTCTTGCTCCGCTCTATCGATCGGTCGCTCTCGGATCTCCGAGGAAAGCGCGGATCTGAGGAACGGGAAGTGGAAGATGGAGATCGGAGAAGGAGAAGCGCGGAGGAGAGCGCGTGCGGAGAGGAGAGGGCTGAGGAGAGAGAAAGGCGCGTGAAACAAAGGGAAGGGGGTTTATATTGCGTCTATTTCACTAAATTGTCCCAAATCGTGACTATTTCACAAATTATGTCCAATTTCGTGGTCATTTTGCGAAATGCCCCAAAACAAATTGTGCAAATCCCAACAGTTTCTCCATTTTGAAGAACTGTAATTTTTTTTTTTAATTTCATTCCATAGCAAATTAAATTATGCCTTAATGCACCACTTACATTTGATTGCAAGAACAATAAACCAAAATCAATTAACCAAATGTATTAATGGATGATTTATTTGAGAGTGGCAAGCAACCGTTTGGGAGTGGCAAGCAACAGTGGCCCAACACGTTCAATTTCGCATCGATTTGCAAGCAACAGTGGCCCAAGATCAATTAACCAAATTTATTAATGGATGATTGAACCCTAGATAAAGGGGTGTAATTAACACAGACTAGCCGTCCCTGAAATAAAAAAAATTAATCCTGCAGGAAATACAAAGATCTCATATCGATCCAAATTCATGATCGGAAATCGGAAGAAAGAAATCAGAAAGAACTCACCTTTATCTTCTTTCTAGGGTGAACAACCACGTTCAAGGTAGTTTTTCATAATTCCGGCCACTTGAATGCTTGATGGCGATGGAGAAAGGGTAGAGGAAGACATGGCGGTGGAAGTCGGCACGGTTGTGGAAGGCACGACAATCACCGCCACGAGAGAAAAGTAATCGCCAAAAATTTTGGCGATTGCTGCAAAAATAGGGAAGACGCCCTATTTTTTACAATCCGTCTCCATTTTGGAGAATGGGTTGGAAAAGCTGTTGGGTTGAAAATAAGCCCAAAATTCTCCAAAATGGAGCATTTGTTGGGCATGCTCTAACCCTTCCTCCTTTCCCTTTAACCATTTTTTATTTTAACATTGACTAGTCAACATTTGTAACGGCCCAGGATTATGATTCCCGAGTTACGTTTCGAGGGATAAAACCCCTCGTTAGGATCTTGTGCCCCGAGTACAGGTTGAAGGTTTGAAACCAAGGATTCGTAGTTTAAAGTGGGATTTCGCACCCAAATTCGAAGGGTCCATTGAAGACCCCGGGGTAAACCCCTGTACCTGCCCTAAGGCTACAACGCGTGAAACCTTTTATCATGTAAAGGATATAAGTTATGAAAATGATACAACCAGTGCCACGGCAGAGCCGGGTCAAAACAAAGTATAATAGAAAGAAATCTCAAAAGCATGAATCTGGTGAAGTCAGGGTTCAACACTCACTCTCCACCATATGAATGGACCCCGTCATAACAGCACAAAATCAAGCAGTGGATTGGGTACCTGAAACTATACCACCAAGTCAGGCCAAGAGTCCGCCCGTGGGTCCTCTGACCGCGCTGAGGACATATAATACGCCTATACCTAGAATAAAGGATGCCTTCATGCAGTACTGAAATCTTAACCACACTATCATGCTCCTAATTCATATATGCAGTATATTAAGGAAGGCCTTAACAAAGAATACCAAGCGGTATATCCCTCTTCTACCACCACCCCTCTTCCATACAGGGTGGAGACTGGCCAGTTCGATGCTATAACATATCAAATCTCATCATCATATCATATCTCATGCTCATCTCGTATCTCGTGATATATATGTAACTCAAGGAGGACAGCACCCGATGAAACTGGGTTGCCCTATGACCCTAGCAAGGACTATAGGACTCACAGATAACGGCCGTTCTGTATTCAAACGCATACAGAATAAGAATGCTCATTCGTAAGTGCAATTCCTAAGCATGGTACTACATGACATGTTCTTATGCATATGCAACACCTACATACTATATGACACATCAGGCAGGAGGTACTGGTTACTGAGTAAGCCCCGGAGGTACTTACCTGGCTAGAAGATCAGCAAAAGAAGAATCCAGCACACAGTAGTCACGGTCACAGAGTATCACCTAGGTACATAACGATAATACACTGAGTATATGTCTCTAGCCACTCTGAACACATATATCATACACTCATACAAATAGATAAATAAACAAGTTCGCATCCGTCACACTTTCAGTTCATTATGATTAATCATCTCTCATCTCATACTGTTCAACATATATATAATCCGCCATCTCATCAACTTAAGATAACCTCTATATCATGCTTAGCCAAATTCGCATATATTATTATTTCATGCTCATACATAAGAATATATATATATATCATCATCATCATTGATAACCAATATTTAACCCTTTATAATAAATAACCACAATAGCATGCCATTAGTCAAACATATCATACCGCAAATCAACCGATCATATTATCATGCTGGTTAGTCATCGAATAAGTCTTACTCTTAGGTTAGTCTCAAAACCGTTTCAAATTCGAATTACACATTTAAGAATTTCGACCCCTTGAAAATACTCGTTAAATCCCTTTTTCAACTTACTTTTAAAATTCATAAGTCCAAATAATATATTTTAACCCCCAATAATATTATATTTTATTTTAAATACCATTAAATATTTAGATAAGTAAACGGTTAAACCCGAACCGAACCAAACCCACAATTATTAATCCCCCAACCGGTTTAATCAAACAAAATATATGTTAGTAAAAAGGAGCCCACAAATGCTGATGCTGACGGGGCAAGGAGAGGCCCACGCCCTTCTTCTTCCTCCATCAAATTCCAATCTGCAGCTCCCGCTGCGCTCGACGCCGACCGTTCTGTGCTGCTCGACACCGCCCGGAGGAGAAGACCGTCGGCGACTGCTCGACACCGGCCGCCTCTCACGCTCCCGCCTGGACTCGCCCAGGTCGGACCCTGCTCGAACCCGCTTCGCCTCGCCTCTCGCGCTCTCGCTCACGCCGACCGAGCTCCCACGATCGTCGGAGCTCTGAACCTCACCCGATTATCCCGCACTCATCTCACGCACACTCTCGACTAGTCTAAGCATCGAAAAAAGACTCAGAAACGAATCGAAACGAGGATAAATTCGGAGCTCACCGAGATGGATTTTTCGCGACTTCGGAGCTCTCGATCGGAGTTCTGGGCTTCGTCGGTGGCTCGCGATGGCTTGTCGGACCTACACCGGATGTGGATGAGTGTGATGGTGAAGACCGCAAGCAATTTCAATCAAAAACGAAGGAGGGACGCTTACCGGAAGTTAGCTTCGCGGTTGATCGAAGATTCGAAAGGAATGGGTTACGGTGGCTCCGTGGCAGTTCTGGTGGTGTCCGTTGTTGCTGCTGGTGGCTCCAAGGGATGTGTAGGACCTTCCGCTGGTGGCTCGAGGTGGAAGGATAGAAGGAGGAGGAGGAGACAATGGTTTGGGGATGAAGACGGTGGCGACGATGGTGACGGTGAAATGGTGATGGAGTGCAGTAGGAGGGATGGAGTGCAGCAGGGGAGATGTGAAAGGGTGGTGATGGGTTTATAGGGGTGGGAAGGCCGAACCACAGCTAGCTAGGAGGTAGGGACTTGAGTGCAGCTAGGAAATAGGGGGTCTGCAGCGCTCCTTAGGGTGGCTCGGATGAGAAATGCATTAAAGGGTGGAATGTCAAATTAAATACCCGGTAAAATAATCCTGAATATGTGAATTTCGAAACCCGAAATTAGTTTCTGAGAGTTAGTTTCCTCGAATCCCGCTAAACGAGTTTTAAAACCGATTTTAATTTCATTTTTAATTCTCTTTTTCCGAAAAAAATAGGATTTAAAAATCCGAGCCTTTGCATCATCCACCTGTAAAAACAAGTCTCGTCCTCGAGACTAAAATCATTTTTAAAACAGGGGATGAAGTTTGAAATTGGTGAGTCCATGGATCATGCCATTGATCCCGTAAATACCTCATAAGTGCCCCTAAGAGGTCCTCACAGTACCGTTGCCGTGATCATAATATCCCCAAATAGACCGTAGTAAGGATGTAATATGGGCCCCTACCACATCCTTAATCCGACTCCTTGGCCATATGATAACTCAAATACTTGTATTCACTTCGTGAGGCGTTATAATGAAAACTAGTGTCGTATTAGTTTCTTTAAAATCCAAGTTAGTCTGTTTTGAAACACTATTCAGAATTTCAAGTTTGACGTTAGTCAAGTTCATTTCCAACTTCTCAGTTTATCCTACCATCCACCTCTAAGGGCTAACCCCACATTCTCTTCCTAGGTTCCGTGTTATGATCAAGTTCCAATACTTCAGTTTCCATCATTTCTATCATCAAGCATCATATATATTTACATATAGAGTATCACTCATATCACGTATTAATAACATGACAGAAACACGTCAAGTATAGTCGCATACCATAAAATATCTAGCACGTCATCACATCATCACAGCTCATCATATCATATCACCAAGGATCTGCACACAACTACCAATCATAAGCACACAAGCAAAGAGATACTACCAACCAACCTCAATCCAACTAGGCAACTTACCGCACTCGGGAGGTCAGGGAAATATCTACACTCGGCTCGACATAGGACGCGAGTAACTCGTCTAGGACATCCCCATAACTAGCCCGAATACTCTCCTCAGTCTCCCACGTGGCCTCTTCAGGGCTCCTCCTAGACCACTGAACTAGAAGCAAAGGAACCTCCCTGTTCCTAAGCCTCTTGACACGACGGTCAAGAACTCTCACAGGACGCTCTACAAAGGTATGGTCAGGCTCAACCTGAAGGTCTGAATAGTCTAGGACATGGCTAGGGTCAGGGATATACTGGCGAAGCTGTGAGACGTGAAAGACATCATGAACACCAGCCAAGGATGGGGGCAAAGCTAAGCGATAGGCCACCTCACCAATTCTATCCAGAATCTCAAACGGGCCAATATACCTCGGACTCAACTTTCCTTTGATCCCAAACCGTTGGACTCCTCTGGTAGGCGAAACTCGAAGCCACACATGCGAACCCACCTCGAACTCGATCTCTATCCTCCGCCTGTCTGCATACTTCTTCTGGCGATCCTGGGCGACTCTCATGTGCTCACGGATGCGTCCCACCTTATTAATGGTCTCTCTAACTAGGTCCGGTAAAGATGAAACCGTATCCGCAGGCTCATCCCAGCAAACTGGCGACTTGCATCGCCTCCCATACAAAGCCTCATATGGAGCCATCTCGATCGACGCATGGTAGCTGTTGTTGTATGAAAACTCCACCAATGGTAGATGTCTAACCCAACGGTCTCCCCACTCCAAAACACATGATCGCAGCATATCCTCCAAGGTCGGAATCGTTCTCTCACTCTGGCCATCTGTCTGAGGATGATAAGCTGTACTGAAATGCAGTCTGGTACCTAGACTCTCCTGAACCTGATGCCAAAACCTTGAGGTAAAACGTCCATCTCTGTTAGATACGATCCTCTCAGGTACTCCATGAAGCCTCACGATCAGGCAAATGAACTCCTCAGCTAACCGCGATGCTGGCCATGTCTCCTGAATCGAAATGAAGTGAGCCGACTTGGTCAACCTATCGACCACGACCCAAATGGCGTCGAATCCTCTGACATCTCGCCTCAGCCCAGTGACGAAGTCCATCGAGATATCTGTCCACTTTCACGTGGGAACTGGAAGCGACCTGACAAGTCCTCCCGGTCTCTGGTGCTCAATCCGTACCTCCTGGCAAACTTGACATCTGGCTACAAAATCTGTGATGTCTGCTCGCATCCTCTGCCACCAATAATACCTCCTCAAATCCTGATACATCTTATTCGTCCCTGGATGGACAGAATAAAGAGTGGAGTGAGCCTCCTGCATGATCCTCTGCCGCAGATCAGACGTCGACGAAACTACAACTCTGCCCTGAAAGGTTAGCATCCCATCTCCTCTCTCTACAAGCTCTCTGAATCGACCCTGGGCCATCCGATCCCTCAGAACTGCAATCTCTGGACAGTCTGCCTGACCTCGACGAATCTCCTCGGTCAACTCAGCCTGAACCTCCAAGAATGATAATTGTCCATTCTCCCACTGGACCCACACCTCGAAGCAACACCTCATCAAATCTGTCTGTAAATCCCTCTGAGCTGTAAGCCTCGCAACTGATGCCTCCTGGTGAGTCTTCCTACTGAGCGCATCTGCCACCACATTGGCCTTCCCTGGGTGATAAACTATGTCCAAGTCATAGTCCTTTAGAAGCTCTAGCCACTGTCTCTGTCGCATGTTGAGCTCCTTCTGAGTGAAAATATACTTCAAGCTCTTGGGATCCGTCATCACCTTGCATGAAGTGCCGTACAGGTAATGCCTCCAAATCTTCAGAGCATGAACTACAACTGCCAACTCCAAGTCATGAACGGGATATGACACCTCTGCAGGCTTCAACTGGTGCGAAGCATAAGCGATGACCCGATCTCTCTGATGCAAAACACATCCCAAGCCGAAACGCGAAGCGTCTGTGTAGACAACGAAGTCCTCTGTCCCTTCTAGCAACGCTAGTACTGGGGCGGTCGTCAGCTTCTCCTTCAGAAGCTCAAAGTTGGCCTGACACTCCACACTCCACTCAAAAGGAACATCCTTATTCAGCAGCTGCGTCATCGGCCTAGCAATGCTCGAGAAACCCTGGACGAATCTCCTGTAGTAACTGGCCAACCCTAGAAATGAGAGGATGTCCTTGACGTTCTTGGGCACCTCCCAAGCAACGATAGCATCAATCTTCGTCGGATCCACGACGACTCCCTCAGCTAAAATCACATGGCCTAAGAAAGCCACCTCTCTGAGCCAGAACTCGCACTTGCTGTATTTCCCATACAGCTGATGCTTCCTCAGCATCTCGAGCACAATCCTCAAATGTTCCTCGTGCTCCTCTCTACTCCTCGAGTAGACTAAAATGTCATCTATGAAGACAACGACGAATCTGTCGAGGTAGTCAATGAACATACGGTTCATGAGTTCCATGAAAGAAGCTGGTGCATTGGTCAGCCCAAATGGCATGACCACGAACTCCTAGTGACCATAGCGGGTCCTAAAAGCGGTCTTTTGGACATCCTCTGGCTTCACTCTCAGCTGGTGATAACCCAACCTCAAATCAATCTTCGAGAAAACAATGGCGCCCTGCAGCTGATCCAATAGGTCGTCAATCCTGGGAAGGGGATAACGGTTCTTCACCGTCGCACGGTTCAGCTCCCTATAATCGATGCATAGCCTCAATGACCCGTCATTCTTCTTGACGAACAACACTGGTGCTCCCCAAGGTGATGCACTAGGCCTGATGTAACCCTTCTCGGTTAGCTCCTTTAGCTGAGCCTTCAACTCTGCCATCTCCGTCGGTGCCATGCGGTAAGGGACTCGCGAAATAGGCCTGGTGCTTGGGTCAAGCTCGATCCCAAAGTCAACCTCTCTCGGCGGAGGAAGTCCCGGTAGCTCCTCTGGAAACACATATGCGAAGTCTCTGACAACAGGGACATCTGACAAGCTGGGATGTGTGCAATCCACCTCTATAGCGTAACACCAATACCCGATGCATCCCTGATCTAGAAGTCTGGCAGCTCTAGCTGCGCTGATGAGCGCCCCGTTCCCCTTGGCGTCGCTCCCCCAAACCTGGTGCTCAGCCCCGTCATCTGCCAAGATGGACACCGTCCTCGTCCTCAAGTCGATAATCGCTCCATAGTGGTCCATGAAATCCATACCCAGAATGAGATCATCCATCCTCAATGACATGACAATAAGGTCGGTTGGCCACTCACGCTCACCTATACGGATGGGGCACCCTAAAATCTCCTGACTCGTCCTAACCTTTGCCCCGTCCGCTAGACCAATAGTAAGGGGTGAACCACTCGTGCAGCTCAGGCTCAGCCTAGCAACGCACGCCTCTGCTATGAAGCAGTGAGTAGCACCAGTGTCAAACAATATAGACAAGCACTCATCATTGAAATGTATAGTACCTACAGATGTAGGGGCAGTACGGTCATCAGCTCTAATCTGGAACACGCGGGGCGGTGGGGGTAATGCTGGTCCTCGGCCTCCGGAACTCTGGCCACGATCATACCCGGACCCAGATGGTCCTGCAGATGACGAACCTCTACCCTGACCTGGCCCTGACGGCCCTCTGCCTCCACGATTATTGATAGGAGGAAATCGAGAATGCAAATAAAATATAAATAATGCAAAGCAAACCGGATTCCGTCCCTTACAAATAATTACAAGACCTCCTCCTGATGCAGCAGTGGGAAGTCAGGATCGATCCACGAGGAAGCGTGTCAGCGGATCCTAGGCAGCGGTGAAATCTCACGGTCAGAAGTCGACAACAGTGGTACTCGACCTCGACTAAGGGTTAGTCGACAGGGGTCAGGCACAGTCGAACACAGCGCAGCAGCAGGCACAGGGTGTAGTCGATATCGACAAAGGGCTACTCAATGTCGAGTAGAGTCCTCGTCGACTTCGCTTCGTCTCGTCGAGTACCTGCACACAGAAGCTACAGCGATGCTAGATCGAGAATCAGTACTCGATATCGACGAGTGCTATTCGATATCGAGGAGACAGAGAATAAAACGAAAGTAAAAGAAAGTAAAAACAATTGCTTTGGGATTTCGAACTAAACTTAATATAAAAGGCTTCCAAGATTGGGGTTTGCAACAACGATAACCAAGCATGCATAAGGCAGAACCAAACAAATAATCATGTAAATCGCATCAAAGGACTAAGCTTTCGCCTTTTCCAACAATTAGACAACTCTTTCAAGAAACCCTAATTGTCTCTACTAATTTTATGTTTATAATCCAAGTTGTTAGCATGGATCTCCATTAGACGGGTAATAAACACATAAACAAGTAGGAACATGCTCAAAACATGATAAAGGTAGGATCTTTACCTCAAACACGCATGGCTATCATCGGGTTCGCCCCAACCCTAGAAGTGGGTGGACTACTCACGCCTCATCGCAAACTCAGACATTGATTGAAAGGAAATAACTTGCATTAACTAAATTCAAAGCCTTTACAATCCTGGCAATCAACTTTCGTAAACTGCCAAAACCTTAAAACCTCTGAACTCCCTAAACCGTCTCTGTGGAACTACTTCTCTACCTGAAATTGAATTGTGTGATGGAATGAATGAAAAACCAGCCCCTAGGGCTTTATTTATAGCCTTCTAACCCTTGCTAATCAAGGATAGAATATCTATATCTATATCTAAAACTATATCTAAAATGCTTAAGGATAAATAAAAGCGATAAAGGAAATTAAATCTAAAATGGAAAAGATAAATCTAAACTAGGTAAGTCTCTTCATGTTGATAGATTCCCCTTCCATGGATAGAACTTGATGTATCTCGGCAATCTCGGATTTCTTCGGCCCCAAGGATTCCCAACTCTACTCGGACTGCTCACGGCGACGCGTTTCCAGAAGCTGGTCTACTCGACATCGACAAGGGCTCGTCGACATCGACTAGGATTCGTCGTCGACTGGTGTTCCCGGGTGACTCTGCTCGACAAGGCTCGGACATGGCTCGGAGGTCTAGTCGACATCGAGTAGCCCTACTCTGTATCGAGTAGGATTCGTCGTCTGGCTGGCTTGGTCGGGTGGATCTACTCGACATGCTCGAACCTTGGCTCCGGGCTCCTCGATCTCGACTAAGCCTCCTCGAGATCGAGTAGAGGTGGTCTGCGTCTTCTTCCTCGGCTTCTCGATCAGCTCTTTCTCGACCAGGCTCTCGTCGATCTCGAGTAGAGTGTACTCGATATCGAGTAGAGTGTACTCGATATCGAGTAAAGATTTCTCAGCTTTCTTCTCTGTCCTTAAAACGCACTTTCCCGAGTCCTCGTTCATCGGATTGACGCATATGACCATGCGTTGGAAAGCTCTTTTCGAGGGCTACAACTCTCATGAAGACATCAAAGTTTGATTTAGAACGAAGAATGGTGAAAAATGGCATTTTCTCCAGATGCACCATTCTTAGCTTCTCCATGAGTTTCATTTAAGCTCCAAAGTGCGTCCGATTTCTGCCAAATATAACAAAAACTTGTGTAGACCTCCATATATTGCAAATAAGTGTAAACTACACAGATTCTATATTATTCTAACCCAAATGCATGCAATGTATGTAGAAAGCGATATAAAAGTTACTGTTAAAAATGGCAAATTAGGCTCACAACAAACACCCCATACTTAAGCTTGCTTGTCCTCAAGCAATACTTTTAATTGTCATTCAGGGGAAGAATTCAAAACTCTCAACATATCAGATTCATTCTTATATGTCCCTGCAATCAATTACCATCCTTGAAAAGGTACTAGTGTCACAAATCCATGCATGGGCAATTATATCAAAGCAACATCTACTCATAAAAGGAGGGTTATGCAAAAACATTCATAAGTGACAAAGCATTGAAAATCAAGAGGACTTCAATTTAAGCTCAAATAAGGAGTAGATTTGGTAAAAGGCTAAAGGTGGGCAATTTCTGGCAATGTGGTGCTAATGATCCGGGGAAATGGAGTATTTCCAAATTGAATTTCCACATTCCTTCTCCATAATATTCATCGCCTTTCATAATGCTTTTATCAATAATTATGCTTTTACCTCTCTAACCTTAGCACTGCCTTCTCGCGAGTCGTAAACATGGGTGTCATGAATGGCCCCGGATACTTAGTGCTTTGGACTCCTCACATTGTGTCCCATCTCTCCAAACTATTATCTTAGAGAGCAGGGTCAATCTACCTTTATCTCCTGAGGTGATTGGATTTTCTTTCACTCATTAAATTTTCCATATATTTCAAACAATTTCCTTCCAAGCTCCAATAATGATAATAATCACAACAAAAACACCATATGATAATCTTCATAATGTAATATCATTCTCAACATAATCCCCGGATAAGGTAAAGAATGGCAAATATTTAGATCATGTGGAGCAATATTTGAAATAAGGCATAATATGGCTTTTGTGATGCATAAGCATAGGTAAGGCTAGGATTTCAAACAATGAGCGTTATATAGAAATTTAAAGTCCTCCATCATCTTATCATGCAACATGTCAAAAGCAACTTCAAATTTTACCTCCTTTCATGGTTTTCAAGAAATAATGCACTTCATTATGACTTCCCTTTACTAGGCAATTTCATGACATATCTCTAATGAATCCAATTTTGCATCGTCGAGTTCAATTAACTTCCATGACATTATTCAAAATTTTTCAATGGGGGTCATTTTTCTCAAATTTTGGAAAATATGCATATAAGCACATAAATCAATAATGCATTCCAAAATAACCATGTAGCAATTCAAAGAAATAAATTATAAACATGCACAAATAATGGCAAATATGCATAAAGTAAGCCCTTCCCCCACCCCATACTTAAACATTACAGTGTCCTCACTGTATAAAAACAAGGGTAAAGAAAGAAACTTACTAGACAGGTATGCAGATCGTCTTAATATTGAATGAAGGAATCGCCTGGGCCGAGTGTGAATATTGCTTGCTTCTATCCATGGACCTGAAAAGTGTAGAAGACATATACCCATAATAGAAAAACTAGAAATGTTCCAAACCAAAAACAAAAGCAACAAAGTCTCAAAAAGTCTTAAAAAATAAATGTCTATTTACAAGCTCTAGATTTTATAGTCGCTAGGCCGACTTTCTCCATTAAGCATTAGCCTGGCTCATCTTTGTCCAGAGGTATAGGTGGATCTGGTGGTTCCTCCGGTGGTGGGAAGCGTGGGATGTCATCTGGGGGCATCATGTGAAGAACCTTAAACCTCCCCGAGTGGACGCTCCATGGCCCCGCACATCCATCTTCCTGGGCTCCAGCTGGCATGCATAAAGGAATATATAAAGGAAATTTGCATACCTCATAATCATACCTCTTTCGCTCCATTGGTTGATTTGTTTGCGCGTCTCCACCACAACAAAACGGTGGAGTGGGAAGAGATATTTCCACTTCATCTTGTGGAGCTTCATGCCACTTTGCGAGGACCCCATACTTGAATATGAACATCGGTTGCTCAAAATTGTCAGGAATGGCCTTCACCTTATAGGGTAAAAGCGACCTTGAAGCACCATGGGCATCGACGTCCGGATTTTGCGTTGGTGTCTCTTCTTCTTCTTGGGATCCTTCCAAAGATTCTTCAAAGATAGATAGCGAAAATGAAATAGAGGAAGGACATACCTGGGTTTCTGTAGTACAAACGATTTCGGCTAGTGTTTATGGATCAGTTCCTCTAGAATGTGTATATGTCGAGTCCAGGTAGTCGATGTTGACTGGCTCATAGAAGGGGACATTGTCGAACCAACTTGTCATTGTTGATTTGGGCGATTTAGCGTAATGTTCCCATCTACGCAACACAAGCTTAGTTTCTGCCCTTTCCCTTGCTGCTTTCTCAGCGGCGATAGCAGCATCTTTTGCGGCCAGTTCCCTTGTAAGCCTCTGTATCAGCTGTTCCGGTGTTTCTACGGCCTCCATGGCTCTTTTCAGTTCAGAATGGATGTGTAGGACATGTTCCGGATCATCTAAGGTGTCAAACTCAAGTGGTTGACCGGAACGGCGCATACATCTGCGAAGTAACTCAAAAGAAAAGTGAGATCTGACTACCTAAGGCGCGAATGATAGCTTCCCCGGCAACGGCGCCAATTTGTTGATAGGAGGAAATCGAGAATGCAAAAATATAAATAATGCAAAGCAAACCAGATTCCGTCCCTTGCAAATAATTACAAGACCTCTTCCTGATGCAGCAGTGGGAAGTCAGGATCGATCCACGAGGAAGCGTGTCAGCGGATCCTAGGCAGCGGTGAAATCTCACGGTCAGAAGTCGACAACAGTGGTACTCGACCTCGACTAAGGGTTAGTCGACAGGGGTCAGGCACAGTCGAACACAGCGCAGCAGCAGGCACAGGGTGTAGTCGATATCGACAAAGGGCTACTCGATGTCGAGTAGAGTCCTCGTCGACTTCTGACAGGCCTAAGGTCGTTATGCCTAATCAAAGTAAATTCCTAAAGTGCAAACTATAACAAGTATAGTAGGTAAGTTAGGGTCGAACCCACAGGGAAACAGAATCAATTGTAAGAGCAAGTATTATTACCCAAAAGTAACCGATTCAAGGGGGAGTTTTGTGTGTAAGCGATAGTGACCGAACAAGTTGCAATAAGAGGTTGCGAATATATGATGGAAAAGTGTCACACCAGGTAATTATCCGCACAACAATTGAGATGGTTCATCATCGCATTCTATGAGTCTCAAGTTCTAATGTCCAGTAATTGTTCTCAATTCAGATCGTGTAATAGCTTTTAGTCCTACCAGTCCTAAAAGCACTTATCACCAAATTACAAGGGAAAACCTTCACCGAATAATAAAGCGATAGCATTCAAACATGAATTATAATGAGATACAAGCGATTCTAACAACCCATTAAAATAGCCTGTAATCGAATCTCCTTCACAATCTACCACAAGCAACCTGCGTATGATGATTGTGTTTGCTACAATGAATCTACAACCCCAAACCTGGAATTGGAAACCCTAGCAATATGACTAGTATCTATAAACCTAGGTGATCAATCCAGATTAACCAATAATAAGCAATCAAGCAATAAGCTCAGGAGATCGAAACAATTAACAAAGGACGAATAAGAGTAGAATACTCACAACCAAATCAATCGGAGGCTTCAAAGAACCAAGTGCAACAAAGGAGAGTTAGTTCTCCATGGGGTTTGTGAGATGAAGAAGGGGGAAAAATACGTCTCTGGAAAATAACCTAAAAATTGAAAACTAAAACTGCCCCCTTCGGAAATAATATAACCTAATTAAAGGGTTTTAAAATCCCGTAAAAATATAATATTAAAAACTAATAAGATAGGGGGAAATTGGATAAGAATCCGTCTCCAGGGACTGACGCGGGCGCGCCAGTAGCAGCGCGGGCGCGTCAGTGAGTGTCTTGCTACTTCTCTCTGAGGCAACGACGCAGGTACTCCCTCCTAGCAGCGCGGGCGCGTCAGTAGCAGCGCGGGCGCGCCAAGCTCACCTGATTCCAGCTGCTTCCGAATTTCTTCACTTCAACTCTTCTATAACTTGCATGATCCTATGATTTCTTCAACTTCTTCAACGAGTTCCGAATCACCAAGTTCATACAAATATCCCTCACAATGACATGTAAATGATGACAAAAACTACTGAATCCGCTATAGAATATATCGCATATCAAATTCCCCCATACTTAAACCTTTACTCGTCCCGAGTAAGCATAGAAGCTAAGCCTACTCTCGCCATAAATCTCAAAGGTTCACAGACAGTACAAGGAAAATGAACACTAAGTACTAGTAGTTTCCACCATCTCAATAATCAGCACAAAAGACAATCAAAATAGGAAATGAGACTTACAATTGTATCTCAACCATCTACATCTTATAGCTCCCAGTGGCCTACCCGAAAACCTCCTTATCACTCCACTTCTTATGTCGCCTTTGCCAAGAGATCAATCCTAAACACTCAAAGTAAACGCTCATCTTGCCAAGGCGCCCTTTCGGGTTTTCACCAAGCCACTCATTTTTTTTTTCAAAGATGGTACTCATATAAACATTCTCACTTCCCTCAAGTCTCATATTGCCAAAGCCTAAGGCTCGCTAGACTACCTGCTTTTTGCCTGAGTCGCCCTTTCGGGTTTTTAACTCATCCCAGGATTTTGATTGCTTTTTTTTCGTTTATTATTTTTTTTTTTTACAATAACAAGTGCAGAATCTATACAGAAATAATGCGGAAATGAATATGTACAAGATATGTAAATCCTTTCCCTCCCCCATACTTGAATGAAGCATTGTCCTCAATGTGAAAGAAGACAGAAATAAGTAGGGAGAAAGGAAACAGAAGGACTCACTGAGGGGGTGGATAGTGGCGAGAGTAATCCTCTCGCATGCGGCGAAGCTCTTCCCTCATACCTCTGAACTCGCCAAAGCCTTCTAGGATGTCGGCCTGCTGGTTGAGAATCTGGTTCTGCACTCTATCTTGGTTTTGAACCATCGTCGTCAAACTCCCTACGTCTTGGCGCAGAAGGCCAATCTGGTCAAGCAGGTAGCCCCACTGGTGAGGCTGCTGATGAGCATCCTGAAAAGCTTGTGGGGGCCAAGGGGCCCACTGATGTGAATCCTGCTGGCTCTGATATGTCGGGTGAGAATCCCAACCGTGAGATGGGGTATGATAAGCAGGTACCTCCTGCTGTGGGTTCTGCGCGAAACCCTGAGTGTCTGTCTGAACAAAAGCCTGCGGAGCCACAAGCGCATCCTCAATCGTGGCAGCTCCAGCTGTGCCACTACTGCTACCGACTTCTAGGCGACGCCGTCTACCCAGAACTGATGTCGGAAAATAATCAGCCTCAATATACCAATCAGTCCAAGTCTCAGACCAAGGAAGGGGCTTAGGGAGCTTGAACTGATGATCTTTCTTCTTGCCTGTACACCAAATGGTTCCCCCATCCGGCGCAGTGTCAAGCATCAAACACCTCCGCAGATACTCCTCTGTGTAGGTCCTTGCTATGACCTGCTCCTCCAGCTCTTGCAAACCACCTGGCTCAACGCCTGCAGCAATGGCTACTCGAGTAATAAGTTCGCCTTGGACCATTTCTGGTCCAGCGGCACTGCGATCCCTTCTGACCCTGTCGAGCCCATCGAAGAAGAGCCTAAGCCAGTCAGGAGTGTAGTTTGCAGTAGGCACAGCGCTGTAAGCAAACCTCAGGTGTGTCATGGAGAGCTTGGTATCTATGGTCAGCCCATAATATGTCCCAGCGACGATCTTGCACAACATGCGGAAGACAGGATGAGTAATCCTGCTGTTGTACTGGTTACTGGTTAAGAATTCCTCTCCAGATACCGCTCTAAAGAATGCAACGAGGTTTGTGTCGGTCGTGGCTGTCACCCATCCATCAGTTGGGGCTCTAGTAATCCCCAAAGCAGCTCGCAACCTTGCTGCAGAAATCCTGTAGGTAGTGCCATTGAACCTGAAAGAAACCCCTCTAATTCTGTTCTCCCCAAGGGACAGCTGATATGTCGCAAGGAACTGCTTGCACAGTTCTGGGTATCCTAAAGCTCTCAACTCCAAAAAATCACCAATACCAGCGTGAGCTAAACACTTCTGCATACAATCTAGCATCTGAAGTCTCTGAAGGGTCTCTCTATGCAGATATTTTGTAGAACTGACACAGTTTACCTTATTATAAATAGCCCACTCCTCTTCAGACAAATCTAACTCTTCATCAGATCGACTCACCTCTTCCTCCGATGAACTCATAATCGACAGATAATAAGACTAGATCCGAATCGAAATAAGGACAGCGGAAAGAACTCACAAAGAACAGACGAGGCTCGGCTCAGTAGGCCGACGCGGGCGCGGCAGGAATACGGCGCGGGCGCGTTGGAGAGTGGCGCGGCCGCGTCGGTGGTGTCAGCCTCTTGGTTCGTAACTCTGACAGGCGCGGGCGCGTTGGAGAGATGGCGCGGCCGCGTCGGCGATTTCTGCAGACTCGAAAATCGTCGGAAGCGGTTGTCGACGCGGAGCTTCCGGGATTCACCGGGAGGGTCTTCAGTGCTCGCGCCGGAGGCTGAGTGTGGCGGGGTGGTGTGAGTGTGAGTGTGGCGCAGGGGAGTGAGAGTGAGTGTGGGTGTGGGGTAGATTGGGTGTGAGAGGAGAGGATGTGGGGAAGGGTAGGGTTTTGGTTGTATTTGAGGGATGGTGATGGGGGAGTGATGATGGGGCTTGAAAATGGCGGGCTGGCCCGAAGCGGGTTTTCCAGCCCGTGGTCTTTTTTTTTTTTTTTTTAACAGAAAATTAACACTGCGGAAGCAGTGGGTCCGAAATGCGGATGCAATTCGTCACCAGAAACTCCTTCTTTATTACCTACAAGTTAGAATAAAATCGAGTTAAGGGAAAGAATGCAATACCTTGGGTTGCCTCCCAAGCAGCGCCTTTGTTTCATGTCGCTGGTTCGACTTTATAGTCATCCACTTATTCAAGACTCAAGCGGACATCGACAACGCCCTTAAAAGCAAATCAAACTCTCGTGCCCAACCGATATTCGAATGCACACTGAAAATGAAACAATTGGTAATTAGAAATTCAGCAATGAGAACCATTACCAACTTACCCTTCATTTTAGCTTGATTCTCCCTCGAGGGTATGTAAGACCGCCAACACAGTTCTGTTGGTGGTTTGTTGAAGTAGTGGCTCCATGGATCAACATATTCACCAAAATCTCCCAATTTGCAAAAAATACCAGTTTCTTGTTCGGGAACCACAGAAATTAGTTCTAGACTTGGTTCCTTGATATGCGAGTTGGGGATGATTTCTACGAATGAAGGGGGCAACGAAACATCTTCAATCTCTATGGACGTCCCCTGAGATTTCGTGTCGATAACCCCTCGATGCTCTTCTTCATTACCAGAGAATTCATCGTTGTCTGCATCTTGGCTTTCATCAAGTTGAGGAATAGAATGCACCTTAACTATCAACTCTTTCAATGTCTGCGAGAGTTGGATAATTGCTTCCCCATTTTGATTCATAGCTTCCCCAGTTTGATTCATAGCTTCCCCAGTTTGATTCACTATCTCACGTAATTGCCTTATCTGCTCCATTAAGACAATGGTTGACTCCTCCATGGATGGGTCGGAGTACTCCATTGGTTGAAACGTCGAAGTGTAGGATTCTTCCTCCGCTGATTGGTCACCCATGTAGCAGAGAAGATCCCATAATCCCGACACTCTTAAACCAGCAAAGCTTCCATTGTTTATGGACCTGGCAAGTTCTCGGGTCTGAGGAGCCATGCCCTCAAAAACGCAAACCACCACATCTCGCAAACTATCTCGGAAACCCCGTGAATAACGGATGTTAAATAAATTTTGCACTCTTGTGAGGTAGTTGTAAAAATATTCTCCCTGAAACTGCCATAACTTCAACATCTAGAAATATTAGTAATAAGGTGTCGTGAACCGTAAGATAGGTTCACGACGGGGTTAGAGGTAAATATATACAAAAGTTAGCAATTAAAATAACACAAGAATTAAATAACCAAACAGGTAATAAGACAAACAAGAACAAAGATAATTCGTTTCCCCGGCAACGGCGCCAAATTTGACAGGCCTAAGGTCGTTATGCCTAATCAAAGTAAATTCCTAAAGTGCAAACTATAACAAGTATAGTAGGTAAGTTAGGGTCGAACCCACAGGGAAACAGAATCAATTGTAAGAGCAAGTATTATTACCCAAAAGTAACCGATTCAAGAGGGAGTTTTGTGTGTAAGCGATAGTGACCGAACAAGTTGCAATAAGAGGTTGCGAATATATGATGGAAAAGTGTCACACCAGGTAATTATCCGCACAACAATTGAGATGGTTCATCATCGCATTCTATGAGTCTCAAGTTCTAATGTCCAGTAATTGTTCTCAATTCAGATCGTGTAATAGCTTTTAGTCCTACCAGTCCTAAAAGCACTTATCACCAAATTACAAGGGAAAACCTTCACCGAATAATAAAGCGATAGCATTCAAACATGAATTATAATGAGATACAAGCGATTCTAACAACCCGTTAAAATAGCCTGTAATCGAATCTCCTTCACAATCTACCACAAGCAACCTGCGTATGATGATTGTGTTTGCTACAATGAATCTACAACCCCAAACCTGGAATTGGAAACCCTAGCAATATGACTAGTATCGATAAACCTAGATGATCAATCGAGATTAACCAATAATAAGCAATCAAGCAATAAGCTCAGGAGATCGAAACAATTAACAAAGGACGAATAAGAGTAGAATACTCACAACCAAATCAATCGAAGGCTTCAAAGAACCAAGTGCAACAAAGGAGAGTTAGTTCTCCATGGGGTTTGTGAGATGAAGAAGGGGGAAAAATACGTCTCTGGAAAATAACCTAAAAATTGAAAACTAAAACTGCCCCCTTCGGAAATAATATAACCTAATTAAAGGGTTTTAAAATCCCGTAAAAATATAATATTAAAAAATAATAAGATAGGGGAAAATTGGATAAGAATCCGTCTCCAGGGACTGACGCGGGCGCGCCAGTAGCAGCGTGGGCGCGTCAGTGAGTGTCTTGCTACTTCTCTCTGAGGCAACGATGCAGGTACTCCCTCCTAGCAGCGCGGGCGCGTCAGTAGCAGCGCAGCCGCGCCAAGCTCACCTGGTTCCAGCTGCTTCCGAATTTCTTCACTTCAACTCTTCTATAACTTGCATGATCCTATGATTTCTTCAACTTCTTCAACGAGTTCCGAATCACCAAGTTCATACAAATATCCCTCACAATGACATGTAAATGATGACAAAAACTACTGAATGCGCTATAGAATATATCGCATATCAACTTCGCTTCGTCTCGTCGAGTACCTGCACACAGAAGCTACAACGATGCTAGATCGAGAATCAGTACTCGATATCGACGAGTGCTATTCGATATCGAGGAGACAGAGAATAAAACGAAAGTAAAAGAAAGTAAAAACAATTGCTTTGGGATTTCGAACTAAACTTAATATAAAAGGCTTCCAAGATTGGGGTTTGCAACAACGATAACCAAGCATGCATAAGGCAGAACCAAACAAATAATCATGTAAATCGCATCAAAGGACTAAGCTTTCGCCTTTTCCAACAATTAGACAACTCTTTCAAGAAACCCTAATTGTCTCTACTAATTTTATGTTTATAATCCAAGTTGTTAGCATGGATCTCCATTAGACGGGTAATAAACACATAAACAAGTAGGAAAATGCTCAAAACATGATAAAGGTAGGATCTTTACCTCAAACACGCATGGCTATCATCGGGCTCGCCCCAACCCTAGAAGTGGGTGGACTACTCACGCCTCATCGCAAACTCAGACATTGATTGAAAGGAAATAACTTGCATTAACTAAATTCAAAGCCTTTACAATCCCGGCAATCAACTTTCGTAAACTGCCAAAACCTTAAAACCTCTGAACTCCCTAAACCGTCTATGTGGAACTACTTCTCTACCTGAAATTGAATTGTGTGATGGAATGAATGAAAAACCAGCCCCTAGGGCTTTATTTATAGCCTTCTAACCCTTGCTAATCAAGGATAGAATATCTATATCTATATCTAAAACTATATCTAAAATGCTTAAGGATAAATAAAAGCGATAAAGGAAATTAAATCTAAAATGGAAAAGATAAATCTAAACTAGGTAAGTCTCTTCATGTTGATAGATTCCCCTTCCATGGATAGAACTTGATGTATCTCGGCAATCTCGGATTTCTTCGGCCCCAAGGATTCCCAACTCTACTCGGACTGCTCACGGCGACGCGTTTCCAGAAGCTGGTCTACTCGACATCGACAAGGGCTCGTCGACATCGACTAGGATTCGTCGTCGACTGGTGTTCCTGGGTGACTCTGCTCGACAAGGCTCGGACATGGCTCGGAGGTCTAGTCGACATCGAGTAGCCCTACTCTGTATCGAGTAGGATTCGTCGTCTGGCTGGCTTGGTCGGGTGGATCTACTCGACATGCTCGAACCTTGGCTCCGGACTCCTCGATCTCGACTAAGCCTCCTCGAGATCGAGTAGAGGTGGTCTGCGTCTTCTTCCTCGGCTTCTCGATCATCTCTTTCTCGACCAGGCTTTCGTCGATCTCGAGTAGAGTGTACTCGATATCGAGTAAAGATTTCTCAGCTTTCTGCTCTGTCCTTAAAACACACTTTCCCGAGTCCTCGTTCGTCGGATTGACGCATATGACCATGTGTTGGAAAGCTCTTTTCGAGGGCTACAACTCTCATGAAGACATCAAAGTTTGATTCAGAACGAAGAATGGTGAAAAATGGCATTTTCTCCAGATGCACCATTCTTAGCTTCTCCATGAGTTTCCTTTAAGCTCCAAAGTGCGTCCGATTTCTGCCAAATATAACAAAAACTTGTGTAGACCTCCATATATTGCAAATAAGTGTAAACTACACAGATTCTGTATTATTCTAACCCAAATGCATGCAATGTATGCAGAAATCGATATAAAAGTTACTGTTAAAAATGGCAAATTAGGCTCACAACAACGATCGTAACCTCTACCTCCTCTACCTCCTCTACCTCTTCCTCGACCTCTACCAGAAGCATCTCCTCGCCCCTGCCCCTGGGGATAAGTCAGCAGTGGCGGCTGAGGAGCCACAGGAAGTCTCGGTGGCTGTGCAGTCGGCGGGGCTCTACCGCCCTGGGGACAACGGGCAGCTCTGTGCCCCATGGTGCCGCAAGTGAAGCAGACAATCGAACGATCTGGGCAGGAAGCGACATAATGACCTCTCTCGAAGCATCCATGGCAAGTTACACTCCTCGCTCATGCATCTCCTCCATAAACAGCTGGAGCGGGCGGCTGGGGTGCCCTCGGTGTAACTCCGTGATACCCCCCTCTAAATCCTCCTCCATAGCCTCCTCTCCTGGACCTGTCGTCTCCGCGAACATCCGCTGGTCTCGCTCTCTTCACCTTAGGGCGAGAAGTGGTGTATGCAGTCTCGAACAAGATCCGCTGCTGGTCATATAGGAGGATGACCTCCAGGAATCGATCAAAGCTGACAGCTCCTAAGCTGGAGGCATGCAGAAGTACTGGAGGCGGCAGTCTCATCGATAACATGCGAATCCGTCTCTCATCGAAAGGGCACAAGTGAGCACAGTAGACCAATTCCTTCTTGAACTAGCGAACGATGGTAGAGACAGGAGCTGATCGGTCGTAGTAGCCTCGCATAAAGGATACCTCTCGGGCTATCTCAATCCCAGGAGGGCGGTACTCTCTCAGCATCAGATCCCTAAACTCCTCGTAGGTCCACTAAGCCTGGTCTATCTTAAATAAAGACCAGCGGTCAAAAGCGTCTCCCTGTAGACGGCCTGCGGCAAGTCTTTGTCTCTCGGAAGCGGGGACAGCAACATGGTCGAACAACCCATCCATCTCACGGAACCATCTCTCAATATCCCCCCAACCTCTCCAGTAAAAGCCGGAGGACAGCACTGAGCTAGCGTCTTGACCCAGTCGACGCGCTTCTCAGGGCGCACATCGGCTACAGGCTCAGCTGGCTGAACAGGAACCTCGGGCGTCGGTGCTGTAGATCGGGCTCCTCCTCGTAACTCGCTCAGAATGTCGTGAAGGTCCGTCTCTAGCTGTCCAAGCCTAGTCTCTGTGGAAATCGGAATCTGGTCGTCAGCCGGCGGAGGCGAAGCTCGCTCCTCAGCGTGATCGTCAGCAGCGTGCTCCTCGACGCTCTCAACAACAATCCGACGGGGGCGTCCCCGGCCACGACGTGTCCTACCCCCACACCCAACTGAACCGCGTCAAGTATCGACCATGATGACTACATGAACGGTTAATTTAAACACTCAGCACAAAAGCACTCAACGATTAATATGATCCCCTTCAAGGAGGATTGCCCTTGGGCCCAATTGCATATATGTATAAATTAAGCATAGAGACGATCTATGCCGTCCTTCGAGGGACGGCTGACCGGAGGGGCAAAACCTCACGGTCACCTAACTCGACACTCCAACCTCCGTGGTGTTCCTTGGAGTTATCAAGGCCCATCTGTAAATCAAAGCTAGTATTTTGCCTACCGTTCCCGAGTTCTACACCCATAAGGGAGGTCTATCGCTTTGGTCTCTACCCACGAGATTGTTTCCCCTTTATTCATTTTAGGTTTGAATTCCAATTAAATTCATTTTGCCCTTTTGAAAGCATTTTTCAAAACCATTTGAAATCATTGGGCGATTTTCAAAACCATCTTCAACCTATTGTACTCGGATTGTAAAACCTCAGCTCTGATACCACCTTTGTAACGACCCAGGATTATGATTCCCGAGTTACGTTTCAAGGGATAAAACCCCTCGTTAGGATCTTGCGCCCCGAGTACAGGTTGAAGGTTTGAAACCAAGGATTCGTAGTTTAAAGTGGGATTTCGCACCCAAATTCGAAGGGTCCATTGAAGACCCTGGGGTAAACCCCTGTACCTGCCCTAAGGCTACAACGCGCGAAACCTTTTATCATGTAAATGATATAAGTTCTGAAAATGATACAACCAGTGCCACGGCAGAGCCGGGTCAAAACAGAGTATAATAGGAAGAAATCTCAAAAGCATGAATATGGTGAAGTCAGGGTTCAACACTCACTCTCCGCCATATGAATGGACCCCGTCATAACAACACAAAATCAAGCAGTGGATTGGATACCTGAAACTATACCACCAAGTCAGGCCAAGAGTCCGCCCGTGGGTCCTCTGACCGCGCTGAGGACATATAATACGCCTATACCTAGAATAAAGGATGCCTTCATGCAGTACTGAAATCTTAACCACACTATCATGCTCCTAATTCATATATGCAGTATATTAAGGAAGGCCTTAACAAAGAATACTAAGTGGTATATCCCTCTTCTACCACCACCCCTCTTCCATACAGGGTGGAGACTGGCGAGTTCGATGCTATAACATATCAAATTTCATCATCATATCATATCTCATGCTCATCTCGTATCTCGTGATATATATGTAACTCAAGGAGGACAGCACCCGATGAAACTGGGTTGCCCTATGACCCTAGCAAGGACTCTAGGACTCACAGATAACGGCCGTTCTGTATTCAAACGCATACAGAATAAGAATGCTCATTCGTAAGTGCAATTCCTAAGCATGGTACTACATGACATGTTCTTATGCATATGCAACACCTACATACTATATGACACATCAGGCAGGAGGTACTGGTTACTGAGTAAGCCCCGGAGGTACTTACCTGGCTAGAAGATTAGCAAAAGAAGAATCCAGCACACAGTAGTCACGATCACAGAGTATCACCTAGGTACATAACGATAATACACTGAGTATATGTCTCTAGCCACTCTGAACACATATATCATACACTCATACAAATAGATAAATAAACAAGTTCGCATCCGTCACACTTTGTTGTGAGCTGAATCTGCCATGTTTTACAGTAACTTTTATATCGATTTCTGCATACATTTCATGCATTTGGGCTAAGATAGTACAGAATCTATGTAGTTTATGTTTATTCGCCAAATTATGGAATCTACACCAGTTTCTGTTTAATTTCGCATAATTCGAGGCAATTTACAGCAGTTCTGAGAAAGGTCGGAAAAGCTCAGAAATCAACTACAGAAGTCCAAGGTCGAGATGCAGCGGAACCAGTCGAATCAAACTAGGAGCCCAGGTTACTCGATCCAGAGTAAAGCCTACTCGACCTCGACGACGGTGTCCGAGCACAAGCCTTGTCGACTAAGAGCAGTGTCGAGAGCCAGATCAACCCGACTCCCGGAACCCTACTCGATCTCGAGTACACCTAGTCGAGATTGACAACACCTCAGCGCCAAGTTCGGAGTCGATGAGTTGAGACAAGTCGAGAAGCCAAAGACGGAGACGCCGAGACGACTCTACTCGATCTCGAGTACAGCTAGTCGAGATCGAGGACCACCAGCGCCCAGTCCGAGTCCATGCCGAGGAGGAGTCCTCGACCACACCAGGCCACACATCCTCGACCACACCCAACTCGATCTCGAGGAGAGTTAGTCGAGATCGAGGAGCCCGGTGCCCAGATCCGAGCCTGTTGAGCAGAGCCGCCCGAGAAGCCCATCCAGCCCCAGTCGACGAGCTGATCCTACTCGATTTCGAGGATCCCTACTCGAGATCGACGAGCGCCGTGTCCGAAACCACGTTACGCGCTTTGGCTGTCCGTGTCGAGCTGGGAGTCCTTGGGGCCAAAGGAATCCGAGATTGCCGAGATACATCAAGTTCTATCCATAAAAGTCAAGATCTATCAACATGAAGACATCTTACCTATTTTAGATTTATCTTTTCCTTTTAGATTTAATTCCTAAATTGCTTTTATTTATCTTTTAAAGTTTTAGATATAATTTTAGAAATAGATAGATGTTTCTATCCTTGATTAGCAAGGAATAGAAGGCTATAAATAAAGCCTTAGGGGCTGAGCATTAAGCATCTAATCGAATCCAATTCACAAGTTAGAGAAGTAGTTCCACAGAGAAGTTTTAGGAGTTCGAAAGTTTTAGGGTTTTGGCGTTCAACGAGAGTTGGATTGCCGGGATTGTAAAGACTTTGAATTTAGTTTAATGCAATTAGTTATTTCTTTCAAATCAATGTTTGAGGTTGCGATGAAGCGCGACGATAGCCATGCGTGTTTGAGGTAAAGATCCGACTTTTATCATGTCTTGAGCATCTACTACTTATTTGTGTTTATTACCCATCTAATGGAGGTCCATGCTAACAACTTGGATTGTAAACATAAAATCAGTAGAGACAATTAGGGTTTCTTGAAAGAGTTGTCTAATTGTTGGAAAAGGCGAAAGCTTAGTCCTTTGATGCGATTCACATGATTATCTGTTTTATTTCTGCCTTATGCACGCTTGGTTATTGTTGTTGCAAACCCCAATCTTGGAAGTCTTTTACATACAATTTAGTTCAAAATCCCAAAGCAATTGCCTTTACTTTATTTTCTTTTGTTTTTATTCTCTGTCTTCCTCGAGATCGACTAGCACTACTCGATCTCGACTACTGATATTCGACCAAGGTCGCTGTAGCTTCTGTGTGCAGGTGCTCGACAAGAACCAAGCCGACGTCGACCAGGACCCTACTCGATCTCGAGTAAGGGCTTGTCGAGATCGACCAAAATGCCTGTGCTTGCTGCTGATGTGTTCGACTGTCCGATCTTCTGTCGAGTTGCTGTACTCGAGATCTAGGACACTTTTGTCGACTTCTGACCGTGAGATTCTCCGCTGCCTAGGATCTGCTGACACGCTTCCTCGTGGATCGATCCTGACTTCCCGCTGCTACATCAGGAGGAGGTCTTGTAATTATTTGCAAGGGACGGAATCTGGTTTGCTGTGATTTATTTATATTTTATTTGCATACTCGATTTCCTCCTCACAACAAATTGGCGCCGTTGCCGGGGAAGCTATCATTCGCGCCTTAGGTAGTTAAATCTCACATCTGCTTTGAATGACTATACAGATGTATGCGCCGTTCTGGTCTACCACCTAAGTTTGACACCCTAGACGAACCGGAGCATTTCCTACACATCCACTCTAAACTCAAAAGGATCATGGCGGCTGCTGAAACACAAGAACAGCTGATTGCCAGGCTTACCAAGGAACTAGCCACTAAAGATGTTGCTATCGTCGCTGAGAAAGCAGCAAGGGAACAAGCAGAAGCTGAGCTTGCCCAATATCCAACTACTGCAGAAGATTATATGCATCCAACTCTCGTCGTGCCTGAATCGGCGATTCTAATCCCTGAAAACTCTTTTGAAATTCGCACTCAATTTCTTATAGAGCTTAAAAATAATGCTTTTTATGGCAAATTTAATGAGTGTCCTCTTGAACATATTACCAATTTTTCTGACATGTGCCGCACTCTTGCTGAAGGTACAACTCTAGAATATGTCAAGATGAAGGCTTTTCACTGGTCTCTCGCTGGGCCTGCATTGAAATGGCTTGAAGGGCTGAAACCAAGATCCCTCACAACATGGGCCCAAGTAGAGCAAGAGTTTCTGAATAAATTCTTCCCACCCACCAAGACAGCACTCCTCCGCCAAAAAATCACCGCTTTCAAACAGAAGCCTGGGGAACCGCTGGCAAAGGCATGGGAACGCTACAAAGAACTGCTGCGATCTTGCCCTACTCATGGACAGCCACCCTACGTCATTCAGGAGATCTTCTTCAACTCTCTTGATCAAGTCACTAAGGACAGAATCAACCAGTATACTCGCTATGAGTATCTGACGATGCCTCCAATTGACGCCTGGGGTGTGTTAGACAAGCTCACCAATTATGACAACAAATATGGGTCTACTGCAAACTATGAGGAGAACTCCTATGCCAGGCCAGCACCATCTATGCCACTCTATGAGCCAGAAAAGGAGATTGACCCAGATGTCAGGGAGCAGTTCTATGATAATGCATATATTAGATAGGCATTATAGGCATTTTTAGCTTAGATAGGTTGCATTTCTTTCATTCTTTGTTACTAAATTGCATCTTATGATTATTTTAGAAGAGTTCGGATTCTGCGCAAATTTGTGGTTATCTTGCAGATTGAATCGGAACACATGTGGGAGATGCAATACCTTGAAGAGGAGTATAAAAGACATTGGAGAGAAGCAAGGAATAAAAGGAGCAAATCACCTCAAGAAGCTAGTCTCGGAAAGAAGACAAGTAAACCCGCAAACAGTAATGCGGCGGCCGCAGCATGAGGTGCGGCGGCCGCCGCCAGTGTCGAGGAAAAATTAATACTAATGCTGCGGCCGCAGCATACATGCGGCGTCCGCAACATACATGTGGCGGCCGCCGCATCTGCCGACAGCGTTTGACGCGTCGTTTTAATTAAAAAACCCTAGATGCTTTTTATGGTTTTTGTTGATGGCCAACTTTGGATGATACAAAAGGCCACTTTTTAGTTATTTTTGAAGCACTTCTATTCTATTCTTTTCATTAGACACTTTAGAGAATTTGAGCAATGTCTTCCATGAGGAACTAAACTCATCGATTCTGTCTGCAATTTGAAGCTTTATTTGGATTGATTGTGAGTTTCTAATTCTCGTTCTTATTTCCTATATTTGAATGCTTCGACTTCCTTGTGCTTGGTTGTATATTGTTTTATTCTATCTAGCCCGCGCAACTAGTTAGAATCAATTCAATTGCTAAGGTTTTGTAGATTCCTGATTGTGAACCTTAACCTAAGTGGCAAACTTGTTCCTTTAGGGCTGATTGAACTAATTGAATAAGTAGGAAGTTGAATGTGTTGTTAAATCCTTCTTTAGGGACTACAAATACCTTGGCTAATCTCTGAACTTAAAGCTATCAATTGGGTTAAATCCTTCTTTAGGGACTGTTCGATTGATAAGGGTTTCTAGGACTGATTGGACTAGTAACTATATTAGGTCGGGACAAGGGCATTCATAGGAAACTTAATAGGACGAGAAGAAGTTACAAGGATCGCTTCAATCCAATAAAGTGGAAAATTGTAGGTAGAATTACTTCTCCAAATTGTCTAAAACCAATTCCTTTACTTTGCTTTATTCACTCCGCTTTGATAAAAGGCGAATCTTTCACACACAAAAACCCCCCAAACTGGTTACTTTGATTGACACTTGAAGCATACTTGAGTTACAAATTTCCCTGTGGATCGACCTCTTGCTTATTGCTATACTTGCTATAGGTTTGAGTTTTCTTTGGCGGATCAACGATAGGTTTTACCTCCGTCAAATTTGGCGCCGTTGCCGGGGAATTTTTTATTTAATTCTTGTGTGTTTTTAGTGTTAATTTTGGTGTGGATCGTCTTATATGGTCCATACCCGTGCTACTAATTCTTCTTTGTTGCCATTAGATTCAGAGATTGAAAGGACCCTTGCCGCTCTAAGGCGAGAAGCTCGTGATCGCTTTCACGAACTCCCTTTTGATCAAGAAGAGCCTACAACAGAGATGGCTAACGACGCGAACCGCACTCTTAAGGAGCTTTCTGCTCCTGATCTAACACAACAACCCTTGGCAATCCAATTCCCTGCGCTTGCAGAAGGAGTTAACTTTGAGCTGAAGTCTGGGGTAGTTCTTCTTCTACCCAAATTCCATGGGTTGAGTGGAGAGGACCCCCACAAGCATTTGTCTGAATTCCATAGGGTGGTTGTTGGGATGAAACCAGAGAACGTAACTGAAGAGCAAATCAAGCTGAGAGCTTTTCCTTTCTCTTTGAAGGATGAGGCAAATGAATGGTTTTTCTATCTACCACCTGACTCTATTTCTACTTGGGCTGAGATGAAGAGAGTCTTCCTAGAGATGTACTTCCCTACAACAAAGCTCAATGCTTTGAAAAGGTCAATCAGCAGCATTGAGCAGTACGCGACGGAGTCTATACATGAGTACTTTGAGCGCTTCAAGAAACTCTGCGCCAGCTGCCCATGCCATGGGTACTCTCAAAAGGATCTGGTTCTCTTTCTCTTTAATGGGCTGACTGATATAGAGTGCAAAACAGTGAATTCTGCTTGTGGAGGAAACATGCTGAACAAGACACCTGCCGCAGCTTGGGATGTGTTTAAGGAGCTATCTGAGGGCTCTAGGCAGTTCAATAAGAGCCCTCGTGCTAGGGGTGTACTCGCTGTTGATGCTCCTGTGGCTGCACTTCAGACTGATATGGCAGAGGTAAAGGAGATGATGAAACGATTGGTTATTGATAGAACTCCTCAACAACTGAAGGCATGTGGTCTCTGCAGTCAATACACTCATCCTATGGACATGTGCCTGCTTCTACAAGATCCTAATTTTGATTTGAATGCCATTGGGAATTTCACTCAACAAAGGCCTAGGCAAGGCAATTATGGAAATCCTGGGTATGTCAACAACAACAATTACAACAGATCCTGCTGTATTTCAAAAACGTATGCCTGAGAAGTGTAGTGATCCTGGTATGTTTGCTATTCCATGTGTGATAGGTGATACTAAATTTGACAAAGCCATGTTAGATTTAGGAGCATCTATTAATGTTTTACCTTCTAATGTTTATCATGCTTTGGGATTGGGACCTCTGAATGATACTAGGGTAGTAATTCAACTTGCTGATCGATCTACTATCTACCCGAAAGGGATTGTTGAAGATGTCTTGGTTATGGTTGACAACTTGATATTCCCTGCTGATTTCTTTGTGATTGACATGGGTCCTGGTAATAATGAAGGCCCTATTATGTTGGGCAGACCTTTTCTGAAAACTGCTAGGACTAAGATAGATGTCTATTCAGGATCTCTTACTATGGAATTTGATGGTCAAAGAGTTGAATATAATATTTATGATTCCATGAAATTCCCATCTGATGATCCTTCTCTGTGCTTTGTGGATGTTATTGATACTATGACACAAGATTGCTTTGATTTGGAGTGTGTTGATGAGATGGAAGTTGCTTTACAGGCTCCTATAGATGAAATTGCTAGAGATTATGTATTGTCATCTGATTTGCAGGAGGCTATAGTAGCTTTAGACCATCGATCTCCCACCTATGTGCCACCAAGGGGAGACCGCATCGAGCTGACCATTCCTACTGAAAAGCTTCTGCCATCTATTATCCAAGCGCCTGATGTTGAATTGAAACAACTTCCTAATCACCTTAAATATGCTTTTCTTGGTGAAAATAATACTCTGCCTGTCATTATTTCTAATAAATTGACATTTGGACAGGAGGAGCGATTGGTGACTGTTCTAAAGGAAAACAAAGAGGCGTTAGGATGGACGATAGCAGACATTAAGGGCATCAGTCCTACCCTCTGCATGCATAGGATACTATTAGAGGATGATGCCAAGCCGTCTAGACAACCTCAGCGGAGACTCAACCCGCCAATGATGGAAGTGGTAAAGAAGGAGGTGTTGAAGCTCCTTCAGGCAGGTATGATCTTTCCCATATCTGATAGCAAATGGGTGAGTCCTACGCAGGTTGTCCCTAAGAAGGGAGGTATTACTGTTGTTGAGAATCAGGATGGTGAATTGGTCCCTAGCAGGGTACAAACTGGATGGAGAGTCTGTATTGATTATCGAAAATTGAATGCAGTTACTCGCAAGGACCATTTCCCCCTTCCCTTTATTGATCAAATGCTTGAGCGCCTTGCCGGCCGTTCCTTTTATTGCTTTTTAGATGGTTACTCAGGATATTTTCAGGTACCAATAGCACCGGAGGATCAAGAAAAAACGACATTTACATGCCCTTTTGGCACTTTTGCATATCGCAGAATGCCTTTTGGGTTATGTAACGCACCTGGGACTTTCCAACGGTGTATGGTCAACATATTTTCTGATTATGTTGAGCGCTTTATAGAAGTATTTATGGATGACTTCACTGTACATGGAGATGATTTTGATACTTGCTTGCATCATCTGTCACTTGTGCTTAGACGGTGTGTAGACACCAACTTAGTCCTCAATTCTGAAAAGTGTCATTTTATGGTTGAGCAAGGCATTGTTTTGGGTCATATTGTGTCTAGCAGGGGTCTTGAGGTGGATAAGGCTAAGATTGATGTCATTCAGTCTCTACCTTACCCCACCAATGTGCTCGAAATTCGCTCTTTTTTAGGCCATGCAGGTTTCTATCGCAGGTTTATTAAAGATTTTTCTAAGATTTCTGCACCTCTTTGTGATTTACTGAAAAAGGAAGTAGCTTTTGAGTTTGATGATAGGTGTAGAGCGTCCTTTGATGAGCTTAAAGGTCGCCTGACTAGCGCTCTTATAATTCAAGCACCTATATGGTCTCAACCTTTTGAGATTATGTGTGATGCTAGCGACTATGCTGTGGGGGCTGTTTTGGGACAAAAGGAAGGAAGGAGCTCTCATGTCATCTACTATGCCTCCATGACTCTGAATGGAGCGCAAAGGAACTACTCAACCACTGAGAAAGAGCTCCTGACTGTGGTCTTTGCACTGGAGAAGTTTCGCTCCTATCTCCTAGGAGCTAAGGTAATTGTCTTCACTGATCACGCTGCTCTTCGCTATTTATTAACTAAGAAAGAAGCAAACCCAAGATTGATTCGTTGGATTTTACTTTTGAGTGAATTTGACATTGAAATCAAAGATAAGAAAGGTGCAGAAAACTTAGTAGCGGATCACCTCAGCAGACTTGTCCAAGGAGAAGATAAGCCCGAAGATCAAAGACCTATTCACGGTGAGTTTCCTGACGATACATTGTTTTACTTGACTCACACATCTTCTTTGCAGCTGCAGGAACAAACAGGTACGGAAGATGCGGCGGCCGCAGCATTCATGCGGCGCCCTCCGCATAGCAGTGCGGCGCCCGCAGCACCTATGCGGCGCCCGCCGCACTCTGTTCAAGCCACCGTTTCACCTCTTTCTCTCCCATCTGACGAGGTAAGTTCTGATATTCCTGAACTTTTAATGGGTGTCCATACTCCTCGACCTCGGTTTGCCAATATGGTGAATTTTTTGGTCACGGGAGAATTTCCACCAAACTTTACAAAAGCTCAGAAGGACAAGATTCGACATGACTCTCGCTTCTATGTTTGGGATGACCCCTACCTTTGGAAACATTGTGCTGATCAGGTAATTAGGAGGTGTCTGCCAGACAATGAGGTACAATCTGTCCTTACTTTTTGTCATGCCCATGAATGTGGAGGCCACTTTGGTCCCCAAAAGACTGCTAGGAAAGTTTTAGAAGCAGGTTTCTTTTGGCCTCACTTATTTAGGGATGCTAATGCCTTATGTAAATCATGTGATAGATGCGAAAGGATTGGGAACATATCGGCAAGAAATGAAATGCCACAAACTAAGATCATATTCTGTGAAATTTTTTATGTTTGGGGTATTGATTTTATGGGTCCCTTTTCTAGCTTTTTTGGGAATATCTATATTTTGCTTGCGGTGGGCTATGTCTCCAAGTGGGTGGAGGCAAAGGCCACCAGAACTGATGATTCGAAATAGTTGCAGATTTCCTAAAAGACACAATTTTCGCAAGATTTGGGGTGCCTAAAGCTCTAGTCAGCGACAGGGGGACACATTTCTGCAATAGGACCATCACTGCCCTGTTAAAGAGGTATCATGTCATGCATAGAGTGTCCACTGCTTATCATCCTCAGACCAATGGACAAGCGGAAGTATCAAATAGGGAGATTAAGAGCATTCTGGAGAAAACAGTGGCCCCTAATAGGAAGGATTGGAGTCTAAGGCTGAATGATGCTCTTTGGGCTTATCGGACTGCCTATAAGACTCCCATTGGTATGTCTCCCTATCGAATTGTGTTTGGGAAGGCTTGTCATCTTCCAGTGGAACTTCAGCATAAGGCATACTGGGCTGTCAAGAACTGCAATATGAGAATGAATGAAGTGGGAGAATTCAGGAAACTTCAAATGCAAGAGCTGGAGGAATTGCGTTTGGATGCATATGATAATGCAATGATCTACAAGGAGAAGACAAGAGCTTGGCATGACAAACATATCCTGCGGAAGGAACTCAATGTAGGAGACAAGGTCCTCCTATACCAATCACGTCTGAAACTCTTTCCAGGAAAGCTTAAATCAAGGTGGGAAGGACCCTACACCATCTCAAGGATTTTCTCTCACGGAGCAATTGAACTCTATGATCCCAAGTCTAATGAGCTCTTCAAGGTCAATGGTCATAGGGTTAAGCCATACTTTGAAAACATTCCACATAGTGAAGAGGAGGAGTTGGTGCTTGCTGAACCAACCGACTAGGCCACTCAAGGGCCATCACGTCGAGCCAACGACTTGAAACAAAGGCGTTACTCGGGAGGCAACATGAGGTAAGTTCTCTTTTCCTTTTCATCTTCATTATTTCTTAGGTAGTTTCATTAGTTAATTATTTTAGGATTAGTAACATAGGTAGTTTAAAATAAAATAAAAAATAAAAAATAAAAAAAAATAAAAAAAATAAAATCTGCGTACAGATGGCCACCTCGCTTGCGGCGGCCGCAGCAACCCATGCGGCGCCCGCCGCACAGCAAATTCACAGCAATACCCTCTGGCGGCGGCCGCAGCAAACCATGCGGCGCCCTCCGCCTCTCAGACCCGTGATAATTTCCAAACAAAAAAAAAATCAATTAATTAGAAGATAGATAGATCACGTACGAGAGTCTTTCTTCAACCCTACCTCTTGTCACTTTTCATCACCACCGCCACTTTCAAAGTCCCCAAAACCCTCCATTGTTATTCAACCTCCCACACACTTCTTCTTCCTATCTAAGCTACAATCCTTTGGATCTAGCACCCAATCTCTCTCTTTCCCCCTAATCCACCTCCTCTTTGCCGGATCCGACCCTCTCTCGCCGGATCCAAGCTTGCGCGCGCCTTTCCTCGCCGGATCTACGTCCCAGCACCGCTGCGCCCGCCGCCGCTGCTCGCCGCCGCTCCTGTGCATGAGATCAGCCCCTAATTTGCTATATTCTCAATTTCAAATCCCTCTTTTACAACTCTCCTGGTATGATTTCTCTCCTATTCTCTTTCAATTTCAGATTTTATTTGCTATATTGAGAACTAGGTAGAGATTTGATATTGAGTTGCTTATTCATTGATTAAAGGTTGGAATTTGAGTGGGATATTTTTGTTGTTTTTTTTAAAAGGGGACTGATTTATTTATATATATATATAGGGCTGATTTTCTTGGGGTTATGAGATTTGAAGTAGGACCTTTGATTTGAAATTAGGTAAATTGAGTAAATTTGGGGTGTGATTGTTGATATTTGTTAAATATTCTTGAGTTTGGGTGGATGATTGAAAAAGATTTGGCTTTTTGGGTAAGTTTAATTGAAAGATTTATGTTGGGGTTTTGATTTGAGGTTCATGAGTTACTTGAGGTGTGTTGGGTGCTTTGTTGTTTGACTTGAGTTGTATTGACAATTTGTTATTGAATGCTAGATTTGATCATAATGGTGCGCCGGTTGAGGAACATATCTAAGGAACAGAAGAAGGCTTTCGAGAGCTTCGATCTCAAGCGGTTCATACAAACGAAGTTCTTTGACGTTTCTACCCTTCAGAGACTGGGTATGTTAGATGTCACTAGTCGTATGCTCACTCATGGCGGGCTAGGGAGATTCATAGAGTGTAATGCCCCCACATACCCAGAACTGGCGGCGGAGTTCCTGATTACTTTTGAGCGTGTGGACGCCTCCAGGGTTAGGTTCAACTTGTTGGACCAAAGGCATACGTGCACACACGACCAGCTGAGACGTGCCTTTGGGATTACTCGGCCCCCCTCCCCAGATTGGCAGTCCCTATCTTTAGAGCAACAACGCTATGACTTTTGGCAGGCAGCTACTGGCACCAGATTCGATGGACATCAGGGCGAATACAACTACAAATTTGTCCATCCATGCTTACGACTGGTTCACAAGGTCCTGGCCATGTCTTTCAGCGGTCAGGGCGACGTGAACAAGGTGCCTGCAGGCGATCTGTCTTGGCTATTGAGCCTGGCTCCCCAGTCACATGGTACACCGGACTGGGTTGAGATTTTTATAAACAACTGCCTCAAGATCCGCACGAAGAAGAGGAAGAGGAGAATTGGCTTGGGGGGAATGATCAGCCTGATAGCCCACCACATTCTGCAGCCTGACCAGTGCGGTGTACCCATGTCTGGTGGGCACACTTTTACGATTGATCAGCTGAGGAGGGCATATTTGATTGAGGTACCTGATGGGCCAGGTTACATTTGGAAGGCGGGGCAGAATGGAGCCCGCCGCCTGACCCTGCCTATGGCCTTACCTTATGGGCCTACCAGCGATTCCCTCTACATACAACCTGCTCAGAATGTGGTGGGGCAGGAGGATGATGAGGATGATGAGGACGAGTATGAGGATGATGCCCCTGCATAGACAGATTACCATATGGGGGATGCACAGCAGGCTGCTGGATCTTCTGCGGGACCTCGCTTCTCTTCTGCAGAGGACGACCCCTGGCGGGACCATTTGAGCAATGAGTTCCACCGTATGTCCTTACACCAGGATGCCTTTGAGTTCACCCTCAACGACATCGGTCGCACTGTGCGGGAGACGGACTACAACGTGGAAGCGATGCGGAGTGAGACGATCTACCATTTGGAGGAGATGCGGAGAGAGCAGACCTACTATTTCCGCCAGCAATACCCTCACATACCACCGTACCAGTCGCCGCCTTACCAGCCGCCGCCTCAGTGAGTGGTTAGTAATACCTCCTTCACCCTAATTTTTATGTTTATTTTGGTTGTCTGTACTGTTTCAGTGAGGACACTGAAAATTTTAAGTGTGTGGGAGGAGATTTATATGTATATTATGTCAATTCTGCATTTTCTAGGACCATGTTTTATTTCTGCACAACATATTAAGTTCTGTAATAATTAGTTTATTTCATTTCTGTTAAGTTTAATTTTTTTGTCTTTTATTTATTTAATTTTGCTGCATTTTCAGAATTAAAAAAAAAAAAAAAAATTCGAAAATTCAAAAATAGAGCATGCATTGCATACATATGTGTTATTCAAATACCCATCTGGCTTAGTTTGTCCTCTATTTTAAATTTCAAACATGATTCATAAAAATCCCATGGAGTTCTGGATGTTTTGATTTTGTCTTTATTTGATTTTTGTGGAACATGAGCTAGCAAATACAATTGAGCATGTATGATTGAGCTAAAGTATGATTGAAGTCCTCAAAACATGACCCTGTGAGAATATTTGACCTTATTTGAATACTTTTGCTCAATTGTGTGAATTACTCGCCTAGTGTTGCTACCTCTGGGTATTGACTGCAGTATCTATTTTTAAAAACCGACTCACATGTTGTTGCTTGCGGAGTTTATGTTATACTTTGAGTCTTTTGCTGAATTGGTGAATATTTAGTGAATAAGGTGGCAATGGTTGATGCACTTAGTAACCGGATCTATGCATGACACCCATGGGTATGATTCGCGCAAAAAGGTGTTGAAAACTATCCACTAGGAAAGAAAGCTTGATCATTGAGTAACCAGGTTCATTCATGACACCCATGTTTGCAACTTGCGTCAAAAGGTCTTCAAGTGGACTTCATATTAGTAGGTTGAGGTGTTGATAGACCGGGGCCATTCATGACACCCATGTTTGCGCTTCGCGTAAGGAAAGCACCAAGACAAGAAAAAGAAAAAAAAAGAGAAAATAAAACAAAAGAAGAAGAAAAAAATCCATTTTATTTTCTTTATTGTGTGTCCCGCAAGTAATGACATTTCGGTAGAGAATTGGTGATATGGTGGTCAATGTCTATGAGCTTAGTGGATGATTGGTTTGAGTTGAGAGTTGTACCTTAAAGCCTAAACACATGAGTGAAACACACATTTCTGGTGAGATTGGATAATGTCTACTTCTAAGCTTTGATCACTAAAATACATGCTATGACGTTTGTTTGCTTGGTTTATGTGTTCACCTGCTATAATGTTGCTTTTTTATAAGGATTGAAATTTGAAGGGATTTCCTGTGGGATACATTGATTCATGTTCATTCTATCATTGCTTGAGGACAAGCAAAGGTTAAGTGTGAGGGAATTTGATAATGCATATATTAGATAGGCATTATAGGCATTTTTAGCTTAGATAGGTTGCATTTCTTTCGTTCTTTGTTACTAAATTGCATCTTATGATTATTCTAGAAGAGTTCGGATTCTGCGCAAATTTGTGGTTATCTTGCAGATCGAATCGGAACACATGTGGGAGATGCAATACCTTGAAGAGGAGTATAAAAGACATTGGAGAGAAGCAAGGAATAAAAGGAGCAAATCACCTCAAGAAGCTAGTCTCGGAAAGAAGACAAGTAAAACCGCAAACAGTAATGCGGCGGCCGCAGCATGAGGTGCGGCGGCCGCCGCCAGTGTCGAGGAAAAATTAATACTAATGCTGCGGCCGCAGCATACATGCGGCGGCCGCCGCATCTGCCGACAGCGTTTGACGCGTCGTTTTAATTAAAAAACCCTAGATGCTTTTTATGGTTTCTGTTGATGGCCGACTTTGGATGATACAAAAGGCCACTTTTTAGTTATTTTTGAAGCACTTCTATTCTATTCTTTTCATTAGACACTTTAGAGAATTTGAGCAATGTCTTCCATGAGGAACTAAACTCATCGATTCTGTCTGCAATTTGAAGCTTTATTTGGATTGATTGTGAATTTCTAATTCTCGTTCTTATTTCCTATATTTGAATGCTTCGACTTCCTTGTGCTTGATTGTATATTGTTTTATTCTATCTAGCCCGCACAACTAGTTAGAATCAATTCAATTGCTAAGGTTTTGTAGATTCCTGATTGTGAACCTTAACCTAAGTGGCAAACTTGTTCCTTTAGGGCTGATTGAACTAATTGAATAAGTAGGAAGTTGAATGTGTTGTTAAATCCTTCTTTAGGGACTGCAAATACCTTGGCTAATCTCTGAACTTAAAGCTATCAATTGGGTTAAATCCTTCTTTAGGGACTGTTCGATTGATAAGGGTTTCTAGGACTGATTGGACTAGTAACTATATTAGGTCGGGACAAGGGCATTCATAGGAAACTTAATAGGAAGAGAAGAAGTTACAAGGATCGATTCAATCCAATAAAGTGGAAAATTTTAGGTAGAATTACTTCTCCAAATTGTCTAAAACCAATTCCTTTACTTTGCTTTATTCACTTCGCTTTGATAAAAGGCGAATCTTTCACACACAAAAACCCCCCAAACAGGTTACTTTGATTGACACTTGAAGCATACTTGAGTTACAAATTTCCCTGTGGATCGACCTCTTGCTTATTGCTATACTTGCTATAGGTTTGAGTTTTATTTGGCGGATCAACGATAGGTTTTACCTCCGTCATTCTACAAAGACCAGAATCGCAAGCTCCTCAAGCAAGTTAAATATCTGTCTGTCAATCAGCCTTGCATCGAATGCGGATCACAGCGGCACACCACTACTGAGTGCCCACACACAGAGCAAGTCAGAATGGCAGAGACACATGAAGAGGCAACCTACGCTGGGGGTCCAAATCGCTACATGGGAGATCAAAGGTTCTATCAGCCACAATGGAACCAAGGTCCTCCTAGGAACCCCCCACCCTACAGGGCTCCGGGACATCCAGAAAGGGATCAAAAGAAGGATGATTTACAGCTCATCCTTGAGGAGATGCGTCGGAATCAAGGCACCATCAACAATCAGTTCCAGAATATCAGTGCAAAATTTGGGGAACTGGACATCTGGAAAAGAGGAATAGAGACCCAGATGGGTCAAATCGCTGCACAGATCCCACGACCATCCGGACAGCTCCCTGGACAAACAGAACCAAATCCTAAGGGAAAGACCGGACACGTCGCAGCTATCAAACTCAGAAGTGGGCATCAATTACACGAGCCAGAGGTCGGGAAACAGCAAGGCAAGGCAGAGCAGCAACTTGAGACAGAGCAAAATCTACTCGATCTCGAGGAGAGCGTACTCGATCTCGACAAGCCACTGCTCGACACAGACCAGAAGCTGAGCTCGGACTCTGCTGCGCAGCCCAGCAACTCCAGGCCGACCACCCAACTCGATGTCGAGGAGCCCGTGGTCAAGATCGAGGAGAATCTGGCCGACGTCGACGACTCTGCAACACCTCCGACGTCTGATCTGGCTCCGAAGCAGAAAAAGCCATTACCTTTCCCTTCCAAAGCACAGAAAGATCCCACTGCAGGTAGATTTACCAGATTTGTTAATATGCTGCAAGAACTGAATGTCTCTATTCCTTTTACAGAGGCCCTGCAAGAGATGCTTGGATATGTCAAATTTCTGAAGGAAATCCTCAGTAAGAAGCGATCCATCTCAGAGATCGCAGGCGAATGCAAAGTACTCCACTTCCATGAAAAGAGACCTGACCCTGGTAAGTTTTCTGCTACTGTGGGTTTTGGACAATATAAATACGATTCCTTGTGTGATTTAGGAGCAAGTGTGAGCATCATGCCCTTATCAATATGGCGGAATGTAAAGATAGGATGCATAGAACCTGTGGGTGTCAAGCTATACATGGCAAACAATACATTGGTCACCCCTACAGGTATAGTTGAAAATGTCCCCGTCCAGGTTGGTAAATTCTTTGTTCCAGCAGATTTCCTTATTATAGACTGCGCTGAAGATCCTACTAGCCCTATTATTCTTGGTAGACCATTCTTAGCTACTGCAGATGCCAGAATTAGTGTCAAGAATCGATCGCTCACCTTCACCATAGGTGATGAGTTTCTGGATTTCTCTTTTGGCCCTGCAAAAGAGGAAATTTCATGGCTGGAGGTGAAAAGCATCAGCAACCACGGGACTAAGCAATCAACGGAGGAAAGCACTGTAGTCGAGATCGACGAGGACAACTCGAGATCGACAAGGGAGTTCCTCAATCTCGACCAAGACTTGTCGAGGTCGACTTCCACTGATGAGCCACTGACTTGCGCAGAACCTAAGTATGGGGTCCCTGTACTCGAGGTCGACCAGCGGTACTCGACATCGACTAGCCCCAAACCCAAAGATTTCTGTTATGGGTCCGAAAAGGTAAATTCAGGTATAAATTCTACTCCCCCTCAGTCCATATAGAAAATTTTCAATAATTTAAGGGGAGGTAAGGCCCCGTGGCGAGAGAATCTGCGGAAACTAAGAGCTGGAAGGAAGAAGAAGAAAGAGTAGGGGGATGACGCAAGCAACCACCTGTCAGCTGAGCTTGCATACTACCATCGGGACCTAGATGATTCAGGAGAAGGGCCAAGCATGAGCGGGCCCCACTCTAATGGTCCTTGAGCGCAAACGGAGAAGTTGGCCTAGCGACTCTAAAATCTAGAGCATGTATATAAATATTTATGAATTTTGGGATTTTTTGGTTTTTTTTTTGTTTTTTTGGTTTTGGAATTATGTCTTTTAGAATACTTCATGTGGATAGTCTTGTTTTTGTGTGCAATCTAACACTTTTAGGTCAGGCAAGCATATAAAGATTGCGAAAAGTGGAATAAAGAAGTGCCTGAAAAACAGTCAGAATCGATGAAGGCCAAGTCGACGACGACAAGGAGGAGCAGCTCAGACACTCGTCGATGTCGAGTAGGCCAACTCGATATCGACTAAGCCACCAAAAGCTCCTCGACTTCAGAAGTCACGGGACGCAGACGAAACTACTCGAGATCTAGTACCTTGTACTCGAGATCGACAAGACACTTTCCTCGACCAGCACTGTTCTGCCCTCCTCGATGTGTTATCCTGTGAGTTCCTTCCTTTACTCTTGTTTTTTTATACAGTGAGGACACTATAATGTTTAAGTATGGGGTGGGGGAAGGGCTTACTTTATGCATATTGGAATTATTTGACCATATTTGTGCATATTTAGAATTTATTTCTTTGAATTGCTACATCAGGAGGAGGTCTTGTAATTATTTGCAAGGGACGGAATCTGGTTTGTTGTGATTTATTTATATTTTATTTGCATACTCGATTTCCTCCTCACAACAAATTGGCCCCGTTATATCATGCTTAGCCAAATTTGTTGGTAGGAGGAAATCGAGTATGCAAATAAAATATAAATAAATCACAGCAATCCAGATTCCGTCCCTTGCAAATAATTACAAGACCTCCTCCTGATGTAGCAGCGGGAAGTCAGGATCGATCCATGAGGAAGCATGTCAGCGGATCCTAGGCAGCAGTGAAATCTCACGGTCAGAAGTCGACAAAAGTGTCCTAGATCTCGAGTACATCAACTCGACAGAAGATCGGACAGTCGAACACAGCAGCAGCAACTCCTTGCGGTTTTGGTCGATCTCGACAAGCCCTTACTCGAGATCAAGTAGGGTCCTGGTCGACGTCGGCTTGTCTTGTCGAGTACCTGCACACAGAAGCTACAACGACCTGGGTCGAAGATCAGTAACTCGAGATCGAGGAGTGCTATTCGATCTCGAGGAAAACAGAGAATAAAAACAAAATAAAGTAAATGCAAAGGCTTTGGGGATTCGAACTAAACTGTATGAAAAGGACTTCCAAGATTGGGGTTTGCAACAACGATAACCAAGCATGCATAAGGCAGAAATAAAATAGATAATCATGTGAATTGCATCAAAGGACTAAGCTTTCGCCTTTTCCAACAATTAGACAACTCTTTCAAGAAACCCTAATTGTCTCTACTGATTTTATGTTTACAATCCAAGTTGTTAGCATGGACCTCCATTGAATGGGTAATAAACACATAACATGTAGTAGATGCTCAAAACGTGATAAAAGTCGGATCTTTACCTCAAACACGCAGGGCTATCGTCGGGCTCGCCCCAACCCTAGAAGTGGGTGGACTACTCGCGCTTCGTCGCAACCTCAGACATTGATTGAAAGGAAATAACTTGCATTAAACTAAATTCAAAGACTTTACAATCCCGGCGATCCAACTCTCGTTGAACGCCAAAACCCTAAAACCTTCGAACTCCTAAAACTTCTCTTTGGAACTACTTGTCTCTCACTGAAATTGAATTGGAATAAGATACCTAATGCTCAGCCCCTAAGGCTTTATTTATAGCCTTCTATTCCTTGCTAATCAAGGATAGAAATATTTATCTCTATCTAAAACTATATCTAAAACTTTAAAAGATAAATAAAGGCAATTAAGGAATTAAATCTAAAAGGGAAAGATAAATCTAAAATAGGTAAGATGTCTTCATGTTGATAGATCTTGACTTTTATGGATAGAAATTGATGTATCTCGGCAATCTCGGATTCCTTCGGCCCCAAGGACTCCTAGCTCGACACGGACAGCCAAAGCGTGTAATGCGATTTCGGACACGGCGCTCGTCGATCTCGAGTAGGGCTCCTCGACATTGAGTAGGATTGGCTCGTCGACTGGGGCTGGATGGGCTTCTCGGGCGGCTCTGCTCGACAGGCTCGGATCTGGGCTTCGGGCTCCTCGATCTCGACTAACTCTCCTCGAGATCGAGTTGGGTGTGGTCGGGGATGTGTGGCCTGGTGTGGTCGAGGACTCCTCCTCGGCATGGACTCGGACTGGGCGCTGGTGGTCCTCGATCTCGACTAACTGTACTCGAGATCGAGTAGAGTCGTCTCGGCGTATCCGTCTTTGGCTTCTCGACTTGTCTCAACTCATCGACTCCGGACATGGCCTCTCAGTGTCGTCGATCTCGACTAGGTGGTACTCGAGATCGAGTAGAGTTCCGGGGGTCGGGTTGCTCTGGCTCAGTTTCTCGATTAGTGCTCAGTCGACAAGGCCTGTGCTCGGGCACCTTCGTCGAGGTCGAGTAGGCTTTACTCTTGATCGAGTAGACTCAGGTTCCAAGCTTGCTGTATCTCGATCTTGGACTTCTGTAGTTGATTTCTGAGCTTTTCTGACCTTTCTCAGAACTGCTGTAATTTGCCTCGAATTCTGCGAAATTAAATAGAAACTGGTGTAGATTCCATAATTTGGCAAACAAACATAAACTACATAGATTCTGTACTATCTTAGCCCAAATGCATGAAATGTATGCAGAAATCGATATAAAAGTTACTGTAAAACATGGCAGATTCAGCTCACAACAAACACCCCATACTTAAGCTTGCTTGTCCTCAAGCAATACTTTTAATTGTCATTGAGGGGAAGAATTCAAACTCTCAACATATTAGACTCATTCTCATATATCCCTGCAGTCAATTACCATCATCGAAAAGGTACTAGTGTCACAGATCCATGCATGTGCAATTATACAAAGCAACATCTACTCACAAAAGGAGGGTTATGCAAAACATTCATTCGTGACAAAGCATTGATAATCAAGAGGAGTTTAATTTAGGCTCAATAAGGAGTAGATTGGTAAAAGGCTAAAGGTGGGCAATTTTTGGCAATGTGGTGCTAATGATCCGGGGAAATGGAGTACTTTTCAAACTGAATTTCATACCACATTCTTTCTCATAAGATTCATCACCTTTCATAATGCTTTTTTCTTAATAATAATGCTTTTACCTCTCTGACCTCAGTACTGCATTCTCGCGAGTCGCAAACATGGGTGTCATGAATGGCTCCGGATACTTAGTGCTTAGGACTCCTCACAATATGTTCCATCTCTCCAAACTATTATCTCAGAGAGCAGGGTCAATCTACCTTTATCTCCTGAGGTGATTGAATTTTCTTTCACTCATTAAATTTTCCATATATTTCAAACAATTTCCTTCCAAACTCCAATAATGATAATAATCACAACACAAACACCATATGATAATCTCCATAATGTAACATCATTCTCAACATAATCCCCGGATAAGGTAAAGAATGGCAATATTTAGATCATGTGGAGCAATATATGAAATATGGCGTATTATGGCTTTTGTGATGCATAAGCATAGGTATGGCTAGGATATAACAATGAGCATTATATGGAAATATAAAGTCCTCCATCCTCTTATCATGCAACATGTCAAAAGCAACTTCAAATTTTACCTCCTTTCATGGTTTTCAAGAAATAATGTACTTCATTGTGACTTCCCTTTACTAGGCAATTTCATGCTATATCTCTAATGAATCCAATTTTGCATCGTCGAGTTCAATATAAGCTTCCATGACATTTATCAAAATTTTCAATGGGGGTCATTTTTCTCAAATTTTGGAAAACATGCATATAAGCACATAAATCAATAATGCATTCCAAAATAGCCATGTAGCAATTCAAAGAAATAAATTCTAAATATGCACAAATATGGTCAAATAATTCCAATATGCATAAAGTAAGCCCTTCCCCCACCCCATACTTAAACATTACAGTGTCCTCACTGTATAAAAAAACAAGAGTAAAGGAAGGAACTCACAGGATAACACATCGAGGAGGGCAGAACAGTGCTGGTCGAGGAAAGTGTCTTGTCGATCTCGAGTACAAGGTACTCGATCTCGAGTAGTTTCGTCTGCGTCCAGTGGCTTCTGAAGTCGAGGAGCTTCTGGTGGCTTAGTCGATATCGAGTTGGCCTACTCGACATCGACGAGTTTCCAGGCTGCTCCTCCTTGTCGTCGTCGACTTGGCCTTCGTCGATTCTGACTGTTTTTCAGGGACTTCTTTATTCCACTTTTCGAGATCCTTATATGCTTGCCGACCTAAAAGTGTTAGATTGCACACGAAAACAAGACTATCCACCTGAAGTATTCTAAAAGACATAAATCCAAAACCAAAAAAACCAAAAAACCAAAAAAAAAAAAAAACCAAAAAGTCCCAAAATTCATAAAGTTTTATATACATGCTCTAGATTTTAGAGTCGCTAGGCCGACTTTCCCCATTAAGCATTAGCCTGGCTCATAAATCAATAAAATCTGGTTTTCAATTCATTATGATCAATCATCTCTCATCTCATACTGTTCAACATATATATAATCCGCCATCTCATCAGCTTAAGATAACCTCCATATCATGCTTAGCCAAATTCGCACATATTATTATTTCATGCTCATACATAAGAATATATACAATATATATATATATATATATATATATATATATCATATATATCATCATCATCATTGATAACCAATATTTAACCCTTTATAATAAATCACCACAATAGCATGCCATTAGTCAAACATATCATACCGCAAATCAACCGATCATATTATCATGCTGGTTAGTCATCGAATAAGTCTTACTCTTAGGTTAGTCTCAAAACCGTTTCAAATTCGAATTACACATTTAAGAATTTTGACCCCTTGAAAATACTCGTTAAATCCCTTTTTCAACTTACTTTTAAAATTCATAAGTCCAAATAATATATTTTAACCCCCAATAATATTACATTTTATTTTAAATACCATTAAATATTTAGATAAGTAAACGGTTAAACCCGAACTGAACCAAACCCACAATTATTAATCCCCAAACCGGTTTAATCAAACAAAATATATGTTAGTAAAAAGGAGCCCACAAATGTTGATGCTGACTGGGCAAGGAGAGGCCCACGCCCTTCTTCTTCCTCCATCAAATTCCAATCTGCAGCTCCCGCTGCGCTCGACGCCGGCCGTTCTGTGCTGCTCGACACTGCCCGGAAGAGAAGACCGCCGGCAACTGCTCGACACCGGCCGCCTCTCACGCTCCCGCCTGGACTCACCCAGGTCGGACCCTGCTCGCACCCGCTTCGCCTCGCGCTGCCGCGCACTCGCTGCGCTCGTCCTCGCCGCTCGTACTCGCTTCACCTCGCCTCTCGCACTCTCGCTCACGCCGACCGAGCTCCGACAATCGTCGGAGCTCTGAACCTCACCCGATCATCCCGCACTCATCTCACGCACACTCTCGACTAGTGTAAGCATCGAAAAAAGACTTAGAAACGAATCGAAAAGAGGATAAATTCGGAGCTCACCGAGATGGATTTTTCGCGACTTCGGAGCTCTCGATCGGAGTTCTGGGCTTTGTCGGTGGCTCGCGATGGCTTGTCGGACCTACACCGGATGTGGATGAGTGTGATGGTGAAGACCGCAAGCAATTTTAATAAAAAACGAAGGAGGGACGCTTACCGGAAGTTAGCTTCGCGATTTATCAAAGATTAGAAAGGAATGGGTTGCGGTGGCTCCGTGGCAGTTCCGGTGGTGTCCGTTGTTGCTGCTGTTGGCTCCAAGGGATGTGTAGGACCTTCCGCTGGTGGCTCGAGGTGGAAGGATAGAAGGAGGAGGAGGAGACAGTGGTTTGGGGATGAAGACGGTGGCGATGATGGTGATGGTGAAATGGTGATGGAGTGCAGTATGAGGGATGGAGTGCAGCAGGGGAGATGTGAAAGGGTACGTGGTGATGGGTTTATAGGGGAGGGAAGGCCGAACCACAACTAGCTAGGAGGTAGGGACTTGAGTGCAGCTAGGAAATAGGGGGTCTGCAGCGCTCCTTAGGGTGGCTCGGATGGGAAATGCATTAAAGGGTGGAATGTCAAATTAAATACCCGGTAAAATAATCCTGAATATGTGAATTTCGAAACCCGAAATTAGTTTCTGAGAGTTAGTTTCCTCGAATCCCGCTAAACGAGTTTTAAAACTGATTTTAATTTCATTTTTAATTCTCTTTTTCCGAAAAAAATCGGATTTAAAAATCCGAGCCTTTACAACATTGACCATTCCGGTCAACACCTGCATTTGATGACAATTTTTTGCTGACAGTTGAGTATATTTTTCTGGTGACAGTTAATTGTGATAATTATTTTGGTGACAATTGATTTTTTGTGACATTTTATTTTTTTCCGGTGACAGTTGGGGGAAAATCTTTTCTAGTGACAATTGATTTTTTTTTTTTCTTGTGATAATTGTTGGTGACAAAAACATTTTGGTGACAGTTGATTTTCTTCCAGTGACAGTTGCCAGTAACACTTTTCTTCGGTGACAAATAGGGTTTTTCTGCTAATAGATGATTTTCGTGATGACAATTGTTGGTGACAACTATTAATGACGATGTTGATGACAATATATTGTCACCATGATATTGTAACCATAAAATAATTGTCACCATAACATTATACATCATCAAGACATTGTCACCAACTACAGAACACTGTTTTCATATTGTTTAATCAACCGTATTGTCACCAACTTATAAAAAACATTGTCACCAATCTCTTTTCAGTAATCTATTGACACCAACAATAAAATAGTGTAACCAACCTATTTTTATCAAGCTTTGGTCAATAATATACTGTTACCAATTACAAAACTTTGTCACCAATCTAGTGTCAACCGCCTATTTTTAAAAATTAATTGTCATCAACGACAAAACAGTGTCACCAACCAATTGTCACCAACTAAAAAGCACTTTCATCAAACTAAAATGTTTACAATGCTAATGTTATCACATTTGTCATCTAATATTAACACATTTTTTTTTACAAAAGTGAAACTCTAAAACAAGGGGATCATAGACCCAAGAGGGGCTAAACCTGAGCAGACGAAAATTTGATGTACAGTAGGGTTTAGGGCCAAGGCCCTAAACCCTAAATCCTAAACCCTAAACCCTAAAATGTGTGTACAGTAGACCTGTCAAAACGTGACCCGACCCGAGGACCCGACCCGACCCGTAAAACGTGGGTTTTGGCGCAAATATTTCAACCCGAAACCCGAAGCAACCCGAACCCGTTAAACCCGCAAATTTCTGGGTCGGGTTGGGTCGACCCGTGGGTCACCCGTTGGGTCAAGCTTTAAGATAATAAAAACATAAATAAATTACAATTTAACCTAATATTGAAATTTATTACTAATAATAATTATGATTGAATATTATATTTTTCATCATCAACTTTACTTTATAATTTAACATTACAATTTGTTATGTATATAAAATTACATATTACTACTGTAGTGACATTAATTATTTTTTTTCAATAATATAACTATTATTAGGATAATATAACAATTTTAGATTTAGGACCTATGTAAATAGTCATTAAAAATATTCCATCTGTTTACTTTTAAATGTTGTTTACTATTCATGTATGGTTTTAAGGATGATAATAATTATATAAAATATCCATTTATATATTATATATAATTTCATACTTCAAAAACTAAAAAGAATGAAATTATAACAAGTAATAAATTTTTATTGATATTTTACATCATTTTATCATTTTAAAATAACGTGTATAAATAGTAAATGACATTTAAAAAATTATGGATGAGTAGCGCTCTTGACCCGTTGGGTCAACCCGAACCCGTTAAATATGGGTCTGGGTTGAGCATTTCACGACCCGTAACCCGAAATGACCCGACCCGAAATGGACCCGAACCCGAGACGACCCGACCCAAACTCAACCCGCCGACCTGTTTGACAGGTCTAGTGTACAGTAACAATGTTATCAGATTCGTCATCTAATATTAACACATTTTTGTTACGAAACTGAAACCCTAGAACTAGGGGAGCATAGACCCTAGAGGGGCTAAACTTGAGCAAACGAATAATTCGATGTACAATACTATAATGGCATCACATTTGTCATTTAATATTAACGCATTTTTGTTACAATAATAACCCTAAGTAGATGAAATTTGATGTAAAGTTTAACTTTCTAATACTTAATTGTCAGACTACATTAACTTGCTAAAATATCAAAACAAAGGGGAACAGTTGAGACATTCATACTGAACATCCAAAATAGCTTCCAAACTACAAGCACCAGGCAACTTTGTACTACTTAATATAAATCCCCAATTGTCAGACTACATTAACTTCCAAAATAAAAGGGAACGGTTGAGACATTCATCATGATAGTCAGATTGCAATAATTATCAAAATATAAGCATCATGCAACATTCTACTACTTAATTTCCTAAAACAGTGACAATTAAAACGTAGGTGCAGATTGTAGTCCTACAACTCCCATGTCCAACACTTCTTAAACAAATCCATAGACATCCTCTCTCTATACACATCCATATACTTGTCTGAAATAGCTTCAATACCACCATGAAATGCAAGACCCTCGATATATTTGATGGTATACATGCATCAACTTCCACTACAATTGAACATAAGGATAATAAAAGTTACAATATAGCTAAAATGAGATATAAATTCCATTTGTCACCAAAACAGAATATATAACGTACTCTACCAATTGTCACCAATCTTAAAAAAACAACAAAATAACAACATAAATTACATTTGTCATCGAAACAGAATATATAACTCTACCAATTGTCACCAATCTAAAAAAACAACAAAATAACAACATAAATTCCATTTGTCACCAAAACAGAATATATAACTCTACCAATTGTCACCAATCTAAAAAAAACAACAAAATAACAACATAAATTCCATTTGTCACGAAAATAGAATATATAACTCTACCAATTGTCACCAATCTAAAAATAACAACATAAATTCCATTTGTCACCAAAATAGAATATATAACTTTACCAATTGTCACCAATAAAAAAATAAAAGCATAAATTCCATTTGTCACCAAAACGGAATATATATATAACTCTACCAATTGTCACCAATCTAAAAATAACAACATAAATTCCATTTGTCACCAAACAATGAAGCAAACCCCTGATAGTCTCATTTAAATTGATGATATAGAATCAAGCTAAATACTAATTGTCACCAAACAACCAATTGTCATCAAAACAAACAAGCAATGATAAACACTTGAAATAGAACAACATATAAAGTAAGAACGAATTAGATTCATAAATAAGAACACTAACCTTGATTATCCATTTAAAGTAGATAGAAACACACAAACCCTAAAAAAACATAAACAAATTGTCATCAGAGCAATGTATTCACACAAAAATCCAATTCAATTTAACAAATGCAAAATACAATTCACAAATCAACTATACCAAGTTTGAATCTTCATCATACTTGTATCGATCTGTCATCAATGAAGGAGGAATTTTCCCATGGATATGTGATAGCACGCATTTAGTTAGGCATATTAGGTTGCATTTAGCATGATTGAGATGTATATAATGCATAGTTTAAGCTATATTTGCATTTATACTTGTTTTGTTGGTAGAGTCGGAATCTACATGTTTTTATGGATTATTTCAGGTATATGTGATTCCGACGAGGAATGAGGAAGCTCATGGATGAAGGAAGAGTGAAGAGGAGGAAAAGTGAAGAGCTCGGGAGCGGAATCGAAGTTAGAGAGCCTAAGTGAAGAACAAGTCAGCAGAAGTTGTCGACATACATGCTGAACTTGTTTCGCACTTTCTGGAGGCCTCGGTGGTCCGATTGACTATTATAACCATGCGTTGGAAAGCTCTCTCCGAGATCTACAACTTTTGTGTTGACATCGGGAGCAAGTTCGAAGAGGAAAATTCGATGTGAACAGTAAAAGCCACCCCGCGGCCAAGGAAACAGCCCTGCGGCCCGAAGCTCTGACGAAGGATTTCACTGATCGCCTGGCCGCCCCGCGGCCTGGGTTGGCTGCCCCACGGCCTCTGCAGAAACGCCGACTCTGCTATACGGACTTTTTATCCACTTAATTAGGTTCTTAGAATTATTATTTGGCCGACTCTTTTGAGGCTTTTTGAGGACGTTTTAGGGTTTTATTTGGAGGGGCTAATTCATTAGTTTATGCACTTGGAGATTATCAATTGAGAGAACCCTAGAGGGGAGCCTCTATGACCATGGAGTGCTAAACTCTTTCGTTTCGTCTATGGATTGAAGCTTTGGTTTGATAAAGTTGTAAGATTTCTATTCTTGTTCTATTCCTATTGATTCGTATTGATTCTTTTGCGAATATTGTTGATTTCTTCAAGTCCGTACAACTAGTTGAGATTATTGCTAGGATTTTGTAGATTCCTCGTAGCGAACCTTAATCCATAGTAGCAATCATGCCTTTTTAGGACTCGTATGACTAAACTGGTGTGTAGAGAATCAATTATATGTTGAATACTGAGTCGTAGCTTGGTGTTGCATGTATCCTGGTTAATCCTTAATCTTAATGCTGCTATTAGGTTGAATCTTGACCGTGTTAGGGTTATCTAATTAGTAAGGGTTAATAGGACTCGTAGGACTAGTAATTTACACAAGATCAGGACAGAAACAATAATAGGATGAGAAGAGACCTTGAAGAAGAATCGATGATCAATCAACCAAACTAAAGGGGATGTTTATAGATGGAACTATTTTCTCAATTGTTATCTCTACTAACTTGTTTATAGTTTATTTTCTCATCTTCAATCACCAAAACTCCTCTTTCCTACTAATTGGTAAATATACATTGCTTAGGAATACTTGATTCTCTGTGGGATCGACCTCTTACTTGCTTACTATACTAGTTTGTAGGTTTGAGTTATACTTTGATAGGAACAACGACAGTTTCCTCCTGTCAAATTTTGGCGCCGTTGCCGGGGAATCAAAGTTTATTTCTTTGTTTTGTGTGTTTATCAATTTTTGTATATATCTAATTTGTTGTGAACCTATCTTACGGTTCATAACACCCTTGCTACTAACTTTTTAGATATTTAGGTTATTGCAGTTTGAAGGTGAGAACTTTCACCAATATCTTACCAGATTGCAGAGATATGTTGACATTCGTAATTCACGGGGTTATCAAGACAGCATCCGAGATATGATTATTTGCATAATTGACGGGATGACTGCTGAGACACGAGTGCTTGCTGAGTACATGAGTAACGGAGGCCTAGCACGGTTAGGTTTGTCGGGGTTGTGGGATTTTTTCTGTTACATGGCTAACCATGTTGCACAGGAAGAGTTGCTCACCACGTCTTATCCACCAATGGAGGACTCTGTCACACACCTGGATGATATGATCCAGACCCTTACACAAGCGGTGTAGGAGAATGCTGAGAGGATCAAAAACTTGGGGGAACAAATTAGCCAACTTACTCAAACATCAAGTGAGATAATAGCATAGCAGATGGCCACCCCTCAAGTTGATAAAGAAAGCCAACCCATTCCGTCATCTCCTGAGACAGTGAAGGATGCAAGAATGGAAGATCCTGTCGAAGTCATTGTGCTTAATTCATTCCCTCCTAGTTGGTTTCATAACGAGGAGGAATTGTTCATAGACAACGATAGTTTCTTTGCCGATGGAGAAGATGGTCCAGTGCTTCCTGACATGGAATCTCATGAGTCGACGCATGAGGTTTCATGTGTTGTGTCTCCTACTCCATCTGATGCATTCCTTCTCAGCTCCCCCGTTGATGAACCATGTCTAGAGCCACCTGCTGAGGCTCAAGAGGTAATAAAGGTAAACTTTTGCAATTTGGAAGGTAATAGTGATTATGTTGATCCTTTTAATTGCTATTTTGAGAAGCCACCAGTGGAAACTGAACTGGTGGTATCATATTCCTCCAAGAGAGAGTCATGTTATACTCTTTGATAAATTGAAAGGGTTTTTGAATTCCATATATTTTTATGCTTTCAATTTATTGTGCTATGATGTCTTTTGTAAGATGTGTGCGCAGGAATATGATAGGCTATTGAGGGCCTTGACAATGTCTGATAGGAAAGGAATTGAGATTAAGAATAAGTCATGCCAATGACATAAAAGAAATGCGTTGCTTGGGAGGCAACCCAAGATAGGTAATAATCTTTTTCATCTTGAGTTTAGTTATTGTTTAACATTTTTGTTTAGTTCTAGGTTAGTTTGTGTTTGGCATTTTCGGTATGGGCACCTAACACTGCAGATCGAGATGAAGCCACGGGCTATGGATGTTGCTAGTTACTCTTTGCTCATCCATGAAGGTTCTTAAATTAATCCACCTTTCCACCACATTGTGAGTATTCCATTTATCTCTTCCTTTGTGTTTTTATATTTTGTTGTCTTTTATTCTCATTGAGGACAATGAAAAATTTAAGTGTGGGGGAGGGATTGCATTGCATATAGATAGATTTTGCATATCGTGTTTATTTATGTTTTCATATTTATTTTTACTCATATATTGCATTTGCTAAAAAAATCCAAAAATATCATGCATTTCATAAACTTTAGGTCTTATTTTCCCATCTAGGCTACTTGTCCTCTATATTTATCTTATCACGTGCCCCATGACTTGCTTGAAATGTTTGAAGCTTCGAATTGTTTTCATAGACTTTTTGGGAACAAGATTGATGAGATAACTGAGTATGTATAGTCTTTGGAATTTAAGTGGTATTGAAGTTCTAACAATTTGACCTTGTGAGTTATTTTGGCCTTATTGGGACTACACATATATGTCCTCTAGTTTCTTTGTGTATGAATACTCTCCTTGATTACTTCCTCTTTAAATTGCGTTTAGATATCTTTATTGAGGCTGCGTTTATATGATTTTTGCATGTAACCTTAAAGTGATTGAGGCATGATTTTCTTTTAGCCATATTATACTCTATCCACCCGTATACATTATCCTTTGCTTGAAGCCAATTTGAGCCTCATAATCCTATTTTGTTAGCTCCACAAAATCTTCCTAGCCAATTATTAGCCTGACCCATCCGGGAATTAGGAGAAGAGTTGGTGAATATCTTGATGTTTTGGAGTTGCTTTGAGTTGAGAATTATGTTGGGTGATTCATTTGTACTTGATAGATATGGTTTATATGTGCTTATTACTTGAGACCTAAGGAGGATAAAATTCACTTAGGGGTAAAAGTCAAGAAAATAAAAAAAAATCAAAACAAAAAGAGAAAAAAAATGAATGAGTTTGTGTGGATATTGGAAAATTCTGTGCGAATTTATATTGTGAAGGCACATGTTATTGGAATGGTATACGAAGTGGTTTGGTGTTGGTGTTTTTCTGGTTGTTTACTAACCATTTTTCCCGGATTTTTAGCACCACATAACCTAAATAATTTCCATACCCTATGTTCCTACCATGACCCCATTACAACCCATATAAAGACCTCATAATTTTGGTTGCATGTGAAGTCACTAGCGGTGGAGATTTAGATCACTGACGCAATTTTGTTGTAGCTAAGTTTTCAAGGGTTGAGTTTGAGCGTGAATGTTTAACCCTAAACACATGAGCAAGAGTGAAAACACATTTTCCCGGTGAGGTCGAATGAATATGCTTGCTTTATTCTTTGGATTGCACTTATACATGTTATGACGTTAATTGTTAATCTTTGTTTCCCTATTTTGAGCTTTTAAGTGTTTTACCAAAGTTATTACATGTATTGCTTGTCTGTGGGGTGTTGATTTTATTTTGGTTTTAATTGCTTGAGGACAAGCAAAGGCTTAAGTATGGGGGAATTTGATAGCACGCATTTAGTTAGGCATATTAGGTTGCATTTAACATGATTGAGATGTATATAATGCATAGTTTAAGCTAGATTTGCATTTATTCTTGTTTTGTTGGTAGAGTCGAAATCTACATGTTTTTATGGATTATTTCAGGTATATGTGATTCCGACGAAGAATGAGGAAGCTCATGGATGAAGGAAGAATGAAGAGGAGGAGGAAAAGTGAAGAGCCCTGGAGCGGAATCGAAGTTAGAGAGCCTAAGTGAAGAACAAGTCAGCAGAAATTGTTGACAGACATGCTGAACTTGTTTCGCACTTTCTGGAGGCCTCGGTGGTCCGATTGACTATTATAACCATGCGTTGGAAAGCTCTCTCCGAGATCTACAACTTTTGTGTTGACATCGGGAGCAAGTTCAAAGAGGAAAATTCGTTGTGAACGGTAAAAGCCACCCCGCAGCCAAGGAAACCGCCCTGCGGCCCGAAGCTCTGACGAAGGATTTCGCTGATTGCCTGGCCGCCCCGCGGCCTCTGCAGAAACGCCGACTCTGCTATACAGACTTTTTATCCACTTAATTAGGTTTTTAGAATTATTATTTGGCCGACTCTTTTGAGGCTTTTTAAGGACGTTTTAGGGTTTTATTTGGAGGGGCTAATTCATTAGTTTATGCACTTGGAGATTATCAATTGAGAGAACCCTAGAGGGGAGCCTCCATGGCCATGGAGTGCTAAACTCTTTCGTTTCGTCTATGGATTGAAGCTTTGGTTTGATAAAGTTGTGAGATTTTTATTCTTGTTCTATTCCTATTGATTCGTATTGATTCTTTTGTGAATATTGTTGATTTCTTCAAGTCCGTACAAGTAGTTGAGATTATTGCTAGGATTTTGTAGATTCTTCGTAGCGAACCTTAATCCATAGTAGCAATCATGCCTTTTTAGGACTCGTATGACTAAACTGGTGTGTAGAGAATCAATTATATGTTGAATACTGACTCGTAGCTTGGTGTTGCATGTATCCTGGTTAATCCTTAATTTTAATGCTGCTATTAGGTTGAATCTTGACCGTGTTAGGGTTATCTAATTAGTAAGGGTTAATAGGACTCGTAGGACTAGTAATTTACACAAGATCAGGACAGAAACAATAATAGGATGAGAAGAGAACTTGAAGAAGAATCGATGATCAATCAACCAAACTAAAGTGGATGTTTATAGATGGAACTATTTTCTCAATTGTTATCTCTACTAACGTTTTTATAGTTTATTTTCTCATCTTCAATCACCAAAACCCCTCTTTCCTACTAATTGGTAAATATACATTGCTTAGGAATACTTGATTCTCTGTGGGATCGACCTCTTACTTGCTTACTATACTAGTTTGTAGGTTTGAGTTATACTTTGATAGGAACAACGACAGTTTCCTCCTGTCAATATGTTAACCTCTTCATTAGACAATGTGATTGAACTAGCTCCGGATTGAAGCTCACCTTCAGGCTGCAACATGCTCAAAACCACAATTCGACTCATATTCTTCTTATACGAATGCACCCCCGCTATTCTAAGCGATACTTGTTCGTTCAATGTAACCATCCTAATGCTTTGGGGGCTCAAATTCACAGCCTTTTGACCACCTATGGGACTCAAATGGATCAAATTCATCAATCTGTAACTCGCCATAGTTGCCTACTGGAGTGTCAACAAATTCGGAACTTCAATATATATCAAAATCAAAATTTTACCGGGATGATGAATAATCAGAGCAAGAAAATAACTCGGAAAATTGACCCTCTAAAGTGCGGATCCGTGCTTCTTTCAACCCTAAAGCAGTGATTAAAGCTTTCTGAAACACTAAACTTGGATTAGTGGTATGCCCTATCGTTTTCCGTCACAGGAACCTCGAACCATAATCGTTCTGAAACTCGAACCAGATCGATGATGGAGGCAACGACTTACAGAGATCTAGGGAGAGGACGAAGACCGACATATAGAGAACAAGCGAAGAACGACTAGGGTTAGAAACGGGAATAGGGCGGGCGGAGTCGTTGCAAGAGGCGTCGATGCCGGCGGCGAAGAGAGCGATCGAAGGATGGAGGCGGAGGAGTTGGTGGAGGAGGAGGAGTCACGAGCGGTGGTGGCAGAGGAAGTGGACGACGACGACGAGGAATTGGAGGATAGAAGGAGTCCTCAGATTGGAGCAACAATGAGAGTCCTCAAATTTGAGCAACAATGGCGGCTAGGACAACAAAGGGGTGGGTTAGGGGGGGAATTAAAACAGGGGTATTTTGGGATTATGAAATTATTATGGACATTTACTTAATTACCAAACAAAAATGTACATTTACCTAATTATACTTTCTAAATGGATATTTCACCAATTTTTTCCTTTACTCATTTGGAATGATAATTAAAAATACTCATAATTCGAGTTTATTTGTTTTTAAAGGAAAGTTTTCGTACGTATTTGCACCAATATTCATTTTGACAAGCTACCTTCAAAGGGTAAGTAAATTGTAAAGACCGGGAAATTTTAGAATATTAAATTATTAAAATAGTGATTTATAATCATTCCGATTTCTAAGATTTGGAAAATAATATTCAGATTCCATTTATTAAATTTGAATTTGGAAAATTGAGAAGTATTTTAAACGCGTAGAGATAGAGTCGAGAGGGGGGATTTCGAGATTTATTTTATTTAATTTAATTATTTATATATTTTTTTCGGGTACTCTCAAATGTGATTTGGGACCACTTGGATAGTTGTCTTCTCCCCCTCTTTTGTACTACGGATTTTAGAGACCCCTCTGCTCATTTTGATTCCACACACCTCCAGCTCCCTCTTTCTCGTTTTGACTAAGCCTTCACCTGTCATCCTCCTTCCTTTCACTCTCATACTCTATCATTCTAGGCAAAGTGACAAGCACCTCCATGCCTCTGCACTTCCCACGCCAACCCCAAATTCAGCCCCTCTCCTCCCATTTTGATTTCAAATCCACACACAAAAACGTTGCTCTCTACCCTCTCCTATAAGTGAAGGATGTGGGAACCCTATACCTTATCCCCAAATCCACAAAGCCTCCCCTCCCATCACCTCACACCATTGCCCCGGATTTCCCGAGCTTCAAATGACCACCGTCTCCCTTTGGAGAATGAACCAGAGCCGCCGCCACCAGCAGCACCAGGCGACCCTGTTGTTGTGAGCCTAATTTGCCATGTTTAACAGTAACTTTTATATCGATTTCTACATACATTTCATGCATTTGGGCTAAAATAATACAGAATCTGTGTAAGTTATGTTTATTTGCAATATATGGAGGTCTACACAAGTTTTTGTTATATTTGGCAGAAATCGGACGCACTTTGGAGCTTAAAGGAAACTCATGGAGAAGCTAAGAATGGTGCAGCTGGAGAAAATTCCATTTTTCACCATTCTTCGTTCTGAATCAAGCTTTGATGTCTTCATGAGAGTTGTAGCCCTTGAAAAGAGCTTTCCAACGCATGGTTATATGCGTCAATCCGACGAACGAGGACTCGGGAAAGTGCGTTTTAAGAACAGAGAAGAAAGCTGAGAAATCTTTACTCGAGATCGAGTACACTCTACTCGAGATCGAGGAGAGCCTGGTCGAGGAGAGCTTGGTCGAGAAAGAGCTGATCGAGAAGCCGAGGACGAAGACGCAGACCACCTCTACTCGACATCGAAGAGGCTTAGTCGAGATCGACGAGCTCGGAGCCAAGGTCCGAGCATGTCGAGTAGATCCACCCGACCAAGCCAGCCAGACGACGAATCCTACTCGATACAGAGTAGGGCTACTCGATATCGACGACGCACAGGAGCCCAGATCCGAGCTTGTCGAGCAGAGTCACCCGAGAAGATCAGTCGACGACAAATCCTAGTCGATGTCGACGAGCCCTTGTCGATGTCGAGTAGACCAGGTTCTGGAAACGCATTGCCGTGAGCAGTCCGAGTCGAGCTGGGATTCCTTGGGCACGAAGGAAGTCGAGAAGGCCGAGATCTATCAACATCTACCAAGTTCTATCTATGGAGAAGACATGGAAGACATCTTACCTATTTTAGATTTATTTTCCTTTTAGATTTAATTCCTTTGTTGCTTTTATTTATCATTATGCTTTTAGATATAGTTTTAGATATAGATATAGATATTCTATCCTTGAGTAGCAAGGAATAGAAGGCTATAAATAAAGCCCATGGGGCTGATTTTAGATGGATTTCAATTTCAGTTAGAGAGGTAGTTCCACAGAGACGGTTTAGGGAGTTCAGAGGTTTTAAGGTTTTGGCAGTTTACGAGAGTTGATTGCCAGGATTGTAAAGGCTTTGAATTTAGTTAATGCAAGTTGTTATTTCTTTCCAATCAATGTCTGAGTTTGCGATGAGGCGTGAGTAGTCCACCCACTTCTAGGGTTGGGGCGAGCCCGACGATAGCCATGCGTATTTGAGGTAAAGATCCGACCTTTATCATGTTTTGAGCATTTTCCTACTTGTTTATCTGTTTATCACCCGTCTAATGGAGATCCATGCTAACAACTTGGATTATAAACATAAAATTAGTAGAGACAATTAGGGTTTCTTAAAAGAGTTGTCTAATTGTTGGAAAAGGCGAAGGCTTAGTCCTTTGATGCGATTTAAATGATAATTTGTTTGGTTCTGCCTTATGCATGCTTGGTTATCGTTGTTGCAAACCCCAATATTGGAAGTCCTTTTACATTAAGTTTAGTCAAAACCCCAAAGCATTTGTTCTTTATTTTCTTTCGTTTTATTTTCTGTCCTTCTACTCGATCTCGAATTGCACTACTCGATATCGAGTAAACTGATCCTCGACCAAGTCGCTGTAGCTTCTCCTGTGCAGGTGTTCGACCAAGACAAGTCGAAGTCGACAAAAGCCCTACTCGATATCGAGTAGCCCTCGTCGAGATCGACCACCGTTGCCGAGTTGCTGCTGCTGTGTTCGACTGTCCGATCTTCTGTCGACTACCCTAGTCGAGATCGAGGACCCTGTTGTCGACTTCTGACCGTGAGATTTCTTCGCTGCCTAGGATCCGCTGACACGCTTCCTCGTGGATCGATCCTGACTTTCCGCTGCTGCATCAGGAGGAGGTCTTGTAATTATTTGCAAGGGACGGAATCTGGTTTGCTGTGATTTATTTATATTTTATTATTGCAAGTCTCGATTTCCTCCTAACAACAAATTGGCGCCGTTGCCGGGGAAGCTATCATTCGCGCCTTAGGTAGTTAAATCTCACATCTGCTTTGAGTTATTATACAGGTGTATACGATGTTCTAGTCAAGCACCTGAGTTTGACACCTTAGATGATCCGGAACGCGTCCTACACATCCATTCTAAACTGAAGAGAGCCATGGGAGCCGCAGAAACACTAGAACAGCTGATACAGAGGCTAAGGACGGAACTAGCCGCCAAGGATGTTACTATCGCCGCTGAGAGAGCTGGAAGGGAACAGGAAGCTGAGCATGCGAGGCAGGCAGAAGCTAAGCTTGTGTTGCGTAGATGGGAACATTACGCTAAATCGCCCAAATCAACAATGACAAGTTGGTTCGACAATGTCCCCTTCTATGAGCCAGCCGACAGCGACTACCTGGACTCGACATATACACATTCTGGAGGAACTGATCCAGAAACACTAGCCGAAATCGACTGTACCACAGAAATCCAGGTAGGTCCTTCCTCTATTTCGATTTCGCTATCTATATTTGAAGAATCTTTGGAAGGATCCCAAGAAGAAGAAGAGCCACCAACGCAAAATCCGGACGTCGTTGCCTATGGTGCTTCAAGGTCGCTTTTACCCTATAAGGTGAAGGCCATTCCTGACAATTTTGAGCAATCGATGTTTGTGTTCAAGTATGGGGTCCTAGTAAAGTGGCATGAAGATCCGCATGATGAGGTGGAAATATCTCTTCCCACTCCACCGTTTTGCTGTGGTGGAGACGAGCAAACAAATCAACCAATGAAGCGGAAGAGGTATGATGATGAGGTATGTATATTTTCATTATATCTTCCTTTATGCATGCCAGTAGGAGCCCAGGAAGATGAATGGGTAAAGCCATGGAGCGTTCACTTGGGGAGGTTTAAGCTTCTCCACATGATGCCCCCGGATGACATCCCACGCTTCCCACCACCGGAGGAACCACCAGATCCACCTATACCTCCGGACAAAGATGAGCTAGGCTAATGCTTAACGGAGAAGTCGGCCTAGCGACTCTAAAATCTAGAGCATGTATATAAAACTTTATGAATTTTGGGACTCTTGAACTTTTTTTTGGTTTTTGGTTTTGGTTTTATGTCTTTTAAAATACTTTATGTGGATAGTCTTGTTTTTGTGTGCAATCTAACACTTTTAGGTGGGCAAGCATAAAAGGATCGCGAAAAGTGGAATAAAGAAGTCCCTGAAAACAGTCAGAATCGACGAAGGCCAAGTCGACTACGACAAGGAGGAGAAGCCCAGAAGTTACTCGACCTCGAGTAGACGTACTCGACATCGACCAGCCAGACGCTTCTTGACTTCAGATTCCACCAGACGCAGAGAGCTTACTCGATATCGAGTACTGTACTCGATATCGACAAGAACAGTTACTCGACCTTCCCAGATATGCCTTCCTCGATGTTTTATCCTGTGAGTTCCTTCCTTTACTCTTGTTTTTATTTAATTTTTATACAGTGAGGACACTGTAATATTTAAGTATGGGGTGGGGGAAGGGCTTACTTCATGCATATTTGACATATTCGACATTATTTGTGCATATTTAGAATTTATTTCTTTGAATTGCTACATGGCTATTTTGGAATGCATTATTGATTTATGAGCTTATATGCATGATTTCCAAAAGTTTATAAAAATGACCCCATTGAAAATTTTGGTTAATGTCATGGAAGCTTTAATTGAACTCGACGATGCAAAATTGGATTCATTAGAGATATAGCATGAAATTGCCTAGTAAAGGGAAGTCATAATGAAGTGCATATTTTTAGGGAAACCATGAAAGGAGGTAAAATTTGAAGTTGCGTTTGACATGTTGCATGATGAAATGATGGAGGACTTTATATTTCCATATAATGCTCATTGTTTGAAATCCTAGCCATACCTATGCTTATGCATCACAAAAGCCATAATATGCCTTATTTCAAATATTGCTCCACATGATCTAAATATTGCCCATTCTTTACCTTATCCGGGGATTATGTTCAGAATGATGTTACATTATGGAGATTATCATATGATGTTTGTGTTGTGAGTATTATCATTATTGGAGTTTGGAAGGAAATTGTTTGAAATTTATGGAAAATTTAATGAGTAAAAGAAAATCCAATCACCTCAGGAGATAAAGGTAGATTGACCCTGCTCTCTGAGATAATAGTTTGGAGAGATGGGACACATTGTGAGGAGTCCAAAGCACTAAGTATCCGGGGCCATTCATGACACCCATGTTTGCAACTCGCGAGAAGGCAGTGCTGAGGTCAGAGAGGTAAAAGCATTATTGTTGATAAAAGCATTATGAAAGGTGATGAAACTTATGAAAAGGAATGTGGAAATTCAAGTTTGGAAATACTCCATTTCCCCGGATCATTAGCACCACATTGCCAGAAACTGCCCACCTTTTAGCCGTTTACCAAATCTACTCCTTATTTGAGCTTAAATTAAAGTCCTCTTGATTATCAATGCTTTGTCACTCATGAATGTTTTTTTTTTGCATAACCCTCTTTTTGTGAGTAGATGTTGCTCTTTAAATTGCACATGCATGGATTTGTGACACTAGTACCTTTTCAGGGATGGTAATTGATTGCAGGGACATATGACAATGAATCTGATATGTTGAGAGATTTGAATTCTTCCCCTGAATGACAATTAAAAGTATTGCTTGAGAACAAGCAAGCTTAAGTATGGGGTGTTTGTTGTGAGCCTAATTTTCCATGTTTAACAGTAACTTTTATATCGATTTCTGCATACATTTCATGCATTTGGGCTAAAATAATACAGAATCTGTGTAAGTTATGTTTATTTGCAATATATGGAGGTCTACACAAGTTTTTGTTATATTTGGCAGAAATCGGACGCACTTTGGAGCTTAAAGGAAACTCATGGAGAAGCTAAGAATGGTGCAGCTGGAGAAAATGCCATTTTTCACCATTCTTCGTTTTGAATCAAGCTTTGATGTCTTCATGAGAGTTGTAGCCCTTGAAAAGAGCTTTCCAACGCATGGTCATATGCGTCAATCCGACGAATGAGGACTCGGGAAAGTGCGTTTTAAGAACAGAGCAGAAAGCTGAGAAATCTTTACTCGAGATCGAGGAGAGCCTGGTCGAGAAAGAGCTGATCGAGAAGCCGAGGACGAAGACGCAGACCACCTCTACTCGACATCGAAGAGGCTTAGTCGAGATCGACGAGCCCGGAGCCAAGGTCCGAGCATGTCGAGTAGATCCACCCTACCAAGCCAGCCAGACGACGAATCCTACTCGATACAGAGTAGGGCTACTCGATATCGACGACGCACAGGAGCCCAGATCCGAGCTTGTCGAGCAGAGTCACCCGAGAAGATCAGTCGACGACGAATCCTAGTCGATGTCGACGAGCCCTTGTCGATGTCGAGTAGACCAGGTTCTGGAAACGCATCGCCGTGAGCAGTCCGAGTCGAGCTGGGATTCCTTGGGCACGAAGGAAGTCGAGAAGGCCGAGATCTATCAACATCTATCAAGTTCTATCTATGGAGAAGACATGGAAGACATCTTACCTATTTTAGATTTATTTTCCTTTTAGATTTAATTCCTTTGTTGCTTTTATTTATCATTATGCTTTTAGATATAGTTTTAGATATAGATATAGATATTCTATCCTTGAGTAGCAAGGAATAGAAGGCTATAAATAAATCCCATGGGGCTGATTTTAGATGGATTTCAATTTCAGTTAGAGAGGTAGTTCCACAGAAACGGTTTAGGGAGTTCAGAGGTTTTAAGGTTTTGGCAGTTTACGAGAGTTGATTGCCAGGATTGTAAAGGCTTTGAATTTAGTTAATGCAAGTTGTTATTTCTTTCCAATCAATGTCTGAGTTTGCGATGAGGCGTGAGTAGTCCAACCACTTCTAGGGTTAGGGCGAGCCCGACGATAGCCATGCGTATTTGAGGTAAAGATCCGACCTTTATCATGTTTTGAGCATTTTCCTACTTGTTTATGTGTTTATCACCCGTCTAATGGAGATCCATGCTAACAACTTGGATTATAAACATAAAATTAGTAGAGACAATTAGGGTTTCTTGAAAGAGTTGTCTAATTATTGGAAAAGGCGAAAGCTTAGTCCTTTGATGCGATTTACATGATAATTTGTTTGGTTCTGCCTTATGCATGCTTGGTTATCGTTGTTGCAAACCCCAATCTTGGAAGTCCTTTTACATTAAGTTTAGTCAAAACCCCAAAGCATTTGTTCTTTATTTTCTTTCGTTTTATTTTCTGTCCTTCTACTCGATCTCGAATTGCACTACTCGATATCGAGTAAACTGATCCTCGACCAAGTCGCTGTAGCTTCTCCTGTGCAGGTGTTCGACCAAGACAAGTCGAAGTCGACAAAGGCCCTACTCGATATCGAGTAGCCCTCGTCGAGATCGACCACCGTTGCCGAGTTGCTGCTGCTGTGTTCGACTGTCCGATCTTCTGTCGACTACCCTAGTCGAGATCGAGGACCCTGTTGTCGACTTCTGACCGTGAGATTTCTTCGCTGCCTAGGATCCGCTGACACGCTTCCTCGTGGATCGATCCTGACTTCCCGCTGCTGCATCAGGAGGAGGTCTTGTAATTATTTGCAAGGGACGGAATCTGGTTTGCTGTGATTTATTTATATTTTATTATTGCAAGTCTCGATTTCCTCCTAACAACACCTGTCCCCGGGGTCCCGAGCGCATCTCTGGGCGGAATTGAGCCACAAGCGAGCCGCCTCCGACGCCAACCTTCCTCGTCCTCTTCTCTGCCTTTCTTCCAGCACTCGGTAATGCCTCGTCCCTGTCTTCCTTGCTTCAAAATCAGTATAAAACAGTACCTTTAACCCCTCTAAATCCGTCCTAGGCCAATGTCGGCCCGAATCCATCTCCATTGAAGCCAATTGCGCCTCCGGTGAGCCCAAATCGTGCCTCCGACGAGCACCTTCCGGCGAACCTTCGAGATGTCTCGGTGAGCTCGCTTTCCTCCCTCTTTTCTTAATCGCGTTTGAGTCTCCTTGCTTGGGTTGGGTTCGGAGTCGGATTTTCGTCTGAAGGGTGGGAGCGAGTCGGGATTGAGAGCCGCCGGCAAGCCGGGTCTCCTCCTTCTCCCGTCCTTCTTCCGTCGTGTCTGTGTTCACTCTGGATGAAGAGCAGAGCTCTTCTATCTCTCTTTCCTTGTGGGCTGGGCCGGATCCGGGTAAAGCTTCCGGGTTATATCATTTTAGAAAATGGGTCTTTTGTTGGGGGTTTCAGATCCGGGTTTTCTTTCCTTTTTGTGTGGGCCGGGTCTCATTCTGAAATTGGATCTTATGATTCCGGGTTATAAGAGTGTGTGTTTGGGTTGGGCTCGGATCCGGGTTTTCAGAAACGGGTATCAGTGTTGGGTCTTTGGGTTGTGTCTATGGGTGTGTTTATTTATGAAAGTTATTATGCTCTATATATATACACACATTACATTATTATTTTGACGGTAGATTGTTGTTACTATATGTTATGAACGTATTTATTTTGGTTGGTGATTTGTATTCTCAAAATATGATTTCTAAAGTTTTGTGATGATTATATATTTTCTCAAATTATTATGTCATACTATAAAATTGTTAAAAGTGATATTATTTGGAATATGTATTTGTGATGATTTAAATATGTAAGTTGAGAATTTTGGAAAGGACTTGTGGGTTTTGAAATTAAATAGGGATTTTGAAAATAGATTTAATTTAAGGTGTTATGTTAATTATATATTGTTGATAAAGTATTATTTAAGAGGGTTTCAAGTTTCCGAAAATATCTCTTTAAGGATTGTGTTTGGAAAACCGAAATGTCGGAATTAATTCTTTGTCTTGGTTTGATGATGTTGATTTTGAGAATGAAGTTTGGAAATGTGGTTGGTACGATTTTATCAATGGGTTTGATTGGAAGTAAATGATTTTGATTGATGTTGATCACACCGGAAAAGTTTTGGAAAATGGTTTCACTATCGGTTGGTTTTGAGTATGTTGGGAACTTGGGTTTCGTATGTATGAATATCGGTCTGGTAGCTTATGGAATTGACTTGATGATAGGTGTGTATTGCTTTTGGACTTGCATTGGGCCCTTGCTTGTATTATCCTGTTGTTCTGCATCTTCAGGTAAGTTCCCTAGGGGGCTTACTCAGGTTGGACATTCATGTCCGTTGTTGCATTTTATGTTAGGTGTTGCATATGCATAAAAGCATGCCATGTAGTATCCTGTTTAGGTCGCACTAATTGAATGAGCATCTGGTTACTTTATGCGTTTGAAACAGAACGGCCGTTATCTGTGATAGTCCTAGAGTCTTTGCTAGGGTCATAGGGTAGCCCAGCCTCATCGGGTACCCTGAGTCAATCGAGTCATGAACTTCCTTATATTATCAGATGCCTGCGGGCTTTATTGTGGAGCGGGTTAGGCATGCGTGCCGCCCGATTATGATGGAATGCATTCACGAGCTGGCCAGTCTCCTCCCTATCGGAAGGGGGTGGAGGTAGGAGAGGGATATGCCATTTGGCATTGTCTTGGGCCCTTTACAGTATTTCTGCACATTATTATAAACTAGGAGCATGCTAGTGTGTTTGACTTTCGTACTGCATTAGAGCATCTTTATTAGGTATAGCACATACTATGTGGCCTCAGCGAGGACTGCCGGTCCCGCATGAGTGGCTCGATCTGACTCCTTTCCCCGTTCTTCTTTTAAAGGTATTTTCTGCAGATTTGAGTGCTCGATGTCTATATGACGGGGTTCCCTTTTGGCGAATCGAAGAATCTGGCTAATATCTTAATTTAGTAAAATGGTAATTACACACTCATGATTTGGTTTTGACCAGTTCTGTCGTGGCACTTGTATCCTTACTTTGCTTTCGCCTTACTTTCGTTTGAAATGGATTCCGCGACATAGTCTTTGGAAAAGCTAAGGGTACCCAACGGCCCTTTAATGTTTTTAGGGTTTGAAATCCCTCTTTCTACTAACCTTAAAATGAGTTTGAAACCTCGACCCGTACCTGGATTGCAAGATCCGAACAAGGGGTTTTATCCCTTGAAACGTAACCCGGAAATTATAATTCTGGGTCGTTACAAAGATGGTATCAGAGCTAAGGTTGTGCAATTCGGGTACAAAAGGGTCGAGTGTATGATTTGGAAAACCGCCCATGAATTTCAAAGGATTTGAAAGGATTTTAAAAAGGGCAAAATGAACTTCAGATGCCTAATCGAAATTGGACTAAGTAATGAACTCGGCTTGTAATAAAAGAGGAAAACCGACCAAACGGGGAAACGAGTGGGTAGTAAAGGCGCTAGACTACCCCTATTGGATGTAGTTGGGAATGGGTAGGCAAATATCAGCTTGTTCTTTACAGATGGGTTGGGAGACTCAGATGAGATCATTATGAGTGTTATTAACTGATTCTATGTGGAGTGCTTGCTATGCTAGATATCTGATTGGTATGCCTAACAATTAAATGTGTATTGACTAATATGTGCAAACGGGATAGTGGAAGTACCCTTGTTTCTGTGTGGTTAAACCCAGTTTGTATGGAACAACCCTTCCACTATGTTAACCCCTTGACGGTTCTATCTAGCCTTTTCCTGGATTTCAGTGCCTTCCACGGGAATTGGGTTAGTAACCACCTTATGTTGGGAATCATGTATGGATATGAAGGTTGTCTGAGTGCATATGGGAAGGTGGTTCTTGATGGCCTTTTGAGTCAAAAGTAAGGTGTCATGGAGCTCTCTTTCTTTATCCTTATGATGATCAGAAGTGTTTCCTTACCACAAAGAGTCGTACCAAAGTCCCACGGGAAAGAGGGGTGATGAGTCAGTTGGGAAAGGTCAATGGTTGCCCTTAGGGATCTCTGTCCAGTTGTAATGGTGACTCTCTCTGAATTGAATGACATGATTTTAGAATCTCCTGCATATACCTTGTAAATGATCATTAGTAAGAAGCTGCTCATGTTATCCTTTGCTTTTTGTCATAATTTTATTGTGTAAGATCATGTTGTGGTTAGTTACATTGCTCAAGTCTCGTGTTATGTCTTGCCTTCTATCATGATTGTATGTTGTTATAGCATGTTTACTTGGCTTATTGATCGTATGAACAATTGGAAGCATGTACCATATGATATGAACCCACATTATCGTTATTTCCTCCTGGATTAGGTTCATGATAGTGTGATCAACTCATTTTTGCAAGAATGCTTGTAGATTATCGCTTTAGCATGTTGGATGATGACATGTCGATGCTTATTATCCTTTTTATGACAAGAATCCATATCATGCCTATCTATTTTGTATTTGCCAGATTAGCTATTGCTGATTATTTTGCACATAGTATTATTGTGTGTTACTTGTGTTGAATGGAGAATATGTGGTATAATTGAGTCTTGGAAAATGCATGTTTCATCCCAGTATGTGTTGATCTGCACTCATGCCCCGTATTCTAATCATATTGCCCATTACCTACACTCGTATTATGCATCATTTAACTTTTCTCATGCTTCTATATCGTGGAATATGATTAAGTGATTTCTTACGCGTCGTCATGATTAGTTGCATGCATGTATCGTACGTTATATTGAGCTTTTAGCATCATGTAGGACCCTCGGTTGTGACTTGTGCGAACTTGTATCTTGCCTACGTTGTCACTGATTTTCTCTTGAGCTAGGTCCCTGATAGTGTGATTCTCCTCTTTCATATCATCTTAGGTGTTTTACTCATGATTAGACTGATGTTGAATTCGATGGGCGACTTGCTTTTCGTGATGGTTATCTTAGCATGCTTACATGTTACCTCTCGGTGGTGTTTCCCTATTACTCTGTTTTATCATCTCGCACTTGCATGAATGTAAGACTTGACATATCCCATGATCACACACCACGCTGTACCATGATTTTACATACGCATAACACATGAATGTTAGGATGAATCTTGTCGAATTACCTTGATTGTGCTCGTGTTCGATATATGCCAGTAGTGTCCTGTAGGGCTTATGATTTCCAATATGACCCGCTAAATAATCACGTGGTGTACTTGTTCTATGATGTGATAACTATCGTATCATTACATGTGTCCTATGATGGTTCATTCCTAGAATGATTATGATTTGTCGCTCGTGATGTCATTCTTGTTACTCTATGATTTTCCTCTTGATATCCTAAATATTATGTTGAACTCTTTAAATGACTCATGACTATGCTTGTATCACATCATATATCGCTAGCATCATGTAGGACCTATACTTTCTAAATGTATCTCGACATACGATTACGTGCCATTCTTAACCTATTATATGATCATTGTGTCAGATGTGATAACTACTATGCCCCTCTTATGTGTTCCTCTATGACATTTAGTCTCACTATTATGATATACCTTGCCATGCTTGACCTCACATGTTGATACGTATACCATGCTTGTGCATTCGTTCATATATATAACACTTGTCATTCTCATTAAAATTCACATGAACTCGAACCCTGTATGATCATTACTAGCTTCGCATAGCTTGTTTGAAGTTGCTAAGCCTATCCATTTCGTGGAATAATATGCTACTAGCTTGTCTCACATGCATGTTGTAGTACTCGATTGTGCCCTTGAAAATGAATACGAACGTTGTCCCCCTTGAGATAGGTACATGTTAGTGTGGATTAGTGCAATTGATACGTTCCATGATGAATTCGTGTTACTTGTCGCGATTATAACCTAATAGACTTTCATAAGGGCATCGTTGCTATTCCCGGGTCGAAGTCTTGTCTTTAGTCTTGTCGTTCTTAGCCTTGGTCCATGTTGTGTTCCGAAAGGAACATTGGGTTGTCCGCTCTTGTCACTCCCCTATCTCTGCTAACTTGGATTCATGCGCGATACATTGGCTGAGCGACTGCTTGAAAAAGAAAGGAAGTTACAAAGCGATAGAGCAGTGTGGCGGAATCGTGGGCCCATAACCCACAAGCCTCATGATCGACGGTGTTGGTGGGACATGTATGTTTCGAGGATTGCGACTATCGAGTACGATATGACTTGCAGGCGGGAGTGTCCTCCGTTTGAATTGCTAACCTTTATGAATAATGTTGATAACTATGTTGCACTGCTTTGATGGTGACATTTATGTGTTCATGTGCTGACTTGGTAATAATTGTTGTCTGATTGTCTGTTGTTTACGATGATATGATTCGGTGCCTTACAGATTTAATGTACCATGATGTCTTGACGTGTTGCTACTCTAAGTTGCTAAGCATGATTTGAATTTCTGTGCCTGTAAAATGTGAACTACATATGCTAAGAGACCTGAATTGTATCTGATAAGGTTATAGTGCAACATGTTAGCTTGACTTCAGTATGTTCATATATGATGTTTGCAATGATTATTGAGCATGATGATAAACTGAGACTTGTTGAACCCATGATTTTATGTTTATAAATGCTAGTTGATATGATGTGGTCCTTATGTGTAATATTGTCCATGATTGCTTATTCTTTGAACTTGTGGGTGAGGGTTCTCTTGTGGAGTGGTTGATGAGTGGTAAAAGAATTCTAGGCGGTTAGGATGATCGATGGTATTACGAGGTAAGACACGAGAGAGGGATCCATGTGGTTAGCAGGGTATGATTCTTGTGATGTCTTGAGTAGTATATGAAGTGTGGAGAATGACTTTTGAGAGTATTGAGGATATAGTATGAGAGGGTTCTCGGGTGTGAAGTTAGAGATAGGAGTTGAGTTCTTAGAGGTGGATGGTGTGTGTGAGAGTTTGGTGGAATGAGGGCGAGATTTGAGCATCGAGATGAATTGGGATTTCTTTGGGGGGAATTTTGTCTGAGTTGACGTTGGCGAGTCTAAAAGAAGATTAGTCTTGGCTTGAGTGTGGAGATGGGCGAGTGGGGATTGAGTTTATTTTGACTGGTATGATGTGAGGATTTCTTTATTATGTGATTTATTTATATCTGCTGACATGATGTTAGATAGCGAACATGATAAGACCTGATATGGAATGACACTACATGTTGGAATCTAATTGATAGTGGCAAGTGTTATCATGATATATTGATGTTTTGTTATCCTGTTATATTATTTTAGAAGCATGATAGGATAAGTTGTGACATGATACATAAGATAATAATGTGTTATTATGTGAAAGAATGATGTTATGCTATATGGTCATTAAGCCTGATTAGGGATATGTTAAATAATGAATATGACTTGGAGTATGAATATGACTTGTGTATGTAAGATAACGGTGCCTAATTACTAAGTGAATGTTATATGATATTGTGATGAGTTACATTAATGTCTTTCGAGCATGTTGACACCTTGATGATTGATATATTGGTTGATCTTCCCTTTTTGCTGAATCTTAACGGCATGACTTGTTGTGTTGATGTGTTGACAATGAGTTTGATTCGTTGACTCTATGGTAAGGAGGTACCTTTTATGACTTTGGTGTGATATCGAGATGTGTGTAATCATTTTGGCATAGATGCATATTAGGACCTTTAGTATGATGTGGAGATGTTGATGTGACCTTGTGACACTGTGTTGGCATATGTTTGAGACTTGTCGTATGATGTACTCGTGGAGGATCGATTGGTTATGTAGTTATGCATTGCTTATGGCTTGTGAATCTTGCTTGATTTGAGACTGATAGATTGATCTGATTTTGGAAACTAGGAAGAGAATATGGGATTAGCCCTTAGAGGTGGATGATTCCACCTCCGAGCTTCTGAATTTGATTGATTGTTATGCGAGAAACTGATTTGGTTTTGGAGGATTTTGACGAAATTTTGATCGAAAGAATTTTACTTGTTTTGGTGTAAAGTTGCTTGGTTAAACGCCTTATTTGAAGATTTTGAGCGGTTTGAAAAGAAATTACCTGAAATTTTAAAGAATAAACGTTACCGAGAATTTCAACGATTTTGAGGCCAATCTTTTCCAATTTTGGGATCCCTTTTTGAGAATTTTCACACCCGGGCTTATATTATAACGCCTCACGAAGTGGATACAAGAATTTTATAGGGGCGCATATGTAATGCTTGCTAAGACCCAGTAGAGACGCTATGATTGTTTTTTCGAGTTATGATGTGACCGAGAGGTCGAGGTAAGGGTGTGATAGGGGCCCATATCACATACTTGCTACGACCAATTGGGAATGTTATGATCACGTCAAGGGTGCTGTGAGGATCTCATACGGGCCCTTATGAGATGCTTACAGAATCAATGGTATGATCCTTGGACTCACCAATTTAAAACTTCATCCCCATGTTTTAGAGTGATTTTAGTCTCGGGGACGAGACTTGTTTTTTGAGGTGGATGATGTAAAGACCGGGAAATTTTAGAATATTAAATTATTAAAATAGTGATTTATAATCATTCCGATTTCTAAGATTTGGAAAATAATATTCAGATTCCATTTATTAAATTTGAATTTGGAAAATTGAGAAGTATTTTAAACGCGTCAAGATAGAGTCGAGAGGGGGGATTTCGAGATTTATTTTATTTTATTTAATTATTTATATATTTTTTTCGGGTACTCTCAAATGTGATTTGGGACCACTTGGATAGTTGTCTTCTCCCCCTCTTTTGTACTACGGATTTTAGAGACCCCTCTGCTCATTTTGATTCCACACACCTCCAGCTCCCTCTTTCTCGTTTTGACTAAGCCTTCACCTGTCATCCTCCTTCCTTTCACTCTCATACTCTATCATTCTAGGCAAAGTGACAAGCACCTCCATGCCTCTGCACTTCCCACGCCAACCCCAAATTCAGCCCCTCTCCTCCCATTTTGATTTCAAATCCACACACAAAAACGTTGCTCTCTACCCTCTCCTATAAGTGAAGGATGTGGGAACCCTATACCTTATCCCCAAATCCACAAAGCCTCCCCTCTCCTCACCTCACACCATTGCCCCGGATTTCCCGAGCTTCAAATGACCACCGTCTCCCTTTGGAGAATGAACCAGAGCCGCCGCTACTAGCAGCACCAGGCGACCCTATCCCCGGGGTCCCGAGCGCATCTCTGGGCGGACCTGAGCCACAAGCGAGCCGCCTCTGACGCCAACCTTCCTCGTCCTCTTCTCTGCCTTTCTTCCAGCACTCGGTAATGCCTCGTCCCTGTCTTCCTTGCTTCAAAATCAGTATAAAACAGTACCTTTAACCCCTCTAAATCCGTCCTAGGCCAATGTCGGCCCGAATCCATCTCCATTGAAGCCAATTGCGCCTCCGGTGAACCCAAATCGTGCCTCCGACGAGCACCTTCCGGCGAACCTTCGAGATGTCTCGGTGAGCTCGCTTTCCTCCCTCTTTTCTTAATCGCGTTTGAGTCTCCTTGCTTGGGTTGTGTTCGGAGTCGTATTTCCGTCTGAAGGGTGGGAGCGAGTCGGGATTGAGAGCCGCCGGCAGGCCGGGTCTCCTCCTTCTCCCGTCCTTCTTCCATCGTGTCTGTGTTCGCTCTGGATGAAGAGCAGAGCTCTTCTATCTCTCTTTCCTTGTGGGCTGGGCCGGATCCGGGTAAAGCTTCCGGGTTATATCATTTTAGAAAATGGGTCTTTTGTTGGGGGTTTCAGATTCGGGTTTTCTTTCCTTTCTGTGTGGGCCGGGTCTCATTCTGAAATTGGATCTTATGATTCCGGGTTATAAGAGTGTGTGTTTGGGTTGGGCTCGGATCCGGGTTTTCAGAAACGGGTATCAGTGTTGGGTCTTTTGGTTGTGTCTATGGGTTTGTTTATTTATGAAAGTTATTATGCTCTATATATATACACACATTACATTATTATTTTGACGGTAGATTGTTGTTACTATATGTTATGAACGTATTTATTTTGGTTGATGATTTGTATTCTCAAAATATGATTTCTAAAGTTTTGTGATGATTATATATTTTCTCAAATTATTATGTCATACTATAAAATTGTTAAAAGTGATATTATTTGGAATATGTATTTGTGATGATTTAAATATGTAAGTTGAGAATTTTGGAAAGGACTTGTGGGTTTTGGAATTAAATAGGGATTTTGAAAATAGATTTAATTTAAGGTGTTATGTTAATTATATATTGTTGATAAAGTATTATTTAAGAGGGTTTCAAGTTTCTGGAAATATCTCTTTAAGGATTGTGTTTGGAAAACCGAAATGTCAGAATTAATTCTTTGTCTTGGTTTGATGATGTTGATTTTGAGAATGAAGTTTGGAAATATGGTTGGTACGATTTTATCAATGGGTTTGATTGGAAGTAAATGATTTTGATTGATGTTGATCACACCGGAAAAGTTTTGGAAAACGGTTTCACTATCGATTGGTTTTGAGTATGTTGGGAACTTGGGTTTCGTATGTATGAATATCGGTCTGGTAGGTTATGGAATTGACTTAATGATAGGTGTGTATTGCTTTTGGACTTGCATTGGGCCCTTGCTTGTATTATCCTGTTGTTCTGCATCTTCAGGTAAGTTCCCTAGGGGGCTTACTCAGGTTGGACATTCATGCCGTTTGTTGCATTTTATGTTAGGTGTTGCATATGCATAAAAGCATGCCATGTAGTATCCTGTTTAGGTTGCACTAATTGAATGAGCATCTGGTTACTTTATGCGTTTGAAACAGAACGGCCGTTATCTGTGATAGTCCTAGAGTCTTTGCTAGGGTCATAGGGTAGCCCAGCCTCATCGGGTACCCTGAGTCAATCGAGTCATGAACTTCCTTATATTATCAGATGCCTGCGGGCTTTATTGTGGAGCAGGTTAGGCATGCGTGCCGCCCGATTATGATGGAATGCATTCACGAGCTTGCCAGTCTCCGCCCTATCGGAAGGGGGTGGAGGTAGGAGAGGGATATGCCATTTGGTATTGTCTTGGGCCCTTTACAGTATTTCTGCACATTATTATGAACTAGGAGCATGCTAGTGTGTTTGACTTTCGTACTGCATTAGAGCATCTTTATTAGGTATAGCACATACTATGTAGGCTCAGCGAGGACTACCGGTCCCGCATGAGTGGCTCGATTTGACTCATTTCCCCGTTCTTCTTTTAAAGGTATTTTCTGCAGATTTGAGTGCTCGATGTCTATATGACGGGGTTCCCTTTTGGCGAATCGAAGAATCTGGCTAATATCCTAATTTAGTAAAATGGTAATTACACACTCATGATTTGGTTTTGACCGGTTCTGTCGTGACACTTGTATCCTTACTTTGCTTTCGCCTTACTTTCGTTTGAAATGGATTCCGCGACATAGTCTTAGGACAGGTTAAGGGTACCCAACGGCCCTTCAATGTTTTTAGGGTTTGAAATCCCTCTTTCTACTAACCTTAAAATGAGTTTGAAACCTCGACCCGTACCTGGATTGCAAGATCCGAACAAAGGGTTTTATCCCTTGAAACGTAACCCGGAAATTATAATTCTGGGCCGTTACATAAATTAATTAGCATTTTTTTTTTGGTAAACATATACGGATTATTATTCTCTTAACCAATCTATATCTATATAAACTCATAATTTAGAAGAGTTTTGGATGATGTGTCAATCTTAGAGGCATTTTAGGAGTCTTGATCAATCATTTTTTTTTTCCATTTTTGTTTGATTTTCTTTAATTCTCATTTTTTCTTCCTTTTCCTTTAATTCTCTTTTTTCTTTAATTTTACTAACTATCTATATAAACTCTTAATTTAGAAGAGTTTTGTATGATGTGTCAATCTTAGAGGCATTTTAGGAGTCTTGACCAATCTTTTTTTTTTTTCCTTTTTTCTTTGATTTTCTTTAATTCTCATTTTTTATCTTCTTTTTCCTTTAATTCTCTTTTTTCTTTAATTTTACTAACTATTGTGCTTAATTCGAAACATCCATTCTATATAAAATCTTAATATAGAAGAGTTTTTGGATGATGTGTCAATCTTAGAGGCATTTTAGAAGTCTTAACCAATCATTTTTTTCCATTTTTCTTTGATTTTCTTTAATTCTTCTTTTTTCTTCTTTTTCCTTTAATTCTCTTTTTTTCATTAATTTTACTAACTATCTATATCTATATAAACTCTTAACTTAGAAGAGTTTTGAATGATGTGTCAATCTTAGAGGCATTTTAGGAGTCTTGACCAATCATTTTTTTTCCATTTTTCTTTGATTTTCTTTAATTCTCTTTTTTTATTCTTTTTCCTTTAATTGTCTTTTTTCTTTAATTTTACCAACTATCTATATCTATATAAACTCTTAATTTAGAAGAGTTTTGGATGATGTGTAAATCTTAGAGGCATTATATGAGTCTTGACCAATCATTTTTTTTCCATTTTTCTTTGATTTTCTTTAATTCTCATTTTTTCTTCTTTTTCCTTTAATTCTTTTTTTTTTTAATTTTACCAACTATTAGGCTTAATTCAAAGCATTGAATTCAATCTAATATAACTATTGGGTTTAACTTAAATGTATTTACCAACTATCTATATAAACTCTTAATTAAGAAAAGTTTTGGATGATGTGTCAATCTTGAAGGCATTTTAGGAGTCTTGACCAATCTTTTTTTTTTTTCCATTTTTCTTTGATTTTCTTTAATTCTCATTTTTTTCTTCTTTTTCCTTTAATTCTCTTCTTTCTTTAATTTTACTAACTATCTATATATCTATATAAACTCTTAATTTAGAAGAGTTTTGGATGATGTGTCATTCATAGAGGCATTTTAGGAGTCTTGGCCAATCTTTTTTTTTCCATTTTTCTTTTATTTTCTTTAATTCTCCTTTTTTTTCTTCTTTTTCCTTAATTATCTTTTCTCTTTAATTTTACTAACTATCTATATCTATATATAAACTCTTAATTTAGAAGAGTTTTGGATGATGTGACAATCTTAGAGGCATTTTAGGAGTCTTGACCAATCTTTTTTTTTTTCCATTTTTCTTTGATTTTCTTTAATTCTCATTTTTTCTTCTTTTTCCTTTAATTCTCTTTTTTCTTTAATTTTACTAACTATCTATATAAAATCTTAATTTAGAAGAGTTTTGGATGATGTGTCAATCTTAGAGGCATTTTAGGAGTCTTGGCCAATCATTTTTTTTTCCATTTTTATTTGATTTTCTTTAATTCTCATTTTTTTCTTCTTTTTCCTTTAATTCTCTTTTTTCTTTAATTTTACTAACTATTGGGCTTAATTCAAAACATTGAATTCAATCTAACTATATAAACTCTTAATTTAGAAGAGTTTTGGATGATGTGTCATTCATAGAGGCATTTTAGGAGTCTTGGCCAATCATTTTTTTTTTCCATTTTTCTTTGATTTTCTTTAATTCTCCTCTTTTTTTCTTCTTTTTCCTTTAATTCTCTTTTTTCTTTAATTTTACTACCTATCTATATCTATATATAAACTCTTAATTTAGAAAAGGTTTGGATGATGTGTCAATCTTAGAGGCATTTTAGGAGTCTTGACCAATCATTTTTTTTTTCATTTTTCTTTGATTTTCTTTAATTCTCATTTTTTTCTTCTTTTTCCTTTAATTCTCTTTTTTCTTTAATTTTACTAACTATCTATATAAAATCTTAATTTAGAAGAGTTTTGGATGATGTGTCAATCTTAGAGGCATTTTAGGAGTCTTGGCCAATCATTTTTTTTTTTCCATTTTTATTTTATTTTCTTTAATTCTCATTTTTTTCTTCTTTTTCCTTTCATTCTCTTTTTTCTTTAATTTTACTAACTATTGGGCTTAATTCAAAACATTGAATTCAATCTAATATAACTATTGGGTTTAACTTAAATGTATTTACTAACTATCTATATCTATATAAACTCTTAATTTAGAAGAGTTTTGGATGATGTGTCAATCTTAGAGGCATTTTAGGAGTCTTGACCAATTTTTTTTTCCATTTTTCTTTGATTTTCTTTAATTCTCATTTTTTCTTCATTTTCCTTTAATTCTCTTTTTTCTTTAATTTTACTAACTATTGGGCTTGATTGAAAACATTGAATTCAATCTAATATAACTATTGGGCTTGTTTTCAGTGTTCTAGTTCTCCCTCTCCATATTGAATCAAAAGAAAGGCACTTTAGAGTACGCGCGGCGAGTGGTGGCTGCTATGAACCCGGAGAAACCTTTCTTTTCCTTCCCCGTTCTGGTGCCTCCGTGTGAACCCCCACCCCAACCTCCCAACGGGATGCAAACCGACCAAGCAGCCACAACACCACCAGTAAGGGACCCGGAGCCAGGGAGTTCCTCCGCCAATGGTGCTGGCTCCCCCCAGGGTGAGGGCGTCCCGGTTGTTGTGAGTGTCCTGACTTGGCAGGATAAGGTTATGATGAGTGGCTCGAGTCAGCAAAGGACGGCGATGGGTGGTGATTTCCTTAAGGGGAAGATACAGATCACGTTTCCAGCCGGCCCTAATGGGGATCCTGTCGTTTCGATCGCCCCAGAGGTTATGAAATCTCTTGCAGGAGCTTGGGATAACTCGCTGATTATCAATAGGGGGAATTTCTCCCGGGTGTGCGTCGAACTTAACCTCGAGGAGCCTCTGAAGGGATCGATCATGATTAATGGCGCGAAGTATCTCCTGGAGTATGAAGGCGTTCCGAAGATCTGCTTCTCGTGTGGGAGGGTGGGACACTTTAAGAACAACTGTCCCGATTTGATCAGAGTGGTTGATAATGTCGAAAGTAACGCCGGAAGAACCACCGTTTTGAACGCTAATGAGAGGGGAGAAAGCTCGAGAAACACGAAAGAAGGAGGCGGGAACTATGGGCCTTGGATGACAGTCACTAAAAAAGGCAAAGCGGTGAAGATTAATGCCAGGGACTCCCCCCCGGCGAACTCCGTCGGCCGGTCGAGACCTCAATCGGCGTACAGGCAGTGGCAACCGAAACATGTCCAGAAGGAGATGGGAAGACGCAATATTAATGAGAGCAGGGTTCCAAGGTCTAATGATGGTGGTTTGGGGATTGGCCCCAACCGGAAGAAAGTGTATTCCCCCGAAGAGGTTAGGGGGAGTAATGTCGTGAATGACGGCGCGTACCAAAAGAATCAGAAAAAGGAAGGTATAAGGAAGGAAGCCAGTGTTAAGAATAGTGGGCCTATTCTTCGTGACGGGCCAGAACTTTTGGGCCTTTCCAAGCCAACAACTACTGGGGGCCAAGGAGAGTTAAAACAGAGTGGGCCCAAGGCCCAAGCTGTCAAAGTTAAGAATTCATCTGCGTTCAAAAAGAAAAGTCAGAAAAAGACGAAGCCTAGCAAGAAGGGGTTTGGTGCGAAAAACAGGGATCAATCCATGGAGGGAGATCTCAATAAGGATAGTAGTATGGCAAGGGCGGAGGAGTCCCCCGTGGACCTTTCCACCCAAGCGATGTCGGAGCCGGTTACGAGGATAGAAACCTGGATTAACAACCCTGAAACCGTCATGTCAACACCTATTGTGGGGAAATTCTGGGATGCGGGGCAACCTAGAGCTAGTGACGGACCGGAGGTGCCGCTGGGGACGGGGTGCAGGCCGGACACTATGGATGGCCGGAATGCCCAGTAGTGTGGGGTGTAGAGGGAGTTTTCTTTTCTTTTTTCTCTCTTTCCCTTACTTTAATCCCTTTCTTTTCCTGTGTGATTTTCCCCTTTTGACTAGAATAATGAATATCTTGTTTTGGAATTGTTTCGGTGCAGGAAAAAAGTCGTTCAGAACAGCCATCAGATACATTTGTAAGAAATGCACCATCGACATTCTCGCTCTCTTCGAAACCCGTATTTCTGGAGATACGGCCGATAATATCTGCAAGAAGCTGAATTTTGAGAAGTACGAGAGAGTGGAAGCTGTGGGATTTGCGGGGGGGATATGGATCTTATGGAATGAGAGCGCCTGTAAGCTTAATATTATGTCCAAGAACCCAGGATTCATCCATGCTTCTTGGGACAATGGGGGGCGTGCAGAACAACCTGATCGTCGCCTATGGTCCTCCTTCGGTCTCCCGCCGTATTCCGTTTTGGGAGGGGTTGGATAAGACTCTTCAAATTTTATCAGGAGATGTGATATTGGGAGGAGATTTCAACTGTATTGTGAGCAAGGAGGAAACCGCAGGGGGTACGGGAGCGCTCCACAGAGATGCTAGCAAGTTTAGAAACATTATCAGCAGGGCTTGCCTTGTTGATCTTGGGTTCACCGACCAGGAGTTCATCTGGAGTAAAAAGATTATGGGAGATAGAACGGTCTTCAAGAGACTGGATCGTGTGCTGATGACTCTGTCTAGCCGTCTCGCTTGGCCCGAGGCTAGAGTAAGACACCTCTCTCGCTACTCTTCGGACCATAACCCCCTTCTGCTTGATCTTGAGCCGAAAATTCATAAAGATAGAAAGAAGCGCTCTTTCCGCTTCGAGGCGGCGTGGTTGAACCTTCCTGGTTTTGAGGATCTGGTGAAAGCGAAATGGATGACAAATCAACCGGTTGGGGCTGCCCTGGAAGGGATTAAAGCGGATTTCTTAAGATGGAATAAAAAAGTCTTTGGGAACATTTTCAATAGGAAGAAACTGCTTTTGGAGGCTCTTGACGCTATTCAGAAACAAATCTGTCAAGGTGCGGTTGGGGACGTGATTGAGCATGGGGCTAGAATCAAAGCCGAGCTTGATGATACGTTCGAGCAAGAAGAAGTTTTCTGGATGCAAAAGTCCAGGGAATCGTGGCTTGCTCTTGGCGATCGGAATTCTAAGTTTTTCCACGCGTCGACAGTGATTAAGAGGAAATACAATAGAGTGGAAGGCCTCTTTGATAAGGATAACAGATGGATTGAAGATAAAGGCGAGTTGGAGGATACAACCCTCGCTTTTTTTTTAAGACCTTTATACGGAACCAAAGCAATTTGGTAAGAACAAAGATATCCCTGCTGCTTTCCCGAGTATCTCAGAAGCGGAGTGGAGTATGGCGAGCCGGCCCTTCTCGAAAGAGGAGATTCACAAGGCCTTTACAAGCATGGGAGCCTACAAATCGCTGGGAGTTGACGGATTCCAACCCATATTCTTCCAAAGGTGTTGGGAGGTGGTTGGACCTACAACTGTCGACATGATTCTTGAGTTCTTCAGATCGGGGCTGTTACCGGAAGGATTGAACGATACGCTTATCACCCTCCTCCCTAAGGTTGGAAAACCGGAGAGGATAAACCAATTCAGAGGGATAAGTCTCTACAACGTTTGCTATAAAGCCATCACGAAACTGATAACTTCTAGACTGCATCCGATTATGGGTAACCTAATTGGCCCGACGCAAGGAAGCTTCCTTCCGGGGCAGCTGATCACGGACAATATTGTGGTTGCTCAAGAAGTGATTCATACGATGAGAATGAAGACTGGTCGGAAAGGTTGGTTATGCCTGAAGTTAGACCTCGAGAAGGCCTATGATCGTCTGAACTGGGATTTCATTGAAGATACTCTAAATTGGGCTAATCTTCCTAAGGTGTGGGTCGCGTGGATCATGGAATGCATCAGGAGCACCAGGATGCAAGTTCTTTGGAATGGGGAAATGTCTAGGCAATTTGTTCCGACTAGAGGGATTCGGCAAGGGGACCCCATCTCCCCTTATATCTTTATCCTTTGCATCGAGAGGCTTTCTCACTTGGTTAACGAGTCTCTGGAAAAGGGTGATTTGAAGCCAATCAAAGTCTCGCGGAGTGGTCCTCTCGTCTCTCACCTATTCTTTGCGAACGATATCATTCTGTTTGCTGAAGCTAACAAGAAACAGGCGGATGTGATTAAGATGGTCCTGAAAAGATTCTGCGAAGCGTCGGGGCAATGTGTGAGTCTGGAAAAATCTAAGTGCTTCATGTCTAAGAACACCGATAGAAGCCTGATCAAGGACATTGAGAGAGCGAGCGGGATTCAGGCGACCACATACTTGGGTCGGTACCTGGGGATACCCATCCTCCACAAGAGAATCAAAGGGGGGCATTTTGATTTCATTTTGGATAAATTTAATGCTAAATTTGCTGGTTGGAAAACTAAAGTCTTAAGTTTTGCAGGGAGGGTCACTCTGACGAAGGCGGTTCTTGAATCGATACCAAGGTACGCGATGACGACCATGCTGCTTCCGACGAGCACTTGCAGAGCTATTGAGAAGAATATTCGGAAGTTCATTTGGGGCTCGAGCGATGGTGCAAGGAAGATCCATAAGGTGGCTTGGTCTGAGCTGGTTAAACCGAAGAAAATTGGCGGACTCGGGCTTAAGGATATGGTCGCGCTCAATCAAGCGCTCGTCGCCAAGCTAAGTTGGAGGTTCCTCATGGAAGAAAAAGGACTTTGGAGATATATAATCCAAGGTAAGTATATCGGCTTTGCTCTCGGGTCCTCCTCGGGGGCTTCACATGTTTGGAAGGGAATCAGGAGAGGGCTAAGAGAGGTGATTAACCCTTGGGTGAATTGGAACCTTCGAAACGGGGAGAGCATTGAGTTCTGGAATGATTGTTGGATTGATTCGGAACCGCTGAGTTGTACCGGGGTGTGTCCGACGGACGAGCGTGCAAAGTGGAAGGTGGCGGATTTGTGGGACCCGGAGAGGGGGTGGCGGTGGGACATGTTGGAGCTTCTTCTCCCCACAACAATGCTGATGAAGATTGCTGCCAAAGTGTGTTGCAACGGCGACGTCATCCCGAGCTGAAGCTTTACGAACGATGGGGAGTACTCGGTTAATACTGGGTATAAGTTTATCGTTGGCTGGGGAGGATGGAAGGATGGGGATGCGGCCTTTCATAAAGCGGTGTGGAAACTTCGAGTGAATGAAAGAATCCGTTCATTCATTTGGATGCTTAGTAAAGGAGGAATCCTCAATAATGTGGAGAGAGTGAGGCGCGGACTAGGTAACTCTTCTCTTTGCCTTATTTGCGGTACTAAAGAGGAAACTCTTAATCATTTATTCAAGGAATGTGGTTGCTATTGATGCTTTGTGGGTACAGCTTGCAGGGGAGAGGAGCAGAAAGGACAGCTGGGGAGCGCCGTTCGCGACATGGCTCAGACAGAACGTGATCTCCAAGGAGAGCTTTGGAGAGGATGCGGACTGGAGTGTTGTCTTCACTGTTTCACTTTGGAGCTTGTGGAAGAATAGGAATGTTATGGTATTCCGGGACAAGACAGAGCGAAAGATCTCCTCGAGTTTTTGCATCAGTGTAGCTGAGGATTATTAAAAAGCCAATGCTAGGGAGTCCATAAACAAGAAAGCTCAGAAGAAGATTGGGTGGAGTAGACCTAGCGAGGGCTGGGTTAAACTCAACACGGATGGAGTTGTGGGAAAGGACGGTCGCGCCACCGGAGGGGAAGTTTTCAGAGACACAGAGAACATCGGGTCCTGCAGCGTCCCAATGGCGGAAGGATGGAGCGTGATCAAGGGCCTTGAGATTGCCTGGGAGTTGGGGTTCAGAAAGGTTGTGGTCGAGTCGGATTCAGATGTTTTTGTCAAATTGGTGGAGAGGAGAGTGCGACCCTCTCACCCCATGTTCAGCCTGGTTGATTCTTACCATGGCTTCCTTCGTAAGAGTTGGTTGATCCAACTCTGACATGTTTTTCGCGAAGCTAACTCGGTCGCCGATAGCTTAGCTTCCTTTGCTTTAATGTTCCCCATTGGCTGCCACTTCCTCCCGGAGACGCCTGCGTGCGCCTGTCGGTTACTGGAGGAAGATGCTGAGGGGAAGACCTTCTCCCGTTTATGTACTGTTTGAACTTGTGTGCTATGGTTTATCTTAGGGGTCTTTGAGCCTGGTTGTTTCACCAAAAAAAAACTAACTATTGTGCTTAATTCAAAGCATTCAATATAACTATTGATTATGACACATCACATAAACAATGTTATAATGATATTGATATTATCTATATCTATATAAACTCTTAATTTAGAAGAGTTTTGGATGATGTGTCAATCTTAGAGGCATTTTAGGAGTCTTGGCCAATCATTTTTTTTTGGCGAAATTGCAGTAAACCACCCTTTAAATAGGGTAGTTTGCAGAAAACCACCCTTTAAATATAATTTTGCAGTAAACCACCCTTAAAATATAGTAGTTTGAGTAAAACCACCCTTTAAATATAGTAGTTTGCAGAAAACCACCCTTTAAAATATATTCATTTAAAAAAACCACCCATCATCACTTTTAATTAAAAATTTATTAAGTAAATTGAAATTACCCTTTTACCCTTTCTCTCTCTCTCTCTCTAATTTTAAGCTTGTTAGAAAAAAAACAATTTGTTATATTTTTACATTATTAATATAGCAATTGTAACCTTATTTCAAATATTTAACTAAATATAATTTTATATCAATCCAAAGAGAGAATAAACATTAAGGGCCCGTTTGATATTGATATCTAGATATTAGATATCGGATATCAGCTCTCGATATCTGATATCTAATGTTTGGTATGGCTAGATATCGATATCATTTAAAGTGATATCGATATCTAATGTTTGGTATCCCTAAGATATCAAATGATATATGATACATGTGTTTGGTATCGCTAGATATCGATATCACTTGATATCTAGATATCAAAATTGAACTATTTTGATATACTGATTTTTAGGGAGGTATCATTTGATATCAATATCACCCGATATTGATATCTTGATACCGATACCGATATCTTGATATCAAGATATCAACCGATATCAAGATATCAACCGATATCGATCTCTTGATATCTAGAGATCGATATCCAACGGGCCCTAAAAAAATACTTTGACTTGATATAATATATAAATATTTACATATAGATATAAATTATATATTAATTCAATGTATTGAATTATACTCATTGGTTTAAAAAAAATATAGAATATCTTAAGGAATTTTTTTAAATATAATTGTAATTGAAGCTTATTGATTGAAACACCTAAAAATAAGTTGGTTATGATATTCTAAAAAAAAAGTGAGTTATGGCAAATCATCATAAAGAATTATATATTAATAGTAGATATAAATGACGCATCATCTTAAATTCTTATAAAGATATAGATTTAATATAATATATAAAGATTTAAATATAGATTTTAAAGATTTCAAACATAATGTTTGAGAAAAGAAAATGAAGAGATTTCAAATGTAATGACATTCATTAGATTGCAATTAAAAACACACAAATACAACTTGTTTTCTTTCTAATAACTTTGAAACAGAATATATATTTTAGGGGGTAAATGGGTAATTTTGGTTTATTTAATACTATATTTTTAATGAAAAATGTTGATGGGTGGTGTTTTTAAATGAATGTACTTTAAAGGGTGGTTTTCTGCAAACTACTATATTTAAAGGGTGGTTTCCTGCAAACTATCCTATTTAAAGGGTGGTTTTCTGCAATTTCGCCTTTTTTTCCCATTTTTCTTTGATTTTCTTTAATTCTCCTTTTTTTTATATTTTTTTTCCTTTAATTCTCTTTTTTCTTTAATTTTACTAACTATCTATATCTATATAAACTCTTAATTTAGAAGAGTTTTGGATGATGTGTCAATCTTAGAGGCATTTTAGGAGTCTTGACCAATCTTTTTTTTTTCCATTTTTCTTTGATTTTCTTTAATTCTCATTTTTTCTTCTTTTTCCTTTAATTCTCTTTTTTCTTTAATTTTACTAACTATCTATATCTATATAAACTCTTAATTTAGAAGAGTTTTGGATAATGTGTCATTCTTAGAGGCATTTTAGGAGTCTTGGCCAATCATTTTTTTTCCATTTTTATTTGATTTTCTTTAATTCTCATTTTTTTCTTCTTTTTCCTTTAATTCTCTTTTTTCTTTAATTTTACTAACTATTGGGCTTAATTCAAAACATTGAATTCAATTTAATATAAATATTGGGTTTAACTTAAATGTATTTACTAACTATCTATATCTATATAAACTCTTAATTTAGAAGAGTTTTGGATGATGTGTCAATCTTAGATGCATTTTAGGAGTCTTCACCAATTATTATTTTTTTCCATTTTTCTTTGATTTTCTTTAATTCTCATTTTTTTTCTTCCTTTTCCTTTAATTCTCTGTTTTCTTTAATTTTACTAACTATTGGGCTTGATTGAAAACATTGAATTCAATCTAATATAACTATTGGGTTTAACTTAAATGTATTTACTAACTATTGGGCTTAATTCAAAGCATTCAATATAACTATTGATTATGACACATCACATTTAAACAATGTTATAATGATATTGATATTATTATTATTATTATTACTGAGTAATTTAAAATATCTATATTTATGTATTATATTTTACATAACATTTTTAAAAACTAACTTTCTGAGATAATATAAGATACATTTGTCGTAACGTTTTTTATGAATTTTATCTTAACATTTATTAATATTTTATAATATTTTAGTTTTAAGATAACGCGCCATGGCGCGGAAATCATGCTTGTATATTTTAATCAAATAACATTCAAGAAAGAGTATTTGTATGCTAATATAAAATACAAGTGTACCCTTCAATACTCTCAAAACTTAAAATAATACTAGCTAGACATGGTAATAAACAACCCGCAAATAAGGGTATGGCTTAAACAACTCACATACTTTACAAATGTATATTATTACTATAAAAGAAAAAAAATATGGGGTCATTTTTGGTCTTTTCAAATTAAACAAATAGATATTTAACATATGGTGGTATTTTTTTTAGGGCAAATTGCAGAAAATAGCACGAACTTTAGGGGTGGTTGCACTCAGTGGCACAAACTTAAAGAAATACAAAAATAATCACCAACTTTGGGGTTTAGTTGCGGTCAGTGACACATACCCCATATCTCACTAATGTGGACTAGTGGGGGTGCTTACATGAAATTTTTTTAATTAAAAAGACATATATCGAGATATGGATTAGTGAGAATGTTTGCAAATGTAACATTTGCAAATTAAAATAACTAAATTTTAATTTGCAAATGTTATATTTAATTGTCACAATTATATTTGATTTGGAATTACATGAAATAAAAAATAAAATTGGATTAACCACGGTTATAACCCACCACCCAAGAACGTCCAGTCAGACGGTGTCTGCGCAATCCGCAGGTACACAGTTGTCGACGAACTGCACGGATAGGCAAACGTGAGCCAACGAATCAACCACCCAGTTCCCCTCGTAGTAAATGTGGGAGAAGGAGACACTATCAAATGTCCGGCAGAGACCAAGAGCATCAGAGACCGCCAACTCAATCTCCCAAGGATATCACCAAATCCCCTTTAAGGCGTTGATCACCTTTAGGCAATCGCCCTCCACTTCTAGGTGGGAGAAACCTCATTTCGCCGCTTCCTGGAGACCATCCAATAGCCCAAAACACTCCGCATGGTCGATGGAGACCTTCCCGTGAGCACGAGCCCCGCACAACAAAACTTTCCCCCGGTCATCCCGGATGACAAACCCAGACGCAACCTCACCAGAGCCGATCTTTGCCCCATCGAAATTGTGTTTGACAACACCGCTAGGAGGTTTTTTCCATTCCACCATTTTCAGAGTTTTCGTTTGTGTTTGACGAGAGTTTGGTCTTATGTTGTCCACATCCTCTTCTTGTTCCTTTGATAGTGCTTTCTTCCATGTTGTTCTGTAGTGTTTGATATATTTTATCCATTATTCCACCTTGCCAATGTCGTTGTTGTCGAAGAGTATCCTGATTCTCATCGTCCAAACTCCCCATAGGGAGAAAGCTAGAATCGATTTTTGCTCCAACGAGAGCTTAGAGAAGATCTCTGAGATGACAGTCTTATATAGTTTGTTTTCTTTTTCCGTATTTCGGATAATTTGTTCAATCTGTCTATCCATTCTTCTTATCACTTCCAGCGTACCGCGGCACTCACAGAAGATGTGTGTAGCATCCTCCTTACTATGGTCGCAGAAAGGGCAGTTCATAGGGACATGAACTCCCTTGCTTTGTAATCTAGTTTTCGTTGGGGTTCCATTTAAGAGGTTTTTCCAAAGAAAGTTTTTTATCTTTGGAGGGCAATCAATTTTCCAAATCCATTCAATTTGGCCATTTATTCCCCTTCTGGTCCTTGTTGTTGCAGAAGGATGGTCAAGTATGAAATAAATATAAAATAAAGATCAGACTGACTTCCCTGTCTCAACAAATAAATACAAGACTTCCTCCCGTTGTAGTAGAAGGTTGTCAGGATTGAATCCACGAGGAAGCACGTCAGCAGTTCTTAGGTAGCAACAGATTCTCACAAACAAGCAGCAGAAAATAACAAAATAAAAGCAAAAATGAAACGAAGACAGAAAATAACGAAAGAAAGTAAAGAACAAAGCAAGGTAGCAACTTTACTCGATCTCGACAAGCTGGTACTCGAAATCGATAACAGCAAGTCAAAAATCAAAAAACAGAAACTAAAAATCGACGACAACAGAAGAAATCTCAACTCGACCTAGACAAGACTCTACTCGATGTCGACTAGGGTCCTACTCGAGATCGACAAGGCTTTTCCTCTGTATCGACTAGAAAGACAGAAAACTCAAATTGCAAATTTCGAACACAGAACTCAGATTTTTGACAGAAATAAATCAATACAATAAAAGACTTCCAAGGCCAGGGTATCAACACCACAACGATAACCATGCAAAGTAACACATAAAGGCATAAAAGATCATGCTTTCCATCAAACAACTTTCATTGTTAACAAATAGGCATATAGAGGCTTTTGCATAAACCCTAATTGTTACTAACCCTTTTCACATAATTAATCCAAGTTGCATTAAGATCACTTTCGCTTCAATAATACAAACAAGGATCACCTTCAACTCTCGCAAAAGAATCATGCTCATAGGGATAGAAGACGAATTGCATAAAAAGATCTGACCTTTACTACATCATCTCACATGGCCACCGTCGGGCTCACCCCAGCCCCAGAAGTGGGTGGACTACTCACGCCTCATCGCAAACTCAGACATTGATTAATGAAAAGAAACTTGCATTAAACTATATTCAAAAGCCTTTACAATCTCGGCAATCAACTTTCGCAGAAAGCCAAAACCCTAAAAACCTTAGAACCCCTAAACTGTCTCTGTGGAACTACCTCTCTACCTCTGAAATTGAATTGTTGATGGAATTCATGAAAAAACAGCCCCTAGGGCTTTATTTATAGCCTTCTAACCCTTGGTAATCAAGAATAGAATCTCTATATCTATATCTAAAATGCTTAAGGATAATTAAAAGCGATAAAGAAATTAAATCTAAATATATCTAAATTGTCTCAAGTGGATAAATCTTCTCCTTCATGATGTAGCTTGATAGAATCGGATAGATTCTCGGCCTTCTCGACTTCCTTCATGCCCAAGGAATCCCAATTCTACTCGGACTGCTCACGTCGACGTGTTTCCAGAAGCTGTTCTACTCGACTTCGACAAGGGCTCGTCGATGTCGACTAGGATTCGTCGTCGACTGGACTCCTCGGGTGACTCTGCTCGACAAAGCTCGGACAAGGCTCCTGGGCGTCTTCGATCTCGACAAGGCTCATCGACATCGAGTTGGGTTCTTCCTTTCCGCTTCCGCGAGCTGCCTCTTCCGCTGCAGCGAGGTCGTCGATCCGCAGGTGCGAGAGCCCCCTTCCGCTGGAGCGAGTTGGCTTCTCCGTTGGCTTGGTGCATCCCGCTTGCAGCAGGGATTTCCGCGGCAGCGAGAGGCTCGCTGCAGCGAGTGCCGCCTGGTCGTCCTCGTCCTCGTCCTCGTCCTCGGCTTGTCGACTCCGGGTGTGGCGCCGAGGCGTCGTCGATCTCGACTAGTGCTTGTCGAGATCGAGTAGGGCTCCGGAGCTGGGTTGGTCTGGCTCTCGACATTGCTCCTAGTCGACAAGGCCTGTGCTCGGACATGCTCGTCTAGATCGAGTAAGGCCTACTCGAGATCGAGTAGCCTGGGCTCTCAGCTTGATTCGACTGGTTCCGCTGCTTCTTTGACCTTGGACTTCTGTAGTGGTTTTTCGAGCTTTTCCGACCTTCCTTAGAGTTGTTGTAAAACGTCTCGAATTCTGCGAATTTAAACAGAAACTGGTGTAGATTCCATAATTTGGCAAATAAACATAAACTACATAGATTCTGTACTAGCTAACCCAAATGTATGCAAAGTATGCAGAAAACGATATTAAAGTTACTGTAAAATATGGCAAATTCAGCTTACAACAAACACCCCATACTTAAGCTTGCTTGTCCTCAAGCAATACTTTTATTTGTTATTCAGGGGAAGAAATAAAAAACTCTCAACATATCAGATTCATTCTTATATAACCCAACAGTCAATTACCATCCTCGAAAAGGTACTAGTGTCACAAATCCATGCATGTGCAATTATATCAAATCACCATCTACTCACAAAAGGAGGGTTAAGCAAAAACATTCATTAATGACAAAGCATTGATAATCAAGAAGACTTCAATTTAAGCTCAAACAAGGAGTAGATTTGGTAAAAGGCTAAAAGGTGGGCAATTTCTGGTAATGTGGTGCTAATGATCCGGGGAAATGGAGTATTTCCAAATGGAATTTCACATTCCTTCTCCATAAAATTCATCACCTTTCATAATGCTTTTATCAACAATAATGCTTTTACCTCTCTGACCTCAGCATTGCCTTCTCGCGAGTCGTAAACATGGGTGTCATGAATGGCCCCGGATACTTAGTGCCTTGGACTCCTCACAATGTGTCCCATCTCTCCAAACTATTATCTCAGAGAGCAGGGTCAATCTACCTTTATCGCCTGAGGTGATTGGATTTTCTTTCACTCATTAATTTTTCCATATATTTCAAACAATTTCCTTCCAAGCTCCAATAATGATAATAATCACAAACACCATATGATAATCTCCATAATGTAACATCATTCTCAACATAATCCCCGGATAAGGTAAAGAATGGCAAATATTTAGGTCATGTGGAGTAATATATGAAATAAGGCATATTATGGCTTTTGTGATGCAGAAGCATAGGTAAGGCTAGGATATAAACAATGAGCATTATATGGAAATATAAAGTCCTCCGTCATCTTATCATGCAACATGTCAAAAGCAACTTCAAATTTTACCTCCTTTTATGGTTTTCATCAAAATATGCACTTCATTATGACTTCCCTTTACTAGGCAATTTCATGCTATATCTGTAATGAATCCAATTTTGCATCGTCGAGTTCAATATAAGCTTCCATGACATTATTCAAAAATTTTCAATGGGGGTCATTTTTCTCAATTTTTTGAAAACATGCATATATAAGCACATAAATCAATGGGGGTCATTTTTCTCAAATTTTAGAAAACATGCATATATAAGCACATAAATCAATAATGCATTCCAAAATAGCCATGTAGCAATTCAAAGAAATAAATTCTAAACATGCACAAATAATGTTAAATATGGCAAATATGCATAATGTAAGCCCTTCCCCCACCCCATACTTAAACATTACAGTGTCCTCACTATATAAAAACAAGGGTAGAGAAAGAAACTCACTAGACTGATGTGCAGGGCCTCTAAATTTCGAATGGAAGCACCTCCTGGGCCGAGTATGAATGTTGATATGGCTTGCCTCTATCCATGGACCTGAAAAGTGTAGAAGACATATACCCACAATAGAAAAACTAAAAGTGTTTCAAACCAAAAACAAAGTCTCAAAAAGTCCTAAAAAGTCTATGTACAAGCTCTAGATTTTATAGTCGCTAGGCCGACTTTCTATTTAGCTCAAGGTGGCATTTGCAGGGCCCATGTAGCCTGGGCCTCAAATAACACTCCATTCTTGTCCATCAGCTGTAATCCTCCAGAATGGATCTTGTTCACCACGAAAGGTCCCATCCGCTTCTTGTTGAATTTGTTAGGGAACCAATGATCCTTTGATTGAGAGACATAGAGCTTGTCTCCAACTTCATACTCCTTGGGCTCATCATTGGATATCCTACATAAGCGCACATACCAAGGCAAACCTCTCCCATGTATAGATAGATCTTTAATGGAAATAGGAGAAGAGAGATCCATACCTTGGCTTACCTTTGCAGCGACGGAATCGGGGACCATAGTGTTTGGTCGATCTCAACTAGGGTTAGTCGATCTCGACGAGTCCGCAGGTTCTAGTGGTGGGCTGCTCGAGAATGCAGGAGCTGGCGAAGTCGAGGGCTTGTCGACATCGAGTGGTCTACTCGATGTCCAGTAGGGTTCTGCTCCTGGTGGCTGCAGCGTCGAGGAAGCAGGAGCTGGTGGAGCCTGGTGGTGGTCGATCTCAACAAGCCTAGTCGATGTCGAGTAGCTCTCAGCTTCTGTGTTGCTTCTCGATGACGCTGGTGCTGGTGGAGGCTTCTGTGTCTTGTTGAGATCGACTAGGGTCCTCGATGTCGAGGAGTCATGGTCGATCTTGACCCCATACTTAGTTCTTGTTAAGGCATCCGAAAAATAATTAATCCATAACGACGTACCTTTATTTGTGTCGATTGGATTTTCTGCGTCCTCCTTTAGGATTGCCATGATCTCCTCCACCTGGGCCTCCATGTCCCTCTTTTCCAGCTCCTCAAGGGTCATATTTCTGACCTTGGGTTCCCCGCAGGTGATGTAGCCAGCTGAGATAGATTTCACCTCTTCCATTGGACCTGTATGCCTTTTAGTTTTATTAAAGGAATACTCAATTACCTCATCGATGATGTTGAAGGTGAGCACTCCTTTCCTTACGCTTATGTTGGCATCCACCGTCGCCAAGAAAGGTCTCCCTAGAATAATTGGACAAGCAGGATCTTCTTGCATATCAATAACTAAGAAATCAGCAGGGACAAAGAATTTACCTACTTGTACTGGCACATTATCCACCATGCCTGTTGGAATGACCACCGTGTTGTTGGCCATGTATAGTCTAGCATCCACAGGCTCCAGGGCACCTATCTTAATCTTGGACCAAATTGTTAAAGGCATTATACTCACACTAGCTCCAAGATCACATAAAGCATTAATTTTGTATGGACCAAATCCAATGGTTATAGCAAACTTACCTGGATCCGGCCTCTTCTCTAGTATGTCCAAGTGGCTGCATTCCTCTGTAATTTCAGCCATTGATCGCTTTTTGCTTAGTATCTCCTTTAGGAACTTGACATAGGATGGCATTCCATTGAGAGCTTCTGTGAAGGGGATGGTGACGTTGAGTTTCTGAAGTATCTTGATGAAGCGCTGAAATTTCTTTTCTGCCGGGTCCTTTGGAGATTTTGTGGGGAAAGGCAGCCTCTTTTTCGGATTTGAAACAGACGTCGGAGGGGCTGCAGCTTTGTCGACTTCGACTAGGGGCTCCTCAATGTCGACTAGGTCCTTGTCGATCTCGACTACAGTGTTGTCGATGTCGACTTGCTGTTCTTCGTCGTTTTGCTGCTTTCCGACCTCTGGCTCTTGCAGTTGATGTCCGCTTCTAACTTTTACAGCAGCGATGTGCCCAGTCTTTCCCTTAGGATTTGGTTCTGAAGACCCAGGGAGCGCACCCGACTGTCTGGGGATTCCTGCTGCCAGCTGACCAATCTGTGTATCAACTGATTTTCGCCATATATCAATCTCCCCAAGCCTAGAGTTGACCCCTTGCATCTGAGTGTAGACGGAGTTGAAGGAATGTCTAGTTTCTAAGTGATTCCTCCGTATTTCCTCCAGGACTGTCTGTATATCATCCTTCTTCTGGTCCCTTTCCGGATGTCCTGGAGCTCTGTAGGGCGGGGGGTTCCTAGGGACACCTTGGTTCCATTGTGGTTGCTGAAACCTTTGGTCCCCTATGTAGCGATTGGGACCCCCTGCGTAAGCTACCTCCTCGTGGTGTTCTGCCATCCTGACTTGCTCTGTGTCTGGGCACTCAGGAGTAGTGTGCCGCTGCGATCCGCATTCAATGCAAGGCTGGTTGACAGAAAGATACTTTACTTGCTTTATGAGCTTCTTGTTCTGATCTCTGTAGTACTGTTCCCCTACATCCGGATCAATTTCCTTAGGAGGCTCATAGAGGGGCATGGATGGTGCTGGCCTAGCATATGGGTTCTCTTCATAAGTTGCAGTAGACCCATACTTGTTGTCGTAGTTGGTGAGCTTCTCTAGCACACCCCATGCGTCACTTGGCGGCATTGTCAGATACTCATAGCGAGTATAGTGGTTGATTCTGTCCTTAGTGACTTGATCAAGAGAGTTGAAGAAGATCTCATGAATAACGTAGGGTGGCTGTCCATGAGTAGGGCAAGATCGCAGAAGTTCCTTGTAGCGCTCCCATGCCTTTGCCAGCGGTTCCCCTTGCTTCTGTTTGAAGGCGGTGATTTTCTGGCGGAGATGTGCTGTTTTGGCGGGTGGGAAGAATTTGTTCAGAAACTCTTGCTCTACTTGGGCCCATGTTGTCAGTGATCTTGGTTTCAGCCCTTCAAGCCACTTCAGTGCAGGTCCAGCCAGCGACCAGCGGAAAGACTTCATCTTGACATATTCTAGAGTTGTACCTTCAGCAAGAGTACGGCACATGTCAGAAAAGTTCGTAATATGTTGAAGAGGACACTCATTAAATCTACCAAAAAAGGCATTATTTTTAAGCTCTATAAGAAATTGAGTGCGAATTTCAAAAGAGTTTTCAGGGATAAGAATCGCCGATTCAGGCACGACGAGGGTTGGATGCATATAATCCTCAGCAGTAGTTGGATATTGGGCAAGCTCAGCTTCTGCTTGCCTTGCGCGGTCAGCTTCTTGTTCCCTCGCTGCCCTTTCATTGGCTATAGTGGTATCCTTTGCGGCTAGCTCCCTTGTAAGCCTAGCAATCAGCTGTTCTTGTGTTTCAGCGGCCGCCATGATCCTTTTGAGTTTAGAGTGGATGTGTAGGTAACGCTCTGGTTCGTCTAAGCTGTCAAACTCGGGTGGTGGACCAGAACGGCGCATACACCTGAAAAGTAACTCAAAGTAGATGTGAGATTTAACTACCTAAGGCGCGAATGATTGCTTCCCCGGCAACGGCGCAAATTTGTAGTTGCAGGAGGATGGTCAAGTTTGAAATAAATATGAAGTAAAGTTCAGACTGACTTCCCTGTCTCAGCAAATAAATACAAGACTTCTTCCCGTTGTAGTAAGAGAATAGTCAGGATCGAATCCACGAGGAAGCACGTCAGCAGTTCTCAGGTAGTTGTAAATTCTCACAGACAGAGCAGCAGAAAAGACAGAAACACAGAAAGAAACAGAAATAAAAGCAGAAAATAACAAACAAAAGCAAAGAACTAAAAGAAAAGAGAAAAGACAAAGCAAAGCAGAAACAAAATCGAGGACTCAGAAGCTACTCGATCTTGAGTAGCTGTCCTCTATATCGACAAAGAACAGTAATGAAAACAGAAAACAGAAACGAAAGCAACCAACATGACAGACAACAATCAACTCGATCTCGACCACCCCTACTCGAGATCGACAAGGGCAAGCAAAGACAAGTTCAGAATCGACGACAGAAACTCGATCTCGACAAAGCCCACTCGAGATCGACAAAGGCTTCCTCTAGATCGACAACAGTAACCCTAGATCGAGTAAAAGACAGAAACTTAAAAGGCAAATTTTCGAACACAGAACTCAGAAATTTAACGAAAGAAATCAATATAATAAAAAGACTTCCAAAGCCAGGGTATCAACACCACAACGATAACCATGCAAAGTAATACATAAAGGCATAAACGATCATGCTTTCCATCAAATAACTTTCGTCATTTACAAATAGGCATATAGAGGCTTTCGCATAAACCCTAATTGTTACTAACCCTTTTCACATAATTAATCCAAGTTGCATTAAGATCACTTTCGCTTCAATAATACAAACAAGGATCACCTTCAACTCTCGCAAAAGAATCATGCTCATAGGGATAGAAGATGAATTGCACAAAAAGATCTGACCTTTACCACATCGCCTCACATGGCCACCGTCGGGCTCACCCCAGCCCTAGAAGTGGGTGGACTACTCACGCCTCATTGCAATAACAGACATTTGATTGATGAAAAGAACTAAATTGCATAAAATAAACTCCAACTTACAATCTCTCTTTATGTAACTAACTAATTGTCTCTCTGAATTTTTATGAATAAAACTGAGCCCCTAGGGCCTTATTTATAGCCTTCTATTCCTTGCTACTCAAGGATAGAATATCTATATCTATATCTAAAACTATATCTAATTTGCTAAAAGATAAATAAATTGTTTTAAGGAAATAAATCAACTAAGGAAAAGATAAATCTAACTAAGGTAAGTCTTCATGTCTTGATAGATCAACTTTCCATAGATAGGCTTTGATCAACTTTGGATAGATCTTCGGCCATTTTCGGATTCCCTCATGCCCAAGTAAAGCTAAACCGAGTAGGACTCGTCACGACGAAGCGTTTCTGGAAACTGGGTCTACTCGACCTCGACCACGGCTCGTCGACCTCGACAAGACTTGTTCGTCGACTGGACCTCCCGGCTAGCTCTGCTCGACAGGCTCGGACTTGGGCTCCTGGTGCTCGTCGATCTCGACTGGGTGGCTTGTCGATCTCGACAAGGGTTCGTCGAGATCGAGTAAAGGTGTGCTCAGCTTCTCGTCCTTGGCTTCTCGGGAAGCTTCTCTCTTCGTCGACTCCGGGTGTGGCGCTGGGCTTCGTCGATCTCGACTAGGGCTTGTCGAGATCGAGTAGACTCCGGAAGTCGGGTTGGTCTGGCTTTCTCGATCAGGCTCTGTCGACCAAGGCTGCTCGGACATGCTCGTCTAGGTCGAGTAAGAGCTACTCGAGATCGAGTAGCCTGGGTTCTCGGCTCGATTCGACTGGTTCCGCTGCTTCTTTGACCTTGGACTTCTGTAGTGGTTTTTTCGAGCTTTTCTGACCTTCTGTAGAATTGCTGTAAAATGCCTCGATTTCTGCGAATTAAACAGAAACTGGTGTAGATTCCATAATTTGGCAAATAAACATAAACTACATAGGTTCTGTACTATCTAAGCCCAAATGAATGCAATGTATGCAGAAATCGATATAAAAGTTACTGTAAAACATGGCAGATTCAGCTCACAACAGGCAGCGAGCGGTCTGCTGCAGCGAGTCGAGTCGCTGGTAGCGAGTGCTGCCTAGTCGTCCTCGTCCTCGTCTTGCCTCCTCTCCTCGTCGACTCCGGGTGTGGTGCTGAGGTGTCGTCGATCTCGACTAGGGCTTGTCGAGATCGAGTAGGGCTCCAGAGCTGGGTTGGTCTGGCTCTCGACATTGCTCCTAGTCGACAAGGCCTGTGCTCGGAAATGCTCGTCTAGATCGAGTAAAGTCTACTCGAGATCGAGTAGCCTGGGCTTTCATCTCGATTCGACTGGTTCCGCTATTTCTTTGATCTTGGACTTCTGTAGTGGTTTTCCGAGCTTTTCTGACCTTCCTTAGAGTTTCTGTAAAACGTCTCGAATTCTGCAAATTTAAACAGAAACTGGTGTATATTCCATAATTTGGCAAATAAGCATAAACTACATAGATTCTGTACTATCTAACCCAAATGTATGCAAAGTATGCAGAAAACGATATTAAAGTTACTGTAAAATATGGCAAATTCATCTTACAACAAACACCCCATACTTAAGCTTGCTTGTCCTCAAACAATACTTTTATTTGTCATTCAGGGGAAGAAATAAAAAACTCTCAACATATCAGATTCATTCTTATATAACCCAACAGTCAATTACCATCCTCGAAAAGGTACTAGTGTCACAAATCCATGCATGTGCAATTATATCGAAGCAACATCTACTCACAAAAGGAGGGTTATGCAAAAACATTCATAAGTGACAAAGCATTGATAATCAAGAAGACTTCAATTTAAGCTCAAACAAGGAGTAGATTTGGTAAAAGGCTAAAAGGTGGGCAATTTCTGGCAATGTGGTGCTAATGATCCGGGGAAATGGAGTATTTCCAAATTGAATTTCCACATTCCTTTTCATATGTTTCATCACCTTTCATATTGCTTTTATCAATAATAATGCTTTTACCTCTCTGACCTCAGCACTGCCTTCTCGCGAGTCGCAAACATGGGTGTCATGAATGGCCCCGGATACTGATGTGCAGGGCCTCTAAATTTCGAATGAAAGCACCTCCTAGGCCGAGTATGATCTTGCTTCTATCCATGGGCCTGAAAAGTGTAGAAGACATATACCCATAATAGCAAAACTAAAAGTGTTTCAAACCAAAAACAAAGTCTAAAAAAGTCCTAAAAAGTCTATGTACAAGCTCTAGATTTTATAGTCGCTAGGCCGACTTTCCATTTAGCTCAAGGTGGCATTTGCAGGGCCCATGTAGCCTGGGCCTCAAATAAGACTTCATTCTTGTCCATTAGCTGTAATCCTCCAGAATGGATCTTGTTCACCATGAAAGGTCCCATCCGTTTCTTGTTGAATTTGTTAGGGAACCAATGATCCTTTGATTTAGAGACATAGAGCTTGTCTCCAACTTCATACTCTTTGGGCTCATCATTGGATATCCTACATAAGCGCACATACCAAGGCAAACCTCTCCCATGTATAGATAGATCTTTTATGGAAATAGGAGAAGAGAGATCCATACCTTGGCTTACCTTTGCAGCGACGGAATCGGGGACCACAATGTTTGGTCGATCTCGACTAGAGTTAGTCGATCTCGATGAGTCCGCAGGTTCTGGTGGTGGGCTGCTCGAGAATGCAGGAGCTGGTGAAGTCGAGGGCTTGTCGACATCGAGTGGCCTACTCGATGTCGAGTAGGGTTCTGCTCCTGGTGGCTGCAGCATCGAGGAAGCAGGAGTTGGTGGAGCCTGGTGGTGGTCGATCTCGACAAGCCTAGTTGATGTCGAGTAGCCCTCAGCTTCTGTGTTGCTGCTCGATGACGCTGGTGCTGGTGGAGGCTTCTGTGTCTTGTCGAGATCGACTAGGGTCCTCGATGTCGAGGAGTCTTGGTCGATCTTGACCCCATACTTAGTTCCTGTCAAGGCATCCGAAAAATAATTAATCCATAACGACGTACCTTCATTTGTGTCGATTGGATTTTCTGCGTCCTCCTTTAGGATTGCCATGATCTCCTCCACCTGGGCCTCTATGTCCCTTTTTTCCAGCTCCTCAGGGGTCATATTTCTGACCTTGGGTTCCCCGCAGGTGATGTAGCCAGCTGAGATAGATTTCACCTCTTCCATTGGACCTGTATGCCTTTCAGTTTTATTAAAGGAATACTCAATTACCTCATCGCTGATGTTGAAGGTGAGCACTCCTTTCCTTACGCTTATGTTGGCATCCACCGTCGCCAAGAAGGGTCTCCCTAGAATAATTGGACAAGCAGGATCTTCTTGCATATCAATAACTAGGAAATCTGCAGGGACAAAGAATTTACCTACTTGTACTGGTACGTTGTCGACCATGCCTGTTGGAATGACCACCGTGTTGTTGGCCATATAAAGTCTAGCATCCACAAGCTCTAGGGCACCTATCTTAATCTGGGACCAAATTGTTAAAGACATTATACTCACACTAGCTCCAAGATCACATAAAGCATTAACTTTGTATGGACCAAATCCAATGGTTATAGCAAACTTACCTGGATCCGGCCTCTTCTCTAGTATGTCCAAATGGCTGCATTCCTCTGTAATTTCAGTCATTGATCGCTTTTTGCTTAGTATCTCCTTTAGGAACATGACATAGGATGGCATTTCATTGAGAGCTTCTGTGAAGGGGATGGTGACTGTTGTGAGCAGAATCTGCCATGTTTTACAGTAACCTTTATATCGATTTCTGCAAGCATTTCATTCATTTGGGCTAAGATAGTACAGAATCTATGTAGTTTATGTTTATTTGCCAAATTATGGAATCTACACCAATTTCTGTTTAATTCGCAAAAATCGAGGCATTTTACAGCAATTCTACAGAAGGTCAGAAAAGCTCGGAAAAAAGCTACAGAAGTCCAAGGTCAAAGCAGCAACAGAACCAATCGTATCGAGCCGAGAAACCAGACTACTCGACCTAGAGTAGCCCTTACTCGATCTCGACAAAGATGCCCTAGTACAACCTTGTCGACGGAGCCTGATCGAGAGCCAGACGAGCCCAGCTCCGGGACCCTACTCGATCTCAACAAGCCCTGGTCGAGATCGACAAGCCCACTGACCATACCCGGAGTCGACAAGGAGAAGAGGAGGCAAGCCGAGGACGAAGACGACCTGGCAGCACTCGCTGCTAGCGACCCGACTCGCTGCAGCGGACCGCTCGCTGCCGCGGAAATCTTCGCTGCCAGCGAGATGCACCAAGACGAGGGAGCTCGCCAACTCGCTCCAGCGGAAATGGGTTCTCGCATCCGCGGATCAACGCTCCCGCTGCAGCAGAAGAAGCAACTCGCGGAAGCGGAAGGGAAGTCCTTGTCGACTTCGACGAGTCCTTGTCGACATCGACGAGCGCCAGGAGCCAAGTCCGAGTCTGTCGAGCACCAGCTAGCCAGGACGACGAAACCGAGCCAGTCAACCCTACTCGAGATCGACCAGACCCTTGTCGAGATCGAGTAGACCTCCAGAGCCGCGTTACTCGACTTGACGAATCCTACTCGACTTGGGATTCCTTGGGCCTGAAGATTGCCGATTCTATCCTAATCTATCAAGTTACATCATGAAGGAGAAGATTTATCCACTTGAAACAATTTAGATATAGTTAGATATAATTTCTTTATCGCTTTGATTTATCATTAAGCATTTTAGATATAGATATAGATATTCTATCTTTGATTAGCAAGGATTAGAAGGCTATAAATAAAGCCCATGGGGCTCAGTTTTATTCATTCAATTTCAGTCAGAGACAAGTAGTTCCACAGAGACGATTTAGGGAGTTCGAAGGTTTTAGGGTTTTGGCATTCAACGAGTGTTGGATTGCCGGGATTGTAAAGTCCTTGAATTTAGTTAATGCAAGTTGTTATTTCTCATCAATCAATGTCTGAGTTTGCGATGAGGCGTGAGTAGTCCACCCACTTCTAGGGTTGGGGCGAGCCCGACGATAGCCATGCATAATTGAGGTAAAGATCCGACCTTTATCATGTTTTGAGCATCTTCCTACTGGTTGATGTGTTTATTACCCGTCTAATGGAGATCCATGTTAACAGCTTGGATTATAAACATAAAATCGGTAGAGACAATTAGGGTTTCTTGAGAGAGTTGTCTAATTGTTGGAGAAGGCGAGAGCTTAGTCCTTTGATGCGATTTACATGATAATTCGTTTGGTTCCGCCTTATGCATACTTGGTTATCGTTGTTGCGAACCCCAATCCTGGAAGCCTTTTACATACAGTTTATTTCAAAAGTCCCAAAGCATTTGTTTTTACTTTCTTTATTTTTATTTCGTTTTGTTCCTTGCCCTCGTCGATCTCGACCAAACCCTGGTCGATCTCGACTACTGATCCTCGACCCAGAGTCGCCGTAGCTTATTTGTGCAGGAGATCGACAAGACAAGCCGAAGTCGACAAGACCGTACTCGATCTCGAGTAGAGCCTTATCGAGATCGACCACCGTTGCCGAGCTGCTGTGCCCTGTTCGACTGTCCGAGCTTCTGTCGACTAACCCTTGGTCGAGCTCGAGGACCCTGTTGTCGATTTCTGTCCGTGAGATTACACCGCTACCTAGGATCCGCTGACACGCTTCCTCGTGGATCGATCCTGACTTCCCGCTGCTGCATCAGGAGGAGGTCTTGTAATTATTTGCAAGGGACGGAATCTGGTTTGCTTTGATTTATTTATACTTTATTTGCATACTCGATTTCCTCCTAACAACAAATTGGCGCCGTTGCCGGGGAAGCTATCATTCGCGCCTTAGGTAGTTAAGTCTCACGTTTCTCTTGAGTTACTTCGCATGTGTATGCGTCGTTCTGGTCTACCACCTGAGTTTGACGCCTTAGACGAATCGGAGCGCTACCTACACATCCACTCGAAACTCAAAAGGATGATGGCGGCCGCTGAAACACAAGAGCAAATGATCGAAAGGCTTACAAGGGAAATAGCCGCCAAAGATGCTGCTCTCGCCACTGAGAGAGCAGCCAGGGAACAGCAAGCTGAGCGTGCAAGGCAAGCAGAAGCTGAGCTTGCCCAATATCCAACCACTGCTGAGGATTATATGCATCCAACTCTCGTCGTGCCTGAATCGGCGATTCTAATCCCTGAAAACTCTTTTGAAATTCGCACTCAATTTTTGATAGAGCTTAAAAATAACGCTTTTAATGGCAAATTTAATGAGTGCCCTCTTGAACATATTACTAACTTTCATGATATGTGTCGTACTCTTGCAGAAGGTACAACTCTGGAATATGTCAAGATGAAATCTTTTCGCTGGTCGCTCGCTGGACCTGCACTGAAATGGCTTGAAGGGCTGAAGCCGAGATCTCTCACCACCTGGGCCCAAGTAGAGCAAGAGTTCCTGAACAAATACTTCCCACCCGCCAAAACAGCACTTCTCCGTCAGAAAATCACCGCCTTCAAACAAAAGCAAGGGGAACCGCTGGCAAGGGCATGGGAACGCTACAAGGAACTGCTGCGATCTTGCCCTACTCATGGACAGCCACCCTACGTCATCCAGGAGATCTTCTTCAACTCTCTGGATCAAATCACTAAGGATAGGATCAATCACTATACTCGTTATGAGTATCTGACGATGCCACCAAGCGACGCATGGGGTGTGCTAGAAAAGCTCACTAACTACGACAACAAATATGGGGCTCCTACAAACCATGAGGAGAACTCCTACGCCAGGCCAGCGCCATCTATGCCACTCTATGAGCCAGCAAAAGAGATTGACCCAGATGTCAGGGAGCAGTTCTACAGAGACCAGAATCGCAAGCTCCTCAAGCAAGTCAAATATCTATCTATCAACCAGCCTTGCATCGAATGCGGATCATAGAGGCACACCACTACTGAGTGCCCACACACCGAGCAAGTCAGAATGGCAGAAATACATGAGCAGGCAGCCTACGCTGGGGGTCCAAATCGCTACATGGGAGACCAACGATCCTACCAACCGCAATGGAACCAAGGTCCCCCTAGGAATTCCCCACCCTACAGAGCTCCAGGACACCCAGAGAGGGATCAAAAGAAGGATGATCTGCAGCTGATCCTAGAAGAGATGCGTCGTAATCAGGGCACCATCAACAACCAATTCCAGAATATCACTACAAAGTTTGGGGAATTGGACATCTGGAAAAGGGGAATAGAGACGCAGATGGGTCAAATCGCTGCACAGATCCCACGACCATCCGGACAACTCCCTGGGCAAACAGAACCAAATCCTAAGGGGAAAACCGGACATATCGCAGCTATCAAACTCAGGAGTGGGCATCAACTACACGAGCCAGAGGTTGAGAAACAGCAAAGCAAGGCAGAGCAGCAACTCGAGACAGAGCAGAACCTGGTCTATCTCGAGGAGCCCGTACTCGATGTCGACAAGCCTCTGCTCGACCAAGACCAGAAGCTGAGCTCGGACTCCGCTGCGCAGACCAGCAACCCAAGGTCGACAACCCAACTCGAGGTCGACAAGCCCCTAGTCGATGTCGACAAACCTCTGGTCGATGTCGAGGAGCATCTGGCCGACGTCGACGACTCTGCAGCATCTCCGACAGCTGATCTGGCTTCGAAACAGAAAAAGCCACTTCCTTTCCCTTCTAAAACTCATAAAGACCCCACTGCGGGTAGATTCAATAGATTTGTTAATATGTTACAAGAGCTAAACTTTTCTATTCCTTTTACAGAAGCCCTGCAAGAGATGCCTGGATATGTCAAATTTCTGAAGGAAATCCTGAGCAAGAAGCGGTCCATTTCAGAGATCGCAGGCGAATGCAAAGTACTCCACTTCCCTGAAAAGAGGCCTGACCCTGGTAAGTTTTCTGTTACTGTGGGTTTTGGACAATATAAATATGATTCTCTATGCGATTTAGGAGCAAGTGTGAGCATCATGCCTCTATCAATCTGGCGGAAAGTAAAAATAGGATGTATAAAACCTGTGGATGCTAAATTATACATGGCAAACAATACTGTGGTCATCCCTACAGGTATAGTTGAGAACGTCCCAGTCCAGGTTGGTAAATTCTTTGTTCCGGCTGATTTCCTTATTATTGATTGTGCTGAAGATCCTACTAGCCCTATTATTCTTGGTAGACCATTCTTAGCTACTGCAGATGCCAGAATTAGTGTCAAGAATAGATCGCTCACCTTCACCATAGGCGATGAGGTGTTGAATTTCTCTTTTGGCCCTGCAAAAGAGGAGATTTCTTGGCTGGAGGTGAAAAGCATCAGCATCGACGGGACTGAGCAAACAGCGGAGGAGGGAGCCAAATCTGTACTCGAGGTCGACAAGCCCTACTCGAACTCGAAAAGCGCTTTACTCGACTTCGACAAACCTTTGTCGACCTCGACCACCACTGCTGAGCCAGAAACTTTCCAGGAGCCTAAGTATGGGGTCCCTGTACTCGATCTCGACCAGCAGTACTCGACATCGAGTAGACCCAAGCCCAAAAATTTCTGTTTTGGGTCCGAACAGGTAAGTTCAGGTATGAATTCTACTCCCCCTCAGTCCATAAATAAAGTTTTTAATGATTTAAGAGGAAATAAAACACCGTGGCGAGAGAATTTGCAGAAACTAAGGGCTACAAAGAAAAAGAAGAAAGAGAAGGGAGATGATGCAAGCAACAACCTTTCAGCTGAACTTGCATACTACCATCAGGACCTTGATGATCCAGGAGAAGGGCCAAGCATGAGCGGGCCCCACAATAATGGTCCTTGAGCCTAAACGGTAAAGTCGGCCTAGCGACTATAAAATCTAGAGCGTGTATATAAACTTTATGAATTCTTTTGATTCTTTTTAAGTTTTTGTTTTTGTTTTTTGGTTTTTGGTTTTATGTCTTTTAGAATATTTCATATGGATAGTCTCGTTTTTGTGGAATCTAACACTTTTGGTTGGCAAGCATAAAAGGATCGCGAAAAGTGGAATAAGAAGTCCCTGAGAAACAGTCAAAATCGACGAAGGCCAAGTCGACGGCGACAAGGAAGAGCAGCCCAGACAATACTCGATCTCGAGAAGGCCAACTCGACATCGACAAGCATCAGAGCTCCTCGACTTCGAAAACCACCAGACGCAGACGAGCCTACTCGAGATCGAGTACACCGTACTCGAGATCGACATGCAACCTCTACTCGACATGCCCAGTTTTGTCCTCGTCGACATGATCCTGTGAGTTCCTTCCTTTACTCTTGTTTTTATTTGATTTTATACAGTGGGGACACTGTAAATTTTAAGTATGGGGTAGGGGAAGGGCTTACATTATGCATATTTGATTTATTTGACATTACTTGTGCATTATTTCTTAAAATTGCTACATGGCTATTTTGGAATGCATTATCTATTTATGTGCTTATATGCATAATTTCCAAAAGTTTGAAAAATGACCCCCATTGAAAATTTTTGAATAATGTCATGGAAGTTAATTGAACTCGACGATGCGAAATTGGATTCATTAGAGATATAGCATGAAATTGCCTAGTAAAGGGAAGTCACAATGAAATGCATTATTTCTTGAAAACCATGAAAGGAGGTAAAATTTGAAGTTGCTTTTGACATGTTGCATAATAAGATGACGGAGGACTTTATATTTCCATATAATGCTCATTGCTTGAATCCTAGCCTTACCTATGCCTATGCATCACAAAGCCATATTACGCCTTATTTCAATTATTGCTCCACATGATCTAAAATATTTTCCATTCTTTACCTTATCCGGGGATTATGTTGAGAATGATGTTACATTATGGAGATTGTTATATGGATGTTTTGCTTATCATTATTGGAGTTTGACAGGAAATTGTTTAAAATATATGGAAAATTTAATGAGTGAAAGAAAATCCAATCACCTCAGGAGATAAAGGTAGATTGACCCTGCTCTCTAAGATAATAGTTTGGAGAGATGGGACACATTGTGAGGAGTCCAAAGCACTAAGTATCCGGGGCCATTCATGACACCCATGTTTGCGACTCGCGAGAAGGCAGTGCTGAGGTTAGAGAGGTAAAATCATTATTATTGAGAAAAGCATTATGAAAGGTGATGAATCAAATGGAGAAGGAACGTGGAAATTCAGTTTGGAAAGTACTCCATTTCCCCGGATCATTAGTACCACATTGCCAAAAATTGCCCACCTTTTGCCTTTTACCAATCTACTCCTTCATGAGCTTAAATTAAAGTCTTCTTGATTATCAAATGCTTTGTCATGAATGAATTATGTTTTGCATAACCCTCCCTTTTGTGAGTAGATGTTGCTTTGACATATTTGCACATGCATAAATCTGTGACACTAGTACCTTTTCGAAGATGGTAATTGATCGCAGGGTTATATAAAAATGAATCTAAGATGTTGAGAGTTTTGATTTCTTCCCCTGAATGACAAATAAAAGTATTGCTTGAGGACAAGCAAGCTTAAGTATGGGGTGTTTGTTGTGAGCAGAATCTGCCATGTTTTACAGTAACCTTTATATCGATTTCTGCATGCATTTCATTCATTTGGGCTAAGATAGTACAGAATCTATGTAGTTTATGTTTATTTGCCAAATTACGGAATCTACACCAGTTTTTGTTTAATTCGCAGAAATCGAGGCATTTTACAGCAATTCTACAGAAGGTCAGAAAAGCTCGGAAAACAGCTACAGAAGTCCAAGGTCAAAGCAGCAACAGAACCAGTCGTATCGAGCCGAGAAACCAGACTACTCGACCTAGAGTAGCCCTTACTCGATCTCGACAAAGATGCCCTAGTACAACCTTGTCGACGGAGCCTGATCGAGAGCCAGACGAGCCCAGCTCCGGGACCCTACTCGATCTCGACAAGCCCTGGTCGAGATCGACAAGCCCACTGACCACACCCGGAGTCGACAAGGAGAAGAGGAGGCAAGACGAGGACGAAGACGACCTGGCAGCACTCGCTGCCAGCGACCCGACTCGCTGCAGCGGACCGCTCGCTGCCGCGGAAATCTTCGCTGCCAGCGAGATGCACCAAGACGAGGGAGCTCGCCAACTCGCTCCAGCGGAAATGGGTTCTCGCATCCGCGGATCAACGCTCCCGCTGCAGCGGAAGAAGCAACTCGCGGAAGCGGAAGGGAAGTCCTTGTCGACTTCGACGAGTCCTTGTCGACATCGACGAGCGCCAGGAGCCAAGTCCGAGTCTATCGAGCACCAGCTAGCCAGGACGACGAAACCGAGCCAGTCAACCCTACTCGAGATCGACCAGACCCTTGTCGAGATCGAGTAGACCTCCAGAGCCACGTTACTCGACTTGACGAATCCTACTCGACTTGGGATTCCTTGGGCCTGAAGATTGCCGATTCTATCCTAATCTACCAAGTTACATCATGAAGGAGAAGATTTATCCACTTGAAACAATTTAGATATAGTTAGATATAATTTCTTTATCGCTTTGATTTATCATTAAGCACTTTAGATATAGATATAGATATTCTATCTTTGATTAGCAAGGATTAGAAGGCTATAAATAAAGCCCATGGGGCTCAGTTTTATTCATTCAATTTCAGTCAGAGACAAGTAGTTCCACAGAGACGATTTAGGGAGTTCGAAGGTTTTAGGGTTTTGGCATTCAACGAGAGTTGGATTGCCGGGATTGTAAAGTCTTTGAATTTAGTTAACGCAAGTTGTTATTTCTCATCAATCAATGTCTGAGTTTGCGATGAGGCGTGAGTAGTCCACCCACTTCTAGGGTTGGGGCGAGCCCGACGATAGCCATGCATAATTGAGGTAAAGATCCGACCTTTATCATGTTTTGAGCATCTTCCTACTGGTTGATGTGTTTATTACCCGTCTAATGGAGATCCATGTTAACACCTTGGATTATAAACATAAAATCGGTAGAGACAATTAGGGTTTCTTGAGAGAGTTGTCTAATTGTTGGAGAAGGCGAGAGCTTAGTCCTTTGATGCGATTTACATGATAATTCGTTTGGTTCCGCCTTATGCATACTTGGTTATCGTTGTTGCGAACCCCAATCCTGGAAGCCTTTTACATACAGTTTATTTCGAAAGTCCCAAAGCATTTGTTTTTACTTTCTTTATTTTTATTTCGTTTTGTTCCCTGCCCTCGTCGATCTCGACCAAACCCTGGTCGATCTCGACTACTGATCCTCGACCCAGAGTCGCCGTAGCTTATTTATGCAGGAGATCGACAAGAGAAGCCGAAGTCGACAAGACCGTACTCGATCTCGAGTAGAGCCTTGTCGAGATCGACTACCGTTGCCGAGCTGCTGTGCCCTGTTCGACTGTCCGAGCTTCTGTCGACTAACCCTTGGTCGAGCTCGAGGACCCTGTTGTCGATTTCTGTCCGTGAGATTACACTGCTACCTAGGATCCGCTGACACGCTTCCTCGTGGATCGATCCTGACTTCCCGCTGCTGCATCAGGAGGAGGTCTTGTAATTATTTGCAAGGGACGGAATCTGGTTTGCTTTGATTTATTTATATTTTATTTGCATACTCGATTTCCTCCTAACAACAGTGACGTTGAGTTTCTGAAGCATCTTGATGAAGCGCTGAAATTTCTTTTCTGCCGGGTCCTTTGGAGATTTTGTGGGGAAAGGCAGCCTCTTTTTCGGATTTGGAACAGACGTCGGAGGGGCTGCAGCTTTGTCGACTTCGACTAGGGGCTCCTCGACATCGACTAGGTCCTTATCGATCTCGACTAGATTGGGCGTTGTCGAGTTGATGTTTAGTGCAGAAGAAGGTTTCTGAAGTTTCTCCTCTACGTCGACTAGGCCCTCCTCGATGTCGACTACAGTGTTGTCGATGTCGACTTGCTGTTCTTCGTCGTTCTGCTGCTTTCCGACCTCTGGCTCTTGCAGTTGATGTCCACTTCTGAGTTTTACAGCAGTGATGTGCCCAGTCTTTCCCTTAGGATTTGGTTTTGAAGACCCAGGGAGCGCACCCGACTGTCTGGGGATTTCTGGCGGAGATGCGCTGTTTTGGCGGGTGGGAAGAATTTGTTCAGAAACTCTTGCTCTACTTGGGCCCATGTTGTCAGTGATCTTGGTTTCAGCCCTTCAAGCCTCTTCAGTGCAGGTCCAGCCAGCGACCAGCGGAAAGACTTCATCTTGACATATTCCAGAGTTGTACCTTCAACAAGAGTACGGCACATGTTAGAAAAGTTCGTAATATGTTCAAGAGGACACTCATTAAATCTACCAAAAAAGGCATTATTTTTAAGCTTTATAAGAAATTGAGTGCGAATTTCAAAAGAGTTTTCAGGGATAAGAATCGCCGATTCAGGCACGACGAGGGTTGGATGCATATAATCCTCAGCAGTAGTTGGATATTGGGCAAGCTCAGCTTCTGCTTGCCTTGCGCGCTCAGCTTCTTGTTCCCTCGCTGCCCTTTCATTGGCTATAGTGGTATCCTTTGCGGCTAGCTCCCTTGTAAGCCTGGCAATCAGCTGCTCTTGTGTTTCAGTGGCCGCCATGATCCTTTTGAGTTTAGAGTGGATGTGTAGGTAACGCTCTGGTTCGTCTAAGCTGTCAAACTCGGGTGGTAGACCAGAACGGCGCATACACCTGAAAAGTAACTCAAAGTAGACGTGAGATTTAACTACCTAAGGCGCGAATGATTGCTTCCCCGGCAACGGCGCCAATTTGTTGTTGCAGGAGGATGGTCAAGTATGAAATAAATATAAAATAAAGTTCAGACTGACTTCCCTGTCTCAGCAAATAAATACAAGACTTCCTCCCGTTGTAGTAGAAGGTTGTCAGGATCGAATCCACGAGGAAGCACGTCAGCAGTTCTTAGGTTGCAACAGATTCTCACAGCCAAGCAGCAGAAAAGACAGAAATAAAAGCAGAAAAGACAAAGCAAAACAGAAACAAAAGCAAAGACAGAAAATAACGAAAGAAAATAAAGAAAAAAGCAAGGCAGCAATTTTACTCGATCTCGACAAGCTGGTACTCGAAATCGACAAACTGTAAAAAAACAGAAACTTTCAACTCGACGACAGCAGAAGAAATCTCAACTCGACCTAGACAAGACTCTACTCGATGTCGACTAGGGTCCTACTCGAGATCGACAAGGCTCTCCTCTGTATCGACTAGAAAACTCAGAAAACTTAAATTGCAAATTCGAACACAGAACTCAGATTTTCGACAGAAATAAATCAATATAATAAAAGACTTCCAAGACCAGGGTATCAACACCACAACGATAACCATGCAAAGTAACACATAAAAGCATAAAAGATCATGCTTTCCATCAAACAACTTTCATTGTTAACAAATAGGCATATAGAGGCTTTCGCATAAACCCTAATTGTTACTAACCCTTTTCACATAATTAATCCAAGTTGTATTAAGATCACTTTCGCTTCAATAATACAAAGAAGGATCACCTTCAACTCTCGCAAAAGAATCATGCTCATAAGGATAGAAGACGAATTGCATAGAAAGATCTGACCTTTACTGCATCATCTCACATGGCCACTGTCGGGCTCACCCCAGCCCCAGAAGTGGGTGGACTACTCACGCCTCATCGCAATTTCAGACATTGAGGTATAAAAAGAAACTTGCATTAACTATATTCACAAGCCTTTACAATCCCGGCAATCAACTTTTGCAGAAAGCCGAAACCCTAAAAACCTTAGAACTCCTAAACTGTCTCTGTGGGACTACTTCTCTACCTCTGAAATTGAATTGTGATGGAATCCCTAAAAAACCAGCCCCTAGGGCTTTATTTATAGTCTTCTAACCCTTGCAAATCAAGGATAGAATATCTATATCTATATCTAAAACTATATCTAAAATGCTTAAGGATAAATAAAAGCAATAAAGAAATTAAATCTAAATATATCTAAATTGTCTCAAGTGGATAAAACTCTCTTCCATGATAGATGTAGATAGAATCGGATAGATTCTCGGTCTTCTCGGCTTCCAAGGAATCCCAACTCTACTCGGACTGCTCACGTCGGCGCGATTCCAGATATGGGTCTACTCGACATCGACAAGGGCTCATCGACATCGACTAGGATTCGTCGTCGACTGGACTCCTCGGGTGACTCTGCTCGACAAGGCTCGGACAAGGATCCTTGGCGTCGTCGACCTCGACAAGGCTCATCGACATTGAGTTGGGTCCTTCCTTTCCGCTTCCGCGAGTTGCCTCTTCCGCTGCAGCGAGGTCGTCGATCCGCAGGTGCGAGAGCTCCCTTCCGCTGGAGCGAGTTGTCAGCGAAGATTTCCGCGGCAACGAGCGGTCCGCTGCAGCGAGTCGAGTCGCTGGCAGCGAGTGCTGCCTGGTCGTCCTCGTCCTCGTCTTGCCTCCTCTCCTCGTCGACTCCGGGTGTGGCGCTGAGGTGTCGTCGATCTCGACTAGGGCTTGTCGAGATCGAGTAGGGCTCCGGAGCTGGGTTGGTCTGGCTCTCGACATTGCTCCTAGTCGACAAGGCCTGTGCTCGGACATGCTCGTCTAGATCGAGTAAGGTCTACTCAAGATCGAGTAGCCTGGGCTCTCATCTCGATTCGACTGGTTCCGCTGTTTCTTTGATCTTGGACTTCTGTAGTGGTTTTCCGAGCTTTTCTGACCTTCCTTAGAGTTGCTGTAAAACGTCTCGAATTCTGCAAATTTAAACAGAAACTGGTGTAGATTCCGTAATTTGGCAAATAAGCATAAACTACATAGATTCTGTACTATCTAACCCAAATGTATGCAAAGTATACAGAAAACGATATTAAAGTTACTGTAAAATATGGCGAATTCAGCTTACAACAATAACCATGCAAAGTAACACATAAAGGCACAAAAGATCATGTTTTCCATCAAACAACTTTCATTGTTAACAAATAGGCATATAGAGGCTTTCGCATAAACCCTAATTGTTACTAACCCTTTTCACATAATTAATCCAAGTTGCATTAAGATCACTTTCGCTTCAATAATACAAACAAAGATCACCTTCAACTCTCGCAAAAGAATCATGCTCATAGGGATAGAAGACGAATTGCATAAAAAGATCTGACCTTTACTGCATCATCTCACATGGCCACCGTCGGGCTCACCCCAGCCCCAGAAGTGGGTGGACTACTCACGCCTCATCGCAAACTCAGACATTGATTAATGAAAACAAACTTGCATTAAACTATATTCAAAAGCCTTTACAATCCCGGCAATCAACTTTCGCAGAAAGCCAAAACCCTAAAAACCTTAGAACCCCTAAACTGTCTTTGTGGAACTACCTCTCTACCTCTGAAATTGAATTGTTGATGGAATTCATGAAAAACCAACCCCTAAGGCTTTATTTATAGCCTTCTAACCCTTGCTAATCAAGAATAGAATCTCTATATCTATATCTAAAATGCTTAAGGATAATTAAAAGCGATAAAGAAATTAAATCTAAATATATCTAAATTGTCTCAAGTGGATAAATCTTCTCCTTCATGATGTAGCTTGATAGAATCGGATAGATTCTTGGCCTTCTCGACTTCCTTCATGCCCAAGGAATCCCAATTCTACTCGGACTGCTCACGTCGATGCGTTTCCAGAAGCTGTTCTACTCGACTTCGACAAGGGCTCGTCGATGTCGACTAGGATTCGTCGTCGACTGGACTCCTCGGGTGACTCTGCTCGACAAGGCTCCTGGGCGTCATCGATCTCGACAAGGCTCATCGACATCGAGTTGGGTTCTTCCTTTCCGCTTCCGCGAGCTGCCTCTTCCGCTGCAGCGAGGTCGTCGATCCGCAGGTGCGAGAGCCCCCTTCCGCTGGAGCGAGTTGGCTTCTCCGTTGGCTTGGTGCATCCCGCTGGCAGCAGGGATTTCCGCGGCAGCGAGAGGCTCGCTGCAGCGAGTGCCGCCTGGTCGTCCTCGTCCTCGTCCTCGTCCTCGGCTTGTCGACTCCGGGTGTGGCGCTGAGGCGTCGTCGATCTCGACTAGTGCTTGTCGAGATCGAGTAGGGCTCCGGAGCTGGGTTGGTCTGGCTCTCGACATTGCTCCTAGTCGACAAGGCCTGTGCTCGGACATGCTCGTCTAGATCGAGTAAGGCCTACTCGAGATCGAGTAGCCTGGGCTCTCAGCTTGATTCGACTGGTTTCGCTGCTTCTTTGACCTTGGACTTCTGTAGTGGTTTTCCGAGCTTTTCCGACCTTCCTTAGAGTTGCTGTAAAACGTCTCGAATTCTGCGAATTTAAATAGAAACTGGTGTAGATTCCATAATTTGGCAAATAAACATAAACTACATAGATTCTGTACTAGCTAACCCAAATGTATGCAAAGTATGCAGAAAACGATATTAAAGTTACTGTAAAATATGGAAAATTCAGCTTACAACAGTCCTCGTGATATGATCTAAGGCGCTAGAAGTAGAAAACCAACCATATTTGTTAGGGGTCCAATATAATCTGTCTTCGAAGTTAGTCACATGAATATGAATCTCCATGATTTTGTCTACCAAGTCCGCAGGGAGTACCTCTGCTAATTTGTTTTTGTTCCATGCTCTGTTTGGGTCGATGAATTTACTAACCGTTGCTTTCTCGTCTATTTGGTCCATAGTGCATTTCTCTTTAAGCTTTCCCTCAATATCCAGCCATCTATCCTTCCAGAATTTTATAATTTTTCCGTTCCCAACATGCCAGAACAGGCCAGAGCAGAATTCTTCTTTGATTTCCATCAATTTTGTCCATTGTCAGGATGTATTCTTTCTCCTTTTGTAGTCACATAACTTCTCTTCTTTTATATACTTTTCTCTAATTATCTATACCCATTCATTCTGAGGTTCTGCAAGTATTTTCCAGAGTAATTTCATTTGTAGAGCTTTGTTCCTGTCTTTTGATTTGTGGAGCCCTAGTCCACCATCACCCTTTGATCTACAAACCTTATCCCAACCAATGAGAGGTTTGAAATTTGGGTCTTTGTTCCAGAAGAAGCATCTGTTTAGTCGGTCTAGGTCAATTTGGATACTAGCTGGGAGCATGAAGTTTTGCATAATGTAGCTCGATTTTGCCTCTAGATTTGCTTTAATCAAAACTGCTCTTCCTTGTTGGGTTAGTTCGTTTTCTCTGCATTTAGAAAGCTGGTTTTTAGATTTTCCAAGAATTTCTTCAAACGTGTGCTTGTTCACTCGTCCATTTATGATCGGGCATCCAAGATATTTCTCTAGAGCTGCTTGGTTTGAGATCTGTAAGATGGATTGGATTTGTTGTCTTCGTTTAGGAGTTATTCCTTTTGTAGCTTGGAATGCTGATTTTTGAAAATTAACTCTTTGGCAAACATAATTTGCGGATGGTTTCTATAATTTACATATTTATGGATGATTACGTGAAAAGTTGCCTAAAATTTACCCTATTTTATTACATAAAAAAATATTACCCTATGTTATACTCCCCCCGTTCCACAATACATGTCCCTTTACTTTTTTGACACGCTTTTTGATGATTGACAAACTCATTAAAATATTATTTTTTTTTATATAATTTGATACATATTATATAAAAAATAAGTGTCAAATTATATAAAAAATTAATTAAAAAATTATTATTTTATAGAGTTTTTCGCTCATTAAAAAGTGTGCCAAAAAAGTAAAAGAAATTGTATTGTGGAACGGGGGAGTACTCCGTACTGTATTTTTCTAACTTTTTCGCTATAAGGTAAGGTTTTGATTAATTTTTTTTTTTGTTTTGAAGTAAGATAACAATTCAGTCTAGACAAATGTAAAGAAATCGATAAATCTAAATAGCTGAAACAAATGACAGAAAAAAAAATTACAGAAATGACAGAAAAAAAATATAAAGAACGAAGTCATTCTACAAGATGAACAAGATGATTTGAGTCATTCTTATCTTACTTCAAAAAAAATTACAGAAATGACAGAAAAAAAACAGATCTGATATTTGCACGGCGAAAATTTCGCCATCGGCACGGTGCAGATGCCGGACTCCCAAACCAGCAAAAACTGATGGCGGTCCCGGACTCCCAGATCGGCAAAGGCTGGAGGGAATCTGCAGCTTTGCAGGCATGCAATGTCACCTCACCTGACGAGGTGTCAAATCTTGCCGGCACCCTGACACCGATGCCGAGCTCCGGATCCGGCACGGTCCCATCTGTCAAATCGTTTAAAAAGTTGCAGGAAATCTGCAGCTTTACGTCATAGGCTGCAGTGCCGCTGTCGAGCTCCCAGTCCGGCATGGGTGGTGGCGAGGTATTATAAAAGGAGGGAGCCCCGCCCTCATTTTGTGCACCACACAAACACACCACTCTCCTTCCTCTTACGTCACAGATTTTCTAGGGTGCTTGTTGGAGCGGTCGATAGTCCGGAATACCTTCTAAGGAGAAATGCCGAAGTTCGGGGGCTTGTTAGACCGGTTTAGGCGAAGTCCGCGATCCTCTTCACCAGCGACCCCGCCTCCCGATGAGCGTGAGCCAATACAACCCCCGCCGAATGATCCTAGAGCGCAAGCCGCCGCCGAGGTAAGTAGAGATTTTATGTTAATTTTATGTTATTATTTGTCAACATTTAAATGAAAATTAGATATAGATATGGAATTAGATATAGATATGGAATTAATAATGCATGAAAATTAGATATAGATATAATTATGCTTGAAAATTAGATATGAAATTCTTAATGCATGAAAATTACCTATGGAATATTTATTGAATAAAAATGTAGATAGGGAATTTGTAATGCAATTATGAAATTAGATAATGTAGATTTATGTGGAATGTAGAAAAAATTATTATTTACAAGGAATTTATGTTAACATAATGTAGTGGATAAATATGATTTATGGGCAAATATGAAATTAGATAATGTAGATTTATGTGCACTTATGAAATTAGATAATGTAGATTTATGAAATTTAGATATGGAATATATGTTAACATAATGGATATGGAATTTTATATTGTAGATGATGAGGCGGGCCGTATCCCAGCGGGAACGGGTAAGGCCAACGGCCTCTTTGAGGAGAAGGGATAGGCCTATAGAGCCGGCGAGAGCCAGCACATCGGCAATAAGACAACCACCAATAGAGCCACCTCTACAGGAGCCCGCTAGGGCTAGCACGTCGTTTCTTGGGCGTGACGACGAGGATTTCTTGGGAGATTACACCGTCGACGAGGTCGACACTTCACAAGTGCTAGAGACCCCGTACGTACCCGAAATCCCCAGTCCCCCATTTATACGCCAGCGGACGAGGTCGACACCGGTTTCATGCAGCATTCGAATGCGTGGGAACTAGAAATCAACCAGACCCCCCCCCCCCCATTTATCCGACCGTGGCGGGATCTGGACCGTGGCCGAGCTGGGCGGCCATGACTCAGCAGCCCATCCGCGACGAGGGGGCATCCTCTTCAAACCCAGCTGCTGGTACAGCGGCACACGCGTCTAACCCCTTCGGGGTCGCTGACACATTTGGGGGTATTTCCAGTACAGATCTCGCGCATAACCCCAACTGTCGCCCTGGGATGAATGACGAGTTGAACAGTAGGGATGTGGACGACGGCCGCCCCAAGTTTGTGGAGCCACTTCGACACTACAAGACTCACAGGTGTCAGTACCTGTGGTTAAGTGAGATGTGTGTTAATGTATGAACGATTTGGTCACATTTAAGGGTATATTATGTGTAACTGTGGTATCCGGTGGTATCTGTGCAGCTGATACTCTTATTATTTGTCTTGCAGGAGGTTGAGATGACAATCAAGAGCATAAGGCGTGCAGACCGGTGGCAGTCAGTGCGCAGCTGGCCTCGTTTACCTGGGCAGTGGCACTGGTGGTATGTGGCGAGACATAGTGGGTTACATCAATTGGATGACATCAGGATGGACACAGTGGATCACTGTCTCATCCAAGCATTTCTCTACCGTTGGCATCCAGAGACCAACAACTTCCATCTCCCATGGGGGGAGATGACAATTACCTTGCACGATGTGCACAAGTTGTTTGGTCTTGCAATCGACGGACGCGCAATGGTCCCTAACAGCACAAACCAGCTACGGCAGGCGTGGATGATGGAAAAATTAGGCTTTGGCATCCACGACTTTGTACGAAGTGGGAATGCTTTTTACCATGGAAGCCTAGATTTCCACATGGCGCAACTAGTTAACAACCCGCAAATACCCCCTGGTGTCATCGCAAGCGGATATATGTTGGAGGTTCTTGGCTGCTTGGTTCTAAACGACCGGACCACGACATCCATACCCATAATTGCTTTGGATTTTGTGATTGATCACCGAATCACATCAGAGTATGCTTGGGGTGTGGGAGTCCTGGCTTATCTGTATCGGCAGCTGGGGATCTCGTTGAGACAGGGGATGGCTAACTTGGGGGGCTGTACTGCTCTTCTTCAGGTATGTCTCGATCCCCATACATATGTTGTGTGTTATTATTGAATATAACTCAATGTCTAACTTACGTCGGGATTTTTCAGTTTTGGATATCCGCTCACTTCCCAATGTCCGCGCCCGGCGTCTGTGAGGACTCCGCGGACCATGGAGACGCACGCTGGGCAAAGCGGTACGCGAGTCGACCCACACCACCGATCACTAATGAGAGGACTCTGAAGTTTATCAAACAATTAGAAACAATGCGGGCAGAGGACGTCAAATTCATGCCCTACGGTCCCCTTGACTTTGATGGGTATTACAAAGTTTCTCGGTACAGAGGCTTAATCCAATTCTCCTCTGTCATGGAAGCCTACATGCCGGACAGAGTTATGCGACAGTTCGGGTATGTGCAGACGATCCCCATGGAGCGAATCCTCCCACTTCGAGAAGAGAGACCACCACAGGTCAAGGGCCTGAAGCTGAACTGGCACCCAGTGGACGACCGTTGAGATGACCATTTAATTGTTCCAACTGTGTACATATCATTCAGCCAACATAGAGCAGCGCTTGAGCCACACGTTGGTTCTGCTGAGTACATGGGGTGGTATGGTGAGCACGGCCATCCATTTCTTTTCAAAAGCTCAAGCCACTAGGTTCCACCAAACATTGCTCCGCCAGTGGCCGTTTACGATCACCGGGTACGTGTGAATAATAGCAATGGCCTTTCGTTATCATTGGGTTGTTTAATACAATGTTATTTATCATCATCCTATTGTTTGAAATGCAGCGAATGGGGATGTTGCTTCATCGTCTGGATGTTGTGCTTGCTCGGGGCGACGCTTGGGTTTCCACAGAAGAGCTTCGGGAGTACGTTGAAGAAGCGCGGGGTGGAGAGGTGCCTTTGGCGCCTACTCAGGTTCGGGCATCGCAGTTTTTCCAATTTATGCCAAATGCCTGATGAGTGGCATGGAACTGTCATCTACTTTTAGCCTAGTTGTTGTATCTGTCTTGTATTTGTTGGTAGTTGTATTTGTATTGTGGTTGCAAACAGATGTTCTTGTGATTCATGTACCATGTTTTGGTATGGACATTGCAATTTTAAAACACATTGTACGTCTTCAACATTGCCACATCTTTGATATTGCATGAGAATACAAAATGCGTAGCTGGATCATTTCAAATACAGTAAGTACGATCCGAGAAAATAATATCATCACAACTACTGGGCCGCCCTTTCAACTTGACGGTAGTTAATGTATTGTTGAATGCGCTCATTGTATGGGGTATCCCAGCCATTCACACTTGGGTGGTGGAAATGAGACCATTCAGGTGCAGTAGAAGGAAGTGGTGACCCTTGCTTCAGCCACACGGGGGTAACTCCTCCCGAAGAGCCTTGATAAGACCCAACTCTATGTCTGTAAAAATTACTTCTGGGAGTCATTGACCGCACAAATGGCATAGTCGCCGTAGTGCCCAACTATAGTGTTCTGCACTCTCGCCTGCCATGAATACGAACGCAATTGCAAATGTGTTCTTCGTGTTAGTAATCCCAACGATCTCTAGCAACGGGATTTCGTACCTATCACATGATAATTAATTAGTCAAACTAATTGCTACAACGTATGACAGATATAAAAGTAGTCGACATTAATGTCATTCCTCTTGCTCGTTCGTCTTGTAGGTCGAGTCCATCACGATAACATACGGATACAACAGAAGAAGATGTCGGGAGTTCGGATGGGACAAAAACACATCAGTAACCTCGTCTACTCCTGCTTTAGAGGAATTCCGTGTGGCGATAAAGTATCCCTTTTGTTTGAGTTTGTGAAGCGCTTGAGGTAGGTCCCTCCGTCCTTCTGCAGCGGTTCTCCGCAACTGGGCTCGTGCATTGTAGACTTGACGAATGTCCGTCACGCAGTCATGATCATCATAATTCATCCCGCGCAGCATATCCCCCGGTTTTATCCCAATCACTGTATCACGGCGAACCTGCCGATGTTGATCTGGAGTTAATCTATCGGCATAGGGATGTCCTAACATCACATCGTTTAGCTTGTGGTTATGCACATCGCATATAACCTTCATGGTCTAATTGTCAGCATCATTTTGACGACCCTCCGGCTCAAACAAGCATCCGATCTTCGTCGTTCTCCCTCGCCTACTCACTGCGGGCGGAAAATCCTTGTCGACATCTGGAATATCTCTACCCCCTTCGTACTTATCACACACTAGACGAAAGGTACCCAATCCACTCATTTGGTTCTTCCATGACCGAGTGATCACAAGTACCATGTTCTTAATCTTCCCTACGTATCTAGCCCATGCCTTCATGTTTACTTGATCAGCCCAATAACCATCGACTGTAAACATTGAACCATATTCTGTACCCACATCTAGAGGTTGGTTTTGTTCCTACATAATGTCACTTATGTACTCAGAACTTTGCCCTATATAAACGTTCCGCTATAATATGATTCTATTCAAACATAATTATATACAAATTTTCCTCTAAATATATTTCCGATATAATATGATTCGATTCAAACATAATTATATAAAGGTTCCGCTATATGTAAACGATTCACTGTATCAATATTCACTTACCTCGAGATTCTTCACGAGCTCCTCCGGATCACTATAGCTAAAAATGTCGAACGGTAAACCGCCTCCGCCATCTTCTTCCGGTAACGCCATTTCCTCCGATGTAAGAATAGGGATTTTGAATCGAAAACATTGTAGTTTAACTCGGGCATCGCTTTGTTATATATAGGCTTTCGAACTTACCTCAGACATTGGATACCGGTTTGGGAGCTCGACACCTCCATGGCTGCCGATCTGGGAGTCCGACACCTGCATAGTGGCTGCAGAATTGGGAGCTCGCCACAGGCACCGTGCCGATGGCGATATGCATGCCGCCGTACAGATAAAAAAAAAGGGGAAAAAAATATAAAGGAACTAAACGATCGGCCAAAGGTTTTCTGAAAATGTGTGAAATTCGAGAGTAGTCGAACGGGAACGTTGGAGATAGTCATATTATCAATTCGAGAGTACCCCCAAATCTCTCGCCGCAATCAAATCAGGCCACAGCGGACAGCATCAATGTGTTTTACTTTCCTCATCCCCCTCCCCTCCGGAGCACGCCAGCGTCTTTGAAATCGACCGCTTTATAAAGGTTGTTTGTTTGTCTTAATCGCCTTTGAAATCTGGCTTTTTATTCGCACGAATTTTGAATGTCAATCATTTAGGGTTCGCTCTAGTTTGATTGCTTTATTTTGTATTTCTGATTCCCGATTTGTCTCTTTAATTTATGTCGAATATTTCTATTTCATTTACAGCTGCTCTGTATGAGTTTCACTGTTGGTTTGTTACTCGATTCCATTGTTGCTGATGATCAAGCTACGCGCCCATCCATCCATTCGTCTTTGTCCTTGGAATCTATATTCCGGCTTCCATTTCCATTGTGCATAAAACATGTCCACTGAGCATTGTTTGGTACCAATGAGTTTTTAAGATTTCTGATGCTTTTTACTGTTTCTGTAGGCAATTTCTCAATCTCTGACCTTTTCTCCCGCCTATTGGATTGCAATCTTCATTCGAAATCCTCGATTGATCGTAAAAGCCTTCTAACAAATCTCAGCAATCCGAGCTGAGATTTGCTCTTCACCACCAACAAGCGAGAACAGACAGATCTAGCTTGCTTGCTCGAGAGAGTTGTGAATTTTCTGTTGTATTGAAATGAGATCTGTTCAACCCCCTTTACATGACTAGAGACAGGTATATATATACACGAGCTAACCCACAACTAAGCAAACTACAGCTAACTAACGTACTACAGCTAACTGCCAGCCTTAACCCGGGTTCTAACAACTTCCCCAGCTGAGCTACAAACTAATTACTAACAAACCACACTCTAACCACCTATATCCTTCATACCTTCTTGTAGTACAAGAGGAACACAAGATTGGGCACCACTCATGCATGGTTATAATCTGCTTCTTTCACAGGTATGAAACTAATTTATCTGAATTTTGACTCAACTGTAGCATACATAACCGGTCAAATGTGTGGACTAATCTCAGAAACAATGTAGTGTGAAAATTTGCAGTACCGGTCCATCAACTCCACTCAAAATTCAATCATATTGAATGAGTTTGTGGAAATGCTATGATTCAGTGAGTATTAATTAGGTTAGAATTTGAACAAATTTAGAAGTTTTTATTGATCTGAAGCCTCAGATTTACAACATAGATAAGATGGGAGGAGTGGATATTTAAGTGAGCTAATTAAGGGATGAAAAGTGACATGTAACTAAGACAAGTGTAAGCGACTTTGAACAAATCAATCATCTCAAGTTGTCAGTGAACTGGTTGATCAATAGCTATAAGAAGGGGTGTGCAGTTTAGTAAATATAGCAAGCAAAATACATAATTCCTTAGCCTCCTAAAAAGTACTCACCATGCTTCCAAACCAACCACCATTTGCTCTTCCTACTTCCTACCTATCTTCTCTTTTTCACTTTGCTCTTTTATTCCTTGGTCGTCTCTTACCAACAAGTTTGTAACCACCAAGATCAATCCGCTCTTCTCGCCTTCTCATCAAACATTTCAACTTCTCCTTCCATTCCCCTAATTTGGTCTTCTTCTATAAGTTGCTACAGATGGGACGGGGTAAAGTGTGATATGAATGGCAGGGTAACCCATTTGCAGTTGCCTTCAAGAGGTATAAACGGGGTAATCACTTCCTCAATTAACCAACTTGTTATGCTTAATCATCTTAATTTATCGAATAACTATCTTCATGGACCTCTAGGAGATGAAATTTATAGCCTCACAAGCCTTGCCATTTTGGATTTGTCTTCAAATAGCATTGCTGGCTCCATCCATCACAAGATTGGCAAGCTCTTGTCCTTGGAAAAGCTTCATCTTTACAAAAACAATCTTAGCGGTCCTTTCCCGTCATCTTTGATGAACTGTACAAATCTGGTGGAGATACTTTTGAGGGATAACTATCTCAATGGAGATATCTCAAAGTTGGAGTTTTCAAGCCTTGTTCAACTCGAAAAGCTTGATCTTAGGAATAACAGTTTGAATGGCAATATTCCAGAAAGTATATACTCTTGCAAGTCACTTGTTGCACTTGGAGTGGCGCGAAATATTTTATCTGGCCAAATTTCCCCCAAAATTGTTGAACTAAAATCCTTGTCTTTCATTTCTCTATCAAACAATTCCTTTATAAATATCGCATCTAAACTTAGAATTTTGGCAAAATTTAAGAACCTGACTACCCTCTTCCTTTCATCCAACTTCTACAATGAGTCCCTACCCATCCATAGAAGCTTTATTGGTTTAGGGGAATTCCCAAAGCTTCAATACCTTTTCCTTGAAAACTGCATGTTTGCAGCAGGTCCCATCCCTAACTGGTTATCTACTCTGAAGAGTTTGCGTTTCTTAAGCTTGCGGGGTAATAGAATGACAGGTAGTGTTCCAAGTTGGGTTGGAACACTACCAAATCTATATAGATTAGATTTACATAACAATAGGTTTTCCGGAGAGCTTCCTCTTGAATTGTGCCGCTTGCCAGCGCTGCGAGTTTCACAAAATAATTCAGCACACTTGAACAGCTTTCAGTTTGAGATCCCTGTCTATGAACCTATTTGGGAACCTTATAACTACATTAGGTTTAACACCAGCTTCTATAGAGTGCTAGACCTCTCCTACAATGCATTTAGTGGTAATATTCCAGAAGAGATTGGCAGCTTGCAAAATCTTCAAAAACTATTCCTCAACAACAACAATTTTTCTGGTCATATTCCCAGTAGTATATCAAATTTAAAGATCCTAGAAAGGCTAAATTTCTCTGCAAACAACCTCAATCGACAGATTCCGACATCACTAGTAAGCCTTACTTTTCTGTCAGAATTTGATATGTCTTATAATGATCTCGAAGGTCCAATACCATCAGGTGGTCAGTTTAGTACTTTCCCGATGTCTAGCTTCAAAGGGAATCCTGGCATATGTGGTGAACCCTTGAATCACTCTTGTTCTAATACATCAACATCAATGGATAGAAATGGAAGTCAAGATCCCGATCACAACATGCAGTGGTTTCTAGATGGACTCTATGTTGGTTTTGCCTTGGGATTTTCCGGTATTCTCATAGTCATAGCGTCCTATTTTTGGTTAAACAACTGTAAGAGACGCCGACCTGCGTCTTCTAGAAGAGGATAATTGAACTCGATCAATCGATTATAGGTTTACTAGCTTTGGTAATCTGTAATTGTTGGTACTGTACATACTGTCCGTCAATGTAATAGCAAAGCAGATTTACTGCTGCTGTACGTGTTACTTTCATGGTTTCTCTAGTTTTTTCCGGTAAGTTAACTAACGGTCTGATTGCTTCCTGATTATCTCTGTATGTCGAATAGTTCTGTTTAGTTTACTGCTGCTGTGTACAAGTTTCATTGTTGCTGATGATCATTGTTCAAGCTACGCGTCAAGCCATCCATTCGACTTCCATTTCCATTAAATTGTGCATATATAAAAGATGTCGAGGGAGCATTGTTTGGTACCAATGAATTTTGAAGATTTCTCATTCTTTTTCTGTTTTAACCTGTGCGCAATTTCTCAATCTCCGACCTTTTGGATTCGCCTCCGGCATTGTTCGTTCGAAATCCTCTTTATTGATTTTAAAGCTTCTAGGAAGAACACAAGATTATGCACCACTCAGGCATATATGATTATGATCTACAAGAAGAACACAATATTTGACTCAGAACCAGTCAAAATCTGTGGACTAACCTCTGAAACCTTGTAGTAATTACTGTGAAAATTTGCAGGTACCTGTCCATGAAACGCCACTAGATTCAGTGAGTATTTGGTTTGAATTTGAACAAATTTAGGATTCTTTATTTGATTTGAAGCCTCAAATTTCCAACATATGGAAAAGATGCTACTTTGAACAAATCTATGCGCCCAACCATCTCATGTTGTGGGTGAACTGTTTGATCAATTGCTATATATAACTATGGCAAGCAAAATGCATTATACATACTTCCTTAGCCTCCTAACAAGTAACAACCATGCTTCCTAAACAACCACCATTTCCTCTTCCTACCCATCTTCTCTTTTTCACTTTGCTCTTGTATTCCTTTGTCTTCTCTTGCCAGCAAGTCTATAACCACCAAGATCAATCCGCTCTTCTCGCCTTCTCATCCAACATTTCAACTTCTCCTTCCATTCCGCTAAATTGGTCTTCTTCTATAAGTTGTTGCAGATGGGAAGGGGTAGAATGTGATATGAATGGTAGAGTAACGCATTTGCAGTTGCTTTCGAGAGGTCTAGATGGGGTAATCACTTCCTCTATTAGTCGCCTTGGTATGCTTACTCATCTTAATTTATCGAATAACTATCTTTACAGATCTCTAGGAGAAGAAACATATAACCTCACTAACCTTATAATCTTGGATTTGTCTTCCAATAACATTGCTGGCTCCATCCATAACAAGGTTGGGAAGCTCTTGTACTTGCAAAAGCTTCATCTCTATGGAAACAATCTTAGTGGTCCTTTCCCGTCGTCTTTGATGAACTGTACAAATCTAGTGGAGATACTTTTGAGGGATAACTATCTCAATGGCCGGAGATATCTCAAAGTTGGATTTTCAAGGCTTGTTCGACTCCAGAAGCTTGATCTTAGGAACAATAGTTTGAATGGCACTCTTCCAGAAAGCATATACTCTTGCAAGTCACTCATTGCACTTGGAGTGGCGCGAAATATGTTATCTGGCCAAATCTCTCCAAAAATTGTTAAACTAAAATCATTGTCTTTCGTTTCTCTGTTGCAAAATTCCCTTACAAATATCACATCAACACTTAGGATTTTGGCGAAATGTAAGAACCTAACTACCCTCGTCCTTTCAAACAACTTCTACAATGAATCCCTACCTATCCATAGAAACTTTATTGGTTTAGGGGAATTCCCAAATCTTCAATTCCTTTTCCTTGAAAACTGTATGTTTGCAGCAAGTCCCATCCCTAACTAGCTATCTAATCTGAAGAGATTGCGGATTTTAAGCCTTCAAGGTAATAGAATGACAGGTAGAGTTCCAAATTGGCTAGGGGCTCTACCGAGCCTCTTTCGATTAGAGCTGAATAACAATAGTTTGTTTGGAGAGCTTCCGCTGAAATTGTGCCATCTTCCGGCACAATTCAAGACCATAAGTTCTTTCACTTTGAGATCCCTCTCTTTTATGTCCGTTTTGGTGTTAACACTTACATTATGTATGTGGACAGTCTTTATAATGGGCTAGTTCTCTCCTATAATGCCTTCAATGGTGATATTCCGGAAGAGATTGGCAACTTACAAAATCTTCAAGAACTCGACCTCAACAACAACCACTTTTCTGGTCACATTCTAGATAGTATATCAAATTTAAGAAATCTTGAAGTGCTGAATCTGTCTAGAAACAGCTTAATTGGAGAGATTCCGATGTCACTAGCAAATCTGAGTTTCTTGTCATATTTTGATGTGTCGTATAATGATCTTGAAGGTCCAATACCAACGGGAGGTCAAATTAGCACTTTCCAAGAATCGAGCTTTGAAGGTAATCCTGGCTTATGCGGTGAAGTCTCCCCTTGTCCGAATTCAAAACGTTTAGGACCAATGGATAGAAATGTGTTATATAAAATTTGCGGCCTATTAGCCTATGTAATGTGTTATATAAAATTGTGTCTAAGGTGTTAGCGAATCGGCTAAAAGTTTGTTTGAGCAAGGTTGTGTCGGAGACTCAAAGTGCTTTTGTTCCGAGAAGACTCATTACGGATAACGTGTTGTCCGCTTTTGAGATTTTTCACTACATGAAGCATAAGAGAAAGGGGAAAAAGGGGTACATGGCCTTGAAACTAGATATGGCCAAAGCTTATGATAGGGTGGAATGGAGCTTTCAAGAGGGGTGTATGATAAAAATGGGGTTCCATGACGATTGGACGAGTCTGGTGATGCGATGTGTAAATACAGTGTCTTTTTCTGTATTGGTCGGAGACTTGGAGGGGTTCCGTCTGATTCGTTTGTGCCAGAGAAAGGACTGAGGCAGGGGGATCCGTTGTCACCTTATTTGTTTCTGTTGTGTGAAGAGGCTTTTTCGGGGATGATTAGGCAGAGTGAGTTGGAAGGGAGATGGAGTGGGATCAGGATTGCGCGTACTGCTCCTATTGTTTCCCATCTTTTCTTTGTTGATGATAGTATTTTGTTTGCAAGAGCGACTAGTCAACAAAGTGCAGAAATCGTGAATATCCTCCAGAATTATGGAGCAGCTTCGGGACAACTAGTTAATTTTGCAAAGTCAGAACTATCTTTTAGTAAGAACTAGTGTAATACCCATGCCTTGAAGGCACGGGATTTTGATTCATTTCAAATTGAACATCAATCTATAAATTTATATAATACTATATTAATATATACTTGTTTACAACAAAAATAATATGTATAAAGTTTTTTTTTAATTTATAAATTAGTTGGAAAGAGATACAATATAATTTTTTAAATAATTTAATAAGGTAAAGTAGTAATAAAACTCAAACACACCACCTATTATAATTTGAAATACATATATAATTATTATCATTAGGATAAAACTAAAAAGGAAAATATAAGCTATCATATAATGATTAAAAAAATCATAAACACATGATTGTGCGAATACTTTCGAAGTTATGTAGATATACATAACTTATTCATTATTTTCATGAGAAAGATGGATAGAAAGAGAGAGAAATAAATAGAGAAAATAAAGGTAAGACTATTAAAAAAAAAGTGATCTAAGGCGCCTGATCTAAGATGCAAAATAAGTAATGCTTGTAAGTCTTAATTAACTTTTAAAATAAGTAAATTGTAAAAAAAAAAAAAAATTGGCTCTAAGTGATTTTTATAATTAACTTTTGAAATCAAATATTCACAAATGAATTATTTTTACTAACTTTATAAAAAAAATTGCAGGTCTTAAAATATTGAAATTAAAATAAGGGACATCTAGGGTGTATACAATAAATATAATTGTAAAATATTCATTTTGGGGATAAATAGTTTTTCTTCAATATTTGAAGCCAAACACCCAAAATTAATCATAAAAGAAAAAGAGTGTTTATTTATTTATTTTTAAATGATAATATATGCAAATTTCACTTTTTTTTTTCTCAAAATTCTTCAATTTTTGTTTGTAGATCTTAAAATGTTATTTTTTGTATTCCAAATAGTCATTTAAGATGTGTAAAATAAATATAACTCTAAAAATCGATTGTTAAAAGTCTATATAGATGTCATGATGTCATGTAGAATGTGCAGAGTAAGTATAGATTTAAAATATTCATTTTGGATAATTATTTTCCTCAATTTTTCAAGGTTAACAGATGCAAAAATAATTTCTTTTTAAAATTAATGATGTTTTGCTTCTATCTCCAAAAATATTTTTTTTTAAAAATCCATAATAATTTAAGATGTCTATATTGTATAATAAATGTATCAATTTTTTTTAAAAGGTTACATAACAAATTATGGATAAGAACTATATAAATACGTGGACCAATTAATATATGGGTTCTGATCAACATGGTTAGAGCTGGAAAAATCTGACCCGGACCGAGAAACCCGACCGACTCACCTGGACCCAAACCCGACTGAAACCCAAAAATTCGAAATCATCCGTAACCCAAACCCGAGACCGAGCCTGACCCGAATCTGACTCGACTCGAAATACACCCCGAACACAAACAAAACCAACCTGACCCAAACCCGATCCGACTCTCAACAAACCCGACATTCGGAATGATAATATCCAAAATTGTGGTCCTAATAAATATATAATATTATTGATATGAATGAAATGTATAAAGAAAGTCATGATATTAATGAAATAATGATATAAAAGACCACACGAAATGATAATATTCAAAATTGTAGTCCGACGTATATCAATATACATAATCTTTTCTATATAAAAAAGAAATAAATACATTTAAAATAGATCACAAATTAATATAAGCATATCAATTTAAATAATCTTTGTACGAAAAATAGGAAACAAATATATGTCAAATAGGAAACAAATAATTTCATAAATAATATTGACCAGTAAGAAAATACCATTTGAATAAAAAAATTCAACTTTAATTGTGGGCGTGACACATCAGCAAAATGCTAGCAGAATTAGTAATATTAAATTTTCTATATAAAAAAGAAATAAATATATTTAAAATAGATCACAAATTAATATAAGCATGTCAATTTAAATAATCTTTGTACGAAAAATAGGAAACAAATAATTTCAGCAATAATATTGACCAATAAGAAAATACCATTTGAATAAAAAATTCAACTTTAATTGTGGGCGTGACACGTCAGCAAAATGCTAGCAGAATTAGTAATATTGATAGATAGATAGATATAATACTATAATGATATATATATATATATATATATATATATATATATATATATATATATATATATATATATATATATATACGTGTTTACAACAAAAATATGTATAAAATATTTTTTTATAATTTATAAATTAGTTGGAAAAGAGATACGATACAAATTTTGAAAATGATTTAATAAGTTAAAGTAGTAATAATACTCAAACACACCATCTAATATAATTTGAAATAAATATATAATTATTATCATTAGCATAGATCTAAAAAAGTAAAATATAAGCTCCCGTACAAATATTAAAAAATCATAAGCACATGATTGTGTGAATAATTTTGAAGTTAAATATGTAGATGTACATAACTTATTGATTATTTTCATGAGAAAGATGGTTAGAAAGATAGAGAAATTAATAGTGAAAATAAAGGTAAGATGGTAAAAAAAAGATCCTTAAAGGTAGAAAAGTGATCTAAGAAGCCTCATCCAAGATGTAAAATAAGCATTAGTAATGCTTGTGAGTCTTAAAATATTATTTATTTTTCGATAGTCTTTTAAGATGTCTAAAATAATTAAATTATAAAATAACACTTATTTGGCTCTAATTGATTTTTATAATTAATTTTTGAAATCGAATATTTACAAATTGATTATTACATGTTCGTTGTATGTAGACATTGTGGAGAATATTGCAATCGGTTAAAAATGATAAATCAACAATTTCAATATCCAAGAATAAAATCAGCCAAGAATTGACGAATGTTCAATGTACGTAGACGATTAAAATAGATCACAAAATTGACATACAACATATCAAATTAAATAATATTTTAGTATAAAAATAGGAAACAAATATGTTTAAAATAGGAAACAGATATTTTAAAATAGGAAACACATCAGCAATATAACCGAAAAGAGATTGCAATCGGGAAAAAAATGGAAACATGTCTCAATATTTACGACAATATAACCGAAAATAAAAAAAAATGAATGGATTCAAATCATATTTAAAATAGGAAACAAATATATTGAAGTTTCCATAATAATATTGACCAATAAGAAAACCTCATTTGAATAAAAAATTCAACTTTAATTGTAGGCGTGACACGTCATCAAAATACCAGCAAAATTAGTAATATTAATAGATAGATATATAATAGATAATAGATAGATATATAATAGATATATTGCAATCGGAAAAAAAATGGAAACATGTCTCAATATTTACGGCAATATAACCGAAAATAAAAAAAAGGAATGGATTCAAATCATATTTAAAATAGGAAACAAATATTTTAAAGTTTTTATAATAATATTGACCAATAAGAAAATCTCATTTGAATAAAAAATTCAACTTTAATTGTAGGCGTGACACGTCAGCAAAATGCTAGCAGAATTAATAATATTAATAGATAGATGTGGGTGTGGAGAGTAGGGAGGAGATTCAGAGTATCTTGGGTGTGAGAGGTTGAAAAACATGACAAATATCGGGGGTTACCAACGATGGTGGGTCGATCCAGGAAAGTTATTTTTGGACAAATTCGAGAGAGAGTTTGGAAGAAAATGAAGGGATGGAAGGAGAAAACCTTATCTAGGGCTGGAAATGAGGTATTAATAAAGGCAGTTGCTCAGGCTATCCCCATGTATGCTATGCCGTGCTTCTTGATGCCAACTGAACTATGTGGAGAAATTGAACAACTCATGTGCAACTTTTGGTGGGGAGATGAGCAGGGCCGGTCCTACGGTTGTAGGGGCCCTGTTCTATAATAAAAATTAGGCCCGGCTAATAATAAAAATATAACAAAAAAAATATAAAAGTTAGCATATATATTATAATAATCTTAATTCTTATATATGGCATATTAATGACTTAGCTAAAACAACAAACAATTTACTTGAAATGCGTCGTTTTTTGAAGCAAAGTCTTCTATAAACTCTTCATAATCAACAAAAAATTGATTAATTGAAGATTTTTTTTAAAATTAACGTCTTTTAATAAAGGATTAGGTTTAAAAAAATTAAAGAACAAAGCTAAATATATGTATTATGTATATATACATATTAGACCAACCCAATATTACGGGTCCTAAAAATTTGGGGGCCTTGTGCGGTCGAACCACCCGCGCCACCCTAGGGCCGGGCCTGGAGATGAGGATGGCAAACGGAAGATGCACTGGTTAGGGTGGAAAAAATTATGTGTCTCTAAGGAGGATGGTGGCCTTGGTTTCCGGGATATGGAGGCTTTTAACCTTGCTATTCTGGCAAAGCAAGGATGGAGGTTATTAAATGAGCCGGATTCTTTACTAGCGAGGTTGCTTAAGGCGCGATACTTCCCCTCAAACGACTTCTTACATGCTAGATTGGGGTACAATCCTAGTTATGCATGGAGGAGTATTCTGAAGGGTCGGGAGGTATTAGAACAAGGGTTGATATGGGTCATAGGGAATGGGATGGATGTGCGAGCTTAGGCTGATAAATGGATCCCAAGGATAGAAAGGCAATTATCCATACCGAGAGCGGGGCTAGTGGATTTGACGAGGTCTGTCTCGGAGTACATTTGCTGGGATGGCCCTAGGTGGAAGGAAGAGAAGTTAAGGGAGGACTTTGATCAGCGGGATGTTGAGGCCATTTTGAGTATCCACTTGTCAAATGCAGCACATAGGGATCAGCTGGGATGGAAGAACACTAAGGATGGCTTGTTCACGGTCAAGTCAACGTATCATATGGTCATGGAGAGCAAGCTCAGTGGCGAAGGGATGCCGGGCCCCTCGGATATGCGACCTATGAGAACTGTATGGCGGAAGGTGTGGAGCTTTAGAGCGCCTCCTAGAGTTAAGGATTTCTTATGGAGAGTTGGTAAGGGAATTTTGCCTTGTAAGTCCAATCTTTTTAGGAGGAAGATTGCGTAGGAACCTTGTTGCGAGGTGTGTGGTAAGGAGGAGGATGCAATGCATGTGTTGTTCGAGTGCACCGCATCAAAGGAAATCTGGGAGCTGGAGCCTGGGCTGAATAAGAAGGAGATGAAACATGGGAGGTTTCTCGATCGCCTTGAGGCTGCTGGATCTCTTCTGAATGCCGATGAGTTTACGGCATGGGCTGCAGGGTTGTGTGGTATCTGGAGGGCGAAGAACACCAGAATCTTCGAAGGCCGGAATTTGAGACCGGAGTTGATATGGGAGGAAAGCTGGAGGGTGGTCGAGAATATGAAAAAGCTGGAAAAAATGCAAGGAAATTGCAACGCATTATCATCACAAGCACAACGGCCACGATGGAGCTTGCCGCCGACGGGATTTATAAAGATCAATTGCGACGCGTCGGTAGATAAGGATGGAGGCTGTGGAGTAGGGGTAGTAGCTCAGGATGACAAGGGCGATCGGTGTTTTGCAGCTGCAAGAACATGGGGTTGTGCGTCGACTCCGAGCGAGGCTGAAGCAGAAGCAGTGTTATGGGTTGTGCGTCTGGCAGTTAGGGAGGGTATTACACATGTAGTCATCGAGAGTGATTACCCGAAGGTTGATGGTTGGCTTCAGAGGCGACCGGAGACAAGATCGATCCTCGGGAACGTGCTCCGGAAGGCTGTGGAAGTGGCAAGCGCAGAACTAAGGTGCACCTGGTGCTACGTCCGTCGAAATGGGAATGTTGCTGCTCATTTTATTAGGGTTGTGCATCGGTCTAAAACCGAACCGAACCAGGCCGAACCGAAACCGAAAATCTTAAAATTTCAAAACCGAAAGCATTAGGTTCGGTTCGGTTTGTGTTCGGTTCGGTTTTAACATAGTTGAATCGAATTTCCATAAAAAAAATTTAAAAAAAAATTCTTTAAAAAAAATTCGATTTAGCACAAACCGAACAAAAAAAATGTATTAGTGTGTATATGTGTGTATATACACCGTATATATGTGTATATATACACACTACACACAAAAAGTACGTGTCTTAGTGTATATATACACTGTATAGTGTATATATATGTATACACTATATATGTGTATATATAAAGTATGAAAATATATATATAATTTATGTAGTGTATAAAAAGTTATACATATATATAGTGGAATATTTTAAAAAAATTCGGTTTAACACAAACCGAACCGAAACCGAACACAAACCGAACCGAAACCAAAAAATGAAAATTCTCAAATCGAAAGTCGAACCGAAAAACTTCGATTAGGTTCGGTTTGTGTTGGTTTGGCCCAAAAATGATGTTTGGTCCGAATATGCACACCCTACATTTTATGGCATCACTAAAACCAATTGAAGCCTTATTTTCTTATAATGACTCTTTTATAAACCGTAGACTTACCACTATTCTGTTGGAAGATTTAGCTAATTAAGTTCAATGAACTAATGAAGTGATTGTTTATATAAAAAAAAAAATGCTTCTCTCTGAATATTTAGATATAGAAGAACGAGATGATTTGAGTTGTTAGTGTGAAAATGTGTGAAATTCGAGAGTAGTCGAACGGGAACGTTGGAGATTATCATATCAACTTCGTCACTGATTATCATAGTATCATACGGAGTATTATCAATTCGAGAGTACCCCCAAATCTCTCGCCGCAATAGCGGACAGCATCAATTTGTTTTACTTTCCTCATCCCCCTCCCCTCCCCTCCGGAGGACGCCTGCGTCTTTGAAATCTGGCTTTTTATTCGCACAAATTTTGAATGTCAATCAGTTAGGGTTCGCTCTTGTTTGATTGCTTTATTTTGTGTATTTCTGATTCCCGATTTGTCTCTTTAATTTATGTCGAATATTTCTATTTCATTTACAGCTGCTCTGTACGAGTTTCACTGTTGGTATTTTACTCCATTCCATTGTTGCTGATGATCAAGCTACGCGCCCATCCGTCTATTCGTCTTTGTCCATGGAATCTTTAATCCGGCTTCCATTTCCGTTGTGCATAAAACATGTCCAGTGAGCATTGTTTGGTACCAATGAATTTTTAAGATTTCTGATGCTTTTTTCTGTTTCTGTAGGCAATTTCTCAATCTCTATCCTTTTCTCGCGCCTATTGGATTCGTCTCCGGCAATGTTCTTTTGAAATTCTCTATTGATTGTAAAGCCTTCTTACAAAAGGAACACAAGATTAGGCACCACTCACTCACTCAGGCATGGTTACAATCTGCTTCTTTCACAGGTATGAAACTAATTTATCTACATTTTGACTCAACTGTAGCATACATAACCGGTCAAAACTAATCTCAGAAACATTGTCCTGTGAAAATTTGAAGTCCCTGACTACCTGTCCATCAACTCCACTCAAAATTCAATCATATTGAAATTGAATGAGTTTGTGGAAATCCTGTGATTCAGTGAGTATTAGGTTAGAATTTGAACAAATTTAGGAGGCTTTATTGGTTTGAAGCCTCAAATTTCCAACATATAGATAAGATGGGAGGAGGAGTGAATATTTAAGTGAGCTAATTAAAAGATGAAAAGTGACATGTAACGACAATAAGTGTAAGCGACATTGAACAAATCAAACATCTCAATTGTCAGGGAACTGGTTGATCAATTGCTATAAGAAGGGGTGTGTAGTTATAAATATATATGGCAAGCAAAATACAATATATATAGAGTATACTTCCTTAGCCTCCTAAAAAGTAATAACCATGCTTCCAAAACAACCTCCATTTGCTCTTTCTACCCATCTTATCTTTTTCACTTTTCTCTTGTATTCCTTTGTCTTCTCTTACCAACAAGTTTGTAACCACCAAGATCAATCCGCTCTTCTCGCCTTCTCATCAAACATTTCCACTTCTCCTTCCATTCCGCTAAATTGGTCTTCTTCTATAAGTTGTTGCAGATGGGAAGGAGTGAAGTGTGATATGAATGGCGGGGTAACGCATTTGCAATTGCCTTCGAGAGGTGTAAACGGGGTAATCACTTCCTCTATTAGCCACCTTGTTATGCTTACTCATCTTAATTTATCAAATAACTATCTTCATGGACCTCTAGGAGAAGAAATTTATAGTCTCACAAACCTTGTCATTTTGGATCTGTCTTCAAATAGCATTGTTGGCTCCATCCATCACAAGGTTGGGAAGCTCTTGTCCCTGCAAAAGCTTCATCTTAACGAAAACAATATTAGCGGTCCTTTCCCATCATCTTTGATGAACTGTACAAATCTGGTTGAGATAATTTTGAGGGATAACCATCTCAATGGGGATATCTCAAAGTTGGACTTTTCAAGCCTTGTTCAACTCGAAAAGCTTGATCTTAGGAATAATAGGTTGAATGGCACTATTCCTAAAAGCATATACTCATGCAAGTCTCTCATTGCAATTGGATTATCCCTAAATTTTATAACTGGCCAAATCTCCCCCAAAATTGTTGTACTAAAGTCCTTGTCCTTTATTTCTCTATCACGAAATTCCTTTACGAATATCACAGCAATGCTCAAAATTTTAGCAAAATGTAAGAACTTAACTAGCCTCTTTGTTTCATATAACTTTTATGGTGAATCCCTACCCATCCATAAAAGCTTTATTGGTTTAGGGGAATTCCCAAATCTTCAAGTACTTGCTCTTGAAAATTGCGAGTTTGTAGCAGGCCCCATCCCTAACTGGTTATCTACTTTGAAGAGTTTGCATATCTTAAGCTTGTCGGGTAATAGATTGAGAGGTAGTGTTCCAAGTTGGTTTGGAACACTACCAAATCTATTTAGATTAGAGTTACGTAACAATAGCTTTTCCGGAGAGCTTCCTCTCAAATTGTGCCACTTGCCAGCGCTACGAGTTTCACAAAATAATTCCGCACACTTGAACAGCTTTGAGTTTGAGATCCCTGTCTATGAACCTATTTGGGAACCCTATAACTACGTTAGGTTTAACACCAATTTCTATAGAGTGCTAGACCTCTCCTATAATGCATTTAGTGGTAATATTCCAGAAGAGATTGGCAGCTTGCAAAATCTTCAAAAACTATTCATCAACAACAACAATTTTTCTGGTCATATTCCCAGTAGTATATCAAATTTAAAGATCCTAGAAAGGCTAAATTTCTCTGCAAACAGCCTCAATGGAGAGATTCCGACATCACTAGTAAGCCTTAGTTTCCTGTCTGAATTTGATGTGTCTTATAATGATCTCGAAGGTCCAATACCATCCGGTGGTCAGTTTAGTACTTTCCCGATGTCTAGCTTCAAAGGGAATCCTGGCTTATGTGGTGAACTATTGAATCACTCTTGTTTTAATACATCAACATCAATGGATAGAAATGGAAGTCAAGATCCCGATCACAACATGCAGTGGTTTCTAGATGGACTCTATGTTGGGTTTGCCTTGGGATTTTCCGGTATTCTCATAGTCATAGCGTCCTATTTTTGGTTAAACAATTGTAAGAAACGCCGGCATGCGTCTTCTAGAAGAGGATAATTGAACTCGATCAATCGAGTATAGGTTTACTAGCTTTGGTGATCTGTAATTGTTGGTACTGTACATACTGTCCGTCAATGTAATAGCAAAGCAGATCATGATTTCTCAAGTTTTTTCCAGTAAGTTAACTAAAGGTCTGATTGCTTCCTGATTATCTCTGTATGTCGAATATTTCTGTTTAGTTTACTGCTGCTGTGTACAAGCTACGCGCCCATCCATCCATTCGGCTTTCATTTCCGTTAAATAGTGCATATATAAAAAATGTCCAGTGAGCATTGTTTGGTACCAATGAATTTTTAAGATTTCTCATTCTTTTTCTGTTTCAATCTGTGCGCTATATCTCAATCTCCGACCTTTTGGATTCGCCTCCGGCATTGTTCGTTCGAAATCCTCTTTATTGATTGTAAAGCCTTCTTGGAAGAACACAAGATTAGGCACCACTCAGGCATGGTTATGATCTACAAGAAGAACACAAGATTTGACTCACAACCTGTCAAAATCTGTGGACTAACCTCTGAAACATTGTACTAATTACTGTGAAAATTTGCAGTTACCTGTCCATGAAACGCCACTAGATTCAGTGAGTATTTGGTTTGAATTTGAACTAATTTAGGATTCTTTATTTGATTTGAAGCCTCAAATTTCCAAAATATGGAAAAGATGCTACTTTGAACAAATCTATGCGCCCAACCATCTCAACTTGTGGGTGAACTGATTGATCAACTGCTATAAATAACTATGGCAAGCAAAATATATTATACATACTTCCTTAGCCTCCTAACAAGTAACAACCATGCTTCCTAAACAACCACCATTTGCTCTTCCTACCCATCTTCTCTTTTTCACTTTGCTCTTTTATTCCTTTGTCTTCTCTTTCTAGCAAGTCTGTAACCACCAAGATCAATCCGCTCTTCTCGCCTTCTCATCCAACATTTCAACTTCTCCTCCCATTCCGCTAAATTGGTCTTCTTCTATAAGTTGTTGCAGATGGGAAGGGGTAGAATGTGATATGAATGGTAGAGTAACGCATTTGCAATTGCCTTCGAGAGGTCTAGACGGGGTAATCACTTCCTCTATTAGTCGCCTTGGTATGCTTACTCATCTTAATTTATCGAATAACTATCTTTATGGATCTCTAGGAGAAGAAACATATAACCTCACTAACCTTATAATCTTGGATTTGTCTTCCAACAGCATTGCTGGCTCCATCCATCACAAGGTTGGGAAGCTCTTGTACTTGCAAAAGCTTCATCTCTATGGAAACAATGTTAGTGGTCCTTTCCCGTCGTCTTTGATGAACTGTACAAATCTAGTGGAGATATTTTTGAGGGATAACTATCTCAATAGAGATATCTCAGAGTTGGATTTTTCAAGGCTTGTTCGACTCCAGAAGCTTGATCTTAGGAACAATAGTTTGAATGGCACTATTCCTGAAAGCATATACTCTTGCAAGTCACTCGTTGCACTTGGGGTGGCGCGAAATATGTTATCTGGCCAAATATCTCCAAAAGTTGTTGAACTCAAATCCTTGTCTTTTATTTCTCTGTCGCGAAATTCCTTTACAAATATCACATCAACACTTAGGATTTTGGCTAAATGTAAGAACCTAACTACCCTCTTCCTTTCAAACAACTTCTTCAATGAGTCCCTACCCATCCATAGAAACTTCATTGGTTTAGGGGAATTCCCAAATCTTCAATTCCTTTTCCTTGAAAACTGCATGTTTGCAGCAGGTACCATCCCTAACTGGCTATCTACTGAAGAGATTGCGGATTTTAAGCCTTCAAGGTAATAGAATGACAGGTAGAGTTCCAAATTGGCTTGGGGATCTACCGAGCCTCTTTCGATTACAGCTGAATAACAATAGTTTGTTCGGAGAGCTTCCGCTAAAATTTTGCCAGCTTCCGGCACTGATCTCACAAAACATTCACGATCAGAAGTTCTTTCACTTTGAGATCCCTCTCTTTTATGTCAGTTTTGGTGTTAACACTTACATTAGGTATGTGGACAGTCTTTATAATGGGCTAGTTCTCTCCTATAATGCCTTCAATGGTGATATTCCGGAAGAGATTGGCAACTTACAAAATCTTCAAGAACTCGACCTCAACAACAACCACTTTTCTGGTCACATTCCAGATAGTATATCAAATTTAAGAAATCTTGAAGTGCTGAATCTGTCTAGAAACAGCTTAACTGGAGAGATTCCGACATCGCTAGCAAATCTGAGTTTCTTGTCATATTTTGATGTGTCGTATAATGATCTTGAAGGTCCAATACCAACAGGGGGTCAACTTAGCACTTTCCAAGAATCGAGCTTTGAAGGTAATCCTGGCTTATGCGGAGAACTCTCCCCTTGTCCTAATTCAAAACGTTTAGGAGGAATGGATAGAAATGGAGGTACTCATGATCACTTGAAGCAACCGTTTCTAGATGGTCTCTTTGTCGGCCTTGCCTCGGGGTTTTCTGGTGTTCTCGTAGTCATAGCATCCTATGTTTGTTTCAATGACCGTAAGAGGGTCCAGCTAGTTTCTTCAAGAAGAGGATAACTAAACTCAGTCAATGGAGTATGTTTACTTGCTAGCTCTTTCTCGGTATCATTCACTGCAATCCCCAAATATGTATATATCATGTTTTTTGTATGTATTTGATTAAACTTTTCTGTAATAAAGGTAGTTGATACTTGGCCAAGATAAATTTGTTTTCATTTCTGATAGATCTTGATTGCAGAAACTATCATTCACTTCTGATGTATGATGTATCTACACAATAAATTCTCCATGTTTACTAGTTTACATCCTGCAAAGTCCCAAAATGATCTCTTCTGCTCGTTGCGACGATACTCACAACCTTTGAATGATTAGGTCTGCATCCGCCATTAAAACAAAGAAAGAATGAAAGAAATGTGTGTTAGTGACAACAAGTAACTCATTTACTATTGAAAATCATAAGAACTCAGAAACAGGTGTTTCTCACCCATGCTGGGGAAGGCAGATGATCAGGAATATCAACTAAACGTTCCATCGTTTGCAGTTGATCATACGGAGCAATCTGTGTTATACAACAAGAAATCAGCTGGAAATCGGCATATATTGTAGCGTTTTTTTTTTCAATCTGAAATGTCCAAGTAAATATGGCAGTCAAAACTCAGGTTTACCCGGCAAAATCCATCTGGCTATGTTATGGATACAGCATAGTTCCCCATCGATCGGATCTCTTCAGGTTCAATATCTTCTGAGACATCACCGAATTGTAGCTTTTGTTTCGTCCTATTAACACATTTATCAGTGAATTAAAATTTCGCCGTATAAGTTATAACAAAGACCTCATCTTAGCTTCATTACTCCACTATGAAAGGTTTCATGTAGACTAGCAAATCTCAGTATCACAGTATGCATTACGTACCACGCTCTGTGCAGAACGGTCATTGCGTCTAACAGTTGCAGGATGCAAAAGAAACTCTTCATCTGAATCAGGCACCTTTACCCTGATTGCCTTGATTGATCTGTCATAGGTCACAGGGGTTGAAACTGGCCAAAGAAAAATGAAAACAAGGGTCTCATTAAATTAAAGCATAGTGAGCTCTTGAATAAAATCTGAAAATTCTACCAGGAAGATATAATTTGATCATTGTTGCAACACAGTGACCAGGAATGCTGTACCTTGCTGGCGTATCTTGGCACATTGTTGCACAACACAAACTCCGAGTTCCTGAAATGTCTGAGAAACCTCCCCCTGGGGATCAGCCACCACTTCAGGTGTTCCGCTATCTCCAGAGGCTGATAACTGGGAAATTTCCAACGAAATTAAGTCTTCCACATGATAGAAAAACACTAAATATTGAACTAGAGACACCTTCCGTTGGCAAGACTCAAGAGAGAATGCTAAAGAAATGCAAAAGATACAGAACTTACACTGGGTCTTATTGGAAGGTCAAACAGATGAAATGTATAACTACAACAAGTGTAAGCGACTTTGAACAAAACTATGCGAGCGCAAACATCTCAAGTTGTGAGTGAACTGGTTGATCAATTGCTATAAGAAGGGGTGGGCAGTTATAAATATGGCAAGCCAAAAACACCCTTCCTTAGCCTCCTAATAAGTAATAACCATGTGATAGCATGCATTTAGGTAGGCATATTAGGATGCATTTAGCATGATTTAGATGTGCATAACGTATAGTTTAAGCTAGATTTGCATTTATACTTGTGTTGTTGGTGGAGTCAGAATCTACACGCTTTTATGGATTATTTCAGGTATATGTGGATCCGACGAGGAATGAGGAGGCTCATGGATGAAGGAAGAGTGAAGAAGAGGAAGAATAAAAGCGAAGAGCCCGGGAGCGGAATCGAAGTTAGAGAGCCTAAGTGAAGAACAAGTCAGCAGAAGTTGTCGCCAGACATGCTGAACTTGTTTCGCACTTTCTGGAGGCCTCGGTTGTCCGATTGACTATTATGGCCATGCGTTGGAAAGCTCTTTCCGAGATCTACAACTTTCGTGTTGACATCGGGACCAAATTCGAAGAGGAAGAATCGCTGTGAACAGTAAAAGCCGCCCCGCGGCCTCTGCAGAAACGTCGAATCTGCTTAATGGACTTTTTATCTCTTTAATTAGTTTTTAGAATTATTATTTGGCCGACTCTTTTGAGGCTTTTTAAGGAAGTTTTAGGGTTTTATTTGAGGGTTCTAATTCATTAGTTTATACACTTGGAGACTATCAATTGAGAGAACCCTAGAGAAGAGCCTCCATGGCCATGGAGTGCTAAACTCTTCCGTTTCGTCTATGGATTGAAGCTTTGGTTTGATAAAGTTGTGAGATTTCTATTCTTGTTCTATTCATATTGATTCTTTTGCGAATATTGTTGATTTCTTCTAGTCCGTACAACTAGTTGAGATTATTGCTAGGATTTTGTAGATTCCTCGTAGAGAACCTTAATCCACAGTAGCAAGCATGCCTTTTTAGGACTCGTATGACTAAATTGGTGTGTAGAGAATCAATTATATGTTAAATACTGACTCGTAGCTTGGTGTTGCATGTATCCTGGTTAATCCTTAATCTTAATGCTACTATTAGGTTAAATCTTGACCGTGTTAGGGTTATCTAATTAGTAAGGGTTACTAGGACTCGTAGGGCTAGTAATTTACACAAGATCAAGACAGGAACAATAATAGGATGAAAAGAGAACTTGAAGAAGAATCAAGGATCAACTAGTCAAACTAAAGTGGATATTTGTAGATGAAACTAGTCTTTTAATTGTTATCTCCGTTAACTTGTTTATAATTTATTTTGTTTTCTTTCTTATTCTCAATTACCAAAACCCTCTTTTCTATTAATTGGTAAATAGTCTTAACTTAGAAACAACTTGATTCTCTGTGGGATCGACTCGTACTTATCACACTACATTAGTTACGGTTTAGGCGACTAAAAACCGCTTATCACCATGCTTCCAAAACAACCACCATTTGCTCTTCCTACCCACCTTCTCTTTTTCATATTTCTATTGTATTCTGTTGTCTTCTCTTGCCAGGAAGTCTGTAACCACCGAGAACAATCCGCTCTTCTCGCCATCCTATCAAACATTTCCACTTCTGCTTCCATTCCGCTAAATTGGTCCCCTTCTATAAATTGTTGCAGATGGGAAGGGATAGAGTAGTGTGATATGAATGGTAGGGTAACTCATTTGCAGTTACCTTCAAGAGGTCTAGATGGGATATGTTATCAGTTGAGAAACAATGCTCTAGATCTCCATTGATGTAATTGAGAGAAGGAGAGAGAGTAAACTGGTTTGTTATTCCTCAACTGAATGATTGATCAAAATCTGTTACAGAAATGCCTTTATATAGGCAATGTTCAACATGAGAAAGTAAAGACTAACTATTCTATTTATTACAAATCATGTCGGGTCACCCCCCCCCCCCCCCCCCTCAAGCTTGGAATTCATGCCAAGCTTGGACAATATGTATGCGTGTTGTGGAGAGGGAAGAATCTTTGTCAAGTTGTCCGCTAGTTGCTCAGTAGTTGGGACATGTATCAGCTGCAAAAGGTCATCAAGCACCCTTTCTCGAGTGAAATGACAGTCTATGTCAACGTGTTTAGTTCGCTCGTGAAAAACTGGGTTCTTGGCGATGTGGAGAGCAGATGTATCATCACAAAATACGGTAGCTGGTGTGAGATTAGAGAGACCCAGCTCCTTGAGCACACGAACAAGCCACATGAGCTCAGCAGCAGCTAAAGTCATTGCATAGTATTCTGCTTCAGCAGAACTACGAGAAATAGTGGATTGCTTCTTGGATTTCAATGAAATTGGAGATCCACCAAGAGTCGCTAGATTACCAATAACGGATTGACGAGAAGTGGGACAAGCAGCCCAATCCGAATCAGAGAAAGCATGAAGAACGAGCTGAGATTGACCATGAATGACAATTCCTTTGTCAATGCTTCCATGTACATATCGAATAGTGTGATGAAGGGCCTGGAGATGAGCATCACAAGGATCTTGCATAAACTGGCTAAGCAACTGAATGAGTGAAGGTATAGGACAAATCAGTCCGAGTGTTTGTAAGGAAATTCAAATTCCCAACCATACTTCTATAGAACTCAGGATTGGTTAATAAAGGACCCTGAACTGGCAGCAGCTTGGTATTGACACGAAGTGGAGTAAGGGGAGCTTTGAAATCATCAAGAAATTGCAGACCACTATCAGAGACAATTTCCTTTGCAAACTTCCTCTGAGAGATGACGACATCACGATCTATGTATGTAATTTCAATGCCCAGAAAGTAATGAAGAATACCTAGATCTTTGATGCTGAATAAGGTATGTAAATGTTGTTTGATGTCTAAGATGGCATCATGATCAGATCCTATGAGAATAATATCTTCCACGTACACAACGACAATCACAACACCAGATGAGCTATGATGGATGAAGAGAGAATAATCGTTCTTTGACTGGACATATCCCTGACTTGTGAGCGTATCAGTAAGCTTGGCAAACCATTGCGTAGAAGCCTGTTTAAGACAGTATAAAGATTTGACGAGACGACAAACTTTGTTGTGAGGATTAGGAATGCCTTGAGGAGGTTGCATATAAACCTCCGTATTTAAATCTCCATGTAAAAACACATTATTGGTATTCAATTGAAACAAAGGTCAATTTTGAGAAGTGGCAACTGAAATGATGCACCTTACTGTTGCCATTTTGATTACTGGAGAGAATGTATCAGCATAGTCAATCCCTTCTAATTAAGTGTAGCCACGAGCAACCAAACGAGCCTTATAACGTTCCAACGAGCCATCATATTTAAGCTTGATTTTGTACACCCATTTGCAAGTAATGGGCTTCTTTCCTGCATGCAAATCAACTAACTTCCAAGTGTTATTTGCAGTTAAAGCATGAATCTCTTTATTCATTGCATCAACCCAATTTGGATCTTTGGATGCTTGCTTAAAGGTGAGAAGTTCAACAAGGTTGTAGGCAGGTTTAGAAGCTGTGAAAGAAGAGGTAAAACCGACACAACATTTATGTAAAACATCATCTTTGAGATGTATATGGGCAGTGTGAGTGCGAGCACTGTGACGTAAAGGCTGTGGTGGTGAAACAATTATGACATCATATGTTGAAGAAATGGAAGGAGAAATATCATTGTTGGGAAGAAACAAATGATTATCGGATGAAGAATAAGAAGAAGAAGAAGAATATGTTGGTGATGTTGTTGGAAAAATGATGGGATGATCGAAATCTGGATGAAGCACAAGCAATGTAGGTGAATCTAGGGATATTTTACCGTTGAAAGGGAATATATGTTCATGAAATACAACATCTCGAGAGGAGATAATTGTGTTGGTATGTATGTGGAGAACTTTGTAAGCCTTTTCCCCAAAGGGATACCCAAGAAACACACAGGGTTCTGCACGAGGCTAAAACTTATCACGAAAAGGTTTAGGTGTGGACACAAAGCAAAGACAACCAAATGATCTTAATTAGATGATCATATGTAGGAGGTTTAGAAAATAAGGTTTCATAGGGTGATTTGTGGTTTAGAGAAGGTAAAGGTAGTCTGTTGAGTAGGTAGGTAGCTGTAAGAAGACATTCTCCCCAAAAAGAAATTGGTAAATTGGATTGAAAAAGTAAGGCTCGGGCTATTTCAAGTAAGTGTTTGTGTTTCCTTTTTACAACCCCATTTTGTTGGGGAGTGTAGACACAACTGGAGTGATGAGAGATGCCTTTAGATGTATCATAGGACAAGGCTGTGGAACCTAAGAATTCAGGTGCATTGTCTGACCGAATGGTTTTCACATGGGTGTGAAATTGAGTCTCAACAAAGGACAAAAACGATTTGAGAATGGTAAAAGCATCTCCTTTGGATGTCAGTAAATGTGTCCAAGTGATTCTAGAAAACTCATCAACAATGGTTAAAAAATATTTGTATCCATTGTATGTTGGAGAGTGATATGGTCCCCATGTGTCAATATGAAGTAACTCGAAGGGAAAAGCACTTTTGTGTTCACTAAGGGAAAATGGTTGTTTATGTTGCTTGGCTTGAGGACATATACGACAAACACCAACGTTTTTATTCAAAGAAAAAGAACCAGCAGAAGGTATGAATTTCAACAAATCAAAGGGCAAATGTCCCAATCGACAATGCCATAGTACAACAGTTGAAGTATTTGAAGTTTTGGAATTAATATAAAGAAACAGAAAGAGAATGAGAAATCAAGCTTGCAGAAGGATATGTAGAAGAGGAAATGTCCAATATGTAGAGGGCTTTTGAGAGTTTACCAAGCACCTGTGTTTTCTTCGTTGAAGGGGCCTGAAGAAAGCACGAATCAGGTGTGAAAACGATACGCATAGACAAATCTTTGGACAAAGTGTGAATAGAGATCAATTTGAATTAAAAATCATGTATATGTAATAATACATTATCCAAACGGATAGAAGGTGTAATTTGGACAGTGCCTTTGTGTTTAATTGGAATTTGAGAACCATTGGGGATGGTCATAAACTAAGGAGAAGACAAATGAGTGTAAGTAGTAAAGGATGAAAGTGTTGGGCAAATGTGGTCAGTTGCACCACCATCCAAGATCCAAAAAAAGTTAATGTTTTGAGTAAAGAGACACAAGCTTGTACCTGCTAACATTGCACTTGCAGAGACAGTCGAAGAAGATGAGTTTGCTGATTGTGAAGACGTCTTTGTATTGTGATGACTAAGAAGGCCCATTAGTTGATTATATTGCTTAGTTGTCAACATAGGAAGAGACTCAGAGGCATTGGCAGCAACCTTTCTGTCATTGAACTGAGGAGGATTGGCCTTCAGTTTGTAACACTTCGCAATAGTGTGGCCTGAAATCTTAAAATGGTCACAGAATTCACTAGTGAGCTTGTAGCATCTGGAAATGGAATGGCTTGACACTTTGCAGTGATCACAAAAGTAATTGGGACGACCATTGGCTCTTCCTCGGCCAGTACTTCCTGATGGTGACGAGTTTGAAGGAGATCTACGACCTCTACCTCCACCATTTCCTCTTCCAAAAGAAGCAAAAGCAGATGCATCAGAATTGGACGATGCAGGATTGACAATTTCACGTTGATGTTCTTCCTGAGTAATGATCTTGAAAATCTCATCAAGATCTGGAAACGAACGCATTAGCAGAATTGTACCACAGACATAATTGAAAGATTCATTAAGCCCCATCAGAAATTGCATGATTTATTGATTTTCAAAAATATTGTTCCATGTATCACCAGATCCACAAGAACAAGTAGGAACCTCAAGAAGCAAGATATATTCATCCCATAAAGTCTTCATTTTGGTAAAGAAAGTTGTAACAGACAAAGAACCTTGAGTTGTGGATGCCAAATCTCGCTACAATTCATTAATCCGAGCTTTACTCGATTGCGCATATCGCTTGTTCAATTGGAGCCACATCTGCTTAAGGGTGGTGCAATACAATACGCTTTCTGCAATCTCCTAGTCGACGAAGTGCAATAACCATAAAATGACCATTCCATTGCAGTGCTCCCACTAAGCGACGAGTGCCGATGGCGAATTTGGACGAACGCAAGAACCTGTGATGAAGCAAAGTTTGTTCTTGGCGAGGAGGGAGACTTCAACAGAGCGTCTTCAATGGTGAAAATTGCCACTGGCGAGAAGACGAGTGGAAAGCACATAGTTCAGATGATCAAAATTGTGGAGATAGAGCTCATCGCTGGGATCAATGGCAGATGACTCTAAATCTGGACGATTGTTGTGAGCCATGGAGAACGAAGACGAAATGATGAAAAACGAAGAAGATTGGATCAAAAAATGATAGCCTGATACCATGTTATCAGTTGAGAAACAATGCTATAGATCTCCATTGATGTAATGGAGAGAAGAAGAAAGAGAGTAAACTAGTTTGTTATTCCTCAACTGAATGATTGATCCAAATCTGTTACATAAATGCCTTTATATAGGCAATGTTCAGCATGAGAAAGTAAAGACTGACTATTCTATTTATTTCAAATCATGCCGGGTCAACAAGATAATTGCTTCCTTTATTACCAGTCTTGATATGCTTACTCATCTTAATTTATATCGAATAACTCTCTTCATGGACCTCTAGAAGAAGAAATTTATAGTCTCACAAACCTTATAATCTTGGATTTGTGTTCCAATAGCATTGCTGGCTCCATCCATCACAAGGCTGGGAAGCTCTTGTCCTTGCAAAAGCTTCATCTTTACGAAAACAGTCTTAGCGGCCCTTTTCCGTCATCTTTGATGAATTGTACAAATCTGGTGGAGATACTATTGAGGGATAACTATCTCAGTGGAGATATCTCAAAGTTGGATTTGTCAAGGCTTGTTCAACTCTAGAAGATTCATCTTAGGAACAATAGTTTGAATGACACTCTTCCAGAAAGCATATACTCTTGCAAATCCCTCATTGCACTTGCAATGGGGCGAAATAATTTATCTGGGCAGATCTCCCCAAAATTTGTTGAAGTAAAATCCTTGTCTTTCATTTCTCTGGCACAAAATTCCTTTACAAATATCACATCGACACTTAGAATTTTGGCAAATTGTAAGAACCTAACTACCCTCTTCCTTTCATCCAACTTTTATAACGAATCCCTACCAATCCATAGAAACTTTATTGCATTAGGGGAATGTGCAAAATTTAAATTCTTTTTTCTTGATGACTGCATGATTACAGCAGGTCCCATCCCTAACTGGCTATCTAATATGAAATTAAAGATTGTAGGTCTTAAGCCTTGAAGGTAATGGAATGATCGGTAGAGTTCCAAATTGGCTCGGGACTCTACCGAGCCTCGTTCTACTACAGTTGAATAAAAATAATTTAGTGGGAGAGCTTCCATTGGAATTGTTCCAACTGCCAGCACTACCGAGTTCGATGAGTTATCCTCTTCTCGAAGACGCATGCCAGCATTTCTTTCTCTTGTCTGACCAAGAAAGAAATACTGGCACGCGTCTCCTTCTAAAACCGCCTCCGATCTCTCCTTCCAATTACCGCCCCCTCCGATCCCTCCTTTAAATCGTCGCCGCCGCCCGCAACTTCGTCGCTCCCCTTGTTGTTGAATGGATTCGACTCGTATCACCGCTCCCCTTGATCTCTTTCTATTTGCAATATATTGGAACGGTGAATCAATTTTGTGTGTTAGGGTATGGTGGTGAATGGTGATGAGATATCACGCGCTATAGTTGGTGGTGGATTAATTTTTTTGGGATAAAATTATAAGTAATTAATTATCTTTGAATAATCTTAACCCTCCATTTCACATCAATCAAGGGTCCTGATTTGTTCACATGATATATTTTAAGGGTTGAATACATATGATCCACCCTATATCTATAATATATATATAACAAGAAAAGTTGTGTGCAAGCCTTCATTAATGTGTATCCAATTTATTGTTCACTTACATTCATGCCTTAATCTACTTCATTTTCTTATTTTCATCTCATTTTCATACCAAAGTAGCTGCTTTAGCTTAATGGTTAGGTTGTAGGTGGTGTTTTGCTTGGTTCGAAGTTCAAATCCCATCTACATCGTTTTTGAGGTTCATAATTTTAGAGATTTATGTCTAGAGTATATACCATAACAAATACCACCAACCATCCGTGTATTTAATTTCAATTCTTTTGTAACTCCAAAATCAATTAATTAGTTTAAATTTCAATTGTCACTCCCAAATCAATTAGTTTAAATTTCAATTAAGCTGTAACATAATTATCATATTTTTATCTTTTACCGATCATTTCTTTTACCTATCATTGTTATCTCTTAATACCACTGTGATATGATTTTTGTAACAGTCCCAATTTAATACCTCTATGATATGATTTTTGTAACAACCATATCCCTTAACAATCAATTTTGTCAACTAATACTCAATTTAGGAAAAAGAAAATTGAAACAAATTGGGTTGTTGCATCCTCCATATAAACGGATTTGCCCTGTGCTGATCCTTCCATCACAGTGAAAGACTCCTACCAACATTATGGCCGCAACCTTGAACGTCTCTGCACAAGATGAAGCACACACTTTTGTTGGGGATTTGATTGAAGGGAAAGATGCCAAAATCAAGGTGATGATTTCCCTAAAGTGGGACGTGCGTACTGCTTTTGGCAAATACATAAGCACCGACTTCATTGTGTCCGACGAAAAGGTAAGCATTGCATCCGCTCGTGCACACACCTGTACCAAACACAATTTCAATTGTGTTAGAAACTAATATGGTCAAATATGTGTAGGGAAGTATCATCCATTGTTCAGCAAACCGTAACATTGCCCACTATTTTCTCAAGCTAAAGGAAGGCTCCATATACTTCTTAAAGAAATTTAGCTTCCAACCTGTGAAGAACGAGTATCGCATCCTCAAACACAACACCCATATGCTTGAACTAGATGGCTCTACAATTGCTGCGAAGACAGAGTGCCCCCGGATGGTTTTATCTGTTACCCTTGTGAGCTGATTGAGTTTGAAAGCCTCCGCCCTACCAACAACAAATATTTAGTTGGTAAGAAACACATTGCATTCTTTTCTACCTACCTACCATGCATACTATTACAAAATATTGTCATATCTCGAAAGCTTAATGCTCTAAAATTGTAGATGCTATTGGTTGCGTTACACAAGTCGGTGTGCAAGTTCCTCGCACGAAAACTTCAAGCACTGTGGATTTCCACTTGATTAACGAAAGGTCAATTACCCATCTCTACCTCTTCTCACTTAAAATTTTGTCCAACATGTTCTAATGGCTTTGCTTATGCACTAACTTTAGCTATCATTTGAATCTCTCATAGGGGCAAACGGTTGCGGGTTACCCTATGGAATAAATTGGGAGATATCCTATTAGAGAAGAATGTTCAGCACCCTCCCCCTTTTGTTATCATATTGTCTTCCATGAATGTCAAAGAATACAATAGTACTAATTGCCTAACATTTGGTCCTTCATTGCATACACATTACATATATTATAATAAAAAATAACATCATGTTCATGTTCTCTATGATCAGATGAGTTGTACCTGTCAAGCACTTCTTCAACAATTATTTTTGACGATGTCACTATTCCTATAATAAAGGAGTTCCAATCCAAAATACAGTGATCATCTTTGCTCCTTATCTATCCTCTCCAATGATATATATTCATTCTATTATTGTGTGCCTAACATATTCCTTTGCATGAAATTTAGAGGCATCAACATGACAGAGCTCCAAGCTGCTGAAGCAAAGAGACAGATTGTTGAAGGAACCCTCCTCGACTTACTTGAGTGGTCTAGACCCCAGAAGAGAGTAATCCCTCATAAACCCATCCATCTTTTAACTTCTCCTTTTATAATCTATTTTGGAACTCTTTTGGTGTAGGGAGAGAAAAACCCAAGCACCATTTTCAACTGCAAGGTCGAAATTACTAGCATTCGTACAAAGGAAGGGTGGTACTACTTTGTATGTAACAGTGGCAAGTGCAAGAAAAGTCTTTCACGCCTCGATGGGAACTTTTGGTGTGAGTCTTGTGAAAAAGTCATTGACTACCCCACGATAGGGTAGTGCATAACCTTACCACCACCTACTTCTATTTTTATGGTTTATAATCACACATCATGCCTAACCCTCTAATTTTGATTCCTATCTCTTCATAAAAAATTTGCAGTTTTAGAGTGCACATGAATGTACAGGATGCAAGTGCTTCGGTTTTTGTCACCATGTTTGATGAGACAGTTGAGAAATTAGTCAATAGAAAAGCAGCAGATTTACTCAAAGAGCTTGACGAGGTATGCATTTAAGACATCATGTTCTGCCCTTGACGACTTGCTGAATGAACTACCTAATGTTATCATTTCTTATTATTGCTAAGGTGGGATGTGATGGTATGATCTTACCTGGTGCCCTGCAAAGCTTGGTCAATAAGAGCTACATTCTTCAACTCAAGTCCCACACATACTTTTGTCCAACAACACATGGTCATGAGAATTTCACCTGCGCTGCCATATGGCCAGCATCAGCGAAATTGGTTTGCCCACCTTATCTACATATAGAAATTTGGGATTTTTGTTATTATTTGAACCAAGTTATTTGATCCCTATTATATAATTATTAAAACTACATTATCTAGGCACTAGAGGAGCATATCATTGAGGATTCAGACCAACAACCATTGAAACGATTGCGAAAGGGCACAACAAGTAATAGCATGCAGGAGGAGGCAACACATAAGCACACAACACAAGAGTAAGTAAAATAATAATTATCTTATTTCACTTTAGGTCTTTTTCCCATGTTCATGCATAAACTAACCACCCACTTTTACTCCCTTTCAAGTGCTCAGAAATTCAAATCCGCCCCATGGGTGCTGACCCAAAAGAGACCTAACAAAGAGAACTGATTCCCAATATGATTTCACCTCTGAATATGGCTACAGCTACTATGCTCTTCTATCTTTTCGGTTTGCGTTTTGACTATGTAATGGCTAGGCTTTGAACAATGGCTACAACTATTAGGCTTAGAAAATAGTTCCTTTTCATATTTTTATGTTTCCACTTTGATTGTTTAATGCTTCCTCTTTGTCACTCATATTGCCTACAATTAGATTCCACTTTGGTATAAGTTCATTTCCTCCTTTGGAACAAAACTCCAGGATATGAGTAGCTAAATTAACATGTTATGGTAATCGCTACCATTACTAAAAAGATGCATCGTCAAATCTAATTTTATGTCTCAATCACTGCAAGATTTTCAAATGACCAATTTAAATACATTAAGGGAGCACATAGTTAGTGAATGAACCAAAGAAATTTAAGTGCAAACAGTGAACCAATCTACAAAATCAACTGATTACAATTAGGAGAGAAAAAGCATTCCCATAAAATGGTTTGAAGAAGTTACCTGGCTATAGCCGATAAACACACTTCTCTTTATATGAAGCATCTCTCCGAAGGTATCTTCATTTTCATGTTGAACTTCAGATTGTTTATGAGGCCTGAAAGAGAAGAAAATATGGACCCAATGCACCTGCTGCGTGAAACTTATGGAACAAACAAGATCTCTGTCAAAATGCAATTTCACTCGACATCCAAACCAAACCTGAGGGAGTTGAGGTAAACTTACGCCGTCTTGGAACTTTTGTGAAACTTGCCTAACCCAAATGTGAGGTAGTTTGGATCTACCTACGCTATCAGACAACGTCCTGAATGACAGTGTAAAGGATAACAATCAGGAATTGTATTAAATTGGGATCGTATTATATAGGATAGAGTGAATACCATTAAAGCAATAAGCCAAAATCAAATTAGTTCACAACAACACCATCTTGCACTCTGTTTTCAGTGAAGTCTAATCATCTGGAAATTTCTTTGAACTGATAAAAGCATACACAGTAGCTTTGCACATAGAGCCAGCCAAAAGTAATATCTTACTGCTCTGCTTCTCAGCTGTAAGCATGCTCGCTAATGGCCATACTTCTGGAACTCCCACTCACTTTTATCAGCACAGATACGAATAAGCAAAAATGTTAGGAGGTGATCAGTCAGTTAAATTATGGAAAGGATGCAACAGATTAATAGTCAGTTACTATATTCAATAGATATGAAGACCCTGCATTAAGTTCAAATTAAAAATCTTAATAATTTATATCATAATTAAATTAGATAACAAATATTGACATTTCCCAGCAGAACAAGGTACATTGAATTGAAATTCAGTTACATTTTTGTAACAGTCCATCCTTAGAATTTTAAAAGAATTGATATCATTGCAAAACAACCCTACTAACGATTACCTTTATCTCTGATTTGGCCAAATAATCATATACAACAAAACATTAGAAGTTGAACGTATAATTCCAAGTTCTGCTAATTCTTGCCTACAACATCAATCCCCCCGCAATCAAGGATCAAACGTCTATGGATAAAGGTATGTTATTTTTGGATGAAGATCAACGCAAATAAGTCATTTTATAGAGAATAATCTTGCCTCAAAACCCTCAGATCTATTGTCAAATTTCAAGCACCCATCTTCAAAATCGACCATGGCTGAAATGCCAATCATACTACATTCACAAACAAGCATGAGGAGTGATGGAAAAGTTGAAAGCTTTTGTGGAATGAAACTGATCCCTACAAGCATCCCGTGCACAGGTATGTCCGTTAATTATAAGCCTTAAAAGAAATCTAAACTTAAAACTTCTGATTGCCTTTACTAGACGCTAATAAGATAGATGATAATATTTATTAATTACCTTTACTAGACGACCAAGCACCAGCATGTTCAAATGGAAACTCTCAGCCTCCTACAACGTCAACCTCTATGAGTAAGTACTACTATAATATATAATCCTAATAATAATCCAAAATGAGCAACAATATAAAATCACTGTTAATGTAATCACCATTTTCTGATCAAATTATGCAGGATGTGAGACACTGTTGCCTTTACAAAGAAGTCATCCAACCGCTGCAACATCCAACTCAAAGAGTAAGCAATATACCACATTTTAAAGTCATATAGCATATAGCTTAATCTTTCTCTATAATAACAAGTTTATTTTGTTGGATAGGTGGAGAAAGTCTACCAGAAACTTCAGCCCCCCCAAAAATGTCCGCATTGTAAAGCAACCATGTGGTACGAGGAAAGGAAAATCAAATCAAGAAGAAGCAGAAATCCTACATTTTCCTTATGCTGCCAAGAAGGAAAAGTACTCCTGAAGAAACTTCAAGAGGCACCTAAACCATTGAAGCAACTGCTAGAGTATACGAATGATCCTAATGCAGTTGCGTTCAAGCGCAAAATACGAAGTTACAATGCATTATTTTCATTCACATCCTTTGGAGCACAAATAGACAACTCAGTTAATGAAAGAGGAGGAGGCCCATACACATTCAGAATTAGTGGTCAGAATTACCACATATTGGGATCTCTATTGCCTCGGGACGGCCAGCAACCAAAATTCGCTCAATTGTACTTCTATGATACATCAAACGAAGTCACAAACAAATTGCTGACCACACCACATGATTCCTCAGACCTCGACCATTCTATAGTGAGCGAACTTATGGTCATGCTAGATACCCACAGTTGTGTTGCCAAAGCATTTCGAATGGCTAGAGATTGGTGCCACCAAACCAATTCACATGAATTTAAACTTCGGCTCCTAGGAGAAAGGGAGCCAAATCAACTCCAATACAACATGCCACAAGTTACAGAGGTCGCAGCACTGGTTGTAGGAGATTTTGATAAAAACACTTCAGGGAGAGATATTGTCGTAGAAAGCAAGGCACGTGGAACCCAAAGCATCTCTGAACTACATCCACTCTACATGGCAATGCAATACCCTCTTCTATTCCCTTATGGAGAAGATGGATTCCACAAAAACATATCATACCATGCCAACACAGGGGCGAGGAAGACCAAAAGAGAATTTGTCACAATGAGAGAATATTATGCCTACAGAATTCAACAAAGACCCTGTGAAGGCACTGCCCTATTGAGAGGAGGAAGATCGTTGCAACAATATTTCGTGGATTCCTATACTTCAATTGAAGGGAAAAGACTAAAGTGGGTTAGGTACAATCAAGACACTTTGCGGACGGATCTATACCAAAACATTTGTGACGCTGTCACTAGAGGAGACACACAAGCTACATCAGTTGGTAAGAGGATAGTCCTTCCCTCTACCTTTACAGGTAGCCCTCGATATATGATACAAAACTACCAGGATGCTATGGCAATTTGTCGAGCAGAAGGGAACCCAGACCTTTTCATCACATTCACAGCTAATCCTAAATGGCCCGAAATAGATGATATGCTTGCTGAAATCCCAGGTCAGAAGGAAATGGATCGTCCCGATGTCATCTCAAGACTATTTCAAATTAAACTCTACAACTTAATGGTGGATATTGAGAAACACAACATTTTTGGTGACCAACATGCAAGTAAGCTATCATGTTCTTCATTGGATATATACGGTTTGATCTATACAAATAAATATTAACCATTATTCAAATCATATATGCAGCTATATATACTATTGAGTTCCAAAAGCGAGGCTTGCCACATGCACATATATTAGTATGGCTAAAAGAACACGCAAAATGCAAGACTCCGGCACAAATTGATGATATCATATGCGCAATGTTGTCAAAGGGCCAACATCATTTGAAGAGATTCGAACAGTTAACAACAGGGTGTTTAGCACTTTCAAAGAGGCTTGTTATGCTCTTGGGATGGTAAATGATGACAAAGAGTGGACATATGCTATTACAGAGGCAAGAATGTGGGCTATGGCTGGGCAACTTCGTGAATTGTTTGTCACAATATTGTTGTTTTGTGAAGTCAACAGCCCTCAAAAGTTTTGGCAGCAAAATTGGGAGGCCCTGGCAGAAGATATTTTGCATAAAAAAAGAAAACAATTTAGATTCCCAGATTTGAAGCTCACGGATGAGCAGCTTCAAAATTATTGTCTGTTAGAGATACAAGAAATCTTGAACCGTAATGGCAAGTCTATATCAGATTATAGTGGAATACCAATGCCAGACGCCACTCTATTGACAAAGATGGATAACCGATTGATTCAAGAGGAAATGAGCTACAACTTTGCAGAAATGGCCATCCAGCACAAGCAGCTCTATAAATCTATGAATCCAGATCCGTCCCATATTTATAACAGCGTCATGACCTCCATACAAGAAGAACAGGGCAAATTTTTCTTCGTCTATGGCCCCGGTGGATGTGGGAAGACTTATTTATACAAATCTCTCATAACAAGAATCAGATCAGAGAAGTTTTTGCTGTTGCATCTTCAGGTACCCATCCAGAATTAAAAAGTTCTAGCTCTAAAATTGGTATGAAAATGCATGTATATCATATAATCCTATTTCTATATCTCACTAACGTCATATCTTTTATATATATATATATATTCAACAGGAATTGCTTCCCTATTATTACCTGCTGGCAGAACAGCACATAGTCGATTTGTTATTCCACTTGAATTATTGGAAAATAGTACTTGTGGCATAAGACAAAACACACATCTAGCGAAGCTAATGCATGAGGTGAAGTTGATAATATGGGATGAGGCACCAATGACCCAGAGGTTTGCTTTCGAGGCACTTGATAGAACGTTGAGAGATATCTTGAGATCCAAGGATGAAAGAAACCGGGCCAGAGTATTTGGTGGGATTACTGTTCTACTGGGCGGAGACTTTAGGCAAATTTTACCCGTAATTCCAAAGGGCAAGAGGCAAGAAGGCAAGAGATCATCCGAGCTTGCATCAACAATTCTCATCTATGGCATCATTGTCAAGTATTGCGGCTATCACGCAACATGAGAGTGAATGAATATGACAAACAAGGCAAAATGGATATCACCAAGAAACAGTTCAATGAGTGGGTACTAAAAGTTGGAGACGGGGCTGCTGATGCTAAAACAAGAGCAGGGGAAGACCAGGCTACTTGGATTGACATCCCACCAGAGTTCATTGTTAATCTAAGGGATAATCCTATTGAAGAAATTGTGAAGCATATATTCCCTAATTTTGTTCAAAAACAAAATGACGACAACTACCTATGAGAAAGAGCCATTCTCACCCCACTAAATGATGATGCGGATGAAATCAACAATCACATGTTCCAAAAGTTGCATGGATCCTTCAAGAGTTACATGAGCTCAAATGAAATTTGTAAAGCATCGACAGACATGGCTGACCAAGAACACATGTACCCACCTGAGTTCCTCAACACTCTTCAGTTCCCTGGTATGCCTCCTCATTGTCTCAAGTTAAAGGAAGGGTTGCCCGTTATGCTACTTAGAAATGTAAATCCAAGTCAAGGATTGTGCAATGGAACCCGCCTAATCATCTCACACCTTGGTGAATGGGTTATCGAGGCGAGAATCATAACAGGAAGCAACATAGGAAAGAAAGTATTGATTCCAAGGATAACACTCACTTCTACCAAAACAAAATGGCCGTTCATCCTAAAACGAAGGCAATTTCCTATAAAACCTTGCTATGCCATGACAATCAACAAGAGCCAAGGCCAATCACTGGACATTGTTGGTGTTTATCTGCCAAAACCAGTCTTCAGCCATGGACAACTATATGTTGCAATCTCAAGAGTTACGAGCCCAAAAGGACTCAAAATCCTCATGGCGCATGAAAGCTTGCCATTCAACAACCATACAAAAAATATTATTGTATTCAAAGAAGCTTTCAATCACTTGAATGACAAGGTAATCCGATATTTCATGCTTCAGTCAAACATCAATCATACTTCACAAATATTTCTTCCTTATCAATTTCAACATTTTAATAATGATTTCGTTCTTCTTTTTCCCTACAGGCATAATATATAAGCTAGGGAGCTCCTACACTTATGACCATCTCAAACAGGTACGGGGTGCATGTCAATTTCTAATGCTAGCACACATCACACAAATAAACAAATCAAGCATAACATCAATCTACCAATCCTATCCAGCATCAGAAATATTTATTCAAATAGGCATATACAAGTACCTAACATCAATAAAATTCAAGTCACCAAGGTCATAAAATTCAGAATTCCAAGTACTAATAAATCTAATTTTACTACAATCATTTCGATATAATAACTTGACAATAATATGAGAATTAGTTGTATATGGTGTATAGCAGCTAACCTGATTAAAATTGGCTGTCACAGTCGCCAAGCAACATTAATGGCCCAAACCTTGAACCTAGTAGCTTTCTGAAGTTTGGGGGCACCTCAATCCTTTGCTGGACATATGGAAAAAGAAACAAGAGTTAATCAATTTAATTTTTTTAAAAAGAAACATTTCATTCTCGGTAAGCAGCAATTAAAAACAAAATTAAAATCAGGCATACCGCATACCCAACCTCACTATAGGTCACTAATGATTCGATGCCCAACCCACTTGGCTCTCCTGTAGCTAAGAGTTCTTCAAAAACCATAGCATTGTACCTAATTTAATTTAAGCCAACAAACAATTCAACACACACAACTTAAAAAATGTCTCACCATATCACACATTTAATAATGAAAAAGAAAAAAGATAACAATCATGAAACACAAGATTGATAAATAATCAGTTCACTTTCCTTCCCAGTCAATGTTCATCTTACAGAAGATCATATGCAAAGCAAGTCATCAACCTTTAAAACTACAAGACTAAACCCACCACGAAGAATGAATTGGAAATGGAATAGAATTTTTTTCAAGTGCACATACAAAAATGAAATTAATCTACAATTTTCATGATTCCTACTTGCAAGCTATCTCACATTTTGAGTTGATCCTTTTTTCCTAATAAAAGAAAAAGGTGAAGACTTTCTCAGTCAACTCCTTGCTTCATCCATTTATACAAATCTGGCAATGAAAACAACACAGCTGCAAATATTATAACCCCAACAAAAAATCAAGTTCAACTACGAGGTGAGGGCAAAACTCAATTCCATGAATCATCTTCTTCTAAGCCTTTCCTTTTTACAGAAAATTAAGTAACATCAATGACGAAATAGTAACTGGAGGAATCGTGGACAACAGGAAGGCCGGGAGCAGATGTTTCACAACTGGGCATGGGTTTAGCAAGAGATTTGGGAGAAATTCGGTAAAAAAAAATTGGCGGAGCTATACTAGATGGTGATGGTAATGGAGTATGGAGGTGAAGGCAGAATCAATTGACAAAAAAACATTTCAAACGAGTTTGGATCATCTACAACACTAGGTAAGACCTTGGGTGTAACACAAAATTATTTGTGTTATTTTTTAATGATAAAAAAATTATAAAATTTATATTTACGTTGTATATGTTTAATAAAATATACTTGCATCTTTTTTGTTACAAAAATGGTATTTTAATAATTATTGTAATTAATATTCTATCATAATGACTCTTTTAATTTTAATATTTTTCAAAATATTATTTTATATTAATTTTTTTTAGAAATATATGTTAATTGATATATACAATGTAAATATAATTTTTATAATTTTTTTTATCATTAAAAAATAACACAAATAATTTTGTGTTACACCCAAGGTCTTACCTAGTGTTGTAGATGATCCAAACTCATTTCAAACGGATTTGGATTTGGATTTGGCATTTCTTTCCTTTGCTTTGCTTTTGCTGTGCCTTTTCCTCTTTTTTTTCTTTCTTTTACTGTAATTTTTTTCCTTTTTGGCCACATGTCCCTTTTTCACTTTTTGTAACTTGACGTGCCTTTTTTTTATTATTATTAGGTAAAAATTCGATTGTCAGACAGGTCTGACACATCGATAGGCCGACAAAGTCGGCAGACGGCGAACCATTAAACATACAATCTAAAAATATAGAAATACAGATAATAAGCGAAATGAAACAAGCAGAAGAAAAACTCTACAACCAAACGACCTAAGAAGACCAACTCCCAAGAAGCTGAGGAAGCCGCCAAAGAACGAAGTCAAGCACCACCGAACAGTGGTACCGCGGGCCAGCGGTACAGCAGGACTTTATCTCCTGTGGGTAGTGCAGACAAACTCCAAGGAAACTCTATCCCGAATACGGAGTCGCCCTGAGCGCACCACCTCGACCCCAGCCAGTCCCGACTCCAAACTCCACGCCCCCAACCAAGCAGAAGACCTCCAAGAAACATCGGAAGTAGAGCCGCAAGCAGCTCGAACAAAACGCCAACAAAATTTCACCTACAAAAATATAGTCAAACTCTTGCGGGATTTATCCATCCCTTTTGGGAATTTTGTCAAACCCTTTCGGGAAATTTGTCAGACCCTTTTAGGTGATTGAGTATATATAAAATATATAAATGCACACACCCCTTTTGTTCAATTATATCAACATGAAAATCTATACGAAGTATATAAATAAATATATACGGAGTATAAATTAACACATTAGATATAAATAATGTTTTTTTTTTCCTTCCCCGACCTTGCACGGCAAGCCAGAAGACTTTTTTTTTTCTTTTTCTCTTTTCCTCCTTCACCTTCCTTGGATGCCAAGGACAAGCGGAAGGCGAGAGAACAGATCGAGATCAGAGGCAGCCCAACCAATCGACGACGACGACCAAGGACAGTAGTGGACAATGGTGGGCACCGGAAGACGGGAGTGGAGGTGGGCGAAGAAACAAGCGGGTGCGACCACCGTGACCGGCAACGAACCCGAAGGAAGAACCCCCAGGAAAGCGAACCCCCACGCGTAACGACACCACACGAGCCACCGGACCCCGACAAGCCCAACCCCACCGCCGACCAAGGAGAGCAGCGCCAACGAGCAGCAGGATACCTAAAATCGGGACTCGCGAGACCGAATCCGGGAGGGATTGGTCCGAAACGACACAGGAAGAAGCATTTGGGGGTACAAGAGAAGCTGAAGGTTCGATAATATAAAACAATGTAATATAGAAATACTCTAGAAGGGGGGTTGAATAGAGTATGCCCGTTTTTCGCAGAAAGTCACAAGACTTTTGGACCTCGTATAAAACCCTTTGAGATTAAACCTGAATCACAAAGTTAGACAATCGAACCAAGTGCGAAAATAAGGTAAAGCAATAGATAAAGGACACGAGTAATTGTTTACGAGGTTCAACACGAACTTGGCCTACGTCCCCGCCTAGGGTTCTTCCACAACCCTAGGATTCAAAAGGCTTTATTGATTCGCTTAGCTTAGGATCCTAATAGCTCACCGAGAAGCCTCTCTCCTATACAATTGCAATCTAGTCAACTTACGTTCCCTTGGAGTCCTAGACCAATCTAGAAGAGCCCCACCTCTCCCAGCTATCTAGTACAATCCTCTTACTCTCACAAATCAATAGCCTAGTGCAACTTCCCGAGTTACAAACTCTCGAGTAACACTATAAATGAATATATCCTATAAGCTCACAGTGACTCTCAAAGGCTTTGAAATAAACAACAAACTCTTGAGCGCTAGCAGAGAGTACACTTTGGAAGACAGATCTTGCTTGAATGAATGAAAGCTCGTGTAGCACTTGTGTATCCTGTCTTCATCTTCCTTCTCTATTTATTGAGACAAATCGGCGCCGAGAATCTTCTCCAACGGCTATTCCTGATCATGGCTATCTTCAAGATCTTCTAAACTTGGAAACAAATGAAGCCATAATCTTTCCGATTTGAACCTTCTCAGCACTTGTCGTAAGGAAGGAAATAATTCGAAAAACTTCCTGAAAGATTAGTCAAGCATATATATATATATAATATAAAGGAAGTGTATAATAAGATTAAATAATATTCGGACTTATAAAACAGGTTTTGGATTTCATCAACTGTTAATGTTCCAAGACCTTTGACACAAACATCCTGTCAAGGCCTTTGAAACATTTATTCCGATTTTCATCAAGGGAGGGAGTTATCAATCTCCCCCTTGATGAAAGACAAAACCTGTGCAACCCTGCAACTTAGTCAAGCATAGATAATATAATAGAAATCGGACTAAGTACCTGCATGGGTTAGACAAATGTTGGATCAAATTTTTAAAGCATGCAAAAACCATCCAACCGAAAACCAAAAAACAAGAAACCAAGGTCTTCCAAGACCTTCAAGCAGATAGGTTTTCAAAGACTAAACAACACCACAGATCATCTCCCCCTTTTTGTCTTTCAACAAAGGGAGGAGGTAAAACAGTCACCAAAATAGTCACCAAATGTTTTGAAAACGTTTCCAAAAACCAGCAATGTATCAAGTTTCAGGGGTGGGATAGGGTAGGGTAGGGTTTAAGCTTCGTCATCCGGAGCATCATCATCAGTGAGCCTCGTCCACAGTCCTTGCAGCATCTTGGAAATCCCGCTCATCTCCGTCATAAACTCCTTTTGCAGCTCCTTGATATCCAGGCGAACTTCCTCCAAGCCCAACTCTAGGTTGTCCATGCGTTCATCGAAAGCTGAAGCAGTGGGAAGGACTTTTGAAGGAGTGGCAAGACTCAAGGTCCCTTGGGGAGACCGAGTGATGCCAATCTTTTCAAGGCCCTTAGAGTCGAACTTACCCATATGACGCTGTTGTTCTTCATTTTTTACATCAATTCCAGAAGCTTTGAAGAGAGGGGTCAAAAGGGTAGCAAAGGGGAGGGGAGAGCCTTTTCTAGCTTTTCTGGCATGAGCCATGGTTCCAAGGATAGTGTTGGCCAGATCAAGATCAAGGCCATTTAAGATGCGGTAGAGCAGGACCATGGCATTGTCAGTAAGGAGTGAGCCAGAGTTAAGACGAGGTAAGAGGCATCGAACAATGATGTTGAAAATTATTTTTGCCTCAAGGGTTAGGGATGAGTGGGTGAGTTGCTTTGAGGTGCTGTTGGATGCTTCGGGTAGGAGGTACTTGGCTCGGGCAAGGATGATGCAATTCTCTTTTGAGGGGTGTATTTCAGAGGGTGGAACTGGGCTAGGTAAGCCAAGGAAATCTGCAAAGTCATTGGAGTTGAGAGAGATTCTAACCCCTTTGACAACAGACTCCAAAGACCAACCATTGGTGTCGTGTTTGGCTTTTAGGTTAATGTAAAACAGACGGGTAAGCTGGGGGTAGTAGACGGTTTCAAGGTTGAGAAGGGTCCAGGCTGGGGATTTTTTTAGAAGATCAATGCAGGCTAACTTCAAAGCTTCGAAGAACTCAAAATCCAAAAAATCAGAACAGCTAATCCTACGAGTTCGAAACTCATCTACCCACTTACCGGCAGTCTCAGCATCTTGAAACCAAGAGGAGGGCAAGGATTGATTTACCTGGATATATGCAAGTGGGTCGGCATTCTTCTTGTGAGCAATAGTAGGAGCAGCTCTCTTGACAGGCGCTTCAAGACTCCTGAGGGTGCCCTTCCTGGTGCGCTTGGGAGATGGAGGCTTGACAGCAGCAGGGGCTTTCCGCTTCTTTGGAGACGGGGGAGGAGGAGAAGGAGAAGGAGATTCTTCCTCCTCTTCCTCAGACCCCGAGTCCTCACCGGACCCCACTTCATCTCCTTCAGCTTCCTCGTCATCTCCAGATCCCTCTTGCTCTTCTTCTTCTTCCTCAGGCTCCTCCTTGGATGGAACCTCCTCGGCTTCAGCTTCCTTTCGAATCCTCTCAGCTTCCTCCTCTGCCAGTTTCCTAGAAAGCTCGGCCTCCTCATCAGCCTTTTTCTTCTTCAAGGCTTCCTCCTCGACTTCCTTGGCAGCATCTCTTTCCAGGATGGCATCTAGGTCATCTTTCTCCTCTTCCTCGTCCACTTCCTCAGCCAAAATCTTCCTCTTCCCTTTCTGTTTAGCACTGAGAGGCTTCTTAGCAGAGCGCTTTTGAGAGCCCTTGGGAACAGTGACCGTGCTCTCAGCGATGGTGCTCTGGACAACAGTTGGGACAATGGCTTGAGGAGTGGGTTCAGGTGTGGGAGAGGTGGTAGTGGCCTGACGTCCCTTGAGGGTGGCGCCAAGTCTTTTGGGTGTGACAGCTTTCTTTGTTTTGGGTGCCATGGAGGAAATCAGATAGGGTTTCTTTAGAATAGGTTGAGAGGTTGAAGAAGAAGAAAGTGAAAGGGTTTGGATCAGTTTTGAGAGTGTGAAGAAATCGGGTATAGAGGTGAGTATAAGTAGAGAGAGATGATGGAGTGATGGGACGGGTTTAGAGTTCCAAGGGAGGGTAATGATAACATTGCCAAGATTTGAAGGGTTTCCAATTCAAAATTCAAATATTCCCATTAAAATCGGACTGAAAAAATGAGGGATTTAGTACCAAAATTAAAAATATCTTAACGGTTAAGAATATCACATAAATGGGCAATATGAAATCCGATGAAAAAATATAATTAATTAAATATCTAAAAAGATATTAACCAAAAATATATGATCCGATAAATGTAATCCACCATTTAGTTCACACACCTTGACATAGTTCTCAAGGGTCTTGACACTAAGTAGTATTTATCTTTCGTAAAGGAAGTGCTCCCCCTACGAAAGTGCATCCTTGTTAAGCATCCCATCTCTCATCTTATGAAGGTGAACCTGTCCTCTGCCAACGGCTTAGTAAAAATGTCAGCTCATTGATAATCAGTTGAAATAAACGAAATGGACACATCACCTTTTTCAACATGGTCTCTAATGAAATGATGCATTACATCAATATGTTTGGTCCTTGAATGTTGAACAGGATTCTTAGTGATGGAGATGGCACTTGTATTGTCACACTTAATTGGAATACCTTTGAGGTTGATGCCAAGATCTCGCATTTGTTGAGCTATCCAAGGGATTTGGGAGCAACAGGCTCCAGCTGCAATGTATTCGGCTTCTGCAGTGGATAGAGCAACTGAGTTCTGCTTCTTTGAGTGCCAACTGATCAAAGATGTTCCTACGAATTGGCAACATCCTGATGCGCTCTTCCTATCCACCTTATAGCCTGCAAAATCTTCATTAGAATATCCAATTAATGTGAAATCCTTTTGCTTTGGGTACCATAGTCCAAGCTCCTTAGTGCCATTGAGATATCGAAAGATCCTCTTCACAGCCACGAGGTGAGATTCTTTAGGATCAGCTTGAAACCTAGCACACATGCAAACACTAAACATGATATCAGGTCTACTAGCCGTAAGATATAATAAAGATCCAATCATTCCTCGATACTCCTTTTGATTGACACTTATTCCAGTCTTGTCTTGATCTAGAGACAATGTTGAGCTCATGGGAGTCTTGGCTGCTTTGGATTGATCCATCTTGAACTTCTTCAAGAGATCCTTAGTGTACTTGCTTTGGTTGACAAAGATCCCTTTCTTGGATTGATGAACTTGTAATCCCAAAAAGAAGTTGAGTTCTCCCATCAAGCTCATCTCAAATTCACTGCACATGATGTCAGAAAATTCCTTGCACAAAGATGTGTTAGTAGCACCAAATAATATATCATCAACATAAATTTGAATAACCAAAATGTCCTTTCCTTTGGTTTTGATAAAAAGAGTCTTGTCGATCAACCCCCTTTTAAAATCATTTTCTAAAAGATATTTTGACAAGCGCTCATACCAAGCTCTTGGGGCTTGTTTCAAACCATAAAGCGCTTTTTCAAGTTTATAAACATGATTGGGAAATTCCGAACTTTCAAAACCTGGGGGTTGAGCCACATATACTTCTTCCTTTAAGAAACCATTGAGAAAAGCACACTTGACATCCATTTGATATAACTTTATGCTCATAAAAGATGCAAATGCTAATAGAATGCGAATAGCTTCAAGCCTGGCTAAGGGAGCAAAGGTCTCCTCGTAGTCAATACCTTCCTCTTGATTGTAGCCTTGAGCAACAAGCCTTGCCTTGTTCCTCACAATCTTACCATTCTCATCTAGCTTGTTTCGAAATACCCATCATGTGCCAATGACTGATTGATGCTTTGGCCTAGGCTTCAAGGTCCAGACTTTGTTCCTTTCAAATTCGTTAAGCTCACTTTGCATAGAAATGATCCAGTCTGGCTCCTGAAGTGCCTCATCTACCTTCTTTGGCTCAATAAGAGAAACAAACGCGTGAAAAGCACAAAGATCTTTAAGTTTAGAACGAGTTTGAACACTAGAAGTAGGGTCAGAAATGATATCCTTTAATGAGTGTGATGAGGAGTATTTGAATTTCCTTTTGCTAGTCTCAGCTCCTTGATTCGTCACACTGGTAGGATTGACTTGTGGTACATCTGACACCGTGGTCCTATTAGGTTCAGTTACAACAGTTTCTGACATCTCAACACTGTTGGATTGGACACCAAGGGCTTTGGACGAATCTTCAACACCTTGGGCCAATTCTTCAGTGTTAAGAATCGGTTCCTGCATGTTCCTCTTCTCTGTGTTCTTGATAGCAGCAGCATCACCTTCCTCGTTCTCTTCATGGATGTTAAGATCTATATCTGCAACACTTTCACTCAAAGCACCGTCATTGCATTCATCAAAAATAACATGTATACTTTCTTCAACTACCTGGGTCCTTTTATTGAAGATTCTATAAGTTTTGCTACTTGTGGAGTAGCCAAGAAAATATACCTTCATCACTACGCGCATCAAATTTCCCAAGGTTATCTTTTCCATTGTTATGAACAAAACAAGTACAGCCAAAGGGTTTAAAATAAGATATAAGTGGTTTGCGGCCTTTGAAAATTTCATAAGGAGTTTTCTTTCAGATGGAACGAATAAGACAACGATTCAAAATGTAGTTAGCTGTGTTAACAGCTTTAGCCCAATAGGTTTTAGGTAATGCATTTTTTAAAAGCATAGTCCTGGCCATATCCTCTAAGGTACGGTTCTTGCGTTCCACAATCCCGTTTTGTTGAGGTGTCCTAGGAGAGGAAAAGTTATGGGAGATGCCATATTTAGCACAAAACAAATCAAACTGAAGTTGATCAAACTCCCTACCATGATCACTCCGAATTGACACTATGGGCTCGTTTCTTAAAGTTTGCAACTCCTTACAAAGTTTTGAAAACTCAAATAAGGCCTCTGATTTTTCTTTTAAGAATGCAACCCAAGTATATCTAGAAAAATCATCAACAACAACTAGCGTGTACTTTTTACCATTGGGAGATTTGACTCGCATAGGACCACATAAATCCATATGTAAAAGTTCAAGGGGTCTAGAAGAACTTACAACCTTTTTGGGTTTGAAAGAGCTACGTGTTTGTTTACCTCGTGTCCATGCATTGCACATATCAATACCTTTGAAGTCCATTTCAGGTAGCCCTCTTACAAGCCCTTTGGACACAAGCTTCTGTAGTGTATGTGGACTCACATGACCGAGTCTCTTGTGCCAGAGCTTTGGATCGTCCGTCAAAGCCTTTACACAGGTTAAGCTTCCTTGTGCCACTTGATCAGCATTTACGGCGTATATGTTGTTGTAACGATATGCAGTCAATATAACTTCACCTGTATCTTCTCTGCACACTATACATATTTTCTTGTTAAATCTGACATTGTTACCACTATCACATAATTGAGAGACACTAAGCAGATTATACTTCAAACCATTAACAAGATAGACATCTTTAATACTATGGCTGGAATCGCTTCCAACACTACCAATACCAACAATGTCGCATTTTCCTTTGTCACCAAGAGTGATTGTTCCCGTGGATTGCTCCTTTAGATCATGAAAGAGAGAACTCTTCCCACTCATATGCCTCGAGCATCCACTATCAATAATCCATTTGTGTTCTTTCACCTTGGTGATCTCCTGCAAGACAAACATCAACCTTTGTGGCTAGACCAATAAGCAAATTTGGATCCATTGTTGGGGTAAACCATATTTGGTAAGATAGTGCCTTTTGGAACCCAAACTTGTGTTATCCGTTCTTTTCTCAAATGAACAGGAAATGTATTGCGAATAATATATGGATCCTTTCTTCTATAGGGGCAGGTCTCTTTTACATGTCCCTTTCTAGCACAATGGTGACATATAGGAGAGGTTCTGCTTCCTTTTGCCTTTACAAAAGTGGTAATGTGTTGCTTCTTTAAAAACTTTGGATTGTAACCAATACCACTTTTGTTTAGAGAGCTTTGTTGCTCACCCAACATCCTATCGAGAATACCTTTGGATTTGGTAAAACTTATGAGGGCTGTCTGTTGGTCTTGAATCTTATTATTCAGGGAGATCTTCTCGTTCTCTAAGTCATGATGCTCATTTCTTAGAGAGGAGAGATCTTGCTTGAGTTCAGATTTCTCCGAGTCAAGCGTCTTTAATGTCAAGACCTGAATAAGAAGCTTCAAGACTTTTGACCCTCATAGACAGATCCTCAATAGTTCTTTCCTGGTCCACAGTTCTCTTAATAAGAGTGTTAGTTTGAGCAATAAGTTTCTCTTCATTGGCAATCATATTTGAAAGGAATTCCAAAAATACCTCTTTTGGACTTGCCATAAGTTCTCTTACAGTAGCTTCAAGCTTTTCATCATAGGATTCATCTTCTGAGACCATAAGACAAATATTGGCCTTCTCATGATCAGAGTCAGAGTCGGAATCACTCCAAGTTGCCACCATGGCTTTCTTCTTCCATTTGTCACCTTTCTTGGACTGGCTCTTTGTCTTTTGATGGCAGTCCTTCACAAGATGATCTATTTCACCACATTCAAAACAAGACAAAGGTTTAGTCTTCTTTTCATACTTGTTGTATTGAGGCTTACCTCGAAATTTTGAAGACTCTGATCCATCCTTGTTGTTGAATTGCTTCTTCATTTTGAGAATTCGAGCAAAGCCTCTTGTGATAAGAGCAAAAGGATCATCCTCATCGTCATCCTCATCTTCGGAATTAGATCCATCTTTAGGCTCATCCTTCTTAGACTTGAGTGCCAAGTTCTTAGTGCTAGCTGAAAGTTCTCCATCGTCTTCATTAAGGATCATCTCATGCGTGATCAGCTTCCCAAGAAGGTCATCAAGGGGTTGAGTGGTGAGGTCCTGGGCTTCCTCTATAGCTGTTACTTTTGGACCCCATTTCTCCTTTGGAAGGCACCTCGGTATCTTCCTCACTTTCTCAACGTTGGTAAAGCTCTTGCCGAGAGAGTCAAGGTTGTTGGTGATTTCTGTGAATCGTGTGAACATGGCCTTGATTGACTCATCAGACTTCATCTTGAAGAGCTCATACTTTCGAAGGAAGATGCTAATCTTGGTGTCTTTCACTTGGCTCGTTCCTTCATAGGTGATGACCATTTTGTCCCAAATCTCTTTAGCTGACCTACAAGATGAAATACGGTTAAACTCATCAGTGCTAAGACCACAATAAAGTAAGTTAATAGCCATGTAGTTTTTGGAGACGATTTCAAGATCTGCTTGGTTGTATTCAGGCTCCTTCTTTGCAACTTTGGTATCATTTGGTCCATCTTTTTTTATTAGGTAAAAATTCAATGGTCAGACAGGCCTGACACATCGATAGGCCGACAAAGTCGGCAGACGGAGAACCGTCAAACATACAATCTAAAAATATAGAAATACAGATAATAAGCGAAATGAAACAAGCAGAAGAAAAACTCTACAACCAAACGACCCAAAAAGACCAACTCCCAAGAAGCTGAGGAAGCCGCCAAAGAACGAATCCAAGCATCACCGAACAGTGGTACCGCAGGCCAGCGGTACAGCAGGACTTTTTCTCCTGTGGGTAGTGCAGACAAACTCCAAGGAAACTCTATCCCGAATACGGAGTCGCCCTGAGCGCACCACCTCGACCCCAGCCAGTCCCGACTCCAAACTCCACGCCCCCCAACCAAGCAGAAGACCTCCAAGAAACATCGGAAGTAGAGCCGCAAGCTGCTCGAACAAAACGCCAACAAGATTTCACCTACAAGAATATAGTCCTTGCGGCATTTATCCATCCCTTTCGGGAATTTTGTCAAACCCTTTCGGGAAATTTGTCAAACACTTTTAGGTGATTGAGTATATATAAAATATATAAATGCACACACCCCTTTTGTTCAATTATATCAACATGAAAATCTATACGGAGTATATAAATAAATATATACGGAGTATAAATTAACACATTAGATATAATTAATGTTTTTTTTTCCTTCCCCAACCTTGAACGGCAAGCCAGAAGACTTTTTTTTTCTTTTTCTCTTTTCCTCCTTCACCTTCCTTGGATGCCAAAGACAAGCGGAAGGCGAGAGAACAGATCGGGATCGGAGGCAGCCCAACCAATCGACGACGACGACCAAGGACAGCAGTGGACAATGGTGGGCACCGGAGGACGGGAGTGGAGGTGGGCGAAGAAACAAGCGGGTGCGACCACCGTGACCGGCAGCGAACCCGGAGGAAGAACCCCAGGAAAGCGAACCCCCACGCGCAACGACACCACACGAGCCTAACTCCGATGAATCTCCTCCAAACTACCCCGTTCTCGCTGAAATTGGTCTGTCTCGATTTGATATGCGTTCACCGTCTATTTTTCCGAGGCGTCGACCTCCCAATTGGGATTTTTGAAGACTCCTGCTTCGTCTATCCTTCTTATCCTGCTTTTGTGGCTTCCTCCCCAAGGTTCCTCCACGGAGGGTGAGTCAGGGCCTAAGATCAGGCCGAAAGGCGTAGTCGATGGACAACAGGTGAATATTCCTGTACTACCCCTTGTTGGTCCCGAGGGACGAAGGAGGCTAGGTTAGCTGAAAGATGGCGCAGCAGTTGACTGGACATCTTGGGGTAAAGCACTGTTTCGGTGCGGGCCTAAAAGGGGATGTATAGTTTGCTAATTTTTACCAAACTTTGTATAGTTTTCTCATTTGGCCCACTAATATGTATATTTTACAAATTGTCCCGTTTATGTGATGGTTTCTCTAATTTTGAATGTCAGTCAGTTGTTACACTCCATTCCATTGTTGCTGATGATCTGCTACGCGCCTATCCATCCATCCATCCGTATCCGTCTTTGCCCTTAGAATATATATTCCGACTTCCATTTCCGGTGTGCATAAATCATGTTCAGTGAGCATTGTTTCGAGCCAAACAATTTTTAAGATTTCTTATTCTATTCCTGTTTCTGTACGCAATTACTCAATCCCAACCTTTTCGATCCATCTTCGGCATCGTAAAACCTTCTTGTAATACAAGAAGAACACAAGATTAGGCACCACTCAGGCATGGTTTTGATCTACAAGAAGAACACAAGATTCGAATCAACTGTAGCATACACTGATACACAACTGGTCAAAATCTGCAGCATATTTAATACGATGGTTTCTCTAATTTACTGCTGCTGTGTACAAGTTTCACTGTTGTTATGCGTGAATCCATTCCATTGTTGCTGACGATCAAGCTACGCGCCCATCCATCCATTCGTCTTTGTCCCTGCAATCTATATATCCCGACTTCCATTTCCATTGTGCATAAAATATGTCCAGTGAGCATTGTTTGGTACCAAAGAATTGTTAAGATTTCTGGTGCCTTTTACTGTTTCTGTAGGCAATTTCTCAATCTCTGACCTTTTCTCTCGCCTATTGGATTCGTCTCCAGCAATGTTCTTTTGAAATTCTCTATTGATTGTAAAGCCTTCTTACAAAAGGAACACAAGATTAGGCACCACTCACTCACTCAGGCATGGTTACAATCTGCTTCTTTCAGAGGTATGAAACTAATTTATCTACATTTTGACTCAACTGTAGCATGCATAACCGGTCAAATGTGTGGACTAATCTCAGAAACATTGTCCTGTGAAAATTTGAAGTACCTAACTACCTGTCCATCAACTCCACTCAAAATTCAATCATATTGAATGAGTTTGTGGAAATCGATCCTATGATTCAGTGAGTATTAGGTTAGAATTTGAACAATTTTAGGAGGCTTTATTGGTTTGAAGCCTCAAATTTCCAACATATAGAAAAGATGGGAGGAGGATTGAATATTTAAGTGAGCTTATCAAAGGATGAAAGGTGACATGTACTACAACAAGTGTAAGCGACTTTGTACAAATCTAACATCTCAAGTTGTCGGTGAACTAGCAGATCATTTGCTATAAGAAGGGGCGTCTCACTAGGCCAGTTTGACGCTCTAGACACATACGGCTTTTTGGTCGTCGTCGGAATGCACTTTAAGGGACGAACATAGTCTGGGTCGTCACTTACAATAGGACCGGATGTATACCCATCCAAGAGAGCCTTTCGGGAGACGACTAATTACTAAGTTCATCGCCTGAATAATAAGTGGAAGTTGACCACACCATTGACCATCGATAAACATGGTGATTCGATAAGTATTGTCAGATGACAGTCATGCCATCATCATTGAAGGGACGAACATATATAAGTTCGTCCCTTGAATCAACTTTACTTTAAAATAAAACATGTGATTCTCCGTACGTGTTTGGCATATCGTCTTCTTCCGGACAGTGGGGTTATTTGGCATTGTCTATTCCAGATAGTGAGGGCTATTTGGCATCTCGTCCTCGATCTCCTTCCTTGTTCTTCACTCACCCTCACACTCAGGTACCTCTCTTCTCCTTCCTTGTTCGATTGATCTGTATTCGTTGGCTATTTGTTTTCGTTCGGCTTCAATTCCAGATCTGTGATTCAAAGGAATGTGAAATCTGAAAAAGAAATCTCAAACCCAAATCGGTCTAGCCTCCATTGCTTTCATCCAGATCTGTAAAACTGAACTGAATTCATTGATGTGGGAGTGTGTTACAACCGGTATTTGACTATTTGTAGAGGAGAATGAGAAAATCACGAGAGTCCTCCACTGCATTGCTTCTCCTTGGCTTGTGTGGCTTCCATTGCCTTTTCTGTTACAGCTCATACACTCACACACTTGATTTCAGTATACCGTCGGCCAGTTGGTATCTTTTTTCCTTTGTGACATGAGAGTACTCCTAATGCATTGCTTTTCATCTGGTTTGTGTGGCTTCAGCTTACAATCCCCAATATGTTCAAATCGAAAGGGTTTCGATTGGGGAAAATTAGAATATCCTAAAATCATAAGGTTTCGACTGTTTCTTATACTTCCCTGTTGTTCCGTCCACAGACATGTCAGACACTTCCGGTAGTTGGTCAAGCGGTTGTCCAGAAAAAGTACTCATGGATTGGAAGGAATGAGTCATACGAACGTCAGGTAAACAACTTGCTTTTAATTTACTTTGCAATGAAGGTAACACCTGATTTTGTTGGAGATGAATGTAATTCATTCATGATTGATGTTGTTGGAGATGAATTTTTTGGCCTTAGCTTCTTTGTTCCCTCATTTTATTTTTATGTTGTTAGAGATGAACTTCTACACATGATTTTGTTGCGTATCTTATTGGGTTGATTGAGGTGGTTGTGTACGTATGTTATTGAGTTGATTGTTGGTGCATTGTATTTGTAGATCAAATGTTGTTTTGTTCATAGGAATAGTCATTTTCTAGAACATGAATGTTGATTTGTTCCTTTGGTGCATATGGCTCTTAAAAGGAACTTATTTGCCTTTAAATCATCAAATACATTGTATGAATACATATATTACTATCCTCTTAAAATGACAGTATGATTGCATCTATATATAAGGTCATGCTTATAAATATGTCATGATTCGTAGTGGACTCCCTATAGTGAAGAGATGGAGGAAGTGTTGCGGGGCAAAGAGAAGAAGAACCATGTCACGACGTACTACTGAGGAGGATGATGCAACCAGTAGCAAGCTAGAACTCATTGCTCTGTCAGATGGTAGAAATCAACTAGGATCTACCCGAGCGCAACCGGAATCTAATTGAGTGGTTGCATGAAGTGGAAGAACGCAACCGGTGTCTAACAGAGAGCAACCAAGAGCTAACTGAGCGCAACCGGGATCTAACCAAACGCAGCCCTCATATGGGAGAACTTCTCCTTGCATTTGTGAAGAAGTAGGCATATGACGGAGGTAAAACCTATCGTTGATTCCGCCAAAGAAAACTCAAACCTAAAGCAAGTATAGCGATAAGCAAGAGGTCGATCCCACAGGGAAAATTATAACTCAAGTGTGATTTATGTGTTAATTAAAGTAACCAGTTTGGGGGGTTTTAGTGGGTGAAAGTTCCGCCTTTTATCAAAGCGGAGTAAGCAAGCAAAGTAAATGGATTTGGTTTTAGACAATTAGGAGAAGTAATTCTACCTACAATTTTCCACTGTATTGGATTGAAGCGATCCTTGTAACTTCTTCTCGTTCTATTAAGTTTCCTATGAATGCCCTTGTCCCGACCTAATATAGTTACTAGTCCAACCAGTCCTAGCAACCCTTATCAATCGAACAGTCCCTAAAGAAGGATTTAACCCAATTGATAGCTTTAAGTTCAGAGATTAGCCAAGGTATTTGCAGTCCCTAAAAAAGGATTTAACAACACATTCAACTTCCTACTCATTCAATTAGTTCAACCAGCCCTAAAGGAATAAGTTTGCCACTTAGGTTAAGGTTCACAACCAGGAATCTACAAAACCTTAGCGATTGAATTGATCTAACAAGTTGTCCAGACAAGATAGAACAAATCAATAACCTATCAAGCACAAAGAAGTTGAAGCATTCACAAATAGGAAACAAGGAGCGAGAATTAGAAACTCACAATCAATCCGAATAAAGCTTCAAATTGCAGGCAGAATAGATGAGTTTAGTTCCTCATGGAAGACATTGCTCAAAAATCTCTAAAGTCTAATTGGAAGTAAGTGTAGAATGAAAGGTAATGAAAATAACATAAAAGTGGCCTTATCAAACATCCCAAGTCGGCCCCCCCAATGGACAAACAAAGACTAGGGTTTTTAATTAAACAAAACGCAGCGCTTCAACGCTGTCGGCCAGTGCTGCGGGCGCCGCAAAGTTGCTGCGCCCGCCGCACACTGAAGATCCGAGATCCCCGCTGCAGCGACCTGTGTTGCGCCCGCCGCGAGGTTGCGGCGCCCGCGGCACATTGTTTTGCCGTGACTTCTTGTATTCCTTTGCGGGTTTCTCCTCTTGTCTTGCATTTTCCTCCCTTGTTCCTTCCCATGTTTCTCGTGTTCCTTTTCGAGATATTGCATCACCCAAATGTGTTCCGATTCAATCTGCGAGATAAACACAAAATTGCACAGAATCTGAACTCTTCTAAAATAATCACAAGATGCAATTTAGCAACAAAGTATGAAATAAATGCAACCTAACTAAACTAAAAATGCCTATAATGCCTATCTAAAATATGCATTATCAGCATAACCTCCACCTTATGTAATCGTGTCTTAATTCATGTAATGTTGTCGTTCTCGTCGTCGGATTTGGTAACAAGACAACTAGACTTCTCTAACTTAAGGCTTATGTATCATATTGGAGCTACTATGTCGGTTTCTTGAACATAACGTTTCGGATATCGGTTTGTTGAACTTAGCATCAAGTCAAGTAGGTTTTGTATCATATGATTCATATCTAATTATTGCTTCAAGGGTGTTTTATTTGGCCTACAAAAAACAATGGGCCGTTACATTTGTAAAGATCAATCACATAGATTCAGCCCAATTCAACATACCCAAGTTTCAGTAGTTGACCAGACGTTGACCTCATTCAAGGGACGGACAATTATTTGTTCGTCCCTTGAATACAACTTTTCCAACAATCGCATTAATGAATGTGTACTTGTTACCTTAAATGTTTAAGGTTGTTGTGTTAGGTATACCGGAGCAGTAGTACACAGCCGAGCTTGCTCTTCCTCTTCATCTACTCTTTCATGGTGGATATCTTCACACAAAAAAATTGCACAAATTCTCCCCAAATTTCTTACATTTGAGGAAGTATTGGTTACATTTGAGGTTAGTGATGTGAGACATTTTTAAATAATTTGTGTATTGTGATTATATATATAGAGATTGACTCCGGTGAAAACCTCAAATTGTAGTAAAAACCGTGCGGACTACTTTATAGCTTGGTCTAAAAAACCTCAATCACACGGTGACTTTACAACTCGATTCAACCTAAAAACGTGCTAAAAACTCCAGTTTTAAAATAACACATGACTTTATAGTTCGGTCAAGCCTAAAAATCGTGCTAAAAAACTCATATTTTAAAAATACACTGACTTTATAGCTCGGTTTTATTCAAAACCGAGCTAAAATTTATGACTTTAAAGGTCGGTTTTATTCATAACCGGGCTATAAAGCAAGTGAACCGGGCTAAAAAGCCGGTCCTCACAGGTTTTTACCGTAATTTTGGTTTTCACCGGAGCTCACCCCTATATGTGTATAGAGAGAGGATAGATCATATGTACTCGGGTCTTAACGTGTATCATGTGAACACATCCTATCCATTGATCTAGGGAAATCTGATGGCTGAGATTATTTGATAATATTGATTAATTGAAAATTAAAATAAACAAAACAAAACACCACTCTTATATACATGCGCGTGAAACCACCCACCCCCAACCCTAATCCACAATCGCGCCTCTTCTAGAAAGCAAAGAGAAAGTGAAGGAGTGACGATCGATCAGGGGCCAGTGAAAGCAGTTCCGACTAGGGCTTCAACTCCTCTCTCTCTCTTCCATTGAAGGTGCGACGAAGGCGGACTACGAATGCGAAGGCGGCAAAGGCACATTGGGCGATTGCGAAGGGCTATTGCGAAGGGAGATGGCTCCCATCGAAGATGGCGGAGGCAGAGGTGATGGCAGGCGAATAAGGCGACGACTCTAGCGATGGCAGGTGAGGGGTGCGCCGGCGAAGACAGAAGTGGCGTCGAAGGCTGAGGCACGGTACCGACTACCGAGTAATCAGAGCCCGTGACACAGTCCAACCCTTTAGCAGCCTAACCGAGCCCATGACGCAATACCCCGGTTGCCGACCAGGTTTGTTCTTCACCTCAATCCCTCAATATCCTTCTTGTTGGACATTGTTGTGTCCAAGCCCTATATCAAGGGTTGATTGTACATTTGATTTTGGTATGTGATAGAGACCAGAATCCAAATCGAGTTGTGATGTATTGTTTAGCGTTTTCGATTTTGATTTTGGTACAAACGATGCTTTATTTTCTTTGATTCAGATTGAATGCAAAAATGGCTCTTCCTCAATCGTTAGATGTTTAATTTTCAATATTGAATATTCAAATTCATATATTCACTTCTTTCATTGCCTAATTTTGATTTGGATGTTTGAAGAACCTAAATTTTGGGGTGCGGTTTTGTATTGTTGTTGCTTGATACGGGGCAAAGAGGACGAACTGGAATTTGATTTTCGAATGAAATTTGAAGCAAGGTGTGGGCTCAACTTTCACCGACGTTCTTGTATAATGGGGAAATCAAAATTTCAGATCTAGATTGGTATATGGATAAGTTAGTAGTCGTAACATTTGCATCAGTTAGTATTCGGGAGAAAATCTGAATTATTCATATGTAGCGATCGATTCTATATATGCTTCCTGAGATGGGTTTTTGCGGTTATTATATGAATGAAAATTGTCTCGATACTATTAAATAATCTTGTGATACCATCGAATAATTTAGCGGTACCATCAAAGCATTTTTAGTTATTAGTTAAAATGACATAAGTAACCGAATAATCAAACGATACCATCGAATAATGAAGTGGTACTACCGAATAATTTTTAGAAGTAACTGAATAATCAAACGATACCATCGAATAATCAAACAATACCGTCGAATACTCATCCATATACCACCGAATAATTATTCATAGACGACCGAAAAAATAACCATTTGTAAAGGTCAACGAAAAAAAATGCAGATGTCATCGCATAATCTGTCGATACGATTGCATAATTTGTCGATACGATCGAATAATCCAGATATACCATCGAATAATTTGAAGAGAGTGTACCACACACGCCCCCAATTTAGCAACTGGGCAAGAAAAGGGGTGGGTCCCACTGATTTTTAATTAAAAAAAAGTCTTGATTGTACTATATAACATCTTTAAGCACATCAAATTGAGTAGGCGGAGAATTAAGCAACAAGATAGCCAAATATTCATCCTTAATAGTGTATTTTTTATCACATCTCTCAAGACCTTGAGTCATTCTTAAGAATTTATCCAGATTAGTTTGCAGAGATTGATTGGTGTCCATTTTAAAGTTAAACAGACGACACAGGATTGAAATTCGACTAGGCAAGGATTTAGTCAAGTATAGGGTTTCCAGAAGATCCCAAAGTTCTTTAGGGTTAGTGATACTCATAACCTGACGAGCCACATCGTCAGCCAACCTGATGAAGATCTCAAAATGAGCCATCTCATCTAGATCCCTTTTGATGACCTCAGTAGCTCCCTCAGGGTACTCCTCTTCGACTGTCTTCTAGCATTTCCCTTGATAAGAATGGCCTTCAACTTCAGCTGTCAAATAGCGAAGTCAGTAGTCCCATCAAAGGGCTTGATTCTCATTCCATTTTCTGACATTTTGGTACCTAAAAGATAACACCCAAAAACATAAAATTAGGGGGAAAATGCGAAGAGCACACACGAACACAGAACTCAAAGAGCTTCACGGAACTTGCTGGATTGAAGGGAGATCTAGGGTTTTGACACTCAGAAAACCCCCAAATCTATGTTCTACTTTTTTTTTTCCCTTTTGACGAACAGAAAAAAAAAACACAAAACGAAGAACAAACAACACAAACAAAGAAGCGGAAGCGACACAAGTTGGATCCAAACACATGGACCTTGGATCTGAGCCCTAAGGTCAGAAACCTTATGATGAAACCACATTTGAAAAGTGAACCTCCTTCCACGTCCCCATGAAGGAGGTGAACCGCGTGTCGATTTTTAGTTGGTCGACGGTCTTACCTGAAGCCCCCCTCCTGCAATTGTCTATCCTAAATGGGGGCCTCGACCTGTGCTGCCGGACCTAGTACTCGGCTCGTTCCGCTTTTCGGGCGATGATCTCACCAAGTGTCGGCTCCTAACCGAGTCGAGACGAACCCGCTCAGATAGGCTCGTAGAGCCCCTTATTCCCGGCCTCTGCCCCTAGGAATATCATGGGAACCGACCCCCAACTCCATTCCCCCTCTCATGTATTTATAGCGGAAGCATGCTCTTCCACATGGAGGCCACACATTACCAAGTGTCAAGTGCTCTATGACATGTGGGAGGGGGGCATAGACGCCACGTGTCCTTGCATGCATGCGGGAACCGCGGATGGTTTATCGTCTGTAAACGTCTTGAGTCTCTATCTTGACTCGTACTCGCCTATTTTTATACTGATAAGGTTCTATTTATATAGCGGGGAACCTTATTTATGATTATGTTTTCTTATTTATTTCGCGATATTACGACTATCAATAATTATTTTTCGTGCATCATCACCTTAGATCTCAGAGGAATCAGTGCTCTGATTCCAATTTCGTGTTCATTTTTCGCTAAAACTTAATCAAAATACTCAAAAACAAAGACAACAAGAGAGAACACATGATTTGGTAACGCAGCTCGGGCAAGCCCTACTCTACGGGATCTCAAGAGGGGAGATCCGGTCCCAATTTCCACTAAGCATCAGAAAAACGAGTTACAAGTCGGCTATGGTGACTAAGCACATGAACAAGTAACACGGGAACCAAGAGAGATGTAAATAAGGGAGAAGAAGAAGCCCCCTAGATGGGCAACCGAGAAGCTTCAGAGAAGCTTCTCAAGGAGATCTTCAAGCCACACCACCGGCAACGCCACCGGATCACTTCTTCTTCTTCTTCCTCTAGGGTTAGGGTTACACACAAGATGTGTGCCCGACGGCCCTCTCTCTCTCTCTCTCTCTCTCTCTTTCCCTTAGGGTTTACCTGATGAAGCTCCAAAGGGTTCATGTAGCACATAAGGAGTATATATACCCGAGCATCTGAGAGCTAGGGTTACAGATCCTCCAACGGTCACAAGGAAGAGGGCCACAAATCCGGAATGAGTTGGGCTAGCCTAAACACGGAAAAAAGGCCCACTAACATAAATCTGTAAATGAGGTTTGTAACTAAGTGTTAAAACAATACACCAACATAATATATGATATGGTCACTGTCTGAAGATCAAGGGATCCAAACCTTAGACATATGACATGTCTAAGGGGTCCTTGCAACCTTAAGAATGTGTTTTACATCATCCATTTAGGATATATTGTTTCATCACCTAAATAGATTACATGTTCAATAGCCATAGCCACACAAATAAATCTAACTTATTACAAATTCACGATTACACAATCACAACATATTACTTTCTTTTATTTGATATAACTTTTTTATAATAAAGTAAAGTTTAGCGCCACGTACGGACACCCAACAATTAAATTTCATTTTGATTTGGTGATTTCATCATTGATGCTTGTATTGAAAACATGGCCACCAAGTCCCGAAATATCGAAAGGATTTAAAACCCCGCTTGAAAGAGGTTAAAATAAATCCCGATGAAAAGGGTTTGAATTAAAAACTCAGCAAAGCTTGTTTGGATTTGAATTCTTCTTGAAAGGGCTTAAAAATAAATTCCGAAACGGCTTGACTAATTAACAACTCCACAAATCCTGAATTCAAAACCCCGCTCGAAAGAGCTTGAAATAAATCCCGAAAGGCCTTGATTAAATTATGTGTTCGGTTGGCTGAATTTTTTGGTGTTTTTCGGATTTCGGAGTGGCTGGGATCGAGGTAGTCGGTGCTTTCAGGGCGACTCTGTATCCGGGAAGGAGCTTCGTTAGAGTTTCGTATGTATCACCTACAGGAGATAAATTCTTGCAGCACCGGTGGCCCACGGTGCTACTGTTCGGTGGTGCTTGACTTCGTTCTTTAATTGCCAACATCCTCAGCTTATTAGGAACTAATAGTTTTGCTTAGGTCGTCTTATTGTAGAGTTTGTTTCTACTTGTTTCATTGCGTCTGCGTCTGTTTTTTTATTTTACTGTATGTTTAGGTGGTTCCCGTCTGCCAATTCATCGGCCTCTCAAGAATCAGGTTTGCTTGATGTCGAATCTTTACTCAACTCAAAATAAAAAAAAAAAACATGGCCACCAAGCCTATATGCATGAGTGCTGGGAACACCAAACCAACATAGTCAAATTTAATTAAAATAACTCAATCTTTAGAAGGATGTTTTAAAAAATATCCTTGTCTTTCAACGATAAGAAAAATAACTCAAATTGTGGAGCGGGTGCTAAACAAAATATCTCGAATCTTTTTTCCAACTCTAAATCAAAGCAAAAACAATGACATATAATTAGCGAAATTAAGATTTCGATGATATTGACTTATTTTAATGAAAATGATATAATTTGACCAATTTCATGTCATTTTTTGGCCCAATTTTTGGTCGTAAAAATGAGGCGGGATAATTTTTTACCTCACACCCCAAAAATTGTGTTATTTTCTTATATTTCAAAGATGCAGAAACTAATTTATATACATTAACTGTAACAAGGTTGGTTCCGGTGTACTCAACCCTTAACGTGTATCATGTACTCAGAAATTATTCGTCTATTTGTTCATGATTATTCATCTGTTTTCACATAATTATTCATATGTAAAAAAAGTGTAAAAAATGTAAATTTTATTCTAACGAATAATCGCTCAATACCACCGAATAATTTCATTCCACCGAATAATCTCTCAATACCATCGAATAATCAGAAGTTACTTTTAATCTCATCCGTTGATCTTCTTAATTCAATGGCCCAAATTTGTTCACATAATACACGTTAAGGATTGAGTACATATGATCTATCCTCAACTGTAACATACACAACCGGACAAATATATAGGAATTTATATGAAATTAGAATACACACACTCTCTGAAATATAACACCCCCACTTTCATAAAAAAAAATTGTAGATTTTGATAATGAAGTGCTCAAATCATAAATTGATAATTGCGCCTATATATCTTCAAAAAATCTCAATTATTGCGAACTTTTAATTTATTTTTGAAATAAAATATTTACAGAATCTCCATTAATAATATCCCACCGTATACCAAAGGTCCTTGATTCGAACCCACCTTCCATGGTAAATCAAGATAAGGGATATATGTTAGAAACTTAGAATTAGGGGACGCGTGAAGATTTTTTTATTTTTTTTAGTGACGAGGAACCCACCTTTGATGGTAAATCCTGAGCGCGTGATCCAACCGACAAGCTAAACTCACATACTAGGTATCTCGGTTTGTGCCGATCGACTCGACCCAAAGACATAGATCGAATCTGGGACCTTCTTACCACCTGTTACTCCACACCATTGGGCTACTCCGACAGAGGTAGATTTTTTATTTTTTTGTTGTTGTTGTTGTTGTTGAGGAGGCAACACGTCAAGATGATACGGAGTATGATAAAGTGATAAACTTTTTTTTTATCAGATTATAAAGTGATAAACTGATCTATATACTGAATTGGGGATGGTATCAACTTGTCCACCTACTTCAATCAGAAATCAACCTTACCGAATGAGTTTCTGGAAATAGTAATACTATGCCGTGAGTATTAGGTTTGAATTTGAGGGACGTATAATATTCAATTGCGCGCATACCACCAAAATTTAGGATTTCAATTCAAATCAAGCAGCTTTGAATAAATCTATGCAACCATCTCAACTCGTGTGTGAACTGGTTGATCAATTAGTCAGTAACCCTATAAAAAGGGACATTCAATGTAATACTTTGCAAGTAAAAAAAAAAGAAACACACTTCCTTAGCCTCTTAATAACAATGCTTCCAAAACAACCACCATTTGCTCTTCCTACCCATCTTCTCTTTTTCACTTTGCTCTTGTATTCTTTTGTCTTCTCTTGCCAACAAATTTGTAACCACCAAGATCAATCTGCTCTTCTCACCTTCTCATCAAACATTTCCACTTCTCCTTCCATTCCGCTAAATTGGTCTTCTTCTATAAGTTGTTGCAGATGGGAAGGAGTGAAGTGTGATATGAATGGCAGGGTAACGCATTTGCAATTGCCTTCGAGAGGTCTAGGCGGGGTAATCACTTCCTCTATTAGCTGTCTTGGCATGCTTACTCATCTTAATTTATCGAGTAACTATCTTCATGGATCTCTAGGAGAAGAAATTTATAGCCTCACAAACCTTATAATCTTGGATTTGTCTTCCAATAGCATTTCTGGCTCCATCCATCACAAGGTTGGGAAGCTCTTGTCCCTGCAAAGGCTTCATCTTAACGAAAACGGTCTTAGCGGTCCTTTCCCATCATCTTTGATGAACTGCACAAATCTGGTGGAGATAATTTTGAGGGATAACCATCTCAATGGAGATATCTCAAAGTTGGACTTTTCAAGGCTCGTTCGACTCCAAAAGCTTGATCTTAGAAATAATAGTTTGAATGGTACTATTCCAGAAAGCATATACTCATGCAAGTCACTCGTTGCAATTGGATTAGCCCGAAATTTTATAACTGGTCAAATCTCCCCCAAAATTGTTGTACTAAAGTCCTTGTCCTTCATTTCTCTATCACGAAATTCCTTTACGAATATCACAACAACACTCAAAATTTTAGCAAAATGTAAGAACCTAACTAGCCTCTTTCTTTCATATAATTTTTATGGTGAATCCCTACCCATCCATAGAAGCTTTATTGGTTTAGGGGAATTCCCAAAGGTTCAATTCCTTACTCTTGAAAATTGCGAGTTTGCAGCAGGTCCCATCCCTAGCTGGTTATCTACTTTGAAGAGTTTGCGTCTCTTAAGCTTGCCGGGTAATAGATTGACAGGTAGTGTTCCAAGTTGGTTTGGAACGCTACCAAATCTATTTAGATTAGAGTTATATAACAATAGTTTGTCCGGAGAGCTTCCTCTCAATTTGTGCCACTTGTCAGCGTTGCTAGTTTCACAAAATGTTCAACCACACTTGAACAACTTTCAATTTGAGATCCCTGTCTTTGAAACTATTTGGTATCATGATAATTATGTTAGGTTTATTACCAGCCTCTATACTGGGTTAGACCTCTCCTACAATGCACTGAGTGGCGATATTCCAGAAGAGATTGGCAACTTACGGAATCTTCAAGAACTATTCCTCGACAACAACAATTTTTCTGGTTATGTTCCCAGTAGTATATCAATTTTAAAGATCTTAGAAAGGCTAAACTTCTCAGTAAACAACCTCAATGGAGAGATTCCGACATCACTAGTAAGCCTTAGTTTCCTATCAGAATTTGATGTGTCTTATAATGATCTCGAAGGTCCAATACCAACAGGTGGTCAATTTAGTACTTTCCCGGAGTCTAGCTTCAAAGGAAATCCTGGCTTATGTGGTGAACTCTTGAATCACCCTTGTTCTAATCCAGCAACATCAATGGATAGAAATGGAAGTCGAGATCCCGATCACAACATGCATTGGTTTCTAGATGGACTCTTTGTTGGTTTTGCCTTAGGATTTTCCGGTATTCTCATAGTCATAGTGTTCCATTCTTAGTTAAACAACAGTAAGAGATGCCTGAACTCGATCCATCCAGTTTAGGGTTTACTAGCTCTTGGTGGTCTGTGATTGATGATATTGTACATTATGTCTTATGTAATAGCGTTATAGCAAAGCATGCATATATAGATCATATTTTTTTGCATGCGTTACTTTCTTGTATTTGTTAAACGTTTTTTGTAATAATAAAGTAAAGTTGAGCGCCACATTTGGTTGGGAGTAAAGACCGGAGTATTCTAGTCCCAAGTTTGAGCCTCCGCCCACCCAAGATTTGTGATGCTTGTATTGCTACTTTTTTTTCAATCCCACCGAGACTAGCACGGGCCCGGGAATCACGGGATTTGTGCCTCGGTGATTTCACCGGTGATGCTTGTATTGCGACTTTTTTTCAATCCCACCGGGACCAGTACGGGCCCGGGATTCACGGGATTTGTGTCCACCCTGATTGAAATCGACTGATTTATAAAGGTTAATAAAATACTTGGTTTTTGAAATGAAAAAAAATCCAGTCAACAGCAGTTAGAGTTCTCTCTAGTTTTATATCACTCCATTCCATTCCCTTAATTTCATTGTTGCTGATGATCATTGATCAAGCCACGCGCCCATCCATCCATTCAGCTTTCATTTCCGTTGTGCATAAAACATGTCCAGTGAGAATTGTTTAGTACCAATGGATTTTTAAGATTTCTCATTCTTTTTCTGTTTCGATCTGTGCGCAATTTCTCAATCTCCGACCTTTTGGATTCGCCTCCGGCATTGTTCGTTCGAAATCCTCTTTATTGATTGTAAACCCTTCTTGGAAGAACACAAGATTAGGCACCACTCAGGCATATATGGTTATGATCTACAAGAAGAACACAAAGTTTGACTCACAACCTGTCAAAATCTGTGTGGACTAACCTCTGAAACATTGTCCATCAAACGCCACTAGATTCAGTGAGTATTAGGTTTGAATTTGAATAAATTTAATTAGGATTCTTTATTTGATTTGAAGCCTCAAATTTCCAACATATGGAAAAGATGCTACTTTGAACAAATCTATGCGCCCAACCATCTCATGTTGTGGGTGAACTGTTTGATCAATTGCTATATATAACTATGGCAAGTGACAAGAGAAAAACCCGTCGTTGTTCTTGCCAAAGAATATTCAAACTCACAACTAGTATAGTATATAAGCAAGAGGTCGATCCACAGGGAAAATCTACTCAATTCAAGTGTCAGTCTAATCGCTAATAGAGAATATGGGGGGTTTTCGGTGTGAAAACGATCCGCCTTTTATCAAAGCGGAAGCAAGCAAACAAAGTAAATTGATTGTAGAATGCAATGAAGAGAATTAGGTTCACCTACAATTAATCACTTCGATTGATGAACTCGATCTTTGTTTCAGCCTCTAGTTCTTGTCTTTTCCTATTAATGTCCTTGTCCAGATCTTAGGTAGATTACTAGTCCTACGAGTCCTAGCAACCCTTATCTCTAAATAACCCTAACACGGTTAAGATTCAACCTAGAGATAGCATTAAGAGTATAAATTAACCAAGGTACATATAATATCAAGCTATGAGTCGATATTCAACATGTATTCAACTTTCTACACATTCAATGAGTCCTACGAGTCCTAAAGGGATATGATTGCCACTTGGGTTAAGGTTCGCTACGAGAAATCTGCAAAACCCTAGCAATTGAATGAATCTACTCTAACTAGTTGATCAAGCCAGAGAGAATAAAACACATTCAAGCAATTAAGCACAAAGAAGTTAAAACATTGGAATAGGAATAAGAACTAGATTAAGAAACTCACAATTCAACAATCAAAGATCCAAACTGTAGGCGAAACCTTGAGAGTTTAGTTGTTCATGCTCAACGGCGCTCTCAACAATTGAATAAAGTGCATAAGGTCAGTCGAAGAAATAAACTAGAAAAGTCTTATAAAGCCTCTAACAAGTCGGCCAATGAATAAACAAAAACCCTAATTAAAGTCCAACACTGAACGTTGCGTTTCTGTGAGGGCCGCGGGGTGGCCGGCGATCAGCGAACTCCTTCGGTATGCTCTTCGAACCGTGGGGCGGCTAGGCATGTTGCGGGACGGCCGGCGATTCTTCCGAGCTTCTTCTTCCTTGACTTCAACAGCTTCTCATGCATCTAGCTTGTTTTTGCTCTTCTCTAATTCATTTCACTTCCAATCTACTCTACCTGAAATAAACCATAAAATCATGTAGATTCCTCCTCTTCCAACTCAACAAGTGATTATGTAAATGCGGCTAACTATATGCAATATTCACAACTAAATTATGCTAAATGCACTCTATAATGCAACACTAAATATGATCTATCAGCAAGCAAAATACAGTCTACATACTCCATTAGCCTCCTAAAAAGTAACAACCATGCTTCCAAAACAACCACCATTTGCTCTTCCCACCCATATCCTCTTTTTCACTTTGCTCTTTTATTCCTTTGTCTTCTCTTGCTAGCAAGTCTGTAACCACAAAGATCAATCCTCTCTTCTCGCCTTTTCGTCAAACATTTCAACGTCTCCTTCCATTCCGCTAAATTGGTCTTCTTCTACAAGTTGTTGCAGATGGGAAGGAGTAAAGTGTGATATGAATGGCAGGGTAATGCATTTGGAGTTGCCTTCGAGAGGTCTAGATGGGGTAATCACTTCCTCTATTAGCCGCCTTGATATGCTTACTCATCTTAATTTATCGAACAACTATCTCCATGGACCTCTATGAGAAGAAACTTATAGCCTCACAAGCCTTATAATCATGGATTTGTCTTCCAATAGCATTGCTGGCTCCATCAATCACAAGATAGGGAAGCTCTTGTCCTTGTAAAAGCTTCATCTCTACGGAAACAATCTTAGTGGTCCTTCCCCGTTGTCTTTGATGAACTGTACAAATCTAGTGGAGATATTTTTTAGGGATAACTACCTCAATGGAGATATCTCAAAGTTAGATTTTTCAAGGCTTGGTCGACTCCAAAAGCTTGATCTTAGGAACAATAGTTTGAATGGCACTATTCCTGAAAGCATATACTCTTTGCAAGTCACTCGTTGCACTTGGAGTGGCGCGAAATATGTTATCTGGCCAAATATCTCCAAAAGTGGTTGAACTCAAATCCTTGTCTTTCATTTCTCTGTCGCGAAATTCCTTTACAAGTATCACATCAACACTTAGGATTTTGGCGAAATGTAAGAACCTAACTACCCTCTTCCTTTCAAACAATTTCTTCAATGAGTTCCTACCCATCCATAGAAACTTTATTGGTTTAGGAGAATTCCCAAATCTTCAATTCCTTTTTCTTGAAAACTATATGTTTGTAACAGGTCCCATCCCTAACTAGCTATCTAATCTGGAGAGATTGTGGATTTTAAGCCTTCAATGTAATAGAATGAAAGGTAGACTTCCAAATTGGCTAGGGGCTCTACCGAGCCTCTTTCGATTACAGCTGAATAACAATAGTTTGTTCGGAGAGCTTCCGCTAGAACTGTGCCAACTTCCGGCACTGATCTCAGAAAACATTCAAGACTAGAAGTTCTTTCACTTTGAGATCCTTGTCTTTTATGTTAGTTTTGGTGTTTCCACTTACCTTAGGAATGTGGTCAGCCTTTATAATGGGCTAGTTCTCTCCTATAATGCCTTCACTGGTGATATTCCGGAAGAGATTGGCAGCTTACAAAATCTTCAAGAACTCGACCTCAACAACAACAACCACTTTTCTGGTCACATTCCAAGCAAATCTGTCTAGAAACAGCTTAGCTGGAGAGATTCTGACGTCACTAGCAAATCTGAGTTTCTTGTCATAGTTTGATATGTCGTATAATGATCTTGAAGGTCCAATACCAACGGGAGGTCAACTTAGCACTTTCCAAGAATCGAGATTTGAAGGTAACCCTGGCTTATGCAGTGAACTCTCCCCTTGTCCTAATTCAAAACGTTTACGAGTAATGGATAGAAATGGAAGTACTCATGATCACTTGAAGCAACCGTTTCTAGATGGTCTCTTTGTTGGCCTTGCCTCGGGGTTTTCTGGTGTTCTCGTAGTCATAGCATCCTATGTTTGGTTCTGATAGATTACATAGTTCTCCTCATGTATAATGGGCTCAAAAGGCCCAATACATTTGTAACCTATATATATGTTTATCAATGAATGGAAATCCTCAAGAGGACTTTACATCAATCTTGTAATCTTACTTGGTATCACAGCCATTTTCTTCCTAACGGAACCCTAATTTGATCCTCCCGCCCCACCCCTCCTCTTCCGCCGCCGGCGTCGTCCCCTCGCCGCCGATCTCTCTCTCCCCTCACATCACTCAGCCTCACCGTCCTCCTCTCTCGAATCATCCCGTGAAGCCAAGCATTGCGCAGCCGTCCTCCCTCCCTCTCCAATCGTTGCCCAACTACGTACCGCCGGACTACCGCACTCACCTCGACCGCTGCAGCCACCGCCCTTGCAGTCACAGCCCCTCGCCGGAACCACACCCGCCTCCGGTCTGCCGCCCCTGTTGTCGTCGGCCCCATCTGCTCGAGCATCGCCGATCGACGCCTGTCGTGAGCCATCGCCGCCGAGGAGCCATCGCCCCTGTTCTTCGCTGTACGTAGTCAAGGAGAAAGAAAGCAGAGAGCTTTCAATCTCTTTTGTTAAAATTACATAAACTTCCCTATTATTTAGTCTATTCTCGTTCTTGGCCCTGAATTAATTATTTATTAAGCTGTGTGGCCAATATTTCTAAATTATTATGTTCTTACCCCAAATTTCAAGTTAGTTTTGTCCTTTCTCAACAAAAAAAAAAGAAAAAAAAAAGAAAACAAAAAAGATGCATCCGTACTTTGGATATCCTGCCCCTCGATATGCCGGTTCTCAGACCTACCTGACATCGCCTGATCCAGGCTATGTTCCGCCAACTCTGCATCACGCCTTCTCCTCTACGCAGCTGACATCCCCCGACTCTTCTTGATACATGGACATTGGTGCCACCTCCCACATGACGAACACCTCAGGTATCCTGTCATCTATTTCCTTTAAGGGCCCTGCATACTTTATTATCGTCGGAAATGGTGGTCGTCTTGCTACTTCGGGAATTGGCCACGCAAAATTACAAACCCCAACCCACCCACTACACCTCAACAATGTCCTCATTGCCCCAAAGATTGACAAAAACCTTATTTCTGTCCGTCGGTTCACTACTGACAACAGCGTTTCCCTTGCGTTTGATCCCTATAGTTTCTCTGTGAACAATCTTACTACGGGGGTTACTCGCATGAGATGTAACAGCACTGGGGAGCTCTACCATGTCACACCACCTCCTCCGTCCAGTCAGTCGTGCCCGGTCGCCCTCTCAGCATCGTCGTCCAGTCTGTGGCATGCACGCCTGGGCCATCCTAGTGCTGTCGTTCTAGATATCCTCCGTTCCCAGAGTCTTGTCACCTGTACTAAAGACCCACGCTCTGGTTTATGCTCTTCCTGCCAACTAGGCAAACATGTCAGACTGCCGTTCCAACGGTCTTTGACATCTACCCTTGCTCCATTTGATATCATTCATAGTGACATTTGGACCTCTCCTGTGCCTAGCAAGGAGGGTCACAAGTATTACCTCTTTTTTCTTGATGATTACACTCATTTCTTATGGATCTTCCCGTTGCATTTCAAATCTCGAGTGTTTCCTGTCTTTTCCAAATTCCATGCCTACATCAAAACACAGTTTCATACATCCATCAAATGCTTCCAATGTGACAATGGCCGTGAATTTGACAACAAAGACTTTCACTCTTTCTTTGCCACAAATGGGATCTCATTTCGCTTGTCTTGCCCCTATACTTCTCAGCATAATGGCCTTCCCTATTATCCTCACGCCTTATCAACCACCTGTTATCTCCTAAACATTCTCCCATCTACCACCCTTCAACATCGCTCGCCGGGTCAGGCCCTCTATTGCACTTTGCCTAGGTATGATCACCTTCGTACCTTCGGGTGCTTGTGCTTTCCAAACCAGTCCTCCACCGCCCCACACAAGCTTCACCCGCGCTCCACTCCTTGTGTCTTCCTAGGCTATCCGTCTGATCATCGCGGTTACCTCTGCCTCGATATCAAGACCCATTAGCTCATTATGTCTCATCATGTCACCTTTGATGAGTCTCGCTTCCCCTTTGCTTCTCCTCCCCTCCCCTCTTCTACACCTCATGTGTCTCAATCTGAGTTAGAGTCATCGTTCCCTCACTTCCTTCTTCCCCAGAGCTCTCCCGGTGCTCCTGCCTCTCCCCCTCCTCCACCACCCCCACTGTTGTGAGCTGAATCTGCCATGTTTTACAGTAACTTTTATATCGATTTCTGCATACATTTCATTTATTTGGGCTAGGATAGTATAGAATCTATGTAGTTTATGTTTATTTGCCAAATTATGGAATCTACACCAGTTTCTGTTTAAATTCGCAGAATTCAAGACGTTTTACAGCAATTCTAAGGAAGGTCAGAAAAGCTCGGAAATCCACTACAGAAGTCCAAGGTCAAAGAAGCAGCGGAACCAGTCGAATCAAGCTGAGAGCCCAGGTTACTCGATCTCGAGTGAACCTTACTCGATCTCGACGAAGCTGTCCGAGCACAGGCCTTGTCGACCAAGAGCATTGTCGAGAACCAGATCAACCCGACTCCGGAAGCCAACTCGATCTCGAGTACAGCTTGTCGAGATCGACAAAGCCTAGACGCCACACCCGGAGTCGATGAAGCTGTGCCACACCGAGAAGTCGAGGACGAAGACGCCGAGCAGAACCCTACTCGATCTCGAGGAGATCTAGTCGAGATCGACGAGACAGGAGCCTAGATCCGAGCCATGTCGAGCAGATCTACCCGAGCCACACCAGTCGACGACAATCCTACTCGATGTCGAGTAGCCTTGGTCGAGATCGACGAGCCACGTCCAGGAGCGCGTACGCGGTTTGAGCAATCCTTGTCGAGTTGGGAATCCTTGGAGTCTAAGGAAGTCGAGAAGGCCGAGATCTATCCTACATCTATCAAATTCTATCTATGGAAGGAAGATCTATCAACATGAAGACGTCTTGCCTATTTAGATATAGTTTCCTTTAAAGATTTATTTCCCTTAAGCATTTTATTTATCTTTAAGCTTTTAAGTAGATATAGATAGAAGATTCTATCCTTGATTAGCAAGGAATAGAAGGCTATAAATAAAGCCCTAGGGGCTAGTTTTTCATAATTCAATTTCAGTCAGAGAAAAGTAGTTCCACGGAGAAGTTTTAGGAGTTCGAAGGTTTTAGGGTTTTGGCATTCTGCGAAAGTTTGAGTGCCGAGATTGTAAAGGTTTTGAATATAGTTTAATGCAAGTTTCTTTTTATACATCAATGTATGCGATTGCGATGAGGCGTGAGTAGTCCACCCACTTCTGGGGCTGGGGTGAGCCCGACAGTGGCCATGTGAGGTGATGCGGTAAAGGTCAGATCTTTTTATGCAATTCATCTTCTATCCCTATAAGCATGATTCTTTTGCGAGAGTTGAAGGTGATCCTTGTTTGTATTATTGAAGCGAAAGTGATCTTAATGCAACTTGGATTAATTACGTGAAAAGGGTTAGTAACAATTAGGGTTTATGTGAAAGCCTCTATATGCCTATTTGTTAACAACGAAAGTTGTTTGATGGAAAGCATGATCTTTTATGCCTTTATGTGTTACTTTGCATGGTTATCGTTGTGGTGTTGATACCCTGGCTTTGGAAGTCTTTCATATATTGATTTATTTCTGTCGAAAATCTGAATTTTGTGTTCGAATCTACAAGTTTACAGTTTCTGAGTTTTAGTCGAGATAGAGTAGGGCCTTGTCGATCTCGAGTAGGCTTGTTGTCGAGATCGAGTTGGTTTTGGTCTATATCGAGTTGAGTTTGAGTTTCTGTTTTCGATTCCAAAGTTTCTGTCTTTGCTATTTCTTGTCGATCTCGAGTGGATCTTGTCGAGATCGAGTACTGATTTATCTGGATTGAGCTTCTGTCGTCGATATACAGTTTCTGTTTCTGTCACTGGTTGTCGATCTCGAGTACTGCCTTTGTCGAGATCGAGTTAGTTTTTTTAGCCTTTGCTTATATTTCTTGCTTTCGTTTGTCTTTCTTTCTTTGTTTCTTCGTTTTTGTCTTTTCTGCTTTTCTGTGAGATTTACAGCTACCTAGGATCCGCTGACACGCTTCCTCGTGGATTCGATCCTGACTTTCTCTTACTGCATTGGAGGAGTCTTGTATTTATTTGTGTGGGCCTAAATCTGGTTTGATTTATTTTATTATATTTCATACTTGATTTCCTCCTCAACAACACCCACCCCCTACCACCAGACCACACACCCGCAGCGTCTTCGGTGTCTTCCGACCCCGTCAGATCGTCTCCATGAACACCACCCATCGCCCCGCCTTCCCTCACCCTCCATACTCCCCGTCATCCCTTCCCCCGGCCAAGATGTCGCGGCCGCATCGTACCAAATTTCCCAACCCCGTCCCCCACCCTTGCTACTGGCGGCGGCCGCAGCATCATGCCGCGACCATGCAATAAGTTGCGGGCTCGTTGCGCCCGCAACCGCAGCCTTCCCCGCCGCCTCTGCCTCTCCTTCCGGCCTTCCCGACTCCCATCCCCCTGCCTCCCTCCCGACCTCCCTTTCCCCCATCCCCACCTGCCACAAAACAGCCCTCCTCGACCCGAATTGGCAGGCAGCTATGCTCGATGAATACATTGCCCTTACAAAGAATGGTACTTGGGTTCTGGTCCCTCCCCCTCCTGAGGCGAATGTCATTCGTTGTATGTGGCTTTTCCGTCACAAGTTCCGCTCTGATGGGACGTTAGAGCGCTACAAAGCACGTCTTGTGGTCAACGGTCGATCTCAACATGTAGGTATTGACTGTGATGAGACCTTCAGCCCCGTCGTCAAGCCTGCCACTATCCGAGTGGTGCTGAGCTTAGCACTGTCACGCAACTGGGCCATTTATCAGCTGGATGTCAAGAATGCTTTTCTTCATGGTCATCTGAATGAGACAGTCTACATGTTTCAGCCGCCGGGATTTGTTGATGTTGATCGTCCCAAGCACGTCTATCTCCTGAAGCGCTCTCTGTATGGTCTAAAACAGGCTCCGCGGGCTTGGTTCCAGCGCTTTGCTTCACATCTGCTACGCTTGGGCTTCATCGGCAGCCGCTCAGATTCGTCTTTGTTCATCTATCGCAAAAGCTCTGACATGGCCTTCCTGTTACTATATGTCGACGACATCATTCTCACCGCCTCTTCTGATGCTCTTCGGACGTCCATTATTTTGCAGTTGAGTGCGGAATTCGCCATGTCTGATCTGGGTGAGTTGTCCTACTTCTTGGGAGTTGCTGTTCAGCGTCATGCGTCTGGTTTGTTTCTGTCACAGAGTAAGTATGCTGCTGAGATTGTTGCTCGGGCTAAGATGGTCAAATGTAATCCAGTCGCCACCCCTGTCGATACATCCAACAAGCTCAGTGCTCATTCTGGTCCTTTGGTTGATTATCCGACATTGTACAGGAGCCCCTCGCTGGTGCTCTTCAGTATCTCACTTTCACCGGGCCTGATATCAGTTACGCCATTCAGCAGGTCTGCTTGTTCATGCATGCCCCCAGGGAACCCCACTTTCAGGCCTTGAAGTGGATCATTCGGTACATCAGCGGCACCCTCGAGCTCGGCACCACGATCACTCCTTCCTCCAAGCTTGATCTTATTGCTTACACTTATGCGGATTTGGGTGGTTGTCCTGACACACGTCGCTCCACGTCTGGTTACTGTGTCTTTCTCAACGACACCCTTGTGTCGTGGTCAGCCAAGCGTCAGTCTGTCGTGTCTTGCTCCAGCGCTGAAGCGGAATACAGAGGTGTTGCCAACGTTGTCTCCGAGTGCTCTTGGCTCCGCAATCTCCTGCTTGAGCTCCGTTGCCCTCTTCAGAAGGCCGCTCTGGTCTACACTGACAACGTCTCCGCCGTCTATCTGGCTAGCAACCTAGTCCAGCATCAACGCACGAAGCACATTGAGCTTGATCTCCACTTCGTCAGGGACAAGGTTGTCATTGGACATGTCCGCGTTCTACATCTCCCGTCCTCTTATCAGTACGTTGATATATTCACCAAGGGTTTACCTAGACAGTTGTTCATTGATTTTCGTTTCAGTCTCACTGTACGGCCCCCTCCAGTTTCGACTGCGGGGGTTTGATATATTACATAGGTCTCCTCATGTATAGTAGGCCCAAAAGGCCCAATACCTTTATAACCTATATATGTTTATCAATTAATGGAAACCCTTAAGGAGACTTTACATCAATCTTGTAATCTTACAGGTTCAATGACCGTAAGAGGGGCAGGCTAGTTTCTTCAACAAGAGGATAACTAAACTCCGTCAATGGAGTATGTCCCCAAATATGTATATATCATGTTTTTGTATGTATTTGATTAAATTTTTCTGTAATAAAGGTGGTTGATACTTGGCCAAGATAAATTTGTTTTCACTTCTGATAGATCTTGATTGCAGAAACTATCATTCACTTCTGATGTATGATGTATCTACACAATAAATTCTCCATGTTTACAAGTTTTCTTCCTGAAATCCCAAGATGATCTCTTCTGCTGGTTACGACGATACTCACAAGAGCCCCTTGAATGATTAGGTCTGTATCCGCCATTAAAACAAAGAATGAAAGAAATGTGTATTAGTGACAACAAGTAACCCAATTACTATTGGAAATCATAAGAAATCAGAAACAGGTGAGAATGTTTCTCACCCATGCTGGGGCAGGCAGATGGTCAGGAATATCAACTAAACGTTCCATCGTTTGCAGCTGATCGTACGGAGCGATCTGTGTTATACAACAAGAAATCAGCAGGAAATCGGCATTGTAACTTTTTGTTTTCTCTCTGAAATGTCCAAGTAAATATGGCAGTCAAAACTCAGGTTTACCTGGCTAAATCCATCTGGCCATGTTATGGATACAGCATAGTTCCCCATCGGTCGGATCTCTTCAGGTTCAATATCTTCTGAGACATCACCGAATTGTAGCTTTTGTTCTCCAGTCCATTCGTCCTGTTAACACATTTATCAATGAATTAAAATTTCACCTAACGAAGCCCTCAGATTAGCTTCAATACTCCACTAGGAAGGGCTGAAGGGATCATGTAGACTAGCAAATCTCAGTATGTGCTGTAACGTACTACGCTCTGTGCAGAACGGTCATTGCGTCTAACAGTTGCAGGATGCAAAAGAAACTCTTCGTCTGAATCAGGCACCTTTACCCTGATTGCCTTGATTGATCTGTCATAGGTCACAGCTGTTGAAACTGGCCAAAGAAAATGAAAACAAGGGTCTCATTAAAGCATAGTGAGCTCTTGACTAAAATCTGAAAATTCTACCAGGAAGATATAATTCGATCATCATTGCAACACAGTGACCAGGAATTCCGTACCTTGCTGGCGTATCTTGGCACATTGTTGCACAACACAAACTCCGAGTTCCTGAAACGTCTGAGAAACCTCCCCCTGGGGATCAGCCACTACTTCAGGTGTTCCGCTATCTCCAGAGGCTGATAACTGGGAAATTTCCAACGAAATTAAGTATTCCACATGACAGAAAAATACCAAATATTGAACTAGAGACACCTTCCATTGGCAAGACTCGAGAAATGCAAAAGATACAAATTTATGATGAAGAATTTGACTATAAATTCACAAAATCTGCCACAGAACTTACACTGGGTCTTATTGGAAGGTCAAACAGATGTGGGATTCCGAATTGCTGGACAACCTGCAAAGACACGAAACAGTTCATTTCTAATTTGTGATCTCCACTTTTTCCCTCTGAAAGAATAGTTTGCATAATATCAACCACCAATGAAAAAGTATGGGAAGATCAGCTGCATGCCTGAGAGCCAGAACCTCTGCCAAATGGGTAATAGCGCTTTCCATCGGCATCAAAGTGGCACATATTCTCAACAACTGCAACACATGGAACCTGTGGCCAGAAATGGAAATGCAATCAGCAAAGAAGAATGTTTTTCCCCTACATTTTCAACCCAACAAACATGAATCTGTTGGAATCTAAGAAGGTGGAAATTTAGACCTTAAGCTTTGAGAACATCCGGACTCCTTTTGCAACATCAATGAATGCTAGCTTCTGAGGAGTTGTAACTATAACAGCAGCTGACAATGGAACAACCTGTCTAGCTCAATGCATATAAGTTAAAACATTGCCAGTGGCGATTCGAAAAAGGTGAAGTCTCTATGAAATTGCAGCCTTGTCCACAAAACATAGAAAATTTGACAGAGTAACAGCCACGGATTGACAAGTCATACCTGGCATAGAGTTAATTGAATATCACCAGTTCCTGGAGGCATATCGATTACAAGGTAGTCGAGCTCTCCCCTATCAATACAAGAACACATACACGTTATATCCAAGTTACCATAAAAAAAGTTATATTTTATGATGAATTTTATTGTTTTTCAAAATATCACACCACTCAGCTGTAGTAAGCAATTGGTTGATCACCCCAGAAACCATAGGGCCCCTCATAATTGCACGGCCTTGCCCAGCAAATCCAAAAGATACCAGTTTGACTCCCAAGTATTCAGTTGGAATTATGGTCTTCTCTTCTGGGTTCTAGGAGAAAGACTGCCAGGTTAGTGCATAGTCGAAGAGGCAGTTAAATGAGTAGAGAGTATCAATTTAAGAAAAATGGTACTACCATTTCTAGAAGTCTGTTTTCAGGGTCAACCATAGTTGGCAAGCTCGGACCATAGACATCAGCATCAAATATACCAACTCTAGCACCCATGCCAGCCAGAGTATAAGCAAGGTTCACTGCAACTGTCGATTTTCCTACACCACCCTGCAATAAACCAAGTCAAGCAAACGAAATCATCCTCCAAAATGTCACTTATGGGTATCAAGTACCCACAAACCAAGGGGAGAGACACAAATTCGTTACTGGATTGCAGAATGTATAAAAGACTACAAGCTCAAACTGCAGTTCTTACTTTGCAACTAGAAACTGCGATAATATTTGAAATTTTCTGCAGTCCCTTTGGAAGATCCCCGGCATAAACAGGCCTAGCTGGTTGAGCTGACATCGTAACATTGACCTTCTTAACCCAAGGAAGTTCTGAGACTACCTCATTTGCTTTCTGCTCAAACTGCAAACAAACATGTTCTTTTTACAATTATTGCAACAAGATTTGACACAAGGTATACATGCTAACAAGTTTTGCTCAAGAAAATAACATTTTTTCCCAACTCAAAGTCAAAAGAATACAATCACATTAGTAAATTATAGTGCAGTTGCATTTACCACTTCCTTAATTGGACAGGCAGGCGTAGTGAGCTCCAAACGAAATGACACCTGAAACGTAGAGTTCCGATTTTCAGTAATCGCTTGTGAAAATGATGGGATAGATTCACATTCATCAGCAGAAATGACACCTCTCCCACGGCCTCATCAATTTGTAGATCTTTTACAAATCCACAAGAAACTATATCAGTCCCAAAGTCCGGATCAATGATTTGAGACAATGCTTTCAGAACATCACCATCCGCTGTTCTTGTGGAAGAAACAGAAGCGGAAGCTGTATCAAAGAATGAGTTAGAGACAAGTCATGCTCTCAGTTACATCACTGGTAACTAATACTAAAGCTACAGACCAAGGTCAAATATAGCTTCAGCTCATCTATTTTAAATTTTTAATACTGAAGCATCACATCTATTTTTAATAATGCAAAAGTACCAACTGAGCCAACTGCTGAGAGAAGTAAAAAGCTCCATAAACGAGATAAGTACATGCCTCGAGCAAAATGAAGCTGGTCAAGTTGCACGATGAAGTGTGAAATTGTGTTTTAGTTGCCTCTTTAAGTGAATTAAGGCTGAAACAACCATAATCCCTCAAAAAGCTTGAACAAAGTGGCTGGTACAGAGTCGATGAAAGCTCTTGAGCTCCAAAAGCATGGATTGATTATAGAAATTTTTTATGAGATAGTTTTAGCTAATGAAATCAAACATCTAATGACGAAGGTCTGATCGAGCAAACCGAAACAATCAGAGCAAATATACAAACCATCCTCAAATAGGAGCTCATACTCAGATATGGAGGATAATAAACTTCCTTGCATACAATTAGAGCTGTCAACTGCTGAATTGAATTAGAATTTTATTAGGTTTGATAGAAACAACGAGGAAACTTCAATGTTACCTTCAACAGAAGCAGACCTGGACACAATCAAGTCAAAGCTCCTCCGCTTATCCCAAACGGTCCTTATCTGCCTATGTGGTGAAAGGAAAGCACCTGATTCCGCAGGCAAAATCGAAATCAACAAACACCAAAAAAAGGAAGAAATAGTTCCAAATCCAAAATTGCGAAATTCAAGTGAGGAAAGATACCATTTTTAGGTTGTGAGGTCGAAGCTTGGAATGCGAGATATGGCGAGGTTGGAGCTCGGAGCAAATGCATTGCTTTCACGAATGCACGGGCAATGGAAGGGGAGGGAAGGTGTACGTTCTGCGTTCAAACTTCAACCTATCTCCTCCATGGATATATGTGATCCTTTTGTAATCTGAGAACTCAATCGCCTTTCAGATGTAAAACGACGACGTTTTGCTCAACTCTTGGTTCTGAAGTGGCTACCGTTGGTGGCTTCTCGGAGCTTGGGCCCCACTCCCAGATTACCTGACTAATTTTTTTTTTAACGAGAAAGGGCGGAAACCGGAATGGAATCCAACTTATTTTTCCATCTCATAAGACCGTACTTTTGGAATTTAGGGGACTACTCTGTCTTGAATTGGTAAATAAAGAGCGATTATTTCGGTGTTCGAACCGGTGGCTTATGGGTAATACCCACAAATCCTTTCTGGTGAGCCATTTCGGAATGATTAGGGACTACTCTGCCCTGTGTAAGAAAAAAGCTAAACTCTTTTTTTTTTTCGAGTAGGCAAACAGTAGAATGACTTGTCAAGGCAAGGTTCATTCTTGATCATCCATTTGGATGATGTTAAATAAGGCCCATTTGGAAAGGATATATAGATATATGATATAGGCTATGGGTATTAGATATAGATATCAATCTATGGGTATTGGGTATGGGTATGAGATTGATATCTATATCTTATATCTACTGTTTGGAAAGGGTATATAGATATTCGAATCCTAATTCAAATAGAATCCGGACAGATGCATTAGGGTTTCGAACATTTTGAATTGAAAAGATGCATTTTAGGGTTCGAAAATTTGAATAGAACCTCTACAATTAAAAACAGTTGCACTTGCGAGGCTCCTGCAAATGTTCCCCAAGCAAAGGAACAACACAGAGAAGGGTTTCAATTCAACGGATGCAGACGACGCCATTGATGAAGCTCTGACCATGCCCTTCCTCCCGAATCTGATTGCGTGATTTCTGGTTGATCCAACTTAAACGAGAAGGGAATTGGAGAGATGGGTGAGGCTGATTTTGGGACTGGAGAACAAAGGGGACAAGTACAGAGGGATCTGTTGCAAATTAGTAAATAAGGAGAGTGATGATGAAGTGCTCCTCTCACTGTGACTGCCTTCAACGCCTGAACCGAAATCCAAATCTCCGAGACAACGAATTAGAAACAACGTACGGTGAGCCTTCAGTGTCTGAACCTGAGGGAGAGAGAAAACTGAGGTTGTGGTCAGCCATTGGCGGAGTTGGTGGGGACTGGCAGTCGATGGTGGTGGTATTGATGAAAACCTAGAAGCGAGTATGTAAAAGATATACCCCAATTTGAAGAGATATCCAAAGCTAAAGAAAATCCTCAAATCAGTATATAGAGATATAGGATTGATATCTATATACTGATTTGTTAAAATATACCAAACAGAGATATAAATATTGGGATTTCTATCCCCATAGCCTATATCTATCTACCCTTACAAAACAAGCCCTAAGTCCTCGTGCAAGGGGAGAGTCGACATGTTACAAATGCCCCTAAATCTAGCAATGTAATCTGTTGTTGCATTTGATTTTCTGAAGCAATGTCGGATTTCAACCTTGTCAAAATTCTCTTTCATCCGATTGATCTTCTCAATTGTTCTGTAGATCTCCCAGTCGACTTTGGTGCTATCATTAATTGTTTTCACTACTTTCAAGCTATCACCTTCAATAGTCACCTTCTTTTTTTTTGATAAAAAAATAGTCACCTTCTTTAATCCTTTCTCTACCGCTCGTTGTATCCTCAAACAGAACGCGACAGCTAAACACTTAAATTTAAATTAATAGTTTAAATTTAAAATATTTTAGTTATTTATTTATTCTTTTTCTAAGATTCAAAAATTAAAAAAATTTAAATTCAACGTCTTCAAATCTGTGGTTAGAAAAATTGTTACTGATAAATGATAATAACAAGATCAAACAAAACCAAATACTAAGTGTTCAAATTTTGATCGCTAATTATCTTCTTCCTCATCCAACAGAATTCACATTGCTCCATTGCGCTTTTTTTTTATACAAGGTGAGGATTTGGGGTGATTAACCACGGTTAAACCACCGTCCAAGGGCGTCCTGTCGGACTGCATCAGCACACTGAGCAGGAATACATATGTCGACAAAGCGCGAGGAAAGACCCATATGAGCAAGCAAATCAGCCACATAGTTCCCCTCACGGAAGGTATGAGTGAAGGAGACGCCATCAAACGCACGGTAGAGACTCATAGCATCGGAGATCACCAACTCAATCTCCCACAGACACTATCAAACCCCCTTCAAAGCATTGATCACCTTCAAACTATCCCCCTCGACCTCAAGGCGGGAGTAGCCCCGCGTCGCAGTTTCCTGCAAGCCAATAAGAAGGCCAAAACACTCAGCACGATCCACTGACACCGTCCCGTGATCCCGGACACCACACAGCTGAACCTCCCCATGGCAATCAGCCACATGGTCCCGTGCTCCAGTGCTCATTGTCTTCGTTCTTGCGGATCAAGACACTATTGTGCTTAAGGCCAATTTTAATATTTTGGGGACATTGGAGCGAAATTTAAAAAGAAAGAGTAATGAAATTAATCAAATTTTACATATTTTTTTGTTAAAAAATGTTCTATGCTCGGATTTAATGAGGAAATTAATAAAAACAAAACAATCTTTTCTTTTCTCTTTTGAAAAGGAAATAATTCGAAATCTCAAACAACAACTGAAGTATGGGAAAACGAGAGGCCGAAAAATCGACAGACGGGCAAATCGTCATGATACAACTAAATAAAAGCAAAATAAAAAACTCAAATACAAAAGATCACAACGAAGATGGCCCACGGAGAAACAGACGGAGGAAACCGGGTGAAGACTGCGAATAACAAGAACATGGGAAAGCCGAAAGACTGACACGACATCTCGATGTCAGGGAGACAAAGGCAGAAACCCAATAGCGGAAAATGCGTCACCTGGAGAAGTGTGATTACCCAAAAATTTGAAGGGAAAAAATACAATAATAATCAAATTCTTTTGTCTGGGTTGCTGGGCCATTAAGCCCAAATCGAAAGGTTGATTTACTTGGCTAGGCCCAAATCTCTGCTAATTTTGAAGCCCAAATTTCCCTCAAAACAGGCCCAATAACACTGTCGGTTTCTCCCTTTAAGACAAAAATAAAACTAGGCGTACTTCTAGAAAATCACCCTTTAAATACACCATTTGTACAAAACCACCCATTAAATTAAAAATTCCAAGAAATCACACTTTAAAAGTTAGATGCTTGCAAAAGATCATTCATCTCACCTTTTCCATTAGGATTGTTGTTAAATGTGTGAAATCATCATTTTGCCCTTGTAGTTTTAATATATTTGAAGGGTAAAAGGAGGTTCATCATTTAACAACTTTTATTTTCCATTTGAGGAGATAACTGAGAGGTGGAGAATGAACACCTAAGTTTGAAACCGTAAATTTTTTGATAAATATTTTTTTTTTGAATATTCTGGAAAAAAAAATCGTACAAAACCACCCATTAAATTAAAAATTTCCAAGAAATCACACTTAAAAAGTTATATGCTTGCAAAAGATCATTCATCTCACCTTTTTCATTAAGATTGTTGTTAAATGTGTGAAATCATCATTTTGCCCTTGTAGTTTTAATACAATTGAAGGGTAAAATGGGGGTCATCATTCAACAACTTTCATTTTTCATTTGAAGAGAGGATTGAGAGGTGAAGAATAAACACCCAAGAGAATTTCGAACCAACTAAATCAAGGATGACCAACTTCAAACCAACTAAATCAATGATGAAACATGTAGGAATTGTCAAGAGATAAACAAAGATATTAGTGATGAAGGGGCAAAATAGTAATTTTATATTTTTAACATTAAACTTAACGTAAAAGGCGGAATGTGTGGTCTTTTACAAACATCTAACATTTAAATGGTGATTTCCTAAACTTTTTAATTTAAGGAGTGATTTTGTACAAAATGATTTATTTAAAGAGTGATTTTCTGAAATTTAACCTTAAAACTATAACAAAGCACACAAGGTAAACAACCAAACCAATAAAAATCAAAACAAATCATCAAACTAGACGAGCAATACAGGAAAACTTGTGGAAGTAAACAATTATCTCTTAAAAGTGATGAAAAATATCCGGGAATGAATAGTAAAAGGTAAACAAAACACATATATAATTATACCCTATTAAAAAAAAACTTTATTGTGAGATTGATTAAAACTCAAAGTTAAGAACTCCCGGATGAACAAATTGGGTAACGGCTACACAACAACAGAACGGGGATAGTCTTTCCCTTACAGTCATCCTTGTGGAATGATAGAATTGATGTAAAGTCCTCCTCGAGAGTTTTCATTCATTGATATAACATATATATAGGTTACAAAGATATTGAGCCTTAATGGGCTTTTAGCCCACTATACAATATTAAGACCTATGTAATCTATCAAACCCCCGCAGTCGAAACGGGAGGGGTCCGTACAATGAGACTGGAACGAAAATCAATGAACAACTGTCTAGGTAAACCCTTGGTGAATATATCAGCGTACTGATAAGAGGACGGGACATGTAGAACGCGGACATGTCCAATGGCAACCTTGTCCCTGACGAAGTGGAGATCAAGCTCAATGTGCTTCGTGCGTTGATGCTGGACTGGGTTGCTAGCCAGGTAGACGGCGGAGACGTTGTTAGTGTAGACCAGAGTGACCTTCTGCAAGGGGCATCGTAGCTCAAGCAGGAGATTGCGGAGCCAAGAGCACTCGGAGACAACGTTGGCAACACCCCTGTATTCGGCTTCAGCGATGGAGCGAGACACGACGGACTGACGCTTGGCTGACCAAGATACAAGAGTGTCATTGAGGAAGACACAATAACCAGACATGGAGCAACGTGTGTCTGGATAACCACCCCAATCCGCATCAGTGTAAGCCACAAGATCAAGCTTAGAGGAAGGAGTGATGGTGGTGCCGAGCTCGAGGGTGCCGCTGATGTACCGAATGATCCGCATCAAAGCCTGAAAGTGAGGTTCCCTAGGGGCATGCATGAACAAGTAGATCTGCTGAACGGCGTAACTGATATCAGGCCTGGTGAAAGTGAGATACTGAAGAGCACCAGCGAGGCTCCTGTACAGTGTGGGATCGTCAACCAAAGGACCAGAATGAACACTGAGCTTGTTGGATGTGCTCTGATACCATGTGGAATGATAGAATTGATGTAAAGTCCTCCTTGAAGGTTTCCATTCATTGATATAACATATATATAGGTTACAAAGGTATTGGGCATTAATGGGCTTTTAGCCACTATATAATATTAAGACCTATGTAATTTATCAATCCTCCAAAATTGAACCAACCTTTGTCAGGTGGGTCCATGAGGATATGGAGACCTCGTCAAGGCTATTAATTGATTAATTATTAACACAACATATAATGTTTTTTTTAAGGTAAGAATGGTCTAATACATGCAACAAAATAATTTGAAAACCGTACAATAAGAACTGCAAGTTTCAATCCATAATGTGTAAGTGAAAATGAACAAAAGTAATAAATTCGATCACCACATACGAACAAATATTGCAATATATGGCCGACATTATAGAGGTATAGATATAGATATATAGATATCTTTTTGGGGAGATTTATATATATAGGTGGCTAGCAAGCACACAATGACTTGGTTCATTACATCCACAAGGACCACAACATACAACGACTTCATGCATTGACTGATATATACTCCATCTGATTGGAAATATAAGGCGTTTGACTTTTATACACGTAATTGAAGGAGTTAAAACACATAAAATATTGATTTTTTTTTAATTATATTTTTTTACATTATAATACATATTAATAATGAGTATTATAATATAAAAAAATAATATTTTATACAGCTTTTAGCTCCTTCAACTTGGAGCACAAAAGTCAAACGCCTTATATTTTCAATTAGAGTGAGTATTTAATTTGAAAATTTGCCAAGGTATAATCTATATTCTCCATTGTGAAAATAAAAGTAAAGATATATTATATACAGATATAAAAGTAAAAATTGAAATTAGATTTAAAGGTCTAGAGTTAAAATAATTAATGTACTTTTGAAATCTATAAGAAAACATTATATAATTCATCTTTAATTATTAGACGTACGTACTCAATACTCACGCATAAAACCAAATATCACTAATTAAAATATCTTGGGGAATATAAGATTATTTTGTTGATAAAAAAAAAAAAAAAAATTGGGATGGAAGCCGTTGACTTTATTTGTAGATAGCTAAAGGTACATGGACTTGGATTGGTTGATATAGTTGCCAAATACTAACTACTAAAATGGTCTCATGAGGGTGCAAAGGGCCAAAAAGGACTTAATTAATTGCATGAAATACTTAATACTTTGTATCCATGCAATTAATTAATTAAGTTCATTGAAACTCCATTCATCCAATCGTTTTTTTAATCCTTGTAAGCAGCGTGTGAAGTTCATTTTAGGATTATGACAACGTACGTTTCAAGTTGAATATATATGCTTCCAATTAACCCTCCAGATACAATGCATTTTTTTTTGTTACTATCTCTCCGTTTTATTAAGTCAATTTATTTTTGACAAATTTTTTATAAGTTAAAAAAAAGCTATATAAAATATGGGTCTCCCTATATACACCGCAAATCTGGGTTTAGCGCTGTTAATGCAACGTCGGATTCGACGTTGTAACATTAATTATATTACAACGTCGGATCTAACGTTGTAATATGTGAAATAAAGGATCGAATTGGGCCGAACCGGGCTAACAACGTCGGATCCGACGTTGCTAGGGTAAAAAAAAAAAATTCACACCCACCCACCCACACTCACAAAAACCAAAAAAAAAAAACACAACGTCCTTTTGGACGTTGCAAATTATTTTTTTTTGTTTTTTTGTTTTTAATATATTATATTAGGCCCGATCTGACCCGTATTAACAACGTTGAATTTGACGTTGTAAAACATCAAATTCAACGTTGTTATAACATCCGATAAGTGAAATTAGCACACAATTAACAACGTTGGATTGGACGTTGCAGCAACGTCTAATCCAACGTTGCTACAACGTTGGATCTGACGAAGTATTTGCGGTGTATATAGGGAACGTGTAAAATATTACTACCTTTGTCTCTCACAAAACTTGTTGTTTTGCTTTTGAGACATTTTTTAATAACGGTAAAAAACTATATAAAATATCAATTATTTGACTTAATACAATTATCTATATATGAAATTATTTTACAAATATTTATAAAATTAATATTTTATAGAGTTTTTAGCTTTGTAAAAAACGTGTCAAAAAGTAAAACTAAAAGTTTTTTGATACGGAAGGAGTATTATTTTTAATTAATTTTTGTTATATAATTTCATATTTATTATTATTAAGTACAGATTATTTTAAAAAGATTTTAGCTGCTTAAAGCCCATGTTAAAAAGTCAAAACGGTCTAAATTTTGATAAGGAATGAATATTTAGTAATAATACAATACAAGGATAACACATTAATACATATATTTATGCCTATTTGTCAGCGTTTTGTTGTTTTTTTTTCCCGAAAAATGCAATATTTTGAGTGGCCTGGTGTCGAATCTCACTGACCACCATTCATGAGTATCCTTTCAGACGAGAGCAGTAAGCTCTTAGACAACAGGACGAACGCTAGTTGACTATTTTAGACAAGCCACTTTATCCGCCACATAGTTGAGCTCTCTAAAGATGTGGAGACAAACGACCACATCAAAAGATTGAAACTGAAGCAAAGCATCCAAAATATACATTTTGATATGCCTCAGACACTTAACACCTTAACTTTGAGCTGAGTGAGTTGATAACTATGAAACTATCACCCTCGACTTCAATATCACAACCCACTACATAATCGGTGTAATCTAACATCACGAAACCTGTCGTAGATTCTCCTGAAGGCTGAAGCAATCTTAGAACCACCAACATCCATCGATCTCAGATTCCCTGATTGATTTACGTTAGGATTCTCGTCCTTTGTCATCTAAATTTCATAGTGTTTTCTACTTGAAATTGATATAAAATTTGTTTTACCTCTTCAATATATACAATTGGTTTTATATGTTATATGGTTGTTTTTGTATATATATGCGTAATGTTTGGTTAATTGCCAATCTTTTTAAACTTTTGATATTCACTGAATTTATCCAATGCAATGAATTTCTTTCATTAAAATAAAATTTGTGATAAATTCATCGAATTTCTCTAATTGATTTTTAAAAAAATTGCTTTCCTCAAAAAAAAAAAATTGCGTACGCATGTATTAAATTAAATATTTTATATACTAAAAATTGTGTTCTCTCTCCTCTGTAATTTATGCGTTGGTGACCAAAAAAAAAAAAGATTAACTACACGTGGAATTAGAAACCGCCAAAGTTCCTGGAGGCCTCATGAAGTCACGACTCACGAGTATGGGCTACCTACTACCTAGCTTGGTTGTAGCAAAAGTATATACTACTATCAACAATGTCAACTTAATTAAACTAATACTTAAAAAAAAAGTCTCCATATATTAAAATATAAACCGTGGTCATTGCTATGGTATGGGAGCTCTTATACGCATGAATGCATGATTATCTCATCAAATACTATTTTAATTATTACTTTTAAAACATGTTTACTATATATGTAGGTTGCAAATTATCGTTGAATTGGACATTGCTCAAGACATCGTGTTAAAACTTGAACATAAAAATCGGACATCGTGTTAAAACTTGATAATAAAAATTGGACATATAACGCCGATTTGGACTCACTGATTGCTAACGTCAAATTCTCGCCGAATTGGAAGTTTTAACACGATATCGTGTTAAAACTTGAAAATAAAAAATGGGCGTTACATAAACGTTCGATTGGGCGTTGCTCAAAACGTCCAATTGGACGTTAGCAATTAGCGAGCTGAAATGATGAACTTTACACTGGTTGTTAGATAGGAGGTTATTCGTTGCAAGAGTTTATCGACCTACAGAGTTACACGGATCTAGTTGGAGGTAATCAAAGATACTGAATAGAACTATCGATCATAGATAGATTCATAGGTCTTGTGTTTGCGACGGTCTAATAAGTACCCTTTGTTGCCTTAGCTTGGCGTCAGCCCTTTAGGTGTCTCCCTATGTACACCCAATAATCAAATATTGTCACATTGGCCTTGACATGTATCTGAAACCAAGATCATTTTACCGCAACAAGTTTGATATGTGTTACTGGCCCCTTCAATTGTATTTCATCATGAAATTATATAAAGTAACATTCTAATATACTTATTGCAGGTATGGTTATTTCTCAACGCTCATCTATCTCCCCTACACATGATTGAAGGACAAACTTTGACAGCTTATCACTTGTGCTGGTGCATGTCCTAGATTTGTTATTTTCCTCTTTTGTATGCACTCGAGATATTATCATCAATTTTCCAATCATTCGTTATTTGATTTCGATCGACCAATTATTTTTTATAGTTAGTTTAATATTTTTATTATATTTGTAAATTAAAATGATTTTATTTAATCTTTCAAAGCGACTATAAAATGTCATAGGAAAATCAATTGTGAAATATTCCGAAAGTAGGTCGCGTGGAAAGCAAATATCAGGTCACATGCATAGGGATTACATTGTCTTTATTTTTCGTGGTTATAAGAGATCGAGATCCACTTTTAACATAGAAACTTAACTCAATATATAGGTAGAAATTCACCCTGCATTTATAAATTACTCTCTTTTTTCTTATTTTTCCGACGTGAAAGTTAAGTATCCATCTCAACTTTTTCTCCCAAAATTTTATATTTTATTTTTTATTTTCGTCTCCTCATACTCTCATAGTATTCAACATTCACATCACAGAAAACTCCATTCGGAGTCTGAAGTACGCGCGTCTCACGCGTGGAGATGTTGCTCTATGATTCACTGGAAGAATTCAAGTTCAGCTCACTCGAGTTACTCGATTTCGAGTTAACTACTCGATTACGACTTCAGCAATAGGCTCTCGGGTTTGTTCTGTTATGTTTGTTATCCGCTCTCACGTGACTAGCACGTGACGTCGTCTTCTATAAAGACCTGATTGTTTGCTGTAACAGACAACGATTTTCACTTCATTCAATTGAATCAAAAGCTTGAGTTGTGGTTTAATGGCTTCCTCCTGATTTCTCCTATCTCTCTAATCTCTCAATTCTCTAAATCTGAAATGGTATCAGAGCTATAGCTCGTGTTTCGATTGCGAATTTGTGAAAGCAATCAATCCAGATATGTATTTCCGTTGTATCTATGAAATCCGATTCTTGTTTGAAGAATGGATCAAAATGAAGCGAATCAACAAAATCTGAATGATGTTCTGTATCTGCATCATTCAGATCATCCAAGCTATAATCTGTCTACTCAATTGCTGAGCGAAACGAACTACAATCACTGGAGCCGAGCTGTGGAGGTTTCACTGGTTGCGAAGAACAAGATGGGACTCATCGATGGAAGATTTCCGGTTCCGGATCTTGGTTCACCTCAGTATCCACAATGGAAGAGGTGCAATGGAATGGTGGTTGCTTGGATTCTTCACTCGGTGGAGAAAGATATTGATGAAACCTTGATTTACTTCAGGACTGCACGTGAGATGTGGGAAGAGCTGAAGATGAGGTTTGGCTCTCCGAATTGCACACGCCTCTATCAGGTACAAAAGGAATTATTCAACATTTCTTTGAATGGATCCTCAATTTCATCCTACTTTACTAAATTCAAGAAATTGTGGGATGAGTACTTGGATCTTGTCGACATGCCTACATGTACTTCTTGTGGATCAGTTAACACTATATCTAAGTTGCTTGCAAGCCAGCAAGAAATTCAGTTTCTTGTTGGATTACCTGATTCCTACAATGGAATTCGCACCAATATTTTGTGTATGAAACCTACTCCGACCATGGGAGAGGTGCATAGAATGCTTCTTGATGAAGAGAGCGAAAGGGGCTTGAATAATTCTGGTTCTATTAATGAGAATGCTGCAGCTTTTAATGCCTTTCAAAGGAACAATCAAGGGAATCAGACAGGTAATCAGTATAGATCTAATGGTCAAAAGCCAGATTCTTGGAGCAAAGGTCAATCAACCAACCAGAATGGCAATCAAAATGGAGCAAAGGGCAAAGACAACTATTTTTGTGATCATTGTAAGGTTGCAGGTCACTCTATCAGTCGATGCTTCAAGATTCATGGATATCCACCTAATTTCAAAGGGGATAAAGGCAAGAGATTTGCTGCAAATGTTACTATGGACGATGGTAATGAACCTGCTGGTGCACCAGTGTTGACTAAAGGGCAATATGATCAAATCTTAGCTTTTCTAAGCAAGCAAAGTGCTGGTGAGGACACCAATATGGTGGCAGGTAACAAGTTTTGTTTTAGTGTTCATGGTAATGTTCATAGTTGGGTGATTGATAGTGGAGCAACACATCATATCTGTCCAGATTTATCAAAGTTCAGTTCATATAAAGTTTTTACTATGCCTAGTTATATTACTATTCCTAATGGACATCAATCTAAAGTATGTCATGTTGGTTCTATTCAAATGCAGAACAAGGTTGTTCTTCATGATGTATTACATGTTCCAGAATTTACCTATAATCTTTTATCTGTAAGAAAGTTGGTTCATGATTTAAATGCTTTTATGGTATTTACTCCCTCACATTGTTTGGTCCAGGACCCTTCAATGAGCAAGCCACATGTGCTTGGTGAAGTGTCCAGAGGATTATACCTTACCACTGACCAGCAATGGAGAATTTGAATTACCTGCTTCTGAGATGTTGTCTTCTGTGATCAGTGATGATCTTACTTGTAATAAAGCACTTAGTGCTCAAGCTGTTTCTCTTGAATTGTGGCATTGTAGACTTGGCCATGTTCCTTTTGATCAACTGTTTCATTTTGATTTTCCGAGAGATCTTACTAGACACTCTAAACATCATATCTGTCATGTATGTCCTCGTGCCAGACAGCACAGGAATTCCTTTCTTGATAGTTCTATAAAATCTTTGGGGTGTTTTGAATTGTTACATGTGGATATCTGGGGACCCTACAAAGTTCCAACTCACAATGGTTTTAGATATTTCTTGACTATTGTGGATGATTTTTCAAGAGATACTTGGACTCACCTTGTTGCTTCTAAGAGTGCTGTATTATATGTTCTGGTGACTTTTGTCAGATTTGCTGGTGTTCAATTCAATGCCAAAGTCAAGATCATTAGATTAGACAATGGCATGGAATTTTGTAGTAAAGAGGCAAAGATATTTTATGCAGATCAAGGAATTGTACATTAGACAACATGTGTGCATACTCCTCAACAAAATGGGGTGGCTGAGAGGAAGCACAAACACCTTCTGGAGACTGCCAAGGCATTGCTTTTCCAGGCTAAGCTTCCTATCAAGTATTGGGGAGAATGTTTGCTTATTGCTACTCATTTGATAAATAGATTTCCATTGTCTTCTATACAATTTAGAATTCCCTATGACATTTTGTTTAACAAGAGCCCTGACTACTCTATGCTAAGGGTTTTTGGATGTCTTTGTTTTGTTAGCACTTTAAAGGTTGATAGGTCCAAGTTTGATCCAAGGAGTACACCATGTGTATTTGTTGGATATCCACATGGACAAAAGGGTTACAAAGTTTTAGATTTAACATCCCACAAAATTTATGTTTCTAGGGATGTTCAATTTTATGAAACTCGGTTTCCCTTGCACAAGATCAGTTTTGAGACATGGTTACCTTTACCAAATGTCACAACTGATCTACCTGATCATATATTCTATCCTAATGCTGAGATTGTTGTAGATGTTCCTGAAGCTAAAACTCCCCCATCACCACCTGATTCACCAGCAACCTCTCATTCACTAGCCACCTCCCATTGTGCAAAATCAACAACCTCGAAGATGAGTGAGAGCCACAAGACAACCAACTCATCTACAAGACTACATCTGCAATTTTGGTTCCAATTTTGAACAATTCCCTTTATTATCTGGATTCACTGATTCTTTCATGTGTTTATCTGATTTTGTAACTGAATCTGACTCTCTCATTGAACCTAAGTCTTTTGTCAAAGCTTCTAAAGACCCCAAGTGGACTGAAGCTATGAATAAAGAGATTGATGCTCTTCAATCTACAAACACTTGGGTCTTAGCTGATCTTCCTGCAGGCAAGCAACCTATAAGATGCAAGAGGGTGTACAAAATCAAACTAAAAGCTGATGGATCTATAGAAAGATACAAGGCACGTCTTGTGGCTAAGGGGTACACACAACAATATGGGATTGACTATGATGAGACATTCTCACCAGTGGTGAAACTGTCAACAGTAAGGGTTATTTTGTCTATTGCTTTAAATAATGATTGGGATTTATTCCAATTAGATGCGAACAATGCATTTCTTAATGGTGATCTCCATGAAGAAGTGTATATGACCATGCCTCAAGGAGTTCCAAATCCTTCAAACAAAGTCTGCTTGTTAAAGAAATCTCTTTATGGATTAAAACAAGCAGCAAGGCAATGGTTCAACAAGTTATATACTACTCTCATAGATTTTGGTTTTGTTCAATCTAAATATGACCCTTCTCTTTTTATATCTAGAAATAACAATCACTTGAGTATTGCTGCTGTATATGTAGATGATATCATCTTGACAGGTTCTGATGTTAGTCATATACAAGCTCTCAAGAGTCACTTACATGACCTGTTCAAAATCAAGGACCTAGGAAAGCTCAATTACTTCTTGGGCATTCAAGTGAAGCATGTTGGACAAAGTCTTATTCTTAACCAGCAGAAGCTTTGCTCAGAGATCATTAAGGAGGCTAACCTGGATGACAACAAGACAGTTGTCACACCCCTACCTATTAATTTTAAATTACAAGCTTCTGATCATACCAATCTTATTTCTGATCCTACAAGTTATAGAAGTTTAGTTGGAAAATTGAGTTACTTAACCAATACTCGTCCAGATATATCATTTTCTATACAGGTTTTAAGTCAATTTTTGCAAGCTCTAGATGTTAGTCATCAGTCGGCTCTCCATCATCTAATAAGATACATCAAAGGGACTATGCACTATGGAATCAAGTTACAAAAGGGATCTCAAATCAAGCTTCAAGCTTTTTATGATAGTGATTGGGCTTCATCTCCAATTTCCAGAAAATCTGTCACTGGATATGTTGTCCTATATGGAAACAATCCTATCACCTGGAAATCAAAGAAACAGTCTATTGTTTCTAGGAGTTCTTCTGAAGCTAAATATCGAGCCATGAGTCAAGCTGCTGCAGAGGTCACCTGGCTTGTCAATTTACTCATGGAACTTAGAGAATCAGATTTGAAGTCGGTCACTCTTCACCGTGACAACAAATATGCACTTCAAATTGCCAGAAACCCGGTGTTTCACGAGAGGACCAAGCATATAGAGATCGACTGTCACTTCACAAGAGAGAAGGTCTTGGATGGTCTTCTTCAATTGAGTTACTTGCCCACCGAAAACCAACTTGCTGATGTTTTAACAAAAATCATTCCAGCCTCGCATCACAAAGAGCTGTTATCCAAACTGGGAATGAATCTTCAAAATCATTCTCCAGTTTGAGGGGGGCTGTTGCTATATGATTCACTGGAAGAATTCAAGTTCAGCTCACTCGAGTTACTCGATTTCGAGTTAACTACTCGATTACGACTTCAGCAATAGGCTCTCGGGTTTGTTCTGTTATGTTTGTTATCCGCTCTCACGTGACTAGCACGTGACGTTGTCTTCTATAAAGACCTGATTGTTTGCTATAACAGACAACGATTTTCACTTCTTTCAATTGAATCAAAAGCTTGAGTTGTGGTTTAATGGTTTCCTCCTGATTTCTCCTATCTCTCTAATCTCTCAATTCTCTAAATCTGAAAGGAGAAACCCCCAATTTTCTAACCCTAATTTTGTATCCCCTTTCCAATTCATCTCCAATCATGTTGGTGTTTTTGTTGATTTGCGTATCCCTCCCTTCGTTTACAATGGCTCGTTCGTCGTTTCGGAGTTCGCCGGCGATTCTGTGTTGCTCGTGGTTTGCCAGCGCCCTCGTAGCCTCTCTAGATCCCTTGCGCCTGCTTCACTCAATGGTGGTGTCTCCGGCGTGGGCCTTGTGGTGCCGCATGTCCAGTCAGTCTCGCTCCTCTCCGGTTGTCATCGACGTGGGCGATCGTTCCGGGCGACGCCTTTGCTGATCTGGTTGGCTCGCAAGGGGGGGAGTTCTCATGCCCCAATTGGGGGATAAAAAAAAATCCCTGGAGGAATGAAGAAACCCCTCTTCGGAGGTTTGTGAAACCCCTCTCCGGAGATAGAAGCCCCACTTCGACAGACCGCCGCATTAAGGCTTGCCAACCTCTTTCTCCGATCATCCTCTCGGTGGCGGTCGGTCGATGGCTTGTGCTCTGGGTCTGGCCCTTTGTCGTGGCCTGGAAACCCCCAAGTCGAAAACCTCTTTTCAATCTCGTCGGTCGGAGTCCTGTAGTGCCTCCCCTGGCTCCGCCTCTGACTGTCATGAATGGTGCTTCCTCGTCCCCGCCGGCTGCTCCCTCCAGCTGGCTCCCTCCCAGCCTGGTTACCAAAGGTTATTCCTTGGGCCCGAGGTGGCTCGAAACCTTATTCTTTGGGCCCAAGGTCTTGCTTTGGGCCCGAGACAACTCGTATAAACTTTAAAAAATATTGGTTTGGATTTATATATATTTGAATAGACAATTCCCAAAAGGGTTAATAAATCCCGAAAAGGCTCGAAAAAATTCCTGAAAAGGCTCGACAAAATTCATGAAAGGGTTAGTCTAAAAATTCGAAAGGGTTGAACAAATTTCTATATGGTATGTAAAATATTATTATTGGTGCGCTTTCGAACGAGCTGAGTGATGTGTGGCTCTGCATCCGGCGTCTTTAGGAGTTCTTCTTCTTGGTTGGGGTTGTGGAGTTTGAAGTTGGGACTGACTGGAGTCGTGGTGATGCTTTAATAATTTCTAGGCGACTCCGCATCTGGCCAGGAAGGAGCTTTCTTGGAGTTTCGTTTGCATTAATTACCCGTATAAGAGTTTAATTTTTCAAGGATATATAAATTTTCCGTTGATTCTATTATTACTAATATTAGTTACTTTTTTTAATGCACAAGATCACCCTTTTTTGGGTATGAAAAAAGAAAGTTTGAAAGGTTAGAAACAAATTGACCAAAAACAATCATTTGTAAAATATTCAACAAATTTAGCATCGAGCAAAATAAACAATATGGAGGTAATTATGGACAAACAGAAATCGAAAAATATTCGAAAATATAAATACAACATGCTCCCAAAATATGAAAAATTATATCAATCAACAACTACAAAACTGAGCAACCTCCAAATTGGCATTTGAAGATAAGCACCAATATCATTAGAAAGTACGAATAAATACAACAAAAAGAAGAAGAAAGAACCAGCTGATGGCTATTTCAAAACAAAATTTGATGGATCTAAACTGTCTGTTGGTGAGGCAACTGCAGGTTTCATCATCAGAGACCACCACAGATTGGCCATCGATTGTGGCGGTATCAAATGTGGGCACCTTTCCGCGCTAGTAGCTGAGGCACTTAAACCCCAATTATATTTACACATTTTTGTTATTGGAGGAAGCCAAGTACTCTCTTTCGGATCCAGGAAACATCTCTCAGCTCTCAAAGGCGTTACCAAGGCGAAAGATCTTGGTCTTTCTAGTATCATGGTTAAGGGTGACAACCTGATCGTTATTAGCTTCATGCGAAGACAGTGGAGCTGTCCGTGGGAGATTGAGATTCTCCTCCAACATTTTAAAATGGTGCAATTCAGTCACGCCTTTCGTGAAATCTACTCGACCGCTAACATAATTGTGAGTCTCCTCCAAACGACATACACGCATGATCTCCTCACCGATTCGACTTTGCGCATTCTTATCCACATTGATGCTATTAAATGGTGGTCCAACAGGATTTGACCCCAACCATATCATTACTTACAACAACAAAAAAAATCAACAACATATTTAATTTATGCTCCTTAATATTTTGTGTATTTATCCTCAATCAAGTTAAGGTCGTCCTATGTATTATTTGATTAAATAAATAATTCCACAATAATATTTTATCAAACTAAATGGCAAAAAAAAGGACGTCCGGTTGAATGTCCACGATCAAGTCTCGCGCGCTTAAATATATATATTTGCGTTGACTTTGCATTAAAAGTAAATAATTACGTAGTATTATGCATAACATACACAAACATATCTTAATTATATGAATGCAATAATTTAGGGTTCTTGTCTGAAATAAGTACAAACATACATAAATAAGCATATCTTAATTCATGTGTATGAAGTTTAAAATTATCCTTTCTAACGTATTTAATCAAACTCATATTATAAAAACTTAAAAAACTAATTATATATGGAAGAATTTCATATAGCTCTCTGTATGAAATTTAATTTATGTTCCTAATAAAAATAAAAATTAACGTGTATAATATATTAAATTTGTTAGATTTCAAAACCAGTTAATGAAGTCCGTTAAGACTCGTACTGGGGTCATATGCACATGTATTGACAACAGAATGAGTAGTTCACTAGCTTATATAATTAATAAGACTTGTTTATTTATATTTTCAATGTAAAATTCTTTGATCTATTCACATTACCTCAATACCGATTTATCAGTATTTCCCATTTTATTTGTTAGATTTGAAAACAAATTTATGAGTATTTCCCATTTTTATTTGTACGATGTGTCGATTAAATGGCCTTTTGACTTTTATTTTGGATGTTTTTATAATTCCAATAATTAAATGATAGCGTACATAAATGACAAGTCCTGAAATGCATGGATTGGAAAAGTCCATGCACTTGTCACAAAACTTCAAAACCTAATTAGCTGGTTTTTTTTTTAAGCCTCCAAAGTCCAAACTTGGATTTATTATTATTTTTATTTTAAGAAAAATATCCGGGCTGTACACACTCGTGGTCTATTTATCTCCCACACATATAAATACACTATCCTCGCCCGCTATCTCCTTCATCCATCGACACATCCTTGCAATTGCTCAAAATAAAGATTCCATAAATAGATAAAAACATCAATCAACTGAGTGAAAATAAATGTCGCCGACGATGAGATTGACGGAGGAGAAGACTCGAAACGTGGAGGAGACGACGCCGGAAGGCGAGCACATGAAGGGGGTTAAGTACTTGTGGGAGAATGGGATAACTAGGGTCCCGACAAAGTACGTCTTGCCCGCCTCCGAGCGTCCTATGATCTCCGAAGACTCGCCCAACTCAATTATGAACTGTCGGGGATTAGGGAAGACCGATGTGATTGAATTGCCGGTGATTGATCTCGGTGAACTCCAAGGCCCCAATAGGCCTCGGGTCCTCGCTTCCCTGGCTCATGCCTGCCAGCACTACGGTTTCTTCCAAGTACGTATTTATTTACATTTACATAAATACATATGTTATATATAATTAATTATAAACATTCTCTTTTTGTCTAATGAGACAATTAAATATTTATAATATCCAAGTCAACGCTGGTTCGCGTGGCTAAAAAATTGAGTTGATTTGACCTATAATTATAAAAAAATCTATAAAATATAAATTTTTTTGGATCGCATTGACTTTTTTGGTATTGAAATCGTACTATATAGCTCTATAAAATATAATTTTTTTTTGAAAATTTTAAAATAGTTTCAAATTTAGTACTAACCAATTTAAAATTATTAGAGAGGATGATCAAACAACCCTTATTATTAATTTATTAGAGAGGCCGGTCATTTCTAATGCACTCGAGCACTTGTGAATCACACTTACAAAAATATACAATCAAGCGTCATTATGCAATTAAATTAGTAAGTTAGTCAAAATTTAATACTATATGAATGCAAATAAATTAAGATCGATTGGTTGGTTACTTAGTTTAATGTAAATGAATAATCACACAGTTGACAAACCATGGAGTTTCAAGTGAAAGCATTGCGAAGATGGTGGATGCAAGCAAGAGATTCTTCGAGCTGCCGTTCGCGGCGAGGCAGAAGCTGATGACCAACGATCTGTGTGCTCCGGTTCGCTACGGAACCAGCTTCAATCAGAACCGGGACGGCGTCTTCTGCTGGCGAGACTTCTTGAAGCTCAGCTGCAGCCGTCCCAGCTCCGATCACCTTTCCCTCTGGCCTTCTTCTCCCTCTAACCTTAGGTACTTTTGAAAGGTCACTGCAGACAAAAAGCTTAAGTCAATGTGTAGAGCTGAGTATATAACATTTGACCTAATTTGCAGGGAAGTGGCTATGGACTACTCTATCCAAGTCAAGGATTTGTACATAGAGATAATGGAGGCGATCTTCGAAAGCTTAGGGTTAAGTAGTCAAGACGACGACGATGATGACAATGAGAATGAGAATTACATTGAAGAGCTAAAGAGAGGAAGTCAATTGTTGGTGTTGAATTGCTACCCGAGTTGCCCGGAACCCGAATTGACCCTAGGGATGCCGGCCCACTCCGACTACGGCTTCCTCACCCTCCTCCTGCAGGATGAGGTGAAGGGCCTTCAGATTCAACACAAGGAGAGATGGGTCATCGTTGACCCTCTACCAGGCTCATTCGTCGTCAACATTGGGGACCATCTCGAGGTAATTGAATTGAGTCTTCATCGCTGTTCTAAAAATCCCGCCTAGGCGCTAGGCGGTCCCTTACCGCTTAAAATTCGCCTAATGCTTTTTAGAACCCAGGTCTTCCTAAACACGTTTTATAGATAGCAAAAAGCATGACTAATTGACCGTGCCTGTGTGGTGAATGTTGTTACAGATATTTAGCAACGGTCGATACAAGAGTGTGCTGCATAGGGTGTTGGTTAATTCGTCGAGGCTAAGATTTTCGATTGCTTCGTTGCATGCCTTGTCCTTCGAGAGCGTCGTACGGCCTGCAGCCGAGCTCGTAAATGACCGAAACCCGAAGCGTTACAAAGACACGGATTTCGCCTCTTTTATGGAGTACATATCCTCTCTTGACCACAAGGACAAAAACTTCATAGAATCTAGAAAAATTCATTGACAGTTTCCGTCGCTTACCATTCATTTACCAATAACAAATTGTAACGGTAATCAATTCTTTTGCTTTCTTGGGTTTCAATTCAGTCAAATGTAAAATTGGGGGATTTTTTTTTTTAAAAAAAAACTTATTTGTAAGGGTTTTCTGCTGTTAATCTTAATTGTCTTGTATATGATGATTTATATAAATGTTTCATTTTAGCAAAGATGAGAATGGTTTTTATGTTTCGAGTGAGTTGATTTTTCTTTAATTTATACGAGCTATATATTCTATTGGGCTATACTCTATTGGGCTGGACCATGATGAGGCAATTTATACGGGCTATAAAATAAAACCCCGGTAGTTAATCAACGAGGATCGTCTAGTCCGCAATTGTAGTCCATACCGTAGTCCAAATTATCTCATAAGCTAAATTGAAATTTCTAAGATTTTCTTATTTAAGTATTTGTACCTTATAATTTATTTTAATGCTTATCGGCCAATGAAATTAAACGGACCATAAAAATGGACTACGGTGTTGGACTAGACGATTTTCACCGATAGTTAATATATACTCCCTCCTCCGTCCAATAATACATAGGTTTTTAGAGTTATAATTAGGCTTTTATGTTTTCTAGGTAAAAAGTTGTAGTAATTTGTATTTGTTTATGTGTTGTTGACTTTATAAAATAACTAGCCTATAGCCCGTGCGCTACGCACGGGATTTTTAACATAGTAATGATGTATAAAACATAGTACTCGACTGAACCTTACCTTCGACTAATATGATACAAGAAGGAGCGACACATAAATTATTTTAACATGGTTTCATAAAGTAAAATAAGTCAACCACAATGCACGCAAATAATAATCAACTGAGTCATAACATCTGCATGCATATGTCCTCAACACAAGTTTCTACAAACTATACGTTGTGAAAAACCTCTTTATATACTACATTAGTAGGATACATAACCCACGTTCTTTATATACTACATTAGTAGAGTACATTGGAGATAAGATAAAACTCGACAAACACCACGTCTTAAATAGATGAAAGTTTGCTAAATTCCAACAAAAAAAAAGTTAACATGATACATAACCCACATGAAAATATTTAGTTTATGCTAAAAGGATGTCAAATATTACTAATCACACTGTTGTGTCGCCTCCGGTAACAACCTTCTTGTTTGATGACGATTGACCTTCACCACTCGTAGTGCAAGATTCATGGGATCGCTTTGATGGAGTGAGGACAATACTTGAAGAAGCATTGGAAGGAGCTTCAGGTTGAGGAGACAAATGATTTGAATCATAATCCTATAACATGATATATGCATGCACTTAGTATTTTTTAAACCATAGAATAAAAGAAAAGGAACAACCACATGTAATAGGTAAAAAAAAACACCTTCGTAAAAATCAGGTGATTTTCAAACTTCTCAATCAAGGACTCATCCTCACTGACTCTCTTGACAGAATACGCATCACGTGGATGCTCAATATTGTATTGTCCAACATCAACAACGAACACGTACTTACGAGAGAGAAGCTTGTTGAATTCGGGGGGAAATGTAAGCTTGGAATCTCCCTATAAATAAAAAACAATAACAAAACAACACAATTGATATGATGCCAAGTAGACTAAAAACACAATAATTACATACAAATATGCGTTAGAGGGAGTGACCTTAACCATCTGAGCACGTAAAGTAGAAGCATCCTTTTTAAGTAGCTGGATGGCTGCTTGATTGAACAATGTCCTCTTGGCAGTCCCCGTAGCATCCTCCACAATAATCTGAAGCAGATATCTAAATGATAAATGAATTAACATCAGTCATGACAGCAAGGAACTAAAAATAGTAAAAGAGCGTGGGTAATTGAGATGATTTGCCAAATAATTTAGGCCGTTGTTCCTATTAAAACAAACATACAAAACCTATACAAACATATGTAAACTGACATGAAATACATCATCATACATACCTTTGTTTAGGGAACTTGACATGTATAGAACAACTATTACACCAAAACATATAGTCCTTATATATAGCCTTCTTGTTGCAAACTTTGCATCCATTATACGCCCAATCCACATCTTTGCATATTTGGGCGATGCGTCCAACAATAACTACAGTACACGACTGTTAACCAAAAAAATGTAAGCAAAAATAATCACTTAGGGAACTTCAATTTCATACAGTAACTAATAGTATTTGAAAATGACGACGAAATAAACCTCGGCGATTTTATGTAAGAATTGGATGCATTGCTTAGAATCAATTGGAAAGGGATCCTACACAGGTGTTAGAGACAATTCTGCAATGGCTGATCTCACGAGAACATTTGAATTTCCATCACACCACCTACATTGCACAACATGTGAAAATAGGTAAAGAAAGTTCATATTCGACAAGAGTCATATATCAACTTGACATATAAAATGATAACATTTCTTTGAAGGTTGCAATCTCCGGTATTGTTGCATCAAAATAGAGCTTTGTTCCGTTGGAAGAATTATTCAAGATTGAAGAGTCTATAAGGCGATGAATAATACTCTAGAAAGGGGGGGGTGAATAGAGTATGGACGATTTTCGCAACAATAGAAATTTAGTCCAACTTGTCAAGACCTTGATACAGGCTATCAGGACTTGACGAACTAAAATCGAATATGATAATGTAAATGCGGAATATAAATGATGAACACACGAATTGTTAACGAGGTTCGGCACCAACTTGGCCTACGTCCCCGCCTAGGGTTATCCAACCCGTAGGATTCAAACACTTCTTATTTCACTTCACTTGAGTCTAGAACTTCCTAGAGAAACTACCCTTTCTCTATACAAAGCCTCACCGCTTCTATTCTAGCTCTCAACCTTATAAGTGAAATAAAAGCTCACACCACACACCAAGTGTGCTTTGATCGAGTATGAAATACTCTAAGTGTAAAATGAATGACTTGTACAATAAGTGCTAGTGTTTCTCTCAACTCTTAAACAATGATCAACACTTAGGATTTTAGAGAATGTAAGAGAAACTTGAGATGACTAATGCTTTTAGGATGTTATGATTGCTTGAGTGCTTGCTTAGTTTTTTTCTCATCCTTCTTGGCTTTCGTCTTTATATAGTCGGAACACTTGTAGAGCTTCTTGGAGAGAGAACCGTTTGAATTTCAAATTCTTTCCTAGACATTTGAATTCTTTCCAAAAGTGATCCTTTGTGTGCCTTCCAAGATTGTTCCTTCAATTTTTCTTCATGATCACGTATGATCAAATATAGATCGGTTATTTCCTTGTATGACAAATGAAATCCTAAAAAAACATACATAATGTATCTAGCACATAAAATGGGTTAGATGAGAAACATATATATATAAATCGATTTAGACCAAATCACATCTCATAGCCCAATATACAGCCCATTATAATTTAGGCCCAACAAGGTTGGCCTCGGATTCTTTCCTGTAAGATAACAATTCAAATAGAGAAAATGCATAAGTTATATTCCAAAATATTTTTAGTCTAGGTTTCAAGACCTTGAAACCCAGTCTTTTGTCTTTCATCATCCTTTAGATCACCTGCACGTTAGATCTCAAGATCTTACAATCAAGGTGGAGTCTTCAATCTCCCCCTTGATGGAAGACAAAACCTGTTTCAATATTCATAATATAGTTCCAGCAATCATTATAAGGATATAAGCATATTATATAATATGAGCATAAAATGTTTGGATCATCTAAGTTTTAAAACATCAAAGCACTTAAACAACCAGTGCCAAAACGCAGCAACCAAAACATTCTCCCCCTTTTTGTCTTCCAACAAAAGGGTAGAGAGGTGAAAATGTCTGAAAACATCAACCAAACACCAAAAGTTTTAAAAGACGAGCAGCAAAATCAGAGTTTTTAGAAAGTAGAGCAAAGAGGGTGGGAGATCAAGGCCTTGAGTCAGAATCCCCATCTGCAGCCTTCTTCTTCTTGCTCCTTTGAGCCTTCTTGCCTTTCTTAGCAGAGGATGGCTCAGCAGCAGAGGATGTGCCAGGGGCGCCAGGAGCAGTGGGGTCTTCAGGAGGAGCTATGCCAGCGCCTTCCTCAACCCATTCGCCAAAGGTGGGGTACTGCTTGTTGGGTGGAAGGTACTTCCTTCTGACCTCATCTCTGCACCTCTTCCTCCACCTATCAAGGGCGTCTTTGGTGACCTTGTCTTTCTCCATTTCTGCAAGTTGTCTCTGACGCTCCACATCCCTGTACTTCTTGACCACACCATATTGCTCTACTGTGAGGATGGTGGGTTCATGGTGAGTGGGGCGCAGAATGGGACGTTTCTTCACTTGATTTTCACAGTTAAAGATGGCATTCCCTGTCTTCTCACGCACATGATCGAAAGTTTCTTGCTCCATTGGCATGATAGAGCATGTAGTAGTGTAGGTAAGAGCATTAAGAAGCATCATCTGATCCATCTTACAGTTGACCATAGAGAGTAGCTCATGAGTCTGGTTCTGGCGAATCACCACATCCGACCACATTTTGCTCAGATCAAACCTAAGGTCTTGAATCTCAGTCTCTAGAGCATCCAATCTGTCCTAATTCATATTAGGTTCAACAACCTGTTTTCCTTTCGAATCTTTCTTCAGAAACCATTGCCCCCTCAGGTTTTTGACAATACCCAATCTCTCAAGACATCCTTCATCAATGATCCCACTATAGGTTTGCTTTTCTTCTCCTGATGTGTCGATGTCAAAGGCTTCAAAGATTTTGGGCAAGAGGTTTGCATAGGGTAATGGCATAGACCGAGAGGAGGTAGAAACATGGGTCATGTAGTCGAGAATGAGTTTGGGCAAATCAGGCTCATATCTGTTCATGATTAGGAAAAGGATCTCGAGAAGATTCTCGGTCACCAATTCCCTGTAATGGATGCGTGGGAAGATATAGCGAGCTAGAATAGTGAAGATGAGCTTGGCTTGAAGGTTTAGGGCAGTGTGAGTAGGTTTGAGGGACGATGAAGATCCAGGGCCTTGAGATTTTAGGAAGAATTCATCTCGTGCTCGTGAGAGACACTCGAATCGGCTTGGGAATTCTTTTGTGGGAATTTCAGTTGGAAGATCAAGGATAAGAGCAAGGCTTTCAGGAGAGAGGCGGATTCGGGTGTTCTTGACCTTGGATACTAGGGTTAGGGTTCCATTTACCCGATGAACAGTGAGATTAGCATAAAAGAGTCGGGTAAGCTGTGGATAGGCAAAATTGCCAGGGTTGAGCAAAGTCCAAAAACATGTAGATTTGAGGAGGGAAATGCAAGGCAAGGGCATGGATTGAAGAAGGGTGAAATCGATAGCATCACAGAAGCATAATCTTCGGTTGCAAAAGTCCTGTTTCCAGGACTCTTCAACCTCTTTAGAGCAAAACCAATTGGGGGAAATGCCAGAAGATACCTGGGGAGGACGAGCAGGAGTAGAAGTGGCTAGAGCTTTGCCTTTGGATTTCCTTATCAGAGGTGGTGGAGATGGTGAGTTCTCGCTGGAATCCTCGGAATGATCTTCAGATTCTTCCACAATCTGCTTGCCCTTATTGGCCGGCATCTTGTACCTCTTAGCAGAAGGAGCAGGAGACGGGGAGGCTGAAGAGCGCTTTGATCCCACCATTTTTGGTTTCAGAAACAGGGAGGGTTTTTGGAACTCGGAGAGAGAGAGAGAGAGAGAGAGAGAGAGAGAGAGAGAATGAACACAGAGAGAGTGAGAGTAGAGTGGATTAGATCGAGAGTAGGGAGGGATTAAAAAGCAGAAAATCTAGAAACTGAATCGTTTCTTTATTTTTTCAAATTGGCAAGTACAGATTCATTAACTCACATGAATAGTAAGTAATGATGATCTGATTTTTCTAAACCCAAACTGTCAAATCCACTTGCAAAAATTATAGAGATTGGAATAATTTTAAAATGGGAACCAAAATATGTGAAAACCGATATTTGAAAGAGATAAATAAAATCAAAGAAACTCTTGTTGAATATCCATAAGATACTAAAACAGAGTTTGATCCAATATAATTTTATTCGGATGATCATCTCGGATCCTTATGAAGTCAAGGCCTTGAGATGTCATTTGAATTCTGAACTTTCATATAAGGAGTAATTACTCCCCCTAAGAAAGTGCTTCATTATTAAGCATACCCAACTCCAATCTAATAAAGTTGAAACGATCTTCAGGGAGTGGTTTAGTAAAAATATCAGCTAACTGAAAATCAGTAGATATGAAGGATATTGATACATCACCTTTCTCCACATGATCTCTTATGAAATGATGTCTCACATCAATGTGCTTGGTTCTAGAGTGCTGCACTGGATTTTTAGTGATGGAAATAGCACTAGTATTATCACACAATATAGGGATACCTTTAAGATCAATTCCAAGGTCTCTGGGTCGTTGTGCTATCCAAAGGATCTGAGAGCAACATGCACCAGCAGCAATGTACTCGGCTTCTGCAGTTGATAAGGCTACTGAATTTTGTTTCTTAGAGTGCCAACTTATCAAGGAAGATCCTAGGAGTTGACAGCAGCCAGAAGTGCTTTTTCTATCGACCTTGTAGCCTGCAAAATCTGCATCTGAGTAGCCTGTTAAATGAAAGTTACTCTGTTTGGGATACCAGAGCCCAAGGTCTTGAGATCCATTTAGGCATCTGAAGATTCTTTTCACAGCAATAAGGTGAGACTCTTTGGGGTCACTTTGGAATCAAGCACACATACAAACACTGAACATTATATCAGATCTACTATCAGTAAGGTATAGGAGTGAACCAATCATACCTCTGTACTCTTTTTGGTTCACATTCTTACCATTCTTATCTTGATCAAGGGAGAGAGTGGAGCTCATAGGGGTCTTTGCTACCTTTGATTGTTCCATTTTGTATTTCTTTAGTAGATCCCTGGTGTATTTCCCTTGATTCAGAAAGATACCCTTACTTGTTTAAAGAACTTGTAAACCGAGGAAGAAGTTCAATTCTCCCATGAGACTCATTTCAAATTCTCTGCACATAATCTCAGAAAACTCCTTGCAAAGGGAATTGTTAGTAGCACCAAATAATATATCATCTACATATATTTGAACAATCAAAAGATCATTTCCACGAGTCTTGATGAAGAGAGTTTTATCAATAAATCCTCTTTGAAAACCATTTTCAAGAAGGTATTTGGACAATCTTTCATACCAAGCTCTTGGGGCTTGTTTGAGACCATAGAGAGCTTTGTCCAATTTATACACATGATTAGGAAATTCTTCTCTTTCAAATCCTGGTGGTTGAGCAACATAAACCTCTTCTTCTAAGAACTCATTTAGAAATGCACATTTGACATCCATTTGAAATAGCTTGATACCCATGAAAGATGCAAAAGCAAGTAATATTCATATAGCTTCTAACCTTGATACGGGAGCAAATGTCTCCTCGTAGTCTATACCTTCTTCTTGATTGTATCCTTGAGCAACTAGCCTTGCTTTGTTTCGGATGATTTTGCCCGCTTCATCCAATTTATTCCGGAACACCCATCTAGTTCCTATGACTGATTGGTGCTTTGGTCTGGGTTGAAGAGTCCATACCTTGTTCCTTTCAAACTCATTTAGCTCATTTTGCATGGAAGTGATCCAGTCTGAGTCCTTGAGTGCTTCAACTAGGGTTTTTGGTTCTACAAAAGAAACAAAGGCATAGAAGGCACAAAGATTTTTTAATCTAGATCGAGTTTGTACCCTAGATGATGGATCTGAAATGATGTCTTGAGCTGAGTGTGAAGAGGCATGTTTGAACTTTCGTAGCTTTGGACCCTGATCGTTTGAAATAGTAGCACGCCTTTCTTCAAGGTCTTGAGGGACAATTTGAGAGTTGGATTCTTCAATGACTGAACCCTGATTCTGTATTTGCTTCTCAAGGTCTTGAGATAGCTCGTTGGTATCTTGAATTTGTTCTTGCATGTTTCTTTCTTGGTCCTGCTTATTTCCAGCCTTGTCCTCTTCTTCTCCATCCGAATCATGAAGATTTAGATTTAGATCTGCAAAACCTTCACTTAACACACCATTATTGCTTTCGTCGAATACCACATGGATACTCTCCTCAACAATTTTGGTTCGCTTGTTATAAACCCTATAGGCTTTGCTAATAGTAGAATAACCAAGGAAGATACCTTCATCACTACGTGCATCAAATTTTCCAAGGTTATCTTTGCCATTGTTATGAACAAAGCAAGTGCATCCAAAAGGTTTGAAGTAGGAAATGTAGGCTTTCTTCCTTTAAAAAGTTCATAAGGAGTCTTTTTCAAAATAGGGCGAATCAAACATCGATTTAAGATGTAATTGGCCGTATTAACAGCCTCAGCCCAGTAGAACTTTGGCAAACCATTTTCCAAAAGCATTGTCCTAGACATGTCCTCCAAAGTGCGGTTCTTTCGTTCCACAACTCCGTTTTGTTGAGGAGTTCTAGGAGCTGAAAAGTTGTGTGAAATTCCATATTTAGCACAAAACAAATCGAATTTAAGTTGATCAAATTCTCTACCATGATCACTCCTAATGGAGACAATAGGTAAGTTTTTCAAGGTCTGGAACTCCTTACAAAGTTTAGAAAACTCGAACAAAGCCTCTGATTTTTCTCTTAAAAAGGAGATCCATGTAAAGCGAGAGAAATCATCAATAATAACTAGGATGTATTGTTTACCCTTTGGAGATTTGACACGCATAGGTCCGCACAAGTCCATATGTAACAACTCAAGAGGGCGAGAGGAACTTACAACCTTTTTAGGTTTAAAAGAACTGCGTGTCTATTTGCCTCTTGTGCATGCATTGCATAGATCTTCTTTCTTGAAGTTCAGATCAGGCAATCCTCTAACAAGATCTCTTGTTTTAAGTTTATTGAGGGTGTGCATGCTTACATGACCTAGTCTTCTATGCCATAGGCTTGGGTCTTCTGTCAAGACCTTGAGACACTTGAGTTTTGTACCATTAATATGGTTAGCATTTACGACATAAGTGTTGTTGTGCCTGTGAGCAGTGAGGATTAGATCATCAGTCTCTTCATTCCTGACTTCACACTTGTGTCTGTCAAAGCCAACTTTGTTTCCTTTGTCACACAACTGAGAGACACTTAAGAGGTTATACTTTAATCCATCAACAAGATAAACATCCTTAATGCAACTTTCTGAATTACCAATATTACCAATACCAATAATGTTGCCCTTCCCTTTATCACCAAGAGTAATTGTTCCAGTGGTTTGTTCCTTAAGTTCTTGAAATAGAGATTTCTTTCCACTCATGTGTCGTGAGCATCCAATGTCCATTATCCATTTTGGCTCTTTGCTCTTGATGATATCCTGCAATACAAACATCAACCTTTCCGGCTAGACCAATACATAGTTTTAGATTCATAATGAGGATAGACCATGTTGGGTAGTCTTGTCCCCTTAGAAACCCAAACTTGTTTTATCTGCTCATTAAGTCGAACTGGAAATGTATTTCTAATGATGTAAGGATCTTTTCGCCTATATGGACAAGTTTCCTTAACATGCCCTTTCTTAAGCAGTGGAAGCAAGTAGGTGAACGCCAATAGCCTTTAGCTTTAACAAAAGTGGTACTAGGTTTCTTTGGAAAGTTTTTGTTGTATCCAATACCACTTCTATTAATAGAGAGTTGTTTTTCACCCAGTATCTTATCAAGATTGGCTTTAGATCTGGTGAATTGAATGAGTGAAGTCTACTGGTCTTGACACTTATCGGTTAGCTTTGCCTTCTCTTTCTCTAAATCCTCATTACAATTCTTTAGAGAGGAGAGGCTTTGCCTGAGATCAAAATTTTCTGAGCTCAAGGTCTTGAATTTAATGTCAAGGACCGACCGAGATGCTTCAAGATTTTTCATTTCCAGCGACATATCACTAATACATTTCTGTTGATCTATCAGCTTTTCCTTTAAGGTGTTGATTTCACTGTTGTAAGCATCTTCATTAGAAATCATATTTCTTAGGACTTCAGAAAGAACATTGGGGGGGCTAGACATTAGGTTTCTTACCACTTGTTCAAGGTCTTGAGTCTGTGATCCTTCGTGTTCAGCCATAAGACAGAGATTTGCCTGTTCTTTTTCAGTGTCTGAGTCACATGATGTATCTGAGTCACTCCAGGTTGCAAGCATAGCCTTTTTCTTTTGTTCATATTTCTTGAACTTATTTCTTTTCTTCATAGGACACTCCTTTACGAGATGATCTGTCTCGCCACACTCAAAACATGTTAGCACTTTTGGCTTCTTTGACATGTTGGGAGACTTGCTTTTGAATATAGATGAATCAGTATTTTCACGGTTGGAAAATTGTTTTTTCATCTTCAGAATTCGAGCTAATCCTCGTGTGATGAGAGCAAAGGGATCATCTTCGTCGTCTGATTCATCACTCTCGGATTGTGAGTGATCTTTCTTAGCTTTGAGAGCAAGGTTCTTTGCTGTTGAGGGTACTTCTCCATCTTCCTCGTTCAGTATCATCTCATGAGTAATAAGTTTTCCGAGAAGATCATCTAATGGTAGTGTAGAGACATCTTGAGCTTCCTCAATTGCAGTAACCTTGGGACCCCACTTGATTTTTGGGAGGCTCCTTAGAACCTTCCGAACCTTTTCTGGGTTGGAGAAGGTTTTTCCAAGTGAGTCGAGGTTGTTTACAATCTGAGTGAATCTTGTAAACATCTCTTTTACTGTCTCATCAGGATTCATCTTGAATAGCTCGTATTGCTTGAGAAAGATATTAATCTTACTTTCTTTGACTTGATTGGTGCCCTCATAAGTAACTATAAGCTTGTCCCAAATTTCCTTGGCACTTTTGCAAGCTGAGACACGGTTAAACTCATTAGCATCGAGAGCACAGTACAGTAGATTCATAGCTTTGTAGTTCTTAGCAATGTTTTCAAGATTAGTCTGACCGTAATCAGATTCAGTTTTATCAACTTGCTTTCCATCGGCAGTCTTTTTTGGAACGTGTGGTCCATTCTTGACCAGGCCCCATAGCTCAAGGTCTTGATCAATGATGAACATTTGCATCAGTGATCTCCAGTGGACAAAGTTATTGCCAGAGAAAAGTGGAGGTCTATTGGTTGACCTTTCTTGAGCAAAACCTCCATCACCTATGGTAGACATGCTGAAAACTCACAAGATTGTTAAATCAAAACAGTGAGTCAAGCTCTGATACCAATTGAAGAGTCTATAAGGCGATGAATAATACTCTAGAAGGGGGTGGGGGATGAATAGAGTATGGACGATTTTCGCAACAATAGAAATTTAATGCAACTTGTCAAGACCTTGATACAGGCTATCAGGACTTGACGAAGTAAAATCGAATATGATAATGTAAATGCAGAATATAAAAGATGAACACACGAATTGTTAACGAGGTTCGGCACCAACTTGGTCTACGTCCCCGCCTAGGGTTATCCAACCCGTAGGATTCAAACACTTCTTATTTCACTTCACTTAAGTCTAGAACTTTCTAGAGAAACTACCCTTTCTCTATAAAAAGTCTAACCGCTTCTATTCTAGCTCTCAACCTTACAAGTGAAATAAAAGCTCACACCACACACCAAGTGTGCTTTGATCGAGTATGAAATACTCTAAGTGTAAAATGAATGACTTGTACAATAAGTGCTAGTGTTTCTCTCAACTCTTAAACAATGATCAACACTTAGGCTTTTAGAGAATGTAAGAGAAACTTGAGATGACGAATGCTTTTAGGATGTTATGATTGCTTGAGTGCTTGCTTAGTTTTTTTCTCATCCTTCTTGGCTTTCGTCTTTATATAGTCGGAACACTTGTAGAGCTTCTTGGAGGGAGAACCATTTGAATTTCAAATTCTTTCCAAGACATTTGAATTCTTTCCAAAAGTGATCCTTTGTGTGCCTTCCAAGATTGTTCCTTCAATTTTTCTTCATGATCACGTATGATCAAATATGGATCGGTTCTTTCCTTGTATGACAAATGAAATCATAAAAGAACATACATAATGTATCTAGCACATAAAATGGGTTAGATGAGAAACATATATATATATATATATATATATATATATATATATATATATATATATATATATAAATCGATTAAGACCAAATCACATCTTATAGCCCAATATACAACCCATTATAATTTAGGCCCAACAAGGTTGACCTCGAATTCTTCCCTGTGAGAGAACAATTCAAATAGAGAAAATGCATAAGTTATATTCCAAAACATTTTTAGTCTAGGTTTCAAGACCTTGAAACCCAGCCTTTTGTCTTTCATTATCCTTTAGATCACCTGCATGTTAGGTCTCAAGATCATACAATCAAGGTGGAGTCTTCAAAGATAAATCCACCTGAAGTTATTAGTTCAGAGAAGACAGAATAATCATTTATAGTGATGAACGATAAAGGCAAGTGAATGACCAATAAAATAAAGAGGGATCGGTGATACGAACCTCCAAACTTCTTCACCTTTGCAAATTTGATGATTACAAATACCTTTTCTTCTCCAACGCTCGTCAAGTGATTATTCAATTCATGCACATACTTATTCCACAGAGTGCAGTTCATAGTTTCATTGTTGAAAATGAATTAAAATGAAAATGATAAATTATAAGCATTAACCATGTAGTTCTTAATACTTGTACAGAGTGCAGTTCAGAGTTGGTAATGTAAGCGATACATAACAAATTTAAATGGAAACTAACACTTCACGTCAGCTTGAAGGGGAGAGAACTTGGTAATGTAACCAATCACATCTACATTAGAGAAAACACAAGCTGAAACTCATATCATCAAACCAGAAACAACAACATAACCAATAAAATATTTGATGTAGTGAATATACACAATTACCAATAGCAGAATCATGGTCAAAGACGTTGCAGTTGATGTCTCTGAAATCAACAAAGGTAAAACTATGCAGAGGAATGTTCAGCCCTTCAATCCGAGAAACAACGGTCTTGAAAGTGAAGATCAATTTGTACTTGTGAGGAGAAAATCTGACAGAATCCTTGTTCTCAGAGAGAAGAAAATTATCGAACGAATATAATCCGCCCTCCTTGATAAAAGGTGAAAATTTGGCAACATTCTTTTTTGTTATCATCCCCTGAATGGTATCCCCATGTGCAGAAGATCATATATTGTATAAATGTATAATAAATATATATAGGATGAAAACAAAAAACAAATCAACTTATAACCAATTCATCCATGATAATAAGTTGAATTCCGTCGACGTCCTTAGAGTCTCGATAAGACGTTGTCCAAAGAACGGTAATCCTTCCCCTAATTGTCCAAATTTTGTCTGTGGGTCCATCTAAGGTGTTGATGGTATCTACGGGTGGTTCCATTTGAAACTTGTAGCACGTAACCAATTACGAAGTCAAATTAACAACTCAAACATTGAAATGTTTTCACTCGAAACACATCATGTTTGCTGAAAAAACTAAGTAAACGTACCTGCGCACTCTAGGATGGATGTTCGGAAATCGATTGAGCATCAACTGAAAAATATAAGTTCAAGAAGTCACACAACTGAACAATGATTCCAAAAAAAAAAAAAAAAGGTACAAGGATACCTTCAACAGATGTAGAAATGAGTAGGAAAAATAGAATACCTTGTTTGTGGTTTTTGTTCCTCGGATTGGAAGCCTCGTTATGAGCTTAGTAGACGAGTGGGGTTAACTAAGTAACTAAGGTAATTCAGCTTTAAGAGAAGGGCAAAAATGTATTTTTTATCCAAATATTTCAACATAATTTTAAACTGACGGAAGTTACCATGTTGCATAACTAATTTGAAGGTGGGGTGATTAAAATAGGTAGTGGGGTTAGTGGGATAAAATTTGAAATATTTCAACATAATTTAAAACTGACGGAAGTTACCATGTTGCATAACTAATTTGAAGGTGGGGTGATTAAAATAGGTAGTGGGGTTAGTGGGATTAAAATAGTTATTTTTAAGGTGGAAGAATTAAAATAGGTAGTGGGGTAGTGTTAGTTTAAATTTGGAATGCTAAATTTGAAAAATGAAGTTAACTTCCAGATTTTATGTGTGTATAAGAAAAAATGGGGGAGTGGGATAACTTCCATACTAATAAAATTTTAATAGTTATTATATTGCTAATATCAAAAAGAAAGAAACGTGGCTAGATAGTTATTATATTTGAAAAAATATACTTTTGAACATAAAGTAACGTGGCTCATATTTTTAAAATGTGTTCTAACTTAAAATTATTTAGAAATGTGGGTAGATGTTTTTATTTTTATTTCACACCTGTTGAATTTTCCACCACCCGTGATGTGTGTTGTTAAAAATATTGGAATCAAGTAACACAAACCGATACAAAACTAAAAGGTAACACAAAATCAAGTAATATATATTATTGATCACCGACAACAAATATTCACATGTATTTACAAGCTAAACCTAGTTTGTACAACATTTCAATTGTTGATCAACAACTCAAGGAGCATCGTCGGTAGCCATCGGCAACTTAAACCGACACATTGAGCAAGAGTTAGGAATAAAGGAATAAACCTTTCTCTCTACAGGGCCTTGTTCTTTCAACGATGGCTGCTTGAAGAATTCCAATCGAGTAGTGGCGTGGTCGACATACGGTGACGCTTGCATCTCCCTCGCTCTTCGCCGCTTGTAATTTGCGATGAGCTCCGTTACCTTGATCGACGACGGACGGCGGCGGCAAAGTTTCTCTTGATACCCCAGCCCCGAAGGAGCTGGTAGTTTCAGATCGTGGGAGAGAGAGAGCTTCTCTAGAGAAGGAGAGAGAAAGAAAACAGGTCCTTCAGTTTTTTCAGAAAGAAAGAGGGAGAGAAGGGCAAAAACAGAAATGATGAAAAAAATTGGAGAAGACTCCACGTGTATAGCCTCTCTGTTTTCCAAAACACTCAGCTTTAAGATATAGGAGGATTTAATTAGTTAAAATGTGTAGTGGGTGTTAAAAAATAATAAAATTTATAAAAAAAAAGTTAGCGCAATGATGATGTTTAATTTTTTAGAAGTACTTCAGTGTTTTATTAAAACTTGTGCGAAATACTAAAAGTCTACGTATTTTAAGACGGTGTGAGTATTTTTTGTTCGTGGTGCTACCCAATCATTTCGGTTGTTTCTTGTCAATTCTTATTTAAGGTATTTTGCGATTTAAGAAATCAACTGTTGCATTAATAATTATTGTGCTTATTATAGACGGATAAGTTGACCACTAAGCCAAATTACTAAAAGTAGTAGGTATCTACTATCTAAGATAGATTATTAATTGAAAATTCTTCTAAAAGTAACATTTAATTTATTCAATAAAAGGAACTAAAAGAGTGAGACAATATCTAAGCATAGATTATTTATTTTTGTGGGGTGGTGCAACCCTAAACTAGATTGTTAATTGATTTTTTTATTAGGAAATAATTCGAGGGTCAGATAAACCGACACCTCAAGAAACCGATAAAGTCGGCAAATGACAAACCGTCAAGACATACAACGCTACAAAAAAAACAGTGCAATATAACGGTGGAAGGCACACAATCCTAAACAAACCAGCGAACCAAACCTGAACACGCTGGAGACCACGTAGACTAAGAACCCACACCAAGCTGCGACACCACTGGTCAACGGTACATTAGGAGACCTTGTAAGCAGTGAAGACAAGCCTCCAAGAAAATTTCAAACGTATGAGTCATCTCGATACACACCACCTCGACCCCAGTCATACCCGACACCGAACGCCACAACTCCAACACAGAAAAGGAAATGCCAAGAACAACAAGGAATAATTAATTTTGATCACAAATGAGTACAAATATATACTAATTACCTAAAAGGATATTCTTTTTTTTTTTAATCAAGGGATAATAACTATCCTAGTCGAAATATAGTAACTCCGTTTCAAAATATATATTATTTGACTTTTTAACACATTTTTTAAGGAATTAAAAACTATATCAAATATTAATTTTTTTATTGATTTTTTTAATAATATTATAAAAATAAGTATAATACTCCCTCAGCTCCGTTAATCAAAACTTGTCGTTTTAGAGATGAAATCTTGTTAAGAAAAATATGTCATTTTAGGTATTTTGGTATTCACTCTACAAAGTTGCCCTTGTCATAATTATGGAGATGTTAGTTGTAGTTTTCGAAAAAGTGAAAAAGTATAGTAATAATTAGGGGTATTATTTAAAAAAATTAGTAAAAAGTTATTCCCTCCGTTTCAAAATAAATGTCGTTTGGCATTTAGTGTACGCATTTCAAGGAGGCAAAAACTCTATAAAATATTATTTTTTTAATTAATTACATACTTGTTAGTATTAAGTATAAAATTAACAAAAATCGTTAAAAAAAATAATATTTTATAGAGTTTTTAGCTCATTAACATACGTGCCAAAAAGTAAAGTAACTTTTATTATGAAATAGAAGGAGTAATATTTTATATATAGTTTTTTTTAACTCCTAACGTGTCAAAAAATTAGACGATGGAGTAATATATCATGAAAACAGCCCTTTGCCTAAAAAATTGCATTTAACCACCCTTGATTATGTTTAATTAGCAAATTAATGCCCAACTCATTTTTATCTAAAGTAAAGCATCAAACAAAAATGTGAAATGCTAGAGATCGATATGCTCTTTTTTTGGGGCCCAATGGTGTATATCACAAGGGGTCCCATGCAGTGGCGGAGGGAGGAATTTGTCCGGGGGGGCTCGCTGTTTCGAGCCGGCAACCGAACTTGGGCTGGAGGAGCGAGCCCTCGCGCGCCGGCCATCGAACCTGGAGTCGCGAACGAGCTTTGATGTAATGTTGTCTCAGCAGGCGCAGTTTAGAAATGTGTATGGTCTTTGGTTAGTTCAATGAAATTTCACACATTAAATATCAATGCAATTTTATGTTAGGGAAATAGATCGCTCTCGCGTACATGATCGAGTGTAGGGAGACAATACAATATTATGTCATTCCATTGAGTTCCAAAATACCCCTTTTTAAAACATATTCCGTTCTTGGCATTTTTTCGAATTGCTAGCAAATATATTTAAAAAGAAAATATATAGTGAACGATATGTTTTGCCGAACGGATGGAGTATAGGATAATTATGTACAATATTCAAACTAGGGGTTGATCCGTGTAATTTACCAAATTATAAGGGGAACAAAGACAGAGAGTAAGGCGGCTTTAACGGCGAGCAAGAACGGAGTTTGGCGTAAAAATCAAAATCCCTGAAACAGTGAACCCCCCCCCCATTCAGATTTCAGCTCACCCCTTCCGCACTCCCCCCTCCTCCCCCGACGCGCCATTTCCCAGATTCTCCCAATCCACCCTCTCTCTCTCTCTCTCTCTCAATCCCAATCCCAATCTACAGCGTCAACGCAGCTCTAAATTTAATGCTCTCGTTATTGCGCAACCTCTAAACTCTCTCTCTCCACCGCCCCTCTCTTTCTCTCTCTCTCCGTATCCGCGCTTGTTTATCATCACCTACGAGCTCTGAATTTGATGGAGTCCCCGGACGCTCCCTACATTTCATCTCCGGAGCCTCATCCCAACCGATCTGCGCCTGACCACGTTCCCGTTGATCCAGGTTTTTTGCGCTTCTTCCGCTGATTTCACTCAAATTTGTTCTCCCTGCGTTTCAAATTTTGTCGATTTGGCTCCAGTTATGTGATTTTTTTTAGCTCATTGATTGAAGATCTGTGATTCGTGTCTCTCTCTTTATGTCTCGTACTTTTGTTTGACTTTTTAATTGATGATCGCGGCTTCGTGTTTTTGTGCGATTGTGCGGACGACTGTTTTTTCTGGATTTTCGTTTTTTTTTTTTTTTGAAGTTGCAGTCTAGTTTGGAAATGCTAGGTTTTCTTTTATCTCATTTCGCTCGCTGGAAGCGAATTTTGTTTTATTTGGTTGTAATTCATTCGGCACAATTCTGGGATATCAGTGGAGAGTTGGCAGATTAGAGCTGCACATTTGATGATCTGGATATGGACAGTGTAGAGCTCTGCTATGGAAGCTACTTTTAAATTTACACCAAGAGTTGACATATGCAAGGTTGTTTGATGATTTGGGGAATGTTCTGGCTGTTTGACTTTCCCTTTTTCCCACCTTTTTTAAGAGATTTTTTTTTTATGCTAGAGGAGTAGAGGGAATAGTTGCTTGCTGCACATTGTGTTATGGAAGCGCCTCTATTAATTTTGTTCAGATAGGGATTTCATGGAGCTTTATTACCTGGTTGTCCCTTTGGTTCAGTACTTCAGTCAAAATTGATTGTTAAAAATCCTTTTGTTCCATGATTTAACAGATTAATAAAAAAATCTAAATCTAGAGCCACATGGTTAATAACGTATCACAACATCTTCCAAACCGCAAGGCCCACCAAGCTTCAAGATTTTGCAACTCTGCTGCCTGAAAAGTTGTACATGCATTCCCACCTTGCAGGATTTATTTTTCTGATGAATCTGTGATGTCACTTACCAAAGAGCTCAACAGACAACAACTTACAGCCACATTGTTAATCACCTATCATGTGGTTCTTTTTTTTTTTTCATATAGCCAGGAAAAATGAATAGTAAATCCATTATTGAATTTCCATTTGATGATTACTTGTCGTGCTATTCTGTTATTTATGTTCTCTTATCCATTTAACCAATGCTTATTGGCAATAATATGACTTATCATGTTCTTCTATTCTGGCTGATTGACTTTCGTCTGTTTCTTTTTGTCTTTTTCAGAGGATGTTGAGAAGACTACATATGTCAAGTTTCTTGTATCAAATGCTGCAGCAGGTTCTGTTATTGGAAAGGGTGGCTCAACAATAAATGATTTCCAGACACAATCTGGGGCAAGAATTCAGCTGTCCCGTAATCAAGAATTTTTCCCCGGAACATCTGATAGAATAATCATGATATCGGGGAACATTGATCAAACACTGAAAGCAGCAGATCTTATCCTTAATAAGTTGCTTGCCGAGGTATGAAGTGTACATTTTGGTATTTATGAACACTTGCAAAACACTTGTTTGATGAATTTTTTATGTGTCTGCCAGACACAACTCGAGAACACAGATGAGGTTGATGCAAGATCAAGGGTGAGGCTAGTTGTTCCAAATAGCTGTTGTGGTGCCATAATTGGAAAAGGAGGGGCTACTATCAAGTAAAAAATCTCTCCTTTATTCTTTTTACCATCTATCAACTTCTATTTTCTTTAGCACCCTTGATTTTTTAGCCCAAGCCAAGAAATTTGGCAGAAGAGAAGGAGATTGAAGATGAAAGGCTTGATCTTAATCTTAGACTGAAGCTGCTATTTATATATATAGTGAGAGAGAGAATTAGGTTCAAAACAATAATTGAATTTTTTTTAACATGTCCTCATCTCAGCCGGTTTCTCAACAACATTATGATTTGGACCAAAGTGGTAAAACATCCAAATCTCATGCCACCTTTAGTTGTTATAAAGTAAAAATCTCAAATTTCCCAATTGATCTTTATACAAACGGCATGTGGCCTATATATAATTGGGCCAAACCTAAGTAGCACTTAATGTAGATCCCTCTTAATTGTATTTAAATGTAACTTCTTATCTTTTCCTTTAAATGAAATCAAGCATTAAATTTACATTGGGTCATTGGCGGAAGGGCTATGAAATGCAGTATGTTGTTATTTGTAACCTCAAGTTTCCAGATATTTTGTTTCCTGTCCTAAATTTCTAATGATATCCCATTGCTGGTCTGTTTTGGATGTATAATTAGTGGGCTGTATCTGTTTGAGGTGTTTTGGATGGTTGTTGAATTGTTAATCTGCATGTTCTCTTTCAAAACAATTTCCCCCCTCCCCCCTTAGAGTCACATTTAATGAACAGCATTCTGCAGATTATAAGAGGATGCCATTTTCATTAAGAACCTGTCGCTTATTAGTATTACCCTCCCTATACTTTTAACTCCATTATGTTTTACGGTTTACCAACATTATTTAAATTTAATTTTGAGCAGGGCATTTATTGAAGAGTCTCAAGCTGGCATTAAGATATCTCCTCAGGATAATGGATATATTGGGTTGAGTGACCGGCTTGTGACAGTGACAGGTTCTTTAGAAGAACAAATGCATGCAATAGAATTGATTCTGTCCAAACTAACGGAAGATCCTCACTATTTGCAGTCTATACATGCCCCTTTCTCATATCCAGGTTTGGGGTCATTCTGTTTGATCAGTATGTTGTAGCTAATTCATGGCACAAGCTGCCTTTTGGGTTATCTCCCGGAAGCTTCAATGAAATTCAAAATAATTAATTTTTTTCATATCTGTTTCATTTTTTAAAACTCTTGAGTAAGTGATTGTCATTAAGTTGCTCAATTTGAATTTTTAGGTATTTCGTATGCTGGTTATCACCGTGGCCCATATCCTTATGCAATTCTTCCAGTTGGGACTTCACCATACAATGCTATTCCCTATGGCCCATCAAATGGAGGAGGAAAATTCCAGAATAGCAAGGTGAATTGCCTTCTTCTGAAGCTTAGCAAATAGATCATCTTGGCATGTTGACATTTAGAAATCTTGTGAGCTGGCATGTTTTGATGATTCAGATGTTACTGCTGAAGGAGAGCTGCTTGGCACACCTTTAAAAGCTCTAATAAAAATAATATCCTGACCATTTTGTTAGTGAAAAAGTGATTTTACCTTCAGCGGATTTTTTTCTGTTCCCTTGATATTATCCATAAATAGTTTGCAATTCCCAAATTTTTTCACGTCACAACATAGTTGCCATTTGTCAATGACATGTTGATTATTTGGTCTTTACTTTCCACGTAAGAAGATATATCGACGACTCGATGTGGTGTGTATCTAATGTGTTTTCACTGTTTGCTTATAGTAAATTAGTAACATACAAATTGGAGTATTGGACACTGGACAGACAGTAAAACTTTAAAGACAACAGTTCCTGATTCGAATTTCATTTACATGCTGTATGCCAGTAACCTTTTTACATCTGGCAGTTTTTTCAGCCTTATTCTCTCCTTTTGTTCTTTTTGTTTATTTTTCTTAAAACACATCTTCCTTACTTTATTCTCCCTGAGATCTATGTGATAAATCATCTACTTCTTTCTGTTATAGATTCTTAATTCACAGTTAGTTGCTGGAATTGTCTTTTTTACGCCAACCTTATGGGAGGTGAGCTCTTCTCTTGCAATTGCTCGGCTAGCTGGTGCATGTAATGTGCTTCACGGCCATGTTTGAATATTGTCTGAGTGAATCTTGAGCATAGAAGAGAAAAGAAGGTAGGAATTATGTAGCCGTGTAGGTCCTGTAGGATAATGAAAAGATAAGAGGAGGCCTTGTATAGTTGTATACTTTCATTCTTTTTTGCTGCGAGAAAAAGGAAAGGATTTAGATTGAAGTTTCTGAGTGATTTGAGGTTGCTCTAAATCCTTCATTTCATTTCCTCACGTAATGGCTATTCAAAAGAATGGAGCAACCCTTCTCTTCCTAAATGTTTTGTTTTCCTTAAACTTCTCTTCCCTAAGTATGAATTGCATCTTTGCACTCAAATTTACCTTCTCTGACTTTTAAATGGATTTCCCAGTTTGAAAATATGTGGCCCTAAATAATGCATGGGTGATCTGCAGGAAGATCGCAATAACTCGGAGACAATTGGCGTTGCGGATGAACATATTGGTATTGTACTTGGACGTGGTGGAAGGAATATAGCCGAAATAAGTCAGGTACAGATATGTTGACCCTTATCAAGCATGTTTTATGTTTTTTTTTTAATTATTATTATTGCTGGGTTGCCCCTAAATTTATTTCTTACTTACAGGTAAGTGGAGCCAGAATCAAGATTTCAGACAAAGGTGATTTCATGACTGGTACATCTGATAGGTAAAGTTCCACAGCTCAATACAAATACAAATGTAACATTACAACCGTGTGCAGGAAATTTGCCTTATGTACTATTTTTTGTTCTACCTTGCACAGGAAAGTGACAATCACTGGACCTCAGAGATCAATTCAGATTGCAGAGGACATGATTAAGCAGAAAGTAGCTTCTGTTACGGAGAGGTGACAGTTCACGTGTCATTGTTTTATTTAGATGCACTGAGAAGACGTTGTCGATTGAATTGTCATTCCTTGGTTCTAAGATTCTTTTTGAGGTTTGTCTGAATTTCTTTGGAAATTATACACCACACGGTACTTTCTCTTGGTTACTTTAAGATAAATTCTTCTGGCAGCAGAGCTAGACAAGGCAAATGGTTCTTGAATGATACTAGGTTTATAGGTTGCTGTCATGATCTTGCTTGAATTCATCTTATAGGCATAATATTTTTTATGGTACTACTTCATTGTAATTTGTGACTTGTAGCGTGAATCATGTTTTCTCCTCTCACTTTAGCTGTGAAGTACCTTGTTTGATGAATTTGTTGGTTTTTGGAGAATATCGCAGTTAGTGAAATACGTAAATACCTTCAGCTGATCACTGCATTTAATACCTTTGTAATGCATTGAGCTTAAGGTTGATGAATGATGATATTAGGAAGACCAAAAGATTGGTCGTCTTGGTGATCTTTTATCTGGGCATACCCATCGATTTATATGTTGTAGTTTTGATTTTTTACGTTAAATGGTGCTTAGGTTAGTCTATTCTTTTTTCTCGATTGGGTTTCAGGCTAAATTATCTTTTCATAGGAGTATTTACTGATATAGTTTATTACTTTATTTATATGGGTTCTCACCTCACCTTTAGTAAAAGGCGAAAGAATAATTCGCTTTGTGCTCACTGAATGGCTGCGTGTTCTCACCTCACCTTGATGTCAATGATTTTACAATTTTAGGGTATTTTTGGATGGCTACTAAAAAAGCTTTAGTTGTAACAAGTCATTTGCAATATACAAGTGACTTTTTGCACTAATTATACATTTTTTAAAATTGAAAAGGTGCTCCTCTAGTCCTCACAAACTTGTAATGTACACAAAAGTGCATGCTTTGCACTAATTAGATCATCCACAATGATTTTGGGTAAAATGTACACATTTGTACAAGATGTGTAAAAGTATACATCACTTTGTAGTCATTTGCTTCATTGGTGAAATGTGTATTATTTACCCATCATTCAAATACAATTAATTTAAAACAAAAAGAAAAATAAAATTATCAAACTAATGAAATGGTCTTGTTTTTTGTAAAAAAAATTGCGGGGGGCTCAAATTTAAACATTACATATGCTCAAATGTGTACATTTGCACACGCCCAAAACAACTAATGGACCTAAAAAATATCAAAAAAATACACATTTGCACACCACTATTTTGGTTGGTCTTATGTAAGTGCATTTTTACACAATATGCACTTTTTCACCCAAAACTTCACATTATTTGAACTACCAGAAGTAGATACTGATAGCTGTTTGATTTCTCACGTTGGAGTGAGTTTATTCGCAACTCACCTTTGTTTTAATACGCTGGAGTTAACTATATTGCACGTTTATTTAGTAGACAGACACCTTTCGATTTAACCTCTTTTTGCAATGAAAGAACCGAGTAATCTGTTGATCAGCTATCATTATCAACCTAAAGTTTATGACGCGTAACCAGCTCAACACATTCCCACGAACCTTTGTCTCTTGGTGTTTTGCAAATTTCATATCTGTAAATCTGTAATAAATCGAGAAGTTAACTCTTTCATCCACCATTGAAACACTTCTCCCTCCTGTCACGTTCATCTTAATCCTCTCTACCCTAAAGTTTGTTTTCTCTGTCATCGATTCCAAGATATTTATAAAAATGAAAAAGTATTATATGATCCAAGATACATGATTCCTTCATTGTCTAAACATGATTTATACAGACGACGGATCAGAAACCCTGACTTGGTCTGAGCTATGAAAGATATTTCTTGCTTCATAGCTCCACATAACAAATTTGATACACTAAATCAAGAACAATTTGTACAGCCAGGCTGAATACCATGAACCTGCAATAAAACAGTCCAGAAACGAGTATGAAACCATCAAATGGTAGTATGCAATGTACCACACGACATTGTATCAACCGCATCATCGTCCACATATAATATGATATACTGTAACCGGATTTTGTATGGAAATCCAGCGGAGGGAGTTGGGGGTAAAAAAAAACAAAAACAGATATGGGGTTTGATTAACTTACCTAGATGAACATCTAAAGTAAAAATATGCCTTGGACATAGAAAAAGTTGGGTATCTTATCACAGGATTCAGCCTTCAGGAGTCAGGACACGAGCCTCTCAGATTCTCCAGCACAGGAGCCATTTGTGCGTTTAGAGACTCACTTGGCATAAATACAAGTGCCAACTTTGGCACTGATGGCGAGGGCCATTACCCAAAAGAAGAAGAAGTAGAGCCAGCTACGAGATAGCACTGATGCCATCCTTCCCGAGACCATGCCAGTTAGGGTTTCAAGGCCAGCAGGGCTAACAATGCTCTCTGGGAGTGGTAGATTGAAGGATACGTGAACATTTAGATTGCCACACTTGTCAAAAGACCAGGGCATGCCATCGCTCACACCCAGGTTTCTGATCTTGATCATACCAGCAGTAATAGGACCTGAATCGGAGGACTGTGCAGCTGCGTGAAGCCGAGCTACCATGTCCTTTGTGGGGAGCTCGGAAGCAAAGGCAGACGGTGCAGGGAAGCTACCTAACATGTGACTTGCTTGCTTCATAAACAGGTAGTTGGAATCTGTGCCACAAAAAATTAAACAAACAGTACTTAATGCAAAGCGAGGATCTTTTAATTTAAAGCATGCCTGAAGGCACAATGATTTTCCAGAGCCTCGAACCAACCATCTACTTCTTTAATACATGAATCAGAATACTGAGTTTTTATTTTTTTCAGTGAGACTTTTCTCAATTTCTGATCAAATCTTAGTAAAGACTTTGAAAAGTCAACAATGGTTCTAACAAAAATTGAAAAGAAACTCTGCTATTTCAATTTCTGAATTTAGTCCCAAGAACTCGTGGCCACGTACAAACCAATGCCCATAAAACAACGATAAAAATAACTACCCCTAGTCAAGTGGTCAATAATCCAATATCTTCCGCAGGGCTCTCCATAATCATATGAGTGCTTCTCTACAAACAAAACATCAAATTATCTCCAAAAGTTAGCTATGCTATATATTTGTTTGCTATGCTAGATATTTGTTTACTTTGCTATACTTATTTGTTTCTGTTTTATCAGTTACCTTATTCGACTCCAGGCAGCATGTCTTAAGTCTTACCAGTCATACTCCAGATTAGAGTTCATGATAAGAATCTTTGCATATACAACTAAGAATTTCAATTGACCTTATAGTTCAATATTGTAGCTGATTTGGAAACTTAATCATAGTAAACTGCATAAGTATACTTGAAAGGCAATAATACACTTAAGAATAAAGAGATTCAAAATTTCACTTTTGATGGAATCATTAAGACAAACTAGTAGGAGGCTATTTATGAGGGACATGTACCTAACAATTTTAGTTGTCCTTGGATGATGTTGGTTAGTATTAGCAAAATAGAGTTCATTCTAAAGAGTCACAAATGGCCACTCAAGAACAATTATACTAATTTCCAAGAGACCAGCGAAAAGCAAAATGCCTTTATCCTTACCTGAATTGGATTTCGGGACCTCCTTGAGTGGCATAGAAGAGGATGCATCTCCAGCAACATAAGTTTGTGCAGGCTGTTGGTTTGATATTGATGACATTTCTGTGAAATACAAATTCTGCAAAACAATATTTGGTTTAGTAACAAGAGACTTTGGGGTAAATTTCCCCCTAGAAATAGCAAAAACACAGAATAAATTTTGAGGTTAAATTGCTACCTCATTAACAGCTTCAAGCGAAAGAGTAACATCACCATCCAGCAATTCAGATGAATCAAAATTCAAATACTGTGCAATATCATCGTCAGCATCGAAGTACATCAGGTGGTTATCAAGTTCAAAGTCTGTGGAATGTGCTTCAATAGGCTCCAGCAGGTCATTTGCTTCCAGGAAAAATCCTTCATCAATACTGTCGATATTATTAAAGCATTGTGAATCAGGCTGATTCTCATTGAAGGCATGACCGACAGCAATTGGTGGTTGAGCACTATAATCGCTCTTGGTTGCTTCTGTCTCAGGCTGCGTTTGAATATTTATGAAATTTTTGTCGCTGCTTGCCTCTAAAACACATAGGCCTTCATTCCCTCCAGTCAAGGGCCTCAGATCATTCTCAACAACGTTTGTGGGTTCTTGAACGAAATTGCTACTCTCTCCTTGATAAACATTCAGTGGAGGAGCAAAACCCTCAAATGAAAATTCCACACCATGATTCTGTATCAAATGGTCATCAGAAGTAAGTTACTAACTGCAACAAAAGTACAGAACTATGTAGTATGAAATATATGGAACCCTATAATAAAGTAGTGTATAACTGCAACCCCTAAGAAGGTATGCCGTACACAAAGATCTGCAACTAAGAAGGCATGCCTTGGACAAGAACATATCCTCATTAGTCCAGCTATCAAAAACATAATATATAAAAGGTGTATATATTCAACCTCTAAGCATTACATTTTACATAATCAACAACATATAATGAACTGCCTCAAGGCACTAAGCCTCTATAAATTTGAAATGCAAACAGGGACATGAAAAGATATGGCTGATCTAACCTCGATTTTCAGCTTTATTCAACATATCTAGCCATCTAGGTAAGTTTAGATTTAAACTGGAATGCATGGATTCGTTTGGCACGAAAGTCCTTGTGCCAAATAAGTACTTTTCTAGATCTAAAGATCCTTAGGAAGTACTGTAGTATAGAACAAATTCATTATGGATTTGAAGGCAACAGATCAGCAAACTAACACTGAAACCAAATATGAACCACGAAAAGGACAAGTGAAGGAGCACATTCATCTCAACATTAGACAAACCTGTTCAAGATCATGTCCATCGATAAATAATTCATCAGCAACAATTTCACTGCGCACCATAGGAACCTCATCCTCAATATCCCATTCCTCCTCAACAAAGGGCGCCCCATACTGTTCTCCATTCTTTGGCCCTGTGCCACTCTTCTGGAATATTCTACACAACACGAACGCGTCCTGCTCCAAACAGCATACACAAAACATTAAACACAATGCTTTCTAGATTCATAAACACAAAACAAACAAGTAAGAATGTTCAAACCAGTGGTATGACAGGTTTCTCCACTCCTTCATCAACTAGTCTGTACTCATGCATCACCCAATTAGTCCTCTCACCGCGTGGAGCCCGTCCCCGATGAAATACCAGGGTTTTCTTCATTCCAACTAACTGGGACTTGTGCTCGACGGGCCTGTCCTTCCCAGTCGTCTTCCAGTATCCTTCCTCAGTAGCTCGATTAGTCCTCGATCCATTTCCATACTTTTTGTCTAAAACACTAAAGAAGTACCACTCAAGGTCACGACTCTTCAGCTTCGATAGACCTAAATTCCCAAATGGAAAACGAAAACGAATTATGTTTCACCGACTGAGACATCCAGAAAACCTGGACAAACATATATATACGACATAGGAAGAATCAGCGGAAGCATATAATACAGATACCATAGTTACTGTTAAATTAAGCACATCGCAACAAAATCTACAGCCTTGTGTAGCAAAGGGGGAGAAGAAGGTCAATGACTGATAAGATATCAAACTATCAACCTGAATTGACCTAAACCCATGAAAACCCTAAGAAAGGTGTTAAAAAACAACGCCGGATTATTTGAGGTACTAGAGGAGGAAGACAGTAGAATATCGAGATCGTAGAGGAGGCGATCGAGAGAGAGCGAGACCAGGGAGATCCCAGGGTTCGACTTTGTAGATTTCGATGTCGGAGATGGCGTCAAAGCGAAAAGGTTTTCCACAAACCTTTCGCTTCAGGTAGTAGGAGACGAGCTCTTCATCCGTCGGGTGGAATCGGAACCCCGGGGCTAGCGATGTTGATGATCCTCCGCCGTTCGATCCCATTGAAAATTCGCAGTGATTCGAGCAATATTTGCAGATGGAAGAGCAATTGGTAAAGGTAGGGTTTTGATCGATCGATAACTGGAGAAAGGGGTAGAGAGATTTTCGGTGGAAGGAAGAGAGAGAGAGGGATAGGGGAAAATTGGGGAAGTAGGGGTTTGTTGAAGAAATCAAAGTCAGTCGTCGTGACGGTGGTAGGGGTTGAAGATCGGGAAGCTTCTACGGCATTGCGAGTAGTCGAGTACTTGGAGTCGTACTCGTGGCTACGTTTGAGCTGAGTAAATAAATAAATAAATTGGAGTATTCAATTTATGAGCTGTGAAATAGCCACGTCATTAAGTAAAGGTATCCGAATCGAACACTACTAGTTAGGGGTGGCCACGGGTTACGGGTCGACCCGTGACCCGATGGGTCGTACGGGTCAATGACCCGGCGGCCCCGGGTCAACGGGTGGAGGCGGGTTACGGGTTATGGTCAGGGGTTTTGAATCCGATGACCCGGCGGGTCGACCCACCATCCCAATTTTTTTTTTTGAATTTTTTTTTTTATGTTTATAATAATTATTATGTATATTATTCTTAGAATAATTCATAATATATAAACATAAACTAGTTTGCAATGTGCAATGTGGGTCAAAAGCACTATCACCCTTCTCCTTTTATAGATTTGGAAGACTTCCCCTATTCTCTCAACTTTCAATGTGTGACAAGACTCTTGTCCCACGTTGAAAGTTGAGAGTTAGAATGAGAAGGGATTGATGTATATATATGTGTACCCCATCCTCCCTTAACCCTCACTCTACACTTTAAGCTTTATTTCTTATATTGAAATGAAGTAAAGTATGAGAAGTTTTATATCCCTACATATATATTGTAGTGGATGAAGAAAGTTTTATAAAAATATAAAATTTCTCATGTTTTTTTCCACTTCATATTAAAATGAAATGGATATAAAAAGTGATATGTAGAAAAAGTCTTTATATATTATTTTTAAAAAAAAATTTATTAGTAAAAAATATTATAAAAAAATAAATTTTTTTTTAATTCGGGAATCCGCCGGGTCAACGGGTCGAACCCGTCGACCCGCCGGGTCCGACCCGTGGCGACGCCTACTACTAGTACAAATACAATTTTATTTTATTTTTTCACATTTTATGGTTAGCCGTTTGCTGACTTAATTGGCTTCTCGAGGAGTCGCATATATTTGTCCCTCCAATTGCTTCCCTAATAAAGTTTTTTTTTCCTAACTAGGGGGCTAAGACCCCAAGCAATTAACAGTCTCTATAGGGATAATGGAGTTCATCATCTCACGAATACAAATCGGTGACGCAATAAAAGGGCGAAAGTCCTCAACTACCTCAAGTTGAGGTAGTTGAAAGAGTGATAAGCGAAGTTGATGCTCAAAAGGGTGGAGAAAAGGAAGAGGAAGTCGTAGAAATTGGAGGGTCCCAAAAGCCGCCACACACTATTGGCTCTATGGATAGATATGTTTCAAATATCAATCCCGATGACAAAAGTAGAAGGCAACAAAACCTAAATGATGCTATTTCCAAAGAAAGAACACTTCAAGTGCACCAATACTTGGCTAGATGGGTGTATGAGTCCGGCATTCCTTTTCATGCGGTGGAGAATGATAGCTTCAAGAGATTTGTTGAGGCGGTTGGGCAATATGGTCCGGGATACATTCCGGCAAGCCAATATCAACTTCGAGAGCCTCTCTTGAAGGGAGAGGTAGACAAAACGAAGGCGTCAATTAAGGTTCAAGAGGAACAATGGGAGAAAAGTGGGTGTTCTCTTATGACCGATGCTTGGAGTGATAGGAAGAGGAGAAGCAAGCATTATGAACTTGTGTGTGAATGCTCTTGGTGAGACGGTTTTTGTTAGTTCGACAGAGGCCTCTTCGGATGCACATACCGGTGAATACATATTTGAGTATGTGGATGAGTGCATTGAAAGTATTGGTGAAGAAAAGGTGGTGCAAGTGGTAACCGATAATGCTTCGAACAATATGGCGGCCGCAAACTTGTTGCTTGCAAAGAGACCTCATATCTTTTGGACTCCATGTGCCACTCACACTTTGAACCTTATGCTTCAAGGAATCGGAAAGCTCCCGATGTTCATGAATCCAATTACGAAGGCAAAGAACTTTACCACCTTCATGTACTCTCATCATAAGACTTTGGCATTGATGAGAAAGTATACATGAAGAGAAATAGTTCGGCCCGGGGTTACTAGATTTGCCACCGCTTTCTTGACATTGCAAAGTATGCTTGAGAAGAAAGAGCCATTGAGGCAAATGTTTTACTCTACGGAGTGGGATGAATCGAAATGGTCAAAGAGTAAGAAGGGAAAACAAGCATCGACTATCATTTCACAATCACACTTTTGGGGTAGTATAAATACATGTGTGAAAGTATTTACACCTTTGGTGAAGGTGCTTAGGCTTGTTGATGGAGATTCGAAGTCGGCCATGGGCTTTGTGTATGGTGAGCTACAAAAGGCGAAAGAAGAAATCAAAGAGGCCTTGAATCACAAAGAGGAGAGGTATAATCCTATACTTGGTATATTGGATGCAAAAGGAAATGGGCGCATTGATACTCCGCTTCACTTGACGGCTTATTTGTTGAATCCTCACTACTACTATTGGATTAGCGGTTGTGGCTCTTCATGGTCTAATGGCGAGGGTGCAAAAATTATGGATGGAGTCCTTACGTGTATGGATCGGTTGTTTCCGAACTTGGATGTGCTAGATGAAGTGGTGAATGTTGAGTTAGTGAAGTACAAAAAGCGAGAAGGAAAATTTGGACTACCTATGGCCCAAAGAGGATGTCAAACAAACAATGCAAGATTTGATCCGGGTATAATTATCTCTCTTTTAACTCTTTAATATTTGTTATAATTACTTAACTATAAAGATTTTAGCCATGATAATTTATTTCACAACTAGATGAATTGATGAATGTCGTTCTTTTTTGTTATTGCAATTGTAGTTGGATGGTGGTCAAACTATGGCCACGATACGCCTAATCTTCAACATGTTGCAAAGAGGATACTTTCATTGACAACAAGTTCATCCGGTTGTGAAAGAAATTGGAGTGTCTTTGAAGGGGTAATAGAATTCTCTTAAGTCTCATCTTATGATTCTTATTAAACATTTTATATGTGAATTTGAACGATTATTTATTAACTGTAACTTATTTATTTCTTCTATGTAGATTCACACAAAGAAACGAAATCGATTAGATACCGATCGGATGAACAAGCTAGTATATGTCCAATTCAATGCAAGGTTGATGAATAAGAAAAAGAAGAGGAGTGACAAAGTTGATGTGCTTCTAGCAAATGAGTCTTCTCGGGCACAAGCATGGATAACAGATGGAGTAAGTGATGTTGAAGAGGATGAGGATGAGGTCGCACCCGAAGAGCCCGAAGAATTGCAACCAAGAAGAAGTGCTCGTCGTGTGGAAGGAGAACAAGTGAGAGAGCCCGAAGAATTGCAACCAAGAAGAAGTGCTCGTCGTGTGGAAGTGGAACAAGTGAGAGAGCCCGAAGAAGATGACTTCGTATCCGATGGCACGGAGGATGGAGAAGATGGTGATGAAGTGTTTGATTTAGAGTCCGACAAAGAGTTTGAAGATTAGATTATATAACTTTTATATATATATATATATATATATATATATATATATATATATATATATATATATATATATATATATATATATATATATATATATATATATATATATATATATATATATATATATATATATTTGCTATTTTGCTTTAGTAAGTCAAGTGTCGAGCCTACTTTAGAGTTTAGGTGCATTTTAGGTGCTTTAATCAAACCTATGTACGTGTATTTGCTTTCCAATTAGTTAAGGACAACTAATTTGACTTTATCAGAATTTGACTTTATCAGCAATATTATGGACCAATATTAGATTATAAGAATTTATGGTACGTGCCAAAAATTAAAATACAGGAAAATAAGAAGGTTTTTCTCTAAGTCCGCTTAGGCGGTGCCTAGGCGCCCGCCTAACCGCCTAGGCGCTAGGCGGGAGGTCGCCGCCTAGCGACTTTTAGAACATTGACCTCAACCCCCTCTTTTGTCAGGCAGTCTCAATTTTATTTGCTTGCCGACGAACTTGGCAGATTTTGAAATCCCAGCTTGTGTCTCATAGGAGCCTTCTACATTACATGACCGGGCTATGGTGGGCATACGACTCCTCGCCCCTTGGCTCTAGCATGTGGCAGGCAGTTGCACAATCCATCTCAGGGACAATTTTGGGCACCCCTATCTCTTTCGCTACTTGGAGGTCGTACCTACCCATAGCTCCGCCTCAACAGCATGACAATTCCCACATCGAAAGGCGTCGAAAGCTTACAAGAAATCCCCATCAGATTTTCAGAGTATTCCTCTCCCTCCTACTATGCCCGAGTTGCCCCTCGAGGCTCTGTCAACATTTAGCTTTATCCAACAATGATCAGGAGGAGCCCATTCGGTTGGTATATTGCTTTCTTCCCTCCGGCCCTCTTCTAAACTATTCAAGTTATTATATTTATAATATAATTATAAAAGTTTAATACAATTGAATGACACAATTTAAAATGTATCTTTTTTTAAAAAATGTACTATTTTAAATACAGGGTATATTATAAATTGTGAAAATTAAATATTTTTAAAGTATTTATATTTATAAATATAATTAATTGGGAATCAAAACAAAACTTAATTTACGGTTGATAAGTTCATTATCTAATTGTCGTCACTATTCATACGCACTCTTTTAGGATGATAAAAAAAACTATATAGAATATTCACTTTTTTATTTTTAACAATTTCGTACTTATTAATAGTACGTAACTACAAAATTGTTTAAGAAATTTATTAAAAAATTAAATTTTTATTCACATATAAAAATATAAATAACATGTTTTGCCGAATAGAGAGTATATAGATATAGATTTAGAAGAACCTTATACTTTTTAATTTCGCAGAAGCACAACGATTTTTTAAAAAAAAACTGCTATCTATGTCCTTGTTTTTTATTATTAAAATTGACTTGCGGTTAGTACCCAAAGATCCCCAGTTCGAACCCCGAATATGACCGCTCTTTATTTACAAATTCAAGCAGTGGTGATTGGTGTGTTGGTGGATATGTGCAAAATTTCTTCACACTAACACTATCCACACTAATTTTGCCTATAATATAAACATTTACACAAGAGGTGTAAAAATACACCTTACTTTTTGATATTTTACTCAAATGGTCAAATGTGTATTTTTTACAAACTATTCAAATACAATTAATTTGAAAAAAAAAATACACCAATAAAATTGTCTTTGCAGAAGTAACGTGCTCAAATTTGCACATTATATGCTCAAACGTACACATTTGCACACCCCAAAAGCAACCAAGCTAGAAAATATCTAAAAAGAAATACTTAGACATGGATACACAACCATTGAAATTTGAAGTTAGGTAGCCCTTTTGACGCGGCCATGCCAGTTGGGCAACTAAGAGCATCCATAATGAGGTGTCTTAACCCCCTAAAATAAAAAAAATTGAAGAAGAGGGAGAGGAGCTTAGGAATGAAAATGAGAGGAGGTGGGCCGCCGGCACGAGGAGAGAGAGTGAGAGGAAAAAAAGAGGTGGGTTCGGCTAAAAAAATAAAATAGGGTTTTTAAGGGTTTTAAGGATGTGTATTGAGAGACTCATCTTGTGTATTGAGAGACTCAGTCACATGATCCATGAGGCGGTCGATAGCGGGGAGTGGAAGCCCATCAGGATCACCAGAACAGGCCCAGAGATTTCGCACATGATGTTCGCTGATGACCTGATTCTCACGGCGGAGGCCTTAGTGAATCAGATTAAGGTCATCAACGAAATTCTGGACAAATTCTGCCTGGCGTCCGGGCAAAGGGTGAATGTGGCGAAATCCAAACTCTTTGTGTCACCTAATGTCAATTGCCAGACGACTGATGGGATTCGTAGCGAGTGCGGTTTTGAGGTGACCACTGATCTTGGTAGCTACTTGGGGATGCCGGTCCTGCATAAACGGATCGGAGGAGAGACCTTCTCCTATGTCATCGACAAGGTGAAAAGCAAGTTGGCGGGTTGGAAGGGGAAGAGGCTGAGCTTCGCGGGTCGTGTCACCCTTACGAAATCTGTCCTAAGCTCTATACCGATTTATTCCATGGCGACGATGGCAATCCCGAAGACTACTTGTGACAAGATCGATAGGATCTGCAAAAGCTTTATTTGGGGCGACACCGAATACCATAGGAGGATGCACATGGTGTCGTGGGAGGAGATCTGCAAACCCAGAAATGTTGGGGGGCTCGGATTGAGATCGATGAGCGAGCTTAACACTGCAATCCTGGGCAAGCTTGCTTGGCGATTCCTTCCTAGCAAAAGCACGGACGTTTGGAGTGTTATTATGCAGGCTAAGTATATCCGCAGCGGTGGCAGCGTGAGTGCGGCTTATTCTGCGGTTTGGGCAGGTCTTACCAAAGGCTTGAATGCAGTGGTTATTCCCGGCTCTCGTTGGACACTCGGGGGTGGTAGATCTATCCGTTTTTGGATGGACAATTGGCTAGGGAAGGAGAGCCTTCGTGAGTGGATGCCAGAAAATGCGGCAGGCTCAATTGAGGCCCGGAGTGTTAGAGATTACTGGGTGGACGGAATAGGGTGGAATTGGGAGGAGCTCTCCTCCCTGTTACCTGCTGGGACGATGGTGAAGCTCGCGGCAATTGCCGTGGCCGAGGACGATGCAGTCCAGGACACACTCGTTTGGAGTGGCTCAAGGGATGGTCAATTCTATATTAGCAATGCTTATGATAGCCTCATTGGTGCTACTGATTTATGTTGTTTGGATTCGCAGGTGTATGTGAAAATCTGGAAGCTTGGGGTGCCCGAAAGGGTGCGGTGCTTTGTCTGGAGGCTCTTGAAGGGGGCCATTCTCACAAACGTCGAAAGAGTACGGAGGCACCTTGCTACTGACGATGACTGCTCTACTTGCCAAGGTTGCCCGGAGACGCTGTTACACCTCTTCAGGGACTGCAGAAACATCAGAGGTATGTGGGAGTCGCGTTGTGATGGAGATAATAACTTCTTTTTGGTGACCTTTACAGGTTGGTTGAGGAGTAATTTATTGACCAGCAACGTGAGGAGGAGGGGTATGGACTGGGCCAGCTGGTTCGCGACGGCTCTATGGTGGACGTGGAGATGGAGGAATGACATAGTCTTCAACAACAAGGAGGTGCGACTTAACAAGGCTGCATTCATTGACGACAGAGTGAAGGAGTACTTGGAAGTGGGGAGCAACCCCGGAACACGCCCGAGCAATGCCGAGGGGTCCATGGTGATGGTAAGCTGGAGCAAGCCGGAGCACGGATGGGTAAAATTCAACACGGACGGAGCTGTTCATAGAGATGGGCTCGCTGCTGCCGGAGGGGTGCTCCGAGATGAGTACGGCCACTGGATATTGGGGTTTGGCCACAACATTGGGCTATGTACGGTGCCGATGGCGGAAGTTAGGGGCATTCTGGACGCTCTACGGATTGCCTGGGACACAGGACACCGGAAAGTACTAATCGAGACGGATTCCATGCTCGCGGTGTCGCTGATCAACGGAAGAGTTACGCAAGATCATCCTCTCTACAGCCTGGTACGGCAGTGCCATGGCTATATCAGCCGGCATGGGGATATCCGGCTCCGCCACGTCTTTAGGGAAGCGAATTCAGTCGCCGACTCTCTCGCTGCACTCGCCTTCTCCTTGAGTTGTGGATTGCATTTGCTTTCTGAGCCGCCGGTCGGCGTTTCATCTCTTGTCGAGGAAAACTTAAGGGGAAGAGCTACTCCCCGTCTCACCGTTTTGTAGCCCGTTTTGTTTCGTCCCTTTCATACTGTTCGCTGTGTTTGTATTGTTGGTATTTTGATCTCAGGGCTATGCCCTTTTTTCCCCACCAAAAAAAAAAGGGGGTTTTAAGGACGTGGGTGAAAAATTGTATTGAGGTTTTTTTAAATAGAAATAAATATAAAAGGTTGAGTTAACCCGGATGGGCTTCACGAGCGGATGCTCTAAGTTACTAGAGTAATAGTCCCTAATCATGTGGATAATTACTGCTTCGCTGAAAGTGATTAGGCCACTAATTACTTGTGGAATCGGCAACCAACAGAACGAATACAGATAAATTCAATAAATGACAATAATACCCTCACAAGTCACAAGTAGTCAAGTACCCATTCAATTGGAGTCCGGATCCTCTACACCCTACGGCGCTCCCTCCGGTGCATCACTAAATTATTTTGGATATAAATATACATTAAAAAAACTTTAAAAACTTATTTTTAGATTCTACACCCTTATATTGATAGGTTTATAAAACTTTATTATGAAAATTTATGTTTTAAAAAATAATAAAAATTATTTTCTAAAAAAATCGATATTTTAATTATCTATATTTTTAAAACATGAATTTTCATGATAAAATTTTATAAACCTATCAATATAAGGGTGTAAAATCTAAACATAATTTTTTAATTTTTTTAAAATTTTATTTATATTCGAAATAATTTAGTGATGCACCGGAGGGAGTAGAGGATCCGGACTCATTTAATTGGGGCCACACTCCACGGCCTCTAAAAAACTAACTTGATGCCAAACGTACATGTGCACCTTACTCATCTACCACATGCCCTGCTTCACCATCTGCTTAACCTCTACCCTCCACCCTCCCCAAATCACCCTACTCACTACCAAATTAGTGAAATTACCCTCATTCTGTATTTTTATTAAGGTAAAAATTTGACTGACCAAAACTTAGCCAATCACATCCAACAGCCAAAACCGTCGACAAATAAAAACTAAACCTGGGAAATTGTTATAAATATTGTTTTATCTTCAAAATACGGATAAATATATCCAAACAAAACTTGATTGAACATCCCCCAAAAAATAAATAAAAAATCCAACTGCAATCATAATTCAAATTTAAACTGTTTTCATTCAATCTAGTATGGTGATCATAATTCATAATGATTCTCAATAGCTAATAGTATCATACCTATCAACCAAAAATTACAACCACATTTAATCAAGCTTTCTATAGGAAAATTTAAACACACCAAAAATGATTTTAAAAACTAATTAAAACAGTACTCCTCCGTAATAAAAGAAAACAAATCAATGGGGGTGTTGCGTGTGACCTAAAAACATGGGGGATTGGGAGGGTTCTTCACGGGGTGAGGGCTCTCCACCTCTTCATCCTGGGCCCCACCGCCCCCAGCCCGCTTCCCTTTCCGGCCACCGGCCCCGCTGTCCACGTCAGCATCGCTAATTACCCCAACCGTCAAACAGCTCACTGGCTCTGCCGCCGGCAAGTTCAGGTCAAAGTCCAACTGTCTCCCGCCGCCGCCACCGCTATGAGTAAGGGTCGAGGTGGCCGAGGAGCTGCCGGAGACGGCAGCGTAGTGGCGGCGCTTGTGCCCTCCCAGCGCCTGGCCGGTGGGGAACGCCTTGTGGCAGACCGAGCACACGTGGCGGGGGGTTGAGCCGCTGTTGTTGTTGGCAGAGGAAGGGAGGTCGGAAGCGGGGGGCGCGGCGGACTTGCGGTGGCCGGCCTTGTGGCCGCCGAGGGCTTGGTAGGATGAGAACGCCTTTTTGCAAACGGCGCACTTGTAGGCGGCGGCGGCGGACGCATCGGAGCGGCGGCCGCGGGCGAGCACGACGAGGCAGAATGCGAGGTGCTCCTCTTCGGCGGTTGGGGGGTCGGTGCAGTCAAAACGGCGTCGTTCTTCGCCTTCTAGCTCCATGATTGTTATTATAGCGCGCGAGCGGTTGTAATCGAACTGAAATCTATATAAATCGAAATAGGGGATTTGGATTGATATAACTGACTAACTGAGGAGTGAGGAGTGAGGAGGAGGGTTGAAGTGGATGAATTGCAGTATATATAGAGATCGACTGTGAAGATGGATGAAACTCATGGACGTACGGATGAATCCAGAAAGGAGAGTACCTGTTTGTTAAAGTAATTGGGTGGGTCGAGATAAAGACACTTGGGATGTAATTATGAAACAAAAAAAAATTAAAATTAATTTTTATTAGAAATAATAAATCGATAACTTGGAATTAAAAAAAAACGCACATTTATTATTCAAGCATATCATTTTATAATTAAAAAAATATAAAAAGTATTTATTTTTCAATTTTTATAATTTTTATACTAAAATTAATAAAAATATATATATTTTATATAACTTTTAACTCTTTAAAAAATAAGTATATGAATAATAAGGTGATTATTTTTTTCAAAACGAATGGAGTATAATTTAAATTAGAAAAGGAGAAAAATGAATTGCAACAGTATAGTAATTTAGATAGTGAAAAAAGAAAACCAAAATAAAAGAAGGAAAAAACCCTCTTTGAGGCAATCAGAACGCGCCGGCCCTTCGGGGCCACGCGCCCCCAATTTGTATCGTCTTCTCCCAATTCTTTGTAGATCCTCCTCCTCTAGCTCTAATTTCGACGTCCTCACTTCTTCCCGCTACCGTTCTTGGCCGGTGGTGGTCGGATGACTTGCCTTCAGTTTGTTTTCGGACTCATTTTGGGGTGGCTTGTGTAACCCTAAATGTGTTCCCCTCTCCCAAATCTCATCTTCATCCTCTACTTTTGGTCTGGTCGCCGGTTGCGCGCGGGTTCTCGGCTTTGTCCAACCGGCTTCAGCTTTTTATTGGGGTCCTTCGCCCTCTTTGGGTCTTCGTCCGCGCCTTGCTTGGGTTTATCGCCCGTGGTGTTCAGCGTGTCGGTCATCATTGGGCTGGATGCTTGTTTCGTTCCCCTCCGTCGTCGGCGCCTCCGGGTGGCGGGTGCTGCTCCTTGTCGTCGGGGGCTGCTGCCTAGAAAGGTGTTTTGCAGTTTCTTCTTGCTCCTGTTGGTGCGAGTTCGAATCTGGAAAAAACATAACAACAAATGGTTTTTTTATGTTAATACATATCGTTCTCAACATTGCTTTCAACATTGCTTTGAGAGCTCCGAACTCTCCTCCGGGAGCCCCAAATCTCCTCCGAGAGCCACCAGTCGTTACCTCGTCTTGAAATATTTCAATTTCGGCCACCAATACCTCGGCTACGGCCACCTTAACCCAGGTCTTGTAACCCTGCGTCCATCCCTTCAAATCACCGGCTCGCCCTCACCCCGGACACCCCGTCTCCTCCCTCGGGTGTTGCATATACAAGCTTATCGATCCTCCCTTGGTTATGCCACGGCCGTGACTCCGTTCTTGGTCTCGATCATCGGGTCTTGGCGTTGCCGCCCCGTTACCAATAACCTTCTTGTTCGGGCTGGGTCGCCGGTGTTGTCGCCGCTTCTCGGCCTGTCCTCGATTGCTGCCAAACCATTTGCTAGGTGTGTAAGATGCATGCTTGGCCTTGCACGCCAAGCCACTGCCAAAAAAAAAAAAAAGGAAAAAATGTATTGGTTTCGTTTGATTAATGCTCCACCTTAATTAAATTGCAATAATTAACTATAAATAAATTCCGAAATCTTCTCTCGCTCTTCGCCATACTAGCGGCCGTGCTTTATTTCATCGTGTTGTTTGAGTATCTGTCTGTTGGTTCGTGGTTAGTTTCGGTTGAGGAGCAGTTCTGCGGCCCTGGTTGATCGTGTTGGTGGTGTTTGTGGTCTCCGAAGATCCCTCATCTAGGTGGGGGGAACGTCGTGTGATCCACACTTCCCCAGGTGTCGTCTTTGCCTTTCGAGGATTTATGCTTTCCGTCTTTTCGGCGGCGAGACATCGTGTCAGCGGGTGCTGACCCATGCACTCGCTATCCACTTCACCACGCTGGACTTCCTTCCTCTCGACGTTTGTGTCCGCTTGTTTGCTTAGGGTTTGAGGTTTTTTCCGGGTTTGCTCTAGGTGTTTCTTTTGATGTATGTTTGACGGATTACCGTCTGCCGGCTTTGTTGGCCTCTCGAGGAGCCAGACTTGTCTGGCCCTCGAATTATTACCTAATAAAAAAAAAGATAGTGGAAAAAGAATGAAGCTCTCTGTGTATTTATGTCGTTCAAGAGAGTGATTCAGGTTAAGAAAATTTTAAAAAAAAAACATTTTAATTTTTTTTTATTGTATATTGTTCTTGTAATTATTAGTGGAATATCCACCACCCTAATTCTTTCCTTATCAAAAAAAAAAAAATTAGTGGAATATTATATGTAGTTTTTAAGAAAGTGAAAAAGACAGAGTAATAATTGAATATATAATATTGTATTTGTTAGCCTTATTAAAATGACACAGTATATTTTACTTAAAAGATTGACTACTTGTTCAAAATTAGCATTATTTGAAAGGGAGAAAAATGAAATTGTAGTATTTTTTTTAATTAAAAATTCTAGATCAGACATATTTGATTCTCGAAAAGCTAAACATACAGTAAACATAGAAAAAGGTGCATCTGTTAAAGTTGGTTGGGTCCGGTCGGGTCAAGACAAGCTGGAGGGAGTAAAGATAGAAAAAGGCGCATCTGTTAAAGTCGGATGGGTCCGGTGAGGTCAAGACAAGCTGGAGGGAGGTCGTGTGTGCGGGGCCAAATACGGGGTTCTATCTCAATACCAATTGGCAATGAGAGGAGTAGACTTTCAACCTTATATGTTGTTTAAGCATTCTCTATATTAAGCCCCCTCAAGTGCAACGACAATTTTAGCTAACAAGTCGCACTTGCCACATACGCTTAGATGGGTACCACAATGCGCGCGACATACCACGGCCAACAACCCCACCAGATAGAGCCCAAACCGCAACTTGCCGAACTCGGCTCTGATACCATGTTAAAGTCGGCTGGGCCCGATGGGGTCAAGACAAGTTGGAGGAATGTCATGTGTGCGGGCCCACATAACTCGAACAACACATAAACTCGAATGGAGTCCATCTCAAAACCAATTGGCAATGAGAGGAGTAGCCTTTCAACCTTATATGTTGTTCAAGCATTCTATATTACCGATGTGGAACAACCACATTCCAAGTAATTAAGCACCACCAAACAGTAGCACCGTGGGTCAACAGTACAACAAGAATCTGTTAACACCAGCTTAGTATCAAGTATCAAGTATCATCCACAAAGATGGATTGAAAGGACAGGGCCAGGAGTAGGAGACGTAGTGAAAAAGACAAGGCATTGAGAGTTATGAGGAAGTCATTGAATTTGGTAACACCCAACTCTCGATCTATCGAATTTTCCTCTATAATTGTCACTTTGAAGTTGCGTACTCCTCCATTCACTCCCACTTCTTCCCCTCTCCCTTTTCCCTTTTGTTCGGTACTCTTCTTGATTAGGTCGTCGTTACATTACTTTTGTCCATTATGGTATAGTTGGAATGAATAATGATCTACTAGTATTTAGCCCATTTAATCAACCTACATTATTCAAATCTCGATGAAAATACCGTGGTTGTATATGTTGAGATGAAAAAAGATTGTCATCCGTGGTTGATATAACACCATTAGATATAAGAAAGGAAAAAGTCTATACATAATGGCTTAAAAAAATTTCTTATAAAGGTGGATCATAATCTGATAACAAAATAATAAACGTGATCGACAGGACTACTGTCACTTTAAATTGTATAGCACTTTGAAGTGACATGATGATAAATGTTTTTTTTTTAATTAGGTAAGATTTCGGATAGGACGAGCCTACCCGATAGCGCATTCTTTCGGATTAGGTTCTGAAGACCGGAATTATTAAAAACCTCTTACCCCTTAGGAAAGTGGCTAGGGTGTGAAACCTGATGATAAATGTTTTTAAAACTTCATTGTTACTACTAGTTGATCGAATAAAGTTTTTGAAATTTGAAAGGAAAAATCCAACGTAATTACGTACCCTAAATTATGAAATGGATTAATCAAATAACCAGGATCGAAAACCATAGGACAACTCTATTAATTAGGATAGGAGATAGATACTTTTCTTATACCGAACACAGCTTGTTACAACCACTAATTAAGTAAGCATCAAATTAAATTTCCAAGTTAATGCTATGCCACCACTAGTGTAGGTAGCTAGCATAGTGTATATAAATGCATAATTAATACATACTCCCTCCGATTGGAAATATAAGGCATTTGACTTTGATGTACGTAGTTTAAGGAGCTAAAAACTATATAAAATATTGATTTTTTTAATTCAAATTTTTTACATTATAATACTTATTAATAATAAGTATTGTAATGTAAAAAAAATTAATTAAAAAATCAATATTTCGTATAGTTTTTAGCTCCTTAAACTACGTGCACAAAATTCAAACGCCTTATATTAAAAATCGGAGGGAGTATTACATAACGCAGTTTACTCTCCGCTCCGGTGAGAACTAATTAATACTCCATCCATTCGGCAAAACTTGTCGTTTTAGAGTTTTGTTTTTGTTCGGAAAAACTTGTCATTTTAGATATTTTTGCTTATACTTTACTAAAATGCCCTTGATTTAATTGATGTGCTGTGAGTTGTAGTTTTTGATAAAGTAAAAAGTAGAGTAATAAATGAGGGTAAATTAGTAAAAATGGAGTGTAATTATTAGCTTTATTAAAAGTTGTGTGGGGAGTTAAAATGACAAGTTTTGCCGAACGGAGGGAGTACATATGAGCGCCTTGATAGAGTTCTTGCTCACCAAGATGTTATCACTTTAAAAATCTTAGAATTCAACACCATTCCTTCTCATCCTCGGACCACTGTCCCATCACAATAGTACAATTAGGAACATCTAAATGTCTTAAAAGAGCCCCCTTCAGATTTGAGATGACTTGGTCTACTAACCCCATCATTGAATCCATAGTCACTAAGGTTTGGAACAACAAGCTGACAGGCTCCTTTGCGTACTCTTTCATGCAGAAACAAAAGCTTCTTAAAAAAACATCAAGAGTTGGTGCAAAAAACACAAACAAAACAACATTAAAAAATAGCTCTCGGAAGTAGAAATCAACATTCAGAAACTTCAGCTTCAACTACCATGGGGTACCCTGTCACCTGATGATGCTAGGAAACTCACTAGATTGGAAAAGAAAAAAACTGCACTCTTAGACTATAGTCTTAAATTCTGGAAACAAATTAAGATCTAAGATTAAACACCTTCAACTAGGAGATAGAAATACTAATTACTATCAAACCATTGTCAAAATAAAAAAATTTAGAAACTCCACTGTCACTTTTATCACAAAGGAGGGAGCTCAACTGACAAAAAATGAAGAGATAACTAACTAAATTACCAAAGAAACGTCTGACAGATTTTTAGCTCAAAACAGAACCCCTATTTCTAGTGAACAAATTAAGCACATTCAACCACAAATCACATCCAATGATAATGTAGCCCTTTTAACTCTCCCAACTAACAAAGAAATTAAAGACACAATCAGTAGTATGGTTGAGGACAAGACACCTGGCCCTGACGGCTACCCTCCAGAATTCTATCTCAAATACTGGAAAATAATTGGAGCTTCCTTATGCAAAGCAGTGAAAGCTTTCTTTCATTCTGGTAGTATGTTAACACAAATCAATCAAACCTTCATTGCCCTCATCCCCAAGGTAGAGAATCCTCTGAATATCAATAATTATAGGCCTATCAGCCTATGCAACACCATGTATAAAATCATAGCTAACAGGCTCAAACCAATCCTAAATAAATTAATCAATCCCTTTCAAGGTGCATTTATTGAAGGAAGAGCAATCCAAGATAACACCCTTATAGCTCATGAAATCTTTCATAACTTCCACAAACAAAAAGGAAAAAAAGGCTAGATGGCCCTTAAACTAGACATGGAAAAGGCCTATGATAGAATCAATTGGGACTATGTACGCGCAACTCTTACCAAATTTGGCTTCGCCCCACAATGGATCAATTGGGTCATGAACTGTATTACTACGACCACCTTCTCAGTCCTAGTGAACAATTGCCCCGGAACCCCATTCAAACCAGGTAGGGGAATTAGGCAAGGAGCCCGAGACCCCCTTGCTCCCTATATTTTTTATCTTGGTCATGGAGAACCTAGCCAGAGAATTAATCGAGGAAGCGAGCTACGATGATGCTCTCATTGGAGTCAAGCTTACAAAAAATGGTACCAGCATCCCCTTTCTTACTTTTGCAGGTAACACAATTATTTTCTCCAGAGCTTGTCACAAAAGTCTTTACACTATCAAAAACATTCTCAACAATTTCTCAAACTTCTCAGGACTAACCATAAACTACAACAAGAGCTCTTTGCAAGTCTCATGAAACATTAGCTCAAATCTAGCTAATTCTCTAGCTCGAGATATGAACATTCCTATATCTAAAACTCTAGAAAAATATCTAGGTATACCTTTGGTCAGAGGAAGAGTTAAAAATGAAATCTTTAACAAGGTTGTTCAAAGCCTTAAAAAACAATTATCTAAATGGAAGGCCTCCTCTGTCACCCAGGCCGGTCGTGCAACTTTAATCCAAGCCAATTTAAGCTCCAAGACTAATTACTGGATGCAGAACTTTCTCCTCCCAAAAGGAATTTTAAACGAAATTGACCAAGTACAAAAGAATTTCTTTTGGAACAAACTACATTCAGAAAAGTACATCCCTTTAATTAGCTGGGAAAAGATATGTAAACCAAAAGAACAAGGTGGTCTTGGGCTAAAACTGGTTGAAGAAATGAACATAAGTCTCCAAATGAAACTCTTATGGAAAAACATTCATGAACCGGATAACATTTGGGTAAAAGTCATAAAAGAAAAATATCTTCAGCATGAAGGATTAATGGAAAAATCCCTTCAGAATACTTCTTGGCAATTTGGGAGACTTTTTAACCTCCGAGAGAAATTCTCCCAGGGACTACTATGGCTAATAGGAAACGGTGAATCTATAAATGTCTGGAAAGACCCTTGGGTACCAGATCAAAATTTAGCGAACTTCCAGCAGTACTTTGATTCCGATCTTAAGGTAACCCATCTTTTTAGTACTAACAAACAGTGGAATATCCCTCTATTACATGAGATCTTCCCCAACAACATTGTTCTAAAAATTATTAAAATCAGAGTCCCACTTTGGAATACCCCTGATAAATTAATATGGAAATACAACTCCAACGGTCAATTTACAACTAGATCGGTGAGACAAATGACGACTAATAGCAACAACCATTCGGACAATTACAAATGGATTTGGAAACTAACCCCCCCTCCTAGAGTTAAGAATCTCCTTTGGAAAATAATCACTGACAGCCTTGCCACAAAAAAAACCCTAAATACATACTTCAATAGGGTCCCGTCAAACTGTTGTTTCTGTAATAACAATAACGAAGACAGTGACCACCTCTTTCTCTCATGTCCGTTCACGAGGGCTATCATTGCCTCCTACAGGCAACTGGTAGGTAAAAACAAGCCACTAACACCTACCCACTGTAACAACATAAAAGACCTCCTAAATATAAATCAAAACAAGAAGGACATTGAAGAACTCTGTTTTATATGGCAAAAAATCTGAGAATCAAGAAATGACTTGATTTTAAGAAACAAGAAACCAGCCACATCTCATCATTTAGCAACCAGAATTTTGTCTGACCTTGCGGACTGGCAAACCGCAAATAAACTATCCTCTCCTCAAGCAAACCATAGTGCTAAAAGGAAAAGAAACTCTAAATGAATTAAACCACCTAGGGCTATCTACAAAATTAACGTGGATGGCTCGCTAAAACTCATGGGTGAATGCCATGTGGGGGTCATTATTAGGGACCATTATGGTTCAATGATTGACATCCTTTAGTTGGAAACGGCAGCTACATCTGCTATCCAAACAAAAGTTGACGCAGTTTGTGCAGGTATAAACTTAGCGTAGCAAGAGGCTTAAGGAGAGTCATAGTAGAAGGAGATTGCCTGGAAGTGATCAAGACGATTAATGATAAGTATCATGGCAGATAGGAAATATCAAGGGAAGTGGAACTGATCAAGAATCTTAGTGCTAGCTTTGACAACATTGAGTTTAGACACTGCTACAGAGAAGCTAACAATGCAGCGGACTTCATAGCTAGATCTAGAGACAACTGTACTCTTTGTAATCTCCCTAATCTTAGGGATCTCTGTACCATGATCCGGTCGGATGATCATGGTGGCGCCTTACTTCAATAAGGCTCACCTAATTTTCGCCTACTGTAAAAAAAAATTAATCAAAGCTTTTAGATTATTATCAGTACTCCCGTTGTCCTCAACTTTATAGGATTTGTCTCGTTTGTTCATCGATCTGGATCTGTTTGCTTGCTACTTTTGTTTAGCACCGGTTTTATTTTATTTTGTATGTTTGACGGTTTACCGTCTGCCGACCTAGTTGGCCTCTCGATGTGTCAGACCCGTCTGACCCTCGAATTCTTACCTAATAAAAAAAAACACAATATCCCGTGTGCTTACTTGCATAGACTTTTTCTTCTCCGGTTCCCCGGTTGCTAATACATCCGTCAGAAGCTTATCGAATGGGAGGCGAAGTTTTGTATAAATTATTGATTCGCTTTTCAATAGATTTTTCTATAGTTTAGCGAAGCAAAATTATGATATTTTATATTAAAAAAAATGATATGTTAGTTTAAGACAACACATTTTTTAGTTCAAAACACAATTTTTTGTTCAAAACGGTGTTTTAGTTTAAAATTATGTATATTTTTTTCTCTTTAAACGAAAAAGTTGTTGTATTTGAATATATAACAACATTCTTTTCGTCTATAAATATATCATTTGAAACCTAAGAAGTCAATATGTAACTTGTTGTTCTCTTAGCATGCAATAATATATATGTAACAAGATGTACAAACTTTAAACTGGCATAATTTCTTATATAATTATCGAATTTAGTAATATAACCTCTTGTTTCGAAGCTCTTGGGTTGAATTATATTACCAAAATATCAAATTAAGTAAAATATAAAAACATTGTGATTTATTAAATGACATTTGAAATAATTAATTTGTGTTTAACTTTCAAACATTCATAATTTTTTACTAGGATATCGGATTGAGGCTTATAATATATCAAAACGAAGCTATCGACGAGTAGAATAAATATAAGTGATTTGTCATATGAAAAGGGGCGAGAATGCTCCCCCTCTCCCCCCTAGCTCCGCCTATGCATACACATCTAATTGTTTTGGTTTCCCCCCTACAAGTAGGCACTTTATTACTATAATATATCAGCAAAGAGGAGATTTAAACTCATAACTTATTGATTATGTTATATGTCATCCTTATCAACTAAACTAGTTGAATTGGTTTTTAGTCAGATTTTAGATTTGCTTCATCCCATACAATCATAGACGGATCTAGGCGGGGGCAAGCGGGAGCATACGCCCCCTTTCATCCGTCGAATCACCTATATTTGTTCTACGCGTCGATAGCTTCGTTTTGATATATTATAAGCCTGAATCCGATAAACGAGTAAAAAGTTATGACCGTTTGAAAGTTAAACACATATTAATTATTTTTAATATCTTTTAATAAAGCATGATTCATTTATATTTTACTTAATTTGATATTTTAGCAATATAATTCAACCAAAGAGCTTCGAAACAAGAGATTATATTACTAAATTCGATAATTATATAAGAAATTATGCAAGCTTAAAGTTTGTATATCTTGTTACACGTTATTGCATGTTAAGAGAACAACAAGGTGCATATTTACTTCGTAGGTTTCAAACGATATATTTTTAGTTTAAAAAAATATTGTTATCAATTAAAACGACACCGTTTTATTGTTTAAAGAGAAAAAAAAATATAAAACAACTACTGGCACAATTTTAAATCAAAACATCCCCATTTTGAAAAAAAACATTGTGTTTTGTACTAAAAAAATGTATGTTTAAACTAAAATATCATCGTTTAATATAAAATATCATAGTTTTGGTTTATTAATCTACTATAAAAAAATCTATCGAAGAGTGAATCAACAATTTGTATAAAATTTCGCCCCCCCTTCGATAAATTTCTGGCTCCGTCCCTACATACAATAATATGGGTTTATATTAGATGAAGATTTTTGTAGTTTTTTTTTGTGTGTGTGACGTGGGGGTTGCGAGGTTATCGACTAGTCCCCCACGGATCCAGGCCATAGCCTGCAAAGGACGCTAACCGGTTAAGCCAGGCGGCAAGCCACCAGGCAGGCTCACGTAAACCATTGAAGGTTTGAACACCCATTAATACACAAATTGTGTAAGAAGTGGGATTTGAACCCTTGACCTCTTGCAAGGGCCACCTTTCCCTTACCACTAGGGCAAGGGGTCATTGGTATGAAGATTTTTGTAGTTGTTAGAAGTTCAACAACGCTTGTTGTTTGATACTCCGTAAATGAAAAGAGATTGAATAGTTAAAAGAAAATATGATCCAATAATAAGGCTAGTTTGGTCATTTTAGCCCATCGTATCGTATCATTAAAACTAACGTAATTAGGAGGAGGGGTGATGTTTGGTTAACGGAAGAGATGTACTAGGTGGTTTGTTGCAATTTTGACTTTAAGGAGTGATTCTGTGCAAAGTGTGGGTTGCTGCAATTTCCCCAAATATTTTAAAAAATTTTAAAACATGCAATATTTTTGTTCCCTTTAATTAATATTTTGTACAAAGTGTCATTTGCTTCTGTAATTTTCTTTATGTCATTTGCTTCCAATTGTACATGATTGTTAATCCATCTACCGGCTTGTCCGGTTTCTCGGTTTCTCTAGGCTTGTCTAGAGAGCCGAATCCTCATCTTGCTTAAAAAAAAAAAAAAAATGGTGTCTTTCTCCCAAAAAATAAATAAATAAAATTGGTGTTTCTTTTTACCATGTCAAAAAATCATACTATTTCTTCGGTTACAACGCTTAAGAGGGTGGTGTGTGTTTCTTCGGTTTGTTACCGAATTCCCCTCGAATTTTGGCTCTGTAATAGGGTATGTTTTTTGGTTGTTCTGTGCCTCGGTGTGCCTTAGGACTGTTAGGTTGGTTTGTTTAATTTTTGTGTCTTCTGGTGGCCCTCAGAACACCCAGGTTTGGACTGTTCATTTGGGTGTTGCTTGGTCGGTGATGTTTCAGCTTCTAGTTAGGGGCTTTGTGGGGCTTGGGTGTGGTTTCCCAACGTCCAGTTTCTGTGTTCTGTGTTACCGTGTGTATAATTGTGTTCTGTATACTGGTGTTTCTGGTACCTATGATTCCAAAAAATGTTGGATTATATGTGATAATAAGCGGCCTAACAGTCAGTTAACAAGAAGTGTTCTGTATACTGTTTTTTCTGGTACCAGTGATCCCAAAAAATTTTAGTTTATCTGTGATTATAATTGGCCTAAGAGCCAGTTACTTGGGTTATCATCCCTTTGGCATCACTGGAAAGTGCTTAACAACATGATCTATGGGTTCACACCCCTTTGGCATCACTGGAAACAGATTTGGTGGGATTATGAAATTCTAAAAAGATATGAGATCTATACTTATTTTCCGAAAAATATTGGTTATAGTTGGATTAATCCTATTTTGAGGGATTCTGAAAATCCCAATAACTATAATACCCATATTTATTGTCCTCAAAATATTGGATATAGTTGGATTAAAAGATTTACTTCTATCTATATTCAATCTGGACTAATGTCAAAAAACATGGCCGGTTTGATTACAAGGAGGTTAAATGGTTGTGATCATAAACCTAGGTATAATATTATTTCCGTGAGTTTATATATTTTATGCTTTATCAACCAAGTTATATATAAGATCAATTATCCAACTATTATAATAAGAAATGCTCACAAAGCGGATATGTATAAAACATTTTATTAAATGACAAACATCGCATATTGGAATATCAGGGGTGAGAGAAAATTAAATTTGGGGCAAGACTTAGCTTATATTCAAAAAAGAAATAAACTGGATATTTTAGTCGTCCTTGCAGAAACCAAGTCAACTGAGCCACCGACTCAATCACTCTATATTCAAGCAGGTTTTAACAATGCTCATCATATTGCCTCAATTGGAACGAAAGGGGTTTTTTGGATTTTACTCAAGACTTCTAAATTTACACAATCTTTTCAACAAATCTCAACATCAAATAAGTATATTATTTACCAGGTTAAAACTGATAACTTTTGTTTTATTATTACTTTCATTTATGCTCCTTCGAAGCAAATAGATAAAAATAGGTTCTGGAATGAGTTATTTATTGTCATTCATAACCAATCTCTCCCATGTTTGATAATGGGAGACTTCAATGAAATTGAACCAGGTTCTGACAAAATTGGAGGGCTAATTCCGCAGGCTAATAAATTTTTGCGAATTCAAGAGATTGTGGAAGAACTAGATGTTCATACGATCCCTTATACAAGAAGTCCAATTACGTGGAGGAAGAGTCAAAATCCTATTGATAATATCTATGAACGATTAGATAGAGTAATGGTTCATACAGATATCTTAACACAGTTCCCTAATTTATCAGTTCACAATCATCCTTTTACGACTTCTGATCATTCTTTAATGTCTATGTTAATAGGAAGTACGAAAATTAGGGTCGGTTCACCGTTTAAATTTGAAATGTCTTGGACTAGTAATGATAACTATAACAAATTAGTTAAATCAACTTGATAGAATAAACTTCATGGGTTGTTTATGTTTACTCTTTTACAAAAACAGAAACTTCTTAAAAAGAATACAAAGATCTGGTGTAAGACTCACCCAAATAATAATTTCCGACAGATAACAGATATTGAAGATCAACTTTTGTTACTTCAAACACAACAAATTAGTGGGAATTCAAACGATACCATAAACATTAAGTGTAATAGATTGTTAAGTAAGCGTGAAGCTCTCATGGACTTTAATAATACTTTTTGGAAACAACGAGCTAAATCAAATTTTCTAAGGTTTGGAGACATAAATACTAAATACTACCAATCAATATCTAAAATAAGAAATTCTAAAAATTTCACTCGTAATTTTACAAATAAACATGGTTTATTGATTGAGGATGAGGATCAAATTAGAGATGAAATTACGACTGCATTGGCTGAGAGATTTATTTCTAATAACACACCGATTAGTAGTAATCCATATTTCCTACATTTAATTGATCAGACCATTACTGAATCTGAAAACAGAAATTTAACACAATCTTTTTCAGATAAAGAAATTAAGGATACCCTATTCTCAATGACAGATGACAAGACTCCATGACCTAACGGTTTTCCACCAGAGTTCTATAAGAAATACTGGGATATTGTGGGTAAATTAGTATGCAAAGCTATTAAATCCTTCTTTCATTCTGGTGTGCTACTCAATGAAGTAAAGTCAACTTTCATTGCACTTATTCCAAAAATTGATACACCTAGTAATATTAACCATTACCGTCCTATTAGTCTGTATAATACTATTTATAAGGTTATTTCAAAACTTTTGGCTAATCGGTTGAAGCCTATTTTACCTCGCATAATTAATCCGTTTCAAGGAGCTTTTGTACAAGGAAGAAATATTCAAGATAACATACTAATAACGCATGAAGTTTTCCACTCTTTTCCTAACAAGAAAGGTAAATTTGGGTGGATGTCATTAAAGCTAGATTTGGAGAAAGCTTACAACAAAATAAGTTGGAGTTTTATTCGCATTATACTTAACAGATTTGGTTTTGATTATAGATGGATTGAGTGGGTTATGACCTGTTTAACTAAAACTAGCTTCTCAGTTTTAGTTAATAATTTGTCTGGCCGTACATTTCAAACCTATAGGGGAATACGACAAGGAGATCCTCTTGCACCTTATATTTTTGTATTGGTTATGGAACTATTAGGGAGAATGTTGTGACAGGAATCATTGGAATGTGACCCTTTGGTTGGAATCAAACTTACAGGTAATAGTGATCCTATTCCTTTCCTCTCATTTGCAGATGATACACTTATTTTTGGACGTGATGATGAGTTAAGTCTTCATACAAATAGAAATCTTTTAAATATTTTCTCCAATATGTCAGGACTTACTATTAATTATAATAAAAGTTCGTTACAAGTTTCTAAAAATATTTCTGTCAGTAAAGCTCAGTCCCTTGCTCAACAGCTAAATATTCCAGTTACTAAATCAATGGAAAAATACCTTGGTATACCACTTATTAGTGGAAGGGTTTGTAATGCCTTGTTTGATGAGGCAATAACAAGCCTTAAAAAACAGCTGTCAAAGTGGAAATCTAACACTCTATCACAAGCGGGTAGGTCGGTTCTCATTCAGGCAAACCTAAATTCTAAAACAAATTATTTAATGCAATCATTTCTCCTTCCAAAAGGAGTGTTACAAAAAAATTGATCAGATAAACAAAAATTTCTTTTGGAATAAACTTCAATATGATAATTATCATCCTTTAATCAACTGGGATCACCTGTGTACTCCTAAAAAAGATGGTGGATTAGGTTTTAAATTGGATGAACAAACTAATAATGGCATGCAAATGAAACTGCTTTGGAGAATAATGGTTAATCATGATAATATTTGGTCTAAGGTAGTCACGAATAAATATCTCTCGACATAATCTCTAATGGAAAGAGGAAGATTCAAAACTTCTTGGCAATTTGGCAAACTTCTTAATGTCAGAGATCTTTTCTCTAAAGGTCTACTCTGCTAGTGGGTAATGGGAAAACCATAAATGTATGGTCTGACATTTGGGTAAATACGCAATATATTCAAAACTTTCGGAATGATCGTAATCCTAACTTAAAAGTTTGTGATTTATTTACAAATACCAACTCTTGGAATATTGATAAATTAAATAGTATATTCCCCTCTCATATTGTTCAAGCTATTACTAATATCCATATTCCAGTAATTGATATTCCAGACAGGTTAATTTGGATTTATAATAGGGATGGTAAATTCTTTGTTAAATCCACATCTTCTATTTGTAATACAGGGAATACTAAGAAAATTCCAGCAGACTGAATTTGGAAACTTAATATTCCTCCAAATATTAAAAATTTTATTTGGAAAATTATTTTAGATATCTTACCTACCACGGCCCGTCTAAATAGATATATAAATAGAGTTCCTAGTACTTGCTCTCTTTGTAATTCTGATACAGAAGATACAAATCATTTATTGTTTAATTATCAAATCACAAGATCCCTTATTCAAAATATGGGTGTTAAGTTGGGAAAATGTTATAATATTCCAAATTTAACAAGTAATGTTTCGGAAAATATTTTAAATATTAGGGCTCTTAATATTGATTTTACAGACTTATGTCATTTATGGCATTTTGTTTGGGAGCTCAGAAATAGAATTATTTTTCGCAATACTTCTGATACAGGTATTATCTATGCTCTAACTCAAATGATAGATAAAATCTCTTGTTGGAATAAACAACAGGTAAAAACGAAGTTACTTAAACGTGTTAGACCTCCTGATAAATTGATTTGGAAATGTCCTCCAATAAATGTCATTAAGATCAATGTAGATGCTTCCGTGAAAATTGATACTCAACCGCAGATTGGTTGTATTATGAGGAATAATGACGGTGTAGTTCTTCGGATTCATAAATGTAACGTGAGGATGACTTCGGTCATTCTAGCAGAAGCTTTTGCAATTTATACGGGTATAATACTGGCAGCGGAGATGGGGATTCGAAGAGTAATAGTTGAAAGTGATTGCGCAGTCATCGTCAATGCCATCAATCAAGTGAACAATATATCATGGGAGGTCGCTCAAATAATCCAAGAGATCCATTTGTTAAGCGAAGATTTTGAGAGTGTCACAATTCAGCACTGCTACAGAGAGGCAAATGGTGCAACATATTTTCTTGCTAAATCTCAGTTGAATTGTAATTTTATTTTGAGTTCCTATTGTTGTGAGTTCCAGAACATCATCTTGCGAGATGAAAATAGATGTCGTTAGTACGTTCAATTTATTGCCAACCGAAAAAAATAAATAAAAAAAATACAGTACTATTTTCCACAATTATAACTGAAGTTGGGGCTACTCAATGCCCCAAATCGACTAGATTAATCTGTGGGCGTTGATTTCTAAATAAAAGGGGTCGCAACCGAATTATTTGGAGTGTTGTGTCGCATTCATTTATCCCATTTCCATCTTCCCAGTCCCCTCCTATAGCTTCCGACTTCCCAAATTCCAATCGAAAGATAATCATAAGCCCTAAATTCCCCCTCAAATTTGGATTGATTATTGTTCCTCCGTCTTCCCAGGTCTCAATTTCTCAACCAATTTACTATTTTCCTCTCAAATTTCCCTCTACAGTGTATCGATTTCCATTTTAGGGTTTGCAACTGTCCGTTTTTCTATATTTCATAGCCACTCAATTCGTCTCATTTGTGGTTTGATTTTGACTTTCAGATCGACGTATCGCATTTTTATCGGTATTAATTTTATAAGATTGTGATTTTTTTGTTTGTCGCTGTGTTTAGCTGCGATCACTGATCAGAATTCAGAAGATAGAAACGCATCTGAAGGGATGAGTTGGCTCAATTGTTGATGGTGCAGGACCTGTAAAGGCCAAGAATTTGAAATTTACGGTATGATTTTGGCACGTATTCGATCTTTATCACCCATTCCATTCCCCTCTCTCTGTGTTAGGTCAAGCAATCGTCTACGCCCCCTTCTATGATTCTCTCGTCTTAATTCTCCTTCTTTTTATGTTTATGTTATTTATTCATTTTAACATTGAATTTGACCGTACTTCCATGGTAGAAGCTTTGTTATACTGCGTTTCCTGGGAATTTACTCTTTTTTGCTAAGGTTTCTTATCGATATAGTCGGACATGAATAATGATGGAGATTGGACAACTTACTAGTTTGTTTGTATGGTGTGACTGAATAAAGTTATATATGCTTGTTTGATTCTCATTGTGGCAAGTAACAGTAGGTGTTTCTTTCCTCTTGCAGGCAATTAATTGCCTTGCAGGGTCCTACATCTGTCAGGCCCTAAAGCTTAAGGTTAGGGATACTGCTGGACAAGGAAGGTTGTTACCTTGCCTTTTTTCTTTAAAATGCATTTTTTTGTTTCTACTGTGGTCGAGTACTTGTTGATGGTTATGATTTCTTTTTCTTTTTTCTTTTTTCTTTTTTTTTTTTTATATTTTGTGTGTGTCAAGCTAAAATTTGTATGATTAAATATGCGAAATATTTGTAGACATTGTTGGTTTGTTTTCCTATCTTTTTTTTAATGGTAATGTGTAACACCAGTCAAAGACTCAAGGTGAACCCTTTAGCTAGGTATATTGCACTGCCTCAATATAGTTGCAATTGCAGTTTGTGACATAACAAGATTTCAATCATTCAACAAAGTACAATACTGGGTTGTATGCCTTTTATGTGCTTACAAAAAGTGGGAAGGTTATTCAGTCTACTAGAATATATTTTCCACAGCTTATCCACTTGATGATAAGTAGCACCTTTAGCATGTCCTTAAAGTTGCCAACTGCGTCTTTGCAAATGGGATGCTGCTTGATGATCCCGGACACATTCGTAAAATAACCTGAAGTTAGATTGCTTATAGGTGGACAAAAACTCTGCCAAGGCAATGTCAGGTATACAAGTCTCAACTTTGTATGCTAGAGACTTGAGTTTGAAATCCCATTTTTACCATTCTTATACTTTATTAGGGAAACCTAGACTAGCCAGCTTTGTGTGTAGTGACATTTGTTTGTTGTTGTATGTCATGTAAAGAATCTCACCCTGACCTGTTTAAAATTCTAAGCGTGTGAGACATACATTATCAGCTATCCTAATATGGTGTCGGTAACTTTGGTTTTTTCTCTCTGACTCACCATAGAGCCTCCTTTAGCTCGGTCCTTTGGATTCATCCTTCACCTCTGCCCTTCTAGTGGGATTTTGCTACCATCTTTAGCAAAATTTATTATACTGCTAAAGTTTTGCGCTTGCATAATCAGATATCTTGCTGTTTTATTTTATTACTATTGTATTCATTGGTCATGGTATCATTATGGTTTGCTTGTTCTAATTTTATGTTTATTAGAATTTTAGACTACATCGATTCAGATGCATGCATGAATGTCTAGTTGATTGATATCCTGCACATTTAGGCCTCTAAGATCGTATTATTCATGTGCCTGCAGGGATGCTATTGCTATTTTGCTATACAAGAAGTGATATTTCTTCGATGATGGGTCACTATTGATTGCTGTGAACGAACCCCATCTATGTTGCCCCGAAAATAAGCATATTGTTTGCAACATATGGCATCCGTAGAAGTTTTAAAAGCCATCTTTCCTTTCCTTGAGGGCACAGACCTTGCTTCTTGTATGTCGGTATGTAAAACCTGGAGGGAGATTGCTCAAGATGATTACTTCTGGAAATGTTTGGTTGCCAAGAAATGGCCTTCAGTTTGTAAAAGGCCTCCATCTCCGAATATGACCTATCACAAGATTTATATCAACTTCTACAGACGCAGGAAGCGCCCGGTTCTTCTTCCTCCAAGATTGTGCCTTGAGGACCTGGACTTCTACATTGACATTTGGGCCGAAAATCAGCTGATATATTCTGAGGTCGTACCAGGGCCTGTTCTAAATAAGGGCATAAAAGTCCCCCAAGAAGGAGTATCTGACATGGTGCGGTATCATCTAGCTGATAAAGAGTACAAGATGACTGTACCCGTAGAACCGAGGTTCAGCCTTCCTCTGAGCCAGAATGTGAGCGTTTCCGTGCTTGTGGGGCGCAAGGACTTCAACAAGGTTGCCTGTATAATCAACAAGGCATGCTTTGATTACATTGATCGGACATCCTACAGGGCGCTTGCATTCAATTACCTCGACTTCTCCCCCCTCTACCCTTTTGTTTCTGGCATCAGAGCTTGGATATCTTTGTTGTTCATGGATGATGGCAATGAAGGAGTCCTTGACGTGTTTGGGATTCAGATGGATTTCTGCGATGTCGCGAATTCTGAGCATGAGGTCTTGTGGCTGCTAGACATGCTTGACTGGAAGTGAAAAATGATCTTCCTAGTCTTGGTTGACTGAACTTGAATGTCTGCCTTTAATTTTTCGGACTTATTGCTGTTACTGTTTTTGAGTTTGTAGATAACAATTTCATGTTTGATTGTTTACCCTGAAATAAACGAGGGCGCTCGGTTTACAGTTTCACTTTGATTGTGTTTGTCCTAATTAAGGTGGTGTCTGTTTTCCTGCAGTTATTTATAATCCCTAAAAAAAAATTAAATAAAATCTTGAATGGTTTTTCAATCTCAACCAAGAAATTTGAAATGGTTAAAGCTTTTATAACTCATGGTAGATTAAAGTGTATGTATCACTTTTGCCAACAGAATAATTTTGATATTAGGTAGTTGCTGAATAATTAGTTTATATATTTCTTTCCCAGAAAAAAAAAACCCGAATAAACTCGAACTTGAAATACAAATACAATCAAATCTGCAAAAGCGACAGTGAAAACAGTGACGCTGTTGGAGACCAAGAGCTGTGCATCGACTGACAACACAATTTCATTCACGTTTACAAACTATCCAGAAGAAGATTATGACATCGGGTTATTTCAAGCAGCCTCTTACAACTCTCCGAGCTACCTAGTTCTCCGTCTTCATAACGTTACTATGTTCTGAGATACAAGATGTTACAAGGCATTGTATAGGCCCATGGTTCGGAGGTAACTACAAGCAGAAAAGGTAATAATAAGGCGGTGGCTGCGTCTTAGGAAGCCAAGTGACTCGGACAACTGTTGAACATGGTATGCCACATGTATGCCCGCGAAAGCACAATCTCTAGTTCTTGCTCTGTCCAATTGAGAGTCGGGAGATGCTGCAGGAACATCACCATCTCTTGGAAATCAAGCTTCCGAAGCTTGTCTGACCACTGAGGGAAGAATACATGGCGGTCAGAAAGTTGTCTTATTTTTTAGGGTGATAGTAGGCCAAAATTTGATGTTAACGCTCAAGAAAGGGGAAACAAACATCAGTTATATAAATTTACGGAGTTTCTGGGATTGAGGCAGTTTATCTTACTGTCAAAAGGAAGCTAGCAGCAATATAGACGAGAAAGTCTGGCAAAGCGTCACCTTCGGCAAGGTATGTGTCCCAAAGACGAGTGACCAGGTGGAATGGAATCTGCAAACGATGTCACGGGATATGGTTATGATGCATCTAGGAGGATGAAGGCAAGAGTTTTATGACACAGCATTAATTCATTGAGACCCTTTTTGCCTTTTCGTTTAGCATGCTTTATTTCATCAAACCTTTTAAGGTAAAAAGATGCCACTATCTTCTGGCAGTTCAACAAGGCAAACAAACAGCATTCACATAAATAAACAGTAAAGGAGTCAAAATTATTAACATTAATAGGGGTCATCAACAAACCTCGCGGATCAGAAGACAATTAAACCAACGGAAAGCAAATTGAAGGAACTCGAGCCCATGCTCCTCCATGTGCCTTGAAACAGGTTCTGCGTCAATAAATAAAATTTGGTTGGCATAAGTGAATAATACATAATGCAATTGAGACAACAATTTAGTTTAATTGAGCAGATACTAGCAGCAACTAGAAAACCTGTGATTCTTATCTGTCCAGCATTGACTGACATGCATAGAGGAAAATGATATATACCAGAACCAGAACTAAGGAGCATAACGCACCACTGGAATGAGGATGACGGATAATACAATGAGATTTTAATGAAAGCCCGGGGAAAATAGTGTATAGCAAACTGGGAAAAGAGATCATTATCAGCCTCAGGAAGACAGGAATGAAGCAAACAGGTTAGTATGCAGAATCCCGGGTTTCAAATATCACAAAGGACTCATGGTAACAATGCATTTGGAGTTTCTTTCCTAACACGATAAACTGAAAAGGCCCCTTTAATAGAACTAACAAAAAGAGTTTTATTGAGCCTCAACTAGAACAAAAGGCCAACAATATAGATCAATGTATCATCAGTGTAGCACAAAAGTAGCAAGAGGTACACAGTGAAACTCGAAACCTAGTCGGAATGCCACCATGCTGAAGAATGTTCATTTTCTCAAACATTTGGTAAGCCGAATGCCTGAATGTGATATGCCTGTAATTCTGTAACCAAATAATTTGACTTTTTATGAGCAAGAGACAAAGACATTTGCTCTCTGTGGTAACTGTGGTTGGCAGAAAAGTGGAATGTTACAACGAATCCTGTTTAATGATTTGGATTAGAATTGACTTTCATGACAATACAGATAAAATTGACCCAATTCTGTTCCTTTAGACATGAGTGAGATGTTCTCGATCTAAAGATTGTATCGATTTTCATGAACAGATAGAGAAGCTTGTAGAAAGTCAAGGATCAGAACAAACCATCAATCCTTCTGACTATTTCCTTAAGCTTGAACACAAGCCTTTGAATTCCAGGCTGAGCAAAAGTGTAATGGTCCTGCATACAATCAAGCAGCTTTGACAGACACCAATAGCAGTCAGCTTCTATATCACTCATTTTTTCGTGGGGTACATCAAGGGTTGACCAATCCTCAACGTTTCCATGCAAGTATTCTGACAAGAACACAACCAGGAAAGGTGTCACTAGATCATTTATTCCTTGAACATAGCCACTTGCAGGATGCCGAATAGCCCTGGAAAAATATAAATATAAAGAAATCAGGCTTTGTCCAAGTCATGTGAACCTCAAGTCGTAATTTCTTTTACCTTTATCCTAAACTGCCAAATTTATAAGCATGATTTGAAACCATAAACAGCCAATACAGATTATCTTTAGCCCTAGACTTTAATGATTGACTGTCTCTCTCCACTTCTGTTCCAAATCGAGCTACCCAAAGTCCAATTCCCAAATATTCACATATGAAATACAGTGTTTTCAGCATTAATCAGATCCCAGGGTACTAGATTGAAGACATGTTTAAATGGAACTACAAACAGACCGCAACAGGGAAACTGGAACAAGAAGTTGGGGAAAATAAGAGCTGAAAAAAGAAAATGGGCTGTATTCTGCACCCATGCCAAACTGAACCAAAAACCTAAACACCCCTTTCCCCTCAACACACACACACAAAGAAGAGAATATATACTTAAAAACCCAGGCATAAACTAGAACTGGTTCAGTTTAAGACATTAGATTTCAAAAATTGAATAAAATACTAATTCTGCTTTGTCCCTGTTTAAAACAGCTGTTTTTTAATTGTACCAAAACAGAACTGTTATTATAAAAACTATGAACCAATAACTGGACCGGATTTAATGGCAATTTTCAATTCACTATGTTCAACCCTAATATTAAATCTGCTTCTTTCAAGTTTGTTAAATGCTTGGAGAATCATACTCTGAAGATAGTTAATGATAGTTTCCAAAACTAGTTCAAGCACAAAAGCATCTCATTTACAAGGAATTTATGTTATATAATGCAATCGTAAAAAGATTTCGTGTTTTCAGGAGAAGATTTAAATTGAAGACGCCACATTCAGAAGAAAAGGAAGAACAAACCACGTATACAGTATCCGCTCCAAGGATTTCTGAATGGCTTCTTGCTGAAAGAAAGTTACATCAGGTACTGTTCTAGGGCAGTCAACCACAATCTACCAAGACATAAACAGTAAATAGGTGTTAAATAAGCACACAATGGGAAATTATATGAACTCTGCTACAGAATCGAATCATTACTAGATTTACCTGACGAAGCATGTTGACTTCATCATCGGAACGATCACTATCGGGGATATCATAATACTGTGCAACACAGTCAAGATACTCCAGGCGCTTCCTTCTCAAAACTCCCTCCCTTCTATCTGAATTAGGTGGTGCATACCCCTGTGGTCAGTTCATGCTTAAACTCTAAACAACGAAAACCATATTCATATATTCCAAAATGTACATACCAACACCATATATTAACAGACATCATGAATGAACACACATAAATCCATCCAATGTCCACATTAATTTAGCTAATGTAAACCTATATATCTAATAGGATTATACATACTGGGTTAAGGACCACTATTGAACAGCCTTGATAGGTTAATGACCAGGGAGGATTACCCAATTATACAAAGATAAAGATAAAATTAAAGACTGTTATAGAAAAAGTTCCATGAAATTTCAAGAGAAGATGGTTCCCACAGATGTAAGGTTTAGAACTGAACATTTGACTCTTAACTTTTTTCCTGTTACACTTAACTGAGCTTACTTACCAAGAGAAGTCTCCATACTGTTGGGCGCATATATGACGGCACACCATTCCAAGCTAGTCCACGCAACTTCTCTATCGCACAAAAAGCAAAAAGTAAAAAGAACAGTAGAACTACTTCATGTTGAAGTTAAAAAGATTACTCCCAAGTCAATGATAAAAAAAAATAATGTAAGATTACCATAAAGCAGATACTTTCAGTTTACAAAATAGCTCATTAACAAGATAATCTGTTATGAACTTGAAGTCTAAAAGTTCAAAAAAATTCTGGATTAGAGCTTAAAATGTTCATCACAAAAAGCACAAATTATTAAAGACAGAGGGAAAGAAAAAAAAGTTGAAGCAGACAAGACACCCAACAGACATGGTCCCATTCACAATAGCTTATCTTAACAGCTTAGAAGGATATTAACTTCAGTACAACTTACTCTACATTGTTATTCATGTGTTATTTATTATTTAATACGGAGTATCTTCTATCTGATGAACCAGAATTTAAAAAACTATGAAAAATCTTTTAGTTTCGTTTTAATCAACACAAATGAAGATGAACATGAAAAGAGGAGGGTGCATTTTATCAAAATTCAAAAGCATGACATGCAAAACAAATAAGAGAATAAAATGCTTCCCAATCAAATGAATATTCAAAATAATTGCAAAACTCATCCATGCAGAACAAATTATAAAAACACCCTGCTCAATTGCCCACAAGTCACGCCCACAAATTCTGCTAACAAGACGCCTAGTAAAGGCCAATATAACAATTTTTAACCCAAAACAGGGGACCTAATGATTTTAGTACAGGTAAGATTCTGATAGCCTCTTTGAAATAAAATTGTCTACCAAGAGTGAGGAAGCAAAAAAAGATCATAAAATCCACAAAATGCATTACAGGAAAACGCAAAATTGTTGCAGAATGATAAAAGGAGAACATATAATCTTACCCAATATGACAGTTGGAATAGAAAGCTCCTTTTTGAACTTCATAACCCTTGCAGAATCAGCAGCTGTTGTGTTGACCATGGTTTTCTGGGACTCTCTTGAAGTAAAATCCATATCCACTTTTTTTGTTTTGTTTTGATGGGAATTAGTGCTTGGACTATTTGTCATTGGTGACTGGTCCTGTAATATAAGATCACAATCATGATCCCCACAACATATAACTCAGCCAGGATAAGAGACAATGGCTTGCCTTCTCAGAACTTTCCCCTTGTTCACTAGGCCCAACATCATTTTCTGCTGAGTTCCTTTCGTATTCCCTAGGAGATCCCTGCAATCCCGAGTTATCCAAAGGGTCTGATCTCCGTGTCAATAGCACTTTACCAGGCAAACTGCGGCCTTTAGGTAACCTTATTACATAAAAACATGAAAGGAATCTTAAATAAGGTTTAATTCTGGCAATAAACAAACTGTTTCAAGTTTTATAATTCAGCTATAAGATGAACTTCTTGGCAAATGAAGAATTTGATGAAGAGAATAGTAAACTGTGAATAAGCAGTGCACTTTCACATAATGCGGGTTCATCTCAACAAACAGATATAAAGTCCAGCAAGTACAAGAAATCATGGAATGAATTCAAACAATTCCAAGGACTAGTCACTTCATAAGATATCCACATGTTATCTCATGCTTTCTTTATTCAAAGGAACTTTTACTTGAAATCATGGGAAGAAAGGAAAGTGATCCAAAATCCATAATATGAAGTTACAATCCAAAGCAGCTTGATGTGGGTTCTTCAAATACAGATTTTAGAAATTTTATTGTTAGTAATGCAGAGCCTGGTTCTCAGTGACTAACAGAGCCACAGTGTTAATTTATCCAAGAGAAAAGATTACAAAGAATGTACACTGAAAACAAAAATCAATTCTCGGATAAAATCAGAGATTGTAGCTATAGTAACAATTCCCAGGGTAGCTCCGCAACAAAATAGCAAGGTCGTATTGTCTTGTAGCTTGTCCACAGAAATTTCCTCATTGTGTATAAATGTCAAAAAAGCCTCACGGATTTCGATCAGTTTCCATCTGAATTTCTGTCCTCCTAAACTATCCCCTTCAACAAATGAATCAAATCACACGAATTGCTCGACCAGACGATTGGAACAAAAATTGAAAACAAATCAGATGGATATGTAAAGAAGAACGAGAATCGATGCACTCACATATTCATCACCGCAGGCGCCGGACGAGATTTGCAGGCAAAAAAATATGGGAGATTTTCCGGCGATGCCGAGGAAGACAGAGAAAGCCTGCATTACGCACAAGAAATGAGCGCATCACAATCAAATGAAAACCGAATTCGTCAAATAAAATCCAGATACACCAGCTAGAGATTCGCACGGCACCTTGATTGGGAGCAGAGATTCAGATCTGAGCAAAATTGCAGGTAAATGTATGCATAATCAAGCAGCGGTGGACAAAAATAGGGTCGGCGGTGCGGCCAGGAGTGACGGTGCTCGACGGCGTCACCGGGGATGATGTCGTCGCTGCAGCGCACGAGAGAGAAGGATTTGGGGAGAACCTGACGCCCGGACTTTGGACAATAGAGAGAGATCGGTTTGCTTTTCTTAGAAGCTGTTTCTCTTTCACTCGGCCGAACCGGCTCCGTTTGACTTCACCGGTTCGTTCCAAATTCGGTTCTTCTTATTTCGGCAAGACGAACGGTTATCGCGGGTTGAAATACAACGTTTTCAAGGCTTACGAGCTCAATTTTGTTTAGGGGAATTTGCCAAACATACACTTTTTTGGACAAATTGGGAAATTGTCCACCTTTTTAAATAAATTGGTGAATTGTCCGCTATATATACTAATTAAATCAGATCCCTAATTACATATCTCTCGATCTCTCCGGCCGCTCCCTCGAGCTCGCTCTCCCTCTCGCCGGATCTGGAGACGAAGCCTTCGACGTCGCCGCGAGATCTTCCTCCATCTCCGTCTATCTTCCTCCTCTCCTCCCGTTCGCCGCCGCCGCGCGCTCCTCCTCTCCTCCTGTTCGCCGCCGCTCTCGCTCGCTCCGCCTCGCACGCTCGTCGGAGAGATCGAATGCGACGGGATCTGGACACACGAATCACGGATCTCAGAGGAGGAAGGGGATCTCCAGCGATCGAGGAAGATCCAAGGGAGGTCGATATGGATCTGGTATTCCAGGAAGATCGATTGAGTTGCCACCTCTGGCCGGATCCATCGATTCCTCGCATCAAATTGAGTTGCTGCAGTTCGTGGCCAGATATGAAATTTGCTGATCATCTGAATCAAGAAATCATATCGACTGGTTTGGATCCATTACTGAGGAGGAGGCCGGAGGCCGAGCGGCCGGAGCGAGAGAGCGGGCGGAGGAAGCGAGCGAGGCAGCGGTGAGGTCTCCGGAGCGAGGTCGAGCGAGCGCCGGAGAGAGAGAGTAAGCGAGGGAGTGAGATTGGAGGCGGAGGCAGCGAGGCGGAGCCGACCGGCCTTTCGATCCTCTTCGCAGAAATCGGGAGGAAGGAGATAGTTTTATGTTAAATTACAAAAATCACCCAATGAATATGAGAAATTAAAAAAACTATCTATATTTTATTATGTGATCCATAATCTATATTTTTATTTTTATTTTTGCACAACAAAATGTTATATTTGCACAACATATGATTATATTTGCACAATTTACGGTTATATTTGCACGACAAAATGTTAAAAAAAAAAAAAAAAAAAACTAGACTTGCTTCAATTTATTCTGAATCGCTTACAGTTTATTGAGAAAGTATGAAATTATATTGAGATAAAATAAGATCATGTTGAGAATAAATTCACAAGTCTCGATTGTTGTGCAAAAATAACATATAGTTGAGCAAAAATAAGATGATGCTGAGCAAAATTTCACCAATCCCCCATGTTGTGCAATTATTGTCTATTGATGAGCAAAAATAAGACCATGTTGTGCAATAATCTATTAAAAAAGTATAAAATTATATTTACAAAAACTAAGATAATGTTGAGACACAAGTTGTGCAAAAATAAAGTATTGATGAGCAAAAATAAGAGGATGTTGAGCAATAATTTATTGAGAAAGTATGAAATTATGTTGAGATAAAATAAGATCATGCTGAGAATAAATTCACAATTCTCAATTGTTGTGCAAAAATAACAAATAGTTGAGCAAAAATAAGATGATGTTGAGCAAAATTTCACCAATCCCCCATGTTGTGCAATTATTATCTATTGATGAGCAAAAATAAGACCATGTCGTGCAATAATCTATTAAAAAAGTATAAAATTATATAGATAGTTTTTTTAATTATCATATTAATTATCATATTAATGGGGTAAGTTTTGTAATTTAACAAAAATTCCTTCTTCAACCTCTATAAAGCCGATGAACCCGGAGGAGATGTCGCTCCGGCCGCTCACTCCGGCCACCTCGCTCGCACCGCTTGCCCGCTCCGACTGCTCGACGTCCTTGACGATCGCACCCGACTCCACCGACCGCTGGAATTGGAGATCTCGGATGTATCGCACAGATTTGGATTGCGCTTTCGCTGGAGTCCACCTCGCTTGACCTGGCTAATCGACGAAGTCCGCCTCGCTCCCTCGTCATCACGATTTCGCTGGAGGAGAGGCGGAGATTTGAGGGGGAAGAGGAGACGGAGAAACAGATATGAGATTTGGACATGGCTCAATCGCTCGCTCGGCCTCCCTCGCTCCCTCGCTCGCTCGCGATCTCAGAGGAGATCTCCTCTGAGAGTATGTTGTGCATGTGCAAAAATAACTGTATGTTGAGCAAATATAACCGTAAGTTGTGCAAATATGACCCAAGTCTAGTTTTTCTTATATTTTTTTTTCATTTTATCGTGCAAATATAAGAGTACGATGTGTAAATATAACCGTATATTGAGCAAATATGACCCAAGTGTAGTTTTTTTTTTAAAAAAAAATTAACATTTTGTCGTGCAAATATAAGAGTACGATGTGCAAATATAACCGTATGTTGAGCAAATCTGACCCAAGTCTAGTTTTTTTTATATAATAAAATATAGAATTGTTTGTAATTTCCAAATTAACGGTGTCAGTTTTGTAATTTAATAAAAGTTTCATCCTCAACCTCCCTCCCCGAATCAGACCCGACGTCCTGCGGCCTCCTTCGCTCCGGTCTCCGCCGCTCGCTCCCTCCCTCGCTCGCTCGGCCTCCGCCTCGCCGCTGCCTCCACTGAAGGAGCGATCGAATGATTTCAGATCTGAACTACTCGCTCGCTCACTCCGTCACTCGCCACCACCTCCGGCTCGCTCCCTCCGCCGCTCGCTCTCTCCCTCGCTCTATCGGCCTCCGCCTCCGCCTAGCACAGATCTCACAAATATGGAATTGCACAGATCTGGAATCTCCACCGGACCACCGATCTGGAATCGCACAGATTTGGAATCTCCACCGGACAACCTCCCACAAATCTGAGCACAACCGGCCGCTGTCGCTCGCTTGACGTGGATCTGATGGACAGTAGAGCCGGATTCGGACAACCGTCGCTCGCTCGATCTCGCCGGAGAGGGAGAGAGCAAGAGAAAGCGAGATCAATTGAAGAAAGCGGCGTCCGGCGTCCGGCGTCCGGCGAGGAGGAGGAGGAGCGAAAAGGAGGAGGAGCGGCGTGATACAGATCTGAAGGAAGGAGAAAGGGAACGGGGATAGAAGGAAGGGAACGGGTTATATAGCGGACATTTTGCTAATTTGTCCAAAAAGGTGGATATTTCACCAATTTGTCCAAAAAAAATGCCTATTTGGCAAAAAAAAAAATTGTTTATCATTACTTGTGCCATTTAATGTTTTTAAAATCCGGTTTAACCATAACCAATGATCGCTTAGTGGTAAAGAAGAGATAAACCTTAGAATTTCTTTAACGGAGGGTAAACATACAGGAATACTAGAGATTTTAATAATAAGAAAATGAAATAATGGGCTGAGCGATATTTGGGGGTATCGATACTAGGTTGTGAAAGTAAATGGTGTGTTAGGGTGAGCTAGCGAGTATTTATTTTTTTGGGATGATGTGATGTGGACCAGAACGACGTCGCTTCCAATGGAGCAAGAAGGAAACGTTGTGATTCAAACGTTCAACTGAACTGAAGTCAAGGGGGTTTCTCTCTCTTAGGAGAGAGAAACTCTCTTTTGTGCAAATCCAATCATTGAGAAAGATGAACAAATACCATAGGTCTCCGATTCGAACCCCGAAATGGCCGCTATTTATTTACCAATTCAAGAAAGATGAACAGATAATGCTTTCCGGCAACTATTCACCGTTAACCTAGCGTTGCGCCGCCCTCCAAATCCACCTGACCAAGGCTTCCACCACCAAATTGTTTAGTAAAAGTTATCGGTAGCCTTCCAATTTCCAAAACCCCCAAGTGGATTCAAAGATTTATGGCTCTCCGTCCTCTTCCTCCTCTAGCGGACTCTCCCCGTTGTGGTCGGTGGTGCTGGGCGGTTTCCCTCCTCAGCCTTCAGTCACTAGCGTTTGGGGCCGGGGGGGGGGGGGGGGGTGCCTTCATCCCTGACTTCGGCCTTGTGGTGATTCGGTTGTCTTGAGTATCCCCTCCCTCTTTCTGGGTGGCCACTTGCCCGTGTGTGTGTCCGACGGCCATTTTCGCCGCCTTCCTAAACCCTCTGTCATACCTCTTGACTCTTGTATTATCCCTTTTTTGGTTGCGGCGGAGGCTGTTTTGGAGTGTCGGGATCTCGATTCTGCCTCCATCTCCTTCCTCTTCCTCCGACCGATTGCAACTTCAGTCCTCCGGGGCTGCGTTTTGATCTTTGGTGGTGGCGGGGTTTGCCTCGGCATCCTCTTCCCTGGATCCCCTCCGCTTCTACTGTTGTAATTCTTTACCTCTAGGCTTCTACTCTTCGCCCGGTCTGCCCCCGCTGGTCCTCCACCGGTGGTCAGCCGTCCGTCTCGGACTCCGGGGTTGGGTTGGGTGTACAGTTCAGTGGGAGGTGGGTGAACAAACGAGCTAGCCTCCTGCTCTTCTTAGCCCCGGGCTTGCCTTGGGCCCTAAGGTGACCCGGTATTAGTGGATTTGGCCCGGCTTGTGTTCTTTGGGCCCAAGACAAACTTAAAAATTATAAATAGATAAAATAATTTAAAAGTAAAAATGTTTAAATATTTATATAAATATAAATGTATTTTTATATTTATATAAATATTTATTTGTTTTTATTTTTACATTTACAAACCCACCCGAAAGGGCTTACCCGAAAAGGGTTTTAGTAAAACCACCCGAAAGGGTTTGACTAAATCCCGCAAGGGCTTGACGATATTCTTGTAGGTGAAATCTTAATGGCGTTTTGTTAGAGCAGCTTGCGGCTCTGCTTCCGATGTTTCTATGAGGTCTTCTGCTTGGTTGGGGGGTGTGGAGTCTAGAGTCGGGACTGGCTGGGTTCGAGGTGGTGCGCTCAGGGCGACTCCGTATCCGGGATTGAGTTTCCTTGGAGTTCGTCTGCACTACCCACACGAGATAGAGTCCTGCTATACTGCTGGCCCGCGGTGCCACTGTTCGGTGGTGCTTGACTTCGTTCTTCGATGGCTTCCTCAGCTTTATTGGAATTGGTCTTCTTGGATCGCCTTGTTGTAGAGTTTATTTCTACTTGTTTCATTTCGCTTGTTATCTGTATTACTGTATTTTAGGTTGTACGTTTGACGGTTCGCCGTCTGCCGACTTTGTCGGCCTCTCGAGTCAGGCCTGTCTGACCTTCGATTTTTTACCAAATAAAAAAAGGAAACGTTGTGTTGCACACGAAAAGCAGTTATTGCGACCTGACGGTGGGAGTCATGTGTCGACACCGAATTCGCGTGCAGAGAGGGCAACTGTATGGGAGACACGCGTGCAGAGATGGACGACTAGGATTTGTCCTATGTGAATATGTTTTACATATTTAAATTACATATTTCGGTTTTAAAAATGTAAGAAAATGTATCATAATACTAGATTCATTTGTATCTACATGTAGACATCAATTTCAAATATGTTTGACTATATTTAAAAAAAAAACATTTCTCTTCGATTATAATTATGCAAAATAAAATTGAAAAATTAAATTTTACTGTAATTAATTTACATTGGCAGAATAAATAATATAAGAACATGAAATAATTATTAGGTAAATTACACATAACCACCCATAAATTATAGTACTTTTCACATAACCACCTATAAAAACTTAAATTACAATAAACCACCCATAAATTTGACATGTTTTCATAAGACCACCCACACATTAAACCTCTATTTGTTTCGTGTAAAATGACTAAAATACCCCTAATTTAAGCTTATTTGTTTGTATTTTGTAAAGGAAAAATGTTGCATGTATATAAGTGTTTGGATTCCAATGGTATTATATTTATAATGCAAAATAGACAAGGTCGTTTTTGGTAAACAAAAAATTTAAGGTACATTAAGGGTATGTTTGGATTCCGTAATTTATTAATTATATATAATGTAATAGTTTTATCCCAATGTATCTGATTATTTGGTTAAATTACTATTTTACCTCAATTTTTATGAGATTTTTAGTTATATAACCAACTACTCACATAAACCGAGGTAAATAATTAAATTATAATTAAATGGAATGGAATTCAAACCCATCCTAAATACTTCAACCAATATATATGAATATATCTAAATTGGATTTGCAACGTGAAGAGTTGAGACTTGCAATAGCCTCTAATAGTCTCATTCTTCAAATTTGAATAAGATAGGGACAAACTCTAAAATAAAACAAGATTATTGCTTTAAAAGAAGGGTAAATGAAATTATATCATTTAAAAAAATAAGCTAAGCTTATACATATCAGTTGACAAATTAGCCGAACATGAATAATTTTATTATAATTTATCATTTTTAAAAAAGGGTAAAAGTGAAACTATTATTTAACAAATGAGAAGTCTTATTAAAACAAATTATTGCATTAATTAAATACAAATAAACTTAAACAAATCATTGCATTAAATAAGAATAAGCTTGAATTAAGGATATTTTAATCTTTTTAAACAAAACAAATAGAGGTTTAATGGGTGGGTGGTCTTATGAAAAGATAACTAATTTATGGGTGGTTTACTGTAATTTCAGTTTTTATTGATGGTTATGTGAAAAGTAACATAATTTGTGGTTGGTTATGTGTAATTTACTCATAATTATTTATGAAAAAAATATTCGTTAGTATGTGGAAGTTGGTATGAACACCTTTTCCTATAAATACATATATACCATTATCATTAACAATTTTTGAACTCTATAATAAGAAAGAGGCGAGAGCCTCTCTCTCCTAAAACCAAATCCCTAACCCAAGCTCCAGTTGGGGTGGCCTAGTGTAGAGGCGGATCCAAACGGGGGCATGTGAGGGCACATGCTCCTACTCTCATCCGGTGAACCCCCTATATATATATTCTCCTTGTCGATAGTTTCGTTTTGATATATAATACGCATTAATCCGATATCCGAGTAAAAAATTACGAGTGTTTGGAAATTGAAGGTATATTAATCACTTTAAATCTTATTTAAATAACTCACAATGCTTTTATATTTTATTTAGATTGACAGATCTTTGAAATGAGAGGTTATATTACTCATTCGACAATTACATAAGAAATTACGGAAGTTTAAATGAGGGAAAATGTCAAATTTTCTACTTTGCAAGATATTAATGATGTGTTCTAAAAAGATGATCGATGTAGGAATTCACAAAGCTTTTGACTTGGTATGTCATCTCATCGTGTTACCGGTTGCAAAAACTATATTAGAAAGATCTTTCTCAGCTATGGGTATTATCAAGTCATATTTGCGCAACAAGATAAGAGAAGATTTTCTCTCTGAGAGTTCTGTCTGCTAAGTTGAAAAAAGATATTTTCAAACACAATGATAATTAATGAGGTTATCGTTTAACATTTTTAGGGTATGAAAAATCCATAAAATGGATTTACTCCTGTCAAGTTGAACTATTTCATTATAAAACTCTAATTAGCAATGGCGAATTTTTCGTACTAGTGAACTCTTTTATTTTTTTATCGCTATTTTATAGTGTTGAAGACGTTATGTATGGTACGAGTTCATGTTATTCATTGTCTTGTTCTTTCTTCAACAATTTCTGATCTCTAGTGGACCTCTCAGTCGGATTCCGCATATTATTAGGAAGATCGGGATCTTTAGAAAAGGCTTTATAAAGCTTTCGTCTTAATTCATATTTAGCTGCGAGCAATCTACGTTTGTGATCTCGTATATTTCGCTTTTCTGACATCTTATGGAGTTTCGCCTTCATCTTTTTGCAAAAAGCCGCTCCACGGTAGTAAAGTCTCATCTTGTGTGTTGGTCGAACTGACAATAGTCACATTGAACCCTCGAATATGTTCGAAGATCTCGAAATGATCTTCCAGTTCCGGGCTTTCCCCGTTCTCTTCCCCTATCAAGATATCCCCCCTTCGTCAAAGAAAGATTGAGTTACTCATCTAAAATTCAAGAGAGATGTCCTGAACCGCTAGACGATGGGGGCATACTTGTCAGACCGCCATCATACTATAAGCATAGTATCAACAATTTTTCAAAATTGTCTACATCACTTCAATTATCACAATAAAGAGGGGTTGGTGTGAAAAGAACACCCCTTAATCCAATATCAATCTCCGAAATGAGTCAAATAGCTTAATGTTATCTCGCGATGTTTCATTTTCTCCCTTTTTCGCTCTTTTCTCTTTAATGAATGACCCAACATTTTTATTTCTTATAACTTAGAAATTCCACTTTCACTTAAAAGAAGAAGATAAAGACCTCTTCTGGTTTGAAAAACCCGCTGTGAATCTTCTTTTCGATTATAAACGATGGAAGCTCGACTAATCAGTGATCCCTGAGCCTACCTAACACGGATGTCCCTGAAGAGATTGGTTGATCGGGAAGCTCAGGCAGGAGTAAGACATTCCATACAAATCTTTTTGATCCGCTAGCTGGTGGTCTTCTCAAATCCAATTTTTTTTCCTTTTTCGCCGGCAGGATGAAGCTTCACTGTTCCCTGGGATTGGCTTTGGGCCTTTCCTGCGCAGCTTAGTTGGAAGGCGAAGAAGGCCCCCTTCCGGAGGGGCCCGGAGATGTTGTATCCGTATCGGGTAGAACCTTTCTCACCTACGCTATTCTCAAATGGGAGATCGGGATCGGTATCGGGGGGGGGGGGGCTTTCTTCTCTTAAGAAATTGAGAGTTTGATCGAGGACACTTCTCCCCAATATGAGATAGATTGCATCTATAGTCAGAACTCTAACTGGGCCAACCAATACATAATGATGTACCGGAAAATACAATATTTTTGTTACTTGACCAACCATCAGGAGACGCAAATACGACAGGTACACTAATCAGTAAAATGGATGAAGTAGCAATTAATGCAAAAACCGCCAATTAGTACTATTATTATACCTATTAAAGCGATTAGATTTCGTATAGAAGGAATGATGACCAAAAGAGGAAAAAGTCGAGCTACAAGAAAATAGCACACCAGATGGATCATTCAATGGAAAGTCGAAGGCGAAGAGTTAACACCTCCTAAGGGTTTATCATCGGTGTGCCCCCACCCTCTTCAGGTTCTGGCTCTGCCATTAGCCTAGTGGTAAGGAGCAAGAGGATGGGTAAGGAGGTCCCGGGTTCAATCCTTGCCTCCGCCTCTTTCCTTGGGTGAAAATTCAAGGTTTACCTTTCTCCCTACAAGTGGGTCGAGCCGGTCGGCATAAGCCGGTTTATCTGGTACGTGGCTCTTGCCGACTGGGTCACGTACTCGGGGTTTACCACCGAAGGTGGGTTCCTCGTCATCGAAAAAAAAAACCTAACTCAAATACCACTTCCACCACCTCACCACCGCCATCAACACTACTCAACAAACACCACCACCACCTCTTCTCGGTCTTGACGCCTAGCCACCACCATCCCCTCACCACCGCCACCACAACTATCCTCCACCACTATCGTACCGGACCAAAATCAGCTCGTCAATGCCGCACCCATCAAACACGGTGAATAGTCTAATAGGCAATGAATAATACTCTATAGGGGGGATTAATAGAGTATGCACGTTTTTTCACAAAACAAAAACTTTTTCACAGTTTTTCTAAACAGTTTGTCAAGGCCTTGATATGACCATCAAAACTTGACAAATTGAAAACCGAGATTATATAGTAAATGCAGAATAAATTAATAAATGAACACACAAATTGTTAATGAGGTTCGGCTCGAACTTGGCCTACGTCCCCGCCTAGGGTTATCCAACCCGTGGGATTCAAATGTTTCTTATTTCACTTCTTTAGAGCCCTAGAATATCCTAGAAGAACTTCCCTATTCTAGCAACTTAACCTTACAAGTGAAATAAAAGCCCTAGAATATCCTAGAAGAACTTCCCTATCCTAGAAGAACTTGGCCTTTGTTCGAGTATGGAATACTCCTAGTGCAAGACAAATGACTTGTATAATACACTCAAGTGTTTCCCTCAACTCTAAAAAATAGACTAACTAAGATCTATGAGAACTTTGAGAGAGAAACTTTGATAGAGAATGTTATGAAGACTTTGATCGCTTTGAACTTGTACCGCAATGTTGTGTGTCGATCTTCTTCTTGCATTCCTCTATATATAGCCGTTCCCAACTTCATAGAGAGAAATGAGAGCCGTTTGAATTTGAATTTCTCCAAAAATTTTCTTTTCACATAACCAATTCGCAATCATCACCATATCTTCAATTTAGCCAACCATGCATGCCTCCAGAAAATTTGATTAGAGTGATTTGTTAGAGCCAATATCATCGAGTGTTCTTAAATAGACTTTGAGCATAATCCTAAAAAACTCTCAATATCCAAATAAAACAAGCTAGGAAAGACACATATATATAATCGATCTGATTTGATAAACCTTAATGCCTAATATAGAGGTTCATATACGTAAACGAATATGGCCCCAAGCACTTGGCCTTATAAAAATTTATGCATTAAAACAAATAATCATATAAACCATACAATATAGAATGTACAAGAGCAAACATTTTGGCCTTGGTTCGTTTCAAGACCTTGAAACCAAGTCCTAGTTTTGTCTTTCATCATCCTTCAACATTGACCTGCAGGTTAGTATCTCAAGGCCTTACAATCAAGGTGGAGTCTTCACACGACATCTCCCTTTAACCCCGCCTTCTTTTTCTCCTCCGATGGCCTCCAACATCGATCCACCTTCCCCTTGCTAAACCCCTAACCCGATGACCCCCCAAAAACCTAGGTTTCGGTTTCAATCTTCTATCTCCCCAATCTTCCTGTGATCCCTTCAATCGTTTCTGTGGTTCTCTTTGTCCTGAATCCGCCGGTTACTCCTTAGCTTCCGCTGCTCTCCGTGGCCGCCTTCGCATCAGCCTGGGTGGGCGTCCATGGCTAAGATTATCTCGCTCCTCCTTGGTCTTTGGGGCCCAAGCTTCGGTTCCTTTGGGCCCAAGGTTTTGTTGGAAAAAAAAACACCTAAAAGGGTTAAAACCACTCTTTGAGTAAACCCTAAAAAGGCCTAAATCCCAAAAGGGTTTGAATAACCAAACTTTTTTATATAAATATTCCCGCTAGGGATGAACAAATTGCTCGTTTGGGTTTGAATAAAATCCCGGTCGCCTGAATGGGATTACTGGTGCGTCTTCGGTGGTGGTTCTCAACTGCAAGTCTGGTTGTTCTTGGCGTTCTCTTTTTCAGTTGGGGCTCTAGTGTCCGATTTCGGGTCTTGCTGGGGTCGAGACGGTGTGTATCGAGGCGACTCTGTGATACAGATATTTCCTTGGAGGATCATCTTCACTGCTCACAGGGACTCTTGATTTACCGCTGACTCACGGTGTCGATGTTTGGTGGTGCTTGGCATCGGCTCTTAGTCTATGTTTTCCCCAGCGTATTCGGGCTTGGATCGCTTATTTCGACTGCATTTGTGTGCTTTCCACCGTTTTTACTACACTTTTTTATGCTTATTATGTTTTATGCTCTGACGGTTCGTCGTCTGCCGACATAGTCGGCCTCTCGAGTTGTCGGGTCTGTTCGGCTCTCGAATTATTTCCTTATCACAAAAACACATATACCATTATTAAAAGGGCAATACACACCATTTTCACTCTTCACCATCTTCGGCATCATGGATCCATCTCAAAATCATTCTGATAATGTCTTCTTCTTTACGAGGAGTATAGGAAACCAAACCAAGAGGCATGATGGCAAAAAGTCAACCTTAATGTCTCTAAGTTTGTTGGTTGTTTAATTTTTAGGAGGCAAGTCGTAAGAGAGCATATCTGGTGAGGCGGATAACGACGTCCTCATGAGGGCACATGAACTCTATGCCTCTAGAAGTGATGGGAAGCGATTCAAAGAAGAACATGCATGGCTAGCATTGCGTGATGAGCCCGAGTGGAGTGTCAATTACTTAGAGATGCAATGCAAGCATTGTGATAGAGCATGATTAGTATTGCATTATAGATTGCATTTAGCATAGTTTAGTTGTGAATATTGCATATTTTAGTTACATTTACATAATCACATGTTGAGTTGGAAGAGGCGGAATCTACACAATTATATGGTTTATTTCAAGCATTTTGGATTCACGGTGAAATGAATTGGAGGAGAGCAAAAAGAAGCTAAAGAAGATGCCTTAGAAGCTGGTGAAGTCACGGGAGAAAGAAGCTGGAAAATCGTTGGCTGCCCTTCAGTTAGCCTAGCTGCCCCGCAGTTCAAAGACCAATCCAAAGGATTTCGCTGATCGTCGGCCGCCCCGCGGGCTGCGGTAGCCGCCCCGCGACCCTTGCAGAAACGCAAAATCAGAACCGGACTTAATTAGGGTTTTTATGTTATTTCTTGGCCGACTCTCTAAAGGCTTTTAAAAAGACATTTTTAGGTTATTCTTTCATTCACATTATGCACTTTAGAGAATTGTTGAGAGCGTCATTGAGCATGAGCAACTAAACTCTCAAGATTTTGCCTACAGTTTGGATCTTTGATTGTTGAATTGTGAGCTTCTTAATCTAGTTCTTATTCATTTCGAATGTTTTGACTTCTTTGCGCTTAATTCCTTGAATGTGTTTTATTCTCTCTGACTTGATCAACTAGTTAGAGTAGATTCATTCAATTGCTAGGGTTGTGTAGATTTCTTGTAGCGAACCTTAACCCAAGTGGCAATCATATCTCTTTAGGACTCGTATGACTAATTGGATGTGTAGGAAGTTGAATATATGTTAAATATCGACTCGTAGCTTGATATTGCATATACCTTGGTTAATTCATATTCTTAATGCTATCTCTAGGTTAAATCTTAACCGTGTTGGGTTATTTAGAGATAAGAATTACTAGGACTCGTAGGACTAGTAATTTACCTAAGATCTGGACAAGGACATTGATAGGAAAAGACAAGAACTAGAGGCTGAAACAAGGATCGAATTCATCAATCGAAGTGATAAATTATAGGTGAACCTAATTCTCTCTACTGCATTCTAAACACAATTTACATTGTTTGCTTGTTTCCGCTTTGATAAAAGGCGGATCTTTTTCTCACCAAAACCCCCATACTCTTACATAACGATTAGACTTGCACTTGAATTGAATAGATTTCCCTGTGGATCGACCTCTTTCTTACCAACTATACTAGTTGTGAGTTTGATTATTCTTTGGCATGAACAACGACAGGTTTTCCTCCTGTCACATTGAGAACTCCAAAAGATCTCGCTCTACTGGTGGAGGGAATACCCCAAGTTCAAATACTCCTTCGAGTGTCTTCATTGTCAACCCTATAGGTATCAAGAATCTAAAAGAAAAGGAAAGAAAGAAATGTCTTCCGATCAAGCAAATGTTCAACAGATTACTGAGGAGGATATGCACGAGTATATACAGTGGAGGCAACAACTTCGCGATAGTAGTATACATCATCAGCTTAGGGAACACTTGAAGGAACACATTTGGCAAACATTTGGGGTCCAAATCCTCTGTCCCCGAATTTGTCCCCTTACCCTGTCTCTCCTCACATATTTTTTCTTTTTCTTTTTCTTTTAGTATTTAATTTAATTTACTTTTAAATTTAATTGGGAGTTTGTGAGGGGGGACGGGTGAGGAGGACAAGGAGAGGGGACAGAGGATTTCGTTCCAAACATTTGGGGCCAATCGTGGAGGCAATTAGTATTTTTTGATTTTCGAATTACGTTTTGTTATTGAAATGCTTATGAAGTTTATGCATTGTCTTTGGTATAACGTCCTTTTGTTTATTGAATTAATGCTGCCTTTTTTTCCTGAGTTATATATAATTCGCACTATTTAGTTTATAAATAATATTAATATTTTAATAATAAAAAATAAATATAATAATATAATCGAGAATGAAAATAATTGTTAGAGAGGGGTATATTTGTAAATTGAATTGGTAGGAAAAGATGGGTTTTGAGATATTATTGATAAAATAGGAAAAAAATGAGAATGAGAGATGTTAGGATGATGGTGCTAGGATCATCTGGCGGAAAGAGAAGAATAATCCCCATGGGTTTGAATTTATTGGATCAGGTGGAAGAGTTGAACTTTTGGCCAAGTTATTATTTTTTATTGAGTTAACAAAACTTTATTTTTCTAGATTTTAATTTTATTTTAACAAACTGAACCATGGTTTTTTTTTCTATTAATGAACACTCTTAAGTCTTAATCTTAGAAAATATATATTTTTTAATACTATTAATTTTTTCTTTCAATAATATAAAAGTGATGCAAATAATTATAGCAATGTTGTAAATTAATATCAATTACAGCAAGATTAAATGTAATTATAAGACGATATATTTTACTAAGAAATTAATCTAGAGATAAATACATCTTTCAACCAACAAATAATCTATATAAATAAAATCAATGTTTTTAAATATTTATCAATTAATAATTTGGTAAGTGCATCAATTAAGTAGTTAAATTTATATTTTTATCAATTAATCATATAGATAGATAGATAGAAACAAATTAATGATCTTAAATATTTATCTATTAATATTTTTGGTAAGTGTATCTATGAAGTAGTTTAGATAGATAGATAGACCATTGCAAAATAGATACACTTTCCTTTTTTACAATATTTATTTTATCTTTGGATACTAATAAGAGATTTAATTATGGAATTAAATATATTTAAATACTGGATTTGTTTTTATTAAATAAGAGCATTGTTTCATCTAGGGTTATACATCACCACTCTCTCCGATTCAGCGTCTCTGTCCCCGGAGAGTTGGAGGTTGCGCTCTCGGACGTTGGTGGTGTAGCGCCGAGATGAAGGTGTGGACGTTGGCCGCCTCGGTGATCTCGTTTTCCGGCGATGTTGGCCCAGGTGCTTTCGTTGAAGAGGATGGGCTCTTGGCTGACCAAAGCCATCTGCTGGAGGCAGCTTATTTTCAACTTTTGGATTTCGACTCCGTCTATGAGAACATTTCCAGAGTCCGGGTCGTAGAATCGCTCGATCAAACTGATAGCATTCGATTTCGAAAGCGGAAGCGGGATCGAAATACACTGTTGGCAACAATGTTCTCATACAGACGGGGTCGAAATTCGAAAGCCGAAACTAAGCTGGCTGAGGCAGCAGATCGATCGATGAAGGTCCAAGAGCACATCCCCTTCAACGAGAGCATCCAGGCTAATGCAAAATCCTTCCACCAACAAATGCTATCCGGATTTTTTGACTCCGGCAACCTTCGGCTCTAATTCCACTATTGGGAAAACAGGTAGTTAACACTCTATTACATGTATGATTCAGTTGGTTTTATTGATCATTGAATCATTTTCAAGTTATTATCGTTTCCTACGAATTCATCCTGTCTTGATTTGAATAGATTAAAAGTCGTACGAGATTAGGTTAAGATTTAACAAAGAGATAGCAAATAGTTCGAAGAAGCCCTTTGCAGTTCAATTAGGATATGATGGTACAGTATCTTGGAAACAGTAAGAGAAACACTAGTATTTGTATAGCACTGTACTGTACTCCAACCTTCACCCAAGCATCAACCATTTTTAATTCAATTAGATGAACATCGATCAGTTTACTTAGACTTGTTGAACTGTATTTGTTTGAGCACATCTCATCAATCATCAATGTAAGGATATCAATTTATGATGCCTTCAAATCTGGCATCTTACAACAAAGATATCGAACCAAAACAGTCATCTTTGAATCCTAGGTATCATCATCGATCTTCTAGTAAAAGTTTACCAAATATAGGACAATCACAACAAGCGAAGCTGCAGAATATTACTAAATCAAATTAACTGGCCATATATGTGATTATTGCCCCCATTTATTCCATTAATTGCATCTGTCATTACGCATATTACCAATAGAACCACAAATTAGCACATCACCCCCTATGTGTAATTTTTTTTTTATAAAAAAAGTAAAATAATTTTATTGGTTGACTTTTTTATGATTTTATTTTCCTTTTTATTTTAAATAAATTGTATTTGAATGGTACGTAAAAAATACACATTTGATCAATATAATAAATTGTTAAAAAGTGATGTGTATGTTTACCTGCAAATGTGTATATTTTGTCCAAAACCATCGTGGATTAATAAAGAGTAATCTTTTTCCAGTGGACAAAGTTACCAAATTTCGCAAGGCAAAAATACAAAGGTAATCACACTACATGTAATGGGCTTCATTGACCAACCCATACATTTGATTTTCATTTTATACAAGCTGTAAATTTAATTGGCAGGATTTATATTCTAACATATGAATCCAAGACTCATATAGACTGCATACTAAGAGTAGGTTCCGCCCACAAAAATAGAACTTAAGGGTTAATTTTTGCAAACCCACCCTATCAAATACATAATCTCACAAAATCACCCTTTTAGTGGAAATTTACACGAAATCACCATTTTGATCAGTGTCGTTTCTGAATTCACATGGGTATCCGGAGCAATTAGCACCCGACTAATCCCATGAGCTAGAAAGGCTAAATTTAACGATCAGGTAAACCCTTCAGTGGCCACGCCCGCGGGACCTTACGGGTTGAACCAACTCGAAATGGTTTACGGATATTGTTTCTCCTTAATAACCTGAAATGACATATTTTACAAAGCTATCTCCCGGGTAATTTTGTGAAAAATGACATATTTTGGGAACAATTTCAAATAAACAACCCTAAAAAAGAGGCCAGCAAAAAGAGCACTAAGGAGGGAGCTGGTTGGTAGCAACTAGCTAGCTAGCCTCCCAAGTCAAGATGTTTGAACCACCCTTTGATACTTTGGGAAGCTGATAGGTGAAGGGAGTGGCCCATCTAAGCTGTCAAGGCCCCTCTTTTTGTTATTGCCGGTGTTGTTGTTGGGATTGACCATACAACAATTATTGCTGGCTATTGAATCTTGGTGTGCTAACACCCTTGGTGGCACCGGAGAGCTAGGCATTCTCACCGGCGGTATCTCTATTCGCTCGAGTTGGGGCGGCGGCCTCTCCCACTGCGGCAGTTGCCCCGCCAGCATCAGCGTTTCGAGCGTTGGCCCCGCCTCCATCACTGCCCTCAATAGCCTCCCTTTCTCCGGCAATGGCCCTAGCTTCCCTGCAACCAAATGGAAAATCTGTTAGAGATGCTCTAAGACCTTAGTTGGTATCAGGAGTTGATATCTGATATCTTTGTGTTGTCACATTGTGACAGAGATAGTACCTAAAGCCGCGACAATATATGATAGTGTAGGAGAGGGGGGTGTTGGTAATTGGGGGTTAATAGGCTCTGATATGACGCTTTCATCGCTATCGGAGGAGGAGAAGCTAGCGGCGTTAGTGGTGGGACCACTAACACCGTTAGCCGGAGTAGCTTGTGGGATAAGCTGGAGTTGTTGTTGCAAGCAAAGCTTCTCAATGAGAAGCTTCTGGGATTGATGGTTGGCTTCGTCTCGCTCTTTGAAAGCCGCCACTAGAAGATCTCTCATTCGAACAATCTCGCCGTCCTTCCTTGAGAGCTCGTCTCGGGCTGCTAGGACCGTAGCCTCGAGCTCCGCTGTGGTATGGGCCAGTAGCCTTTTCAGCTCAGCCTTGTCCTGTTTCAAATGCAAGCCAATTTTCGTCGTCTTCTCCAAAGGGTGAAAACCGAATGGATATAAAACAATCGGAGAAACCGATTGCTGTTAAGGGATCGAATCGGGTTATTACCTCTTGTTCGCCGTAGTGAAGCCAGCCAAGAGGGCTGCATTGCTCCATTGCTGCCGAGAAAGAAGCACCTGAAAACAGGGGAGCTAACTAGCAGTATGTACTTAGCAAGTGATTTTTTTTGGCAAAAAAAAAAATTTGGTTTGTCAAATTCATTTTCCTTTGGCAATTGCTTATAAAGGGGGAAAAGTGGCTACGTGGCCACTGTTTGCTTTTGCAAAGACAACCTTTGGTCTTTATTGGGATTAATGAAGGGGAAAAAAAAAAGGATTTACCAGGTGTGTTATTTACATCCTTTGGTCTTTGTTGAGGGAATGTTTCTATTAACATGCTCTTACTATAGAAAGAATATACATGTAAAAAAGGATGGACATGCACTATCAAGAGCAAGCAAACATATTGGGGTGTTCTGAGTTTTTCTTTCATCATTGTTGATTTGTGTTTTATGTGTATTATATGTCTGGTAACTTAAGAGATTGATGAATCGGTAGAGAGATTATCTATCGACTCATCAGTCTCTTGAGTTACCAGACAACATGTTGTATGGTATCTCAAATTTTTACCTAATAAAAAAATATTAGGCACGAAAAACCTTACTAATATTGAAATAGGAGGCGTAGAGGAACAAAAAATTAAAACAAAAGACACACAACATCTCCCAGTTTTCTTACATCACATTACCCTCCTCTGGCATAAATGACGATCTATGTGAGTCCCAAAACGACCAAATCCTGCTCAATCGCCTCTTTTTTTATTCACAAAATTTATACATTTGAAATAACTTATTGAAAGGGGCAAAAATGGTACAATAAAAGCTCAAAGTCATAACAAACCCTAATTTCCATTATTTAAGTTTAATCAAAGTCAGTGCTAGAATATTAAGTTATTGAGCCACTATATCATACCAAAGTTCTAATTTAAGCATTGGAAACTCAAGGGGATTAAGCCTCACATCCAATTTATTTATTTATTTCAATTTATGACAAGGAAATTCGTCATTTTGTGGCAAATTTCGAGCACGTGATCCAATCGATAAGAGTTACAAACCAAATAAACCGTCATTCGATAAGGTCCTTACACCAGATAAATCAGCTTGCGTCGACCGAATCGACCCGTTGATAGGAAATAAGACAAACCTTGGATTTTCACCAAAAAAAGAGGCGGAGACATAAATCGAATTCGGAACGTCCTTTCCCCTCCCTTTAATCCACACCACTAAGCCACCCCGACTGGAGCATAACCTTGATTCTCAGGGGGAATGCAGTTAAACCTATCACGGCAAAAATTACCCTCCACACCTATATATTGATTATGATTTGACCATAGAATTAAAAGTTTATGGCCTATGAATTAGTTGAGCCCAAAATAAGATTTGATTTGATTAGGCCTGCCTAATTATATTTATAATCCTTGTCTTTATTAATGCATACAAATTACTAAACGGTCTTAAAGGGCAGGAAGGGACATAAATCGTTAAAGAAAGTGTGAATTCACCGATTAAATCATTACTTTGTAGTCCGTTGCTAGATTTGTAAATTAGTTGCTATTTTTATTTTTTTCTTGATAATTTCGTAGGATATGTTATTGTTACACAAAACTTAGATATATGCAGATATAAGACGCACGGTGCGAGTCCAGTAATAGCTTCACAGTGGCGTTTTGTGAAGTGCAAATGCTATAATTACTCCAATAATTAGATTTGGATCGATTTTGCCAAAATGGGATTGTAGATTCAAATATGCAAGTTAAGCCAGACATCATGATTATGAAAAAAAATCACGGGACTTTAATTCATATAATATAATTAAAATAAAAAAATAACGATGATCCCATATAGGAAAAATAAACTAATATGCATATTATGGAATTGGATTTATTAGAATATTCATGAAAATGACACAATAGTATCCATTTAAAATCATCCAATTAGATTGTCAAACTGGAGAGTGTGAAATAATGTCATTTTCTGCCCTTTTTATCTGTTGATAGCTTTACGGATCGTGCAGGGACGCGGTTTAGCGGTGGATAGAAAAATGCATTTTTTATCGAACCAAAAAAAAAAAAATGCATTTTTTTAATTAAAAAAAAAAAAAGATAGACACGGCCCAGAATTATACAATAACCCCACAAACATTAGCCTGAAAACACTCAAATAGTAAAAATAAATTAACAAAGGATTAAATGTCCACATCTTATAAAAACACCTCTTTTTCCTAAGCCCCTCTCTTATTGCACAACAAATATTTTTTCAAACTAAATGCATATAAGTTTGATTCGTCTTAGTTTAACATATATGTGGAGAGTCACTCAAAAATAAGTTCGTTTGATTTTTGACATATTTTTTTAAAAGTTAAAAACTATATAAAATATTAAATTTTTTATTTTTTTTTAAATAAATAAAATTTATAACTAATAAATATAAAATTATATAAAAGTTAATGTTTTATATAATTTTTAGCTCATTAAAAAACGTGTCAAGTCAAACGACACTTATTTCTAAACCGAATAGCGTTTGTTTTAGCTTAACTCTTCAAGGGCATTGGGGGTTGGGGCTAACCCATAGGCCTATTCACGGGTCCGACCCGTCGGATTCGACCCGACAGGTCATGGACCATGACCTGGGCAAATGCGGGCGCGGGCCGGGCTAAACCCGCTTAACGGGTTGAAAGTCATGTCCAAGCCCGTCCGCAAATGCGGGCACGGGTAGCCCGCGGGTACCCGCAAACCTAATTAATTTATCTTATTAGAGCTATACTAATTAGATTTTTATAACATATATATATATATATATATATTGCATATATATATAGTTACCATTTTCATTATATATACACTAATTAGGTTTTTATTATATTCCAAAGTTACTGTTTATATATATATAGTTACTGTTTTTTTTTACATATAAAGTTACTATTTTTTATTACATGTATTATGTTGTATACATACTACGGAGTATTTTTTTAGGTTTTTAGCTTTATTAAAACTTGTGTGGAGAGTTAAAATGACAAGTTTTGCCGAACGGAGGGAGTACTACGTAATACATAAAAAGTTACTTTTTTTTAGGTTTTTAACATATGTATATATACTTTGTATACATATTGTTTTTTATTACATGTATAATAATAATAATAATATATATATTAAAAAAATTGTATAATAATAATAATAATAATAATATATATTAAAAAAATAGCGGGTACCCATTACGGGCCTAGCGACCCGTAACGGGTAGATTGGTTTACCCAGTCCCGTACCCGCTGCGGGCGCGGGCCGAGCTTAGCGGCCCGCGTGGGCTTTTCCCTCTACCCAAGCCTGTCTAACTCGGCGGACGGGCGGGCCGGCCCGCGTTTGCCCAGCGTGTCATGCGGGTTCGAATTAAATACATCAACCCGGCAGGCCGGGCCGGGCTAGACTGTTTTTTCTTATTTCTTTCGTGCAAATATAGACTTTTTCAACAACAAAAAAAAAAATACATCAACCCGGCGTGTCATGCGGGTTCGAATTAGGTCGACCCTAACCCGAACTCGTGAATTAAGTTGACCCTAACCCGAACTCATAAACCCGCCGACCCTTCAACCCATCCAGCCCGGGCACACCAGCTCCATGACCCATAAGAACTGCCGGGTCACGGCTTGATGCGTTACTTACCCGTGTTCAGGCTTATTGACCTGGGTATGCTTTGGTCTGGGTTAAAGAGGGCATTTCAGTGCATCACCCTTAAGTTAGGGTTAGGTCAGTTTTATATGAGAAGCCCAAACACATACTCCTGTAACGCACGAGCAATTCAAGTCCCATGGATGATAATCTAGCATGGGCATATAAAAAGCTAACCGTTTGGATATAGTCTTAACTCGAAAAAGACACAAAAAATAAAGGTTCAGCAACCTAAGTCGAATACCTAGCTTACAGGAACAACATCCAGCATTCATGTGCGGTGTGTAAAGGCATCCATTCAACAAGCAGGAACATATTACCTAGCAAATGAACATACTTTGGAGGTAGGAACATATTTATCAACCACACGAGGCGTACATTTAGTAACGATCGAATGATGACGGTCTCCCGCCCCTGGCAGGGCGATCATAAGGGCCCAGCCTGTCAGAGAAGCGCCCCCCAGCACGGATGGCACCGCCAGCTCCTCCATACCTATCACCGACCCTTCTAGGCCCAGCATCACGATCATAAGCTCTGTCCTTGTCATATCCGTTTTGCAGATAGCGGTCAGAACCTCTGAACCTATCACCAGCATATCGATCTCCAGGAGGATACCTGAAATATTGCCGAGTATGAATAACAGTCGCAAGCAAATGATATGTGGCTTCGATCTTCTTTAGAAGTAGGTTTCAGCTCTGGCGTAAAGGAATGTACGAGTTGAAAGATAACTCACCTGTCAGCAATGAATCGATCACGGGAACCATACTTGTCCCTGTTGTCAAGGCGATCCCTGTCCGCATATGGACCTCCATCATATCGATCGTCCAGGAATCGGTCCCGATCAGCGAAGCGATCCCCACGGCCCCCAATATCACCATATCGGGGACGAGATGTAAACGGGGGATCCCTACCACCTCTTCCACTACCTGCAGACGGACAGTCCCGTGCCCAATGTCCAATCCTGCCACACTTGAAGCACTCATCCTGCCGATCTGGTGCTCTGTCACTGCTGCGATACCCACTCCGGGGAGCGGAAGAGTAGCTTCCACCATAACTGCCCACTGGGTCTTCCCCAGGCTTAGGTTCAGCCCTGTTCACCGAAATTATACGATCACCGAGTTCCCTACCATGCATCTCCCTAATTGCATCCTCCATGCCTCGGCGGTCTCCAAAGGTTAAAAAACCAAATCCTCGAGGCCGACCAGTGCCCCTTTCCACCATTATCTACATAAAAGCATACTCGGTATATGGGTTAATCAAGCACAAAATCTTCAGAGAGAATGTTGGCCATTTAGCAGCATGACTTGTAGAACCCACAAAGGCAACCAGGATTGCAACAAAATTCAGTCTGTGTGAAATAACAAAACAGCATACAATGCAACTCATCAAGCAAGAGTGTCTACAAGTAAAATCAACCTTCCAGTGCTAGACAAACCCACTTCATGCCAACACCAGGAGATTCTGGCAACAGTTGCTCTTTAAGCACCAAAACAGGCCATAAGCTAAGAAGTGCAAAATATGCAAGTCATGTTCAAGTGCCCATGCCATACGCTGCCTAGTTTACTCCAATGCAATCTATATTTTTTATGGTACTCGCATACATGCTTTGTTAAGGAGTTGCAAGTGCGCAATATTTGGTCTTCAAGCACCCAGGTGGCAGGTGGTTTCTTCAGCAAAATAAGAACTTTCAAACCATTCTTTCCACCCAAATAGATTCAAATTGGAAACTAAGCATGCTGATACTTCTTCTCAACTTTCTGTACTGTCGTATACTACCCTCATTCCCCATTTCCAACTCCTCATTGTCAATAGTAGTTATAAAAAGAAAAAAAAACATCTCAACTTCCCAAAAATGCAAAAAACGGGCAAGCTTAAAAATAGATGCAGTTAAGCATGAGCCAGAAAAAAAGGGGTTCATGTGAAAAAATCAGTAAGCCAAAAACATGACAAGTTCAATTCAATTGATTATCCAACTATCAGTCACGTAGTACAAATGACATAAAAAAAAAGAATATTTATGATTAGAGTTGACCCATAAAATGGAGTTAACCAACAACTAAGAAAAGAGATTGTAGAAAGGAACACATACTGTAAAAACACATAGGGACTAGTATGAAACTTTGAGGAACAGTTGCTTTAGGCTAAATTGATCAAACTTTCAAGGAAAATACCAGATGTTTTGATAGACAACAGTAGAAGGTTAGAGACATTTTCAGTGGCAAAGGAAAATGTAAACCTTGCACTTACCTCGCCAAAAAAAATAAAAAGACAAGAAGATAAAACAAACATTGAACTCCTCAAAACAAGAAGCTCAATCAAAATTTCTTACTCCAAAAGTTTGTAGAATAGAAGGCCTTTGTATCTTGAGCTCAACAAATGACTTTCAGAGGTCAATTTGAATGTCAGCTTCACAACCGATGTTAACTATATTGCCCATGAGATCAAATTCTAAATGCCAATGACTGGACGATCTAGTGATTCTACAGTACGTCATCCACTGGAACAGTCACTATAAAGAACAAATACCACCCAGATAATTTTCAATCTTCTAGAGCTACAGCGGTTTCCTGCACCTTGAGTGTTTCAGAGTTGCAAAAAAAAATTAAAAAATCAAACCTCAGTTCTGAAAACAGCAACTGTTCCATCTAGCAATAATCCACCCATCGATCTAACACTCCAGAAGTTCTTTGGATACTAAACAACCATTCAAATCCAAAAAGATGTAACAGAAGCTATTTTACCCCATTCAAATGCATTCAGTCTCAACTCTCAACACACCGGCAATTACAGGTAGACATAGCAGCCACCAAGTCTTGATGTTTATGAAATTCCAACAGTCAGAAAAGAAAGCTGCAAACACTGGCCAACCACCACATGGAATATTCATGTACTTCGCCACCCTTTCAGACAATAAAACCATCTTTACAGGATTGTCCTCTCTGGGACAAAGCTCACAAAACATAACTCAACTCAGCCACAATCAAGAATTTTCGAAGTCCGTTTAATGTAACAAGACATTATCTTGATGTAGTGGATGAGGATTTGATAAGCAATATCCAGGGATGTTATAGCGATAAGTTGTTAACTTAAAAGGTAGAATGGGAAACGACCATGCACCAAATCTAATCAATTCCCAGGTCAACATGAATCCTCTCTACCATCTTATTCTGCATGTACTGTAGAGATAGGTAACTGTTAGACAGGGCAGATTGATGACTCTTTGAGTGGAATAAGAAGCTAGACCTTGGCTTATTGAACCAAAAGTGCTTAAAGGGTAAAACATCAAACAAATTCTTTCCTATAACTGTGTTAAATTCGGAGAACGGCATCCTTACAACTTCAATGTTCTGAGCACACCAATCTCCCAGGCTTCTCACTGCCATTTTCCAACATTATTTTGCCCAAACAATCTGAACTCAAAAGACCAGCATGTGCGCTTGTGGGGAAGAAAGAAGGAACCAGACACCTATGCTCACGTGACAGACATATATGGGGCCATGAAACAGTATATCAGGATAGAGAAATTGTCCACATGGATTTTGACCAAAGTTAAACCATACCCAAATTAAACCTGCCAAGGCATATTCAGTTTCGGCCTGAAGGACGTCAATCTGGCAAGCCAAACAGTTCTGCTACAAAATTACCAAAATCATCTCGTGGATACCCGAAGCAGGGATCTCAAACATAGTACTTCCACCTTGGAAGGGCTAACCTCAACCATGCATTGCACCTAAGCAGGAGAAATTGACAATTACCTAGCACCCAGCATACAACCAACCGCCACCGTGACCGAATCCTTCTCAGATAACACCCACCTTGGAACAGATTTCAGATTGGGCAAAGTAGCTCTGTACACGAGGCAATAGCTGTCCTGTTACCATTTTTCTCACTTCCCAGCAATGAACTGAAATTGTTGTAAGTTAGCTGTCTCTTAAGATCACATCTGAATATGAGGTCTACTTTCTTCAACCTCTACAGGTACAACTGCGAACCAAGGAGGGTTCTCTTATCTGATGACATTGTTTCTCCTAACTTTTTTTTATCTCTCCTAAACTTATACAAACTATTTCAGTGAAAATTTTCTTTGAGGGGCTCCCATCATGGGTTGCAAGAAACAACTGCAAACAAGACTACCTCTGGAAAGAGACGCACCCCTTGTAAGGAGTTAACCTCAGGCTATAAGGATCATGGGACACGTGTTGATTTTAGCGATTCAGACAATAAAGGGTAAACAAGCAAAGCCGCATATCTCTGAATCACTTGTAAGCAAGAAAGAAACGGCAATGGCGAGACATGGTTCAGGGATGACAGTGAATATTTTTTTTACTACCAATCAGGCTGAACAATATGAAATTATCTCTGTTATTGTAAACTAAGATGGGTTCTGAAAAAGAAGGTGAAGCTTTGTTTACTCTTTTACTTGGAACAAATTAGTAAAGATCACTGCATCAGAGAACATGAGGATCATGCATCTTTCCCGAAACCAAATCGGCACGAGATTTTCTCACATTGTTTCAACTGTCTTTCAAAACTGTGATGATCCTTATCAATAGGCACAAGGGCAGTGAAGGATATATCTTAATGTCTTATCTGCTTTCATTAAAACTACAGCCCAGTGATTCAGATTCCATATCATTTCTTACATAAGGCATAAGAAATCAACTCATCCCTCTGAAGAATGCAGGTTATCGGTTATCCAACCAAATAAGTCATAACTAGTTGAAGCAATCCAACACATATATACTTCCCACAGAATTCATCTCAAGGATCATAACTATCAATAAGAAGAAGACAAAGCAAGAAACAAGCACAAATTAATATAATTCAATGCAAAAAATAAATGAGGGAATACAAAAAATAAAATCAGAAGGTTTGATTAAGACTGCAATAAGGAGATAAAAAGCCAGGAAAAGATAATAGATGCATAACCCAAGTTCAAGAGAAATAAGCTCCCACCTAATGTTTCATCAACACTCGCTACAATACAGTCAACAGGCCATTAAACTTATTCCACTCAACCTAATCCATTGTCTCCCAAATCCAACAGCATACAAGCTATTGACTCAGAACTCAACAATTTGATCACATATCTAAAACGAATTGTTGAATTAAAACCAAGGCGGCATATGAAGCCCTAATTTTACCTCAAGGATTCCATAATTGCACAAATTAAGCAAACCTTAACAGATTCGAAGTGTAGGAGCAAAACCTATAGATCTGGCAAGCACAAGCGCTATTATGCAACGGAAAAGGGAGAAAAACAGTGGAGAGGGATAGATGGGGAGGGGGAGAAGAAAAAGGTGCTTACTTCACAGTCGATGATTTTTCCGAAACGGCGAAAGGCATCTTCCAATTGACGCTCGGTGACGTCCCACGATAAGCCGCCTACGAATACTCGATTCTCGATATCCTTCGCCGCCATTAGTGCTTCTACCTTGGAGGAAAAACCCTAGAACAAAATCACAGGAAGGGAGGGAGCTTGGAGAAACCCTAGATGGCTGTAATGGGTATACGGTGAATCGGGAGGTTTAAATTGTTCGGATGATTCGTTTCCGTGGTTAGGTTGATGCGTTGTTGTTTTTTTTCCCTTTTTCCTTTTTTTTTTTGAAGAATAATATTTTATTTTATTTTAAGTGAAGATATTTGAGATTTGAGAATTGAGAATTGAGAATGTCAAGAATGTAGGTTCTTCGTCATAAAAAAAAATTGATAATACGTAGTCTGAATATGCTTTTTTATGAGAAATAATCGGTCTTTTAATTATTTATATTTTTATGATGTGATTTTTTTTTAATAAATGTGAATATAAGTATATAGAAAATAAATATAATTTTTTTTTAAAAAAATCAATTTAAATTTATAGTAAAAATAATTTTGTGGTGGTTTGAGTGATGCACCGAGGTAATAGCGTTAAAGTTTAAAAAATCGCTATAAAAATATTTAAAATGTTCAATTATAATATTTTTTTTGATTTATATTATAATAGTGGTTAAAAAATAACTTTATTTTTAAATATTTTGATTAATTTATACCATAAATTATAAGGAAAACAATTTAACATTTTAAAAATCATAAAAAGGAGTTATGGATAATATTTTAAAATAAATTTGAATTTATTAATGATTATTTTTTATACTTTAGGGGTTTTTTATATTCCACAATATTTAAGCTATTCGAGCTTGAATTTAGTCAAGCTTTCTTTATAATCAAGTTTTAAAATATGTTCATACCCTACTAGTTTACCAAATGAACCAATTTGAGTTGAGTTTTTTAATCTGATTCCAAACTAAAATGGAGCTACTTGATTCATAGTTAGGCATGTCATTCGGGCCGGGTTCGGGTTCGAGTCATTCTGCTCCAGGATAAATCGGGTTTCAAATTAATCGAGTTACCGGTCATTCCGGCTCGAGCCAAACCGGATTTGTCCCGGGTCGGGGTCAACCCAACGGGTTAAAAAAACTCGAACTTTAAAATATACACAAATCACCATATATTGTCATCCATGGGAAAAAATAACTCATATTTATACAAATAAATGCTCTAAATATACTATAGTTATAAATATATACGTTATCTAACATATGAGTGACCTTAATGAACACAATTGTGCATGACGAATTTGTGTGGGGTCAATCTGGTGTATGTGTGGTGTCTAAATGATGTTGACTCACCGGGTCAATTTTGACCTAACAGGTTATTGGGAAAAAAATTCCTTATCATTCGGGTTCAGGTCGATTATGGATCCCAGGTCTAAAACACCGGGTTTAATCCCGTAAAATTACTTAACGTATGGATCAGATTTTTAAGGTTGGATCATGTTGATAGGTTTATTCATAGCCCTACGTACATGATTTTTTTTAAATCACAATATAAATTCACTTATATGGAGTAATTTTTTTTATTAGGTACATAAGAATTTAAGTTCAGGCATACCTGAAATTCGGTGGCCGATCAAGTCGGTAGACGAAAAATCCGTCAATACAAACAATACACAATAACACAAATCATCAGAGAAAAAGAAAAACTCAAACAATCAATAAACGTCGTCCGCTAGAAAAGTCGACGGAGATTAAGAACACTGGAGAGTGCAAAGACTCACAATATCCTAATTGGAAAGGAAGGACGACTCCTTGGTATGTGAGAATCGTCGACGCCAAGCAGCTAAGAAGAAATGTAAAGAACGCCTTCTCGTTCCGCTCGTTGGCCTATTGGTGATCTCGTAGTTTCTACGGGGTGGAGACAATGGGGTCGGCCCTTTAGAGATAGGGGCAAATGTCTTCGAAAGGCGACAAAGCTACAGCTAGCAAGCTTTGATAGTACTCGACCAGAAATGCTATGCTTACGCACAAGCTAGACTAGTTAAGGGCGAGGTTCAAACGAGGAAAGACTTGTCCCCGCCTAATTACGAAGTAAGTTATCATTTATAAGATATTTTATAAAAATGATTGATATTCAAAATTACTATTAAATATAATTGACAATAAAAGGAGTGATACACTCATTTATATACTCCTTCTGTTCGGCAAAACTTGTCGTTTATTATTTACGCACGCTTTTTTAGAATGATAAAAACTATATAAAATATTTATTTTTTTTATAAAATTTTTTTAACAAGTTTGTACTTATTAATAATAACTATGAAATTGTTAAAAAAAATATTAAAAAAACTAGATATATATTTTATATAGTTTTTATCTCCTAAAAAAGTGTATATGAATAGTGAAGTGACAAGTTTTTCCGAACGGAGATAGTACAAGACTAAGGTTGTCGTAATTTTCGAGATGGGACATGTTGAAAACCGAGATTCGATATAACGAAAGTGATTTATGCGGAAGCGAGAGATAAAGAACGAGAAACTCAGACAAGACATGCAAGAACAACACCAGAGTTTTACGAGGTTCGGCAAAAGATGCCTACGTCCTCGGGGCCTCAAGAAGCGGCCGAATCCACTAAGTAATTGTTCAACGGAGGGTTACAATCAAATAATGCAAAGATAAACCCTAGATCTAGCATGTACGAGTTTAAGAGATACAGAGAGAAGAAGATCCCCCCTGTGTGGGATGACCGGAGTTCGAAGATCGCTTCGAAACTCCCAAACCCTAGATCTCCAGACGTGAGACAAGCGGCAACCAAAGCCAGGAGCTTAGCCGCGCCACCACCAGGAGATCACCGAGATCAGCCAACGCCTTCGTCTTCACAATCGCCGGGGAGGAGCCAGGAACAAACCCTAGAAACCCTTTGAGAGCGTTTGAGAAGAGGCGGAGGAGAGAGAGAGCTGAACTGAGGATCCAGAAGCTGCTAGCGAGCTTACATAGCTAGGTCATCAGATCTCAAGTGAAGCCAAGGCCAAAAACGCAGCGCTTCACTCAACTGGACCAGGCCGCCAAGCTCGCTCCAGCCTGAGAGATCTTTGGGCTCGGAAATGGGCCTAAAGCCCACATATCCGGGTAAGTCTTCTTCCATACATATATCATACATATTATACATACATAATATACCATAGGTTATACATTATACTCCACAAGTGTTCATTAGACTCGTTAGAGGATCAAGTCGATTTCTCGTTTCAATACGACTCAGTCGAGTCTAACTATAACTGTGCATCCATGTATACCTAAGTATATAATATATGTTATATGCATACTCATCATACACTCATACATAATTACAAACACATAACAATATTACATGTAACACATATGAAAGCAAGACATAGAGAAATATAACACATAGCATTACAACAGCAAGACAAACCATCATTCAAATCACAACAATTACAAATATCCTCCCAAACTTTGCATTCATCTCGATTCTTGATCGTGATGGAATACGTGGTGCAACCACTCACTCTACTTAGCCTACACGTAGAACCCTCAGCCTACGTGGCAATCTCCAATGCCCCCACGTAGCAGTGCCGTTCTGCAACGCCCAATCCCTTCCAAACACTCGGGCGGCCAACTGCTATTTCAACACCCCCTCGGCCCTCCCACTCCCCCGTAACTCAGTCAGTTAAACATGACACCTCTAACGTGCGCCGCCGCCGCAGCCCTACTAACCTGCGCTCTCCTCGCCTCCTCCTCCTCCGGCGCCTCCCCGAGGATTTTCCAGGTGACGGAGAACGAGCAAGAGGATGAGCAATTAGGGGTGAACCGAGTGATCGGGAGGGACCACGAGAAGCTGTTCGAGGGGTTCGTGATCCGGTACGGGAAGGTGTACGAGAGCAAGGATGAGTACGCGCATCGGATGGCGGTGTTCGCGCGCAATCTGGTGCGGGCGGCCGAGCATCAGGCCATGGACCCCACCGCCCTCCACGGGATTACCCCCTTTATGGACCTGTCTCAGGAGGAGTTCGAGAGGACGCACTTGGGCCTCCACGCCGCCGCCCCAACTGCCGCTGGCTTGGCCGCTGGGGCGATGGCGCCGCCGCTGGATGTTAAGGATCTGCCGGAGAGCTTCGATTGGAGGGACAATGGGGCTGTCACTGCCGTCAAGACTCAGGTTTGTCACTTGACTCACTTCCATCTCAGTCCAAATTATATCTTCTAATCAACATTAACAATATAACTTTGTAACATGGTTGGATTTAATTTAATTTTTTATATCATTTTATTTATAAATAAAATAGATTTCTTATTTTAACCTCTGTTCGAAGTTTAACTCACTTAATTCAAGCTCCTCCAATTTTATGGAATTTTTAAATTTTTGTTTAATTTAGTACTGTATATTCTTAGGGCTTCTTTGATATAAGAACACAAGGTATATAAAAGGTAATTGGAATGGAAACAAATTTTGTATAGAAAAATATATTTAGACAAGAGAATAATGCTATTTTTTGTGTAAAAAGTAAGATGTGATGGGTTATGATTAGCACTGTACTGGGGATATGGTTACTGTTGCTCAAATTAGTAATTGAAATAAGGAGGAACAAAATCAAAAGTTGAGAGGATAAGGTCATGATTAATTTTTTTTAATAATGTATCTTAAACTATAATTAGATTACATTCGTTTCTTTTTACTTTACCTTTCTAAAATTTCAACCAAGCGGGCCCTTAGAGACGTAGAGTTGCTATATATATATTCGGTTCAACTCGAATAACAATCCTAATCGAACCCCACCTTGAGATGGTGCAAACAAAACCAGCCCCAAAATAGGCCCTTAATTGTTAAGTTGGAGAAGCTGCATTTATATATATATAAATGGATGGATTTTGGATCTATGTTGAAAACAGGTTGTACTCGAAAGGGCTGAGAATTTCCCATAATTTTGAGGTTGTTAATTAATGATATGTGATGATTTTGAAAGGGCAAATGCGGATCATGTTGGGCATTCAGCACCACGGGAGCCA